>CM034307.1:14605072-17127677 GCA_019925795.1 Dendrobium chrysotoxum
AAGGGATGTTAAGCCCTAGTGAACTAGTCCCGAGGCTAACCAAGAGGGGGGGTGAATTGGTTATTTAAAAATTTCACGATAACTATGAAAATCTTTTCGATACTTAGCAGCGGAAACAAGTAAACAATAACGAAAAGATCAACCAACGATATTCACCCAAGCAGTTTATATTGAAAAGTAAAATGTAAAACTGAATCAGAAAAAGCAAACCAGATTTTATAGTGGTTCGGTCAACTTGACCTACGTCCACTCCCCGGAGCCTCCCCTCCGGGTATTGCACTAAACGAAAGTGACTCTCCTTTTGCTCCCACAGCAAGGCGGAGAAGCCTGTACAAAACACCTCCTTTTCACCACACGGTGAGGCAGAGAACCTGACCTCCTTTCGCTTCCTCCTGAAGCAGGCAGAGAACCTTCGAACTCCTTTTGCTTCCACCTGAAGCGGGCAGAGAACCCACGAACTCCTTTCGCTTCCACCTGAAGCGGGCAGAGAACCCGGATCTTCTTGCGAACGATCCTCCCACGAAGAACACCGACTAGACGACAGACGACGAGTGGAGAAGACGACTCTGATCCGTGCTTGGAGCAACCTTAGTGAATCCCTCACTAACTCCCCCTCACAAGATCTCTTCTCTCTCTCCCAACTCTCTCTCTCTCTAGGATTTCTCAAAGAAGGAAGGCAGCAAAAGATTTTTCCAAAAATTGGAAAAAGTTCTTTTAAAGGAGGGCTTAAAATTTGCCCTAAATCTCAACTGGTCGGCCAAGATCGTCCAGGACGATCGGTATATCGTCCTGTACGATCAGTTCAAATTCAGCTGTTTCAGCCTGGACGATCTGGCTCTTCTGGACGATCAGTAGAAAAAGATGTTCCTATCATCCCGTACGATCCTGCGATCGTCCGGGACGATTAGTTCAAATTGAAGGAAATCGTCCAGAAGACAGTTCGGGTCGTCCAGAGAAATCTGTGCTGGACGACCAAAAAATGACTTGATCGTCCTGGACGATAGGGTAATCGTCCGGTACGATTAGTTCAAAAAGGCCCCAAATCGTCCTGTAAATAGTTCTGGACGAACAGCTGAAATGCACAAGACGATCACGATCGTCCGGGACGATCCTGCGATCGTCCTGGACGATGTGATCGTATCAATTAAACATTAATTGCTTTCCTTAATTACCAGACTAATTTAGGCATGATTGTAGTGAATCGTCCAGGACGATACACGTATCGTCCGGGACGATCAGACCAAAATACTTAAAATAAAACTTGCCTAACTTAATCTGGCGGCTGAGAATTTCTGATTTGGGCATATCGTCCCGTACGATTCGTAGATCGTCCAGGACGATCGGCTCAATCAGACCCTCTTAACTTAGTCGCCCTAATTAGGGTTTCTGTTTTAACTGGATCGTCCAGGATGATGTGGATATCGTCCAGGATGATCTGAACAAATTGCAACAGAAACTCTAATTCACTCAATCTCTCCCCCTGAGTGTGTGTGTGCAAGGTTACTTAGCTAGGGAATCAGTTACATTACAATTGACTCAATAAAAGGAAAAATCATACATTTGACACACTTGGACCCGATCTTGAGTTAGCTTGAGTGGCTCGCGGTCTTTTGTGCCTGAAACAGATTAGCCAAGCAAAATACACTGGAAACATGTTTGTCATCATCAAAACCAGATTTGCAACAATCTCCCCCTTTTTGATGATGGCAAACATTTGTAAATTAGTCTGAAAACCAAGGTAAACTAGGAGATCAAACAAAACAAAACATTTTTTTTTTTCATTTAACAGCTCAAACAATACAGAAAACATGAAACAGAAAACAGAAACAGACACGACACGACTACAACTAACTCCCCCTTTTGACATCACAAAAAGGAGGAGGAGAAAACATAACACGGAAATAAAACATAAAATAAAACATATTGATTTTAGATTCAAAAACCAATGACAGGACAATTGACAGCGCTGAAATCCAAAAAAGGTTGGAAATAATCAACTTTCGTAACTCCGACCCCGGGCACCTTATCGATGCAAACCTCTTCCAACACAAAAATCCGATTCAGAATAAAAGACATTAGATTTGAAAAGAAATCCTTTCAAGCCTCGTTCCAGAAAAATATCTGATATAATAGTGTTACAAAGTAAAAAATCAGAAATCAGGATTTTCAAGACTCAAGCTTTTGAAAATATTAAGTGGCGCACAGATTTTTCTAAGACATTTAATAATCTGAAAGGAAAGAAAGCTTGTGTTGGGCTCATTTTGTGCCTCTTTTTTAAATTGGTTGGCGCTTTGCGTATCTTTTGATTTTTGATACACTTTGTGTATCCAATTTGGCAATTTCGCATCTTTTCAGTTTTGGGCTCATTTTATGCCTCTTTTTCAAATTATCTGGCGCACTGCGCATCTTTTATAAGCTTTCTCCTTTTCATAATCATTAAAGAGTCTCAGCTGTGAGATTATCTTTCAGACATAGGAGATGACTCTCCGCAGTAAGGAAGAACGATTCACAAAATAAAATCCATATAACATATGATAAATGCAATCACTTGGTTTAGAAAATCAAACTAATGACTCAAAACTTTGAAAAACACTATTGATATGAGGCAGATTACTGTAGGAAGATAAAATAATCTCTATTTCAAAAACTAACATTTTAATTTTGAAAAGGATTTTTATTCAAAAGAAACTACACACCAGTAAAGGAGTTAGAGGAAGAGAAACAATTATCAATGTTTCTTCCCTTTAACAGATTCAGCGAAGTCAATCACTGCTTATCAGCTTCCAAACCAAAACAAGGTAAAAACTCCCAGTCAAAAATTCAGATCACCAGAAGTAGTGAGCGGTGATCAGATCTTGAAAAGCATAAAACAGTAAGTGCAAGATATGAACCCGTAAATAAATAAAAACAGGTAGAAAATCATAGCAAAGTAAATACTCAAATTAAACTAACAAAAAAAGGGTAATAGAGAAATCAGCAGAAGAAATAAAATCAACTGAAAGCAAATAATCAAACCAAAACTAACTAACAAAAATTAGAAATCAGAATACAAAAACTAACTAACAGAAATCAGAAAACAGAATACAAAAAACTAACTAACCGAAATCAGAATACCAATCATAACAATCATAAATCAACAGTCATCAGAATCAAGCATTTATATCAATCACTCCTAATCTGGTTCTCAAAATGCTGAATGAGTCAAAGGCCAGTGGTTTAGTGAATATGTCAGCCAGCTGATTTTCAGTTGCTACGTGGTGTAGCTCAATGTCCCCTTTTGTAACATGGTCCCTAATGAAGTGATGCCTAATGTCAATGTGTTTGGTCCTAGAATGTTGGATTGGATTCTTAGTGATACAGATGGCACTAGTATTATCACACATAATAGAAATTGTGCCAACAGGTACTCCTAAATCCAAGACTTGCTGCTTCAACCAAAGAACTTGGGCCACACAACTCCCTAAGGCAATGTACTCAGCTTCAGCAGTGGAAAGTGCAACTGAGTTCTGTTTTCTACTGGACCAAGAGACTAACGACTGTCCTATGAATTGATAAGTCCCAGAGGTACTCTTCCTATCAACCCTACACCCCGCAAAGTCAGAGTCAGAATATCCAATGATCTCAAAAGAGGTGCTGTGCCTAGGGTACCAAATTCCTAGGTTTGGGGTTCCTAAAAGATATCTAAGAATTCTCTTAACAGCAGTCAGGTGGGACTCTTTAGGATCAGCCTGAAATCTAGCACAAAGACAGACACTAAACATGATATCAGGTCGGCTAGTAGTCAGGTAAAGCAGTGACCCTATTATCCCTCTATACTTCTTCTGATCAACAGATTTTCCATTTGAATCCTTATCTAACTGAACTGAGGAGGGCATGGGAGTACTGATTGGCTTGGCTTTGTCCATTTCATATTTCTTCAAAATGTCCTTAGTGTATTTTGATTGATTGAGAAAGGTTCCATCATCCGTTTTCTTAAAGACCCACTTGGTTCCTACAATACTTTGGTTTCTAGGTCTTTCTACTAACTCCCAAACATCATTCCTTACAAATTGATTCAATTCTTCCTGCATAGCTAAAATCCAAAATTCATCCGATAGGGCTTGATTGATGTTGGTGGGTTCAGTCATTGAGATAAAGGCAGAATGGTTTACTTCCTTCCTAAGTCCATGCCTAGTCCTAACACCTTCAGAAGGGTCTCCTAAGATCAGTTCTTTAGGATGACTCGAAGAATATCTCCAATCTCTAGGCAGTGTGGTCCGAGGTTCTACCCTTTCCTCCAAATTTGTATTTCCAACTCCTTGGGTAACCTCAACAATCTCTTCATCTTCTACTTCAGATCTAGACTCCTTAGGATCAGATTCATCAAACACTACATGGGTTGTTTCTTCCACCACCAAAGTCCTCCTATTGAACACCCTAAAGGATTTCCCCACACTTGAATATCCTAAGAACACTCCTTCATCAGATTTGGGGTCAAATTTTCCTAAGGGTGACTTCCCGTTGTTCAGAATGAAAACCTTACAGCCAAAGACATGGAGGTGGGACAGATTTGGTGTTCTACCCTTAATGATCTCATAAGGTGTCTTGTTCAGTTTGACTCTCACATTCACCCTATTCAGCACATAACAGGCAGTGTTCACCGCTTCAGCCCAAAAGTATTTAGGAAGTGAATACTCGGCAAGCATGGCTCTAGCGGCTTCCACTAAGGTCCTATTCTTCCTTTCAGCTACCCCGTTCTGCTGAGGGGTCCTAGGAGCTGAAAAATTGTGACTAATCTCATGGTTCTCACAAAAACTTCCAAATCTTTCATTTTCAAACTCCCCTCCGTGATCACTATGGATGGTAATAATCTCACATCCTAACTTCTTCTGAATCCAAGTAGAGAAAGATCTAAACTCATCAAATGACTCAGACTTGTGTGACAAAAACTTAACCCAAGTGAACCTTGAATAATCATCAACAATCACAAAACCATAGACTCTCCCCCCTAAGCTGGCAGTGCTAATGGGTCCAAAGAGGTCCATGTGAAGAACTTCTAAAGGTCTAGAGGTGCTAATGTCCTTAACAGAGTGAAAGAGGACTAGACTTGCTTCCCCAACTGACAGGCATCACACAGGTGATCCTTAGTGAACTTAAGCTTGGGCACACCTCTAACTAAGTCCTTTTGGGTGACTCTCCTAAGGGTTTTCATACTGGCATGACACAATCTCCTATGCCATAACCAAGACTCATCAGCAGCAGTTTTTAAGCAAATTGAATTATCAGATTTAATGCTACTTACATCCAGCTTGTAGACGTTGTTGATCCTTTGCCCCTGCAAAACAACTTCATCATTTAAGCTTAAAATGCAGCCAGTGGGCAGGAATTTGATGCTGTATCCCTTGTCACAGAGTTGACTGATGCTCAGCAGGTTGTGTTTCAGTCCATCTACAAGCAAAACATTATCAATCACAAAATTCTTTGAATCACCAATCATACCTGTGCCTACCACCTTCCTGGTGGTGTTATCTCCAAGTGTAACCTTGCCTCCAGCTCTGGCCTCCAGTGAAATGAACTGATTTGCATCTCCAGTCATATGTCTAGAACATCCGCTGTCCAGGTACCACATGCTCTCACGAGGTCTTGTGTGAGAGCACACCTACAAAATCATCAAATGTCAGTCTTAGGAACCCAAATAGGTTTGGGTTCCTTCTTATGAAAAGAAGAATGCGATGCATGTGTGCTGTGCTGTGCAACAGGCAGTTTGGGTCTCCACACCCAATGTGTACTACGGTGAACAGTACAAGTGTGTGATATGTGTCCTAACATGCCACATGAAAAACATCTAACACCAGGAAAAGGATTAACTAAACGTCGTGAGTGATAGTGCCTCTTCCTAGTAGTGTATGAAACATTCTTTGATGAACTTGCAACAGAATTTTTAAAGGGTGGCGGTGCATAAAATTGTTCAAAAGTAGGCGGTGTTTTGTTATTTTCAAAAGCACTGATTTTCACTTTCAAAAACTCAATGTGTTTGTTTAAACTTTCAATTTCAAACGTTTTTGCACTTTCAATACTTTCTAACTCAGATGCCAAATCATTCACTTTCTTAAAAGCAAGTTCTAATTCACCATGCGATGTTTTTAACAAGTTATGCTCAACAATTAAATCAGAATGCTTTTTATTCAGTTCATCAAACTCATCTAGTAAAGACATGTGATTGCTATCAATGGTGGAATGATCCTTAATCAACACTTCATGCTCTTTTTGCAAAGTCAGATAATCTAGTTTCAAACTAGCATGGGTTTTCTTAAGTTTTCTATACGATGTATGAATCTTTTCAGAAACTTCAAATAACTGATCGTAAGTAAGCTCACATACCTCTTCCTGGTCCGACTGACCAGGGTGATCATCCGCCATCAGACACAAGTTTGTTTCCTCCTCTTCAGCTTCAGTCTCAGAAGAGTCGGATGCAGAGTCTGCCCAGAACGCCTTCTGAATCCACTTCTTGTCCTTTTTGAACTTTGGTTTCTCCTCACCCTTCTCCTTGCTTGGGTGAGCTTTAAGTGTTGGACAATCAGCCTTAATGTGTCCAGGCTTCCTGCATTCAAAACAAACCGATTCAGATGAACCCTTAAAGTTTTTATTGAACTTACCCTTGTTCCACTTCTGATAGTTCTTATGTTTCTTCCTTAGAAAGCTTTTGAATTGCCTTGTGATTAAGGCAACTTCATCGTTATCAGACCCGGAAGTGCTAGCATCTGAATCTTTGGCCTTTAGTGCCACGGTCTTCTCTTTCTTGCGTTCTCCTGCATCAAGTTGCCTTTGGTTCACCCCTTGCTCGTAAGCAATGAGTGATCCAAGTAAGCTGTCAATAGAGTAAGTATTTAAATCTTTGGATTCAGTAATAGCAGTAATCTTAGCATCATAAGAAGCAGGCAAACATCTAAGAATCTTGTTCACTCTTTCATAGTTGGTAAGTTCTCTACCTAAAGCATGCAAAGAGATAACAATCTGAGTGAACTTTGTGTACATTTCTGAAATAGTCTCACTAGGTTTCATGCGAAAAAGTTCGTAATCATGTAACAAGATGTTTAACCTAGATTGTTTGACTTTAGTTGTACCTTCGTATGTTATACATAACCTATCCCAGATTTCCTTTCCCGTTGTACAAGTAGAAACACGCATATAGTCTTCAGATTTCAAAGCACAAAAGAAATAGTTCAAACATTTTGCATTCAACTGTGCTAAATCATGATCATCAAACGTCCAATCAGCAAACGGCAATTCAGTTTTCACATTGTTAATCATTCGAAAAGGTGGTTCGTATCCGTCCTTAACTAACATCCACATGCGATAATCAATAGATTGCAGAAAAGTAGACATGCGTGTTTTCCAAAAATCAAAAGGAATATTGTCAAACAACGGTGGTCTGGTAATAGAATAACCTTCAGCAGTATTACGATTGTTACAGTTAGCCATTGGATCAAATTCAAAAGTTTTTAAACAGAAATTTTGAATCCCGCTCTGATACCACTTGAAAGTTCGAAAGGGATGTTAAGCCCTAGTGAACTAGTCCCGAGGCTAACCAAGAGGGGGGGTGAATTGGTTATTTAAAAATTTCACGATAACTATGAAAATCTTTTCGATACTTAGCAGCGGAAATAAGTAAACAATAACGAAAAGATCAACCAACGATATTCACCCAAGCAGTTTATATTGAAAAGTAAAATGCAAAACTGAATCAGAAAAAGCAAACCAGATTTTATAGTGGTTCGGTCAACTTGACCTACGTCCACTCCCCGGAGCCTCCCCTCCGGGTATTGCACTAAACGAAAGTGACTCTCCTTTTGCTCCCACAGCAAGGCGGAGAAGCCTGTACAAAACACCTCCTTTTCACCACACGGTGAGGCAGAGAACCTGACCTCCTTTCGCTTCCTCCTGAAGCAGGCAGAGAACCTTCGAACTCCTTTTGCTTCCACCTGAAGCGGGCAGAGAACCCACGAACTCCTTTCGCTTCCACCTGAAGCGGGCAGAGAACCCGGATCTTCTTGCGAACGATCCTCCCACGAAGAACACCGACTAGAGGACAGACGACGAGCGGAGAAGACGACTCTGATCCGTGCTTGGAGCAACCTTAGTGAATCCCTCACTAACTCCCCCTCACAAGATCTCTTCTCTCTCTCCCAACTCTCTCTCTCTCTAGGATTTCTCAGGGAAGGAAGGCAGCAAAAGATTTTTCCAAAAATTGGAAAAAGTTCTTTTAAAGGAGGGCTTAAAATTTGCCCTAAATCTCAACTGGTCGGCCAAGATCGTCCAGGACGATCGGTATATCGTCCTGTACGATCAGTTCAAATTCAGCTGTTTCAGCCTGGACGATCTGGCTCTTCTGGACGATCAGTAGAAAAAGTTATTCCTATCGTCCCGTACGATCCTGCGATCATCCGGGACGATTAGTTCAAATTGAAGGAAATCGTCCAGAAGACAGTTCGGGTCGTCCAGAGAAATCTGTGCTGGACGACCAAAAAATGACTTGATCGTCCCGGACGATAGGGTAATCGTCGGGTACGATTAGTTCAAAAAGGCCCCAAATTGTCCTGTAAATAGTTCTGGACGTACAGCTGAAATGCACAAGACGATCACGATCGCCCGGGACGATCCTGCGATCGTCCTGGACGATGTGATCGTATCAATTAAACATTAATTGCTTTCCTTAATTACCAGACTAATTTAGGCATGATTGTAGTGAATCGTCCAGGACGATACACGTATCGTCCGGGACGATCAGACCAAAATACTTAAAATAAAACTTACCTAACTTAATCTGGCGGCTGAGAATTTTTGATTTGGGCATATCGTCCCGTACGATCCGTAGATCGTCCAGGACGATCGGCTCAATCAGACCCTCTTAACTTAGTCTCCCTAATTAGGGTTTCTGTTTTAACTGGATCGTCCAGGACGATGTGGATATCATCCAGGACGATCTGAACAAATTACAACAGAAACTCTAATTCACTCAATCTCTCCCCCTGAGTGTGTGTGTGCAAGGTTACTTAGCTAGAGAATCAGTTACATTACAATTGACTCAACAAAAGGAAAAATCATACATTTGACACACTTGGACCCGATCTTGAGTTGGCTTGAGTGGCTCGCGGTCTTTTGTGCCTGAAACAGATTAGCCAAGCAAAACACACTGGAAACATGTTTGTCATCATCAAAACTAGATTTGCAACAAAACTAAGAAAAATCTTTTGCTACCTTCCTTCCCTGAGAAACCCTAGAGAGAAGAGAGAGTTGGGAGAGAGAGAAGAGATCTTGTGAGGGGGAGTTAGTGAGGGATTCACTAAGGTTGCTCCAAGCACGGATCAGAGTCGTCTTCTCCGCTCGTCGTCTGTCGTCTAGTCGGTGTTCTTCGTGGGAGGATCGTTCGCAAGAAGATCCGGGGTTCTCTGCCCGCTTCAGGTGGAAGCCAAAGGAGTTCGAAGGTTCTCTGCCTGCTTTAGGAGGAAGCAAAAGGAGGTCAGGTTCTCTGCCTCACCGTGTGGTGAAAAGGAGGTGTTTTGTACAGGCTTCTCCGCCTTGCTGTGGGAGCAAAAGGAGAGTCACTTTCGTTTAGTGCAATACCCGGAGGGGAGGCTCCGGGGAGTGGACGTAGGTCAAGTTGACCGAACCACTATAAAATCTAGTTTGCTTTTCTGATTCAGTTTTGCACTTTACTTTTCAATATAAACTGCTTGGGTGAATATCATTGGTTGATCTTTTCGTTATTGTTTACTTGTTTCCGCTGCTAAGTATCGAAAAGATTTTTGTAGTTATCATGAAATTTTTAAATAACCAATTCACCCCCCCCCTCTTGGTTAGCCTCGGGACTAGTTCACTAGGGCTTAACATCCCTTTCGAACTTTCAACTCTTGACATCCATTTGGAAAAGCTTAAATCCCTTATAATAGGTAAAGGCTAGTAGCACTCTTATAGCTTCTAATCTAGTTACAGGGGCAAAGTTTCCTCAAAATCAATCTCTTATATTTGGTTATACCCCTTAGCCACTAATCTTGCCTTATTCCTAACCACCACCTCAGAATCATTCATTTTATTCTTAAAGACCCATTTGGTTCCTACTATACTCTGGTCCTTAAGTTTTTCTACTAGCTCCCACACATCATTCCTAACAAATTAGTTTAGTTCCTCTTGTATGGCTAGGATCCAAAATTTATTAGAAAGGGCTTGATTGATATTGGTGGGTTCATTGAAATGAAGGCAGAGTGGTTTACTTCTTTTATAAGTCCATGCCTAGTTCTAACACCTTCAGAAGGGTCTCCTAAGATCAATTCTTTATGATGACTAAAAAAATATCTCCATTCTCTAGGCCGTAAAACTTTAGATGCCACCCTTTCCTCTAGATTGACATATTTTACTCCTTGGGTGACTTCTACTAGACCCTGCAGAATTATCAGATTCATCAAACACAACATGAGTTGTCTCCTCAACAATCAGGGTTCTATTATTGAAGACTCTATAGGATTTTCCAATACTTGAGTAACCTAAGAACACTCCTTCATCAAATTTTGGGTCAAACTTTTCTAGTTGAGACTTCCCATTATTAAGAATATACACTTTACATCCAAAGACATGAAATTGAGAGAGGCCGAGTGTCATATCCTTAAGAATTTCATATGGTGTTTTATTCAGCTTAGATCTAATATTTACCCTATTCTAAATATAACAAGTTATATTCACCACTTCTACCCATAAGTATTTAGAAAATGAGTACTCAGCTAACATGGCTCTAACAGCTTCTACTAGGGTCCTGTTCATCCTTTCAACTACCCGATTTTGCTAAGGGGTCCTAGGAGCTGACAAATTATGATCTAGCCCTTGCTCCTTATAGTAGGTTTCAAATCTCTTACTTTTAAACTCTCCACCATGATCACTATAAATAGTAAGAATTTTACAACCTAATTTCCTTTGAATCCAAGTGGAGAAAGATCTAAATTCCTCAAATGATTCACTTTTATGAGATAGGAATCTAACCCATGTGAACCTTGAATAATCATCAACAATCACACACCCAAAGATTTTCCCCTCTAAGCTTGAAGTGCTGACAGATCTAAAGAGATCCATGTGAAAGACTTCTAAGAGTTTATTAGTGTTAATGTCTTTGATTGAGTGGAAGGAGGATTTGACTTTCTTTTCTAACTAACAAGCATCACACAGGTGGTCCTTAGCGAACTCTAGTTTGGGGATACCTCTCACTAAGTCTTTTTGGGCGATCTTTCTAAGGCTTTCATGCTTGCATGGCACAAACTCCTATACCACAATCATGATTCATTAGTAATTAATTTTAAGCAAATAATAATATCAACTTTAAAGCAATTTAGATCCAGTATATAGACATTGTTGATCCTTTTTTCCTGCAAAATAATTTTGTCATTTAAGCTTATAATGCAGCAAGTTAGCAGAATTTTTATGTTGAAGCCTTTATCACAGAGCTGGCTGATACTGAGCAGATTATGTTTCAGTCCATCTACAAGTAAAACATTATTAATGATGAAATTTTTTTAATTATCAATTATACTTGATCCCACCACTCTTTTAGTGGTGTTGTCTCTAAGTGTTACCTTACCTTCTTCCCTAGCCTCCAGTGAAAAGAATTGGTTTTCATCTCCAATCATATCCCATGAATATCCACTATTCAGGTACCACATGCTCTTATGAGGCCTTTTGTGAGAGCACACCTATAAAATCATCAAATATTAGATTTAGGAACCCAAATAGGTTTAGGTCCCTTGTGATGAAAAGTAGAAGGACATGCATGCATGCTATGCTGTGAATTTTATAATTTTGGTCTCCACACCCAATATGTACTATGATGAACGGTACAAGTATGGGAGATATGTCTTAGCATGCCACAAGAAAAATATCTAACTCCCAAAAAAGGGTTAATTAATCTACATGCGTGAAGGTGCCTCTTCATAGGTTTGGATCATATATGCTTTGATGATTGTGTATGAAATTCTTTAAGTGACGATAATTTTTTATTTTCCAAGAAAGTTGTTAATTCAGCATCAAAAATTTTATTTGAACTTTAAAGAATTGAATTTTCCATTCTTAATACATGCTCCCTACTCTCTAAATTAGATGTAAGAGTTTCAAATTCCTTAAATGCAATTTCTAATTCAACATACGATGTTTTAATGAATCATGCTCAGTGGTTAAATTAGAATGCTTTTTATTTAATTCATCGAATTCATCTAATAAAGTAATGTGGTTGATATCCAGAGTGGAGTGATCTTTCCTTAAGCATTCATGCTCTTTCTATAGATTTAAAAATTCAACTTTGAGGCTAGCATGTACTTTGTTGAGCTTCCTATATCAAGCTGCCTTTGGTTCACTCCTTGCTCGTAAGCAATTAGTGATCCAAGTAAGTTGTCAATTAAATAAACATTTAAGTCCTTAGATTCAATAATGGCTATAATTCTTGTATCAAAGGAAGAAGATAAACATCTCAAAATCTTGTTTACTTTTTCATAGTTTATGAGTTCTCTTCCTAAGGCATGTAGGGATGTAACAATCCGTATAAACTAGTGTATATTTTAAAAATTGATTTACTAGGTTTCTTGCAAAATGTTCATAATTATGCAAAAGAATGTTCAGCCTAGATTATTTCACTTCGTTTGTACCTTCCTAAGTTATGCATAATTTGTCCCAAATTTCGTTACCAGTTGAACAGGTGGAGGCACGCATATAATCTTCTAATTTTAAGGCACAGAAAAAATAGTTTAAACATTTAGCATTCAGTTATGCAAGAACTATATCATCAATTATCCATTCAACAAAAGGGATTTTAGTTTTAACACCATTGACTAATCTATAATGTGCATAATATCCTTCTCTAACAAGCATCCACATGCGATAATCAGTTGATTATAAAAAGGTGAACATGCAAGTTTTCCAAAAATCAAAGGAATATTATAAAATAGAGGTGATTGAGTAATTGAATATCCTTCTACGGTGTTGCGATTACCAAAGTTAGCCATTAATCAAAATTCAAAAGTTTTCTAAAAATTGATTTTATGAATTCCTCTCTGACATCACTTGAAAGTTCATGAGGGGTGTTAAACCCTATAGAACTAGCCCGAGACTAATCAAGAGGTGGGTGAATTGAAATTTTAAAATTCTTTGAACAAAAAGAAAAATCTTTTTGAAATCCTTTTGAATATTTTAAAAACATATAATCTAAATGGAAGTAGATAACCAAAATCAGAGATTTCAATCACAAAAATAAGTGAAAATAAATACAAAAAAATAAATAAAAAGAACACAGTAAATTTATGGTGGTTCTGTCAAATCTAACCTACGTCCACTCCCCAGAATCTCCTGTTCTAGATATTAAACTATCAGTTAGTGTCTCTCCCTTTTCCCCCATAGCAAGGCGGAGAAGCCCTTACAAAATCTTTCCACTGACCCGATGAGGCAGAGATCCTTGAATTCTTTTTCACCCTCCTGGTGAAGACAGAGAACCCAAAATTCTTTACTCCCTCCTGGAGTAGGCAGAGAACTTGACAATCTTTTTACTCCCTCCTGAAGTAGGCAGAGAACCTAGATCTCATGCTAATGATCATCCCCCCGGAGACACCAAGGAACCAACGATAAAGAAGGAAGAAGATGATTGAATCCTTTCTTGGAGCAACCTTTGTGAATCCCCTCACAAAATTCCCCTCACAAGATCCTCTCACTCTCCCAAAACATTCCCTCTCCTATAAGATCTCTTGGTTTAAATAAAACAACAAAAGATTTTCTTAGTAGTAATTAGGAGAGCTTAAATAGGAGGCTTCAAAAATAGCCCTAATTTATAATTTGGTGGTAAAGATCATCTAGGATAATTCAAATATCATCCTATATGATTAGTACAAAATATCCCTTTCATACAGTACGATCAGCATTGCTCTGTATAATAAGTTTAAGTATTTGAACGAATTATCTAGTACGATATTTCTATTATCCTGTATGATTAGTTTACCAGTGGCTATTGATCACCCAGTATAATGGATGGAGATTAATTATCATCCCATGTAGAGCTCTGATCATCCAGGATGATGTAGAGGTATTGTCTAGGATGATTAGTTGAAAAGTTAAAGCTTTCGTCCTATACGATAGATGGCGATTAATTATCGTACAATGCAGAGCTCTGATCATTCAAGATGATAATTTCCAATCATTCTGTACAATGTGATAAATCAATTTAACCCTAATTACTCCCTTAATCTAAGAATTATTTTAGGCATGATTATCATGGATCATCCAGGATGATATGGATCATCTTGTATGATTAGAATAAATTTTGAATTACAAAATCTTGTCTAAATTGTGATTGGCGGCTATTTATTTTGAGTTGTACTGATCCTCTTGTATGATACAAATCATCCAAGATGATTAGTTAATTTAACTTAATAATTAGGGATGCCCTAATTAGGGTTTCTGCTTTTAACTGATCATCCAAGATGATTTAGAATAGTCCTGTATGATATGATCAAAAAACCAGAAAACTCTCTAACTTACAAAATTTCTCCCTCTGAGTGTGTGTGTGCAAGGTTACTTAGCTTCAGGATTCATCACAGTACATTTGACTCAAAAAAATATAAAAGATGCATTAGAATAGAAATTACAGACTGACTCAATCCTAGCCTACTCGATCTTGAGCTAAATTACATTCCAAGTGAACCTGTGGACCTGACAGGTTAGTAAGTGAGGCAAATAAAATTAGATATCACATAATAGCAGAAGTAAAGAAATAGTAATATTTGTTATCATCAAAATTATAGTACTTGAGCTCAGATTTGCAACACATTTTTGGCATTGTCACAACAGCCATGAGGACTAAGGCCTCCTTAGGACACATAACCCCACAGACTAGGGTAATCCACCCTAAAAACATTAATGAATAGAATGTGTAATATTTATTTAATTTCAATTTATTTATCACTAATTCATTTGGTTTATAATTTATAGTTTGCATTCCATTAAATTTATTCATGATGTTGTCATAATGGGTATGAGGAATAAGGCCTCCATAAGACACATAGCCCTGTAGCCCAAGGTACACTAGCCAAAAACTTTATTGATGTGAATGTTTTATTGTTGACTTAATTTTTTTTACTGAATTAATTTTTTTGGATTGATGATTTACTAAAGTTATGATGATTTATTGATTTTTATATTTTAGGGAATATTTTAATTCATTTAATGTAGGGTTCATTTCCTGAATTTTTAATTCACATAATTTTCTTCAATTTTTATATTTTTCATAAATACTAGATCCAAAGATGAGCTCAATGCCTTTGAGTTTGCTTAATGTAGATTTTTTTGGAGTAATTTATGAATTTTACAAGCTTGATGATTTAATGTATTTATTTAATTGCTTAATTATAGTATTTTCTTATTTTAGTGCCAAATATACTCCAAACCTCTTGAAATCTTCCAAAATGTCATACATGACTTCTAGGGATGATTTCAAGTGTTTACATTTATTTTCGGTAATTGCTATATATTCCTAAATATTTATTTTAATTAATTAGTGAATTTTTATTTTTTGAAATTAATTTTAATTTTGGATAAATCATATTGGGCATTTATTTTTCTTTTATTTAGTTTTAATTCTTAGCAATTTGATATATTATATGTAATTTTTTTATTTAAAATAAATTTATTATGAATTTATAAAGATCCTAGGTCAATTATGTATATAAATCTTTGGTTTGCTATTCTGTAGACCAAATGACTTCTAAATGTAATAAAATTTGAAACATAGCTACATGTAGACATGTACTTCAAACACATAAATTTGTGCTCATCAAATCCTTCGAAGAGTGAGATATCAATCACAAAAACCTAAATGCATCTATAGGTTTATTGATTAGTTTTAGAATATAGACTCAATGGATTTAGATAAAATCAGTGGCTAAGTAAGCTTTAACATAACACTGCAATCACCTCAAAAACCAACCTCTAATTCCCTATGGATTCTTCATTATGAATTTTTAAATCCTTTGGTCAAATGATGACCTATGAACTTTGAAAATACATTTGGACTGCTTAAATAGCTCTAATTGAGATGAAAAATTTATGGAGATGTGATAACATCTCCAAGAAATATTCCCTTCAATTGGATCCCATGGTGACCTAAATTTTGTGAATAATCTAAGAATTACCCCGGGGGTTTTTCTTGAATTATGTTTAATGTATCATAGACCTTGACCTAAGATCATGGGAGTTTGATAATACTCCTCAAGCTAAATCCGTAGAGCGTAAGATCGTGTGATTTGGAAAAGTAAAAGAGGAGTTCTGAATTATCAAAGATCCTTTAATTTTTTGGTGAAAATAAATCAAATTTACAATAGATGCCGCTATCCATGAGGTGCACTCTGACTGGGCAGGCAATGATTAGTGCACTAATAGTATCAACATGATTTTAATTCAAGCCATTAGATCAAGATCTGATAGCTCTGCTTCAAAGGCTCTAAATTGAGGGATGGTCAAATGAAGATCAATATGGTGGAATCAAGACCATCATTTGAAATGAATGATCCTAATTTCATCTTTAATCTCCCACTTATTTTCATGATCTTAAGCATATTTTGACCAGATCCCAGAGATTGGTTGGACATAATTAAATAAAATTTTTGATATAGCATTAGTGGATCAAGAACGTTCAATTCAATGGTCTGATCCATGTGGATTGAACATTCCTTTTATGCTTCCCTGGACCCTCCTAAGATAGAGCTCAGGAATAAAAGAATACTTGATCAAAAGCTCTAATATCCTTAGCCTTAATTTAGGAACAATCGATTAAGTATAAAGAACACTTCTCTTCAAGATACTTTGACCAGGGGAAGGATGGATTAGAAGTTGGGTTTTCATGGTCGAACAATCACTGGAGCTCATTCAAAACCACCTCAACACCTCACATATACAATTGGGGAGTAAGGTAAGGGAACTATCACACTCATGAATCTTTTTAAAATTAGAAATCAAACCCTTCTTCAGTAATAACTTTTGTTATTTATAGATATTTAAAATGCACATAGATGGATTTTAAGCTCAATTCAGACCATCTTTGACCACTGGGTCAGGTCAGGGATGTCTAAAAGAATTTAGGGGAAAGCTCTTGGAGGTTTGGGTTTAATTGGGTTGCACGAATGGGCTCAACCCATGAGTCACTTATTGTTAGTTAGTAAGAAATTGATAGATTCTGACCACTCCATGCTAGCAGTTGAAGCGGCAAACCTCTTGGGATGTTTTAACTAAATTTAGGTAACATTTAGGCTTAGGTAGGTTGGGCATGCAAGCTAACTAGGTTTTAACTCTTTAGGTCATATTGGGTTATCTTATTGACTCAACTCAAGTCAACCTAAGGACTAGGCAGACCAGGGCATATGTAATGAGCCATAGGGAATATAGTGGAAGTGATAGCTCGAGTTAATCAGGTCAAGGATTTGTTTCAATGCATGGTCTTTTTAACCACTGGGGTCAAGCCAATTGGCTAACCCAAGTTAGCTCAATGCATGGGTCACCTAGGGTTATCTCCTAGGTATCCTATGGACATCCCTATAGGTTTGGATGAGTTTAAAAAAGCCTTAATCAATGGATTTGCAATGGGTTTCAATGTATGTATGCTTGGTGAACCTTTGTTGACATGGTCAACCAAGTTAACTCATGAGTTGGGGTTTGGTCTATTACATTCAAATAAATATTAGAGTTCATTTTTGGTGGTTCCTGGGCTTGGCAAGGTCTATATGTATGAAATGTTTGTTAGAAATCCTTAAAGATGCATTTGGTCAACCTAGGTTGACTTGGTCAACCTAGGTTGACTTGGTCAACTAGGTTAACTCATGGGCTAGGGTCAAGTTTGAAACATTCCAAATGATGTATTGAACACATTGGAATAAGTTCCTTGCAATGGCAAGGTTCAAATGCATAAAATATTACTTTAGGGTTTAATTGCTTCATTTGGTCAACATAGGTTGACTTGGCCAAACAAGCTTGATTATAGCTTGGATTTTGTTTTAATTCATGTCAAATAATATTCTAAACTTATTAAAATATGTTTCATGATTTAGTTTGATTGAGCCATATTATGGTTTAAGGAAAAAAAAATTTCCAAAGTATAAGTTTTATGGTTTTATGGTCTACCATGGTCAGCCAAGGCTCAAGGTTGGTTTAATACATCATGCTAGTGATTATGATCTTGCTCAATATATTTGTATAGGTTTCCATGTTCAAAAATCATAAGATGTCATATTTAGTGGCACAGGCTATAAATATTTTTAGGTTTTGCAGCTTATAAAAATGCTTTGCGTTTTAGAGGTTAGGGATCATGAAATGCCTTCAAATTGATGTGATTGACCCTAGGGATATGCCTAATAAGTATGCAAGTGATAGATCAAGAATTTATGATCATTTGGTGAAGTTTCAAGGCAATAAAAATTTCTTCAAAAATAGGTTATGGACCAAGCGATTTTGGGTTTGGTTCTAACACTTGATTTTGAAGTTTTGAATTGATCATTGGGTTTAATCACTGGATTTGATTTTGATTTGATTTAAGCAATGACTTGGGAGGATTTAGGGTTGGAAATGCTCAGAGTTTTGACAACCACTGATGATCATTAGTTATTGAACAAGGAATCAGTTGACTATCACTAGAGGCTGTCAACTAATGGATTTAGGGCTTGATTTTGAATTAGGTTTTGAATTAATCAATGGAGATCTATTATTGATGGAATTTTAGTTTTTTAATGATCATGTTTTTGACAATTATTTAGTGATACCAAGTAATAGATCAGATGATCAAATGACACTCAGGGTTAATCATTAAATAATGATTTATATGTCAATAATCAAGGCACTATGCCAATGCACAATATAGAGTTTAATTTAGGGTTTTAAATTTAGTTTAGTGATTGATGCATGGAGATTGATCTTTGATATATAAAAATTGACCTCGTTTAAAAATAGGGTCAACATGAGCTTACGCCTCTTCTAGGGTTATGGCTCTACTCATTAGTGTACCCTACCATGTAAACTACCTCAACTTCCATGGCATCATTATCATCTTCTTTTTTTCTTGTGCTCAAATCTCCAAGAAGCACTTCTGCTAAATCACAAATTTTGACTGCGGCATGGAGAGCTCTTCAATTGGTGGACTAAGTCAAGTTGACCTATTTCTGAGGGGGTAGATTCGGAAGGCAATGGAATCACCTTGAGGATTATCTAGGGGGTCGACCATGATAAGTGTTTCCATTCAAAACCTTTTTTCTTTTTCACACACTATTAATATCTTCTTTCATAGGTGGATCTCTAGGAGCATGTGCTAGATGTGTAGCCTTTCTTCTTCTCATTGAAACTCCTTTCTGGAGACTTAGATATTCAAACTATTTTCCTTTCTACCAATACCTAATGGTGATGGATTCTTTGACATAGGGTCCAAGTTTCAAACCCTCATGTTTACCATATGATTATTATTTTCTTTATTTCTCTACTATCATAATAGATGATTATTTTTCTCTCCACCGGGACCTTTTGGCAGTAGATTCTTACATTCATAGACCAAGTGTCATGCTCTAATGTTCACAATGTAAAACTTGTTTTCTTCCTTTCTATGCTACCACAACATATGTTAGCTTTCCTTTTGAGGTCCTTTCATCCCCTATAATTAGTTATTTTTAAAACTTTTATTTCATTAGCCCCTTCTCTTTTGGTACTTTCAAAACTCTATGCACTTTGGAAGATAGAGTCTCAGATTGCTTCCTTTGAGAGGCTAGATGTTAATACTATTGCTCTTAAAAGGATTATTTTAGCTTGCCAGTTGAGCTATTCCTTTTTACCCATTTCACATTTATAAATTTATTCCCATTACAGACACTCACTTCTAGATCCTAGGCCAATAGTATGAATGGGTAGACATGAAGTAGGTGTTAAGCTTGTAACTCAACATTCATCATTCTTTTCTGCCATCTTGATGGCCTTTGTATAGATGATGAGGCCTCGACATCATTCCTTCTATATATAGATAACCCAATTGGCAGAGGGGTCATATTGGCATGTATGATAAAAAGCTACTTCATGGCTATAACAGTCTTCATTTTTTAGGTTCCTAACTAGGATAACCCTTTGTTACAGAGAGAGACCCATTTTCTAGAGAGAGAGAGAGTGCTTGATAATTTTGAATTTCTGTTAGAGGTTTGTTCGTGTGTTATTTGCAGTGGTGGAGGATGATTGGCGGCTATCACCGGTGGTCATTCCTTCCTTCTCTAGTTGTTCAACATATAAGCTTTCCACAGAAACTTCTATTTCTATATTATCTATAGAAAGAAAGAATGATATGGATAGTTCTAATAAATAAAGATTGCCAATGGAACTCTGCTTGTTATTAGGGATGTTTCTGATTTTAGTATTCCATATGTAGTTTCTAGGAGAGAATCGTTAGTTGGTAAGGTCAAGAAAGTTGTTTCTAAGTATCAAGATTTTCATTATAAAGGATTTGATGTTCAACATAAATTCAATAAAGGTAGCATCCTTCAAGGAAGATCTAATGATGTTGAGGCTTATTCTTCTATTAGGCCAAAATTAAAGGTGAATAGATTTATTAATTCAATAATGGTGCAAGATAATGTCAAATTCAATTGTGGTTCAAAAGAAAATGTTCAGTTGATCAGAAAAAATTTTGAAACAAAAGTTGTTTGTGATAATGTCTTTAAAGAAGTTCTTCGTGAAGTAAATTTTGGATATTCTGTTAAAGTAATTTCTGAACCTCTTAATTCTTGGAGTAAACACCCAAATTTTAAAGTGGCTAATCCTAAATTAAATATAGAGATGTTAGATGACAGTGTTGCTATTAAACTTCATTCTAAAAATGAAATGGAAAATATTTTCAGACTTCGTAATTCCTTTGCTGTTAAGGTGTTTCGTAATCTTATTCCTTATTCTTTGATTTATTTAGGATTATGGAAGTAATGGAGTAAATTTGGTTCTTTTCATCTTAGTGGTTTGGGAAAGGAATGAATTCTTTGTTCATTTCAATCACCTGAAGCAAAAGAAGCAGTTGTTAGTGGAGGTCCTTGTTATGTAGGTGATCATATCATTGGTATGGAGAATTAGAATCTGAGTTTCTCCCCAATATCTAGGAAGGATTTATTATCTCCAGTGTGGATCCATTTGCCTGCCATTACATTGTTGGGATGAAACTAATATCATTAGAATAGCTTTTTAGTTGGTACTTTAATGTATTTATACTGTAATATGTTCAATTGGGCGAGAAAAGAATTTTCTAGAGTTTGTGTCTAAATTAACATTGATGCTCAACTTTCTGCTAGCATTTGGATTGAAGTAACTTAAGGAATTTTTTTTCAAAAAATAGAATATGAAAAAAAATATCATCTTTCTACTTAAATTGCAGTAGAATTGGCCACACTAATCTTAACTACAAATGGATTATTGTTGATCAGAACAAGGTGTCTTCCTCTTCAGCTAATTAGATGGTTGATGGGGATAATAATTTGAAAAAAGTTAAAATTCACTGTATTCCTAAATCTGATAGTATAATGGATAATAGTGATTCCTCTTCCTATGGACCTTGGATCCATTTGAACTATGGAAGGAATAAATTTAAATATTTCAATAGATTTAAATCCAATTAATTCCATAAGAATTTCAGTAGAGAAGCAGACATTCCAAAGATGAATAATTTTGAAGGTTTCAAAGTGAATATGAGAAATTTTAATGATGATAAGAAGGCTTTTCAAAAACATATAGTTGTTCTCGAAGAATTGAAGAATAATTAAGAGTTCAAAACAGCTGTTACTAATATTGATCATATTACTGATGTTGTTAAAGGAAATAATGTTGTTGATAACGCTAAAGTTGTTGATGCTGTTAGAACAAAAGATGTTGATGATATTTCTATCCAAGCTGAATTAAATATGACAGAAGAGGTCGAAAATGAAGTTGTTGATGTTGTGTATGGTGCTCATGCTATTAAAATAAACGATGTTGTTGAGATTGCTTAATTTGCTGATGTTTCCAATATTGCGGTCATTACTGATATTTCTGATGTTGTTGATTATGAAAATATTGATAATGTTTCTAAAGCTCCTAAAAATATTAATCAAACTATTCATGGTGATACTATTATCTATTCTTCCGAAGATGGTCATCTCGTGATTCCTCCAAAGCATGTGAAGGTATTGAAGTCAAATTCTTCTATAAATTCCTATAATTTTAATTTTGAAAAAGTTGATGGCTATAGTGAAAATAGATTTAAGTTGAATATGTATTCTTCATATGTTGTGTTGAAAAATATTTCTCCTAAATGTTCTCAACGTAAGAATAAACTCAATAAAGAACTATGAATGTTAGGTCCTATTAAAGAAAATGAAAGAATAACAAAAGGAGATGATAGTCATGAAGGGTCTAGGGCCTTATCCCCATTTGTCCCTTATTGTCTTATATTTTATTTTAGAATTGTATGGGAGCTAAGAAAAAAAATACTTCCTACTATTTGAGAAGTTTGGTGTTAGAAAATGCTATTTTTTGTGGGTTTATTGGAAACTAAATTAGATTCCATGGATAATAAAGAAGTTAAAATAATTATTGGTTATGAATGGGGAGTTCTTTCATGTTCCTGCAAGAGGTACTTTAGCTGAAATGCTACCATTATGGAAAAAGAGTATTTGGGAATAAAGAAGGTCTTGCTTGTATTTGGGAAAGAATAAATAGAATTTGTTTAAATTCTAATACATTGTAAAATATTCCTTTTGCTATGATAAGACATTTACCAAGAGTTGCTTCAAATCATTGTCCATTATTGCTTAACTTTAGCAATTTAATTTGGTATAAGCAAAAAAGTTATTAGATTTGAGAATGTCTGGTGTTCTTATGAAGCTTCTAGGGGTATTGTTAATAAAACTTGGAGTAAACAAGATTTTGGAACAAGTGTTGATATTCTTCATAGGAAAATGAATAGCTATGTTAGATGCTTAATTTTTTAGAGTAAAAATAAGCTAAAGGAGCTGAATAATCTTAAAACTTCGTTACAAAATAATATTTTGTTGTTACAAGAGGAGGAAAGTAGTTTGGGTGGTCTGCACCCAAACAAGATTCTTGAGCTAAGGAAAAAAAATCATGAATTGAATCTTACTCTTGCTATACTTGTAACTTGGTGGAGACAACATTCTAAATCACAATGGTTGGATGAAGGGGATCAAAATTCTCATTTTTTACATGCTTATGCTACAGCTAAAAGAAAAGGAAATATGATTAATCAAATTTTTTATCCTAAGGGTGTTATATAGACAGACCCTAACTTAATTTGATTAGCCTTTGAGTAATTATTCTTAAACAAATGGAAAAAGAGACATTGCAATTTGCAAAATTGGCCATCCTTTGAAGTTAAAGATTAAATTAATGAAGATAAGAAATAGTCGCTGGATGCTGAATTTTCTAAAGAAGAGCTATTTTCTACTATTATGAAGATGGATAACAATAAATCTCCTGGAACAGATGGTGTTAATGCATGTTTTTCAAATCTTTTTGGAGTTTTATAAATAATGAAATTTGGAATGACATTGAAAAATTCTTTTATTTGGGTATCATGCCAGAATTTTGGAAAGAAATTATGGTTATTCTTATTCCTAAAGTTCCTAATGCCTCAAAATTATTGAAGTTTCTCCAATCAGTATATGTCAAATGATTTATAAATTGTTGCTGGTATGATATTAAACAGATTGAAGATTTATCTTCCGTTTATTATTTTTGAAGTGCAAGGTACTTTTGTTCCTGGAAGAACCATTTCTGAGAATTATTTGTAGGCTCATAAGATATTTAATAGATTCATATTTTCAATAGGTAAATAAGGATTCATGTTGATTAAATTAAACATGGAACAAGAATGCAATAGTATGTGTTGGGACACAAATCTAATTTTAAGAGTTATGAATTTCCAAGTGAAGATTTAAAATTTGATTATTAAGTGTATCAATGATAGAAGGTGTGATTGGATTAATGTTATATGCTATTTTAGACAAGGTTATTTGTTATCTCCTTGTCTTTTTATATTATTTTCAAAATTACTTTCAAAAGCATTTCATGAAAAAGGAAAACAACTTTGAATAAGACTTGCATCAAATACAGAAAAAATTTCTTATGTATTGTATATTGATGTTGTTTTAATTGTAGCTGAGGCTTCAAGAAATAATGCGAGACTGATTAATAGAATTCTGCTTGACTATTATAGATGGACTAGACAGAAAATCAATGCTAATAAATTAATGGTTCTATTTGGGAAAGTTTTTTTGAAAAGAAGGAAAAGAAAATTAAGCAAAATTTTGGGTTTTCATACTGTTATCAAAACCACCTACTTAGGAATAAAAAAGGAATTGATAAGCTTGAAGGCTACTGATTATCAAACATTATTGTATAATTAATGAAAAGACTTAACACATGGGGCTCTCATTCATTATCTCTCGCTAGAAGGATTTTATTTGTTAAAACTACATTTTCTTCTATTATGACTCATTCATTAATTCCAAAAGGTTTTTTAGATGATATTTATAGATTTTGAAGAAACAACTTATGGCACAAGGAGCAAGGAAGATAGGGATTGCATTATATTTCCTAGAATATATTGTGTACTCCAATTTATAGGGCTGGTCTTGGACTTCAAGCTACAGCTTCAAGACAGGGTTCGTTAAGGGCTTGTATTGCTTGGAATTTCATTCAAAATCAAGATTTACTTGTAAATAGAATGATCATGGAAAAATATGGATATGATATCTGAAAAGAAGAAATAAAAATAAATTCATCCCCATCATGGCGTATAATTAAAGATTGTGCTCAATTTTTGAAGCCTACTGTTAGATGGTAGGTTTGTAAAGGATTAAAAATTAATATTACAAATGATATTTGGATTCTAGATAGATGTCTAAATAAGTGACCTTCAACATGCAATATATTCCAGGTTAAAGATAAAATGGTTGCTACACTTCTTGATGAAGATGGAAGATGGAATCTATCTATTTTAAAGATGTATTTTATTGATGATATGATAAAAATTATATTGGAAATTCTTATTTTATTATACTCACATGAAGATAAACTAGAATAATTTCTTTTAATTCTATTAAATCTGTTAACACTAGCTTTTGAAGCTTCTTTTCAAATCAATCAAGAAGGTGGTATTAATTTGAAATGGTTGAAAAAATTAAAGGTGAGTTCTAAGGAATCATTATTTTTTTGGAGATTATAAAATAATGTTCTTCCTACAAATGTATGGCTAAATCATAGAAGATTGCAAGAGAATACTTCTTGTTTGAAATCTTGCCAAGAAAATGAAGACTTGGATCATATTGCGGTGCATTACAGTAAGCTTATAGAAGTCCTTGAGAAATTTAAACAGTGGGGAATTCATTTACCAAAATTTCAAAATGTTTTTTAATGTTGTGTTAGTTTGCAAAAGACAGCAATTAATAATCCAGGATTTGCTAGAATTTATATTTCACTGGTATATCATAATTGGAAATCAAGAAATTTCTTTATATATGGAAAAATTATTCCATCTGTGTTAATGATTGCAGCTCAAATTCTTTCACAATCTAGTCAAACACATTTGTCTAAAATTTGTTAGAACTGGGATATTAATCAGCTTGATGTGCTGTTAAAAGATTGGTATCCCCCTCCTATAGATTGGATCAAAATAAATGTTGATGCTTCTTTGATGCAATCCAATATGGCAGGTATAGCTAGAGTTTTACGGGATCATAAAGGTAGATTATTACTTGCTTATGGAAAGAAATTAGTTCATTTGGATATAGCATTATTGGAATTGATAGCTATTTTCAATTTCAAAAATATAATGCAAGAATGGATGAATAATAAGCAAGGAATCATTATTGAAGGTGATAATATTAATGTTATCAATTTTTTGTTCAAGAAAGAAGACCTCTGAGCTGAATAAAAGTATTCAAAGAATGGATTTTCTTTTCTAGAAGTTTTTTAAAAAGTAATTTTCCATTTTGTTTCTAAATATTGTAATAGAGTAGCTAATTTATATTCTCATCATGCCCTCTTAGGTGATTTTTTTAGGATGTTTTTGTTGCTAGTGAACTTCATTCAAGTTTTGTTGACTTGATTGGGAAGGAATGCGATAGGATTTCTATCATGTAGTTCTTTGTTTATTTTCATTTATGTTTAATGCTATTTGTATATTTTTAAAAAAAAGATTGGGATAACCTTTTAATTATTGAGATCGTCTTATGGGGGACCACTTTAGCAGTGATAATTTTGGCTGGTGGCAATCACTGTGCTAGGAGATGTACACGATGTGCAATAGCTTTAGTAAGGTGAGGCCTCCTGATAGGCTCTTCAGTCTCCATATCTTATACAGGAATGATGAAAGCCATTGTAGTAGCTATAAGAATTTTCGCCCACCAAATTAGATGGTGGCTTTAAAGTCTTCGGTGTTAATAATAGTATTGGCTAGCTTTTTGCTAACTCCATGTCTCGACTGGATGGTGAAAGGAGTATTATGTAGTTCCATTCTACAAAAATAAAAGGTAGTGGTTAGTTATTAAAATTTGATACATCCTCCCATACTTTCAAAATATAAAGACTCGATATAATAAAGTAGTATGAGTAAATAATATAGATAAATTTTAACCTTGCTTAGAAAATTTTTAGTGATATATTAAAGATTAAAATAAAAATGACATTTAAAATTTTAACCCATTATGCCTTGCTACTAATATACAAATGACTAGCCAAAGACGGAAGGAGAAATCATCCCCAGTGGAGTCGCCAAAAATCTCTAGACCTAAAAAATTTGACCTTTTGCGCCCCAGCCTCTAGCATATATTTGGGTAGAGTTTTAATGAATTATATTTCAAGGGAAATATTGGAAGGTAGATTAGATAGAGATAAGACACTACCCTGAGATTTTACCATCTTAGTGAGGACTTTAAGATCCAAGTTTTTAATTTCTATAAATGTAAGCCCATTAATTACCCCTTTTGATAATGAAAGAGCACTTTTGATTAGGATTGATTGTTAAAAAAAATACTTAATATCCACCATATAATACCAGTAGAAAATTTTAAAATTTAAGATTAGAAATTTATGACCTGTCACTTAAAATGGATGGCGGGGTGGGGAGATGATGATGAACTTAATAAAGATCCCATGGTTTTATCATTTTGGGTTATCATGGTCCTTAGTCTACTTAGTCAAAGGAGGTAGTCAATCCAACCCGACTGTAGGATTCTCGACAGTAGCCAAGGGTTACTTTATATAAGTTTACCGTATTAACATGAGATGAATGTTTGTGTAAGGGATGAATGCAAGTCAACTCTAGCTTATAGAGGCCTTTATTCCCTATCAATTATACCTAATAATTAATTACTCAATGGTATATAACCAGTAAGGAACAAATGGGATTTTAGCCAACATAATTATATAGTGGAGTAGTTCGACCAAGCCACTACGTCAAAGGGTCACAATCATAATTATTTACCACATGGAGCAGTCTTCATGGAGCCATCTAGCCAAACCACTAATTAGAGGATTGGTTCTAACCATACCACATAGAGTTATCTAGCCGAGCTATGAATTTTGTGGAGCCATTTAGCGAAGCCACTAGTTAGAGGATGAATTCAATATCCTTACTGTATAAAATTATTTAAGAATGTGTTTGAGTGATATTCTTGACTAGTTATTCGATGGTAAACTTCAGTTTTAAATATATAAAATTTAAGTAGATATTGGTTTTTGAAATTTTGGTGACATTTAGAAATTAACCCTTCCGATTAAAATTAACTTTGAACATAACCTTCATCAGGCTGACAAAGATGTTACTTTATAATATATGCTTTTTTTTTATTTGGAGGCATTTAAAAAAGGTAGAGTCCCCTCCAAGTAAGATTAGCATTCAACACGACCATTATAGGGGTGACAAAAATGTCATTTTAAAATATTTGTATTTACTAAAAATTTGAAAATATTTAAAGGTAGAGTCCCCTCAGGTTGAGATAGCTCTCAACAGAGCCATATTTAGGGATAAAATATTTAATATCTTCAACCATGTCAACTATGTTTGCTTACTAATAAAGGATCTGGTTCAATTATTAATTATTATGCGAACATTAAAATTGAGAGCTTATAACTTTTTGATGAGTTCCATTTAAAGAGACTTTAAAGGCCTAATGTAAAATTTAATATTAAATATCTTGGTAGATTTATGATTAAGTATTTACTTGTTAATTCAAGTTATGTAGTCTCTCGTCCTTTCAAGGAGGATGATCAGACTTGAACCTGCATAACATTCTCAAAACTTAAAATTAGGATTTTTGTCTGATAGACGGAGTACTTGTGGGTAGTTAATTTGAGATAAGATTTAACATTAGCAAGCTTTTAATCACTGTGCAACATTCTCAGACATTTGTGTTTGCACATTTAACATATTTATGAGAGCACATTCAAGAATAAAAATTTTCTTTTAAATTTATGTGCATGCTTCTTGATGCATGTATACTATACACTTGCACACTTTTTAAAGCACTTTCATAGTGTATATGCATTTTAACATATTGGCATGTATTTCAGTACATTTATGCAATGCAATTGTTTTCGTTTCACTGTATTTGAATAGCATATTCACACATGTTTACTTTCCTTGTGTGATTTTCATTGCAGCTCACTTTATTGGAATGGTGTGTGCTTCTTAACACCATATCATGCTAATTGAACTGGTAGCACCCATCTTCGGGCTATCACGTGCTTCCCTAGGATGCTACGTGCTTCTTGGTGGATCAAATTTATTTTTAGGGAATTATATTTTAATGCATTAGGGGGAAATTTAAAATATTTAAACATGATTATTTTCTTAACTGATAATTATTAATATGTGTGAATATTTTAATTTGAAATTTAAGAAATGTCTCTTTTCTTCTTGTATGAGTGCTGTGGATCTGGTGGCATGAGTAGGCAAATTAGATTTTAGCTATTGTATATATGAGAGATATTATTTATTTCATTTTATCTCCTCTAAAGTTGTTATAGCATTCAACATAGCTCGTAGGGGATGTCTCTTCAATAGACACTAGGAGTTTATGTCCTTGCCTGTAAGTAAGCCATATTATTTGCTACGAATAACATATTATTGCCTATAGGCAAGCTAATTTTTTTGATATGAGCCCCTTATTCTTGTGTATAGGCTAGTTATTATGTACACTATGAATTCCCTACTCCTACTCATTGGTGAATTATAGTGTGCATTGCCACTCCTCTATTTTTATCCATAGGCAAGTTATTATTGTGTACTATGAACTTCTTGATCCTATTGACATGCGAGTTGTACTGTGCATTAAAGGTTTACTACTATTGTCCATAGACATGCTAATTTGTTTGATACGTGCTCCTTGCCCACACCTATAGGTGAGTTATGTTAGTTACAACCCCCTTATATACACCTGTAGGCAAACTATTACATTTGTTGCACATTCGCTATTATCACCAAGAAGTGGACTATTGTATGCATTGAGAAACCCTTATTCATGCTCGTAGGCATTAAAAGTGTCCTTTGCAAGTTTATTGCTTTTGCATGTTGGCAAGTAGTTATCATTTAAAGTTGCTTGTTGTTGCCTATAGGCAGGTTGCTATATTCATAAGAAGTCCCTTTTTGTTACTTGTTTGTAGATTGATATTTTCATCAAAAGCCAAGTGTATTTTCATGTAGAGAGGCTATAACATTCATATTACAAATATGTTCTTCCTACCCAAAGGTGAGGAGTTAGAAGTCCAAATTCTTGTTCAAAAGCAAGATGCCAATTTCCTAAAATATTCCCCTCCTTGTGCCCTTTAATTTTATAAACTTCATTTAAAATGTAATTTTTTTCTTTTTTAAATTAATGACTTAAGTTCAATTTGCTACAATTTCATCTAACTCATTTTTTAGGTACATTTTTAACTATATAAGTCATTTTAAATTTCTAAGTCCTATAATCATTCGGACGAAATTTTGACAGCCTCCAAGTGTCTCTTGTGTTTAGAAAAATTCTCAAGAGAGTGGCATGGATGTGAAGCTATGATGGTGGATTCTTTGTTAGAGTAGTGGTTTCATTGCTTATTGGAGGCAGCTGCAGGTGAGAAACTTTGAGTTTTTGAGTAGGATGACAGTAAAAGTTCTTAGGCTAAGAAGAATTGGGAGCTAAGGCAATTAGAGGGAAAGAATGTAGAGTTGAGGTAGTGAGGTTAGCTTGAGGTTTTTGCACTTGTAAAAGAGGATCTCGATTTTAGGAGATTTGGTGGCTAAAGAAGCTGAGAGGAGTAGTAGCTTGTAGCTTGTAGTGAGCAGTGAGATGGGCTTTGCAGTTTTTGGGATCGGTTGTTAGTGGAAGAGAAGTATATGCAAGGGAGCAGAGAGCATCGACAGAGTTAGGATGGCGAATGATGGGTGTAATAAATAGGGGATTATTTTTGTGTTAAGTCTTTTTATTATTCTCCCCGGTGATTAGACTAATGGGCAGATCGTGAGCACCAAACTACAGGCAATTTGATTAGGATTTAAATATATGTTCTTTATTATTATAGAAGTTATATATATATAAATATAATTAAATCATTTTAAACAGTTAAAAGTGAAAGTACGAGATGCACCAAGAGGGGGGGTTAATTGGTATTTTAAAAATTTAACCCTACACAAGAGTTCTAATTTTTTTGTATTTTCAAAATATAATTTAACGACTAATGTGCGGAAGCAAATACAACGTTCACAACGATGAAATTAATAGTTCAATTTGAGATTTTACACCACAAGATTTAAATACTGATTTTTCACCAAGCAATTAAACGCACAAATTAAAAGCATGAAAAGTAAAGTATGGTAAAAAGGAAAAAACACACCAGAGATTTTTATAGTGGTTTGGTCACTTGACCTACGTCCACTCCCCGGAGTCCTCTACTCTGGGATTTGCACTAGTAAAAGTTGACTCTCCTTTTGCCCCCACAGCAAGGCGGAGAAGCCTTTACAATACTCACTTTCACCTCCCTCGGTGCGGCAGAATATCAAATGCTATGTCACCCTCCTGGTGACGGCAGCAGACCTTCTCCTTTTTCTCCCTCCTGGAGATGGCAGAGTACCTTGGCGATGTTGATCTTGAAGTGACTCTTCCCTCAAGAACTTTCTTGAAGCTTCCAAAGCCACAAGAGGAGCAAAGCATGCAGCTAGCTTGGAGCCACCGTGTGATCCCCTCACACTACTTCTCCCTCACGCTCAAGCTCACCTTCACCTTCCTCTCTCAAGCCCTGGATCTCTCCAAAAACTTCTCTCTACCGAATCCCCTTCTTTTTCCTCCAAGCCTCTCACAACAAAGGATAGATCAACAACTCTCTAAAGAAAATTTTAAGTTATTTTTATATCAGGCTTCAGAAAACCCTAAAAGTTTCAACTTTTGCGATTCTGTTCGTACAGTACGATCTAGGATCGTACAGTATGATCAGTTCAATTACAGCTCCGTCCAGTACGAGTACAGACGAACAGTTATCGAATTTTATTCATATCGTACTGTACGATATGTATATCGTACAGGACGATACTGTTGATCCGTACTGTTCGTACAGGACGAACTGTGGGACGAACCTCGGGACGAAAGAATTCTTCTCTGTTAGTCGTCCAGCACTTCATTGAATCGTACAGTATGAATATTATTTTTCAGGATATCATCCTGTACGATAGGAATATCGTCTAGGATGAATAGTACAAAAATTCTTGGGATCGTCTGGTACGATCGCTGGGACGAAGAAAATCATCTCTGACAATCGTCCAGCACTCCACCAGTCGTATAGTACGATCAGTTCATTTCTTGATATCGTCCTGTAGGATATGAATATCGTCCAGGACGAAGAGAACAAAAAACCTTGGTTTCGTCTGGTACGATCTCTGGGACGAATGAAATCGTCTCTGTTAGTCGTACAGTATGATATATTATCGTACAGTACGATCGACATATAAAATAGAAACCAATGTTTATTTCCTGATTAGGGAGATAATTTTGGTAAGTTTTAATTAATCGTACAGTACGATCTGAGTCGTACAGTACGATCAGTACAGAAAACCAAATTCAAAAACTTACCAAACTTATTCTAGCGGCTAGGGTTTCTCAATTACATATTATCGTACAGTACGATATGGATCGTACAGTATGATAAGTTTGTAAACTTAATCATTCGAAAATTAGCCGTTAGCCTGAGTATTTTTAATTAATCGTACAGTACGATCACAAATCGTACCGTACGATTTGCTTAAAAAAAATTAATCATTTTTTAAAAAACAATTCTCCCCCTGTGTGTGTGCATGGTTGCTCCTTTCACATGCATGCTTCTGTGGCAGACTCAAGAATATAAAAATAAAGAAATAAAAATTACAGACTCTTCAACATCCTATTCTACCCGGTTTGAGTCTCCAGCAATCTTTAACAGTGTGCATCTGACCTGAAATGTTAGTGCTCATATACAAGGATTAAGCATTTGTAATCTAAAGGAAGTCTATATGTATTCAGTAAGTATTAGTTGTCACCATCAAAATTAAGTGCTCGGGATCCTGGATTTCAACAATCTCCCCCTTTTTGATGGTGTCAAATAATATTTTCTGATGGACAGATGTTTTGACTTCTTTAGCTCTCCCTCAGAAGAGTAGCTTATTAATTTTTAAATAGGAGGAGAAGAAAACAGTTTTTTTTTTATTATAACATAAATAAAACAACAAGATAGAAAAAACATAAATGTAGTGAGAACATAAATAACCAATAGCATTTAATAGTAAGCAAACACATAATACAGAACACACAGAAAAGTCTCCCCCTTTTGACAACACCAAAAAGGGAAGAAAAAGAAAAACAACTACACTGATAACAAATAGAAAATAGAAACAACTACAACCACCCGAGGTGGTGGTGGAGGGTCGGGAAACAGCTGGTGGTACTAATGAAGGGAGGCGAACTGGTGATCGATCGATGTGAAGCGCTCCCTAAACCATTTCATATCCGTGTCATGCTCCTGATGTTGCTGAGCAATGCGGGCATCCAACCTAGTCTCCAGACGATCAAGTCGTCGAATAATGTCGTCGTGAGGGTAGTCGGGAGGAGCAAGGCCAGGTGGTTGGATTGGTGGTGGTGGAGGTGCGTCAGCAGGAGCAGCAGCTTCCTCGTCATCAAACTCGGGATCGACGGGAGCGCCCCCCCCCCCCCCCCCCCGATGGAACAAGATCCGAAAGGAGGCATCCGAGTAGAAGATAGGAAGGTGATCAGGAGGGAGCGAATAATGAAGCTGGTATTTTGCATCTAGGATGTATCCTATGACATGCCCTAAAGCCAGGTTCAGTTTACGACGGGCACCAGGATATCCGAAGGCAGACAAGGTATGAATGTAGTCAAACACCATTTGGGCTTCATTGAATTTCGTGCCAGACATGATCAGATAGGTGACGACAGAAAGTAGTGGGGTAATATGGATGCGGTCTCCAGCTTTAGGTATAATGGATGTGCGTAGGACATGCTGGATAACACGGGCATTTTGATTTAAGGTTTGGACCAGGGATAGATGTTAATTGGAGGGGACACCTCTAAGGGTCATATTTACTGACGTCCAATCATACTCATGGGAGATCATGGATTGGGGACGAGGGCCGTCAGTGGACAACCCGATGTGCTCAACAAAGTCATTGACGGTGATAACGACATTCTGTTTACAAACATATGACGTGAGGTAGTGTTTTCAAGGTCGACTTGGATATTAGCAAAAAACTCAAACAAGAGTTCAGAGTGAAACGAAAAAGCAAGAGTCAGAAGGAATTGAAGGCTAGTGGAGGCAAACAGATTCATCACCTCGAAATTTAGGGCGGCCTGATTTAGCATGTAGGATGGAGTGAACTTGGCCTCCTTGATTTTAATATACGCTTTCTCATCCGCAGCGGAGAGAAAACGATCATCGAAGCACCGAGAGGAGGAAGAGCTCCTGACGATCATTCGACCGCGCTTACTGGACCCAGACATTTTGGAACAAAGGATTGGAGGAATGAAGAAATTCAGAATGATGGAAGGTGAGGAGAATTGGCAAAGAATCCCTCCCGTTTTATAGAATTTGAGGGATATCATACAATACGATTGAGTATCGTACAGTACGATATGCACAATAATGTCGTCTGGATGACTTTTCAGAAAAGTGAGTCAAATCGTACAGTACGATAGGTATCGTACTGTACGAACGTGAGTGTAAGGCGTTCATCCCAATGAGTCGTCTGAACGACTTTTGACCAAAAGTGTTCGTACAGTACGAACAGGTGTTCGTACAGTACGATAGGCAATAATGTTCGTACCGGCCGATTTAAATTCGTCCTAATCCGTTTGACACGTGGATCGTACAGTACGATTGGTGTGTCATACAGTATGATGGCCAATAATTAGTATCGTACGGTATGAGTGGTGAATCGTACAGTACTATATGTATAAGACATGAAAGATCTGGACCGTAAATGGGAATGGACGGCTGAGATTGGAGTGATTTGAACCTTATCGTACAGTACGATAGGGTATCGTACAGTACGATTGTCAGAGAATATCAAAGTTTGTGAGCAACATGGGAAGAGGATCAGGAATCCAAAAATTTTTTTATTTTTTTTTGTTTTATTTTAACAAAACAAGTCATAACAAACACAAACCCATTTTTTTTGTTTTTTTTTTGTTGTTTTTTTTTTTAATTTTACATTAGGCCTGAATGTCTATGACACCTAATTTGGTTCTTAAAGTGCTAAAAGTGTCATAACCTAATGGTTTTGTAAAAATGTCAGCCAATTGATCTTCAGTAGCAACGTGGTGCAGTTCAATATCTCCTTTGGCTACATGATCTCTAATAAAATGATGTCTAATGTCTATATGTTTGGTTCGTGAGTGTTGAATTGGATTTTTAGATATGCAAATAGCACTAGTGTTGTCACACATGATCGGAATGGTTCCTACAGGTAGTCCTAGATCTACAAGCTGTTGTTTTAACCACAAAACTTGTGCAACACAGCTACCTACCGCTATATATTCTGCTTCGGCTGTGGAAAGGGCTACAAAATTTTGTTTCCTGCTGGACCATGAAACTAATGATTGTCCAATGAATTGATAAGTGCCAGAAGTGCTTTTTCTATCTACCCTACAGCCTGCAAAGTCTGAATCTGAGTATCCTAAGATTTCAAAAGACGTGCTGTGTCTAGGATACCAAATTCCTAAGTTCGGGGTGCCTAGAAGATATCTAAGAATCCTTTTGACAGCAGTCATGTGAGATTCTTTCGAGTCAGCTTGAAAATGGGCACGGAGACACACTCTAAACATTATGTCTGGTCTACTGGCAGTCAGATAGAGAAGCGATCCAATTATTCCCCTATACCTCTTTTGATCTACAGACTTCCCACTGGGATCTTTATCCAATTGAATATTAGAGCTCATGGGTGTATTCATAGCCTTAGCATTGTCCATTTCATATTTTTTCAAAATATCATTGATGTACTTAGACTGGCTAAGAAACGTTCCACCTTCCGTTTGTTTTACACTGAATCCAAGGAAGTAACTAAGTTCTCCCATCATGCTCATTTCAAACTCATCGCTCATTATTTTTGAAAATTCATTACATAAGCTTTTCTCCGTCGATCCGAACAATATGTCATCTACATAAATCTGAACAATGAGTACTTCAACTCCTACCTTCTTCAAAAATAAGGTGGTGTCCACACTACCCTTTACAAAGCCTCTATCTAGTAGGAACGTACTAAGTCTTTCATACCAGGCTCTAGGTGCTTGTTTTAACCCGTACAGTGCCTTTTTCAGTTTGAACACGTAGTTTGGAAATTGTGAGTTTTCAAACCCCGAAGGTTGCTCCACATACACATCTTCCTTGATTACTCCATTCAGGAAGGCACTCTTGACATCCATTTGATACAGCTTAAAATCCCTAAAACAAGCAAAAGCTAACAGTACCCTGATGGCTTCTAGTCTAGCTACCAGAGCAAAGGTTTCTTCAAAATCTATTCCTTCAATTTGGTTATACCCCTTCGCTACTAACCTAGCCTTGTTTCTTACTACTATTCCAGAGTCATTCATCTTATTTTTAAAGACCCACTTAGTTCCAACCACACTTTGTTCTTTAGGTCTTTTGACTAACTCCCATACATCATTCCTAACGAATTAGTTCAACTCTTCTTGCATTGCTAGGATCCAAAATTCATCTCCTAAGGCTTGATCTGTACTCGTGGGTTCAATCATAGATATGAATGCAGAATGACTAACCTCTTTCCTAAGTCCATGCCTAGTTTTTACCCCTTCTGATGGGTCTCCAAAGATCAGCTCTCTAGGATGACTAGAAGAAAACTGCCAATCTCTAGGCAGATGTTCCTGAGGTTCCGCTCTACTCTCTATGGAAATGGTTTCTACTCCCCGTATAACCTCAACTTCTTCTTCTTCATGATTAGGTTCAGATGTCTTATTGGATTCATTAAATACCACATGAGTGGACTCTTCTACTACTAGGGTTCTCTTATTGAATATTCTATAGGCTTTACCTACAGATGAGTAGCCTAGGAAAACCCCTTCATCAGATTTAGGATCGAACTTTCCTAAGGGTGACTTGCCATTGATTAGGATGAAGCATTTGCAACCGAAAATGTGTAAGTGGGAAAGATTAGGTGTCCTACCCTTAAGCAACTCATAGGGTGTCTTATTAAGTTTGGATCTAACATTTACCCTATTTAACACATAGCATGCGGTATTTACTGCTTCTGCCCAAAAGTATCTAGGAAGAGTGTATTCAGCTAACATAGCCCTAGCAGCTTCAACTAAAGTTCTATTCTTTCTTTCTGCTATTCCATTTTGCTGAGGAGTTCTAGGAGCAGAGAAATTATGTTCTATTCCAACCTCATTACAAAAAGATTCAAATTTATCACTCTCAAATTCCCCACCGTGATCACTATGAATTGTTGAAATTACACATCCTAATTTCCTTTGAATCCACGTGGAGAAAATTCTAAATTCTTCAAATGACTCACTCTTATGAGCTAGGAATTTCACCCAAGTGAACCTAGAGTAGTCATCTACTATTACAAACCCATTCAACTTCCCTCCTAGGCTGGCTGTACTAACAGGTCCGAACAGGTCCATGTGGAGAGTTTCTAGTGGCCTACTGGTGCTGATATCCTTGATTGCATGAAATAAAGATTTAACTTGTTTTCCTAACTGGCAAGCATCACAAAGATGGTCCTTAGTAAAGTCTAACTTTGGTATGCCTCTAACTAAGTCTTTCTGAGAGATGTTCCTAAGTGTTTTCATACTAGCATGGCATAGTCTCCTATGCCATAGCCAAGAGTCATCTGCTATTGTTTTCAGACACAAAGAGTTTGAGGTTTCAATGCAGTTCAAGTCTAACATGTGAACATTGTTTATACATTTCCCTTCTAATACAAGTGAATCATTTAAGCTAATCATGCATTTATTAGACAGAAATTTTATATCAAAGCCCTTGTCACATAGTTGACTTATACTTAAAAGATTATGCTTTAAACCATCCACTAAAAGTACATTCTCAATAATTAAATTTTTAGTGTTTCCAATGATACCTGAGCCCACCACTTTCCTGGTGGTGTTGTCTCCCAAAGTTACCTTGCCTCCTGACCTGGCCTCCAGTGTCACGAACTGCTTCATGTCTCCAGTCATGTGTCTCGAGCAGCCACTGTCTAGGTACCACATGCTCTCACTAGGTCTTTTGTGAGAGCATCCCTACAATGTCAATCACAGATTAGCTTTGGGAACCCAAGTGAGTTTGGGTTCCACCTTATGCTTATGTGAATGAAATGTATGCATGTTATGCTGTGATGAATGCGATTTAGGTCTCCACACTAGATGTATCCTATAGTGAATTGAGCACGTGCGGGCTATGTGACCTAGCATGCCACAAGAATAACATCTAACACCTGGAAATGGGTTCACTAGTCTACGAGGGTGGTAGTGCCTATTTCTAGGTTTGGATGATGCATGCCGTGCTGGTTTTGAATGAGATGATTCACATGGTGGAGGCTGAAAGAACTCAGCAAACGTGGGAGGTTTTTTGTTCTTCTCGAATGCATGAAGTTTTTCATTTAAAAATTTATTTTCTTGGTTAAGACTAGCATATTCGAATCTCAATGCATGCTCACTACTACTAAGTTCCCCTGATAGTTCTTCTAGTTCCTTGAATGCATTTTCTAATTCAACATGTGATGATTTCAAGGTATCGTGTGCAGTGGTTAACTCAATATGCTTCTTGTTTAATGCATCGTATTCATCAAGCAAAGACATATGATCTTTATCTAAGTCAGAAAAATTCTTTACTACACTAGCATGCTCCTGTTGTAAAGTACTAAACTCAGTATTAAGACTAACATACTTTTTCTTCAACTTTTTATACGAGTCATGGATTTTTTCAGAAATAACAAGTAGTTCATCGTAAGACAGTTGACATACCTCATCTTGATCTGATTGATCAAGATTATCATTAGTCATAAGACACAGATTCGTTACCTCCTCCTCTGCTTCTTCCTCCGATGATTCTGAGGCAGAGTCGGCCCAAAACGCTTTCTGAGTCTTGAATTTGCCCTTCTTGAACTTTGATCTTTCCTCACCCTTCTCCTTGGTTTGATGAGTTTTGATGTTGGGGTAATCAGCTCGGAGATGACCGGGTTTCCTGCACTCAAAGCAAATTGTTTCAGATGTAACCTTAGTATGCTTTGAGTTCTTACCTTTGTTCCAATTGCTTTGATGATGGCGCTGCTTTCTTTTCAAAAAATTTTTGAACTGACGAGTCATCAAAGCTATGTCGTCATCTTCCTCCGCTGCTGAGCTGTCACTTTCAGAATTGTTTGCTTTTAAAGCCACCGCTCGCTCCTTCTTCTTTTCTCCTGCATCACTTTGTCGTTGACTCACTCCTTGCTCGTAGGCAATGAGTGACCCAAGCAAATTATCAATAGAATAAACATTGAGGTCTTTTTACTCAGTTATTGCAGTGATTTTAGCATCGTATGAGCTAGGCAAACATCGCAGTATTTTGTTTACTTTTTCCGAGTTAAACAACTCTCTTCCTAAAGCATGCAGTGATGTTACAATCTGGGTGAATCGAGTGTACATGTCAGATATAGTTTCACTAGGTTTCATGCGGAATAGTTCGTAATCATGTAGCAGTATGTTCAACCGAGATTGTTTGACCTCACTAGTTCCTTCGTACGTGATACACAGTTTGTCCCAAATTTGTTTACCAGTAGTACAAGTTGATACTCGCATATAGTCTTCTGATTTTAATGCGCAAAAGAAACAATTTAGACATTTAGCATTTAGTTGTGCGAATTCTCTATCCTCAATGCTCCATTCATTAAATGACAGTTCAGTTTTAATTCCATTCAACATACGAAATGGTGCAGAATAACCTTCTTGGACTAACATCCACATGCGATAGTCTAAAGACTGTAAAAATATAGACATACGTATTTTCCAGAAATCAAATGGTATGTTGTCAAATAAAGGTGGACGAGTTATAGAATAACCCTCCGCAGTGTTACGGTTACCAAATTGAGCCATGGATCTTACGTTTCTAGGTTTTCTAAAACACTATTTTGAAACCCCGCTTTAATACCACTTGAAAGTACGAGATGCGCCAAGAGGGCGGGTGAATTGGTATTTTAAAAATTTAACCCTACACAAGAGTTCTATTTTTTTTGTATTTTTAAAATATAATTTAACGACTAATGTGCGGAAGCAAATACAACGTTCACAACGATGAAATTGATAGTTCAATTTTAGATTTTACACCACAAGATTTAAATACTGATTTTTCACCAAGCAATTAAACGCACAAATTAAAAGCATGAAAAGTAAAGTACGGTAAACAGGAAAAAGCACACCAGAGATTTTTATAGTGGTTCGGTCACTTGACCTACGTCCACTCCCCGGAGTCCTGTACTCCGGGATTTGCACTAGTAAAAGTTGACTCTCCTTTTGCCCCCACAGCAAGGCGGAGAAGCTTTTACAATACTTACTTTCACCTCCCTCGGTGCGGCGGAATACCAAACGCTATGTCACCCTCCTGGTGACGGCAGTGGACCTTCTCCTTTTTCTCCCTCCTGGAGATGGCAGAGTACCTTGGCGATGTTGATCTTGAAGTGACTCTTCCCTCGAGAACTTTCTTGAAGCTTCAAAAGCCACAAGAGGAGCAAAGCATGCAGCTAGCTTGGAGCCACCGTGTGATCCCCTCACACTACTTCTCCCTCACGCTCAAGCTCACCTTCACCTTCCTCTCTCAAGCCCTGGATCTCTCCAAAAACTTCTCTCTACCGAATCCCCTTCTTTTTCCTCCAAGCCTCTCACAGCAAAGGATAGATCAACAACTCTCTAAAGAAAAATTTAAGTTATTTTTATATCAGGCTTCAGAAAACCCTAAAAGTTTCAACTTTTGCGATTCTGTTCGTACAGTACGATCTAGGATCGTACAGTACGATCAGTTCAATTACAGCTCCGTCCAGTACGAGTACAGACGAACAGTTATCGAATTTTATTCATATCGTACTGTACGATATGTATATCGTACAGGACGATACTGTTGATTCGTACTGTTCATACAGGACGAACCGTGGGACAAACCTCGGGACGAAAGAATTCGTCTCTGTCAGTCGTCCAGTACTTCATTGAATCGTACAGTACGAATAGTGTTTTTCAGGATATCATCCTGTACGATACGAATATCGTCCAGAACGAATAGTACAAAAATTCTTGGGATCGTCTGGTACGATCGCTGGGATGAAGAAAATCATCTCTGACAATCATCCAGCACTCCACCAGTCGTACAGTACGATCAGTTCCTTTCTTGATATCGTCCTGTACGATATGAATATCATCCAGGACGAATAGAACAAAAAACCTTGGTTTCGTCTGGTACGATCTATGGGACGAATGAAATCGTCTCTGTTAGTCGTACAGTATGATATATTATCGTACAGTACGATCGACATATAAAATAGAAACCAACGTTTATTTCCTGATTAGGGAGATAATTTTGGTAAGTTTTAATTAATCGTACAGTACGTTATGAGTCGTACAGTACGATCAGTACAGAAAACTAAATTCAAAAACTTACCAAACTTATTCTGGCAGCTAGGGTTTCTCAATTACATATTATCGTACAGTATGATATGGATCGTACAGTACGATAAGTTTGTAAACTTAATCATTCAAAAATTAGCCGTTAGCTTGAGTATTTTTAATTAATCTTACAGTACGATCACAAATCGTACAGTACGATTTGCTTAAAAAAAATTAATCATTTTTTAAAAAACAATTTTCCCCCTGTGTGTGTGCATGGTTGCTCCTTTCACATGCATGCTTCTGTGGCAGACTCAAGAAGATAAAAATAAAGAAATAAAAATTACACACTCTTCAACATCCTATTCTACCCGGTTTGAGTCTCCAGCAATCTTTAACAGTGTGCATCTGACCTGAAATGTTAGTGCTCATATACAAGGATTAAGCATTTGTAATCTAAAGGAAGTCTATATGTATTCAGTAAGTATTAGTTGTCACCATCAAAATTAAGTTCTCGGGATCCTGGATTTCAACAAAAAGAAATGTGAATAAGTTCTACCACATAATTTCTTGTCTTGCATGTCAGCTTAATTTTCATGCCATCGACTTACACATAGGCAAATTTTATCCCTTTCATCATGAAATAACCCAAGCAATATTATTGTCATTTATGGGCATTTATTATATTCCGGATGCAACACAATAGTTTTTTTTTGGGAAAGGGAAATATTTTAAAACATCGCAAACTTCGTGCCCATAGTCCATCAATTTTGAATGTCTTCTCTCAAATCAAACACGAGGGGTTTCCGTTTTGATAAATTTGATTCCCTGGATGCATCGACACAGCCTGTTTGACCATCAAAATTAATTTGGCAATTTTGTGTAGTGCCGCACCCACAAAATATCATTTTACCATTAATTTTTAACCAAGTCACGAATGAGCGGCACCTCTTGGGAAAATTTGATGTCCTAAATGCATTGAAGAGTTTTATTTGCAATCAGAAAAGGTTTGACTGATTTTGTGTCTGATTAAGGCACTTTGATATTATTTATGTGTGACCTGTCTATTAGTTGCCTTCTCTAGTGCCCTCAATTGGCTATGGCATGTTTATGTAGTTCAACATTGATAATGTAACTATTTTTTTTAGTTGTGACACCTAATTAATTCTAGTATCATTTGAGTAGTAGATGCACTTACTAGTACTCCTTCATGTATCTAGCTCTCCTCCATGATATGTATTGATATATCCCTATAGTTTTAAGTTAACTCTTCTAAATTTCAATGAGTGATTAATTATACCTTTCACATAGAGCAAAATCAACTTTACATCCTCCTAGTGTTTTTTTCTTGCATTTAACATATATTGATTAATAGCACCCATTGGATATGTAATGTCTAGACTTGTACAAATAATTTCTTACATCATTGAGCGAACTGTTAATCCCTAAGGGACTTTAGTTATATAGCTTTTCTCTTCATCTATGTTTGATAGTTGTTCCTTTTTTTGAGAGAGCTTGAAGTGGTTTAAAAGTAACATCCTCATATTTTTTTCCTTTCATCATATTTAATCTACCCAACACTTTTTTAGATTCTAGGACTATGATATGTTTAAAATACCTATAAATTTATCTTAATCTATTCTCATTTCAAGAATCTTTTTGGCTACTCCAAGATCATTCATGTTGAATTCTTTTGATAATTATCTTTTAAGATCAATGATTTTCTTGATATCAGCCCTACCAAAAAAAACTGATATAACATTTTTCATTACTTTTATGTATTCACAATGATCCACATTGCAAGTCTTTTTTTGTATTAATCCATTAAAAATTTGATATTGTTGGTATGAGCCTTATTTCAAACCATAAATGTTTTATAAAACATGCAAACTAGATTTTACTGTCCTTGTACAACAAAAATTCAAGTTGAGCTATATAGATGTTTTCCTTTATATCATTATGATGAAAAAAAATCTTAACATTCATCTGCTCCGGGTGCAAGTCTTCTATAGCTACAATGTTGAATACTAATAGTACTTTCAATAGTTTAACCAAAGTAGAAGAAATTTAAGTTGAGTCTATTGCTCCTTTTGTTGGAAGCATTTCACTGTTAGCCTTTCCTTATACCATTTTATATCATTCTACTCCTCTTTGAATTTATAGATATATTTATTTTATAAAGCATTCCTTTCCTTAGATAAATCATTCAATGTTCATGTGTTGTTTTTGTAAAGTGCATATATCTATTTTTTAAAATTAACTCCCATAATGATGAATATTGAACTTGTATAGCTTCATAGTGTTCATTTTCACCTACATTGGTAAGTAGAAATAATATATGGAAGAAGAGTACTGATTAATAAGCATTAGTATTCCCTATGATCCTTTAACTTCTGCCATAAGAGTGATGTGCTGATGCTATTTTGATCATTTTCTTTTGTCTCTTATTTTTATCCCAATAAACTAATGTTTTAAATTTAACCTCCTCAATTGTAAAGGTCGCTTTTTCTTATTTTGCATAGCTTGTCTTTATACATTTAAATTTCCTTAAAAATAATAATTTTTATTATGATTATTTTCTCATTTTCATAATACCAAAATTGGTAGCCAAATTTATCAGCAACATAAACAATAAAGTAACAATTCTTTGATTTTGGGTTATGTTTTTCTTTTCCAAAATTATCTATATGCATATAAGAATGGAAAGCAAAAACTTTTAAATTATAAATGCATACCTTTCTTTTTCCATTCAATGCTTCTCCAAGAAGCCCAAAATTAATGGCTATATTTGGGTCTCGATTGATGATATATATAGTTGCATATACTACATCAACCTACAATATTTCTAGCCCTTTTATTTATAGTTTTTTTTTTTGTGACTCTATTCTATTGAGGTGTTTTTGGGACTACTTTTTATATGCAAATCCCATTCAAAAATTAATTCTAAACTTTATGTCACTTTGCTCTCCTTCATTATTAGATCACATACATTTGGATTTGTTTTCCTAGTCTCATTTTCAACTAAACAATTTCATCTTACTAAGTTAGAAGTAGACCTTAAAAGACTTGGATAAAAATATTAGATATGACCTTTGTATATTATATTTAAATAATAATGACTTTAAAAATAATATAATGAAAAAAAAAGATTTATGTATCCGACTCCACATAGTGGTACAAAGGCTTGATGTTATTGCTATTATTATTATAGAAATTGACCCTTCTTTTCTTTTCTAAAATACAATCTTCACAAAACTAAATATAAGAGATTTTAACTTTGAAAATTCATCTTAAGAATAAAGGAATTTATGCCCTTCTCACTCATGTGGCTTAATGTTTGCTGCACAATATTTGCTTCCACTATAGAACATGTTGAAACTTCCAGTACTTTTGTGCTTCTAGTGGTGTACATAAGCTTCTATAACAGAATATGTTGTAACTCCGACAGTTCTTATGCTTGTGGTGGTGTAGAGTGAAAGTTCAATAGTTGGCTATGAAACCAATTAAACGTTGAAAGGCACACAAAGAGGGTGGTGAATTAGTGTTTTAAAAATATTTTCCAAACCATTTTGAATTTTAAAATAATTTCATAATTTAATGTGGAAAAAGAATTAAAAATTATTTTTTCTTTAAAAATAAAGATCAAATCCAATCAACCACAATGAGTTATGTTTCAGAATGATAATAAAGCACAATCTAGATTGTAGAAAAAAAATATGCAGGAAAGTAAAAACTTGAAAAAGTAAATATGGAAAGAAAAGAGGTAAATTAAAGTTTTATAGTGGTTTGACCAACTTGATCTATGTGCACTCCCTGAAGTCCTCCTCTTCAAGTATTATACTAATTAGTAGCGACTCTCCTTTAGCATGATGGCTAGGCGGAGAAACTCGTACAAACTCAAACCACTTTTCACGTCCCTGGTGAGGCGGAGTAGCCAAAATCTCTTTCACCATTTTGGGGCAAAGGAGTAGCTGAAATCCCTTTCACCTCCTCGGTGTGGCAGAGGGCTAAAATCCTTTTCAACTCATTGGTGTGGCAAAGAGCCAAAATTAGTTTTATATCACCTTGATATGGTGGAGAGAAAAAATCTCTTTAAACTGATGTGATTGAAAAATATAGTTTTGAAAAGGTTTAATTTTCTTTGGAAAATATTTAATTTCTGGAATTTAAATTTTATAACCGAACACATATTATGAATGATATATTACCTCAAAAGGTGATCATATCATTTCCTAATAGGTTCTGATTACAAATCTTTGAATTTATTCTGATTATTGTAGTCAAACTCAAGGAGAAATAACATATGATCTCGAAAGATCAGAATGATGTTTAATCAAATATTTGACTGCAATAATCTAGATAATAGATCATTAATTTCATAAATAAATCAATAATAGAATGATATATCTTCCCGGAGAAAGAGGACATTGCTTATTATTAATTATTTGAAAATGATAATAATGATCCTCGAATTAATTTTCCCAAAGATAATTAATTAGAGGGTTTTGAAAACTTGATTTTAAAAAATCTAGTCTGAGTTTCTAAATCTCCTACGAGCGCAAGCCCTCGTAGTTAATTACATCGTAGGAAACCAGAAATTTCATATGAAAACTCTCGATTAAAATAGCGATACGAATTTTATTTAGATTTCAAAGTTTGATGTCAAAGGAGGTTAAGGGTTGGAAATTCAACAGGGACTGGATCAAATTTGAACAGTTATTTCTGGAGTCAAAGGAAGAAGAGTAGGAGGTGTTTGAGATTCTGAATTACTTCAGAAACACCCCAACTTATCCTAAGTGTTGGGCTTAAATTTGATTGAAAGAGATATTTAATTTGAATGATTGATTTTATTAGAAAGTGGGAATTAAATTCCCAGAATTTGAGGTCTTAAGATTGAACATCTACTTCAAAACCTAAGTCTAAAATTGGGTACTGAGAATCAGTGACCCGGATCCTAGCTAATGCAATGCAATCCTGGACTTACCCCGGCCTGGATTGGGGAGCCAGTTAAACCACCTAAATGTTTCAAAACCATGTTGTCCGGTCTTTTAAATGTAGAGTGGTTAGGGCACGTTGTTTAAGATTAGTTTAAAGAGAGCGGGGCTGACATCTAGAACAGATTCCAATTTAGCCCCATAACACATGTTGGATGAGATGTCTAAATAAAATGTAATTAAGAATTAGACTCAAATTTAATTTGTTACTAATGCAATGCATGCTAGTTGACTCGATTAAATGCTTAAATCAATATGTAGCAGTTTTAAAATCAGGCTTAAAAAATAGGTTTTATCCTAGAGATTGCACAACATCCCCTTGGACAGAACTGCATCCTAATAGGTCAGGTGGTCTGCCAAAAGATGCAGGCGGGGAGGTGCCTAACAAGGTAGAGAAAAGTTAATATGAATGCATGAAAAACTCCTGGCGAATCCGGGCTTACTTCTTAAAATCGTTAGAGTTTCTATCTGAGCCTAAAGTTTTTAAATTTTTATTAAAGTAGAAATATTTCATGACCGTACCCTCACGAGCCTCCGATCGGGTTCCAGGCTAAATCAAAATCGACATGCAAGAGCGCCAACAAACTACTAAAAGCATGCGGGTCCTTAATCACAATCAACATCAGGTAATCAAATTAATTAAATAATTAAATCAATTAAATAAGTGCTCAAACTGAAAGTCTATGTGGCAAGTGCCACTTAATTATATAACTCAGGGTCTACAGGAAAGTAAAGTGGCCGGGCACCACTGACTACAACCCGGATTCTACTCCTAAGACTCAAGTGAGTTTGAGAATGGGTCTTCTCGTTCTTCACTTCTTCGTCCTTCTGGAACTCCTTGGATCATCAAGTCCGAATATCCAAATGAAAAGAAACTCTCCCTTGAAAGGGGGTTATCTTTTCTCTTTGGATATTTGAAATCATCCAAATTTGGATCTCCAAATAGAAAGAGAATCTCCCCTAAGGGATGTCTCTTCCTCTTTGAACTCCAAATTGGATGTTTAAACATCACATTCTCAAATCACTTTAAACAATTTACAACTCAATTTACATTCAAATTACATCAATTAAAATTAAAAATCTAGACTCGATCCTGCAGGGTTATCATAATAATCGACAGTTATAAAAACATCCCAAGCAGTTAATATATTTAAAATTTAAAATACTCAAACTAGCCACACTTGGCCATGCTCTTTTTGATTTAAAGCGGGGCTTAGCATATTTTCTGGAGCACCTGTGCAATTTATTATTTATGAATTTATCCCCTTTATTTAATGCCCTGCATGAGCATGGCCACCTGCATAAGATTGAATTAGTATAAATCGTTCCTAACCTAAGGGTAGGTCTAACGTACAATCAAATCAACGCAGAATGCAGTAAATAAATAAACAATCACATCAATATCAATTACTTAGATTTAGTAACCAGCATGCAATGAAAACTACTGAAAACCAGGCACACGCTAGTAACAGAAAAGTAAACACCGGCCTAGCCTAAGACTAGAGTTGGTTGTCCTAGCAAACCATCTAGAGTGTGTGTAGGAGGCTGTGTGGTTTTGATATGTCCTAAATAGGCACTTGATTGAAGTTGCTTGATGTTCTAATTGGTTGAAGGCTTAAGGGTATTTTAATTAAAATTTAAATCTTAATGATTTGAATTTGTTTTTAAATTTGATTCAATTATTTTTTGGACACCACCTTTGTTGCACACCGAGGCCGTGAAGTTTATTTCACCTTCCTTGGGGCTAATTTAATAGCCTCGTAGGCCTGGGTTACCTAGTGGTACCCGATATGATTAAATGATTTGAGTTTGATTAAGGTTTGAAGATTGATTAATTTTTAATTGAAATTGATTGGTTGCTGGTTTTAAAGTTAAGTTGATATTTTTTGAAATTTTTGATGATTTATAAAATTTTGGAATTTTTTGGATTATTTTAATCATTTAATTAAGGGGTCAAAAATTAACTTTTTGATTTAAAGAGTTTTCTAGAAAGTTAATATTTTATTAAAATACTAGACCTTAATATGATTAGTTAGACAGTAAGTATACTGAAATTAGATTTTTCTAGATTTTATTATGGAGGTTTGAAGTTTTGACTTGATTTTGAACTAGGTTTGACCAAAAGTTAACTTTTTCAAATTTGATTGATTTCTGGAAACTTAATATTTTTGATAAATATTAGACCTTAAGATGAATTGTATGCCCTTGAGTTTGCTCAATTTAGAGTTTATTTGAATTAGTTATGAATTTTTAAAGTTTTGAGTATTTATTGAATTTTCAAAAATTGTTTAATTAAAGGCCTTTTTGTGATTTGAATCCACATGACCTCCAAACTCCTTGAAATCAACTCCAAAGGTTAGGAATGACCTAAGGAGTGATTTCCAAGTGTTTAGAAAATTTTTGGAATTTTTAATTATTTTTAATTAATTAAATTAATTAAATATTAAATTTCAATTAAACTTAAATTAAACATAATTTTGAAGTCCAGTCAAGGGGATTTTATTTGTCATTGATTAAGGGTTCAATCCTTGTCAGTTTGAGGTATTATTTGTAATTTTTGGATTTAAACTTGATTTATTACATTTTTTGGAAGGTTTTAAGGCTTAATTGAGGTTTAAACTTGATTATGTAATTAAGTGATTTAATGACTCCAAAATTCAGTGGGAAATTTTCTTAAGGCTTAGAGTGTCACTAAGTTTATATGATTTGAGTTTCAAGTCAATAAAAGGTGAATCCTAATTATTAGAATTAATCTAACTAAAACACCTGTGCAACATAACTCCCTAAGGCAATATATTCTGCTTCAGCTGTAGAAAGTGCTACTAAATTTTGTTTCCTACTAGACCAAGGTACTAATGAATTTCCAATGAATTGACAAGTCCCAGAAGTACTCTTCCGATCAAGCCTACAGCCTACAAAATAAGAATCTGAGTATCCAATGATTTCAAAAGAAGAGCTATGCTTAGGATACAAAATCCCTAAGTTTTGAGTTCCCAAAAGATATCGCAATATTCTTTTTACTGCTGTCAAATGTGATTCCTTTGTATCAGATTAAAATCTAGTACATAAGCAAACACTAAACATAATGTATGGTCGGCTAGCAATCAAGTAAAGCAATGATCCAATTATTCCTCTAAACTTCTTTTAATTAATAGATTTTCCCTTAGAATCCTTATCTAATAGTATTGAGGAACTCATGGGTGTAGTTACAGGTTTAGCATTATCTATTTCATACTTTTGAGGATGTCCTTAACAAACTTAGATTGACAAAGAAAAGTTCCTTCCTCATTTTGCTAAAACTAAAAAAATAATTCAAGTCACCCATTAAACTCATCTCAAATTCACTACTCGTTATTTTTGAAAATTCATCATATAGATTTTTATCAGTTGATCCAAAAATGATGTCATCCATATATATTTATACAATGAGTATTTCATTTCCTACTATTTTCAAAAATAGTGGTGTCCATAATTACTTTAACAAATGATCCTTTTAATAGAAAAGTGCTTAACCTCTCATACCAAGCTCGAGATGCCTATTTTAGTCCATACAATGCCTTTTTCAATTTAAAACATGATTAGGGAATTTAGAATTTTCAATACCTAGAGGTTGCTCAACATAAACTTCCTCTTCTATCACCCCATTCAAAAAAGCACTTTTAACATCTATTTGATACAATTTAAAATATTTAAAATAGGTAAAGGCTAATAACACCCTAATTGCTTCAAGTCTTGCTACAGGGGAAAATGTCTCCTCAAAAGCAATCCTTTCTATTTGATTATACCCCTTAGCTACCAATCTAGCCTTATTTTCTTATAACAACTCCTAAATTATTCATTTTGTTTTTGAACACCCACTTAGTCCCAACTATACTTTGATACTTTGGCCTTTCAATTAGCTCCCAAACATCATTTCTTTTAAATTGATTCAATTTTTCTTGCATGGCCAAAATCCAAAATTCATCCAAAAGTGCTTGATATATATTAGTGGGTTCTATCATTGAAATAAAAGCTGAATGATTTACTTCTTTCCTCAAACCATGCCTAGTCCTAACTCCTTCACTTGGTTCTCCTAAAATCAACTCTTTAGGATGACTTCTAATAAATTTCCATTCTTTAGGCAATTAGTTTTCTTCTTCCTTTTCACTTGGTTCTCCTAAAATCAACTCTTTATTTTCATGTTTTTTGGGTTACCTCCTCAACCTCATCTTCATCCAACTTAGACCCTTTACTATTATAAGATTCATCAAAAATAACATGAGTGGTCTCCTCAACTACCAATGTTCTTTTATTAAAAACTCTATAGGATTTTCCAACACTTGAATAACCTAGAAAGATTCCTTCATTAGATTTGGGATCAAATTTTTCTAAGAGAGTTTGCCATTATTATGAATGAACACATTACATCCAAAAACATGTAGATATGAGAGGTTGTGACTTCTGCCTTTAAGAAGTTTATAGGGTGTCTTATTTAATTTAGATCTAATATATACCCTATTCAGTACATAGCACGTTGTGCTAACTACTTCAGCCCAAAAATATTTTGGAAGTGAATATTTTGCTAACATGGCTCTAGTAGTTTCAATTAATATCCTGTTCTTTCTTTCTACAACTCCATTCTATTGAGGTGTCCTAGAAGCTGAGAAATTATGTTCTATTCTTTGAGATTTGCAAAAATCATCAAATAATTCATTTTCAAATTCTCCCTTATGATCATTTTGGATACAATTTCAAAACCTAATTTTCTCTGAATCTAAGTGGCAAAATCTCTAAACTCCTCAAATGATTCACTCTTATGATTCAAAAATCTAATCCATGTGAATCTAGAATAATCATCCACAATTACATACCCAAATCTTTTTCCTCCTAGACTTACGGTACTAACAGGTCCAAATAGATCCATGTGAAGAATTTCTAAGGACTTGCTAGTTCTAATTTCTTTGATTGAACTAAAAGAGAATCTGACTTATTTTCCTAATTGGCATGCATCACATAAATGGTCTTTAGTAAAGTCTAATTTGGGTACACCTCTAACTAACTCCTATTGGGTGATTTTCCTAAGATTTCTCATACTACTATGACAAAGCCTTCTATGTCATAACCATGATTCATTAGATACAGTTTTCAAATAAAAAGCAGTAGAAGGTTTTACATAATTCAAATCTAACATGTAAACATTATTCACTCTATCACCATTTAACATAACAATTCCATTTTAACTAATAACATAACTAGTAGGCAAGAATTTTATATGATAACCTTTGTCACACAATTAACTTATGCTCAACAGATTATATTTTAAGCCTTCAACCAACATAACATTTTCAATCACAAAATTTCTAGAATTCCTAATTATACATGTACCTACCACTCACTTGGTAGTATTATCTCCAAGTGTAACCTTGCCTTCATTCCTGGCTTCTTGCGTTATAAATTAATTTGTATCTTCAGTCATATACTTTGAGCAACCACTGTCTAGGTACCAAATACTCTCATGAGGTCTTGTGTGAGAGCGAACCTACTAAATTATCAAATGTTAGACTTGGGAACCCAAACAAGTTTTGGTTCTCCTCTGGATAATTTTAAAATAGATGCATGTGTGATATGCTGTGTTTTATGCATCTTAAATTTCCACACTAAATATATTCTACGATGAATAGTATAAGTGTGGGAAATATGTCTAATCATACCACAAGAAAAACACTTTATGCCTGGAAAATGATTCACCAATCTATTTGTACTATAAGATCTTCTTTTTGATTTTAAACCAATTAACTTGTGGTAATTTTTATGAAAATCTTCAAGTCTAGGTGGTTTCCTATTTTCCTAAAGTGCTTTTATCTTAACCTTAAGATATGCATTAGCACTTTCTAAAATTGAATTTTTTAATCTTCATGTTATGCTCCCTACTATATGATTCATCCATAAATATTTTGAAATCATTTTCAAGTTCAGTGTGTGATGATTTTAAAAGTTCATGTTGTTTATTCAAATCATCAAATTCATCCAATAAAGTCATGTGGTTGTTATTAATTAATGCATGATCTTCTCTAAGGATTTCATATTCTTTTTGCAGCTCTAGATAACCCAAATTCAATTTTGCATGTAATTTCTTTAGTTTCCTATATGCAGAATGAATGCGTTCAGAAACTTCAAATAATTCTTCACAACTTAAATCACATACCTCCTCTTGATCTGAATTATCAAGATTGTCAGCCATTAAGCACAAATTTGTGACTTCCTCTTCAGGTGCTATTTCTGAAGAATCTGAAGTTGAGTCCACCCAAAAAGCTCGTTGAAGTCTCTTCTTGCCCTTTCCATCCTTTGGTTTCTTCTCAACTTTCTCCTTGCTAGGATTAGCCTTTAGATTGGGGCTATCCGTCTTTATGTGTCCTGGCTTCCTGCATTCATAATAAATAACATCATTAGAAGCCTTAATATTTTTATGGAACTTACCTTTGTTCAACTGTTAGCGTCTTCTCTGCTTCCTCTTTAGGAAACTCTTGAATTGCCTTGTCATTAAGGCAATATCTTTCTCATCCTCAAGTAGTGACTGATCACTATCTGAACCTTCCACCTTCAAAGCTATGTTCTTCTGCTTTCGCTTGTCACCTGCATCAATCTATCTTTGAGTCGCAGATTGCTCATAAGCAATTAGTGATCCAAGAAGATTGTCAATATAATAGACATTTAAATCTTTCGATTCAGTTATTACGGTTATCTTTGCATCATAAGCACTAGGTAAGCAACGAAGTATTTTATTTACTTTTTTCATATTCGTTAATTCTCTACCTAAGGCATGTAATGAAGTGGCTATATATGTCAAATATGTATACATGTCTGAGATTGATTCATTCAGTTTCATGCAAAAGAGTTCATAATCGTGCAAAAGAATGTTCAACCTAGTTTGCTTCACTTCATTTGTACCTTCATACGTAATGCAAAGTCTATCCCATATTTCCTTTTCGAATTTACAAGTAGAAACATGCATATAGTCTTCAGATTTAAGAGCACAGAAAAAGCTATTCAAGCATTTTGCATTTAGTTGTGCTAATTCCCTTTCTTCTAAAGTCCAATCAGCAAATGGTGTTTTAACTCTTATGCCATCTACAAGTCTAGTAGGTGTAGTGTAACCACCTGAACTAACATCCACATGCGATAGTCAAGAGATTACAGAAAATTAGACATGTGAGTTTTCCAGAAATCAAATAGAATGTTGTCAAACAAAGGTGGTCTAGTGATCGAGTAACCTTCTAACGTGTTTTGGTTTTCAAAATTAGCCATGATCAAATTTCAAAAAGTTATCTAAACAGTGATTTTTGAAATAGGCTCTGATACCACTTAAAAGTGAGAATAGGTTGTTAGACTTATTAATTACGTCCCTATGCTAACCAAGAGGGGAGGTGAATTGTTACTTTTAAAATTCTCTTGGAATTTTGGAAAACTTTTAATCAAAAAACCTAAGGAAATCGTACAGTACGATTTATGTTCATACAGTATGAACAGAAATATTTATTGATGCTTTCAACCACAGAAAAATAAAATGTAGTGCAATATGAAAATGCAGTAAGTAAAAACAAGAATAGAGAACACCAGATTTTTTAGTGGTTCGGTCAAATACGACCTACATCCACTCCCTAGAGACTCCTTCTCTAGGTATTGCACTAAACCAAAGTGACTCTTCTTTAACCCCTATAGTAAGGCGGAGAAACCTTTACAAAAATCTCTTCCACCAAATCTCAGTGCGGTAGAGAACCGTCGTCCTTTTTCACCCTCCTAGTGAAGGCAGAGAACCCTCTCATCCTTTCACACCCTCCAAGTGTCGGCAAAGAACCATTATCCTTTTTCACCCTCCTGATGATGGCAGAGAACTGAAAACATCTCGAACAACTTTCTTGCAAGAGCCTCCAAGAAGATTAGTAAGAAGCTTGAAATACAAATAATGGGATCCTCACAATTGGATAACCTTGTGAATCCCCTTACAATTTTCTCTTCAAAGATCTCACAACACTCTCTCCCAAACACTCTCCCAATCACTCTTCCTTTCACTCTCAAGAAGTTTTTTTATAGAAGGATCTCTCACAAGTCTGTTTTTAGGACCCTTAAGTACAAGGACAAGAAAAATTATCCAAAAACTGAAAATTTTAAGTTTTACTCGTTCTGATCGTCCTGTACGATCCAATATCATACTGTATGAATAGTTCAACTTATTGAATTATTAGTCCCGTATGATTACATACGAACCTAAAACTGAGCCGTTCGTACCTCAAAACCTCTTGTACAAATTCTAGTTCGTACTATTTGAATAGCTCAAAAATTGAATGATTCGTCCCATACGATCCAGTACAAACCATTCTGAGCCATTCGTCTCAATAGTTTGTCCCGTACGAACAAGTTGTATGAAACATTCTAAGTCTTTCTTCCCGTACGAACAAGTTATACGAACCATTCAGAGCCATTCATTCCAATTATTCATCCCATACGAATAAGTCGTATGAACCATTCAGAGCCGTTCGTCCCTAAAATCCTTATATACGAAGTCCATTTCGTACTGTATGATCAGTACTTAAAAAAAAATTGATCAGGCTAGTTCGTTGTAGAGGATAAATATCACCGATCGTCCCATACGAAGTACATTTCATACTGTATGATCAGGTTTAAAAATTGAGCTTTCACTCCCCAAGTGTGTGTGTGGACATTTATCCACCTTACAATCACACTCTCTCATACTCAAGAAAAATAAAAATACAAACCAAACTTACAGTAAATATTAACAAATGAACTTGAAGTCTTCAGCAATCTGTAGTGTGAATTTCCTAAAAAAGATATATTAGTACACAAAAAAACCACTAATATTTGTTAGGAGAAAAATAAAACAAATAATAAGCTTTTGTAATCATCAACAATAACTTGTATCAAAATTCACTTGAACGAACTGATTTGCACAAATCATAACATCTCCCTCTTTTTAAGATGTCAAATAATGTTAGTTGATAGAAAAGATAAATAATATTTCTTCCTAAGCTCCACCTCACTAGATGATGGATTTAAAAAATTAGGGGTGATGTAAACATTTTTTTTAAATTTTTTTTTAATAGACAAAAACCAAAAAAAAAAAGAATACATGGTTACATAACCAGAAGATTCTATTAAAACAACAAAATATACAACGAAACATACATTTTCTCCCCCTTTTGACATCACCAAAAAGAGGAGGTATATAGAAACAAAGAAAGTAGTATAAGAAAAAAAATAGAAAGACACAGCAGACACAAACTACTGGAAAGGTTAAACCTGATCAAGTGGGGGTGGTGGTGGCTGAAAGGACTGATGGATGAGGCAAATTGATGATCCATCGAGGTAAATCTTTTGCCAAATCATCGCATGTCATCCTCGTGCTGCTGGTGCTATTATAGGATATGATAGTCCAGTTGAGTTTCTAGTCACTCGAGCCACTGAATAATGGAATCCTGAGGGTAGGTAGGGTAGACAGGTGCAAGTGGTGGTATTAGTGGTGGTGGAGGTCCTCCTACAAGAGTAGCTTCCCCGTCTTCATCAAAATTTGGCTCATCATGCTCTTTCCCATGATGGAAAGGGATATGGAAAGAGGCATCCTTATAGAAAATAGGGACATTATCAGGTGGAGCAGGAAAGGTGAGTTGGTATTTGTGGTGAAGGATATAGCCTATGATGTGTCCCAAGGCTATATTGTGTTTCTTACGGGTGTTTGGATATCGAATATAAGTCATGTTGTGGAAATAGTTGACAATCATTTGAGCTTCATCGAATTGAGTATTCGATATTATGAGGTAAGTGAAAACAGAAAGAAGAGGGGTTATGTTAATCTGATCTCCAGCTTTGAGTATAATAGAGGTGCGAAGTACATACTAGATTATATGTGCATTTTGATTTAAAGTTTGGACTAGGGGTTGGTGTTCATTTGAATACACGTTCCTAATGAGTAAGTTAATAGAAATCCATCCAATATCATGGGAGATCAAAGATTAAGGGCAAGGTTCTTCAATAGAAAGACCTATGTGTTCTTCTAGATCAGCTTTAGTGATCACTACATTTTGACGGTAGACAATGGAGGTCATGGTGGAGACTTCAAGATTCATCCAAAGATTTTCTAAGAATTCATACAGAAGTTTAGAATTGTATGAAAAGGCTAGGGTAATGAGGAATTGAAGAGTAGTGGAGGAAAAGAGGCTCATTACCTCAAACTTTACTACAGGTTGGTTTATCATTCAATAGGGTGTGATTTTTGCCTCCTTATATTTGTAATATGCATCTTCATCCGCTATAGAGAGGAAGTGATCGTCAAAATGATAAGAGGAGGAGGTGCTCCCCTCAGTTATTCTTCCATGTTTGCTTCCTCTGGCCATTAAGTAGGAAAGGTTTAGAAAATTGGAGTGTGAAGGAAGTGGAGTGAATTGAACCAGCTTTCCCTATAATTTAATGATTTTTGGATGATCTTACAATATGATAGAGGTTCGTACAGTATAATGTTTAGTTGATCGTATAGTATGATAGAGGTTCGTACAGTATGATCAAGGATTTAATTTATCTGGATGACCTGTCAGAAAAAGAGGTCAAATGGTACAATATGATCAGTATCATACTAGATGATCTTAAGGAATTTCATTCATCTCAAGGAGACATTGGTATGGCATTTGATGAAAAGTATCGTACAATACGAACTAAAATTATTATCATACCGGCCAAACTGAATTCGTCCCAATCTATTTTGACACATGTATCATACCGTATGAAGGGAGGTATCGTATAGTATGAATGGAAATAATTTCATACCAAATGGACTGACTGCCTCAATGGTTAGTGACATGATGATCGTATAGTACAAGTAGAGGTTCATATAGTGTGATGTGTATATGAGTGATCTAATCTGGACCATTGATTTAATAGAGGATTGTGATCTATGTATCTGTACATATCATACAGTATAATTGTGGATCATACAGTACGATCAGAGAAGAGATTTAAAGATTTTGATGGCTCGGCCAGGTGCATATGTAATGATCAGAAAACACCACACATAATAATTTTTTTTAAATAAATACCAATAAATAAAACACAAATAGGTACATGAATAAACACAAACAATTTTAACATATGAACGAATTCTTTCAAATGAATTTTTTTTTCTTGGGTTAAGCATGAAAGTCTATAACACCTAGTCTTATCCTCAAGGTGCTAAAGGTGTCATAGGCAAGTGGTTTTGTGAATATGTGATCTACCAATTGATCTCCTATAGCTATATTATGCAACTCTATATCTCCCTTGGCTACATGATCTCTTATGAAGTAATGCTTAATATCTATATACTTTATGCGGGAGTGTCAAATTGGATTCTTGGATATACAAATAGCACTAGTATTGTCACATATAATTGGGATGGTTCCTACATATAGTCCAAGATCTAAGAGTTATTGCTTTAGCCATAAGACTTAAACAACATAACTCCCTACTGTTATATATTCTATCTCAACTGTAGAAAGGGCTACTAAATTTTATTTTCTACTAGACCAGGAAACTAAGAATTGTCCTATAAATTGACAAGTTCTAGAAGTGTTTTTTCTATCTATCTTATATCCTGTAAAATCAAAATATGAATATCCTATGATTTCAAAATAAGTGTTATGTCTGGTATACCATATTCTTAGGTTTGGAGTGCCTAACAGATATCTAAGGATTCTCTTAATGGCTATCATGTAGGATTCTTTTGGATCAGCTTGAAATCTAGCACAAAGGTAAACACTAAACACTATATATGGTTTGCTAGTAGTTAAGTAAAGAAGTGATCTAATTATTCCCCCATATTTTTTCTGATCCACTGATTTTCCATTTGGGTCTTTATCTAATTGAACAGTAGAGCTCATGGGAGTGTTCATGGCCTTAGCATTGTCCATTTCATATTTTTTAAGGATGCCCTCTATGTATTTATTTTAGTTAAGGAAGGTTCCATCATCCATCTACTTTATACTAAATCTTTGAAAATAATTAAGTTATCCCATCATACTCATTTCAAACTCTTTGCTCATGATTTTTGAAAATTCACCACAAATATTTTTATTTGATAATCCAAACAAAATGTCATCAATATAGATTTGAAAAATGAGCAACACTTCTCCTTCTTTCTTTAGGAAGAGGGTGGTGTCTACACTACCCTTAACAAAGCCTCTATCTAAAAGGAATGAACTCAGCCTTTCATATCAGGCTCGAGGTGTTTGCTTTAGTCCATACAAGGCCTTCTTTAGCTTAAATATATGATTTGGGAATTTTGAATTCTCAAAACCTAAGGGTTGCTCAACGTACATGTCCTCTTTGATTACATCATTTAAGAATGCACTCTTAACATTCATTTGATATAGCTTAAACCCTTTAAATCAAGCAAAGGCTAAAAGCACCCAAATGGCTTCTAATCTATACAGGGACAAAAATTTCTTCAAAATCAATCCCTTCGACCTGATTGTACCCCTTAGCTAATAATCTAGCCTTATTCCTTACTACAGTTCCAGAGTCATTCATTTTATTCTTGAAAATCCATTTGGTTCCTATAATACTCTGGTCTTTAAGTCTACTCACCAACTCCCAAACATCATTCCTAACAAATTGATTTAGCTCTTCTTGTATTACTAGGATCCAAAATTCATCACTTAGGACTTGTTCTATATTGGTGGGTTTTATCACGAAGATAAATACAGAATGACTAACCTCCTTCCTAAATCCATACAAAGTTCTTACACCTTCAGATGAGTCTCCTAAGACCAACTCTCTAGGATGACTCGAAGAATATCTCCAATCTCTAGGAAATTGCTCCTGAGGTTCTAATCTATCTCCTATGGCAATGGCTTCTACCCCTTGAATGACCTCCACTTCTTCTTCTTCTTCTGGTTTATATTCTGAGGTCAAATACCATATGGGTAGACTCTTCTTTTACTAGGGTCCTCCTATTGATGATTCTATAGGCTTTACCTATATATGAATAACCTAAGAAGACTCTTACATCAAATTTAGGATCAAATTTTACTAAGGGTGACTTTCCATTGATTAAGATAAAGCATTTACATCCAAAAACATGTAAGTGAGAAATATTTTGTGTCCTACCCTTAAGGAGTTCATAGGGTGTCTTTTTAAGTTTGGATCTAATATTCACCCTATTTAAAACATAACAAGCAGTATTCATTACTTCTGCCCAAAGTAATCTAGGGAGAGTGTATTCAGCTAATATTTCCCTTGAAAGTTTGATAGGGATGTTAAGCCCTGATGAACTAGTCCCGAGGCTAACCAAGAGGGGGGTGAATTGGTTATTTAAAAATTTGAGAGCAACAGTAAAAAATCTATTCGATGATTTATAGCAAAAATAAGTAAAACACACAAATGAAAAGATCAAACACAGATTTCACCCAAGTGGTTAATCATAGAAAACTAAAGTGCAGAAAGTAACTAGAAAGAACACACCAGACTTTATAGTGGTTCAGTCAACTTGACCTACGTCCACTCCCTGGAGCCTCCCCTCTGGGTATTGCACTAACTCAAAGTGTCTCTCCTTTTTCTCCCATAGCAAGGTGGAGAAGCCTGTACAAAAACTCCTTTCCACTTACATGGCGAGGCAGAGAACCTAACCTCCTTTTGCTTCCTCCTGAAGCAGGCAGAGAACCTCAGACTCCTTTCTCTTCCTCCTGAAGCAGGTAAAGAACCTAAACTCCTTTTGCTTCCTCCTGAAGCAGGCAGAGAACCCGGATCTTCTTGCTGACTATCCTCCCAAGAGACACCGACAAGACCAGAGATGACGAGCAGAGAAGACGACTCTGATCCTTGCTTGGAGCAACCTTTGTGAATCCCTCACAAACTCCCCCTCATAAGATCCTCTCTCTCTCTCTCTCTCTCAAACTCTCTCTCTCTCTAGGGTTTCGCTGGAAAGGAAAGTGGCAAAAAGATTTTTTTTGTTGGAAGAAAAATATATTTTAAAGGAGGGCTCTAAAATTGCCCTAAATCTCAACTGATCGGCAAGAATCATCCAGGACGATCAAAATATCATCATGTACGATTAGTTCAAAATCACATATTTCAGGCTGGACGATCTGGCTCTTCTGGACGATCAGTGGAAAAGGTTAATCAGATTATCCCGTATGATTCTGCGATCGTCCGGGACGATTAGTGTAAATCCAGGAATTTTGTCAATAAGACTGCTCTGGTTGTCCAGAGGAACTTGTGCTGGACGATCCAAAAATGACTTGATTATCTAGGATAATACAGATATCGTCCTGTACGATTAGTTCAAAAAGGGCCAAAATCATCCTGAGCACCGCTCTAGATGTACAGCTAAAACACACTGGATGATCATGATCATCCTGAAAGATCATGATCGTCCTGGATGATCTTGCGATCGTCCGGGATGATATGATTGTATCAATTAAATATTAATTACTTTCCTTAATTACCAGACTAATTTAGGCATAATTATACAGGATTGTCCAGGACGATCAGACCAAATATCTTAAAATAAAAACTTGCCTAACTTGATCTATCAGTTGAGAATTTCTGATTTGAGCCTATCATCCCGTACGATGTATTGATCATCCAGGACGATCAGCTTAATCAGACAAACTTAACTTGGTCGCCCTAATTAGGGTTTCTGTTTTTACTTGATCGTCCAGAATGATGTGAATATCATCCAGGATGATCTTAACAAAAAAATTGAACAGAAACTCTAATTCACTCAAGCTCTCCCCCTGAGTGTGTGTGTGCTAGGTTACTTAGCTAGGGGATCAGTTATATTATAGTTAACTCAAGAAAAAGAAAAATAGTATATTTAGACACACTTGGACCTGATCTTGAGTTGGCTTATGTTACTTTTAAGCTTTTGTACCTGAAATGGATTGGCCAAGTAATAACAGAATACAAACATGTTTGTCATCATCAAAACCAGATTTACAACAGCCCTATCATCTTCTACTAAGGTTCTATTCTTTCTCTTAACTATTCCATTCTGTTGAGGGGTCTTAGGGGTAGAGAAGTTATGTTATATTCCTATCTCTTGATAGAAAGATTCGAACCTATCATTTTTAAACTCTCCACCATGATCACTATGAATTATTGAAATTTCACATCCTAATTTCCTTTGAATACAAGGGGAGAAAGTTCTAAATTCCTCAAATAACTCACTCTTATGTGCTAAAAATCTAATCCAAGGAAATCTAGAGTAGTCATCCACTATTACAATTCCATAAGTCTTTCCTCCTAGGGAGGTTGTACTAACCAGTCCAAATGAAGGATTTCTAGTGGCCTAGAGGTGTTTATGTCTTTAATTGAATGAATTGAAGATTTAACTTGTTTACCTACTTTTCAGGCATCAAAAAGGTGGTCCTTAGTGAAGTCTAACTTGGGTATACCTCTAACTTGGTCTTTCTAAGTGATATTACTAAGTGTTTTCATGCTCGTATGGCATAGTCTCCTATGCCATAGCCAAGAATCATCAACTATAGTTTTCAAATATAAAGAATCAGAAAATTTCATATAGTTCAAATCAAGTATATAAATGTTATTTACTCTTTTTCCTTCCAAAATCAATTTTTCATTTAAGCTAATTATGCATTTTGCAGATAAAAATTATACATTAAAACCTTTGTCACACAATTGACTAAAGCTCAGTAGATTATGTTTAAGGCCATCAACTAATAAAATATTTTCAATAATATAATTATTAGACTTTCCAATTATACCTGTGCCCACCACTTTCCTAGTGTTGTTGTCTCCTAGTGTTACCTTGCCTCCAGACCTAGCCTCTAGAGTGATGAACTGCTTTATTTCACTAGTCATATGCCTCGAGCATCCACTGTCAAGGTACCACATGCTCTCACTAGGCCTTTTATGAGAGCACCCCTATAATGTCATTCAAAGGTTAGATTTGGGAATCCAAGTGAGTTTGGGTTCTACCTTATACTTGAATGAATAAGATGTATACATGTTATGCTGTAATGAATGCAATTTAGGCCTCCACACTAGATGTGTTCAATGGTAGATTGTGCAAGTGTAGGCTATGTGACCTAACATGCCACAGGAGTAACACCTAACACAAGGGAATTGATTCACTAACCTATGTGGGTGATGGTGCCTCTTCTTAGGTGTATATGATGTATGATGTATTGAGGGGTTGTGCCACTGAGCTAGTAAGGGTGATGGTTTATTATTTTCTAATACAGTAATTTTATCTCTTAAAAATCCATTTGCACTTTCATAACTTGCCACTTCTAATTTTAATGCATGCTCACTGCTATCTAAATGACATGCAAGTTCTTCTAATTCCTCAAATGCTTTTTCTAGCTCAATATATGATACTTTTAAGGTAAGGTATGCAGTAATTAATTAAACATGCTTCTTATATAATGTACCAATCTCATCTAACAAAGTTAAGAGATCACAATCTATAGTAGAGTGCTCGATAATTAAACTAGCATGCTCTTTTTGTTAAGAAGAAAATTCAATATTAAGATTAGCATGCATCATCTTAAGATTCTTATACGAATCATGAATATTTTTAGAAACAATGAGTAATTCATCATAGAAAAGTTTGCATACCTCATCTTATTCTGATTGATCAAGATTATTCTCAGTCATTAGATACAAGTTTGTTACCTCCTCCTCTGCTTCTTCTTTTGACAATTTTGAGGTAGAGTCGGCCCAAAAAGCTTTTTGTAACTTTTGTTTGCCCCTCCTAAACTTCAGCTTCTCCTCACCCTTCTCCTTGATCAGGTGAGTTTTCAGATTGAGGCAGTCAGCTCGGAGGTGACCTGGTTTCCTGTATTCAAAGCAAACTGTGTTAGTAGAAACTTTAACATTTTTATTATTTTTACCTTTGCTCCAATGCTGTTGATAACGCTATTATTTTCTTTTCAGAAAGTTCTTGAACTGTCTTGTCATTAGGGCGATGTCGTCATCCTCCCCCATTGTAGAATTATCACTATCAAAGTTATGTACTTTAAGTGCAATAATTTTCTCCTTCTTTTTTTCTCCTGCATTATTTTGCCTTTGACTCACTCCTTGCTCGTAGGCAATGAGTGATCCAAGCAAATTATCAATAAAGTAAATGTTTAAATCCTTTGATTCAGTAATTACAGTTATTTTAGCATCGTAAGAACTAGGTAAGCATTACAAAATCTTGTTGACCTTTTCACAATTAGATAATTCTCTACCTAGTGCATTCAAGGATGTCACTATCTAGGTGAACCTAGTGTACATTTTAGATATGTTCTTTCTAGGTTTCATCTAGAAAAGTTCATAGTTATGTAGTAGAATGTTTAGTCTATATTGTTTAACTTCACTAGTTCCTTCATAAGTGATACATAATCTATCCCAGATTTCCTTCCCCATATTATATAAAGAAACTTGCATATAATCCTCAGATTTTAAAGCATAGAAAAAAGTATTTAAGATATTTAGCATTTAGTTGTGCAAGTTCTCTATCCTCATGACTCTATTCAGTAAAGGGAATTTCAGTTTTAACACCATTAACTACATGCGATAGAAGTGAATAACTAGTTCGAATCATATGCCAAATTCTATAGTCAATAGATTGTAAAAGGTAGACATGTAAATTTTCCAAAAACCAAATAGGATGTTTTAAAATACGAGATGGTATAATATAACCTACTTTACTCATATACCACATGCAAAAATTAATAGATTATAAAAATATAGACATATAAATTTTTTAAAAATCAAAAAGGTATATTATCAACTAAAGATGGACGAGTAATAGAATACCCTTTAGTAGTGTTATAATTTTCAAGTAAGCCATTGGATTAAACTGAAAGTTTGAGATATGCCAAGAGGGGGGTGAATTGGTACTTTAACAATAAATCCTAAGCAGGAATTCTATTTTTGTAGATTTTTAGAGTTTTAAAATAGGTAATTTAATTACCCAATACGGTAGCTAACAAATTAATAATGATTTTAGTGATGATGATCAAAATTCTAAATTATACAATAGAATATTAATCTCAGAAATTCACCAAGCAGTTATAATGAAAATTAAATATAAAAAGTAAAGTGCAAAAATGAAAAAGCACACCCAAAATTTTATAGTGGTTCGACCAACCTTGACCTACATCCACTCCCCGGAGTCCTCCACTCTGGGAATTTGCACTAACAAAAAGTGACTCTCCTTTTGCTCCCACAGCAAGGCAAAGAATTCTTTACAAACTCTCTTTCACCAAACCTTTGATGTAGTGGAGTGTCAGATGCTATGTCACCCTCTTGGTGATGGCAGCGGACCTTGACTCATTTTTTTTCCTCCTGGAGAAGGTAGAGAACCTCGACTCCTTTTTCTCCCTCCTAGAGAAGGCAGAGAATCTCGAGGACTGGACTAAGAAGCCTCTCTCCTTAGAGAACTCCCAAAAGACTCACCCAGGTCACAGGAGCAAGGGTACAGCTAGCCTAGTGCAACTGTGTGATCCCCTCACACTACTTTTCCCTCACACTCAAGATCACCATCTCCTTCCTCTCACAAACCCTGATTTTCTTCTCAAAAGCTCCATCTCAAAGTTCCTTCTTTATTCACGTTCCTCTTTTTTCACTTTCTTTATAAAAGAATTAAAACAGGGCTATTATAATAAGCTTTAAGAGACCCTAAATATTCAAGTTAGCCATTACTCTTTATACATTATGATCCAAGATCAAATGGTACGATCAGTTCAAAAATAGTCCCATCCAGTACGATGTATATAGTCATTCAAACAAAGTATTCAAATTTTATGAATATATCATACAGTACAATCCAGAGATCATCCAGTACGACCCATTTAATTTATTTTATTTATATGGGATAATTCTTGGGATGAATCATCTCTGTCACTGATCCCATACTGTTCTCATCATACAGTAAATTTTGTTGTTTTAGGTTATTCATCTAGTATGATATGACTATCGTACAGTATGACTAGTTCAAAAAAAACCATAGCTTTGTCTGGTATGATCTTTGGGATGACCAAAATCATTTCTTCCAGTCATTTGGTATGACTGATATCATACAGTCGATAAGATTAAAAATCATGGTTTTATTTGGTACGATCTCTAGGACAACTAGATTTCATCTCTGTCAGTCGTATGGTACAATCGATATCATACTATATGATTGAATTTTATTAATTAAATCATGATTTGATTGACTAATTATAGGTGTTAATTTTGGCAAGATTTCAAATATTTGTATAGTACGATTAGTTCAAAAGTCAATTTTGAAATCTTAAATTAAATTAATCTAGCGGCTAGGGTTTTGCGATTGAAAATGAATAATACAGTATAATTAGTTTATAAAAACTAATTTTTTAATTAGCTGTTAAGCCTATTTTCAGATAACATATTATACAATATGATTGAAAATCGTATAGTATGATTTGTTAAAAAAAAATTAACATTTAAAAAATTTCTCTCCCCCTTTGTGTGTGCATGGTCACCCAATTTACATATACTCTTATGTGGTCAGACTCAAGAAATAAAAAAATAAAGAAAGTAAAAATTACAAACTCTTTTACATCCTATTCTACCCAACTTTGAGTATTCAGCATTCTTGAGCGATGCTTATTTTACCTGAAATGTTAGAACTCACAGACAAAAGTAACAACTAAAATGTTTAAGGAAGAATATAATAATTCAATCAATATTATTTGTCATTATCAAAATCACAGACTATGGATCCTGAATTACAACATAAACTCCAGGCATTAAAACTATATTGCAAGATAACCCACTTTGATACAAAATACAAGTTCAATAGTTTGTTATGAAATCAATTGAATGTTGAAATGACTCACCAAGAGGGGAGTAATTGATATTTTAAAAAAATTCAAAACCTTATTGAATTTAAAAATAAGTTCAAAATTTAATACAAAAGTGAATAGTAAAAATAAATATTAGTTTTTTTAGTTTTTGATTTTATAGAAAAAAGTAATTAATAAATTTTTTTATTCTTTTTTTCTAATTTTTTTTAACAAAAATCAAATCCAATCATTCACATTGAAATATGTATCATAATGATAGTCAAGCTCAACCCAAATAGTAAAAATTTAAATATGCAGGAAAGTAAAATTATAAAAAGTAAATGTAAATAAAAAAACATAAATCAAATTTGTATAGAGGTTCAGTCAACTTAACCTATGCCCACTCCTTGAAGTCCTCCTCTTCAAGTATTACACTAATCAATAATGACTCTCTTTCATCCCCACGATTAGGTAGAGAAGCTTGTAAAAACTTTAACCACTTTCACCACCTTGGTGTAACCGAGTAGCCAAAAATCCTTTCACCTTTTCGGTGTGGTGGAGTAGCTGAAATCTCTTTCACCTCCTCAGTACGGTAGAGTAGATGAAATTTCTTTCACCACCTTGGTGCAGTGTGATATGTGTAAATTATGTACTATTTAATATATTTAAATTTTAGTGAAAATATGTTATTTTTATAATTTTTGTATTAGAAAAACTTAAAAATGGTAAAAATGCTAAAGAGCCTACAGCACTGTAGCGTCCGAAGAAACAACACCGCAGTGCCACCTTCAACACCACCTACAATGCTGTGGCAGCAACAAAACTATCATGACAACATTACTAGCATCGCTGCACAGTAAGTCAGCTTGGCAGCACCAATTTCTCAAAAATTTGAATGTCGGATGCCACAATCACAAACACCTTGGTGCCAATTTTTCTAATCGAGTGCTACAGCTTTTAAATATTTAATAGTGCCTCAACATTACAGTTGTAACTTCCAAGGGCCACATTTTTCCAGTGAAAGATCACAATTATTTACTAAGCAACCATTCCACATCAGTATGCACTGTGGTGGAGCAAAAATTTCAGCACTGAGGTGCTAATTCACTTTCAAGAAATCGTGGTGCCACACTTTCAAGCACCACAGCACAGGTTACTTTTTTGTGTTTTCCTATAAATAGATGTTCTATTTTGTTTGTAAGAGAGTTTTATAACTTGTGTAAAATTCATTACTTTTTAGTGTACTTCTCTAGTTCCCTATTAGATTAAAATTTAAGGTAGGCTAGAAAAGTATAAGATATAATTTCTTGGGGCATTTATCCCTTATTTGTTAAAGCAACTTTATAAGTAAAGGAAGGAGTGTAGAGTAGATATATAAATCCTTCCTAGTGATATCATGCTCTTATATTTGTATTCTTCTATGAATTTAATGAAAATAAGTTTACATACTATTTATTTTATCTTGCTAAATATCTTATTTTAGATTGATGCTATAAAGAGCATGTTAAGTGCTAATGAAGACTCTTATTCATTAAATATCTAATGATATTTTAATTATCTCCTTTATTTATTTAATACACCTAGTAGCCATATGTGTAATTAAAATATAGAGTGATGTATAGCCTCGATGGAGGAATGCATGAACAACCAAGAATATTAAAATAAAATATTAGCATGCCTGGACATAGGATGTTAAATTTTTTGGATTCTTAAGGAGATATTATAATTATAGGAGGTTAGTGTATATCTTTTTCACCTCTACAAGCTCGATAGAGATCTAGAGACATATATGCTTTGAATCACATCTATAATTAAAAGTCTCATTAGAAAAAGTATAAAATTTGTGTTCATTAATTCAAAACATTTTTATTAAATATTTTATCCACTATTCTACTATTTTATATAGTGATAAAAAATTCAAAAATATCATTTTTGTTATTTCAATAGGATAATTTATATAATTAGATAAAATTGCAGTAATTTATTCCAAGTAAGCATAACACTTCTTCATTTGTTCAACACTCTACCCAATCACTTTATTACTTAATTCAACATGAATACTTATGTATATTAAGTGGGCTTTATTATTGGCATATCAAAAAAATTCTAAACATTGTTCAGGGTTAATAGAGCAAGTAATTTTAACATCATTCACTGCACAACCCCCATCAAGTTTTTGGTGTTATTGCTAAGGTATTAATTTAATTTTTATAATTTTAATTATATTATTGAATTAATTACATATTTAGACCTACTTGTATCTTGTATTTTATTTTGTTGATTGCTTATTCAATGTTGTGTACTTTGTAGATCTAGGAAGAAACCTTGGTTATTTCATTCTAAAATAAAAATGACCCTTCAAAAATTAAAAAAATTGAAAAGATTTTAAAAATATTTGAACTAGTACCAGATCATTACCATTCTAGACCTCTTAGGGATTATGCTAACCCTATAGTGGATTGAATTCATCAAAGTATTAATAGACCAATTATTCAAGCTAATAATTTTAAATTAAAACCTGTCATAATTCAGATGATTCAAAATTCTCAACTTAGGGGAACTCCTGTTGAAGATCACAATTTATAATTAGCTACTTTCTTAGAAATATGTGTAATATATAAGTACAATGGTGCCAGTAATGATGCTATTAGACTTAGATTATTTTTATTTTCTCTAAGAGTTAAAATAAAGATGTGATTAAATTCTTTACCTCCAAGCTCTAAAACTACGTATAATGAGTTGGCTCATAAATTTCTTGCTAAGTATTTCTCACCTTAAAAAACTATCAAACTTAAAAATGATATCACATCTTTTTGCCAGTTTAAAGAAGAATTAATTTATGAGAGTTGAGAGAGATTAAGGAAATGCTTAGGAAATGCCCTCATCATACTTTATCCTATTAGTTAGTTATTTAAACTTTTTATAATGGATTAGAATAATCTCTTAGAGAAGTCATAGGTGCTGCAATTAAATGATCATTAATGTCTAAGCCATTTGAGGAAGTATATGAATTAATAGATAAAATTACTACAAAGAATTTCTAGTGGCCTACTGATAGGATAAATCATAAGAAAGTAGTGAGAATTTATGAATTGGATGCTTTGTCAATTTTGATTGCACAAGTTGTAGTAATTTCTAAGAATGGAAATAGTAATGTGCAAGAGATTAAGAATGTTAATTTGATTAGAAGATAAAATAATTCCAACTCTAATACATATAATCCTAGTTTGAGTAACCATCCTAATTTTAAATGGTTAAATAATATTGGTGGTAACAAGCAATAAAATTTTAGTCAAAATAATCAAGAAGGAAATTGAAATAATCCTCAATAACCTGTTGTTATTCATAAAACTTCATATCCTCTAATATTTAATCAAAATAATAAGTTTTGAAATAGAAAATCACCTTTGGAAGAGATAGTGATGCAGTTAGGGACTTAATTTTAAAGTCAAGTTAACTCTATTAAAATTTTAGAAACTCAATTAAGTTAGCTTGTAATTTCAATTAGTAGTAGTCCTCTTGGATTGTTGCTTAATAATACTGAAGTTAACACAAATGAAAAAGAAAAAGATCATATTGGAAATCATTTAAGGAATAATTATAATGTACCCAAGCCAAATTAATGGGCATGTCTTGCTGAAGACTATAAACTTAGCACTGTGTGGTGTCGTAGTGCCGATAGTAGTGTCACAGTGTTCGGCCATGCCACCATATTTTTAATTCCTATTTTGGCGTTGCGATGCTCATGTAGGTTATTAAAAGGATAGTTTGGTTATTTAATTTTTTTATCTGAAATAGTTCATATTGAGTGTTCATATTGAGTGAAGTATTGTTAAGTACTCTTATTTATTCTCTCGAATCTTGTGACAATGGGTGGGAAGAAGAAAAAGCATTCATCCTTGAAAAGAAATGAATTTTGCTTAAATAATGAAGATTCCTTTTCTATTCTAAACATCTAGAGTATTATAATTATTAAAAAACTTCAAGAATTTAGAAATGAAGTTTATGAAGATATAAAGATTTACAATGCAGAAATGAAGTAAATGCATGCGTGTGAGATTCTCAATCACAAATTTTCTCCTTATCAAGATGACTTGCTCTGTGATTTTAAGAAGAAATTTTACCAAGGAAAATATAAGTCTTGATGCACTAGCCCTTTTACTATTATTAGAGTATATTCAATGAAATAATAAAATTTAGGATAAACAAACTTTTCACTTCTTCAAGGATAATGGTTATAGACTGAAACCTTATTGATGATGCTGATAAGGAAGAACTAATATCCTAGTTTTGCTAGTTAGGAGTCTTCATTATCTTTGTATTTAGCTTGAGGAGAGAGAGAGAGAATGCTACCCTTATTATATAGCATATTTTTGTTTTGTTTTCTTTAGAGAAGATCCTAGTGATTAGATGGATTGTTATGTTTGTGGTTGTATGATGATTAGGTATGGTGATAAGAGCCTTCACAATGTGATGTTAGAGTAGTGCTTTAGGCACTAGTTATCTTATATCATTTGTTTTTAATTTTATATATCACATGTTTGAAAGTCCGAATAGGTTATTAGACTTATTGCTTATGTCCCTAGGCTAACCAAGAGGGGGGGTGAATTGGTCCTTTTAAAAATTTCTCTTAGAATTTTGGAAAACTTAGATTTAAAAGCTTATGCAAATCGTATTGTACGATTTACCTTCGTACAGTATGAACAGAGTACATTTTTAAGGCTTTTTCAATCTCAAAAATTCAACCACAGAAAAATAAAATGCATGAAAATAACAGTGCAGAAAAATAAAAAGTAAGAATAAAAAATACCAGAATTTATAGTGGTTCGGTCAAACACGACCTACATCCACTACCTAGAGACTTCTCTAGGTATTGCACTAAACTCAAGTGACTCTCCTTTTGCCCCCACAACAAGGCGGAGAAGCCTTTACGAACTCTCTTCCACCAACCCGGTGCGGTAGAGAACCGTCTCCTTTTTCACTCTCCAAGTGACGGCAGAGAACCAATCATCCTTTCTTACCTTCCTGGTGACGGCAGAGAACCAGCCGTCCTTTCTCACCCTTCTTGTGACGGTAGAGAATCGGTCATCCTTTCTCACCCTCCTGGTGACGACAGAGAACCAGACCTTCTTCAAAGTTCTTCTCTCAAGAGTCTTCAAAGAGATAGGGAAGTGACTTAAAGTACAAATAATAAAATCCTCACTCTTGGATAACCTTGTGAATCCCCTCACAATTTTTACTCCAAAGATCTCACACAACTCACACCCAAACACTCTGCCTTATCACTCTCCTTTCCACTTTCAAGAAGAATTTCATAGAAGCATCAATAAACAAGTCAGTTTAAAGGTCCTTAAATACTAAGGACAAGAAAATCATCCAAAAACTGAATTTTTTAAGTTTCACGTGTCCCGATCGTCCCGTATGATCGATCTTCGTACTGTATGAATAGTTTAAATCATTGAACGATTTGTCTCGTACGATTCCATACGAACCTAAAATAGAGCCGTTCGTCCCACAAAACCTTCTGTACGAATTATATTTCGTACTGTACGAATAATTTAAAAATGAATAATTTGTCCCGTACTCACTAGTACGAACCCAATTTAGTGCCCTTCATATAATGAAAAATCATGTACGAAATAAATTTCATATTGTACGAATAGTTCAAAAATAAATGATTCATCCCGTACGAACCCAATTCAGTGTCCTTCGTACAACAAAATATCATATACGAAATAAATTTTGTACTGTATAAATAGTTCAAAAATGAACGATTCATCCTGTATGATCCTGTACGAACCAAATTCAGAGCATTTCGTACCTCAAAATCTCATGTACGAACTATATTTCATACTGTATGAAATGAACTTAGAAAAATTTTCAAGACAAATAGGTTCGTTAAGGGGATAAATGTACAGATCGTCCCGTACGATTGTATATCATACTATACGATCAATTTAAAAAATCAAGCTTTTCACTCTCCCATTGTGTGTGTGTGCATAGTTATCCAGCTTACAATCACACTCTCTCAGACTCAAAAAAATAAAAAATACAGACTTCACTTACAATAAACATTAACACATGAACTTGAAGTCTTCAGAAATCTGAAGTGTGAGTATCCTCAAAAACATGTTAGTGCACACAAAAAAGAAACTCCAATATATGTTAGAAGAAGAATAAAATAAATAAAAAACTTTTGTAATCATCAAAAATAAAATGTATCTGAATTTTCTTGAACGAATGGATTTACACAAATCATAACAATATTTTGCACCTTTCTATCAATCATATAAAATCATGTGTTATTACTAACATTTCAATTATGTTTATATTTACATTTTATTTAAATTCCCCTTAACTTGCACTGCTACATTATCATCCATTAATATCTACACATTCTTGTTATTTATTTAACTAGAGTAAAAATAATAATTAAAAATTATGTAAAATTAGGATAATAATAAAACCTTATATTATAGTTTAAATAAACACTACTTTATAATTCGTAGATTAGAAAAACTATTAATTAACTAACTTATATCATTTAAATTATTAACTTAACCTGAATTTATGAGTTATACATTTTTACATTGATGTTTGAATTAAAAGATGAATAATTAAGATTAAAGAATAAATTTGAGTAGCGTAAAATTGAAAATCATAGTAACCTAAATTTGGAATTAGTTATCCTATTAAATCCTTACATTAAAATCATTAAAATTCTAAGAGATTTAAGTAAAATTAATATTCAAAATCATTAATTATGTACTACACAAAAATAAAAACGAAAAGAAATATAAGAAGAGTTCTAAAAAAAATAAGAAGAGTACATTCAAAAATTGGTATAAGATAAGAACTTAGAGTTCGACCATAAAGTTATACTTAAATTTATAAAGGATTAGATATGAGAACTTATGCAGATGTAGATGGTAAACTAATGATATTTCAGTTTTAACTACAAATGCATCTAATCTTTAAGCTACATTATTTAATTCAGAATTCAAAAGTCAATAATTATGTTCATAACATATAAATTCAAAATATGCAATGGTAAGGGTGACTAGTTAAGAAATTTGTTAAAATTTTTCTAAACTATAACTATAACTTTATTTATTCAATTACTTCTAGACTGCTATATATTATTCTATATTTTAGTAATTTTAAATTATCAAATTTTACTCTTGTTATTAAATTAATCAGAAGTGAAAATTTCTTTATTTACTTGACTGTAACCAAGAGTTTAAGATGGGGAGAATTTGATATGTATAAATTATGTACTATTTAATATATGTGAATTTTAGTGAAAATATGTTATTTTAGTTATTTTTATATAGAAAAAACTCAAAATGGTAAAAATACTAAGGAGCCTACAACACCGTGGTATCTGAAGGAGTGCCGTCGTAGCGCTAGTTGCCTTTTTGTGTTTTCCTATATGTAGATGTTCTATTTTTTTGTCAGAGAGTTTAGTCACTTATAAAAATTTATTATTTTTTCAGCGTACTTCTATAGTTTCCTATTAGAGTAAAATCTAAGAGAAGTTAGAAAAGTGCAAGATACAATTCCTTGAAGTGTTTAGCTTATGTTTATTAAAGCCACTCTGTAAGTAAATGAAAAAAGAGTACAAAGGAGAAACCTTGATCCTTCTTGGTGATATTATTCTTTTATATTTTCATTATTCTATGAATTTAATAAAAATGAGTTTGTTTGATATTTATTCTATATCTGAATAATTTTTTTTATTTTAGATTAATGATGTAAAGAATATGTTAAGTACTAATGAAAACTCTTGTTCTTTAAATATCTAATGATGTCTTTAATTATCTCTTGCTCTTTATTTAATGCATATAGTGGACATATGTGCAGTTAAAATATAGTGTGATGTATAGCTTCGAAGGAGGAATGCAAGAACAACTAGAAATATTGAAATAGAATGCTGACTTGCCTAAATATAGGATGTTAAATATTTTAGGTTCTTAAGGAGATATTATAACTATAGGAGATTAAAAGATATCATTTTCACTCTTTCAAGCTCGACAAGGATCTAGGGATGTATATGCTTTGAATCACATCTATAATTAAGAGTCACATTAGGAAAAATATGAAATTTGCATTCATCAATCCAAAGCATTTTTATTAAATATTGTATCCACTATTCTATTATTTTATGTAGTGATAAAAACTTCAAAATATTATTTTTATTTCAGTAAGATAATTTATACAATTAGAATAAATGATAGTAGTTTGTGATTCGACACATATATGCGTATATTAAGTGGGATTTTTTTATTGACATATCAAAGAAAATCTAAGCATTATTTAGGGTTAATTGAGCAAGCAATTCTTACATTATTCACTCCAGAGCCCCCATCACAGTGGAGATCAGTCAAAATCCCTTTTACCTTTTTGGTGCGGCAGAGTCAAAATCCCTTTCACCTCCTTGGTAGGTAAAGAGCCAAAAACCCTTTTAATTCCTTGGTTTGATGAAGAGCCGAAATCACCTTCACCTATTTGTTACGTCAAAGTAGCTGACGGCCTTTGACTCCAAAAGATTCTTCATAGAGCTTCTTTCAAGATTAACACAAACACATGGAGGAACTTAGGACCAAGTTTGGTGGAGTAACTATGGGAAAACCTCTCTTACACTCCCCTAAAACTCACAAGGATCATTTATGTTTCAAATAACCTCACCCTTTCTCTCTCTTTGCTCAATACTCTCTCTTCAAAATCTCTCATAGAAGAAACACACCTCTTACTTCCAAAAGATTTCTTCAAAGTCATAATAATAGTTTATATAAAGGGCTTAAAAAACTCTAATTGTTCAATTCTGTCGACTCAGTTCGTATGGAATAATTTTAGGATCATATTGTATAATTTGTTTAATGCCATTATAAATCATTTTGTACGCTTATAACTCATACAGTATGATTAGTTCAAATCAAAAATTGGATCATATAGCACAAACCAAAGTTCGCCTAGAGTGTCATCGGATGGTTGGTATTGTTTGATACATAATCAGATTAAATAATATGTAGTTAATACAGATCTGATCTAATTTCTTAATCCCCAAAGTTAAATTAAACAACACTAATAATATCGTACAATACAAATAATATCATATAGTATGAGTAGTTCAATTTTTTCAAATTTAAATTTGTCTATTTTAAGTAAGTTGGATTCGACGATGGGCTTTCTAAAAATAGCTAATTTTCCTGGGCTTTCTAAAAATAGCTAATTGTCCATTATAATGTGTGCTTCATACAATATAATTAGTTATGACTCAAATTTATTTCTCTTATTAAAATTAAAATTTTTAATTAATTTTTATTTAAATTGATCATACAGTATGATATGAATCATATAGTATGATTAACAGAAAAATTAAAATATTTATTTTTCATTCCTCCTTGTGTGTGTGTGTGCACGGTTGCTAAGTTAACATACAACTTATCATAAATATTGACTTAAGAAAAAAATAAAATTATAAATTTTTTAGAAACAAGTTTAACCTATGCAATGCTTATTTAAGCTCTAATTCTTTGATGATGATTTGTGTATGCTAAACCTAAAATATTAGTGTTGCACATAGAAAAATATGCAGTATAAAAAGCAGAAGAAACTAAATAACATTCAAGAATATTTGTAATCATTAAAATATGAGCCCAGGCTCCCGGATTATAATATAGAGTATACAAGTCTTATTCTCTCTAGCAATCACCATAGCTCATTTAGTCATCTTTCAAGTGTTAGTATTGGATGTGGCATTACATCATTTTGTTATAAATTGTCATCAACTTTCTCCTCATGCTAGGAATATATTTGACCTTACTCAACTTTAATATGACTCTATTTATGATTTTGTGTGTCACAGTGCTAATGCTCATAATATTCAAGGACTTATCATGAGAAAGAAAGACTTGGCCCTGATTAATTTCCTGTATAGTAATTTATTATCAATTCCTTATGGGAAAAAGAATTGATGATAAATTTCATCATCAAAGTTGATGTTCAAGGAGCCATCTGACTTGTGATAAAGTTGAATTTGTTGATGTGTCCAATAACAAGGGCTTCATCAAATATCTTGAGACTGAATATTTTACACCTAAGATGTTTCTTATTAATAGCAAAGGGCTTCTCATATATGTTTGATAATGCCTTTATTAGACATGTTGTGATCTTTTCATTGAGAATGTTGAAGGTGACATTCTTGATCAATGAAAGGAGAATAACTCCCAGTGCTTGTATACCCATCAACTTTCACTCATCGTGATCAATGGTAGAAATTTATAACCCCTTCAATGTATAATGAAGCTTTCTTTGATAAAGGAAACTTCCAATTTGTAATTTTCAATAGCCGAAATCTTGGACATCAAATTTATCGATCTTGACCTTTTCATCTTCTGTTGCTCAATTTCTTGTGTAGCTCAATTGAAACCTTTGATACCAATTCTTAAGATATAGATAATATATTGAGAAAAATTGAATGAAGGCAATGAATGAACACATCACATATCAAAATCATAAGACATAAGTTTATGTGATTTAGTGATATATATTCACCTACATATGCAGCCACACTGAGATTAAATATTCTGCTAAACTTTACATGAGGAGTATGTCAAGGGTTTTTATTTATTTATTAATAGGAACAAAATAATAATAGAAGTACCACTTTTTCCATGTGAATGATTAGGAGGGATCGTAGCCACCTGTTGTGAGAAGATAGCTTAATATTGAGAAGAAATAGGTATTATTACCATCTTCTCTTCTCGACTACGAGTTTTTTCCTCTCCTCTCTACTCTATTTCAAAAGCTTCTCTTTACTATGGCTTAAAGCTTAAGCCTCTCTCCCCTTTCTCTCTATCTTATTTTATTAGCTTCTGGTTGTCATATTGCCTTAACACAATGGAAAAAAATCTCCTTATATAGAGCTTAGAGGTGATAGGTGACTAGCTTGAATTTATTATATAGATGGTGATAGGTACTATAATGTAGTTGCTTGGTAGTTAAGAAATTTATATTAAATAGATAAAAAAAAATTATCTTCATATGTTAATAGAAGTGAAGCTTCTTGAGCAATTAATTTATTCCTTCCATGGATCTCGAACATTTCACTTTCACCAGTGTTGCTAACTGCTTGCTTCTTGCATCCTCACAGATCAAAATAATATGACAAACTTGATCCTACATTAAACAGTCACCGGATAGGCTAAACAAAGAATACCGTTGTAATAAAAAGAGGAAAAAAAGGTCAAGCTAAGGCAGACAAAATAAACAAACATCTTCTCATGTTATAATTAGGTGATCTACTTTATTTTCTATATCCTCAGTGATAGCATCCTGCATGGATTCCTTGTGCTTCACAGTCATCAAATAATGAAGAATTCAGACAACAGTGTTCATCACCAGTACAAAAAATGCACGATCTCATCAATCTGAGAGATGTTTTCAGCATCGCTGTACAGCACACCTTTTTTGACCTCTGCTTCTCAGCGTTCTCTTCACAAGATATCCATGCCTTTCCTCTCACCACTCTTCTGCTGCTATTATTGGATATTTTCTGCTTCTGTTTCTCAGTTGGAGATGAAATGACTCTGTAGCTGGTGTCGCTTTCTTTGTGCAGTTCATTGCTCAGCTGAGAACCAGTAAGCGTCTCTTTAGAAGCAGTTGGTTATCTCAGGACAAAATGATGTAATACAGCTCTGAAAGTTTAATCAGATGCTCTTAATGATTTTCAAGACTGTTTAAAATATTGGCATTAAATACTAAGCATTTTTTTTTTTTTTATGTTCTGTACATTCTTTAATTAGCTAATTAACTACATGTTTATTTTCAGGAACCTGGCGGATTTTTGTCTCGAGCAACTGGAGGCGGTCCATGAGCGTGTGCTTTACGTGAGCGTCATCCGTGGTGGGAGTTAGGGGCTTGTTCCTTGCCCTAAGGTCTCCGGAGAAACAGCTCTCTTGGGGCGTCACTTTTTCCTCCAGCTGCCTCAGCTGCATCAGTGCAAGCGGCAGAGCTAATATCTTCAGTTAGAGTGAGCAAAACAATGAAATATTGGAAGGGATAAAGACTATTGTCTAAGTTTAAAAATTTCCTTACGATGAAAATAGCTATAAATATTTTACAGGATAATACATAAAATTTTACGACACATATATTTTAATTTTCTTGACATAATTGACGCTGCAAAATAATATTTATCTTGTGAATATTCAAAACTATTTTAAAAATCATAAACATTTATCTTGTAAACTATTTAAGTAATGTGTTATATCCTGAGCAATATTTTGCTCAACATGTTCTGAGCAAATATTTGTCTTTCTTTTAAGGGAAAAAAAATAATTAACATGTGAGCTCTTGATTGATGAATGCAGGAAAACAGCAAACAGAAGAAGAATACAATAGGAGACAGAAGAAATGCCTATTGATTTCCTTAACCTTACATTAGCAAAGACTAGTTATATGTTTAGAGTAGGATAGTACAGTTTGTTATGGAGTTTGTTATGACATAGTGTCTGAACATGGGTATAACCGAATGGGTGCATTCTAGTAATACAGGCAGTTGTAAAACATGTGCTAACAACCCCCCTCAAATTGATGATCCATTGATTGGAACATTAATTTGCGTCTAAGAGTGTGGAAGCGAGCTGGTGAAAGTGGTTTGGTGAGATTGTCTGGGGGTTGATCAGTGGAGTTGATATGATGAACTGTGATTGCTTTGGATTTGATGTGATCATTGATAAAATGATAGTCGATCTTGATGTGCTTTGTGCGGGCATGAAAAACTGGGTTGTTTGCAAGAGCCAAGGCTGAGGTGGTCACAGTAGAGGGGAGCGGCTGAGTGTTGAGGTGCTTGAAAATCATCCAAAAGACGTCGGAGCCAGAGTGTATCCGATGTTGCTAAAGCCAAGGCCTGATATTCTGCTTCTGTGGAGGATTTAGCCATCGTGGATTGCTTCTTAATGCTCCATGAGATTAGATTATCTCCCAAGAATGTGCAAAGACCAGTAACTGATTTGCAGATGTGGGAATCTGCTGCCCAATCAACATCCACAAATGTGTGTAGTTGAAGAGAGCTGCGAACTAGAGGAAGCCCAAAATCAAGAGTGCCTTGAATATACCTGAGGAGCCTTTTGAGAGTCTGGTAATGACAATTTGTCAGATTGTGTATATGCTAACAAATCTGATTTGTGGCAAATGCTACGTCAAGTCAGGTGATTGTAAGATACTGCAATGACCGGACGAGTTGACGATACAAATGTGGATTGGCATAGGGAAGATCAGCATTGTGACATTGAGAAGGCTTGGTGGACATCGGTGTGAGAGCAGCTTTGCATTGGTCAAATCCAGATGCGTGGAGAATGGCTCGGGAATAGTGTTGCTGAGAGAGGAAATAACCATTGGAAGTGATGGATATCCGAATGCCCAGAAACAATGAAGCAGAGCCAAGGTCTTCGAGAGAGAAATCTAATTATAACTGAGTGATGAGGCATCGGATGGTGGGTTGATGATTACATGTGATTAGCATATCATCTACATACATCAATAGATAAATTTGTACCTTGTCATGATGGTAGACTAGCAATGAGGGATCTAATTTCCTGAAGAAGAAGCCTAAGTGGAGGAGCGCATCCGTTAATTTGTGGAACCACTATCTTGGAGCCTGCTTAAGTCCATAGAGGGCCTTGTGGAGCTTACATAGATGATGCGGAAATAGTTCATCGAGGAATCTAGGTGGTTGGCTCATGTAAACATTTTCCTGTAAATCCTCATGCAAGAAAGCATTAGAAATGTCCAACTGCAGCAGAGGCCAGTTGCGTTGAAGAGTAGTAGAAGGAGAATGCAAGTTATAAGAATTTTTGCAACTGGACTAAAGGTCTCTTGGTAATCGACTCCATGCTCATGTGTGAAGCCTTGAGTGACGAGGCGCGCTTTGTAATAATCAATCTAACCGTTGGGATGGGGTTTAAGCCAAAAGGTCCAGCGGCAATCGAGCACTAGTTGATTGGTGGGAGCAGGGACTAATGACCATGTGCCTTGTTTTTGCAAGGCTTAGAATTTTGAAATGGCAGAATGCCATTATTCAGATTTGGATGCATCCTTAAGCTGGTGGGAGTGGGATTAGGCGAGAAATTGGCCAGTAGATCAAAAATTTGTTTTGGCTTTAAATTTCTTATTTTAAGCCTAGTCTGCATAAGATGTGCTGAGGTGGTTAAGGGTTGTGGTGGAAGAAATGGAATGGAAGATGAGATGGAGTGAGCCGTGGTTAATTCTGGAATGATTTGCTAAGAGGAGTGAGATGATGGGAGTATTGTGGTGGAGAATGAAGGTGGAGTGATGGATCGGGCTGGAGTGTAGCTTGGAGACATGATATGTGAGGTTGGGATGAGTAACAGAGGAGAAACTGGGATTAGTGGAGGCGGGACAATGGGTGTGGTGATAAGAGATGCATAAGGGAATAGATGTTCATAGAAGGTAATTAACGTGTCTGGATATGGAAATTTTCTTAGAAGTTTGAACATACACCTATAACCTTTGTGTATAGGGAAATAGCCTAAAAAGACATAGGGTTGAGATCGTGGGGTGAGTTTATTAGGAGCTAGATGTGATAAGTGGGTGAAACAAAGGCACCCAAAGGTGCGTAGATGGTTGTGGGAGGGAGGTTGCCCATGGAGTAGTTGATAGGGTATTTGAAGATTGTGGGTTGTGGTGGGAAGGAGATTGATTAGGTAGTTTGAGGTAAGCACTACCTTGGCCCAGAATTGAGTGGGGAGATTGGCGGCATGTAGGAGAGATCATGTTGTTTCTAGATGATGACAATTTTTGCGTTCAACAATGCCATGTTGTTCTGGGGTGTAGGGACAACTGCGTTAGTGGAGGATACCTTGGGTTTGAACGAACTATTTGAAGGTGGAGCTAGTGTATTCACCACTGCCATCAGAGCAAAGAACTTTAATTTTTGAATTGAATTGAGTGTTGATGACTTGACTAAATTGTTGGAATTTTATTAAAGTTTCTGCTTTACTATGCATGAGAAAAAAGCCAACATAAATGAGATTAATCATCTATGAATGTTACAAAATACCGATATCCATTTAAAGATGAGATGGGGCTGGACCCCAAACGTCTCAGTGTATTAAAGAAAACAAAGAAGATATATTGGTGTAACTAGTAGAAAATGGCAATTTATGGCTCTTGGCCATTTTACATGAATTGCAAAGAAAAGAAAGATTGGAAATACATAAAGATGGTTGAAGTTGTGCTATAGCTTTCATGAGTTGTTGATGAGGGTGACTGAGGCAAGCGTGTCATAGAGTTGTTGGAGATATCGTGCTATGAAATGCTGTGGTGGGGTTGTTGATGGATGGTGAGACTTGATAGAAACCATCATCGTGGCGACTACGAAGAAGAAAATGATTGTCCGTGAGATCCTTAATAATGCAACCAGTGGAGTCAAAAGAGACAGAATAATTGTTATCAGAGGTTAGTTTGTGGCTCCAGAATCTAGCACCCAATCAGACGTGACAAATGACTGCAGAGAGAAGTAAGCTTGGGTTGGACTGGGGTTTGTTGGTAGATATTGCATGTTGCATCGATTCCAACATGATAGTGCAGTGTGACCCTGCTTATTGTAGATTTGACAAGTTGGGCAGGATTGATTTTGAGCTTGTGAACCACAATTAGAGGAGAATGGTGACCATGGTGAGGATCCTCTGCCACGAGGAAGTCTTAACTGCCAATTGTGGTTTGCTTGATTCGATGGAGCTGATATTCCGCCAGTATAGAGAGCTTGATGATCTTTAGGGTGAACTAATTCTTTGAGCAGTTCATTTTGTTGATGTATTTCCTCACTGCATAATAATGAATAGAGCACTTCAAGACTGATAGGGTAAAGGGCTGTGCAAATGGAGGTCTTGAAGGAATTATAGGTGGAGGGCAAGTCATTTAAAATGTATAGAATTATATCTTCAGTGTCCACTTGAGAACCAGCTGCTGTGATATTATCTACTAGAGCTATGATTTGAGTGAGGTATTTGAGCAATGGTGTTATCACCCTTTTGGATATGATGCAACTCACTCTTTAATTGGATTACTCGAGATCAGTTAGTATGCTAATGTCAGAGCTCTACAGTTATCCAAATGTCATGAGCTATGGTTAGAGGACATAAGGAAGAATTGAGGGTGATATAACTGAAACTAGATTTTGATCAACTAGTTTCAAAGGCGGTATTCTGTGTAGTCTGGTGGAGAAGTGGAAGAAGAGATGGGTTCAGGCAGGCATCGAAGACTTCTAGTTAGATAACCTTCAAATCCATCTGCTGAGAACAGTTTGTATATCTGCAATTGCCAAATAGGATAGTTGTCATTCGCAAGTAGAAGATTGATAATGGATTTGATGTTGGACATCAAGAATTTTAGAGAAGGAGGTATATTGAATTCATCCATGGACGCAAGAATGGAGGAGGTGGGGTGGGTGCTCGTGAATCCTAATCAGCCATCTGGAGGAGGGGTGGCAGTGGCCTTCAATGCTCTGATACCATGATGAATGCTAGAAAACAATAAACAGAAGATGAATATAGTAGGAGACAGAAAAAATGTCTATTGATTTCCTTAACCTTACATTAGCAGAGACTAGTTATATATATAGAGTAGGATAGTATAGTTTGTTATAGAGTTTGTTATGACATAGTATCTACACATGGGTATAACCAAATGGGTGCATACTAGTGATACAGGCAGTTGTAAAACATGTGCTAACATTAATATGCCATAGGAAATGGCATAGATTTAGATACGCTTAAGAATAAAAAGAGTGGAATCAGGTTTAGAGGTGTTAGCATAGTCATTGTAAGTCCTAAAAACCTTAACTCGAGAAATTTTAAGTAAAAATTAATTCAACATACAATATTATTATAAAAATTTTGTTAGACGGATATTAATGATTTATAAGGCTACAATATTTATTAGTACATTTTTTGCTTGTGTCGATTACTATCTTATAATACATTTGTAAGTATCGTATATATACTGACAGATTGATGGATGGATAGATAGATACAGAGAAATATTAAGAAGAGAGAGAGAGAGAGAGAGAGAGAAAGAGACAAAGAAATATTAAGATGGGCTATTATAAATATTAGCTCAACTCAGATTTTGAAGAAGGCCAACTATAAATGTTACCAAAAAAAGGAACTGTGGAGGTTATATAATGTTGTTTTACAAATGTGATTGCCAATTAAACTCTTGTGATAAGGGTTGTGTTTGCTGTGAGTTTAGCCAGATCCATGAGTTGAGGCTAATGGAAGTCAAGTAGCCAACTCTCAACAAAGGAAAAAAACATGAACGCATTAGAAGGCTTTCCATAAAGCTAATTTTAGGATAACATTTATGGCCATAAAGAGATAAAGTATTTGCTAACTTAGTATTTATAAGAAGAACAAACACATATGCAAATAAAAGCAGAGTGCTAGAATTATAAGATACAAGATTTTATGTGAAAAACCCAGGAAAAAAATAGGGGATCTTGCCTATTTAAAATAATTTCACTAGTCTTCAATTATCAATGATGCCCTCCCTTGGGGGATGCCATTGATTTAATGTAGTACACATATAATGTATAAAACATATTATGTCGTTGAAGTTAAAAGAGCCATGTGGAATGAGAGATATTTTTAAGAGCTCATTTACATGTTTGTTTGGTTGGATTGCTTTGAAAAGAAAAGAGCAAAGAACAAAAAGTCCATTATAAATTCTAATTCTCTTGTTAGGAGTCAAATTGGTGTCAATGTCATACATTGAACTAAAAATGATGATATGCAATGACATTATTCACTATGGTAGGTGATGAGTTAGTTGACATGAGTATATCTAAACGACAACAGTTAGAAAACTATAGGATAAAGGACCATAGTCAGACGATGTTAGTTGGAAGACCGTAGTAGAGAGTTGACTAGATGACTATAGTCGTGTGATAATGGTTCTAGGATCGTAGTTGAGCAGCAATAGTCGGACAACTATAGTTTGACGATGGTGGTTAGAGAATCATAATTGGGAAATAATGGTTGGAGGAGTGTAGTTGAATGATAGGAGGATCATTGTTGAGTGATGGAGGTTAGAGGAGCATAGTTGTGAAATAGGAGGACCGTAGTTGAGTGATGAAGGTCGGAGGATTGGATTTGGGAGATGATGGTCGGAGAATCGAAGTCTAGCTATGATGGTCAAAAGTCCATAGTCTCATGACGTAGTTGAAGGATTGTAGTCTGGAGACGATAGTTGAAGGACTGTAGTCGGACAACGAATGTCAGAGATGAGTAGTCAGTTGACAGAGGTGGTTGACAATGGTCGGAGGACCGTAGTTGGTCGATGGAGGTGAGCGAAGGTTGTCAAGGTATCATAGTTGGGCGAAGCAAGTCAGAGGGCCATAGTAGGCAACAAAGGTTGAGGAATCATAGTTAGCGTCAGAGGTTGAAGGCCCGTAGTTAGACGATGGAGTTTTGATGGTTATAGTAAGGCGACGGTGGTCATAGGATTTCCATCGGATGAGATTAGTCAAAGGAACACAAACTTGCTATGGTGGTCGGAGGACTACAGTCAGCCTACAGCGTAAGAGGAATGTGGTTGGGTGATGAGCGTCAATGGAATTTTGTTGGGAGATATAGGTCAAAAGCTAAACAATGGCATATGAGAAAATGTTTTAATGATGGTTGTTGGGGGTGTTCTAATGGTGGCTGTTGGGAAATATTCTGACGATGATGATCAGCTGGTGTTCTGATTGCGAAGGTTGGGCATTTTGTGTTCTTTATAAGATCATATTTGCTTTCAGATTTGAAACTAATGAAGCCCATCTTCGATGATGTATCACTTCTAATTTTACCGAAGCCAAGATGAAATCATTTCAGGCTTACTGGCATACAACATTGTGAAGCCATTTCTAAGCGAATAGATACAGGGTGATTTTTTTTTACCAGTAACTTAAACTAAGTTATTTCAGGCGCAAAATAATGTGTAGGTTTATTCTATAAAGAACACAAAATGCATCAATAAATTGGATAAATAAATTTTAGTATAAAAGGCCAAAAAACAAATGTAGACAAATTATTTTGCTAAAATCTGTGAATAACTTCTAGCACAGAAAAATAAATCCAGAAAGAGCAGTAATGAAAGTGAATTAATGCACAATGAATAATTCAAGAGAGGACTTCTCTTACTCTAACGTCGATGTGGTTCAACCTGCCTAGCAATGACTCGACTGAAGGAAACGAAGCAACAGCCCTGCTAGGTTGCCTTCTCACGGTTTCGTATACGATCAGCCATGGTTATTTCGATTGCTTCCTTGTTACAAGTTTATACGTGCCTTTGTTGCTTGAGATTGATGAGAGAAAGAAAGTGAGAGGATGATGGGTGGTTTGGTTCTATCTAATAAATGCAGATAATAGAGATAAAAAAGAAAGAGAATGGTTATTATTGTTTAGTGGCTGATTATAGATGCAGTTTTTCTTAGATATTGTTAATAGATCGATTTGTATGAGGCTGTGAATGTATAGATCACCAACGGACATCCGAGGGATCAGGTGAGGAGCATGTTGGAACGGTTCTCCCGTTTTTAATTTTCTCTTTTATTTTTAGATAGAATTTTTTTTTTTTAATGTGGTACAATTTTATGATGATTTGGCAGTGTTTCACAAAGTTTGTGGCCTAATTAATTGACCTCAACTTCTGTAGCTCCCTGCGCACGTAGTGATTCACAGTGAAAGGGAAATAATATTTCAAGTTCCGAATAAGTAGCAGCCCTTTAGTAATTGGCTTGTTGGGTGTATGAATCTCCTTCGCTAATTGGTTTTTTTTTTGCTGTAAGAATCTCCCACTACTAATATTATAGGCTTAATTTGAGTAGGCCCTGAAGTAGGCCAAGTTAATCCATTGTCATTCGGCTTCCACTTATTTGGGGCTAGATTTAGGCATTGTATTAATGTTGTGTGCTAGAATATTCATGGTAGTAGAAAGATATCAAGTTTAACATCCCAGCATTTTACAAAAATTTACCAAACACAAATAAGAGAGGGTGATTGCAAGAATAGTAAGAAATACATGATTTTTTACATGAAAAATCTGAAAAGAGAAAAACCATGGCACTTAAGCTAGTTAAAATGATTTCACTAGTATATTATTCGATCACATGAAGTGCTTCCTTGGGGGAAGGAATTGATATAAAGCAGAGAACATATTATGTGGTTGCAGTTGGAAGATCACTTCGGCAAGAATTCAGTATAAACCAAGTGCTTGAATTTGGAGTCAGGGTTGATGTCGGCAGCATGCATTGATCTTATAAACCATTGTATGTATTGGTATTATTAGCGATGGCCGATGATGAAGCTTGGTGTTGGAGTAGCCAGGTGATAATAATCAAGATATTATAGGTCAAAGGAATGTAGTTAATAGGTGACGGAGTTCAGAGCATTGTAGTCAATGGGCGATGCAGGTTGGAATGACCACAGCTAGGTGATGGTGGTTGGAGAATCATACCTAGCAGAGATAGAGGTAGGAAGGACCATAGTTGAGAAGTTGTAGTTAGAAGGACCACAGTCATACAATGATGATCTGTGGACCGTAGTTGCACAACTGTGATCCGAGAACCATAGTTGCACTATTGTAATATGAGGATTGTAGTCAGACGGATTAGTAGTTGAGCAATGATGGTCATAGGACTAGAGTAGAGAGACAATGATTGATATGCAACAGTTAGACAACACTAGCTTGAAGATCATAGTTGGGCGAATGGGGTCTAAGTAACATGGTTGGAGGGTAATGGTGACTGGAAGGACTGTAGTTGAGCAATGTTGGTCGAAGGTCTGTGGTCAAGCAATGATGGTCTGAGGATCATAAATTATGGGTGATAGAGGTCAGAAGAATTGTAGTCTAGTCATCATTGTTGGAGGACAATAGTCAGACAATGGTAGCCCTCGAATTATGGTTGGTGGGAAATAGAGTTTTGAGGATTGTAATAGGTGGTTGGTGATGGCTTAAGGATCATAGTAGACTGGTGATAGAGGTTTGAAGGACCATCATCAGGTGAAAATAGTCAGGGAACCATAGTAAGGAAATGATGATCTGAGGACCCCAGTCGATGGGTGGTGAAAGTTGGAGGACTATAGTTGGGTGACAGAGATTGGACGACCACAGTTGGGTGGCAATGATTGAAGGACCATAGTTGGAGGGAAATGGAGGTTGAAAGAACCATAGTTGGGAGATGTCAATGATCGTAGTCGGGAAATGGTCATTTGAGTGTTATAGTCAGCGGCAACGGTGGTCCGAGGTCCAAAGTGGGGTGATGGTGGTCAAAGATCCATAATCATCAACTATGAAGATGTGATGGTGGCAGTCAGTCAGAGGATCGATGGTGGATGTAGGCTGATGGAGGATTGGTGGTGGTGGTTCTTGAGTTGAGCTTTGGGATTATTTAAGCCTTAGAGTTGTGATGCTTATAAGGGTAATGAGTGAGTTGAGTAGTTTTGAATATTAGGCTTCAATCTATGCTGTAGGTATGCTTTTTGGTTTAGTTAGCTTTATTTTGTAGGCTTGACTTTTATTTGATTATATTATCTATTGCTTAGCACTATTGTAGATACTTAGATCGTACATGTATTTTTGGATTACATATAAAAATTATTTTTGAGATTTATTAGTCTTCCTTTTTATATGACATTTAGTTTGTATAGTATATAAATTAGAAGTTCTATTTTTGTACATTTCAAATTAGATCTTGGGGTCAGCTTTACTATAATCGGACACGTTATGTCCTATGTGGTATATGATTATATTAAGTCAGGTTATGGCAAACCTTTTGGTATAAGAGGAATAGTTTTGGAATGATTAATTAAATAAAGCAATATCAGGTTGGGTTATAACTGGTAGTTTTGAGTCTGTTTAGGTGTTCATTATTATTTATTTTCATGTGCATGTATGTTCCTTTGTATATTTTATATGTGCTATAGATCAATGAGACCCAGATATAACAAATGGATAGACTGCCACTTAAAGAGCTCCTTTATAGACTACTTCCCTAACATTGAGCTCTGATATAGTTTCTTAGTTTACTGGTCTAATAGCCCAGATAATGGGTGAATCATAGAACAAAGTTCCTACTATTAGATTTAATAAGGTAGACTGACATCTACATATATTTTTGAGATTGAAGCCTCTGAGGTTTGAGGGTGTTATAGAGCCTAGAGTAGTAGAGGATTAGCTGAGGAGATTAAAATAGATATTTTATTATATTTAGTGTCCTCTTAAGAGAAAAATATAGTTAGTAGTTTTTCTATTAAATGGTGAGGCAGACCATTTATAGATGGGCTAAAAAGAGGAGAAATTTTAGTTGAGATTAAACTCTTTGATTATCTTAGAGGAGTTCTTTGATGCATTTTGAGCCTGGTTTTTACTACATTCTACATGACAGTAGATATAGGAGACTTTTTTTAGATTGGTTTTTACCACCTATGAGGTAGAGTTTACTACTTTATATAGATAAACTCCACAGCTGGTTATCAATCTCGTAAAAAGTGTTTGTGAATTCTAAGAGGACTTCAAGATAATTTGAGATAGCCACTAATACCATTTTACATTTTTAATTTCTATGAGCTTATGGAGAGAGCTCATCTTATAGAGAATGATCTGATAGATACTCAACAGCGGTGGATGGCTAGGAGGAAGATGTTCATTGGCAAGGCATCTAGTATTGGATTTTTTAGGAAGAATAGCAGGTTCATACTTGAAGAGTCTAGGAAAGGTGGATAGTCTACGTCTATGGTAGTTTTGAGTAGGGGCCGTTTCGCTTGTCCTGGAAGTTTTATAGTGCTGCAACTTAGAAATCAAGATTGAGTTTTATGTTATGTGATTTTTTGATGATAATAAAAATATTATTGTTCTAATTTTATTATTGTTTCTCCTAACATATATTGGATATATTTCTATTTTTTTTGTGTGTTCTAATATTTTAGAGAAATCATACTCCAGACTGCTGAAGACTTCAAGATAGAGTATAATAGGATTTCATATAATAAAGTCAGAAAATCTTTATTTTTTATTTTATTGAGTCTGAGAGTATGTGATTATAATTAGGTAACTGTGCACACGCACAAAGGGGAGAGAGTTAAAATTGAAATTGGATTTTGTTTACCCTATTCGTATTGTACGATGTTAATTCCTACAGACGACTAACAGTGTACGAAATAAGTTTCATTCCAGATCTCCCATACCAACATGAACGGTTCATACAGACGATCTGAAAATCATATAGATGACTGACAGAGTACGAAATAAGGTTCGTACCAGATCATCCAAATGAACTCGAGCTATTTGTACAGATGATCTGAAAAATTATATAGACGACTAATAGTGTATAAAATAAGGTTTGTACCAAATAATCACATGATTTTTGAACTATTTGTAAAGACAATCCACGATCGTACTGTACGATCTGACAACATTTCACTTGAAAATTTTAGTTTATGGACAACTTTTTCTTTAAGTTTCTATATAATGAGTCCTAGAAACTGACTTAATATCTATTTGCTACGAATTTCTCTTAAGAGTAAAAAAGAAGAGTGTTTTGGGAGAGTGGTTGGGAGTGGAGAATGACAGATCTTGTAAGAGGAAATTATGAGGAAATTATGAGGGATTTATAAGGTTGCCTAAAGGTGATGATCTCTTATTTATTTTTTCAAACTTCTTCCCTACTTCTTTGAAGACTCTTGAGAGAAGATTTCCAAAGTAGATCGGGTACTCTACCTTTATTAGGAGGATGAAAAAGGACATTCAGGTACTTTGCCTTCACCAGGAGGGTGAAAAAGGCCGTTCGAGTACTATACCTTCACTAGGAGGGTGAAAAAGGATGACAGTTCTTTACTGCACTGGGTTGGTGGAAGAGAGGAATTGTAAGGGCTTCTCCGCCTTACTATGGGAGCAAAAGAAGAGTCACTTGTGTTTAGTGTAATACCTGGAGAAGGAGCCTCCAGGGAGTGGACGTAGGTCTAGTTGGACCAAACCACTATAAAATTTAGTGTTCTTCTATTCTTTTACTTTTTCCTGCATTTTAATTTTCTACACATTAAATTACTATGGTTAAAAATTTCTATGTGAAAATTTATTTCTACAAACAACTGCACATTTCAAGTTTAGTATTTTATACACTCAAAATAATTTTTTAAAAGATTTTCAAAAATTCAAGAATTGTTTTTAAAAAAAAGAACCAATTCACCCCCCTATTGGTTAGCCTTAGGATAGTTCTATAAGGTCTAATAACCTACATGAACTTTCATATAGTGGGGTATATATGTCCTAGCGTTTTGGAAAATATCACTTAAGTCAGTGCTATAGGATGATTGGACAGTTTTTTTAGTGTGGTCAGACTTGATAGAGATGACAGATACCGACAAATAGGATTTAACCAATGATATGAGCTAAGATCTGAGAGTTTTATTAGACTACCAGGGAGACCAAGGGCAGTTCCACTATATATATTTTTTGAGGGACCATCTAGTAAAGGTAGTATATCTGATTCTATAGTAGATATACCTTCTATAAGTTAGAGAGTGTCTGGTAGTTCTATTACACGAACTCCAGTTCAAGTATATGTATAATGTTTGACCCAACAAAAGGGTCTAGATGCTTTAGATGTAGTTACATATACAACTTACAATGTTGATCATCAATATCATATTTTATTTGATTATAGATCCAATCATTCATTTATTTTTGAGAATTTCTTCAAGTTACTACACCGGCCTTTAATTTTACCACCTTTTTTATGTCTGTTAATTTATCGACTAGAGATGGTATGATAGCTAGTAAGGCCTATTTCTATGACATTGGACTTCTGATATGAAATGGAAATATAATTTGATTTTATAACTCATTTTTATATTTGATGTTATTTTGGACATGGATTGGTTGAGTCATTATGAGGCTAAGAACACATTAACTGTGAAATAAGGGTTGCGTGGTCTTTCTAGTATTAGTTCAGGATAGAAGTATAGATTCTTTTCCTCCTTTTGATGTCCTAATAGTGTAGGAATTTTTTGATGTGTTTCCTAAGGGGCTAGTCAGTTTTCCTCTTGACAAAGAGATAGAGCATAGTATTGATGTATTTTAGGTATGTCCCCCTACTTCTAAGGGTCCGTATAGGATGACATCTATGAAGCTTCAGGAGTTGAAGGTGCATCTTCAAGAGTTGGTTAATAGGGGAATTTATCCATCCTAGTGTGTCTTCATGGGGAGCACCTATTTTATTTATGAAGAAAAAGGATGGTATAATGTGCTTGTGCATTGACTATAGAGCATTAAATAAAGTCAGTACAAAAAATAAGTAACCTCTTCCACGAATTTATGATCTATTTTATCAGCTTGCTAGATCATCCATATTTTTTAATATTGATTTATAATTTTGATATTATTAGGTAATGGTGAGAGAGTCTAGTGTGATGAAGATAGCTTTCAGTATAATGTACAGACATTATGAGATCTTAGTCATATCTTTTGGGGGGTGACTAATGCACCAATCATCTTTACGGATCTAATGAATAGTGTGTTCAGAGATTTTTTTTGAGTCATAAATGATATTTTAATTTATTCTACTTCTGAGGAAGATCATGATTAACATTTTATGATTATTTTAGAGATGCTGAGGTAACATCCTATATACTAAATTTTCCAAATATGAGTTTTGGCTAAGGAGTATTTCTTTTCTAGGGCACATGGTGAGTAGAACGAGTATTTCTATAGATCCCCAAAAAATTTAGGAAGTTACTGAGTGGCCGAGGCCTACTATTGTATTTGAGGTATACAGTTTCTTGGGTATGGCTGGATAATACACGAAGTTTATGAAAGGATTTTCTCATAATCTAAACACCAACATATGAGGCCAATTATTAGAGATTAAAGGATTTTTTAACTTCTGCTCCAATTTTGGCTCATCCAACAATTATAAAAGATTTTTCAGGTATTCAGTGATGCTTCATAGAGAGGTTTGGGATGTGTTCTGATGTAGCACAAAAAGATGATAACCTATGCTTCTAGATAATTGAAGTCACATTAGATAAACTATCTAAAATATGATCTGGAAATTACTACTATAACTATTAATTTGAAGATTTGTACATACTGTATGTAAGGTGTAAGGTGTAAATTTTTATTGATCATTAATGTTTCATGTACATTTTTAGTCAGAAGGATCTGAATTTGAGATGGAGAATATGGTTAGAGTGTATCAAGTTATAATTTTCTTATTTAGTATCAGTTTGTAAGGTGAATTTTGTGGTAAATGATTTGAATCAAAAGTATTCAAGTACTTTCCTTCCTAACTTACTTTTTGTAGACTTTATTATTTGAGATTTAGAGAAGTAACAGATAGAGGTAGCATCTATTGATACAGATCAGAGCTTGTTAGCTCAGATGACGTTTTAGCCTACTATACAGGAAATAATTTAGGAAGCCCAGAAATCAGATATAGAGTATCTAAAATTTAGTGGTCATATTAAGTTTGATATGAGATCTAAACATTTTTGGTCTGATTCTAGTATCACTTTTTATAAAGATAGTTTAAGGGTCTCTTCCGTTGGTGGTCTGAGAACTAAGATTCTATATAAAGCATATTATTCATGCTATACTATTCATCCAGGAAGTAACAAAATATATAAAGATTTAAAAAGTATGTTCTGGTAGTCTAAATTGAAGAAAGATAATAAAGTTTATTACAAAATATAAGGCCTACTAGTTGGAGATGGTTAAGCAACAGCGATTGACTGGTTTTTACAGTCATTGCCTATTCCATAGTTAAAATGGGAAGAGGTGATGATGGATTTTGCTATGGGTTTTCTCAATTTGAGATATAGTTATGATGCCATTTGGGTTATAATTGATCATCTAATAAAATTATCTCATTTCATTTTGATTCAATAAACTTTTTCTTTAGATAAGTTAGCATAGGTATATATGCACAACATTATCAGAATACATGGGATACTATTGTAACTCAAGAATCAAGATTGAGCTTGTAGTTTTTTATGATAACAAAACTAATTATTATGCTGATTTTTTTATTATTTCTCCTAGCATAAATTGGATACTTTTCTTTGTTCTGTGTGTACTAATATTTCAGGAAAATCATACTCCAAATTGTTGAAGACTTCAAGGCAGAGTAAAATAGAAATTCATGTAATAAAGTATGTAAATCTTTATATTTATTTTCTTGAGACTGAGAGATTGTGATTGTAATTGGGTAACCGTGCACACAAATACACAAGGGGAGAGAGTAAAAATATACATTTTTTAAACTAATCGTATTGTATGATATACAATCGTACTATAGGATTTGACTTAGATTTTCTCCCGAATGCAGTTTAGCGAATCTGGGCTTGAAATTTTTGAACTGTTCATACTATACGATGTCAATTCGTACAGATGACTGACAAAGTTTGAAATAAGGTTCGTACATGATCATACCAGATGAACACATCAGTTTTGAACTATTCGTATAATATGATGTCAGTTCATACAGATGACTGATAGTGTACGAAATTAGACTCATATAATTGCATACAAAATGAAGCTTAAAATATTTAATTATTCACACTGTATGTTAGTTTGTATATACAACTAACAGAGTATAAAATAAGGGTCGTACATGATTGTACCAAATGAACACATTTAATTTTGAACTACTTATATAGCACGATGTCAGTTTGTATAGATGACTGATAGTGTACAAAATTAGGCTCATACAGGGTCATACCAAGATTTTTTAAACTATTCATACAGATTATCCATGATCATACTATACGATCTAAATTTGTTTCACTTATAATTTTTAGTTTTTGGACGGTTTTTCTTGTGTTTCCTATATAAGAAGTCCTAAAAATTGACTATGCAGACCTTTGCTGTGAATTTCTCTTGAGAGTGGCCATTGAGTGTGAGTGTTTGGGAGATATTATGAGAGTGAAGTGTGATAGATCTAGTGAGGGAGAGTTGTGAGGGATTCATAAGGTTTCCCAAAGCAAGGATCTCTTTATCTCCTTCTAATTTCTGCCCATCTCCTCTGGAGACTTTTGAGAGAAGATTTTCATCATCGTGTCAAGGTTCTCTGCCTTCATCAGGAGAATAAAAATGGATGTGTATGTACTCTACCTTCACCGGGTGGGTGAAAAGGATGACCATATTCTGCCTTCAATAGGATGGTGAAAAATGACGTGGGTTCCCTTCCTTCACCAGGAGGGCAAAAAGGATGTGACGGTACGCTGCCATCACTTCGAGAGTATAAAAGGCATCAGTTCTATACCACACCAGGTTATTGGAAGAGAGTTTGTAAGGGCTTTTCCACCTTTCTGTGGGAGCAAAAGGAGAGTCACTTTGATTTAGTGCAATACCTGGAGAAGGAGTCTCTAGGGAGTGGATGTATATCAAGTTTGGACCGAACCACTATAAAATTTAGTGTTCTTTTGTTCACTTTATTTTTTTCTGCATTTTTATTTTTCAGTACTTTAATGTTTCATGGTTAAAAAATATTTTATGATAATTATATCTAATCAACTACATATTTTAAAGATCATTGATTAAGTCTTTTAGAAATAGTTTTTGAAAATCCAAGAATTTTTTAAAAATAAAATACCAATTCACCCCCCCCCCCCCCTTTTGGTTAGCCTTGGGATAGTTCTATTAGGTCTAACAACCTACATGAATTTTCAAGTGGTATCAGAGCGAATTTCAAAAACTAAGGTTTAGATTACCATTTAAAAAATGATCATGGCTAATGTTGGAATCCAAAATACTGCTGAAGGATATTCAATCACTAGACCACCTTTATTCGATAACATTCCTTTAGATTTCTAGAAAACCCACATGTCTACTTTTCTATAATCACTTGATTATCACATGTGGGTGTTAGTACAGGAAGGCTATATTGCTCCTACTAGACTTATAGATGGCATTAGAATTGAGACACCATCTGTTGATTGGACTGTAGAATAAAGGGAATTAGCACAGCTGAATGCTAAATGTTTAAATAGTTTTTCTATACATTAAAATTAGAAGACTATATGCATGTTTCAACTTGCAAAAATGGAAAAGAAATCTAGGATAGACTTTGTAAAACTTATGAAGTGACAAATGAGGTGAAACAATCCAGGTTGAATATTTTATTACACGACTATGAACTATTTCACATGAAATCGTATAAGTCAATTTTTAACATGTATACAGGTTTTACTCAGATTGTTACCTCATTGCATGCTTTAGATAGAGAACTAACTAATTTTCAAAAAGTAAATAAAATTTTATGTCATTTACCTAGTGCTTATAATGCAAAGATAATTGCCATAATTGAGTCAACAGATCTGAATGTATATTCTATTAATAATCTGCTATGATCACTGATTCCTTATGAGCAAAGCGTCAATAAAAGACAGATTGATGTAAGTGACAGGCAAAAAGAGAAGAATATAACTTTAAAAATTGAGGATTTAGAGAGTGATCAATCAATGCTTGAGGATGAAGAAGATATTGCACTAATGACTAGGTAGTTCAAAAGTTTTCTTAGAAGGAAGCAATGAAGATGTCAGCATTACAATAAGGGCAAGTTCAATAAGAATGCAAAAGTTTCTAATGAAGTCATTTATTATGAATGTAGGAAGCCTAGATATATTAAGACCGAATGCCCAAATCTCAAAACTAATCCTAGCAAGGAGAAAGTTGAGGAGAAAATTGATGTTAGGAAGGGCAAGTAAAGATTGCAAAGAGCTTTCTGGGCTGACTCAGCTTTAGGCTCCTTAAAAATAGAAGCAAAAGAGGAAGTCACAAACTTTTGCTTAATGACAGATAAACTTGATCATTCGGATCTAGAAGAGGTATGTGACTTATCCTATGATGAATTATTTGAAGTTTCTGAGAAAATTCATAATGCATATAGGAAACTCAAAAAATTGCATGCCAGTCTTACTATCGAATATTTGGATTTATAAAAAGAGCACGAAAATTTGAGAAAAGATCATGCAGACATAGATAGCAATCACATGGCCTTATTTAATGAATTTGTTTATTTGAATAAGAAGCATGACCTTTTGAAAATATCTTATAGTGTGCTTGAAAATGACTTTAAAGCCTTTATAGATGAAGATGAACATAGGGAAATTGATTTGAAAATTAAAAATTTAATTTTGAAAAATACAAACTCATATCTAGAAATAAAAATGAAGGCTATTATAGAAAATAGACCGGCTCCCACACTTGAACAATTTTATAAGTCTAAACAAAAGCACAGAAGTTCAAAACTTACGAAGAGACATTATAATTTATATAGATTAATAAATCCTTTTCCTGATGTGAAATATTTTTCATGTGAAATGTTAGTACATATTTCCCACACTTGCACGATTCATAGAAAAATATATTTAGTGTGGAAACCTAAGATGAATCAATCACAGCATATCAAACATGCATCAAGATTATCATTGCCAAGAGGTGAACCCAAATTTATTTGGGTTCCCAAGTCTAACGTTTGATATTTTTGTAGAAACGCTCTCATATAAGCCCTCGTGAGAGAATTTGGTACCTAGATAACAGATGTTCAAACCATATGACTGGAGATATAACTCAATTCATATCACTGGAAGCTAGGAATGGAGGCAAAGTGACACTAGGAGATAATACCATTAGGAGAGTGGTAGGTATAGGTATGATTGGCAACAAGAACAATTTCTTTATTAAAAATATTTTATTGGTTGAAGGCTTAAAACACAACTTGCTAAGTATTAGTCAGCTTTGTATAGGGGTTTTAACATAAAATTTTTACCTGCAAGCTACATTATAAGCCAAAATGGAATTGATGTGTTGCATAAAAATAGGATAAATAATATTTACATGCTTGATTTAAATTATGTTATATCTTTTAATGCTTTTTGTCTCAAAACTATCACTGATGAATCTTTGTTATAACATAGAAGACTTTGTCATGCAAGCATAAAAAATCTTAGAAAAATTACACAGAAAGACTTGGTTAGAAGCATACCCAAATTAGACTTATAAAAAAATAAGGATTATCTGTGTAATGCGTGTTAATTAAAAAAATAAGTCAAATCCTCCTTTCATTCAATTAAAAAACTTAGAACTAGCAAACCCTTAGAAGTCCTTCATATGGATCTCTTTGGACCCTTTAGCACTGTAAGTCTAAGAGGGAAAACTTATGGGTATGTTATTGTTAATGATTATTCAAGGTTCACTTGGATTAGAATGTTATCTCATAAGAGTGAATCATTTGATGAGTTTAGAAAATTTTCTACTTGGATTCAAAGGAAGCTAGGTTATAAAATTATTGCGATTCATAGTGACCATGGGGGAGAATTTAAAAATAAAAATTTTGAAGTCTTTTATAAAGAACAAGGGATATATCACAACTTTTTAGCTCCTAGGACCCCTCAACAGAATGGGGTTATTGGAAGGAAGAACAGAACTTTAATACAAGCCACTAGAGCCATGATGGCTGAATATTCACTTTCAAAATATTTCTGGGCCGAAGTAGTTAACACAGCATGTTATGTTTTGAATAGGGTGAACATTAGATCTAACCTGAAAAGGACACCCTACGAACTTCTTTAAGGAACGACACCCAACTTCTCACATCTATATATCTTTGGATGTAAAGTGTTCATTTATAATAATGACAAAACTCTTTTAGGTAAATTTGATCCTAAATCTGATGAGAGAATTTTTCTAAGATATTCAAGTGTTGGCAAATCCTATACCATTTTCAACAAAAGGATATTAGTAGTTGAGGAGACCACTCATATAGTTTTTGATGAATCTGATAATTATGGAGGGTCTAGGTTGGAAGTAGAAGAAGTTAAAGAAATATCATAAGGAATTGAAAAGGCAAATTTTGAAGAAAGAATAGAAACAGAAAATGGATTATCTAGAGAATGAAAATATTCCAAAAGTCATCATAAAGAACTGATTTTAAGAGACCCGAGTGAAGGTGTTAGAATTATGCATGGATTAAGAAAAGAAGTAAACCACGCATCATTTATTTCAATAATTAAACCCACTAATATAAATCAAGTACTTTCTAATGAATTTTGGATTCTAGCTATGTAAGAAGAATTGAATCAATTTGTTAGAAATGATATTTAGGATTTGGTTGAAAGACCTAAAAATCAAAGTGTTGTTGGAACTAAGTGGGTTTTCAAAAATAAGATGAATGATTCAGATGTAGTGGTTAGAAATAAGGCATGATTGGTAACCTAGGGGTACAATCAAATAGAAGGAATTGATTTTGAGGAGATCTTTGCCCCTGTAGGCAGACTTGAAGCAATAAGGGTGCTTTAGCTTTTACCTGTTTTAAAAGTTTTAAATTATATCAAATGGATGTTAAAAGTGCCTTTCTTAATGGGGTGATAAAAGTGGATGCTTATGTTAAGCAACCTCCAGGTTTTGAAAATTCATATTTTTCTAATCATGTGTTTAAATTGAAAAGGGCATTGTATAGACTAAAATATGCACCTAGGGCTTGGTATGAAAGGCTAACCACATTCCTACTGGAGAGATCTTTTGTTAAAGGGAGTGTGGACACCACTCTCATCATAAAAAAAGGTAAGAGATGAAATACTCATTATTCAAATATATGTTGATGATATTCTACTTGGATCAACTAATAAGAATTTTTGTGATAAATTTTTTAAAATAATGAGTAATGAATTTGAAATGAGTTTAATGAGAGATTTGAGTTTCTTTCTTGGATTTAGCATAAAGCAGAAAGAGGATGGCACCTTTCTTAGTTAGTCAAAATATATTAAAGATATCCTTAAGAAGTATGAAATGGATAAAGTCAAACTAATAAGTACTCCCATGAGTTCCTCAAGTCAATTAGATAAGGATTCTAAAGGCAAATCTGTTGATAAGAAGAAATTTAGAGGGATTATTAGATCATTACTTTATTTAACTATGAGCAGACCTGATATCATTTTTAGTGTCTGTCTTTATGCTAGAATTCAAGCTGATCCAAAAGAATCTCATCTAATTACTGTGAAAAGAATTTTGAAATATCTGTTAGGAACTTAAAACTTAGGGATTTTGTATCCTAGGCACAACACCTCTTTTGAAATCATTGGATATTCTAATTCAAATTTTGTAGGATGCAGGGTTGATCAAAAAGGACTTTTGGAACTTATCAATTTATAGGGAACTCTTTAGTTTCCTGGTCTAGTAGAAAATAGAATTCAGTAGCCCTTTCTACAACTGAAGTAAAATATATAGCCTTAGGAAGTTATGTGGCACAGGTTCTTTGGTTAAAATAATAACTCGTGGATTTAGGTTTTTCAATTGACACTATTCCAATCTTCTGTGATAATACAAGTGTCATTTGCATTTCAAATAAACTAATCCAACATTCAAGGACCAAGCATATAGATATAAGACATCATTTCATAAGGGACCATGCACCAAGGGAGATATTAAATTAAATCATGTGTCCATTAAAAACTAACTTATATACATTTTTATGAAACCATTGGCTTTTGAAATTTTTAATACATTAAGAACCAGATTGGGTGTTATTGATATTCATTCTTGACAATTGTAAATTCTACAAATAGCATTTGTTATGTATGTCTTATTGCTAATGTTTGTATTTCTGTTGTGTTTGTGATTTATTTTTGGGTTGATTTTTGTTTTTTTATTTTCGTTTAATCTCTCTTTCATATTATTTTTGTTGTCATTTTTGTGTCATATGGATCTTGTTTGATTTATTTTTGAAAAAACAAATTTCTTGATTATCATGTACAAATCTAAAGTTTATCTTTAATTCGTACTGTACGACCTACTTTCGTACAATACGAACTCAATAAATTTTACATGATATGCTTCTATGAGTTGGTTAGATGAAAATGTACTTTTTTATACATATCATACTGTATGATTTTTGATATCGTCTGTACGATCAGATCATTTTTCATCTGTACGAAAATGGTGGGAATTCCAAGAGCAGTTATTTTTCAAAGATCATATATACAAACACTTGTTCATTTGTACGATCCAAGTGTCGATTTGCATGTAGATGAACCTAACTATCAGGTACGATCATTATTAATCGATCATCCCGTATGAATACTTGTTCGTCTGTATGATCATTTTGGTCAAAAAAACCTACGAAGCATCTCATCGTAAAATAGCTTTATGAAAAGCTGTTCCACAGCATTAACTATTCCTGACCATTTTCATTCGTATGTACGAACCAAAGATCATACCATATGAAGCTCTTAATCATATGTATGAACATAATTTTGTTCTATACGAAATAGTTCGAATTCTATAAATTAGAGTTTGTTCTTTGAATTTTTCCAATCCTTTTCATCTCTTGTCCCTTTCAACTCTTGCATTCGAACTTCTTTTCATATGGCAAGCAGGAGCAAGCATCCATGAACTTCCAAGGGTGGTTCATCTCATTTTGAATGAGATGATAACTTTCTGTCTAGAGAAAATGAATAAGCCTTCGATAGGTTTGTTCAAGCTAAGATTACCCCTTCTCGTCTTCTGATTAAAAAAGACATTAACTTTCAAATCAGTCACCTTGTTTACGCCACTCAATTCTCTTTCATTCTCACTTTAATCTATGCATTTTATTTTGAAACTTTTTACTACTTTCTTGTTAATATGAGAATGCGAGAGAACAACACGGCAATTTCCTCCTCTGTCTTTCATAATCATGTTGAAATTACCAAGGCAGATTTAGGGACATATCTACACCTTAGAACTAGAGGGGTTAGGGCTCATTCAATGATATCTAGGAGGGATTATGATTGGACCATTGTTAAAAAAAATCTTAGAGGAATACCTTCCGTCTCACATTTACCCCTTGTGTCTACACTAAATCAAAATGCTAGGAGCATCCAGCACGTCTTAAGAAATTCTATCATTCTCAAAGCTGGTGATCGAATCAACATCACCCCTCTGCTTTCCTTTGTTACATATTATATCACGAACAACACTCCTATTGATGAAGCCCAGTTGATTTTGGACTACATCAATAATTTGTCTGACATTAGACTTCCTGCCACTTAAAGAAAGAAGAATGTGGCTTTATGACACCTTATTACCTATATTCTTGATAAGAATTACAATCTCATTCATCCTGATCTCCCAAATAACCTACCTATTTATTTCACTGATGCTTCATTTCAAATTCTTTCCCACTGGTTCAAGGGGATGAAGGAGAAGAATAGGTGAAGAAGGAGGACTAGTACTAGCACCAGCACCTGCACCTGCTCCTGCACATGGACCTGAGCATAATTTCTATCAAGAAATGGTCCAACAATTTGATCAACTTGATTCTCATTTTGATCAATGATTTGATCATATTGAGACTCGCTTAGACCAGTAGGATGCTAGATATAATGAAGATATGGACTGGGTTAGAGGATAGGTTGACTCAATCAACACTCAAGTAGCTACCATTAATAGCTACTTTACTATTTTCTCCTTAGCCACCTCCAGACCAAGATTCTCCTACATATTAGTTTACTTTTTTGTTGATGTTTGTTTTAATGTTTCAGTCTGTATGTTATTGTATTTGGATCAATTATTTTTTTGTTTTTGGATTAGTTGAGTTAGATTTTTTTTAGAATAGTTGTACTTATTTTTATTTGAATCTATGTTATGTTATTGTTTGGAATTGATTGCAATGAATTGACTTGTGATATTCTTAATTCTCTCAAATTATTTATCAGCTACTATAGACTAATTTATAAATGTTGATTTAAAGACTGAAAATTCTAAAGTTTTGCATTACAATGTTATTTCCTTTATCAAAATTTAGTTCATCTCAAGTTTTTTTTAATCAAATTAAAACTAGGCTTAGGTAAGGAGATCATCTTCAGTGTTCTAATAGGCATATATATTATAGTTATGATTGTTGCAAAAAATATTTCTCATTTTTCTTTTACTTTCTTTTTCACTTTGTTGCTTTTATTGTTATCTATTTGGTTTATTATTACTTTAGATTGTGGAAAGAATGAAATGTTAAAAGATGCATAAAGTGTGCGAAAATTGAAAATAGGCATAAAATGAGCCCAACCTGAAAAGATACATAATGTTCGCCAAATAAAATTCAAAATCAAAAGATGCGCAATGATCACCAAATTTGGAAAGAAGTATAAAATGAGCCTACACTACATCTAGTTCTTCCCTCTATAAAGAAAAACCCATGCACTTAATAATAACTTTAACTCATGAATTTGAAACTAATTGATTTTTATTTAATTATTATTTTTCAATAATTATTTTATTTGATATTCATGCTTTCTTGAACGAACATTGACCCTGATCAACTTCTCATGTCTTAGTTTATTTTTTGATTTAAAATATGAGGTTTTCACATTAGGAATTTAATGTTGTTTTTGTGAATGTTTAAAAATATCTTCTTTATTGACTATCAGATTAGTTTACAGTATCTTACTTTTTCAGGAAACTCTCCTCTTTTTGTTGATGTCAAAAGGGGGAGATATCAAGTATGATGGTTTAAAGTCTTGTGTTATTTTGTGTTTTATTTTTGAATTTTTTTAAATTTTAGTCACTGGTCATGTGTCTATGTTTTAGTGTTTTATTTGTGTTGTTGGTCTTGTGTTTATCTTTTGATTTATAAGATGATTTTTTTTTATTGAGGGGGAGCTTAGGAGAAAAGAATGTTAATTAGTAGTTCAAACAACAATTTTTTTGCCATCATAAAAAAGGGGGAGATTGTTGCAACTCAGGAATCAAAATTCAGCTTGTGATTTTTGATGATAAAAAATCAATTATTGTGCTGATTTTTTATTATTTCTCCTAGCATAAATTGGATACTTTTGTTTGTTCTGTGTGTTCTAACATTTTAGAAAAATAATACTCCAAATTGCTGAAGACTTTAAGACAGATTAGAATAAAAATTCGTGTAATAAAGTCTGTAAATCTTTATATTTATTTTTTAGAGTCTGAGAGAGTGTGATTATAATTAGGTAACCGTGCACACACACAGGGGGAGAGAGTAAAAATATAAATTTTTTAAACTAATCGTACTGTATAATATACAATTATACTATACAATTTGACTTATATTTTCTCCCGAAGGCAGTTTAACGAATATGGGCTTAAAATTTTTGAACTATTCATATTATACGATGTCAGTTCATACAGATGACCGACAGAGTATGAAATAAGATTTGTACATGATCGTACTAGATAAACACATCAATTTTGAACTATTTATCTAGTATGATGTCAGTTCGTACATATAACTAACAATGTACAAAGTTAGGTTCGTACATTTTCATACAAAATGAAGCTTGCAATGGTTAACTATTCGAACTATACGATGTTAATTCATACAAATGACTGATAGAGTTTGAAATAAGGCTCGTACATGATTATACCAGACGAGCACATTCAGTTTTGAACTGTTCGTATAGTATGATGCCAGTTTGCATAGACACTTGCAATAAACAAAATTAGGTTCATACAGGGTCGTACCAGGATTTTTTGAATTATTTTTACAGATGATCCATGATTGTACAGTACGATATGAATTCATTTCTCTTATAATTTCTAGTTTTATGATGGTTTTTCTTGTGTTTTGCTATATAAGAAGTCCTAAAAACTGACTAAGAACACCTTTGCTGTGAATTTTTCTTGAGAGTGGCCATTGCGTGTGAGTGTTTAGGAGAGATTCTGAGAGTGAAGTGTGAGAGATCTAGTAAGGGGGAGTTTTGAGGGATTTACTAGGTTGCCCAAATAAGGATCTCTTTATCTCCATCTAATTTCCGCCCATCTCCTCTAGAGACTTTTGAGAAAAGATTTTCAATATCGTGTCAAGGTTCTCTGCCTTCACTAGGAGGGTGAAAAAGGACATGTAGGTACTCTGCCTTAATCGGGAGGGTGAAAAAGGATGATGGTACTCTTCCTTCACCAGGAGGGTGAAAAAGGATGTGACGGCACGCTGCCATCACTTGGAGAGTGTAAAAGGTGTCGGTTCTTTGCCGCATCGGGTTAGTGGAAGAGAGTTTGTAAAGGCTTCTCCGTCTTGTTGTGGGAGCAAAAGGAGAGTCACTTTTATTTAGTGCAATACCTAGAGAAGGAGTCTCCAGGGAGTGGACGTAGGTCAAATTTGGACCGAACCACTATAAAATTTGGTGTTCTCCTGTTCACTTTATTTTTTTTCTGTATTTTTATTTGTCAGTACTTTAAAGTTTTATGGTTGAAAAATATTTTGTGATAATCATATCTAATCAACTATATATTTTAAGGATCATTGATTAAATTTTCTAGAAATGATTTTCAAAAATCCAAGAATTTTTTTTAAAAAAATACCAATTCACCCCCCGCCCTCGCCCTCTTCGTTAGCCTTGGGATAATTCTATTAGGTCTAACAACCTACATGAACTTTCAAATACTAAAGGTTGTTGTATCTAGTAGAGATGTCAAGTTTATCTCTAGGCTATGAAGCGGTATTCAATAGAGTTTGGGTACTAAACTATGTTTCAGTACATCATTTCATCCTCAGATTTATGAGCAGTCTGATAGAATGATACATGTATTGGAAGATCTTCTGAGACTATATATTCAAGATTTTGATGGTAGTTGGGTAGATCACATCCTACGATCTAGTTTATGTATATTAACTTTTAATCAATCATAGGTATGACACCATATGAAGTTTTGTATGGTAGGGAATGCAGAACCTCTCTGCCATAATTCAAATGGTTCAGAATTCCCAATTTCTAGGAACTCCTGTTGAGGATCCTAAAAAATACTTAACTAATTTCTTAGAAATCTATGTAACATTCAAGTATAATGGAGTTAACGATGATGATATTAGAATTCATATGTTTCCATTTTTTCTAAGGGAAAAATCTAAGATGTGGTAAATTTTTTAGCCCCTAGGCTCCATAACCACTTGAAATAAGTTGACACATAAATTCCCAGCAAAGTATTTTCACCTTCTAAAATTGCTAAGCTTAAGAATGATATTTTGAAGTAGTGTCAATTTATGAGGGTTGGGAAAGATTAAAGGAGATGCTTAGAAAGTTCCTTCATCAGACTTTACAAGATAAAATAATCCTTATTCAATTACTTTTAATCCAAATTAGAGGAACCACCCTAATTTTAATTGGAATAATAATAAGGATGGAAATATGTGGAATGCATACCAATCAAACCTGGTAGGATATAGGAATCATCCTCAACCAACTTTAGTGAACCCTAGACCTTCATTTCCTTTAGGATTTAATTAGAATAATACATTTAGAGATAGGAAGATGCCTTTGGAGGACTTAGTGATTTAGATGGGAAACCAACCACAGATTCAAACTGCTGACCTCAGAAATTTAGAAAATCAAATAATATAGCATGCTAGCTTGATAGATAGTAAAACATATATTAAGCATTCTAATGTTGAAGACAAGAATTTGGAATAGCATTGCAATACTATTCAGCTTAAGAGTGTGAAAGATTTAGGAGAGCCTTATAAGAGAAAAGATCAAAATTAGGAGGAAATTATGGGAAAAGGTCCTATAAAAGCTGAACCGCCTACAACATAATCTAACCCAATTAATGAAACTAAAAGACATATTAGGAAGGTTATAGAGTGACCACTATCATATTTTCTTGAGAGACTAATTAAGCAAATTGTGGATAAATAAGTCTCTAATTTCTTAGAAGTGTTTAAGAAATTAACTATTAATATACTCTTCGCTAAAACCATAGAGCAGATTCCCACTTATAACAAATTTATAAAGACACTCTTAATAAGAAATAAAAAGTAGGGGAATTTGAAACTGTAGCTTTAACTGAGGAATATAGTGCTATAATTCAAAAGAATTTCCATAAAAAATTGAAGGATTCTAGTTTTACCATTCTCATGACTATAGGTAATAGATATTATGGGAGAGCATTGTGTGATTTAGGATTCAGCATCAATCTTATGCCTTTATCCTTTTTTGGATATTATATTTATGATAACTCGCCATTGTCATTTTTCAGCTTATTGATAAATCATATTTACATATCCTTAGGGGGTGGTAGAGGATGTTCTTATTAAGGTAGATAAGTTTATCTTCCCTATAAATTTCATTATCTTAGATATGAAGGAGGATTGGGAGATACTCATTATCTAAGGGATAACTTTCTTAGAAAATATAAGGCTATGATTGATGTTTATAAAGGGGAATTGACTATGGAAGTGCAAGATTAAGAAGTCACTTTTTAGGTGTTTAAATCTATGAAATTCCCTAATGAAATGAATAAAGACTATTTTAGGGTTGATTTGGAAGAAACTATTATTGAGAGTTTTAAGGATGAATTGATAATTAAAGAGACCTTGGATCAATATTTGGAGGAAAATTGTGAGGATTTAGAAGAATCTATTATGTTTTTTGGAGACACTTCTTGAATGTTTAGAGAGCGATATGTAATGTTGGATACCTCATCCTTAAGTAGAACTTTATGGCCATCTGTAGAACAAGAACCAATTTCAGAGCTTAAAGTCTTTCCTAACCATCTTAATTATGCCTTTTTCGGTAGTGTTTCAACTTTTCCTGTCATAATCACTACAAGTTTTGAAAAAGAACTAGAAGGAAAGTTGATTAGGATTTTAGGGGAATATAAGAAAACTTTTGGATGAACTATTACTAAACTTAAGAGAATTAATCACTCACTTTATATTATGAGGATTTTAATAGAGGAATATTCTTTACTAGAATTAACCCTCAAAGAAAACTGAACCCATCCATGAAAGATATTATTAAATAAGAAAAAACTTAAATGATTAGATGTAGGTATTGTGTATCTTATTTTAGATAGTGGTTTGGTGAGGCTTATTTATTGTGTATATAAGGAGGGTGGCTTGACTATAGTATCCAATTATTATAATAAGCTTATTCCTATTAGGATAACTACTGGTTGGAGAATTTGTATACACAATAGGAAAGTGAACAAAGCCACCAGAAAATATAATTTTTCTTTGCCTTTCCTTGACTATATTTTTGACAAGTTGACAAGACACTCTTTTTACTATTTTCTAGATGGATATTTAAGGTAAACACTACATTTCTATAATATCTGAGGACCAAGACAAAACTACCTTCGCCAGTTCCTCTAGGATATTTGCTTTTATAAGAATATCTTTTGGCTTGTGAAATGCCCATCTAACTTTTCAGTGATGTATGATGTCTATTTTTTTCAGATTTGACACAATAGAGCATTAAAATTTGTATGGATGGTTTTTCTATTTTTGGCACTACTTTTGATATTTTTCTTGATCATATAGCTTTCATTCTTAAAAGGTGTGTAGAGACAAACTTAGTATTGAATTAAGAATAGTGTCAATTTATGGTGATTGAAGAAATTATTTTAGAACATAAGATTTCTAAGAAAAGGTAAGAAGTGGATAAGGCTAAGGTTCAAGTGATAGAAAATTTTCCACCACCTTCTTAGCCAAAGGCATTAGAATTTTCTTAATCATGTAGGATTTTATAAGAGATTTATCAAGGACTTCTCTAAAATCTCTAAACCATTAGGTCATTTATTGGAAAAGGACGTTCCTTTTGTATTTGATAATGTATCCCATCATGCTTTTAAAACTTTAAAGTAGCATTTAATCGCAATACCTATCATTGTTGCACTGGATTGGTCTTTCCCTTTACTAGTTGTGTGTGATATAAGTGATTTTTCTGTAGGTACTTGTCTTGGCCAAAGTTAAGATAAAAGATTTCGTGCTATTTTTAATGATAGTAGAACTTTCAAGACAATGCAATTATACTACTACTAAAAAAGAATTTCTAGCTTCTAGATATATTATAATTCTAGTTTGAAAAGTTCCATGTGTCTAGTGAGAGAGTGGTTTTTTTGAATTTTCATTGTAGATTTTTTCACGGGCTTTCCGGCATCCTCTGACAACGCCATAGTGGGGTTTGATCGGATTCCTCCTATGTCGGTCAACTCTTCTGTTCATCTTAGTGGTACTTTGTCTTCTCGTAAATCTTCTAATTTATGTAAGTCAGCTGTTGGTTTTCCTTTGGTTATTAGGAATGTGCCCGTTACTACTAAACCTTGGATTGTAGCTACGTATGTTGGCAAGGGAAAGAATGTGTTGGAGGACTTTTCCCATCAATCATCTCCTATCTCCAATAATGCCAAGTTTTATATCTCTAATACTGAGTCTCATTTACATAAAGAACCCTCATCATCAGCCATACCTAATTTGAAGGTTAATAGGTTCTCTAATCCGGTGAATGACACCAAAAGATCTGAGCAAGAAGAGGGTGAACCGAATTCTGCTTTAGAAGAATCTAGTAATCTGAGTAGGGAAAATAATGGTTTGAAGAATCTAGTAGTTGAAGACTTCGTAATTCTACATTTACCTGGATCAGGATCATCTGTTGGTAAATCAGTTCTTAATGTTTTGGAAAAGCCTCCAAATATTAAAGTTGTTGATGCTAATATTAATGTCGAATTGTTTGAGGATGGAGCTGCTGTTATATTAGATCCTATTAATGAAAATAAAAATATTCACAGACTTCAGAATTCTTTGGTTAGTAAGGTGTTTGGTAATTCAATTCCTTTTTCTGTAATCAGCACAGAGCTAAGGAATCAGTGGAGCAAATTGGTTCATTTCATTTAACCGGTTTGGGATTGGAATGGTTACTCTATTCATTTCAATCTACGGAGGCTAAGGAACCTGTGGTAAGTGGAGGACCTTTGTTCATTGGTAATCACATTATTGGTATGGACAATTGGAATCCTAATTTCTCTCCAACAATAATGAAGGGTTGATTCTCTCCAATTTGGATCTATTCATGAAAATGATGTTTTCTTCATTGGGTTAATGGAAACTAAATTAGAAAGTTTAGATATTGCTGATGTTCATAGAATTGTTGGAGATGACTGAGATTTCTATCATTATGCTGCTATTGGTACTTCGGGTGGCATTCTAGCTCTTTGGAATAAAAAGCTATCATCTTTTTCCATTTTAAACTCTTCTAATCAATGTGTAATTGGGAACTTAACTTCTCCTAAAGGCCTCTCTTTCATTGTGTCTATAGTCTACGGGAGCAAAGATCTTTATGAAAGAAGGAAATAATGGAAGTTGTTAGAAGATTATTCTTCTAGTGATATCCCGTTTATTATAGGTGGAAATGTCTATTGCTTATTATCTAAGGAAGAGAAGAAAGGTGGTAAGAGGTTTATCTTCTCTCAAGGACCCCAAGAGATGAAGGAGCTTATAACCAAAAATGATTTTCATGACATTGGTATTGTCTGTCCCAAATACACTTGATGTAATAATAAGGATAGCCTTGCTAAGATTTGGGAGAGACTAGATGGAGTCTTCTTAAACTCTAAAGCTCTATTGATAGTTCCTTTGTAGTTATTAATCATCTTTCTAGAGTGGCCTATGATCACTATCCGCTGTCACTTAATTTATCTAAGTCTTGTGCGTCTAAGCATAAGGAAATTAGATTCAAGATATCTGGTGTTCTTATGAAGCTTTAAAGGGCATTGTTGCTAGAGCTTGGTGTAAAAAAGGTTTTGGTTCAGCTGTTGATGTCCCTTAGAGGAAGATTAATAGGTCTCTCAAATGTTTGTTCTATTGTAGTAAAAATAAGTTGAGAGAGCTGATTATTCTTAAGTCCTCTTTACAGAGTGAAATTTTGCTTCTGCAAGAGGAGGAAGCCAATCTGAGAATGCTGAGTCCAGAAAAGCTACTGCTGTTAAGGAAAAAAGTCCACAAATTTAATGTTACTCTTGCTAGGCTGGCTACCTGATGGAGACAATGATCAAAAACACAATGTCTGGAAGAAGGTGATCAAAACTCTCATTTTTTTCATGCTTATGTCACAGTTAGAAGAAATGGCAATTTGATTAATCAAATTACATATCCTAATGGCTCTACTGAGATAGATTCAGAGGTAATTCTCTTAGCTTTTGAAGAATTCTTTATGAATAAGTGGAAGAGGCATAATTGTGTGCTTTCTAATTGGCCATCGTTTGAAGTAGAAGATCAACTTAATGATGACTTGATGGAAGCCTTGAACACTGATTTTACTTATGAAGATCTTTATAACATCATAATGAAGATGAGTAACAACAAGTCATCGGGTGCTGATGGTGCTAACACTTGCTTCTTCAAGTCCTTCTAGTGTATTGGAAGAGTGATATAGGGAATGCTATTAATAACTTTTTTATTTCAGGTAACAAGCTTGAATTTTGGAAGGAAATGGTGGTGGTACTCATACCTAAAGTTCCTAATGCCTCTGAATTTTCCAAGTTCTGCCCAATTAGCTAATGTCAATCTATCTACAAGATGGCTGGGGGTATGATTCTAATGAAACTTAAGGTTTATCTTCCATTTCTGATACTCCAGGAGCCTTTATTCCTGGTAGAAACATTTCTTATAATTGCCTTTTGGCTCATGAGATTGTGAATAAATTGAGATTCTCCTTAGCTAAACCTGGGTTTATGCTTTTGAAATTTGATATGGAGCAAGCATATGATAGTATGAGTTGGGATTCTTCGTATCAAGTGATGAAGGCCATGAGTTTTTCGAAGAAGTTTATTAAGTTTATTATGCAGTGTGTTTGTATTCCAAAATTCTCCATTAAGATCAATGGGAGTAAGTCTAAGTGGATTAAAGCTAAATGTGGCTTTAGGCAGGGATGTCCTCTTTCACCATGCCTATTTATTTTGTGCTCAGAACTTTTATCTAAAGCATTTCAAGGCGTAGGTAATAAGTTCGGTGTCAAATTGGCAGCTAACTCTAGAATTATATCCTGTCTTCTTTATGATGATGACGTGTTGGTTATTTCTGAAGCTTCTAAATGAAAGGCAAAGATGTTAATGAAAGTTCGATAGGGATGTTAAGCCCTGATGAACTAGTCCTAAGGCTAACCAAGAGGGGGGTGAATTGGTTATTTAAAAAATTCGAGAGCAACAGGAAAAATCTTTTTGATGATTTGCAGCGGAAACAAGTGAACTCATAAATGAAAAGATCAACCATAAATTTCACCCAAGCAGATAATAACAGAAAAATAAAGTGCAAAAAATAATCAGAAAGAACACACCAGATTTTATAGTGGTTCGGTCAACTTGACCTACGTCCACTCCTTGGAGCCTCTCATCCGGGTATTGCACTAGCACAAAAGTGACTCTCCTTCTGCTCCCACAGCAAGGCGGAGAAGCCTGTACAAAACTCATTTCCACCAACCCGATGAGGCAGAGAACCTGAACTCCTTTCACTTCCTCCTGAAGCGGGCAAAGAACCCGGACTCCTTTTGCTTCCTCCTAAAAAAGGTAGAGAACCTGAACTCGTTTCGCTTCCTCCCGAAGCGGGCAGAGAACCAGATCTTCTTGCAAATGATCCTCCCACAGAGAACACCGACAGTACAAGAGATGACGAACAGAGAAGACGACTCTGATCTTTACTTGGAGCAACCTTTGTGAATCCCTCACAAACTCCCCCTCATAAGATCCTCTCTCTCTCTCCCAAACTCTCTCTCTCTCTCTAGGGTTTCTCTGTAAAGGAAAGTGGCAAAAGATTTTTCTTGTTGGAAGAAAAAGATCTTTTATAGAAGGGCTCAAAATTTTCCCTAAATCTCAACTAGTCGGCCAATATCATCCAAGACGATCGCTGTCCTTTACGATCAGTTCAAAATCACCTGTTTCAGCCTAGACGATCTGGCTCTTCTAGATGATTAGTAGAAAAAATTGTTCAGATCGTCCCGTACGATTCTGCGATCATCCGGGATGATTAGTGTAAATTCAGGAATTTCATCTAGAAGACCGCTCTGGTCGTCCAGAGGAACTTGTGCTAGACGACCTAAAAATGACTTAATCGTCCAGGATGATATTGATATCATCCTGTACGATTAGTTTAAAACGTGCCAAAATCATCCTGAACACCGCTCTAGATGTACAGGTGAAACATGCTAGACGGTCATGATTTTTAATACATAGTCCCGTACAATCCTGCAATCGTCCAGGATGATATGATCGAATCAATCAGACCATAATTACTTTCCTTAATCACTAGAATAATTTAGGCATGATTATACTGGATCGTCCAGGACGATACACGTATCATTCGGGACGATTAGATCAAATCTCTAAAAATAAAACTTGCCTAACTTGATCTGGCGGCTGAGAATTTCTGATTTGATCTTATCATCCTGTATGATGGATGGATCATCCAGGATGATTGGCTTAATCAGACAGACTTAACTTGGTCGCACTAATTAGGATTTCTATTTTTACTAGATCGTCCAGGACGATCTGAACAAAAATTGAACAGAAACTCTAATTCACTCAAGCTCTCCCCCTGAGTGTGTGTGTGTAAGGTTACTTAGCTAGGGGATCAGTTACATAGCATTTGACTCAACAAAGATGAAAAAATACATTGGACCTAGATTTCAAAACAGAGTGACTTGAGCTTGGACTGGCTTGAACTTGTAATTGAACCTGCATACCTGAAAAATTAAACATGCAACCAGAGATAGAAATATTTGCTATCATCAAAATCATAATCTTTAAAACCAGATTTGCAATAGTGAATGCAGATTTTCACTGATTATTATAAGTGGACTGGTTAGAAAATTTATTTTAAGAAGTCTATGGTGCTTTATGGGAAAGTGGTCTCTAGAAAGAGGAGAAGAAAATTAAACAAAGTATTGGGACTTTGTTCTGTTGATGAGATTACTTACTTGGGAGTTAAGATGGCCTTACGAAGGACGAAAGTACCAGATTTCCAATCAATTTTGGAAAAGGCAATGGAAAAGTTAAACACTTGGGGTTCTTGATCTTTAATTTTGGCTGGGAGAATTTTGTTAATCAAAAATATTTTTCCTCTATTCCTTCTTTCACTATGACTCACTCTTTGGTTCTGAAGAGTGTGTTATTGGAGTTAGACATACTTGGTAGAAGTTTTCTTTGGCATAGGGAACAAGGAAGGCAAGGTATGCATTATATTTCGTGGAATACTTTGTGCTTACCTATGAATATGGGGGGATTTAGCGTTCAAGGTGGTGCTGAAAGGCAAGGTCCTCTTAGAGCTCGCCTTGCTTGGAGTTTTATTCAGAATCAAAACTCTCTTGTTAATAGAGTATTGAAGGCTAAATACGGCAATGGTATTTGGGATGAATACACAAAAAGGAATGCTTCGCCATCTTGGCGTATCATTAAAGAAGGAGCTCGTTTCCTGAAACCTATTACTAGATGGCAGATATGTTCTAGCATGAAAATAATCATTACTAATATTGTTTGGCTATTGGATAAATGTTTGTATAAATAGCCTTCAACTTGTAATCTTATGGAACTTCAAGATAAAAAGGTTTCTTATCTCCTAGAGGATGATAGAAGTTGGAATATGGAGGTCTTGAATGTCCATTTCTCCGAAGAAATGGTAAAGTTTCTTTTGCAAACTCCTATTTCTATTGGTGGCGATGAGGACATGCAAGAATTAATATGCTCCAATGTTAGAAGGTCTATAACCAATTTAGCTTATGATGCTCATGCTCAAAACCATCTTGTAAATCAGGTTGATTTGAAATGGATGAAAAAATTAAAGGTTTCTCCTAGAGAGTTTCTTTTTTAGTGGAGACTCTTTAATGATGCGTTACCTACAAATGTTTGGTTGAATTATAGAAAATTACAAGACAACATTTGTTGTCCGAGAGGTTGTGATAAAGTTGAAGACTTGGAGCATATATCTACGCATTGTAGTAAACTTTTAGAAATTTTAGATATCCTGAGACATTGGGGTATTGATGTACCTAAATTTCAAAGTTTGTGGCTTTGCTATGATGGTCTAAAGAATGCAACGGGTGTAAAGCCATGGATAGCAAGATTATATGTTGCTGCTATGCATTTGAATTAGAAAGCAAGAAATTATTGTAAGCATGGAAAATTTGTTCCATCTTCTTCATCAATTGCTGCAGAAATTCTATCTCAGTTTATGTTTTTACATTTATTTCCAATGGAGAAGTTCTGGGACACTAATCAATAAGTCTTGTTGTCTAAAGCTTGGTGTCCTCCACCTAAAGATTGGATTAAATTGAATGTTGATGCTGCTATTTTGCATTCCAACTTGGCGGGGATTGCAGGTGTTCTGAGAGACTATAAAGTAAGGTTTCTTTGTGCATACAGAAAGCAAATAATTCATTGGGACATTTCTTTTCTGGAACTGTCAGCTATCTTGGACTTCAAACACGCTTTACAAGATTGGATGGAGTATAGAGGAATAATTATTTAAGGGGATAATGTAAATATCATTAAGTTGCTTCAGAATTTGATTAAGAAGACTTCTGATAGGAATAACATATCTCAAAAGGTGGATCTTTCTTTCTTAGATGTTTTTAAGAATGTTATTTTTCATTTTATTCCTAGAGATAGTAATAAGGTGTTAGATTTCTGTTCTTATCTGGCCATGTTAGGTGATTTCATTTTTTATGTTTTTTTAGATAGTGAACTTCCATCATGGTTTGCTGACTTGATTAGGAAGGACTGTGATAGGTTTTTCCCTTAGTTGAGTGTATCTTTCTTTTATCATTTAATGCAATTTGCATTCCTTCAAAAAAAAAAAAAAAAAAAAGAATTTCTAGTTATTATCTTTACTTTTTATAAATTTAAGTCATACTTAATTTGTGTAAAAGTTATAATGTATACTGATCATTTTGCTATCAGATTTCTTATTTAAAAGAAGGATACCAAATCTAGATTTTTTTAGTGGATACTTTTATTACAAGAATTTTATGTAAAAATCTTAGATATAAAAGGCTTTAAAAATCAGATTGTTGATCATTTTTCAAGATTAGTGTGTGAAGAATATGCATCTCAAGAACATAATATCAATGAATATTTTCTTGATGATCGGCTATTGCTTTATGTTTGAGTAGATTACCTTGGTATGTTGATCTTGTAATTTTCATTATTAGTGGTGTGATTCCATTTAATTTACCTTCAACTCAAAAACAAATTTTTTGGCATAATTCCAAATATTACTTTTGGGATGAGCCATTCTTATTTAAAATTTGTAATGATCAAATCATTTGGAGATGTGTCTCTGAGGATGAAATAGAACCTATAATTAGAGAATGACATGATTCAAATTGTGGAGGGAACTTTGGAAGATTTAAAAATTCTTCTAACATTCTCTAATCTGAACTTTATTGGCCTACCTTATTTAAAGATGTTAATGATTATACTAAAAAGTGTGATTGATGTCAAAGAGTAGGCAACATTTCTAGAAGAAATGAAATGCCCTTAAGTTATATTTTAGAATTGTGATATTTGATGTTTTTGGATTGGATTTCATGTGTTTATTTGTGCAGTCCCATATATGCCAATACAATTTAATTATTGTTGAATATTTATCAAAATGGATAGGACTGAAAATCCTTAAAGCTGATGCTCAGGTAATACTTAAACCATTCAATTATAGTTACATATTAACATCACCATCTACATATCATCTTCAATTAGGTAAAAATCCAACTAAAATTTCTTATCAATTTTGCTAAGTAGAATTTATGTTACTATTTATTATATAAAATTCCAATAAAATGTATATTTTATTTGATATTTTATTAAAAAATAAAAAAACCAAAAAATTATATAATCTATGCTAGTGCCATGGCACCACGAACAACCACACCACAATGCCTTCAACTTACCAACACCCAGATAGAGCACCACTACGCTCAACATTCCATCATTTACACTTTCATTAAGCACTGTAGTGTCATGTTGTAAGTTCTAAAGTACTAGAAGCGCCTTAGCATAATATATGGAGTGTCACTGGGCCTTGAGTTTTATTATTTATAAAAAAGACCAATACCATAACACAGGTCCCTAGAGTTCATTTGCCCCAAATCACCTATAGTACAGCAGCTTGGAAGTTGGAGTGGTTCACTATTGAAGCATCATATATATTTAGCCGAGCACTATGGCAGAATAAAAGATAGAGTGCTGAGGTGCTAGTTCATTACTGTAATGTCTCGATACCACCCTTTTGAGTGTCATAATGCTTAAGTACGTTTATATATACTAAGTATAAATATTTTTCTTTTCATATTGTGGAGGGAAGCCATTTGCTGGTCATATTTTCTATGTACAAAATTACAAAAGAGTGGGATTTTAGAGTGGAGAGTGAACATGCTTGAGGGAATTTAATAAAGGAAGTATTTATTATTTGAAATTGATTATAAAATGCTATCATGGTGATATTTTCACCACCTAAACTCATTTAACTTTGATTACAAGAAAAAGTTATTCATGATTTTATTGATCCTGAAGGTAGTTGGATACGATTAGAGCTCCAGAAATATTTTGATGATAATCTTATTTCAGTTATATGCAGGTTCCATTATATCCTCGTATGTTGGAAGATCGTGTAGAGCTTATTAATTAGCATTCATGGAGATCAACTACATCACTAGCATTTGAAGCTTCAATAATGTATGACAATCAAGATGTGTCTTCTAATTTGGTGAAATGGATCAGGAAAATCAAACTCATACTGAAGGTTGAAGTTTTCTAGTGGAGATTGTGTAAGAATGCTATTCTTACTAATTATTTTCTTAATTATAAGATCTCTTACAATCAAATTATTGTGTTAGAGGATGTAACGAAGTGGAGAACAAATTACATATTGCTGTCAAGTGTAAATATTTAGTTGAAATCCTTAATAAGCTTCGTGAATGGGGTTTTCATGTCCCAATTTTTTAGTCTTTTTCAGGTGGTATAGCTGAGTTAAAAAGGATTTCTAAATCAAATTTGAAAATAGTCAGATTATACTGTATAGCTGTCTTCTTTTCTTGGAAAAGACATAATCAAATCAAGCATGCAGTTTCTTTAGTGTCTGTAAATGTAATTGCTTTATATGTGCTAACATCCTTAATGCAGCCAAGTAGAAGTCCAATGCTACGTGATTGTAATAAAGTGGTCGATTTATGTGACACTTTTGCTTTAATGAATAACTTTGTTTTTGATAGTTTTAGTTTGAATTACGTTCCTTCTTCTTTCTTTCAATTGTTAAAGAAGGAATTTGATTGTTATCTTTCTATTTAGTAGTTTGTAATAGCTTTTATTTTCAATGCAATTTGCAACCATAAAAAAAAAACTCATGTAACTTTTTATGATGTTTGTAATGGAATATATTTTGAGCAAATCATTTTTATGGTTGGTTAATTATCTTGCTTTGGGCTTATGATATGAATGAGGCAAGTTTTTCCTTTAGTATGCTCTATTTCATGAATTATTTAATTGCTATTTTGAATCTCTCCCGTACTTAATTTTATTAATGTAATGAACATGTTTAAAGTTAAAAATCTAGTATGATTATTTCCTAGATGGAGGAATGATAGAACAAATAGGAGGATCAAAATAAAAACTTTCATACCTAGACATAGGATGAATAGGATACTAAGGTCTATGGAGATAAAATCACTATAAAGAGATGAAAGCCATACTTAATACCCATGCAAGCTCGACAAAGATCTATGGGTGCATGTGCTTTGATTTACAACAAATCTTAGAAGAGTTTATTTAGGATAACACCGCAACATTTATATTCATTAGTTTAATCATGTTTTATCATGATTAATTTATCCTTTTAGTATTAAGTAGAAAATCATAGAACCCCACCTTCCTTTTGATTCGGCAAGATAACTTTTTTGCTTGACTGGATAGTACTAGGGGTATTCATATAAGACATAATTTTCTTGTGGAATCAACAATCTTCTTATTCACTTTATTACTTGATCAGTGTGCACTTGTAGAGCAATAAATACACCAACTATTCTTCAAGTTTTTGGCACCATTGTCAAAGAAATTTTTGCATCTTGTTTAATTCTATATATTATAAAAAATATTAGCAAGTTTAATCCAACATTTTTTTTATATTTATTTATGTTTATTTGGCACTGTTACCATTATTTATTTATGTCAGAGTTTAGAATTTCTTTGAATTTATTTAGTGTTAGTAGCCTCAGGATCACCTATGCCATTGGATGAAAATTTGTTCAATTCTATTAATTACCCAAATAACCAAGGGATAGAGAATATGGATGTTATTAGAAGGCAAAATAACCCCTATTCTAGTATATATAATCCAGGTTGGAGAAACCACCAAAATTTTAGTTAGAGTAATAATATTGGTTAAAATCACAGGAATGCATGCAAACTAGACCCATCTTGTATGGTCTTAAAATAACCCTTAGCAACTTTTAGTTAACCCTAGAGCTTCTTATCCCATAGGCTTTAATCAAAATAATCAATTCAAGGATAACAAGAGGCCTTTGGAGGATTTAGTACTTCAGATGGAGAATCAATTGCAGAGTCATGTTGCATCAATAACTTGGAGTATTAACTAGGGCATCTAGCTAATTTAGTGAATAGTAGACCCCATGGCATCTTACTTTGTAATAAAAAAATGAATCCCAAGGATAAAGGTAAGGAGTAGAATATTGGCCAGTTAAGGAATAATACTAATATGAATTAGCATAAATGAAAATCCTCGCATAGTCTACCTAAAGACTATAAACTGTTATAATCTGGGATCTTGAGCTTGTGATATTGATGATAACAAACATTATTGGATTTTAGCTTGATTCTCCTAGTATCATTATTGTATATCTATTTTGCGTACACTAAGATTTCAGGTACGTCATACACCTTACAATAAAGGATCAAGACTGAAGACTGGTAGAATAGGTTTAATGTTTGTAAGAGTGTATTTTTCATTTATTTATTTTAATATTTTTTAAGTCAAGATCTTATAATAGATGTATGCTAGCTTAGCGACCGTGTAAACACACATGATGGAGTGAAAGTAAAATTTTAATTTTTTAAAGTTTATACTATACGATGCAGAACATACTATATAATCTATTGAACAAAAAATTAATTAAAATGGCTATTTGAGTAATTAATATTTTTGAACTAATCGTATTGTACAAACTTGATCATATAGGGCGATCAATTTAATTATGAACCCCTAGTCGCTAACCAAATTTAGGCAAATAATTTAAAATTTGAGTATTAAACTATTTATATTATACAAACATATTCGTATAGTACAATATTTAAATCATGCCTAAATTAATCCCTATAATTATTCAATCAAATAAAGGTTAACTAATGTAATTGATCATACAACATGATGGTAATCAAACTGGTTGATTGACAGTGATGAATTTTGGTCATCCAAGGGATCATTTTGGATGAAACTTGATTTATTGAACTAATCATCAATACGAGTGTGAATCATACTAGATAATTGATAGAGATGATTTTTTATTACCCCGAAGATCATCCTGGATGAATCTAAGTAAATGAACTAATCATACTGTATAATCAATGATTTGTATTGTACGACCAATGGTTTGTATTATACGATCAATTTAAGATACTTGAATTGATCATACTGAGACTTATGCATCGTACTAAATGGAGATGGACATATGACCTAATTATACTATATAATCTACTAATCGTACTGTACAAACAAAGTCATCTAACTTTAAAAATTAGGGTTTTTGGATGCTGTGTATTTAAGCTTTCTCATTAGACTTTAATGGAGCCTTTGGCTGTTGGAAAAATCCAATTCACCTCCCTCTAGGTTTTCCTTGGGCAATTCAAGCAGTTTGACAACCCATCCTTGAATTTTTATAAACTTAGCACTACTTAGGAGGTAACCCAAAAGTTTTATATGCATTTCATTTATGTATCTCGCTATGTTGATATAATTAATCTTTATAATAGTATTGTCTTGTACTTATTTAATTTTCCATTCCCTATATGCTTAAATACTAATTTCTCCTCACATTAATTCTAATGCACATCCATATTTATTCATTTTGTATAAATTTTACAATTTAAAATTAATTAGAAATAGAAAAGTATAACACTATAGGTGATTAGTTGAATGATCAAAGGAGAACAATTTGGAATTTGAGCAATCTTAACAGTAACTATTAAAATCATCAAAATTAATACTTCATACTAAAATTGAAATATAATAACACAGAAAGTAGTTGAATACTAATTATAGATGGATTAATAAGTTAAAAAAGGTACTATATAGATTAATTTTTATAAATGTTTTTAAACTAAAGTGTGTCATTGGGAGCTTATAATAAACCTTACATTAAATTAAATTTAGGTTACTTGAAGGAATAAAGCTCTTATGTATTGATCATCATTGATAAGGTACTCTAAAAAGTAAAAACAATAAAAGAAGAAAAAGAAGAAAATGAAAAGGAAAATAAAAAGGAAAGTGAGAACTGGAACATCAAAAATTGGTAGCTGATAAAGCTTATTCCCTAAAGAACCTAACACCAAAATTACAACAAGGAAATTGTAAGTATTCTAATACATTAATGTTTATAAACAAATTGCAAAAAATGATTGAAGAATGAAAATTTTGTAAATGATAAAATCATCTAATCAACCCAAACAATCAAAATTTGCACATACATTTATAATAGATGAGATTAGTATGAATACTAATGAAAATGATTAAATATTATGTTTAATAAAGATTATTGTAATTTAAATTTCCAATTTATTTCATTTCAATTAACATAAAATTTGTGAAGTATTAACTTACATTTTAAACATTTTGATTTTGCAATTTTATTAGGAAGGATGAATTAATCAAAGCTGCAATCATATTTGCTTGAGGACAAACAATAACTTAAGCTGGGGAAATTTTTTCAGTAAAAATTTTGTTGCAATTTTTGTATAAAATTCCAATGAAAATGTGTGTTTTAGTTAATGTTGTGTAAGAAAATATCAAAAAAAAAAGCCAAGAAATTGTAAAGTTTATACCAGGGTAGTGATGCCCTGAATAATCACTTCACAGTGCCTTCAATGCCCCAATGCCAGAGCACCACTCTACTCAACATTTTAGCATTTTACACTTTAATTCAGTACCATAGTGTCATGTTATTAAGCACTAGTGCCTTAGTGGCACAGATGGAACATTAATGTGCCTTAAGTTCTGTCATTTTATAAAAAAAACCAACATCGCAGTGTTGGTTCTTGAAGTGCTGTGGTGCCAAATTGCATGCAGCATCATGGATTAGAAGTTAGAGTGATTTAGTATTAAAGTTTTGCATCAATTCAGCAAAGCACCACGGTCAAACAAAATATAGAGCATCAAGGGCTATTTCATTAATGTAACACCACAGTGCCACCGTTTCAAGCACCATGGTGCCTGAGTCAGTTTATGTGTATTAAGTATAGAGAGTATTCATTTCATTTTATGGAGGAGGCGCCGGGGAAGGGGGGGGTGGGGGGGGAGGTTTAATAGATTATCATCTTTTATCTATATAAGAAAGCTAAGGAGTGGAGTTTAGAGTGGATAGTGAATGTGCTTAAGAGAATTTAACATAAGAAGCATCCATTTTTTGGAATTCATTGAAAAATATTATCGTGGAGATATTTTTTGCACCTAAACTCATGTAACATTTTATGATGTTTGTAATGGAATATGTTTTAAGGGAAATCAATTTTATGGCTGGCTAATTATCTTGTTTTGGGCTTATGATGTGAATGAAGCAAGCTTTTCCTTTAGTAAACTCTATTTCATGACCTATTTTATTATTATTTTTAATCTTTGCCAAGCATAATTTATTTCTTGCAATGCCCATGTTTAAAGTTAAAACCTAGTGTGATTCATAGCCTCGATTGAGTAATGATTGAATAAATAGGAGGATTGGAATATAAATTTCCATACCTAAATATAGGATGAATATGATGCTAAGGTCTATGGAGATAAATTCATTATAACATGTTGAAAGCCTTACTTTACACCCTTTAAAGCTTAATAAATATCTTAGGTTGCATATACTCTGATTCACAATAAACCTTAGAATAATATACTTAGTAAAATACTGTAATATTCATATTCATAACTTTAAAACATATTTTATTCTAATTAATTTATCTTTTTAGCATTCAATAATATATATCATAGAATGCCACCATCCTTTTGTTTCAGTAAGAGAACTTTGCTTCCTGAGTGGATAGTACTAGGGGTATACATAGAATACATATTTTCTCATGGGACTGACACTCTTGTCATTAACTTCATTACTTCATCAAAATGTGCACTTACATAATAACAAATACACAAACTATCCATCAACTCTTTGGTCCATCAATCTCCAAGAGTTTACCGACACCTTTTAGAAGGTAGCCGATCATCTTCTTACCCAGGTACCAGAAGACTTGAATAAGTAAATCAACCAACTTAAATATACTAAGAAGAAGGTTTGACGACCTAAAATGATAGCTACTCATATTGCATTAACCAAATCAAAAAATCATAGAGTAGTAAAATTGGGAAAATAAAAGGTAATGTATGAATCAAATCATCATCTATTAAATTATATACTTCAGTCGATCCACAAAAAATGACAGGGAGATATATAGAAGAAAAGATGGATCACTTAATGTAAAGTACTAGATAGATATATAAAGAAGTAGTTGCTGAAAAGGTGGCTATAATCTTCTATGATGATGAAATGTCAAAGATCATTTGCATGGTAGATACTCAATCATCAATATAAAAGACAAGGGTAAAACTAATGTAAATCTTATAGTCATTCAAGTTATGGAAGGTGATACACCAAACTTAACCCACCATTTATTAGATAAACTGAGTCAAAAGGAAGAACACAACTCTAAGACGGAGAAGAAGATGGAAGAGATGAAGAAACTCATGCCCACCATGCAAAATAACGAGTCACCTTCATCAAATGCACATATATAATCACTTTTGGATGAGTTTATACATATAAATAGTAAAAATAAAGAATTGAATCAAGAAGAAGCTGATAATAAACTAATAACGCTATAAAGGAAGTCAGTTCTATCTATTGAAATAAAGAAGATGGTAGAATAATAAGTTAAAGAGGTTTTAACACAATTTATGTGTACGTCATCTGTTTTAATGGGTAGACCATACTAAGATGAATATGATTTGGTTTTTTATCTGAAATAGACTTTTGATGCTTTATTTAGAATTTGATGGCATTTGTAATCCAAAATAACATCTAACACATTTCAGAGACAATTGCTATAATACTGGAGGAAGTGATGCACTACTATTCCAATAGTTTATTAATAACTTATATGGTATTATAATTGATTAGTGCATTGAACTTCCCAATGGGCCAGCCCATACTTTCAATGAATTTGAAAGCCTATTTATAAAGAGATTTGTGGGGCCAAAACACCACATCACTGTTGGAGATCTGGTTATGGAGAAATAGAAATCGAGTGAGGATTTAGTAGATTATATCATAAATTGGAGAAATATTTGCATGAGGTGTGAAACATAGTTGTAAGAGAAACATGCTATAGAAATTCTTTTTGAAAAATTTTCATGGTCCAATGGCTTTTCTGTTGAAAGATTTTATAATCAAGATAATTGAGAAGTTATTAAGTAAAGCTTCTAATCTCAAAGAGGAAGCTTCTCAGTTGTCCATCCTAAAAGATTAATCTTCAATAGTGGTAAAGAAATTAAAACCTCAGAACCTATTAGAAAAGAAATCTGGGCGAGAGTAAATGGTCAATACAGATTCAAGTAAAGAATCCAAGTCATCCTCCTTAGTATTAGCAGTAAAGTAGACCACAGAGTGATCAACACTTCAAACTTGATCTAATCTCGCTATAAAAGATAGCAAAGAGAAGTTCAAAGAACTTATGAGCAAAGCTTGCTCATTTAAAAGGGATGCTATCAAAAAAATCTTTAAAAATCTCTAAAAATGTTGGAATTTAAACATCCTGATGTTAAGAAACTGGAAGAAGTGGGTAAATCAGGGAAACCTAATTATTGGCTATATTAATGGATGCTCAGTCATGAATTATAGGATTGCATAACTTTTAAGGAGAGACTCAATAATAGCAAAAAAATTAGATTTTTTGTGGTACTTAAGGAATATTTAGCCAATTCAAGTTAAGGATTTATTAAATGTGTAATTGGTATCTCACATGGGACTAAGAAATTAATGAATGGGATTCCATATATCTCTTATATATTTCTAATGATGAGTCAGCAAATAGATTAAGTAACAAAAAGAAAATAATTCTCATGAAATATAAATGAATTTAAAAGAACTAAAATAATCTTTTCAATACTTATCAGATAGTGATGCCCTGTTCTTGATGTTTAGGGGTGATCCTTTCAATATTGCAATAGAATTGTCTAGTTCTAATAGTTTACCAAATTAAAATTCAAATTTAATCAGCATTCAAGAAGTTTATCATCATGTTGTCTCTTCTTCTAAAGAGATAGTTCAATTCAATCTTCAGAGTGCTAAAATTCTACCTCTATGAGCTTTAGTTATTTATAAAGAAAAGTAAGTCAAAGATAATACTAAAACTTTAAATAAACCTCAACCAGTTCAAGATTTAGATGTAGTTAACCATGAGATGCTGAAAGTTGACTATAATGTCTTAACTCACCTTAGAAAATAGCCTATGAAACAGAGTATTTACAATGTTGTGGTTCTCTCCGAAGAAATATCAGAGACCTAAATCAAAGCTTTGGTTGACCTAGAGATATGTATGGTTTAGCTTGCATCAACATAGTCTGAAGAAGTATTACACTCAAAGAGGTTCCAAAATTACATTTTCGAATGAAGATTTATTGTTAGGAACCACTATTCATAAGCACCCGCTATTTTTTATGTAAATATAAAAAACTTTAAGTTGTCTCATATCCTTGTTGATCTGGGTGTATTGGTTAATATAATGACTCTTAGGGCTCATGCTTACTTAAAAGTCGACGATTCAAAAATCAATTCTAATAAAATAATGTTATGAGTGTTCAATAAAAAGGTGAGAGAACTTTGGGTTCGGTAACCTTTCTCTTAGAAATAGAAAGCTCAAAAGTTGAAGACAAATTGCACAGAATAGATTCAGGGGCTTCTTTTAATGCTCAGCTTGGTAGACCCTAGCTCCATGAATGTAGAATGGTCTTCCACCCTACATCAGTGTATAAATTACTCTCACGAGGGGCTAAACATTGATTAAGGGTGATTTGTAGCCATTTTTAATTCATAAATTTGGTATACATGATGATGCTTCATATTATCTATTTAAAAAGAAGATGGTCTTCTCTAAAAAATTACAACCTGCTGAAGTAGAAGATAAAGAAAAAGGAAAAGAAAAAGAAAAAGGGAAGCTCCTTAACCTCAAACATGATGTTTGTTGACATCTTGCCCCTCCTTCATAAAGAGGTGATAAGATAGCTTAACAATCTAGAAGGAGAAGTAGAAGATGGAAAAATTAATAGAAAAAAGAAAATGAAAAAGTGTATATACAAATAAAGGTGTCTATAATACATATTCATTTGGAATATACTTTGCAGGATGAATCTTGTGTGTTTGAAAAAAATCAACTTGTTATAGAATATAAGAATAATATTGAACAACTAAAGTTTAAAATCTCTATAGAAGTGAATAGTAATGAGAATAGTGTTCAAATTGCTAGAGATGATTCAAATATGTCTATAATAGAAACATTAAAGAAGGACGCAGAGAATATAACCTTAACCCCTTATCTATGAATAGTGTAGTAGGGCTGGTAGTGAAAGTCTCTACTATTCTAAATCTTGATTATAAAGCCAATAACTTTGTACTTGCCACCTCGAAAAACATAAAAATCAATGTAATCCTTGATTATTGATTTATGGATGAAATAATATCAAGAGAAGGTGTTGTATTCGCTACTGTATGTCTATTCAATGATGTTAAATACCACTTAGTCATATCAAATAATCTATAGTCTCACAGTCTCTTTTCAGTGAATAATAAATCTCTTAAAGAACTTTATTTAGAGACTTCAGATGATCTAGATGACTCACAAGTTAGGAATGTACCCCAAAATTTAAAGAAGAGATTAAATATATAATTAATGATTTAAAAGAAATAAACCCAGCTAATGATGAAGACACTCAAATCATCTTTAGAAGTTATTTTTTGAATGAGGATGAAGCAAGTAAAATGATAAAATTACTCTTAAATTTAGAGACTACTTCACATAGAGCTATAAAAAAATACCCAAATTATCTTCAGACACATTAGTCTGCATTATAGAAATTCAGCCCGATATAGTTCTAGTAAACCAAGTAAACTAACATATGTGGCTCAAAATTGAATATCAAGTAGTAACTAAAGTAAAAAATTGATGGAAGCTGGTTTTATATGAGAAGAGAAATATCTGACATGGTTAGCCACTATTATCCCAGCAAAGAACAAGAATGGTTAGATTGTGTTTGCATAAACTAAAGAGAAATAAATATTATCTTAAAGATGACTTTTTGCTCCCCATTTATTAAGTAGAAATTATGTTATTATTTATTATATAAAATTATAGTAAAATCATGTATTTAAGTTAAAGTTGTACTTAAAAATTTCACGAAAAGGGCAAGAAATTATAACGTCTATAATTGCAACGTGGCACCTCGAACTACCATACTACATCACCTTTAATGCCCCAATGCTAGAATAGAGCACCAATGCACTCAACATTCTACCATTTTGTACTTTCACTCAAAGCCACAGTGTTGTGTTATCAAGTGCCATAACACCACATATGGAATGTGTTGCACCTTGCATTAAAGGCCAATGCTACGGTGCTAGTCATTGGAGCACCACGGTGCCAAATCACCAACAGTGTTGTGGAATGGAAGTTAGTGGTTTATTATTGAGGCATTACATCAATTCATCCTAGCACCATAATAGAACCAAATATAGAACATTTAGGTGCTATCTCATTATTGTAATGCCATGGTGCCACTCTTTCAAATGCCGTCATGCTTGAGTCAATTTATATATACTAAGTATAAATAGTTTTCTTTTCAATTTGTAGAGCGTATAAGTTGCTGGTCATCTTTTATCTATGTAAAAAATAAAGGAGTGGGAGTTTAGAGTGGAGAGTAAACATGCTTAAGGGAATTCAATCCAAGAAGCATCCTTTATTTGGAATTGATTATAAAATGCTATCTCGATGATTTTTTATCCACCCAAACTCTTTTAACTTTTTATGATGTTTATAATGGAATATGTTTTGAGGTATATTATTTTTATGAGTAGCTAATTGTCTTGTTTTGGGATTATGATGTTAATAAAGCAAGTTTTCCTTTAGTACGCTATATTTCTTGAACTGTTTTATTGTTCTTTTTAGTCTCTCTCATGCTTAACTTAATTTATGTAATGGCTATGTTAGAAGTTAAAACCTAATGCGATTCATTTCCTCGACAAAGAAATGATGGAACAAATTAGAGGATTGGAATATAAAACTTTCATACCAAGATATATAGGATGAATAGGTTCCTAGGGTCTACGGAGATAAAATCTTTGTAGTGAGGTAAAAGCCTTACATTACACCCTTACAAGCTCAATAGAGATTTAAGTGTATATATTCTCTTATTCATAATAAAACATAGAAGAGTTTACTTAAAAAAACACTCCAACATTCATATTCATTAGTTTAAAATATATTTTATTTTGACAAATTTATCTTTTCAACATTTCATAAAAGATCATAAAATATAACCTTCCTTTTAATCCAGTAGGATATCTTTACTACTTTAGTAGATAGTACCAGGGGTATTCGTAGAATACATATTTTACTAGTGGGATTGACACTCTTCTCATTAACTTTATTACTTGATCAACACAAGCACTTGCATAGCAAAAAATACACCAACTATTCATCATGTTTTGGTGCAATTTTCATGGAAGTTTTTGTATCTAGTTTATTTCTATATATTGTTGAAAATATTAGCAAATTTAATCCTGCCTTTATTTTGGTATTTTTTTTAGTTCACATTATTTCCTTTTATTTAGTTTATTTGTATTAGCATTTGAAATTTTTATGAATTTACTTTTACTTGCATTACATTTGATCTATTATGTGTTGTGATTACGTATGTGTAGTAGAGCTTAGTAAGGGTCCCTTATAAAATTCTAAAAATTCGAAAAGATTATAGCTTTGGAGATGGTTGAACTATATCAAGATCAGGACCAACCAAAACCTCTTAGGAAGTATTTCATTCCCTTAGTAGATGGAATTCATCAAAGTATCAACAGACCAACCATTCAAGCAAAAATGGTTTAGAATTTATATTTTGGGGGAATTCCTGTTGAGGATCTTAACTAATATTTAGTTAGTTTCTTGGAGATATGTGCAACATTCAAGTATAATTGTGTCTCTAATGATGCCATTATACTTCATTTGTTTTCTTTTTCTCTAAGAGGAAAAAAAATGATGTGGTTGAATTTCTTACCCCAATGCTCTATAACCACTTTGAATGAGTTAGCCCATAAATTCTTGGTAAAATATTTCCCACCTTTAAAAGTAGCCAAGCTTAGGAATGATATTACCTCAATTTCATAATTTGATGGAGAAATAATTTATGAAAGCTAAGAAAGATTTAAGGAGATTCTTAGGATACACCCTCATCATACTTTGCCTGATTGGTTGATTATTTAGGCTTTTTATAATGGACTTGTAGGATACCTTAGATCCATAATTGATGCGTCAGCTAGAGGATGTTTGATGATATAAACTTTTAAATAAGCTTATGCCTTGATAGAGGAAATGGAAACAATAACATCCAACGGCCTTCTAATAGGGTGGTTCCTAGGAGAATAGCCAGTTTGAATGAGTCTTATTCTCTTTATATTTTAACAACCCAGGTAGTAGCCATGTCCAAGACATTATATAATCTTAGAGTCAGTACAACCTATGGATCAGCTATACTTTTGGATGAATATCTGTTTAATTCTATTAATGATCCTAATAATTAGGGGGTAGTGAATATGAATGTAATTTGAAGGAAAAATAGCCCTGATTCAAAAAGATATAATCCATGTTACAAAAACCTCCCAAATTTTAATTGGAGTAATAATAATGGTGGAAATTAGTGGAATTCAAATTAGTCCAATCTTATAGGACCTTCAAATAACCCTCAGCAACTTATAGTTAACCCTACATGTTCTTATCCCCTAGGCTTTAAAAAGAATAATTAATTCAATGTTAAGAAGACGCCTTTGGATGGCATAGTACATCACATGGGAATTAATTGTGGAGTCAAGCTATTTCCATAAAAATATAGAGATTCATATAGTTCAGCTCATTAGTGTAATTTAAAATAAGTCCCATGATGTCTTACCCAGTACTAAAGAAATGAATTTTGAAGAGTATTATAAAATCACTCATTTAATAAGTGGAAAGTAATTAGGAGACCCCCATAAGGCTCAAGATCAAACTCAATAGAAAAGTGTGGTGAAGAGCCCTTAATGATTGACCTACCTAAAGGGCAACCTGAACTAGTTAAGAAAGTTGAATAACCTATCAAGAAGTTTTTAGAGGGACCACCACCATCTTTTCCCCAAAGATAAATTAAGCAAAATTTGGATAAATAATTTTAAGGTTTATGAAAGTATTTAGAAAATTAACAATTAAATTGAACTTCTCAGAAGTTTTAGATTAGATACCCACGGATGCTAAATTCATTAAAGACATCCATAATAAGAAGAAAAAAACCAAGGTAATTTGAGATTATAGCATTGACTGAGGAGTGCAGTGCTAGCATATAGAAGAAAATCTCTGAAAAGTGAAAGGATCCTATTAGTTTTGCCTTTTTAATGACAATTGGGGACAAATTTTATTGAAATACTTTGTGTGATTTAGGTTATAGTATTAAACTTATACCCTTGTCCACTTTTAGAATGTTAGATTTAGGAAAGGTCCAGTCACCATAGTTACCATTCAGCTTGTTGATTGAGGAAGTTCTTGTTAAGGTTGATATGTTAATCTTTCATGTATATTTCATTGTCATGGATTTGAAGGAGGATTAGAGAGAAACCCATTTTCTTAGGGAGACCATTCCTAGCAATGTGTAAAGCAATGGTACAAGTCCATGAAGGAGAGCATACCATGAGAGTACATGACCAAGAAGTTATTATTGATGTACTTAAGTCAATAAAGTTCCCATGTGATAAAGATAAGGATTATTTTTGGGTTGATATGGAAGAAGTTATCATTGAGGATTGTAAGGAAGATATTTCAGTTGATAGAACTTTGGATGAATCTTGGAGTGAGGATGAGAATTTTTAGGTGTTTAAAGAATTTGTACATTTTATTGGTGAAACTAAATTCTAAGATGTTTAAAGAGAGATATGAGACTTTGGATACCCAATCTTTGGATAGATCATTAAAAGCATCTATTAAGGAACATTTTTTGTAAATCTTAAGGCCTTTGCTCATCATCATAAGTACGCTTTTTTGGGTATCAAATCAACTTTGTATATAATTATTTCGACTGGTTTAAGAGAAGATTAAGAGGGCAAGTTGATTAGGGTTCTAGGTGATTATAAGAAAGCTTTTGAATGGGCAATAACTAATATCTCAGGAATTAGTTCATCTTTGTGTATGCATAATATCTTGATGGATGAGAACTCTTCCCCAAAATTTGATCATGAAAGATGATTAAGCACAGCCATGAAGGAAGTAGTTAAAAAAGAGACACTTAAATGATTAAATGTAGCAATTATCTATCCCATTTTATGATAGTGCTTGGGTGAGTATTATTCATTATGTTCCTAAGAAGGGTGTCTTACTTATAGTATCAAATGAACATAATGAGCTATTTTTACTAGGAAAGTAATTGCATGGAGAATTTGTATAGATTATATAAAGCTGAATAAAGCCACTAGGAAAGATCAATTCCCCTTTCCATAGATATATTAGATGATAGATAGGTTGGTAGGTCATCCTTATAATTATTTCCTAGATGGGTTTTCAGGGTACCACTAAATTCTTAAAGCATAAAAGGAATAAGATAAGACCAACTTCACTAGTCCCAGTGTAAAATTTTTATTTAGAAGGATCCCTTATGGATTGTACAATGCTCCTACCATAGATATATGATGTCTATTTTTTAAGATTTAATAGAGTAGGACATTGAGATAAATATGGATGACTTTTTTGTATTTGATACTACATTTAATTTTTGCTTTTATCATTTGACTTCTATGGTTAAAATATGTGTTGAAACTAATCTAGTATAGAGTTGGAAAAAGTGTTAACTTATGGTGGCGATGGGGGCTGTGGAGTGAACTTTTTGAATTGTATAAAAATTTAGGGCTCAACCACCCCTAAATAATGCTTAACATTTCTTTGATATAAATAATAACAAACCCCACTTAATATAAGCAAGTATGTGTGCCTAATCATGTAATAAAGTGATAGAGTAAAGTGTCCAACCCATAAGAAAGTATGCTTTGCTTGCAACGAACTACTATTGTTTACTTTAATTGAAATAATTATCCTACTGAAATAAAATTAATATTTTTGGAGATTTCATCACTTAATAAAATAATAGAAATATTTGATTAAAATTTAATAAAAGTATTTTAAATTGATGAGTAAAAATTGTATATCTTTCCTGATGAGACTCTTCAAGATAATTTAATTCAGAGCATATGAATTCTTAGATGTGCTTGGAGTTTCAAAGGGAAAATCTTCTAATCTTAAAAATAGTTAGTGGTGGAATCCAAATGTGCAAGAAGAGATAAAAAATAAGTAGATTTGTTATAAAAATTGGTTTAGATGTAAAACATTTTGATAATTGGGAAAGATATAAAGAGGCACGTAAGGAATCTAAGAAAGCAATATGTGATGCAAAGATCTTAGCTTTTAATGATTTATATAATAGATTAGATACTAAGGAGGGTGAAAGATATATGTATAAGTTATCCAAACAAAGAGATATGAGTAGTAAGGATTTAGTTCAAGTGAAGTGTATTAAGGATGAAGATCAAAAAGTACTTTTCTTAGAAGAAAATATTCAACAAAGGTGGATGAGATATTTTACTAATCTTTTAATGAAAATTATGAGAATACGATTAACTATAGTGACCTTAGCACCCTAAATGAAAATAAAGATTTTTGTTTTTATTGACGTACTAGTAAAATCAAAGTTAGAGATTAAAGAAAATGAAGTGTGGAAAAGCTGTTGGACCTGATGATATTCCAATAGAGGTGTGGAAATGCTTTGGAGATGAAGGAATTTCTTGGCTTACTAATCTTTTTAATATTATTTTAAAGACTAAAAAGATGCCAGTGAGTGGAGAATGAGTGTGTTGATTCCTATTTTTAAGACTAAAGGTGATGTATAAGATTGTGCAAATTATAGGGGAATTAAGTTAATGTGTCATACTTTAAAACTATAGGAGTGAGTTATGGAGCGTAGGTTGCGGTGTGATACTAATATTTCTCAAAATCAATTTGGATTCATGCTGGGTAGGTCTACTATGGATGCCATACATTTATTGAGAGTTTTGATGGAGAAATATAGAGAAAATAAGGAGGATCGACATATGATATTTATTGATTTAGAGAAAGCATATGATAAAGTTCCAAGAGAAGTGCTATGGAGAGTTCTTGAAAAGAAAGGAGTTAATAATGCTTATATTCAAATCATTAAAGATATGTATGTAGGATCTATTACTTGTGTTCAACCACAAGGTGGTGTGACCAAGTATTTTCCTATTTCGGTTGGATTACATCAGGGATCCGCCTTAAGCCCATATCTTTTTGCTTTAGTCATGGATGTTCTCACTAGACATTTGCAATGATTTATGATGCAGAATGTTGGCCATTAAAAGAGAAGCATAATATTAAGTTAAGCGTTGCAGAGATAAGGATGCTCAGGTGGATGAGTGGATTTACCCTTAGAGACAGGATATGAAATGAGCATATACTTGAAAAGGTTGGAGTAGATCCAGTGGAAGATAAGATTAGAGAGAGTCACCTTAAATGGTTTGGTCAAATAAATTGATGGCCTTCTAATGACCCAGTTAGGAAAGTAGAGGTATTAGATTTGACTTATATTAAAAAAGGTAGATGTATACCTAAAAAAACTTGGTTGGAAAATATTAAAAATGATCTTTCTTTATTAGAATTAAATGAGAATTTGACTTTTAAAAAGACACAATGGAGAAAAAGGATTCATGCAGCTGACCCCACATAGTGGGACAAAGGTTTGATGTTGTTGTTGTTATTGTTGCATGGAAGAATAAAAAATACAAGAGAGTAATATCACCAGGGAGGATCAAAGTATTTCCTCCACACTCCTTCTCCCTTTAACTTATAGAGTTTCTTCTATAAATATAGGCTAAACACTCCAAATGATTATATTTTACACTTAACAAGCCTCCCTTAAATTTTACTCTAAGAAGAAACTAGAGAAGTACTTTAAAAAGTACTAAATTTACACAAGTGATTAAACTCCCTAATAAACATATCATCATAACTATTTATAGAAAAATATAAAATGAAACTGGTGCTACAACGCTTGAAATAATGGCACCGCACACTCCTGAAGTGAACTAGCGCTAAAGCTTTTGCACCGCCATGGATTAGTTAGTAAAAAGCCTTATCTCTTCACTAATAGAACATGTCCTTTGAAAGTTACAACTACAATACTACGATGTAGTGGATGTTTGAGTGTTGCGGTGCCCAAATGCAAAAATTGGCACCAAGGCATGAGAAACTGTGGCACCACGACATTCAAAAATAAAGAATCTGGTGCTGTCAAGCTAACTTTCTGATGTCGTAGCACTGTTAATGTTGTGGCGCTATTTGTGTTTCCACCACAACATTTATAAATAGAGAACTCGGCATGCCCTGTTAGAATTAGAGTGCCTAGGTGATTTGAAGGAAGCACTGCAGTGTTATTTTGTTGGACGCTGTGGTGTTATTGACTACTTAGAATTTTCTACCATTTTTTTAGTTTTTTCTGTTCTAAAATAACTAAACTAACATATTTTTTTTGAAAATAAATCACATAAAATAATATGTAATTTACACTTATTAAATTCTCCCCAACTTAAACTCTTGCTTTTCCTCAAGCAAATAAAAAATTCTATAATTCTGATTAATCAAATAACTAAAATAAAAATTGATAATTTAAAATTACTAAAATATGGGATGATATACCAAGGTGTAGAAGTAGTGGAAATAAACAAAGTTATAATTCTAGTTTAAAAAATACTAATAATTATCCTTACTAGTCATCCTAATTATTGCTTAATTTGAATTCATATATTATGAATATAATCATTGACTTTTGAATTTTGAATTGAATAATACAGCTTAAAGATCAGATGTGTTTGTAATTAAAATAGAAATTTTATAAGTTCACTAACATTTGTATAAGTTCTCCTATCTTATCCTTTGTGAATTTAAGTATAAGATTATAGTTAGATTCTAAGCTTTTTATGATACCAATTTTTGATTATACTCACTTTCTTTCTCTTCTTTTCTTTGCTTTTTTTTAACTCTTTTCACTTTTTATTTTGTGGAGTACATAGTTAATGATTTTGAATATTAATTTTATTTAAAATCTTCTTATAATCTTAATGGGTTTAATGTAAGGATTTAATAAAATTACTAATTCCAAATTTGGATTGCTTATGATTCTTTATTTTAATATACTCGTATCAATTTTTTAACCTTATTTATTCATCTTCAATTCAATCGTCAATGTATAAATGTATAAGTTATAAATTTAAGTTAAGTCAATAATTTAAATGTCTGTTAGTAAATTATTAGTTTTTTCAATCTATGAATTATAAAATAGTGTTCATTTGAACTATGATATAGGGTTTTATTATTATCCTAATTTTATGTAATTTTTAATTAACATTTTTATTAGGGTTATTTAAAAAATTAGAATGCAAAGATATTAATAGAAGATAATATAAAAATTTAAGCTTAAGAGAAATTTAATCAAATATAAATAACAATAATATAAATATTAATAAATAAAATATATTTTCATATGAATGATAGAAAGGTACAATACATGTGATATATATGAAATTATAATACAAATTATAATACAAAGTATAAGATAACTAGTGCATTCCGCACCAGTCTAAAACATCACAATACATTGGCTCTTATAGCCATAACTCCAATCACGCTAGCACAACAATAATCCTTCACATAAAAAAGATTAAAAATAAGAGTAGCATTCATACACATATTAAGATACACCTTAAATGAAAACTCCTTACATGCATATTCATGATTTTTCTAATTCCTAATTCTTATCGCTCACAACATTGCAATCTATGACCATTAACCTTGAAGATACAAAAAGTTTATTTATCCTGAATTCTAATCACACCATTATTGACCTCATTTTTGTATGAGGTCATTAGGATCCAATTTAGATTCTAGATTGATCCTGACCTTAGATTAGTCTAACCTCCAGACCAATTTAGACTCTAGGACCTTCCTAAACTTTAGACCCTAAGATCAATTCATACCTTAGGATCTACCCATATCCTAAATCTACCCAGACCCCAGATCTAACCAGACTCTAGATCAACCCAGATTCAAATCAAATCCAAACTTCAAATCAATCTTTACCTCAAGCCAATCCAGACCTAATTCAATTCAAATCTCAATCAAAATCTAGACTTCAGCCCAATTCAAAATCCAAACTCTAATTCAAACCTTAATCATATCTCTGATCAAGCTTCAACCTTATCCTATAATTTATGATCTCCAAATGATTATAAATGATTTAAATAATTCAAATCTAATCATCCAAATTTAAAATCCAAATCAAATCCAGAAATCCAGACTAAACCCAAATCCAAGGCTAAGGACTTAAAGCCTAAAAGCCTTTTCCAATAAATTTTCAAACAACCCAAACCCCAGTCAAATGACCTCTTATTTAGAGTCTATCAATTACATATTGATAGGATATGTCTCTAGAGGCAACCCTCTAAATTTGAGATTAATCTGAGGTCTCTAACCTTAGAAACTAAAATGATTTCTAAAGGCTATATAACCTTCAAATATTTATGGCCTATACCACTAGACCTGCCACCCAGTAGATCCTGACCTTAGAGCCTTCCCCAAACCCTCTGATCAGTTCCAGAACCTTAATCCTAACCTATTAATCAGTAACCTTCATTTTGATGGACTCACTTGAACCCCCAGTTGACCAGGGCCCAAAATGATCAAAATACCCCTTAGGGGTGTGAACAGTCACTTTGTTTCAAATAAGCTCCAAATTGAATGCAACCACTTCCAGTAAGTTTCAATGTTAAACCAAACTTGTTGGACCTAGATTCAGACCCTGGGTCAACCTGGTTGACCAAGTCAACCCAGGTTAACCTAAAGGCCCATTTAGGACCTTAATAGGTGTTTTTGATCAAGATGACCATTCCAGACCCTAAAACCACCTCTAACAATCTTAGAACATCAAATCAAATTTATTGAACCCATTTTTAGACCCTGGGTCAACCTGGTTGACCAAGTCAATCAAGGTTGACCCAACTGACCCTTTAAGGGCCCAATAAGTCCATTTGCCCAAATGACCTATTTGACCTGCAAAAACATCTTTACCAGACTCCAAATATCATTTTAAATCCATTAAACCCAAATTGAGGTCCTGGGTCAATCTAGTTGACCAAGTTAACCCAGATTGACCTAATAACTCCTTAAGGGTCAAAATGGGTTATCTTAACCCATTTAACCATTTCAAACCATTCAAGCCCTCAAACCCACCTTATTTCATAATTCAAATATGATCAAATTGATTTGGAGCCAAGTCATGGTCGTTTTGACCAAGTCAACACATTTAAACTTGGTCAAACTAGCTTAAATCCCTTTCTACTCCTCCAAGTCTCAATCCTTAAGCCTCAAACCATCTTCAACTTGTCACTCTAGTAGTTTAAAGCTTCCCCTATGCTAACTCAGCAGTCCACCTAGACTTTTACTGGTCAAACAGTCAAACCAAAGCTTTAAAGTGGTCAAAGATGGTCAAATGACCTCTTAAGCTTAACCCACTCTATTTAAAACCCTTCTAACAGCTCAAGACAGCTCAAACCCATTTCCCCTATGCCCCCTCAGCTTCCACATGGCAGGGGGACTAGTCAAACTAATCTTTTGGAGGGGTCAAACTTGGTCAAATCACCCCTTAAGCCTAATCTCCTCTAATCTAAACCCCTCCAGTAGTCCTAACAGTCTCTAGAATATTCCTTGAGCTGTTTTAAGCCTTTAGATTAAGATTCAATAGCCTGGATTAATCTTACATGCTCAAAAAGGAAAAAATACCCTTTACACATATGATGTACTACTGTCCTTTGGATGCTCTATTCCTACTTACCCCTAGACACATGGCAGCATCCTAGAGCCTAGAAAAATATATCCTAGCCATTGATTCAAACCAGGGACATTTTGAATAGGCTAAACACTCAAATGAGCCATCATTCTAACCCTAGCCTTCTCTCACCATTCCAACTCTCTCAAACCCCAACTCAAGTTCCCTTGAGCTCCCCAGAAACCCTTCTTTACATTCCCAGCCTAGATCGACTGGTCAAAGCTCATCGGTGATGATATTTTAGTGAATCAAGGATTCAATCCATCTAGAGGTCATACTGATCAATTAAGCGATTTTTAGACCATGAGTTTAAGAAGGAAAGGTTGCATGGAAAAATAATAAGTTCAGAGATACCAAAAATAGTTTAATTCATCCATAAATTGAGGTGAAAATTCAAACCCTAGCTTAGGATACACTAGGCTAAATAGCATTTTGATAAGTGCATTCTAAACTGTAAAATCACTCCCACACAATTTATGTTCATATATGCTAGCTAGGTTTTAAATTTCAATCAATTTTCTCCATCGGATCGCTCAAACAATCCAAAAAACTAGGTTTAGGGCGTTCTCCGTAGTATGCATTAAAGGGACATTTTCTGGCCCGTTGATCTTGCGATCTACAGCCCAGATTGCATTTTCCCGTGGTGATTCATAATTGTATGTATTGATTTGCTGTCGAGATCGCCGTCCGCCGAAATCAGGGTCATTCATTTTATACTGCAGAGGATCAGACGGTTGATGGTGAGCGCCTATGTGGTTAAGTGGGAAACCGCATGGTCCCCCATGCAGTAATCATTAGCTAATGATTACGCCCTCACAATCATGGCCAATGATTGGCCTGCTACCTTCTGCGGTTTGATCCAGCGAACGAGGAGGTGTCGCGTGGCACCCCACCGCTAGCGGCGCCACCAGGGAGATTAATTGATTTAAAATTCATCTTTTAAATCATTTTAAATCCATTTTTTTAAAGATAATATAAAATTAAATAAAAAAAACTAATATTTTATATTAAAATTTCTAGAAAATTAAATCCATTAATTTAAAATTAAAATTATTTTAAAATATTAAATATATTTTAAATAATTTTAAAATTTTAATTCTAAATATTTAATTAACATTTAATTAAATATTTAGAATAAAAATTCAAATTTTATTCTAGAAAGTTTTTAAATTTTCCTTGATATTACTCAAATTAATTTTATTTTAAATTTTAATTTAATTTAAAATTATTTATATTCAAATATTCTATATAATTTTAATATATTAATATTTAATTCATATTTAACATAATTTTAATTTAATTATTTTTCAAAATTTAAGAGATTATTTTAAATAATTTTGAATAATCAATAAAATCATTTTTAAATATTTAACTTTAAAATAAATTTAATTTAACATATATTTTAAATAATTTCAAAATATTTAAGTATTTAAACATTTATTTAATATCTAATAAACTTAAATTTGAATAATCTCAAAAATATTCAATGAAATTACCTTAAATAATTTTAAAATTTCAAAAATCATCTAAGTATTAATTTAGGATAATTTGAGAATAATTTCAAATATTAATTAATTTTAAATTATTTAAAATATATTTAATTACTTTAGACATTACAAATTTAAGTAAAATTCATTTTAAATATGAAAAATATAAATAATATAGCAAAATTTTTCAAATTTCAAGTATTTTAATTTAAAATTATTTTCAAAATTCAAAACTTAAGTTATTTTAATTATTTTAAATTACTTGAATATTTTAATATTTAATTAATATTTAATAATATTATATTAAATATTTTGAAAATTAAAAGATTAATTTTTTAAATCATCCTAAATAATTAGTGGATCTCTCAAATCTTTAAAAAATTATTTTTAATAATATTTTTAATTATCTTATTTTAAAACTTATATCTTTATATATAGGTTTATATATATAAATATATATATATTGAAATTTACTTTAAAAATATATATATTAAATCTTTAACATATTTGAGAGATCCCTTGAAATTCTAAGCCTAAATTAAGCATGTTTGAATAGGATTAGTGGGGATTGATCATTAATTAATGAATAATTACTTTATTAATTATTCATTGATTAATTTTCTAATTAATTAAGTCTTATTTTGATTCTTGCATGTTTAGGGTGCACACACTTGCACTTAGTCTAGGTTCTCCTAGTTCTAAGGACTTGAATGTGAATGTGTATGTTTATGTATATGCTAAGTTTAAGGGTTAGTGACATGGATTCAAACCTAACTAACTTAGTGACATTAAGGACAAAAATTAAGGATTTATTTAGAGAACATAGAAAAAATTATAATAAATAAGATACATATCCTTTTGACTTGAAATTTTGAACATTCAAACATAGTGGCATCCTTAGCTTCTAGGAAATTTTTTTTCTAATTTTAGAAATAATTAAAATATTTAATTAATTAATTTATTAATTAAGCCTTAAAACTTTCTTAAAATTTTAATAAATCAAAATAAAATCCAAAAATTACAAACAATACCTCTAACTAACTAGAATTCAATCCTTAATCAATGAAAAATAAAGCCCCTTTGATTTGACATTAGATATGACTTTAATTTAATTTTAATCAAAATTTAATATTTAATTAATTTAATTAATTAAAAATAATTAAAAATTCTAAAAAATTCCCAAATGCTTGGAAATCTCTCCTTAGGTTATTCCTGGTCTTTGGATTTTATTTCAAGGAGTTGGGAGTTCATTTGGAGAAAAATCAATAAAAGGCTTTTTATTAAACTAATTAAATATTCAAATAAATTGTTAAACTTTAAAAAATCATAACTAATTCTAGAAAATTATGAATTGAGAAAACTTAAAGGCATTCAACTTTAATTAAGATCTAATATTTATCAAAAATCTTAAAATTCTAGAAATTCTTCAAACTTAAAAAAGTCGACTTTTTGTCAAACCTAAGTTAAATTTCAAGTCAAATCTTCAAACATTCATAACTAAATGTAAAAAAATCTAAATCTAGCATACTTAAAGTCTAACTAATCATCTTAAGGTCTAATATTTTATAAAAATAATAACTTTTTAGAAATCAGGCTGAATTAAAAATTTAATGTTATACTCTTTAATTAAATCATTAAAATAATCTAAAAAATTCTAAAAATTTAATAATTAATTTTAAATTCTAAAAAATATTAAATCAATATTTAAATCACTCAAGCAACCCCTTAATACACAAAAACCACTCTAAATATGAAGTTTTTTAGGCTGTACTACTCCGGGCTATGGGGCTATGTGTCCAATGGTGGTTTTATTCCTCGAGCCTCGTGGCACAACGCCACGAATAGATTCAATGGAGTGTTAAAACTTTAAAATTAATTAATTATTAATGATTTAATTAAAATTAAAATTCTTAATCAAATTATATCAACCAAGTTTATAGGCTAGACTACTCCGGGCTGTGGGGCTACTTGTCCTATGGAGGCTTTGTTCCTCGAGCCTGGTGGCACAATGCCACAAATTGGTTGATAGCAAATTTAAATAAATTCAAATCTTAAAATCAACACTAAATCAAGTTCAATTAAAATGTAATAACTCTCCAACTTTAATCAAATTCAATCTAGTTAATCATACTGGGTACCATTGGGTAACCCAGACCTATGAGGCTATTAAATTAGCCTCAAAGAAGGTGAAATAAACTTCACATCCTCGATGAGCAACAAAGGTAGTATCCAATAAATAATTTAAATTTTAATTTGAAAATAAATATCAAATTATTAAGACTTAAACTCTAACCAAAATCTTCCCTTGAGCCTTTCAACCAATCAAACCTTTAAGCAACTTCAATCAAATATCGCATATAGGATATATCAAATCCACACAGCCTACCTAACACACTTTAGATGGTTTGCTAGGACAACCAACTCTAGTCTTAGGCTAGGCCGGTGTTTTACTTTACTGCAATTATGTACTGAATTTTTTGTGGTTTTCACTTCATGCTGTTTGCTAGCTTAGATTGATTTGTTTATTTATTTAAATTCTACAATCTGTGATGTGACTAATTATGTGTTAGATCTACCCTTAGGTTAGGGGCAATTTATACTAATTCAATCTTATGCAGATGGCCATGCTCATATAGGGCAATAAAGTAAAGGGGGCAAAATTATAAATGTTGAATTGCACAGGTGCTCTAGCTTAACCCTTTAAATTAAAAGAGTATGGCCAAGTGTGGCTGTGATTTAAGCATTTAATTTTAAAGTATATAACTGCTTGGGATGTCAAATTAACTATTGATTATTAGGATAACCTTGCAGGTAGTTGAGTCTAGATTTTGATTTTCATTTAATGTAATTTAATATAATACGAGTTATAAATATCAAATGATTTGAGATGGGATTAAAACATCTAACTTAGAATCCAAAGAGGAAAGGACATCCCTTAAGGCAGAGACTCTCTCAATTTGGAGATCCAAATTAGGATAATTTTTAAGTATCCAAAGAGAAAAGATAATATCTCTTTTGAGAGGGAGTTTCTTTTCATTTCGATATCCGCACCCGATGATCCAAGGAGCCTTCAGAAGAATAAAGAAGTGGAGAATGAGAAGACCCATTCTCAAAGTCAGTTGAGTCTTAGGATTAGAAATTCAGGTTATTGTTAGTAGTGCCCGGCCACTTTACTTTTCCTGTATACCCTGGGTTGTATAATTAAAAGGCACTTGCCTATGGACTTTTAGTTTGAATATTAATTTAATTAATTTGACTATTTAATTTATTTGATTGATGTATTGATTATGATATAGGACTGCATATTTTTAGTAGTTTTTTGGCACTTATTGTATGTCAATTTTATTTTAGCCTGGAACCCGATCGGAGGCTCATGAGGTTACGAATAAAACTTTTTCTATTTAAATAAAATTAAAAGATTTAAGCTCACATAAAAACCCTAACGCTTTAAGAAGTAAGCCTGGGACTGTCGGGAGTTCTCATTTGTATATTTGCTGCATTCTCATTTCTTTTGTTAGGCACCTCCCCGCCTGCGGGTTCTGGTAGACCACCTGGCCTATGAGGGTGCAGTTCTGTCAAGGGGGGTCTGTGCACTTCAGGATAAAACCTATTTTTAAGCCTTTTTTAAATTGCTTCATTCTGATTCAAGCATTCGAGTCAACTAGCATACGTCACATTAGTAATAAATTAAATCGAGTCTAAAATTTAAATGTAATTTATTTCAAGTTTTATATCACCTAACATAAGTCAAGAGGCCAATTAGGATCTGCTCCAGATGTCGGCCCCGCTCTCTTTAAACTTAACTTAATACAATGTCCCTACCACTCTACATAAAAGACCAGACTCATGGTTTTAAAGCCTATAGTTGGTTTAACTGGTTCCCGAGTCCAGACCGGGGTAACTCCAGATCTGCATTGCATTAGCTAGGTTTCGGGTCACAAATTTTTAGTACCCATTTTATACTTAGGTTCTGAGGCAAACTTAGGCTACAAGACCTCAACCTCTGGGAATTGAATCCCAACTTTCTAATAAAATTGATCATTCAAATTAAATACCTCTTTCAATCAAATTCAAACCCAATACATAGGATAGGCTGAGGCATTTTTGAATTATTTTAGAATCCTGGGTGCCTCCTACCCTTCCTTGTTTGACCTCTAGAAAAAATTGCTCAATCTTAAACCAATCCTAATTGAAAATTCCAACACTTATCTCCTTTGACATCAATCTTTGATAATCTTAAATAAAACTCATATCACTATTTTAATCGAGAGTATTCATAGAAAACTTTGGTTCCCCTACGATGTAATTAACTAAGAGGGCTTGTGTTCATAGGAGATTTAGAAACCCATATCTAATTTTCAAAATCAAATTTTTAAAAACCCTCAATTAATTATCTTTGGGAAAATCAAACTCGACGATCATTATTGTTATTTTCAAATGATCGATAACGGACGATATCCTCCTTCCTCTGGAAGATATATCATATTGTTATCATAACTTTGATCATGAAATTAATGATCTCTTTATTAGATTATTGCAATCAAATATTTGATCAAACATCACTTTGATCTTTTGAGATTATATGTTGTCTCCCCTTATGTATGACTATAATAATCGAAGTAAATTCAAAGTTTTGAAATTTGAACCTATTAGGGAATGATATGTTCACCTCCCAAGGTGATTTATCATTCATAATGAGCGTTCAAATTTAAAATTAAAATTCCAGAAATTAATTATTTCCCAAAGAAAATTAATCCTTTTTCAAAACTATATATTTTTAATCAAACAACCAGTATGAGATATTCTAATGATAGTAAAAGGTCCAATCCATCCAAATTTATGTTTTCCATTATAATATTTCTTCTTATAATAAAAAAGTAAGACATCTTGACCAAGAGAAAATTTGTGATCTAAAACTCTACATGCATGCATTTTCTTTCTCTACATTACAAATTTTTGAATCTTCATAAACTTTATTTTTAATACAAGTTTATTAACTATTCAAGTACTTTGGATATTTAGAATAGAGAAAAAGTTATCATTCTTTAAGTATACTTCACTTCTTTTTTTAGGATGAATGCTTTCATTTCTTTTCACCCATTGCTTTACAGATCTGGAAAGGAAAGGAAGACACTCCCAATGATGTGGATAGAAAATCAAATGTTCAACTTCCCCTTTTATAAATTTCATAGGCACAGAATTGCCAAAATTTGAATTTTAAAATGCTGTGGCAAGACCAAGCCTAGCGGTGTTATAAGAAGTGTTGCGGCCCTCTCTTCACTCTCTCAATTTTTTTTGAAAAACCATTGCTAAATTTAATCTACCAAGTACACAATAAATTTAAAGATAGGTTGCCTCCCATACACATTAAGTTTATAATCTTTGACCAGAATTGCTAAGATTTATCAATTTGGCTAGGTTACATTGCTACCAATCATTAAATAATTATCGCTTGGATCTTTTTCTTTTTACTTTATTTTAACTTTAGTATATCTTGAAAATGATCCAAGAGATCTACTACTGATTGAAATTGCAAGCTAACTTAATTGGGTTCCCAAATTGAAGTATCTTAACTTTACAACTAAGTTCCTATGTGCAACACTACATCGTCCATTGGTAATTTTCTCCTTGAAAATTGATTGCTTTTATCAAATCCTAGATTATATATAGGTATAGAATTAATAATAGGTTGTTGAGAATTATTCCAATTTAATCCTTAATTATTTTTACTAGAATTCTATTGATTATTCTGAGCAGTATTATTTGAACAATTAAAATTTGGATTATTCCTTCGACCTGGATTATATGTATTAGAGTAGAGATTATTTTTTCTTCCAATCAAATTAATATTTTCAATCCCTTATACATTATTTTTTTAATTAACTTTCGTTCCTTCAATTATAAAGATAATTCAATTCTAAATTCTATATTTTCTTCAATTGTGCTCAACTTCTTAAAAACTGCTGCAACTTGTGTAGTCAAAAATGCAATAGATTCATATACTCCTATTACTCTCTTATGATTTACCTTTTCAGCAGACCACTAAAAATTATTTATATCCATTTCCTCTATTAATTCATATGTTTCCTCAAATGGCTTAGACATTAATGATCCTCCAACTGTCTATTCTTACTCTAAGTGATCCTACTAATCCATTATAAAATATTTGAATAACTAACCAATCAAGTAAAGCATGGTGAGGGCATTACTAAGTATTTCCTTAAGTCTCTCCCAACTCTCATAAATCGATTTCTCTTCAAACTAAGTAAAATAAGTGATATCATTTCTAAGTTTAGCAGTCTCTGATGGTGGAAAATACTTAGCAAGAAGCTTATGAGCCAACTCATTCTAAGTGGTTATAGAGCTTGGGGGTAAGGAATTCAACCACATCTTAGCTTTATCTCTTAGAGAAAATTTGAAAAATCTAATTCTAATAACATTATCACTAACATTATTATACTTAAATATTACACAAACTTCTAAGAAACTGGCTAAGTGTAAATTGGGATCTTTAACAGGAGTTCCACTAATTAAGAATTTTGAACCATTTGAATTATAGTAGGTTTTAATTCAAAATCATTAGCTTCGATTGGCATCATGGTTCTAGTTCATAAAGATCATTCTACAATCAAATATCTTATGACAAAAAAGGGTGCCAAGCTTAGAATTATGAGGTGGATACTTTTGTTATAGGAATTTGAAGTAGAAATATTTGATTTGAAAGGTACTAAAAACAAAGTAGATGATCATCTTTCAAGACATAAACTAGAAGAATCTACATCCTATGAAAATGGTATTAATGAATTCTTCCCTAATGAACACTTATATTTATTACAGTTGAGTAGATTGCCTAGGTACATTGATATTATAAATTTTATTATAAGTGGTGTGGTTCCTTTAGATTTATCATCTCCTCAAAAATGAAATTGTTGCATGATGCAAAAAATTTCTTTTTGGATGATTCATATCTCTTTAAAAAATGTAACGATTAATTCATTATGTGATGCATCCCTGAGGATGAAATAAAACCCATAATTATGGAATGCCATGATTCACATTATGGAGGGCATTTTTGGAGGATTTAGAGTTGCTTCTAAAATTCTTCAATCATGATGTTATTAGCCTAATCTATTTAAGGATGGTAATTCTTTTGTTAGGAAATGGGTTTAATGTCAGAGAGTAGGTAATATTTCCAAAAAAAATTGAAATGCCCTTAAATTTTATGTTGGAAATTAAATTGTTTTATTTTTGGGGACTTAACTTCATGGATCCATTTATACAATCCTATCGATGTCAATATATCTTGATGGTTGTTGATTATGTTTTCATATGGATTGAAAGAGTTGCAACCCGAAAACTAATGCTCAGATAATACTTGAATTTTTAAAGAAAGATAACTTTTTAAGATTTGGAATGCCTAGAGTTTTGATCAGTGATGGGGGAAGTCACTTCTATAACAAAAGAGTGGAAGCATTGATCACTAAATTTGGTTTCCAACATAAGATTGCAATAACTTATCATCGTCAAAATAGCACCAAGATTAAATTAGTAATGAAGAGATCAAGATGAATAGACTATAAGTTCAAAATGAAAAGATTGGGCTCTAAAATTAGATGATGTATATGGGCTTATAGGACTGTTTTTAAAACCCCAATTAGTATGTCTCCTTTTGGTGTAGTCTTTGGAAAATCTTGCCACTTAATTTGTGAATTAGAACACAAAGCTTATTGGGTGGTAAAATTAATGAATTGCAATGTTAAGAAAGATGAAGAAAGAGGTTTGTAGATAAATTTTGCTTAATATGCCAATATTAAATAAGATCTATTTTAAACTATATTTAGGTTTCTTTTGTCAAATCTGCATAGATTAACATTATACCATTCCAAAGGACAGACTAATTTCTCACCAATGATTTGGGAAGATAAACCTTCAATTTATTTTTATGATCAAACACATCATAAAGTATATTTAAATCATCTAGAAGGATAAAAGAAATATTCACCAATCATTTTAATCATAAAACTAAATCAATGATTATATTTTCTTAATCAAATCTGCATAATGAATCTTCAATTCATTCATAAGGATAAAATAAATATTCACTTATCAATTCAATCAAGAAAGTAAATTAATGAATTTATGTTCATAATCAAATTATATTAGGAATATTCAATTCATCCAAAAAAGATAAAAAGAATATCCACTTATCATTTAACCATGAAAGTAAATTCATCTATTTACTTTCATAATCAAATATGTAAGAAATATTTAAATTACCCCTAAGGATGAAAAGAATGATCACTTATCTTTTGATTATCAAATTAAAGTAATGTTTAAAGCTTAGCTCTGCGTCCACCAATTTTTCCCCTACCCTAGAAAGAAACTAAGATATGATTTATTTTATTCTTGATTATAGATTTCCTATATGTTCAAGCCCTTTTAATTAATTACATCTCCTATGAGAATATTCTTAATTAAAGTAAAGACTAAAGAATTTTAAATTCATATAGATTTAAAGAAATTCTTAGGCTATTAAGATTTTAATGCACTGACTTTAGATTATAGATTCTACAGTTATAATTAGAGTTTTGATTTATTTTAGATTTTAAAATTTGAAAGAACTGAATAAGAAGGGAATGGGTAGAGACTGGGGGGCGTACACAATCTAGACTTATAATTGCCTAGAGTGAGTAACCAGCTAACAATCCTATCACAATCAATCGCCATATAAATGCAAGATTAGATGAGCTCTATCCTAGGAATTAAGGATTTATAATAAAAAATATATTACAATAAAGACTCTATAATATGTATATGATCGCTCAATGAAATGATGCATGAATAATAATGTATAATAATTTTAGAGTACAACCCAAGGTCTGCTATAAAAAAATGGTGGCCATGCTCTACCAACAATAAGCCTACATTTCTATACTTATTTAAATCTTGATTTGAATATGATTGTTTATTTTTTTCTTTAATTTTCTGAAAGCTAGATATTTAAAGTACTTCAAAAGATAATGATCTTTAAAGGAAGAAGAATCATTTTCTTTTGGAATCAATATTTGATATAAATAATCATTTTCTATCGTTTATAAAACTTGACACTATATAACTCAATCTAGCTATACAAAGATCTAGAATATTTATATTTACATCATTTCTTTTATATTTACATCATTACCTAGATACATTATACTTTGCAGGAATGTTAAAAAGAGCAGTTATACAAAAATGTACATATGAAGAGTAAGTGTGAGCACTTTCACACTAATAGAAATATAAATAAGATAGTTAGAGTATAGAAAGTGAACATAAACATGAGTACCCTCAAAGCAAGGCACTCCACAAGTAAACAAAATGAAAGAACTGGCCTAGCCTAGGCTAAGGTTGGTTGTCCTAGCAAACCATCTAAGTGTGTGTATAAAGGTTGTACAGTTTGGAAAGGTCCTAGGTTTTATTAGTTTAAAGTTATCTACAAATGAATTTGTTTGTTTAAGGTTTTTATAGGGTGGTTTTGGATTCGGATACTTCACTACATCAAAGTGGAGGAAGTGATTTGTAAGGGCTTCTCAGCCTTACTGTAGGGGAAAAAGGTTAGTCACTAGTGTTAGTGCAATACTTAGAGTGGAGGACTCCGGGGAGTGGACGTAGGTCAAGATTGACCAAACCATTATAAAACTCTAGTGTGTTTGATCTTGTGTTTACCTTTACTTTTTTAAATTTTACTTCCTTCATCTTACTTATTGCATATCTGTGATCTATGTGTTCTTTGTTTTGCAAAAATTAAATATCTTATTTTTTTCAAAAACAAAAAAACAAGAAAAATTCATAAAGTAAAAGCTGGGAAAAAAAATTTCTTCTTTGGAAGTATTACTTAAAGTCAAAATAAAGTTTTTTTTATTAGTGTTATCGAATTATTCATTAAATCATAAACTTCTCAAATAGATACTTTTTAAAGGGAATTTTTTAAAACCAATTCACCTCTCTCTTGGTGTACATTTGTAGTTCAAGTCGGTCTACCAACCCACATTTGAGCTTTCTATCTCATGCATTGGTTTAAGCTTTAGGGTTTAAGTCCAATGGGTTCAAATCAATCCAATGTTGATTATGAACAAGTTTAAATCATTCCCAATGGTTTAATCTAAGATGCCATATTAAGTTGCATGAAGAGTAAACTTTTATGAGTTACGATTTAGGGTTTTGAAGGGCATGAAGGCTTCCAAAGGTCATTAGAGAGGTTCTAAGGAGGTGATTGGTCAAAATTTAAGTGTACATATTAACTTTCAAAGGCCTCACCTTTGGTTTAAACCATGCTAGACTATCTTTCTTCAAAAAAGGTGATTATGATGGCTTAAGAGTTTTAAACGTGGAATTGATCTCATACAAAAATGAGGTTAACACTTATTACTTCCATACATAACTCAAATGCACACTAATATATTGCCTCATTTTGTTAGCTTATTTTCTTTCAAATATAAATTTAATAAATAAAATATTAGTGCCACTTTAAATCAATGCATAAATTGCTAATATGAAATATAACCAATAATATCCTAATTTTTTTATTAATATCCCATCTAATGAAAAATTATGAAATATGCTAATATGAACCTTCCTAAGTGCAATTATGAATTTTAATAGAGTTTAATAGTTTTTAATTAATCAAGATTTATAAAAGTTTCAAAGATATTTACTCTTTATCAACATAATATTGATCGCCTAATTTAACATAATTCAATCAATTATCATTATGTTTGAACTTCTTAAGACTTTATAATGTGATAATAGAAGAGGAACATGTACAAATTTTTTTATTATCTATACTTAACTTCCTTTTTTCTTATTTTAAACAACAAACTTTGTTAGCTAATTATATCTGAATAACTTTTAATAAACATTGGTCCTTTATTTCACTTATTTCATCAAGAGCTATTCACGCTAAAGTGTATTGAAAGTTTTATGATTCCATTAATACGCAACTAGATTATGCTATAAGGCTAAATTAAGCCTTCAATTCCATATAATTTCATGATTAGTTAAACCAAAAGCAAGTTAGGTAGGTGCTTAAGTGTTATAGGAGTTCTATTTATTAGGAAGTTTAAATTTAATAGAAATATTAGTTATTATTAGTCAACTAATTTATTATTTCTTTAATTTTATGCCTTTTCAAGTACTAAATTTTTTATCTAATTACTTTCAAATTTTATGTTATAGCTAAATAAAAGTGAGGCAAGAATCATAACCTAAGTCATAATCACATCAAAACAGAAGACAAATAATAAGTAACAAGTTTTATTAGATCACTAAAGGATATATCTACAACTAACAACTCCTAAACAAATTCTTACTAGTTGTCGGGATGTTTTGGGATATCATGTTTGCAAGGATGTTAAATTCTTTTTCCTTAAAAGCTATCTTCCAAAAATATCAAAGCCACATACATTGTCCTCATTCTTAAATTTCATCATGAAAATAATATTTCTAACTTCGGGCATATCTCCTTATGTAACACTTTGTAAAGAAATAATATCTAAAATTATTGTTGAATCACATAAACACATCATTCCACACATAATACACCATAACCAATTGATTTTCTATAAAATGGAATCTCAATATACAACATTGTGTTGGCTAATGAGATCCTTATTATTGTAAGGTTAAAAATGACAACTTCTTTTGTGTCAAATTAAACATATTCATAGCTTTTGACTCTATCTCAGAGAAATTCTTATTCAACGAATACAACAAAAGACTTTCTTGGCATTATTATTGGCTGGATTAAAGCTTGAATTGAGAATGTTCATTATTTTATCTGTATCAATGGCAATCTAGAAGGTTTCTTTGGATCTTCCTCTAGCCTAAGGCAAGGATGTCCCCTCTCACCCTACATATTTTGAATTGTGGTGGATGATCTATCTAATCTTTTTTATAAAGCTATTATAGATAATTCATACTCTATCGTTACTAAGGAAACACTTCACTTCTCTCTTTTATTATATATTGACAACTTATTATTCTTTGGGAAAGCTAAGCTTCATAATATGAAGGTGTTGAAGGACATCCCCTATTATTTAAACCATTTATTCATGTTAGATATCAATCATATCAAAAGTTCTATTATTTTCACTAATCTAATTTCTAATTAGAGTCAACTAAGATTCTCAACTTGCCCTATACTTATAATATTATCCCTTACTTGGGAATTCCTATTTCGTATAAATGACTCATTACCTTTAATGGATGGATGGAAAGCAAAATCTCTCCCAATATTCTTGTTTTGCTTGGTTAGCCATTTACAATTTTGCTTAATTACTTATTAGATTAGAGGTGTAGTTTTGCCTAAATGCTACTATAAAATAATAAATTAGTTGTGCTCTAGGTTCCTTTTTCATATATTAATGCCAAGAAGCTACATTTAATTTTTTTGTCTAATATTTATAGAACTAGGAAAATTTGGGGGGTTGGGAATCCCTAATCCCTTAGCTAATAATTTTCTGACAACAATGCTTTGCCATGGAGGCCTTGGGATTCTAACAAGCTCTTAGCATGCTAGTGGAACTATAAACACAAGTCTATTTGGAATTCTAACTCCATTAAGGGTTCCAAAATCTATAAAAATCTGAAATTTATGGCAAATAATATCAAGCCTTATATCACCTCTATTGTATATGATGGTAGCAAAATCTCCCTTCTTTAGGATCCTTGTTGCAAGCCGACTACAGTCCTTCCAACCTTCATTGCCAAATAATGGTCCTTCTAACCTCCATCACCTATTGACTACAGTCCTTTCGACCTCTGTCGCTAGACTACAATCTTTCTAACCTCTATCGCCCACCTCTTATGGTTCTTCCAACCTCCATCGCTAGACTATGGTATTTTCGATCTCTGTCGCCAGACTATTATCCTTCTGACCTTTGTCACCATATAATCGTCTTTTCGACCTTCGTCGTTTGTCGACTACGGTCCTTCCGACCTCCATGGGCAGACAACGATCTTTCTGACCTTCATCTACGACCCTTCCAACCTCCATCACCAGATAACAATCCTTCTAAACTCCATCACCTACTAACTATAGTCCTTTAGACCTTTGTTGCTAGACTACAATCTTTCCTGCCTCTATCACCCACCAACTATGGTCCATCCGACCTCCATCGCTTAATAAAAATCTTTCTAACCTTTGTTAATCACCAATTATGGTCCTTCCGATCTCCATCACTTAACAACGATCTTTCCAACCTCCGTCTGCTGCTGACTATAGTCCTTCCGACCACTGTCACCCGACTACAATCATTTTGACCTTCATCTCCTACTAACTATGGTCTTGTTGACAAACAAGCATGTTTATACTAATTCTTCCAATTCCCACCATAATATACACTTTATATGATGTATATTTGCTACATGAAGCCAAAACCATCCCCCCAAGGAAGGTTCTCATTTATAATCGACTACAAACACTAGTAGATTCACTCAAACTAGGTTAGGCCCCATGGTTTTTTCCATTTTTAGTAGTCTCTATGTAAAAAATCTGGTCTCTCATGAACGCTTCGCCACTCTCTTTTACTTTATTGTGTGATGGATCTTCATACAAAGTTAATATGTCAAACTTTATATTTCTCTATCACCATGAATATTCTAGGATGTAATAGTTTATCGCCATTTGTGGGAACATAGTTTCTAACTGGGGGTAACTTTTTTGCTCCAATCTTAAAAGGTCATTCATGTCAACATCCTGATATCAGCCATTGTTGCATTAATTTCATGGAAATCAAATATGGACTAGGGGAAACTTGACTACAACTGTGACCAAAAAAAACTCCTCCAATGTTTTCAACATTTAAGACAATATCATGGAAAACTATTTTTCATAAAGCTTATAGAAAATATGATGATGTTTCCAATAAATTACAAGCTTTATACAATCTCTAGCTAGACTTCTACTCCTTGGGCAAGATTTTCATCTCAACCTAAAAAAGGCAGTAACAGTATAAAGATAGACTATTCTTCACCTTTAATTTGAGATATACGTGGTATTCGCCCCATCCCAATCACAGTATAATTGATCCTAGGGGGATTTGATATGACCTCTTCCACATAGGTTAACATCATTTAGTAATGCTTTGACTAGCAACCTCAAATAGGTCAAACATCCTGGGGATGTCAATCAAATCTTAAAATTCTTAATTCGAGAAATACACAATCTTTATTATGTCTCAATCATTGGATGATCAATCCTAAGGGGATTCGAGCCAACCTCATCCACACAGGTTAACGTTACCAAATAATGCACTGTTAAATAATCTAGGATATATCATACATCCTTAATGCATTCTCTTGGCCTCTTCCACATAGGTTAATATCATCGAGCAATGCTCTGACAAATAACCTCATATAGGTCATACATTCTTGATGGATTCTCTCGACCTCTTCTACACTGGTTAACGTCATCGAGTAAGTCTCTGATAAATAACCTCTAATAGGTCAAACATCCATTATAGATTTTCTCATCTTTTTCAATACAAAGCAACACTTTAACAAGTAACTCCAGGAAAGCTCACCTATAAGGTAGCCTCAAAGGAAAGCTAGTAATTGATAGAGTCTTCACTAGAAAGACTCTATGAGAGTAAGTGATTAATAGGGCCATTACTTATTCAAAGTCCATAGAAGTCTAAAAAGCCTCAAAAGGCACAAGTATACAAAAACCTTAGTAGGCTAAAAATTCTCAAAATGCATATGTATACAAAGACCTTTACATGTTAAAAAGCCTCAAAAGGCACAGCTACATCAAAATCTCATAAGGCTTAAAGCTACTAAATAGAGTACAAGTAAATCTCAGAAGAATAAAAGTTATAAAAATCGTAGAAGAATAAAAGCTATAAAAGGGATAAATATACACTTCATTAATTATTCAAAATCTCAGAAGAAAAAAGGCATAGATATATTCTTCTTTGATTATTTAAAAATATTATAAGAATAAAAGTTATAAAAGGGATAAATTCCTCTAATCTAGTTGCTCTAACCGGGGGAAATATATCAAAGTATATCTCAAAAATGCATAAATGACTTAGTTTTCTATGGGGAATAAGTTCATTTCAAATGAAAAATAAGCATCGAGCTCATACAAATATTTTAAATTCATATACAATGTCACTGGACTTACATAGCAAAATTCTACAATAGGTTCAAGTGTACATTCATTTTCACCAGGAGCTAAATTAAAATTACATCGATATCATCTTGTGCACTATAATAAATCCAGATGATCAAAAAACTACTTGCAAACTACCGGTCTCCACTTAATTAGCAACTTGAGCATACTATTACATTATTATGATCAACAAAATGTTTGATCCCATCAATCTGGATATCCATCTTCTGCCTCCATCAGTATATTATCTCCAACAAAATGAAGCATCTCTTTCATCAAGGAAAGATCAGAGCCCTCACAAGCCTTCAATTATTTGGCACTTTTTATATGCTGCTAAACTGCTTCCATCGGCACACCACCTTACCAACTTTGTCAGGTCATTCATTATTCTCCTTCAGTTATCTTGATTGTCTACTACTCTAAATATAGTATAATGTAACCACAGACATCATCGGCCCTTCGCTTGATGTCCTCCATCAGTCCTTCACCTCTTATTAGCCCTCATCAGCCTCTCGCTAGACTGCTATTAGTAGCACACTTTCTAATTATCTCCTTCAACTAAAACCTGGCCACCAACTACCACCGGACTTCCACCTAATAGTTGACCACTTAGACTCCAATCACCACCAAAATTTCACTCAAATGGTGATCGCCACCGGACTTCTACTCAATCATCATCAAAATTTAGTTCACCTGTTGATAATCATCGGTTCTCCTCCCAGTTGTTGTTACAGCTGTGTCTTATCAAATCACCCTTCCATACAAGAGGTAGTTGTTCTTCTTCTATCAAGGGTTGTCTATTGAGAGAATAAGCTTCCATCGTGACTTCTCCTACATAAAAGAGGGGCACTAAAGCTTGATAGGAGATGAAACCTATCTCAGATAGTGGAATTCAAATAGATGAGAAGAAAATAAAAGGAGGAGAAAGTTTCTTGTATACAAAAGAGGGGCATTGAAGCTTTATAGGGGATGTCACCTATCTTAGGTAGTGGAATGCCTCTAATATAAGAATAAAAGAGGAAAAATTGAAAGAAGGTCAGAAAATTTTTCTTCTACACAAAGAGGGGCCCTGAAATTTGATAGGGGATACAACCTATACAAGACTAAGGGAATTCTTCTACTATAAGAAAACTAGAGGAGAAGAGAAAAAGAAATGGTGCAATTTCTCCCTTATCCCAGGTGGGTTATTTATAGTTGAAAAAGGAACGAGGAATATTCTATAAGAATAAGAATATTCTAAAAATATTCCAAGAATATTCTAAGAATAACAATATTCTGAGCATATTCAAAGAATATTTTAAATGAATAAAAATATTCCTAAGAATATTCTTTAAAAGAGAGAAAGAGAGAGATAGAGAGAGAGAGAGAATCTCTTCCAAAAAAAAATCTTTTTTAAAAAATCTCTCTAAAAAAAGTGGAAAAAATAAAATAGTTATTTACCACCAGCTATGGTTGGCGCGCGACGGCCAAGCGGCGCGACCCAGACCACAAGTCCAGCCACGAAAACATGAACAAGCATGTGATTGTGCAGGGCAGCCCGAGCAGACTCACAGTAGTGCACGAGAGCCTAAGTAGGCAGGCAACGCATGATGACGGTAGGTTGCCAGCAGTGACAGTCTAACGATTCTACTTCCAAGTTGAGTATGTGCCCTATTTTAGGTCAAACAGTCCAAATCGGAGTTTTTGGGGTCTTTGAGACCATTATTTTATGTTCTGAACTCACTTCTGATATTTTTGGAACTAATCACGATCTCTCATGTCACGGTTGTACTTTTCTCAAGTTTTAAATCATATCAAAAATTTATCATAAGTTGTAATACATATTTTTGGACTTCTTGAGCTTCTACGTCAGAAAATAAGGGGGCAGCTAATATATCATAAAAATTTGATCATGATCGGACATGAATCTATAGGAAAAATTAATTTGGAAACTTCCAAAATTAAATTTGAGACCATTCGAACTCTAATTTCTGCAAATTTATAAGCGAACTGAGCATCTCAAAAAGACTAACCCAATGATACCAAATTCGACCCAATCCGAGCCCAAATGGGTTCAAATCAAAGACCCGAAGTGCATTTTGGAAGGTTCAAATAATAAATTGGATGACCAAATGGTTTCCAAATATGGCATGCCTATAATCGGATCGAGTGGCTCGATGAGATGAATCCAATGACCTCAAGACCGTCGAACTCTAACATCATTAAGGCACTCAAATACTTGATAAACTGTTTTATAATCAAGGGAGTTGATATCGGTCGTCCATTTAAAATGCTCCCAACATGCCCTTGATCTTCTCCATATTTACTTGCCTTGACACTCCCAAAAAACTATAAATAGACCCTTCATTCTTCATTGAGGGAGGTGGAAAGAGGGAAGCAAGGGGGAGAAAAGAAGAGAGGAAAGGAAGAGAAATCAGAGTTCTCTTGTCACCATTCCTCGACCGGCACCCGGCCACCGACCGTCGCTGGACTTCTGCTCATCCACCTATCATCATCAGACTTCCGACTGGCTACCAATTGATGCCGAATTTATGCTTGACCACCAGCCATCACCCGACTATGGCCTTTCCAACCTCCGTCGCCCTACGGTCCTTCCAACCTTTGTTACCTAACCACGGTCATTCTAACAACCATCACCAGATTATGGTCTTTTTGACCTCTATCGCCCGCTGACTACGGTCCTTTCGACCTTCATCGCCAGATAACAATCTTTTCGACCATCGTTGCCCCTCAACTATGGTCTTCCTGACCTTCGTTGCTAGACTACGGTCTTTCCGACTTCTATCGCCAGCCGACTACAGTCTTTAAGACCTCCGTCACCAGACTACGTTCTTTCTAACCTTCGTCTTCGAGTACAGTCCTTCTAACCTTCGTCGCCAAATAATGGCCTTTCCGACCTCCATCGCCTACCGATTACAATCCTTCCAACCTCAGTTGCCAGACAAAGGTCTTTTCGACCATCATCGCCCGGTGACTACGATCCTTCTGACCTCCATCGCCAGACTACGTTCTTTCCGTCCTCTGTCGCCCGCCGATTACGGTCTACAACCTCCATCACCGAATAATGGTCCTTCTGACCTCCTTCGCGTGCCGACTACGTCCTTCCGACCTTCGTCGCAATACTACGGTCTTTCTGACCTTCGTCGCCCACCGACTATGGTCCTTCCGGCCTCCGTCGCCTGATAACCATCTTTTTGACCTTTGTCGCCCGCCAACTATGATCTTTTCGACCACCGTCACCCGACTACGGTCTTTCTAACCTCCATCGCCAGCCGACTATGGTCCTTCTGATCGAATGAACATATCAATACTAATTCTTCCAATTCCCATCATATAATGTACTATATATGATATATATTTGCTATATCATGTCAAGGCCTTGCCCCAAAAGAAGGGCCTCATTTGTAATCGACTGCAAACACTATTGGATTCATTCAAATTGGACTTCGCCCGAGGTTTTTCACTCTTTTAAAGGGTTTTCACATAAAAACTCTGGTGTCACTTATGAACGTTATATCCCTCTCTTTTATCTGATTGTGTGCTGAATCTTCATACAAAACTAAGACCTTAAACTTTATATTTTTATATCGCCGCAAATATTTCAGGATGCAATAATTATTATTTACAATAATTGATTGAACTTTACCCTCATTTTACCCAAAACAAAATTACCTTATACCGATAACTAACCTGTAAAGAACCCGTGGGCATCGAATATTTGTGGGTAAATTCATTGCTTAAGCTGCTGCTATCAAAGCAGGTTGGGCGATACACTGATAGGAGGTTGAGTGGCTCATCATCATTTACCCCGACGCACACCCACTTTAATGCATTTTCAAATATTTGCAAACTGTCATATTCATCTTTTTAATCGTTAAGTAGTCAACAGACCAACGGGTCTGCCTTCCCATGCAAGCTGTAGCCATCTCATCAAAACTGCGCACAGCGCCACCAAGACAAAAGAATAAAAGATAGTCGCACCGACACGCTAATTCAATAATCATGAAAAACAAAAATCTTATTACATATTAAATATTTAAAATTGTATAAAATAAAAGAGGATGGACCCACAGCTCAGCTGTATCCAGTAGAGCAGAGCGAATCTTCCGCCCCCCATAAGATACAAAGACAACGACCTCTTTTACTCTTGTACTATGGGGGAAAAAAAGGTATTACAGGAAACAAATTCTGTGCGGATGGTTTGGTTAGGCTTCTTTCATAAATTAGATTGAGAAATTGATTTGTCAAAATATAAATTTAATAAAAAATTTTAAATTTTTTATCAATTAAACTAATTAATGCAAATTTTAAAAAGCAGTTCAAATTTTATTTAAATAAATATTTTGAAAATTCAATTGTCAAAAAATATCGATATTTTTCTGCTACAAAAAAGGTATCTGCTTTCTTTACTGCACCATTCGGATGCTAAAACAAGCACAAAACAGCTGCAGGATTATTTAAGCGAGACAATCTTGAACTGATTCAGCTCTTCTCCAAGTAAAACGCCAATTCAAAGCCACTGCTCTTTCAACAACTTTCTTTTGACATGGCTACACTGTTCAATGCCTTATGCATCACTAAGAGAAGAAAACATGGTTGAAAATATAGGCATGGATGAACCGAAACAATTAATAACAGTTAAGGTCTACAACATTATCTCCATGTAAATATATATAAATAGCAGGCAGTAGCAGGGCTTGCCATTATTTCAAAGAATTCAATGCAGAGATGATCAACTGCAAAAGTGCATGAACAACATTGACCCCTCATAAATTTCCCCTCTTCAAAACTAATAAAGAATCAAACACCTCAGCTGCCACCCATCTTCCACTGAACAAACTACACAGGGTGAGTCTCATCTCCTGCTCCAGTTGACCGGATCAACGAGCAAGACTCGCCGTTAACGAACAAAGATGAAAAGTAACAAAAATTGCAACACTCCCTTGTGTTTTTTATCTACAGCATAACAGATAAATTCATCTCGTTTTAAAGGGAGTGCAAGAAACCCATCAGCTCGTATGGTACCTCAGCTTGATAGCCAACTATCAGTGCTCAGTTGCAGTCCAATCCACACTCCTCCAGCACCGGCCCATCAGATTTTGGCAAAAATGGATCAATTCGAACCCATAAGAGCGAGAAGATCGAAGCAAGAAGAATTGACCACACAATAATGATGGTCGGAGTCCGATTTTGTTTCCCAACCAAACCTTTCAGGAAGGGATATAAGTGCACAATCACCCAAAATGCAAAGAAAAGCCTGCCAAAAAGAGGCCCCCAAGATTCATATCCATTGTTTATGGCATTGGAAACACCGGCAACCACGCCAATCATGTTAATCACAAGCAATGTCGTCGGAGGGATAAGTAGTGTGGTCCACTTGAAAGTATAGAGCTCCGAAAACTCCTCGTCATCACCTGCCTTCGATGTCACAGTAAAGTTTGTGTCTATGCCAGCCAGAACCTTAAGAAGACCCTGAAACACTGCAAATAAATGAGAAGAAACACCACCAATGACCCAGAACTGCTCATTTCTCCACCAGTCATCAATTCCAATGCCACTCCATCTCATCTCAAGGATGCTTGTTGCAAAAATGCTAATGAAAAGAGAGATAAACCACAAGCTCGCTACATTGCTCAACTGCCAGAATAACATGAGAAAATTATTTTAGATGTAAGATTTCCAAAACAGTGAATTTTCGAATGGTGATGTAGTTATCATACCTCAGGAGTGATAAATTTTCCAGTTAGCAAGCAAACAGCAGGCAAAGAACAATAAGCCAAAAGTGGAATTGATGTAAAAGGATAAACCGTGGCATTTATGTATGAAAATCGTTCGAGCCACTTCAGCCCACCACCATAACCATACCATAATGGACAATGCCTACTCAAGAAAATTTCTACAGAACCAAGAGCCCACCTAAGGACCTGGTGGAGACGATCGGAGAGATTGAGGGGAGCAGAGCCTTTGAATGCAGGCCTAGGAGGTATGCAATATATTGAGCGCCAGCCATGACAGTGCATCTTAAATCCTGTCAAGATATCTTCTGTGACAGAACCGTAGATCCATCCAACCTACATGTATGGGGAAAAAAATTTTCATGAGGCAATGTAAGCCAGCAGCTCATGTTCTGCACAATAATCAGGTTTGAAACTCTACCTCTTTTCCCCAGTCAGTTTTGTCTTCATATCCACAACTAATAACATGGATAGCTTCTTTTAAAAGTGAGGCAGGAGAAGCACTTTTGAGTGTTCCACCATTCTCCAATAGAGTAGAGGCAACAAATACAGGTGATTGGCCAAACTTCTTTTCTAACTTTTGTTCAGACATAATGGCAGTTTTTTTACTCTCAATCCCTGTTGGTGTTACAAGAATTGATTAAGTGGGAACCAGAAAATAAATAGTTTACGAATAGTACACAAAAATATAACACCTTATGCAAAGTTCCAAATATAGGCAGATAAAAGTTTTAGGATTCGAAGCACCTGTCACACTCTCAAAAGCAAGCAAGCAAGCAGCAAGTGTATACAGCAACATTGTTTAGCATATGGATGAAAAGGTTAAAATTTAAAATCATTGCATGTTTTCTTGCATTAGGTGAAAGCCAGAATACACCATAATACAAATTAAGTTTAATGACGGACGAATAAATGCCAATTCATTTGCGTACTCCTAAGGGATTATCTATGCTTTGAATTGATAATGCAATCATAAAAAGTAATAGGAAAAAAAAAAGAGAATAAGACGAAGTAACATAAAAAGCCAAAATTGATGGATTCACATAACAAAATAAAATAATATTATAAAACTTTGTAGAAATTTAAATGATAGTAAAGCTACCAGAACAATATTGTTAAGTCATATTTTTAGTGTAGGAACCAGGAGTGCAATTTTACCTTCAATTCCATCCTCTCTACCCACCAAAGCTAATGCAGGCGCACCACTCTCTCCCCTCCTTGAAGTTTTCATTTTCTTTTCTTGCTTGGTTTTTGAATTCTTCTTCCTCTTGTTCCTTCCAAAGCAGCAGCAGCAGCAGCACCACTTGGGCATGCAGTTGCAAGTTCTTGTGGGTGGTTTCTTCACTTTGGGAGCATCAAAACCATAAAATGCTTGCCTCCGGAAAACACATCCAGTTCCGACATAAATTGGTCCTTGAATACCATCAAGCCCCTTCATGTTGATCTATAACAAAACACTTAGGGTCAGTTTCTCATCGATTGAATAGTGTCTAAGCATTTTCCAAAAAAAAAAAAAAAAGAAGATACACAAGCTTACATCAAAGAATACAATGTTCCGGTTAGCATAACGATCATGACGATCAATACCATCAAATCTCTGTGGAAATTGTACATAGCACACTCTCTTTCCAATTAGGGGATCCATCATAAAACACATTGATTCCCTGATAGCCTTACTATTGTTGAAGTAGTGGTCGCAATCCAAGTTCAACATATAGGGTGCATTTGTCAGTACAGCTGATACCCTAACCTGTTGCAATAACAGCAAGCAAGAATTTGTATAGCTAAATCAAAGGCATATCAGTACGTCAACAAAGAAGGTTCTAAAAGTATATATTCCTTACCAGAGCATTCATAGCACCGGCCTTTTTATGGTGATTGAACCCAGGCCTCTTCTCCCTGGAGACATAAACCAAGCGTGGTAGTTCATTTCCATCCATGTCATGTCCACCACTTTGGCCCAGAAAGACCTAAGAATTCAAAGGAGAGTAGAAAATTTAAATGGAAATGCAATAAAGAATGAAATTTAGATGCCAAAATAAAAAAAGGTCGCAATGTCAGGAAGTTAGACCTGAATCATTCCAGGATGATCTCGAACATTATTTCCAGGCCATAAAGTCCCATCCTGCATTGTCCACCCCTCCTCAGGAACCTTCTGAGCTTTGGCAACCAAAGCATTGATTCGTACTTTGAATTCTTCGTATTCTCTCTGCAGAATGTAACATATGTAAGTTTCATATTGAATAAAAGATACTTTTTCTTGGTCAATACAGAATCCTTGAAGGAACAATCTTTCCATTACCTTCATTGCTCTTCTCTCTTTTACAAAGGATGGTAATACTTTATCTTTCAAATAGTCTATCTTTTGTTGGAAATACCATTCCGGTGCTCTTGGCTCAATGTTAAATTTCTTGCAGAATGGAACCCATTTTTTTGCAAATTCCGATGTTTCAGACAATGCTTCAAATGTAAGCATTGCGGCGCCATCATCAGAAACATAGCAAGAAACTTTGTCAACCGGGTAATCCACAGCAAGAATAGACAAGACTGTGTTTGCTGTGACCAACGGAGGTTCCTTCATAGGATCAACAGTACTGACAAATATGTCAATAGGGGATAGTTGAGAAGGTAGACCTTCTTTGTCATACCTGAAAAAAGAACAATATAAATTAGAACAGTTCAGTTGAAAATACGATTACATGTAGAGAGGACTAAATAAGTTCTACAATGGACGGCTTAACTTGACCTTAATGACAATCTGTCAAGGTAAGTCTCCCTCTCAATTGGAATCCATTTTGGGAATTGATCAAGAATCCATGAAACAGCAAACCAGATTTCACAGATAACTGAGATGAGCCACAATGCATATGCATCAGGCACAGGATGTGTGACCCGGTAATGAAAGAAAAATCCAACAATAACTAGCCTAATTATGATAATCATTCTGTACGGATTAATTTGGCTAGAAGGTATGGGAAGCTTTCTTGATAGCGGCTGTCGGGCTTCATCCATTCTGTCAGAAAAAAAGGAGAAGCTTAAGGTAATTAACACAGAATAGGCGTATTTAAGCCTTAAAGAAAATAACTAAAACTCCTGAAGAAGCATCATGATAGGGAGTTAACAACGAAATATGCAATAGTTGTAGTTAAATCTAACTCAAATTTTTCAAAGATACACTATCCTTTTTATCTTTTTGAGGCACAAAAAATATGAATTTAATTCACCATGGATATTTGAATCTTATGCTAGTTTAACGTCATGATTATTTTACTTTTGTTAGAGCTATTTTAGTCCGACATCATAAGATCTTTTACAATGTAAGAATAGTGCAATTACAGGCAGTTTAATGGCAAGAGAAAAATATGAAATGAATCACAGAAGTGATAAATAAAATTACCACAACATCTGTTGTGCTATTCTTTGTGGCAAGGAACATGTTTGAGGTTTAAGTGTCTTAGTAACTATCTGAAAAGGTTGTTTTCCGAAACCACTATTGCAATGAAGCAACTTATTAACCATACTACAATTTGTTGCAAAAGCAACGAAGCTTCCCCCATAATGAAGCTCAAAAGAATTCTAGTGATAGGTAATTCTTCTTACGGGAATCTAGTATAACAAATAGAAAGGCCAGAAGAGAAAGTAACACATTAGCATGTGTTATTAATTAAGATCAACAATTAAGCACAAGTAGGCTGAATTTTAAAAAGACAAATAAGTGTAGGGTCTTACAAAGGCAAGTCGGGCCCATCACCATCATTATCCCAATCCTTAACACCGTTTTCATTTACATGCATCTGCAACTTTTCTTGCTTCTGCTTCCAATTCTCCATTCTCTCCTTCCAAGCAATGCTTCCATAACCATAAGCAGCAAGATCTTTTGAAGGATCCATGGATCTTGGTTGTACTGAAAGGAAAGAAGATAAAGCAAAACATCATCAACATAAGCAAGAAAAATGCATTATTGCTAAAAAATTCAATTGAATTTGTAAACAAGAAAGCTTATTTTTTTAGAAAATTCAACGATCTGATTCTTCAGATCCATGTACCAGGAAGACTTGAATCTGAAAACGGCAGAGGGTGGATCCTCTTTCCTCCGCCCCCCATGAAGGAAGGAACAAGAGCATGCTGTTCTGGTGGGATATCATCAACCTGCAGTCAGCCAAAAGCATTAATTCTTAACAAGGACTGAAAATTAAGGATCACCAAAGAGCATAAAGATTTTTTTTTTTCATGATAAAAGAAGACCATAATTGACATTCTCATTTCTAATGGTATATACATCTATATTAAAAACGAAATTTCGGTAATTATAATACAGAATAGGCAAATGTCAAGTCCAAATACCATTTGGCCATTGGTGAGTAAAGGAACTTGAGGCATTGTGTGAAATATTTGAGATGATTCCACATATCCTCCTCGACCATAGCTCATGTGTCCCTGCATCATGAACTCAGCAAGATATTGCCCATCCCTCTTATCCCTTCCAACAAAATTGAACTCATTCTCAAGATCATCCACATCATCCTCTTCTTCATCTCCGGCTACTCGAGCACACCCTGCCCATTTATCACAAACAAGAAAATTAGTAAGCTCGATAAAGGCTACAAAAGGAAAAACTCCAGAAGAAAAAAGATTACCCCTGAGACGCTTGAACCTGGTTTTGCATTGTGGACAGACTTGGCTTCCTTCTCTGCGTTCATACTCATAGCAGGTGCGGCAAATGGGGAAAGCACACTCATTGCAGGCGACGAAGAGCTCTCCATCTGCGGTAAGCCCAACGTCGTCGCCACATATCTGACAGATTTGACCACTGAGATGTTCTAATGGCTTCGGCTGCAACAAAAAAAAAAAATTATAAAAAAGCAAATCTGATCAACTGTGAAAGAGAACCGAAAGTAACCACCATGAGCTGTGGGAGATGGAAACTTGAATACTTACTCCTGGTTCCCCGTCGCGGCGGATAACGACGAGCTCGTTTCTATTGTGAGAACCAGCGACTAGACCGGCACTTGCCTCCATTTTCCCTTCCCGGATCTAACCCAGCTCGAAAAATCCGCCTTCGAAAATTTCGAGAAGAAAAGTGATTCCTTTTTGGGTGATCAATAGCGGAAGTGGATCAAATCTTAGAGTTCAACCATCGGAGAATGAGTAGAGCATGGATGGGGGAAGCACTTTGGGGATGAGAGGTAGCCCTTCCCTCCTTTCTTTCTCTCTCCCTTTCCTATTATTCCTTGCTTCCCACCACATCCAGCTTTCAAACAGCAAAAACAAAAAATAATGGGAAGACGGAAGTAAAAGAAGGAACCAAAGATAAATACCAACTTTCAGTAAAAAAAAAAAAAATCCAACCGCTAAAAGAAAATTGAAACTTATACACATAAAAAGAGAAAAAACTAAGGCAATGTAATTAAAAAAGGGCCGGTAGGTGTGAGGTAAAGCTCTTAAAAATAAACAAATGCAATGGTTGAAGCATCTCTGAGAAGGAACAGCACAATCCTCCTTGGTCCCCCACCGTACTCACCTCCTCTCTTTCTCTCTCTACCTCTCTTTCTCTCCAGTCTAGCTATCGCTGTATAACACTTCTGCTCTGCATCTTACTCTCCACTCGTTTCTCTTTATCAACATCTCCGCCGACACTGCTAATAGGCCAAATAAAGCATTCTTATAACGCTAAGCAACAGATGAGGCAGAGAATAATCACTTATATATTAAAAAGTTGGAACTTGAACTATGAGAGGAGAATTTTGATTTACTGAGAGGGAGAATGAGAATTCTAATGCAGGGAAAAAATAATTCAAAGGAATGTAAAACAAGCAAGCATGAAGAGGATATTGCAAGCAAAAAGGGTAGGGACGGTCAACATAGAGCAGAGGCGGAGATCTGAAGTTATGCTCTGTAAAAAATAGTGGAAAAGAAAGTTATGCGATAATATAATAATTAAGAAAGTTAAAAATGGGAGAGTAACGTATTGTAGCAGTGGCAGTGGCAGCGAGTCAAGCGGCCCACGCGTTTAAAAGCTCATTTATTTCTCTTGTAAGATTCATTTGAAGCTGCTTTTTCCTACGTTTCATTTTTAAAAATAAATTACATTTATGAAAAAGCAGGGGCGAAATCACCCTATGGGCAAATTTATAAAAAATAAAAATATACATAAGATAAAATTTAAAATAAATTTGTATATTACATTATAGTTGTTAAATAAAAAATTTATAAATTTTGTATTTTATTTTATTATTTCTGATAATATTGTATTGCCATTTATTTATAATAACTTAATATATAGGTTGAAATTTAGGATCAATTGAGAGATTGTTAATATCAATCTTTATATGTTCTTTCCTTTTTAAATAATGATTCATATCAAAAGAAATTTAGAACCATAAAAGAAGGCCCGTCAATAAAAAAATCATTTCATTATTATATTGACAAAAACAAAGACCATAAAGAAGAAAAACTGTTTGTTGCATCACTCAATAAGCAGTCCACTAAAGAAGAAATTTATGAAGCCAACCATCACTGCAAGCCCTGGAAATAAATAAGTAATGTGGATAGCGAACTGACAATGAAACTTAGGATGTAGAACGAACTCGAAAATAATAGAAAGAAACAGAGCATACTCGGAAGACAGTAAGGGAAGAAGAAGCTGTATTTTTTCCTCATAATTCTATATAAAAATAATAATTTTATTTCATGCAAAATACGAGAAAGCTATATCAAAAAAAACCTTACAACATTCTTTTGTTACTTTTGAATGGAGGAGACGGTATTACAAATTTGATTCGAAATGCTCCATAAGATCATTAGAAATGCTTATGATTGATATTCAGTTAATTCTCTTTTGAATTGATGAAACCCATTAGAAATATTTCATAAGATGATAGATGTGGTATATTAGAAAAAAATAAGTTTATGTTTGTTGCGGGCTAGAATATATGCGGCGATAGAGTTATAATTCTACGTCTTAGCGTTGCACGGATATCCAGCTCGCACATATAGAACACAAGATTTTTTACGTGGAAACCCCTGGAAAGGGAAGAAACCACGGGGCCTGGCCCAGTTGAAAATGATTCCACTATAATTTGAATAGATTACAGTGAGCTAACTCGCCCTCGAGGGTGATCAAATTTTAAATGCCAATCATATGGTTGAAGTCGGCGGTTAAATGAAATTCCGACATCACTTGGTGGTCTGGGGAAAGTCCGACGTCACTTGGTGGTCCAGCGGAAGTCTGGTGTCACTTGGAAATTCGGGCGTCAGTTGGTAGTTCGACGGCAGTTTAACAGAACTCTAGCGTCCGTCAGTTGTTCGGCGAAACTCTGATGTCAGGCAATGGTCTAGTGGAAGTTTGGCGGAACTCCGGAGTTAGTTGGTGGTCCGGTGGAAGTTCGGCAGAACTCCAGCGTCAGTTGGTGGCCCGATAGTGGTTTGGCAGAACTCCGGCATCTATCGGTGGTTCGGTGGAACTCTAGTGTCAAGCAGTGGTCTAGTAGAACTCTGGCGTTAAGTGGTGGTCCGGCGGAACTTCAGTGTTAGGTGGTGGTCCAGCGAAACTCCGATGTTAGGCAGTGGTCCGGCAGATCTCCGACGTCAGGTGGTGGTCAGGCGGAACTCGGGGCAGTGGTCTAGAAGGAGCAAAGGGGGCAAGAGCGATCTCCGATCTCTCTCTTATTTCCTTTGGCTTAGGGTTCCTTTTCATAAGAAAGGGGGGTGTTGAAATTGTTGCATATTAGGTTATCTTTATAATCATGTGAGTTTTTTGGTGATGTTGACCTCATTTTTGTATGAGGTCAGTAGGACCAATCTAGACCTTAGGATCATTCCAATCCTTAGGATTTAATCCTCACCCTAGGATCAATCTGATCTTAGATCAATCCAGATCTCAATATAATTTCAGCCTCTAATTAATCTAGATCTTAGTTCAATCTAGATTCAATTTCCAAACTTATCTAAGACTTTAGGACCTATCTTAGATCTTAGGATTTCTATATCCTAAGATGCCTCTAGATCCTAAGATTCCTCTAGATAATAGGATTTCTAGATCTTAGAGTTATTCTAGACCCTAGACCCTAGGATACTCCTAAACTTTAAACCTCGGGATTTCTTAGACTCTAGAATCTCCTAGAATTCAAACTCTAAGATCCCCCAAGATTTCATTCCATAGGATCTGTTCTAGACCCTAGGATTCCTTTAAATTCTTCCAGTTCCTAGGATCTACTCTAAACCCTAGGATTCTTCTAGATCTTAGACTTTAAAAATCCTAGATCTTAGGATCATTCTAGAATCCAAAGCTTTAGGATATTCCCTAGATTCCAGATCCCAATATCTATTCCAGATCCTGGGATTCTTCTAGACTCTAAATTCTTAGATCGACCCAGACTCTTGATCAGCTAGGTCTTAGGTTTCTCCTAGACCTCAGATATATCTAGACCTTAGGATCTTCCCAAAATCCAGACTTTAGGATCTATTCTAGATCCTAAGAACCTTCTAAATCCTAGACCTTAAGGTTTCCTAGACTCTAGGAACTTCCTAGACTTCAGTCCCTAGGATCTACTCTGGACCCTAGGATTTCCCTAGATCAATTTAGATCTTAGGATTCTCCTAGATCTTAGATCTATCCAGATCTCGAATATATTCAAACTCCAGACCAACCCAGACTTTAAATCAATCTATTCAAGACTCAAATCAATCCAGAGTTCAAGTCAATTCAAATTCTTGACCAATCCTGACCTTTAAACAACCCAGATTTAGCTGTCACAGCCTCTGACCTGACTTTAATCCTTTCTAATCATCTACAATCACCTAAATGATTGTAAATGATTTAGATAGTTCAAACCCTATCATTCAAAATCAAAATCCAGCTCAAAACCAGAAATCCAGATCAAATTTAAAGGCTAAAGGTCTAAGTCCTAAAAGTCTTTTCCAGCAAATCTTTGAACATTTCAAAATCTTATCAAATAACCTATGATTCAAGGTTTATCAGTTCCACACTGATGTGACATATCTCTAGAGGCAACCCTCCAAATTTGAGCTCATTCTGAGGTCTTTAACCCCAAAAAATTGGATTAAAATCCAAAGGCTATAAAACCTTCAAATATTTACAGTCTATGTCACTAGACCTGCCACCCAGTGGATTTTGATCTTAGAGCTTTCTCCAAAGCTCCAAATCACTTCCAGACCCTTGAATATGACCCATTGAGCATTAAACTTCATTTTGTTGGATTCAATTTGACCCTCAATTGATCAAGGGTCAAAATGACCAAAATACCCCTTAAGGGTTCAAATGCACTTTTCAAACCATATGACCTCCAAATTGCTTGGAACCACTTCCAACAATTTTCAAACATCAAACCAAATTCTTTGAACCCAAATTAGCCCCTGGGTCAATCTGGTTGACCAAGTCAACCATGTTGACCAAACAGGCCCTTTAGGGTCAAAATAGGTCATTTTGACCAAATGACCTCCTCAGATCTTGGGACCACATCCATTGGTCTCCAAATATCATTTCAAATCTGTTGAACCCATTCCCAGACCCTGGACCAACATGGTTGACCAAGTCAACCATGTTGACCAAACAGGCCCATTAAGGGCCCAAATAGGTCATTTTGACCAAATGACCTCCCCAGACTTTGAGACCACCACCAGTAGACTCAGAATATCATTCTAAACTGGTTGGACTCAGTCCCTGAGCCTACGTCAACCTAGTTGACCAAGTCAACATAATTGACCCATTAAGCCCATTAAGGGCCCAAATAGGTGATTTGACCCAAATAACATATTCAAACCCTCAAACCACTTCTACCAGACTTCAAATATTATTTGAAATTGATTCAGTCCAGACCCTAGCCCTTGGTCAACCTGGTTGACCAAGTCAACTCAGGTTGACCAGTCCAATCCTTAAGCTTTATCATATTTAATTAAGCTTCAAGATCAATTACAAACCTATCCAAATTCATTTGGGCACTTCCCCCAATAGTTTGGATTTGACTGGACCCTTGACCCAGTCAAAAGTTGACTTGGTCAACTTAGCCCAAGTCTAATCAAATGAGACCCAATTGAATCAAATCACCCAATCTAGTCAAATCAATACATCAAGCTCTCCAAACCCTTAAATCTATCTCAAATATTGATTCAAATATTTTCAAATGCATTTAAAGTCAAATCACTCTTGATTTGATTTGGTCAAAATGTTCAATCTGTTCAAACTAGTTCTTTAGTCCAACCTATGTATTTCAAGCCATCTCTATATCATCAAGTCTTAAATTTATTTCAAACAATGGCTCAAGTATTCCCAAATCTACATTGGGTTGAACTCTAGTTGTTTGGACCAAGTCAACTCAACTATGCTTGGTCAAACCATTTCAAACTTCCTTCTAAATCTTCAAAACCTAAGCCTTAATCATCAAATCCCCTCCAACATTTTCCAAACCAGTTCTTGAGGTCACTTGACTGCCACATCAGCAAGCTTGACCATTTGACTGGTCAAACCAGCCAATTAATGGTCAAAGAAGCCTCCAAATGGCTTTGAATGGCCAAAACCCTTGCTTAAGCTAATTAACTCCAAACCTAATCCCTTCTAACAGCTTTAAACATTTTCTGGAATGTTCTTAAGTTGGTTTTAAGCTTTGGATTAGAGCTAAACCTAAAGCACATGGCCACATGTATTCCAAAGGATAAAATCACCTTTCCATGTCATTGTCCTTTGGTCCTTTTTATTCCCTGGCATTCTAACTGCCTGGGGACAGATGGCAGTCATCTAGCAGCCTCCTAAGACAATCCTAGCCATCCCTTGAGCCCAAGGATGATTGAATAGGGCAAAACTTCTCTTAGAGCTCTCATTCTTTATCTAACCTTATCTCACTACTCAATCAATCCCAGACCAAGAAGTCTTTTCGTTTGAGCTCTGAAAGACTTCATCAACATTACCCAAGTCCAAATCCGGCGATTGGAGGCTGCCGGCGATGTATTCCCGGCGAACTCGAGGCTAGTTCCGTTCAAAGGCTCCTACCGTTCGATCTAGGGATTTCCAGCTCTTGAAGTCTTCTGAGGAATTAAACTTGGACAAACTACAAATTCAGAGATCCTAAGATCGTTCCAATCCATTGGTTAGATTCTCTATAAACTCAAACCCTAGTTTAGACACATAGAGCTAAATAACGGTTTAAAAAGTGCTTTTGAAGCAATAAAAACACATCCACATTTCTTCTGTTCATATATTCAATCTCTGTTTAAAATTTCGTTAAATTCTATCGCATGGTTTGAGAGAACGAGACAAAATATCATTCTGAGGCTTAGTTCGCAGTTCTGTAATACTGTGCGTAATCTTAACCGTTGATCATTCGATCAACGGCTAGGATCAAGACGTTCCGTGCGTCGTTCTGACCGCGTGTATGCCTCAAATGATAATTTCCTCTCTCCGGCGCCATCACGACCGTCGGATCAAAAAGGCGGAGGATCAAGGGTCCCCATTCCTTGCAGACGTGGACAAGTGAGGGGTGCGGGTCCCGCCGCCTTTTAATCATTGTCGCGGTCTTAATGGTCCAATCATGTGCTGCCACGTAGCGGCGGCGCCGCCAGAACATTTAAAATGATTTAAATTTAGTTTTAAATCATTTTAAATTTCAGTTTTCTTTAAAAAATTATATAAAATTAATTATAAATCCAAATAATCCATATAATATATCAAAATGTTCATAATTTTAAACTCTTTTAAACAAAATTAAAACTATTTTAAAATATTCATTATATTTTAAATAATTTTTAAAATATCAAAACTTAATATTTTAATTAATATTTAATCAAAATAAATCCAAATATTCTTAAAATTTTCAGAAAATTAAATATTTTAATTTAAAAGTTATTTTGGAAATCTAAAATCTAATTCATTTTGATTAATGTTAATTATGTTATTATTTTAATATTTAATTAACATTTAATTAAATATTAAACTAATTATTTAAATAAATAAAAAAATATTTTTTTTTATAACTTTAAGGATCAGTGGATCTCTCAATATATTTTAAAATTATTTAATGATATTTTGAAATATTCTGATAATATTTTGAATTTTTTTTTTGTGCCCTACTTTCATACATATAAATATATATGTTTCAAAGTGTTATTTTAAAATTATATGTATTTAAATCTTAAATTTGAGAGATCCCTTAAATTTTAAATATAGATTGAGTATACTTGAATAGAAATTATGTGGGCACATTAGTGAATGGTTATGTCTTAATCTTTTACTAATTATGTTTTTAATTGTAATTAATTAAGATATTAGTGATTGTATGTTTAGGGTGCACACACTTACCTAGTTTTAAGGCTCTTTTAGATCTAGGATTTGACTGTGGTTGTGTATGTATGCATGTTTAAGGGTTAGAAACATCGATTCAAACCCACTAAACTTAGTGATATCATTAAGGACAATAATTAAGGATTTGATTAGAAAACTTAAAATATTTTCAATAATTAGGATTCACCTCCTATTAACTTGAAACTCAAACCACTTGAACATAGTGACATCTTCAGCTCATAGAAAAAGTTTCACTAAATTTTGAAGTCATTAAGCCTCTTAATTAATTTAATCAAAATTGAATCTTAATTAAGCCTTAAAACCTTCTAGAAATTATAATAAATCAAATTTAAATCCAAAAATTATAAATAATACCTCAAACTGACTAGAATTAAACCCTTAATAAATGAAAAATAAAAGCCCCTTGACTGGACTTCAAAATTAAGTTTAATTTAATTTTAATTAAAATTCAATATTTAATTAATTTAATTAATTAAAAATAATTAAAAATTCCAAAAACTTCTCAAACACTTGGAGATCACTCCTTAGGTCATTCCTGACCTTTGAAGTTGATTTCAAGAAGTTTGGAGGTTATTTGGATTCAAATCATAAAAAGGGCCTTAATTAAACTAATTTTAAAAATTCATTAAATACTCAAAACTTCAAAAATTCATAACTAATTCAAAGGAACTCCAAATTGAGCAAACTCAAAGGCATACAACTCATATTAAGGTCTAATATTTATTAAAAATGTTAAGTTTCCATAAATCAATCAATTTTGAAAAAGTCAACTTTTGGTCAAACCTAATTCAAATTCAAGTCAGAACTTCAAACCTTCATAATAAAATATAGAAAAATCCAATTTCAGCGTACCTACTGTCTAACTGATCGTATTAAGGTCTAGTATTTTATTAAAATATTAACTTTTCATAAAATACTTTAAATTAAAAGCTAAATTTTGACCCTTGAATTAAATGAATAAAATAATCCAGAAAATACCAAAATTCAATAAATCATTCAAAATTCCAGAAAATATTAATTCAAACTTAAAACCAGCAACCAACCAACCTTAATTAAAAATTAATCAACCTTTAAACCTTAATCAAACTCAAAATATTTAATCATATCGGGTACCACTAGGTAACCTAGGCCTACGAGGCTATTAAATTAGCTCCAAGGAAGGTGAAATAAACTTCAAGGCCTCGGTGTGCAATAAAGGTGGTATCCAATAAATAATTGAATCAAATTTAAAATCAAATTCAAATCATTAAGAGTTAAATTTTAATTAAAACTCCCTTAAAACCTTTCAACCAACAAGAACATCAAACAACTTCAATCAAATGCCTATTTAGGACATATCAAAACCACACAGCCTACCTCACACACTTTAGATGGTTTGCTAGGGCAACCAACTCTAGTTTTAGGCTAGGCCGGTGTTTACTTTTTTATTGTGTGCCGGGTTTTCAAGCTTTCACTGCATGCTATTTGCTAGAAATAGAATTGATATGTTTGTTTATTTAAATTTCAGCATTCTGTGATGTAAATGATTGTGTGTTAGATCTACCCTTAGGATAGGGATGATTTATACTAATCTAATCTTATGTAGGTGGCCATGCTCATACAGGACATTTAAAATTAAAGGGGGCAAAATCATAATTATTAAATTGCATAGGTGCTAAGCATGCTAAGACCCTCTTTAAAATTAAAAGAGCATGGTCAAGCGTGGCTGGTTTGAGTAATTTAAATTTCAATATATTAACTGCTTGGGATGTAAATATAATTATTGATTATTAGAATGACCTTGCAGGTTGTTGAGTCTAGATTTTTTAATTTTCATTAATGTAATTTGATATAATTTGTGTTGTAATGTTTAAAGTACTTTGAGATTGAGATATTTTAACTTCCAATTTGGAATCCAAAGAGGACGGAACATCCCTTAGGGGAGAGTTCCTATCCATTTGGAGATCCAAATTAGGATGAATTTCAAATATTCAAAGAGAAAAGATAACACCCCTATTCAGGGGGAGTTTTTTTTCATTTGGATATCCAGACCCGACGATCCAAGGAGTTCCAAGAAGACGAAGAAGTGAAGAATGAGAAGAATCTCAAATCTCAAAGTCACTTGAGTCTTAGGAGTAGAATCCGGGTTGTAGTCAGTGGTACCCAGCCACTTTACTTTTCCTGCAGACCCTGGGTTGTATTATTAAAAGGCACTTGCCTATTGACTTTCATTTTGAATATTTATTTAATTGATTTAATTATTTGATTGAGTTGATTGATATATTGATTGTGATTAGAATTTACCTGCTTTTAGTAGTTTATTTGGCGATCTTGCATGTCGTATTTGATTTAGCCTGGAACCAGTCGGAGGCTCGTGAGAGTACGGTCATAAACTATTTTTACTTAAATAAAATTTAAAAACTTTAGGCTCAGATAGAAACTCTAACGTTTTTAAGAAGTAAGCCCGGACTCGTCGGGGGTTTTTTCATGCATTCATATTGACTTTTCTCATCCGTGTTAGGCACCTCCCCACCTGAGGGTTTTGGCAGACCACCTGACCTATTAGGGTGCAGTTCTGTCCAAGGAGATGTTGTGCAATCTCTAGGATAAAATCTAATTTTAAGCCTGATTTTTAAACTGCTTCATTCTGATTTCAAGCATTTAATCGAGTCAACTAGCATGCATTGCATTAGATACAAATTAAAATTGAGTCTAAATCTTAATTGCATTTTTAGCTTAAGTATTTCACCCAACATGTGTTAAGAAGCAAAATAGGAATCTGCTCTAGATGTCAGCCCCGCTTTCCTTAAACTATTTTTAAATAACATCCTCAACCACTCTTTCATAAAGACTTGACTCATGGTTTTAAAGCGTTTAGGTGGTTTAGCTGGCTCCCCAATCCAGGCCGGGATAAGTCCAGGATCACATTGCATTAGCTAGGATTCAGGTCACTGATTCTTAGTACCCATTTTAGACTTAGGTTCTGAGGCAAGTCTTCAATCTTAAGTCCTTAATCTTCCGGGAATCTAATTCGCACTTTCTAATAAAATTGATCACTTAAACATTAAATCTTTTTCAATCTAATTCAAGCCCAACACTTAGGATAGTTTGGGGTGTTTTTGAAGTAATTCAGAATCTCAAAACACCTCCTACCCTTCTTTCTTTGACTCTAGAAATAAGTGTTCTATTTTTAACTAATCCCACTTGAAAATTCAAGTCCTTAACCTTCTTTGATATCGATCTTTGAAATCTTAAATAAAATTCATATCGCTATTTTAATCGAGAGTATTCATTAGAAATTTTTTGGTTTTCTACGATGTAATTAACTACGAGGGCTTGCGCTCGTAGGAGATTTAGAAACTCAGACCAGATTTCAAAATTAAGCTTTTTCAAAATATCAATTAATTATCTTTGAGAAATTCAAAAGTCAACGATCATTATCGTCATTTTTAAATGATCGATAACAGATGATATCCTCTTTCTTTGAAAAGATATATCATACATACTATTATTGTAACTTTAATTATGAAATTAATGATCTCTTTACTAGATTATTGCAGTTAAACATCGGATTAAACATCATTCTGATTCTTCGGGATCATATGTTATTTCTCCTTGAGTTTGACTACGATAATCATGGTAAATCAAGATTTGTAATCTGAACCTGTTAGAGAATGATATGTTCACCTTTTGAGGTGATATATCATTCATAATAAGTGTTCGATTATAAAATTAAAAATTCTAGAAATTAATCATTTCTCAAAGAAAATTAAACACTCTTTTTTCAAAACTATATTTTTCAATCACATCAGATGATAACAAAATCTTATTGTTTGTTTATTAGTTCTCCTAACGTATGTTGAAAAGTTTATTATTGTGTGTACTAACATATTTTTCAGGAAAATTATACTCCAGACTACTAAAGACTTCAAGATATATTAGATTAAGAGTTATTGTAAGTGAAGTTTATAATTTTTACTTTTCTTGAGTCTGAGAGAGTGTGATTGTAAATTGGATAACTGTGCACATACACACTAGGGGAGTGAGATAAAACTTAATCCAGGTAGGTTCGTATTAGAGGAGAAACAGCACAAATCGTCCCGTACGATTCTACATCATATAGTACAAAATATTTTTGTATATTATTTTTCAGAGTACAAAATAGGAGCTTACAGGTTTCGTACTGGATCATATGGGACGAACTGTTTAATTTTTTGAATTGTTCGTACAATACGAATGGGTTTCATATATCATTTTCTAGAGTACGAAATAGGAGCTTATATGGTTCGTACTGGATCGTACAGGATGAACAGTTCAATTTTTTGAACTATTCGTATAATACGAATATGTTTCATATATCATTTTCCAAAGTATAAAATTGGAGCTTACATGGTTCGTACTCTATCATACGGGACGAATTGTTCAATTTTTTGAATTATTCATACGATATAAATGAGTTTCGTATATCATTTTTTAAAGTACAAAAATTAAGTTTCATTAGTTCGTCATGGATCGTACGGGATGAACTGTTCATTTTTTAACTATTCGTATAGTACAATTTGAGTTCGTATATCATTTTCCAGAGTATAAAAATTGGGGTTCATTGGTTCGTACAGGATCATACAGGATGAACTGTTCAATAATTTGAACTGTTCGTACGTACGAATGTCGATCGTACAGTACGATCAGACTGCATCAAACTTGAAATTTTTAGTTTTTGGACGATTTTTCTTCTCCTTTGTATATAAGGGTTCTAAAAAACTAACTGTCAATAATCCTTGCATGAATTTCTATTGAGTGCTCTTTAGGAGTGTGTTTGGGAGAGTGTTGGTGATATTTTTTAATAGAAAATTATGAGATATTCACAAGGTTATCCAAAGGTGAGGATCTCATTTTTTCTCTTCTCTATCTCTTTGAAGTCTCTTGGGAGAAGTTTTTTTAAAGAAAGGACTGATTCTCTACTGTCACCGAGGAAGGTGAAAAAGGATGAGCAGTTCTCTGCCGACACCAAGAGGGTGTGAAAGGATGAGCGGTTCTCTGTCGACACTAGGAGGGTGTGAAAGGATGAGTGGTTCTCTTGAAAGTTTGATAGGGATGTTAAGCCCTAGTGAACTAGTCCCGAGGCTAACCAAGAGGGGGGGTGAATTGGTTATTTAAAAATTTCATGAGGAACAGAAAAATCTTTTCGATACTTTGCAGTAGAAACAAGTAAACAAGAATGAAAAGATCAATCACAGATATTCACACAAGAAGTTAATATCAAAAAAGTAAAGTGCAGAACAGAATCAGAAAAGCAAACCAGATTTTATAGTGGTTCGGTCAATTTGACCTACGTGCACTCCTCGGAGCCTCCCCTCTGGGTATTGCACTAAACAAAAAGTGTCTCTCCTTTTGCTCCCACAGCAAGGCAGAGAAGCCTATACAAAACCTCCTTTTCACCACACGGTGAGGCAGAGAACCCGACCTCCTTTTGCTTCCTCCTGAAGCAGGCAGAGAACCTTCAGACTCCTTTTGCTTCCACCTGAAGTGGGTAGAGAACCCCGGATCTTCTTGCGAACGATCCTCCCATAACGAACACCAACTAGACGAAAGATGACGAGCGGAGAAGACGACTATGATCCGTGCTTGGAGCAACCTTAGTGAATCCCTCACTAACTCCCGCTCACAAGATCCTCTCTCTCTCTCCCAAACTCTCTCTCTGTAGGGTTTCTCTGGGAAGGAAAGTGGCAAAAGATTTTTCTTATTTAAAGAAAAAGTTCTTTTATAGGAGGGCTTAAAATTTGCCCTAAATCTCAACTGGTCGGCAAAGATCGTCCAGGACGATCGGTATATCATCCTGTATGATCAGTTCAAATTCAGCTATTTTAGCCTGGACGATTTGGCTCTTCTGGACGATCAGTAGAAAAAATTGATCATATCGTCCCGTACGATCCTGCGATCGTCGGGATGATTAGTGTAAATCGAGGAATATCGTCCAGAAGACAGTTCGGGTTGTCTAGAGAAACTTGTGCTGGACGACCAAAAAATGACTTGATCGTCCAGGACGATAAGGGTATCGTCCAGGACAATTAGTTTAAAAAGTGCCAAAATCATCCTGAGCACAGTTCGGGTCGTACAGCTGAAATGCACTAGACGTTCATGATCGTCCAGGACGATCCTGCTATCTTCCAGGACGATATGATCGTATCAATTAAATATTAATTGATTTCCTTAATTACCAGACTAATTTAGGCATGATTGTACTGAATCGTCCAGGACGATACACGTATCGTCCGGGACGATCAGACCAAATAACTTAAAATAAAAACTTGCTTAGCTTGATCTGGCAGCTGAGAATTTCTGATTTGAGCATATCGTCCCGTACGATCCAAAGATCGTCCAGGATGATATGCTTAATCAGACCCTCTTAACTTGGTCGCCCTAATTAGGGTTTCTGTTTTTACTGGATTATCTAGGACGATGTGAGTATCATCCAGGACGATCTGAACAAAAAATGAATAGAACTCTAACTCACTTAAGCTCTCCCCCTGAGTGTGTGTGTGCAAGGTTACTTAGCTAGGGGATCAGTTACATTACAATTGACTCAAGAAAAAGAAAAATAGTACATTGGACACACTTGGACCCGATCTTGAGTTGGCTTGAGTTGCTCGTGATCTTTTGTGCCTGAAACGGGTTAGCCAAGCAAAACACACTAGAAATATGTTTGTCATCATCAAAACCAGATTTGCAACAATCTCCCCCTTTTTGATGATGGCAAACATTTGTACAGTAGTTTGAAAATAAAAATAACTAGGAGATCGAAAAATAATTTTTTTTTTTCAAATTTTTGTTTAACAACTAAATCAATACAGGAAATATAACACATAACAAAAAACTGAAATGAGTACAGCTGACTCCCCCTTTTGACATCACAAAAAGGAGGAGGGTAAAACAGAACACTGAAACATGAGTACAAAACATAAAAGAAAACAACTACAAAATAGAAAACTAGAACAGAGGCGGATCCTGATCGGAAGGGGGAGGTGGCGGAGGTGGGTTGAAGTAGTTATGAATGGCTTGAAAGTGGGCTCCAATCCAGGCAATGTCCTGGTCATGCTGCTGTTGCTGCTGCGCAGCATAGTTAGTGAAGCGCTGGATGTCCTCGGCGTGCTGCTGCTCCTGGGTAGCCACATAGGAGTCAAATCTGGCCTCCCACTAATCGAAGCGCTGCACCAGGTGGTCAAAGGGAGAGCCAATACGAAAGGGAGCAGGAGTATCAGGTGCAGCAGGAACTGGAATAGCCTCTTCCTCTTCCTCCTCAACATCCGGGGCGGGCTCCGGATCTAGTCGAGTGCTGTGTAGGACATGGAAGGAATTATTAGTGAAGAAGGAAGGAGGGATATTTGGAGCTACGGGATACTACAGGTCATATTTAGTTTCTAGGGCATAGGCAATGATATGTCCTAAGTCTAGATTGGTACGACGGTGATGACCTGGATCCCTAATAGTGGTGAGGTGCTCGATGTATCGAATAATAAGGTCCGTGGCATTAAATTCCCTATGGGCTAAGACTTAGTATGTGGTCAAGGACAGTAGTGGGGTGATGTGAATTCGATCCCCCGTCTTTGGAATGACGGAGGAACGAAGGACATGCTGAATGGTCTGTGCGTCCTTAAGAAGTGTAGTGCAAGCATTATCATGATAGGGGACATTTGTATTGCGAAGGAAATGATTGGCGACACTCCAATTATAGTTAGGGTCGGTGATAAGCGTGTGGAGTTTATCGCCAGTGACAGAAAGTTGGAGAACATTATGAAAGTCCTGATAAGTGAGTTCGACAGGACGCTGATTTACATACGAGCAGAGGGTGGAATAATCAGCAGAAATATGCAAATTGGCAAAGAAAACTCGAAGAAGTTTCGTGCTAAAAGGAAAGGCGAGAGTCATGATGAAAGTGAGGGAGGTGTGTGCGAAGAGATCAAGAACAGGATAAGTAAGAGTGCAGGGATTTATGATTTTTGACTGTGTGATCCCCACCTCACAATAGTGCTCGTAAGCAGCCTGATCGGCTGCATTTGGGAAGCGAGGATCAACATGTCCCCGGGAGGAACTCGCACCCTTTTGCCGTGAACATTTACCACCAGCCATTAGGAATCAAAAGTGAAGGGAAGTAGAGGGAATTGGAAGAAGGAGTGTGGAAAATCCTTAAGAAAATGGCTGTTTAAATAAAATTCGGCCTGATCTTCCCGTATGATCGCGACATCGTCCAGGACGATAGGTGCAATTATTACGGCCTGGATGATTGGTCAAAAAAGTGGTCCGATCGTCCAGGATGATTAGACACTGGCGATCGTCCCGAGAAGTCAGGATGGATGACCGTTGATGAAAAGGTATCGTCCAGGATGATTAGGTGGATCGTCCCGGACGATGTGCAATAAGTGTGTCGGACGGGCCGAATTCTAATAGTCCAGCGGCTGACACGTGGATCGTCCAGGATGATGAGGTGGATCATCCAGGATGATGGACAATAATTGGTGTAATGTCAGCCGTTTGATCAGATCAGGAAGATATGGATCATATCGTCCAGGATGATGTAAGGATCGTCCAGGACGATCACCAATAATTGGAGTTTTTCAGCAGCAGGAGCAGTGTAGGGACGATTATGAATGAATTGTCCAGGACGATGTTTGGATCGTCCAGGACGATGTGAAGAAAATAGAAAAAGATGAAGGATGAAGATGACAGATCAGAATCCAAAAAATAAAACCATGAAACTAAAATAAAACAAAAACAAATAAAACTCATAGCAAAACACATAAAAGCAATGCTTTTTTTTTTGATCAAGTTGCTCGAGTAAATCAGAATTTTTTCTTGATTTTAGATTCAAAAACTAATAAGAAGATGATTGTCAGCGTTGAAATCCAGAAAATTTAGAAAAATTCACTTTCATAACTCCCACCTTGGGCACCTTATCGATGCAAATCTCTTTCAAAACAAACATTCAATTTAGAAGAAAAGAAATTAGATTCGAAAAGAGATCCTCTCAAGCCTCGTTCCAGAAAAAATATCTTATATAATAGTGTTACAAAGTAAAAAATCAGAAATCAGGATTTTCAAACACAAGCTTCTGAAAGTATTAAGTGGCGCACGGATTTTTCTAAGACCTTTAACGATCTGAAATGAAAGAAAGCTTGGTTGGGCTCATTTTATGCCTCTTTTTCAATTTATTTGGCGCTTTGCGTATCTTTTCATTTTTGATACACTTTGTGTATCTTTTAGTTGGCAATATTTCGCATCTTTTCAGCTTTGGGCTTATTTTGTGCCTCTTTTTCAATTGATTTGGCGCACTGCGCATCTTTTGTAAGATTTCTTCTGTTCATAATCGTTAAATAGTCTCAGCTGTGAAATTACCTTCCAGATATAGGAGATGCTCTCCACGATAAGGAAAAGCAATTCACAAAATAAAAGCCAGACGTCATATGATAAGTGCAATCACTTGGTTTAGAAAATCAAAATAATGACTCAAGACTTTGAAAATACTATTGATATGAGGTAGATTACTGTAGGAAGATAAAATAAATCTCTTTTTCAAAAATTAAAATTTTAATTTTGAAGAGGATATTTATCCAAATGAAATAATACACCAGCAAAGGAGTTAGAGGAAGAGAAATAATCATCTATATTTCTTCCCTTTAACAGATCCAGTGGAGTCAATCACTGCTTACCAGCTTCCAAATAAAAAATAAGATAAAACTCCCAGTCAGAAATTCAGATTACCAGAAGTAGTGAGCAGTGATCAGACTTTGAAAAGCATAAAATAGTAAGTGCAAGAGATGAACCAGTGAATAAAGACAAGTAGAAAATCACATCAAAGTAAATACTCAAATCAAACTAACAACAGGGCTAACACAGAAATCAGCAGAAGAAATAAAACCAATGGAAAGCAAATAATCAATTCAAAAAATAGAAAAACTAACTAACAGAAAACAGAATAACAATCAGAATAATCAGAAATAAGCAGTCATCAGAATCAAGTATTTATATCATTCACTCTTAATCTGATTCTCAAAATGTTGAATGAGTCAAAGGCCAGTGGTTTAGTGAATATGTCTTCCAGCTAATTTTCAGTTGCTACATGATGTAGCTCAATGTCCCCTTTTATAACATGATCTCTAATGAAGTGATGCCTTATATCAATATGTTTGGTCCTAAAATGTTGGATTAGATTCTTAGAGATGCAGATGGCACTAGTATTATCACACAAAATAGAAATTGTTCCAACAGGTAAACCTAAATCCAAAACTTGTTGCTTTAACCAAAGAACTTGGGCCACACAACTCCCTAAGGTAATGTACTCAGTTTCAGTAGTGGAAAGTGCAACTGAGTTCTGTTTTCTACTGGACCAGGAGACTAACGACTGTCCTATGAATTGAAAAGTCCCAGAAGTGCTCTTTCTATCCACCCTACACCCCACAAAGTCAGAATCAGAATATCCAAGGATCTCAAAAGAGGTATTGTGCCTAGGGTACCAGATTCTTAGGTTTGGGCTCTCTAAAAGATATCTAAGAATTAACAGCAGTCAGGTGGGTTTCTTTAGGATCAGCCTGAAATCTAGCACAAAGACAGACACTAAACAAGATATAAGGTCGGCTAGCAGTCAGGTAAAGCAGTGATCCTTTTATTCCTCTATACTTTTTCTGATCAACAGATTTTCCACTTGAATACTTATCTAATTGACCAGAGGAGCTCATGGGAGTATTGATTGGCTTGGCTTTGTCCATTTCATATTTCTTCAAAATGTCCTTAGTGTATTTAGATTGATTGAGAAAGGTTCTATCATCTGTTTGCCTTATGCTAAACCCCAAAAAGTAGGATAATTCTCCCATCATACTCATCTCAAACTCCTTACTCATTATTTTAGAAAACTCATCACATAAATATTTATCAGAAGATCCAAAAATTATATCATCAATATAAATTTGGACAATGAGTAAGTCATCTCCTAATCTACTCAAAAAAAGGGTGGTGTCTACGCTCCCCTTAACAAACTCTCTTTCTAACAGGAATGTGCTAAGCCTCTCATACCAAGCTCTAGGTGTCTGTTTCAATCCATATAAGGCCTTTTTTAATTTGTAAACATGATTCGGATATTAGAAACTCTCAAAATCTAGGGGTTGTTCTACAAAAATATCCACTTTTATTACCCCATTTAAAAAGGCACTCTTGACATCCATTTGAAACAGCTTAAATCCCTTATAACAAGCAAAGGCTAGTAGCACTCTAATGGCTTCCAATCTAGCTACAGGGGCAAAAGTCTCCTCAAAATCAATCCCTTCAATCTGATTATACCCCTTAGCCACCAATCTTGCCTTATTCCTAATCACCACACTAGAATTATTCATCTTATTCTTAAAGACCCACTTGGTTCCCACAATACTTTAATTTTTAGGTCTTTCTACTAACTCCCAAACATCATTCCTTACAAATTGATTCAATTCTTCCTGCATAGCTAAGATCCAAAACTCATCCGAAAGGGCTTGATTGATGTTGGTGGGTTCAGTCATTGAGATAAAGGCAGAATGGTTTACTTCCTTCCTAAGTCCATGCCTAGTCCTAACACCTTCAGAAGGGTCTCCTAAGATCAGTTCTTTAGGATGACTCGAAGAATATCTCCAATCTCTAGGCATTGTGGTTTGAGGTTCTACCCTCTCCTCCAGATTTGTATTTCCAATCCCTTGGGTAATCCCCTCTACCTCTTCTTCTTCCTCAAGTCTATTCACCTTAGGATCAGATTCATCAAACACCATATGGGTTGTCTCTTCCACCACCAAAGTCCTTTTATTGAACACCCGAAAGGATTTCCCCACACTAGAATAGCCTAAAAATACTCCTTCATCAGATTTGGGGTTAAACTTTCCTAAGGGTGATTTCCCGTTGTTCAAAATGAAAACCTTACAGCCAAAGACATGGAGGTGGGACAGGTTTGGAGTTCTACCCTTAATGATCTCATAAGGTGTCTTGCTCAGTTTAGATCTCACATTCACCCTATTTAGCACATAACAGACAGTGTTTACCGCTTCAGCCTAAAAGTATTTTAGAAGTGAATACTCAGCAAGCATGGCTCTAGCGACTTCCACTAAGGTCTTATTCTTCCTTTCAGCTACCCCATTTTGTTGAGGGGTCCTAGGAGCTGAAAAATTATGACTAATCCCTTGCTCCTCACAAAGACTTCCAAATTTCACATTCTCAAACTCTCCACCATGATCACTATGAATCGTCATGATCTTACAACCTAACTTCTTTGAATCAAAGTGAAGAAGGACTTAAACTCATCAAATGACTCAGATTTAAGTGACAAGAATTTAATCCAAGTGAACCTCGAGTAGTCATCTACAATCACAAACCCATAGACTCTCCCCCCTAAGCTGGCAGTGCTAATGGGTCCAAAGAGGTCTATGTGAAGAACTTCTAAAGGTCTAGAGGTGCTAATGTCCTTAATAGAGTGAAAAGAGGACTGGACTTGCTTCCCTAGCTGACATGCATCACACAGGTGATCCTTAGTGAACTTAAGCTTGGGCACACCTCTAACTAAGTCCTTTTGGGTGACTCTCCTAAGGGTTTTCATACTGGCATGACATAGTCTCCTATGCCATAACCAAGACTCATCAGCAGTAGTTTTTAAGCAAATTGAATTATCAGATTTAATGCAACTTACATCCAGCTTGTAAACATTATTGATCCTTTGCCCCTGCAAAATAACTTCATCATTTAAGCTTAAAATGCAGCCAGTTGGCAGGAATTTGATGCTGTATCCCTTGTCACAAAGTTGACTGATGCTCGATAAGTTGTATTTTAGTCCATCTACAAGCAAAATATTATCAATCATAAAATTTTTTGAATCACCAATTATACCTGTGCCTACCACCTTCCTGGTGGTATTATCTCCAAGTGTAACCTTGCCTCCAGCTCTGGTCTCTAGCGAAATAAACTGATTTGTATCTCCAGTCATGTGTCTAGAACATCCGCTGTCCAGGTACCACATGCTCTCACGAGATTTTGTGTGAGAGCACACCTATAAAAATATCAAACATCAGTCTTAGGAACCCAAATAAGTTTGGGTTCTTTCTTATGAAAAGAAGAATGCAATGCATGCGTGCTGTGCTGTGAAACAGGCAGTTTGGGTCTCCACACCCAATGTGTACTACGGTGAACAGTGCAGGTGTGGGAAATGTGTCCTAACATGCCACATGAAAAATATCTAACACCAGGAAAAGGATTAACTAAACGTCGTGAGTGATAGTGCCTCTTCCTAGAAGTGTATGAAACATGCTTTGATGAACTTGCAACAGATTTTTTAAAAGGTGGCGGTGCATTAAACTGTTCAAAAGTAGGTGATTTTTTGTTCTTTTTAAAAGCAACAATTTTCACTCTTAAAAATTCATTCTCCTTATTAAGACTAGCAATCTCAAAAGTTCATGCACTTTCATTACTTTCTAAATCACATGCCATATCTTTCAATTTCTTAAAGGTAGCTTCTAATTCAAAGCCACATACCTTATCAACTAAGAGAGAAAATGACTATACCACTATAAACATCACCCTTAAAAATATCCCTTTAAATAAACACTAACCACTTATACATACACTCAATCAAAATGCATGTATCATCCAATATTCTTCGAATCTCCATTTTACGTAAGGTTGGAGGTCAAGTCAACATCACCCAAGTCCTGCCAATAGTCACCTACCTTATCATATCTAGCAAGGAGTTTGTTGCCGCCCATATGATTATTGGGTATTTTCAAAATTGTACCACCATTAAACGATCGGGAGTCTAATGTAGGCAAGATCTTGCTTTAGGACATCTAGTTTCCTTTTTCTTTGATGCTAAATATGAGCTCATGTATCCTACATCGCTGGATATATTCCCCAATTTTTATACTAATAATTCCTTCCACATTCACTTTCATAGACACTGAGGGGATGAGCATGCAGAGGAAGAGGAGCACGAGTTTGATGAGGAAGGGAGAGACCTTCCAACACCAGCTCCAGCACCAACTCTCACACTAGCTCTAGCATGAGCTCCAAAACCAACTCCATCACTAGCTCCTGAATACTAGTCCCATCTCTATGACACGATGGTAGTGAGATTTTACTGCTTTGAGGTATGGTTGAATTCACATTTTTAGGAGTGTACTCAATAGTGGGAGCGCTACCAACAATAGCACAACCAGCTCTAGCAACAGCACCAGGAAGATGGAGCATGGTTCAACGATCAATTTTTTACTATTCACCATTACTTTCAGCCACCACCACTTTATCAGGAACCTTCATACTTCTAATGTGTTATGTTATAGCTTTGTTATTATTATAATTTGTGTTATTTATGATTTTTCTCAGTTAGTTTTTCTCCTTCTTGGTGATGTCAAAAGGGGGAGTAGGATGTTTGTTGGTTGTACCTATTGCTTGATTTAGTTCAGTTTATTTTAGATTGTTCTATACTTGGTTGTGCATTATCAATCTTTATATATATATATATATATATATATATATATATGTATATATATATATATATATATATATATAAAATAAAATTTTAAAAACAAAAAAAAACTTTTCTCCTATTTTTAAAAGAAATCAATTTATAAAGGGGAGATTTGGAGAAATCAAAATAAACTTGAAAATTCAACCAACAATATTTGTCACCATAGAACAGGGGAAGATTGTTGCAATCTAGGATCCCAAGCTTATGATTTTGATGATAATAAATATTATTAGATTTTATTTTATTTCTCCTAGTACTATTATTACATATTTCTTTTGTGTGCACTAACATTTTAAGTACATTATGCACCTTCAAGTGAAGGTTTAAGTCTAAATATTGGATAAAATATGTTTAATGTTTGGAAGAATCAGCATTTTCATTTATTTATTTTTATGTTTCATGAGTCAAATATCTTATAAAAGGTGTATGATAGCTTATCAACCATGTACATACACAGAAGGGTGTGAAAGTTAATACTTTAAATTTTTTGAAGATCATACTATATGATCCAGATTGTACTATTTAATCAGTTGATCATAAAATTAATTAAAAGGGTTAAGTGAAAATTTTAAAAAATTAACCTAAACATATTATATGAACTTGATCGTACAGGATGATTGTTAAAATTCAAGCCCCTAGATACCATTCAAATTTAGGCAAGAAATTTGAATCTTAATTTTAAACTAATCATACTATATGAAAACATTTTTACTATACGATATTTAAAATATGCCTTAAATAATCCTTATAATTAGTCAATACAATCAATATTTAATTAATGAGTTCAATCGTATGGTATGATTGTGATTATATTGGATGATTTGTAGAGATAACTTTTTATCATCCTAGGGATCATCCCGGATAAACATTGATTGGATTAAACTTTTCATACATTATGATACTAATCATAATGGATGATCGATAGCAATAATTTTTTATCATCCTAACTATAATCCTAGATTAACTTAAGTAAAATATACTAATCATACTATACGATTAATGATTCGTATTGTACGATCTATTTAGGATACTTGAACTGATTGTACTGGGTTCATTCATCATACATAACTAACAAGTATTTTTAATATAATTATACTGTATGATCTGTAGATCATACTATACGAATAGAGTAGGCTAAATTAAAATTTTTGAATTTTTTGGAGCCTTGTATTTAAATATTTATTATTTTATTTAAGAGAATTGTTGGCTAGTATTTCTGTGAAAGCTATTCCGTAAGCTAGGGTTTGAAGAGGGGGTTTTGATCTTGGGAGAGAGAGAAGTGAGCTTTTGAAAGAGAAGAGGCTTGTGAGATCAAAGGAGTGTGTGAGAGGGGTTCTACATATAGTTGCTCCATGAACATTCACTTTCTTCCTCAAAGAGTCTTTACTTTGCTTAAGGGAAACTCCAGGAAGAGGCTTGTGGTGTTAAAGAATTTTGCTACTCTATTGCACTAGGTTGGTGAAGGGGATTCAGGTTCTTTGCTTCATAAGGAGGGTGAAAGGGATTTAGGTTCTCTGCCTCACCAAGAGGGTGAAAAGGATTTTTGCTTCTCTTTTGCACCGTAAGGGCTCTCTACCTTACTATATGATTTAAAGGAGAGTTATGAAAGGATTAGAACAACACTTAGATAAGAGAACTTCAAGGAGTGGACGTAGGTCAAGGTTTGATCTAACCACTATAAAATTTTTAGTGTGCTCATTTTTAAGCACTTTTATTTTTCACATTTTTAAATTTCTTACATATTATATTCTAGGAAATCTGGGATGAAAGTACTGTGATTATTTTGGATGGATTTTATGAGTAAGAAAAAAATTAAAAAATCTAAAAAATGAAAAAGAATAAAAATATCTTTTTGTTCATTTTTCTACAAAATCAAGAATATAATTTCTATTTGGTATTTGTTGTTTATTTCAACTTGTGTATTTGGTTAAAATCTTTTTAAAGAAAAGTTTTTGAAAAAGAAAAAGTTTTTAAAACACCAATTCACCCCCCCCCCCCTCCTTTTAGTGTGCCTTGGACAGTTCAATAAGGTTTAATAACCATATTTGAATTTTCCCTCCCTACACATGGAAATCAGCCAAGGAGTCTCCATAGTGAATCTCAACCCTTGGTTTGAAAAGGAGGGCTTAGAAAAGAGCAAAGGAGAGAAAAATTCTCATTCCATACTCATTCCCTAAAAAATCTCAATCCACAATCTTCCAAGCCCTTATTCTTCTTCCTATGAGCTCCAAACAACTCCCCAAGCTTCCTCATAGTCTCCCATAGCCTTTCCCTAGCTCTGAAAGACCCCATTTGAGATGAGAAAGAGAATAGAGAGAGAAGAAGAGAGAAAGTGATAATTCTCAAACAACTTTCAATCTAGTGAAAATCAAAACTTAGGGTTTTCAGGGATGTTATAGAGGACATCTCTAGGAGTCCATAAAGCCCAAGATCAAAGGATTTCACCATCTGGATCAATATATTTTCCCAAAATAAGCCTAAAATTTCCCTCTAAAAGTGCTTTCTAAAAATTGCTTTTCAATGAAATCAAACACTTCTCCATTCTTCATCTGAGTGTGGGGAAGCTATGTTTCAAATTACATCGAATTGGGATGAGTATTTATAAAGTTATAAGCATTTAATGTTGTAGTTCAAAATCTTAGTGCATTAAATAATTCGAGAAAATGCTCAAAACTTAAAAAATTAGCCATAAATCAATTTCTTATCCAAATTTGGTGTTCATGGGCTCATTGGAGCACAATTTTATTTAAAAGTTAATTTCAAATAATTTTGAATAGTGGTTAGTGAGTAAATTGTGTTTGCTTAAGAATTGAATTTCTTTAATTGCTCCCTAACTAGTGGTCCAATTGAGCTCAATTTTGGAATATGAGAACTTGGATATTTTCCTACATACCATAATTTTTCCAACCTCTAATGATTAATGGATTTTAGTGAATTGATTATTTTAAATTTTTGGGTCACATTTTTATCAAAAATTTTGGAAATTTATAACTCTCCATCCACATAGAATTAAGTCTTATTTTTTCTATAGTTTATGCATATTGGTGTAAAGGTTAAAATGCCTATGATTTCACCCTAATCCAAATAGTAAAAAGCCTATTAAATGCCTAAAGGTATATATGTATTTATTTTTGGGAAACAATTTTGAAACCTAGGAAGATCTTGATGACTTCAAATTTGGTGGGTTAGAAGTATATGCTCTAGTGAACATGTGTTTCAAATTTCACTAGATTTGGAATTCATTTGGTTAGTCAATTAGTGAACCCAAGACTAACACATATAATTGACCTAGAAACTTCAAAAAATCATATTAAATCTAAATTAAATCCAAAAAATACAAATTAAGTGTAAAACCGTTCAGACTTAAGAGCTTAACAAATTAAAATTAAAAGCCCTTGAAATTTAATCAAAATAAAAAGTAATTTAAAATTTAAGAAAAATGATAATTAATTAAATTAAATAATTTAAAATATAAAAAATTATAGAATAATTTTAACCACTTATATTCATCCTTCGAGTCATCTCTAACATTTGGGGGAGATTTCAAGATGTTTGGAGTTAATTTGGTACAAAAATAAGAAACCCTCTCAAATTAAATAATTAAATAATTATTAAAATAATCAATTTTGTAAAAATCATAAGTAATTGTAGAAAACTCCAAATCTCACAAACTCAAAGGCATTACAATCATCTATGGGTCTAGTGTCTGAAAAGTTTAAAATCTTCAGAAATCATTACAAATCTATAAGGTCAACTTGTGCTCAAATTTAATTCGTTAAAATATGTTGTACTTGTAAAAATCATAACTAATTATAGAAAACTCTAAATGATATAAACTCAAAGGCATTGGACTCATCCCTGGGCCTAATATTTTTGAATAAGAACTTTCTAGAATTTGAAGTAAATTAAAAAGTTAAATGTTGGTTAAATATTAATTAATTAAATAATTAAATAAATTTGAAATTTAATAAATCCTTTAAAATTTAGTAAATAATTAAGTCAATGAATTAAATTAGAAGAAAAATAATCACACTTCATACTCTATTAATGATGTTTTAAGGTTAGATTACTTCGAGCTATGGGATTATGTTTCACAAGAAGGCCTTGGTCCTCATGCCCATTATGACAATGTCATGAATGAGTTGATGGAACATAAGTGTTTAATTATAAACATAAAAAAGCACTAATAACCAAACATAAATACTACTCCCTCCATCAATGAAGTTTTTAAGCTAGACTACCTCGAGCTGTGAGGCTACGTGTCCTGAGGAGGTCTTAATCCTTGTGCTCGTTGTGACAATGCCTTGAATGAATTGATGGAATGTAATTATTAAAATATAAAACTTAAATCAGTAATCTACCAACTAAAATATAAAACTTGATAGTTGGTTGGTAATTAAAAATTACCAACCAACTATCAGGTTTAACTAAATAGGTATTTACTTGGTAACCCAAACTTATGAGACTATTAATAAAGCCTCAAGGAGAGTAAAATAAATCTCATAACCCTAGTTTAACAAATATAATTACTATTCAAGTTAATAACCATTAACAAAATTCAACAACAAAAGACTTATAAATATGAGGCTTTCATACACCTTGCTCGACTCATTTTAGGAAGGGAACCATAAAAATTTAATTTGTAGTTGTTAAAACACTTGAGCTACGAAAGGCACACTAAGAGGGGTGTGAATTGATATTTTAAAATTTTTCCTTTTTCAATTTTTTTTTTGAAAAACTTAAAAAACTAAATTCACAACTTAAAATCAAAAGCTAATTTTCTTAAAGCTAAAGTGAATAATTAAATAAAGTCCTTTTTATCTTTTGGATTTGTGTGTGTGTGTGTGTGTGTGTATATATATATACTTTTTTATTTTTTATTTTTTTTCAACTAAGAAATAATATCAATAAATTACAAGTCTTGTATCACAATAATCACAACACAAACCATATTACATGAAAGTACATACATAAGAGAATAGATCACAAAAAATAAAATACAAAAAAGTAAAGAACAAATACACTAGAGATTTATAGTGGTTTGATCAACTTGGCCTACGTCTTCTCCTCGGAGTCCTCCTCTTCCACTATTTCACTAAATAATTTAGCGACTCTCCTATAGCCCCCTCAACATGGTGGAGAAGCCCTCACAAGAATCACTTCCACTCTCAGTGCAGCTGAGAACTGAAATTTTTTTCACCCTCTTGGAGAGGTAGATAACCAAAATCTTTTCATCCTCTTGGTGAGGCAAATAAATTATATCCCTTTCACCTTCCTAGTGAGGCAGAGAAGCTCAAATCCCTTTCACCCTTCTGATGAGGCAGAGAAGCCTAAATTCCTTTCACCAACTCGGTGCGATAGAGTAGCTGGGTCCTTTGAGGCCAATAGGTTCATCTCGAAGTTTCCCTCAAGAAACACTTTGACACATGAAGGAATTAAGGGAATGTTGGTTGGAACAACTGTGTGTAGACTCCCTCTCACACTTCCTTGGACCCATAAGGCTCTTCCCCCTCTCTCACAACTTTACCTCTCTCTCCCTTGCCCAAATCTCTCTCATCAAACTCTTGCTTACAAAAGACTGAAGCTCCTGATTTGCCAAAAGGCTTTTCAAAATGAAATAAGAAATCATTATGTAGTAGGCACCAAGAAAAATTCTAATTTTTAATTCTACCATGACTGTTTGTATAGTACAATATGAGAATTGTATAGTGCAATTAGTTTTCTCTATCGAAGATCATTAAGTTTGATTGAAAATCATTTAATATAAAAATTTTAAATCAATTATCAGATCGTACTAGACAAATAAAAAAAATCTAGAGAGTCCTCAAATTATTTGTGCAGCATAATTTTTATATCTTTCTGGATGAACCAAACATCATCTAGAGACACCTCGAGTGAGTCATTTAGTATGATCAATGATCACACAATACGATCAATAATTAAATAAGATCTGACCAATTTTATTTGATCTCTTAATTAGTGAACCTAATTAGGTAAAAAATCAACATATCGTACAGTATGAAATAGTTCATACAATACAAATAGTTTAAATTTCAAAATTTAAATTTGCCTATTTTTGGTAACTTAGATTCGACGGCATAGTTTCTGATTATAGCTGATCATCCAGTACAATGTGGTGTTCATATTATACGATTAGTATATTTTAAAATTATTATTATTATTTAAAATAAAGTACTTTAATTAATTTTTATTTCAACAGATCATACAATTTGACCAAGATCATACAATTTGATTCATAAGAAAATTTAAATATTTTTGTTTTCACTCCCCCTATGTGTATATACACTGTTGTTAAGCTAACACCATGTTTTATAATACATTGACTCATGAAAAGATAAAATATAGGCTCCTACAAAAATCCATCATATATTGCCTAATCTTGAGCCCTAATCCTTTAACAGTTTTTGGTGTATGTTGTACCCGAAATATTAATACACAGAAAATATATGCAATAATAACAAGTCGGAGAAACTGAGTAAACTCCCATAATATATAATTATCAATACATAAGCTCAGGATCCTAGATTGCAATAATCTCCCATTTTTTTATGATGGCAAACATTGTTGGTTAAATTACAACTCAATTATAATTTTCTCTTAAGTTCTCCCCCTTACTAAGTGAGTTCTTTAAAAATAGGGAGAACCATGTAAGAACTTTTTTGTTTTAATAACATGAAAAAAAATATAACAAATACATAAAAGCTAGAAATAAGATAAACTGCACCAAAGGGAACAAAAATACATCCAATTACTTCCTACTCCCTCTTTTGGCAGCTGCAAAAAGGAGATCTACGAACTAACACCAATACAAAGCAACAAACTACAAAAAAAATGATAAAGAACAAACTACAAAACACATAACATAATTATTCTACAACACTCCTCAAATACATGATCTCTATGTATTATAAAATTTAAATACTCTTTTTATTTTAAGATAAAGATGTTATACTTTTCACCTGATCCACTGTTGTCTCAACAATTTCACCTAAGTTTCATCAAAGTATCATAAGTCTAATTTACCTTCTTTATTGACTCACTTATCAATAGGTCCAAATATATCCATATAGAATATTTTCAGTTGCATTTAGTGTTATCATCAAAATAACTCAAATTATTTTTTACTAGACTTATGTATTTATAGGTCCAAATCCATCTACACGAAGTATTCTAAGTGTACTTAGTGGTCACTACTAAGTTGTCACTAATAAGTTATAAAATAATAATCATCAATCATCAAAAAATCAATTCATCGTTTTAAACCAAAATAATTTGTTAATTCTTAATAAATGTAATTAATTTCATTTATTTATTATGAATATTTAAGAATATATTGTAGAATATATTTGTTATTAGGATTTTAATCTCAATTGAATAATGCTTAAAAGGTTTTAAGAATTCTTCTATGAAATGTGTTAACACAAAACATTTATCAACTTATACGAGTAATATCTACATGTGTTACATTTCTATTAATGCAATCTCTTAATGTAGCTTTAACTTTATTTGTGGTTTCTAGTAGCAATGAATGTTTAGATCTCCAGTTAGGTGCTGCATATGTTGTCCAAGTACTTTTTGCTCTCATTAGACCTCTTGTAAGGGCACACCTACCCACTTAATTAAATATCAGTTTTGGGAACCCAAGTGGGTGTGGGTCTCACCTTATGCCTTAATGTATGCATGCCATACATGCTATGTTGTGATCCTACTTTGGTCCTCTAAGCTAGATGTGATCTAAAGTGTAAAAGGTAATTTCTACCAATATGTCCTAACATGTCACAAGAGTAACACCTAACCCATAGAAATGGGTTCACTAACCTATGTGAGGAATAATACCTCTTCCTTGGGACATATGATGCATGATGTGTCCTAGCATGTGTCTGTGAATGAATCAGACTATGTGTGTCCTGCTGAAATGCATTAAATTTTTTAAGTATTCATTGGCACTTTTCTCAACTCCTAGTACAACTAATATTTCATGCTTTTTGCTCTCTAACTCTACTACAAGTGTTTCTAATTTCTTGAATACTTCTTCTAATTCAATATACTTTGCTTTCAAGGATTCATGTGACTTAGTTAGCTCAATATACTTTCTAGTCAATGCATCAAATTCATCTAATAATGATGAATGCTCCTTATCTAATAAAATATGCTTTAACTTTAATGTCTCTTTAAATAAGATGCTCATTTTTCAAGTTAGAAAATTCCTTTTTAAAGCGGTTTGCGACTTTTTTCGCTTCTTATATGAATCATGAATTTGTTTAGAAATAGTAGTGACTTCATCATCAAAACTGTCAAGGCTTAGGAATAGTAGTACTTTATCATCAAAACTATCCAACAAATATCATAAATCTTATTAAATTTAATAGTTTTATACCTAACTCATGCAATGAGGTTAAAATTTTAGTAAACCTAGTGTGCATTTTAGAGTTAGTCTCCTTAGATTTCATGTGAAATAGTTCATAGTCATGTAACAATAAATTTAATTGGGATTATTTGACCTTATTTGTACTCTCTTAAGTAATGCATAGTCTATCCTAGATTTACTTACCTATTGTACAAGTAGAGACTCTCATATAGTCTTCTGATTTAAGTGCACAGAAAAAAATAGTTTAAGCATTTGGCATTAAGTTGTGCATAATTTCTATCCTCAATGCTCCATTTAGTAAGAAAAATTTTATTTTTAACACCATTAACAGTACAAAAAGGAACAAAATAACTAACTTCTATCATATGCCACATGCGATAGTCAATTGATTGCAAGAAAGTAGACATGCAAATTTTTCAGAAATAACATGGGATATTATTAAATAATGGTGGACAAGTTATTTAATAACCATCCATAGTATTTTTATTCCTTAATTGTGTCATGGATCTTTTCTCAGTGTTCTCAAACCACTAATTCAGAGAATCCTCTCTAATACTAATTGAAAGTTTGATGTGTGGTTATTATACTATTTGAATTACGAAAGACACACTAAAAGGGGGTTGAATAGGTGTTTTAAATTTTTTTTTTCTTTCGAAATACTTAAAACCAAATTCTAATTTTTTTAACATGGAAGCGAATAATGAAATAAAATCTTTTTTTATCTTTTGGATTTTTATACAAAAATAAATATTTATTTTTCTTTTTTTTTTTTAATTTTGTATTTCTTTTTCAACTAAGAAATGACCTCCATTAATCACAAGTCTTGCAGCATAATAATCATAATACAAATCATATTGCATGAAAGTAAATATGTAAGAGAATAGATCATAAAAACTAAAATGAAAAAATAAAAGAACAAACACACCTAAGATTTATGGTGGCTTGACCAACCTGACTTACGTCCACTCCCGTAGTGCTCTATCATGAGTAATACACTAAGCAATTTAGTGTCTCTCCTTTAGCCCCCTCATTAAGTTGGAGAATCGCTCACAAGAATTACTTACACCCTCGAGCCAGTTGAGATCTAAAATCCTTTTTACCCTCCTGGTAAGGTGGAGAACCAAAATCCTTTCAGCTATCTAGTGAGTCAGAGAACTTGAATCCCTTTCACCCTATTGGTGAGGTGGAGAAGCCTGATTCCCTTTCACCCTCCTGGGGAGATAGAGAAGTATAAATCATCTTTCACTAACCTGGTAAAATGGAGTAGCCAGGCCCTTTGATCCCAAGAGCTTCTTCTTGGAGTTTTCCTCAAGAAACACTTTGACACATAGCAGAACTAGGTGAATGGTACCAAAAAAACCCATGTGTACACTCCCTCTCACACTCCCTTACACCCATAATGCTTTTCTCCCCTTGACTGCTAAAAGACTCTTTAAAATGAAATAAGAAATATTTAAATAGTAAGCTCCAAGAAAAACCCTAATTTTCAATTCTGCCATAACTATTCATATAGTACGAATCATGTTGTAAGATTAGTTTACTCTGTTTAAGATCTTCTAGTACGATTGAAAATTATATAGTATGATCAATTCAAATCAAACATCAGATCATACTAATTGAACAAAAATCATCCAAAGAGTCCTCGGGTTATTTATATACTATGATTTTTGTATTGTACTAATGAACCAAACATCATCTAGAGATTCCTCGGATGAGTCATTCAGTACGATCAATGACCATACATTAGAATTTGAAATTAAATCAAATCCAACTACTATGATTTGATCTCTTAATCAACATACCTAATTAGGAAAGAAATTAATAAATCATATAGTATAAATAGTTCATATAGTATGAATAATTTAAATTTCAAAATTTAAATTTACCTATTTTAGGTAACTTAGTTTGATGGCGGGGTTTCTAATTATAGTTGTTCATCTAGTACAATGTGGTGTTCATAATGTACGATTAGATATATTTCAAATTTATTTTTATTATTATTATATTTAATATAAAATATTTTAATTAATTTCTACTTCAACAAATCTTATTGCATGATCAAGATTATGCAGTATGTTTTACAGAAAAATTAAAATATTTTTATGTTTAGACCCCCTATGTGTCTATGCATGATTGTTAAGCTAACATACACCTTTTATAATACATTGACTTAATAAAAGATAAAAATATAGACTCTTGTAAAAAGTAATCTTATACTGCCCAATCTCGAGCATTTATCCTTTAGCGGAGCTTAATATATATTATACCTGAAATGTTAAAACATAGAGAAAATATATGCAATAATAACAAGAGAAATTGAGGATACTCCCATAATATTTATAATTGCTAAAACAAAAGCTTGAGATCCTGGATTGTAATAAATAATGTATTGGATTGGAAGCATTAAATTGCTAATGAAAATACCTTAAACAACTAATCAACAATCAGCTTCAACAATTGAAATCTATCTTAAAATTAATCTCAAAATATCAAAAATACTAAAACTTAAACATAAACAAAAATTCTCTTAGCTTTTAATAAACCAAATCCACCCCTTAAAAAAATTCAAATAATAATAAATCTAAGGACATATTCAAACCATACATCCTACAACACCAATTATAGATGGTTTGTTAGGATAACCAACTCTAGTTTTAGGCTAGGCCATTATTCCTTTCATGTGCTTTCTCTATGATGTGGATTAATTTGGGTTTGTATGTGAATGAGTGTTGGTTGTTATGGTTTAACATAGTGAATTATGTAATGCTTATGTAATAATATTTATGATATATTATTTATGATAAAATATATGATGGGCATTTAGATTTTCCTATTGCAACTCAAGAATCAAGATTGAGCTTGTGATTTTTTATGATAACAAAACTAATTATTGTAATGATTTTTTATTATTTCTCCTAGCATAAATTAGATACTTTTGTTTGTTCTATGTGTACTAATATTTCAAAGAAATCGTACTCCAAATTACTGAAGACTTCAAGATAAAGTAGAATAGAAATTCATGTAATAAAGTTTGTAAATTTTTATATTTATTTTCTTGAGTCTGAGAGTGTGTGATTGTAATTGGATAACCGTGCACACACACACAGGAGGAGAGAGTAAAAACATAAATTTTTTAAAACTAATCGTATTATATGATATATAATTGTACTGTATAATTTCACTTAGATATTCTCCCAAAAGCAGTTTAGTGAATCTGGGCTTGAAATTTCTGAACTGTTTGTACTATACAATAGCAGGTCGTACAGATAACTGACATAGTATGAAATAAGATTCATACATGATCGTACCAGATGAACACATCAATCTTGAACTATTCATACAGTACGTTGTTAATTCGTACAGATGACTGATAGTGTACGAAATTAGGTTCGTATAGGTTCATACAAAAAGAAGCTTGAAATGTTTAACTGTTCATACTATACGATGTCAGTTCGTACAGTACGATGTCAGTTTATACAGACGACTAATAAGGTATGAAATAAGATTCGTACATGGTCATACCAAGATTTTTTGAACTATTTAAACAGACAATCCCCGATCATATTATACGATCTGAAGTCACTTCTCTTGTAATTTTCAATTTTTGGATGGTTTTTATGTCTTTCCTATATAAGGAGCCCAAAAAAATATCACTTACAACCTTTGCTACGAATTTCTCTTGAGAGTGGCCACTAAGTGTGAGTGTTTGAGAGAGATTGTGAGAGTGAAGTGTGAGAGATCTAGTTTCTCTACCTTCGCTAGGAGGGTGAAAAAAGATGTGTCGGTATACTGCCATCACTTGGAAAGTGTAAAAGGTGTCGATTCTCTGCCACACCGGGTTGATGGAAGAGAGTTTGTAATGGATTCTCTGTCTTGCTCTGGGATCAAAAGGAGAGTCACTTTTATTTAGTGCAATACCTAGAGAAGGAGTCCCCAGGGAGTGGACGTAGGTCAAGTTTAGACCGAACCACTATAAAATTTAGTGTTCTTCTGTTCACTTTACTTTTTCTACATTTTTATTTTTCAGTACTTTAACATTTCATGGTTGAAAAATATTTTGAGATAATCATATCTAATCAACTACATATTTTAAGGATCATTGATTAAGTTTTCTAGAAATAGTTTTTGAAAATCAAAGAATTTTTTTAATTACCAATTCACCCCCCTCTTGGTTAGCCTTGGGATAGTTCTATTATGTCTAACAACCTACATGAACTTTCAGGTGGTATTAGAGCAAAATTTCAAAAATTAAGGTTTAGATTACCTTTTGAAAAATGGTCATGGCTAATTTTGGAAACCAAAAAACTGTTGAAGGATTTTAGATCACTAGACCACCTTTATTCGATAACATTCCTTTTAATTTCTGGAAAACCCACATGTATACTTTTCTGCAATCACTTGATCATCGCATGTGGATGTTAGTATAGGAAGGCTATACTGCATCTACTAGACTTATAGATGGCATTATAATTAAAACACCATTTGCTAATTGAACCATAAAAGAAAAAGAATTAGCATAACTGAATGTTAAATATTTAAATAGTTTTTTCTATGCATTGAAATTAGAAGACTATATACGTGTTTCAACTTATAAAACTGGAAAAGAAATCTGGGATAGACTTTACATAGCTTATGAAGGGACAAATGAGGTGAAATAATCTAGGTTGAATATTTATTACATGATTACAAACTATTTTGCATGAAACCGAATGAGTCAATTTCTGATATGTATACATGTTTTACTCAGATTATCACCTCATTACATACTTTAGGTAGAGAACTAACTAATTCTAAAAAAGTAAATAAAATCCTACGTTGTTTACCTACTGCTTATGATGCAAAGATAATTGCCATAATAGAGTCAAAAGATTTGAATGTATATTCTATTGACAATTTGCTTGGATTACTGATTGCTTATGAGCAAGGAGTGAAACAAAGATAGATTGATGAAGGTTATAGGCGAAAAGAGAAGAATATAGCTTTAAAAGTTGAGGATTCAAATAGTGATCAATCAATGTTTGAGGATACAAAAGATATCGCACTCATGTTTAGGCAATTCATAAGTTTCCTTAGAAGGAAACAATAAAGACATCAATATTGGAACAAGGGTAAGTTCAATAAGAATGCAAAAGTTTCTAATGAAGTCATTTATGATGAATGCAGGAAGCTTAGACATATATTATGATTGAATGCCTAAATCTCAAAGCTAATCCTAGCAAGGAGAAAACTAATGTCAGGAAGGGCAAGAAAAGGATGCAAAGAGCTTTCTAGGCTAACTCAACTTCATACTCTTTAGAAATAGAAGTAGAATAGGAGGTCATGAATTTATGCCTAATGGTTAATAATCTTGATCATTTAGATCAAGAAGAGGTACGTGACCTATCCTATGATGAGTTATTTGAAGTTTTTAAGAAAATTCATAATGCATATAGGAAACTCAAAAAATTGCATGCTAGCCTCAATATCAATTATTAGAATTTACAAAAAGAGTATGAAAACCATAGGAATGATCATAGGGACACAGATAGAAAACACATGATTCTGTTAGATAAGTTTAAGGATTTGAATAAGAAGCATGAACTTTTGAAAATATTTTATAGTGAGCTTGAAAATGATTTTAAAGTTTTTACGGGTGAAGCTGAACATAAGGAAATTGATTTGAAAATTAAAATTTTGATTTGAAAAATGCAAACTCATATCTAGAAAAAAATGAAGACTATAATAAAAAATAGACCGGCTCCCATACTTGAATTATTTTATAAGTCTAAACAAAACCACACAAGTTCAAAACCTAGGAAGAGACATTATAACTCATATAGATTAATAAATTCTTTTTCTGGTGTGAAATATTTTTCATGTGGAATGTTAAGACATATTTCCCACACTTGCATGATTCTTAGAAAAATATATTTAGTGTGGAAACCTAAGATGAATCAATCGCAACATATTAAACATGTATCTAGATTATCATTATCAAGAGGTGAACCCAAATTTATTTGGGTTCCTAAGTCTAATGTTTGATATTTTTGTAGAAATGCTCACATATAATCCCTCGTGAGAGCATTTGGTACCTAGACAGTGGATGTTCAAAGCATATGATTGGAGTTGCAAATAAGTTTATAATGCTGGAAGTCAGGAATGGAGGCAAGGTAACACTAGGAGATAATATTACTAGGAGAGTGGTAGGTACATGTATGATTGGCAACAAGAATAATTTCTTTATTGAAAATGTATTATTGGTAGAAGGCTTAAAACACAACTTGCAAAGTATTAGTCAGCTTTGTGATAAGGGTTTTACCATAAAATTTTTACCTACAATATGATTATAAGCCAAAAATGGAATTGATGTGTTGCAAAGAAATAGGGTAAATAATGTTTACATGCTTAATTTAAATTATGTTAAATCTTTAAATACTTTTTATCTTAAAACTACCACTGATGAATCTTTGTTATGACATAGAAGACTTTGTCATGCAAGCATGAAAAATATTAGAAAAATTAACCAGAAAGAATTAGTTAGAGGCATACCCAAATTAGACTTCACTAAGGATCACCTATGTGAAGCATATTAATTAAGAAAATAAGTAAAATCCTCCTTTCATTCAATTAAGGATCTTAGAACTAGCAAACCATTAGAAGTCCTTCACATGAATCTTTTTGGGCCAGTTAGCACTGTAAGTCTAGGAGGGATAGAATATGGGTATATAATTATTAATTATTATTCAAGATTCACTTAGATTAGATTCTTATCACATAAGAGTGAATCGTTTGATGAGTTTAGAAATTTTTCTACTTGGATTTAGAGGAAGCTAGGTTGTAAAACTTTTATAATTTAAAGTAATCACAGAGGAGAATTTGAAAATGAGAAATTTGAAGTCTTCTATAAAGAACAAGTCATAGATCACAACTTCTTAGCTCCTAGGATCCCTCAACATAATGGAGTTATTGAAAGGAAGAATATAACTTTGATAGAAGTCGCTAGAGCCATGTTGGCTGAATATTTACTTCCAAAATATTTTTGAGCCGAAGCGATTATTACAACATGTTATATTTTGAATAGAGTGAACATTAGATATAAGCTGAATAAGACACCCTACAAACTTCTTAAAGGAAAGACACCCATCCTCTCACATCTACATGTCTTTGGATGTAAAGTGTTCATTCATCATAATAGAAAAGCTCTTTTAGGTAAATTTGCTCCTAAATCTATTGAGAGAATTTTTCTAAGATATTCAAGTATTGGCAAATTCTAGAGTTTTTAACAAAAGGACATTGGTAGTTGAAGAGACCACTCATGTAATTTTTGATGAATCTGATAATTATGGAGGGTCTAGGTTGGAAGAAGAAGTTAAAGAAATTTCACAAGGAATTAAAAAAGTAAATATTGAAGAAAGAAATAAAATAAAAAATACCTTGCTTAGAGAATTGAAATATTCCAAAAGTCATCCTAAAGAATTGATTTTAGGTGACCCAAGTGAAGGTGTTAGAACTGGGCATGGATTAAACAAAAAAGTGAACCACTTAGCATTTATTTCAATGATTGATCCCACTAACATAAATTAAGTACTTTGTGATGAATTTTGGATTCTAGTTGTGCAAGAAGAATTGAATCAATTTATTAGAAATGATATTTGGGATTTGATAGAAAGACCTGAAAATCAAAGTATTATTGGAACTAATTGGGTTTTCAAAAATAAGATGAATGATTTAGGTGTAGTGGTTAAAAATAAGGCAAGATTGGTGGCAAAGGGGTACAATCAAATAGAAGGAATTAATTTTGAGGAGAATTTTGCCCCTGTAGCTAGACTTGAAGTAATAAGGGTACTTTTACCCTTTACCTGTTTTAAAGGTTTTAAATTACATCAAATGGATGTTAAAAGTATCTTTCTTAATGTGATGATTAAAGAGGATATTTATGTTGAACAACCCCCAAGATTTGAAAATTCTTAATTTTCTAATCATGTATTTAAATTAAAGAAGGCATTGTATGGATTAAAGCAGGCACCTAGGGCATGGTATGAAAGGCTAAGAACATTCCTACTAGAAAGGAATTTTGTTAGAGGGAGTGTGGACATAACTCTCTTCATAAAAAGAGTAGGAGATGACCTTCTCATTATTCAAATTTATGTTGATGATATCTTGTTTGGATCTTCAAATAAAAATCTTTGTGATGAATTTTCCAAAATAATGAGTAAGGAATTTAAAATGAATTTGATGAGAGATTTAAGTTACTTTCTTGATTTTAGCATAAAGTAGAAAGAGAATGGTACCTTTCTTAGTCAGTCCAAATACATTAAAGACATTCTTAGGAAGTATGACATGGATAAAGCTAAACCAATAAGTACTCCCATGAGTTCCTCAGTTCAATTAGATAAGGACTTTAAAGGCAAATACGTTGATCAGAAGAAAATAGTTCTGAGATATCTGTTAGGAACTCAAAACTTAAGGATTTGATATCCTAGGCACAGCACCTCTTTTAAAATCATTGGATATTCTGATTCAAATTTTGTAGGTTGTAGGGTTGATCGAAAAGTACTTCTGAAACTTATCAATTTATAGGAAACTCTTTAGTTTCCTAGTCTAGCAGAAAAAAGAATTCAGTATCCCTTTCTATAGTTGAAGCAGAATATATAGCCTTAGGAAGTTGTGTGGTACAGGTTCATTGGTTAAAATAATAACTCATGGATTTAGGTTTTTCAATTGGCACTATTCTAATCTTTTATGATAATACAAGTGCCATTTACATTTCAAAAAACCCAATCTAACATTCAAAGACCAAGCATATAGATATAAGACATCATTTCATAAGGGACCATGTTACAGAGAGAAACACTGAATTAAATCATGTGTCTACTGAAAACCAACTTACAGACATTTTCACAAAATTACTAGCTTTTAAATTTTTCAGTACATTAAGAACCAGATTGGTTGTTATTGATGTTCATGCTTGATAATTATAAATACTACAAATTGCATTTGTTATGTATGTCTTATTATAAATGTTTGTATTTTTGTTGTTTGTTTGTGATTTATTTTTGGTGTGATTTTTGTTTTTTCTCTATTTTGGTTTAATATCTCTTTCGTATTATTTTTTGTTGTTGTTTTTGTGTTATATGGATCTTATTTGATTTATTTTTTTGGAAAGAATCTTGATTATCATGTACAAATCTAAAGTTCATCTTCATTTCGTATTGTATAACCTACTTTCGTACTGTCCGAACTCAATAGATTTTACATGATATGCTTTTGTGAATTGGTCAAACGAAAATGCATTTTTTTCAAATCATACTGTACAATTTTCTACATCGTCTGTACCATCAGATCATTTTTCATTTGTATGAAAATGGTGGGAATTCCAAGAGCTGCTATTTTTCAAAGATCGTCTATATGAACACCTATTTGTCTGTACGATCCAGTTGTCAATTTGCATGTGGACAAACCCAACTATTAGGTACGATTATTATTAACCGGTCATCCCAGACAAACACCTGTTCATCTATATGATCATTTGGTCAAAATATAGTACAAAATGTCACATCGTAAAATAGCTTTATGAGAAGATGTTCCACAACATTAACTGTTCCTGACTGTTTTGATTCATAAGTTCCAACCAAGGATCGTATCGTACCAAGCTCTTAATCATACGTACGAATGTAATTTTGTACTATATGAAATAGTTCAAATTCTATAAATTGGAAGTTTGTTCATTGAATTTTTCCAATCCTTTTCATCTCCTGTCCCTTTAAACTCTTGTATTCAAAATTCTTTTCATATGGCAAGCAGTGGCAAGCATCCATGAACTTCCAAGGGTGGTTCATCTCATTCTGAACGAGATAACAACTTTCTATCTAGAGAAAATGAACAAGCCTTCCATAGGTTTGTTCAGGCTAAGATTACCCCTTCTCATCTTCTGATTCAAGAAGATATTAATTTTCAAATCATACACCTTTTTGACTCCAGTCAATTCTCTTTCATTTTCACTTTGATTTATTCATTTCATTCTGAAACTTTTTACTACTTTCTTGCCAATATGAGAATGCGAGCGAACAACACGGCAATTATCTCCTATGTCTTTCATAATCATGTTGAAATTACCAAGAAAGATTTGGGGATATATCTACACCTTAGAACTGAAGGGGTTAGAGCTCATTCAATGATATCTAGGAGTGATTATGATTGGACCATTATTAATTAAACTCTTAGAGGTATACCTTCCATCTCACATTTACCCCTTGTTTCTACACTAAATCAAAATGCTAGGATCATCCAGTATGTCTTATGAACTTCTATCATTCTCAAAGCTGGTGATTGAATCAATATCACCCCTCTGCTTTCTTTTGTTACATATTGTATTCTGAGCAACACACCTATTGATGAAGCCCAGTTGATTCTGGACTACATCAATAATTTGTTCGACATTAGACTTCCTACCACTAGAAGAAAGAAGAATGTGGCTTTAGGACACCTGATTACCTATATTCTTGATAAGAAGTATAATCTCATTCATCCTGATCCCCTAATTAAAATTATGAAAAGCAAAATACTTCCCTAGAAATAATGCTAAAAACTTGATGGGGGCTACAGAGTAAACTTTTGAATTATATAAAAGCTTAGGGATCTATCACCCTTAAATAATGCTTAAGTTTTCTTTAATATAAAATTAACAAAACTCAATTAATATACACAAGTATATGTTTTGAATTAAGTAATAAAGTGATAGAGTAGAGTGTCAAACTCATGAGAAAGTTTGCTTACTTACAACAAACTACTACTGTTTACTCTAATTATGATAACTATCCTGCTAAAATAAAAAAAGATAATTATGGAGATTCTATCACTAAATAAAATAGTAAAAATATTGGATATAATATTTAATTTATGTGTTTTGAATTGATTAGTATAAATTCCATATCTTTTCTAATGAGAATCTTAATTATAGATGTGATTCAGAGCATATGCATTCATAGATCCCTTTCAAGATTATAGGGGTAAAAAGGATATCTATTGATCTCCTTCATTTATAGTATCTCCTTAAGAACCTAGAACATTTTATATCCTATGTCTAGGCATGTAAACATCCAATCTTAATTTTTTTAGTTGTTCTTATATTCCTCCATCGATGTTATACATCGTACTATATTTTAACTATATATATGGCTACTATATGCATTCAATTAAGGACAATATAATATTGAAAACATAATTTAATATTATAGAAAAAGAGTCTTCATTAGTACTTAACATGTACTGTACATCATCAATCCAAAATAAGAGAATTAACCTGACATAGAATAAATAACAAGCAAACTAATTTTCATTAAACTCATGGAAGAATGAAAATATAAGAGAGTGATATCACTGGAAAGGATCAAAGTATCTCCTCTACACTCCTTCTCCCTTAACTTATAGAGTTTCTTTAAGAAACACATGTTAAATACTCTAAATGATTGTATCTTATACTTCCCTAGCCTCCATTAGATTTTACTCTAAGAAAGAATAAGATAAGTACTCTAAGAAATAAATAATTTTATATAAGTGATTGAACTCCCTTATAAACATAATATCAAAACTATTTATAGGATAACACAAAAAAGCATTTGATGCTATAGTACTTGAAAGCATGGCACTATGGTGCCCTTAAAGTTAACTAATGCATCAATGTTGAAACTTTTGCACCACCATAGTGCTTGCTGATGTGGATCGGTTACTTAGTGAAAAGTCATATCTCTTCATTGATAGAATGTGTCCCTTGGAAGCTACAAGTGTAACGCTATGGCACTATTAACAATCGGTGCTGCCAAGCTAACTTCTCAAGAAATTATGGTGTCACAACATTTAAAAATAAAGAATCTATTTCTACCAAGCTAACTTCTTGATGTCATAGCATTGGTATAATGCTACAATGCTGGCTTTATTGATGTTGCAGGGCTGGTAAATAGAGAACTTAGTGTTGTGATATGCGATTTGTGACACCTAGGTGGTATTGGAGGTGGCGCTACGGCGTTGTTTCAATGGACGCCATGATGTTGTAAGCTCTTTAGGATTTTCTACCAATATTAACTTTTATCCTGAACAAGTATAATTTAAATAACATATTTTCATTGAAAATAAAATATGTAAAACACTACATAACTTACATTTAATAGTTAGACATTTTTAAAATCTTTTCATTTTTCAAGTTTTTATAAGGGCCCTTTCTATTTCTTGATCAAATAGTAAGGGCTCTTAACTAGATCTATAAACCATATAATAAAGATATAATAATTTAAACAAAAGAAACTAAACTATCGAATAGAATATTTTTTAGATTTTTTAACATTTTTAGGAAAACAAACAAAGATAGAGGATACAAGTAGGTCTAAATATCCACTTACTCTGAAAATATAGTTTAAAGTATAATACACACATTACATTTCCAACAATGGTGCCAAAAACTTGATGTTGAGTAGTGAGAGGTTAATGGTTAGCTAATATGAAAGTCGTTAAATTTGAAATATGGTTATATATTCTTTGAAATTAAATTAATAATGGCCCGCGGATTTATGCAAGTATATATGCCAAAAGTAATAAAATGGTAGAGTACTGTGTCGAACCCATAAGGAAGTATTCTGCTAAATTGCATCCAAACTACTACTACTACTTACTCTAATTATATGAATTTATCCTACTGAAATAAAAGATAAGGTTTTTGAGTTCTTACCACTTGAATGAAAATATAAATAAAAAGAGTTGATACTAATGAGATTAAGTATTTTGGACTGATGCATGTAAATTAAATAAGGATTCTTAATTATAGTATAAAAAAGAGTTGATACTAAGAGTAGATTAGAGCATGTGCATCCCTAGATCTCTATCGAGCTTATAGGGGTAAAAAGAAAGATTGCTAGTCTTCTTACAATTTTAGTATCTCCATAAAAACTAGAATATTCAAACATCCTTATGTCAAAGCATGCCAATATTCTATTTTATTATTCATAATTATTCTAGTATTCCTCCATCAAGGTTTTACATCACACTAGATTTTAACTACACACATGACGATTGTATACATTAAATGAAGAATGATAGATATTGAAAGCATCAATACTTTTATTACATCACAAGAGTCTATATTAGTACTTAATATGCTCTTCATATTGCCAGCCTAAAATAAAAGAATTAGCCAGACATAGAAGAAATGATAGGAAAACTCATATTTATTTTATTCATAAAAGAATAAAGTATAATGGAAGTAATAAGAAATTTATCATTAAGAAAGACCAAAAGATCTTCTCTATACTTCTTCTTCCACTACTTACAGTTGCATATACAAACATAGATTAAAATCTCCCAGAGAATGTATCTTACAGTTCCCTAGCCTCCCTTAGACTTTACTCTATGGGGGCACTTAAAAAACACACTGAAAAATATAAAACTTTCACTCAAGGGATTGAACTCTCCAAATAATAGAATTGAAAACTATTTATAGTAAGTACAAGATTGGACTCAAGTAGTATGATGTTGGATAAGGTGGCACTATAGTGTTTAAAAGTGAACTAGCACCTCATTGCTACAATATTGGCTCTATTGCGGTGCTAGATGATATCACATGGTTACTGCAAGAATCGGTGCATCTTTTTGCTAAACTAGTGTGTCTCTTAGAAGTTATAACTACTCTACCATGGTGCTATAAAAAATTGGCATTGAGGTGCATTAAATGATATTCTGGTGTTGTGGCATTTGAGATGTTGGTGCTCCTACGTAAAGTTTCCTGAGACACCCATTATTATCGTGCTAATTTTGGGCACATCAGTGCTGTAAGGCATTGTTGCATTGACATTGGTGATACTGTGATGCTTATAAATATAGAAGGTTGGCACCGCAGTGTTAAAACTGGTGCTTAGACATTAATCGATCGGGCTCTATAGTATTATACATGTCAGCACTATGATATTATCCAACACTTATATTTTTCACTTTTTCATGCACAATTCCTATATAAACACAATTAAAATAACTCATTTTTATTGAATTTTAAATAACTAAAATAGTACACATTTTATAGTTATCAAATGAAGAAAAAGAAGATATAACCCATAGAGTTAAAAATATCAGATTAGAGGATAAAGAATAAGTCAGGATCCATTGCTTGGGGAGTAGAGATATTCTTCTAGTCACCCTAGAGAATTTATCTTTTGAGACCAATCCATAGGGGTTAGGACTAAGCATAATCTTAAAAAAGAAGTTAGCCACATAGCTTTTATCTTTATGATAAAACCCACTAGTGTAGATCAGACACTAACAACTAAATTCTAGAATATAGGTATGTAAGAAGAACTAAATCAATTTATTAGAAATAAAGTGTCAAAATTAGTAAGTACACCATCTGATTGGAGTATTATTAGAACTAAATGGATATCCATGAATAAATTAAATGACTAGGTTGGTAGCAAAGGGTTATAACCAAATCGAGGGGACATATTTTGACAAGTCCTTTACCCTTGGGGCTAGACTAGAAGCCATCAGGGTATAGTTACATTATGCATTCTTTAAGGGCTTTAAATTATATCAATGGATGTAAAAGTGTTTTAAATGGTATGATTAAAGAAGATGTTGATGTAGAATAATCCCCCGATTTTGAAAACTCCTAATTTCTAATTCATATATATAAACTTAAGAAAGTATTATATGCGTTTAAGCAAGCACCTAGGGCATTGTATGATAGAATTAGATATTTTTTACTAGGGAAATCTTTTATTAAGAGGACCATAAATACTACACTATTTATGTAGAAATATGGAGATGATATATGATGGGGGCTATGGAGTAACCTATATAATTATGAAATGCTTTGGGGCTCTTTCAATCCCTAAAAATACTTAGGTTTTCTTTGACATAAAAATTATAAAAACCCTACTTAATATATGCAAGTATACGTACCAAATCAAGTAATATAGTATAGAGTGGAGTATTGATCCCACGAGGAAGATATGTTTACTTGTAATTGACTCGTACTATCTACTAAAATTATAATAATTATCCTATTCAAATAAAAATAGTTGTCATGGGGATTATATCACTTAAATAAAATTAGATAAAAATAATGAATACACTATATGGATATAGTATTTTAGATTATTCAATGAAAATAACATATTTTTCTAATGATTCTCTTTTAATTGTGATACTATTCAGAGTATATGTATTCTTAAATCTCTGTCAACCATGTAGGAATAAAAGATGTCTATCAAATTCCTATGGTTAATTCATCTCCTTAAGAATTTAGTTTGTTTCACCCTCTATACCTAGGCATGATGCATACTAATTCAATATTCCTAGTTATGCCCGCTTCCCTCTTTAGAGGCTCCATATTATACCTATTTTAACTACACATCTGACCACTATGTGCATTAAATTAAGATCTGATAATATTAAAACATTATTTTAATTATTTATGGAATAAGAGAATTCATTAGTATGTTATATGGTACTTCATCAATCCAAAACTAGAAAATTTAGCTAGACATGGAGAAAAGTTGAAGCAAACTCATTTTTAATAATAGCATGATAGAAAGAAAATACAAGTGATAGATATCACTAAATAGGTTTAATGGATGTCCTCTACACTCCATTTACTTACAAATTTGCTTCAATAAACCCAAGCCAAATACTCTAATGATTGTATCAAGTACTTCTCTAAATTCTCATAGTTATCACCCTAAGGGAAATTCAGAGAAGCACTCTGAGTTATATTGAAATTATCTAAGTGACTGAACTCTCTTACAAACATAATACAATGACTATTTATAGGAAAACACAAATAGGCATCTAGCACAGCGGTGCTATAAAGATCGGCTCCACCATGCTCAATAAATGAACTAAAATCGGTGCACTATTTTTCTTGTTCCACCACAGTGCTTGCTGATGTGGATCAGTTACTTTAGTGAACAGTCGCATCGCTTCACTTACAGGTCATGTCCTCTAGAAGTTATATCTATTATGCCACGGTGCTGCTGACTATCAGACGTTGAGGCATTGAAAGGGCAATTTGGGCGCCGAGGCATTATTAATTATAATATCAGAGTGCTAGAAAAAAGAACACTCGGCACTGAGAAATTGATATTTGACTATCGCAATGCTGTCTAACAAAGAAAACGATGGTGCAATATTAATATTCAAGCACTCTAGTGGTGTGTTTGATGGTAATTTTTGTTCCAATGCCGTGATGCTATATGCAACTTAGAATTTTTATGCCTTTTCAATATTTTTCTTGTATAATATAACTAAAATAATACTTTTTCATTAAAAATATAACACATAAAATGACTCATTATTTATATTTATCAAATTCTCCCCAACTTAAAATTTCATTAGATAATCATTTGTATTGATTTTCTTATTTTATATTTTATGAATTTAAGTATAAGATTGTAATCAAATTCTAAGCTTTTTAACTAATACCAATTTTTAATGTACTCTTTTTTTTCTTTTTCTTTTTAAAATTATTTTCACTCTTTTTCTCTTTTAACTTATGGAGTATATAGTTAATGATTTTGAATATTAGTTTTTGCTTCGAACCCTTTTGTAATCTTAATGAGTTTCTTGTAAGGATTTAAAAAGATTGCCTATTCCAATTTCGGATTACTTATGATTTTTAATTTTAATCTATTCATATCAAATCATTAATTCTAGTTATTCATATTTATTTTAAAAATTAATAAATAAAAATTATAACTTAAAATTTTAAATTAAAATAATAAATTAAATGATCAAGGTTAGATAATTATTAGTTTCTTTTCTACCCTATGAAGTGTAAATAGTATTCATTTAAATTATAACCTAGGGTTTTATTATTATGCTATTTTTAAATAATTTTTAATTATCATTCTTAATAAGGTTAATAAACTAATTAGAATACAAAAATTAATAAAAAGTATAATAAGCATAAGGGGAATTTTAATAAAATGTAAATAAAAAAAATATAACAACAGGGAATATTACACGTGCTTTCATATGAATGAAAAAAGGCACATAAAATATGTGTTAATAAAACATGGCAATATGTATCATAACATAACATGGGTTATAGCATAACTAGTACACTAAGCACCATATATAGCACATCAAGTGGGTTGCCTCCCATAAGCACTAAGTTTATAGTCTATAGCTTGATTATATGATAAAAAAAATAAAAATACTACCAAATAACAATGTCCTCTAACTCTCTCTCTCTCTCTCTCTTGAAGCCAAGAAAAATAACATCTCCTACCATTTTGAGTCAGGTTCTTCTTCTTCCTCCTCCTCATCATCATCCTGATGACCTTTCTCTCTAGTTTGCCACATAAAAGGATGATAAGTAGGGATAGGGGGGAAACTCGAGCTACTCTGGATGCTCCACAAATAGGCTATTTTTAAACATCCCAACAAGTGCTTCATTAAAATTCCAATGATATCTATAATACTGCTCATGTTGGTCCATGCTATGGGACATCCTCATTTTCATCTCGAATTGCCAATCTATGGATTCCTCACAAAAGTGATTCACCTCTTGCATTTTTTCCTTTAACTCTGCCACCTACTCTCCTAATGTTTTAGGAGCCCTAGCACTCACATTATTATTTCTTCTTCCAGTCTATTAGACCCTCTTGGCTAGCTCACATCACCCTCATCCTCATCCTTTTCTACCTGCTTAAATCCTAAAATTTTTCTTATAGTTCAGGCTTGAATAGGGAATAGTTATTCTTCATTCTGAGCCCCCATAACACCAGCTTCTACACACAGAGCATAAATAAGAGAAGGGTGTCCTAACCTAACCGATGTGGTACCCTTAATGATGTACATGAGCAATGAAAATATAAGCTTCCCTACATCAATTAAGTACCCCATTTGAATTGAATAATTTAGAATAGCCTGGTCACAAGTAACTTCACTTATATTTTGGCTAGGCAACAAACAGGTAGAAATGAAATTATGCTAGGATTTGGAGGTTTGGGTCATATATGAGGAAGGAAAATAAATAATCCTATTATATTTTTCCTTCTAACTTGTTCCACTATTAGGTCCACACAATGCATTTAAAATTTCATTAGGATTTATTGAAGATTTAACAAAGGAGTTATACTCATCATATTCAAAATCTTTGAGTCAATACTATTGACAACTATAAAATCAAAGGAAACCCATTTCCCCTAACATAACACCTATTAACAACCGCCTCATCCCCATTGGCAAAAAATTCATGAACTATATTGATTATTGCAGCATATGTTTCTTTACAAAATCTTTCCAATCTTCTACTTATTATAATTATCATGATAGGTGGAGTAGGAAGTTAAAATCCTTACTCAACTCAGGAATCAAAATTGAGATTATGATTTTTGATGATAGCAACAAATATTATTATTCTGAAGATTTTATTATTTATCCTAGCATATATTAGATATTTTTGTTTGTTTTTGTGTGTACTAATATTTCAGGAAAATCATATACTACTCCAGAGTGCTGAAGACTTCAAGACAGGGTAGAATAGGATTTCATGTAATAGAGTTTGTATATCTTTATTTTTATTTCTTAAGTCTAAGCAAGTGTAAATGTAATTGGGTAACCATACACACTTACACACAGGGGGAGAGTGATAACATTTTTTAAGACTGGTCGTACTGTATGATATCTAATCATACTATAGGATTTAATAGTTTTCCTCTAGAATGCAGTTAATCAAATCATGGCTTAATTTTTTAACTATTTGTAATATACGATGTTAAGTCATATAAATGACTGACAGAGTACTAGATTAGCTTCATACCAGATCATACCAAATGAACTCATTTATTTTTGAACTGTTCGTATAGTATGATCTAAAATTATACAGATGACTGATAGAGTATAAAATTAGGTTCGTACTAAATGAAATGAAATAAAATGAACTCCTTTGTTTTTGAATTGTTCGTATAGTATGATCTATATTCATACAAACGACTAACAATATATAAAATTGAGTTCATCCAAGTTAGTACTAAATAAAGCCCTAATTTTTTGAACTGATTTATTTCTTAAGTCTGAGTAAGTGTGATTGTAATTGGTAACTGTGTACACACACAGAGGGGGAGAGTGATTAAATTTTTTAAGACTAGTCGTACTGTACGATATCTAATCATACTGCAGGATTTGACAATTTTCCTCTAGAATGCAGTTAATCAAATAATGGCTTAAATTTTTAACTGTTTGTAATGTACAATGTTAAGTCATACAAATGACTAACATAGTATGAGATTAGGTTCATACCAGATCATACCAAACGGACTCATTTATTTTTGAACTATTTGTACAGTATGATCTAAATTTGTATAGATGACTTATAGTGAATGAAATTAGGTTCATACTAGATCAAATGAAATGAACTCCTTTGTTTTTAAATTATTCGTTCAGTATAAACTATATTTGTATAAATGACTAACAGTATATAAAACTGAGTTCGTCCAAGTTAGTACTAAACGAAGCCCTAATTTTTTGAACTGTTCACACTAGACGATCAATGATCATACAATATGAATGCAAGTCGGTTCACCTAAAAATTTTAGTTTTTGGATGGTTTTTCATGACTTCTCTATATAAAGAGTCATAGAAACTATCTTAATATATTTTGACTGCGAATTTCTCTTAAAAGGGACCATATAGAGTGTGTTTGGGGAGAAATTTTGAGAGTGAAGAGTGAGAGATCTAGTGAAAGGGAGTTGTGAGGGATTCACAAGATTGCCCAAAGTGAGGATCTCTTTCTCTTCTTCTAGTTTCTGCCCATCTTCTTTGGAGGCTCTCAAAAGAAGATTTTCAACATTGGATTAACGTACTCTGCCTTCACCAGGAGGGTGAAAAAGGATGTGATGATACTCTGCCTTTACTAGGAGGGTAAAAAAGGACATGACGGTACTCTGCCTTCACTAAGAGGGTGAAAAAGGATGTGACAGTACGCTGCCATCAATTAGAGAGTGTAAAAGGTGACGGTACTCTACTGTACCAGGTTGGTGGAAGAGAGTTTGTAAGGGCTTCTTCGCTTTGCTGTGGGGGTAAAAGGAGAGTTACTATTGTTTAGTGCAATACCTAGAGAATGAGTCTCCAAGGACTGGATGTAGGTCAAGTTTGATCGAACCACTATAAAATTTGATGTTCTTCTTTTGTTATTTATTTTCCATGCATTTTTTAAATAACCAATTAACCCCCTCCCCCCTCTAGGTTAGCCTTGGGATAGTTCTAAAAGGTTTAACGACCAACACGAACTTTCAAGCTGTATCAAAGCGAATTTCAAAAGCTAAAGTTTTGATTACTTTTTAAAAAAATGATCATGGCTAATTTTACAAATCGAAATACTCCTGAAGGATATTCGATCACTAGAACATCTTTATTTGATAACATTCTTTTTAATTTTTGGAAAACCAACATGTCTACTTTTTTGCAACCACTTGACTATCGTATATGGATATTAGTACAGGAAGGTTACACTAGACCTACTAGAATTATTGATGGCATTAGAATTGAAACACCATTTATTGAATGGACTTTAGAAGAAAAAGAATTAGCATAATTAAATACCAAATATTTAAACAGTTTTTTCTATGCTTTGAAATCTGAAGAATATATATGTGTTTCTACTTGCAAAACTGGAAAAGAAATCTGGGATAGACTTTGCATAACTTATGAAAGAATAAACAAGGTAAAATAATCTAAGTTAAACATTTTATTACATGACTATGAACTATTTTGCATGAAACTAAATGAGTCAATTTCTAATATGTATATAAGGTTTACTCAAATTGTTACCTCATTGTATGCTTTAGGTAGAGAACTTACAAATTCAGAAAAAGTTAATAAAAGTTTATGTTATTTACCTACTGCTTATGATGCAAAGATAACTGTCATAACTGAATCTAAAGATCTAAATATATATTCTATTGACAATATGCTTGGATCACTGATTGCTTATATGTACGGAGTGAATTAAAGACAGATTGATACAAGTGACAAATGGAAAGAGAAAAATATATATTTAAAAGTTGATAATTCAGAGAGTGATCAATCAATGCCTGAGGATGAAGAAGATATTGCACTTATAACTAAATAATTCAAAAGTTTTCTTAAGAGAAAGCAACGAAGATGTCAGCATTGGAACAAAGGTAAGTTCAATAAGAATCCAAACATTTCTAATGAAGTCATTTGTTATGAATGCAAAAAGCCTGGACAAATAAAAACTGAGTGCCCAAATCTCAAAACTATTCCTAACAAGGAGAAAGTTAAGGAGAAAACTAACATTATGAAGGGCAAGAAAATAATGCAAAGAGCTTTCTGGGCTTTTTGAATAAAAAAGTATTATTTTGAAAATGGTTAATTATCTTTGGGCAATTTAATTCTTGAATTTTAATTTTAAAATTGAACGCATCATTATGAATGATATATCATCTCAGGAGATGAGCATATCATTCCCTAATGGGTTTAATTTACAGGATGGAAAGTTCATCCTGATTATCGTAGTAAAATTTGGGAAATAACTATATATAACCCTGAAGGGTCAAAATAATCATTCAATCAGATATTTAACTACGATAATTTGGATGAAATATTATTAACTTCATAATCAAAGTTATAATAATAATTAATATATCTTCTTAAGGAAAGAAGGTATCAATTATTGATCATTTGAAATGGTGATCGGGTAATTAGTTAAAGTTGTTCGGATATGCCTTATATCAGGTAATTAGCTAAAGTTGGACATGCTCTTTTTGGAGATTATTATAGTAGGTTGTATGGTTTGGATATGCCTTATATCAGGTAATTAGTTAAAGTTGTCTAATATTTGAGTTTATTGGAGGTTAAAGGGTAAATTTGGTTAAAGTTCAAATATTAATGTGTTAAGGTTTATTTTAAAATATTTTTGTAAGGTTGATTGATTAAATGGATAAGTTATATATTAAACGACCAATATAATTTAATTAATTAGACTATTTTCTATTTTTTAAGGAATAGATTAATTTAAATTTTCCATCAACTAGTTCGTGGTGTTGTTTCACAAGCTCGAGGATGGGCCTCCTTGGGACACTTAGCCCAGCAGCCCGAGGCAGCCCATCCTAAAAGCCTCGTTGATGTAATTAAATTAAGAATTTTAATTTGGTCAAAATATTAATAATCAATTAATTTTAAGGTTAGCTACTTCATTGAATCTGTTCATGGCGTTCTACCACCAGGTTCGAGGAATTAGGCCTCCCTAAGATCATCTTTGAAGTGGTTGTTGAGCATTAAAGGGTTGATTGATTAATTTTAATAATCAAATTAATAATTTTAGGAATTTTGATTAATTATTGAATTTTTTAGAATTATTTGAATTATTTAAATATATTAATTTAATGGATTTAAAATTGATTTTTTTATTAAAGTTGATTTCTAGAAAGTTAATATTTTTCTTAAATAATAGACCTTAAGATGAGTAATTAGACTATAAGTTTGTAGGATTTGGATTTTTCTATAATTAGTTATAAATTTTTGAAGTTTCTATTAAAATTTTAATCTAAAGTTAATTTAAAAGTTTACTTTTTTATTTTAAGTGATTTTTGATGATTTGATATCTTTAATAAATATTATACCTCATATGGAGTACAATACCTTTGAGTTTGCTCAATTTAGAGTTTTTTATTTTAAGTTATAAATTTTTAAAGTTTTGACCAAATTTTAAACTATAGTTGACCAAAAAGTTGACTTTTTGACTTTGACCTATTCCTTTTGGTTAATTATTTTTAGAAAATACTAGACCTCAAATGGAGTTAAATGCCACTAAGTTTGGTCAATTTGGATTTTTTTGGAATTAGTTATGATTTTTCAAAATTTTGTTAATTAATTAATTTTTTAAATTATTTAATTTAGTAGATTTTGATTCTTTTGATCTAAACTCATCCTAAACTGTATGAAATCACTCCCAAAGGTCAAAGATGACTCATAGGAATATTTTTAGGAGTTTATAACTTAGTTAGAAATTTTAATAATTTTTAATTATTTTATTTAATTAATTATTAATTTTTACTAAATCTTAAATTAAAGTTAAATTAAAGGTTCAGTGATGGGGCTTTTTTTTTCCTAAATAGAGAATTAATATTTGGTTAGTTTGATATATTATTTGTAATTTTTGAATTTAATTTTGATTTATTATAATTATTTGAAGTTGTTTTGTCTTTAAAAGGACTAGATTTTGACTTGCTTAATTTTCTGACCTAATGACCTTCAAATTCAGTGAAATATGGACCTAAGGTGTAAAATATCTCAAAGTTTAATGTTCTGAAGTTCCACCCTTATTGGGTATGTGTACAATTTCCTAGAGTTTTTCTAAGTTAACTAGCCCTTTACTTAAAAAAAAAAAACTAGCCATTTTCTTTAATTATTTTTCTTAGGTGTCACTAGTGTTCAACTGGGTTTGAAATTTTGGTCACCTAACCCTAGGACATATGCAAGCACGCCACAACAATCAGATAACCTAACTCTACCAATTTGGAGAGTTATGAATTTTCAAAGTTTTGGGTCCAAAATGGACCCATCACTTTGTAAAATCATCCCATAGCAATCCCTTGAGCATCAAGACCTAGAAAAAATGCAGGGGATGCTTAAGATGCCCAAATACATTTCACCAAAAATTTGGTCCAATTTGACCACTAGATTATGAGAAAATTAAAAAAATTGGATTTTGATTATACCAAAATAACTCATAATTTAGTGATCAAAATACTTTTATTTTAATTTTAATAAATACTACATGAAAATATCCTTTTAATGAGACCAAAAACAGTTAACTTGGTAAAAAACTAGATTGTTTGTGAATTTTGGAAGTCTGGGCATTCAAATTTAAATTTTAAATCTATTGTGGGTCTAATTGACCGCCGGCACTGCTAAACCATCATTGGCAATGATTGGGTCAAACGATGGTGCGATGCCATAGCCTGACACATGGCAAGCATGGGTTAACAACTTAACTACGTCAGATCAGATCTGTGCCATCTGATTTGCATGGATCGATCTGACAGCTCTTATGCGGCCACGTATACTCCCAAATCAAAACCGCAGGAGTTCAAAACCCACGGTTATCCACGGTTTAATATCGGGTAATATGGTTGCCCGTGGACCACCTGATTTGCGCAAAAACTGAAATCGAATGGTTCATATTGATCCAAGATCAATAGTTTATGGGCTGACTCAGCTTTAGATTCTTCAAAAATATAAGCAAAAGATGAGATTACAAATTTGTACTTAATGGCACATAAACTTGATTATTCAGATCAAGAGATGGTATGTGACCTATCTTACATTGAATTATTTGAAGTTTCTGAGAAAATTCATAATTAATGTCACCAAAAATTTGTCTTGATCGAGCACGAATCTGGATGTAATTATGAGATTGAGGCTTCAAAAATTAAAATGGGGATCATCTAAACTCCGATTTCAGCAAACTAGCAGTCAAACTGAACATCTCAAAAATATAAACCCAACAACACCAAATTTGACTTAATCCAAGCCCAAATGAGTCCAAATCAAGACCCAAAGCACACTTGGAAGGTTTAAATAATAATTTGAATTACCAAATGATATTCAAACGTGACATGCTTATAGTTAAATCGTGAGGCTCGATGAGATGATTCTAATGAGCCTAAGATCACTAAATTCTGATATCATTAAGACATTCCAATGATCAATAAATAGTCCATGATCAAAGGGATCAATATTGGTCGTCCATTAAAACCACTCCAATTTTGACCTTGATCCTCCACATATTTACTCACTATGCCACTTCAAAAAAATTTTAAATAGCCCCCATTCTTCTCATGAGAGGGGCGGAAGAAAGGAGGAGGAGAAGGAAAGAATTTGAGAGCATGCCGGCCTTTGACCTTCGTCGGACTCCCGCCAATCTGCCGACCACTACTGGAGCTCTTCTTAACCATTGATAGACTTCCACCAGTCTGTCAACCACTGCCTGTGTTCTTCCCGACCACCGATAGACTTCTGCTAGTTCTCCGACCACCGCGAACTTTCGCCAGTCCGCCGACCACTGCCAAACTTTCACCTGTCTGCCGACCACCGCCGGACTTCCGTCTATCTGCTGACCACCTTCGGAGTTCTTCTCGACCACTACCAAACTTCCGTCAGTCTGCCAACTAACGTCAGACTTCTGCCAATCTGTCGACTATAGCTAGACTTCTGCCTGTCCACCAAACATCGCCAGACTTCCATCCGTCTGCTAGCCACCGCCAGAGTTCTTCCCAGCCACTATCAGACTTCCGTCAGTCCGCTGACCACCGCCAGACTTTTGCTAGTCCGCCGACCACCACCAGACTTCTGCCAATATGCCGATCACTACCAGACTTCCGCTTGTCTGTTGACCATTGCAGGACTTCTGTCTGCCTCCTGACCACCGCTGGAGTTCTTCCCGGCCACTACCAGACTTCCGCTAGTCAGCCGACCTCCGCCTAACTTCTGCCAGTCTACCGACTACTGTAAGACTTTCACATGTCTTCCGACCACCGCTGGACATCCCTCCATCTACTGACCATCACTGGAGTTCTTCCTAGCCACTACTGGACTTCCGTCAGTCTGCTGACCATCGCCGAACTTTCGCCAGTCTGCCAACCACCGCCGAATTTCTTCCTGTTCATTAATCACTACCAGAGTTCTTCCCGATCACTACTAATTTCAACTATGGTCCTCCTAACCTCTGTTGCCTGTTCACTACGATCCTTCTGACCACCATCACCGACTATGATCCTTTTGACCACCATCGCCGACTATGGTCCTCCCGAACTCTGTCGCCCACCAACTACAGTCCTTCTGACCATCGTAACCAATTATGGTCTTTCCGACCACCATCACCGATTACAATTCTTCTGACCACCATCGCCAACTATGGTCCTTCTGACCACCATCGCCCACTATGGCCCTTTCGACCACCATCTCCGACTACGGTCCTTTCAAGCTCTATCGCCCCCCGACTACTGTACTACTAACCTCTGTCATTTGCTGACTATGGTCTTTCTAACCACCATCATCAATTATGATTCTTCTGACCTCCGTCGTCGACTATGATTCTCTGGACCTTTTTCACCCGCTGACTACATTCATTTTGACCATTATTACTAATTAATGTCCTTTCGACCACCATCATCGACTATGATCCTTCCGACCACTGTCACCCAACTATGAACCTCCTGACCTCCGTCTCCTTCTTACTATAGTCCTTCCAATGGCCATCATCAATTACAGTCCTTCTGACCTTCATCTCTCACCGACTATAATCCTTCCACCGACTACGGTCCTTCCGACCACTGTCGCCTAACTATAATCTTTTCAACCTCCGTCGCCTGCTGACTACTATCCTTCTGACCACTATCACCCAACTATAATCTTTTTGACCTTCATTTCCAGCTTACTATGGTCTTGCCGACCAAACAAATACATCAATTCTGATTTCCACCATGTAACACACTCTATATGATGTATATTTACTACATCAAATTAAGGTCTTCCTCTTAAGGAAAGGATTTATTTGTAATCAACTACAAATATTAGTGGATTAATTCAAATTGGGCCAGGGCCCATGGTTTTTCCCTCTTTTTAGGGGTTTTCATGTAAAAACTTTGGTGACTCTTATGAGGGCTGCACCCCTACTTATTAATCTGTCTGTGTGCTAGATTTTTGTATAAAGCTAGGACACTAAACTTTATATCTCTCAACCGCCATGAATATTCTAGGACACAATAATAATGCATATAGGAAACTCAAAAAATGGCATGCTAATCTTAGTATCGAGTATTTAAATTTACAAAAAGAGCATGAAAATTTGAGGAATGATCATGTATATATATATATATATATATGTCAATCACATGGCTTTGCTAGATGAATTTGATGATTTGAATAAGAAGTATGAACTATTAAAAATATCTTATATTGAGCTTAAAAATGATTATAAAGTTTTTATGGGTGAATCTGATCAAAGTAAACATGATTTGAAGATTCAAAAGTGAACATGATTTGAAGATTGAAAATTCAATTTTGGAAAATGTAATCATATCTTCAAATAAAATTGAAAGCTTTTAAGGAAAATAAGTCAGCTCCCACACTTGAATAATTTTATAATCCTAACAAAAGTATACAAGTTCAAAACCTAAGAAAAGACATTAAAACTCATATAGGTTAGTAAATTAACCCTTTTCCAGGTGTTAAATATTTTTCATGTGGAATGTTGGGGCATATTTCCCACACTTGCACTATTCAAAGTAGAATACATTTAGTATAGAGACCTAAGATACATCAATCATAACATATCAAATATGCATTAGGATTATCATTATCAAAAGGTGAACCAAAATTTATTTGGGTTTCCAAATCTAATGTTTGATAATTTTATAAAAATGCTCTCATACAAGCCCTTGTGAGAGCATTTGGTACCTGGACAGTGGGATGTTCAAAACATATAACGAGAGATGCAAATAAATTTATATTACTAGAGGCCAGGACTGGAGGCAAAGTGACACTTGGAGATAACACCACTAGGAGAGTGGTAGGATCTGGTATGATTGGTAACACAAAGAAATTTCTGATTGAAAATATTTTATTGGTTGATGGCTTAAAACATAACTTGCTAAGTATTAGTCAGCTTTGTGATAAGGGTTTTAACATAATTTTTTTCCTACAAGCTGTATTATAAGCCAAAATGGAGTAGATGTCTTATATGGAGATAGGATAAATAATATTTACATGCTTGATTTAAACTATGTTAAATCTTATAATACTTTTTGCCTAAAAACTATTGCTGATGAATCTTGGTTATGGCATAGAAGACATTATCATGCAAGCATAAAAAATCTTATGAAGATTACCTAAAAGTAATTGGTTAGAGGCATACCCAAATTAGACTTCACTAAGGAATACATGTGTGATGCGTGTCAATTAGGAAAATAAGTCAAGTCCTCCTTTCATTCAATTAAAGATCTTAGAACTAGCAAACACTTAGAAGTTCTTCACATGGATCTTTTTAGACCTATTAGCAATGTAAGTCTAGGAAGGAAAGTTCTTGGGTATGTAATTATTAATAATTATTCAAGATTCACTTGGATTAGATTCTTATCTCATAAAAGTGAATCATTTGATGAGTTTAAAATTTTTTTTACTTAGATTTAGAGGAAGCACGGTTATAAAATTCTTGTAATTTATAGTGACCACAGTGGAGAATTTAAAAATAAAAAAATTAAAGTTTTTTATAAATAGCAAGGGATATATCACAACTTTTTAGCTCTTAAGACCCCTCAATAGAATGGGGTTGTTGAAAGAAAGAACAGAACTTTGGTAGAAGCCGCTAGAGCCATGTTGGTTGAATAATCACTTCCTAAATATTTTTGGGCTGAAGTGGTTAATATAGCTTATTATGTTCTAAATAGGGTGAAGATTAGATCTAAGTTGAATAAGACATCCTACGAACTTCTTAAGGGAAGGACACCCAATCTCTCATATATACATGTCTTTGGATGTAAAGTGTTCATTCAGAATAATGGTAAAACTCTTTTAGGAAAATTTGAACCTAAATTTGATGATGGAAAGTTTCTAGAAAATTCAAGTATTGGCAAATCCTATAGAGTTTTTAACAAAAGGACATTGGTAGTAGAGGAGGCCACTCATATAGTATTTGATGAATCTGATATTTCTGGAGGATCTAGGGTGGATAAATGATGATGTTAAAAATTTTACCCAAGGAATTGAAAATGCAAATCTTGAAGAATAGGTTAGAATTAAAAATATATTGCCTAAAGAATGAAAATATTCTAAAAGTCATCTTAAAGAACTGATTTTAGGAGACCCGAGTAAAGGTGTTAGAAGTAGGCATGGACTTAGCAAAGAAGTGAATCACTCAGCATTTATTTCAATGATTGTACCCAATAATATAAATCAAGTACTTTTTGATAAATTTTGGATTCTAGCTATGCAAGAAGAGTTGAATCAATTTATTAGAAATGATGTTTGGGAGTTAGTAGAAAGACCTAAAAATTAAAGTGTTATTGGAACTAAGTGGGTTTTCAAAAATAAGATGAATGATTCAGGTGTAGTGGCTAGAAATAAGGTAAGACTAGTGGTCAAGGGGTATAATCAAATAGAAGAAATTAATTTTGAGGAGACATTTACCCCTGTAGTCAGACTTGAAATAATAAGGGTACTTCTAGCATTTGCTTATTTTAAAGGATTTAAATTATTTCAAATGGATGTTAAAAGTGTTTTTCTTAATGGATTAATAAAAGAGGATGCTTATATTGAGCAACCTCCAGTTTTAAAAATTCATAATTTTTTAATCATGTATTTAAATTGAAGAAGGCATTGTAAGAATTAAAATAGGCACTTAGGGCATGGTATGAAAGGCTAAGCACATTCCTACTAGAAATATCTTTTGTTAAAGTGAGTGTGGACACCACTCTCTTCTTAAAAAGAGTAGGCGATAATATTCTCATTGTTCAAATATATGTTGATGTTATCTTGTTTGGATCCTCTAATAAAATCTTTGTAATGACTTTTAAAAAATAATGAGTAAGGAATTTCAAATGAGTTTGATGGGAGACTTAAGTTACTTTCTTGGTTTTAACATAAAGCAAAAAGAGGATGTCATATTAGTCAATCAAAATTATTAAGTACATCCCTAAGAAGTATGAAATGGATAAAGCTAAATCAATAATTACATTAATGAGTTCCTCAGTTCAATTAGATAATAACTCTATAGGTAAATCTGTTGATCAAAAGAAATTTAGAGGGATAATTGGATCATTATTTTATTTAACTGCTAGTAGACCTGATAACATATTTAGTGTTTGTCTTTATACTAGATTTCAAGCTAATCCAACAGAATCTCATTTGATTACTGTTAAAAGAATTCTGAGATATCTTTTGGGAACTCAAAACTTAGGGATTTGGTATTCTAGGAACAACACTTTTTTTAAAATTATTGGATATTCTGATTCAGATTTGGCATGATGTAAAGTGATCAAAAAATACTTCTGAAACTTATTAATTCATTGGAAACTCTTTAGTTTCCTGGTCTAGTAGAAAATAGAATTCAGTAGCCCTTTCTATTGTTGAAGCAGAATATATAACCCTAGGAAGTTGTCTGGCATAGGTTCTTTAATTAAAATAATATCTTATGGATTTAGGTTTTTTAATTGGTATTATTCCAATTTTTTATGATAATATAAGTGTATTTATATTTCAAAAAATCTAATCCAACACTCAAGGACTAAGCATATAGACATAATGCATCACTTCATCAGGGACCATGTCACTAAAGGAGAAATTGAGCTACATCATGTAGCTACAGAAAATCAACTTGTAGATATTTTCGCAAAACCACTAGCTTTTAAAACTTTTAGTACCTTAAGAATCGGATTGGGTTTTATTAATATTCATGCTAGAAAATTCTAATTCTGTAAAATGCAATTGTGTTGTATTTCTTTTGTGTTTATGATTGTGTTTTATTCTCTATTTTTAGTATGGTTGTTTGTATTTTGTTCTCTATTCTTTGTTTGTTCTATTTGTACTTCTCTATTTTGTCTTTAATTTTTCTTTTTTTTATTTTCTTTGTGTTTCATGGATCTTGTTTGATTTGTTTTAGAATGGTATCTTTATCATCATGTGTGAATCTTAAACTTCATTTTCATTTGTACTATACAAACCACTTCCATACTGTACAAATTCTCAAGATTTTACATGATTTCTTTTCTGAGTTGGACAAACGCAAATTTGGTATCTTTTATGGTAGTCATATAGTACGAAGACCTCATCTTCTACACCAAGCATCAATTATTTATCTGTATGAACATGGTGGGCATTTCAAGAATGAATTAACTTAGGGCTTAGAATGGTTACTATTCAAACATCATCCTGGATGAACACTTGTTCATCTATACGATCGACTTATCGATTTGCATGCTGATGAATTCAATCGGAAGGTATAATTACTATTAAAAAATCATATCAGACGAACACCTATTCATTTGTACAATCAATTTCGGTCAAAGGTTGTACGAAACGACTGATTAGGAAGGCAACTTTATAAAAAGTTATTTTCTGCAATAATTATTCTTGACAGTTTATATTCATTTGTACTAACCCAAGTTCACACTGTATGAAATTCAAAATAGTACGTACACACCCAATTTTGTACTGTACAAAATCGTCCAATTTCTATAAATTGGAAGTCATTCTTTGAATTTCTTCACAATCTACTCCACATTTCATCCTATTCAATCATGTGTTCAATCATTTTCGAATGGCAAGCGGCAACAAGCGAGTATGTAAGACCAAAGGGAGTTCATCTCGTGCTGAACGAGATGATAATTTTCTTTCAAGAGAAAATAAACAAGCCTACGATCAGTTTGTTCAAGCAAAGATTACTCCTTCTCATCTTCTTATTTGAGAAGACATAAATTTTGCAATTATGCCTATGTCTGACTCCACTTAGTTTTCCTTCACTCTCACTTTGATTTACGCATTTCACTCTGACACTTTTTACTATTTTCTTGTAACATATGTCCTCTTAAATCAAACTATAATGTCCTCTTATGTCTTTCATCAAAGAGTAGAAATCACTAAGGAGAATTTGGGCACATTTTTGAATCTTAAAACTAAAGGAGTAAGGGCACATTCTATGATTTCAAGAAGTGATTTTGATTGGTCTAAAGTAAATCAAAACTCTTAGGGGTATACCTTCAATCCAACACTTGCCCCTTGTTCATACTTTGAATCGAAATGCTAGAATCATCAAGCATATCTTAGGAACTTCCATTATTCCTAAAGCTGGTGATCAAATCAATATCACGCCTTTTCTTTCTATGATTACATACTTCATAATATCAAACACTTTGATTGATGAAGCCTAGTTGATTCTAAACTACATCAATAATCTCTCTGACATCAGACTCCCTCCCACTAGAAGGAAGAAGAATATGACATTAGGATACTTGATTGCCTACATTTTTGAGAAAAAATATAATCTTATTCATCCCGATCCCCCAAATAATCTGCCTATCCATTTTACTGATGCTTCATTTCACAATCTTTTCCATCAAGATTAAGGGGATGAGGAAGATGAAATTAGTAAAGAAGAGGCACCTGCTTCTGCACCTGCTCATGTTCCTGGGCCTGAGCATCAATTCTACGAAAATTTGATCCAAAGATTTGATCATCTAGAGTCTAATATTGATCAATGATTTGATCATATTGAGACTCTCTTGGACTAGTAGGACTTTAGATATAATGAGGATATTTTCTTTTATTACAAAAATTATGACCTATTTTCTTTTATTTTTTTATTCAATGTGTTGAGTTTATTATTATCTATTGGATTTTGTTTTGTGGTTTAATCTTTCTTATACGAGAGAGTTTTTTCTTTTATTTGGAATATAATCATACAAGCTAAGACTTGCTGATTTAGGTTGTAGAAAGAACAAAATATCAAAAGATGTACAAAGTATGCCAAATTTGAAAAGAGACACAAAATAAGCCCAACTAGAAAAGATGCACAAAGTGTGCCAAATTTGAAAAGAGACACAAAATGAGCCCAATCAGAACAAATGCGCAATATTCGTAATTTTAGTTAATAAAGAGGCATAAAATGAGCCCACACTACATTTAGTTCTTTCCGCTATATCTATAATTCTTAAAAAAATTTATGCATTAACTAATAATTTCAACTATTGAATTTGAAACTATTTAATATTTATGTATTTATTTTTGCGATAATTATTCTATTTGATATTTTTGCATTCTAGAACGAACATTGAACTTGATCAATTATTCTTATCTTATTTATTCTTTGATTTAAATATGAGTTTAAAAAGTATTTTTGCATCAGGAATTTAATGTTATGCAAATTTTAAAATTCTTCTCCTTATCGATTTTTAGATTTGTCCATAATATCTTATATTTTTAGGGTTTTTTCTTTCTTTTTCTCCTTTTTTGTTGATGTCAAAAAAAGGAGGTAGTTTGTGCTTGTTGGAAGTCTTCTTGGTCTTGTGTTTGTGTTTAGGTGTCTCATGATTGTGTTTTGGTGTCTCGTGTTTGTGTTCTCATATTTGTGTTTTGGTGTCACGTGTTTGTGTTTTGGTGTCGCGTGTTTGTGTTCTCGTGTCTGTGTTTTTTTTTGTGTGTTTGACTTGTATATTTCTTGCGAGAGAGTTTGGTGTTTGTTTTATAAAAATCAAATACAAAAAGAGGGAGGACAAAATTTTTCTTTTTCCCATGATTTTTATTTTTCATTCATTAAGAGGGAGCTTAGGAGAGAAGAATTTTTATTTGTAATTCACATAATAATTAATTTTTCCATCATAAAAAAAGAGAGATTATTGCAACTCGGGAATCAAGAATGAGATTATGATTTTTGATGATAACAAAAATATTATTATTCTGATAATTTTATTATTTCTCCTAGCATATATTAGATATTTTTATTTATTTTTATGTGTACTAACTTTCAGGAAAATCATATACTACTCCAGAGTGTTGAAGACTTCAAGATAGGGTAGAATAGGATTTCATGTAATAGAGTCTGTATATCTTTATTTTTATTTCTTGAGTCTGAGTAAGTGTGACTATAATTGGGTAACTGTGTACACATAAATAGGGGAAGAGTGATAAAACTTTTTAAGACTGATCGTAATATACGATATCTAATCATACTTTAGGATTTGAGAGTTTTCCTCTAGAAAGAAGTTAATCAAATCATGGCTTAAATTTTTAACTGTCTGTATTGTACGATATTAAGTCATACAGATGATTGATAGAGTATGAAATTAGGTTTGTACTAGATCATACCAAACAACCTCATTTATTTTTGAACTGTTCGTATAAAACGATCTGAATTCATACAAAAGATTGACATAGTATAAAATTATATTCTTACTAGATCATACCAAATGAACTCATTTGTTTTTGAATTGTTCGTACAATACAATATGAATTCGTGCAGACGACTGATGGAGTATGAAATTAGGTTTGTACCAGATCATACCAAATGAACTCAAGTATTTTTAGACTGTTCATACAGTATGATCTGCATTCGTTAAGATAACTAACAGTATATGAAACTGAGTTAATCCAAGTTTATATCAAATGAAGCCCTAATTTTCTAAACTATTCATACCCGATGATCTACGATCATACAGTACGAATGTAAGTCAGTTCACTTGGAAATTTTAGTTTTTGTATAGTTTTTCATGTCTTGTCTATATAAAGAGTCCTAAAAATTGTCTTAATATTTTTTGGCTATGAATTTCTCTTGAGAGGACCATAAAGAGTGTGTTTAGGGAGAAATTTTGAGAGTAAAGAGTGAGAGATCTCATGAAAGGGAGTTGTGAGGGATTCACAAGGATGCCCAAAGTGAGGATCTCTTTTTCTTCTTCTAGTTTCTGCACATCTTCATGGGAGGTTCTCAGGAGAAGATTTTCAGCATTATATCAAGGTACTCTGCCTTCACAAGGAGGGTAAAAAAGGATGTGATGGTACTATGCCTTTACTAGGAGGGTGAAAAAGGACGTGATGGTACGTTGCCATCACTTGGAGAGTATAAAAGGCAATGGTACTCTGCCGCATCGGATTGGTGGAAGCGAGTTTGTAAGGACTTCTCTACCTTACTGTGGGGGCAAAAGGAGAGTCACTATTATTTAGTGTAATACTTAGAGAAGGAGTCTTCAGGGAGTGGATGTAGGTCAAGTTTGATAGAACCACTATAAAATTTGGTGTTCTTTTATTATTTATTTTTCCCACATTTTTTTTAAATAATACATTCACCCCCCCCCCCCCCTCTTGGTTAGCCTTAGGATAGTTCTAAAAGGTCTAATGACCAATACGAAGTTTCATTGTTTAGTCATAACTGAATCAGCAAATCTTGATTCCACATCTGCAGAAACAAAACTACTTTTATAAAAAATAGAAGAAGATCTCTTCTTTCTAAACATCTTTGGGGCCATTCTTCCTAAGAGATTTTGAGAGAAACAAGAAGTTGGAGGGAAATGGAGAGTGGTAAAGAAAATGAAAAGTGGAGCCCCTTTTGTAACAAAATGAAGCACTACAACATTGTCAGATACAGCACTGTAGCGCTTAATGCAGACACTAAATAATAGGATGGTCAGCAACACTGGGTCTTGACATGTGTTAAGGTCGCAGTGTTGATGATTACAACTATTATGAGACTTTAAACGACACACTTTTAATAACTTAATAACATCGTGTTGCTTGTTAATTGCACTGCAGCACTTACCTAATTTTAATAATTAAAGTTATATCCATACATTGAATCTTTTATTTTTTGGTAGGCCACACTTTTTAACTGCAACGCTCAAATGGATGGTGCTGCAGTGCTAGTCATTAGATTTAAGTTTCTAATTTTTAAAATATAACTATAATTATTATTATAAAAGAAAATACAAGATGATCTATGATAGTCACTAATGCAATCAAGAACAACACATAATATTAATGATATGAGTAAGTCTAATCATGTAATTAATTCAACAATATAGTAAAAATTTTGCAAAGAGCAAAATGCTTCCCTGGCAACTGTGCCAAAAACTTGATGGGGGATGTGGAGTAACTAAAGAATTGTGAAATGCTTTAGGGCTCTATCAATCCCTAACAATACTTAGGTTTTCTTTGATATAAAAATTATTAAAACCCCACTTAATATATGTAAGTATACATGCTGAATAAAGTAATATAGTGATTGAGTAGAGTATTGATCCCATGGGAAAGATATGCTTACTTGTAATTCACTAGTACTCAACTAAAATTATAACAATTATCATACTCTAATAAAAATAGTTGTCATGGAGATTCAATCACTTAAAAAAATTAGATAAAGATAATGAATACACTATCCAGATATAATATTTTAGATTGATGAATAAAAATAACATATTTTTCCTAATGGTTCTCTTTTAATTGTGATGCTATTTGGAGCATATACATTCTTAAATCTCTATCTAGCTTCTAGGAACAAAGGATGTCAATCTACTTCTTATGGTGATTTCATCTCCTTAAGAATTTAGTATGTTTCACCCTCTATACCTAAGTATGATGCATACTAATTCAATATTCCTGGTTATGCCCGCTTTCCTCCATCGAGGCTCCATATTACACATAATTTTAAGATCTGGTAATACTAAAAACATCATTTTAATCATTTATGGAATAAGATAACTCATTAGTACTTCATATAATACTTACTACATCAATTCAAAACTAGAGAATTTACCCAACATAAAGAAAAGTTGAAACAAACTCATTTTCATTAATAGTATGATAAAAAGAAAATATAGAGATAGATATCACCATATAGGTTCAATGGATCTCCTCTACACTCCTCTTTACTTATAGAATTACTTCCACAAACATAGTCCAAATACTCTAATGATGGTATCAAATACTTTTTTAAATTCCCTTAGATGTCACCCTAAGCAAAATTCAAAGAAGCACTCTAAATTGTACTGAAATTATCTAAGTGACTAAACTCTCTTATAAATATAACACAACGTTATTTAAAAGGAAACACAAATAGGAATATAGTGTTGCTATGCTATAAAGATTAGCACATCTGTGCTCAACAAATGAACTAATGTCGTTGCACTATTTTTCTTGTTTCGCTATGGTGCTTGCTGATGTGGATAAGTTACTTTAGTGAACAGTCGCATCACTTCACTGATAGGTCATGTCCTTAAGAAGTTACAACTCCTACACGCAGCATTTCTGAATTTCAGACACTATGGCGCTGGAAGGGCAATTTGGGTGCTGAGGCGTTATTAATTATGATGTTGTAATGCTGGATAGCAGAACACTCGGCACTAAGAAGTTGATATTTAACTGTTATGGTGTTGTCTAAAAGAGAAGTCTGCATTGCAATGTTGATATTTTGGCACTCCGACGGTGTTTTTCATGGCATTGCAACATTGTTTGTTCCAACGCCATGGTGCTATATAATACTTATAATTTTTAAGCCTTTTCTATATTTTCCTTCATAATACAACTAAAATAATATATTTTTACTAAAACTACAACACAGAAAATAACACATTATTAACACTTATCAATATACTCAAAGTTCATATTTATGTTAATGATATTTCTTTTGAATCCACAAATGAAAATTTATGCAAAGAATTTTCTTCCACTATGAGTTAAATTTGAGATGCGTGTGATGGATTGAAAGTTCGTGAGGGTGGTTAAACCTTATAGAACTAGCCCAAGGCTAACCAAGAGGGGGGGATAAATTGGTGTATTTAAAATTTCTTAAACAAAAACAAAAAATCTTTTTTGTCTTTTTTAAACATTTAAAAAACTAAACAATCTTAAGCAGAAACAAAAATCAAAATTAAAGATTTCAACCACAGAATAAATCACAGAAAAGTGCGAAAATAAAATACAGAAAAAGTAGTAAGAAAGAGCACACAGAATTTTATAGTGGTTCGGTCAAATCTGACCTACATCCACTCCCTAAAACCTCCTATTTCAGGTATTGCACTAATCAGTTAGTGTCTCTCCTTTTACTCCCACAGCAAGGTGGAGAAGCCCTTACAAAATCTTTCCATCGACCCGGTGAGGCAGAGAACCTTGAATTCTTTTTCACCCTCTGGGTGAAAGCTGAGAACCTGAAATCCTTTTACTCCCACCTGGAGTTGGCAGAGAACTATGAAATCCTTTTACTTCCTCCTGGAGTTAGCAGAGAACCTGACAATCCTTTTACTCCAACCTGAAATACCAGAGAACATGGATCTAATGCTGATGATCGTCTCTCCAGAGCCACCAAGGAACCAAGGATGAAGAAGAAAGATGACGATCAAATCCTTACTTGGAGCAACCTTTGTGAATCCCCTCACAAACTCCCCCTCACCAGATTCTCTCTCTCTCTCTCCCAAACTCTCCTTCTCCTTCTTTAAGCTCTCTTAGGTTAGAACAATAGCAAAAGATTTAATAAAGAGCAAATAAGAGAGCTTAAAAAGGAGACCTTCAAAAAAGCCCTAATTTTCAATTTTGCGTCAAAGATCATTCGGGATGATTATACTATCATCTTGTATGATTAGGACAAATTAAACCTTACAGCTAGGATGATCACCATCACTCTGTATGATAAGAAGAAAAATTTTGTAAAGATCTGAAAGTTCGATAGGGATGTTAAACCCTAGTGAACTAGTCCCGAGGCTAACCAAGAGGGGGGTGAATTGGTTATTTAAAAATTTCACGAACAACAGAAAAATCTTTTTGATTCTTTGCAGTGGAAACAAGTAAACAATAACGAAAAGATCAATCACAGAGATTCACCCAAGCAGTTAATATCAGAAAAGTAAAGTGCAGAACTGAACCAGAAAAAGCAAACCAGATTTATAGTGGCTCGGTCAACTTGACCTATGTCCACTCCCCGGAGCCTCCCCTCTGGGTATTGCACTAAACAAAAAGTGTCTCTCCTTTTTCTCCCACAGCAAGGCGGAGAAGCCTGTACAAAACCTCCTTTTCACCACACGGTGAGGCAGAGAACCCGACCTCCTTTTGCTTCCACCTGAAGCTAGCAGAGAACCCCGGATCTTCTTGCTAACGATCCTCCCACGACGAACACCAACTAGACGAAAGATGATGAGCGGAGAAGATGACTCTGATCCGTGCTTGGAGCAACCTTAGTGAATCCCTCACTAACTCCCCCTCACAAGATCTTCTCTCTCTCTCCCAAACTCTCTCTCTCTCTAGGGTTTCTCTGGAAAGGAAGGTGGCAAAAAAGATTTTCTTGTTTTAAGAAAAATATCTTTTATAGGAGGGCTTAAAATTTGCCCTAAATCTCAACTAGTCGGCCAAGATCGTCCTGTACGATCAGTTCAAAATCAGCTGTTTTAGCCTGGATGATTTGGCTCTTCTAGATGATCAGTAAAAAAAATTGTTCATATCATCCCGTACGATCCTGCGATTGTCTGGGACGATTAGTGCAAATCGAGGAATATCGTCCAAAAGACAGTTCGGGTCGTCCAGAGAAACTTGTGCTGGACGACCAAAAAATGACTTGATCGTCCAGGACGATAGGGATATCGTCCTATAAGATTAGTTCAAAAAGTGCCCAAATCGTCCTATACACAGTTCGGGTCGTACAGCTGAAATGCACTAGACGATCATGATCGTCCGGGACGATCCTGCGATCATCCAGGACGATCCTGCGATCATCCAGGACGATATGATCGTATCAATCAGAAATAAATTGCTTTCCTTAATTAGCAGATTAAATTAGGCATGATTGTACTGAATCGTCCAGGACGATACACGTATCGTCCGGGACGATCAGACCAAATAACTTAAAATAAAAACTTGCCTAACTTGATCTGGCGGCTGAGAATTTCTTATTTGAGCATACCGTCCCATACGATCTAGAGATCGACCAGGACGATCGGCTTAATCAGACCCTCTTAACATAGTCACCCTAATTAGGGTTTCTATTTTTACCTGATCGTCCAGGACGATATGAATATCATCCAGGATGATCTGAACAAAAATAAACATAAACTCTAATTCACTCAAGCTCTCCCCCTGAGTGTGTGTGTGCAAGGTTACTTAGCTGGGGGATCAGTTACATTACAATTGACTCAAGAAAAAGAAAAACAGTACATTGGACACACTTGGACTCGATCTTGAGTAAGCTTGAGTGGCTCGTGATCTTTTGTGCCTAAAATGGGTTAGCCAAGCAAAATACAATAGAAACATATTTGTCATCATCAAAATCGTATTTGCAACAATCTCCCCCTTTTTGATGATGGCAAACCTATGTTCAGTAGTTTTAAAAAAATACAAGAGCAAGGAGATCAAAAAGATTTTTTTTTTTAATTTTTAATTTTCATTGAACAATCAAAGTAGTACAACCACAAGTACAGAACATAATAGGAACAATGCTAGTACTGACTCCCCTTTTAACATCACAAAAAGGAGGGTAAACAAAATCAACAGAACCAGGCATGACAAAATAAAGCAGTGCAAATAAAATAGAAAAATAGCAACTACACAACAAAAACTAAAACTGAGGCGGATCATGATCGGAAGAAGGAGGTGGCGGTGGTGGGTTAAAGTAATGGTGAATGGCCTGAAAGTGTGCTCCAATCCAGGCGATGTCCTGGTCATGCTACTGTTGCTGTTGCGTAGCATAGTTAGTAAAGCGCTGGATATCCTCGGCGTGCCGCTGCTCCTAGGCAACCACATAGGAGTCAAATCTGGCCTCCCACTGATCGAAGCGCTGCACCAGGTGGTCAAAGGGAGAGGCAATACAAAGGGGAGCAGGTGCCTCTGGTGCAGCAGGAACTGGAATAGCCTCTTCCTCTTCCTCCTCAACATTCGGGGCGGGCTCCGGATGTAGTCGGGTGCTGTGTAGGATGTGGAATGAGTTGTTTGTGAAGAAGGAAGGAGGGACATCAGGAGGGACAGGATTTTGAAGGTCATATTTTGTCTCTAAGGCATAATGAATAAGATGACCTAAAGCTAGATTTGGGCGACGCCTGTGACCCGGATCTCTAATGGTGGTTAGGTGTTTTATGTATCGGATAATACGATCAGAGGCATTAAACTCTCGACGGGCCATGATGTAGTAGGTGATCAAGGACAGTAGCGGGGTAATGTGAATTCGATCCCCCGCCTTTAGAATGACGGAGGAACGAAGGACGTGCTGAATGGTCCGTACGTCCTTGAGAAGGGAAGTGCAAGCATTGTCATGATAGGGTGCATTTATATTACGAAGGAAGTGATTGGCGACACTCCAATCATAGTTAGGATCGGTGATAAGCATGTGGAGTTTATCGCCAGTGATAGACAGGTTAAGAATATTATAAAAATTATGGGTGGTTAGTTCTACGGGACATTTATTGACGTATGAGCGAAGAGTAGAATAGTCCATGGAAATACGCAAATTGGCAAAGAAAATCTGAAGGAGTTCAAGATTAAAAGGAAAGGCTAAGGTCAAGATGAAGGTGAGGGAGGTGTGTGCGAATAGATCTAGAATGGGAAAAGTGAGAGTGCGGGGATTTACAATTTTAGAGTGCGTGATCCCCACATCACGATAGCATTCGAAAGCAGCCTGATCGGCTGCATTTGGGAAGCGAGGTTCGACATGTCCCCGGGAGGAACTCACACCCTTTTGCCACGAGCGTTTTCCACCAGCCATTAGGAAACAACAGTGGAGGAAAGTAGAGGGAGAAGGTGTGAAAGAATGGATGAAAATCAGCTATTTAAATAGGCTTGGTCTGATCATCCCGTACGATCACGAGATCGTTCCGGACGATCAGTACAATTATTGCGGCCTGGATGATTGGTAAAAAAGGCGGTCCGATCGTCGAGGACGATCAGAGATCGTCCAGGATGATTAGACATAGATGATCATCCCGAGGAGTCAGGCTGGACGACCGTTGATGAAAAGTATCATCTAGGACGATTAGGTGGATCGTCCAGGATGATATGTAATAAATATGTCGGACGGGTCGAATTTGAATCATCCAGCGGCTTGACATGTGGATCGTCCGAGATGATAGAGTGGATCGTCCAGGACGATGGATAATAATTGGAGCAATATCAGCCGTTTGATCAGATCAGGAAGATTTGGATCATATCGTCCAGGATGATGTAAGTATCGTCCAGGACGATCACCAATAATTGGAGTTTCTCAGCAGCAGGAGCAGTGTGGGGACGAGTTTGAATGAATCATCCAGGATGATGTTTGGATCATCCAGGACGAAGAGGATCATCCAGGACGATCAGGGTATCGTCCAAGACTATGTGAAGAAAACAGAAAAAGATGGAGGATGAAGATGACAGATCAGGATCCCAAAAACACAACCACGAAATTAAAATAAAACAAAAATGAAAAAAACTCACAACAAAAACACATAAAAGCCACAATTTTTTTTTGATCAAGCTGCTCGAGTAAATCAGAATTTTTCCTTGATTTTAGATCCAAAAACTAATAAGGAGATAATTGACAGTGCTGAAATCCAGAAAATGTTAGAAAAATTAACTTTCGTAACTCTGACCCCGGGCACCTTATCGATGCAAACCTCATTCAAAACAAAAATCTGATTCAGAAGAAAAGACACTAGATTTGAAAAGAGATCCTTTCAAGCCTCGTTCTAGAAAAATATCTAATATAATAGCGTTACAAAGTATGGAATCAGAAATCAGGATTTCCAAACTCAAGCTTTTGAAAATATTAAGTGGCGCACGGATTTTTCTAAGACATTTAACAATCTGAAAGGAAAGAAAGCTTTGTTTGGGCTCATTTTGTGCCTCTTTTTCAAATTAGTTGGCGCTTTGCGCATCTTTTCATTTTTGATACACTTTGTGTATCCAATTTGGCAATTTCGCATCTTTTCAATTTTGGGCTCATTTTATACCTCTTTTTCAATTTATTTGGCGCACTACACATCTTTTGTAAGCTTCCTCCTTTTTATAATCATTAAAGATTCTCAGCTGTGAGATTATCTTCCAGACATATGAGATGACTCTCCATAGTAAGGAAGAATGATTCACAAAATAAAAGCCATACAGCATATGATAAATGCAATCACTTGGTTTAGAAAATCAAACTAATGACTCAAGACTTTGAAAAACACTATTGATATGAGGCAGATTACTGTATGAAGATAAAATAATCTCTATTTCAAAAACTAACATTTTAATTTTGAAGAGGATTTTTATCCAAAAGAAACTATACACCAGTAAAGGAGTTAGAGGAAGAGAAATAATCATCAATGTTTCTTCTCTTTAACAGATTCAGTGGAATCAATCACTGCTTACTAGCTTCCAAATAAAAACAAGGTAAAACTCCCAATCAGAAATTCAGATTATCAGAAGTAGTGAGCGGTGATCAGATTTTGAAAAGCATAAAACAGTAAGTGCAAGATATGAACCAGTGAATAAAAAGCAAGTAGAAAAGCACATCAAAGTAAATGCTCAAATCAAACTAACATTAAGGCTAAAAACAAAAATCTGCAGAAGAAATAAAATCAACTGAAAGCAAATAATCAAACCAAAAACTAACTAACAGAAAATAGAATACCAATCAGAACAATCAAAAATCAACAGTCATCAGAATCAAGCATTTATATCAATCACTCCTAATATGGTTCTCAAAATGCTGAATCAGTCAAAGGCCAGTGGTTTAGTGAATATGTCAACCAGCTGATTTTCAGTTGTTACATGATGAAGCTCAATGTCCCCTTTTGTAACATGGTCCCTAAAGAAGTGATGCCTTATATCAATGTGTTTGGTCCTAGAATGTTGGATTGGATTCTTAGAGATACAGATGGCACTAGTATTATCACACAGAACAGAAATTGTGCCAACAGGTAACCCTAAATCCAAGACTTGTTGCTTCAACCAAAAAACTTGGGCCACACAACTCCCTAAGGCAATGTACTCAGCTTCAGCAGTGGAAAGTGCAACTGAGTTCTATTTTCTACTGGACCAGGAGACTAAAGACTATCCTATGAATTGACAAGTTCCATAGGTGCTCTTTCTATCCACCCTACACCCCGCAAAGTCAGAATCAAAATATCCAATGATCTCAAAAGAGGTGCTGTGCCTAGGGTACCAGATTCTTAGGTTTGGGGTCCCTAAAAGATATCTAAGAATTCTCTTAACAGCAGTCAGGTGGGACTCTTTAGGATCAGCCTGAAACCTAGCACAAAGACATACACTAAACATGATATCAGGTCGGCTAGCAGTCAGGTAAAGCAGTGATCCTATTATTCCTCAATACTTCTTCTGATCAATAGATTTTCCACTTGAATCCTTATCTAACTGAACTGAGGAGGTCATGGGAGTATTGATTGGCTTGTCTTTGTCCATTTCATATTTCTTCAAAATGTCCTTAGTGTATTTAGATTGATTGAGAAAGGTTCCATTATCCGTTTGCCTTATGCTAAATCCCAAAAAGTAGGAAAATTCTCCCATCATACTCATCTCAAACTCCTTACTCATTATTTTAGAAAACTTATCACATAAATATTTATCAGAAGATCCAAAAATAATATCATCAACATAAATCTGGACAATGAGTAAGTCATCCCTTATTCTCCTCAGAAAAAGGGTGGTGTCTACGCTCCCCTTAACAAACTCTCTTTCTAACAGGAATGTGCTAAGCCTCTCATACCAAGCTCTGGGTGCCTGTTTCAATCCATATAAGGCCTTTTTTAATTTATAAATATGATTTGGATATTGGGAACTCTCAAAGCCTGAGGGTTGTTCTACAAAAACATCTTCTTTTATTACCCCATTTAAAAAGGCACTCTTAACATCCATTTGAAACAGCTTAAATCCCTTATAACAGGCAAAGGCTAGTAGCACTCTAATGTCCTCCAATCTAGCTACAGGGGAAAAAGTCTCCTCAAAATCAATCCCTTCTATCTAATTATACCCCTTAGCCACCAATCTTGCCTTATTTCTCACCACCACACCAAAATCATTCATCTTATTCTTAAAGACCCACTTGGTTCCCATAACACTTTGATTTTTAGGTCTTTCTACTAGCTCCCAAACATCATTCCTTACAAATTGATTCAATTCTTCCTCCATGGCTAAAATCCAAAACTCATCCGAGAGAGCTTGATTGATGTTGGTGGGTTCAGTTACTGAGATAAAGGCAGAATGGTCTACTTCCTTCCTAAGTCCATGCCTAGTCCTAACACCTTCAAAAGGGTCTCCTAAGAACAGTTCTTTAGGATAACTCGAAGAATATCTCCAATCTCTAGGCAATGTGGTTTGAGGTTCTACCCTTTTCTCCAGATTTGTATTTCTAACCCCTTGGTTAACCTCAACAATCTCTTCATCTTCTACTTCAGATCTAGACTCCTTAGGATCAGATTCATCAAACACTACATGGGTTGTTTCTTCCACCACTAAAGTCCTCTTATTGAACACCCTAAAGGATTTCCCCATACTTGAATATCCTAAGAACACTCCTTCATCAGATTTGGGGTCAAATTTTCCTAAGGATGACTTCCCTTTGTTCAGAATGAAAACCTTATAGCCAAAGACATGGAGGTGGGACAGATTTGGAGTTCTACCCTTAATGATCTCATAAGATGTCTTGTTCAGTTTGACTCTCACATTCACCCTATTCATCACATAACAGGCAGTGTTCACCGCTTAAGCCCAAAAGTATTTTTGAAGTGAATACTCGACAAGTATGGCTCTAGCAGCTTCCACTCAGGTCCTGTTCTTCCTTTCAGCTACCCCGTTCTGCTGAGGGGTCCTAGGAGCTGAAAAATTTTGACTAATCCCTTGATCCTCACAAAAACTTTCAAATCTTTCATTTTCAAACTCTCCTCCATGATCACTATGGATGGTAATAATCTCACATCCTAACTTCTTCTGAATCCAAATAGAGAAAGATCTAAACTCATCAAATGACTCAAATTTATGTGACAAAAATTTTACCCAAGTGAACCTCGAATAATCATCTACAATCACAAACCCGTAGACTCTCCCCCCTAAGCTGGCAGTGCTAATGGGTCCAAAGAGGTCCAAATGAAGAACTTCTAAAGGTCTAGAGGTGCTAATGTCCTTAACAGAGTGAAAAGAGGACTGGACTTACTTCCCCAACTGACAGGCATCACACAGGTGATCCTTAGTGAACTTAAGCTTGGGCACACCTCTAACTAAGTCCTTTTGGATGACTCTCCTAAGAGTTTTCATTGGCATCACACAATCTCCTATGCCATAACTAAGACTCATCAGCAACAATTTTTAAGTAAATTGAATTATCAGATTTAATGTAACTTACATCCAGCTTGTAGACATTATTGATCATTTGCCCCTGCAAAACAACTTCATCATTTAAGCTTAAAATGCAGCCAGTGGGCAGGAATTTAATGTTGTATCCCTTGTCACAAAGTTGACTAATGCTTAGCAAGTTGTGTTTCAGTCCATCTACAAGCAAAACAATATCAATCATAAAATTCTTTGAATCACCAATTATACATGAGCCTACCACCTTCCTGGTGGTGTTATCTCAAGTGTAACCTTGCCTCCAGCTCTAGTCTCCAGCAAAATGAACTTATTTGCATCTCCAGTCATGTGTCTAGAACATCCGTTGTCCAGGTACCATATTCTCTCACGAGGTCTTGTGTGAGAGCACCTCTACAAAAATATCAAATGTCAGTCTTAGGAACTCAAACAGGTTTGGGTTCCTTCTTATGAAAAGAAGAATGCAATGCATGCGTGCTGTGCTGTAAAATAGGCAGTTTGGGTCTCCACACCCAATGTGTACTATGGTGAATAGTATAGGTGTGTGAAATGTGTCCTAACATGCCACATGAAAAATATCTAACACTAGGAAAAGGGTTAACTAATCTACGTGGGTGATAATGCCTCTTCCTAGATGTATATGAAATATGCTTTGATGAACTTGCAACAGATTTTTCAAAAGGTGGTGGTGCATAAAATTGTTCAAAAGTAGGCGGTGTTATGTTCTTTTCAAAAGTACTGATTTTCACTTTCAAAAACTCGTTTTCTTTCTTTAAACTTGCAGTTTCAAATTTTAAGGTTCCATTGCTACTTTCTACTTCACATGCCATTGTATCTAACTCTTTAAAAGCTCTTTCTAAATCAACATGCGTGGTTTTCAACGAATCATGCTCAGAAACTAAATCAGAATATTTTTTGTTCAATTCATCAAACTCATCAAGTAAAGATATATGATTGGAATTAAGTGTGGAATGATCTTTAACTACAGAATCATGCTCTTTTTGCAAAGTCAAATAATCTAATTTCAGACTAGCATGAGTTTTCTTAAGCTTCCTATACGATGTATGAATTTTTTCAGAAACTTCAAAAAATTGATCGTAAGTAAGCTCACATACCTCTTCCTGGTCCGACTGACCAGGGTGATCATCAGTCATCAGACACAAGTTTGTTTCCTCCTCTTCAGCTTCAGTCTCAGAGGAGTCAGATGCAGAGTCTTCCCAAAATGCCTTTTGTATCCACTTCTTATCCTTTCTGAACTTTGGTTTCTCCTCACCCTTCTCCTTGCTTGGGTGAGCCTTGAGTGTAGGACAATCCTCATATATGTATCCAGGTTTCCTGCATTCAAAACAAACAGATTCAGATGAACCTTTAAAATTTCTACTGGTCTTACCTTTGTTTCACTTGTAAAAATTCTTATTCTTCTTCCTTAGAAAGCTCTTGAATTGCCTTGTGATTAAGGCAACATCATCGCTATCAGACCTGGAAGTGCTAGCATCTGAATCTTTGGCCTTTAGTTCCACTGTCTTCTCCTTCTTTCGTTCACCTGCATCAAGTTGTCTTTGGTTCACCCCTTGCTCGTAAGCAATGAGTGATCCAAGTAAGCTGTCAATAGAGTAAGTATTTAAATCTTTAGATTCCGTGATAGTAGTAATCTTAGCATCATAAGAAGCAGGCAAACATCTAAGAATTTTGTTCACTCTTTCGTAGTTAGTTAGTTCTCTTCCTAGAGCATACAAAGAGGTAACGATTTGAGTGAACCTTGTGTACATTTCTGAAATCGTCTCACTAGGTTTCATGCGAAAAAGTTCGTAATCATGTAACAAGATGTTTAACCTAGACTGTTTGACTTCAGTTGTACCTTCATATGTTATACACAATTTATCCCAGATTTCTTTACCCATTGTACAAGTAGAAACACGCATATAGTCTTCAGATTTTAAAGCATAAAAGAAACAGTTCAAGAATTTTCATTTAACTGTGCTAAATCATGATCATCAAATGTCCAATCAGTAAAGGGCAATTCAATTTTCACATTGTTAATCAATCTAAAAGGTGGTTCGTATCCATCCTTAACTAACATCCACATGCGATAGTCAATCGATTGAAGAAAAGTAGACATGCGTATTTTTCAAAAATTAAAAGGAATATTATCAAACAACAGTGGTCTTGTAATAGAATAACCTTCAGTAGTATTACGATTGTTACAGTTAGCCATGGATCAAATTCAAAAGTTTTTAAACCAAAATTTTGAATCCCGCTCTGATACCACTTGAAAGTTCGATAGGGATGTTAAGCCCTAGTGAACTAGTCCCGAGGCTAACCAAGAGGGGGGGTGAATTGGTTATTTAAAAATTTCACGAACAACAGAAAAATCTTTTCGATACTTTGCATCAGAAATAAGTAAACAATAATAAAAAGATCAATCACAAAGATTCACCCAAGCAGTTAATATCAGAAAAGTAAAGTGCAAAACTGAATCAGAAAAAGCAAATCAGATTTTATAGTGGTTCAGTCAACTTGACCTACGTCCACTCCCCGGAGCCTCCCCTCCGGGTATTGCACTAAATAAAAAGTCTCTCATTTTGCTCCCACAGCAAGGCGGAGAAGCCTGTACAAAACTTCCTTTTCACCACACGATGAGGCAGAGAACCCGACCTCCTTTTGCTTCCACCTGAAGCGGGCCGAGAACCTCGGATCTTCTTGCTAACAATCCTCCCACGACGAACACCAACTAGACGAAAGACAACGAGCGGAGAAGACGACTCTGATTCGTGCTTGGAGCAACCTTAGTGAATCCCTCACTAACTCCCCCTCACAAGATCTTCTCTCTCTCTCTCTCTCCCAAACTCTCTCTCTAGGGTTTCTCTGGAAAGGAAGGTGGCAAAAAAGATTTTTCTTGTTTTAAGAAAAATATCTTTTATAGGAGGGCTTAAAATTTGCCCTAAATCTCAACTGGTCGGCCAAGATCATCCAGGACGATCGATAGATCGTCCTGTACGATCAGTTTAAAATCAACTATTTTAGCCTGGTTGATCTGGCTCTTCTGGACGATCAGTAGAAAAAATTGTTCATATCGTCCCGTACGATCCTGCGATCGTCTGGGACGATTAGTGTAAATTGAGGAATATCGTCCAGAAGACAGTTCGGGTCGTCCAGAGAAACTTGTGCTGGACGACCAAAAAATGACTTGATCATCCAGGATGATAGGGATATTATCTTGTACGATTAGTTTAAAAAGTGCCCAAATCGTCCTATACACAGTTCGGGTCGTACAGCTGAAATGCACTAGACGATCATGATCGTCCAAGATGATATGATCGTATCAATCAGAAATAAATTACTTTCCTTAATTACCAGATTAAATTAGGCAATATTGTACTGAATCATCCAGGACGATACACGCATCGTCCGGGACGATCATACCAAATAACTTAAAATAAAAACTTGCCTAACTTGATCTGGCGGCTGAGAATTTCTGATTTGAGCATACCGTCCCGTACGATCCAGAGATCGTCCAGGACGATCGGCTTAATCAGACCCTCTTAACTTACTCACCCTAATTAGGGTTTCTATTTTTACCTAATCATTTAGGACTATGTGAATATCGTCTAGGACGATCTAAACAAAAATGAACAGAAACTCTAATTCACTCAAGCTCTCCCCCTGAGTGTGTGTGTGCAAGGTTACTTAGCTGGGGGATCAGTTACATTACAATTGACTCAAGAAAAAGAAAAACAGTACATTGGACACACTTAGACCCAATCTTGAGTTGGCTTGAGTGGCTCGTGATCTTTTGTGCCTGAAACGGGTTAGCCAAGCAAAACACAATAGAAATATGTTTGTCATCATCAAAATCATATTTGCAACAAGATCATCCTGTATGATTTTTTTATCATATGAGATGATTAGTTTAATTTGCTTGGTAATCGACAAATCATCTCGTGATAGTCTCGGGATGTCCAGGATGATTCCCTGGACGATTAGTTCAAGATGGTTGAAAATTGACAAATCAGACGCAAACATCTCGGGACGTCCAGGGCATGATCATAAGAAATTATGGTTTTTAGTTTGGATGATAGGAGATCATCCAACAAAATTTAAAGGATCGTCCATGATGATCCAAATGGATCATCCTGTATGATGTAATTAATCAATCTAACTATAATTAGTCTCCTAATAAAGGGATTATTTTTAGGCATAATTTTCATGAATCGTCCAGGATGATATGGATTATCCTGTATGATTATAACAAATTTGAAAAAAAAAATATTACCTAAAATGTGATTGGCGGCTATTTTTTCGATCTGTACTGATCATCTTATACGATATAAATCATCCATGAGGATTAGTTAAGCAAACTTAATTATCAGGAATGCCCTAATTAGGGTTTTTATTTTGAACTGATCATCTAGGATGATTTAGGATCATCCTGTACAATATGATCAAAAATAGAAGAACTATCAAACTCTCTAAATTTCTTCCCCTGAGTGTGTGTAGGCAAGGTTACATAGCTTTAGGATCCATCACAGTATATTTGACTCAAGAAAAGGTAAAAGATACATTGGAATAGAAATTATAGACTAACTCAATTCTAGTCTACCTGATCTTAAGCTGATTGACATTCCAAGTGAACCTATAGACCTGAAAGGTTAGTGAGTAGGGTAAACAAAATAGATAAGTAAGAATAGCAGTAGTAAGGAACCAGGAATGTTTGTTATCATCAAAATCACTACACTTGGGCCCTGATTTGCAGTAATCTCCCCCTTTTTTATGATGCATGCTTTAATTGTTTTTGAAACTCTTCGAGTGAGGATGTTGGTTTATTATTTTCCAAAGCAGCAATTCTTTCCCTCAAATATTCATTTCCCATTTCATAGCTTGCCACTTTAAATTTTAGTGCATGCTCCCTACTGTCTAATTCAGATGCAATATTTTTTAATTCCTTGAATGCATTTTCTAATTCAATATGAGTTTTTTTCAGAGAATCAAGCTTAGTAGTTAAATCAAGATGCTTTTTATTCAATTCATCAAGCATGGCCATATGATTGCTATCCATAGTGGCGTGGTTTTTTTCTAAGGCATTCATGCTCTTTCTATAATTTTTAAAAATTTAATTTTAAGGCTAGCATGCTATTTCTTAAGCTTCCTATATGAAGAATGAATTTTTTTAGAAACTTCAAGTAATTAATCATAGGTAAGCTCACATACCTCTTCTTGATCAGAGTGATCAAGGTGAACATCAGCCATTAAGCACAGGTTTGTTACCTCATCTTCTGCTTTAGTTTCAGAGAAGTCTGATGCTAAGTCCGCCTAGAAAGCCTTTTGGATCCTTTTCTTATTCTTCTTGAACTTAGGTTTTTCCTTACCCTTCTTCTTGCTTGGGTGAGCTTTCAGAGTTGGGTAATCAAACTTCAGATGCCTTGGCTTTCTGCATTCAAAGTAAATAATATTAGATGAAGCTTTAGAATTTTTATTATTTTTACCTTTATTCCACTTTTGATGAGCTTTTGCTTTTTCCTCAAAAAGCTTTTGAATTGTCTAGCTATTAAAGTAATACCATCATCTTCAAAACTAGAAATATCATGGTCAGAATCATTAGCCTTCAAGGCTATAGTTTTCTCCTTCTTCTTTTCTCCTGCATCAAGCTGCCTTTGGTTCACTTCTTGCTTATACGTAATTAGTGATCCAAGTAAGTTATCAATTGAATAAATATTTAAATTCTTAGATTCAATAATGGTAGTAATTTTTGAATCAAAGGAAGAAGGTAAACATCTCAAAATTTTGTTCACTTTTTCATAGTTTGTGAGTTCTCTTCCTAAGGCATGTTGGGATGTAATAATTTGTGTGAACCTAGTATACATTTTAGAAATTGATTCACTAGATTTTATGCGAAAAAGTTCATAGTTATGAAGCAAAATATTCAACCTAGATTGTTTAACTTTAATTGTTCCTTCATACATTATGCATAATCTTTCTCAAATTTCTTTTCTAGTAAAATAAATAGAGACATACATATAATCTTTAAATTTTAAGGCACAAAAAAAGTTCAAACACTTAGCATTCAGTTATGTTAAATCTCTATCATCAATTATCCATTCAGTAAAAGGGATTTTAGTTTTAACGCCATTAACAAGATGAAAAGGTGCAGAATATCTATCCTTAACTAATATCCACATACGATAATAAATTGACTATAAAAACATGGACATACGAGTTTTCTAAAAATTAAAAGGAATATTATCAAATAGAGGTGACTGAGTAATTGAATATCCTTCCACGGTGTTACGATTTCCAAAGTTATCCACTGATCGAAAATCAAAAGTTTTCTAAAACTTAATTTTATGAATCCCGCTCTAATACCACTTGAAAGTTCATGAGGGTGGTTAAACCCTATAGAACTAGCTCGAGGCTAACCAAGAGGGGGTGAATTGGTGCGTTTAAAAATTCTTAAATAAAAATAAAAAATCTTTTTATATTTTTAAATATTTTAAAAATTAAACAATCTTAAGCGAAAGCAGATATCAAAATCAAAGATTTTAACCATAGAACAAATCACAGAAAAGTTTGAAAATAAAAGAAAAAAAAAGTAATAAGAAAGAGCACAAATAATTTAATAGTGGTTCGATCAAATCTGACCTATATCCACTCCCCAAAACCTCCAGTTTTAGGTATTGCACTAATTAATTAGTGTCTCTCCTTTTGCTCCCACAGTAAGGCGGAGAAGCTCTCATAAAATCTTTCCATTGACCTAGTGTGGCAGAGGACCTTGAATCCTTTTTCACCCTCCTGGTGAAGGTAGAGAACCCAGAATCATTTTACTCCCTCCTGGAGTTGGCAGAGAATCACAAAATCCTTTTACTCCCTCCTGGAGTTGGCAGAGAACCTGACAATCCTTTCACTCCCACCTAGAGTAGGCAGAGAACCTGGATCTAATACTGATGATCATCTCCCTAGAGCCACCAAGGAACCAAGGATAAAGAAGGAAGATGACGATCAAATCCTTGCTTGGAGCAACCTTTGTGAATCCCCTCATAAACTCCCCCTCACTTGATCCTCTCTGTCTGTCTCCCAAACCCTCCTTCTCCTTCTCTAAACTCTCTCAGGTTAGAACAATAACAAAAGATTTAATAAAGAGTAAATAAGAGAGCTTAAATAGGAGACCTTCAAAAAAGCCCTAATTTTTAATTTTGTGTCAAAGATCATCTAGGACAATTATATTATTATCCTGTATGATTAGTACAAACCAACCCCTTCAGCCAGGATGATCACATTGCTCTGTAAAATCAGAAGAAAATTTTTGTAAAGATCATCCTGTATGATTTTTTAATCATCTGAGATGATTAGTTCAATTTGGTTGGCAATCGATAAATCATCCCGTAATAGTCTCAAGATATCCATGACGACACCCTAGATGATTAGTTCAAGATGGCTGAAAATCGACACATCAGACGCAAACATTTCGGGACGTCCAGGGCGATACCCTGGATGATCATAAGAAAATTATAGTTTTTATCTTGGATGATAGGAGATCATCCAACAAAATTTAAAGGATCGTTACGATGTGATTGATTAATCTAACTAAAATAAGTCTCCTAATAAAGGAATTATTTTAGGCATGATTGTCATGAATTATCCAGGATGATATGGATCATCCTATACAATTAAAATAAAATTTGAAAAAAAATAAAATATTGCCTAAAATGTGATTGGCAGCTATTTTCTTGATCTGTACTAATCGTCATATACGATATAAATCGTCCAGGATGATTAGTTAAGAAAACTTAATTATCAGGGATGTCCTAATTAGGATTTTTATTTTGAACTGATCGTCTAAGACGATTTAGGATCATCCTATATGATATGATCAAAAATAGAAGAACTCTCAAACTCACCAAATTTCTCCCCCTGAGTGTGAGTGTGTGTGCAAGGTTACTTAGCTTCAGGATTCATCACAGTACATTTAACTCAAGAAAAGGCAAAAGATATATTGGAATGGAAATTATAGACTGACTCAATTTTATTCTACCTTATCTTAAGCTGATTGACGTTCTAAGTGAACCTGTGGACCTGAAAGATTAGTGAGGAGGCCAAACAAAATAGATAAGCAAGAATAGCAGTAGTAAGGAACCAGTAATGTTTGTTATCATCAAAATCACTATTAAGAGTATATGAGATACATGTATTCAGGAGTCCATAGCATTCTAGGTGATGCTACAACACTATTAAGAGGATATGAGATAATATCACCATATGGAAAGGGTTTGGTTTATGGAGCAATTTTCAGTCCTTCATCATTTCGTTTAGCCACCACCACTACCTGATAAGGAATAATCTGAAAGTGCGAATAGGTTGTTAGACCTATTACTCACGTCCCTAGGCTAACCAAGAGGGGGGTGAATTGGTCCTTTTAAAAATTACTCTTGAAATTTTAGAAAATTTTTAAGTAAATCGTACAGTATGAATAGAGTTAATTTTTTACTTCCTTCAAATCACAGAATTTTAACCATAGAAGGAAAATAAAATGCGGAAAAAGAACAGTGCAGAAAAGTAAACAGTAACAATAGAAAACACCAGAATTTATAGTGGTTCGGTCAAACAAGACCTACATCCACTCCCTAGAGACTCCTTCTCTAGGTATTGCACTAAACTTAAGTGACTCTCCTTTTGCCCCCACAGCAAGGCGGAGAAGCCTTTACAAAATCTCTTCCACCAACCCGGTGCGGCAGAGAACTGTCATACTTTTTCACCCTCCTGGTGAAGGCAGAGAACCAAACATCCTTTTACACTCTCCATGTGCGGCAAAGAACCGTCGTCCTCTTTCATGCTCCAAGTGACGGCACAGAATCGGAATCCTCTCGAATAAAACTCTTGCAAAAGTCTTCAAGGAAATTAGGAAGATGCTTTAAGAACAAGTAAAGAAATCCTCACAATTGGATAACCTTGTGAATCCCTTCATAATTCTCTCTTAAAGATTTCTCAACACTCACTCCCAAACACTCTCCCAATCACTCTCCCTTTTACTCTTCAAAAGAATTTTTGCAGAAGAATTTCTTCTTCAGTCAGTTTTAAGTCATTTATATACTTGGGATAAGAAAAATCATCCAAAAACTAAAAATTTTAAGTTTCACAAGTCCCGATCATCCCGTACGATCGACTATCATACTGTATGAATAGTTTAAAAATTGAACGATCCATCCCGTACGATCCATGATATGAATAAAATAGAGTCATTCGTACGAACATTTCATCCCGTACGAACCTATGGACGATCAAGTCATAGCCGTTCGTATGAATATTTTGTCCCTTACGAACCTCTGGACGATCAAGTCAGAGCCGTTCGTACGAACATTTCATCCCGTACGAACCTCTGGATGATCAAGTCAGAGCGGTTCATATGAAAATTTCATCCCATACGAACCTCTAGACGAACCCAAGTCAGAGCCGTTCATACAGCAAAACCTCATGTATGAATAGTAATTCGTACTGTACAAACTTAACTTAGAAAAAAATTTTGGTATATGGGTTCGATATGAAGACATATACTACAGATCATCCCGTATGATATATAATCGTACTGTACAATCAATTTAAAAAAAATTTCACTCTCCCATTATGTGTGTGCATAGTTATCCAACTTATAATCACACTCTCTCGGACTCAAGAAAAATAAAAATACAGACTTCATTTACAGTAAACAAATGAACTTGAAGTCTTCAACAATCTGGAGTGTAAATTTCTTGAAAAATACTTTAGTACACACAACAACAAAACTCAAATATTTGTTAGGAGAAGAATGAAACAAATAATAAGCTTTTGTAATCATCAAAAATAACTTGTATCAAAATTCACTTGAACGAATAGATTTACACAAATCATAACATAATCAAAGTACTGACTAGTTTTTATACCATCTTATTCTTTTTAGTAATGTATTTTTCTTTTTTGGCATATTTTTCTTTTAGTTTACTCTCCTTCTTACGATGTCAAAAGGGGAAGTCATTGTAGAGTTGGTTATTCTTGTACTTATTTTTATGGTACTAATAAAAAAATCAATGTCCCTGTTTCAGTTTTATATATTATGTGGTTGTGTTTATTTGTTTGTTGTTGTTTATAAAATTAAAAAAGAAAAATATTAATTAAAAAAATTAAAATAAGTTAGATATTCGAATGCTTTCCCATATAGATTTAAGTAAGGCATATAGTGAGGGGAGAACTAAGTAGGGAATTAAGCACCAATTTTAATATCTAAAATCCAACTAGTATGTTTGACATCATAAAAAATGAGGAGATTATTATAATCTATAAGCCTGACCTAATATTTTGATAATTTCAAATATTATTGGTTAGATCACTCTTTGCTCTCTACTTTATATACATTACTTATTTCTATTATGTGCTACTAATAATATATACAGAGCTGAATTAAATAAGTAAACTCAAGAAATTGTAGCATTGAGTCTAGCTAAATTTGTAATAAGAGTCTATATTTTCTTCTACTGAATCATTTATGTAATTAAATGTATGTTAGTAAGACAACTAAGCACACACTTATAAGAGGGGATGAAAATTAAACACTTAAATTATTTGTTAAATTATACAATATGATTTCAATCATGCTGTGTGATCTATTTATTCATAAAATGAAATCAAGTATTAAATTAAATTAATTAAATGACTTATAGCATAACTAATTATGTTATATAACCTTAGATCGTATAGGATAATTAGTTATTTAGATAAACCCACCTCCCCGTGATGGGGGCGATGGACTAACCTAATGAATTATGAAAATAATTTAGGGCTCTATCAATCCCTAAATAATGTTCGGGTTTTCTTTGATATAAAAATTATAAAAACCTCACTTAATATATGCAAGTATACATGTTGAATCAGGTAATATAGTGATAGAGTAGAGTATCGATCCCACGAGGAAGAATATTTACTTGCAAATATTAGTACGGTCAACTTCAACTATAACAATTATCCTACACAATTAAAATAAGTTTTGGTGGAGATACAATCACTAATTTAAAATAAAAAATAATTAAATGAAATACTATTTATAATTATTTTAGATTGATGGAATGTAAATATAGAATGTTTCCTAATGATTATCTTTTATATTGATGTTATTCAGAGTATATGCATCACCAACCACTCAGTCAAGCGTGAAGAGACAAAGGACAAATTAAACTCTTCCAACCTCAATACTACTCTAAACTCCCATACTCTATCACCCTATGAAAATCTTAGAAGAGTAAGTAAAGCATGTAATGTTAAAATCCCCTCATGATAATTCATCTCTATAAATTTGATACATGATAAGCACTATGCCTATGCTTGCATTATACAAATGCAACATACCTGGTTATGTCTGCTTTACTATTTCTATGCTCCACATTACACTTGATATTAACTACATATATGGCCGCTATATGCATTAAATGAAGACTTGGTATAATAAAAATATTATCAAATTATTGATAAAGAGAACTCATTAGTACTCCATATTTCATTTACACCTTCAATCCAAAACTAGAGAATTTAGTCATACATGAAGAACAAGTGAAGCATATTCATTTTCATTAATTGCACAAAAGAAAGAGAGTACAAAAGAAAATATATCACTGGATGGGTTCAAAATTACCCCTGGAACTTACAAAATTGCTTTGACAAATATAAGAAAACACCCTAATGAAATATATCTAGTACTTCTCTGAATTCCCTTAATTGTCACACCTAAGGAAAAATCAGAGAAGCTCTTTAAGGACTTAAATTAAATAAGTGACTGAACTCTTCTACTAACATTACAAATAGACTATTTATAAAAAAACATAGAAAATGGATTTTGGCACTATGCTGCTCGAAACACTTACACCGTGGCGCCAAAAAATAAAATAACATCACAATAATAAAAGGTCTCCTCCACTATGGCACTTGCTAATATGGACCTGCTATTTAATAAATTAATACATCGCTTTTCTAGCAAATCATGGCCTGAATATTTATAACTGTAACACTAATGTACTACTGATGGTTGAGCACTGTGACATCCATGTGGCACTCCCTTGATATGCGGCACTAGAATTTGGCACTATGGCACTGTGCAGACAAAGACTGGGCTTTGCGACGCTAACTCCTCAAATGTTACGGTGCTGGGATAGTTGGCTACGCTTTATGGCACTGACTCCTCTGATGTTGTGGCACTATCATATAGAGACTAGGCACTGCCATGTCCATATTCAGGTACTCCGGTGGTGTCAATGAAGGCGCCGCGATGGTATTGTGTTCGATACTGTGGCATCGTACCACACGTGAAAATTTCTCTCATTTCATGTTTTTTTTGGCATAAACATAACTAAAATAATATGTTTTCACTGAAGAATTAACACATAAAATATATTATTATTTACATTTATCAAATCCTCCCCAACGTAATCTTTTTCTTGTCCTCAAACAGATAAAAGTTTATAATTGTGATAAAGTGATTAACTAATATAAAAAGTGATAATCTAAAATTCTAAAATATAGGATAATATATCATTATTTAGAATTAGTAAAAATGAATTAAAGCTAACTTCTAGTTTAGAAAAAATATCAATAGTTAAACTTAATCAATCATTCTTATTTTTACCTAATTTAAAATTATAGGTTATAAATTCAATCATTAACTTTTGAATGTTGAATTGAATAATATAGTTTTACTAATTATATATGATTATAAATAAAATTATACTTTCTTTAGTTCATCATCCCTTACATTAGCTCTTTCTTATCTTATCCTTTATAATTTTGGTATAATATTATAATTCAAATCTAAACTTTCACATATACCAATTTTAGAATGTACTCATCTTTTTGTTTTGATATTTTTTATTTTTTTCTTTTTAATAACTATTTGTAGTTTTTTTTTTTCTTCTTTTTCATTTGTTGATTACATAATTAATAATTTTGAATATTAGCTTGTACTTTATAATTCTCATAGTCTCAATAATTTTAATATATGGATTGATGAGATTAGTAATTCTATCTTCAGGTTAGTTATGATTTTAAATTTTAATCTACTCGTGTCTAATTTTTAATACTAATTATTCATCTTACAATTTTTAAAGTTAAATTCATAAAGGTATAACTTATAAATTCAAATTCTAACATCACACGTACACGGGTTGCCTCCCAGAAGTACTAAGTTTAAAGTCTTCAGCCAAACTAGATAACAAATTAGACCTAAGGTTGGGTTGCCTCCCAAGCAGCGCTAAGTTCATAGTCTTCAACCAAACTATAAATGAAAATAAAAAAAAAAAGATAAAATGAAAATACAATAAAATAAACTAAAAACTTTAATCTCACACTCTCTCTCTCTCTCAAACTGACCCATCATAATCAAGGTCTTTCTCATCTTCTTCCTCTTTATCTCTCTCTCCAGGCTGCCATACAAAAGGTGGGTACTCAGGTGTAGAAGGAAACTCATATTAATCGAACCTTTCTACAAATGGGTTGCTTCAAAACATACCAACCAGGGCTTCATTAAAATCATATGTATACCTATAATATCTCTCCTGCTGGTCCATGGTATGTGTGATTTAAGTCTTCATCTCAAATAGCCAATCTCTAGTCTCCCTGCCCTTCCAGAAAACCTAGGCTCACTAGGATCCATCTCTTCTCTATTAGATTATTTAAAGCTCATAATTTTACCCCTAGTGAGAGCAACTATGGGGAATAACTATTCTTCATTTTGATCACCCCTCACTCCTGCTACTACATAAGGAGCATAAACTAAAGAAGGGTGGCTAAAACCTACTGAAGTAGATCCCCTTATAATTAAGTAAGGGAAGATAGGATCAACTTTGCAATGTTAATAGTGTAGCTCTTTTGAATGGAGAAATTTAGGTGTGCTTCCTTGGTTACTTCACTAATATTTTTGCTAGGGAGAATGCGGGCAGAGATGAAATAGTGCCGACCTTAGAGGTTTGAGTCATATATGAGGTAGGGAAATTAATGATTCTCTTTTCTCTAGTCTTCCACCTAGCTCCACTATTTATTCTTATTATTACATGGTTTACTGATTACCCAATTTCTATGTATACCTAGCCTCAACTACCTCAGAAATAAATTTAGTTATATCATAGGTGGAATCTCTCTTCTTCCCTAATCCAAAGATTTTGGGAACCATTACTATAGAGAGAAACTTAAGAGTATAGAAGAGAAATGGATGGAATGCAAGATGAAATGAAATGAAAATGAAATGCTAATTTATAAACGTCGAAGCGCCACAGTGCTGAAGGGCATGGCGTTGTGGTGCTTAATGCATACACTGAATGACAAAATAGTCAAATTAAAATACTATAGTAGTTCAGGCCACATGGCATAGTGGTGCTGGTTCTAGGAAATTGAAACAACTTTTTGAGAATGGGCCACCACTATAGTGTTGCCATGTGTCAGTGTAGTAGCAGTCATGTCAGGTGACCACTACGGTGCTATCAATGCTACAGTGATGAAAATGATGTGGTGTTATAATGTTATCTCCAATGTTGTGGTGTTTACCCTAAACCAATAATGTGACTTTCAATCTGTACTATTCATTTTAACTAATGACTTAACAATGCTTAATGACTAAGTTTGACTGGCGCTACGGTGATTCAAAGATAAATATTTCGACATTAGCTTATATAGTTATAAAAACTATTAAATTACAATTTATGGAACTGACTACAATCAAGGAAAGCACTGCGATGATGTGATATATAGCACTATGGCGTTGAAATGATATAATGCAAACAAGGCTAATGACTTAATTATTAATGCAAAAATGCAATGCAATGTGAATAATAATAACACCAAATGCAATAAAGATATATTATTAATAAAGTACGAGTTGGTTAAATTCTATAATTAATTCAATAATATAATATATTTGCAACTAAAATAAATTCCTCCCCGACAATGGCGTCAAAAACTTGATGGGGGCGATGGACTAACCTAAAGAATTATGAAAATGATTTAGGGCTCTATCAATCCCTAAATAATACTTATATTTTCTTAGATATAAAAATTATAAAAACTCCAATTAATATATTCAAGTATATGTGTAGAATCAAGTAATATAATGATAAAGTGGAGTATCGATCCCACGAGGAACAATATTTACTTGCAAATATTACTAATGACTACTTTAATTATAATAATTATCTTACTCAATCAAAATAAATTTTGGTAGAGATTTAATCACTTAATTTAAAATAAAAAATAATTAAATAAAATACTATTTGGATAAATTATTTTAGATTGATGACATATAAGTATAAAATATTTCTTAATGATTATCTTTCATATTGATACAATTTAGAGCATATACATCACCAACCGCTCAGTCAAGTGTGAAGAGATAAATGCTAGATTAAACTCTTCCAACCTCAATACCACTCTAAACTCCCATAGTTTGTCACCATATAAAAATCTAAGAGGAGTATGTAAAGCATGTACTGTTGTAAATCTGGATTCAAGGATTATGATTTTGATGATAATAAATATTTCTATTTCTGTTTGATTGCCTAACATTTCAGGTCCATAAGATCAAGTGTAATTCAAGCCAGCTCAAGATCAGGTGTGTCTGTGTTCAAATGTATTCTTTTTCACTTTCTTGAGTCAAATATAATGTAATAGATCCCCAAGCTAAGTAACCTTGCACATACACACTCAGGGGAGAATTTTAGTGAGTTAGAGTTTCTATTCTATTTTGATCATATCATCCTAGATGGTAGTAATATCATCCTGTATGATCTATTAAAAATAGAAACCCTAATTAGGGTAGCCATGTTAAGTCAGTCTGATTAAGAAGATCGTTCTGGACTATTATCCCATCATACAGAATAATATGCTCAAATCAAAAAATCTCAGTCGCTAGACTAATTTAGGCATGTTTTTATTTTTAGTATTTTGTTCCAAACATCCTGAATGATACGTGTATCATCCTGGACGACTCATTACAATCATGTCTAAATTAGCCAAGTGATTAAGGAAAGCAATCGATGATTAATTGATCTATCACATCATCCTAGACGATCGTAAGATCATCTTGGACGATCAATTATAAATCTTCATCATCCAGTCTATCTCACCTGGATGACCTGAACTGTGTGCCAAACGATATTTCCATTTTGAACTAATCGTACATGACGATAGCTTTATCATCCTGGATGATCGATTATTTTGAAATCATCCAGCATAAAGGTCTTAGACGACCTGAACTATGTGCCGGATGATATTGGGCATTTTTCATCTAATCGTACAGGATGATAGAGATATAATCCTAGATGATCAAGTCATTTTCTTTAAATCATCCAAAATTTTCTCTTGGATGTCTCAAACTATGTGCTAGATAATATTCCTAATTTAGAACTAATTATCCAGGATGATTGTAAAATCATTCCAGACGATCAGAATAAACCATATCTTCTAATCATCTACAGGAACCTGATCATCCATGCTAAAAGGGGCTGATTTACAATGATCATACAGGATAATCGCAGGATCATCATGGACAATCTTTGACGGTGAGTTAAAATTTAGGGTAATTTTTTAGCCCTCCTATTTAATCTCTATTATTTACTACTGTCGAGAACTTTTGCCATTGTCCTCTTTTGAGAGAGTCTTGAGAGGGAGAGGGAGGGCTTGGGAAAGAGAGAGAGAATCTTGTGAGGGGGAGTTTGTGAGGTGTTCATAAAGGTTACTCCAAGCAAGAATTTGAGTCATCATCTCCAGTCATCATCCCTTGTGCCATGGTGTCTCTGTGGGAAGGATCGTTAGCAAGAAGATCAAGGTTCTTTTCCTGCTTCAGGAGGAAGTAAAAGGACGTAAGGTTTTCTATCTGCTTCAAGAGAAAGTAAAAGGAGGTAAGATTTTCTGCCTACTTCAGGAGGAAGCAAAAGGAGTCTGGGTTCTCTGCCTCACCGGGTTGGTAAAAAGGAGTTTTGTAAAGGCTTCTCTGCCTTGCTGTGAGAGTAGAAGGAGAATCACTGAGTTTTAGTGCAATACCTGGAGAGGAGGCTCCGGGGAGTGGATGTAGGTCAAGTTGATCGAACCACTATAAAATCCAGTGTGTTCTTTCTTTTACTGTTCTATTTTTTAATTTCCACACTTTATTTTCTGTGGATGATCATGTTCTTAAAGTTATTATTCTATTTGATTAATTTATCTCCACATCAACATAAAATTATAATTATTTTAAAATATTCAAAAAGGTTTTCAAAATCAATTTTGCTCAAGAATTTTTAAAACCACTAATTCACCCCCTCTCTTGGTTAGCATCGGGCTAGTTCATAAGGGCTTAACATCCCTAACAAACTTTCAAGTGGTACAGAACGGGATTCAAAAATTAGATTTTAGAAAACTTTTAAATTTTGATCCATGGCTAACTTTGGTAACTGGAACACTGCAGAAGGATATTCAATTACACGACCACCCTTGTTTGATAACATACCTTTTGATTTTTGGAAAACTCACACGTCCACCTTTTTATAATCGATCGATTATTGCATATGGATACTTATTAAAGACGATTATGATGTACCTTTTAAACTTGTTAATGGTGTTAAAATTAAACTTTCTTTTATTGAATGGACTTACAAAGATAGGGACATAGCACAACTTAATGCAAAATGCTTAAACTGTTTTTTCTATTCATTAAAATCTGAGGATTACATGCGTGTCTCTACTTGCACAACTGGTAAAAAAATCTAGGATAGATTTTGCATTACTTATAAAGGCACATCAGAAGTTAAGCAATCTAGGTTGAATATCCTACTTCACGACTATGAACTCTTTTGCATTAAATTTAGTGAGTCAATATCTAAAATGTATACTAGGTTTATACGGATTATCACTTCCCTGCATGCCTTAGGAAGAGAACTCACTAATTATGATAAAGTTAACAAAATTCTGAGATATTTTTCTTCTTTCTATGATGCCAAAATAACTGCTATCACTGAATCTAAGGATTTGAACACTTATTCTATTGATAACTTACTTGGATCACTCATTACTTATGAGTAAGGAGTGAACCAAAGACAACTTTGTTGCAAATCTAGTTTTAAATAGTACAGTTTTGATGATGACAAATATGTTTGTATTTTATTTTGCTTGGCTAACCCATTTCAGGTACAAAAGATCAAAAGCAACTCAAGCCAACTCAAGATCGGGTCCAAGTGTGTCTAAATGTAGAGTTTTTCTTTTTCTTGAGTCAATTGTAATGTAACTAATCCCCTAGCTAAGTAACCTTGCACACACACACTCAGGGGGAGAGCTTAAGTGAATTAGAGTTTCTGTTCAATTTTTATTCAGATCGTCCTAGACGATATTTACATCATCCTGGACGATCAAGTGAAAACAGAAATCCTAAATAGGACGACCAAGTTAAGTGTGCCTGATTAAGCTAATCGTCCTGGACGATCCATACATCATACGGGATGATAGGCTCAAATTAGAAATTCTCAGCCGCCACATCAAGTTAGGTAAGTTTTATTTTTAAAGATTTGATTTGATCGTCCCGGATGATACGTATATCATCCTGGATGATCCAGTACAATCATGTCTAAATTAGTCTGGTGATTAAGAAAAGTAATTAATATTTAATTAATACGATCATATCATCTGGGACAATCGCAAGATCGTCTAAGACGATCAGGATCATCCAGTGTGTTTCAGCTGTACGTCTCGAGTGGTGCTCAAGACGATTTTGGCACTTTTTGTTCTAATCGTACAGGACGAAATCAGAATAATCCTGAATGATCAAGTCATTTTTGGATCATCCAGCACAAGTTCCTCTCGATGACTAGAGCGGTTTTCTGGACGAAATTCTTGAATTTATACTAATCATCTCGGACGATCGCAGAATCGTACGGGACAATATGATCAACTTTTTCTACTGATCGTCCAGAAGAGCCAGATCGTCCAGGCTGAAATAGGTGAATTTGAACTAATTATATAGGACGATCTATCAATCATCCTGGATGATATAGGCCGACCAGTTGAGATTTAGGGAAAATTTTGAGCCCTCCTATAAAAGATCTTTTTCTTCCAACAAGAAAGATCTTTTGCCACTTTTCTTTACAGAGAAACCCTAGAGAGAGAGAGAGTTTGGGAGAGAGAGAGGATCTTGTGAGGGGGAGTTTGTTAGGGATTCACAAAGGTTGCTCCAAGTAAGGATCAGAGTCATCTTCTCCATTCGTCGTCTCTCATCTTGACAGTATTTTCTGAGGGAGGATCGTTCGCAAGAAGATCCGAGTTCTCTGCCCGCTTCAGGAGGAAGCAAAAGGAGTTCGGGTTCTCTGCCTGCTTCAAGAGGAAGCAAAAGGAGTTCGGGTTCTCTGCCTGCTTCAGGAGAAAGCAAAAGGAGTTCAGGTTCTCTACCTCACTGGGTTGGGGGAAAATAGTTTTGTACAGGTTTCTTTGCCTTGCTGTTGGAGCAAAAGGAGAGTCACTTTTGTGTTAGTGCAATACCCGGAGGAGAGGCTCCGGGGAGTGGACGTAGGTCAAGTTGACCGAACCACTATAAAATCTGGTGTGTTCTTTTTAATTATTTTTTGTACTTTAGTTTTCTATTATTATCTGCTTGGGTGAAATCTGTGGTTGATCTTTTCGTTTATGTATTTTCTTGTTTCCGCTGTAAATCATCGAAAAGATTATTCCAATTGCTTACAAATTTTTAAATAACCAATTTACCCCCCCCCCCCCCCCTCTTTGTTAGCCTCAGGACTAATTCATCAGGGCTTAACATCCCTATCAAACTGTCAAGTGGTATCAGAGCGGGATTCAAAAATTTAAGTTAAAAGAAATTTGAATTTGATCCATGGCTAATTTTGGTAATCGTAATATTGCTGAAGGTTATTCAATTACACGACCACCATTATTTGATAACATACCTTTTAATTTTTGGAAAACTCGTATGTCCACTTTTCTTCAATCAATTGATTATCGCATGTGGATGCTTGTTAAGGATGGCTATGAGCCACCTTTTAGAATGATTAACAATGTTAAAACTGAACTACCGTTCATTGACTGGACTTTTAATAATCGTGACTTAGCCCAACTGAATGCCAAATGTTTGAATTATTTTTTCTATGCCTTAAAATATGAGGATTACATACGTGTTTCTACATGTACAACTAGCAAAGAAATTTAGGATAGATTGTGCATCACTTATGAAGGTACAACTGAAGTCAAAAAGTCTAGGTTAAATATATTACTTCATGACTATGAACTTTTTCGCATGAAACCTACTGAATCTTTTTCTAAAATATATACGAGGTTCACTCAAATTGTCACTTCTTTGTATGCCTTAGGAAAAGAACTTACAAATTATGAAAGAGTGAACAAAATTCATAGATGTTTGCCTTCTTCGTATGATGCTAAGATAACTGCAATCACTGAATCTAAAGATTTGACTACTTACTCTATTGATAGCTTACTTAGATCACTCATTGCTTACGAGCAATGGGTGAACCAAAGACAGCTTGATGCAGGTAAAAAGAAGAAGGAGAAAACAGTGGCACTGAAGGCCAACAATAGTAATACTAGTACTTCCGGGTCTGATAGCGATGACGTTGCCTTAATCACTAGGTAATTCAAAAACTTTCTAAAAAAGAAACACAAGAACTTTCAGAAGTGAAATAAGGGTAAGTCCAGCAAGAATTTTAAAAGTTCATCTGAAACTGTTTATTTTGAATGCAGGAAACTTGGATACATTAAGGCTGATTGTCCTACACTTAAAGCTCACCCAAGCAAGGAGAAGGGTGAGGAGAAACACAAGTTTAGGAAGGACAAGAAGCGGATTCAAAAGGCATTCTGGGCAAATTCTGCATCTGCTCCTATGAGACTGAAGCTGAGGAGGAGACTACAAATTTATGTCTGATGGCTAATAATCATCCTGAACAGTCTAATCAAGAAGAGGTATGTGAGTTTACTTACGAGCAATTATTTGAAGTGTCTAAAAGAATTCATGTATTGTATAGGAAGCTTAAGAAAACTCATGCTAGCCTGAAACTAGAATTTCTAAATTTAAAAAAAGAGCATGAAATTTTAATTAAAGATCATTCTACTGTTGATTGCAATCACATGTCTTTACTTGATGAATTTCATGAGCTAAATAAAAATCATTCTGATTTAATCGTGGAACATGATTTACTGAAAACCTCACATGTTGATTTAGAGAAAGCTTTCAAAGAATTAGACATCTGGCATATGAAGTGGAGAGTAGTAATGGAGCATTGAAATTTGAAATTACAAGTCTTAACAAGAAGAATGAATTTCTGAAAGTTAAAATCAATGCTTTTGAGAAAAATGAAACACCTCCTACTTTTGCACAGTTTTAAGCACCTTCACCTTTTGAAGAATCTGTTTCAAAATCATCAAAGCATGTTTCATACAAACTTAGAAAGAGGCACTATCACCCACGTAGACTAGTTAACCCTTTTCCTGGTGTTAGATGTTTTTCTTGTGACATGTTAGGATACATCTCTCACACCTGCACTGTTCACCGTAGTATACATTGGGTGTGGAAGCCCAAATTGCCTGTTCTACAGCACAACACACATGTATTGTATTCTTCTTTTCATAAGAAGGAACCCAAATTTATTTGGGTTCCTAAATCTGACATTTGATGATTTTGTAGGTGTGATCTCACACAATACCTCGTGAGAACATGTGGTACCTAGACAGCGGATATTTAAGACACATGACTGGAGATGCAAATCAGTTCATTTCACTAGAGGCCAGGGCTAGAGGCAAGGTTATACTTGGATATAACATCACCAGGAGGGTGGTAGGCTCAGGTATAATTGGTGATTCAAAGAATTTTATGATTGATAATATTTTACTTGTAGATGGATTAAAACACAACCTACTAAACATTAGTCACCTCTGTGACAAAGGATACAACATCAAATTCCTGCCCACTTGCTGCATTATAAGCTTAAATGATAAAATTATTTTGCAGGGATAAAAGATCAACAATATCTGCATGCTGGATGTAAGTTGCTTTAAAATTGATGTTTCAATTTGCTTAAAAATTGATGCTGATGAGTCTTGGTTGTGGCATAGGAGATTATGTCATGCTAGTATGAAAACCCTTGGGAGAGTCACCCAAAAGGACTTAGTTAGAGGTGTCCCCAAGCTTAAGTTCACTAAGGACCATCTGTGTGATGCCTGTCAATTAGGGAAGCAAGTGTAGTCCTCCTTTCACTCTGTTAAGGACATTAGCACCTCTAGACCTTTAGAAGTCCTTCACATTAATCTCTTTAGACCCATTAGCACTGCCAGCTTAGGGGGGAAAGTCTATGGTTTTGTGATTGTTGATGATTACTCGAGGTTCACTTGGATTAGATTTTTATCACATAAATCTGAGTCATTTGATGAGTTTAAGTCATTCTCCACTTGGATTCAGAGGAAGTTAGGTTGTGAGATCTTGACTATTCACAGTGATCATGATGGAGTGTTTGAAAATATGAAGTTTAGAACTTTTTATGAGGAGCAAGGGATTAGTCATAACTTTTCAGCTCCTAGGACCCCTCAGTAGAACAGGGTAGCTGAAAGGAAGAACAGGACTTTAGTAGAAGCTGCTAGAGCCATGCTTGCTGAGTATTCACTTCCAAAATACTTTTGAGCTGAAGCGGTGAATACTGCCTGTTATATGCTGAATAGGGTGAATATTAGATCTAATCTGAACAAGATATCTCAAGAGATCATTTAGGGTAGAACTCCAAACCTGACCCACCTCCTTGTCTTTGGATGTAAGGTTTTCATTCTGAACAACGGGAAATCATCCTTAGAAAAGTTTGACCCCAAATCTGATGAAGGAGTGTTCCTAGGCTATTCTAGTGTGGGAAATCCTTTAGGGTGTTTAATAAGAGGACTTTGGTGGTAGAAGAGATAACTCATGTGGTGTTTGATGAATCTGATCCTAAGGTGACTAGAGTTGAGGAAGAAGAAGAGGTAGGGGAGATTACCCGAGGGGTTGAAAATGCAAAACTGGAGGAAAGGATAGAACCTCAAACCACTTTGCCTAGAGATTGGAGATATTTTTTGAGTCATCCTAAAGAATTGATCTTATGAGACCCTTCTGAAGGTGTTAGAACTAGGCATGGACTTAGGAAGGAAGTAAACCACTCTGCCTTTATCTTAATGACTGAACCCACCAACATCAATCAATCCCTTTTTGATGAGTTTTGGATCTTAGCTATGTAAGAGGAATTGAATTAATTTGTAAGGAACGATGTTTGGGAGCTAGTAGAAAGACCTAGAAATCAAAGTATAGTGGGAACCAAGTGGGTCTTTAAGAATAAGATGAATGATTCTGGTGTGGTGGTTAGGAATAAGGCAAGATTGGTGGCTAAGGGGTATAATCAGATTGAAGGGATTGATTTTGAGGAGACCTTTACCCCTGTAGCTAGATTGGAAGCCATTAGGGTGCTACTAGCCTTTGTCTGTTATAAGAGATTTAAGCTGTTTCAAATGGATGTCAAGAGTGCCTTTTTAAATGGGATAATAAAAGAGGATATTTTAGTAGAACAACTCCCGGGTTTTGAGAGTTTTCAATATCCAAATCATATTTATAAATTAAAAAAGGCATAATATGGATTGAAACAGTCACCCAAAGCTTGGTATGAGAGGCTTAGCACATTCTTGTTAGAAAGAGAGTTTGGTAAGGGGAGCGTAGACACCACCCTTTTTCTGAGGAGAGTAGGGGATGATTTACTCATTATCTAGATCTATATTGATGATATAATTTTTAAATCTTCTGATAAACATTTATGTGATGAGTTTTCTAAAATAATGAGTAAGAAGTTTGAGATGAGTATGATGAGAGAGTTGTCCTATTTTTTGGGGTTTAGCATAAGGCAAATAGATGATGGAACCTTTCTCAATCAATCTAAATACACTAAGGACATTCTGAAGAAATATGAAATGGATAAAGCCAAGCCAATCAACACTCCCATGAGCTCCTCTGTTCAGTTAGATAAGGATTCAAGTGGAAAATCTGTTGATTAGAAGAAGTATAGAGGAATAATTAGATCACTGCTTTACCTGACTGCTAGCTGACTGGATATTATGTTTAGTGTTTGTCTTTGTGCTAGGTTTCAAGCTAATCCTAAAGAGTCCCACCTGACTGTTGTTAAGAGAATTCTTAGATATCTTTTAGGGACCCTAAACCTAGGAATCTGGCACGTTAGGCACATCACCTCATTTAAGATTATTGGATATTCTGATTTTGACTTTGCAGGGTGTAGGGTGGATAGAAAGAGCACTTCTAAAACTTGTCAATTCATAGGACAGTCTTTAGTCTCCTGGTCTAGTAGAAAACAGAACTCAGTTGCACTTTTCACTGCTGAAGTTGAGTACATTGCCTTTAGAAGTTATGTGGCCCAAGTTCTTTAGTTGAAGCAACAAGTCTTGGATTTAGGATTACTTGTGGGCATAATTTCTATTCTGTGTGATAATACTAGTGTCATCTATATTTTTAAGAATCCAATTCAATATTCTAGAACCAAACACATTGATATAAGGCATCACTTTATTAGGGACCATGTTACAAAAGGGGATATTGAGCTACATCATATAGCAACTGAAAATTAACTAGCTGACATATTTACTAAACCACTGGCCTTTGACTCATTCAGTATTTTGAGGACCAGATTAGGTGTGATTGATATAAATGCTTAATTCTGATGAATACTGATTTTTGATTTGTCTATTTTTTTCATTCTGCTTCTATTAGTTAGCTGTTTGAATTGATTATCTATTTTATATTATTTTTATTTTTTTTACTGATGTCTGTTTTAGCCTTGGTGTTAGTTTGATTTGAGTATTTATTTTGATGTAATTTTCTACTTATTTTTTAATTGCTCTTTCATCTTTTTTATTTACTATTTTATCTCTTTCAAAATTAGATCACTGCTCACTACTGCTGATAAACTGGATTTCTGACTGAGAGTTTTACCTTATTTTTATTTGGAAGCTGGTAAGCAGTGATTGATTCCACTGGGTTTGTTAAAGGGAAGAAATATCGATGATTGTTTCTCTTCCTCTAACTCCTCTAGTAGTGTATTATTTCTTTTGGATAAAAATCTTCTTCAAAATTAAAAAGTTGATTTTTGAAATTGAGATCTATTTTATCTTCCTATAGTAATCTACCTCATATGAATAGTATTTTCAAAGTCTTGAGTCATTATTATGATTTTCTGAACCAAGTGATTGCACTTATCATACGATGTATGGCTTTTATTTTATGAATTATTATTCCTTATTATGGAGAGTGAGTTTTATTGTCTCCTATGTCTGGAAGATAATTTCACAGCTGTGACTTTTTAACGATTATGAAAAGAAAAAAGCTTATAAAAGATGCGCAGTGCGCCAAACAAATTGAACAAGAGGCACAAAATGAGCCCAAAGCTGAAAAGATGTGAAATGTCGGCAAACTAAAAGATACACAAAGTGTATCAAAAATCAAAAGATACACAAAGCACCAAATAAATTGAAAAAGAGGTACAAAATGAGCCCAACTAAGCTTTCTCCCTTTTAGATCGTTAAATGTCTAAGAAAAATCTGTGTGCCACTTAATATTTTCAAAAGCTTGAGTTTGAAAATCCTGATTTTTGATTTATTACTTTGTAATACTAATATATCAGATATTTTTTTAGAATGCGACTTGAAAGGATCTCTTTTCAAATCCAATTTCTTTTCTTCTGAATTGGATTTTTATTTTGAAAGAAATTTGCATCTACAAGGTGTCCGAGGTGGGAGTTATGAAAGTTAATTTTCTAACTTTTTCTGGATTTCAATGCTGTCGATCGTCTTCTTGTCAGTTTTTGAATTCAAAATCAAGGATAAACTCTGATTTACTAGAGTAAATCAAAAAAATTTGTTATTTTTGTCTCTTATTTCGAGTTTTATTTACTCTGCTTTTAGTTTTCATTTTATTATATATGTTTTTGGGATCCCTGATCTTTCATCTCCATCCTCCATCTTTTTTATTTTTTCTTCACATCGTCCTAGACGATCCCCACATTATCCTGGAAGATCTTCTTCATCCTGAACGATCCATACATCATCCTGGACGATCCCTTCAAATCATCCCCACTCCGATCATACTGCTGAGATGCATCAATTATTGGAGATTATCCTAGACGATCCTTCCATCATCCTGGACGATATGATCCATACTTCCTGATCCTGATCAAACAGTTGAGAATGCACCAATTATTTTTCATCGTCCTGGATAATAAACCTCATCGTCCCGGATGATCCACGTGTCAGCAGTTGGACGATTCAAATTCGGCTCGTCCGATACATTTATTGCATATCGTCCTGGATGATCCACCTAATCATCCTAGACCACACTTTTCGTCAACGGTCGTCTAGCTTGACTCATCGGGATGATCGCCTGTCTCTAATTATCCTGGGCGATCTCTAATCGTCCCGGATGATCCGACCGCCTTTTTGACCAATCGTCCTGGCCGTCATAATTGCTTCTATCATCCTGGATGATCCTGCGATCGTACGGGACGATCAGGCCAATTTCTATTTAAACAGTCAATTTCTTCAGCTTTCTCTACACTTCTCCTTCCATATCTCCTCTCTTATATTTTCTAATGGCTGGTGGGAAGTGATCTAGGCAAAAGAGTGCGAGCTCCTCGCGGGAAAATATCGATCCCCGCTTTGCAAATGCAGTCGATCAGGCTGCCAACGATATCTTGAAGTGGGAATCACACAGTCCAAAATCATAAACCCCCGCACCCTTACCTATCCTGTCCTCGATCTTTTTGTGCATACCTCCCTCACCTTCATCCTCACCCTGGCCTTCCCATTTAGCCTTGAACTTCTCTAAGTCTTCTTTGCCAATCTTTGCATCACCGCCGACTACTCCACCCTTCGCTCCTATGTTAATCAACGACCAGTAGAACTCACAGCCCAGGACTTTCATAATATCCTTCATCTTTCTGTGACTGACGATAAAATCCACACCCTTATTTTTGATCCTGACTATGATTGGAGTATCGCCAATCACTTCCTTAGAAATACAAATACACCCTATCACGATAATGCTTGCACTTCCCTCCTTAAGGATGCCCGTACCATTCAATATGTCCTTCGCTTCTCCGTCATCCCAAAGGCTAGGGATCGCATTCACATCACCCCTTTATTGTCTCTGACCACCTATTACATCTTGGCCCACCGGGACTTCAATACTACTGATCTTCTTTTTAAATATATCAAGCATCTCACTACCATTAGGGATTCGGGTCATAGACGATGTCCAAATCTAGCTTTAGGACACATCATTGCATATACTTTGGAGACAAAATATGACCTGCAATATCTAGTCCCTCCCAATGTCCCTCCTTCCTACTTCACAAACAATTCATTACATGTACTCCACAGTACCCGACTACATCAGGAGCCCACCCTGGATGTTGAGGAGGAAGAGGAAGAGGCTATTCCTGTTCCAACTGCACCTGATGCACCTGCTCCCCTTCGTATTGCTTCCCCTTTCGATCATCTGGTGCAGCAGTTTGACCAGTGGAAGGCACAATTTGATTCTTATGTTGCTGCCCAGGAGCAGCAGCATACTGAGGATCTGCAGCGCTTTAATGATTATGTTGCTCAGCAGTAATAGCAACACGACTAGGATATTGCCTGGATTGGAGCACATTTCACCGTCATTCATGGTTACTTCATGCCACTACCACCTCCTCCTTCTGATCAGGATCCGCCTCCATTTTAGTTTTGTGTTTTATGCTATTTTCTATTTGTACTATTATCTCTGTTCCTCCTCCTTTTTGTGATGTCAAAAGGGGGAGTCAGTTGTAGTAGTTTTTGTTTTATGCATTGATCTTGTCTTGTGTTATTTATTTCATTTGTAGTTGTTTTCCTGTACTGTTCTAGTTGTTCAGTGAAATTTGGAAAGATATGTACTTTTCGTATGTGCATTGTTTAACTCATGATTATTTTATTCTAAACTACTGCACTAATATTTGTCATCATTAAAAAGAGGGAGATTGTTGCAAATCTGGTTTCAAATAGTACAGTTTTGATGATGACAAATATGTTTGTATTCTATTTTACTTGGTTAACCCATTTCAGGTATAAAAGATCAAAAATAACTCAAGCTAACTCAAGATCAGGTCCAAGTGTGTCTAAATGTAGTGTTTTCCTTTTTCATGAGTTAATTGTAATGTAATTGATCCCCTAGTTAAGTAATCTTACACACACACACACTCAGGGGGAGAGCTTGAGGGAATTAGAGTTTCTGTTCAATTTTTGTTCAAATTATCCTGGATGATATTTACATCATCTTGGATGATCAAGTGAAAACAGAAACCCTAATTAGGGCGACCAAGTTAAGTGTGTCTGATTAAGTCGATAGTCTTGGATGATCCATACATCGTATGGGACGATAGGCTCAAATCAGAAATTCTCAGCCACTAGATCAAGTTAAGCAAGTTTTATTTTTAGAGATTTGATCTGATCGTCCCAGAAGATACATGTATCATCATGGACAATCCAGTACAATCATGCCTAAATTAGTCTGGTGATTAAGAAAAGTAATTAATATTTAATTAATACGATCATATCATCCGGGACGATCACAAGATCATCCAGGACGATCAGGATCGTCCAGTGTGTTTCAGCTGTACGTCCAGAGCGGTGCTCAGAATGATTTTGACACTTTTTGTTCTAATCATACAGGACGATATCAGTATCGTCCTGGATGATCAAGCGAAAGGAGTTCAGGTTCTCTGCCTCACCGAGTTGGTGGAAAGGAGTTTTGTATAGGCTTCTCCGCCTTGCTGTGGGAGTAAAAGGAGAGTTACTTTTGTGTTAGTGCAATACCCGGAGGAGAGGCTCCGGGGAGTGGACGTAGGTCAAGTTGACCGAACCACTATAAAATCTGGTGTGTTCTTTCTGATTATTTTCTGCACTTTAGTTTTCTATTATTATCTGCTTGGGTGAAATCTGTGGTTGATCTTTTCGTTTGTGTTTTCTTATTTCCGCTACAAATCATCGAAAAGATTGTTCCTGTTGCTTACGAATTTTTAAATAACCAATTCACCCCCCTCTTGGTTAGCCTCTGGACTAGTTCATCAGGGCTTAACATCCCTATCAAGCTTTCAAACTTGATGCAGGTGAGAAAAAGAAAGAGAAAATTGTGATGCTGAAGGCTAACGATACGGAGACTTATTCTTCTGGGTCTGAAAGTGATGATGTTGCCTTAATCACTAGGCAATTCAAAAGCTTTCTAAGGAAGAAACATAAGAACTATCAGAAATAGAATAAAGGTAAGCCTAGCAAAAATTCTAAAGGTTCTTCTAATATGGTGTACTTTGAATGCAGGAAGCCTAGACATATAAAAGCTGATTGTCCTACACTTAAAGTTCACCCAAGCAAGGAGAAGGGTGAGGAGAAGCCTAGGTTCAGGAAGGATAAGAAATGAATTCAAAAGGCTTTTTTGGCGGATTCTATATCTGACTCCTCTAAGACTAAAGCTGAAGAGGAGACTACAAACATGTGTTTAATAGTGGATGAAAATCTTGGTCAGTCTGACCAAGAAGAGGTATGTGAACTAACCTACAATCAATTATTTGATATTTCTGAGAAAATCCATTCATCATATAGAAAACTTAAGAAAATGTATGCTAGCTTAAAATTGAAATTCTTGAACCTGAAAAAAGTGCATGAAATTTTGGTTAAAGATCATTCTTCACTTGATAATAATCACATGTCATTACTTGATGAATTTGATAGTTTGAATAAAAGCATTCTGAATTAATTGTTGAGCATGATTCATTGAAAGAATCGCATGTTGAATTAGAAGTTGCATCAAAGAAATTAGAAACTCATGTATTCGATGTTGAGAGTAGGGCGCATGCATTAAGTGTAGAAAACTCAATTCTTAATAGTTTAAATAAATTCTTTGACACTAAATTAACTGCTCTTATGAAAAATAAACAACCTCCATCACTTAGAAAATTTTATATATAATCATCAAGGCATACATCATCCAAACCTAGGAAGATGCACTATCACTCACATAGATTCGTTAACCCTTTTACTGGCATTAAATGTTTATCTTATGGCATGTTAAGACATATCTCCCACACTTGCACTATTCACTGTAGTACACATTGGGTGCAGAGACCCAAATTGCATGATTCACAGCATAACACACATGCATTACATTCTTCTTTCCATAAGGAGGAACCCGAACTTATTTGGGTTCCTAAATCTTATATTAATGATTTCGTAGGGGTACTCTCACACAAGACCTCATGAGAGCATGTGATACATGGACAGCGGATGCTCAAGGCATATGACTGGAGATGCAAATCAATTCCTTTCGTTGGAGGCCAGGGCTGGAGGTAAGGTCATGACCTTGGAGACAACACTGCCTAGAAAGTGGTGGGCGCAGGTATAATCAAAAACTCTAAGAACCTTTTAATTGAAAATCTTTTGCTTGTAGATGGACTGGAACACAACTTGCTCAGCATCAGTCAACTCTATGACAAAGGGTTCAACATAAAGTTCCTAGCAAACACTTGTATTATCAGCTTAAATAATAACACTATTTTACAGGAAAAGAGGATCAATAATATCTACATGCTTGATTTAAATAATATTGAGTGTACTGCTTTATTTTGCTTAAAAACTGCTGCTGATGAGTCTTGGCTGTAGTATAGGAGGTTATGTCATGCCGGCATAAAAACCCTTAGAAAAGTAAACCAAAAGGACTTAGTTAGAGGTGTCCCTAAGCTTAAGTTCACTAAGGACCACCTGTGCGATGCCTATCAACTAGGGAAACAAGTCCAATCATCTTTTCACTCCATTAAGGACATCAACACCTCTAAACCTTTAGAAGTCCTTCATATGAATTTATTTGGACCCATTAGCACTACCAGCTTAAGGGGAAAGTCTATGGATTTGTGATTGTTGATGACTACTCAAGGTTCACTTGGATTATATTTCTATCACATAAAATTGAGTCATTTGATGAATTTAAATCTTTCTCCACTTAGATTCAGAAGAAGTTAGGTTGTGAGATCTTGACCATCCATAGTGATCATGGTGGAGAGTTTGAGAATATGAGATTTAGAATTTTCTGTGAGGAGCAAGGGACTATTCATAACTTTTTAGCTCCTAGGACCCCTCAGCAGAACGGGGTAGCTGAAAGAAAGAATAGGACCTTAGTAGAAGCCGCTAGAGCTGTGCTTGCTGAGTATTCACTTCCAAAATACTTTTAGGTAGAAGTGGTGAACATAACCTATTATGTGTTAAATAGGGTGAATGTTAGATCCAATCTAAATAAGATATCCTATAAGATCATTAAGGGTAAAAGACCAAACCTATCTCACTTCCATGTCTTTGGCTGTAAGATCTTCATTCTTAATAATGGAAAATCATCCTTAGGAAAATTTGACCCAAAATCTGATGAAGGAGTGTTGTTAGGTTATTCAAGTGTAAGTAAATCCTTTAGAGTGTTTAATAAGAGGACATTGGTTGTGGAGGAGACTACTCATGTAGTGTTTGATGAATCTAATCCTAAGGAGTCTAGAGCTGAGGAAAAAGATGAAATATGAGAGATTATCCAAGGAGTAGAAACTATAAATCTAGAGGAAAGGGTAGAACCTGGAAACACTTTGCCTAGAGATTGGAGATATTCTTTGAGTTATCCTAAATAACTGATCTTAGGAGACCCTTATGAAGGTGTTTTAACTAGGCATGGACTTAAGAAGGAAGTAAACCATTCTGCATTTATCTCAAATATTGAACCCACCAACATCAATCAAGTCCTTTCTGATGAATTTTGGATCTTAGCTATGCAAGAAGAATTTAACCAATTTGTGAGGAATGATGTTTGGGAGTTGGTAGAAAGACCTAAGGATTAAAGTGCAGTAAGAACCAAATGGGTCTTTAAGAATAAAATGAATGATTTTGGTGTGGTGGTTAGGAATAAGGCAAGATTGGTGGCTAAGGGGTACAACCAAATAGAAGGGATTAATTTTTAGGAGACCTTTTCCTCTGTAGCTAGATTGGAGGTCATTAGAGTGCTACTAGCCTTTACCTATTATAAGGGATTTAAGCTTTTCTAAATGGATGTCAAGAGTACCTTTTTAAATGGTGTAATAAAGAAAGATGTCTTTGTAGAGCAACCCCCAGGTTTTGAGAGTTCATAATTTCTAAATCATGTTTACAAATTAAAGAGGGGCCTTGTATGGATTAAAACAGACACCCAAAGCTTGGTATGAGAGGCTTAGCACATTCCTACTAGAAAGAAAGTTTATTAAGGGGAGAGTAGACACCACTCTTTTTGTAAGAAAAGCAGGAGATGATTTACTCATTGTCCAGATATATATTGATGGTATACTTTTGGGTCTTCTGATCAAAATTTATGTGATGATTTTTCTAAAATAATGAGTAAAGAGCTTGAAATGAGTATGATGGGAGAATTGTCCTACTTTTTGAGATTTAGCATAAAAATATGGACGATTGAAACTTTTTTAATCAATCAAAATATACTAAGAATATCTTGAAGAAATATGAAATGAATAAAGCTAAGCCAATAGACACTCTTATGAGCTCCACTGTCCAGTCAGATAAAGATTCAAATAAAAAATCTATTAACCAAAAGAAGTACAAAGGAATAATTAGATCACTACTTTACTTGACTGCTAGCCGACCTGATATAATATTTAGTGTTTGTCTATGTGCTAGATTTCAAGCTAATCCTAAAGAATCTCACCTGACTGCAGTTAAGAGAATCCTTAGATACCTCTTAGGGACCCCAAACTTAAGAATCTGGTATCCTAGACACAGCACTTCTTTTGAAATTATTGGATATTCTAATTCTAATTTTACAGGATATAGGGTGGACAGAAAGAGCACTTCTCGAACATGCCAATTTATAGGACAGTCCTTAGTCTCCTGGTCTAGTAGAAAATAAAACTCTGTTGTACTTTCCACTGTTGAAGCTGAGTACATTACCTTATGAAGTTGTGTGGCCCAAGTTCTTTGGTTGAAGTAGCAAATCTTGGATTTATCATTACCTGTTGGCATAGTTTCAGTTCTATGTGATAACACTAGTGTTATCTGCATCTCTAAAAATCCTATCCAACACTCAATGACCAAACACATTGACATAAGGCATCACTTCAGTAGGGACTATGTTACCAAAGGAGACATTGAGTTACACCATATAGTAACTAAAAATTAACTGGCTGACATCTTTATTAAACCACTGGCCTTTGACATATTCAGCATCTTAAGAATTAGATTGGGTGTGATTGATATAAATGCATGAATTTGATAATTACTAATCTCTAAATTTTCTATTTTTTCTTTTTTCTTTTATTTTTTGTTTGATTTGTTTATCAGTTTCTTTATTTTTTATTTTTATTCTCTATTGATTTTCTTTTATTGTTGTTGTTTACCTGATTTGATTATTTCTTTTTATGCGTTTTCCTCTTATTTTTAATTTATTATTTATTTTTGTCAGAATTAGATCACTACTCACTACTACTAATAAATTGGATTTCTAACTGAGAGTTTTATCTTTTTTTTTTGGAAGCTTGTAAGCTGTGATTGACTCCTATGAAATAGTTAAAGGGAAGAAACATTGATGATTGTTTCTCTTCCTCTAACTCCTTTAATGGTGTATTTTTCTTGTTGAATAGAAATCTTTTTCAAAATTAAAAAAGCTAAACTTTGAAATAGAGATCTTTTTATCTTCCTACAGTAATCTATCTCATATGAGTAATGTTCCAAATTATTGAATCACTTTCATATTTTCTTAATCAAGTGATTGTAATTATCATGTGAGAATGATTCTATTTTGTGGATTACTATTCCTTATCTAAGAGAGTGAGTCTTATTTTCTTCTCTTTTATCTAAAAAATAATCTCACAACTGAGAGTCTTTTAGAAATTTTGAAAGAAAGAAAGCTTACAAAAGATACACAAAGTGTACTAATCAACTGAAAAAAAGGGGGCACAAAATGAGCCCAACAAAAGATGCGCAATATTCGCCACTAAAATTAAAAAGATATACAAAGTATATCAACAATCAAAAGATGCAAAAAGTATACCAAATAATTGAAAAAGAGGCACAAATGAGCCCACAAAGAAATAAGCTTCCTCCTCTTTCAGATCTTTAAAAAATCTTAGAAGAATTCATGTGCCACTTAGTATATTCAAATGCTTGAGAGTGAAAATCATAATATCTGATTCTCTTATTTGCAATACTATTTTACCAGATATTTTTCTGGAACGTCATATCAAAGGATCATGTTTCTTATCTAACTTCACCTCTTTTGAATTAGATTTTTATTTTAAAGGAATTTGAACATGTAAGGTGTATGAGGTAAGAGTCACGAAAATCGATTTTCCAACTTTTTTGGATTTCAGCCCGTCGATTTCTTCTTATTAGCTTTTGAATTAAAAAATTAAGGAAAATTTTGATTTACTAGAGCATATCGATTCAAAAAAAATTTATTATTTTTTATTGTTGATTTCTCATTTTTACTTCTTTTGGTATTTTCTGTCTTTGCTTTGATTTAGATTTTTTTGTGATATTTGGGTCCCTGATCATTCCTCTCCATCCTTCATTTTTCTATTTTTTTCACATCATCCTGGACGATCCTCACATCATCCTGGATGATATGATCAAATCATCCCCATCATGAACCAACGGTTTATCTGAACCAATTATTGGTGATCATCCTGGATGATACACCCCATCATCCTGGACGATCCACGTGACAGTAATTAGACGACTTGAATTCGGCCTGTTTGATTCATTAATTTTATATCGTCTAGGACGATCCACCTAATTGTCCTAGACGAGCCACCTAATTATCCTGGATGATACTTTTCATCAAAAGTCATCCAGCTTGACTCCTCGGGATGATCATCTGAGTCTAATCATCCTAGATGATTTTTTATCATCATGGACGATCGGACTACCTTTTTGACCAATCATCCAGGCCAACATTATTACTACACATCTTCCGGGATGATATCACAATCATCTTGGACAATATTTGTAAATCTTTAAATTCAACCCAATTTCACCTTTCTTCTTCACTCTAATCTTTTCCTCCCTTCACATCTCTCTTCCTTTCAGTTAAGTTCTCCAATGGTTGGTAGAAAAAGGGCTAGGCAACAGGGAGCAAGTTCCTTAAGGGGAAATGTTGATCCTCACTTCCCTGATGCAGCCGATCAGGCTGCAGTCCAATGCTATCTGGATGTTGGCATTACCCTGTCCAAAATAGTGAATCCATATATCCTCACCTATCTGGTACTAGACCTCTTTGCTCACACATCTCTTACCTTCATTCTGACACTTGCCTTTCCTTTTAGCACTAAACTTCTTCGTGTCTTCTTTGCGAACCTACACATTGATTCTGCTTATACCTCCCTTCGCTCCTTTGTTAACAGACAACTCGTAGAATTAACCGTTCAGGATTTTCATGACACTCTCCAACTTTCCATCACTGGAGATAAGCTTCACCTCTTGGCCTCTAATCCTGATTTTAACTGGAGTCTCATAAATCATTTCATTAGGAACACCAATACCCTTATTATGAAAATACTTATACTTCCTTAGTCAAGGATGCTAGAATAATCCAGCACATACTTCGATCTTCTATTATTCCAAAGGCTGGTGACAGGATCCACATTACTTCCCTGCTATCAATGACTACCTACTACTTCAAGGCCCATCATGACTTTAATGCTACTGATCTTCTATTTCACTACATTGAACATTTAACTAGCATTAGAGATCTAGGCCATAGAAGATTCCCAACTTAGCCTTAGGACACATCATAACCTATGCTCTTAAAACTAAATATAATCTTCAATATCCAGTTCCACCAAATGTCCCTCCTTCCTTCTACTCCAACAACTCTTTTAATATTCTTCACAGCACTTATCTTCATCCGGAGCCTAGCATGGATATTGAGGGAGAAGAGGAAGAAGTTGATCCTAAGCCTATTCCTGCACCTGCTCTTCTCTGCCTAGAGTCACCGTTGGATCACCTGGTGCATAGATTTGACTAATGGGAGGCCCGCTTTAACTCCTACGTGGTTGCACAAAAGCAGCAGCACGCGGATGATGTGGATCAATTCAATGCATATGTCGCCCAGTAGCAGCAGCAGCACGACCAGGATATGGTCTGATTGGAGAGCAGTTCGCCACCATTCACAACTACTTTCAGCCACCACCACCTCCTCCACCTGATTAGGATCCTCCTTTCCCCTAATTTACATAGTGTGATGCTTGTACTGTTATTTTCCTTGTGTTGCTTTGTTTAGTTTTTCTTCTTCCTTTTTGTGATGTCAAAAGGGGGAGTTAATTGTGTTGGTACTATTTTATATTATTTATATTTAAGTGTCATTTGTGTTTACTATCATTGTACTGTTTTCTTCTATTAGTAGAATTTGTGTTGCTTATCTTTACTTGCACTATATTTTATTTATTTTATTTACCTACTTGAAAATAAATCAATAAATATTTATCATCATCAAAAAGGGGGAGATTGTTACAAATCTAGATTTAATGATTATGATTTTGATGATAACAAACATATCTACTTCTATTTAATTACGTAACCTTTCAGGTCTACAAGATCAAGTGCAATTCAAGCCAGCTCAAGATCAGGTGTGTATGTATTCAAATGTATTCTATTTCACTTTCTTGAGTCAAATATAATATAATGGATCCTCAAGCTAAGTAACCTTGCACACATATACTCAAAGGGAGAATTTTAATAAGTTAGAGTTTCTATTATGTTTTGATCATATCATCCTAGATGATAATAATATCGTCCTAAATGATACATTAAAAATAGAAACCCTAATTAGGACAGCCATGTTAAGTCGGTCTGATTAAGCAAATTATCCTGGACGATCATCTCATCATATAGGATGATATGCTCAAATCAGAAAATCTCAGTCGCTAGACTAATTTAAGCATATTTTTATTTTTAGTATTTTAGTCTAATCATCTCGGATGATACGTGTATCATCCTGGATGATTCATTACAATCATATCTAAATTAGCTAGGTGATTAAGGAAAGCAATCGAGGATTAAATGATCGATCACATTGTCCTAGACGATCGCAAGATCATCCTGAATGATCAATTATAAATCCTCATCGTCCGGTCTATCTCACCTGGATGACCCAAACTGTGTGCCGGATGATATTATCATTTTGAACTAATTATACAGGATGATAACTTTATCGTCTTGGATGATCAGTTATTTTGAAATCATCTAGCATAGTTATCCCGGATGACTCAAACTATGTGCCGGACGATATTGGGCTTTTTTGAACTAATTGTACAGGACGATAGAGATATCATCCTAGGCAATCAAGTCATTTTTTTTAAATCATCCAAATTTTTCTCCTAAATGTCCCGAACTATGTGCTGGACGATATTCTTGATTTAGAACTAATCGTCCAGGATGATCGTAGAATCGTCCAGGACGATCGTAGAATCGTCCAGGATGATCGTAGAATTGTCCCGGATGATCAGAACAAACCATGTCTTCTAATTATCTAGAAGAACCATATCATCCAGACCAAAAGGAGCTGATTTATACTGATCATACAGGACGATCACAAGATTGTCTTAGACGATCTTTGATGGCAAGTTAAAATTTAGGGTAATTTTTGAGCCCTCATATTTAAGCTCTCTTGTTTACTACTGTCGAGATCTTTTGTCGCTATCCTCTCCTGAGAGAGTCTTGAAAGGGGGAGAGAGAGCTTGGGAGAGAGAGAGAGAATCTTGTGAGGGGAAGTTTATGAGGTATTCATAAAGGTTACTCCAAGAAAAGATTCGAGTCGTCATCTCCAGTTGTCATCCCTTGTCCCGTGGTGTCTCTGTAGGAAGGATCATCAGCAAGAAGATTAAGGTTCTCTACCTACTTAAGGCGAAAGCGAAAGGAGATAAGGTTCTCTGCATGCTTTAAGAGGAAGCAAAAGGAGGTAAGGTTCTCTACCTGCTTCAGGAGGAAGCAAAAGGAGTCTGGATTCTCTACCTCAATGGGTTGGTGAAAAGGAGTTTTGTAAAGGCTTCTCTACCTTGCTGTGGGAGTAGAAGGAGAGTCACTGAGTTTTAGTGTAATACCTGGAGGGGAGGCTCCAGTGAGTGGATGTAGGTCAAGTTGACAGAATCACTATAAAATCTGGTATGTTCTTTCTTTTATTATTCTATTTTTTTAATTTATGTACCTTATTTTCTGTGAATGAGCGTGTGGTTAAAGTTATTATTCTATTTGATTAAACATCTCCACATCAACGTGAAATTGTAATTATTTTAAAACATCCGAAAAGGTTTTTAAAATCAATTTTGCTCAATAATTTTTAAAACTACCAATTTATCCCCCCTCTTGGTTAGCCTCGGGCTAGTTCATAAGGGTTTAACATCCCTAACAAACTTTCATGTACTATTAAAATCCCCTCATGATAATTCATCTCTATAAATTTGATACATGATAAGCACTATGCCTATTCTTGCATTATATAAATCCAACATACCTAGTTTTTACTTACTTTCCTATTCCTAGGCTCCACATTACACCTGATATTAACTATACAAATGGCTACTCTATGCATTAAATGAAGACCTGATATACTGAATACATCATAAAATTATTGAAGAGAATTCATTAGTACACCATATTTCATTTACATAATCAATCTAAAATTAAAAAATTTAGCCTGACATGAAGAACAAGTGAAGCATATTATTTTTAATTAATTACATAAAAAAAGTACAAAAAAGATATCATCAGATGGGTTCAATGATCTCCTCTATACACCTCTTAGAACTTACAAAATTCCTTCCACAAACACAAGAAAAAATCAAAGAAGTACTATAAGGACTGAAATTAAATAAGTAACTAAACTCTTTTACTAACATTACAAATAGATTATTTATATGAAAATATAGAAAATGAATTCTAGTGTAATGGTGCTTGAGATACTTATGCTATAACGCCCATAAAATAAATTAATGCCATGGTGCTGAAGGGTTTCCTCCACTGTCGTGCTTGCTAATATGAACTGGTTATTTAATGAATCGATGCGTTGCTTTGCTGGCCGATTATGGCATAAATAGTTACAATCATAGCACCAATGCACTATTAACGGTTAAGCACTATGACGTCCATGTGGCATTCAATTGATTTAGCGACATAGTAATTTAGAGCTACGACGTTGTGCATATAGAGACTGGGCTTTACGATACTGACTCCTCAGACACTGCAGCACTGGGATAGTTGGCTGGGCTTTACGGCGTTGATTCCTATGATGCTTCAACACTGTCAAATAGAAATTTGGTGCCACTATATCCATATTCGGGCACTCTGGCGATGTCAATGATGGCACCGCGATAGTATTGTGTCCAACGTCGCGGCGCTATGCCATACTTAAAAATTTTATACATTTCTTGTCCATAAAAATAACTAAAATAATATATTTTCACTAACAAATTAATAAATAAAATATAACATTATTTACACTTATCATCCCATAGAATCTAAGTTATTAAATTTTGACAAATTTAAATTTTGAATTCTGACCTAATCCTACCCTATGATTATTACTAAATATTACCAAATTTGAATCATTGATCATACAATCAAATCTAGATTAGTAATTATATTGTATGATCCAAATAGTCTAATAGAATGTGAGAGAATATTTGGCTAATGATACTTGATTTGATATAGCTGATCATACTATTCTTAGGAAATGTGCCCTAAAGAAATATTATTATAATATATTTTTATGGAAATAAATATTTAAAGACAAGTTTAACATGTACTAATATTATAATTTGATATAATAATTTTATTCCATGATTATTTGTGTAACCATAATTCAGTATATAATTATATATAAGAGGATAGAGTTTTGGATAATAATCTAAATAAGTTCATAATTATTAATTATAGTTGGAATCTATAATTAAAGATTATTAGTACGGTCTATCAACATTAAGAATGGAATAATCTTATCCAGATTATTCGATATGGAGATATTAAGGATGGAGGTACTTTATATAATATAATTATATAGAACTGGACCAAATTAATTTTGAATTCTCTAACAAATTATGTTTCAACTAGAGAGGTTTTAAAATTAATCATAAAGATGATCATATATAAAATATTCTTAATCCTGAGTTATTAATAAACTCCTATTTGTGACATTTGATTTCTTAATTTACTTGAAAATAATTTAGAAGATATAAACTTAATCCTTATATCTCAGAAATACAATGAAACAAATGGCTAAGAATGTTAATATATAGATATGGAATCCATTACTTTCATTTTTGAAAGTTAGAAAATTAGTTCCCTTGAATAATTAATTCAGAACCTAAATAATAGAGCGCTCAAATTTTGTGATGAGGTCACAAAATTTATTGTTCATTAGAGAACTAATTGGAATTCAAGGATCAAGATATAATTAGTGAGGTGACAGAATTACCTAGCACTAATTATGAACTTTTTATGGAGGATTATTCTATATGTAATGATTAAATCAATGGACAATTCAATCTTTTAAATTGAGTAAATTATACTATAAATTTAAGAGTGTAATTTCATATATATAATGGAATAATATTAAAATTAATAATTTTGATTTATTAAATTTAAGAGTTAAATTAATGGTCAAATTTATTGGAGCTTGAATTATAGGTCCATATGTCCTTTTTTCATCACCTAAGCACTATTATATATTGAACACTATTATTAAGAATGTGACATAATATAAATGTTAAATTATGATTACATTAGTAATGCATTTATGTTTTATAATCACTTTTTTAATTTTATTATATAAAATTTCATGAAGATGATGATGACTCATTATAAATATCTTTTAATATTAAAAGATAAAGATGATGATGTATCATTAACGATAGAGTTGATGATGTGTCTTGATATGTCATGATAATTATCATTTTAATATAGATTAAAAATACTTCATGAATTATAAAAAGGTGCTTATGAAAAGATGTCTTCAAATTGAAAAGATGGGAACTTTTCTTATAACATAAAGAATTAAGTTCTATATGAGTGAGGGAGATGAGTCATTCACGAGAGATGGAAGATGATATATGAGAAAAATTAGTCTCAGTCTTTTTTTTTTTTTGAAGGAAGAAATTGTGTTGAGAACACAAATTGCATTAAAAAAAAGTGTGTTCATCAATACTTAATTGAATGTGCCCACTCACTAAAATATATTTGGTGTGGTAATTAGAAGAAGAAGACTTACGATCACAATCAATATTTCATAGAAGAAGAAGATTTGCGATCTCAACCAACATTTCAGTAATTTTTCTTCATTTCATATTTTAAATATAATTATTTATTAAGAAAATTAAATTTGAGAAAGTCTTAATTTAATTTTCTAAATCCTGATTTTTATTTTCGCTTTTATAAATGGATATCAAGATCCAATAATTGGTATCAGAGCCAGAGTTTATTTTTTATACTAATTTGAACTTTATGGTTTATTAAAATTCTTATTCTATATGATAGAATTAAAGCTGACATAGTAATCATTTTATTCATAAGATGAAAAATGATTAAATGTTATATATATGATAGTTATGCAATTATTGAAATAAATTATTTTTTTTAAATAAAGTATTTCTCAAATGTATTTCATATAATATACAAGTGTTGTTTATATAAAAGATATTTGAAAAGAGTTTATGTATCAATTTTTGTAAGCCAAGAAAATCTGAAGTAGATCTTGATCAAATTTAATTTAGTAAAATTGAATTTAAAAATTTCATGATATTATCATTAGTCATGAATTTTTTTATATTTTATAAGATAAAATAAATAATGAGTGGGAGCGGGTATTATGACAATAAAATCCTTGGTCTCCATTATTAATTCAACACCGTGAGTTTTAAGTGGCACCTAGCAACGCATAGATTTCGTTCCCCTACGAAAGGTGTCCATTTAATTCAATAACAAGGTTGATTTCTTATATATAAGTTTTCTAAGATATATTTTAAAATTGACTTACCCTACGACGATAATTTTTATTTAAATTTTAGAAAATTATAATAATAGGTCACACTCATGAAGATATATATTAAATGTGTTAATTATATCTTGACCAAATAAATGGTTATTAATAAGTAAAGATAATATGAGATATCTATGATTTTATTTATTACTTGATAAAGTATCAATTTAATTTTATAATAATATGACTTACTCTACGGCAGCATATTATTAATAAAATTAGTATAATCGTGGCATTAATAATTTGTTTCATAATTATTTGAGGTATAGATCATTTATATATGAATCATGCTGATATATGCCAAATATAAATGATATGTCATGCTAATTTTTTTAATATGTTTATTTATTTATTTCAGTTATCATGATAAATCTCATTCTCACAATCTTACCAAATGAAAAATTAACTGAGGGGAAATTCTGTGAAATGAAAAAGCAATATGAACATTGTACTGATTTGTGAAAATCATAAATTTGTTTTGAATGAGGAATGTCCTCCACCTCCTGTTGCTAATGCTTCTCATACTGTACGAGATGCCTATGAAAAATGGATTGAATCAAATAATAAAGCAAGATGTTATCTCCTTGCTAGCATGTCTAACGTGCTAAGATCACAACTTGAAAATATGATGACTGCATATGAGATTATGGAATCTCTCCAATCCATGTTTAGGCAACCTTCTGAACAAGCTCGTCATGAAGCTATCAAAGCAGTTATGAATTCCAAAATGAAAGCGAATGTCTCAGTTTGAGAACAAGTTCTCAAAATGATAAATTATATTCATGAAGCTGAGATTAATGGAGCAATCATTGATGAGGGTCTGATGTAGGCAATTCTTCTTATGTAAAGAAAAAGAATTCTAAATAATTAAAAGGGTTGGGGCCTATCAAATTAGCTCCTAGGAGCAGGAGATCATATGGGGATTCGAAATACAGATTGGGGATCTCTTCCCCTCTAGATCAATAATGTCTTCTATTGCTTTCTAGAACTGTAGAGGAGCTAGGAAGAAATCAGCTTCTCTATATCTCAAAGAATTTGTCAAGGGTCATGGTGTTTTCTTTCTTGGTTTGTTGGAAACTAAATTGTCTTCCATTGATTGGAAGGAAGTCAATTTGTTAATTGGTGATAACTGGGAGTTTTTTCAAGCTTCCTCAGATGGATTATCTAGAGGCATTCTAGTCCTGTGGAAATCTGATATGGCTGCATTCACGGTTTTGGATTCTTCTTCACAAATGGTTATTAACAACTTAGATATTGTAAATAAAGAAAAGTGGAGGATTGCTTCGGTGTATGGGAACAAAGATGTGTATAAAAGAAGGAATCTTTGGGAGAGGATGGAATGCTACTCTTCTAAAGACTTGCCAATGGTGGTGGGAAGAGACTTTAATTGCTTGATTTCCAAAGAGGATAAGAGGGGTGGGAAAGAAATTTTGTTTTTCTCAAGGGCCAAAGGAGATAAAGTCCTTTTTGATCAACAATGATGTACATGATATTATGTTTATTGACCCTAAATTCACTTGGTGCAATAACAAGGTTGGAGGTGCTCGGATCTTAGAAAGACTTGATAGATGCTTTCTAAATTCTGCTGCAATAAATACTTCTCATAGAATGGAGGTTAGACACTTGGCTAGAGTGGCATCGGATCATTATCCGATTTTGTTAAATCTACTGGAGTTTATTCCTAATGCAAAAAGGATCATTAAGTTTGAAGATGTGTGGGCATCCATCTCGGCCTCTTATGCTGTGGTGAGGAAGGCATGGAACAAGGAGTCTTATGGTAGTTTCTCCAATATTCTCAACAATAAGTTAAGAAGAGCATTGAAGTCTTTATTTTATTGGAGTAGAGCTAAGCTAAAGAATATAAATCATTTGAAGGATTCGCTTTTGAAGGACATCTTGGAACTACAGGCAAAGGAATCAGAATGGGGCTTTCTCTCGGATGATGAATGTTGGACTCTCAAGGCTAAGGTGAATGAGCTAAATACAACAATGGCTCGGCTAAACACTTGGTGGAGACAGTGAGCTAAGGTCAAATTGATGGTTGAGGGTGACTGCAATTCAAATTTTTTTCAATCATTTGCTAGTGCAAGAAGGAGCTCAAATTATATTTTCAAAATCAGAGATGAAAATGATGTACTTGTGGAGGATCAAATGCAAATTGAAGATGTGCTACTTCGATTCTACATGGACAAATGGAGAAACAAGAGTTACAATCTTAAAGATTGGCCATCACTGCTGAGACTTCTGGATGAACAAGATAGGAAAATGCTGGAAAAGGAATTCACCTTGGAGGAAGTAGAACATGTAATCAAGCAGTTCGGAGGCAATATAGCACCGGGGAAAGATGGTATTTCTTATTCCTTCATTAAGTCCTATTGGAATATTATTAAGATTGATTTCTGGAATGTAATAAAAAATTTCTTATGTTATGGAGAAATGGATGAAGGATGAAAAGAGACGTTAATTGTGTTTATTCCCAAGGTGAGCAACCCTTTATATCTGTCTAATTATAGACCTATTAGCCTGTGCAATTCTGTCTAGAAGGTGGTGGCAAAGGTGCTTTTAAACTGATTATTGCTCATTATTCCTAAAGTTATTTCTGAGGAATAAGTAGCTTTTCTAAAAGGAAGATCTATGTCGGATCATGTGTTGATAGCCCAGGAATTGTTCCACAAATTCAGGTGTTCGAAATCTGCAAAAGGGTTGGTCTCATTCAAAGTTGATATGGAGCAAGCATATGACTCAATGAGCTGGTCTACTCTGGTGAAAGTTTTAGATTACTTTGGGTTCCCTACTAAGTTTTCTAACTTGATTATGGAATGTACAAATGAGCCAAGGTCTTCTTTGATGATTAATGAAAACTTCTCTAATTGGATCAACGCTAGGAGTGGATTTCGCCAAGGCTACCCTTTGTCACCTCTTCTGTTTATACTTTGCTCCCAACTTCTTTCTAATGCTTTTATTCAAAGAGGATATTCTATTATGTTGCAAATCTGAATTTAAGAATTATAATTTTGATGATAATAAATATTTCTGTGTTCTGTTTTGATTGGCTAATATTTCAGGTACAAAAGATCAAATACAATTCAAGCCAACTCAAGATCGGGTCCGCATGTGTTTAATTATAATTTTCCCTTTCTTGAGTCAAATGTAATGTAATTGATTAACTAGCTTAAGCTTTCAATTAATATTGCCCCACCCCGTTCAAACGCACACATCCTAAACATCCCACACAGCTAAACGTGTCAATTTGTCAGATCCATCCTTGTTGCAAGTTGCTGAAACTTTGCTATTTGCTGTTGCTGCAGCCAACAGTAATTACAACCATATTTTTATGCTATTTATGCTGAGAATGCTTCTCATCGTTGCTATATGGTTTTGAGGTTATGATACTAACATTTTTTGTTTCTGTTGAAGACCAATGTAATTACAATTATGAGTAATTATTCCTAACCAAATATTTGTAGGTCTTAGTTATGCCTTCAGGGGAATTTGCTAGTGTTCGGTCCATTGAGCGGGATTCTTCTGCTTGCAGCAGTGTAAGAGCGGGTGACAATGTGGCTGTCGGTTTGCATGGCATAGATCCAATCCACCTTATACTTGGTGGTGTGCTGTGTTAACTAGACTTCCCTGTGGCCGTGGCAGTAAGACTAGAGCTCAAGATCCTTGTTTTGGACATCAAAATGCCAATCATAATTGGATCTCCAGTAATGATAAGATGTTTATTTTCTTCATTTTTACTTGATAGTCAACTCAGACCTGATGACCGGTGTAAATGCAGGTTGAGTTCCACATACACCACATAAAGGAAGCTGCCAGAGTGGTAAAAATAGTATCCGTAGTGGATCAGAAAACAATTTGAGATGCGTTTGATATAAGGTAGAATATTTTGTGAAAAATACCTTTTAGAAATATCAAATCTTGTCGAGTTACAGAAAAAAGAATATGATTGTGTTTTTATTTGTTTACTTCAGTGCTTTAATTTGTTTTTTTGTTTTTGGTAAAAGCATTTATTTTTTTCTTCACTGAAGGAGGCTTGCTTTTTTATTGTGAGGTTAAGAAGGAAGCAGCTGAGATAAACAAGAGATCATTGAAGTATGCTAGGGTTCTTGACAAGCGAAATGCAGCACGTGATCGTGGAATCACAATCGACATTGCTCTTTGGAAGTTTGCGACCACCAAGTACTATTGCACTATCATTGATGCTCCTGGACACCGTGATTTTATTAAGAACATGATCACTGTCACCTCTCAGGCAGATTGTGCTGTCCTTATAATTGATTAGTGTTCGATATGGTGATCAAGCATAGTATAATGGCATAGCTTAGTGTTAGGAAAGCCATCCAACTTTATGCAAAAGTGTTAATTGGAAGCAAATACGACGAGTATCCAAAGTTTATAAAATTTATTTTGTTGAAATGTTTGTTGTAAACAAATTATTTGAAAAAAAAAATTAAAACATTCACAAATTTAAAATTAAAATTTCTCTCTATCACAACTATATTTACGTCTATTGCAATTTTATATCTTCTAATCTCAAAAAAAAAAGATAGTGCAATAAATAAATGCATTGGTTTTATTTAATAACACTAAATAATACTAATTATTAAAAATACATTAGTTATAATGTCAGCAGAAATTATTATAAATACACTGTTTTTATTTTACTTTGAATATACCTAATCAAACAAGGGAAACAGTTCTCCTGCGTTTATTTTGCAGACAACCAAATAGTCTCAAAGCATTCGAAATGCATTACATTTACTTTACATTATATTTACTTTACATTACATTTTATTTTTAGACAATCAAACAGCCCCTAAGTGAATTTGCTTTTTGTAGTTCCCATATGAAGACGTTATTCATTTTCATATCAATGTTTTTCTTAGAAAAAATTTCAAATATAGTTAAGCCCCATTTAGTTATGCTATTCTAAACATTGTTCTCATACTTCCTGAGCCCATTAAAGCCGAATTATATCCCCCGGGATAGCACAATTGGGCGTATGTAATTAAGCATTGAGAATCTCCACGGACTGCAATTATGGGCCCATAAATAATAAATAAAATGGTAAAGTGGTTGGAATTTAGGGCTCTTCCGCTGTTCCGCTACGTGCGATAGCATATACTTTCTGCACGCGGCTCGCGAGCGGCGAGTTCCTACTTCTGCAGGATCTGTCGATGCGTCGCGGGATTTGGTGTTATCGTCGCAGGATCTCTTGTTTTCATCGCTGGATCTCGTGATAAGGTTGCTAGATCTGATGTTTGTTTCGCTCGATTTTATTTTCCCGTCTCTGGATCTTGCGTTCTGGGTTTTGAAATTCGTAAGGGGATCTTATTCCATATGTACCCTTTTGGAGATGGGATCGGTGCGGTATAAACTTGTTTTTATTTATTTATTGTCTATCAGCGTTTTATGCATGGGGTTGGCGACGAGATATGGAATTTCTTTCGGCTGAGTTTGGTTTTTTTACCCCCAAATCCAGGTTTCCTGTGAGAATCGTCCTATTTATGTTATGTCTTCTAAAGATTTTCGCGTTTTTCCACAGAATTCCTGGACAACTGTTCCTTCATAATAACTTTTGTTTGGCGACTTTAGGTTAAAATATTTTTTTGCATTTTAACTTAATATTTCTCATTACCTGTTTTCTAATGGCTTAATAATTGCGTTTTTATTTTTAAAATTTACGCAATTACATAGAAATTTTATATAAAGTAAATAAATGAAATATTTTCCTAATGATTTTTTTTTGACCGTGATGTACTGTTTGAATTAGTAATTTCTTCTATTCTATGGGTGCTTGGGGTGATAATCACTGCTTGTGTGCACATTTGAAGCATCCTACGCTTTGACCCCTTTCATCGTTGATGAGGCATGGCTTAGTTCCTTATGTATTATTTTACTAGCCTTAATGTATGTATTATTTTTCTCCTTTTATTCTCAATTTTGGTACACTTGGCGAATGAATTTTTGGAGATGAGGGTCTAGTGAACATAGATTACTTCATGGAGTATGAGTTCTTGCATATATGTTTTGTGGAATCTTGTTTTGCAATATTAACAAGGGACTTTCATGTTTTCTGCTAAGAGTTTCCCATTGCTTGCTCCGCCTGTTATTGTTGGTGCCTTAACGCTTTGTAGTTGGTATGCAATAATAGTGCCTTAATATGGGTTGTGGTACTCTCCAGTGGTTTAGTTGATAACTAATACCAATTTTTCTTCATTCTCACTCTAAGATCTGTTCTTTCAGTATTTCTTGCAGAAACCCTAGAGCATCGACTTCTCAAAGTGCCACCTCTCAATAATCAGAAGCCATTTTTATATTCGAATACCTTCATTTTGTCCAGCTAGTTCTCAGGACCCATATTGTAACTCCCCTTCATTGGCAGACATGGTAAGTTGTTGTGAATCTAAGTTTTAATCAATTAATTTCAAAAGTTATGTGATTTTGTGCTAGCAAATATCTATAAAATGCTCTTATCAACATGTCCAATTAGTGTGTTTTATAGTTTTTTTTTTAATTGTGTTCTCCTGTAATAGTTGCTACTTGAATATCATTGTGGAACTCCAATGTATCTATGTTCAATATTTTTTAAATTGATTAACCTAACCTTGCCTAGGTATTGGTGTTGGTATTTACTCGTTAAGTTACCTTTCATTTGGCTTTTTTGCTTTTTGAATCTGGCCTTGACTAGGGGTGTAAGTGAGCCGTGCCCTCTCACGATCCGGCTCGAGTTCGACTTATTAACGAGCTTGCGAGCTAAGCTCCGAGCTCGAGTTTGAGCTTCATGAGGTTTGGTTCGTGAGCTTGCGAGCTGGCTCGAATCATAATTAATAATTTTTAAATAATGTTTATTTATTTATTAAATTTAAAAATCTTGTTGCACTGTTAAAAATCCCGCATTCCTGCCTGAGTTTTGATATTCGCGCTTGCGAATTCGCAAAACTTGGCGGAACACTCGCGTGGGAGCGCGGAATGAGGTAGGTTGCTTGTGTGGGAGCTCGGAATGAGGTGGACTGCGTGCGTAAGGCTGTTGGAGCTCGAAATTGGAAGGTGGACGACGCGGAGGCTCGCTAGGTCGTGGAAGGCAAACGGCGCGGAAGGCAGCCTGGACCGCCGAGGCTCGCGAGCGGCTCAAGTTCTTTTACAGTGGGACGAGCTCGAGTTCGAGCTGCCTTTCTGATTGATGAGCCGAGCTTAATAGTGCCATTACTCGACTCGACTTGACTCGACTTGTTTATATCCCTAGCCTTGACACAAGATGACCTAAGGTTAGCTTTCCTATTGCAATTAATACGATGCGTAATATAATTTCATGCAAAGGAAAATTGAATATTCATAGCAACAAGTTATTAATTATTATGTCATCTCATTCAATAAATGAAAACCAATAATACTTTAATTTAAATCCAATTGATAAAGATGTTCAAAATAATTTGAGAATTTTTGCAATAAATTGGAAGCAATTATATTAACAAATGAATCACATTTTATTTTCACAAATTAGATTTTTGGTGTGGAACTTTTTTATCAAATCAAGAGCATGAGACAAATCAATGTTAACTTATGAATGAAAAAGCATTATGAATGAAATTACCAAATGACAATTTAGACTTAATGTTGGTACATGCAGATAACTTTTCCCGCAATTAGTTAGTCACACTTGTGCCACATTTGAAAGAATCACACTTTCAAATTGAACTCATGAGATTAAAATTTGAATGAGATTTTATTCAAGCTAATAGCTATTAATTAATTGCTTAAGAATGCTTATTTATGACATTACCCCATTTTAATAGATAAACATGACCTAGGACATTTTCAAATGAAGTTTAAGCTATCTTTAGATTTAATTTAAATTTTCAAATTAGTCGAATAACAAAATCCATTTATATATAGATCTTATTTCCCAAGAACTAAAACCCATCAAAACTTAGGCATAGAAACCACATGGCAAAGACTCACCTGAAAGATGTAGAATCCATCATAACCAATTGTTTGGAATTCCAATATAAAATGCTCATACACCATTAAATTCAAAGCAATGGTGAGTACAAGCTTCCACAATGCAATCCTCCCTATTGTGGTAAAATTATATCTGATTGGCTTGAAAAAAATTGACTCCAATGAAATGGGTTTTATCCAAAATTGGATCAAAATCAAAATCATACCAAACCATATGAACCAACCTAAAGCTAGAAAAAATACATATCATTCTCGAACATAAATATTTGTATATTCTTACTAACAGAAATAACATATAGATATAAATAAACTAATTCAAGAAGACAAATAAGTTTTTAGCTTATGTTAGTAATTGATGTGATGGTTCTAATAATAACAAACATAGATTTTTATTAAATCTGTCTGGCTTGGTGAAATCTAATTCAAAATTTTGCATTTGATATTCATCAAGCAATTTATGACATGAAATATGTGCTCATGCATAGTAACTCATGAATAATCATATGCAAGTTTATCTTGTCAATGAACAAGAAATCTCTATAATTGATCGTCAGTAGTGGATACAATCTCATAATCTAAAACAACCTTAGGAACAAACTAAATAAAAGTATTTGGTTGTGGATTGGACGGGAACTCAATAGTAAGAGGTGGAGAACAAATTCCAAGGAATTGACTAATATGAAATAAGATCAAATTAGACATATTGAAAATTATATTTATGTTAGAGTTTTTTAGTTTATAAGCATTAGTTTTAATACGTTGCACAATTTTATATGATTGTGTCTTCCTTGCAATTAATTTCTTGAAAAGAATTAATATGAATATATTTTCTTGGTTGTGGAGATTCTCTATACTTTTTCATGATGTGTTTGTGGCTTGTACCTTCCACTTTGATTGTTCTTGTATTGTGAACATTTCTGTATTGAAATTTTTTTTCAAGATTTCTCGACCTAATTTTCATCTTAATGGTTTTAAAAATTGATGCATAAATTTTTGTCATATTTTCTACTTAGTACATATAAATATCTCAATATTTTTATTGTTTTGTGTATATCACAACAAATATCTTCATTATTTTTGACTTGTGAGTAAATTATAATCACGTAATTTCATGCCATTTAAATATAATAGAAATGCCATATTTCCATATCAAAGTTGCTTCTTACAGCCAAAATGCTAGCCAAATTATTTTTACTTTCATTGAGTTTGCGAACTATTTAATCGAGAACATATTGCTCTTTATCTATAATGTTTTTAGAAAATCAATTGTTATATTTGTTTGTTTTATAGCCCGTCATTGATCATTTGTGGTTGTTTTTGAATTATCTTTATAATTGATTAAATGGGATTTGCATTCCTCCTAGATACCAAATGACATGTTCCAATTTATTCAAATATACGGTACTAATTTCTATATGAAGAATTCCGAAGCTGGACAAGATGGCTGTTATTTTATCCAAAAGTGAAGCTTCTATTAAGAATTAAACTTTTACTGTAGGATTTTACACTAATAGAGGCTTATGCCTCAGATAGGAGGAATTGTTGGGGATGCGGGTTACATATGGTCGGTTATTTCCTTCTCTGCCCCCATCACCTGTTAGTTATCTCTCTTGGCTGGAGATTTGCACAGCTCTAACCTTCTAAGAAAATATTCATATAATTTGCTTCTTCTGTTTATTGAAAATCACGTGACATTTCATGCTCGCAGGCAAATTCTCTCCGATGCCCAGTAATGATATTTTCTGTTTGTACTGTATTCTGCTCTTATATTTGTTATAATTTTGGTATTCAGGTAGCGTGCAATGAACTTTGTCAAGAAATTGGGTTTTTACCTGGTTGTTGCACCAAAAAGGAGTTTTATACTTTAGGAACCCATTCACATGATTATTGCCATAAATTTGGCACGAGGAAAAGGCTCAACTCATCAACTCCTGAATTAACTCAATCTGAATCCAGTTTGTGTATAGAAGTCATTGGTAATGTTGATCTTAATGAGAACTTTGAATATACCTCTTCGCATTGGTATGGCCACTGCATTCTTCCCTAGCAAGTTGATATTCTTATGATCTATTTTCATACCAAAACGTTTAGTTTTATTATTTGCTGCATTATTTCTATGCTTAGCTTCTCAGATGGGCATGGTGGTTCCTCAAGTAACAGCTATTTACCTGAGAAGTTTGGCTCATCTGTCACTATGGAGGGAGGTTCCTTATCTGCAAATAATAGCAGTGACATTTCCTGGTCTTATGGCGGTGGGGGCACAATGGCAGGTCATGATAACAATCATGGTGGATATGCTCAACAAACCTATGTGAATGGCTGGATGTATGTGAATGAAACTGGGCAACTCTGTGGCCCTTATACTCAACAACAACTGGATGAGGGGTTGTCTACAGGATTCCTGCCTGAGCAGCTTCTGGTTTATCCAGTCATAAATGGGACCCTGACCAATCCTGTGTACTTGAAGTATATAAAACACTTATCAAATTCATGTTGGTCAGTCAATTCTCAAACCATGACTCCAAGTGCTTCCATGGGTTCTACAGTCTATTGCTCTGCAACTTATGGACAGGGTACATCCTCTACTTTGTCTTCTTTGTATCCAAAACATGATGACCATGTGCAGCATTCTGTTGCCCAACCAACTGCCACGTTTGGTTCTCATTCTTGTGGATCACAAAATCCAAATACTGGAATTGCGAAAAATGCGACTTCAAGGCTTTCAGAGGTATGCATGTGATCGCTGCTATTCATCTTTTATTTTATTTTCTGCTTTTGTCATTAAAAAAAATTATTTTGAAATACTTTCCTGCTTTAATTGAAAATAATTTGGCACTCACTGTTCTTTCTGTGACTAATGATCTATAATTAGTTGATCTCAAGTGAGGAGTCAAATTGGATGTTTGAGGATGAGGATGGTAGAAAACATGGGCCTCATTCTTTTGCAGAGCTTTATTATTGGCATAGTAGTAGCTATCTTCATGATTCATCGATGGTGAGATGTTCCAGCATGCTTGGTTATATTCCTGCAAATATTCCTGGTTAAGAATATTTATTAATTTATATTTTGCAGATACACCACATAGATAGCAAGTGTGGTCCATTTACACTTCTTACTCTAGTTGAAGAATGGTGCAGAATTCAAAATATTTCTGAGGCAGATGCTAATGGTGGTAGTTCTGTTTCATTCAGTAGATTTATAACTGATATATCGGAAGATCTATCAGTTCAGCTGCATTCTTTGATTTTGAAAGCCTCTCGGCGAGTTTTCCTTGATGAGATAATCAGCACCATTATTCCAGAGTTCTCTGCGTCCAGGAAGTCTCGGAGACATCACAGAATAGAATCAGCAGGCAAGGATGCGAGACATTCTAGTTTTGCTGTGAAAGAGGTGATGCATTTACTGATTTTCTCAGAGTTGATGGAAAATTATAGTTGAATTTGACTGCCTTTCTAAAGTTATTAATTTTCTGGCTTTTGTACAGCTGAAAAATATGACTGAAAAAAAGCCTTATGCTGTTAGCGGCAGACCTAGTGTTTCCTTGCAAGTGAAGAATGAACAAAAAATGCCTTCTAATACTCCAGTAGATTGCCCTACTGATGATTTATCTTTAGGCACCATTAATAATTTTTCTGAGTTGCTATTTGAGGTTTACAAAACATTGTACTATGATAGCATGAAAGTTCTGTGGAGCACCGTCTTGTCTGAAACTGTTTCTGACTACTGTACAAAGTGGCATAAAAGAAAAAGCTCGTCTCATCGATTTGCTTTGTCTGTCAGATCTGTTTCTATTGAGGGTGACGACAGAAACATAGATCTTGTTCACAAAAGTACTATAGAAGCTGCTGACATTGTATGTCTGTTTTGATAAATGCATTTTGTACTTTACCTAGCGGTATGGTGGACGTATAATTTGACGTTAGATTTCATTCAGGTTTATTCTGTGCCACATGCGACCAATCATGAAATGGATTTCCCCCCAGGTTTTGGGCCTGAAGTTAGAGATGTAGATATTTTGACATGCTTTCCGTCTGATAAATCACTTTCTGAAGCTGTCGGTACAAAACAAATTGATCTTCAACTTACTGATATGCTTGCTATCAGTTTGAAAGAAGTGCAAGGAGACCTAGAGTGTAACCTCTATTTATCGGCAAAGAAGTCCTTGTTTGAGTTTTATGAAGATGTGTTAAAGGAGGAATTGACAAACATGCTTTGTCTTGAAGCAGAAGACAATATTAATAAGGTAAAGCCTTATGTTTTACATGCATAATTTTGTAATTTTTATTACATGTATGATTATTCTATGCCTAGTTTATTTTTTTTATCCTTGTCTTTTATTTGTTATAATTGACTATCATCTCTTTGCCATGATTAGGCAAGAATTGCTGAGGATTTCATGGTTAGCTCTGTGTATCAATCCCCAACTGGTGAAGAGTTAGTAGGTGTAGAGGTTGAGGCTGAACATGTGGATAAAATAGAGGTATACCACACATCAGTGAGAGTTTTTCTTATATCACAGTTAAATATGTAGTAATAGATTTCAATGCTTGTTATCTAATATATGGAGGAGTGGAACTAGACTGTATAGTAGTGGGAACTCAGTAGATTGGGAATTATATTTTTAATCTATATTCTAACTTATTATCTTATTGCTCATTACTATTGTTGGAAGGATGGAATTTTGTGACATTATAAATTGGTAATTGCTTATATGTTGTTGTTTGAGTTTTGTGATGGAAGCATGTTTTGAATGATTGCAGGTAACAGATGATCGGAGCGCTTCTCATTGCCCATTTGATGTTTGTGATTCTGCTGCTGTTGCACCTGATTTGGCAGAATCTCCTGGTATTATTATGTTGCAAAGTTTCTTAATCCTTCCATTGGTTCAGAGAATGCGATTAATCCAAATGATAATCTATGTGATATTTCTCTCTCAATCTTGAACAGGACCACTGAGTTCTTTGTCTACACAAATCGCAAAAGCTTTTGAAAGAATGGGTCCTCCCATGGTGAATTTATTGAAGGAAGAGATTGTTGATGAGTTATTGCCTCCTGGAGTGGAAACTGGTGCTAATGCTGCATTATTGACTTTGTTTAAGAAGAATAAAATCCGACCTGCAGGTCTTAATGAGGATATCCCTGTAATTGGCAAAAATGTTGCATTGGCCATTTGCAGGCAGAAGCTTCATGATGAATTTCTTAAAGAGTGGAGATCTTCTCACCTTCTTAGTTTTCTTCATGAAAGTTTTAATTCATGCGATTATTTTAGAAGACATGAAGTGAATCCTGTGGCTGCTGACCCTGAAGACAATTTACTCGAGGTATGCTTCTTTTTCTTTATTTCACCCCCTCCAATATTTTCTTGACACATGCTGTAGATTTAATCTATTTCCCTGCGAATGAAAAACTATAGATTTAATCTTGCTACTTAAAAAAAAAATCTTGCTACTTGAATATCAGTTCGTTCAATGCTGATAACTATAATGATGCACTGCAGAATGTCTCCAATTCAGCAGAAGTGGTGGACAAGCTGAAAGAAAGTTTGCAGCAGATGAAAAGTTCAAGGCCATTTGGGGTTTCCTTTAACGGGAGTTTGACATACTTCAGAAAGAAAAAGCACAGTATACAAAAGTCTGGACCATTGCTTGAGAGCTTTGAATTGATTAAAAAAGTGGGCGACATCTCCATAGATCAGATGCTACACAAAGGATCTGAATCACCTTGGCCCCAACTTAATGATATGGATTCTGAGTTGAGGGAGCTAGATGTAGACCTGGTTTATTCTTCATCATTACCAACCAGGAACCAAAATAAATTGCCTGATGGTTGCAGTTCAACAAGGAAAAAGTCACGTAAATCGAGGAAGATTGCCCATGAAATTCACAGTGGTATATCTCCTAAACTTTTAAGTGAGACTAAAATAATGTCCATAATGGAGTGTGGGTCTTATAATAAGTATTCACGTGATGCAGTTGAGGGAGTTTATATTGACGATATAAAACACGATGTGGAACAAGTTTCTGTTTCTCAACATGATTCAGATAAAGTCAAGAAGATTGGGAATGCTAGTCATATACATTTTGATTGTCAGGAGCCCGAAGGCCTGTCTTCTGGCATTTCCAAGTGTTAGTGTAGATAGTTTTTCATAATAATTTTGTGCATTTTTTTATTAATCTGCTTTTTTATCTCAGGCTTGTTCATTTTGCATGCTTTGCATTTTAACAGCAAAAAGTTATCCGAGTTTGAAAAGGAAAGCAGATGATCAGTCAGCTCCCCCTCCTAAGGTAGCCAAACTTTCAAGGAAGATTAAGGTTAAAAAATCATCCCAGAAGGTGGCATCCAGGCGGATTGTTAAACCTTCAAAGCTACGTGTTCCATGCCCCATGACAAACGGTTGTGCTCGATCTTCTATTAGTGGATGGGATTGGCGTCAATGGTCACGAAATGCTCTTCCATCAGAGAGGGCTCGCTTGAGAGGAAACCGCGATGTTGTTCCTCATAGTTCTTGCTCTGATGCTAATGGTAATCAAAATTCTAATAATAAAGGCCCTTCAGCAAGAACAAACAGGGTTAAGTTGCGGAACCTCTTAGCTGCTGCTGAAGGTGCTGAGCTTCTAAAAGTCACTCAATTGAAGGTAGCTGGTTATGTTTCGTTCTATGGAGACATGCACCCTCTTTTTTGATAAATACTTTAAGTTACACACTTCTTTTTGTCTTGTTTAAGGCAAGGAAGAAACATTTATGCTTTCAAAGAAGCAAGATACATGATTGGGGCCTTGTTGCACTTGAGCCAATCGAGGCAGAAGATTTTGTGATTGAGTATGTTGGAGAATTAATTCGCCGTCGGGTAAATTTTATTTTTTATCATCTTATTTTTTCAATTTGGTTTATATTAAATTTAAATCTTACTAAAGCTTTTTTTTCCCTTTAGATATCTGACATACGGGAGCTTAAATATGAAAAGATGGGTATAGGCAGCAGTTACCTGTTCAGACTAGATGATGGTTATGTGGTGAGGGAAACCTTGCATATAATTGTTAGAAAATTTCTGTGGTTAACTATTCGCTCATTTGTTTTTTTATTGACATTTTTAGTAGATAAACTTCAAAGGTGTATGCTCATACTTTTTTTCCCCAAATTTATAGTGCTATTTTTACTTAAATTATTTGTTGTTGATGATTTATACTTATTGACAGTGGAAGAAAAATCCGATGTTAATCATAGTAAAGTGAGCAGCAAACAGGGAATTTATATTAACTTCAATATTCACTTGCTATCACAGCAAGAGCAGGGTGAATATTATGATGAGCATCTTGTGAGCATGGAAAGGATGAGATCTGAAATTATTATTTGGAGAAAGAGTTGAAGAGCTGCCAAATGAGAAGAAAGTTACTAAAACTAAATGTTGTTGGCATGGGTAAACATCAAGGAAAATGTAGGTGGCACTTGTAAGGGGGGATATATAAAACATGAAAGTGCGGGAAGCATACCACATAATGTTTTGGTAGAAACAATTTGAGAAATTATAGATTCACTAGATGCTGTCATCTGGCTCACCTAAATGGATTTCGAAGAGGGAATTAGTATTGCTGACTGAGTGAATGGTTAAGGCCAATGATCCTAATGATCAGGAGGCACCTTTTATAAATGCATTTTTTTGTCATCCTTAGTAGAGAAATTATGGAGGTCAACTTGGAGTCTAAAGGCTTTCATTTGAGTAGATCTAAAACTGAATATATGAAGTATAATTTTAGTAATAATAGTTTTTGTGGGGGGGATTGTGACTTTGGGTGATCAAGTCATTAATAAGAGTACACATTTTAGATATCTTGGGTCTATTGTTCAGAGTGATGGTGAAATAGATGAGGATATTATTAGTAGAATTCAAGTTGGATGGTTGAAGTGGAGGAATGCATTGGGCTTGTTGTGTGATAGAAAAGTCCCCCTCAAACTTAAGGGAAAATTTTGTAAGATGGTTGTTAGACCTGCAATGCTTTATGGTGCAGAATGCTTGCCTTTAAAAGAGAAGCATAATATTAAGTTAAGTGTTGCAGAGATGAGGAATGCATCAGGTTTGTTGTGTGATTGAAAAATCCTCCTCAAAAGGGAAAATTCTATATGATGGTGGCTAAACCTGCAATGCTTTATGGTGCGGAATGTTGGCCATTAAAAGAGAAGCATAATATTAAGTTAAGTGTTACAGGGTTGAGGATGCTCAGGTGGATGAGTGGCTTTACTCTTAGAGACTGAATACAAAATGAGCATATACGTGAAAAGGTTGGAGTAGCTCTAGTGGAAGATAAGATTAGAGAGAGTCATCTTAGATGGTTTGGTGACTTAAAACGGCGGCTTTCCGATGACCTGGTTAGGAAAGTAGATGTATTAGATTTGACTTATGTTAAGAAAGATAAAGGTAGACCTAAAAAGACTTAGTTAAAAAATATTAGAAATGACCTTTCTCTATTAGATTTAAATGAGAATTTATATTTTAACATTGCACAATGGAGAAAAAGGATTCATGTAGCCGACCCCACATAGTGGGATAAAGGCTTGATGTTGTTATTGTTGTTCTTAATAGAGAAATGTAGGTTGAAGAATGTTATCAACATGATTGAGATATGTGAGATATATAAATGCACTTGGTAGGGGGGATATATAAAACATGGAAGTGCGGGAAGCACGCCACATAATGTTTTGCTAGAAACAATTTCAGAAGTTATAGATTCACTAGATGCTGTGATCGTGGCTCACCTAAAAGGATTTTGAAGAGGGAATTAGTATTGCTGACTGAGTGAATAGGTTAAGGCCAATTATCCTAACGTTCAGGAGGCACCTTTTATAAATGCATTTTTATTATCATCCTTAATAGAGAAATGCAGGTTGAAGAATCTTATTAACATGATTGAGATATGTGAGATATCTTGGGGTTAATTGACCAAATTTATTTGAATATATATTGAGTTTAAGTTTGTAACCTATTTTATATGTCTATGACTTTGATTGGTTGATTAACTAAAATCACAGGTATTTAAGCTTTAAACATTGCTATCTTTTTCCTAGACAAACATTGAAGCAAAAGTTGCTTAGCATATTAAATTGAATGTCTAAATTTGATTCTCTATATTTTTTAGTTGGATTAGCTATATCTAAGCCTTGACATTTGTTATACCGTTGCAGCTTGTTACTACCTTTCTGAAGTACCAGTTCTCACTTTATCTAATTTATTTGTACGCATGTAAAAATAAAATGTTAATGAACACTTATTGAAACTACTTTTGGAGGTGCTGGGTGTTTTGGTCTCTTGTTTAAACTTCAACCAAAAATAAATTTTCATTCCTATTTTTTGTTCTCTTTTGTAGAACAATAGATATAAAGGTGTGACTGCTATCGGATGTTGATGATATTTCTTGCAGGTTGATGCTACCAGGCGTGGAGGATTGGCAAGATTTATTAATCATTCTTGTGAGGTTAGCTTAAGCTAATTGTTGCTGATTTAATGGGCCATCCGGGTCATTTTTTCTGTGGGTTTTAATGTTTGGATTGCCTTCTTTTAGCCAAATTGTTATACAAAGGTGATAACCGTTGACGGCCAAAAGAAGATCTTTATTTATGCAAAGCGGCATATATCTACGGGAGAAGAGCTTACATACAACTACAAATTTCCATTGGAAGAGCAAAAAATACCCTGCAATTGTGGTTCCAAAAGGTATTTACAAATGTATTCTTCTATGCTTTGCAAGGTGCATTTACAATGTCTAAAGGTGGGCGATGCTGTTTTCAAAATCACGTTATACTCGATGAATGCATTTCATTCTCTGGTCAAATTTCATCTTCAGGGTAAATTATCATGCAATTCTTTGCTTTTCTAACGTTTACCCTGATCTGAGTACCATCATATGGTTCAGATTCCTTTTTGGTGTGACTGTCTGGCAGGTAGAATAGATATTGCTTCTGTGTTTGTTCCTTTCCACATGTGGTTTATAGTTTGGCTTTAAGTCAGCATTTTAAAGCAAATCACCATTAATAGCTAATGGATGATTGAAGGCATCTTGGATGAGTTTAATCACAAAGATGATGCTAAGTATGAAGCATTTCGTGCCTTTTCATCTGATTGAAAGTGTGGTGGCTATCCTGTAATGCCTGGTCAGAAATACCATGTGTAATTGTCATGTGCCATAGATTCAATGTTTATTATTATGCATGGTTTACCAGTCGTTTCTTAGGATGCCTGCCTGTAAAGGGCAAGCTGCATGTATATCTGATGCTTTCCTTGTGGATAACAATTTTTATTGGAGTGAGGCCCATTTAGGTTGTGTGGATTTAGCATCATCATCTCTTCCTGACAAGGATGTCTTTTGCTTTTTAGGTGCCGAGGATCAATGAACTAGAAATTGCAACTTCTTGTGGTCAAGGTTTGTATCAAGCCCCTTCCTTGTGTTTTCAATCTATGAATTCACATTTATCATCTTATTGTTTTGAGCTCAAGTTAACTCGGAGCCCCTCTTGTTATTATCACAATTTTTTCCCCTCTTGTTATTATCACAATTTTTTTGACATTACCATCATTAATAGGCCATTCCAACAGTTGAGAACTCATAAAGTGGTCATAATTATTCGTTCAAGGTATGAGCTAGGAGAACTCATATGCTGGTCATAATTATTTCTTCAAGGTATAAGTTGATTTATGAACCATTGATTTATTAAATTCATAGAGGTTAATCATCATTTCATTATTATTTGAAATTTTCGTTCTCTGTTGTCATTTATAAAAAAAGTATAATAAATTCACCAAAATTGTTGAGTGATGGTTGTATGTTTCTCCATTGTTATGCTATTATTAGATGCTTAGTGATTTTGCTGATAAAGCCTTGATAGTTAGTACTTGTGTTACGAGGTATAATTATTCCAAAATATTCCTCTTTTTTTTCGTTATTTGGAATAAAGAATACTCTTTTTTTAATTGGTATTATGTAATGTATTTCTTGTGTAAACCGTGAAATTAATCATCCTATGTGATTGATAAAGCCAATTTATTGTTGTGACAACTGCCATGGATGATTCTGGTGCCCTGATGCTATGGTAATGGGGGAGATTTGGCTTATCAAAGTTTTATTTCTTATGAGATATAATTGCAAATTGTTGAATGAGTAAAGTTTGAAAATTGATCATTGGTCTGGTAATCTATTCCGTGTGTAAACTATCAAATAAATCCCAAAGCATTTTTTGGATTGAAGGAAATAGGTAGTTGAGGGAAATGAAATAAAGTCTCAATAATTTGTGGGTTGACTATAAATCTGCAGCCATTGGTATGATATTTTACCCTTTTTTATATAAATAATTTTTTTACTCAAATTCCCGCATCCAAATGCTGCAGAACTGACTGATAAAAAACCAATTTTAATGTTTGTGATGAAAATGATGATTGTTTTTCTGAAATTATCACCTTTTGTGTTACAATCACGTGTTAAAGATAAATTACTCTCATCTTCCAAAGATAAATTACTATTATCTTTAAATGATGGTTCTGTTACTGAAACTAACACCTTTTTGTGTGACAATCATAAATTTCTATGCTGCAAATAAATGATCATAGAATGAGAGTTCATTAATGATGCATGCAAGGGGGGGGGGGGGGGGGTCAAAACAAAATGCTAAATTATTTGGTGCCTTGGCTTTTGGGCTACTGGTCGGTCTCGGTTTGGGCTTGGCTGCTCGGTTTGTTTCGCTGTTTTGGGAGCTGCTATGTTGTTGCTGAGATGTTGTTTTTCAGCTCATTATTATTGGGTAGTTCTACTTTTTAGCTCATTATGTGGAAAGGAGTCTTGCCCTTTCCCCTTCTCTGTGGCTCTTCGGTTTCCCCTACCTGGCTCCTTTTTTTCCCGTGGCTGGTTCCCTCTTCTTGTGGCTGCCTTTCTGGTTCTGTGTGGCTCTTCGGTTGCTGCTCCTGGGCGCCTGCTGGCCTTCTGTTTGGGCTGTTTGGCTACCTCTTTTCTCTTATAAATTTGAGATGTTTTGTGGCATTAAAGAGAGAGATATGTGTTTATTTTTGGAAAGGAAAACTGGAGGGTTTTAGGAAAAGCTTGCGAGCTTGTTCCTCTTCGTCTTCTCCTTCTTCTAGGAAAGTTTGCGAGCTTGTCCTCTCTTTCGTCTTGGACTTCTTACCTCTTTCTTCTCTCCGCAAGTATCCACCCCACTTGTATCTTTCTTCTACAATTATCAAAGCTTCTTTAGGGTTGTCAATGAGTCTTGTTTTGTCTTATTTATGTGAAAGGGTCTTTTATGGTTGTAATCTTTTTATTTTGAAAGGTTAAATTGTTGTTTTTAGTAGTTTTTTTATGATATTTGGAAGATTGGCAAATTTTGTATTTGTGGGCAAATTTCTTGCCTGCATCAATTTGGTATTAGAGCCTAGGTTAGTATATCATAGGTTGTCGTACGAGTCAAGTGAGTCTAAGTTTGTGTTGTTTTTATATATAAAAAATGAAAAATAAAAAGAAGTTGACTCCGTGGTTGATGAAAATCAGCCAATTGATCTTGAAGAACAAATTGCAACTAACAGACATGTCCCGTCGCAAGGAGATTCTACCAATCCCATACAGAACGAGCTGTACAAAATTCAACATAAATTGAATTTGGTATTAGAGAAAGTTAGTATATTCTAGGTTTTGGTTGTTATGTAAGTCATCAATGTTAAATAAGGGCAGTCTGTGCATGTGTGAAGTTTTGAATCGATTTCATCAGGAGATGAAAATTTTCAACCAGAAGAGAATCTGATGCATGCAAAGGGGGGGTCAAAACAAAATGCTAAATTATTTGGTGCTTTGGCTTTTGGGCTGCTGGTCGGTCTCGGTTTGGGTTTGGCTGCTCGGTTTGTTTGGCTGTTTTGGGAGCTGCTATGTTGTTGCTGAGCTGTTGTTTTCAGCTCATTATTATTGGGGAGTTCTCCTGCTTTTTAGCTCATTATGTGGAAAGGAGTCTTGCCCTTTCCCCTTCTCTGTGGCCCTTTGGTTTCCCCTTCCTCTCTTCCCGTGGTTGCCTTTTCGGTTCCTGTGTGGCTCTTCGGTTGCTGCTCCTAGGCGCCTGCTGGCCTTCTGTTTGGGCTGTTTGGCTGCCTCTTTTCTCTTATAAATTTGAGATGTTTTGTGACATTAAAAGAGAGAGAGATGTGTTTATTTTTGGAAAGGAAAACCTGAGGGTTTTAGGAAAAGCTTGCGAGCTTGTTACTCTTCGTCTTCTTCTTCTTCTAGGAAAGCTTGTGAGCTTGTCCTCTCTTGTCTCGGACTTCTTACCTCTTTCTTCTCTCCGCAAGTATCCACCCCACTTGTATCTTTCTTCTACAATTATCAAAGCTTCTTTAGGGTTGTCAATGAGTCTTGTTTTGTCTTATTTATGAGAAAAGGTCTTTTATGGTTGTAATCTTTTTGTTTTGAAAGGTTAAATTGTTGTTTTTAGTAGTTTTTTTATGATATTTTGAAGATTGACAAATTTTGTATTTGTGGGCAATTTTCTTGCCTGCATCAATTAACAAGCTGAAAGGCCTTTTTCGTGTTCTGCTTTTTTTAGACATGAATAGACTTTAGTTTGAGCATGTACAACTAATGGTGAAAAATGCACCCATAAGGCATATAGATAATGTTTGTGTTGAAAGATTAAGCAGGAAAAAGGGTAGACCAAAGAATATATGAATAAAAGTTGTGCAAAAAGATGTGTGCATAATAAATTTATTACCTCATGTATCACTCAATAAAAACACATGAAGAATGGGAATTAATAAAGCATACCTTAAATAGTGTTGGTATATGGCTAATGTTGATGACGATGATGATGATTTTGTGATTGTTATTATTGATATTTTGTTTGTCTTGATTTGTGATGCAAGTATTTTTTTTTCTTTTGTGAATTTTTTGACTTTTAATGTGTTAAATATAAATTACAAGAATTTGAATTTATTTAATCACGTGTTAAAGATAAATTACGAGAATTTGACTTTTAACAGGACACAATAGAGAAAAAAGATTCATGTAGTCGACCCCACGTAGTGGACAAAGGCTTGATGTTGATGTTGTTGTTGTGAATTTTTTTGCACTTACTGCATATTCTGCAAGATGCTATATAGCATAGTTACTAGAAAGCAACGATGAAGCAGACAGGAGGTAAAATGTTTTGTAGACTTGTAGTCACTTTCAGTATTGAATATATATTCTCTCTTTCAACATTTATAGATATAGACAATCCAGTGATGGAGGTATCTAAAGTGATGCATTAAATACCTATTTTCATGTCTATATGGTCGTTTGATACTTTAATTTATATAGAATTTCCTTAGATGTTTTGGTTGGGACATTTATAATCATTTTCGACCTCAAACTGTGCAAGAGTCTAGTAGTGTTTGCGGTTTATTTGGCTAGGTAAATGTCAAATTATTTTCTCATTTTTTCAGTGCTTGAAATATGTATCAATAAAGCTTTTTAGCACATAAAATAGTGCAGTTTCTGGCTGAATGATATTACTATAATTACTTTTATAACCTTATTATTTCTATCCAAAAATTAAACGGGGTAGGGTTTTGATTGAAAGGGCAAACTTGGTGGCCTTTTCTTGTATTACACCAGAAGTGGCAAAAAATATCTTGTTGTACAACTTGAATTTCGGAGTCAGAACCATCCAAGGGTATTTCCTATGAAAATGGATATAAAGGAATTGAGTGAAATTTGAATTATAAATGATTGGTTACTAATTCTTGTTCCAAATGCTCATCCGTGCAGATATGTATACGCTTATCTCACACAGGCCACTTTTTATGGCATTTTGTTTCACCTAAAAAGGTCAACCATCACTACGTTTTTATTTCATGCGTGCCCATCATGCTCATCCGTGCAGATATGTATACGCTTATCTCACACAGGCCACTTTTTATGGCATTTTGTTTCACCTAAAAAGGTCAACCATCACTATGTTTTTATTTCATGCGTGCCCATCATGCTCATCCGTGCAGATATGTATACGCTTATCGCACACAGGCCACTTTTTATGGCATTTTGTTTCACCTAAAAAGGCCAACCATCACTATGTTTTTATTTCATGCGTGCCCATCAAACTTCTAAGCATGTAATAGAATATTTGGCCTTACTGTTGCCTTGCCATAGTTTGCATTTCTGGGTGTGCTATTGTTTTTGATCTTTATTTACTTTGTATCCTTGGATGTCCACAAATCAGAGCTGTTTCATGAAAAGAGTTTATCCTGTGTCTTGTTTTCATGCGATTTAAAACCTGGATACACAGTAATCATATATTTTGGTCAAGTGCACTTAGAGGGCTACTTTAATTCCCGTCAGCTCATCCCTCATGGCAGAAGCTATATTCTAATTCGTTCATTGATTTAACGGGATAATCTTTCTCAACTCGATATAACTTCAGATTGTCTGTATTTTGTTATCTTTTTTGCTTTAGTCATGGATGTTCTCACTAGACATTTGCAAGAGGTTACCCTGGTGTAGCTTTTTTGCTGATTGATATTTTTCTTGTTGATAAGACTAGAGAGTAAGTTGAAGATAAACTTGAATTGTGGAGGTCAACCTTAGAGTCTAAAGGCTTTCGTTTGAGTAGATCTAAAATTGAATATATGGAGTGTAATTTTAGTAATAATAGATCTAGTGGGGGGATTGTGACTTTGGGCGATCAAGTCATTAATAAGAGCACACATTGTAGATATCTTCGGTCTATTGTTCAGAGTGATGGTGAAATAGATGATGATATTATTAGTAGAATTCTAGTTGGATGGTTGAAGTGGAGGAATTCATCGGGCTTGTTATGTGATAGAAAAGTCCCTCTCTAACTTAAGAGAAAATTATATAAGATGTTAGTAAGACCTGCAGTGCTTTATGATGCAGAATGTTGGCTATTAAAAGAGAAGCATAATATTAAGTTAAGCGTTGCAGAGATGAGGATGCTCAAGTGGATGAGTGGCTTTACTCTTAAAGACATGATACGAAATGAGCATATACATGAAAATGTTGGAGTAGCTCCAGTGGAAGATAAGATTAGAGAGAGTCGCCTTAGATTGTTTGGTCACATAAAACAACGATTTTCCGATGACCCGGTTAGGAAAGTAGATGTATTAGATTTGACTTATATTAAGAAAGGTAGAGGTGGACCTAAAAAGACTTGGTAAGAAAATATTAGAAATGACCTTTATTAGTTTTAGATGAGAATTTGACCCTTAACATGACACAATGGAGAAAAAGGATTCATGTAGCGGATCCCACATTGTTGTCTTTATTTTGTTAACAGAATTCTCTATTATGATATTGTTTGCTAAATATTGATTTTCTACAAGTTTGTTTTTGTAGCAACATAGATCTTTTCATGAAAACTTTGCAGTTTTGTGGGAAGCAAGGTTGCTAGATGTTACGGTTTCTAAATAAAATTGATTGTTGTACCATAGGTGTGACTTCTTCGAAGTTTATGACGCATCGACACAGATATGGCGAAACGAACACAGCAGCAAGGACATTGCTATCATTAAAAATATAGGACACGGGTACGGCGGACGCGACATTATAATTTTTAAACAATGTATAGAAAATAATATAACATCAGATTAGAAATGACAAATAAGCATGAAATGTCTAAGTACAATCACAAAAATATAAGCAAAAATTATTTAGTATAACATCAACATTCGACTACTCATTAATATTTAATATATTACAGTGTATATTTGAGTGAGTTTTATGCTTCAAACTTGTTAATAGTCCTAAGCTAAATGCATCCATGTATTCAAAATGATGTTTGTTTGAGGTTTCTCATTCCATGCTTGTGATAAAAGAAGTAATGAATTTATTAATAAATTGCTAAAAAAATGGTGATAAACTACTAATAACTTGTTAACAAATATAATAGCATGGATTCAAATAAACTCAATAAAATAATGAAATCTAAAAGGCATGAAATAAAAATTCAAGGTAATGGTTCCACCATAACCCTAAAGGAAAAAACTGAAGTTCTTACTTTCGGCAAAGATCAAGAGAGAGTGAGTGATCTAATAATCAAAGTCGTGCGTAGATTTGGTGTTTTCGGCGTAGGTCTTTGTATGCACTGAGCTTGGGCTGTTAGGAAAATTAATATAATCGGTCTTGGTGGCCTTGTCTACTCGCGGAAATAACAGAGGAAAAATACAAAGGAGTGACAGCCTCACCTGCTCGACTATTAGGCTCCTTCAGCCTCACCTGCTTGTGTATTAGCCTCCTTTGGCCTCACTTGCTCGTGTCTTAGCCTCATTTGGCCTTATTTGCTCGCATATTAGCCACCTTCGGCCTCGCATGCTCGCATAAATGAAGAAGACGACGCTCGTGTAAAGCCTAGCCTACTCACTCATAGAAATGAAGAATACGAAGGGATATGGCATACGCGGCTACTTAGAATGGTGCTCATTTTATTATTTTGATTTTTTTTTTTATAATTAGCGTGTTGGGTGCGTGTCCGTGTCTGACAAATGTTCGATACTGCATACCTTCATAAGGTGTGTTGGGCCTCATAGGTTTAATTTCAACCATTTGAAGTTTTAATTAATAAACCCCCTTTTATTTTGTTCTTAAAGATGGGCTAAGATCGTGTTCTTTATGCAGAAAATTTCCATTTCGTGGACCTCTGAGTCTAGGCCTTTAAAGTTTGCTCATTTCTTTTTATGTACGGCTTGAAATTATTGGAAAAATGTTAGTCATGTGAATATTTTAGTTGAATTGTTAAAATTTATTGATTTTGGTATCAAACACAAGGATGAAAAATTGCTGTAACTGTAACATTTGATAAATTGTCATCGAAGTAGGTAATGATGATTGTTTTCTTGGCACAGGATATACCATGGAGTTGATCTGTTCTGGAGTTGCAGGATGCTGTGAACATGCCTGGCAAGTGTTGAAAAGTGGCATATGTACTTGCACAGTCCAATAAAACTGGCATCCTTCGGAATTTATTTTGAAGGTCATCATAACACGCTACTGCAGATCTTTGGATCATTGCTTTCACATTCTATTTACTCCATAAGGTTAGAATGTTTTGCAACTGCACTTTTTTGCTTGTTTTGCTATGTGTTTGAATGGCCTTTTAATAAATTTTTTAGGAATTTACATACATACCACATACTTCTAATGTATTTATATATTTAATATCTAAATCTTTATATTTATTTATAAAGCATTAATATTTTTAATTCACATTTAAAATACAACTAAAATTATTATTTTTCTAAAATGAAATACATATTTTCATACACTATGTTTTGATGTGCTTGTGGCACTAAGGGGTTGTTTGGTTACTATTCAAATTTAACTCGTTGAATTTAGTAAATCCTATAAATATGGATTTAACAAATCCTAAGGTAGTTAAATCCTGTAAATTATTTGGCATGATAGAGGTTATACTTGATTAAATTCTAATGAATTGTTTGGCTACTTAGTTAAAGATTTTAGTTTGTTAGTTTAAATTTGATTTTAGTAATACTTATTGTATTGAAATTAAACGAGTATATATATAAAAAGGTTGAAGTTGCTCCAGTGGCTTTATAAGATTAGAGAGAGTCACCTTAGATGATTTGATAACATGAAATGTTGGCCTTCCGATAACATGGTTAGGCAAGAATGTATTAGCTTAGGCCTATGTTAAGAAATGTAGAAGTAGGCCTAAAAAGACTTTGTTAGAAAGTATTAGAAATAATTTTTTTTATTAGATTTAAAGGAGAATTTGACTCTTAACAGGATAGTGAAGCAAAAGGATTCATGTAGCTGACCACCCCACATAATGGGATAAATGCTTGATGTCATTATTGTATTGAAATTGAAATATATAATCTCATTGCCTACAATCAAAATTAGCTTAAATAATATTTTGATTTATTATCAAGCAGTAAATTATCAATTAATTTTATACAATATTTTTCTATTGTCATTTAACCACAAATAATATTATTTTTATTTAATATTTTTGATTTATTAATATTAATTATTAAGATTAATTCAATTTTAATTAATTTTTTATTCAATTATTTTGATTTATTATTATTATTATTAATTATTGATTTTGATTGGAATTTTTAATTATCATAAACAAATGTAATCCTAATTAACAAATCAAGAGCTTAACAATTAGAAGAAAATCAGCACGATATTAAAATCAAAACCATTTCAAAACAATGATTCCAAAACAATTATGCAGACATATATTCACTGATCACGACATAAATAATATAATGCAAGTGCTTTAAAATAATTAGAATCTCTGGCTAAACAGTTGGAAGATATTGGGGAAAAAAAACTAACATGTCATCTATACTCACTAAGATCGGGTTTGGTAGTTGCTCATGCATGGGAAACTTCTTCGCCTCCCCTTAACTACTCTGGCGACATCTACTCTTCCTCCACCACCTATAGTGAAATACATCGAAAAACTTCATTGTTGTAGTGATTGTCAAATCTGATTCACCTCTCTTCTTTGTCGCCTCATTTTGTTTTATTCCTTTGTTGGAAAGTGGAGAAATTGTGCAGGAGCTCTTTGTCACAAAGGTAACCCTCAATTTTTCTTCTTTTGATGTGCTTTTACTAAATGATGTAAAACAAACAACATGAATTGTCGGATTTAATAAAAAGTTTAGGCGCTGCAATTATAATTTAATATTTCACTAAGATTGGATTTCAGTTTTCACAGTTGTGGATTTGTTTAGGCATGCGGTTACAATTTAGATTAACAGAACAACTTAAAATAAAACAAAATACAGTAAAGCTAAATGTGTGAATAACAATAATCCACCGGTCAACAATTAGAAAATTCACCTTGAGTTTTCCTCACTCTTCACTCTAGCGGGTAGCAGATGGAGGAAATCTAAGCATTACTAATAATGCCACCTAAACGGTAAACACTTATAGTATGGAATAATGGAAAGTTATTTCAGAGAGGAAGAAGCTGGTGGGGGTGGGAGGATCTGCCACTGAACTGGAAGCAGTTGCTCTTTGATGGCGGTCGTCAAAGAGAAGAGAATCCTATCGAGGTAACCTTCGACAGTTTGGTCGATCTCCAAATTAACGTCGAAGAAAGGAGACTAGAGAATGTCTACTTGCCCATGAAGATCAAACACGAATCCATGATCATGCTCGGGATTCGCCATTCATGCTTGATGGAAAGTAGGGAGAGGGGTTGTCTTCTTCCGGATAGGATGAAAGTAGTATGAGGGGAAAATATGTGGGAGAAAGGGGGGCTTGAGGGGCCGGCCGAGGCTAGTGAAGGGGCTAGGGAAAGGGGTTCCACTTGATTTCAGGTTTGGGTATTGAATGAGAAAGGGAGGGAAATAAGAACAAAGATCTGAAATTAAATTTCAAATTTCCTTTAATCAAGGAATTTGAATTTGAAATTCAAACAAGATGGGAGGGAAGGATGGAGAGGTGGTTAATTATTCCCTTAATTGGAGCCCTTAGTAAAGTAGGAAATAATTAAATAGGGGGAAGAGAGGGGACTGGCCAAAGGAGAGGGAGGAGGGGGTGTCTACATTCAATGAATTTGGATCAAAGCATTAAATGGGATTGGGAATTCAATCTGAAATTAATTTCAGATTGGGAGTAAATGGAGGAGGCTTCCTAAAGTAGAATTATTAATTCGGAAAGGTTTTGAAATTCAAACTTATTTGAATTCAAGTTAAGAAACTTTCCAAATTAACCAGTAGCAAATTTAGGAAGATAAGCAAGAGGGAATTGAATTTTGAAATTCAAATTGTGGAGGAGGGGAGGTCGGCGGCTAAGGAGTGGGGTCCGGTTAGGGAGGTGGGGGTGTAAACCGGCAGTTGGGGTTGGAACAAGGAGAGGGAATTAGTCGAAAAATGGAGGTGGAGGTTGGAGGCCGGCAGTATGAGGGTGGAGAAAAAAGGAGGGGGGATAAGAACGGGTACAAACCGCGAGCCCGGACTCCTCCAAAGTTGGCGGGTCTTGCTTTCACCCTCACCAAGGGTCTCTCTCTTCTCTCAAGTGCTCAACAAGAAAAGGCAAAGCTGAAAATTTTCATTCAAAATATCATTTTCCTAATACAATATAGGCCTCCAAAATAGTAAAAGCTCAAAGACCAAAATGCCCTTAGGGCTACAATATAAAAGAGATCTCTCACAGGGGTACAATGGTAAGAATTGAAATATAAATAAAAGAAATACATAAAATGCATCATAAATAAAGACTCTAAATTGTAGCCGTCGATCTATGATTCCTCTGACGACAGACGCGTCGAAATCTCTTGCTGATATTCTCATCACTAAATCTTATAAATCCATCAAACTCTCAGATTTAATAAATTCGAAATTTAAGGAAAATGGAGAAACAAGTTTTAAGCATATGATTTAGTTGCTTGCTGTTATCTATTGTTTATTGCGGTTTATTGCTGTAAAAGATGTAACAGCTGGTTTCGAAAAAGAAAAAAAAATGTAAAAGCTTCTGTTTATGTTCCTACTTTTCTGTCAATATTTTTTGCTCTTCAAGTCGCCAAGTGATCTGAACATATTCAATCATTACAAATTTCTGATTAACCTTTTTTTTTGAAAACTTGCTTCTTGTTGCATCCTTGGACCTTTAATTTTTTTCTAATTTATCTTTGCAAAGTTTAGATTTCATCTTCATGTGCTGTGTGCTGGCCTTCAGAGATCGTCTTTAATTGACTTCGTCTGCAGTTTATTTGGTAATCGTCTTCTAAATTTGGACCATATGTTTTCTCAGGTAACGATCATCATGAAAAGGCGGATGGTTTTCTCTCATACTTCCGCTCTCATCGTTGATCTACTGTTGATGATGCGTCGTTTAGCTGATGACAGTTCTTTCCCAAGGTCAATGGTCTTTGTCTTCTTTTATTTTTGGGGCTGTTTGTTACATTGAAAACATTTGTACCGACTGATACGGAATGACTATTAATTTAATATTTTGGTGGAAAACCACCTTTTACTCTCTCTGGCTTATCTTTACCATTTTTTTCTGAATGAAATTTTTTCACGAGGGTATCTCTTAACAATCCTATTTTTTTAAGTAATTCATTTTGTTATTGTTACCCAACAGCTGGTTTTCACTGGGATTCTACTCTAACCTGCAATTAATCATTTGGCTAGCTGTAAATAAAGAAATAATTTTGATAATATTCCATAGTTTTCTATTGGGAGAATAATGGACCGGGATTGTACACCTCTTCAGATTTTTAAAAAATCATTTTGAGATTATTGATTGTTTGGCCCTTTTAGCTTTCTCATTCCTACGTGGCTAGTTCTTGTACGTTGTTTGTGCTCAACAGATTCATGTCTGACATCCATTGCAAAGCCACCAAGGCATCGTTGCGTGGTTGCAGTAATATAGATAGTCTATTCATTCATTTATGGCCGTTAGTTATGATTGACCTCTCTCTGGAGCTCTTCTAGATGTTTTATTCGCCCGAAAGCTGCTTTGTACGTCCATCCTCTGTTATTGGGGCAATTCTAATTACTCCTCTAAATGGAATTCAGTGGGTAGAATACATGTGGCGGAATGCGTTGATAGAGATTAGGGCAAATCCTTTAAGGGTTATATATTGCATCATTGTAGCTATAATATATAAATTTTGGTCTTCTAAAATTGGGATAATCATTTTGTCCGTTATTTTTTTAAATTCGGTATACAATGGTATCTTGGGACGTTAGTTATCTCTTCCTCTTATCATATTGGAGAATTCAATGACATGAAGGAACCAAATTGATAATGTGTTTATTGATTGTAAGGGGGTTTTCAGCCCATCACATTATTTTGGAGGCGGCCTGTGGAATGGTTATACATTTATATTTCAGTGAAGTTTTGCTGTTTCTGAGATGAATTACCTCCATCGGACACAATGCTTGCTTTATTGGGTCTAATAATTCAGTGATGTTTTACTCCCTATTGAAAATCTCTTTGATAATTTTCAGTGATGATGCAAGGCTATCATCTTTAGTATTATGCAACCGCTTGATCTATTTTGTGGTTCTCGTCAACAACTATATTAAAATTTACTAAAAATTATAATGGTTGTTCCAACTGAATTATTTCAGCTACATCATATTCTTCCCTTGTCAAGATATTAAAAAACTTTAAATTTTTTTTCTTCTGTACCAGCTTACTTGTTGCTTTATTACAGTGAATTTTTTTGGCTGATTTTCTCAGTATATTTACGGAGACTCACTTCATTGCAGGTTTTATTCAAGGGAATTCTTGATCTCCAATTCCTCTGAATGTGCTAGGTATGTTGTTTATTCCCTAACAGTAATGCCAGGCTAACAAGTTAAACTTTATTTTACTCTTAAAATAAAATGAAAAGAATATAGAGAACGTTGGGTGCACGCATGGGGACTCATTTTGAGATCAAGGAAGGATCTATGTGAAGAGATTTTAAAGAAGCATTGAGAAAGAAAATAGATATTTAATATTTAAATGAGCCATGTGCTAATATGACCGCAAGGGTTCGTAGTGTTTAACTTCGTGAGTTCACAGGCTTTGGCATTGCCTTGCGGATTGACAATATTTGTCAGCGCAAAAGAATCATCACACGTCCAATGGTTCACCAGGGTCTTAATTTTTTATATTTACCGGGTCAGGCCTAAAAAATTGTGGAAAATCTCCGCAGCTTAAGGTAAAATATTTCGGTTGTGTATATTCAAATAAAAGCTTTGATGCTTTGAATCCTTTCCAATTACCGTGATAATTTTATCTCATAAGCGCCTGATCCCAACACTTCATTTTACCATATGTTACTAGGATTAAACTATTATAGTTTTCTATTTGTTGGTTGGTCAAATCTAACCATACAATGTGAAGAACAGTGTTGGCTCCTTTATATAATGGGGGATTTACTTACATAACAACAACAATTTTCTCATTTATATATTTAATTTATTAATTTCAATATTTATATAATCTATTATCTTTTTAACTTCATTAGCTTGCCCTAGTGCGTTTTGAGATGACTTCCTGTGCTGGCACCATTGATGTCTTGTTCTAGTGAGCTCTATCATGAATTCCTTTCTTGATTTTGCTGATGGGTTGCGCTAATGAGCTTCATTGTGGCTTCGTGCGTCGGTGTTGTCTATATGTTTTGCTCAAGCAAGCTTCATTGCGGCTTTTTTTTTATTTTGAGCTAGTGCTATCAATGCCTTGTCCTAGGGAGCTACCTTGTGATTAGGGATTTCCATTGGGTGGCGTCCAATGAAAGACAATGGGATTGGTGGCATGTGAAGGTGGCCATTGTGATAGAACATATGATATGTGAATGCATGTGATTTAGCGGGAGATGGAGTTTGGACAGCGTTTAGGGTAAGTGTTATTTTTATTGATATTTAAGTTTTTAGTGTTATGTGAGTAAATAATAAAATTTATATGTTAAATATAAATTGAAAATTTTTTAGCATTATGCATGTAAATCCCCCTTTTATGATTTGTTATAATTTTTGGAGGCCATGACTTGTAAATAACTTATAAATAAGAAACCTTTCTTGTTTATTTCTCCAATATATTCAAACGACCAACCTACCTTCAAAACTAATGGCTAACATTTAGTAAAGTCCTTTAGGACATCCTTTGAGAAATTTGGGTCTCCGATAAATATCAAAACTTTTATATTTGTTTTGTGAGGAGTGTAATATTTAAAATATTAATTAAAATAATGTTGTATTTATCTTAAAATAAATTTAATAAATCTAAGAAATTTAAGGCATATTTTGATGAAAAATTTGATTAAGATATTTTGAGCCAATATTTTGTCCATTTTCACTGATTTAGATTTTTGGAGTAGAACATTCTGTCCTGAAGCCTTTCACCAAGTTATTCATCCATTGGACAACATTATTTTCTTTTCTTCTTGGTCAAAAGTAGCATGGCTTAAAAGTTGAGTCAGTTTGTTTTAATGCCAGTGTCTAAAAGTGTGATTGGAATGAATGTTACCTCCTACTTCATTTAAAATGATAATGATGAAATTTTATATTTGAATCTTTGATTTTTTATATAATAAAATGATACTAAAATATTATTATACCAATATGAATGTATAATTTTTCTTACTCATAATAATAATGCAAACTTAACGGGAGATGAGTGTACTATGCGAATTTGGCCTCAATATTAAGAAAAGTTTCACTGCGAATTTGGCTTCTATGCTTTCTTTCAAACATTTAATGAAATAAATCGCGGGGCTTAAGCTTCAATAGCTGACATGTGTTACGGCTTTACGTATTGCAATTATTTCATGTTAATTTTTATTTATGTTTATTATTATGTACATAAAGGGGTTAAAAATTCCCGTTTCTTCTGGACCTGTGCAGATTCCCATATTATGTAGTAACCGCTAAGAATCAACTTAGTTGTGCATATGGATCCACTCCAATTACCATGGTATTTTCACTTAGAATTATCCATCCCAACTATTAAATTCTATTTGGATATTTGGGATTGAATTTAATTCAAATTCAATATCGTTTTTAACCTCGTTGAACTCACTTTGTATGAACAAAAAAAAAAAAAAAAGGAAGGGTGGGGTCTGAGTAAATTGTATAGTATCCGAATTCATTGTGTTACATTTCTTTACGACTAAGCTGCACTAACATCATCATAAGAGACTACCGTACCATATGTTTTACAAAGCCTTAAGGAATGCTAAATTTTTTCTTTCCTAGGATGATTTTAGGATCATATTAAATTTTACATTACTTAAACATATCTAGGCTTTTGTTTCCACTCAAAACCCTTTTTAACATTTACACAGTTTTGTGGATAAATTGAAGAATCTATAACAGAATTTGTTCTCTTGGCACGCAATCGGATATGGTTGCAAGGCCTTTATAATTTAATATATTCTACACGTGCATACTATATTTGTATGTTCAATAGATGCTTCTCTAATTTTAATTTATTTTGTTTATGGTCTATTATGAGACAAATATTTGGTATTAATTTTCATTTATTATATTCAAAAAAAAAAAAAAAATGTGGGCAGCCTCACATCGAACCTCATTGTTAATGGTCAAACTAATTGTCTATACAATTACCATTTAAACAATCGAGTCAATTGAGAAAGTACATCACTTGCTTCAGTACGAATGCTTCACCTTATCATCATCATCCTCTCTAATTTTCATCTCCAGTAGTTGGAATCTCATAACATCCTCCACTGTCCTCTTCCTGAACATGTCTCCATCTAAGCTGCCTCAGCGACCATATGATACCCCTCATATTCATTTCTTACGGAACTTCAAACAACAATGCAACCCTATGGTCTTGAAACCATCTTCTTATCAGTATTCATTGGCGTTAACACCCTCCTTTACACATTTCAGAGTAGCGCCTTTTACCTTCTTGTTCCTCAAATTCCATAAGCACCCATGATTATGCTCAGATCTAACAAACATCTACATGTAATCCTCTAAACTTGCCCATCTACATATAATCAACAAGATACAGTTGTGATGATCTTAATCTCATCTGCCACTGACACTCAATTTACGAGATAATTAATCATAACTTGTAGCGAGCAAAGTTACATGTCCTCAATTCTGTAAGCGGAGGCATGAACGTTAGTATCAATAGAGCTGTAGAAGCCATGTTATTGTGTTGGTGCTAGAGGAATCTAACACAAGATTGATGTCATACCTAGTGGGGATCATTGAAGGAAACAATTGAGTCGAGAATTGGTTGAGTTGGCACCCGAGGAAACAACGGGAGTTGGCAGAAGCACTGGTCCATTTAGTTTTTAAGTGTTTTTTGAAATATTAAAAGCACTTCAGACTTAATTTATTACTTTTTTAGACATCAATTTATTCAACAAAAAAAAAAAAGATTAAAGAAAAAAAAATCCTAAATTTGGCCAAGATGTGTAAACAACAAATTCTCTTACAAGACAATTTGAGCTTGAACAAAGCCCCATTCAATTATATTTGCTCAATAAAAGCTCTTTATGTAAAATATTATATATCAGACATCAGGAATTCATTTCACTGTTGTATTTTATCCTAAAAATCATGAGATATTTAAGAAATTTCAAAAACTATATATATTTGAGTTTTAAGAATCTTAGAGATTTTGTACTATGAAAAAGAAACATTTTCATGTGATGGAAGGCATCTGTCAAAAACTTATTATTGAATTTGATTATCATCATGTTTCTAATTTGTGTTTGTCTATCTAATAATCGAGCTGGGTGCACAAAATTTTTTTTTTCATTAATAAATTTTATAGCTTTTTTGTGTTTACCTTGATATTTAATGAATTGGGCTGAATAGAGCTTTTGTTCATTCATGCTTTAGCTTATTTATACTCCCTCTTTATTCATGAGGCCTTGCATTTTCTATTTTTGTTATTGTTTTTGCGTGTAATACTAAAAAGTATAGGCTCCTCGGCCCCACATAAGGTCCATTTTTGTACAGTCAATGCTTGTGACTTAGTTTGTAGTTGCTCACATCCTATCTTACAGCCGGCCTTAGCTCAGTTGGAAGAGTAAGGATTACAAAGGGGTATACCAAACCCCTAAGCCTAGTAATCCCTGGTCGCCGGTTCGAATCCGGCAGGTCGGACCTAAATGTAAATTTTACGTTCATATTGCTATTTGATTGTTTGATTCATGTGCCCAACGGATAAATAACTAAACAAAGCGTGCTATGCTAACAAAGGCCTCTGAAGTCTATTGCTTTTAAGCAATGAAGTATCTGAGGTGGGTTTAGTACTTTATATAGAGGATTTGGGCATCTGCTAAATCTAACGAGTGAATTTATATTAGCAATATTATTAAGAGGAATTGGAAATTTTCTACCGCATGATGTATTGTGTGGTGAAGCATTCTCACTAATAGATGTTTCTTAATTTTTGCTTTGTGCTTTTTGAATTTCTTAGTTTTCTTTATGTTTTAATTATTTGGCCTCGTTTTGAGTCTATTAATCCTTCTTGTTGAAGATGTTAAAAATTCTGTTGTCCCCTTTGTTGGTACTTGAAAAAGACATTAAAAGAATCAAAGAACTTGTTGGAAAATTGCCTTTATCCAAACTTGATGTTAAATTATACGGTTCATCCGAATGAAAAGAAAGGGCTTATTGGCTAAAATCTTATGGCTAGTGCTAAGAACTCCCAAAAAGCTGATGAGCCTTTTAAGGTTGAAGGAAACAAGCTTCTTGAGCTTATATTTTAATTTTTTTTAACTGAAAAAAACATTGGCATATAGCTTAATCAAATTGTTTGGCAGTAGCCATTTAATATGAGTATTACCTCAATTCTTGGCTTTAGTAGATGTAATTTGAAAGTTATAGTCAACTAGTACTCAGAGGTGAGAGTATTTGAGTGCCATTCGACATTAATTGTCATTAACGGAGATTTTTTTTGGTAAATCGGGAGCCGAAGTTTAATAAATTAAGCTAAAAGGTAAAAGAGTACATATTGAGAAGTCAACAATATAGTATATATTTTAAATAGTAGTTATACAAAGTTTAAGGAAAACGGGGAACAATGTTACTTGACGCGAATGAAAAAAAAGAAACGAAGGAGAGGAACTATAAGATGGAAGGACTAGAAAAAGGCTAGAGAGAAAAGTTGATGACTTAGAGATAGTTTTTTTTTTTAAATTTTTTTTTGTGTGTATATAATCCACTGTTAAGATAACTTATAAAGGGTTAGGCTAAAGGAAACTTAAAATAAAAGCCGTCTATAGTTAAGTAGAACCATGGAATGTGAGGTTTTCTAGGTTGAGAAATAATATAGTTGATTCAGCCATCATATGAGAGAGTTGAGTTAATACTATAGTGATATAAATCTCAAAATGGAAAGAAAGCTAGGAGACAATTGAAATGATCATGATAAACAATAGAGAAATCAATCACCCAATTGAAAACAAAACGAAACATAGCAGTAGCCAAAAGAGCCTCTCTTTTAGATTTTAAGAATGCTTATAGCCAAGTCAACCTATCTCCAAGATATAAGATTATATTTGATTTGAAACTTCATTTTGTGTATGATAACGTATGATGCATTGACACATAAACTACGACACGGATATGACATGGATATGAGAAACATCAATTATTGAAAATATATGACACGTTAAATTTTATATTTTAAAAATCTTATATAAAAATTGCATAAGTATAATATTACAAATAATTTAAAATTAATGTCATTTAACTATAATTTTTGTTTAAATGATTAATATTAAGATGTCGAGAGTCAGACACCAATGCTATATATCAGGCATCGAGAGAGGAGAAGACAATTTTGTTGATAGTCGGGCATTGATGTTTTGCAGTTTCGGATGTTGATGTCAAAATGGCATCTGTCGTCGATGTTGAGAGGATATTGGTCGACATGTTAAGATGATATCGGACAAAGATGAGCTGTCAAGTTGTGGGTGTAGAGATTGCTAGTGTTGAGCATCAATGTGAAGATAATGTCAGACTTTGATGTTGAGATGGTTTTTAAATGTCGATGTTGTAATGATGTTAGACGTTAATGCTGAGATGATATCGGGCATTGTTGTGAAACTAAAGTCGTGACCCATGATAGAGAAATGAAAATGAGAATATTCGATGAATGAGGTATTGAGTACGGACGATTGATTTGGTGTTATGGAGAACAAATAAGAAATTTATTTTTTTTATATTTTAAATAAATAAAAATTTTAAATATAAGAAATTATTTAGCTTTTAATAGGTCACAATGGAGAAAAAGAATTCATGTAGCTGACCCAATATAGTGGGATAAAGGCTTGATGTTGATGCTGTACAATAAATTATATTTAAAAAAATTCATAAAATTTTTAAGACATGCATGTCTGACACGCGTCTAATCTGCATATAATATTTTTTAATTAGACACATTTTTAGCGTGTACGACACGTGTCGGAGGTGCGTCAGACGCATGTCGTGTCGAATACCTGTTGGACACTGCACGTCTCTTTGAGGGGAAATGTTAGTGCATCATAGATGATAACTCTTTGTTGAAATTCTCATCATGTAGATGTCCTTCCAATTGTTATATAGCAAAGAAAATTTGATGAAGAATAAATTCATAATATAAAGAATATTCAGATTGGATTTTACACTTCAGCTATTGGGTGTAGAATTTAATAGGAGGTTACTAAAATTCAATCATTTCCTTACCAAGTGATATGAGAATGCATAATGAAAAAACATGTGGGAAATATTTTAATTCTCATAGTGACACAAAAGGCGTGTTGGAGGACCGGATTGTTTCTACTAATTAGATTAATTGTCATATTGGACCCGCTTCTTAGAAGTGTCTTATATGCCAAACCCATTTTGCTTAATGCAAATCAGGCAAATATGAGAATAAGGAATCTCCAAGTATTTTGAATAAAATTTTATCAATATTATCCTAAGCTATGACATCATCCTTCTGGTTTATTTTGACATAATATATAGTCTTGATAGCAATTTGTTAAGAAAAGAGTGCTTGCACCAAGATGTTATAGAGGTCGTAGCAAAGGGAGAGGCTTTTAGCAGTAGAGGGAAAGTGAGAGGTGATACGAACATCAAAGAGTTTCATAAGTGTTTATTATAAACGTATAGATCATTAAGTACAGGAAAGAGATTGCCAGTCCTACAAAAAACCAGACCAGAGCAAATATGGGGATTGAGTGAAAAGCAACAAAACTAGCAAGACTCATTAAAAATAATCGAGAAGTGCATATTATATATGCAAGTCTTGATTTGAGATATAATAGTGGAGAAATGCCTTTTTTATAAACTTTTTGAAGTAAACTTTTGTTATGAAGGACTTTTTTAATGTCAAGCTTTACATTTAAATAGACTTCCTTTTTTATTTAGTGCATTAAGGTCTTTAATAAACTCCTTAGTAAGAATAATGTTAGAAACCTTCCTATTCTTAATGAATGCTTTTGCAATCAGATCTATCAGATGAGACATAACATCTTAAGCCTATTAATAAGGATTTTTGCAAATGACATAAAATCAGTTGTTGGGACATGATAAGCTTTTGAAAGGAGAACAATTATAACTCTAAGAGATGGTTTTTTGGTATCTTTTTAAAATGCAAGATGAATTTAATTGCATAAAAAACTTAGCAATGAAAATTCAAAGTGAAGCCATCAAGTTCTAGAGTGTTGTTATCTGATTCATCAAAATAAATTAGTAAATCCTAAGATCGATTGTCATGCATGGTAACACGTCTTGGAGATCAATAAAAATATGTGGTAGTTGAGATTTTAGAATGTTTGATGCGAGTTGTAGGGGTTGTAAAAGTGGTTCTTAACTGCATAAGAGTTTTTCAAATGGGAGTAGCAAATGCAATCAGGAGTTGTAGCTCCTCAATGTCAGCTCTATCTTTATGAGTTAACAAGTTAGCTAACATGCATGAGGCGTGGGCATGTTAGTGATTAATAAGCTGAGTTATAGAGTTGAAGGTTGGATTAGTTAGATTATTATTAAAAAGTTGGTGGACCCAACTCTCTTTATCCTTGAGAAAATTGAGATTTCTAAGAACTTGGTTGTTGAGATCCAGGTTTGGGCTTTCAAGACTAATTTACCAAACAAAAGTCAATGGAGTTATAATCTCACATCCTTAGTTCAATAACTTTCAAAAGAATTTTATGTTAGGACTACGGGGAGTTAATGAATGTAATGCTCGGAATGATTCTAGCAAATAAGTACAAGCTTTCACGTATAAAATGAGAAATTGGTCTAGCTAATGATGATTGGTGAGAGCTCAGTCAAGTTTAACTTTAATTGCTAGACCGAGTGAAGTTGAAACTGATGCTTAGTAGATAGAATAAATCTGAACACAAAAAATAATATCGGTAAACTCAGATAACTTATTATTAGCAGGTTTGCTTTTTGTTTTTTCTCGAAAAGATGAATATAGTTGAAACCTCATAGAGCTCTTTGCATAATTCATTTTTGAGATGGTGAGGTAATTTCCGCTGGAATAATCCAAGCATCAATAATAATATTACAGATTGTGGACCAAAAGACTTGCGTCACTTCTAGAGTTAGCAGCATAGACAACACTAGAAAGATTTTTGTAGAACCTTTAATGGCAACCATACCATGGATCAAGTGTCATGAAAAACATGGGCTGAAAATTTCTCTTCGATTCATTCCATTTAATCCAAATCATATCACTGTTTCAGAATGAAAATTATGGTAATCACTTTTATCATTGAAAATCCGGTGTATTCTGACAAGTATCATTTCTTTGAAAGAGAATAATTTTAGTTTCAAAGATAAATGAGATCAAGACTCAGACAATGCACAAGATATCTGCCCTCAGGCAAGAAAAAGTAGGTTAAACCATGAGGAATGGTTAATTTGGAGAGATTGTGAGAGGGCTTGTGTTGGCAAGGTTTTTAAGAGTTAAACCTAAGATGAGTGGGGTTAGTTGTGTAGCCATTATATTTGTGAGTACAATTAAGAAGATACTTGATAGGTGAAATTTAAACAAGTAATAGAATGTGTATACTCAAAAATGCCTTGCGGGCTCTGAAAATTCTTGCCTCGGCCTCCCCTCGTGCATTCGGGAGAGTTTTAACGAATTAAGTTTCGAGGTAAATTTTCATATGGAAGATTGGGTTTATAGATAAGACACTACCTAGAGATTTTGCCCCTATTTTGCAAGAACTTTATGATTTGAAGCTCTGGTTCCCTATAGGCGCAAGCACCAATAGTTAATTACCCCTCCCCATAACGAGAGCGAAGTTTCGATTAAGGCTAGTTGTTGAGTAAATACCTCGTACCCGTAGAGACGTGATATCCAATGTATAGTAATAACATTGATTGGTATATGGAAAGTTTGATATTTAAAATTAAAAATTTCATTATCTTGCACTTAAAGCGAATGGTGGGGGGAGTGATGATGAGCCCGATCAAGATCTCATGGTTCCATCGTTCCAGGCCATCATGGTCCCTAGTCTTACTTAGTCAGAGGAGGTAGTTGACTCAACCTGACAGAGGGATCCTTGTTAGTAGCTATGAGTTGCGTCGTCCAAGGATACCTTGTAGACCTGGGGTGAATGTTTGTTTAAGGAGAAAATTTTGAATCCACCTTAGCTGACTGAGGGCGTTGTGCCTTAACGATTATATCATATTGATTCACATTTTAAGGATTTAATGCCATTTGAGAGCATACATGCTCTGACCATGATCATAATATAATGGTGTCATTTCATGACGAACACCCTGGTTTAGAGGGTCGTGGTCATAACCGTTTACCTATGGTTCCATTTAGCGGCAAAATCATTGGTGTGGCGCCATTTGGCGGTGAAACCACCGATTAGAGGACACGTGCCATGTCTTTACTGGCAAGAGGCAGATTGAGAATGAATCCTAGTGATATTCTCGACTAGATATTAGCTCTTTATAAGATGAAGTAATTTTTAAATTTATCCACCTCGGCAAATTATTGCGGAGAGTGGATATGTATTTATTCTTTAAGCGTTTGATGATTCGTTTAAATTTTAAATATATTAGATTATTGTATTTTTGGTTCTTTATGGGTATTTGGAGGCATTTTAAATGCTTGCGGTCCCCTCCTGTTGAGATTTATATTCAACACGGCCATCACTAGGGTATATGAGATCATTTGAAAATATTTATATTTTGTGAAAGTTTGAGGGCATTTGAAAATATGTAATCTCCTCCAGTCAAGATTTATATTCAATACGAGCATCATCGGGGAATTTATGGGCATTTTGTTTCGTTGATTAAACCTTATCGACTTTGTCTACTTGGTGACAGAGGATCAGGTTCTTCACAGGCTTTATTGCTTTATGAGTGAATTTTCCTTCTTATAGGCCTTAAAGGCTTAATATGAACTATAAAATAAATATTTCGGTCGATGCCTAGACAATATATCTGTTTAATGGTTCGAGCCGTGTTGACTCCTATCCATTCGCATAGAAGGATTTCAAATCTAAATTTATTTCTTAACCAGCACAACATATCTCCCATTTGACAGAAATTTGGGGAGTCATATCCTTCCCTCCACATCAAGAAAGACGTGCATGATCGGTGTCGTGTGACATCGTGGCTGTAGTCTTCAATCCCACAATGTCAAGAAAGACGTGCATGGGTCTTCAGGGGTACTTGTTTGAAAATGCACTATTATTTCCCCGCCGACATTAAAGCGTGTACGGGTACTTAAATTTTGTGCCGCCGTGCTAAAAAAAACGTGCACGAGGATTACTTATCTCGTCGACAGCATCGCGACGAGCTTTCTCTTATTATGCTAAGAAAAGATCACATGGGTGGTTTCTCGCCATGTTGTAAGCATCAAGGATAGGGTTTGGACTTTTATACCTATGTAGGGGTCGATGGTGACATTGTTGGCTGTGTTAGCTATGTCGGGGTGATAATGGCTGAGTTGGCACGCAAATTGAGGTGAGAGATTTTTCTTTTTCCTTATTTTTAAATAGTAATTAATTATAATTAATTAATTAAAAAGGATTAATAATTAATTATGATTAATAATTAATTAATTATAATTAATTCATAACTAATAATAATAAATCATTATCAACCATAATTAATGTTAATTAATTATATTATAATTAATTAAAAAGGCTATCTGAATACATGATTTATATAGGATTTGAGTAGGATTTAAACTAAATCCTATTAAACAGGATTATAAAAATTGAGTAGGATTTAAATTAAGTCCTGTTAAGCAGGACTTATACACAAATTGAGTAGGATTTGAATTAAATCTGGGAACCGTTAAACCTCATAGCGAGTAAAGTCTCTATTTTCCTCTTTTTACAATGGGATTTAGTCAAAAAAATGTGTGAGAGAGAAAGATGACTACCTCAGTAATGAGCAAGCTCCAGTCATCGTTGTTACTTTCGATCAAATAGATGAACGATGAAGAGGTGTGAAGACGTCGGCTAGGGTAGTCGGTTAGGGTAATCGGGTGTGGCTTTAGGATCGATGGGGTCCGATCAACAGCTCTGGAAGTAGTGAGTTCTCGACCTATGCAAGGGTCAGATGGAAGTAGAGGGAAATCGACATGTGCCTTGCGCGAATGGAGCTGGACGGAAGGTAGAGAAGGTAGATCGTGAGTGTAAAAATCAAAAGCTTTGTCTCTTCAGCTTTTTAACGACACAAGTGGGTTGTGTAGATTGTGTGGAGGACATGCGAGAGGCGGCGTCGACGTGCAAAGAGTGGGGCATCATCGTAAGTAGGACATTCGAACTGTAAGATATGCGGGATTTGAGTGACGTCCGAATAGGTATGCATGATTTCCTTTTTTTCTTTTGATTATCGTTTACAGGTCAACAAATGCCCCCCAATAAATATGGTACACATTTAGAGCGAGCAATGTTTGTTGCATACTGATTAACCATGTGGATCTCTAGATATTTATTATAGATATCACACTTGGGCTTTCCTCTAGCTGATCTCCAAGAGTTCGTATGGATGTCACGCTAATATTTTTATTTAGCGGATCTCCAAGAACTTGTTTGTATGTCATGCTAATTTTCTATCTTCATGGATTTTTAAAGGCCGACGTTGGTAGATTTCAGTATATCTTGTTCCATTCTACCACCATCACTTTAGCTTCTAGCCTAATCATAATGGCTCAGCATCTCTCTTTGCCACAATCATATAGGGATGTAATATTTCAGCTGTTTAATTACTGGTGTTCAGAATTTGCCCGAGCTTGCATATTCATTAGTTAGTAGGACTTTGCTGTCTCATGTACATGTACTGATTATATCCTACCCGGTGTATACTTCATAGTGATTATACATTAATTTTTAAGGAGATTTTCTTACATTCTTCTCTCTTTTAGTTATATCTTGGCAAAATTTTAAATATTTATTTAGGAATCTCGTCACCAGACACGATATCGACCCAAATAAATTTTTAAAATGCCCATAATCTTGGAGTACATTTGTAGGTTTCATTTAGGATAATTTTTTTGTAGCTTTAACTTGAGTCCTGAGATTTTAATTCCTTCTACATTGTGCTTTGTGTGACGAACATGATGAAGGATTACCAGATTTGTCTATGTTGACTTGTCAGGTTTGTATACCTTCCATCCTATGCTCCTTTCTTTGGCGGTTTTGATGAATGGGTATATGTTGGTAACCTAAGCCTTTTAGGCTTACATTAGGTCAGTGGTGAGAGGTCATCGGTCCAAAGCTTTGTGGATAGCAGACTTTTGATGAAAAAATCTTCTTAGTTCAGCTTTAAGCTTTATATAAACTTTAGGATAATTTCTTTGATCATTTGTTTTATGCTTTGGTGGACTTATTGAAGAAGAATTCCTTCGATCTTTGCTTTGCACTTTATGGATTTATTAAAGGATTTATAGGTTTTGAGTTGAACTGGTAGTACCAGATGCAGGTAGTATTCTAACCCTTAATTGATCGGAAAGACTTCAATCTAGGTTACTTAAGTTCATCAGATTGGAAGAGCTAGGACTTGATAGCTCTTCATTATTCGGCTGCTAAAATGGGGGTTTCGCTACTATGGCCTTTCTTATAGCTTGTTGAGTAGACGGAGCTGCCAATAACCTAGCCACATATTGGCTTGTTGAGTCTGACCTCATATGCCCATTCAAGCTTCAGACTTGAGCTATGAAGAAACGCACTCCCCAAGCTAATTTGTTAAAGTTTACAAATTTGAAGTTAACCTTTGTGGCTGTAGAATTTAGAACCTACGCACATTCGATAGCTGTGTTGATTAGGAATATACCCTTCCCATTATACTTCGATTCTCCGGTCAATTAGGAGAATCTTATGGACTAGACCACTGGAACTTTTCGAGTCCAATAAGCATTTGTGCTTCTTGTAGTCCCTATTAACGGATTGATGAAGTGGGGGTTCTGCTACTACGGCCTTTCTTATGGCTTGTTGAGTAGACAGAGCTGTCAATGATTCGATCATATTTGAGCTTGTTGAATTCAGCCTCTTACACCCATTTGGACCTTAATCTTCAGGCTACAGGAGAACTTATGTTGCTCTAGCTCGATTTACTGGAGTGTGTAGCCACGAAAGTCTTGGTGTGTTGAAGAAGGTGATGTCCTGGACATTTTGGAGAATCACAGGTATATGGTTGAAAATGAAATTATTATATTCTCTTTTTCTTAAAAGATTTTTTTTGTGTTAACTAGCAATTTTAGATATTTATTTTGCAATCTCGGCGCGAAGCGTGATGTCAACCTAAATAAATATTAGAATTACTCCTATTCTGCAGGAGAGAGTTAAGCAAGTTTTTACATTTTATAATTTTAAATACTTATTTAGGGATCTAGGCTTGTAGCACGATGTTGACTTAAATAGATATTTAAATATACTCCCTGTCTCATAGGGGATTATTACAAGATATTTGAAAGAATTTCAAAAAATAGGTACATACATTGACAAATATGCATATAGTATTTTAACTATTACATGGTACCTTAAGTATAAAATTTTCTTGAGTTATCTTCATGTATGGTACTTATTCAAGTATCGACCATTGATTGGCGGCATGAGCCTCTGACTGTGTAGGTCAATAAGTTGATAAGCTCATCCTTGGTGAACCTTTTTGATGATGAAAGGGCCTTCTCAGTTAGATGCAAATTTGCCACTGATTTTTTGGTGTGGGATGATTAGTCTTCTCTGCACGAGGACTAATTCCCCTTCTTGAAGTACATAATGGCATACTATTCGGTTAAAGGACTTTAAAATTCTTGCTCGATAAATTTTTAAGTTTTACTGAGCCTACAGCCTAACTTTATCAAGCGCGTCGAGCTCTTCCATTCGTAATTGAGCATTTTGCTCCTAAGTAAGATCAAACTGGACAGTGACCCAAAGTGATGGTAGCTCAATTTCTAGTGGAAATATTGCTTCAACTCTAAACACTAGAGAGTAATGAGTGGCTTTGGTTGGCATTTTGTAAGTTATACGATATACCCACAATGCCTCTGCCATCTTTGTATGCCACTCTCTTTTATTCTTGGTGAGAATCTTCTTCAACAATTTTACCAGTGTCTTGTTGAAGGCTTTCACTAAGCCATTGGCCCTTGGATTGTATATAAATGAATATTGACAATCAATTTTATGCCGATCGACAAACTTGTAGATTTTAGCACTTTTGAAAGCTATGCCGTTGTCTGAGATTATGTGGTGCAATACACCAAATCTACAGACAACATTATGGGTAAAGATATTAATCACATGCTTGGATCTAATTTCTTTGAATGTAGCCGCTTATGCCCATTTAGAGAAGTAGTTGGTTGCTGCTAGAATAAAGTGATATCCTGTTGATAACGGTGGATCTATCAGCCTAATTTCATTAGTGCCTTAACATTCAAATGGCCAGGATGTTATTGTAGGGTGCAAGGGATTCAGTAGTTAATATATAATATCACCATAAATTTGACACTCATAACACCTCTTAGTATGATCGATGCAATCTTTTGCCAGTGTTGGCGAATAGTAGCCCATTCTCTTAATTTTGACCACTATCTTGGGACCTAATTGGTGTGCTCCATAGAGTCATTCATGAACTTCTGCCACCACTCTATTAGCTTCTTTGATCTCCAGGCACCTTAGCCACTTTTAATCGAAAGCTCTTCGATACAACATGTTGTTGACAAAAGCATATCACAATGCCCTCTTTCTGGTTTGTGCAGCTAACGACTTATCTGTTGGGAGCTTGCTTTTTCTGAAGTAATCTATGAAAAGCTGCCTCCAGTTATCTTCTTCTTTGAAATCTAAGTAGTACCACCGTGATTCTAAAGCTTGATTAGACTTACATCTTCTCATGGCTTCTTGATGTTCCTATGGCTGGTTTTCAAGATCAACTAGTTAGGGAGGTTAAAGATCAACTGGAGTTGTATCCTGTTGGCTTGAATTTGATATTCCCTCTTCCTGCGGGAATTGCAAAATTGCTGGCTCTAGGACCCTACGAGAGTAGACTCCAATCAAAATGGGCTCTTTTCCATATTTGCCATTTCTTTAGATAATTTGGCCAGACAGCTGGCTTTGCTGTTATGAGTTCGGGGAATTCGAGCTAATTTGATGGCTAAAATTTGCTTCATTAGCTCGAGAACATGCCGATGATAGTAGGCTAACTCAAACTTGGTGATTTTGCAAACTCAGTACCTAATTTATAACAAGCTGTGAATCACCATATATTTAGAGGTTTTGGATCCTAACTGAGATTGCAATCTCTATACCCGCTATCAAAGCCTCATATTATATCTCATTATTAGTTTGAGGTGTGGACAAGCTGAATGAAAATCTCATTATGCCTTTCTTAGGTGCTATGAAAATGAGGCCAATGCCATCTTGTGTTTTTGCCAGATTTAGAGGTTGGGTTTACTTAATTGATGACGCTCCATCAAAGTACATCTCCCAAACTTATAGTTTCTCCTTCTCCTTGACATGTAGGATTAGTTCGTTAGGCATATCATCTTTGAGTGGCAAATCTGGAGGGATAGAATATGTAGTGAGGAAATCTGCCAACACTAGTCCTTTCACTGCTTTTTGTGGCATATACATGATTTCAAATTATAGGAGTATCACTGCCTACATGGTTAAGCGATCTATCAATACTGGACTTATAATCAAGAACTTCAGTGAATAGATCTTTGATATTAGAGTAATTTTATGAGAGTATATAGTGGTGGAGTTTTTAAATCACAAATATTAACGCCAGATATTGCTTCTTAATTAGAGAGTAACATATTTTTTCTCTAATCAGCCTCTGACTGATGTAGTAGAATGCGTTCTCTTTACCTTCTTCATTATTCTGGGTCAATGATGCTCCAAGGGACTCTTCTAGCGCTATGAATCACCGAATGAAAGCCATATGACCTTGTAAGGAGCATAGTTGTCGAAGGTTCTTTGGTGGTGGCATCTCCATTATCACCTTGATTTTATTTGGGTCAATCTTGATTCCTCAGTGGTGAATGATGTACCCCAAAAAATTTTTAGATGAGACCCCGAATGCACACTTAAGAGGGTTTGTTTTCAGATTAAATTTTTTCAAGTTATTGAAGTGGTCTTTTCAGACCATGCTCTTGATGACAAGGTCATCTATATAGCACTCAACCTTTTAATGAATCAGCTCATCAAACATATGCGTTATCGCTCACTGGTAGGTGGCACCAGCAATCTTCAGACCGAAGGGCATAATCGTGTAGTAGAATATTCTGAATGACATGTGATTTTCATCTTTAGGCGCCATTTTGATTTGATTATATCCCAACGATCCTTCCATGAAGGAGAATATATCATAGTTGGACGTGTTGTCAACTAAGAGTTCTGACATTGGGAGCGAAAAGTCATCTTTCAGACACACCTTATTGAGGTCCCTAAAGTTGATGCAGACACATATCTGACCATTCTTCTTCTTTATGAGGATAATATTGGTGATCCAGTTGGCATATTTTTCTTCTTGGATGAATCCTAGATATATAAGCTTCTTCATTTCTATAATCCCATGTTCTTCAATCTCCAATCTAATTCTCTTTGGAGCTTGCTTGACAGGCTCTGCATCCAATTTTATAACTAATCTATAAACTGCTATATCAGGGGATAAGCCGGGCATCTCAGCATATGTCCAGGCAAAGCAGTCCCTGAATTTACAGAGGAGCTCTTTCATTTTTTCTACTTGGTTCTCTGATAAAAGGGCACTGATGAAGGTTGGGTGAGAATTTACTTCAGTTTCCAAATTGATTTCTTTCAGCTCATCCATAGTAGCTGCATGTCAACCATTTTCTAATTCTTTTAGTGTGGGCTTGGCTTCTACTAGCTGATAATTTGGAAGACTAACTTCATAGACTTCTTTCTCACCACTGTCATTAGATTCAATCTCCCCACTTATGATTGCTCGATAGATCTCCTTTTGAGGGTAGTTCTGCACAACGAATCTGAGACATCTTCTTGCAAAAATATCCTTTCTTTGCAATGCATGAGGATTTCTTCAGTACAAGATACTTATGTGGAGGTGAGCTTATCATTTAGTAATACCAACATGAGCTCCTAATTTCTGTATCATTCTTCAAGTACCTTTAGAGCAATACTTGGGCATCATTGCAGGCATTATCTTTGCATCATCAATGAGTTTGTCAAGTCAGTCAATATTTTCTTCTTCATGCTCTCCAACTTTGTATAGTAGGCTTCCTGGCCCAGTCCGCTTACTTAGAGGAGGTACGTAGAGTGTTTTGAGCTCTATAATATTATTCACCTCTTGATGGATGATTTCCTTGAAGTGTTGTGGAGGAAGACACATGAATATGAATACACTATCTAATATTTACAAGCTACCTATTTTCTTGAGAAGACGCACTGCACCTTGCTCGTGTAGGTAGACTCGTAGTCATAGTTGGAATCTAAATTTTCTACCTTATTCTACCCTTTGACTGTAGACTGGCATGTCTTCTTAGATTTGGTGGGGGTGACATCATCTTCCTCTGTGTTGCTTCCTAGGTGAGGCATAACTCTTCTTATTTTAGAAGTGGTAGCTTCTTCAGAGAGAGTAGGCGTTACATTCTTTCTCCCTTTTTGCTTCTTCTCACCTTCTTATTTGGGTTGCTTTGTAGCATTTGAATTTGATGTTTTGGCGTTAAGAGAGCTTGAAGGCTTTGGCTCTTTTGGAATGAAATACTTTGTATCTTCATATAATTTTACTCCATGAACTGTAAAGGCCTGGATGTTGCAAGACATCATGAAATCTTCTTAAATCTTGAGGTACTTCATGCATTGGTGAGGGTTGACAGGATAATGTTGTATTCATGCAACCATGGGCAACCCAGAAACACCTTGAATGAGGTTACCGCATCAACCACATGAAACTTGGCTTCTATATGAAGTTCCCCAAATATAAGGGAGAGTGTGATTAATCCCATGGTCTTCTATCACTTCTTATCGAAGTCGTGTACCATTAACTTATCTTATCCAAGGTGCTGCATATCGAGGCACAATAATCTCAGTGCCTTCAGGCTTATAAGATTAGCAGAGGACCCATGATTGATTAGGATCTGATTAATCATGATGCTGTCACTCTTTGCAATAACATACAAAGGATGGTTATGATCTGCTATTTCGAGCATCATGTCATCTTTAGTGAAAGTGATAACCAGCTCATTCTAAGATCATAGCACCTCCGTCATGTTGCACTCAGCAAAATATGCCTCATATCTTTCAGTCTTTGAGAGCCTGAATCAGTGCCTACCAAAGGTCTTTAAACATTATGCTAGGATTTTTTTTAGATGGGATTTGATGTTTTAATCTATCCCTTTGGCTGAAGTGTCCTTTTTCTTAGGGTCCTTGGGGATAATATCATTATTAACGAAGATCTCTTTATCTTTATTGGGGACCTCCTTCTTTGTGACTGTGCGAATAGGTTGTTAAACCTATTAATTATGTCCCAATGCTAATAAAGAGGGGGGTAAGTTGGTTATTTTAAAATTCTTTTAATTATTTTGAAAACCCTTTTAAGTAAAAACTATATATATATATCATACAGTACGATTTAGTTCGTACAGTATGAACACTTATAATTCTATTTTTCAACCACAGAAAAATAAAGTGTAATGCGGAAATTAAAAATGCAGCAAATAAACACAAGAGTAGAGAACACCAGATTTTATAGTGGTTCAGTCCAACAAGACCTATGTCCACTCCCTGAAGACTCCTTCTTCAGGTATTGCACTTACCAATAGTGTCTCTCATTTAGCCCTCACAGTAAGGCAGAGAAGCCCTTACAAACTCTCTTCCACCAAACCCCAGTGTGGCAGAGAACCGTCATCCTTTTTCACCCTCCGTAGTGATGGCAGAGAACCACTCGTCCTTTTACACCCTCCTAGTGTCTGCAGAGAACCGAACGTCTTTCTCACCCTCCTGGTGATGGCAGAGAACCACGCATCCTTTTTCACCTTCCCTAGTGATGGTAGAGAACCGGTCCTTTCTTTAAAAACTTCTCCCAAGAGACTTCAAAGAGATAGAGAAGAGAAATAATAAGATCCTCACCTTTGGACAACCTTGTGAATCTCTCACAATTTTCTATTGAAAAATCTCACTAACTCTCTCCCAAGCACACTCCTCAAGAGCACTCAAGAGAAATTCGTGCAAGGACTCTTAGACTGTCAGTTTTTAAGACCCTTATATACAATAGATAAGAAAAACCGTCTAAAAATTAAAAATTTCAAGTTTCACGGACTTGGATCGTACAGTACGATTGATCTTCGTACATACGAACAGTTAAAAAAGTCTCGTACGGTGCTGTACGAACCTCATTTTGTACTCTGATAAGCGTCTGTACGAACATTGATCGTATAGTACAATCAGTTCAAAATGTGAGACTTTCATATGTACGAACGTGGACAAACCTGATTTCGTACTTTGATTGGCGTCTGTACGAACTCACTTTGTATAGTACGATCAATTCAAAATTTTCACAATAACTTCCACTTCATCTGTACGATTGTGTATAATCCTATTTTGTACTCTGATTGGTATCTGTACGAACCATGTTCGTACGGGACGATCCGTTCAAATTTGGTGCGTTCGTACGGGATGATCTGGACGAACCTAATTTTGTACTCTGATTGGCGTCCATGACGAACCCACATCGTACCGTACGATCAGTTCAAAAACTTACAGGATCGTATGGGACGGTCTGAACGAAGATTATTTCATACTCTGATTGGCGTCTAGGACGACCCCATTTCATACAGTACGAAATATACTTAGAAAACATTTCTAGTCAGGCACCAATCAACTTCGTTTTGGAGGGTTACAGAGGACTAATCGTTCAGTACATTATGACATCGTACAGTACGATTAGTTTTAAAAAATTAAGTTTTATCTCACTCCCCTAGTGTGTGTGTACACAGTTATCCAACTTACAATCACACCCTTTTAGACTCAAGAAAAATAAAAATTATAGACGTCACTTACAATAACCCTTAATCTAATACGTCTTGAAGTCTTCAGCAGTCTAAAATATAATTTTTTTGAAAAATATATTAGTACACACAAAAATAAACTTTCTAAAATATATTAGGAGAAATAATAATCAAACAATAAGATTTTGTTATTATCAATAACTCACATGGTTATAAAGATAACGCTTTGAAAAACTAATATGTAACAATCTCAACAATCTCTCCCTTTTTGATGATGGCAAAACAAATCTTGTTTGAGTTAAAAACAAACACACATTTTCTCCTTAGCTCCCTCTAAATGAATAATCTATTTAAAATAAGAGGTTCCAATAAAGATTCAAGAAAAAACTGCAAAAAATAGAAAGATAAACACACACAAATACATACATAACATGCATACATACATAGCATGCATATCAAACAAAACACATCAAATAAATCACAAATACACACACACACATAACATACATCAAACAAACTCTCCCTTTTGACAACAATAAAAAGTGAAGTAATCGAAGTAGTTGATGATTAAGATAATGTTAAATGAATTATACTACAATATTAAAATCAGATGCAAAAGGTAAAGACTCAAAAGTTTAAATCACAGAATAACAGGGATAAAAAAAGTTGATCTATGTCAGTAATATAATAGACAGATTATGTAACCACAACTATTACAGAAATAATAAAATAAGCTTAATAATTTTTTAATTCAATAGTGATGATCATTGTTTAGTGTGATTGAGAAACTGATAAAGGAAAGAGCAATTGGCGATATTGCACATCTTTTTAATTTGCATGACACACTTTGTGCATCTTTTTAATTTTGGGCTAATTTTGTACCTTTTTACAATTTGGTGAACATTATGCATCTTTTTGTATTCGTGGCACACTCTGTGCATCTTTTCAGTTTTAGGCTTATTTTGTGCCTCCTTAAAATTTTTTTTTCCAAAACCACTATCTTTAGACACAAATATAATAATGAACCCTTTGAGATAGAAAAAAGAGCAAAGTATGACATCAAATTTGCAACAATTTAAGCTAAGTAATACATGTCTAAAAATAATATAAAAAAGATCTTCTAATCTATATCCAGTCACAAAGTAATCTAAATATTTTGAGAGATTAAATTATGCACAGTGATTACTATTGTAAAAAAGATTCAACTAACAATTTATGAAGGCAATCAACTACGTTTGATTGATAAATTTTAAAATATTTCAAGTTACAATCACATTCATTTAGCAATATGCATAAAAATATGACTTTTTCATTTCATTAATCATCAAATCAAGTACATCGCATAACATCATCCGATAGACCAACACAAGTACAATCAGAACAACTAAGAATAATAATAACACAAACAATAAGTCAGAAAACATCCAAGCCTAGAGAAATGACATAGACACAACCAAGTCAGAAGATCATCACTAAAATAGAGCAGAAGAACCATCAACTACACAACCAAGGCAAAAACAAAAAGATAGGAAATCATCACTAGTAATATGAAGGACCCTGATCTGGAGGTGGTGGTTGAGCAATGAACATAGCAAAATAACTATTGATCGTGGAAATATTAGTGTTCACTGATTCAAATTGATCTCGGATCCACCCTGTGTCTTTATTATACATGTCATCTTGCTGCTTTAAATGAGCTTCAACATTATCAAACCTTTGATCAAGCTGATCAAAACGCCAGACCATATCTTGATAGAAGTTTTGGTCGGGTCTAGGTGCAGGTGCAGCCCCTTCTTCTTTAGAATCGTCTCCCCCTGAATCTTGATCTTGATTAAATAGTGCTCAAAAGGAGGTGTTGGTGAAGAAGATAGGAAATTCAGTGGGAGGATCAGGATTGATCAGATTGTATTTCTTCTCCAGTATATAAGTAACCAAATGTCCCAAAGTCATATTTTTCTTTCTTCTATTATTAGGTTGCCTAATGTCAGAAAGGTTATACATGTAGTCCAAAATGAGTTGGGCTTCATCAAAAGGTTTTTCAGTCATAATCAGGTAGGTGACAGTGAACAAAAAAGGGTTCATATTTTTACGATCACCAGCTTTAGGAATGATTGATATTCTTAAAACATGCTGAATGATCCTAGCATTTTGATGTAGGGTATACACACGAGGTAAATGAATGATTTGAAGAACACCTCTAAGAACTTGATTCACTTCACTCCAATCAAAATTAGATCTAGAAGTCATTGTGTGTTCCCTTACCCCTTGGGTTCTAAGATGAAAAAAATTTCCTAAGTCTTCTTTAGTGATTTGAATTCTCTATTTAAAGACATAGGAAGATATTCTGGTATGATCTTCATTAAATTTCATGGTGGCCAAAAATAGTCGAAAAGTGTCCTTGTGGTAGGCATAAATCAAGGTTAAGATGAAGGATAGTTGAGTTGCGACGAAAAGAGGCATGACTGAAAAACTTAAATCCCCTTAAATGAGGACTCTAGAAGCAGTGCTTTTTGCTATACAATACCTATTGTATGCTTCCTCATTTTTCCTTGATAGAAAATCATCTCTCTCCGCTCTTGAAGAGGATCCCTTAAAACCTCGCGCTCGTTTGCTGTTGCTAGCCATGAAGATGAGACAGTTTTGGAGGTTGAAAGAGATATGAAGACAATGATAGTCAAACCTTTCAAATTTAAAGAAAAATGGCAAATGTACCATATGAAGGCAAGTTCGTACGTACGATAGTGAAATCATACTGTACAAATTAAAATTCGTACATATGATCACCAGCAGATAGAAATGAAATGGATTTTCGTAAACTATCCTTCCTGAGGCATCCTTTCGTACAGGCTTTTTGACTACAAGATCGTACAGATGAACAGGTGTTTATTCAGGACAATTAAAAAATGAATGATCGTCCAAAAATGGTTGGGGTCGTCCGCAAGAAATAATGACAACTCGATCGTATAGACAAATAGGTGTTTGTTCGAGATGACCAGAAGATTAAAGATCATTCTGCGACGGTTAAGTTTGTCCTTATCCGAATCGATGATATGGATCGTACAGACGAACGATGAATTCGTATATACGATCAACAATAATAACTAATACAAACTGTAAATCCGTCCCTATGCGTACACATAAACCTGTACATATCATACAGGATGATGATGTCATCGTATAGTACGAACGTTTATAAATAAAATTGTTTCGTCTCCTTAACTCTACAAAATTTCATGCACATGCTACAGAATTTGTATCGTACGAAATAATTTTGTACAATACAAATAGAACATAGAAAAAATAGTGCATGATAAACTCAAAAACCTTTCAAAGCCAATCATTCATCATTTTTTTAAAAAAAACATACAAACAATAAAAAGATAATGTGACCAAAAAATAATTAATACAAAATAAAGCATACAACCTATACTACACACACTTGACATAAATAAATACACATTTACATACAAAATAAGTTTGCAAAATTTCTAATAATACATTAAGATCAATCACACATAGCCTTGTCCTTAAAATGTTAAATGTGTCAAAAAACTAGTAGTTTTGTGAAAATATATGCAAGTTGATTTTTAGTAGTGACATGATGTAATTCAATTTCGCCTTTCGCTACATGATCTCTTATAAAATTATACCTTATATCGATATGCTTTATTCCAGAATATTGAATAGGATTCTTTAAAATATATATGACACTAGTTTTATCACAAAAGATTGGAATTGTGCCAAAAGAAAAATCTAAGTCAATTAATTATTGTTTTAACCAAAGCACTTGTGCAACACAGCTTCCTAAGGCAATATATTCAGCTTCTGCAGTTGAAGGGCTACTGAGTTCTATTTTCTACTAGACCAAGAAACTATAGAGTTTCCTATGAATTGACAAGTTTCAGAAGTGATTTTACGATCAACCCTACAACTAACAAAGTCTAAATCAGAGTATCCAATAATTTCAAATGCTGTGCTATTCTTTGGATACTAAATTCCTAGGTTTTTAGTCTCTAAAAGATATCTCATAATTCTCTTAACTGCAGTCAGATGTGATTCTTTTGGATCGGCTTGAAATATAGCACACAAATAAATACTAAATATGATATCCGGTCTGCTAGCTGTCAAGTAAAGCCAAGATCCAATCATCCCTATAATCTTCTTTTGATCAACTAATTTTTCTTTTGGATCTTTATCTAACTACACTGAGGAACTCATGGGTGTATCCACTGGTTTAGCCTTATTCATTTCATACTTCTTAAAGATGTCCTTAACATATTTTGACTAGCTCAGAAATATTTCATCCTCATCCTGCTTAATGCTAAACCCCAAAAAGTAACTCAAATCTCCAATTAAGCTCATCTTAAATTCCTTACTCATTATTTTTGAAATTTCATCACAAAGATTTTTATCGGTAGATCCAAACAAGATATCATCTACATAAATTTGAACAATGAGTATTTCATCTCCTACTCTTTTTATAAAAAGAGTGGTGTCCACACTCCCTTTTATAAATGATCGTTCAAGTAGGAAAGTGCTTAGCCTTTCATACCAAGCTCTAGGTGTCTATTTAAGTCAATACAATACCTTTTTTCAATTTGAAAACATGATTAAAAGATTATGCATTTTCAAAATCTAGAGGTTACTCAACATAAACATCCTCTTTTATCATCCCATTTTGAAAGACACTCTTTATATCCATTTGATACAACTTAAAACCTTTAAAATAGGCATAGGCTAAAAGCACTCTCACTGCCTCAAGTCTGGCTACCGGGGCAAAAGTCTCCTCAAAATTAATTATCTCAATTTGATTATACCCCTTAGCCACTAACCTTGCTTTATTTCTTATAATCACTCCAGAATCATTCATCTTATTTTTAAATACCCATTTTGTTCCAATAACACTTTGAACTTTCGGTCTTTCTATCAATTTCCAAACTTCATTTCTAGCAAATTGGTTCAACTCATCATGCATAGCTAGAATTCAAAACTCATCCGAAAGTCCTTGATTTACACTAGTGGGTTCAATCATTAAAATAAAAGCGGGATGATTCACTTCTTTTCTCAATCCATGCCTAGTCTTAACTCCTTTACTTGGGTCTCCTAAAATTAACTCCTTAGGATGACTCTTGGGAAAATTCTATTCTCTAGGCAATTAATGTTCTTTCTCATTTTCACCCTCTCTTTAACTTTTTCATTTTCAAGTCCTTTGGTGATTTCCTCAACTTTATCTTCATCCAACCTAAACCCTCCAATATTATCAGATTCAACAAAAATAACATGAGTGGTCTCCTCAAGTACCAATATCTTTTTATTAAAAACTCTATAGGATTTTTCAACACTTGAGTATCCTAGAAAAATTCCTTCATCAGATTTAGGATCAAATTTTTCTAAGAGAGTTCTTCCATTATTATGAATAAATACTTTACATCCAAAAATATGTAGATATGAGAGGTTGGGATTTCTACCTTTAAGAAGTTCATAGGGTGTCTTATTTAATTTTGATCTAATATTCACCCTATTCAATAGATATCATGCGGTACTAACTGCTTCTGCCTAAAAATATCTTAGAAGTGAATATTCTGCCGACATGGCACGAACAACTTCAATCAATGTCCTGTTCTTTCTCTTAACTACTCCATTCTACTGAGTTGTCCTAGAAGTTGAGAAGTTATGGTCTATTCCATGAGATTTATAAAAATCATCAAATAATTCATTTTCAAATTCTCCCCCATGATCACTTTAGATTATAATAATTTTATATCCTAGTTTTTTCTGAATCCAAGTAGCAAAGTCTCTAAACTTCTCAAATGATTCACTCTTATGATTTAAAAAAGTAGTCATCCAAAATTACATACCTAAATCTTTTTTCTCTTAGAATTAAAGTACTAATGGGTCCAAAGAGATCCATTTGAAGAATTTCTAAGGGCTTGCTAGTTCTAACTTCTTTGATTGAATTGAAGGAGGATTTGACTTATTTTTTTAGTTGACATGCATCACATAAGTGATCTTTTATGAAGTCTAATTTAGGTATACCTCTAATTAACTCTTTTTGGGTGATTTTTTAAAGATTTTTCAGCCTAACGTGACAAAGTCTTCTATGTCATAACCATGATTCATCAGATATAATTTTCAAATAAAAAGTAGTAGAAGATTTTAAAGAATTCAAATCTAGCATGCATATATTATTTACTCTATCATCATTCAACACAATAATTCTATTTTCACTAATAACACAACTAGTAGGCAAAAATTTTATATGATAAACTTTATCACATAGTTGACTTATGCTCAACAGATTATGTTTTAAGCCTTCTACTAATAAAACATTTTCAATCACAAAAGTCTTAGAATTTTTAATCATACCTGAACCTACCACTCTCTTGGTGGTATTATCTCCAAGTGTAACCTTGCCTCCATTCCTGACTTTCAGTAATATGAATTGATTTGTATCTCCAGTCATATGCTTTGAACAGCCGCTGTCCAGGTACTAAATACTCTTACGAGGTCTTGTGTGAGAGCATTTCTATAAGAAAATCAAGGGTTAGTCCTGGGAACCCAAACAAGTTTGGATTCACCTCTTAGCAATTTTAAATCAAATGCATGTGTGATATACTGTGATTTATGCATCTTAGGTCTTCACACTAAATGTGTTATATGATGAATAGTACAAGTGTGGAAAATATGCCTAATCATACCACAAGAAAAACATTTTACTCCAGAAAAAGGATTTACCATTCTATGTAATTTGTAATATCTTTTCCTAGGTGTTGAACTCAAATTCTTTTGTTTAGACCTATAGAATTGTTCAAGTGTGGGAGTAGGTATTTTCTTTGATACATTTCAACTCCAATTCAACATATGAGTTTCTATTCTCCAATATAGAAATATACATTTTAAAGTCAATTTCACTATGTTTAGATTCTTCCAAAAAGACTTTAAAATCATTTTCAAGTTATGTATGAGATGATTTTAAAAGTTTATGTTATTTGTTCAAATCATCATATTTATTCAACAGAGTCATATGATTGCTATCAATTAATGCATGATCTTTCCTAAGGATTTCAGATTTTTTCTGCAGTTCTAAGTAATCCAAATTTAACTTTGCATGCAATTTCTTAAGTCTCCTATATGTAGAATGAATGCGCTCAAAAACTATAAATATTTCATCATAACTTAAGTCACATACCTCCTCTTGATCCGAATGATCAAGATTGTCAGCCATTAAGCATAAATTTGTGGCTTTCTCTTCAGGTGCTATTTCTAAGGAATTTGAAGCTGAGCTCCCCAAAAATGCTCACTGTAGTCTCTTCTTACCCCTTTTATCATTGGATTTCTCCTTGGCTTTCTCCTTGCTAGGATTAGCTTTGAGATTAGGTCAATCAGTCTTTATGTGTCCTAGCTTCCTGCACTCATAGCAAATTACATCATTAGAAGCCTTAGCATTTTTATGGAACTTACCCTTGTTCCATTGTTGATGTCTCCTCTGCTTCCTCCTTAGGAAACTTCTGAATTGCCTTGTCATTAAGGCAATATTCTCTTCATCCTCAGGTTGGGACTGATCACTCTCCAAGTCATCCACTTTCAATGTAATTTTCTTTTCTTTCTATCTGTCACCTGTATCAATCTGTCGTTGAGTCACTCCTTGCTCGTAGGAAATCATTGATCCAAGCAGATTGTCAATAGAGTAAACATTTAAGTCTTTCAAATCCGTTATAGCAGTAATCTTTACATCATAAGTAGGCAAACAACGTAAAATCTTATTTACCTTTTTAGAATTAGTTAGTTCCTTACCTAAAGCATGCAATGAAGTTACTACCTGTGTAAAATGAGTATACGTGTTAGAGATTGACTCATTCGATTTCATACGAAAATGTTTATAGTCATGAAGTAGAATATTCAATTAAGATTATATCACTTTATTAGTTTCTTCGTATGTAATGCAAGCCTATCCCAAATCTCTTTTTTAGATTTATAAGTAGAAACATGAATGTAGTCTTCCAATTTCAATGCATAAAAGAAACTATTCAAACACTTAGCATTTAATTGAGCTAATTCATGTTCTTTTACAGTCCAATCAGCAAATGGTGTTTGAATTCTAATTCCATCTATAAGTCTAGTAGGTATAGTGTAACCTTGCAGTACTAAAATTCACTTGCGATAGTCAAGCGATTGCAGAAAAGTAGACATTCGAGTTTTATATAAGTCAAATGGGATGTTATCAAACAGTGGAGGTCTGGTGATCGAATAACCCTCAGGTGTGTTTTGGTTTCCAAAATTAGTCATGATCAAATTTCAAAAGTAATTTAAACAGTAATTTTTGAAATAGGCTCTGATACGACTTGAAAGTGCGAATAGGTTGTTAGACCTATTAATTATGTCCCAATACTAACAAAAAAGGGGGTGAATTGGTTATTTTAAAATTCTCTTGATTATTTTGAAAACACTTTTTGATAAAAACTATATATATATATCATACAGTATGATTTAGTTCGTACAGTACGAACACTTATAATTCTATTTTTTAACCACAGAAAAATAAAGTGCAATGCATAAATTAAAAATGCAGCAAATAAACACAAAAATAGAGAACACCAGATTTTATAGTGGTTCGGTCCAACAAGACCTACGTCCACTCCCTAAAGACTCCTCCTTTAGGTATTACACTAACCAATAGTGTCTCTCCTTTAGCTCTCATAGCAAGGTGGAGAAGCTCTTACGAACTCTCTTCCACCAAACCCCGGTGTGACAGAGAACCGTCATCCTTTTTCACCCTCCTTGGTAATGGCAGAGAACCACTCATCCTTTCACACCGTCGTGGTGTCGATAGAGAACCGAAAGTCTTTCTTACCCTCATGGTGATGGCAGAGAACCACGCATCCTTTTTCACCTTCCCTAGTGATGGCAAAGAACCGGTCCTTTCTTCAAAAACTTCTCCCAAGAGACTTCGAAGAGATAGAGAAGAGAAACAGTGAGATTCTTGAAAGTTCGATAGGGATTTTAAGCCCTGATGAACTAGTTCTGAGGCTAACCAAGAGGGGGGGGGGTGAATTGGTTATTTAAAAATTCAAGAGCGACAAGAAAATTTTTTTTGATGATTTGCAGCGGAAACAAGTAAAACACACAAGCGAAAAGATCAAACACAGATTTCACCCAAGCAGATAATCACAGAAAACTAAAGTGCAGAAAGTAATCAGAAAGAACACACCATATTTTTATAGTGGTTCGGTCAACTTGACTTACGTCCACTCTCCGGAGCCTCCCCTCCGGGTACTGCACTAAACCAAAGTGACTCTCCTTCTGCTCTCACAGCAAGGCGGAGAAGCCTGTACAAAAACTTCTTTCCACCGGCATGGTGAGGCAGAGAACCTAACCTCTTTTTTGCTTCCTCCTGAAGCAGACAAAGAACCTCAGACTCATTTCTCTTCCTCCTGAAGCGGGCAGAGAACCCCGGATCTTCTTGCGAACGATCCTCTCATAAAGAACACCAACATGATGAGAGACGACGAACGGAGAAGATGAATTTGATCCTTACTTGGAGCAACCTTCGTGAATCCCTCACAAATACCCCCTCACAAGATCCTCTCTCTCTCTCTCTCCCAAACTCTCTCTCTCTAGGGTTTCTTTGTAAAGGAAAGTGGCAAAAGATTTTTCTTGTTAAAAGAACAAGATCTTTTATAGGAGGGCTCAAAATTTGCCCTAAATCTCAACTGGTCGGCCAAGATCATAGATCATCCTATACGATCAGTTCAAAATCAGCTGTTTTAGCCTAGACGATCTGACTCTTCTGGACGATCAGTGGAAAAAGTTATTCAGATCATCCCGTACGATTCTGCGATCGTCCGGGACGATTAGTGTAAATTCAGAAATTTCATTCAGATGACCGCTCTGGTCGTCCAGAGAAACTTGTGCTGGACAACCCAAAAATGACTTGATAGTCTAGGATGATACGGATATCGTCCTGTACGATTAGTTCAAAAAGTTCCAAAATCATCCTGATCACCACTCTGGACGTACAACTGAAACACAATAAACAATCATGATTGTCCTGGACGATCCTGTGATCATCCCGGATGATATGATCGTATCAATTAAATATTAATTACTTTCCTTAATTACTAGACTAATTTAGGCAGGATTGTACTGGATCGTCTAGGATGATACACGTATCGTCCGGGACGATCAGACCAAATATCTTAAAATAAAAACTTACCTAACTTGATCTGGCGACTGAGAATTTCTGATTTGAGCCTATCGTCCCGTATGATGTATTGATCATCCAGGACGATCGACTTAATCAGACAGACTTAACTTGGTCACCCTAATTAGGGTTTCTATTTTTACTTGATCATCCAGGATGATGTGAATATCGTCCAGGATGATCTGAACAAAAATTGAATAGAAACTCTAATTCACTCAAGCTCTCCCCCTGAGTGTGTGTGTGTGCAAGGATACTTAGCTAGGGGATCAGTTACATTAATATTGACTCAAGAAAAGGAAAAACAGTACATTTAGACACACTTGGACCTGATCTTGAGTTACTTTTGATCTTTTGTACCTGAAATGGATTAGCCAAGCAAAATAGAATACAAACATGTTTGTCATCATCAAAACCAGATTTACAACAATCTCCCTCTTTTTGATGATGGCAAACATTCGTGCAGTAGTTTAAAATAAAACAAATATCCCACTCACATTGAAAAATAAATATCTTTCTAAATTTCATTGAACAACTAGAATAGTACATGAAATAACCAACACAACACCAACATGATTAATACATAAAATAAAAACTACTACAACCAACTCCTCCTTTTGACATCAAAAAAAGGAGGAACAAAAATAATAGAATAAATAGAAAAATAGCATAAAATATAAAACTAAAATGGAGGCAGATCCTGATCAGAAGGAGGAGGTGGCTGTGGTGGTGTAAAGTAACTGTGAATGGCGACGAAGTGTGCTCCAATCCAGGCAATATCCTGGTCGTGCTGCTGTTACTGCTGAGCAGCATAGTCAGTAAAGCGATGTAGATCCTCAGCGTGCTGCCGCTCCTGGGCAGCAACATAAGAATAGAAGCGGGCCTCCCACTGGTCAAACCGCTACAATAGATGATCAAAAGGGGAAGCAATGCGAAGGGGAGCAGGTGCATCAGGTGCAGCTGGAACGGGAACAGCTTCTTCCTCTTCCTCCTCAACATTCGGGGTGGGGTCCGAATGTAGTCGGGTACTGTGGAGTACATGGAATGAATTGTTGGTGAAGAAGAAAGGAGGGATATTGGGAGGGACTAGATACTATAGGTCATTTTGGTTTCCAAGGCATATGCAATGATATGTCCTAAAGCTAGATTGGGACGACGTCTATGGCCCGAATCCCTAATGGTGGTGAGATGCTCGATATATCTGAAAAGAAGGTCAGTGGGATTGAAGTCCCAGTAGGCCAAGATGTAATATGTGGTCAGAGACAGTAATGGGGTGATGTGATCTCGATCCCCAGCCTTTGGAATGACGGAGAAACGAAGGACATGCTGAATGGTCTGGGCATCCTTGAGGAGGGAAGTGCAAGCGTTGTCGTGGTAGGGTGCATTTATATTTCTAAGAAAGTTATTGGTGACACTCCAATCATAGTCAGGATCAGAAATAAGAGTGTGGATTTTGTCGCCAGTCATAGGGAGCTGAAGGATATTATGAAAGTCCTGGGCTGTGAGTTCTACTGGACGTTGATTCAAATAGGAGAGGAGGGTGGAATAATCAACAGAGATGCGAAGATTGGCAAAGAATACTCGGAGAAGTTCGGTGCTAAATGGGAAGGCGAGGGTGAGGATGAAAGTGAGGGAGGTATGCGTAAAAAGATTGAGGACAGGATAGGTAAGGGTGCGGGGGTTTACGATTTTGGATTGAGTGATGCCCACCTCAAGATATCGCTCGAAGGCAGCCTGATCGACTACATTAGGAAAGCGGGGATCGACATTCCCCCGTGAGGAGCTCACACCCTTTTGTCTAGAATGCTTCCCACCAGCCATTAGAAAACACAAGTGAGGTAGAGTGGAAGGAGATGTGTGGAAAACTAAAGAAATTGGCTGTTTAAATAGAAATCGGCTGGATCATCCCGTACGATCGCAGGATTATCCAGGACGATATGAGCATTTATTATGGCTAGGATGATTGGTCAAAAAGGCGGTCGAATCGTCTAGGATGGTTAGACACAAGCGATCATCCTGAGGAGTCAAGCAGGACGACTGTTGATAAAAAAGTATCATCAAGGATGATTAGGTCGATCGTCCAGGATGATATGCAATAAATGTGTCGGACGGGCTGAATTTGGATCATCCAGCTACTGACACGTGGATTATCCGGGACGATGTGGTGGTTTGTCTGGGATGATTTTGTGAATTGTCCAGGACGATGAACAATAATTGGCGCATTCTCAGCCGTTCGATCAGAGCAGGAAGATATGGATCATATCATCCAGGATGATGTAAGGATCATCCAGGATGATCACCAATAATTGGTGTTTCTCAGCAGTATGATCAGAGTGGGGACGATTTGAATGGATCGTCCAAGATGATTGATGGATCATCCAGGACAAAGAAGATCATCCATGACGATATAGGGATCGTCCGGGACGATGTGAAGAAAATAAGAAAGAGATGGAGGATGGAGATGAACGATCAGGGATCCCAAAAATAAAAATAGTAAAATGAAAAACAAAACCAAAGTGAAAAAAACTCGAAACGAGAACACAAAAAGCAACGATTTTTTTTGGATCAATCTGCTCTAGTAAATCAGAATTTTCCCTTGATTTTAAATCTAAAAACCAATAAAAAGATGATCGATAGCGCTGAAATCCAAAAAAAGTTAAAAAATTAACTCTCGTAACTCTCACCTCGGACACCTTATAGTTGCAAATCCCTTTCAAAATAAAAAATCTAATTCAGAAGAAAAAAAATTAGATTCGAAAAGAGATCCTTTAAAGCCTCGTTCCAGAAAAATATCTGATATAATAGTGTTCCAAAGTAATAAATCAGAAATCAGGATTTTCAAACTCAAGCTTTTGAAAATATTAAGTGGCGCACGGATTTTTCTAAGACATTTAACGATCCGAAAGGGAAGAAAGCTTAATTTGGGCTCATTTTGTGGCTCTTTTTCAATTTGTTTGGTGCTTTGCGCATCTTTTAATTTTTGATACACATTGTATATTTTTTAGTTTGGCGATATTTTGTATCTTTTCAGCTTTGGGCTCATTTTATGCCTCTTTTTTTCAATTTGTTTGGCGCACTGCGTATCTTTTGTAAGCTTTCTCCCTCTCAAAATCATTAAAGGATCTCAGCTGTAAAATTACCTTCCAAACATAAGAGACGCCAAAGCTTACTCTCTATAATAAGGAAGAGTAATTCACAAAGTAAAAACCATATATTACATGATAAGTGCAATCACTTGGTTTAGAAAATCATAATAATGACTCGAGACTTTGTAAACACTATTCATATGAGGTAGATTACTGTAGGAAGATAAAATAAATCTCTATTTTAAAAACTAATTTTTAATTTTGAAGAGGATATTTATTCAAAAGAAATAATACACTAGTAAAGGAGTTAGAGGAAGAGAAACAATCATCAATGTTTCTTCCCTTTAACAGATCCAGTGGAATCAATCACTGCTTACCAGCTTCCAAATAAAAGCCAGGGCAAAACTCTCAGTCAGAAATCTAGTTTATCAGTAGTAGTGAGCAGTGATTTGATTTTAAAAGAGATAAAATAGTAAACAAAAGATGTGAACCACTAAATAAAAACAAGTAAGAAATCGCACTCAAAATAAATACTCAAATCAAGCTAACACCAAGACTAAAATAGAAATTAGCAGAAAAATAAAAAATAATAGAAAATAGATAATCAAATCAAATAACTAACTAACAGAAACAGAATGAAAAACAGACAAATCAGAAATCAGCAGTCATCAGAATCAAGAATTTATATCAATCACACCTAATCTGATCCTCAAGATGCTGAATGAGTCAAAGGCCAGTGGTTTAGTAAATATGTCAGCCAGCTGATTTTCAGTTGCTACATGATGTAGCTCAATATCCCCTTTTATAACATGGTCCCTAATGAAGTGATGCCTTATATCAATGCGTTTGGTTCTAGAATATTGGATTAGATTCTTAGAGATGTAGATGGCACTAGTATTATCATAAAGAATAGAAATTATGCCCACATGTAATCCTAAATTCAAGACTTGTTGCTTCAACCAAAGAACTTGGGCCACACAACTTTCTAAGGTAATATACTCAGCTTCAGCAGTGGAAAGTGTAACTGAGTTCTATTTTCTACTAGGCTAGGAGACTAAAGACTTTCCTATAAATTGAAAAGTTTGAGAAGTGCTCTTTCTATCCACCCTACACCCTGTAAAGTCAGAATCAGAATATCCAATAATGTCAAAAGAGGTGCTGTGTCTAGGGTACCAGATTCTTAGGTTTGGGGTCCCTAAGATATATCTAAGAATTCTCTTAACAGCAGTCAGGTGAGATTCTTTATGATCAGCCTGAAACCTAGCATAAAGATAAACACTAAATATGATATCAGGTTGGCTAGCAGTCAGGTAAAGCAGTGATCCAATTATTTCTCTATACTTCTTCTAATCAACAGATTTCCCACTTGAATCCTTATTTAATTGAACAGAAGAGCTCATGGGAGTGTTGATTGGCTTGGCTTTGTCCATTTTATATTTCTTTAAAATGTCCTTAGTGTATTTAGATTGATTGAGAAAGGTTCGATCATCCATTTGTCTTATGCTAAACCCTAAAAAGTAGGACAATTCTCCCATCATACTCATCTCAAACTCCTTACTCATTATTTTAGAGAACTCATCACATAAATATTTATCAGAAGATCCAAAAATTATATCATCAGTATAGTTCTGGACAATGAGTAAGTCATTCCCTATTCTCCTCAAAAAATGGTGGTGTCTACGCTCCCCTTAACAAACTGTCTTTCTAACAAGAATGTGCTAAGCCTCTCACACCAAGCTCTGGGTGCCTGTTTCAATCCATATAAGGCCTTTTTTAATTTATAAACATGATTTAGATATTGGGAACTCTCAAAACCTGGGGGTTGTTCTACAAAAATATTCTCTTTTATTACCCCATTTAAAAAGTCACTCTTGACATCCATTTAAAACAGCTTAAATCCCTTATAACAGGCAAAGGCTAGTAGCACTCTAATGGCTTCCAATCTTGCTACAGGGGCAAAGGTCTCCTCAAAATTAATCCCTTCAATCTGATTATACCCCTTAGCCACTAATCTTGCCTTATTCCTAACCACCACACCAGAATCATTCATCTTATTCTTAAAGACCCACTTAGTTCCCACTATATTTTGATTTCTAGGTCTTTCTACTAACTCCCAAACATCATTCCTTACAAATTAATTCAATTCTTCTTGCATAGCTAAGATCCAAAACTCATCAGAAAGGGCTTGATTGATGCTGGTGGGTTCAATCATTGAGATAAAGGCAGAGTGGTTTACTTCCTTCCTAAGTCTATGCCTAGTCCTAACACCTTTAGAAGGGTCTCCTAAGATTAGTTTTTTAGGATGACTCGAAGAATATCTCCAATCTCTAGGCAATGTTGTTTGAGGTTCTACCCTTTCCTCCAGATTTGCATTTTCAACCCCTTGGGTAATCTCCTCTACCTCTTCTTCTTCCTCAACTCTAGTCACCTTAGGATCAGATTTATCAAACACCACATGAGTTGTCTCTTCCACCACCAAAGTCTTCTTATTGAACACCCTAAAGGATTTCCCCACACTAGAATAGCCTATGAGCACTCCTTCATCAGATTTGGGGTCAAACTTTCTTAAGGATGATTTCCCGTTATTCAGAATGAAAACCTTATAGCCAAAGACATGGAGGTGGGACAGGTTTGGAGTTCTACCCTTGATGATCTCATAAGGTGTTTTGTTCAGATTTGATCTAACATTCAACCTATTCAGTATATAACAGGCAGTGTTCACCGCTTCAGCCTAAAAGTATTTTGGAAGTGAATACTCAGCAAGCATGGCTCTAGCGGCTTTCACTAAGGTCCTGTTCTTTCTTTCAGCTACCCCATTCTACTGAGGGGTCCTAGGAGCTAAAAAATTATGACTAATCCCTTGCTCCTCACAAAAACTTTTAAATTTCATATTTTTAAACTCTCCACCATGATCACTATGAATAGTCAAGATCTCACAACCTAACTTCCTCTGAATCTAAGTGGAGAAGGACTTAAATTCATCAAATGACTCAGATTTATGTGACAGGAATTTAATCCAAGTGAACCTTGAGTAATCATCAACAATCACAAAACCATAGACTGTTCCCCCTAAGATGGCAGTACTAATAGGTCCAAAGAGATCCATGTGAAGGACTTCTAAAGGTCTAGAGGTGCTAATATCCTTAATAGAGTGAAAGGAGGACTGGACTTACTTCCCTAATTGACAGGCATCACACATGTGGTCCATAGTGAACTTAAGCTTAGGGACACCTCTAACTAAGTCTTTTTGGGTGACTCTCTTAAGGGTTTTCGTATTGGCATGACACGATCTCCTATATTGCAACCAAGACTCATCAGCAATAATTTTTAAGCAAATTAAATTTTTAGCTTTAATGTAGCTTACATCCAGCTTGTAGACATTATTGATCATTTGTCCCTATAAAATAATTTTATCATTTAAGCTTAAAATGTAGCAAGTGGGCAGAAATTTGATGTTGTATCCTTTGTCACAGAGTTGATTGATGCTCAGCAAGTTGTGTTTCAGTCCATCTACAAGCAAAATATTATCAATCATAAAATTCTTTGAATCACTACTTATACCTGAACCTATCACCCTCCTGGTGGTGTTATCTCCAAGTGTAACCTTACCTCCAGCCCTGGCCTCCAGCGAAATGAACTGATTGCATCTCCAGTCATGTGTCTTGAACATCCACTGTCCAGGTACCACATGCTCTCACAAGGTTTTGTGTCAGAGCACACCTACAAAATCATCAAATGTCAGATTTAGGAACCCAAATAGGTTTGGGTTCCTTCTTATGAAAAGAAGAATGCAATGCATGTGTGCTGTGCTGTGAAATAAGCAGTTTGGGCCTCTACACCCAATGTGTACTACTGTGAACAGTGCAGGTGTGAGAAATGTGTCCTAGCATGCCACATGAAAAATATCTAACACCAGGAAAAAGGTTAACTAATCTACGTGGGTGATAGTGCCTCTTCCTAGGTTTGTATGAAACATACATTGATGATTTTGAAACAAATTCTTCAAAAGGTGGAGGTACATAAAACTGTGCAAAAGTAGGAGGTGTTTTATTTTTCTCAAAAGCATTGATTTTAACTTTTAGAAATTCATTTTCTTTGTTAAGACTTGCAATTTCAAATTTCAATGCATCATCGCTACTCTCCACTTCACATACCAGATTGTCTAATTCTTTGAAAGCTGTTTCTAAATCCACATGTGAGGTTTTCAATGAATAATGCTCAGTAACTAAATCAGAATATTTTTTGTTCAATTCATCAAACTCATCAAGTTAAGACATGTGATTGCTGTCAAGTGTGGAATGATCTTTAACTACAGAATCATGCTCTTTTTATAAATTTTGAAATTCTAGTTTCAGGCTAGCATGAGTTTTCTTAAGCTTTCTATACGATGCATGAATTCTTTCAGATATTTCAAATAATTGATCGAGCTCACATACCTCTTCCTGGTCAGATCGACCAGGATGATCATCAGCCATCAGACACAAATTTGTTTCCTCCTCTTCAGCTTTAATCTTAGAGGAGTCAGATGCAGAATCTGCCCAGAACGCCTTCTGAATCTGCTTCTTGTCCTTCCTAAACTTGTGTTTCTCCTCACCCTCCTCCTTGCTTAGGTGAGCTTTAAGTGTAGGACAATCAGCCTTAATGTGTCTAGGCTTCCTGCATTCAAAATAAACAGTATCAGATGAACCTTTAAAATTTTTAATAGACTTACCCTTATTCCACTTCTGAAAGTTCTTATGTTTCTTCCTTAGAAAGCTTTTGAATTACCTAGTGATCAAGGCAACGTCATCGCTATCAGACCCGGAAGAACTAATATCACTCTTGTTGGCCTTCAGTGCCACTTTTTTCTCCTTCTTCTTCTTACCTGCATCAAGTTGTCTTTGGTTCACCCCTTGTTCGTAAGTAATGAGTGATCTAAGTAAGCTATCAATAGAGTAAGTATTCAAATCTTTAGATTCAGTGATTGCAGTTATCTTAGCATCATACGAAGAAGGTAAACATTTAAGAATTTTGTTCACTCTTTTATAGTTTGTAAGTTCTCTACCTAAGGCATGTAAAGAAGTGACGATTTGAGTGAACCTCGTATACATTTCAGAAATGGATTCAGTAGGTTTCATGAAAAAAAGTTCGTAGTCATGAAGCAATATGTTTAACCTAGACTGTTTGACTTCAGTTGTACCTTCATAAGTGATGCACAATCTATCCCAAATCTCTTTGCCAGTTGTACAAGTAGAAACACGCATGTAATCCTCAGATTTTAAAGCACAAAAAAAAATAGTTCAAACATTTGGCATTCAATTGTTCTATGTCACGATCATCAAAAGTCCAATCAGTAAAGGGCAGTTCAGTTTTAACATTGTTAATCATTCTAAAAGGCGGTTCATAGCCATCCTTAACAAGCATCCACATACGATAATCAATTGATTGAAGAAAAGTGGACATGCGAGTTTTCTAAAAATCAAAAGGTATGTTATCAAATAATGGCGGTCGTGTAATTGAATAACCTTCAGCAGTATTATGATTACCAAAGTTAGCCATGGATCAAATTCAAAAGTTTTTCAAAACTAGATTTTATGAATCCCGCTCTCATACCATTTGAAAGTTATGTTATACCCTGATGAACTAGTCCCGAGGCTAACCAAGAGGGAGGTGAATTGGTTATTTAAAAATTTGAGAGTGATAATAAAATTTTTTTCAATGATTTGTAGCAGAAATAAGTAAAACACACAAGCGAAAAGATCAAACACAGATTTCACCCAAGTAGATAATCACAGAAAACTAAAGTGAAGAAAGTAATCAGAAAGAACACACCAGATTTTTATAGTGGTTCGGTCAACTTTACCTAGGTCCACTCCCTAGAGCCTCCCCTCTGGGTATTGCACTAAACCAAAGTGACTCTTCTTCTGCTCCCACAGCAAGGCGGAGAAGCTTATACAAAAACTCCTTTCCACCGACACGGTGAGGCACAGAACCTAACCTCCTTTCACTTCCTCCTGAAGCAGGCAGAGAACCTTAGACTCCTTTCGCTTCCTCCTTAAGCGGGCAGAGAACCCCGGATCTTCTTGCGAATGATCCTCTCACAAAGAACTATAATAAGATGAGAGATGACGAACAGAGAAGATGACTCTGATCCTTGCTTGGAGCAACCTTCATGAATCCCTCACAAATTCCCCCTCATAAGATCCTCTCTCTCTCCCAAACTCTCTCTTTCTAGGGTTTCTCTATAAAGGAAAGTGGCAAAAGATTTTTCTTGTTGAAAGAAAAAGATCTTTTATAGGAGGGCTCAAAATTTGCCCTAAATCTCAACTAGTCGGCCAAGATCATAGATCATCCTGTACGATCAGTTCAAAATCAGCAGTTTTAGCCTGGACGATCTGGCTCTTCTGGACGATCAGTGGAAAAAGTTGTTCAGATCGTCCTGTTCGATTCTGCGATTGTCCGAGACGATTAGTGTAAATTCAGGAATTTTGTCCAGAAGACCGCTCTGGTCCTCCAGAGAAACTTGTGCTGGACGATCTAAAAATGACTTGATCGTCCAGGACGATATGGATATTATCCTGTACGATTAGTTCAAAAAGTTTCAAAATCGTCCTGATCACCGCTCTGGACGTACAGCTGAAACACACTAAACGATCATGATCGTCTCGGATGATCCTATGATCGTCTCGGACGATATGATCTTATTAATTAAATATTAATTGCTTTCCTTAATTACCAGACTAATTTAGGCATGATTATACTGGATCGTCCAGGACGATACACATATCGTCCAGGATGATTAGACCAAATATCTTAAAATAAAAACTTGCCTAACTTGATCTGACGGTTGAGAATTTTTGATTTGAGCCTATCATCCCATACAATGTATTGATCATCCAGGATTATCGGCTTTATCAGACAGACTTAACTTGGTCGCCCTAATTAGGGTTTTTATTTTTACTTGATCATCTAGGATGATGTGAATATCATCCAGGACGATCTAAAAAAAAATTGAATAAAAACTCTAATTCACTCAAGCTCTCCCCCTGAGTGTGTGTGTGTAAGGTTACTTAGCTAGGGGATCAGTTACATTATAATTGACTCAAGAAAAGGAAAAATAGTACATTTAGACACACTTGGACCCGATCTTGAGTTGGCTTAAGTTGCTTTTGATCTTTTGTACCTCAAATGGATTAGCCAAGCTTTTTATCATCATCAAAACCAGATTTGCAACAATTCTCACCTTTGGACAACCTTGTGAATCCCTCACAATTTCTTATTGAAAAATCTCACCAACACTCTCCCAAACACACTCCTTAAGAGCACTCAACAGAAATTCATGCAAGGACTCTTGGACTGTCAGGTTTTAGGACCCTTATATACAATAGATAAGAAAAACCATCCAAAGATTAAAAATTTCAAGTTTCACGGACTTGGATCGTATAGTACATACGATCTTCGTACGTACGAACAGTTAAAATGTCTCATACGGTGCTTTACGAACCTCATTTTGTACTCTGATCAGCATCTATATGAATACTGATCGTACAATACGATCATTTCAAAATGTAAGACTTTTGTCTGTACGAATGTGGACGAACCTGATTTTGTACTCTGATTGGCGTCTATACGAACTCACTTTATACAGTATGATCAGTTCAAAATTTTCACAATAATTTCCACTTCATCTTTACAATTATGTATAAACCCTATTTTATACTCTGATCAGTGTCTGTACGAACCATGTTCGTACGGGACAATCCGTTTAAATTTGGTGCGTTCGTAAGGGACGATCTAGACGGGTCTGATTTTGTACTCTGATCGGTGTCCAGGAGGAACCCACATCATACTGTACGATCATTTTAAAAACTTATAGGATCATACGGGACGATCTGAACGAAGCTGATTTCGTACTCTGATTGGCGTCCGGGACGATCCCATTTCATACAGTATGAAATGTACTTAAAAAATATTTCTAGTCAGGCACCAACCAACTTCGTTTCAGAGGGACACAGAGGGTAAATCGTCCAGTACGATATGACATCGTACAATATGATTAGTTTTAAAAAATTAAGTTTTATCTCACTCCCCCAGTGTGTGTGTGCACAGTTATCCAACTTACCAAATTCCTAAGCGTTGGGTCCCTAAGAGATATCTAAGGATTCTCTTAACAATAGTCAGGTGGGACTCCTTTGGGTCAGCCAGAAATCTAACAGATAGATAAACACTAAACTTAATATCAGGTCTGCTAGTAGTCAAGTAAAGAAGTTATTCAATTATTCCTCTATATTTATTTTGATCAACAGATTTTTCGTTTGAATCCTTATCTAACAAAAAAATGGTACTTATGGGAGTGTTGATTAGCTTGGCTTTATCCATCTCATACTTTTTAAGGATGTCTTTAATATATTTTAACTGATTAAGAAAAGTTTCATCATCTTTCTGCCTTATACTAAATCCAAAAAAGTAAGTCAGTTCTCCCATCATACTCATTTCAAACTCCTTACTCATTATTTTTAAAAATTCATCACATAGTTTCTCATCAGAAGATCCAAAAAGAATATCATAGATTAGGACAATCAGTAATTCATCTCCTATCTTTTTCAAAAATATGGTGGTGTCTACGCTCACCTTAACAAAGGTTCTTTCTAGTAGGAATGTGCTAAGTCTTTCATATCATGCGCTGAGTGCTTATTTTAGTCCATATAAAGCCTTTTTTAATTTGAACACATGATTATAAAATTATAAATTTTTAAAGTCTAGAGGTTGTTCAACATAAATATCTTCTTTTATCACCCCATTCAGAAAAGCACCCTTAACATCCATTTAAAATAGTTTAAATTCCTTAAAATAGACAAAGACTAGTAGCACCCTAATGGCTTCTAATCTAGCTATAGGGGCAAAGGTCTCTTCAAAGTCAATCCATTCTATTTGATTATACTCCTTAGCCACTAATCTTATTTTATTTCTCACCACTACACCAGAATCATTCATTTTTATTTAAAAAACCCATATAATTTCAATAACACTCTAGTCCTTAGGTCGTCCAACCAGCTCCCAAACATCATTTCTCATAAATTGATTTAATTCTTCCTGCATCGTAAGGATCCAGAATTCATCATATAAGGCTTAATTTAGGTTGGTGGGTTCAGTCATTGAAATGAAAAAAAAAAGTGGTTTACTTTATTTCTAAGTCCATACCTAGTTATAATACATTTAAATGAGTCTCCTAAGATCAATTTTTTAAGATGACTTGAAGAATATCTCCATTCTCTAGGAAGAAAAATTTTAAGTTCTATCATTTCCTCTAGATTTATAGATTCTACTTCTTGGGTGACATCTATAACCTCTTCTTCTTCTTCCCTAGACCCTCCAGAATTATCAGATTCATCAAACACAATATGAGTGGTCTCCTCAACCACTAGTATTCTTTTGTTGAAGACTCTATAGAATTTTCCAACACTTGAGTAACCTAGGAATACTCCTTCATCAGATTTTGGGTCAAACTTTTCTAATTGAGACTTTCCATTATTCAGAGTAAACACTTTACATCCAAAGACATGAAGGTGAGAGAGGTTGGGTGTCCTACCCTTAAGAATTTTATAGGTTGTCTTATTTAGCTTACATCTAAGATTAACTCTATTTAGAATATAATAGGCTGTATTCACCGCTTCTGCCCAGAAAGATTTAGGAAGTGAGTATTCAGATAACATGGCTCTAGTAGCATCTACAAGGGTTGCGTTCTTTCTTTTAGCTACCCCATTCTACTGAGGAGTTCTAGGAGCTAAAAAATTGTGATATATACCTTGCTCCTTACAAAAAGATTCAAATTTTTTATTCTCAAATTCTCTATCATGGTCACTATAAATGGTTAAGATTTCATAACCTAGTTTTCTCTGAATCCAAGTAGAAAAAGATCTAAACTCCTCAAATGATTCACTTTTATGAGATAGCAAAGTAACCCAACTAAATCTCAAATAATTATCAACTATCACATACCCAAAGACTTTCCCTCCTAGGCTTGAAGTGCTGACAAGTCCAAAGAGATTCATGTGAATGACTTCTAAGGGTTTGCTAGTGTTAATGTCTTTGATTGTGTGGAAGAAGGATTTGATTTGCTTTCCTAACTGACAGGCATCACACAAGTGACCCTTAGTGAACTCTAGTTTGGGTATTCCTCTTACTAAGTCTTTTGGGTGATCTTTCTAAGGCTTTTCATGCTTTCATGACACCATCTCCTATGCCATAACCATGATTCATCATAAATTATTTTTAAGTAAAGAGTAATATCAGCTTTAAAGCAATTTAGATCCAACATGTAAACATTGTTGATCCATTTTTTTCTTATGAAAAAATTTTGTTATTTAAGCTTATAATATAGCTGGTTGGCAGAAATTTTATGCTAAAGCTTTTATCACAGAGCTGGCTGGTACTGAACAGATTGTGTTTTAATTCATTTGCAAGCAAAATATTTTCAATGATGAAATTTTTTAAATTATCAATTATACCTTAGCCCACCACTCCCCTAGTGGTGTTATCTCCTAGTGTCACCTTGCCTCCTGCCCTGGCCTCAAGCAAAATGAATTGATTTACATCTCCAGTCATTTTCCTTAAACATCCGCTATCTAGGTATCATATACTCTCACGAGGTCTTATGTGAGAGCATACCTATAAAATCATCAGATGTCAGATTTAGAAACTCAAATAAATTCGGGAACCTAAATAGATTTGGGAACCCAAATAGATTTGGGTCCCATGTTATGGAAAGAAGAATGAGATGTATACATCTATGCTATGAATTTTGTAATTTTGGTCTACACATCAAATATATTTTATGGTGAATGATGCAAGTGTGGGAGATATGTCCTAGCATGCCACAAGAAAAACATCTAATACTAGGAAAAGGGTTTACTAATCTATGTTTTTTTTAGGTTTGAATGACGCATGCTTTGTTGATGGTTTATAAAATTCTTCAAGTAATGGTGATATGTTATTTTTCTCTAATGCAATGATTTTTTCTCTTAAAAACTCATTTGTCTTTTCATAGCTTGCCCCTTCCCCTTTTAATGAATGTTCACTACTATCTAAATTACATGCAATAGTTTCTAATTATTTGAAAGCTTTTTTTAAATCAACATATGATATTCTTAATGAAGCATGCTCAGTAGTTAAATCAGAATACTTTTTATTTAATTCATCAAATTCATCTAATAAAGCCATGTGATTGCTATCTAGAGTAAAGTGATATTTCCTTAAGCATTCATACTTTTTCTGTAAAATTAAGAAATAAGATTTGAGGTTTTCATGTAACTTTTTAAGCTTCCTATATGAAGAATGTATCTTTTTAAAAACTTTAAATAATTATTCATAGGTAAGCTCACATACCTCCTCTTGATCAGAGTGATCAAGATGATCATCAACCATTAAGCACAGGTTTGTTACCTCTTCTTCAGCTTCAGTTTTAGAGGAGTCTTATGCTGAGTTCACCTAGAAAGCCTTTTGGGTCCTTTTCTTGCTCTTCTTGAGCTTAAGTTTTTGTTCACTCTTCTCGTTGCTTGGGTGAGCTTTAAGAGTTGGGAAATCAAACTTTAGGTGCTCTAGCTTCCTGCATTCAAAATAAATAACATAAGAGAAAACCTAAGTATTTTTATAATTCTTACCTTTATTCCATTTCTGATGATGCTTTTGCTTTTTTCTTAAAAGGCTTTTGAATTGTCTAGTCATCAAAGCAATATCATCAGTTTTTGATCCAGAAGAATTATTGTTAAAATTATTAGCCTTTAAGGCTACTATTTTCTCCTTTTTCTTATCACATGCATCAAACTGCCTTTGGTTCACTCCTTATTCGTAAGCAATTAGTGATCCAAGTAAGTTATCAATTGAATAAACATTCAAGTCCTTATATTCAGTAATGATAATAATTTTTGCATCGAAGGAAGAAGGTAAATCTTAGAATCTTGTTTACTTTTTCATAGTTTGTGAGTTCCCTTCCTAAGGCATGCAGGGATATAACAATTTGTGTAAACTTAGTAAATATTTCAGAAATTGATTCACAAGATTTCATGCGAAAGAGTACGTAGTCATGAAATAAAATATTTAGTCTAGATTGTTTAACTTATATTGCTCCTTCATAAGTTATACAAAATCTGTCCCAAATTTCTTTTTTAGTAACACAAGTAGAGACATGCATGTAATCTTCAAATTTTAAGGCACAAAAGAAATGGTTCAGACAATTGACATTAAGTTATGCTAAATCTCTATCATCAGTGGTCCATTTAGAAAAATGAATTTTAGTTTTTATGCCATCAATAAGATGAAAAGGTGCAGTATATCCTTCCTTAGCTAGCATCCACATGCGATAATCAATTAATTGTAAAAAGGCGGACATGCAAGTTTTCAAAAAATGAAAAGAAATATTATCAAATAGAGGTGGTCGAGTAATTGAATAGCCTTCTGCAGTGTTGCGATTACCAAAGTTAACCATTAATCAAAATTCAAAAGTTTTCTAAAACTTAATTTATGAATCCCGCTCTGATACCACTTGAAAGTTTGTGAGGGTTGTAAAACCCTGTAGAACTAGCCTGATACTAACCAAGAGGGGGGGGGGGTGGTGAATTGGTGTTTTAAAAATTCTTAACTAAAAGAAAAATCTTTTTTGATCTTTTTAAATATTTTAAAATAAGCACACTTGAGCGGAAGAAGATACCAAAATCAGAGATTTCAATCACAGAACAAATCACAGAAAAATACATAAATAAAATATGGAAAAAGTAATAAGAAAGAGCACACCGAATTTTATAGTCATTCAGTCAAATTTGACCTATGTCCACTCTCCAGAACCTCCCATTCTAGGTATTACACTAATCAATTAGTGTCTCTCCTTTTTCTCCCACAGCAAGGTGGAGAAGCCCTTACAAAATCTTCCCACTGACCCGGTGAGGTAGAGAACCTTGAATCCTTTTTCACCCTCTTAGAGAAGGCAAAGAACTTGAAATCCTTTTACTCCCTCCTAGAGTAGGCAGATAACCTAAAAATCCTTTGACTCCCTCCTGGGGTAGGTAGAGAACCTAGATCTGATGCTGATGATCATCTCCCTGGAGACACTAAGGAACTAAGGATGAAGAAGGAGGAAGACAATCAAATCCTTGCTTGGAGCAACCTTTATGAATCCCCTCATAAACTCCCCCTCATAAGATCATTGTGCTCTCTCTCTCTCTCCCAAACTCTCCTTCTCTAAGCTCTCTTAGGTTAGAACAATAGTAAAAGATTGCTTAGCAGCAATTAAGAGAGCTTAAATAGGAGGCTTAAAAAATAGCCCTAATTTTTAATTTGGCAGCAAAGATTATCAAGGAAGATTTAAATATCATCCTGTATTATTCGTATAAAATAATCCTTTCAACCAGTATGATCAGTATTGCCCTGTACGATCAGTTCAAGTATTCGAACAAATCATCCTGTATGATCTTTTGATCGTCCTGGATGATTAGTTCACGAGTGGCTATTGATCATCCAGTATGATGGCTGGTGATTAATTATTATCCCTTGCAGCACACGGTTCATCCAGTATGATGTAGAGGTATTATCCATGATGATTAGTTAAAAAGTTAAAGTTTTCATCCTATACGATGGGTGATGATTAATTATCATACCATGTAGTGCTCGGATCGTCCAGGGCGAATGTCTCCGATCGTCCTGTATGATTTGATTGATCAATTTAACTATAATTAATCTCCTAATCAAGGGATTATTTTAGGCATGATTGTCATGAATCATCCAGGATGATATGGATCATCATATACGATAAGAACAAAGTTTGAATAATGAAATCTTGCTTAAATTGTGATTGGCGACTATTTATTTCAATCAGTACTGATCATCCTATACGATATGATTAGTTAAGCAAACTTAATAATCAGGGATGCCCTAATTAGGGTTTCTACTTTTAATTGATCGTCCAGGATGATTTAGAATCATCTTGTACGATATGATCAAAAAACTAAAAAACTCTTTAACTCACCAAATTTTTCCACTTAAGTGTGTGTGTGCAAGGTTAGTTAGCTTCAGGATCCATCACAGAATATTTGACTCAAGAAAAGATAAAAGATGTATTGGAATAGAAATTACAAAATGACTCAATCCTAATCTACCTGATCTTAAGTTGATTGACGTTCCAAGTGAACTTGTGGACCTGAAAGGTTAGTGAGCAGGGTAAACAAAATAGATATGCAAGAATAGATGAAGTAAAGAAATAATAATATTTGTTATCATCAAAATTGCTATACAAGGGCCTAGATTTGCAACATTTAATATGAATTATAAAATAAATATTCTGGTTTATACTAAGACTGTATATATATTCAATAGTTTGAGCCATGTCGACTCCTATCCAGTGGCATAGAAGGATCTTGAATCTAAATTTATTTCTTAATCTGTATGGCATTCTCAGACATCACATATATACCTATAACACGCTTGCCAGAGCCTACATGTGTATATACTATTGGATGTATTCACACGATACATTCACATATATACATGATATGATTTTTGAAATACAATTATTGTCTCATATGACACACTAGAGTTATACCTTCTACTTATACGTGAAGATGATTTTTCAAGTGAAATTATAGTGTCAAATGATATACTAGAGTTAAACCCTTTGCATCCTAATTATACATGCAAAAGATTATTTTGAAATGTAATAGTGATGTTAGATTGACACCCTAGAGTAAAATCCTTAGCATCCTAATGATACGTGCAAGACATCACTTTGAAATGTAATAGCTATGTTGGAATGACATGCTAGAATATAGTGATACATACCTGAGGTCATTTTAAGAATATAATAGCAATGTCAAGATGACATGCTAGAATGAAATCCTCAGCACCCTACACATGCATACTGGAGGTCACTTTGAAATGTAATAGCGATGTCAGGCAACATTCCCATATAACATATTTTCCAAGTTATGACACGTAACATGCAACATATTATCATGTAAATGCAATGCATTTATTATAATTAAATGCGTCTCGTGATGCTGGATAGTATGTTTAGATGAATTGCTATACATGTTGTAATACATATGTGAGGGGCTTTTTAAAATATTTGCATGCAACGTAAAGGGGTGTTTTGCATTTTTAAATGTAGTAGAATACATAGATAACTATTATTGTCGAATATGCTGGGCTTTATTTTGGGCTTTGTTGATGCCTTCTGTCTGCATGTATGAATGTTATGGATCTGGTGGCATGGCGTCGTGCCTCAATGACCTGTAGTTTTTACTAATAATTCCCTGCTTTTACTTACAGGTGAATCGTAACATTACCATTCAATGTAGCCATAAGGTACTTCATTATTCTGATGTAGACTTCCTTTTCTCATTCTTTGGGAAATTAGGTCCACAAATTAACCAACCCTTATTTAGATTGAATAAAAACATCCAAATGACATGAGGTCATTTTGTGATAGATGAGGTATCCACATCTCATAAAACCAAAGGTTCATCTGATGCATTATTATGCTTCTTTGGATTTTGATGAGGCTATTTAACATCATATCATTAATGCTATAATTGGGGTCTTCCACTGGTAGTAGGTTGATTAGTTTCTTCAGCTCATTGTAGAAACTTGTAGTTGTCAAAAGTCTTTGACATCTCTATAGAGATGATATGATAAAATATCTCTTTTTTTGAAGAGAATGCATAAAGCAATTTATTCAATCAACTAATTACAACCAGATTCCTCCTTCGACAAGGCTAAAAAAGAAGGAATTTTATCACAACTAACATTTTCCCAAAAAAAATTTGAATGAAGAGCTAAGTTAGCACATAAATCAGCTAACTTATTACATTCCCTATTTAAAAAATAAAAAATAACTTGCTTAAAATCTATAAGAAAATCTAAATCCTTTGGGTTTAGAAATTCTTTCGAGACCACCAGCTTATTCAATAAGTTTTAAAAAAACTTAATGACATTGTAATTATCTCCTTTTATCACAATACCCTTGGCATCAAACATCCACTCTTGAACATAATTCCTCAAAGCAAGAATTGCTAAAATCTCAACTTGCGAATAATCTCAATGAAGGCAATTGAAATCGAATGCTCCAAAGAACTGACCATTACAATCTCTAAGAACTCCACCTATGCCAGCTTTGTTATTGCTAATTAAAGAAGCATCCACATTTACCATAATCCAACCAGGAGGTCGAGGATGCCAAGAAGATTGAAATAGCTTATTCAGCTGATTAGCATCCCAGTTCTCCCAAATCAGATATGACCGAAAAGAGCCAACTGTATGACTAATTGAATTTGCTGCAATGTAGGAGCAGCTATCTTCAGAACCTCCATGAACAACCTTATTCCTGCTTTTCCAACAAAAGAATACCACTGAACAATATAAATTACCAACAAAAGGATTCATATCTGCAAGATGCTTCAATAACATATTACAATCTTTCAGAGAATTACTAGAAGGAATAAAAAAATCCCAAGAAGCAAGCCGATCCAAAACTTGTTTAATCTTCACACATTGAATAACAATATGTTCTGCATCTTCGATAGCTCCACATCCTCTTGGGCATCCATCAAACTCACTAATCTTCTATAATGAAGGAAGCAATTTAAGGGAATCACATTCTTACACAGACGCCATCAAAACAATTCAATTTGAGGCCTTAACTTCAACTTCTTCATCCAACACCAAAACTCATCTTCCATACAATCTTCATATACTTTCTCACAGGCTAATGCTGCTATTGATCTACCTGAGCATTTGAAAGTCAGCTCCAATTATCTTTGTTAGCTTCTGAATGAATGGGTACCGAAGGACTCATTTCCACCAGCTGCTGCCCAAAACATAGCTTCAGCTTACCTACATCCCATTCTCCATCTGTGATGAAAGCCAAAAGATGAGCTGATTCTTGATTTATATCTACTACAAAAGTAGGCTACCTGTCAATGCTTTTGTCCAAAATCCAAATATATTTAATAGTATCCACTTCATCACCATTATAAATTTTCCATCTCATGATAGGATGTAAAAATCTTGCTCCATTCACAATAATCTTCCATATTGAAGAATAATACCTTTTACTTTTAACACTCCATATTTCATACCCATATTTGGAACTCAATGTTTTATTGAGAAGAGAGGTAGGATTCTTAATGAAATTCAGAGCAAATTTAGCCCTCAAAGGGCCAATCTTCTCCACAATCGACTGCACACCACATCCACCTTTGTTCTTCGGCTTACACAAGACATCCCATGTAACATAATGAATGCCATAACTTCCATCCTTCTTATTCCATAAACAATTTCTTCACATTTTATCCAATTCATTCAAAAACCCCAAAGGAACTAATGAATGAGTAGATAAAAATATAGGTAGAGAAAGAAAGGACGAATTAAGCAAAAGTAATTTTCTAGAAAGTGAAATGAATTTGTTTCCCCACTCATTTAGTCTACTAGTAGGCTTTTCAATCAAATTATGGAAATATGAACTAACAAGCCTTCTTAAAGCAATTCTCACTCCCAAATACTCCATTTCACTAACCACCTTCAAACTCATAATTTTTGAAAGAGTTCAAACTTTCCTCCTTTTTACAGAATTTCCAAACAACATAGATGATTTGAGCAAATTTACCTTCTATCCGGTCCAGCTACTATAGTTCTTCAGAATGCATTTTACTTTCTTCAAGCTCTTACTATTAGCCTCAGAGAAAATAGCTATATCAACTGCATACATTGTGTGAGAGATCATTGGAGCATTTGGAGACACCTTCATATCGACCCTTCTGCCTCTTTGTTGACCTTATTTTTATATGAGGTCACTAGGACTAATACATATCCTAGATCAGCTTAGACTCTAGGATCAATCCAAATTCTAGATCAAACTTAAAAATTTAAACTAAAATCCAAGGCTAAAGGGCTCTGTCCTGAAACCCTTTTCCAAGGATTTTTTGAATATTTCAAATCCCAAGGAAATGACATCTAATTCAGAGTCTATCAATTGAACATTGAAAAGACATATATCTAGATTCTATCCTCCAAATTTGAGCTCATTCTGAGGCCCCTAACCTCAGAAATTGGATTGAAATTCAAAGGCTGTAAAACCTTTAAATATTTACGGCCTATGCCATTGGACCTGCTACCTAGTGGATTTTAATCTTAGAGCCCTCTCCAACCCTTTGATCATATCCATACCTTCAATCATGACTTGTTAAGCTTTATATTACATTTTAATGAGTTTAGTTTGACCCATAGTTGACCAGGGGTTAAAATGACCAAAATGCCTCTTAAGGGGAATTTTGAGGTTTCTTGAAATTTCAAAACAATCTTTTTAAACCAAACATGGGAATCTTATCCAATGCATTCTAAATATCATTAGAAATGCATTAGACCCAAACCCTAGCCCTTGGTCAACCCGGTTGACCAAGTCAACCTAGGTTGACCAAATAACCCTTTAAGGGTTAAATGAGCCAACTCAACATTTATGCCCAAATCAAATCATTTGAACCCTCAAATATATTCCAAAAGATATCCTAATCATGATCCAAATGTTTTCAAATTTTATTTTGGATTAAATCCAAGTTAGTTTGGTTAAATCACCAAGTCAACTCAACTAAATTTAGTCAAACTTTCTTTTACACATATATTGACATTCAAATTCTTCTTCCATGGCCTTGAACTTCGTCAAGACTACTCCAACCAATTAACATGAATATTTGACTACCACCTCATCAGTTAAAGTCATGGTTGACTGGTAAAACTAGTCAACAAAGTCAATAGGGATTAGAATGGTCAAACTTGGTCAAAATCCATCTTAAGATTAATTCTTTCTAATCCAAACCTATCCATGCATTTTGTTGGCTGAAAGGGACACTTGTAAGCAACTCAAAGCTTTCATCTCTTGGTCATTAAGGCTAGGTAATCATGAGAAGCTAGGGATAATGGCATATTTAACTCCAAGCTTTGGATTTTTGCTCTCTCATCCAAAACCTTCAATCCTAGCACTCTCCAGCTCTTGTCAAGGAGAACTTAGCCCCTCCATCTATAAATAAATCTCCCACAACCTTTAGAATGGTTGTTGCAAGCCTATGGATCCAAATTTGAGAAGAGAGAGAGAGAAGAAGGGAGAAAGGATAATGGTGTAGCATATCTAAAACCAGCAATCAAAATGATGTAGAACTACGTGATTAAAATGAGTGAAATAAATTATTGCACGATTTCTTGTTCTAGAGCATTAAGGATTTAATCATTAGCCGTTAGAACAAAAAAATAAAACTAGAGACGGATGCCTATGTTTAGGCTAAATCACTAGCCAAGCACTAGGACAAACAAGATAAACTAGCGATTCCTTGCACTTCTGCCACTACCTACAAGGTTAGAAAAATAAATAGAGAATTGAAAGGGAAGAAAAGTCAACCCTTACTTAGAGAGGAATCGTCGCCGGAGGAGCTCTTTTGAATTACCAAGGGTACCGGTAATGATGTGTAGAAGACGATTGAAGTAGCTTTTGAAAGAGAAAATCAGAGTAGTGGAGGAATGGCGGGTGTGAATCGACCAACGGTAGTCCACTTTCCTTTGACCCTTTGATCATCGAGAGTATCAACCAAGGTAATGTGGATCCTCTCCAAGTATTCTTCAACAGTAGATTCGTAGCCAAATCCCACGTCGAAGAAGGGGGAGCGGAGTACGTCGATATTGTCTTGATCGTCAAGCACTAAGCCCGAATCCCATGGGCGGACCTCCATTCATGCTTCTTAAGAAGTAGAGGTGTTGAAGTTGATGTAGTATTGCTGTCCTTGAAAGTTCCTTCCAAAGGATGAGGGCTTTCCTTTTGAAAATCAAGTGGGAAAGGCTGGGGGAAGTGGGCAGCCAAGTTAGGGGTTGGGAGGGAGATGTAAGTACGAGATGCGCCAAGAGGGGGGGTGAATTGGTATTTTAAAAATTTAACCCTACACAAGAGTTCTAATTTTTTTGTATTTTCAAAACATAATTTAACGACTAACGTGCGGAAGCAAATACAACGTTCACAACTACGAAATTGACAGTTCAATTTTGGATTTTACACTACAATATTTAAATACCGATTTTTCACCAAGCAATTAGAACGCACAAATTTAAAGCATGAAAAGTAAAGTACGGTAAACAGGAAAAAACACACCAGAGATTTTTATAGTGGTTCGGTCACTTGACCTACGTCCACTCCCCGGAGTCCTCTACTCCGGGATTTGCACTAATGAAAGTTGACTCTCCTTTTGCCCCCACAGCAAGGCGGAGAAGCCTTTACAATACTCACTTTCACCTCCCTCGGTGCGGCGGAATACCAAACGCTATGTCACCCTCCTGGTGACGGCAGCGGACCTTCTCCTTTTTCTCCCTCCTGGAGATGGCAGAGTACCTTGGCGATGTTGATCTTGAAGTGACTCTTCCCTCGAGAACGTTCTTGAAGCTTCCAAAGCCACAAGAGGAGCAAAGCATGCAGCTAGCTTGGAGCTACCGTGTGATCCCCTCACACTACTTCTCCCTCACGCTCAAGCTCACCTTCACCTTCCTCTCTCAAGGCCTAGATCTCTCCAAAAAAAAATTCTCTCTACGAATCTCCTTCTTCCTCTAAGCTTCTCACAGCAAAGGATTGATCAACAACTCCTCTAGAAAAATAATAAGTTGTTTTTTATATCAGGCTTCAGAAAACCCTAAAAAATTCAACTTTTGCATTTCTGTTCGTACAGTACGATTTATAATCGTACAGTACGATCAGTTCAATTACAGCTCCGTCCAGTACGAGTGCAGACGAACAGGTATCGAATTTTATTCATATCGTACTGTACGATATGTATATCGTACAGTACGATACTATTGATTCGTACTGTTCGTACGGGACGAACTGTGGGATGAACCTCGGGACGAAAGAACTCGTCTCTGTTAGTCATCCAGCACTCATTTAATCGTACAGTACGAATAGTGCTTTTCATGATATCGTCCTGTACGATAGGACTATCGTCCAGTACGATCAGTTCAAAATTTCTTGGGATCGTCTGGTACGATCGCTGGGACGAAGAAAATCGTCTCTGTCAATCGTCCAGCACTCCACCAGTCGTACAGTACGATCAGTTCATTTCTTGATATCATCCTATACGATACGAATATCATCCAGGACGAACAGAACATAAAACCTTGGTTTCGTCTGGTACGATCTCTGGGACGAATGAAATCGTCTCTGTCAGTCGTACAGTACGATATACGATCGTACAGTACGATCGACATATTAATTAGAAACCAACATTTATTTCCTGATTAGGGAGATAATTTTGGCAAGTTTTAATTAATCGTACAGTACGAATAGTATCGTACAGTACGATCAGTTCAGAAAATCAAATTTGAAAACTTACCAAACTTATTCTAGCGGCTAGGGTTTCACAATTACATATTATCGTACAGTACGATATGGATCGTACAGTACGATATGGATCGTACAGTACGATAAGTTTGTAAACATAAACATTTGGAAATTAGCCGTTAGCCTGAGTATTTTAATTAACCGTACAGTACGATCAATGATCGTACAGTACGATGTGTTTTAAAAAATTAATCATTTTAAAAGAAAAAATCTCCCCCTGTGTGTGTGCATTGTTGCTCCTTTCACATGCATGCTTCTGTGGCAGACTCAAAAAGAAAAATTAAAGAAATAAAAATTACAGACTCTTCAACATCCTATTCTACCCAATTTGAGTCTCCAGCAATCTTTAGCAGTGTGCATCTGACCTGAAATGTTAGTCCTCATATACAAAGATTAAACATTTGTAATCAAACGGAAGTCTATATGTACTCAGAAAGTATTAGTTGTCACCATCAAAATTAAGTGCTCGGGATCCTGGATTTCAACAATCTCCCCCTTTTTGATGGTGTCAAATAATATTTTCTGACGGACAGATGTGCTACACAAATATATATATATTTTTTCTTGTATATTTTTTTTTATTATAACAAAAAATAAAACAACAAGAAAAAAAAACAAATGAAGTGATAACATAAACAACCAAAAACAGTTAATAGTAAGTACAAACATAATACAGAACACACAGAAAAGTCTCCCCCTTTTGACAACACCAAAAAGGGAAGAAAAAAGAAAAAAAAACAAGTACACTGATAACAAACAGAAAATAGAAACAACTACAACAATCTAAAAATCTGGATCCTGATCCGGAGGTGGTGGTGGAGGGTCGGGAAACAGCTGGTGGTACTGATGAAGGGAGGCGAACTGGTGATCGATCGATTGGAAGCGCTCCCTAAACCATTTCATATCCGTGTCATGCTCCTGATGCTGCTGAGTAATGTGAGCATCCAACCGAGTCTCCAGACGATCAAGTCGTCGAATAATGTTGTCGTGAGGGTAGTCGGGAGGTGCAAGGCCAGGTGGTTGGATTGGTGGTGGCGGAGGTGCGTCAGCAGGAGCATCAGCCTCCTCGTCATCAAACTCGGGATCGGCGGGAGCGGCCCCCTGATGGAACAGGATACGAAAGGAGGCATCCGAGTAGAAGATAGGAAGGTGATCAGGAGGGAGCGGATAATGAAGCTGGTATTTTGCATCTAGAATGTAGCCTATGACATGCCCTAAGGCCAGGTTCAATTTACGACGGGCACCGGGACAGCGGAAGGCAGACAAGGTATGAATGTAGTCGAATACCATTTGGGCTTCATTGAATTTTGTGCCCGACATAATGAGATAGGTGACGACAGACAGTAGGGGAGTGATATGGATGCGATCTCCAGCCTTAGGTATAATAGATGTGCGTAGGACATGCTGGATAACGCGGGCATTTTGATTTAAGGTTTGGACCAGGGGTAGGTGTTGATTTGAGGGGACACCTCTAAGGGTCATATTTACGGACGTCCAATCATAGTCGTGGGAGATCATGGATTGGGGACGAGGACCGTCAGTGGACAGCCCGATGTGCTCAGCAATGTCATTGACGGTGATAACGACATTCTGTTTACAGACATAGGATGTGAAGGTAGTGTTTTCAAGGTTGACTCGGATGTTTGCAAAAAACTCAAATAATAGTTCAGAGTGGAATGGAAAAGCAAGAGTCAGAAGGAATTGAAGGCTAGTCGAGGCGAATAGATTCATCACCTCAAAATTTAGGGCGGCCTGATTGAGCATGCGGGAGGGAGTGAACTTTGCCTCCTTGATTTTGATATACGCTTTCTCATCCGCAGCTGAGAGAAAACGATCGTCGAAGCGCCGAGAGGAGGAAGAGCTCCCGACTATCATACGACCGCGCTTACTGGACCCAGACATTTTGGAAAAGAGGATTGGACGAATGAGGAAATTCAGAGGGATTGAAGGTGAGGAGAAATGGCTAAGAATTCCTCTCATTTTATAGAATTTGGGGTATATCGTACAGTACAATCGAGAATCGTACAGTACGATATGCGCAATAATGTCGTCTGGACGACGTTTCAGAAAAGTGAGTCAAATCGTACAGTACGATCAGTATCGTACTGTACGAACGTGAGTGTAAGGCGTTCGTCCCAACGAGTCGTCTGAACGACTTTTGACCAAAAGTGTTCGTACAGTACGAACAGGTGTTCGTACAGTACGATGGGCAATAATTTTCGTACCGGCCGATTTAAATTCGTCCTAATCCGTTTGCCACGTGTATCGTATCATACGATCGGGATGTTCGTACAGTACGATGACCAATAATTACTATCGTACAGTACGAGTAGTGAATCGTACAGTACGATGTGTATAAGACATGAAAGATCTGGATCGTGAATGGGAATGAACGGCTGAGATTTGAGTGATTGGAACCTGATCGTACAGTACGATAGTGTATCGTACAGTACGATTGTCAGAGAAGATCAAGGTTTGTGAGCAACATGGGAAGAGGATCAGGAGTCCAATTTTTTTTTGTTTGTTTTTTTTGTTTTTTTTGGTTTTAACAACAAAAACAAATCAACCACAAAAAATTTTTTTTTTTTTATTTTTTTTTTGTTTTTTTTGTTTTGTTACATTAGGCGTGAATGTCTATGACACCTAATTTGGTTCGTAGAGTGCTAAATGTGTCATAGCCTAATGGTTTTGTGAAGATGTCCGCCAATTAATCTTCAGTAGCAACGTGGTGCAGTTCAATATCGCCTTTGGCTACATGATCTCTAATGAAATGATGTCTAATGTCTATATGTTTGGTTTGTGAGTGTTGAATTGGATTTTTGGATATGCAAATTGCGCTAGTGTTGTCACACATGATCGGAATCGTTCCTACAGGTAGTCCTAGATCTACAAGCTGTTGTTTTAACCACAACACTTGTGCAACACAGCTACCTACCGCTATATATTCCGCTTCGGCGGTGGATAGGGCTACTGAATTTTGCTTCCTACTGGACCATGAAACTAATGATTGTCCAATGAATTGACAAGTGCCAGAAGTGCTTTTTCTATCTACCTTACAACCTGCAAAGTCTGAATCGGAGTATCCTAAGATTTCAAAAGAGGTGCTGTGTCTAGGATACCAAATTCCTAAGTTCGGGGTGCCTAGAAGATATCTGAGAATTCTTTTGATAGCAGTCATGTGAGATTCTTTCGGGTCAGCTTGAAAACGGGCACAGAGGCACATACTAAACATTATGTCTGGTCTACTGGCAGTCAGATAGAGAAGCGATCCAATTATTCCCCTATACCTCTTTTGATCTACAGACTTCCCACTGGGATCTTTATCCAATTGAATATCAGAGCTCATGGGTGTATTCATAGCCTTAGCATTGTCCATTTCATATTTTTTCAAAATATCGTTGACGTACTTAGACTGGCTAAGAAACGTTCCACCTTCCGTTTGTTTTACACTAAATCCAAGGAAGTAACTAAGTTCACCCATCATGCTCATTTCAAACTCGTCGCTCATTGTTTTTGAAAATTCATTACATAGGTTTTTCTCCGTCGATCCGAATAATATGTCATCTACATAAATCTGAACAATGAGTACTTCAATTCCTACCTTCTTCAAAAATAAGGTGGTGTCCACACTACCCTTTACAAAGCCTCTATCTAGTAGGAACGTACTAAGTCTTTCATACCAGGCTCTAGGTGCTTGTTTTAACCCGTACAGTGCCTTTTTCAGTTTAAACACGTGGTTTGGAAATTGTGCGTTTTCAAACCCCGGAGATTGCTCCACATACACATCTTCCTTGGTTACTCCATTCAGGAAGGCACTCTTTACATCCATTTGATACAGCTTAAAATCCCTAAAACAAGCAAAAGCTAACAGTACCCTGATGGCTTCTAGTCTAGCTACCGGAGCAAAGGTTTCTTCAAAATCTATTCCTTCAATTTGGTTATAACCCTTCGCTACTAGCCTAGCCTTATTTCTTACTACTATGCCTGAGTCATTCATCTTATTTTTAAAGACCCACTTAGTTCCAACCACACTTTGCTCTTTAGGCCTTTTGACTAATTCCCATACATCATTCCTAACGAATTGGTTCAACTCTTCTTGCATTGCTAGGATCCAAAATTCATCTCCTAAGGCTTGATCTATACTCGTGGGTTCAATCATAGATATGAATGCAGAATGGCTAACCTCTTTCCTAAGTCCATGCCTAGTTTTTACCCCTTCTGATGGGTCTCCTAAGATCAGCTCTCTAGGATGACTAGAAGAAAATTTCCAATCTTTAGGCAGATGTTCCTGAGGTTCCGCTCTAGTCTCTATGGTAATGGTTTCTACTCCCCGTATAACCTCAACTTCTTCTTCTTCATGATTAGGTTCAGATGTCTTATTGGATTCATCAAATACTACATGAGTGGACTCTTCTACTACTAGGGTTCTCTTATTGAATATTCTATAAGCTTTACCTACAGATGAGTAGCCTAGGAAAACCCCTTCATCTGATTTAGGATCGAACTTTCCTAAGGGTGACTTGCCATTGATTAGGATGAAGCATTTGCACCCGAAAACGTGTAAGTGGGAAAGATTGGGTGTCCTACCCTTAAGCAACTCATAGGGTGTCTTATTAAGTTTGGATCTAACATTTACCCTATTTAATACATAGCATGCGGTATTTACTGCTTCTGCCCAAAAGTATCTAGGGAGAGTGTATTCAGCTAACATAGCCCTAGCAGCTTCAACTAAAGTTCTATTCTTTCTTTCTGCTATTCCATTTTGCTGAGGAGTTCTAGGGGCAGAGAAATTATGTTCTATTCCAACCTCTTTACAAAACGATTCAAACTTATCATTCTCAAATTCCCCACCGTGATCACTATGAATTGTTGAAATTACACATCCTAATTTCCTTTGAATCCAAGTAGAGAAAATTCTAAATTCTTCAAATGACTCACTCTTATGAGCTAGGAATTTCACCCAAGTAAACCTAGAGTAGTCATCTACTATCACAAACCCATACAACTTCCCTCCTAGGCTGGCTGTACTAACAGGTCCGAACAGGTCCATGTGGAGAGTTTCTAGTGGCCTAGTGGTGCTGATATCCTTGATTGCATGAAATGAAGATTTAACTTGTTTTCCTAATTGGCAAGCATCACAAAGATGGTCCTTAGTAAAGTCTAACTTTGGTATGCCTCTAACTAAGTCTTTCTGAGTGATGTTCCTAAGTGTTTTCATACTAGCATGGCATAGTCTCCTATGCCATAGCCAAGAGTCATCTGCTATTGTTTTCAGACACAAGGAATTTGAGGTTTCAATGCAGTTCAAGTCTAACATGTAAATATTGTTTATACGTTTTCCTTCTAACACAAGTGAATCATTTAAACTAATCATGCATTTGTTAGACAAAAATTTTATATCAAAACCCTTGTCACATAGTTGACTTATACTTAAGAGATTGTGCTTTAAACCATCCACTAAAAATACATTCTCAATAATTAAATTTTTAGTATTTCCAATGTTACCTGAGCCCACCACTTTTCTGGTGGTGTTGTCTCCCAAAGTTACCTTGCCTCCTGACCTGGCCTCCAGTGTCACGAACTGCTTCATGTCTCCTGTCATGTGTCTTGAGCAGCCACTGTCCAGGTACCACATGCTCTCACTAGGTCTTTTGTGAGAACATCCCTACAATGTCAATCATGGATTAGCTTTGGGAACCCAAGTGAGTTTGGGTTCCACATCATGCTTATATGAATGAAATGTATGCATGTTATGCTGTGATGATTGCAATTTTGGTCTCCACACTAGATGTGTCCTATAGTGAATTGAGCACGTGCGAGCTATGTGACCTAGCATGCCACAAGAATAACATCTAACACCTGGAAATGGGTTCACTAATCTACGAGGGTGGTAGAGCCTATTTCTGGGTTTGAATGATGCATGCCGTGCTGGTTTTGAGTGAGATGATTCACATGGTGGAGGATGAAAGAATTCAGCAAACGTGGGAGGTTTTTTGTTATTCTCGTATGCATGAAGTTTTTCATTTAAGAATTTGTTCTCTTGGTTAAGACTAGCATATTCGAATCTCAATGCATGCTCACTACTACTAAGTTCCCCTGATAGTTCTTCTAGTTCCTTAAATGCATTATCTAATTCAACATGTGATGATTTCAAGGTTTCATGTGCAGTGGTTAACTCAATATGCTTCTTGTTTAATGCATCGTATTCATCAAGCAACGACATATGATCTCTATCTAAGTCAGAAATTTTTTTTACTACACTAGCATGTTCCTTTTGTAAAGTACTAAACTCAGTATTAAGACTAGCATGCTTTTTCTTCAATTTTCTATACGAGTCATGGATTTTTTCAGAAATAACAAGCAGTTCATCGTAAGACAGTTGACATACCTCATCTTGATCTGATTGATCAAGATTATTATTAGTCATAAGACACAGATTTGTTACCTCCTCCTCTGCTTCTTCTTCCGATGAGTCTGAGGCAGAGTCGGCCCAAAAAGCTTTCTGAGTTTTAAACTTGCCCTTCTTGAACTTAGATCTTTCCTCACCCTTCTCCTTGGTTTGATGAGTTTTGATGTTGGGGCAATCAGCTCGGAGATGACCGGGTTTCCTGCACTCAAAGCAAATTGTTTCAGATGCAACCTTAGTATACTTTGAGTTCTTACCTTTGTTCCAATTGCTTTGATGATGGCGCTGCTTTCTTTTCAGAAAATTTTTGAACTGACGAGTCATCAAAGCTATGTCGTCATCTTCCTCCGCTGCTGAGCTGTCACTTTCAGAATTGTTTGCTTTTAAAGCCACTGCTCGCTCCTTTTTCTTTTCACCTGCATCACTTTGTCGTTGACTCACTCCTTGCTCGTAGGCAATGAGTGACCCAAGCAAATTATTAATAGAATAAACATTTAGGTCTTTTGACTCAGTTATTGCAGTGATTTTAGCATCGTATGAGCTAGGCAAACATCGCAGTATTTTGTTTACTTTTTCTGAGTTAGACAACTCTCTTCCTAAAGCATGCAGTGATGTTACAATCTGGGTGAATCGAGTGTACATGTCAGTTATAGTTTCACTAGGTTTCATGCGGAACAGTTCGTAATCATGTAACAGTATGTTCAACCTAGATTGTTTGACCTCACTAGTTCCTTCGTACGTGATACACAGTTTGTCCCAAATTTGTTTACCAGTAGTACACGTTGATACTCGCATATAGTCTTCTGATTTTAATGCGCAAAAGAAACAGTTTAGACATTTAGCATTCAGTTGTGCAAATTCTCTATCCTCAATGCTCCATTCATTAAATGACAGTTTAGTTTTCACTCCATTCAACATACGAAACGGTGCAGAATAACCTTCTTGGACTAACATCCACATGCGGTAGTCTAAAGACTGTAAAAATGTAGACATGCGTATTTTCCAAAAATCAAACGGTATGTTGTCAAACAAAGGTGGACGAGTTATGGAGTAACCCTCCGTAGTGTTACGGTTACCAAATTGAGCCATGGATCTTACGTTTCTAGGTTTTCTAAAACACTATTTTGAAACCCCTCTCTGATACCACTTATAAGTACGAGATGCGCCAAGAGGGGGGGTGAATTGGTATTTTAAAAATTTAACCCTACACAAGAGTTCTAATTTTTTTGTATTTTCAAAACATAATTTAACGACTAACGTGCGGAAGCAAATACAACGTTCACAACTACGAAATTGACAGTTCAATTTTGGATTTTACACTACAATATTTAAATACCGATTTTTCACCAAGCAATTAGAACGCACAAATTTAAAGCATGAAAAGTAAAGTACGGTAAACAGGAAAAAACACACCAGAGATTTTTATAGTGGTTCGGTCACTTGACCTACGTCCACTCCCCGGAGTCCTCTACTCCGGGATTTGCACTAATGAAAGTTGACTCTCCTTTTGCCCCCACAGCAAGGCGGAGAAGCCTTTACAATACTCACTTTCACCTCCCTCGGTGCGGCGGAATACCAAACGCTATGTCACCCTCCTGGTGACGGCAGCGGACCTTCTCCTTTTTCTCCCTCCTGGAGATGGCAGAGTACCTTGGCGATGTTGATCTTGAAGTGACTCTTCCCTCGAGAATGTTCTTGAAGCTTCCAAAGCCACAAGAGGAGCAAAGCATGCAGCTAGCTTGGAGCTACCGTGTGATCCCCTCACACTACTTCTCCCTCACGCTCAAGCTCACCTTCACCTTCCTCTCTCAAGGCCTAGATCTCTCCAAAAAAAACTTCTCTCTACGAATCTCCTTCTTCCTCTAAGCTTCTCACAGCAAAGGATTGATCAACAACTCCTCTAGAAAAATAATAAGTTGTTTTTTATATCAGGCTTCAGAAAACCCTAAAAAATTCAACTTTTGCGTTTCTGTTCGTACAGTACGATTTATAATCGTACAGTACGATCAGTTCATTTACAGCTCCGTCCAGTACGAGTGCAGACGAATAGGTATCGAATTTTATTCATATCGTACTATACAATATGTATATCGTACAGTACGATACTATTGATTCGTACTGTTCGTACGGGACGAACTGTGGGACGAACCTCGGGACGAAAGAACTCATCTCTGTCAGTCGTCCAGCACTCATTTAATCGTACAGTACGAATAGTGCTTTTCATGATATCGTCCTGTACGATAGGACTATCGTCCAGTACGATCAGTTCAAAATTTCTTGGGATCGTCTGGTACGATCGCTGGGATGAAGAAAATCATCTCTGTCAATCGTCCAGCACTCCACCAGTCGTACAGTACGATCAGTTCATTTCTTGATATCATCCTGTACGATACGAATATCGTCCAGGACGAACAGAACATAAAACCTTGGTTTCGTCTGGTACGATCTCTGGGATGAATGAAATCGTCTCTGTCAGTCGTACAGTACGATATACGATCGTACAGTATGATCGACATATTAATTAGAAACCAACGTTTATTTCCTGATTAGGGAGATAATTTTGGCAAGTTTTAATTAATCGTACAGTACGAATAGTATCGTACAGTACGATCAGTTCAGAAAATCAAATTTGAAAACTTACCAAACTTATTCTGGCGGCTAGGGTTTCACAATTACATATTATCGTACAGTACGATATGGATCGTACAGTACGATAAGTTTGTAAACATAAACATTTGGAAATTAGCCGTTAGCCTGAGTATTTTAATTAACCGTACAGTACGATCAATGATTGTACAGTACGATGTGTTTTAAAAAATTAATCATTTTAAAAGAAAAAATCTCCCCCTGTGTGTGTGCATTGTTGCTCCTTTCACATGCATGCTTCTGTGGCAGACTCAAAAAGAAAAATTAAAGAAATAAAAATTACAGACTCTTCAACATCCTATTCTACCCAATTTGAGTCTCCAGCAATCTTTAGCAGTGTGCATCTGACCTGAAATGTTAGTCCTCATATACAAAGATTAAACATTTGTAATCAAACGGAAGTCTATATGTACTCAGAAAGTATTAGTTGTCACCATCAAAATTAAGTGCTCGGGATCCTGGATTTCAACAGGAGACTTGTTTGTGGAGCTACGGTTAGGGTTAGGATGGTTTAAAATTTCCAAACTTGAAATTTAATTTCAGATTTTGAAATTTGGGTGGGAATTAGAAGAGGAAATAGGATGTATTGATTGAAGGAAGATTGGGGAGAGAGAAGGGGAGAAGGGGGGGGGGCATGAGCAAGGGGCCGGCGGCATTAATGGGGTGGGGAGGGGATTTGGGTGATTGATTGGAGTTTCTAAATTAGGATCTAGGGAATCGGAAAGAAATAATTAAATCCCATTCAATTAAAATTTGATTTGAATGAGATCTCAAAACTTTCCTAAAATAGATTTCATATAGTAGGAAAGATTTTGAATTTTAAATTATTGAGTTTGAATTCAAAATTTAATCCCAAATATGATTAATCCATATTAGGAAACAAGAGAAAGAGGAGGGGGAGGGGTAGGCAAGGGCGGCGGCTTGGGTGGAGGGAGGAGGCTGTCGGGTGGGAGGTGGGGGAATGGGTCGTGGGGTTGTAGGGGAGGTGTGGGGGCTGTTTTGAAAGGGGGGGCCGGCGGCTCTTGAGGAGGGGGATGGATGATGGGGAAAGGTGGTGGTGATTTGGAAGGGGAGACAAGCACAAAGACTAGAACCATGAACCCGACATGTCTAAGTTGGTGGGTGATGCATCCTTCTTTCTCCCTCTCTTAGGGATCCTCTTTACTAACTCTCAACTCTCAATATCAAGATAAGAGTGCAGGAAAATTTTTTAATAATCATTCATTGACTTCAAAAAATACATAGAAGGGCTTTAAATAGCCTCACACAAAGACACAACATAAAGACGACGATGCCCTCCGGGCTTACAAACAAGTATAAGGGTAAAATAGGGAAATAAAACATAGGAACTAAACATAGAACTAATGAAAGAAACAAAGACCCAACAGGACTCAAAAATATAAAGACTCGATCGTGGCCATAGATCGACCGCCACGCCTTCGATACACTTTCCATGTAGAGATGTCCTCATCATTCTCCTGGGGTGGAAGAAAGCTCGACTCCGTCGAGTAAGTAGCTCTGGTGCTATCATAAATCTCCAATGCATCAGGGTCCACCTGCTGCAACTCCTCACGATCCAACCAAGTATCCTCAGACTCGGGCTTACCTCTCCACCTGATCAAGTACCTCTGTCGTCCACCCTCCCTTGTAGAAATGACTTCATCGCTCAGAATCGCGTCCACGTTTTCTTCCATAGGTGATTTAGGGATATCTGGTAGTGGAGGTAGGTTAGGGATCTCACAAGGTGGGTTCACACAAGGCTGTTGTATGAGCGGGTTTGGTGGATTGAAATTCGGACCTTCATATGCAACTAAATCTTCTATGTTAAAGGAGGGATTGATGTTGAACTCAGCAGGAAGGTCTACCACATACACATTATCGTTGATTTTCTTAATTATCTTGAATGGACCAGCACTCTTAGCATGCAATTTCTTAACCGTTCCCTGCGGGAACCGTTCCGGACGAATCCGCACCATCACAGAGTCACCAACATCAAAAGTTTTAAATTTTTGTTTCAGATCAGCATGTAATTTGTAATCATTATTGCTCTTTTCAATTTATCGTGCAATTTTTTTATGAAGTTCATGCATATGTGATGCAAATGATGATGCAGACTCCGAAATCCTGTACCTAGGGCACATGGGTATAAGATCTAACGGCTGCCTAGGTTTGAACCCATAAATAATTTCAGAAGGACTCAGGCCAGTGGTTTGGTTCACAGAATTATTATATGCAAACTCAGCAGTAGGTAAAATAGAATCCCAATCCTTAATATGTTCGCCGACCAGAGACCGTAACAGATTTCCTAAGCTCCTATTAACTACCTCCGTCTGACTATCAGTCTGTGGATGAAAGGCCGTAGAGAATTATAATTTAGTATCTAATTTCATCCAAAGGGTTTTCCAAAAATAGCTAGTGAATTTGACATCCCTATCTGATACGATGGTCTTAGGGAGACCATGTAGACGGACAACCTCATTGAAATAAAGCTTGGCGATGTGGGAAGCATCAGATGTTTTGCAGCAAGGTATGAAATGAGCCATTTTGGAAAATCGATCAACTACGACACATATGGCATCATTTCTACGAATTGTCTTGGGCAGGCCTAAGATGAAATCCATACTAACATCCTGCCAAGGACAACTAGGGACAGGAAAAGGAGTGTAAAGGCCAGTGTTCTGTTTACGCTGTTTGGCTAACTGACACGTGTGACATCGACTAACCATCCTACCAATGTCTCTCTTCAGACTAGGCCAAAAGAAACGATACTCCACGGCTTCTATAGTTTTGTCTCGTCCGAAGTGCCCAGCGAGGCCTCCGGCGTGGAGTTCCCAGATAAGAAATTCTCTAAGGGAGGTGCCAGGAATGCAAAGCTTTTTAGCTTTGAAAAGGTAACCATCCTCTAGAAGGAAGTCATCCACAAGGCGTGGGCTGCATGTGGACAAGAGAGAGTAGGTCTCTTTGAAATCGGGGCAGTCCAGATAGTCCCTCTTTATTTGGTCGAAACCCACAACTTCAGCTTTCATCTCAGTGGCAGTCATCATACGACGACTGAGAGCATCGACAGCTTTATTTTTGACTCCCGCCTTGTGTCTAAGGGTGTAAGTGTACTCTTGAAGGAACTCTACCCAACGACCGTGGCGTGCATTCAATTTCTTTTGGGAGTTGATGTAACGCAGAGCTTCGTGATCTGAGAAGATGACGAACTCTTGCGGGAGCAAGTAGTGTCGCCAATAGCGGAGGGATTGGATCACAACGTAGAACTCTTTGTCGTAAGTAGAATATCACTGCCTAATGTCATTCAGCTTCTCGCTAAAGTAAGCTACTGGGTGACCTTCCTGGGATAGGACTCCTCCAATTCTGACTCCCGAAGCATCGCATGTCACTTCGAAGATCTTGGAGAAATCAGGAAGTCTCATCACTGGGGCTTCCACCATTTTCTTCTTAATCTCATCGAAAGCTCGGGTGGCGGCCGGGGTCCAGTGAAAATCACCCTTCTTAAGATAGTCAGTGATAGGAGATATGATAGTGCTGAAATTTCGGATAAATCTCCTATAGAAGGTGGCCAATCCGTGGAAGCTGCGGACTTCCCGAATGTTCTGAGGAAGAGGCCATTCAATGATGGCTTTCACTTTTTCAGGGTCAGTAGAAACCCCTTGAGTTGACACGATAAAACCTAAAAAGATGACTCGATCGACAAGGAACGTACACTTCTTAGGATTCGCGTACAATTGTTCTTTCCTTAAGACCGAACAGACTTGCTTTAGGTGGTCCAGGTGTTGTTCAACAGAATGGCTATAGATAAGAATATCGTCGAAGTAGACAACGACAAACTTACCCATAAAAGGGCGTAACACCTGGGTCATGATTCTCATAAAAGTGCTCGGGGCATTACTCAACCCGAAAGGCATGACCAACCACTCGTATAGACCATCCTTGGTCTTGAAAGCAGTCTTCCACTCATCACCAGGTCGGATCCGGATCTGGTGGTATCCACTCTTGAGATTGATCTTGGAGAAGAGAGTGGCACCCGTCATCATATCTAGCATATCATCTAATCTTGGAATAGGGAAACGATATTTGACGATGATTTTGTTGATAGCACGGCTATCAACACACATTCTCCAAGATCCGTCCTTCTTGGGAGTAAGAAGGGCGGGCACCGTGCAGGGGCTAAGACTCTCCTTAATGAAACCTCGCTGCAGTAACTCATCGACCTGCTTCTTAAGTTCGACATGCTCTGTGGGGTTCATGTGATAGTGTGGCAGGTTAGGGAGGGAGGCTCCAGGGACTAAGTCTATTACGTGCTGAATGTCTCTAAGGGGAGGTAATTGATCCGGGAGATCTTCAGGGAAGACATCAGCAAACTACCCTAGGATAGGTTGGACTTCCTGAGGAATAGGGTCAACAGATTCTGTGGGAATCTCATGACCTACTAATGCGTACAGAGGTGCGCCTCGGGTAATTTCAGAGTTCAGAACTTTAGCGGTGACTAAGTTCAGTCCTTTCTTGGACTTGAGGGGGTAGGGTTTGGGTTCTTCCTTGACCCGGGGCTGCGATGGTAACAGTTTAATCTTTTTACCCGCATGTTCAAACACGCAGGTGTTTGAACTCCCATAGATGTGGACATCATTATCAAAAATCCAAGGTCGCCCTAATAGAATCTGTCCCACATCCATAATTAGAACATCACACCACACATTCTCCTTATAAGTGGCAAAGGAGATAGGTACGAGACTTCGTTCTTTCACCTCCAAGGCAGTGGAGTTGACCCAAGCTACCTTATATGGATTGGGGTGAGGAACGGCAGAAAGACTTAATTTGGACACCATGCTGGAGGAGACAACATTGATGTAACTGCCACTATCTGTGATGACTTTACAGTTTTTATCTTTGATTTTGGTGTAGGTATGAAAGATAGAAGTCCTACGCCAGTCATCGGATGTAACGGGGTGTGACAGTGCACATCTCACCACACAGATGGGAGATGTGTCCAACTTCTGAAGACAGTGAAGGGCGGCGGTGTCATTGTCCTCCTCGAAGAAGTCACCTTCTTCCTCTACTTGATGGACCTGATCAACCTAGGGCTCAAAATCCTCCTCAGTAATTTCCTCAATGATAGAGACTTTGTAGGGACTGGAGCACTGAGAAGCGATATGTCCATACCCCTGACATCGAAAGCACTTGGTCCCGGGACTGCATCGAGGGGTATCCGGAGTGGGAGGTTTGTTTCTAAAATCAGGTCGGGGGGTTGGGTGACCCGTAGGTGGTCGGGTCACATTCCCAGGAGTGGGTCGTGCAGTGGTAGAGTGAGGAGTGGCACTACCGGAAGGCCTGTAGGAGGGTCTAGAGTCATGTGAACGGCTCGGGTGCTGGGAGCGGGTCTCCTCTAAATCTAACACTAAACTGTAGGCATTTTCCAGGGTAGTGACATTCTGGGTAAATAACTCGTTGCGAAGATCCTCTCGCAACCCGGTACGAAACATAGACAAAATCTGTGCGGGGGTGGTAGAGGTCTCCCCTTTGCATCGAATTAAGTAATCATCGAAGGAGGCGATGTACTCTTTGACTGGTTTATTTCCCTGGGTTAGCCTATTCCATCTATCCAATAACCTAGGGAAGTACGAGGGAGGCAAGTACTTCTGCTTAAGTTCACGTTTCATAGATGGCCAATCATTGATGGGGTAATCATTCCTAGCCTCTCTAAGACTCTCTAAGTTTGACCAAAATTGGCTTGCCCTACCAGTGAGTTTCATTTCCGCAAAACTAACCTTTCTTGCCTCAGAAATATTATACCACTTGAAGAAACTATCTATACCTTTGACCCAGTCCAGGAAGAGCTGGGGATCGAGGGTGCCATCAAAGGTAGGAGCATCAACTTTAATATTCTTCATAAGTGGTATATCAGGATCATGACGGGGGTCATGTCCATAGTGTGGAGTGCGATGATTGGCACGATGTTGCCGCTCATCAGGGTAGGTGTCATCCCCATACATGGACGGTGGTCTAGAAGGGGTGTAGGGAATAGGGTGCTCTCGTGTACACTCAAGTGTATCAAATCATTCAGTGGTGTCCCTACAAAGTTCGGCTAGGTCAGCTTGATTTTCTTTGAGCTGCTGGCTAATGTTATTCATTTGCCCTACCAACAAGTCTAAAGTCCTTCCAAGTTGTTCAGGATCCATACCTAGACACTAGGTGACACTTAGGGTGAGTTGGGATAGAGGGCAGCACCTATTTGTGAAGAAAAACTTCCTAAAATGTCACTAGATGGTGCAGAATTTACTTGGATAGCAAACTACTAAGAGGAGTTAAGCAACCTAGACAACTAGTGAGGTGGCTAGGTTAAGGACAGCACTTAACCACTTGATAAACAATCTTAACAACCACTAAATGCATGCAGGAATGCAGTGGACAGCAAACATAAAATGTAAATAAATTATTTTAAATGACCATATGCATGCAACAATTTTTAAAACTAGTTAGAACAACTCCTAGGAAGATGTCTAGCATGCAAAACTAGAGCAAACCATGCTCTGATACCAGATGATGTAGAACTACGTGATTAAAATGAGTGAAATAAATTATTGCACGATTTCTTGTTCTAGAGCATTAAGGATTTAATTATTAGCCATTAGAACAAAAAAATAAAACTAGAGATGGATGCCTATGTTTAGGCCAAATCACTAGCCAAGCACTAGGACAAACAAGATAAACTAGAGATTCAACATCATCCGTAATGATAAGAATTCATTCAAAATCCCTACTTTAACAATGAGATTAGCAATATAGAAAATCAATAACTCATCCCCTATGTTCACTAGGCTTTAGCAAGATTTAAGTGGAGCGATTCCTTGCGCTTCCGCCACTACCTACATGGTTAGGAAAACAAATAGAGAATTGAAAAGGGAAGAAAAGTCAACCCTTACTTAGGGAGGAATCGTCGCCGGAGGAGCTCTTTTGAATTACCAAGGGTACCGGTAATGATGTGTAGAAGACGATTGAAGTAGCTTTTGAAAGAGAAAATTGGAGTAGTTGGAAAAATGGCGGGTGTGAATCGACTAACGGTAGTCCACTTTCCTTTGACCCTTTGATCGTCGAGAGTATCAACCAAGGTAATGTGGATCCTCTCCAAGTATTCTTCAATAGTAGATTCGTAGCCAAATCCCACGTCGAAGAAGGGGGAGCGGAGTATGTCGATATTGTCTTGATCGTCAAGCACTAAGCCCGAATCCCATGGGCGGACCTCCATTCATGCTTCTTAAGAAGTAGAGGTGTTGAAGTTGATGTAGTATTGCTATCCTTGAAAGTTCCTTCCAAAGGATGAGGGCTTTCCTTTTGAAAATCAAGTGGGAAAGGCTGGGGGAAGTGGGCGGCCAAGGTAGGGGTTGGGAGGGAGACTTGTTTGTAGAGCTAGGGTTAGGGTTAGGATGGTTTAAAATTTCCAAACCTGAAATTTAATTTCAGATTTTGAAATTTGGGTGGGAATTAGAAGATGAAATAGGATGTATTGATTGAAGGAAGATTGGGGAGAGAGAAGGGGAGAAGGGGGGGGGGGGGCGCAATGAGCAAGGGGCCGGCGGCATTAATGGGGTGGGGAGGGGATTTGGGTGATTGATTGGAGTTTCTAAATTAGGATCTAGGGAATAGGAAAGAAATAATTAAATCCCATTCAATTAAAATTTGATTTGAATGAGATCTCAAAACTTTCCTAAAATAGATTTCATATAGTAGGAAAGATTTTGAATTTTAAATTATTGAGTTTGAATTCAAAATTTAATCCCAAATATGATTAATCCATATTAGGAAACAAGAGAAAGAGGAGAGGTAGGGGTAGGCAAGGGCGGCGGCTTGGGTGGAGGGTGGAGGCCGTCGGGTGGGAGGTGGGGGAATGGGTCGTGGGGTTGTAGGGGAGGTGTGGGGGCTGTTTTGAATGGGGGGGGGGGGGGGGGGGGGGGGGGGGGGGGGGGGCTCTTGAGGAGGGGGATGGAGGATGGGGAAAGGTGGTGGTGATTTGGAAGGGGAGACAAGCACAAAGACTAGAACCACGAACCCGACACGTCTAAGTTGGTGGGTGATGCATCCTTCTTTCTCCCTCTCTTAGGGATCCTCTTTACTAACTCTCAACTCTCAATATCAAGACAAGGGTGCAGGAAAATTTTTTAATAATCATTCATTGACTTCAAAAAATATATAGAAGGGCTTTAAATAGCCTCACACAAAGACACAACATAAAGACGACGATGCCCTCCGGGCTTACAAACAAGTATAAGGGTAAAATAGGGAAATAAAATATAGGAACTAAACATAGAACTAATGAAAGAAACAAAGACCCAACAGGACTCAAAAATATAAAGACTCGATCGTGGCCGTAGATCGACGGCCACGCCTTCGATACACTTTCCATGTAGAGATGTCCTCATCACAAAAGCTCTTGGGCCCTTGATGAAAGTTGTAGAGGATTCAAATACCTTTCCAACAAGCCCAAGAACATCAAATTCCGACATCTGGATTTTAAGTTATTCCAAATTTTCTATCAAACTTCAATTTGAAATAGCTAAAAATCTACAACACTTGAAGCCTCCAAACTTCAGGTGTTGGAAGATTAGGTTACCATAAACCTATGTTTCAAATTTCGTCCAATTTGGATGAGTATTTTGAAAGTTATGACTATTTGAAGTTTTAGTTCATTTTGAACTAAACAGCTCTGGATGAACCAGAGCCGTCCGATCATCCCTTATGCATGATCGAACGGCGCCGATGCTGCTACGTCACCCCAGTCCAGAAGGCATGCTGTGCCCAAATTTTTAATTAAATTGATTTAAAAAATCAATTTAAGCTGTCAGAACTTCTAAAATTTATAGAAAATCTATTTCTTCACCAAATTTTGTGTTCTAGGGCTCGTTGGAATGGTCTTGAGCTCTATTATTTATTAAAATTGACCACCGTATAATGAGTTATTTGGGTTTATTTGAAATCTAAATTTTGCAATTTTCTCATAATCCAGTGATCAAATTGAGGCCAAATTTTGGTGAAATGTTTTTGAGTATCTTAGGCATATGTTGTATTTTTCCTAGGACCAGATGCTCGAAGGATATCTGTGAGATGAATTTTCAAAGTAGTGGGTCCATTTTGGACCCAAAACTTTGAAAATTCATAACTCTCCAAATTGGTAGAATTAGGTTATCTATTTACTGTGGTGTGCATGCATATGTCTCAGGGTTAGATGACCAAAATTTCAATCCCAATTGAGCAATGGAGACAATTAGGAAAAATAATTAAGGAAATAGTCTAAAAAATTTAGAAAAATTATAAGAAATTGTATACACCCCCAATTGGGGTGAAACTTCAGAACTTTAAATTTAGTGATATTATATACCTTAGGTCCAAATTTCACTTAATTTGGAGGTCATTAGGTCAGAAAATTAGGTTACTCAAAATTTAGCCCCATTTTGAACTCAAAAACTTCAAAAAATAATAATAAATCAAAATTTAATCCAAAAATTATAAATAATATATTAAACTGACCACATTTTAATTCTCTATTTAACAAACATAAAATCTCCATCACTAGACTTGTAATATTACTTTAATTTAAGTTTTAATGAAAATAAACAATTAATTATATAAAATAATTAGAAAATATTAAAAATGTCAAATAAATTCTAAACACCTAAAGAACACTCTCATGGGTCATCCCTGAACTTTGGGAGTGATTTCATACAGTTTAGGATGAGTTTAGAACAAAACAATCAAAACCTCCTTAATTAAATGATTTAAATAATCAAATAATTAACCAAACTCTGAAAAATCATAATTAATTCATTTTAAATCCAAAAATTTCAAATAATATATCAAATTAACCAGAATACAAACCTTAATCAAAGAAAATTGAAATCACTTCAAATTAAAAAGTAAATCAAGAAGTTCTAGCTTGACTCTTTTACCCCATTGATTAATTCTTTTTTTTTGAAGAGATACATATAGCATTGAAAAAGAAAAACGATTACAAACTAGAAAACAGAAGCAAAAACTAGCCCTTTGAATCTATTATAATGGATATGTTGTCCAGTAATTCCCATTTTAAACCCTTTGGGGTGATGGGGACACCAAGTTTTAAAACAACCTAAAAGGTTGATTAGTGTCCCAGAGTTCCTGAAAGGAAGAAAATAAGAACTAGTAAGAACCCCATATAACATTATTTTAAATTCCCAAAGGCATAAAACAACTAAAAAAGAAACAACAAAATAAGAAAACACAACTACAAGAAGAACCCAAAAAAAAAATAATTGTAAACATGTAAACTCCCAAAGAGCCATCTCCAACAAGCAACAAAGCCACAACTACTAGCCAATGAATTGGCTCTGAAGCTTCCCTCCTAGAAGCCCCTCCCCCACACCAATCCGCATAAACGGTCATCTTGCTGAAGCGGAAAACAATTCTGCCCCAACCAACTTCTATTCCGAACTCCTCTTCCTCAGGCAGCATTCAATAGGACCTAAGAATTTAAGTTGTTTAGTGTTTTTTTGTTTAACACTATGCAAGCTTAAATTCTTATTATTATCATTAACAAAAGAAGGAGTTGAACAAAACTTAGAAACTTTACAAGCAGGAGAATGAACCAAAAGATCCAGCTGATCGGACCCTTGCTTATTAACCTCCTTGTCAATAAAACAAGAATTAATCAGGTTACCTTCACCACTTTCCCCTTGCAATCTGATACCATCTTCCACAACCGCCTGCATAACACCTTTTGCTAGATTTCCTTGTTTAGTAAGCTCCACGTCTATAAAATAAAAACTAACCGAGGTACCTTCAGCACCTTCTGCTATCAACCTGATGGCATCTTCCATAATCGATTGCATGACAATTTCTGGAATCTTCTTTTCAGATGACCCTCTATCACTTCCTGTAACAATACAAGAAGCTCTAACAACCGGTTCTTGGACAGCATTAGCATTCTGAACCTCAACAGCATTGACCAAATCACTTGACTTGTCAAGATTTAGCACATTAAACTTGTTTGTAGAATCCAACTTCACACCCGCATAATGCTCTTTAGGTCTCTCATAATTCCTATGCTTCACAGATTCAGCATTTTGGACACCATTAACAAATTTCCTATTAAGCTTTTTAAACTTCAAATGCATCCAAGGACCAAATATGTTCTTACAAGTAGAGAGATCAGATTTTCCTTCCACTACCTTCGTAGCCTTACTTGTAGCCTCTCCCTTCTCTAGGCAATCCATATTCTTTGCTTCTATAATGATATCCCCTTGATTCCTTAAACCAGAGCACACTCCCACAACATGGCCAATCTTACCACACTTGAAACAAAAAAAAGAGATCTTTTCATATTCCATTTTCTGGAACAATTTACCATATAATCCTTCAGTCCAAACTCCATGAGATAAAGTAGAGTCAAGATCTATACGAAAACAGGCTCTAGCAAATTCCCGCCTCCCCCATTTAAGCATGTTCCCATCCAAAAACATAGGAGTTCCTATCTTGGACACAATCTTAACAATATTGGTCTCATCCCAACAATGCAAAGGTAAATGAGGAAAACGAATCCAAATTGGAGAGGATAGACCCTTCAATGACAACGAAGAAAATTGAGGCGTCCATTTATCCATTCCAATAACATGATATCCCACATACCAAGGTCCGCCACTAAGAACTTCCTCCATAGCTTGGGTTGAATGGAAAGAGCACAATATCTAATCAAGACCCAATGAGGTAAGATGAAAGCTTCCAAATCTACTCCATTGCCTTCTCAACTCAATACTACAAATGGAAAAAGGAATTTTTTTACCAAAGACCTTAACAACAAGAGATTTTTGTAGACGTTGGAAATTCTCACATTCCCTATGAGCATTAAGTTTAATAACACCATCACTTTCTAAATCATCCGAATTATTCTCAACAAAATTAATTCTTATGTGCTGATTTCTCACCCACACATTACCAGATTCAACCTCTTGGTTAGCTGCTTCTTTCGTCAAAAAATCAGAACCACCTGTAACTTCTGAATAAGAATTCTCAACCGCATTTTTTGAATTTAGACTTCCCTTATTTTCTATAGAAATAATAAGATTTTTCAGAATTGAAGAAGGGATCAAGAAACGATTAACCTTTAAATTAAAACCTGATGATGTAGATGCTTCGAAGTCATTGGCTTGAGCATCAGACGCAATTCCCGCCCCTGGTGAAGAATGGGAAACCTTAGGAGAACCAATCTTCTTCTTCTCATTTGAGATCTGAATGGTTACAATTCCTTTGCCCTTTCCTTCCACCGGAGATGGATCACGAGCAGGAGGAATGCGACCTTCATCAATCACCAAAGGCCGTTGTTTAAACCTTACGAAACTGTAATCATTCCGTTCTAAATTGCTTCTACCTTTTGATCCCCAACGAAGGTTAGGAATCTTGGTAGAAAGGGGATTAGAGGTATTCCGGTCATCCGAAGATGACCGGCGACCCTCCGCCACCATAACGTAGCCAACCAGGAAATGAGGATTTGGAATTTTTGAAAAAAATTGAGTTTTTCTCTCACTAAAATCTTGGAGCTTCTCTCACTAAAATCCTAAGCTTCTTCAACTGATTAATTCAGGGGTTAATGTCAAAGCCTAGATTTGGCAAAATTTAAAATTTGAAGTTGATTTTAGAAAAGGCTGAATTTACAGTTACGATGATAGCCCGGGGCCCGATCTGGGAGGTTGACCAAGAGGCTTCGCAGGAGGATGTTGGGACAATTTCCTCTCCAATAGTTATAGGAACTACTATAATTGATAAAAATAAAAAAAGAGATACTTTTGTAGAGAGGAAATGTGATGATGATAGATCTGTACAAATGAAGGATGGTGGCTCAAAACCACTATCCCCTTTGATGTTATCTGACTTTTACTTTGCCCCATCAAACGCAAAGGGTCAATAATCTATAAAAAAGAATGATCATTCTGTGAATATTTTAATGATTAATATTGAGAATATAATACAAAATGATACTTCTATTGATAATGATCAAAATTTACCTGAGATCAATCAAGACATTCAAAAACTCTGCTCCTCAGATTTGACTTCTTAAGGGATGAATTAATCTATAGCTTTATCAGATGGTGACACCCTCGAAATTAATTTTTAAGGGAGTCCCATCAGGATAGACTTTTCAGATTCAGATTTCCATTCAGAACATGACAATCCATCTCCTAAGGAGAGCGTAGACCCCCCTATAGTTTATCCTTTAGATGATATTGTAAAAATACAACTACGAGGTGGTAAGGTCTTACCCCCTAGGCTTCTTCCTCAAGCAAAAGGAAAGCAAGCTGTTTCTGATGATCCAATTCAAATCCCTACTAACAATCAAATATTCCTCCAAATCTACCGGATCTTACTCCTGATGTTCCAAAAGTTGATTATAATGTCTTAGCTCATCTTATGATGTTGCCTGCTAAGTTGAGCATCTATGATGCTCTCATATTCTCTAAAGAGATGAGAGAATCCTTAATTAAAGCACTTCTCGATGCAGAGATCTACTTAGCTCAAATAGCTTTAACTTCTGAAGAAGCTTTATACTTTAAGGAAATCCCAGGAGTAACCTTTTCTGATGAGGATCTACTCCCAGGAACTGCCGATCATAATCGTCCACTTTACATCACCGTAAATGTGGGCAAATTCAAGTTATCTAGAGTTCTCATTGATCAGGGTGCATCGGTCAACATGATGAACATAAAGACTCTCGCATACTTTAGAGTTGATACTAGCAAGCTCTCAACTGATAAGTTAGTGCTTCGTGGGTTTAACGAAAGGGTGAGAAGGCTTTAGGTTCAATTACCCTCCTTCTAGAGATAGAAGACTTAAAAATAGAGACAAAATTTCATATAATTGATTTACACACATCCGTCAATGCAATCTTAGGTAGGCCCTGGATCCATGAGTATAGGATAGTTCCATCTACCCTACACCAATGCATCAAATACCAACGGGATGGCATTGAGCATGAAATCAACGGTGATCTGCAACCATTCTCTATTCATTAGATCGGGATCTACAAAGATACTGCATATTATGCACCTAAAAGGTCCACCACCTATTCTAAGGTAGAGATCAATATTAAAGAGGAGAAAGCAGAAAATCAAACTTCAAAAGCAATTCAAAAAACTAAAAAGTTAAGAATAAAAAAAGAAATCATTCCAGTAGCGAAGACAACATCGAGCGTGTGGTCTTTAGGCCTCCAAATAGTTTACCTCAAAGAGGTGAGAGGATGGTCCAAAGAGCACGAGGTCGAGGCCACCCTTCAGTTGAAAAAAGAAATCCCCCAATGTACATCAAACTAGAATCAAGTTCTGATGAAGAGTCAAGGAAAAGGGGTGCTAAAATTGCTTTTGACTATCAAAAAATAAATCCACCTCCAAAATTTGATCTCACCATAGATCCGGATAGTGACCAGGAAGGTGATAATTCAAATGTTCAAAGTGATGAGCCTGAATTAGCTCTTTATGAAAGCTCAATAGGGCAGTTGAATCCTTAACCTTAACCCCACTGTCTGTAGACAGCGTCTCAGGGTTAGTGTTTAAGGATGCCCCTAATCTAGATGGAGAAATAAGGAAAGTCCAGAAGTTTTTCTCTGGCTCCTCCTCTTCAAGGAATGAAGATGATGTAACCCTTGATGAGACAGATTTTAATGAATTAATGGAATTACCTTTTGGTTACTTTCCTGTTGGTGTTAAAGCTCTTATCTCTAAGGGAATCGCTCCAAGTCAATATACTAAAGGTCAAGCTAGATACCATGAAATCATTTGGAATTCAAAAGTCAATAAAAATTGGACAAGTGGTATCGGCTTTGGTACTATTTGTTCGTTTGACGACGATGAATATTGCTTAATGATAACTAACCATCCTGAATTTAAGAATGTCCCTACTAAAGTCATTGATTCTCTCGATAAACTTTGTTTGGAGACTTCAGATGATTCTGATGATCTTCAAGTTTGGGATGTACCCCCTGAATTTGAGGAGGAAATAATATCAACAGTTGATGAACTTAAGGAAATAAACCTTGGAACAGAGGAAGACCCTCGCCCCACTTTCATTAGTTCTTTGTTGAGTAAGGATGAGTCTAAGGATCTAATTCAACTTCTCTTCGAGTTTAAGGATTGCTTTGCCTGGATTTATGATGAAATGTCGGGTTTGTCTGCTAACATGGCAGTTCAAAAACTTGGAATCCAGCATGATGCTATTCTTATCAAACAAGCTCTTAGACGCATGAATTTGGAAATTGAACAATAAGTCATTTCTGAAGTCAAGAAATTGGTAGAGGTTGGATTTATCCGAGAGGAACAATACCCCTCTTGGGTAGCCAGTGTCGTGCCAGTTCGAAAGAAGAATGGTTAAATCCAAGTCTATATTGACTATAGAGACATGAATAAGGCATGTCCTAAGGATGAATTTCCTTTACCCATACCAGAACTTTTGGTGAACATTGCTTCCTCGCATGTTATTTTCTCCTTTATGGATGGCTCGTCTGGTTATAATCAAATCAAGATGGCCCCAGAAGATGAGAGAATTACTGCATTCAGAAGTCCTATAGGGATCTTTTGTTATAAAGTGATGCCATTCGGCCTTAAAAAGGCCGGTGCAACCTACCAGTGGGCTATGACTCGAATCTTTGATGACCTAATTCATAATCAAGTCGAATGTTATATTGACGATTTGGTTGTTAAGAGTAAAGTTAAAGAGGCTCATCTTTATGACTTAAGAATTATCTTTGAACGGTTGCGCCGCTATGACCTTAAGATGAATCCATTAAAATACGCTTTTGGTGTTACTTCAGGAAAATTCTTAGGTTTTGTAGTGAGGCACCGTGGAATTGAAATTGATCTAGCTAAAATTGAAGCTATCTTAAATATGCCACCTCCCACGAGCCTTACTCAACTAAGGTCTCTCCAGGGAAAATTAGTATATATAAGAAGGTTCATTTCAATTTTATCTGGAAGATGTCAACCATTCTCCATCCTTGCTAAGAAGGATGCCAAATTTTTTTGGGATGAGAAATGTCAATCTGCTTTTGAAAATATCAAACAATACCTGACCAATCCACTAGTTTTGGCATCCCCTGTTCTGGGGAAACCTTTAATCATTTACACTGCGGCCCTTGATGAGTCTCTCGAGGCCCTCTTAGCTCAAGTCAATGATGAAGGGAAAGAGAATGCTCTCTACTACCTAAGTTATAGACTTCTTCCAACGGAAATGTGGTACCCTTCAATTGAGAAACATTATCTTGCCTTAGTATTTGCAGCACAAAAACTAAGACATTATATATTTTCTAATCAGGTCAATTTGATTTCCAGTTTTAATCCTTTGCAATATCTTATGACCCAGCCTACATTGTCAGGACATTTAGCTCAGTGGTCTATGATATTGCTTCAATTTGAAATCACTTTCATTCCCTTACGTGCTATAAAGGGACAGGCCGTTGCCGACTTCACTGCAGCACACCCACTGCCGGTAGAGTCTCCTCTAAATGATGATTTACCTAACGAGCAAATCATGAGTTTTGAGAAACCCGATAATCAAGTTTGGGAAATGTATTTTGATGGTGCAGCATCTTCTCGGAAGGGAAATACACAACAATCTACTATTTCTGGAAAAGTTGGAATTGGCGTAGTTTTCATAACACCAGAAAAGGGAATGATGCACTTTTCCTACCACTTATCAGAACCTTGCACAAACAACGAGGCTGAATATAAAGCTTTGATAACTAGTTTGGAAATTGTAATCTTAATGGAGATTAAAGAGATTAAAATCTTTGGTAACTCTCAATTGGTAATCAATCAAATTGCAGGGACCTATAAGGTTTTGAATCCTAAACTCCTGAAATATCACCAGTACACGACTCACTTACTAAAGTAAATTCCTATCATAACTATGTATATGGTTCCCCGTGGAAGCAATTCTTCGGCGGATGCCCTTACAATGCTTGCAAAGGAATTTGCCTATCCAGAAGAAGACTTCATTCCTATAAAGGTTTAAGGTCGAAAGACCCTATCTCCTATAGATTTAGAACACATCAACAAACAAGCTCCTCAAGTCCTTTCTACTTCTTCAACAGTCGATGAAGAAGGTGATTGGTGACAACCGTTGATAGAATACCTTCAAGAAGGCAAGCTTCCCCATGATAGGTCACTTGTCAATCAAATCAAGAAACGTGCCCTATCATATGCACTAGTCAATAATACGTTGTACCATCGATCATTCGATCAGATGTGGCACCATTGTTTAGATAAACGAGAGGCCCTAAAGATCATTAATGAAGTCCATGTTGGACTATGTGGTGCTTATCAATCGGGTCCTAAGATGAAATTGAAAATCAAAAGACTTGGTTACTACTGGCCTACGATGAGTGACGATTGCATGAAAATTACAAAATGTTATCATCAATGCCAGATACATGGTGTGGTTTTGCATCAGCCGCCTAATGTGTTACATCCCACAATAACTTTGTGGCCCTTAAAAAGTTGGGGTACGGATGTTATCGGGCTGATCGACCCTCCTTCTTCAAATAGTCATCATTTCATTTTAGCAGCGACATATTACTTTTCAAAGTGGGCTGAAGTAGTTCCCCTATGAAATATAACAATACACCATGTGATGAAATTCTTTCGTGACCATATCGTATATCAATTCGGCATGCCCCGTAGAATCATATCCGATAATGGGTTCGCTTTCAAGTCTACAAAAATCAATAATTTTGTAAGACACCATAGTATTGAATGGAGATAATCAACAATCTATTACCCTCGAGCTAATGGGTTGGCTAAGGCCTTCAACAAAACTCTGGTGCAAATCATCAAAAAGACCCTTGAGAATAACAAACGTCACTGGGATGAGAGATTGGTGGAAGCCTTGTGGGCCTACCGGACCACTTATAGGACCCCGACCCAATCCACACCGTTTGCACTAGTGTATGGGTCCGAGGCCGTACTCCCTCTAGAAATTCAAATCCCTTCACTTAGAATTGTAATCCATAATCAAATAACAACAGAACGAAACACCCAACTCCGATTTGAAGAGCTTAAAGGCCTTGAAGAATGCTGTCTCCAAGCTCAACAAAAGTTAGAGTTGTATAAAGCCCGGATGGTTCAAGCTCACGATAAGTTAGTGCGACCTAGAACCTTCCAAGTAGGAGACTTGGTCTTGGTTCTTCGGAGGCCTATCTTAGCTAATAGAAAGATCAGTGGGAAGTTTGAACCAACCTAGGAAGGACCCTTCGTTGTAGAAACAATTTACGAAGGAGGCTCATATCAGCTAGTGGATTGTAAGGGAAATCACCCAATGTTACCTGTTAATGGGCGATTCCTTAAGAAGTACTATGCTTGATGTAGCTTGATCTTTAAATCAATAAAAAAAAGAGTTTAAATTTTGAATCAAGTTGATTCAATTCCTTTAATGTTTATTTTAAGTGCTATTTTTCTTTTCTTAAGCATAGGTGTGAGTCCCTGTTCTTCCTTTCCTTAGAATTAGAATCAAACCAGGTCAAATAATTCTGCCAATTACCTTATAAGTTTAAGCAAATTATCACTTTGGCTAGTCTCCTAGTTAGATATGAGTCCCCACACTTTCTAACGAGGTTACTCCTACAACTGCACCCTCATAAGTAAGAAATATGATCTTTTAGGAGTAGGTGTGAGTCCCCGAGCTTCCTACCTCCTAGGATCTAAATTGACTAGTGATGGATTTAAGCCTGTTAGGCCCCATCCTAGTTAGTCACCCTCTAGTCCTTTAAGGATAGGTGTGAGTCATTGTGCTTCCTTTTCTTAGGATTAAAGTCAAATCAGGTTAGATAGTTCTTTCAAAAATCTTTAAAGGTTTAGGTAGACTATCTCCTTGACTAGTCCTCTAATTAGATGTGAGTCCCTGTGATTTCTAGCTAGGTTAGTCATTGAAAACCTAAAAGAAATATGATCTTTTAGGAGTAGGTGTGAGTCCCCGTGCTTCCTACCTCCTAAGATCTTAACTTACTAGAGATGGATTTAAGCCTATTAGGCCCCATCCTAGTTAGTCAGCTTCTGATCTTTTAGGAGTAGGTGTGAGTCCCCGTGCTTCTTACCTCCTAGGATTTTAACTTACTAGAGATGGATTTAAGCCTATTAGGCCCCATCCTAGTTAGTCACCTTCTAGTCTTTTAAGGATAGGTATGAGTCCCTGTGCTTCCTTTCCTTAGGATCATTCACTAGTGATGGAGTACACCCTCTGAGGTACAATCCTAGTTATAAATCTTAATCCCGATCCTCTGTGTGGAGCAAGTTTCCTCCTCACAAGATCATTCACTAGCGATGGCCTACACCCTCTGTGGTACCATCCTAGTTACAAATCTTAATCTTGATCCTCTGTGTGGAGCAAGTTTCCTCCTCACAAGATCATTCACTAGCGATGGAGTACACCCTTTATGGTACCATCATAGTTAGAAATCATAATTTTGATCTCATGTATAGAGCAAGTTTTCCTCTCCATAAGATCATCCACTAGCGATGGAGTACACCCTCTGTGGTACCATCCTAGTTACAAATCTTAATCCTGATCCTCTATGTGGAGCAAGTTTCCTCCCCACAAGATTATCCACTAGTGATGGAGTACACCCTTTGTGGTACCATCCTAGTAATAAATCATAATTTTGATCTCATGTGTAGAGAAAGTTTCCTCTCTACAAGATCATCCACTAGTGATGGAGCACGCCCTTTGTGGCACCATCCTAGACTTCAAATTTCATATGTGATCCTCTATGGGAAGCAATACTTCCTTTCCACTGGATCTTCCAATTTTCTTTTCCTTGAGGTTAGATGTGAGTCATCGTGCTTTCTATCCTTAAGATTAGATGTCTTGGTGATGGAGCATGCCCTCTATGGCACCATCCTAACCTCAAATCCAAACTCGATTCTCGATAGTTCGGAGTTCTTCCTTTCTATACGATTATTCAATCTTATTTTCCTTAAGATTAGGTTCCTTCCTTCCTTAGGATTGAATCTACTAGTGGTAGAGTATGCCCTTCATGGCACTACCCTAGTAACAATTCAAACTTGATTCTTTAGGAATAGCTTTCTACTTTCCTTTAGAATTAAAATTCCAATCTTAACATTTTAATTCGGTCAACGCCATTATGTGCAATAGAACTTCATTCTATTACACATATTGGGGGTCCATTTGTTGACCTCATTTTTGTATGAGGTCACTAGGACCAATACATATCGTAGATCAGCTTAGACTCTAGGATCAATCCAAATTCTAGATCAAACCCAGAAATTTAAACCATAATCTAAGGCTAAAGGGCTCTGTCTTGAAACCCTTTTCCAAGGATTTTTTAAATATTTCAAATCCAAGGAAATGATATCTAATTCAGAGTCTATCAATTGAACATTGATAAGACATGTCTCTAGATTCTATTCTCCAAATTTGAGCTCATTCTGAGGTCCCTAACCTCAGAAATTGGATTGAAATTCAAAGGCTGTAAAACCTTTAAATATTTACGGCCTATGCCATTAGACCTGCTACCTAGTGGATTTTAATCTTGGAGCCCTCTCCAAACCCTTTGATCATATCCATACCTTCAATCATGACTTGTTAAGCTTTATATTACATTAGTTTGACCCCTAGTTGACCAGGGGTCAAAATGACCAAAATGCCTCTTAAGGGGAATTTTGAGGTTTCTTGAAATTTCAATACAATCTTTTTAAACCAAACATGGGAATCTTCTCCAATGCATTTTAAATATCATTAGAAATGCATTGGACCCAAACCCTAACCCTTGGTCAACCCGATTGACCAAGTCAACCTAGGTTGACCAAATAACCCTTTAAGGGTTAAATGAGCCATCTCAACATTTATGCCCAAATCAAATTATTTGAACCCTCAAATATATTCCAAAAGATATCCTAATCATGATCCAAATGTTTCCAAATTTTATTTTGGATTAAATCCTAGTTAGTTTGGTTAAATCACCAAGTCAACTCAACTAAATTTAGTCAAACTTCCTTTTACAAATATATTCACATTCAAATTCTTCTTCCATGGCGTTGAACTTCTTCAAGATTACTCCAACCAATTAACATGAACATTTGACTGCTACCTCATCTGTCAAAGTCATGGTTGACTGGTCAAACTAGTCAACAAAGTCAATAAGGATTAGAATGGTTAAACTTGGTCAAAATCCATCTTAAGATTAATGCTTTCTAATCCAAACCTATCCATGCATTTTGTTGGCTAAAAGGGACACTTGGAAGCAACTCAAAGCTTTCATCTCTTAGTCATTAAGGCTAGGTAATCATGAGAAGCTAGGGATAATGGCCTATTTAACTCCAAGCTTTGGATTTTTGCTCTCTCATTCAAAACCTTCAATACCAGCACTCTCCAGCTCTTCTTAAGGAGAACTTAGCCCCTCCATCTATAAATAAAGCTCCCACAGCCTTTAGAATGGTTGTTGCAAGCCTAAGGATTCAAATTTGAGAAGAGAGAGAGAGAAGGAGAGAGAAAGGATAATTGTGTATCAGATCTCAAACCAACAATCAAAAGCTCTTGGGCCCTTGACAAAAGCTGTAGAGGATTCAAATACCATTCTAACAAGCCTAAGAGCATCAAATTCTGACATCTGGATTGTATGTTATTCCAACTTTTCTCTCAAACTTCAATTTGAAATTGCGAAAAATCTACAACACTTGAAGCCTCCAAACTTCAGGTGTTGGAAGATTAGGTTACCATAAACATATGTTTCAAATTTCATCCAATTTAGATGTGTATTTGGAAAGTTATGACTGTTTGAAGTTTTAGTTCATTTTGAACTAAACAGCTCTAGATGAACCAGGGCCGTCCGATCATCCCTTCTGCGTGATCGAACGGCGGCGATGCTGCCATGTTACCCCAGTCTAGAAGGCGCTGATGCTGCCACGGCCCAAAGTTTTAATTAAATTGATTTAAAAAATCTATTTAAGTAGTCAGAACTTCTAGAATCCATTTTTTCACCAAATTTTGTGTTCTAGGGCTCATTGGAAAGGTCTTGAGCTCTATTATTTATTAAAATTTAATTAAAACTATTTTGACCACTGTATAATGAGTTATTTAGGTTTGTTTGAATTCCAAAATTTACAATTTTCTCATAATCCAGTGATCAAATTGAGGCCAAATTTTGGTGAAATATTTTTGAGTATCTTAGGCATATTTTGTATTTTTCCTAGGACCAAATGCTCAAAGGATATCTATGAGATGAATTTTCAAAGTAGTGGGTCCATTTTGGACCCAAAACTTTGAAAATTCATTACTCTCTAAATTGGTAGAATTAGGTTATCTGTTTACTGTGGTGTGCATGCATATGTCTCAGGGTTAGATGACCAAAATTTTAATCCCAATTGAATAATAGAGACACCTAGGAAAAATAATTAAGAAAATGGTCTAGAATATCAAAACAACAAAATTTTCAAAACCTTAATTAATTATCTTTGGGAAAATTTAAATCAATGATCATTATCATCATTTTCAAACAATCAATAATGATTGATATCTTCTTCCCTCAAGGAGATATATCAATCATTATTATAACTTTATTTATGAAATTAATGATAATTTATCCATATTATCATAGTTAAATACCTGAGTGAACAATCATTTTGACCCTTCGGGGTTATATATAGTTCTTGCTCAAATTTAACTACGATAATTAGGATGAAAGTTTAATCCTGTACATTGAACCTATTAGGGAATGGTATGCACGTCTCCTAAGATGATCTATCATTCATAATGATGCGTTCAGTTTTAGAATTAAATTCAAGAAATTAAAATGCCCAAAGATAATTAATCTTTTTAAAAGCAATAACTTTTTAACCAAACACTCTTTGAGCAAACTCTTCAGTTAACAATTGTGAGCACATGATAAAAAGGTAAGGAGATAACATACATCATTGCATGAACCCTCTCTTTGCCTTAATCCATTCAGAATTAATACCATTAATCAAAATAGAGAATTTTGGATCAACCACACACTCCATTATAAGATTTGAAAATTTCCTTGGGAAACCGAACCAATCAACCACTTGATTATGAGTAGACAAACACATGCTATCATATACTTGCTCCATATCAATTTTGATTGCAACCAAGCCCTTTTTATATTTAGAAAATCTAAATTTAGTAAATAATTCTTAAGCAAGCAATATTTGATTAGACATAGACCTTCCTTTAACAAAAGTATACTGAACTTCAGAGATAATTTTTGGAAATAAATAACTCATCCTATTTAATATCATTCTCACCGCAATTTTATAAATGGATTTGCAAAGACTTATCGGATGATAATTAGAAGGCATTAAAGGACTTTTTACCTTTAGAATCAACACCATATTTATCTCTTTCCAAACAAGGCACAAAAAACCAGAATTGAAAAAAGAACTGATAGTCATCCAAACATCATCTTGAATTATCGACCAATAAGATTTAATAAAGGAATAAGTAATCCCATCATTACCTGGTGACTTGTTAGCTCCCAGCTATTTAATAACATCCTCCAACTCTTCCATTGAGAATTCTTTGTCTAGTATCCTTCTATCATAGTCATCAAGCCTCTTAGAAGAAGAAGGCCAACCTCCCAAGATGCATTTGTGTTCCCTACATTTGTTTTAAAAAAAATCCATGAAGACTTCTTCAATATTTTGCTGGTCTTCGATAATCAGTCCACTATTATCTCTCACTTGATTGATCCAGTTTCCATTTCTTCTAGCCATGGCATTCGCATGAAAGAAATTTGAATTAGAGTCACCATCCTTCATCCATTGCACTTTTGCTTGCTATTTCCACCATGTGTTGACATGCCCAAGAGTCGAATTAAGTTCACTAAACTTGGTCCTCATCAGGAACATTTTTTAGTCTGAAAGACCTCCTTCAGCAGCTTCTTCTTCTTGTAACTCCAGAACATCCTTTTTTAAATTTTGCTTCAGGTCAACTAAGTTCTTGTGCTTATCTTTACTCCAAAAAAAAAAGCCTTCAACGATCTGCTGAATTTTTCACTATTGAATGCGAAGCAAGATAAGTTGACCAAACATCTTCAAACATCAAATTTCTCCTCCTCTTAAGCCCATAAGAGAAGATTTTAAGCATGATAGGGCAACGGTTCGAAGCTATTCTAGCCAAATGCCTCACAACTGCAGCCTTTAGAAAGTTTAATGCAACACAACTGAGGATACACTGATCCAACCTTTCTAAGATCTGGGCTCTCCCAGTTTTATTGTTACACTATGTGTATTTTGGACCTATAAATCCTATCTCATGAAAATCACAATCTCTTATAAAAGAGTACATGTCTTGAGGCCCTTGAGAAAGAACAAATTTCTTACATCCTCTCTTCTCATCTTGAGACAAAATATAATTGAAGTCTCCAACAATAACCATAGGAACTTTCCTACCTGTAAGTGACTCTAGGTTTCTCCATAGGCTCTTCCTATTGTAACACTCCCTACATCCATAAATCATGGCTATCAACAACATCCCTCTACTAGTAATATTCAGTTGGCCCACCACTACTTGGCTGGATGCTTCAACTACTAAAAAGGAAGCCAAGTCCAGCCTCCAACACACCATAATGCCACCAGATAATTCCACTACAAGAAATAGGAAAAAATCACACTTATCACCTATAAATCTTTTGAATTCAAAAGGACATATAGATGAAATTTTAGTTTCAAAAAGGCCCACAAAAATTGCATCATTATCCTTCACAATCTCCTTCAAGTACTGGGAGGCTTCAACTTTTCTAGCTCCCCTACAATTCCAAAAAATTATGGAACTTGTTACGAATTTGGATTCAAGGATTATGTTTTGATTATAGCAAACATTTCTATTTTTGTTTGAGTGCCTAACCTTTCAGGTTCACAAGATCAATTACAATTCAAGCCAGCTCAAGATTGAGTTAATCTGTTTGTGTTTTAGGTTCAAAGTATTTTTTCATCTTTCTTGAGTCAAGTGTAATGTAATGGATCCCCAAGCTAAGTAACTTTGCACACACACACTCGAGGGGAGAGTTTTAGTGAGTTAGAGTTTCTGTTCAAACTTTATTCAAATCATCCTGGATGATACTCTTATCATCTTGAAAAATCCATTAAGAACAGGAACCCTAATTAGGGTAGCTGTGCTAAGTCAGTCTGATTAAGCAGATCATCCTGGATGATAATCCTATCATATAGGATGATATGCTCAAATAAAAAATTCTTAGCTGATAGTCTAAGTTAGGCAAGTTTTATTTTTAGTATTTTAGTCTAATTATCTTGGATGATATGTGTATCATCCTAGACGATCCATTATAATCATGCCTAAATTAGTCAGGTGATTAAGGAAAATAATTAAGGTTTGATTGATTTGATCATATCATCTTGGATGATCGCAAGATTGTCTTGGACAATTAATTAGAAATCCTTATCGTCTAGTGCATCTCACCTGGACAACCTGAATAGTCTGCTAGATAATATTCCCAAATTTGGACAAATCGTATGGGATAATATCGATATCATCCTAGATGATCAAGTCATTTTAAAATCATTCAGCATGATTTTCCTGGATGACCCAAACAATCTTTTAGACGATATTCCCATTTTAACTAATCGTCTAGGATGATCGCAAAATCATCCCAGATGATCAGAATAAATCATATCTTCTAATCGTCTTGAAGAACTAGATCATCTAGGCCAAAAGGGTCTGATTTACACTAATCATCCTGAATGATCTTTGACGGTAAGTTGAAATTTAGGGCCAATTTTGAGCCCTCCTATTTAAGATCTCTTTCGTTCAACAGTTGAGATCTTTTACCGCTATCCTTTCCTATGGGAGCCTTAAGAAGGAGAGAGAGAGAGAGAGAGAGAGAGAGGATCTTGGGAGGAGGAGTTTGTGAGGTTTTCACAAAGGTTGCTCCAAGTAAGGATCTGAGTCGTCTTCTCTGGTCGTCGTCTCTTATCCTTTTGGTGTCTCTATGGAAGGGTCATCTGCAAGAAGATCAAGGTTCTCTGTCTGCTTCAATAGAAAGAAAAAGGAGCTAAGATTCTCTGCCTACTTCAGAAGGAAGCGAAAGGAGGTAAGGTTCTCTGCCTACTTCAGGAGAAAGCAAAAGGAGTTCGGGTTCTCTACCTCATCGGGTTGGTGAAAAGGAGTTTTGTAAAGACTTCTCTACCTTGCTATGGGAGAAGAAGGAGAGTCACTTTATTTTAGTGCAATACTTGTAGGGGAGGCTCCGGGGAGTAGACATAGGTCAAGTTGACTGAACCACTATAAAATTTGATGTATTCTTTTTGATTATTTTCTGCACTTATTTTACTGTAATTAACTGCTTGGGTGAAATTTGTGTTTGATCTGTGTTATTGCATTTATTTTAAAACATTCAAAAAGATTTTCAAAATTATTTTTTCTCGTGAATTTTTTAAAACTACCAATTCACCCCGCCTTTTGGTTAGCCTCGTGCTAGTTCATAATGGCTTAACATCCATAATAAACTTTTAAGTGGTATCAGAGCGGGATTCATAAAATTAAGTCTTGAAAAGCTTTTGAATCTGATCCATGGCTAAGTTTGATAATAGAAACACTGCATAAGGATATTCCATTTCTTGACCACCCTTGTTTGATAACATACCTTTTGATTTTTGGAAAACTTGCATGTCCACATTTTTATAATCTATAGATGATTGCATGTGGATGCTTATTAAAGATGGATACTCTGCACCATTTAGAATAGTTGATGGTTTTAAAACTAAACTTTCTTTTGCCGAATGAACTTTTGATGATCGAGATTTAGCACAACTAAATGCAAAATGCTTGAACTATTTTTTCTGTGCACTGAAAGCTGAAGATTACATGCGTGTGTCAACCTGTACAACTGTTAAATAAATTTGGGATAAATTGTGTATCACTTATGAGGGCACAACTGAAGTTAAACAGTCTAGGTTGAACATCCTACTTCATGACTATAAAATCTTTCGCATGAAAGCTAGTGAGTCAGTATCTGAAATGTATACTTGGTTCACCCAAATTGTTACCTCCCTGCATGCCTTAGAAAGAGAACTCACGAATTATAAAAAAGTTAACAAAATCTTGAGATGTTTATCTTCTTCCTATGATGCCAAGATAACTATAATTACTGAATTCAAGGATTTGAATACTTATTCTATTGATAACTTACTTGGATCACTCATTGCTTACGAGCAAGGAGTGAACCAAAGACAGCTTGATGTAGGTGAGAAGAAGAAAGAGAAGACTGTGACACTGAAGATGAATGATACATATACTGATACTTTCAAGTCTGAAAGCGATGACATTGCCTTAATCACTAGGCAATTTAAAAACTTTCTAAGGAAGAAACACAAGAATTTTCAGAAGTGAAACAAAGGTAAGTCTAGCAAAAATTCTAAAGGTTCTTCTGATATAGTTTGTTTTGAATGTAGGAAGCTAGGACATATAAAAGTTGATTATCCTACACTTAAGGCTCACCCAAGCAAGGAGAAGGGTGAGGAGAAACACAAGTTTAGGAAGTATGAGAAGTGAATTCAAAAGGCTTTCGGGGCAGATTCTATATCCGACTCCTCTGAGACTGAAGCTGAAGAGGAGACTACAAACCTGTGTTTGATGGAAGATGAACATCATGGTCAGTCTGATCAAGAAGAGGTATGTGAACTGACTTACGATCAATTACTTGATATTTTTGAGAAAATTTATTTGTCATATATAAAACTAAAGAAAACTCATACTAGTCTGAAATTGGAATTCTTAAACTTACAAAAAGAGCATGAAGTTTTACTTAAGGACCATTCTACACTTGATAGTAATCACATATCATTACTTGATGAATTTGATGAATTAAATAAAAATCATTCTAAATTAATTATTGAGCATGATTCTTTGAAAATATCACATGCTGATTTAGAAAAAGTATTTAAAGAACTAGACAATATGACATTGGATTTAGATAATAGTGAGCATGCATTGAAATTTGAAATTGTAAGTCTTAAAAAAGAAAATGAATTTCTAAGTGTAAAAATTAGTGCATTTGAGAATAACGAAGTACCTCCTACACTTGCATAATTTTACAAAGCTCCATCACTTGAAGAATCTCATTCAAAATCATCAAAGCATGTTTCCTCCAAACCTAGGAAGAGGCACTCTCACATACGTAGATTAGTTAACCCTTTTCCTGGCATTAGATGTTTCTCTTGTGGCATGTTGGGACATATCTCCCACACCTGCACTGTTCACCGTAGTATACATTAGGTGTGGAGGCCCAAATTATATGATTCATAGCATAACATACATGCATTGTATTCTTCCTTTCATAAGAAGGAACCCTTGTTTGGGTTCCTAAATATGACGTTTGATGATTCTGTAGGGGTGCTCTCACACAAGTACTCGTGAGAGTATGTGGTACCTGGACAATGGAAGCTCAAGGCATATAACTGGAGATACAAATCAATTCATTTTATTGGAAGCCAGGGCTGGAGGCAAGGTCAATCTTGGAGACAACACCACCAGGAAAGTGGTGGGTGTAGGTATAATTGGAAACTCCAAGAACTTTTTGATTGAAAATGTTTTACTTATAGATGGACTGAAACATAACCTGCTCAACATCAGTCAACTCTGTGACAAAGGATTCAACATCAAGTTCCTGGTAAATACTTGCATTATCAGCTTAAATAATAATATTATTTTACAGGATAAGAGGATCAACAATGTCTATATGCTTAATTTAAATAATATTGAATGTACTGCTTCATTTTACTTAAAAATTGCTGTTGATGAGTCTTGGCTATGGCACAGGAGGTTATGTCATGCCAGTATGAAAACCCTTAGAAGAGTCACCCAAAAGGACCTAGTTAGAGGAGTCCCCAAGCTTAAGTTCACTAAGTACCACCTATGTGATGCCTTTCAACTGGGAAAGCAATTCTAATTCTCTTTCCACTCCATTAAGGACATCAACATCTTTAGACCTTTAGAAGTCATTCACATGGATCTCTTTTGACCCATTAGCACTGCCAGCTTAGGGGGAAAAGTCTATGGATTTGTGATTGTCGATGACTATTCGAGGTTCACTTGGATTAGATTTTTGTCACACAAAGCTGAGTCGTTTGATGAAGTTAAATCTTTCTTTACTTGGATTCAGAAGAAGTTAGGTTGTGAGATTTTGACCATTAAAAATGTAAGATTTGAAACATTCTATGAGGAGCAAGGGATTAGCCATAACTTTTCATCTCCTTGGACCCCTTAGAAGAACGGGATAGCTAAAAGGAAGAACATGACCTTAGTGGAAGCCGCTAGAGCCATGCTTATTGAGTATTTACTTCCAAAATACTTTTGGCCAGAAGCGATAAACACAGCCTGTTATGTGTTGAATAGGGTGAATGTTAGATCCAAACTGAATAAGACACCCTATTAGATCATTAAGGGTAGAAATCCAAACCTATCCCACCTCCATGTCTTTGGCCGTAAGGTTTTCATTCTTAACAATAAAAAATTATCCTTAAAAAATTTGACCCAAAATCTAATGAATGAGTGTTCTTAAGATATTCAAGTGTGAGAAAATCCTTTTGGGTGTTTAATAAGAAGACATTGGTGGTGAGGAGACTACTCATGTGGTGTTTGATGAATCTGATCCTAAGGAGTCTAGAGTTGAGGAAGAAGAGGAGGTAGGAGAGATTACCCAAGGAGCAGAAAATGTAAATATGGAGGAAAGGGTAGACCCTCAAAACTCATTGCCTAGAGATTGGAGATATTATTCGAGTCATCCTAAAGAACTGATCTTAGGAGACCCTTCTAAAGGTTTTAGAACTAGGCATGGACTTAGGAAGGAAGTAAACCATTCTACCTTTATCTCAATGACTGAACCCACCAACATTAATCAAGCCCTTTCTGATGAATTCTGGATCTTAGCTATGTAAGAAGAACTTAACCAATTTGTGTGGAGTGATGTTTAAGAGTTAGTAGAAAGACCTAAGAATCAATGTGTAATGGGAACCAAATGGGTATTTAAGAATAAAATGAACGATTCTGGTGTGGTGGTTCAAAATAAGGTAAGACTAATGGCTAAGGGGTACAACTAAATAGAAGGGATTGATTTTGAGGAGACCTTTGCCACTGTAGCTAGATTGGAAGTCATTAGAGTGCTACTAGCCTTTGCTTGTTATAAGGGATTTAAGCTTTTTTAAATGGATGTCAAGAGTGCCTTTTTAAATGGGGTAATAAAGGAAGATGTCTTTGTAGAGCAACATCCAGATTTTGAGAGTTCCCAATATCTAAATCATATTTACAAATTAAAAAAGATGCTATATAGATTGAAATAGGCACCCAGACCTTAGTATGAGAGGCTTATCACATTCCTACTAAAAAGAGAGTTTGTTAAGGGGAGCATAGACACCACCCTTTTTCTGAGGAAAGGAGGAGATGATCTACTCATTATCCAGATCTATATTGACGATATACTTTATGGATCTTCTGATAAAAATTTATGTGATAATTTTTCTAAGATAATGAGTAAAGAGTTTGAGATGAGTTTGATGAGAGACTTATCCTACTTTTTTGGGTTTAGCATCAAGAAAATAGATGATGAAACTTTTATCAATCAATCAAAGTACATAAAGGATATCTTAAAGAAATATAAAATGAATAAAGCTAAGCCAATAAATACTCCCATGAGCTCTACTATTCAGTTAGATAAGGATTCAAATGGAAAATCTATTGATCAAAAGAAGTTTAGAGGACTAATTGGATCACTGCTTTACTTGACTGTTAGCTGACCTGATATAATGTTTAGTGTTTGTCTCTGTGTTAGGTTTCAAGTTGATCCTAAAGAATCTCACCTGAATGCAGTTAAGTGAATTCTTAGATATCTCTTAGGGACACCAAACTTAGGAATCTGGTATTCTAGACACAACACTTCTTTTGAGATTGTCGGATATTCTTATTCTGATTTTACAGGATATAGGGTGGATAAAAAGAGCACTTCTGGAACTTGCCAATTCATAGGATAATCTTTAGTCTCCTGGTCCAGTAGAAAATAAAACTTTGTTGCACTTTCCATTGCTGAAGCTGAGTATATTGCCTTAGGAAGTTGATTGACCCAAGTCCTTTGGTTGAAGCAATAAGTTCTAGATTTAGGATTACCTGTTGGCACAATTTTAGTTATATGTGATAACACTAGTGCCATTTGCATCTCTAAGAATCCTATCCAATATTTAAGAACCAAACACATTGACATAAGGCATCACTTCATTAGGAACCATGTTATAAAAGGGGACATTGAGCTACACCATGTAGCAACTGAAAACCAACTGGCTGACATCTTTACTAAACCACTGGCCTTTGACTCATCAGTATTTTAAGGACCATATTGGGTGTAATTGACATAAATGTATGAATTTGATGATTACTAACTTCTGATGTTTCTGCTTTTCATTTTTCTTTTATTTTTTGCTTGATTTGATTATCTATTTTTTTGGATCTTTTATTTTTCTACTGATTTTCATTTGTTTAATTTGCTTATCGGATTTGGTTATTTCTTTTTATATGCTTTCCTCTTATTTTTAATTTATTATTTATTTCCTTGAGAATCAGATCACTACTCGCTACTGCTAATAAATTGAATTTCTGATTGAGAGTTTTTACCTTTTTTTGTTTAAAAGCTTGTAAGCCGTAATTGACTCCTCTGAAACAGTTAAATGGAAGAAACATTGATGATTGTTTCTCTTTCTTTAACTTCTTAAATGGTGTATTGTTCCTTTTGGATAAAAATTATTTTCAAAATTAAAAAGTTAGTTTTTGAAACAGAGATCTATTTTATCTTCCTACCGTAATCTATCTCATATGATTAGTGTTTTCAAAGCATTGAATCATTGTTATGTTTTTTCTTAATCAGGTGATTGTACTTATCATATTGAGTATGATTTTGTTCTATGAATTATTTCTCCTTACTGTAGAGAGTGAGTTTTTTTTCTCTAATATCTGGAAGATAATTTCACAACTAAGATTATTTAGAGATTATGAAAGGAAGCAAGCTTGCAAAACAAAATAAAATGCGGCACAAAATGAGCCCAAAAATGAAAAGATGCACAATGATGCCAAAAAATGGAAAGATACACAAAGTGTATCAAAAATCAAAAGATGCGTAAAGTGTGCCAAATAAATTGAAAAAGAGGCACAAAATGAGCCCAACAAAAAAATAAGCTTTCTTTCCTATCAAATTATTAAATATCTTAGAAAAATTGATGCGCCACTTAATATTTTCAAAAACTTGAGATTGAAAATCATGATTTCTAATTTCTTACTTTGTAATACTATTTTATCAGATATTTTTTTGGAACAAGGCTTGACAGGATCTTTTTTCAAATTTAATTTTTTTTCTTTTGAATTTGACTTGTATTTGAAAGGAATTTGAACCTATAAAATGTCCGAGGTAGGAGCTACGAAAATCAATTTTTCAACTTTTCTGAATTTCAGTATAATCAATTTTCTTCTTATTGGTTTTTGAATTAAAAATTAAGAAAAAATTCTAATTTACTGGAGCACATCGATTCAAAAAAAAATTATATTTTTACTATTATTTTCTCATTTCTATTTTTCTTTGATTTGATTTGATTTTGACTTCTTTTTGTGATTTTCTTATGTTTCCTAATCATTCCTCTCCATCCTTCACCTTTTTTTATTTTTGGTCATATCATCCTGGACGATCCATACATCGTCCTGGATGATATGATCAAATCATCACGATCCTGATCCAATGGCTGATATGCACCAATTATTAGTATTCATCCTGGACGATACACCTTGTCATCTTGGATGATCAATGTGGTAGCAGTTGAATGATTTGAATTTAGCCTGTCTGATTCATTTATTTCATATCGTCCTGGACGATCCACCTAATCATCCTGAATGATACCCTTAGTCAAAAGTCATCTAGCCTGACTCCTTGGGATGATCGCCTGTGTCTAATCATCTTAGATAATATCTGATCATCTTAGATGATCCAACCGCCTTTTTGACCAATCGTCCTAGATGCCATTATTGCTTATATCGTCCTTGACGATCCTGTGATCGACCTGGACGATCTAGCCTATTTCTATTTAAACTGTTGATTTCCACCATTGTTTCACCACACCTTCTTTCTATTCTTACTCAATCCTCTTCTCATGGTTGGTGGGAAATGATCTAGGCAACAGGGTATTAGTTCCTCTCGGGGAGTGTCGATCCCCGCCTTCCTGATGCAGCCGATCAGGCTGCCTTCCAGCGCTATCTTGATGTGGGGATCACTCAATCCAAAATTATAAATTCATGTATTCTCATATATTAGGTACTGGATTATTTCACTCACACCTCCCTCACTTTTATTCTGACTCTTGCATTTCTATTTAGCACTAAGCTTCTCTGCATTTTCTTTGTGAATCTTCACATCAATTCTTCTTACTCCACTCTCCGCTCTTATATTAATAGCCGTCCTGTAGAATTAACCACTCAGGACTTTCATGGTATTCTCTAACTATCCATTACTAGTGATAAACTCCATCTTTTGTCCTCTGATCCTGACTTTAACTGGAGTGTCACCAATTACTTTCTTAGGAACACTAATGCCCTATACCACGATAATGCCTGCTCTTCCTTAGTCAAGGATGGTTGGATAATCCAGCATGTCCTTCACTCCTTTATCATTCTAAAGGCTGGGGACCACATCCATATCACCCCCTTGCTCTCCATGACTACCTTCTACATCATGGCCCACCATGATTTTAATGCTATCGATCTTCTCTTTCACTACATTGAACACCTCACTAGTATTAGGGATCCGGGTCATAGGAGATGCCCAAATATAGCCTTAGGACACCTCATTTCCTATGCTCTTGAAACAAAATATAATCTGTAATATCCCATTCCAGTTGATATCCATCCTTCCTTCGACTCTAAGAACTCCTTCCATGTTCTTCATAGTGCTCGACTTCATCCAGAGCCAAGCATAAATATTGAGGGAGAAGAGGAAGAAGCTGCTCCTGAACCTGCTGCACCTGCTCCTCTCTGTATAGGATCACCGCTTGATCACCTGGTTCACAGGTTTGACCAGTGGGAGGTACGCTTTGACTCCTACATAGTTGGCTAGGAGCAGTAGCAAGTTGAGGATGTGACCGATTCAATGCCTACATAGCCCAGCAATAGTAGCAGCACAACCATGATATGGCCTGGTTTGGAGAACAATTTGCCCCCATCCACAGTTTGTTTCAGCCACCACCACCTCCAGCTCCATCTGACCAGGATCCCCCTCTTTACTAGTTTGTTTGCTTTTGCTATTTTCTTGTGTTGGTTTTGTACTATATTTTTATGTGTCTATGTGATGTTTTTCCCTTTTAGAGATGTCAAAAGGGGGAGCAGTTTATGTTTTGGGTCATTGTATGCTTTTGAATTATTAATGTTCAAATATTTAGTATGTTGAATTATCAATGTTTAATATTTATTTACTGAATTTGGAATACTAACAAATGTTTGCCATCATAAAAAAAGGGGAGATTATTGCGAATCTAGATTCAAGGATTATGATTTTGATGATATCAAACATTTCTATTTCTATTTGAGTGACTAACCTTTCAGGTTCACAAGATCAATTGCAATTCATGTCAGCTCAAGATCGAGTCAGTCTATTTATGTTTTAGGTTCAATGTATTTTTTCATCTTTCTTGAGTCATGTGTAATATAACAGATCCCCATGTTACGTAACCTTGCACACACACTCATAGGGAGATTTTTAGTGAGTTAGAGTTTCTATTCAAACTTTATTCAAATCATCCTGAACGATACTCTTATCATCCTAAATGATCCATTTAGAGTAGGAACCCTAATTAGGGAATCCATGTTAAGTCAGAATGATTAAGCAGATCATCTTGGATGATAATCCTATCATGCAGGATGATATACTCAAATCAAAAATTCTCAACCACCAGACTAAGTTAGGCAAGTTTTATTTTTAGTATTTTAGTATGATCATCCTGGATGATATGTGTATCATCCTGGACGATCCAATACAATCATGCCTAAATTAGTCAGGTGATTAAGAAAAATAATTAAGGTTTGATTGATTCAATCATATCATCCTAGATGATCAATTAGAAATCCTTACCATCCAGTGCATCTCACATGGATAACCCGAATAATCTACTGGATGATATTCCCAATTTTGGACTAATCATACGGGATGATATCAATATTATCCTAGACGATCAAGTCATTTTAAAATCATCCAGCATGGTTTTCCTGGATGACCCGAACAATCTTCTGGATGATATTCCTATTTTTAACTAATCATCCAGGACGATTGTAAAATCATCCCGGATCATTAGAATAAATTATGTATTCTAATCGTCTAGAAGAACCAGATCATCTAGACCAAAAGGGTCTAATTTACACTGATTGTACAGGACCATCAAAGGATCGTCCTAGACGATATTTAACGACAAGTTGAAATTTATGGCCAATTTTGAGCCCTCCTATTTAAGATCTCTTTTGTTCAACAGTTGAGATCTTTTGCCACTATCCTTTCCTGTGAGAGCCTTAAGAAGGAGAGAGAGAGCTTGGGAAAGAGAGAGAGAGAGGATTTGGTGAGGGGGAGTTTGTGAGGTGTTCACAAAGGTTGCTCCAAGCAAGGATCTGAGTCGTCTTCTTCGTTCGTCATCTCTTATCCTTTTGGTGTCTCTATGGGAGGATCATCTGCAAGAAAATCAAGGTTCTCTACCTGTTTTAGCAGGAAGCGAAAAGAGCTAAGGTTCTATGCGTACTTTAGGAGGAAGCAAAAGGAGGTAAGGTTCTCTTCCTGCTTCAGGAGGAAGCAAAAGGAGTCCAGGTTCTCTGCCTCACCGGGTTGGTGAAAAGGAGTTTTGTAAAGGGTTCTCCGCCTTACTGTAGGAGTAGAAAGAGAGTTACTTTATTTTAGTATAATACCTGAAGAGGAGGCTCCGTGGAGTGGACGTAGGTCAAGTTAACTAAACAACTATAAAATCTGGTGTATTCTTTCTAATTATTTTTCACACTTATTTTACTACAATTAACTGCTTGGGTGAAATTTGTGTTTGATCTATGCTATTGTATTTATTTTAAAACATTCAAAAAGATTTTCAAAATCATTTTTGCTCATGAATTTTTTAAAACTATCAATTCACCCCCATCTTGGTTAGCCTCGTGCTAGTTTATAAGGGCTTAACATCTCTAACGAACTTTTAAAACTTATTTAAGATTGGAAGTGGGATTAGACACACTGCCTCTCTTCTTCACCAAATCACTCTTCTTGCTTTTAGACGACAAGCTGGCATTACCCAAGGACTTATGCTCCTTTTGCAATTTAAACTTTACCACATTCGAATTGCCACCATCCATATGAACAGGTTGACCTCCACACTCCTTTACCTCCTCAACCAATTCTCCCTCTTCTTTTTCGGCCACCGTAGAGTCTGCCATAGTTTTCACATTCTCATCAACATCAGCTAACCAGAGTATTATAAACATATTCTCCTCCTCATGCATCACATGATTTAGAGTCACCCCCTTACCAATGGTAACCTGGTGAGAATATTGCATCAGTTGATCTTTAAAATTTAGAATCCTCACATCACCTTGATTCAAATTTTTACCCACTTCTTCATTAGAATATTCAGCAAAAGAAAGTTCTTTCTCATTAATTACTCCCAAGGCTTCTGAAGCTTCCATAGAGATATTCTTCAAGTCCAGCCAATTCCCACTCTTACTATTTTGTTGAAATTTCTTCTCAACCACAGGAGCTCTAACCTTATGAAGTCCTTTTAAATTGCCAGTAACTTTGCCTTTTTCTTCCACGGCTGACATGTATCCAAGGGCCATACCCAGATCCTTTATCTTCAACCGACGTTTGAGACTTCTCAGCACCAGAATTTTATGAATTTGGATTATTCAGACCCTCATTAGCCTCTAGAATTTCTTTCATCATACACTCACTGATCAGGTTACCAATTCTCCCACATTTGAAACAAAAAGGTTAAATCTTCTCATATTCCACTTTTTGAAGAAATCAACCATACCTTCCTTCCACCTATAGACCCAAAGGAAGTTTTTTGTTTAAATCTACCTGAACAAAAACCCTTGTAAATTCTCTTTTCCCCCACTGGAACATATTCCCATTAATCAACAGGGGTATTCCAATTAAAGATGCAATTCTTGCTATATTAGTCTCATCCTAATAGAAAAGAGGTAAGTGTGGCAGCCTTACCCAGATGAGAAATGTCAATCCCTTCAACGATGTAGTAGAAAACTAAGGAGCCCATTTATTAATGCCCACTATATGGACCACTAACAAAACACTCTCCATGGATTCTTGTTTGTTTAAAAAGTTGTTGTTTTGAAAAGGTTAATTTTATTTAGGCAATTTTAATTTCTTGAATTTTAATTTTGAAATTGAACGCATCATTATGAATGATATATCATCTCAGGAGACAAGCACACCATTCCTTAATGGGTTCAATTTACAGGATTAAAATTTTATCTTGATTATTTAGTCAAATTCGAGCAAGAACTACATATGATCCCGGAGGGTCAAAATGATTATTTACTCAAGTATTTAACTATGATAATTTAGATAAATTATTATTAATTTCATAATCAAAGTTACAATAATAATTGATATATCTTCCTGAGGGATGAAAATATTAATTATTATTAACCATTTGAAAATGATGATAATGATCGTTGATTTTGACTTAAAATTTCCCAAAGATAATTAATTAAATTTTTAAAAAATTGATTTTGAAAAATTTGTTTGATCTGGGTTACTAAATCTCCTACAAGAGCAAGCCCTCATAGTAAATTACATCATAGGAAACTAGAGTTTTATATGAATACTCTCGATTAAAATAAGGGTAAAAATTTTATTTTGAGTTTTTAAAGTTTGATATCAAGGGAGGTGAGGATTAAAAATCCAATTGGGAATTGATCGAGATAAGTACTTATTTTTGGAGGCTAAGGAAGGAGTTTTAGGAGGTGTTTTGAGATTTTGAACCACTTCAGAAACACCACAGCCTATCCTAAGTGTTGGGCTTAAATTTGAATTGTAAGTTATTTTAATTTAAATTATTAATTTTATTAGAAAGTTAGGATTAGGTTCCTAGAAGATTGAGGTCTTATTGTTTGAGCTTGCCTCAGAACCTAAGTCTAAATTAGGTACTAAAAATTAGTAACCCGAACCTAACTAATGTAATACAAATCTGGACTTATCCCAGCCTGGATTAGGAAGCCAGCTAAACCACATAGGCGCTTCAAAACCATCTATCTGGTCATTTGATGTAGGAGTGGTAAGGCCATTTAATTAAGTTAGGTTTAAGGAGTTGGGGGCGACATTTAGAGCATATCCAATTGACCCCCTTGAGATATGTAGGGTATTATAAAACTTAAAGTAAATGCAATTAAGTTTTAGACTCAATTTATTTTGTAACTAATGCAATGCATGCTAGTTAACTTAATAAATACTTAAATTAAATATGAAGCAATTTTAAAAAGGTTTAAAAAATAGGTTTTTCTCTAAAGATTACACAGATTCTCCTTGACAGATATGCACCTTCATAGGCCAGGTGGTCTGCCAAAACCCACAGGCGGGAATGTGCCTAACAAAGGAAAGAAAATGCAACAACATGCTATGAGAACTCCCGGCGGTCCAAGGCTTACTTCTTAAAATGTTATTGTTTCTATATTATCTTAAAAATTTTAATTTCATTAAATTAGAAAAACATTTAGTGATCACTCACGAGCCTCCCATCGGGTTCCAGCAAAAATCAAAGATCGACATGCAAGAGCTCCAAAAAATTACTAAAAGCATGCAATCCTATATCGCAATCAACATCAAACAATCAATTAGATAATTAATTAAATAAATAAAATGTCCATAGGAAAGTGCCTTTTAATATTACAACCTAGGGTCTGCAGAAAGTAAAGTGACCGGGTACCATTGACAACAATCCGAATTCTACTCCTAAGACTCAAGTGACTGTGAGAATTGAGATTCTTCTCACCCTTAACTTCTTCGTCCTTCTATGGGTTCCTTTGATCTATCTAGTTTATATATCCAAGTGAAAGGAAACTCTTCCTCGAAAGGGGTGCTGTCTTTTCTCCTTGGATCCTCAGAGTATCCTAACTTAGGCTTCAAAATGGAGGAGGTCTCCCTTAAGAGATATCCTGTCCTCTTTGAAATATAAATAGGATTTGTTTATATCCCATCTCAAATCACTTTTATAACTTAAAATTATCTCAAATTACATTTGATAAAAGAGAAAAATCTTGACTCAAAACACGCTGCAGGGTTATCCTAAGCAATTATATTTTAATCATCCAAAGCAGTTAATATAATGAAATTTAAAATGCTTAAACCATCCATATTTGGCTATGCTTTTTTTATTTTTAAAGGGTGACTTAGTATTATGGAGCACTTGTAGAAATTTGATTAATTTAAATTTAACTTTGTCCCCTTTAATTTCAATGCCCTGTATCAATATAGACACCTGCACAAGATTATATATAACATTTAGATCACCTCTATCATTACTGTAAATCTAACATCCATCAATCATATCATAGAGTGCAAAAACTAAATAAATAATCACAGTAATATTAACAACCAGCATGCAGTGAAGGCTCAAAAAATCTCGGCATACAGCTGGAAAAGTAAACACCAGCCTTGCCTAGATTTAGAAGTGGTGCCCTAACAAACCATCTAAGTGTGTGTAAAAGGCTGTCTGGTTTGGATGTGTCTTATATCGGGTAATTAGTTAAAGTTGTCTAGTATTTAGGTTTGTTGAAGGTTCAAGGGTAAATTTAGTTAAAGTTCAAATGTTAATTTGTTAAGGTTTATTTTACAATTAGATTTTTTAGATTGATTGATTAAATGGATTTAATTAATTAGAAGTTAAAGAATTCATGAAATTTTAATTAATTTAATTAGTTATTGATTTTATATTAAATTAGTTTATATTTTCCATCAATCGATTTAACACATTGTGCCACCAGACTCAAGGAACAAAGCCTCCTTAGGACACGTAGCCCCGCAGCCCGAAGTAGTCCATCCTAAAAACTCGATTGATATAATTAAATTAAGAATTTTTATTTGGTTAAATTATTAATAATCAATTAATTTTAAGGTTTTATACTTCATTGAATCCATTCGTGGCATTATGCCACTAGGCTCGAGTAACAAAGCCTCCTCAGGACACGTATCCCCGCAGCCTAGAGTAGGCCAGCCTAAAAACTTCATCTTTGGAGTGATTATTATTTATTAAAGTTCTAATTGAGTGAATTAAATATTAAATTAATATTTTCTTGAATTTGGGATTAATTATCAAATTTTAGAGTTTTTTGGAATATTTTAATCATTTAATTGAGGGGTAAAAAATATATTTTTTATTAAGCTTAAATTTTAGAAATTTAGTATTTTTATAAAATATTAGACCTTAAGATGACCAGTTAGACTGTAAGTATGCTGGATTTGGATTTTCTATATTTAGTTACGAAGGTTTGAAGTTTTAATTGAAATTTGAACTTAAGTTGACCAAACAATTGACTTTTTGATTTTATGTGTTTTTTGCTAAGTTTATTTTATTAATAAATATTAGATCTTACATGAAGTAAAATGCCTTTGAGTTTGCTCAATTTAGAGTTTTCTATAATTAGTTATGATTTTTTAAAGTTTTTGTATTTATTTGAATTATTTAATTTATTTAATTAAGGGCCTTTTGATGATTTTGCTCCAAATAAACTTCCAATTCCTTGAAATCAACTCCAAAGGTCAGGAATGACCTAAGGAGAATTTCTCAAGTGTTTGGGAATTTTATGGAATTTTTAATTATTTTTAATTAAATAAATTAATTAAATATTTGTTTTTACTTAAAATTAAATTATTCTCAAAATTGAAGTCAAATTAAAGTAATTTTAATTTTATTTGATTAAGGATTGAATTCTTGTTAATTTGATTTATTTATTGTAATTTTTAGATTTAATTTGAATTAGTTATGATTTTTTAAAGTTTGGTTAATTAATGAATTTTTTAAATTACTTAATTATGGAGATTTTGATTATTTTGATTCAAACTTATTCTAAACTGTATGAAATCACTCCCAAAGGTCAGGGTGACCCATGAGAGTGTTTTTAAGTATTTATAATTTATCTGGCAGTTTTAATATTCTTTAATTATTTTATATCATTCATTATTGATTTTCATTAAACGTTAAATTAAAGTCAAACTAAAAGTCCAATGATGGGGCTTTTATTTTTCCTAGATAGAGGATTAAACTATGGTCAATTTGATATTATTTGTAATTTTTGAATTAAATTTTGATTTATTATATTTTTTTGAATTTTCTGGGCCCTAAAAAGGGCTGAATTTTGATTAGCCTAATTTTATGTTCTAATAACCTCCAAATTTATTGAAATTTGGACCTAAGGTATAAAATATCACTAAGTTCAACATTCTGAAGTTTTATCACTATTGGATGTGTGTATAATTTTCTATAATTTTTCTATGTTAACTAGACCTTTTCCTTAATTATTTTCTCTAGATGTCTCTAGTATTCAAATGGGTTTGAAATTTTGGTCACCTAACCCTGATACTAAATTACACATACCAAAGAAAAATGCAAGCCTAATTCTAAGTGGTATGTGAATTATAAATTTTCAAAGTTTATGGTCAAAATCTGACCATAATCTTTAAAAATTTAATTCACCAAAATCCAGCCATTAAGTAGAGCTATATTATTTATGGCATGTGAGTATTATACCATAGTTTATCTTGGCCAAATTTGAAGTCAATCAGATCACTGGATTGAGAATTAGTAATGAAATTCAATTTTCATTAAAATCAAAATAACTCTCCATACTGTGACCTAAATGGATCAAAATAAATTTTAAAATAAACTTTATCTAATGATAGTTCCAACGAGCCTAAGAACATCAAATTTGGATAAGAAATGAATTTTTGGTGAATTATTGAAGTTTAGAGCATTTAAATTAATTTTTTAAATAAAATTTTTTAATCAATTTTGGTTCAAAAAGCAGATCAACGGCCAATATTTAGCCACGTCACCATGCCTTCATACTGGAGAACCAGGGATCGAACCCCACGGAAGGTGTGCAGCTCAGAGCCATCCGATCAGCCCAGTTCAAACGAACGGACATCCCAGATTGACCCAGATTTTTTAGTTCATTTTTGAACTGAAATTTCAAATGCTCATAACTTTCGATTCAACCGTCCAAATTTGATGAAATTTGAAAAGTAGGATCTAGGTACCCTAATAATTGGAGAAATATCATGAATTTGGTTCATCCTCAAAAAGAATAATTGACATAGTCTGACTGAAGACTATAAACTTATTGATGATCGGTGGCAACCCAATTACGATTTATGTTTGAATTTCTTTTCAATTATCTAGTTTTTTTGTGTGTTATTTTATTTTTATTTTGTGATAGTATTTATTTACTTTTGTTTAAATTATTTTTTATGCATAATTTACATTTAATTAAGATTCTTATTTATGCTTAACTATTGAAAATTATCCTCTACATAACACTTGCACTTTAATTATTTATTTAGCCAAAATAAAAATAGTAATTAAAAATATCTATAATTAAGAATAATAAAAAACCTTAGATGATTAGTAATTCATAATTTGAAAACCTTAATAATTAACTAAGGAAGATTATTTAAGTCATTGACTTGTCTTGAACTTAGAAGCTACACACTTAAACACTAACTACTAAATTGAAGTATGAGTAATTGAGTTTGGAGAAAGGGAGTGTATAAATTAAATTTATGAAGATCATTGCAAACCTAACTATGGAATTAGCAATCTTATTAATTCATTACATTAATTTATTTACGGTTGCTTAATAAGTGTAAATCACTTATTATTTTATGTATTTTATTTTCAATAAAAATATGTTGTTTTAATTATTTTTACGTATGAAAAATTAAAAAAAATGGCAAAAATTCTAAGTAGTCTACAATGCTGCGACGTCCAAACAAACCACGCTATAGTGTTGCCTTCAATACTGTTGAGGCGCCCCAATTCTGACATTACGGTGCCTAGTTCTCTATTTACAAGAACTACGGTAGTAATATTGACAGTGCCTTAACTTTATCTGTGCTGTGGTGTCAAAAAGTCAGCTTGGTAGTGTCAAATTCTCTATTTTTAAATGCCACAGTGCAATAATTTCTTATGGCTCGATGCCATTTTTGCTACTTGGGCACCGCAACGCTTGAATGTTAATAGCATCACAACATTACAATTATAACTTCTAAGGCCACATTCTCTCAGTGAAAAGATGTTATTATTCACGAAATAATTGTTCCACATCAGTGAGCATCGTGGTGGTGCAAATGCTTCAGCGTCAAGGTACTAGTTAAGTATATGGGCACCGCGGTGCCATTTTTTCAAGCACCATAGTGTTAGATGTCTTTTTATATTTTTTTATAAATAGTTGTGATGTTATGTTTCTAAGGGAGTTCAGTCACTTTTATAAAATTCAATTCTTTTTAGAGCACTTCTCTAGTTTACTCTTAAAGTAGAATTTAAGGGAGGCTAGAGAAGTACAAGATACAATTATTTGGAGTATTTATCCTGTATTTGAAATTTGAAACATAGGATCAAAGCTCCATGCATTCAGATTTGGGAGAAATCAAGGATTAATTATATAACTTAAAATGTAGATAACTTACAATCGTATTTTGATGTTCTTAGGCTTGTTAGAAAGCTGGACATCCTCTACAACTTTGATGAAGACCTCAAAAACTTTTAACAGCAAGATTTAAATCTGGTATTGAAATTCTCCTTTCTCTCTCTTTCTCTCTCTCTCTCTTCTCAAATTGGGTTCTAAAGCCTGCAACAACCCTTCTAATGGCTGGAGGGGCCTTATTTATTGATAGAGAAGTTGTGTTATCCATGGCATGGATTGGGTGCTGTTGGAATTATAAATTTTGGAAGGTAGTGGATGAGTCCAAGGGCTTAAGTTAAGTATGGGTTCATCCACTCATCCTAATGATTATTTCCTTAATTAAGAGGAGCCTTGGAAAGCTACCAAATACTCTTCCCAAGCTGCTCAAGGGATGGAGAGGATAAATGGTAATTAAAACCCATAACAATTCATGATGAGAGAGAGAGAGAGGGTATTTTAGTCTTTTAATGGCCTTTTAATCATTTATTAACTAGTTTGACTAGTCAATATGTCATACCAAATGACATGGCATACAAGGTGGCATAGGGTGGGTTTTGAGCTGATTTGGAAGGAATATCAACCCATGGGATTAAAATTTAAGTAGGCATATGAGATTTTGAGAAGATTTGACCAAGTCAAAGTGAATTGACTTGGTCAAATTAACATTGACCATAGTTTGACTCCAAGCAAGTTTAGAAACACTCAAAACATCATTAAAAACACTCAAAGCATCAAAAGGAGTAGGTTTGAGGGTTTTGAAAGCATTGATTTGATCAAATGGGTTATATTAACTCATTTGAACCCTTAAAGGGTTAATGGGTTATTGGGTCAACATAGGTTGACTTGGTCAACCAGGTTGACCCAGGGGTTGGGTCTGGGCTAAAAAAAAATTAAAATTATGTTTTGAGTCTTTAGAAGTGATCCCAAGGTTTGATTTGAAAAGGTTATGTTGGAGTTTAGAGAAAACTCCAAAATTACCCTTAAGGGGCATTTTTATCATTTTGACCTTTGGTCAACTGGGGCTTAAAGTGAGTCCACCAAAATATAGTTTAATGTTTAACATGTCATAATAGAGGGCTTGGATGTAATTGAATGGTTTGGAGAAGGCTCCAAGGTCAAAATGCACTAGGTAGAAGGTCTAGTGGCTTGGACCATAAATATTTGAAGGTTTTATAGCCTTTGGATTTTAATCCAATTTCTGGGGTTAGAGGCCTCAATTAAGCTTAAATTTGGAGGGTAGATCCTAGAGACATGCCTATTGAATATGTAATTGATAGATCATGAATCAGAGGTCATTTGACTAGAGTTTGAAGTATTTGAAAATTCATTGGAAAAGGCCTTCAGGATATGGTATATAAACCTTGAATTTTGGTATGAATTTATGATTTACACCTGATAGATCCTATAGTCTAAGTTGATCTAGGATATTTATTGGTCCTCATGACCTCATACAAAAATAATCAATAAATGAACCCCCAATATGTGTAGTAGAATGAAGTTCTATTGCACATATTGGCGTTGACCGAATCGTAAGGTTAAATCTGAAATTTTGATTCTAAAGGAAAGTAGAATGTTATTCCTAAAGAATCATGATTTGAATTGATATTAGGGTAGTGTCATGAGGGACATTCCCTACCACTAGTGAGTCTAATCCTAAAGGAATGAAAAATCTATCCTTAAGGAAAAGAAAATTGAATTCTTGAGTTTGAAGTTTGAAGCTAGGATGATGCCATAATGGGCGTTCTCCACTACTAGCAGATTTAATCCTAAAGGAAGGAAGAAGCTAACCTTAAGGGAAAGAAGGTTTGATTTTGGAGTTTGAAATTGAAACTTGGATAGTGCCATAAAGGGGCGTTCGCCACCACTAGTAGATCTAATGCTAAGGAAGGAAGGGACCTAACCTTAAGGAAAAAAAGATTAAATGTTCATATAGGAAGGAAGAACTTCTAACTACAGAGAATCAAATTTGAATTTTGATACTAAGGTAGTGTCAAGAGGGGCGTACTCTACCACTAGTAGATATAGTCCTAAGGAAGGCAAGAACCTAACATTAAGGAGAAGAAGCTTAAATGATCGTATAGGAAGGAAGAACTCCTAACTACAGAGGATCAAGTTTGAAGTGATACTAGGGTATTGCCACAAGGGGCGTACTCTACTACTAGTAGATCTAATCCTAAGAAAAGAAAGAAAACACGATGACTTACACCTATCATTAAGGAAAAGAAAACTAGAAGATCTTGTGGGAATGAAGCATTACTTCTCACAGAGGATCGGGTTTGAAATTTGAAACTAGGATGGTGCCACAATGGGCATTATCCATCACTAGTGGATAATCTTGTAGAAAGGAAACTTGCTTTACACGAAAGGTCAAATCTAGATTTTAAAAATTAGGATGATGCCATAATAGGCGTACTCCATCTCTAGTGGATGATCATGTGGGGAGGAAACTTGCTCCACATAGAGGATCAAATTAAGATTTTGAAATTAGGATGGTACCATAGAGGGTGTACTCCATCACTAATAGATGATCATGTGGGCAGGACACTCGCTATACACAGAGGATCGAATCAAGATTTTGAAACTAAGATGGTACAATAGAGGGTGTACTCCATCACTAATTGATAATCATGCGGGGAGGAAACTTACTCCATATAGAGGATCAAATCAATATTTTGAAACTAGGATGGTACCATAGAGGATGTACTTTATCACTAGTGGATGATCATATAGGGAGAAAACTTGCTCCATACAGATAATCTAATCATGATTTTAAAACTAGGATGGTACCACAGAGGGTGTACTCCATCACTAGTGGATGATCATGTGGGGAGAAAACTTGCTCCATACAAAGGATTGAATCAAGATTTGAAATTTGAAACTAGGATGGTTCCATAGAGGGCATACTCCATCACTAGCAGATAATCACGTGGGGAGAAAACTTACTCCACACAGAGGATCGAATCAAGATTTTAAAATTAGGATTGTACCATAGAGGGTGTACTCCATCACTATTAGATGATCATGTGAGGAGGAAACTTACTCCAAATAGAGGATCAAATCAACATTTTGAAACTAGGATAGAACCACAGAGGGTGTGCTCCATCACTAGTGGGTCTAATCCTAAGGAAAGGAAGCACGGGGACTCATACCTATCCTTAGAAGATTAGAAGGTGATTAACTAGGATGGGGCCCAGCAGGCTTAAATTCATCACTAGTTAGTCGATATCCGAGAAGGTAGGAAGCACAGGGACTCACACATATTCCTAAAAGATCAATTTCTTTTGGGTTTTCAATAACTAACCTAGTTAGAAAGCTCAGGGACTCACATCTAACTAGGGGGACTAGCTAAGGAGATAGTCTACCTAAAACTTTAAGGATTTAGGACTGAACTATCTAACCCAAATTTGATTTTAATCCTAAGGGAAGGAAGCATGAGGACTCACACCAATCCTTAAAAGACTAGAGAATTTTAATTTTGGTTTTGAATTGGATATGAATTTTGAATTTTGGATTTTGATTGAATTTGATTTGATTTGAGATTGATTGTAATTTTGATTTCAGATAGAGAACTTTGGAAGATTTCCTATTTGAATTTAGAGAATTTTGAATTCAAAATTTTTGAATTTGAAGATTATTTTGTTTATGTTGAAGTTGATACTCATCTACATGATATTTCCTGAAAAGCTACCCTAACATTTGAAAATATTGGGTTGCATCCTTCAGGGTTGAACACTTAATGTTTGAACCATTCTCAAAGATCATTTATATGATAAGAAATCATTTTTATGTTAGTTCAAACTGCCCCAACCGATCTCTCGATAGGCTAAGATAGGCATCCGAAGAACTAGAACCAAGTCTTCTACTTGGAAAGTTCTAAGTTGCACTATCTTATCACGAGCTTGAACAATTCAAGATTTATTCAACTCTGAATTTTGTTGAACCTTAGAGATGACACTTTGTAAGGCCTCGAGCTCCTCCAATTGGAGTCGGGCACTCTGCTCGACTGTGATTTCATTTTGAATGATAATTTCCAGCGAAGAAAACCACTCCTCTTCTGGGATTGATCTTGGACCCAACATAGAGTGTGATTTTGTAGAAAAGGCTTTAAAGGAAAAAATGCCTATTTGTAAGGACTCACACATTCCTCAAGGATAAGATTTGAATTATTTATTAGGAGTAGATGATTCAATATTTTTATTAAAAATATCCTCTTAAACATTTGGACCCTATCGAAATGAAAAAAGGGAACAAATTTATAAGCATAGTAAAAAGTAGGTTGACTTCCACTAACCCAAGAAGGTTTAATGATTTAAGATTTGTTGACCCAGACCAAGTTTCATAGAAATTGAACTAGGGTCTCCCTTATGTATTTTTGAATTAGAATCAATTTCAAAAAGGTTTAAGTTAGATAGATAAATTTGATCTTTTCAATTCTCTTGTATAGAATTTTATATCTGATAGATAATCAGTGCATGATGGAGAATCTAGATTTAAGATTTTTCAAAGTCAAGTAATTAGGATTGATCAGTGTTTCCTTTGAGATTTAAGGAATTAAAGAAGGAAGAAGCCTCTTTCTTTCTTTTTCATTTCTTGAGGGTGCACTTTACATATCTTTTGATTTTGTGGCACATTTTGTGCATCTTTTGGACTTTTGATGCACTTCGTGCATTTCTTGATTTTTGGTGTACTTTGCGCATCTTTTGATTTCAATTGATTTTGAGAAGAGGCTTCACCTTCCTTTAAAATCTCAAAATAATTGCTCTATTTTTGAATACTGGGATTATATCTCAAGTATTAGAGAAGAACACTCAATCACTCTTATACAAGAAAGAATAATCCTTAAAGCAGACCCAATCTTTTGACGCGAGTATCAACTTGACTAGGAAAATCTTTGAATATATTCAAATCGTACAAGAAATGCCTATTAAGATAGAAAATTGCCAAATATTGAAAGGATGTTAATTTCCAAATCAACTTAAGTTTAATATAGATTTTAATTCAAAGATCAAATCAACCCACATAAGCGGTGGGAGGGAGGGGCATTTAAATATCTTATGGAGTCAACTACAACTCTCTATTGCTTAAAGTTTAAGGTAGAGCTTAATTTTTATTAAAAAGGTGAATCAACTATTTTGAAAGTCAAGATCCAGTACACTTGAGAAATTGGTAAGTTTTCCTTAAGAAAAAATTGTAGGTCTAGGTGGTAAGACCCTAGTAGTGTGGAATTAGATTTCTATAATCTCTTTGGAGGGAGAGATTGTTATGGGGTCTGCACTATCCCTAGTTGATGTGGCATCATTTTAATTAAAATATTTATCATGATAGGACCCATTTGAAAGTTAAATTTCAATGGTGTATACAATCTTAGATTATTTCCCCTCTCTTATTACTAATGGCCTAGTAATTAGGAGAGTGGCACCTCAAGTGATTTCTATACCTCCTCCTCTATAGATGATGTAGTAGGACATGTGTAATAACGTGACCTAACATCCTCTAGTAGAGTATACGGGTCATGTCCTTTAGCTAGGGGCCTACGACCTATTGCTGGTGTTTCCTCAATTCTGGCTTGATTAATTCCTGTGTTATAGTCAAATGGGCATGGTGGAGGTCATGCTGCTCTTCTCACAACCTCCCTCCTTTGGGCAACAGGAAGAGGGTGGAAATGATTTCCATCAAGGATGGGGTACGTGTAAGGAGCAACAAATTCTTGATTGGCCTCATATTTGACTTACTTTAAGGCTTCTAACTCAATAATCTTTCTAGCCTTAACGACCTTCTTTCTAACTTTTTGAAGGTAATTCTACTTCTAGTTCTTAATAGTAAAGTTGGTGCTAGAACTTGACCCAATCTCAGACATAGATGACCTCTCATCTATTGTAACTGGTTTCTATTTCTTATCCTCTAGAGTAGAGGGTAAAATGGGCAAGGGGGTGACCGTAACCTCCATTTTGGAGATGGGGGAGTTAGTTCCCAACCCTAAAGTAATTTATACTAAGGGGTAATTCTTTTGTGTCCCAGCAGACAGATCTATGATTTCTTCTCCATTAACTGATAGTTTCAAGTTTGGAAACTTTTCTCCAAACTGAATCGAATTATCACAAAAGATTTCTTCAGTAGTCAAGTTCCTATCCAGGGAGTAGATAAGTTTCCCAGCTATTTGAGTATTCTTAACTTTCTGGAATTTAAGAAGGTGATTTGAATTAGTTGATTTTAAAATGGAATTTAAATTTTAGACTTGATTGATTCTTTTCAAATTTCAGAACTCAACATATTAAGTTTTCACTCAATATGAGGGTTCAAAAAATTGATAAGAAAATTTTGAGAATTATGCTTAACTCTTTTATTCCATCGATTGACTTGGGGAAAAATGTCAAAGCCTGGATTTGAATTTGCAATCAACATTGAAGTTGAATTTGAGGTTAAAATTAAATTTGAATTTGAGGTTGAAATTGAATTCAGACTTAAGGTCAAAATTGAATTCAAATTTAAGGCTAAAATTGAACGGATCTTCTTCAAAATTTGATACTCAACCCATTGTGTTTTACTCGAATATATAGATTTACAAAATTGACCTGAAGCTCCTATGAATTAGGCTTGTCTTTTTCATTCCACCAAGTAACTTGGAGGTGAAATGTCAAAGCCCAGATTTGATTAGAGAAATTTGGATTTGTATTGCGTATGTTACTATAAAAGGATGTTGTAGGAAACATATAACAATGACGATTAAGGTTAATTTGAGCATTTTCAAAGGAATTCTAAAAGTTTAAAAATTTGATAGAATTTTCTCTAGCTTTGAGACTCAATATATTGAGTTTGCACCCAACATAAATGTCTATAAGATTAAAGAGAAAATCTGGGGAAATTTATCTTGACTTCTTCGCTTCACTATCTAGCTTAGAGTAAAATGTCAAAGTCTGGATTTGGTTGAATGTTTGAATTTGCATTGTATATGTTAAACTACAAGAAACCATTATAGGAAACATATATCAATGACAATTGAAGTTGATTTGAAAGGATTTAAAAATTTCATGATCTTTTCTGAATTTCAAAACTCAAGATATTGAATGTAGACTCAATATGAAGGTTTACAAATTTATGGGAAAACCAAGGGATCTCTGCTCGGCTCTTTTACCTTGCTAATTGACTTGGGGGTTTTCAAATTTCAGAAGAATTAGAATTTGAAATTGATTTTAGAAAATGTTGATTTTGCATTGCATATGCTATACTACAAGAGGGTATTGTAGGAAAACATATGGCAATGATGATTGAAGCTAATTTGAGTGATTTTGAAGAGGATTTTAAAGGTTTGAAATATTGATAGAGTTTTCTTAAATCCTTGAAACTCAATATATTGAATTTACACTAAACATAAGGGTTTAGAAGTTTACTGAGAAAACTCAAAGATATTGGCTTAACTCTTTTACCATGCTAGTTAGGTTGGGGGTGAAATGTCAAAGCCCAAAATTTACTAAAGAGTTTTAGATTTTGATATTACGATTAAAGAGTCTTCTTTAAATTGTGAAACTCAACATATTTGGATTTATTTGAATATGTGAATTTACAACATTTATAGAAAAATCTTAGAAAATTTGGCTTGACTCTTTTGCTCTACCAATTAACATAAAGGTAAAATTTCCAAGCTCGACTTTGACAGAGGTTCCTCATTCACCTCTCTTTTAACATGTATTATTAATATTGGCCACACTCACCTAAGGAAGAAATGGGTAGAGGGACCAACAGAAGGAAGGGTAGTCAAAACTACTGATGTAATAAAATTTGTATCGCTATTAAAGATGGAGAGAGAGATTATCCCCAACAGAGTCACCCATTTTTGTTTGTTTAAAAAGTTATTATTTTGAAAAAGGTTAATTATCTTTGGGTGATTTTAATTTCTTGAATTTTAATTTTAAAATTGAACGCATCATTATGAATGATATATCATCTCAGGAGACGAGCACACCATTCCTTAATGGGTTCAATTTACAGGATTAAAATTTTATCCTGATTATTATAGTCAAATTCGAGCAAGAACTATATATGATCCCAGAGGGTCAAAATGATTTTTCACTCAGGTATTTAACTATAATAATTTAGATAAATTATCATTAATTTCATAATCAAAGTTATAATAATAATTGATATATCTTCCTGAGGGAAGAAAATATTAATTATTATTGATCATTTGAAAATGATGATAATGATTATTGATTTTTAATAAAAATTTCCCAAAGATAATTAATTAAGTTTTTAAAAAATTTGTTTGATCTGGTTTACTAAATCTCCTGCGAGTACAAGCCCTCATAGTTAATTACATCGTAGGAAACTAGAGTTTCATACGAATACTCTTGATTAAAATAACGGTAGAAATTTTATTTTGAGATTTCAAAGTTTGATATCAAGGGAGGTGAGGATTGAAAATCTAATTAGGATTGGATCAAGATGAGCACTTATTTTTAGAGGCCAAGAAAGGAGTGGTAGGAGGTGTTTTAAGATTCTCAATCACTTCAAAAACACCACAGCCTATCCTAAGTGTTGGGCTTAAATTTGAATTGAAAGATAATTTTATTTGAATTGTTAATTTTATTAGAAAGTTAGGATTAGGTTTCCATAAGATTGAGGTCTTATAGTATGAGCCTGCCTCAGAACCTAAGTCTAAATTTGGTACTAAAAATTAGTAACCCAAACCTAACTAATGCAATACAGATCTAGACTTACGCTGGTCTGGATTGGGGAGCCAGTTAAACCATATAGGTGCTTCAAAACTATGTGTCCGGTCATTTGATGTAAGAGTGGTAAGGACATTTAATTAAGTTAGGTTTAAGGAGTTGGGGCCTACATCTAGAGCATATCCAATTGACCCCTTGACATATGTAGGGTATTATGAAACTTAAATTAAATGCAATTAAGTTTTAGACTCAATTTAATTTGTAACTAATGCAATGCATACTAGTTGACTTAATAAATGCTTAAATTAAATATGAAGAAATTTTAAAAAGGCTTAAAAAATAGATTTTTTCCTAGAGATTGCACAGATTCCCCTTGACAGATCTGTACCATCATAGGCTAGGTGGTCTGCCAAAACTCGCAGGCGGGAAGGTACCTAACAAAGGAAAGAAAATGCAACAATATACCATGAGAACTCCCTTCGGTCCTGGGCTTACTTCTTAAAATGTTAGTGTTTCTATATTATCTTAAAAATTTTAATTTGATTAAAGTAAAAAAAAGTTTTAGCGATCCCTCACGAGCCTCCGATCGAGTTCCAGGAAAAATCAAAGATCAACATGCAAGAGCTCCAAAAAATTACTAAAACATGCAATCCCATAGGTAAGTGCCTTTTAATATTATAACCTAGGGTCTGCAGAAAGTAAAGTGGCCGGGTACCACTAACAATATCTCAGAATCTACTCCTAAGACTCAAGTGACTCTGAGAATTGGGATTCTTCTCGCTCTTCAATTCTTCATCCTTCTGTGGGTTCCTTGGATCCATCTAGTTCAGATATCCAAGTGAAAAGAAACTCCTCCTCGAAAGGGGTTTTGTCTTTTCTCCTTGGATACTCAAAGTATCCTAACTTGGGCTTCCAAATGGAGGAGGACTCCCTTAAAGGATGTCCTCTCCTCTTTAGAACCTAAGTAGGATATGTTTATATCCCATCTCAAATCACTTTTAAAACTTAAAAATATCTCAAATTATATTTGATAAAAGAGAAAAATTTAGACTCAAAACACCCTGCAGTGTTATCCTAAGTAATTATATTTAATCATCCCAAGCAGTTAATATAATGAAATTTAAAATACTTAAACCAGCTACACTTGGCTATGCTCTTTTGATTTTTAAAGGGGGACTTAGCATTCTGGAGCACTTGCAAAAATTTGATTAATTTAAATTTAACTTTGCCCCCTTTAATTTCAATGCCCTGTATCAGCATAGCCACCTGTACAAAATTATATTAGCATTTAAATCACCTCTATACTAAGAGTAAATCTAACGCCCATCAATCACATCATAGAGTGCAAAAATTAAGTAAACAATCACAGCAATATTAATAACCAGCATGCAGTGAAGGCTCAAAAAAACCCGGCACATAGCTGGAAAAGTAAACATCGGCCTAGCCTAGATCTAGAAGTGGTGCCCTAACAAACCATCTAAGTGTGTGTAGAAGGCTGTGTGGTTTGGATGTGTTTTATATCAAGTAATTTGTTAAAGTTGTCTAGTGTTTAGGTTTATTTAAGGTTCAAGGGTAAATTTAGTTGAAGTTCAAATGTTAATTTGTTAGTTTATTTTATAATTAGATTTTTAAGATTGATTGATTAAAATAGTTTAATTAATTAGAAGTTAAAGAACTCATATAATTTTAATTAATTTAATTAGTTACTAATTTTAGATTAAATTAATTTATATTTTCCATCAATCGGTTTATAGCGTTGTGCCCCCAGGCTCGAGGAACAAAGCCTCCTTAGGACACGTAGCCTCGCAGCTCAGAGTAGTCCATCCAAAAAACCTGATTGATGTAGTTAAATTAAGAATTTTAATTTGGTTAAATTATTAATAATCAATTAATTTTAAGGTTTTACACTCCATTGAATTCATTCGTGGCATTGTGCCACCAAGCTTGAGGAACAAAGCCTCCTTAGGATAAGTAGCCCCGCAGCTCGGAGTAGTCCAGCCTAAAATTTTCATCTTTAGAGTGGTTATTGTGTATTAAAGTGTTGGTTGAGGGATTTAAATATTAAATTAATATTTTCTTGAATTTAGGATTAATTATCAAATTTTAGAATTTTCTAGATTTTTTTAATCATTTTATTGAGGGGTCAAAAATTGATTTTTTGATTAAGCTTAAATTTTGGAAAGTTAGTATTTTTATAAAATATTAGACCTTAAGATGATCAGGTAGACTATAAGTATGCTGGATTTGAATTTTTCTATATTTAGTTATGAAGGTTTGAAGTTTTAATTGAAATTTGAACTGAAGTTGACCAAACAGTTGACTTTTTGATTTTAAGTGTTTTTTGCTAAGTTTATACTTTTAATAAATATTAAAACTTACATGAAATACAATGCCTTTGAGTTTACTCAATTTAGAGTTTTTTATAATTATTTATGATTTTTCAAAGTTTTTGTATTTATTTGAATTATTTAATTTATTTAATTAAGGGCCTTTTGATGATTTTGCTCCAAATGAACTCCCAACTCCTTGAAATCAAATCCAAAGGTCAGGAATGACCTAAGGAGAAATTCCCAAGTATTTGGAAATTTTATTAAATTTTGAATTATTTTTAATTAATTAAATTAATTAAATATTAAGTTTTACTTAAAATTAAATATTGATTTCAAACTATAAATGCTCATAACTTTTGATCCAACTGTCCAAATTTGATGAAATTTGAAACGTAGGATCTAGGTACCCTAATCTTTCAATCCATGGAGTTTCAAAGCTCCATGCATTCAAATTTGGGAGAAATCAAAATTGATAATATAACTTAAAATGAGGATAACTTACAATCCAAATGTCGAATTTTGATGTTCTTAAGCTTGGTGGAAAGCTGGAGAAGTCCTCTACAACTTTGATGAAGACCTAAAAAAATTTTAATATCTAGATGTAAATCTGGTATTAAAATTCTCCTTTCTCTCTCTCTCTTCTCAAATTGGGTTCTAAAGCTTGCAATAGCCCTTATAATGGCTAGAAGGGCCTTATTTTTTGATGGAGAAGCTGTGTTATCCATGGCATGGATTAGGGGCTACTGTAATTATAAAGTTTGGAAGGTAGTGGATGAGTCTAAGGGTTTGAGTTAAGTATGGGTTCATCCACTCATCCTAACAATTATTTCCTTAATTAAGAGGTAAGGAAAGCCTTGGAAAGCTGCCAAATGCTCTTCCAAAGCTGATCCATGTATGGAGAGGATAAATGGTAATTAAAACCCATAACAATTCATGATGAGAGAGAGGGTAGTTCAATCTTTTAATGGCCTTTTAACCATTTATTGACTAGTTTGACTAGTCAACATGTCATACCAAATGACATGCCATGCAAGGTGGCATAGGGTGGGTTTTGAGCTGATTTGGAAGGAATATCAAGCCATGGGATTAAAATTTAAGTAGGCATATGAGATTTTGAGAAGATTTTACCAAGTCCAAGTGAATTGACTTGGTCAAATTGAAATTGACCATAGTTTGACTCCAAGAAAGTTTGGAAACACTCAAAACATCATTGGAAACACTCAAAGCATCAAATGGAGTAGGTTTGAGGGTTTTGAAAGCATTGGTTTGATCAAATGGGTTATATTAACCCAATTGAACGCTTAAAGGGTTAATGGGTTATTGGGTCAACCTAGGTTGACTTGGTCAACCAAGGTGGACTTGGTCAACCAAGTTGACCCAGGCGTTGGGTATGGGCTCAACAAATTTAAAATGATATTTTGAGTCTTTGGAAGTGATCCCAAGGTTTAATTTGAAAAGGTTATGTTGGAGTTTAGAGAAAACTCTAAAATTGCCCTTAAGGGGCAATTTTGTCATTTTGACCCTTGGTCAACTGGGGCTCAAAGTGAGTCCACCAAAATATAGTTTAATGTTTAACATGTCATAATCAAGGCCTTGGACGTAATTAGAAGGTTTGGAGAAGGCTCCAAGGTGAAAATTCACTAGGTAGCAGGTCTAGTGCCATGGATCGTAAATATTTGAAGGTTTTATAGCCTTTGGATTTCAATCCAATTTTTGGGATTAGGCCTTGAATTAAGCTTAAATTTGGAGGGTAGATCCTAGAGACATGCATAATCAATATGCAATTGATAGACCATGAATCAGAGGTCATTTGACTAGGGCTTGAAGTATTTAAAATTCATTGGAAAAGGCTTTCAAGATATGGCCTTTAAACCTTGAATTTTGGTTTGGATTTCTGGTTTACACCGGCTAAATCCTAGAGTCTAAGTTGATCTAGGATATGTATTGGTCCTCATGACCTCATACAAAAATGCAGTAAATAATTTTGAATAAAAAACATGAGCATAAGACCCAGCCGAGACCCAAAATGGTTAAATAGAACTTCCCAAATTGAGTCCACTGTCTTGGTAACTCCTCACTAATGATTTGAATAGGTATGTTCTTTCCAAAAACCTTCACTACAACTGAAACTTTAATTTTTTTGAATTTTCTTCCACACTGGGTTCATGTAATTTAACAGCAAAACCATCCTCAGTCATAACTGAATCATCTTTGATAAATTTAACTTTGATGTTAGGATGCCTAGTCCAAGGGTTAAGTGGTCTTACTCCATTTGTACCGCCATTAACTTGCTTCACCGTTTCTCTAGGAATTATCATGTGAGCATTTTTATGAACATCAGAGAGGTCATCAACACAATTTAAAATCAGAGATCTTTCCATATGGTTTGGCATTCCAAACCTGTTAACAATCAACTGCATATCCGAAGAAGAAGAAGCTTCAAATTCATTGCGACTCTTTACACCTGAGAAATTTCTAGTAACACGGGGAGTTTTGATTATTAAATCTTCCTACAATTGTTTACCTTCACCTATAATCGGCATTACTACCTTCACAACAATTGGAGATGGTTCTTTTATCATCAAAGCACCAACCATACCAGCTTTCTATGTACATCTTGTTGTGATACCTTAAAGGGTCCTTTAATGAACAGGCATCCACTTTTGGGAGTTGCTATTTGTGGAAATTACAAATCTATCATTGAAGAAAAGATGCAAGCCAAGAGTACTGTCTCATATGCTGAAATCAATGTATCAACAAGCAAGGGACGGAATAAAAAGATCAGGAGAATCCTATAGGACACTGAGCTTGGGGAAGAATTTAATAGGGATTGCATCTATTTAAATAGCTAACATATGGACTTCTATTTCTATGTCTAGACACCGAGCATCTCGTTGTAGTTAAATGAAAAGAAATCTCTAAAATCATATATAAGTTCAATATATTCATGAGATTTTGACTTTGGTAGTAGAGCACTATGAAATATTTACGAGGATCTATCTTAGTGACCAAGTTAACTTCATATAATTCATCCATGGTAGAGCTAACACCATCTTCAAATTCACCTGGAGCATTAAAGACCCAAACTTTAATATCATCCTTGTCATTATCATTTAAGATGGAAAAAATTGGAGAGGAATAAGAGATGACATGAATACTGACAGAAAGAACTTGATCTTTCTTAAAATAACCTAAACCAAGCTTAGTTTGAGCTAAATCAATGTGCCAAATGCTGGCTTGTTCTAGAGGTTATTTGTAAGACCAAATCAAAGGAACAACACTCCACTCTATATAATTGTCCATGAAAGAAGAAAAGTAGAGTGGAATAAGCATGATCTCTTCATCCATATTGGGTTGCACATGACTCAGTAAGTGAGTACTCTGTGGACATCCACACTGTGGAACAACAATCAAATTGATAAGCAGTCAACTGAGAATCCAATGGAGTCTGAAAAGATGGATTTTGACGACTGGAATCGGCCGCCGAAGGATCTCCCGCCATCAATGAAAGATCTGCCAGCAAAGGAGGGAAATCAAAATTTTGAAAAAAGGAGGTTTATCTCTCTAGAAATATGGAGCTTCTCTCTCTACCAAAATCCATCTAATAAAAAATCTCTTTTATGCTTCACATCAAAATAAGATCTTCATTGAGGATGTATCAATGGGTTTTCTCCATGCATCGAGCCGCCTTTATAAACATCTATTGATATTAGAGTCCTTTAAGTTATCAATTAGAGGGCTTTTAATTATACTTGATCTGCAAAGCTTTAAGTCCCGACAAGGTGAATGTGCTTCTGTGTTTATATGGGATGTATCATACTTGCAACTTTTCAATCATCACTATTATAGGTGCCTATCTAATGTGCTCGTCTACGTGTCATTATCACTCACCAGAGATGATCATTTATTGTCAATTTTACTATAGTTATTGATCTGCAGCATGTATCACGTGCAACAAAACTCCTATAGTATCCCTTAGGTGTTTGCACCAGTTGTGTGTTGTTTGTCATCCCAATAGGTGGAATACTGTAGTTTGACGGGCTTTGTGTAGTTGTTTGTAAGTGTTGTATGTATTTGTGGCCATAAAGGATCTACTGTACTCATGATATAAGCAGTGTTGTTATCCAAAAATATGTCATATCAAGCGCCTTCGCTTGCATTCAAATCAATGCATTCATTTGCATGACTATTGAATGTGTGAATCCCCTGACATTTGCATATTGAAGTGGGCTACCAGTTGAGCTACATTCATCACTGGTTGTCAGTTATTATTTATTAACTGATATATATATATATATATATATATTGACATCAACTGCCAAATAGCATTACATTCATTCTTATTTGCAAATAGGAACATTGTATGCATCACAAACTCCTCGCTATCATCTATGGGAAAATTGCACTGAATACATATCTCTACTGTCATTCGTAGGTAGGTTATTATAGAATGATAGATTCACTATAATTGCCTACAGGTGTTCACATTTACGGCAGACTAATGATACCAGTTTGCTTATGAATAATCACTTTATAGGTTCCTTGTTTGTATATCTATTGTAATTCTATTAGATATGCTCGCAGGTGAGCCACTGTGCTTGTGTTGTATCCAACATCATTATTCACAGGTGGACTTGGGGCACTTGCTTACAGTGATAGGTTATACGTAAGTTATTGATGTCTACTACAAGATATTGCTACTTTCAGTGTTGTGTGCATGACAAGTCTTTTGCTATTACTTGTAAATGCCATTATTTTGGTCTACATGAGAACTATTGCTTGTATTGAGGTTTTGATTGTTGCACGTAGGAGACATCAATGCATTCTGTGGATGATTGTTATTGCTTTTAAGTACTGTGCATTCAACTATATGGGGATTATCGTAGGAGTCCGTTGCATTTATCATACATTAATTAGCATTATTTGCTATGTGCATCAAAGTCTTGTTTATCACAAGTCCCTTACTGATGAATTGATGTTTATTTTGAATATCAAAATTATTATTTATCATTCGTATTTTGATTATTGTTGTGCATTTTAATTCTGCATTTTAGAATTTAGGGTTCTGTTCCCTGCTATTCATTGATATTATGCTTCCTGCCATTTATGTCAAACCAGGTCCCTTGTATTGCTGCTCAGGTTAGGTCCTTTTATTATTCAGGTTTTGTGCATTTTAGTCTAAATTTCGATAGCACCCTAGTATATCCCCCATTTTGGGGAAATTTGGAGAGTCATAGCCTTCCCGCCACTTCAAGAAAGATGTGTACGGTTGGTGTGATGTGACACTGTGGCCGTAATCTTAAATCCCACCATCCTAACAAAGGTGTGTATGGGTCTTCAGTTGTACCTATTTGAAAATGCACAGTTGTTTCCTCACTAGCACTGAGCCGCGTATAAGTACTTAAATTTTTTCTACCGTACTAAGAAAAGCATACATGGGTGGTTACTCACTGCGTTGCAAGCATTGAGGATAGGATTTGGAATTTTATACCTGTGTAGGGGTCGACGGTGACGTCTTCGGCTATATCAGCTATGTTGGGGTGACAACGACTGTGTCGGCATGCGGGTTAAGGCAAGAGATTTTTCTTCTTTTTTCTTTTCTCTTTTTTTAATAATAATTAATTATAATTAATGGTAATTAATTAAAATTAATAATTAATTAATTATAATTAATTCACAACTAACAATAATTAAGCTTTTCCAACCATAATTAATGTTAATTATTTATAATTATTTATAATTAATTAAAAAGATCATCTGAATACAGGATTTGAGTAGGATTTAAATTAAATCGTGTTAAATAAAATTTATACATAAATTGAGCAAGATTCGAACTAAATCCCATCAAACATGATTTAGGGAATTGCTAAACCTCACAATTAGTTAAAACCTCCATTTCCCTCTTTTTGTCGGAAGATTTAGCTAAAGAAATGCGAGAGGGAGAAAGATGAATACCTCAGCAACAAGCAAGCTCCAGCCATTATCGTTACTTCTGATCAAACAAAGGAATGGCAAAGAGGTGTAAAGACGTCGGCTAGGGAAGTTGGCTAGGGCAATTATGTGTGGCTTCAGGATCAAAAGGGTCCAATCAATGGCTATGAAGGTCGCAAGTTCTTGGCCTATGTATGGGCCATGCAAGAAGCCAAAAATTGGCAAGTGCCGTACACGAATGGAGGCAGATGAAAGGTAGAGGAGGCAAATCGTGAGTGGAAAAATCAAAAGCTTCACCTCTTTGGCTTTTTAACAATGCAAGTGGGTCATGGAGATCATGTAGAGTATGTGCAAGAGGTGATGTCAACGTGTGAAGAGTGTGGTGTCGTCGTGCGTAGGATGTTTGAATCGCAAGATATGAGAGATTTGAGCGGCATATAATTTTTTTTCTTTTAGCTATCATTTTAAGGTCAACATGCCTTGACAGATATGTCATCAGTAGCAATTTGGTCATATCATGAATACTCACCCTTAAGAGGGTTTCCTTCGGGGCACTTGTTTGAGACCATCAAAAGAACTAGCTTAGGGGATTAACATGCTCTACTCGTTTGAGCCTAAAATAGAGTTTGCACTGTATGGGGGAGAATTAGAGGTCTCTTATTAAATCATCACTCACTGCTGCCTCTCTCTTTGGCTCTCCCCTAGTAAATTAAAGCTTGCCCTACTCAGCTATAGGAAAGTGCCTATTAAAAGAAGTCATGCTATTCATATATTATTTTTAGCCTAAAACTCTCCATCCCTATAACATCTCACTTTCTTTTTTTCTTAAGGCAGCTTGAGATCTTTAACACAAGTCTTCAATCATGCCCGACGACTCGAAAGGGCTCATTCGTAGACTCACCCAGAGCCTCTTACCACCATGAAACTCACTCATTGACTTCATCTTTCTCCAACATATTAGGAGGCCTCAAATATTTAGATTAGCATTTAGTGTTATATGGATATTCTTTATAGCTTGGAATTTTATACTTTGTCTCTTTATAGCTTTTCTTGTAACCTTCATAATTTTATAAATAATAAGTGATGAGAAATAGTTGGGGGATTTTATAATATTCTCTAATTATGGATATTATGTGTGTTTAGGATCCATAGTTCTTTTTCTCTACTCTCTATATTCTCTTTTTACTCTCCATTCTTATATATAGGTTCTAGGTCCCTGTTTCGACTAGCTAGTAAAGTCAGGAATAATCAATGGATAAATTTTGATTCAACATTCTCTTAGGTGCTATAAGTATGGATTGATGCTAGTGGCAACATGACAAACACATCACAACGAGCTACTTTCAAAAGAGCCTTCAGTAAATATGGAGAATACTGAATTTATTGCTTCTTGCAACCTATAGGAGATGGAAGAGAGAATCATGAAGATAATCTAAGAAGCCTCAAGTGGCCTCCAGGGGTGAGTGCAAGAAATAGATTTCTTGAGGAATTTTATAGCTCCGTATCTAATCATAGGTGCCAAAAGAGAGTGTTGACCTTGACACCGAGTTGTTCTCTCTTTGGGAACCTATGGATAGAGAGCATTAACCTTTATATACATTGGCATACTACACTTGTACATGGATGAGCGATGAAGGTTATAGCCTGTCAGCTAGGAGGATGACAAGGGATGAGCTTGAGCTTACCAACATCTTTTCTAGAGTAATTATTGAGGTAAGGCACTCTCCCAAGTTCAAGGTATGTCACTTGGAGTCATATAGAGGTAAGCCTGAATTCGTTGATTATGTGGCAACTTTTGAGTTGATGACTTCTTTATTAGATGTGGATGAAGCCCTTATGTGTCACCCTTATGTGTCAATTTTTCTTCACCAGACTTAAAAAGTTGGCGCTCAACTGATTTACTTACCTGCCTCCAGGCCTCTTTTGTAGAATTTAAGCTGATGCTTATGACTCACTTAATAAGTTTGTAGAAGCCCAAAAGAAGCTAGGAAACTCTATTGAGTATGAAGTAGGAGCCAGGGAAGTCCTTAAGGAACATCTTAGTGAGGTTCCAAAGGGAAATATTTGAAGTGAAGGATTTGGAGTTTACAGTTGCCCAGGCTATATTAACCCATGGACCAAGAAAGGGTCCCTTAGGGAATGCACTTGACCTTCAGTAGTTGAAAACACTTTTCGAGCTATTGGAGTTGGCAACTAGCCATGTTATTGCTAAAGAGACAACAGAGTGGTTGAATCCTCCTTAACCACTCACCCCCATGAGATGACTGCTAGAGGAGAGTAGTGTCGAGGGAGATATAGGGAATGGTTTTTTCTAAGGGATGGGAGGAATTGGAGACCTAATCCATAACATGATTATCGTTGCTAAGAACATCATATAATGCCCATGCATATAAGTCTCTTAAGGATAGCAGGGCCTTTGACATTGAGGGTGGAGGTGCTTCTGCATGCTAGTCACCCTTAGCATGAAGAGCTCACCCACTAATCACTAATCTATCCCATACACTCTTTGGAGAGTGTTCATGGTCATGCTTGTTGAGGTTATTCAAAATAAGGAATTCCTTAGGCATCCATCATTTATAAAGAAAATTGATCAAGCTGATGATATCTCTTCCTACTGCATGACCTATTTATGGCTTCTTAGAAGAGAGAAGATAGATGAAAGGAGTTCTCGAACAACCTATCACTTGGGGAGAGGGTGTCCATAAGTACATGGTGATGATGGACTTTATCATCGTCGATACCTTGTTGACCTATTATGCCATCTTTGGCAGGCATTTGGTGAAAACTTTCTAGGCCGTGGTATTCACCTACCACTTCACCATAAAATTTAGAGGGAATGGAGATCGTAGTGAGGGGCAACCTCACTCAGTCACGCACATGCTATTTGGGAGCAGTAGGAAAGGTGGAGATAACCATCGAAGAAGTCCTACAGCTATATGTGGAGTGAGGTCTAGGCTTAGAGACTAGAAGTAGTGGAGGGGATACCTACTATCAAGGGAGAGTCCAGTGGGGCTCTTAGGATAATTTACTCCTAAGTAAGGAGCACAAGAGTGGAGATGACAAGGATCAATGAAGAGGTCGCCTGCCATCTGCTAAATGTTAGAAGGGATGCTCGACCCATTAAAAAAAAGTTCAGGAAGACAACAACCATATATACTAGGCCATCAAGGAGGAAGTGTAAAACCTTATGGATATTGACTTCATTAGGGAGGTATAGTATTTGGACTAGATCTCAATGCAGTTTTTGTGAAGAAAACCAATGGTAAGTAGAAGGTATATGTGGATTTCATGAATTTGAACTTAGCATGCCCCAAGGATGGCTACCCATTGCTAAATATTGATGCCCTGGTCGACTTAGTAGTAGGTTACTTAGTCGTAAGCTTCATGGATTCTTTATGAAGCTACCATCAGATTAGATACTAAACGAATGTTGGATAAAAATTGAGAATCATAAAGGGAGGAACATTGAAGTATAGGTGGATGATCTCCTGGTGAAGCGTAATTTTCCAAGGAAACACATTAAGAATTTGAAGGAGATGTTCACCACTATGAAGAAGTATAACATGAAAGTTTGAGGAGGTTGAAATAGCTAAATGAACTAGCCTGAGGCACACCAAGAGGGTGGTGGTGGGGGGGGGGGAGGGGTGAATTGGTATAAAATATTGCTTGCATTCAACAAAAAATAAAACTTATCTTTTTTACTTTTTTTTCATAGTTAAGAGAAGCAATCAATACTTATCACCTATTACGGAAGCAAATAAACTTATCCAAAGTTTTAATAATGATGATAGAATTCTAATCAACAAAAAACAAAATAGCTATCACATATTTCCACCAAGCAGTTATCATAAAAAATTAAATGCAGAATAGTAAAATGTAGAAAATAGAAAATCAGAATAAACACTCTAGAATTTTTTTATGGTTTGGTTAAACCATGACTTAAGCTCACTCCCTAGAGTCCTCCTCTTTAGGTATTACACTATCACTACAGTGTCTCTCGTTTAGCCCCCATAGCTAGATGAAGAAACCCTTACAAAATCTCTTCCACCAACTTAGTGTGGCAGAGGACTGTAATCCTTTTCACCCTCCTGAGACAGAGAACCTGAAATCCTTTTCACCCTCTTGCTGAGGTAGAGAACATGGAATCCTTTTCACTCTCCTAGTGAGGTAGAGAACTTGGAATCCTTTTTCGCCCTCCTGGTGAAGGCAGAGAGCCTAAAATCACTTTCACCTTCCCTGGTGCGGTGGAGTAGCTGAGTGCTTTGATACTAAAGAGGTCTTCTTCCCAAATCTTCCCTCAAGAGAAACTTTGACACATGGAAGAACTCAGGACCTAGTTCGCTTGAGCAACCATTTAGAACTCCCTTGTAACCCACAAAGATCTTTTTCCTCTCTCACAAACTCCACCATTTCTCTCCCAAGTTCTAAGCTCTCTCTTCATGCTTTCTTTAGAAGAAAATAATTTAATGAATGCTAAAAAGACTATCACAAACTTTTTTGAGAAAGCTTAAATAGAGAGATTCAAAAAAACCCTAAAAATTTAATTCAGCCATTACTGATCATACAGTATGATCTCAAGATTGTCTAGTACGATACTCAGAATTTATCTTGTTAGTACTATACGATCATGAGTTAGTACGATATAATAAGTTCAAATTTTCCTGTTAGTATTGTATGATTTAGATTTTGCACAGTATGATCTATTCATATCATGTGGTAGGAATGAATAATCGTATAATATGACTAGTTCAACCAAAATGCTATTCGTCCAGGATGAAATTTGAGGTGACCAAATATCATCTCTGTCAATCATATAATACGATCTAGCTCATACAGTTTGATCAAAAAATAAAAATTAAGCAGATTTGATTAACTAATCACATGATTAAATTAGGGAATATTTTAAACATCATACATTAAAAATAGAGAAATAATTCAAATTCAAATTTTTGCCTAATTTAGTGAACAATGGAGTTTCTAATTATAATAAATTTTCTAGTATGATGTGGTGTTCATACTATACGATTAGTTATATTTCAAAAATATTTATTTAGATTAATAAAATATTTTAATTAATTTTTATAATAATAGATCATCTAGTACGATACTGATCATACAGTATGATGTATATAAAAAATTTAAATATTTAAAATTATTTTTACTCCCCTTGTGTGTGTGCATGGTCACTATGCTAGCATACACCTTTACAGAACTTTACTCAAGAAATTAAAAATAAATAAATAAAAATTATAGACTCTTACAACATAATATATTCTGCCCAATCTTGAGCCATGAATCTTTAAAGAATAGTGCATGTTATACCTGAAATGTTAGCCAGCATGGCTCTGGTTTCTAGAGAGAGAAAAGACTGTTTTCTTTTTCAAATTTTTGTTGAAAAATTTTTGGCGGGCAATTAGGTGGCAGGTGGCGTTCTTTGGCCGGCTCCGGCATTCCGCTGGATGGACTTTCGCCGTTCTTCCTCCGGTGATACTTTGGATAAAGTAGGGTTTACTAAACAATTCTCTGGTACGAAACGAGAAGGGATCGATTTGCGTAGAAAGGGCTACAATGGAGCTTTAGTCATTAGAGAAGGCACATTGCCAGAGAAGGATAAAGTTAAGGCTATCGAAGGTAAGGGTAAATCCATAGCTTTTGATTGCAAATTACCACAAGATTGCATCTCTCCAGGATATTCTCCATTAAACGATCTTGGTGCTTCTTCCTCCAACACGAAAATCTTTGTTAACAAATTTGGTTTGTCAAATGCAATCCCTATCATCAGCGACAGTGCGATAAATGCGACTGCCCTTAATCTTGTTAACAAACATGATTGTGTTTCAGAGGTGAGCCTTTTGAATGGAGAATCATCTTTAATTTTGAGGGAACAAAATTCTGTTGGTGTTTTAACAAGGAATTCTTCGGCTGTTGAAGAACAAGCCTCTGTTCTGAATAAGGTTCGTCCTAGTTTGGAGGGAGATCTTTGTAGTAATCTGCCGGATGGAGCTGTATTCCCTCCCAAGCCTCCTGGTGGAGTTTAGCAAAATGCTTGGAGGAAGCCTGAAAACATCAATGTTGCTGAGTTGGATTTTGGTGATTGTCTTTCCGAGGATGGCACGTCTGTTAAACTTAATCTGGAAAAAGAGAAGGAAAATATATAGAGACTTAGAAATTCTTTGGTAGTGAAAATCTTTGGAGGAGAGCCACCTCTATCTCTAATTAGCTCTGAATTGAGGAGGCAATGGACTCAATTCGGTAAATTTCATATAACCCAACTTGGTTTGGGTTGGGCGTTTTGCTCCTTCAGTGAGGTAGAACATATGGAAGCTGTGATGTCTGCTGGGCCTTGGTTTGTGATTGGCCTAATCATAGGTATTGAAAGATGGACTCCAAATTTCTCTCCAAACTCTCTGTCAGGATTATCTGCTCCGGTCTGGATAAGACTTCCTAACCTTTCGCTACACTGTTGGGATGAGATAAATGTCGGTAGAATTGCTTCCAAGGTTGGCGAACCTTTGTTGATTGATGGAAATATGTTTCAGTGGGGGAAGAGGGAATTTGGTAGGGTCTGTGTTCGTATCAGATTGGATGCCAAGCTTCCCTTGGGTGTTTGGGTGGAAGGGAGTGAAGGAAAGTTCTTTTAAAAAGTAATTTATGAGAAAATTCTAAACTTTTGTTTTACCTGTGGTAAAATAGGACATGTCAATAAGGATTGTGGGAATTATAAAGTGGCAATCAATGACATTTCAAATGTCAAGAAGAATTTTTTGACCGAACTTGGTTGTGCTGCTGTAAGTCAGGAGACGGTTGTGGATAATGCAAAAATAGAGGAACATAATTATGGGCCTTGGATGGTTGTTAACCATAGGAAGAAAAGGTTCTTCTCTAATAATAATAGACAGTTTAATCAACCAAAGTTGAATAGCAAGGAGCAGGTTGCTTCTGTTGGTAAGGAGGAAGGAATTAATGCAGCTGGCGGTGATATTCAGGGAACGATTCAGGAAGTGGAGGCCATTGGTCCTCAGGACAATTTGGATTGTGATATGCAAATTCCTGAGATGGAGTCTATAGTGCTGGAAACCAAGAATCCGTTTAATCTTCTGGATGGGATAATAGAAGAAAAAGGCCTGGAATTATAGGTTGAAGCTGTGCCTGTGCTTGAGATAGGGTCCCGGGACGGAATAGATGCTGAGTTGATTCAGAAGGATTCCAATTCTGTTGTTTCTAGAAAGAAGGTAACTAAGAAATTAAAAGGTTTGGGTCCTATTAACTCTACTTCTAGGAGTAGGAGAGTAGAGTTGGAAGTGGCAGAAAATGTTAAGGTGAAAGTGGGGAACTCCTCCCCTCTTTTGCAATGATGTCTTCCATTGGATTTTGGAACTGTAGAGGAGCCAGGAAGAGGAAGGCTTCTCTTTATTTAAAAGAATTTGTTAAAAACAATGGTGTGTTTTTTTTGGGCTTATTGGAAACTAAGATTTCCCTTGTTAATAGGAGGGAAGCGGATGATTTAATTGGGCCGGATTGGGATTATGTCAAAGTTTCTACTGATGGACTGTCTGGTGGTCTTATGGTGATTTGGAAAGCAAGCTTGGCTTCCTTCAAAGTATTAGATGCGTCTAATCAGTGTATTATAGGTGATTTGAATGTGCTTAAGAAGGGGAGGTGGAGAATTGCATCTATTTATGGCAGCAAGGATGTCTATAGAAGAAGATGTCTTTGGGAAAAGTTACAAGTGCATTCTTTAAAAGATACTCCAATGATTATTGGAGGAGACTTCAATTGTATTCTTGACAAATGTGAAAAAAGTGGTGGAAAAAAATTCAGATTTACCCTAGGATCCAAGGAGATGATATTTTTTTTAACCAGCAATGACTACCATGAAGTGGGTTGCATTGGTCCTAAATTCACCTGGTGCAATAACAAGTTTGGTGCAGATAGAATTCTGGAAAGATTGGACAGATGCTTCGTTAATTCTCCTATGCTTTGTTCATCTCATCGGTTGGTTATCAGGCACTTGCCTAGAGTAGCGTTAGACCGTTGTCCTATTATCTTGAAACTTTTGGATATTAAACATAATGTGGGTAAGAATATCAGATTTGAGGATGTATGGGCAGCATACCCAGCTTCAGCTGCTGTCGTAAAGAAAGTCTGGCTGAGGAACTGTACAGGACATTCTGCTGAAATTCTGAATACTAAGTTGAAGAGATCGTTGAAGGCCTTGTATTATTGGAGTAAGGCAAAGCATGGATCAATTACACGGTCCAAGGAGATTTTATTGAAAGAGGATCTTGGAAATCCAGGAAAATGAGGCTAATGAGGGCGGTCTATTGGTTGAGGATAGCTGGGTACTTATAGCAAAAGTGAGTGAATACAATTCCAACTTGGCTAGACTTAATACATGGTGGAGGAAACGTGCTAAAGTGAAATGGGTAACTGAAAGTGATTGCAATGTGAAGTTTTTTAAAGCTTTTGCTAGCGCTAGAAGAAACTCAAATTTCATTTATAACATTAAGGATGATAACGGAATGCTGGTTGAGGACCAACAGTAGATTGAAGGAATTTTTCTCAGATTCTTTCAAGGTAAATGGAAGGTTTGGAATTGCAATATGGAGGATTGGCCTACTGCTTGGAATCGTTTGGATGATGATGATATTGGGAGGTTGAATACAGAGTTCTCCTTTGACGAAGTTGAAACTGTTGTTAAGCATGCTGGCAACAATACTGCTCCAGGGATAGATGGAGTAACGTATTCATTTCTCAAGAACTATTGGGAAATCATTAAGGATGATGTGTGGAAAGCTATCAACCAATTCCTTCTCTCAGCAAAGATGAATTCGAATTGGAAAGAAACGTCCATTGTGTTGATTCCTAAGGTATCTAATCCTATATCTCCTTCCAATTTTCGGGCAATTAGTTTGTGCAATGTGGTTTATAAGGTGGTAGCCAAAGTCCTTTTGAATAGAATTTCTCCTTGTATGAATAAACTGATCTCTGAAGAACAAGTGGCTTTTTTGAAGAATAGATCTTTAATGGATCATGTGTTGGTGGCACATGAAATTTTTCACAAGTTTAGATATTCCAAGTCGTCGAAAGGGTTTGTTTCCTTTAAGCTTGATTTAGAACAAGCTTATGATTCTATGGGTTGGCCTACCTTAGAAAAAGCTCTTGCTTATTTTGGTTTTCCTCATAATATTTCCAAGCTAATTTTGGAATGTGTTATTAATCCCAAGTTCTCCTTGAAAATCAATGGTAATCCTACTAGTTGGATTGAAGCTAAAAGTGGGTTTAGACAAGGTTGCCCATTATCTCCTTATTTATTCATTCTTTGTACTCAGTTGTTATATAATGCTTTCAAACAAAGAGGTGGATCTTTAGGGGTTCGGGTGCATCCTAATGGTCCTAGAATCTCTCATTTGCTTTATGCAAATGACATAATAGTGTTCTCTGAGGCTAACGTTAAGATGGTTAAGAATGTGAAAAGACTTCTTAATGACTTTTGTGGGTGGACTGGGCAAAGTATTAATGTAAATAAATCTTGTAGTTTGTTTGGAAAAACTGTTAGCAAGAGAAGGAAAAAATCTATCATACAGATTATGGGCATCAATAGTGTCAAGGAGTTCTCTTACCTTGGGATTAAGATGTCATTAAGAAGACTAATTGGAGCTGACTTTCAGTTCATCATTGACAAAGCCTTGAGAATGACCAATGTTTGGGGTGGGAACTTCATTTCATTGGCCAGGAAGATCAACATGGTTAAATCAGTTTTGCTTTCATTTTCTGTTTTCCATTGTACCCATTCATGGATTCCAAAAGGTGTTCTTCAGAATCTGGATAAAATAGCTAGAAGTTTTATTTGGAATAAGAAAAATGGCTGTCTTGGTTTACATTATGTCAATTGGGACTTGATGTGCCTGCCAACGGAGTTTGGGGGTAGATCTTTACACTCTGTTTGTGTGAAAGTTGGACCTCTTAGAGTAAGGATAGCGTGGAGATTTAATCAAGATGAAGAGTCACTTTTGCATAAAGTGTTTTATCCCAAATATGGTTGCCTATTTGGGATTGATGGGGCTAAGAAAACTGGGTCCACAGCTTGGAAAATTATTCAGAATGGTGCTAAGTTTCTCAAACCTATTGTTAGATGGAATATTACCAATGGAGAATCTGTCAATGTATTCAGTGATTCTTGGATTTTGGACAAGAGCTTGATGAGATGGCCTATTTTTGTGAGTTCCCAAGTGGAGGAAGATGTTACAGTAGACAAATTAATTTACAATGGCCATTGGAATATGCTGGAGCTCGGTAAAATGTTTGGGGAAGAGATGGTAAATCTTATTGCTAAAACTCCAATTTATCCTGAGTTATTGAAGGATAAGCTGGAATTGGTTTCATTTAAGTCCGGAAAGTCTATTGCATCTCTAGCTTTTCAAGCCACGGTCATGGATAAACTGCAGGAACAGAATCTGTACTGGAGTTGGATAAAGAAAGGCAAGCTCTGCTCTCGGGTTGAAGGTTTTTGGTGGAGAATTTTCAACAAGGAAATTCCTACTAATCAGTTTTTATGTCACAGGAGATTAAGTAATCACACTGAGTGTCCAAGAGGATGTGGATTGGTGGAAGATATTGAGCATGTTGTGGTTCGGTGCCAAAAACTAATCAAAGTGTTGCAGCTGCTAAACAGTTGGGGATTTTGCATTCCTGATTTCTCTTCGTTTGATCTATGTTGTAATTGGTTGTCTAAACAAAGCAATTTGATGATCAACCTGTATTGTAATGTCATTTATTTCTCTTGGAAGGCTAGGAACAAGCTTGTTCATGAAGGGAAAGATGATAGTGTATTGGTGATTGCTTCGAAATCTATCAGCTTTGCTACTATTGCTTCGTCCAAGAGTCAAGCTAGTTTGGGTATATGGGTTGCTAATCAGCTTCCAAAGCTGTTGAATTCACATTGGCATCCCTCTCCACCCGACTGGATCAAGGTTAACGTTGATGCCACTCTTCTTCAATCTTATAGAGCTGGGATTGGAGGAGTATTCCGTGATTGCAAAGGTAGATTTTTATTGGCTTTTGGACACTCTCTTGTTCATTGGGACATTTCACGTTTGGAGCTCATGGCCATTCAAGCTATCAAAGGTTATTTACAGGAATGGATGTTCAACTACAAGGGGATAATTATTAAAGGTGATAATGCTAATATAATAAAGATCATGAATGTTATCTCAAAGTCCAAGAAGGAGTTGGATCATCTTTATTCTTTTAATGAATTTCAATTAGTTATTTTTAATTTTATAAATAGAAGTGGCAATAAGTTAGCGGATCTTTGTGCTAACTATGCTATTCTAACTTCTTTTGTTTGGGATGATGTTGGGTCTTGTGAGATTCCTCCTTCTTTCTACTCTTTGCTAAAGGAGGAATCTAATGCCATTACCTAGGTCTTTGGATATTTCTTTCATTAATAAATTTCGGGCATCTTCATGCCTTTCATTCAAAAAAAAAAAGAAATGTTAGTCAACACTCAAACAGATATACAATACAAATACTAGGAAAAATAAAGAGGTAATCAATAATATTTGTTATCATTAAAAATATAAAGTCTGGAGCGTGAGTTGCAACAGTCTCCCCCTTTTTTATGATGACAAATATTATTGGTTGAATTTATAAACTAATATTATTTTCTCCTTATCTCCCCCTCACTAAGAGAATTAAAGTAAAAAAATAGGGGAAAACTTTTTTAATTTTTTTTAAAGAAAATAAATTTAAAACTAAATAAGAAATGAACAAATACAACCAAATATATTCTTCGCCTTTTTGACATCACCAAAAAGGTGAGATAATACAACACATAAATTAATGTACATGATGACGTAAGTAAAATTTTAAAGATAGAAAGGAAAACAACTAAGCCATACAGCACAAAAAGATAATTAAAAAATGAAAACATTTGGTTGCATTTTGCCTTATCCTGTTATAAGTATATAATTTTTTGGTGATAATACCAAAAGGAAAGAAGAGGAGGTAATGCCCCATACAACACAAAAAGGTAATGAACAATTGAAGTTATTAAGCATAAGTTCATTACCTCCTCTTCTTGCTCCTGTTCTGATGAGTCAGAGGCTAAGTCTGCTAAGAAGATTTTTTGTTTCTTTTTAGTTCCCATTATTACATTTGGTTTATCCTCACCCTTTTCCTTCATAGGTTGGCTCTTAAATTTGGGGCATTCAGACTTTAGATGTCTAGGTTTCCTATACCCAAAGCAAATAATGTCAGAAGAAAATATATTATTTTTATCATTTTTACCTTAGCTCCAATTTATTTGACGCTTATACTTGTGCTCAAAGAAACATTTGAAATTGCTTGTTATTATCGCTATCTCCTCACTCCCATTATATACTAAGCCATTTTTATTTATCTTTGGCTTTTAGCACAGTAGTCTCACCTGCTTCCAAAAGTCTTTGACTTATATTTTGCTCATAGGTAAAGAGTGAGCCAATCAGATTATCAATAGAATAAGCATTCAAATCTTTTGATTCACATATTGTAGTGACTTTGGCATCAAAATTATCAGGTAGACATCGTAGAATTTTATTGACCTTCTTGGAGTTTGAAAGTACTCTACCTAAATCATGCAATGATGTCACTATCTGAGTGAACCTAGTTTGCATGTCACAGATAGTCTCATAAGGTTTCATGCAAAAAAGTTTGTAATCATGCAATAAAATGTTCAGCCTAGATTATTTGACTTTACTAGTACCTTCGTATGTAATGCATAATCTATCCCAAATGTCCTTACTAGTGGTGTAGTTAGAAACTCTCATATAATCTTTGGACTTAAGTGCATAAAAAAAGTAGTTTAAGCATTTAGCATTCAGATGTGCAAAGACTTGTTATTCTCTACTCCATTCTATAAAAGGAATGTTAGTTTTGACTCCATCGATTATACGTGATGGTATAGAATAACCAGTTTGAATCATATGCCACCTTCTAAAATTAATAGAATGCAAAAATGTAGATATGCAAATTTTCTAAAAATTAGAAGGAATATTTTTAAACAAAGGTAGACGGGTTATTGAATAACCTTACACAGTATTCCTATTTCCAAATTATGGCATTATTCATTTTCCTCTAGGTTTTCTAAAATGCTATTTTTAGGACCTCTCTGATACCACTTGAAATTTTGGGGAGGCTATAAGACCTCAATAAACTAGCCCGAGGCACACCAAAGGGGGGGGGTGAATTGGTACTTTTAAAGTATTATTTATGTGTAACAAAAAGCAAAACTTATCTTTTTAGTTTTTTTGTAGTTATGAGAAGCAATCAATACTTATCACTTACTATAGAAGCAAATGAATTTATCCAACATTTCAAGGATGATGATAGAATTCTAATCAATAAAAAACAAAATAGCTATCATAGATTTCCACTAAGAAGCTATCACAAAAAATTAAATAAAAAAAGTAAAATGTAAAAAATAGAAAATTAGAATAAACTCACTAGAATTTTTTAGTGGTTTGGTCAAACCATGACCTACGTCTACTCTCTGGAGTCCTCCTCTCTGGGTATTACACTATTACTATATTGTTTCTCCTTTATCCCCCACAGCTAGGCAGAGAAGCCCTTACAAAATCTATTTCACCAAGTCGATGTAGCAGAGGAGCCTAATTCTTTTCACCCTCCTCGTGAGGCAGAGAACCTGGAATCCTTTTCAGCCTCCTAGTGAGGCAAAGAACTTGGAATCCTTTTCACCCTCCTAGTGAGGTAGAGAACCTAGAATTGTTTTTCACCTTCCTGGAGAAGGCAGAGAACCTAGAATCACTTTTACCTTCTCTGGTACGGTGGAGTATATGGATCCTTTGACACTATAGATGTCTTCTTCTCAAAACTTCCCTCAAGTCAAACCTTGACACATGGAGGAACTCAGGTGCAAGTTCACCAGAGAAACCAAGTGGAACTCCCTCTCACACTCCCTTGCAACCCACAAGGATCTTCTCCCTCTCTCACAGACTCCACCCTTTCTCTCCCAAGTTCTAGGCTCTCTCTTTAAGCTTTCTTTAGAAGAAAATAACTCAATGAATGCTAAAATGACTATCAAAAAGTCTTATGAGAAACTTAAATAGAGGGCTTCAAAAAACACTAAAAATTCAATTCAGTCTTTATTAAATGTACAATATCATCTAGTACAATACTTAAAATTTGACATGTTAGAACTGTATGATCACTAGTTAGTACAGTACGATCAGTTCAAATTTATATGTTAGTACTGTATAATTTGGACTTTGTATAATACGATCTATTCATATCATACAGCATGAATGAATAATCGTATAATATAATTAATTTAACCAAAATGCTATTCACCTAAGATGAAACTCATGATGACCAAATATCATCTCTGTTGATTATACCGTATGATCCTGTTCGTATAGTACAATAAAAAAAATAAATATCAAGCATATTCAATTTACTAATCACCTGATTAAATTAGGCAATATTTTAAATATTGTATAATACAATTTGGTTCATATAATATGAATAGAGCAATATTTCAAATTTAAAATTTTGCCTAATTTAATGAACAATGAGGTTTCTAATTATAATAGATCATCCAATATGATGTAGTATTCATACTATATGATTAGTTATATTTCAAAATTATTTTTTTAATTAAATAAAATATTTTAATTAATTTTTGTAATAATAGATCATTCAGTATGATACTAAATGTACAATATGATGTATAAAAAAATTAAAATATTTAAAATTATTTTTACCCTTCTTATGTGTGTGTGCATGATCACCAGGCTAGTGTACACCCTTAGAGGGCTTGACTCAAAAAATTAAAAATAAATAAGTAAATATTACAGACTCTTTCAACATAACCTATTCTACCCAATCTTGAGCCCTGGAGCTTTAAAGAACAGTGCATGTTGTACCTAAAATGTTAGTCAACACATAAACATGTATGCACTACAAACACTAGGAGAAATAAAGAGGCAATCAATAATATTTGTTAACATCAAAAAATATAAAGTTAGGAGCTTGAGTTGCAACACAACATGCAATTGATCCCCTTGAAGTGCACTTTTTGTAAGAGTTTAAGGAAATTCTTGGGATTACTTTTCTCACTCGAAGGCACTAAGTAAACTCTTATAAAGTGAGAGCTATTCTAGAGAAATAATTTCCCAAGATGGTCAAGGAGGTGCATTTACTCAATGGCAGTTGCTGGTAATAATAAAAGAACTTGCCCATGCAAGGAAGTCACCAAAACACTCGAGGTACTCACATCGTTGTGGCCATGCACATGGGTGACTCACTTTGGGTGATCTCTTAGTAAGTTCATTGGAAAAGACCTATCAAGCCTTAGATATGTGACTCTGTAATAATAGAGTGTGATCGACTGTGGTGAGGGCTAGTTGAGTTCTCACCCATGTTAATTGGTTAGGATAGTGGGGCAATGGATCACTAATGTGATCAATTAGTTGATAAGGAACTCTCCAAAGATAATTAGAAGATTTAAGATAAAATTTTTATAAATGAGTTAATTTGAAGGTGGAGGTAAAGTTTCATGAATTCAGGAGGTAAATCACCAGCATTACAATTTGTCCAGAGATGTAAATCTAAATTCTCCCAATTATATCTCCCTCCACAGATATCCAATCCAACAAACTTGCGCTTGATTTCAAAGTGAGGTCTTCTAGGTTATTTCTACAAAATTTGGTGAGGATTAAAGAGTTTTAAACCGTCCATATGTTCTTTTAAAGAGATGTAGGTCAGTTCTTTCTTGAGCAAACAAATGATATGGAATTAATTATTAATTTTTTTAGAATGCATAAAATTTAGTAATATTAATTAAAAATGATCATGAAAACTTTCTAAATGTGACCTGAAAAATGATGAGATTTTTTATGGTGTTAATTATTTTTTTTGGATTTTATATGGGGTTGAAAACAAGTACAAGACTAGAACAATAAGCAAAACTGAGAAGTAGGGTTGATTTATGCTGAATTCTATGTTGTTTGGTGGATGATGTTGGGTCGTACTTTACAATACCTATAGGTTGAGATCCTTTGAGAAGAGTGTAGTGAGATCGAAATATTGGGAAAGAAGAAATGGGAGAGATGAATTTAGATAAAATCTTTATTATTTAAGCTAGAAATATAAGAATAAAGAAAGTAGGAGCTCTACACTATAGAGTGGTTATTGGGAATATGTGTGCTATGGCCATTCAGATCTTATAATGATGAGAGGGAAGGGTGAGATTTTCTCACATTAATTTTGATTTGAGTTCTCTTAGAATCTTGTGTATCAAGCTCTCAACTAGAAATTGAAGTGGTAGGACCTTAGGAGTGGATCTCTATTTTGTCTCTTCAATCTTTTATGATTTAGAACCCCAAAGTAAGAATATATAGATTATGCAATTGTGCAAAGAAATTCTCTCATAAGAAGAATCTACTTAAACCTGTTTGATTAGAGAGTATATGTATTACATTTTTAAGGTCTAGTTCTTTTCTGTGAGGATTTTCCTATTAGGGTGGTGACAGAGGATGAATGAATTAACTCATCCTTGGATGGGAAACTGGTCATTCCTCTCAACCATCTAGTGCTGGGCCTGAGGTTTCCCTTATACATGGAGATGGAAGAACTTTTAAATTTTTATAGGGTGGTTCCCACTCAGTTGTTTCCTAACTCTGTTACTGTAGTGATATCTTTTTCTTATTAGTTATAGGAAAGTGGATTGCAAAGATTGCCGAACCTATTTAGGCATCTTTATGATGAAGGCATCTCATGAATGTTTTATCAAATTTTTGCATATGGAAAGCAGGATAGTAGGCCTAGCACATAAAGTATGGGATTTGAAAGCAAAATTTATCATGATTATGAGCCTTCTATGGTGGAGAGTGTCGACTACTTTGATCCCATAGTAGAAGAAGATGTTGGATCTTCAAAAGCTCTATGTAGTGGAAAGGGCAGTGTTATTGTCAGTGAAGAATAAACCTTTATTAGTGAAGCACCATGTGGCCTATTAGAATGTCTTTAGGACTTTCTATGCTAAGTTATTCATTTCACTATGGTGTAATGATGCATTTGTTGGATTTTTAACTCTTACTTTATTTTATTTTTCAAAGAATGTCGCAAGCTACACATTTTTTATGAACATGGCACTGTTAGCTAATACAGCGATGATGGCTATGAGGCTAAGATAGAGCTTCTTTGGCTTTAGAAGAGATTAATTAAGAAGTCTATTAAAAGAAACAGACATAAATAGAAGTTGGCCAGAGTTCCAAAGTACTAATGGCCAAGAGACAATGGGCTCTTGAGGGGTAGAGCAATACTACCCCACTTTTGATGAGACTATTGATGTGGCTCTTGGGAAAGAGTCGGTTGAGAGCAATGAGACCCTTAGAAGTTTCAAGGGTTATTCACCATCTGAGGATCTCCTGATGTCAAGTGAGAAGGGGGACTCGGTTGTAGGGAATTATGGTATGGAGCCTAATTCGATAAAGGCCATGCTCACTAAAAGAAAGTGTTCCATCTAAGCCATCTCTTCTTGGGATTAGATGCCACGCTCAAGCAGTCAAAAGTGGCTAAGAAGCATGCCAAGTTCACCATATTTGAAGAGATGGAGATCCACCGTGAGATGATGACCAGGCCAAATTGGATGGAGCGCAAGATGTTGGTATGAGACATGATTGAGATGGAGTTAGCCAAGGTTAAAGTTGTATCAGCTATGGATCACAAAAATAGGCAGGGATGGCTGATGATGATTACACTTAGGTTGTTAAGGCCAAAGAACTTGCTAAGGTAACAACTATCAATTTGGATGCAAATTTAAATGAGGTGCTTTTAGAGTTAGCAGTGTAGTGCTCGAGAATTTTCTAGGTGATAGTTACCTTGATGGAGTCACTGATTGTATCAAGAAACTAGTGTCAAAAGTCTAGCTCTATTAGAGGATTAGCGATCATTTCTTCTTTCTGGAATTTCCTAAAACTAAAAGTGAAGAATGAAGCGATGGCACGAGTGCGACTAATAAGTAGGTCGCATCTATATCTTGTAACAATAGTTTTGACATACATAAAAAGAAAAATTATTTCTTTTAATATATATAATGATTTTATTTTATTTTCTTTTTCTCCTCTTTCTTTTTTCCTTTCGTGTACCATAGCGACATTGTTGGTTAGTTATTGTGTACCAACTATATACCTTGAAGCCTTTGGAGGCTTCATCCCATTTGCGAATGAGATCATTGTTGGTCATACGGAGCTGCTCGCAATGAGCATATGCTTGTGGCCAAGTTCTAACTCTTTTGAAAAAGTAACCCTTTGGTTCTATCAACTGGGGGAAATATTTCTACCTTCATTATGAAGCTTATGGTTTTGAAGTAGGGAATTATCTGCCAGGGGCATTAGGTGCCATCGTATGAGGCATTGAGCCTCACCACTATAGGGAGAAGCCATACGCTACTTTGAGGAGCTTGTCATAAAGTGGAGCATGTCTTGTAGTGGCGCAGTGCCTATAGTCACCTAATGTGTTGGAGCACGTAGGACTTGTCATATATTTTAAAACTCACACATTTCTTAACATAGATCTTGTTAGAGCTTGTTTCAAATGGGGGAGTCAACCAAGAATGGATCAACCATTTATTACAAATGATGGTGTTCATGCCTGTAGTTGCGCATAGTGCCATAGCCTGTGAGACTTTCCTCCTATTGGAAATGCGCTCACTACTCAATGTAGAGCTCATCACAAAGGGGGGAGTCAGCCAATAGTAGATGAGGCATTTATTTATTGAAGCTTGTGCTGGATATGATTGTGATCCTAAAAAAAGTGGGGTTTTTTTAGCCCGTATCAAATAATGAATATTTTGGAAGGAGTAGTAGCTTATCTCGAGTAGCACATGATATATTTATGCCTAAATTTTTTGGGACTTTTTAGATTTGATGAATCTTTGTTTCCATTTATTATGGTTGGGCACAATGCTTTGTGTCTTCCCTCTTTTAAATAAAGGAGCGGGTTTGTAGAATGTTTAAATGGTTATGTTGATGCTTTCGATGGAGATAATGCTCCCAAACTTTTTAGGGCGAGCTTATTTTTCTATAGCTGGTGTGACAACGAATCATCGTCAACTTAGTGGTATTTCTTTCTATGACATTGGAGATGAATAAAAAAATAAAAGAAATGGGCCTTCCTTCCTAATATTTGTTTATAGATATGAATGAGTTTTTTATATGTGGGAGGATTCAGTGTTCGATTCTATCTTGGATAGGGAATAAAAAAGCTAGAGTAAATGTGGATGTAATAGAACATCACATCACTTCCATCATTCTCTTGGGGTTTACTTCGATAACTAGGATCAAAAGTTTTGAGATATGCTTCTAATTGATTATGTTATTAAGGAGATGGAGGAGGTTGAGTCCTCTCCTTGGGTGAGTATGGAAAGAGCTATTGTTCCTGATTCATTTGAAGGAGTTTGGGGGCTCTTGATTATGAGATTATCCAAACTCTTGCTTTTTAGCAAAGCAGTGTGATTTAAAAGAATTCCCATGGAATATAATGAAATAATGGTTGATATCCCTTGCTTATTTCATCATACTTATTGGGACTAATTCTCGATCATCATGTATTACACAGAAAAATTGATAGAATTCATCATGCAAGTGCGTACGTGTATGTGATATGAGGCATATAATAGAGGTTAGTTGTAATAGCTTTGAGATATGAAATAAAGATGACCTTTTTATGCCTTTATTTTTTCTCGATTTCTCTCTATTATAACATTAATTGAGCATGAATATTCATTGGCCTTTACTTAGCCATGTCTATGATTTATTTTGAGAGAGAGGGCGAGTTTAACAAAACTTTATTGCTCCATATGTTTGACCAAAAATAAAAGATTGGATCACGCTAGAAAGTTGACTTTTCTTCATGCTAGAAGCTTTGGTGCTCACACAGGTATTGTGTTCTTAGGGGCATCGTCTCATTATAGGGAGCATTATAATCTTTTCTTTTAGCTCAGACTCAAAGGGAGATTGGATAATACTGCGTTGCTCAGGTTATCAACTAGTTATCTCATAGGCAAGAGGGATAAGGTCAGATAAGTCTTGAATGAGAGACAAGCTTGATTATTCTAAAGTTAAAGGACTAGAATTTAATGAGTTCAAAATTAGGGGAAAACATGATTATTTTAATAATCAAGAGACTAAAATCCTATGAGTTTGGAATAAGGGGCGAACTCAATTGGAGCCGTCTTTCTTTAGTTTTTAATGACAAAGTTAATCACCAGTCCCATAATAAATATTAAAATGAGGATTTTGCTAGAAATATAACTTTTCTTCATGCTGGGGACCTCAGTGCTCATGAAGGTTTTTGAAAGTTTGTTAGGGATGTTAAGCCCTTATGAACTAGCCTGAGGCTAACCAAGAGGGGGGTGAATTGGTAGTTTTAAAAATTCATGAGTAAAATTGATTTTGAAAACATTTTTAGATATTTTAAAATAATTACAATTTCATGTTAATGTGGAGATGTTTAATCAAACAAAATAATAACTTTAGTCACACAATCATCCACAGAATGTAAAGTGCAGAAATTAAAAAATAGAATAGTAAAGGAAAGAACACACTAGATTTTATAGTGGTTCGATCAACTTAACCTATGTGCACTCCCCGGAGCTTCCCCTCCAGGTATTGCACTAAAACTCAATGACTCTCCTTCTGTTCTTATAGCAATGCTGAGAAGCCTTTACAAAACTCTTTTTCACCAACCGGGTGAGGCAGAGAACCCAAACTCCTTTTACTTCCTCCTGAAGCAGGCAGAGAACCTAGACTCCTTTTTCTTTCTCTTGAAGAAGGTAGGGAACCTTACCTCCTTTTGCTTCCTCCTGAAGAAGGCATAGAGCCTTACCTCCTTTCACTTCCTCCAGAAGTAGGCAGAGAACCTTGATCTTCTTGCTGACGATCCTTTCCACAGAGACACCACGGGACATAGGACGATGATTGGAGATGACAACTTGAATCATTTCTTGGAGTAACCTTTATGAACACCTCACAAACTCCCCCTTACAAGATTCTCTATGTCTCTCTCTCCCAAGCTCTCCCTCTCAATGCTCTCTCTGGTGAGGACAGCAGCAAAAGATTTTCATAGTAGTAAGAAAGAGACCTTAAATAGAAGGGCTAAAAAATTGCCCTAAATTTCAACTTACTGTCAAAGATCATCTAGGATGGTCCCTCGATCATCTTGTATGATTAGTGTAAATTAGCTCCTTTTAGCTTGGACAATCTGGTTTCTTTGGATGATTAGAAGACATGGTTTTTCTAATCGTCCGAGACAATTCTACGATCATCTTGGATGATTAGTTCTAAATCAGGAATATCATCCAACACATAGTTCGAGATGTCCAGGAGAAAAGTCTTGATGATCTAAAGAAAATGATTGATCGTCCAGGATGATATATATATCGTCCTGTATGATTAGTTCAAAAATGCCCAATATCGTCTGGCATACAGTTTGGGTCATCCAGGATAACTATGCTGGATGATTTTAAAATGACTTGATCGTCCAGGATGATATCTCTAATGTTCTATATGATTAGTTCAAAAATGGCAATATCGTCTGGCAGACAGTTTGGGTTGTCCAGGTGAGATACACTGGACGATGAGAATTTTTAATTGATCATTTAGGATGATCTTATGATCGTCCAGGATAATGTGATCGATCAATGAAATCTTAATTACTTTCCTTAATCACCTGACTAATTTAGGCATGATTGTAATAAATCATCCAGGATGATACACATATCATCCAGGATGATTAGACCAAAATACTAAAAATAAAAATTTGCCTAACTTAGTCTGGCAGCTGATTTGAGCATATCATCCTATACGTTGGGAATATCATCCAAGATGATCTACTTAATCAGACTGACTAAACATGGTTGCCCTAATTAGGGTTTCTATTTTCAAAGGATCGTCTAGGATGATATTACTATTATCTAAGATGATATGAACAAAATCAGAATAGAAACTCTAACTCACTAAAAATCTCCCCCTCAGTGTGTGTGTGTAAGGTTACTTAGCTTGGGGATCCATTACATTTCCTTTGACTCAAGAAATTTGAAAAATTATATTAAAATTGAAACAAAAATAGATTGACTCGATCTTGAGCTGACTTAAATTATAATTGATCTTGTGAACCTGAAAAATTAGGCACTCAACCAGAAATAGAAATCTTTGTTATCATCAAAATTATAATCCTTGAATCCAGATTTGTAACAATCACCTCTTTTTATAATGGAAAATATTTGTTAGATAATTTCCAATTCAGCAAATAAAATATAGAGCAAGGAAAACTAAGCAGTGTAAATTCTATTTGCTAAGCAAATGGTACAAGGATATTGAACACTGAATACTGATAAGTCAAATAGTACAATAACCCATAACAAAAACTACTCCCCCTTTTTATATCTCAAAAAGGGGAAAATAGAAAAAAAATCATAGAGGAATATAAAAAGATAGTACAGAAATATCACTAAAAAATAAAAATTAGATCAACCGTTGGATCATGATGGGGATGATTTGATCATATCGTCCAGGATGATGTGGGGATCGTCCAAGATGATGTATGAAAAAAGATGAAGGATGGAGAGGAATGATCAGGGGACCCAAAACTCACAAAAAAATTAAAATCAAACCAAAGAAAAAAGAAAAAAAAAACTAGGAAATAACACTAAAAGCCCCTCTTTTTTTTTTAATCGATCTACTCCAGTAAATTAGAATTTTTCCTTAATTTTTAATTCAAAAGCCAATAAGAAGAAATCGATGGGCTGAAATCTAGAAAAGTTAGAAAAAATGATTTTCTTAACTCCTACCTCGGAGACCTTACAGGTTCAAATTTCTTTCAAACAAAAATCTAATTCATAAGAAAAGAAATTAGATTTGAAAAGAGATCCTTTCGAGCCTCATTCTAGAAAAAATATATAATAAAATATTATTACAAAGTATGAAATTAGAAGTCATGATTTTCAATCTCAAGTTTTTGAAAATATTAAGTGGCCCATAGATTTTTCTAAAATATTTAAAGATCTGAAAGGGAAGAAAGCTTATTTCTTTGTGAGCTCATTTTGTGCATCTTTTTCAATTTATTTGACGCACTTTGCACATCTTTTGATTTTTGATACATTTTGTGTATCTTTCCATTTTTTTGGCTTTATTGCACATCTTTTCATCTTTGGGCTCATTTTGTGCCTCTTTTTATTTCTTTTGCAATCTTGCTTCTTTTCATAATTTCTAAAGAATCTCAACTGTGAAATTACCTTCCAGACATAAGAGAAGACAAACTCACTCTCTACAATAAGGAGTAATTCACAGAACAAAATCTTACTTCATATAATAAGTGCAATCACCTGATTAAGAAAAATATAATAATGATTTAATGCTTTGAAAATACTATTCATATAAGGTAGATTACTGTAGGAAGATAAAATAGATCTCTATTTCAAAAAACTAACTTTTTAATTTTGAAAAAGATTTTTATCCAAAAGGAATAATACACCATTAAAGGAGTTAGAGAAAGAGAAATAATCATCAATATTTTTTCCCTTTAACTGTTTCAGAGGAGTCAATCACTACTTACAAGCTTTCAAACAAAAATAAGGCAAAACTCTCAGTAAGAAATCTAGTTTATCAGCAATAGTGAACAGTGATCTGATTCTAAAGAACATAAGAAGTAAATTAAAAACCAAGAGAAAGGCCCATAAAAAGAAATAACCAAATTCGATAAGAAAATTAAATAAATTAAAATCAGTAGTAAAATAAAAGATCTAATATGAACAGACAATCAAATAAAATAAAAATTAAAAGAAAAATGAAAAATAGAAAATTCAAAAATTAGTACTCATCAGATTTATGCATTTATGTCAATCACACCTAATCTGGTCCTTAAAATGCTGAATGTGTCAAAGGCCAGTGGTTTAGTAAAGATGTCAGCCAGTTGGTTTTCAGTTGCTATATGATGTAACTCAATGTCTCCTTTGGTAACATGGTCCCTAATGAAGTGATGCATTATGTCAATGTGTTTGGTCCTTGAGTGTTGGATAGGATTTTAGAGATGCATATGGCACTAGTGTTATCACATAGAACTAAAATTATGAGAACAGGTAATCCTAAATCTAAGATTTGCTGCTTCAACCAAAGAACATGGGCCATATAGCTTCCTATGGCAATGTACTCAACTTTAGTAGTGGAAAGTGCAACAGGGTTTTGTTTTCTACTAGACCATGAGACTAAGGACTGTCCTGTGAATTGGAAAGTTCTAGAAGTGCTCTTTCTATCCACCATACATCCTATAAAATTAGAATTAGAATATCTGATAATTTTAAAAGATATGCTGTGTCTAGGATACCAGATTCCTAAGTTTGGGGTCCCTAAGAGATATCTAAGGATTATCTTAACTGCAGTCAAGTGGGATTCTTTAGGATAAACTTAAAACCTAGCATAGAGATAAATACTAAATAGTATATCAGGTCGGCTAGCAGTCAAATGGAGCAGTGATTTAATTATTCCTTTGTACTTCTTTTGATCAACAGATTTTTTATTTGAATCCTTATCTAATTGGACAGTGGAGCTCATGGGAGTATTTATTGGCTTGGCTTTATCCATTTCATATTTCTTCAAGATATCCTTAATGTACTTTGATTGATTCAGAAAGGTTCCATCATCCATTTGCCTTATGCTAAACACCAAAAAGTAAGATAATTCTCCCATCATACTCATCTCAAACTCTTTACTCATTGTCTTAGAAAAATCATCACATAAATTTTATCAGAAGATTCAAAAAGTATATCATCAACATAGATATGGACAATGAGTAAAAATCATTTCCTACTTTCCTTAGAAAAAGGGTAGTGTCTACACTTCCCTTAACAAACTCTCTTTCTAGTACAAATGTGCTAAGCCTCTCATACTAAGCTTTGGGTGCTTGTTTTAATCTATACAAGGCTTTTTTTTAATTTGTAAACATGATTTGGATATTGAAAACTCTCAAAACCTAGGAGTTGCTCTACAAACACATCTTTTTTTATTACCCCATTTAAAAAGGCACTATAGAAATTAATTTGAAAAAGCTTAAATCCCTTATAATAGGAAAAGGCTAGTAGCACACTAATGACATCCAATCTAGCTACACTGGCAAAGGTCTCCTCAAAATCAATCGCTTCTATTTAGTTATACCCCTTAGCTACTAATCTTACCTTATTCCTAATCACCACACCATAATCATTCATTTTATTCTTAGAGACCTATTTGGTTCCCACTACACCTTGATTCTTAGGTCTTTCTACTAACTCCTAGACATCATTCCTCATAAATTGGTTAAGTTCTTCTTGTATAGCTAAGATCCAAAATTCATCAGAAAGGGCATAATTGATGTTGGTGGGTTCAATCATTGAGATGAAGGTAGAATGGTTTATTTCCTTCCTAAGTCCATGCCTAGTTCTAACACCTTCAAAAGGTTCTCCTAAGATCAGTTCTTTAGGATGACTCAAAGAATATCTCTAATCTCTAGGCAAATTATTTTCAGGTTCTACCCTTTCCTCTAGATTTGTAGTTTCTACTCCTTGGGTAATCTCTCCTATTTCATCTTCTTCCTCAGCTCTAGACTCCTTAGGATCAGATTCATCAAACATCACATGAGTAGTCTCCTCTACCACCAATGTCCTCTTATTAAATATCCTAAAGGATTTCCCCACACTTGAATATCCTAAGAACACTCCTTCATTAGATTTTGGGTCAAATTTTCCTAACGATGATTTCCCATTATTAAGAATGAAGACGTTACAGCCAAAGACATGAAGGTGAGACAGGTTTGGTGTTCTACCCTTAATGATCTCATAGGGTGTCTTATTCAGATTGGATCTGACATTCACCCTATTCAACACATAACAGGCTGTGTTCACCACTTCTACCCAAAAAATATTTTAGAATTGAATACTCAACAAGCATGGCTCTAGCAGCTTCTACTAAGGATATGTTCTTTCTTTTAGCTACCCCATTTTGTTGAGGGGTCATAGGAGCTAAAAAGTTATGACTAATCCCTTGCTCCTCATAGAAAGTTCCAAATCTAACATTCTCAAACTCTCCACCATAATCACTATGGATGGTCAAGATCTCTCAGCCTAACTTCTTCTGAATCTAAATGGAGGAAGATTTAAATTTATCAAATGACTCAGTTTTGTGTGACATAAATCTAATCCAAGTGAACCTCAAGTAGTCATCAAAAATCACAAATCCATTGACCTTTACCCTTAAGATGGCAGTGCTAATGGGTCCAAATAAATCCATGTGAAAGATTTCTAAAGGTCTAGAGGTGTTGATGCCTTTAATGGAGTGGAAAAAGGATTGGACTTGTTTCCCTAGTTGACAGGCATCACATAGTTGGTCCTTAGTGAACTTAAGCTTGGGGACTCCTCTAACTAAGTTCTTTTAGGTTACTCTTCTAAGGGTTTTCATGCTGGCATGACATAACCTCCTATGCCATAGCCAAGACTTATCAACAGTAATTTTCATGCAGAATGATGCAGCACACTTAATGTTATTTAAATCAAGCATATAAATATTGTTGATCCTCTTGCCCTGTAAAACACTGTTATTATTTAAGCTGATAATGCAAGGGTTTGCTAGAAATTTTATGCTGAACCCTTTATCATAGAGTTAACTAATGCTAAGAAAGTTGTGTTTCAGTCCATCTACAAGCAAAACATTTTCAATCAAAAGATTCTTAGAGTTTCTGATTATACCTGTGCCCACCACTTTCCTAGTGGTGTTGTCTCCAAGAGTGACCTTGCCTCCATCCCTAGCCTCCAGTGAAATGAATTGATTTATATCTCTAGTCATATGCCATGAGCATCCACTGTCTAGGTACCACATACTCTCATGAGGTCTTGTATGAGAGCATTCCTACAAAATCATCAAACATTAGATTTATAGAACCCAAACAAGTTTGAGTTCCTTCTTATGAAAAGAAAAATATAATGCATGTGTGTTATGCTGTGAATCTTATAGTTTGGGCCTCCACACCTAATGTGTACTGCGGTGGATAGTGTAAGTGTGGGAGATATGTCTTAACATGCCACAAGAGAAACACCTAATGCCAGGAAAAGGGTTAACTAATCTATTTGGGTGATAGTGCCTTTTTCTAGGTTTGGATGATGCATGCTTTGATGATTGTGTATAAAATTCTTCAAGTGATGGAGGTTGCTTATTTTTAATAAGAGCAGTTAATTCAGCATTAAAAAATTTGTTTAAACTATTTAAAATTAAATTTTCCACTCTTAATGCATGCTCCCTACTCTCAACATTGAATGCATGAGTTTCTAGTTCTTTGAAAGCAACTTCTAATTAAATATGTGATGATTTTAATAAATCATGCTCAATAATCAATTTAGAATGCTTTTTATTTAACTCATCAAATTCATCAAGTAATGACATGTGATTGCTATTAAGTGTAGAATGATCCTTAAGCAAAACTTTATGCTCTTTCTGCAGGTTCAAGAAATCCAATTTCAAGCTAGCATGTATTTTTTAAGTTTCCTATATGATGAATGGATTTTCTCAGAAACATCAGGTAATTGATCATGGGTTAGTTCACATACCTTTTCTCATTCAGAATGATCACGATGTTCATCGACCCTCAAACATAAGTTTGTAGTCTCCTCTTCAGCTTTAGTCTTAGAGGGGTCAGATGCAGAATCTGCCTAGAAAGCCTTTTAGATCTTCTTCTTATCCTTTTTGAACTTGGGTTTCTCCTCACCCTTCTCCTTACTTAGGTGAGTTTTAAGTGTAGGGAAATCAGACTTCAGATGCCCAGGCTTCCTGCATTCAAAGTAAATAACATCAGAAGAACCTTTAAAATTCTTACCAGATTTACCTTTGTTCCACTTCTGATGATGTTTTTGCTTCTTCCTCAAGAAGCTGTTGAATTTCTTGGTAAATAAGGCCATGTTATCATCATCAGATCCTGAAGAATCATAATCAGAATCATTAGCCTTCAAGGCTACAATCCTCTCTTTCTTCTTCTCACCTGCATCAAGCTGCCTTTGGTTCACTCTTTGCTCGTAAGCAATTAGTGATCCAAGTAAGTTATCAATAGAATAAGTGTTCAAATCCTTGGATTCAGTGATCATAATTATCCTGGCATCATAGGAAGAAGGCAAACATCTCAAAATTTTGTTAAGTTTCTCATAGTTAGTGAGTTTTCTTCCTAAGGCATGCAGGGAGGTGACAATTTGTGTAAACCTAGTATACATTTCAGATATTGACTCACTAGGTTTCATGCGAAAGAGTTCGTAGTTATGAAGCAGGATATTCAACCTAGATTGCTTAACTTTTGATGTGCCTTCATAAGTAATGTATAATCTATCCAAGATTTCTTTACCAGTTGTGCAAGTAGAGACACGCATGTAATCCTCAGATTTTAATGCATAGAAAAAATTCTTTAAGCATTTTGCATTCAGTTGTGCTAACTCTCGATCATCAAACATCAATTCAGTAAAAGTAAGTTCAGTTTTAACACCATTAACAAGTTTAAAAGGTGCATCATAACCATCTTTAACAAGCATTCACATGCGATAATCGATCGATTGTAAAAAGGTGGACATGTGAGTTTTCCAGAAATCAAAAGGTATGTTATCAAACAAGGATGGAAAAGTAATGGAATATCCTTTTGTGGTGTTTCTATTACCAAAGTTAGCCATGGATAAAAATTTAAAAGTTTTTCAAAACTTGATTTTATAAATCCCGCTCTGATACCATTTGAAAGTTTGTTAGGGATGTTAAGCCCTTGTGAACTAGCCCAAGACTAACCAAGAGGGGGGGGGGGATGAATTGGTAGTTTTAAAAATTTGTAAGCAAAATCAATTTTGAAAACCTTTTCAGATATTTTAAAATAATACAATTTCACATTGATGTGGAGATGTTTAATCAAACAAAATAATAACTTTAATGACATGATTATCCACAGAAGGTAAAGTGTAGAAATTAAAAATTAGAATAATAAAAGAAAGAACACACCAGATTTTATAATGGTTTGGTCAACTTGACCTACGTCCACTCCCCAGAGCCTCCCCTCCAGGTATTGCAAAAAAACTCAGTGACTCTCCTTCTGCTCCCACAACAAGGCAGAGAACCCAGACTCCTTTTGCTTCCTTCTGAAGCAGGCAAAGAACCTAGACTCCTTTTGCTTCCTCCTAAAGCAGGAAGAGAACCTTACCTCCTTTCGCTTCCTCCAGAAGCAGGCGGAGAACCTTACCTCCTTTCATTTTCTACAGAAGCAGGCAAAGAACCTTGATCTTCTTGCTGACTATCCTTCCTACAAAGACACCACGGGACAAGGGATGATGACTGTAGATAACAATTTGAATAGTTACTTTGAGTAACCTTTGTGAACACCTCACAAACTCCCCCTCACAAGATTCTCTCTCTCTTTCCCAAGATCTCCCTCTCTCTTTTAAGGCTCTCCCTGGTGAGGACAACGACAAAAGATTTTTATAGTAGCAAGAAAGAGACCTTAAAATAAAGGGCTAAAAAATTACCCTAAATTTCAACTTGCCGTCAAAGATCGTCCATGATGATCCATCGATCATCTTGTACGATCAGTGTAAACCAGCTCCTTTTGGCCTGGATGATCTATTTCTTCTGGACGAATAGAAGACTTGGTTGTTCTGATCGTCCGGGATAATTTTGCGATCATCCTAGATGATTAGTTCTAAATCAGGAATATCATCTAGCACATAGTTTGGGACATCAAGGAGAAAAGTCTGAATGATCTAAAGAATATGACTTGATTATCTAGGTCGATATGTATATCATCCTGTATGATTAGTTTAAAAATGCACAATATCATCCGGCACATAATTCGGGTCATCTAGGATATCTATGCTGGATGATTTTAAAATAACTTAATCGTTCAGGATAATATCTCTATCATCCTGTATGATTAGTTCAAAGATGGAAATATCATCCGGCAGACAGTTTGGGTCATCCAGGTGAGATGCACTAGATGATGAGGATTTCTAATTGATCAAGCAGGATGATCTTACGATCGTCCAATATAATGTGATCGATCAATCAAACCTTAATTACTTTCCTTAATCACCTGGCTAATTTAGGCATAATTGTAATGAATCATTCAGGATGATACACATATTGTCCAAGATGATTAGATTAAAATACTAAAAATGAAAACTTGCCTAACCTAGTCTGGAGGCTGAGATTTTCTGATTTAAGCATATCATTCTGTATGATGGGAGTCTCGTCCAGGATGATCTGCTTAATCAGATCGACTTAACCTAATTTCCCTAATTAGGGTTTCTATTTTCAAAGGATAGTCTAGGATGATATTACTATCGTCTAGGATGATATGAATAAAATTAGAATAGAAACTCTAACTCACTAAAAATCTCCCTAGGAGTGTGTTTGTGCGAGGTTACTTAGTTTGGGAATCTATTACATTATATTTAACTCAAGAAAGGTGAAAAATTACATTGAACTTGAAACAAAATCAGATTGACTCGATCTTGAGCTAGCTTGAATTATAATTATCTTGTGAACCTGAAAGGTTAGGAACTCAACAAAAAAAAGAAATATTTGTTATCATCAAAATCATAATCGTTGAATCCAAATTTGTAATAGTTTTAAGTGCCTATGGGCCTCAGATTGCTACTATTGACCTCATTTTTATATGATTTCATTAGGATCCAATCCAAGTTCTAGATTGATCTTGACCCTAGATCAGTCTAGCTTCCAAACTAATCTAGACCTTAAGATCTATCAAGATCTTAGGATCATTTTAGAGCCTAGACTCTAGGACTTTTAGACTCTATGATTCTCTTGGATTTCAAACCCTAGGACCTACCTAGAGTCTAGATTAATCCATAACCTAGGATCAATTTTGATCTTAAATCATTCAAGACTCTAGATCAATCCTAACCCTAGATCACTCTAACCTCTAGACCAATCTAGACTATAAGATCATCATAGACTTTAAACCCTAGGATCTATTTATACCTTAAAATTTACCCAAGTCCTAGATCTACCCAGACCTCAAATCTATCCAGACTCTAAATAAATCCATATTCAAATCTAATCCAAACTTCAAATCAATCCTGGCCTCAATCTAAACCAGACCTTAATTTAATTAAAATCTCAATCAAAATCCAGACTTTAGTCCAGTTCAAAATCCAAACTCTAGTTCAAACCTTGATCCTTTCTCTGATCAAAATTTAACCTTATCCTATCATTTATGATCATCCAAATAATCGTAGATGATATAGATAATTTAAATCCAATCATCCAAACTTAAAACTCAATTCAATCTCAGAAATCCAGGCTAAAATCCAAGGATAAAGGGTTATATCCTGAAACCCTTTTCTAGGGATTTTTCAAACCTTTTAAACTTTAGTCAAATGACTTTTATTTTAGAGTCTATCAATTGCATATTTATGGTACATGTCTCTATAGGCAACCCTCCAAATTTGAAGTCATTCTGAGGCTTCTAACCCTAGAAACTGAATTTATTTCCAAAGGCTGAAAAACATTTAAATATTTACGGCCTATACCACTAGACCCGCCATCCAGTGGAACCTGACCTTGAAACCTTCTCCAAACCCTCTGATTACATCCAGACCCTTGATTATAACTTTTTGAGCATTAATATGCATTTTGGTGGACTCACTTTGACCCCAGTTGACCCGGGGTCAAAATGACCAAAATGCCCCTTAAGGGCAATTTTGAAGTTTTCTCCAAACTTTAACTTAGCCTTTTCAAATTAAACACCAGAACCTCTTCCAATGTATCCAACTCATCATTAAGAGTGCGATGGACTCAAACCCATACCCTGGAAAAGCTTGGTTGACCAGGTCGACCATTTTGACCAAAATACCCCTAAAGGGTTTAAACATATATTTCAAATCAAATGATCTCGAAATTGTGTGAAATCACCTCCAGTAGATTCAAATCATCAAACTCCACTTGTTGAGCCCAATCCCAGACCCTGGGTCAACCTAGTTGACCAAATTAACCTAGGTTGACCCAATCAACACTTAAGCTCTTTTTACATCAAATCAGGCTTCAAATCCATTCAAACCTTATTCAAACTCGCTTACACATATCCTTGCTGATTTAGAATTATTTGGATATTTTGACCCAATCACCAATTGACTTGGTCAACTGGGCTCAGATCCAATTAAACCCAGCCCATTTAGATCAATTAGGGGTTTATTTCTGAACCTAATTTAATTAAGCTTTTTAAATTTCCAAAAACCCTCCAATATATAATTCAAACATTTCTAAAACTACCATAAGTCATATTATGGGGGTTTTGATTTAGTCAAACCACCATGTGTGTAGTCAAACCTCATCACTCATGGATTTATTTCCCCATGCATCAAACCTAATATATCAAGCCCTTAAAAACCCATCCAAACAGTAACACATTACTTTAAAGTCCACCTCATAAGGTTGGAGCCATTGACTGGTCAAACTTTGTCAATGCAACTTTAAAATCCTCTTAAGTGGTTAACTCCACATTCAAGCATTAGGTTCGTTAATTTAAGCTCTTATCAAATCATCCCACTGATTCATTAAACCTCCTTAGACTCCAGCTTAACTAGTTTGACCTCTGTTGACTGGTCAAAAGGTTAATAAAAGCTCAAATGAGCTCTATCTGGTCAAACCTCCCCAATTTTACTTGTCCAGCCAGATTTAACCTTGTCCTGCATAAAGAATTAATTCCAGAACCTTCCAGGGAACCAACTCGACCTCCCCCAGCAGTTGGCGTACCCCCTAGCTCAGCCTAAACCATCTTGTGGTCCCCTCCACATGGAAATGACCTCAATCATTTTCACCTGAGGCAGTACGCTCTCTACCCTTCTATCCATTTGTTCCAGCTGGCAAGCATCCCAGCAACCTCCTTGAGTTATCCCAGCCATTGTTTTTGGCTCCAACTCTTGGAATAGGGTAAAGGAGATGGGAGACATTCATTCAAGAAAGGAACCATTCCAGTCGCTCTCCCAGAGGTTTTACATTTTGTTCTTCATTCCCAGTGCTCCCTCAACCCATTACAGTCATTCTTTTACTGTTTTATCTCTGTTCAAAGTTTTTAATGTTATTTTTATCACTGTTTTGAGGAAACAAAATGAAAAATAGGTTTAGGGTTTGTGATTTAGTGGGAGGAGGAAGACGATCCAACAGCCGTTGGATATATTCTTTTTAGATCAATGGCTATGATTAAGTCAGATCCACGGTTCTGTTCAATCTATAAAAATTATGGGTCGATCTATTCTTTGTCCGGCTGAATCCAAAACCGCCAATCCAAATTGTGGGATTAAGATCAACTGTCGGATTGTTCTGAATCAAGTTTAATCCCGCAGGTTTGATATCAACCATCAAATTTATGCTGTGATGGATCTGACGGCTAATATCATTACTGTGCTGGATAAGTAGGTAGGGCCACTTGACCGCCTCCTTCTGTGTACTTGAAATAGCTCCTGCCACGTGGAAAACCCCACTGCAGTAAGCTCCGCCGTTTGATAGGTCATTTAAAACACTAAAAATAATTCCAAAAAATTACCAAAACTTCAAAAAATTGTAGAAAACTCATTTCTCAATCATTTTTGGAGTTCTTGGACTTATTTTATTTTCATTTCCATATGCTTTATTTTAAAAATAAAATCAAATTATTCTAATCAGTAGTTTCTTAATTATTTCAAAAATAGAGAAAATATTATTTTATTTTTAAATAAATATTTGTAAACTATTTTGATTTGAGACTTGGTAGGGGTATTATAGGGTCTGATAGTTATCTCCCCTAATTTTCTCAAGCCTTTTTGATGCAATCTAAGTGAGTTTGTGAATTTACAAAGATCTAGTTTATGGTTTGGCCTAGATTTTTGGAAATTTATAACTAATTCAATCCAAATCCATTTCATGCACAATAGAGTTCTATGGAATCAGTGGGGGGTTCTCTTCCAATGAAAAATTAATTTAAGTCATGATTACGCTTAGTTTAATTAAAATTTACTTCCACTAGTATTTTAATTTATGCATGTAATAGTAGAGTTATACATGATCAAGTTCTCAAATTGAACTGCGCTTAGTTTGGAGATACATCCTTCACTTTCAAACACTTTCAATCCAATTTGATTTTTACTTTCTTGTATAATCAATTGTTTAAGTTCATAGATCAATATATGATCTATAATTTCAGCAATTCATTATAAATAATTCCATAGAACATTATAACTTAAGAAAATTAAAAGCCCCTTGACTGGACTTTTATTTCAAGCTTAATTTAATTTTAATTAAAAATTAATATTTAATTAATTTAATTAATTAAAATTAATTAAAAATTATAAAAATTCCCAAACATTTGGGAATCTCTCCTTAGGTCATTTCTGACTTTTGGAGTCAATTTCAAAGAGTTGGGAGTTCATTTGGACTCAAATCATTAAAAGCCCCTTAATTAAGCCAATTAAATAATTTCAATAAATAGTCAAACTTCCAAAAATTATAACTAATTATAGAAATCCAAATTAAGCAAACTTAGAGGCATTCATCTCAATATAAAATCTAATATTTATAAAAAATCTTAAACTTCTAGAAATCATTCAAATTTGAAAAAGTCAACTTTTAGTCAAACCTAAGTCAAATTTCAAGTCAAATCTTTAAACCTTCATAATAAAATATAAAAAAATCCAAATCCAGTATACTTATATTCTAACTGATCATCTTAAAGTCTAATATTTATAAAAATACTAATTTTTTCAGAAATTACTCTTAATCAAAAAGTTAATTTTTGACCCCTTAATTAAATGATTAAAATAATCTAGAAAATTCTAAAATTTGATAATTAATTATAAATTCTAGAAAATGTTAAATCAATGTTAAAATCATTCAACTAACACTTTAATAGATACTAAACACTCCAAATATGAAGTTTTTAGGATGGACTACTCTGGGCTACGGGGCTACGTGTCATAGGGAGGCTTTGTTCCTTGAGCAAGGTGGCATAATGTCATGAATTGATTCAATGGAGTACAAAAATTTAATTCTGATTGATTATTAATTATTTAACTAAATTTAAAATCCTTAATTCAAATACATTAACCTAGTTTTTAGGATGGACTACTCCTGGCTGCGGGGCTACGTGTCCTAAGGAAGCTTTATTTCTCGAGCCTGGTGGCACAACGCCATGAATGGATTCAATGGAGTACAAAAATTTAATTCTAATTGATTATTAATTATTTAACTAAATTTAAAATCCTTTATTTAAATGCATTAACCTAATTTTTAGGATGGACTACTCCGGGCTGCGGGGTTACATGTCCTAAGGAGGCTTTGTTCCTCGAGCCTAGTGACACAATGCCAGGAACTGGTTAATGGCAAATTTAAATAAATTATATCTTAAAAATTAGCAACCAATCAATCTTAATTAAAAATTAATTAATTTTCAAATCTTAATTAAATTAAATCACTTAAATATATCGGGTACCACTAGGTAACCTTGGCCTTTGAGGTTATTAAATTAGCCCCAAGGAAGGTGAAATAAACTTCATGGCCTTGGTGAGCAACAAAGGTGGTATCTAAAAAATAATTAAAATCAATTTTAAAATTAATTTCAAATCATTAAGATTTAAACTTTAATTAAAATCCTCCGTTAAGTCATTCAACCAATCAAACTTTCAAACAACTTGAATTAAATATCCCATATAGAATACATCAAAGCCACACATCCTACCTCACACACTTTATATGATTTACTAAGATAACTAACTCTAGTCTTAGGCTAGGCTGGTGTTTTACTTTCCTGTTGTTGTGAGTTAAATTTTTTGAGCTTTCACTGTATGCTGGTTGTTAGTAGTAGAATTGATGTGATTGTTTATTTAAATTCCTATACTATGTATTTTTTATTTGATTGTGCGTTAGATTTATCCCGTGGATAGGAGAAATTTATACTAATCCAATCTTATGCAGGTGGCCATGCCCATACAGGACAATAAAGTAAAGGGGGCAACATAATTAAACTTTAAAATTGATACTATTTTCTGCAGGTGCTTCAGAATTTGCTAAGAATCCCATTAAAATCAAAACAACATGGCTAAGCATGGCTATGAGCTTAAGTATTTTCCAATTATTAATTGATTGAGATAAATATTAACTGCTTGGGATGTTCATATAACTACTGATTATTAGGATAACCCTGTAGGATATAGAGTCTAGATTTTTCTTTTAAATTCAAATGTAATTTTATCTATTTGAGTTGTAAATGTCAAGTGATTTGAGATGGGATATTTATATCCAACTTGGATTCAAAAGAGAAGAAGACATCCCTAAGGGGAGAGTCTTCCACCATTTGGAAGATCAAGTTAGTATAACTTTTAAATGTCCAAGGAGAAAAGATAACACCCCTTTTGAGGGGGAGTTTCTTTTCACTTGGATGTCCAGACCCTATGATCCAAGGAGCTCGTAGAAGGACCAAGAAGTGGAGAACTAGAAGACCCATTCTCAAAGTCACTTGTGTCCTAGGAATAGAATCTGGGTTGTAGTTAGTGGTACCCTGCAACTTTACTTTTCCTGCAGATCCTACGTTGTAATATTAAAAGGCACTTACCTATATACTTTCAGTTTGAATATTGATTTAATTGATTTAATTATTTAATCAATTTGATTAATGTGTTGATTGTGATATTAGGATTTCTTGCTTTTATTAGTTTTTTGGCAATTTTTGCATGCCGATTTCGATTTAGCCTGGAACCTGATCGGAGGCTCGTGAGGGTACAAATAAAATTCTTCTACTTTAATTAAATTAAAATTTTTAAAATAATGTACAAACTCTAATATTTTAAGAAGTAAGCCTGGGGTCGCCAGGAGTCTCATTTCATATTTCCTGCATCTTCTTTTTATTTATTAGGCACCTCCCCACCTTCGGGTTTTGGCAGACCACCTGGCCTATGAGGGTGCAAATCTGTCAAGGGGAGTCTATACACTTTAATATAATCTTTTTTTAAGCCTAATTTTAAAAGTTTTTTTTGATTCAAGCATTTAATTAAGTCAACTAGCATGCATTGCATTAGAAACCAACTTAAAAATGTCTAAATTTTTATTTGCATTCTTAACTTAAGCATCAATTACCCAACATATGTTAAGGGGCCAAATTAAGAATATACTCTAGATGTCAACCCTATTCTCAAAAAACTCAAACTTAAATAACGTCCTTATCCACTCTTACATAAAAGACCTGATTCATGGTTTTGAAGCACCTAGGTGAATTAGCTGGCTCCCCAATCTAGGTTGGGGTAAGTCTAGGTTTGCATTGCATTAGCAAGGATTCAGGCCACTAAGTTTTAGTACCCATTTTAGACTTAGGTTTTGAGGCAGGCTTAGGTTATAAGACCTCAGCCTCTAGGAATTAAATCCTAACTTTCTAATAAAATTGATCATTCAAATTAAATACCTCCTTGAATCAACTTCAAGCCCAACATATAGGATAGGTTGGGGCACTTGTAAATTATTTCAAAATCCTAAGTTCCTCCTACCCTTTCTCCTTTTGACTACAGAAATAAGTGTTCAATATTGAACCTTTCCCATTTGAAAATTCCAACCTTTACCTCCTTTGATATTGATCTTTGAATTCTTAAATAAAATTCGTACAGTTATTTTAATCAAGAGTATTCATAGGAAATTTCTGATTTCCTATGATATAATTAACTACAAGGGCTTACACTCATAGTAGATTTAGAAACCCAGATCAAAATTTTAAAATTAAGATTTTCAAAAACTCAATTAATTTTTTTTGGGAAATCAAAAGTCAACGATCATTATCGTAATATTCAAAAGATTGGTAATGAACGATATCCTTTTTCATCAGGAAGATATATCATAATGTTATTATAACTTTGATTATGAAATTAATGATCTCTTTATTAGATTAGTGCAATCAAATATTTGATCAAACAACCTTTTGATCTTCTGAGATCATATGTTGTCTCCCCTTATGTTTGACTACGAAAATCAAAGTAAATCCAAAGTTTTGAAATTTGAACTCATTAGGGAACGATATGTTCACCTCCCAAGGTGGTTTATCATTCATAATTATGTGTTCGATTTCAAAATTAAAAAAATTCTAGAAATCAAATATTTTCCAAAGAAAATTAATTCTTTTTCAAACTATACTTTCCAATCAAACAAAAAAATGGCGACTCCGCTAGAGAAAATCTCACTCTCCATCTTTAATAGCAATACAAATTTTATTAAATCGATAGTTTTAACTATCTTTCTTCTGTTGGTCCCTCTACCCATTTCTCTCTTGGGTGAGTGTGGCCAACTCAATAAGACATTTCAGAATGAGAGGTGAGTGTGGCCAAACCTCCTTGAAGTTGGGCTTTGAAATTTTGCCTCCAAGTTTCTTGGTAGAGCGAAAGAGTCAAGATAAATCTTTTTCAGGCCCTCCTATAAATATTAGAAGCCTGCATGCTCAGATCAATTAATAGCATGCTAGGTTATATGACTTATAAAAGGTCCTTCGATTTCAAAGTCAAATTTTTAAATTCCTTAGCAAAGTTCAAACCTGTTTCAAATTCTAAGCGATCTCTATATTGTATCACTACATATCAGATTGTAACCTTTATGATTCAATATATGTGATTGAATGTAGAAGTCATTTTCAAATCCAACTCAAAAACTTGATCCTTCTGGCAAAGTTTGAGTTTGACATTTCACTCCTAAATCACTTATCGGGATGAAAGAGTCAAGTCGATATCATAGAATCTCCCATTTAAAATTTTTTAAAACCTTTATGTTGATCATGCATTCAACACCTTGAGTTTTAAAAATAAGGGGAGATGCTGCCAGATTTTCAAACTTTCATAAGTCCCTATTAGACTTTAATCTTTATTGCCATATGTTTTCCTACAATAACCATTATAGTTTAATATGCAATACACTTTCAATCCTTTTAGTTGATTCAATCTTTGACATTTCACCCCCAAATCACTCGTAGGGACGAAAGAGTCAAGTTGTTTTTTTTAAATCTCTCCTAAAATTCTACAAACCTTTATGTTGAACACGCATTCAACACCTTGAGTTTCAAAATAAGGGGAGATGCTGCCGTATTTTTAAACTTTCAAACCTCCTTCTAAAATCATTCAAGTTTTTTTCAATTGTCATTTCCATGCATTTCCTACATCATTTTGTTGTGGTCTAACACGTGCAATATAATTCCATGTTCAAAATTTTAGTTTTGACATTCCACTCTGAGTCAACCGGTAGGGTAGAAGAGTCAAACTAAAAATTGTTCAAAATTTCAAAATCTAATACTTCCTCCAAAATCCCTTCAAATTCAAACCCTTAATTGAATATGGACTTTGACATATCACGCTAAGCTAGTTAATGCAACAAAAGAGTCAAGTCAAGATCTCCAAAATTTTCCCCTAGTTTTTGTTAACTATTACGACTTGAACTCACGAGTTTATATTTTTGTTGATAACAAATATTATTGCTCACATCTTTTTGTCTCCTAGTATTTTCATTCTATACTTGTTTGTATGTTACTAACATTTCAGGAACACCATACACCATCCAACGAAGAATCAGAGCTCAAGATTGGGTAGAATAGGTTATGCTGTAAAGAGTGTATAATATTTATTGATGTAATTTTTAATTTCTTGAGTTGAGTCCGGTAAAGGTGTTTGCTAGCTTGGTGATCATGCACACAGACACTAAAGGTAGGGAGATCTAGTTAAAACTAGAAGTTCAACTTTTAAACTAATCATACTAGACAATTTTGATCGTTTAGGACGATCATCTCATTGAACTAATCATATTGGATGATTTATATCATCCAGGATGATCCTTTATGATCTTGGAAAAGAGCTTCCAATAATAATTTAAGCAAGGATTTAAAATTCAATTTTTGTTGTAATCGTCCTGGATGATCTAAATCATCCTAGACGATCAATATTAATCATTCCTAATTTGATCATGTGATTAGGGTACTAATTATGGTTAAATTATTCAATCAAATCATCCTGAATGATCTATATATCATTCTGGACAATCTGTGCAAATTTGAAATGATCGTCCAGGAGATCGTCTAGGTGATTGTCCTGGACTATCAGATCAAATTTTATACATCATCCTAGATGATATTGAGATCATCCAAGATGATCTTTGGTAGTAAAATTGAGTTTTTAGGGTTTTGTAAAGCCCTCTTTATGAGCATATCATCCTGGACGATCCTGTAATCATCCTGGATGATCCTTACTATTAGAATTGATTTGGAAGGGTTTTTAAAGCCCTTTATTCAAGGCTTATCAAAGACTTTAGAAGTGCCTTTGGCAGCCATTGAGTCTTCATTTTTTTTGGAGAAAACTTGAAGAGAGAGCTTGAAAGGGAGAGTGAAAAGGGTGGACTTTGTGAGGGAGAAGAGCCTTGGAAGGGGGATTTTCGAGGGAGTGAGAGAGGGTTCACAGGTTGCTCTGGAAAGCTTGCACCTAAGTACCATCGAATTCATGGGTTGTTTCGGGGGAAGTTTTGGAAAGAAGAAGATCTATTTCGTGTCGAAGGACCCTGCTACTCCACCGTGCCGGGGAAGGTGGAAGTGATTTTGTAAGGGCTTCTCTGCCTAGCTGTGGGGGCTAAAGGAGAGTCACTAAAGGTTTAGTGTAATACTCAGAGGGTGCCTCCTGGGAGTGAAGGTAGGTCAAGTTGGACCGAACCACTATAAATCTGGTGTGTTCTTTCTGATTATTTTTCCATATTTTATTTTACAGTGATTAACTACTAGGGTAAAATCTCTGATTGATCTTTTTATTATTGATTTAATTCATTTTTGCTGCAAGATATAAAAAGATATTTCTTTTTATAAAAGAAGTTTTTTAAATATCCAATTCACCCCCCTCTTGGTTAGCCTCGGGACTAGTTCTTTAGGGTTTAACACCCCTCACGAATTGTAAAGTGGTATAAGAGCGAGATTCATAAAATTAAGTTTTTAAAAACTATTAAAAAAAGATCCAATGGCCAATTCTGGAAATCATAATATTGCGTAAGGATATTCAATCACCCGACCACCTTTATTTGAAAATATTACTTTTGATTTTTGGAAAATCTATATGTCTACTTTCTTAAAATTAATAGATTATCGCATTTGGCATATGATTTAAATTGGTTATTCTGCACTGTCATGTATTATAGATGGAATCAAAACTGATAATCCTTTTTCTTAATGGAGTAGAGTAGATCAGATCAATACTCAATTGAATGCTAAATGTTTGAATTATTTTTTTGTGCTTTAAATTCTAATGATTGCATGATAAGTACTAGTGGCAAAGAAATTGCGAATAAACTATGCATTATATACAAAGGAACTAGTGAAGTTAAGCAATCTAAGTTTAATATTCTAATGCACGATTATGAACGTTTTAGCATGAAACCTTATGAGCTAATATTAGACATGTATATTAGGTTTACTCAAATTGTGATATCATTACATGCTTTAGGTAAAGAATTTTTAAACATTGAAAAGGTCAATAAAATTCTATGTTGCCTACTTGATAAGTTTGATGCCAAAGTTGTTACTATTTATGAATCAAAAAAGTTGAATGAATATTCTATTGATAATTTGATTGGCTCACTCATTACCTACGAGAAAGGTTTGGGTCAAAAGCATTTGGATACAGGTGAAAGTATAGTACTGAAAGTTGAAGACATGGATGAAAGCGACTCAGAAGATGATGAAAGTAAGGAATTATCATCAATAACAAATAAATTGAAAAGTTTACTGAAGCATAAGCATCAAAATTAACAAAAGTAGAACAAAGGTAAAAAAGGTAAGAATATTAAGATTTCTTCTATTATTATTTGCTTTGAATGTAGGAAATCTGGACATGAAAAATTAATGCCCGAACTTAAAAACCCTTCCCGAAATGGAAAAGGGTAAAGATAAGAAAATTATAATACAACAACAACAACAATAACAACATTATGCCTTTATCCCACTACGTGGGGTCGGCTACATGAATCCTTTTTTCCATTGTGTCCTGTTAAAAGTCAAATTCTCATTTAAATCTAATAAAGAAAGATCATTTCTAATATTGTCTAACCAACTCTTTTTAGGTCTACCTCTACCTTTCTTAACAGAAGTCAAATCTAAGACCTCTACTATCCTAACCGGGTCACCGGGAGGCCACCGGTTTATGTGACCAAACCATCTAAGTTGACTCTCTCTAATCTTATCTCTTAAAGGATTCATGTCATTATTATTCGATAATTTTACGCTGGCTGTCAACTAACTAACGCAACCCTCCACTTTTCTCATCCAGGACTTGGGACCTAAGCAAATTATAATAATTGCAAATAATGCAAAGCAAAAAATCTCCTGGGTAGACCTAGCTTCTGAATGATCAGACTAGGAGCGAGATATTATGGATTAAAGTTCTACTTTGTGTTGTTTTTTAAGTTTTCTTTTTATTACTTTTATTTTTATTTTTGCAATCTTTTATTTTATTTTTTCTATATGATTGTCAATTTCTCTGATTAACACACACATATCACATGTTTGTTTATTATATGCTTTAGAAAATCAAATCATTTTTCAAAAGATCACTTTTTTCTAAAAATGAAAAATTTCCCTTATATTTCCTTAAAATTTTATGTAAGTTGTGGTTGACTTCTCCAAAATTAGTCAAAGAAAGGAAACTCATGATTTTGTCTCTCTATCACATGTCTTTAATGAGGTTATTTCATTTTTGATTCAAAATCTTCATCAAATTATAAATTGGATCTTCAAATTGAACTTTTTTCATCTCCCTATATTTTCTCTATCTCATAGGGATCTTTTTCAAGTTGTTGAATCCACTTCATTATTTTCTTAATTAAGCTGTTCATTTTTGTCAGTAGATTGAGTTTGATTTAGTCTTTAAAATTACAAAAAGGAAACATTTTTAGAAAAAAGGCACAAGATGATCCCAAAGCTAAAAAGATGTGTAATATTGCCAAAATGAAAAATCAAAAGATGCGTAATGTCACCAAAATAAAAAATCAAAAGATGCGCAATGTTTCCAAAATGAAAAGATACACAAAGTCTATCAAATGATGCACAAAGTGCGTCAAAAACTAATAAAGAGGTACAAAATGAGCCCACAATGAGTTAGTTTACCTTTTTTATACTTTTTAAATCTTAAGAAAACCCTTATATCTATTGATATTTTCGATACTTGAGTTTGAAATTCATGACTTTAGATTCACCTTTTTGCATTAATCATCTATTAGATATATTTCATGCAAGAAGTTTTGAAAAGATTATTATTTCCTTCTCTAATTTATTCCTTAATTTAGATATTTATTTTAAAAAGTTTTTGAGCTCTTAAGGAACCTGAGTTTGGATTAATAATTTCTGATTCTCTAACCTTTTTGAGATTATGTGTGGTCAATAAATGCCTTACTAAGTTTTTGAATAAAATGGAGAGGTAACTTTCTCATTCCAAGAAAAATTTTATATTTTAAACTGATTCTTTTAAAACCTTTTCACCATATTATGGACCGTTTTGATCTTTTAGTCTGATTTCTCTATTTCATTTTTCTATGCTCCTCTTCTTTTTGATAATATCAAAAGGGGACAATGTACTATTGTATTTGTGTTTGAACATACTACTCTTTTGTTATTATATTTGTTTAGTTTATCGTTTTTATCTAGTTATTTATTTTATTTAAATATGTTTTGTATAAAAAAAATTAAAAAGAAAGAAAATTGTGTTTTATCTTATTTTTAAATTTTTATCTTAGTGAGGGGACATTAGGAGAAAAAACTTTTAGTTTGCAAATTCATCAGTAATGTTTACTATCATAAAAAAAGGGAGATTGTTACGACTCGAACTCACGAGTTTATGTTTTTGATGATAACACACATTATGGCTCACATCTTTATGTCTCTTAGTATTTTCATTCTATACTTGTTTGTTTGTATACTAACATTTCAGGAACACCATGCACCATCCAATGAAGAATTAGAGCTTAAGATTAGGTAGAATATGTTATGCTATAAAGATTCTATAATATTCATTGAGGTTATTTTTGATTTCTTGAGTTGAGTCCTGTAAAGGTGTTTGCTAGGTTGGTGACCATGCACACACACACTTAAGGGAGTGAGATATTGTCAAAACCAAAAGTTCAATTTTTGAACTAATCATACTAGACTATTTGAATTATTGAGGATGATCAGCTCATTGAACTAATCATACTGGATGATTTATATCGTCTAGGATGATCCTTAATGATCTTGGAAAATAGCCGCCAATGATAATTTAGGCAAGGATTTAAAACTCAATTTTTGTTCTAATCATCCTGGATGATTTAGATCATCCTAGACGATCAATGTTAATCATGCCTAAATTAATCATGTGATTAAGGGACTAATTATAGTTAAATTATTCAATCAGATCATCCTGGATGATCTGTATATCATACTAGACAATCTATGCAAATTTGAACTGATCATCTAGGGGATCATCCTGAATTATCAGGTCAAATTCTACACATCAGCCTGGATGATCCTGAGATTATCTTGGATGATCTTTGGCGGCAGAATTGAGTTTTTAGGGTTTTTTGAAGCCCTCTTTATGGGCACATCATCCGGGATGATCTTTGCCTCCAGATCTGATTTGGAAGGGTTTTTAAAGCCCTTTATTTAGGGCTTGTTAAAGACTTTGAAGGTGTCTTTCGCAACCATTGAGTCTTCATTTCTTTTGGAGAAAACATGAAGAGAGAGCTTGAAAGGGAGAGTGGAAAGGGTGGAGTTTGAGAGGGAGAAGAGCCTTGGAAGGAGGATTTTCAAGAGAGTGTGAGGGGGTTCAAACGGTTGCTCCGGCAAGGTTGCACCTAAGTACCATCAGATTCTAGGGTCATCTCGAGGGAAGTTTTGAGAAGATGAAGAGTCTTTGGTGTTAAAGGACCCGGGTACTCCGCCACACCGAGAAAGGTGGAAGTGATTTTATAAGGGATTCTGCACCTAGCTGTGGGGGCTATGAAAGTTTGATAGGGATGTTAAGCCCTGATGAACTAGTCCCAAGGCTAACCAAGAGGGGGGGTGAATTGGTTATTCAAAAAATTCATGAGCGACAGGAAAAATCTTTTTGATAATTTGTAGTGGAAATAAGTAAACACAGAAATGAAAAGATCAACCATAAATTTCACACAAGTAAATAATAACAGAAAAATAAACTACAGAAAATTATCAAAAAGAGCACACCAAATTTTTTAGTGGTTCGATCTACTTGACCTATGTCCACTCCCCGGAGCCTCCCCTTTAGGTATTGCACTGACACAAAAGTGACTCTCCTTCTGCTCCCACAGCAAGGTAGAGAAGCGTGTACAAAACTCCTTCCCACCAACCTGGTGAGGCAGAGAACCTGAACTCCTTTCGCTTCCTCCTAAAGCAGGCAGAGAACCCAGACTCCTTTCGCTTCCTCCTGAAGCAGGCAAAGAACCTGAACTCCTTTCGCTTCCTCCTGAAGCGAGCAGAGAACCCAGATCTTCTTGCGAACGATCGTCCCACAGAAAACACCGATAAGATGAGAGATGACGAGTAGAGAAGATGACTCTAATCCTTGCTTGGAGCAACCTTTTTGAATCCCTCACAAACTCCCCCTCACAAGATCCTCACTCTCTCTCTCCGAAGCTCTCTCTCTCAAGGTTTCTCTGGAAAGGAAAGTGGCAAAAGATTTTTCTTGTTGGAAGAAAAAGATCTTTTATAGGAGGGCTCAAAATTTAACCTAAATCTCAACTGATCGGCAAATATCATCCAGGACAATCGTTAGATCATCCTGTACGATCAGATCAAAATCACCTATTTCAGCCGACTCTTCTAGACGATTAGTAGAAAAAGTTGTTCCAATCGTCCCGTACAATTCTGCGATCGTCCGGGATGATTAGTGTAAATCAGGAATTTCATTCAGAAGATCGCTCTGGTCGTCCAGAGAAACTTGTGCTAGATGACCTCAAAAATGACTTGATCATCCAGGATGATATTTCTATCATCCTGTATGATTAGTTCAAAAAGTACCAAAATCATCCTGATCACCGCTCTGGACGTACAGGTGAAACATGTTAGATGGTCAAGATTTTTAACATATCATCTCATACGATCCTGCGATCATCCAAGACGATATGATTGAATCAATCAGACCTTGATTACTTTCCTTAATCACTAGACTAATTTTTTTAGGCATGATTATAATGGATCGTCCAGGATGATACACGTATCGTCCGGGATGATCAGATCAAATCTCTAAAAATAAAACTTGCCTAACTTGATCTGGCGGCAGAGAATTTCTTATTTGAGCCTATCGTCCCGTATGATGGATGGATCATCCAGGATGATCGGCTTAATCAGATAGACTTAACTTGGTCGCCCTAATTAGGGTTTCTATTTTCATTGGATCGTCCAGGACGATGTGTATATCACCCGGGATGATCAGAAAAAAAAATTTAATAGAAAATGTAATTCACTAAAATTCTCCCCCTGAGTGTGTGTGTGCAAGGTTAATTATCTAGGGGATCAATTACATTACATTTGACTCAAGAAAGGGAAAAATTATATTTAGACACACTTGGACCCGATCTTGAGTTGGCTTGAATTGCATTTGATCTTTCATACCTGAAATGATTAGCCAAGAAAAATAGAGCACAAACATGCTTGTCATCAACAAAACTATACTTCTTGAATCCAGATTTGCAACAATATCCCCCTTTTTGATGATGGCAAACATTGATTCTATAGTTTCAAATAAAACAGACAGGAGTAACCAATGCACGTACGAAAGAAAATATTTCTTTCTAAATTTCACTAAACATACAATAAAGAAAACAACTACAAAATAAGAGTAATACAAGAAATAACTAGAACAGTACAAGACTAGAACTGTACAAGAAATTATTAGTCACTCAAAATACTAACTCTGCCTTTTGACATCACAAAAAGGAGGAGGTACAGACACAACACTACAAGCAGAAAATAACACAAAACACAAAGTTAAAATGGAGGCGGATCCTGATCAGAAGGAAGAGGAGGTGGTGGCTGAAAGTAACTGTAAATGGCTGCAAAATGTGTGCCAAACCAGGCAATATTCTGGTCGTGCTGCTGTTGCGACTGAGCAGTATAGTCATTGAAGCGTTGCAGATCTTCATTGTGCTGCTGCTCCTGGGCAGCCACATAAGACTCAAACCGGGCCTCCCACTGGTCGAACTGCTGCACCAGATGATCAAAAGGGTATGCAATACAAAGGGGAGCAGGTGCATCAGGTGCAGCAGGAACAGGAACAGCTTCTTCCTCTTCCTCCTCAACATTTGGGGCAGGCTCCGAATGTAGTCGGGTATTGTGGAGTACATGGAAGGAATTATTTGTAAAGTAGGAAGGAGAGAAATTGGCAGGGACTTGATATTGCAGATCATATTTGGTCTCTAGAGCATATGCAATGATGTGTCCTAGAGCTAGATTTGGGCATTGTCTTTGGCCCGGATCCCTGATGATAGTTAGATGCTCGATATAGTGAAAAAGGAGATCAGTAACATTGAAGCCCCGGTGGGCCATGATGTAGTAGGTGGTCAGGGAAAGTAAAGGGGTGATGTGAATGTGGTCCACAGCCTTTGGGATGATGGATGAATGAAGGACATGTTGAATGGTATGGGCATCCTTAAGTAGGGAAGAGCAAGCATTGTCATGGTAGGGCGCATTGGTATTTCTAAGGAAGTGATTAGCGACACTCCAATCATAATTAGGATCAGAAATTAGGGTGTGGAGTTTATCGCCAGTGACAAAGAGTTGAAGGATATGGTGAAAATCCTGGGTGGTTAGTTCTACAGGTCGCTGATTAACGAAGGAGTGAAGGGTGGAGTAGTCTGCGGCGATGCGATGATTTGTAAAAAAGACCCTGAGAAGTTCAGTGCTAAAGGGGAAGGCCAAGGTAAGGATGAATGTGAGGGAGGTATGTGCAAATAGATCCAGGACAGGGTAGATAAGAATGCGGTGGTTGACGATCTTGGATTGTGTGATTCCAACTTCAAGATATCGTTGGAAGGCAGCCTGATCAGCTGTATTTGGAAAGCGGGGATCGATATTTCCCTGGGATGAGCTTGCACCTTGATGCCTAGATCTCTTTCCACCAGCCATTAGAATCACAAGAGAGGAGGTATGGAAGGAAGAGGGGTGAAGAAAATTGAAGAAAACTGGCTGTTTAAGTAGAAGTCAGCTAGATCATCCCGTACGATTGCAGGATCGTCCAAGATGATATGAGTAATTATGACGGCCAGGATGATTGGTCAAAAAGGTGGTCGGATCGTCCAGGATAATCAGAGATCATCAATGACAATTAGAGATAGGCGATCATCATGAGGAGTCCAGTCGAACGACCATTGATGAAAAGTATCATCCAGGATGATGAGGTGGATCGTCCTAGATGATATGCAATAAATGCATAGGATGGGCCGAATTTGAATCATCCAACTACTGACCCGTGGATCGTCCAGGATGATAAGGTGGATCATCCAGGATGATGAACAATAATTAGTGTATTCTTAGTCGTTTGATCATGATCAGGAAATATGGATCATATCATCCAGGATGATGTAAGGATCGTCCAGGATGATCACTAATAATTGATGTATCTCAGTCATTTGATCAGAGTGGGGATGATTTGAATGGATCGTCCAAGATGATGTATGCATCGTCCAGGATGAAGATGATCATTCAGGATGATTTTGGGATCGTCCAGGATGATGTGAAAAAAAAGTGAGAAAGATGAAGGATGGAGAGGAAAGATCAGGGATCCCAAAAACATATACAACAATATAAAAATAAAAAATAGAGGAAATAAAACTAGAAATGATAAACAAAAAATATAAAACAATGAAGTTTTTTTTTTGAATCGATCCACTCCAGTGAATCAGAATTTTCCCTTGATTTTGAATCCAAAAACCAATAAGAAGATGATCAATAGTGCTAAAATCCAAAAAAGTTAGAAAATTGACTTTCATAACTCCCACCTCAGACACCTTATAGATGTAAATTCCTTTTAAAATAAAAATCCAATTCATAAGAAAGAAATTAGATTCGAAAAGAGATCCTTTCATCCCTAGTTCCAGAAAAATATCTGATATAATAGTATTACAAAGTATGAAATCAAGAATCATAATTTTTCGTCTCAAGCTTTTAAAAATATTAAGGGTGCATGGATTTTTCTAAGACATTTAAAGATCTGAAAGGAAAGAAAGCCTATTTCTTTGTGGGCTATTTTTGTGCCCCTTTTTTTTTCAATTTGTTTGGCGCTTCGCGTATCTTTTGATTTATGATACACTTTGTGTATTCTTTCAATATTTGCCGACATTGCCCATCTTTTCAGTATGGGCTAATTTTGTGCCTCTTTTCATTTTGGCGCTCTTTGCGCATCTTTTGTAGGCTTTCTCCCTCTCAAAATTGTTAAAGAATCTCAATTGTGAAATTACCTTCCAGACATAACAGACGATAAAGCTCGCTCTCTACAATAAGGAAGAGTAATTCACAAAACAAAAATCATACATCATATAATAAGTGCAATCACTTGGTTCAAAATATCATAACAATGACTCAAAACTTTAAAAATACTATTCATATGAGGTAGATTACTATAGGAAGACAAAATAGATCTCTATTTCAAAAACCAACTTTTTAATTTTGAAGAGGATTTTTATCCAAAAGAAATAATACACCATTAAAGGAGTTAGAGGAAGAGAAACAATCATCAATGTTTCTTCCCTTCAATAGATCTAGTGGAATCAATCACTGCTTACAAGCTTCCAAACCAAAAACCAAGGCAAAATTTTCAGTCACAAATCCCTTTAACAGATCCAGATTATCAGCAGTAGGGAGCAGTGATCAAATTTTGAAAAGCATAAAATAGTAAGTAAAAATCAAGTAGGAAATCATATCAAAATAAATATTCGAATCAAACTAACAACAAGATTAAAATGAAAATCAGCACAAAAATAAAAATCAACAGAAAATAGATAATCAAATCAAACAACTACCTAGTAGAAATAAAATGAAAAATAGATAAATCAAAAATCAGTAGTCATCAGAATCAAGCATTTATATAGATCACACCTAATCTGGTCCTCAAAATGCTAAATGAGTTAAAGGCCAGTGGTTTAGTAAATATGTCAGCCAGCTGATTTTCAGTTGCTACATGATGTAGCTCAATGTCCCCTTTTGTAATATGGTCCCTAATAAAGTGATGCCTTATATTAATATGTTTGGTTCTAGAATGTTGGATATGATTCTTAGAAATGTAGATGACACTAGTATTATCACATAGAACAGAAATTGTGACAACAGGTAATCCTAAATCCAAGCCTTATTGCTTCAACCAAAAAACTTGGGCCACATAACTTCCTAAGGCAATGTACTCAGCTTTAGCAGTGGAAAGTACAGTTGAGTTTTATTTTCTACTGGACCAGGAGACGAAAGACTATCCTATGAATTGATAAGTTCCAGAAGTGCTCTTTCTATCCACCCTACACCCTGCAAAGTCAGAATCAGAATATCCAATAATCTCATAAGAGGTGCTATGCCTAGGGTACCAGATTTCTAGGTTTGGGGTCCCTAAAAGATATCTAAGAATTCTCTTAACATCAGTCAGGTGGGACTCTTTAGGATCAGCTTGAAACCTAGCACAAAGACAAACACTAAACATAATATCAGGTCGGCTTGTAGTCAGGTAAAGCAGTGATCCAATTATTCCTCTATACTTCTTCTGATCAACAAATTTTCCACTTGAATCCTTATCTAACTGAACAGAGGAGTTCATGGGAGTGTTGATTGGCTTGGCTTTGTCCATTTCATATTTCTTCAAAATATCCTTAGTGTATTTAGATTGATTGAGAAAGGTTCCATCATCCATTTGCCTTATACTAAACCCCAAAAAGTAGGACAATTCTCCCATCATACGCATCTCAAACACCTTACTCATTATTTTAGAAAACTCATCACATAAATGTGTATCAGAAGATCTAAAAATTATATCATCAATATAGATCTGAACAATGAGTAAATCATCCCCTACTCTCCTCAGAAAAAGGGTAGTGTCTGTACTCCCATTAACAAACTCTCTTTCTAACAGGAATGTGCAAAGCCCCTGATACCAAGCTCTAGGTGCCTGTTTCAATCCATATAGGGCCTTTTTTAATTTATAAACATGATTTTGATATTGGGAACTCTCAAAACCTAGGGATTGTTCTACCAAGACATCCTCTTTTATTACCCCATTTAAAAAGGCACTCTTGACATCCATTTGAAATAGCTTAAATCCCTTATAACAGGCAAAGGCTAGTAGCACCCTAATAGATTCCAATCTAGCTACAGGGGCAAAGGTCTCCTCAAAATCAATCCCTTTAATCTGATTATACCCCTTAGCCAATAATCTTACCTTATTCCTAACCACCACACCAGAATCATTCATCTTATTCTTAAAAACCCACTTGGTTCCCACTATACTTTGATTCCTAGGTCTTTCTACTAGCTCCCAAATATCATTCCGTATAAATTGATTCAGTTCCTCTTGCATAGTTAAAATCTAAAATTCATCAGAAAGGGCTTGATTGAAGTTTGTGGGTTCAGTCATTGAGATAAAGGCAGAGTGGTTTACTTCCTTCCTAAGTCCATGTCTAGTTCTAACACCTTTAGAAGGGTCTCCTAAGATCAGTTCTTTAGGATGACTCGAAGAATATCTCCAATCTGTAGGCAAAGTGTTTTGAGGTTCTACCCTTTCCTCGAGATTTGTATTTTTAACCCCTTGGGTAATCTCCCCTACCTCTTCTTCTTCCTCAACTCTAGTATCTTAGGATCAGATTCATCAAACACCACATGAGTTGTCTCTTCCACCACCAAAGTCTTCTTATTAAACACCCTAAAGGATTTCCCCACACCAGAATAGCCTAAGAATACTCCTTCATCAGATTTGGGGTCAAACTTTCCTAAGGATGATTTCCCATTATCCAGAATGGAAACCTTACAGCCAAAGACATAGAGGTGGGACAGGTTTGGAGTTCTATCCTTAATGATCTCATAAGGTGTCTTGTTCAGATTGGATCTAACATTCACCCTATTCAGCTCATAACAAGCAGTGTTCACCGCTTCAGCCCAAAAGTATTTTGGAAGTGAATACTCAGCTAGCATGGCTCTAGCGGCTTCCACTAAGGTCCTGTTCTTCCTTTCAGCTATCCCGTTCTGCTGAGGGGTCCTAGGAGCTGAAAAATTGTGACTAATCCCTTGCTCCTCACAGAAAGTTCCAAACTTCACATTTTAAAACTCTCCACCATGATAACTATGAATAGTCAAGATCTCACAACCTAACTGCCTCTGAATTTAAGTGGAGAAGGACTTAAATTCATCAAATAACTCAGATTTATGTGACAGAAATTTAATCTAGGTGAACCTCGAGTAATCATCAACAATCACAAAACCATAGACTTTCCCCCCTAAGCTGGCAGTGCTAATGGGTCCAAAGAGATCATGTAGAGGACTTCTAAAGGTCTAGAGGTGCTATTGTCCTTAACATAGTGAAAGGAGGACTGGACTTGCTTCCCTAATTGACAGGCATCACACAGGTGGTCCTTAGTGAACTTAAGCATGGGGACACCTCTAACTAAGTCTTTTTGGTTGACTCTCCTAAGGGTTTTCATACTGGCATGACATAATCTCCTGTGCCACAACTAAGACTCATCAGCAGTAGTTTTTATGCAAATTGAAACATCAGCTTTAAAGCAACTTACATCCAGCATGTAGAGATTATTGATCCTTTATCCCTGTAAAACCATTTTGTCATTTAAGCTTAAAATGCAGTAAGTGGGCAAAAATTTGATGTTGTATCCTTTGTCACATAGTTGACTGATGCTCAGCAGGTTGTGTTTCAATCCATGTACAAGCAAAATAATGTCAATCATAAAATTCTTTGAATTACCAATTATACCTAAACCTACCATCCTCTTGGTGGTGTTATCTCTAAGTATAACCTTGCCTCCAGCCCTGACCTCCAGCGAAATGAACTGATTTGCATCTCCAGTCATTTGTCTTGAACATACGCTATCCAGGTACTATATGCTCTCACGAGGTCTTGTGTGAGAGCACACCTATAAAATCATCAAATGCCAGATTTAGGAACCCAAACTTCCTTCTTATGAAAAGAAGAATGCAATGTATGTGTGCTGTGCTGTGAAACAGATAATTTGGGCCTCCATACTGAATGTGTACTATGGTGAACAGTACAGGTGTGGGAGATGTGTCCTAACATGCCACAAAAAAATAACAAACACTAGAAAAAGGGTTAACTAATCTACGTGGGTGATAGTGCCTCTTCCTAGGTTTGAATAAAACATGCTTTAATGATTTTGAAACAAATTCTTCAAAAGATGGAGGTGCATAAAACTGTGCAAAAGTAGGAGGTGTTTCATTTTTTTTCAAAAGCACTGATTTTAACTTTTAGAAATTCATTTTCTTTCTTCAAACTTGCAATTTCAAAGTTTAATGCTCCCCTACTACTCTCCACATCACATGCTAGATTGTCCAATTCTTTAAAAGCTTTTTCTAAATCAACATGCGAGATTTTCAGTAAATCATGTTTAATAATTAAATCAGAATGCTTTTTGTTCACCTCATCAAATTCATCAAGTAAAGACATGTGATTGCTGTCAAGTGTGGAATGATCTTTAACTACAGAATCATGCTCTTTTTGCAAGGTTAAGAAATTTAATTTCAGACTAGCATGCAATTTCTTAAGTTTCCTATAAGATGCGTGAATTTTTTTAGACACTTCAAATAATTGATCGCAAGTAAGCTCATATACCTCTTCTTGGTCAGACTGACCAGGATGATCATCTGCCATCAAACACAAGTTGGTTTCCTCCTCTTCAGCTTCAGTCTCAGAGGCGTCGGAAGCAGAATTTTCCTAGAACACCTTTTGAATCCTCTTCTTGTCCTTCCTGAATTTGGGTTTCTCCTCACCCTTTTCCTTGCTTGGGTGAGCTTTAAGTGTAGGACAATCAGCCTTAATGTATCCAGGCTTCTTGCATTCAAAACAAACAGTATCAGATGAACCTTTAAAATTTTTACTGGACTTACCCTTGTTCCACTTCTAAAAGTTCTTATGTTTCTTCCTTAGAAAGCTTTTGAATTGCCTAGTGATTGAGGCAACATCATCACTATCAGACTGAGAAGAATCAGTGTCAGTATCATTGGCCTTTAGCGCCATATTTTTCTCCTTCTTCTTCTCACCTGCATCAAGCTGTCTTTGGTTCACCCGTTGCTCGTAAGCAATGAGTGACCCAAGTAAGTTGTCAATAAAATAATTATTCAAATCTTTCGATTCAGTAATTGCAGTTATCTTAACATCAAACGAAAAAGGCAAACATCTAAAAATCTTGTTCACTTTTTCATAGTTTGTAAGTTCTCTTCCTAAATCATGCAAAGAAGTGACTATCTGAGTGAACCTCGTATATATTTCAGAAATAGATTCAGTAGGTTTCATGCAAAAAAAGTTCATAGTCATGCAGCAATATGTTTAACTAAGACTATTTGACTTCAGTTGTACCTTCATAAGTAATGCATAATCTATGCTAAATTTCTTTACTAGTTGTATAAGTAGAAACACGTATGTAATCCTCAGATTTGAAGGCATAAAAAAATAGTTCAAATATTTGGCATTCAGTTTGGCTAAGTCACGATCATCAAAAGTCCAATCAGTGAAAGGCAGTTCAGTTTTAACATTATTAATCATTCTAAAAGGTGGCTCATTGCCATCCTTAACAAGCATCCACATGCGATAATCAATTGATTGAAGAAAAGTGGACATGCGAGTTTTCTAAAAATCAAAAGGTATATTATCAAACAATGACGGTCATGTAATTGAATAACCTTCAGCAGTATTACGATTACCAAAGTCAGCCATTGATCAAATTCAAAAGTTTTTAAACTTAATTTTTGAATCCGTCTCTGATACCACTTAAAAGTTTGATAGTGATGTTAAGCCCTGATGAACTAGTCCCGAGGCTAACCAAGAAGGGGGGTGAATTGGTTATTTAAAAAATTCATGAGCAACAGGAAAAATCTTCTAAATAATTTATAGCAAAAATAAGTAAACACAGAAACGAAAAGATCAACCACATATTTCACCCAAGCAGATAATAACAGAAAAATAAAGTGCAAAAAATTATCAGAAAGAGCACACCAAATTTTATAGTGGTTTGGTCAATTTGACCTACGTCCACCCCTCGGAGCCTCCACTCCGGGTATTGCACTAACAAGAAAGTGACTCTCCTTCTGCTCCCATAGCAAGGCGTAGAAGCCTGTACAAAACTCCTTTTCATCAACCCAGTGAGGCAGAGAACCTGAACTCCTTTTGCTCCCTCCTGAAGTGGGCAGAGAACCTGGACTCCTTTCGCTTCCTCCTGAAGCAGGCAGAGAACCTGAACTCCTTTCACTTCCTCCAGAAGCGAGCAAATAACTCGTATCTTCTTACGAACGATCCTCCTACAGAAAACACTGACAAGATGAGAGACGATGAACAGAGAAGATGACTCTGATCCTTTCTTGGAGCAACCTTTTTGAAACCCTCACAAACTCCCCCTCACAAGATCCTCTGTCTCCCTCTCTCTCCCAAGCTCTCTCTCCCAAGGTTTCTTTGAAAAGGAAAGTGGCAAAAGATTTTTCTTGTTGGAAGAAAAAGGTCGTTTATAGGAGGGCTCAAAATTTACCCTAAATCTCAACTGGTCGGCCAATATCATCCAGGATGATCGCTAGATTGTCCAGTACGATCAGATCAAAATCACTTGTTTCAGCCTAGACGATCTGGCTCTTCTGGACGATTAGTAAAAAAAGTTATTTCAATTGTCCCGTATGATTCTACGATCATTTGGGACGATTAGTGTAAATCATGAATTTCGTCCAGATGACCGCTCTGGTCGTCCAGAGGAACTTGTGCTGACGACCTCAAAATGACTTGATCGTCCAGGATGATATTCCTATCATCATATACAATTAGTTCAAAAAGTGCCAAAATTATCCTGATCACCGCTCTGGACGTACAGGTGAAACATGCTGGATGGTCAGGATTTTTAACACATCATCCCGTATGATCCTGCGATCGTCCAGGATGACATAATCGAACCAATCAGACCTTGATTACTTTCCTTAATCACCAGACTAATTTAGGCATGATTGTAATGGATCGTCCAGGATGATACACGTATCGTCTGGGACGATCAGATCAAATCTCTAAAAATAAAATTTGCCTAACTTGATCTGGTGGCAGAGAATTTTTGATTTGAGCCTATCATCCCGTACGATGGATGGATCATCTAGGATGATCGGTTTAATTAGACAGACTTAACTTGGTCGCCCTAATTAGGGTTTCTATTTTTAATGGATCATCCAGGACAATGTGTATATCATTCAGGATGATCAGAATAAAAATTTAACAGAAACTCTAATTCACTAAAACTCTCCCCCTCAGTGTGTATGTGCAAGGTTACTTAGCTAGGGGATCAATTACATTACATTTGACTCAAGAAAAGGAAAAATTACATTTAGACACACTTGGACCCGATCTTGAGTTGGCTTGAATTGCATTTGATCTTTTGTACCTGAAATGATTAGCCAAGTAAAATAGAACACAAACATGTTTTTTATCATCAAAACTATACTTCATGAATCCAGATTTGCAACAGGCTAAAGGATAGTCACTAATGGTTTGTGCAATACTCGTAGGGCACCTTCGGGGAGTGGATGTAGGTCAGGTAGGATCGAATCACTATAAATCTGGTGTGTTCTTTCTGATTATTATCCACATTTTATTTTACTTCGATTAACTTCTTGGATGAAATCTATGATTGATTTTTTTATTATTGATTTAATTCATTTCCGCTGCAAGATATAAAAAGATATTTCTTTTTATTAAAGATGTTTTTTAAATATCCAATTAACCCCCCCTCTTGGTTAGCCTTGGGACTAGTTCTTTAGGGTTTAACACCCCTCATAAACTTTTATTAACCATTGTATTGAAAATAAAACTCAACATTTTGACTTTAAAAAATGAAGGAAAGTCACCCAAATCAACTGCAACCATCATTACTATATGCCTTCTATAACATTCCATCATAGTTGGACATATGCAATGAAAATTTAAACCTTTTTCTAACCTGAACCCAGTCTTTGACATCTTACCCCTAGATTAGTCAGTGAAGTAAGAGAGTCAAGTCAAAATTTTTTAATTTTTCTTAAAATTTGTAAACCATTTGGTTGAAATCAAATTCAACTTATTGGGTCTCAATATTTAAGGAAAATCTTTCAATTCTCAAAATCTTAAACTCCTTTTCAAATCCATTCAAATCAAATCCAATTATCATTATTATTTGTGCTTTTACAACATTCTCTTGTAGTCAAACATATATAGCGGAAATCTAAATTTAAAATTTGATATACCAAATTATAGTTCACTTCTATATCTTGTCATTGTATACCATATTATAGCTCTTATAATTCGATATACGCGATAAAATATAGAAAACTTCTTTTCAAATTTAAAATTTAAAATTCTGATTTTAATCTTCTCCTTTCGAATTTCAGACAATTAAATCCTCTACAATGGCCGAAAAGCCCCTTTTCTCGGTTGACCGAGAGATCCAAGTTGAAGAATTGATCCATACAACTATAATCCAGTTTGGAAGGGGGTTTAAGTACCTAAGGCTATCTATTAATGGAAATACAATTATGGATTATACTGCTGAAAGCGATAAGGAGGCTCCCGTAGTTGAGTTAGTAGTAGGGGCAGGGACTGACCTTCCTCCTATTCTTGAAATGGAGGTAGTTGTCACCCCCGTACCTACTGTGCCCTTTGCTCAGGAGGACAAGGAATATAAATCCACGGTTGGATCTGAAGTAAAACCAATTTTTGAGAAGGGATCTTCCAGCATTGAAATACTCTTTGGCAGCAAAAATGCCAGAAAGAATTATTTAAGAAGGGTGAGGAAGAAAATCACCAAATTAAGGAAGATAGTTGAACAGAAGGCTTTGAGTTTAGTTGAGCCTGAGGCTGTTGAGGAACTGCCGATCCCTGCCTCTTCTCCACTTCTAAAAGGGAGTCATTTCTACCCCCTCACAGTTGTTGCAGGGGAGGAGAGAGTTGCTAGGATTCCTAGCTCCCCACCTAGCCCGGTCGACTATTCTGTTAAGAAAACCCTGAAAGAGAAGCACACTTTAAGAGAAAAAATGTTAAGGAATATCATCCATACATGTGCTGCTCAGATAGGCCAGTCTAAAGAATTATACTTGAGACACCTGAAGGGCGTGATCTCTTATAAACTTGAGAAGAAAGTTTTGAAAGAAGAAAAGTCTGAAGTAAGAAACTTGACTCCTCAGCTAGTGAGGAGAAATAAAAAGGTTGTTAAATAGCCTGTCACCTCAGTTCTTGTGGATGGATACCATTGGGTACCTCATCTTCCAGCTACAAAGAAGGAGGAAATAGTTTGAACTGGATCAAGTAGGGGTCACCCTCCCAGTGGTATACCACCAGTTCCCCCTCCAAGACTGTCAAGGCTAGCCGCTGTGATAGTTAAATCTAAAGAGATTATTAAGGATTTGAGAGTAGCAGATATCAAGGGCAAGAGGCCCATGTTGCCAGAAGAACCTAATATACCCAAGAAGTTGAGTAGATTTGTTGGGATTCAAATCAGAGATAACCAATTCAGTTAATAGTTGATGTCCCATAACTCCCCATTAAGGTATATGAGGATTCCACCCCACTTGATGTTGGAGTTCATACTCAAGCACCCACATCACCAATGAAGGTAGATATCCCTCGGCCTATGAAGGATGTCACCCTTGGGACTACCGACACTGGGACAATCGAAGGGTGGAGATAATTCTAGATACTGATGAAGAAATGCTAGACTAGTTAGTATCATAAATAGTCACTGAAGTGGATACCAAAGTTGAGAAGATCCTCTCCAAGTTGGAAGGAGAAGAACTTAACCAAGCACTTAAGTTCAAATGTTACTTACTAATCGACTCAGAAGCAATTGATGGCCGAACAGTCGATGAGGTGGTACAAGAGATCCAAGAGATCCTTAATTAGAAGGCTATAGAAGCCTTTAACCTAGATTTTGATGATTTATTGATGGAGGATTCAGTTGGGGATGTTTATATGGTTGAGACCCGATCATCAATTAAAGATGCTGAGTCTTCAAGAAACCTATTTGATAAGGAAGAGCATGTGGTTGTAGATTCAGACTTGGATGATTTAGTCAAGTTAAGTGATAAAGATGCCTACATCAAGAGTCTATAGAAGAAGATCGAGCAGATGATGTTAAAAGTAGAACAAATACAGAATCAGCTCGTTAAAGCCAGCAATCTCAATCCAAGTAATTGCAACCTATAGTTCAGACAGTGGGTGAGCACAACAGGAAAGTAGATTCAAACCCCATGGTTCCAGAGGTTACTTTCCCAGTCTCTCCAGCTGATAAAGACATTCTTCATATGATTAAGACTCAGGTAAGGGAGGCCATGGCCCATTCCCAAGGAACTGCTTCTATTCCAAAGGGTAGGCCATACCCCGAGGAGTACAATTTAGTTCCTTACCCGAAGGGCTTTGTGACACCTTCTTTTAAAGTTTTTAGCAGTTTAGAGAACCCGAGATAGCATCTGGCCAACTTTCGAGCGAGCCACTACAATGTAGGATGGTCGGATGCTCTACTCTTTTATTAGTTCGTGAGTAGTTTGTCCGGTATTACTTTTGAGTGGTATGTAAATTTGCCAAATGGTTCAGTGAAAACTTTCACAGATCTTGAGGGTCTATTCTTGAAGAGATTCTCAGGAGCTCAGCAGCGTGTAACCATTTGTGATCTTGTCATAAAAAAAAAGCCGGGTGAGTCTTTGGTTGAGTATATCTTGAGGTGGCGAAATCTCTCGATAAAGTGTGAACCCTAACTGCAAGAGCAACACGCAGTGGAAATTCTTTAAAAAATATCTATGGGCCAATTGCTTTTCTCTTGAAGGGTTTGATTATCAAAACCTTTGAAAAACTCCTTAATAAAGTAAGTAATCTACATGAAGAGGCTTCCAAAATGCCATTCCTGAAAGATTCTGTTGAAGAAAAGAAGGCTAGTAAACCATTAAAGTCCTTTGAAAAAAGAACATCAATGGTTTAAGCTATCGAAAAAGGGAAGAAGCTAGTTAATGTTCAGTGAAGTTATCCTTCAGTTCAACAAACTCAAAAATCTAAACCTTTTCATGTAACTCCTCAACCTACAATAGAGTTTCACCATATTACTTTTAATAAGAGATTGGCTCGCCCGTATCTGTTTAAAAAGGAAACAGTGAGAAAGATCTTTAAGAGCCTTCAGAAAAACCTGGACTTTCGATTACTAGAGGCCAAAAAGCCAGAAGAGGAAAATAAGAAGGATGATTCAACTTTTTACCCTTAACACCGTATGTTGAGCCACACAATCAAAGACTATATCATCTTCAAGGACTGGCTTGAGAAAAATTTTCGTCAAGGTAACATAGTCATTCTAATGGAGTACATGGTCGATCTAGATCAGTGGTTTATTAAATCAATGTCAGGTAAGTGTTCAAACCTTTCTCTATCCATTGAAGATGGTTGGGATATAGCACTATCCCAGGCCTTTAAAAAGTTGATTAACCAATTTTTTCATCTTTCTCAACAGTTACCGATGAGAGCCCAGGGTCGGATCTGGGAGGCTGACCTAGAGGCTTCACAAGAGGACATTGGGATAGTTTCCTCTCTAATAGTTGTATGGACTACTGTAATTAAAAAAAATGAAAAGAGTGAACCTTTTGTAGAGAGGAAATTTATTGATGATAAATGTGTACAAGTGGTGGATGGTGGCTCAAAACCACTGGCCCCACTAATGTTATCTGACTTTTACTTTGTCCCATCAAAGACAAAGGGTCAAAAATTAAATAAAAAGACTGATCCTTCTGCACATATTTTGATGATTAATATTTAAAATTTAATTTTAAATGACTCTTCTATTAAAAATAATTTAGAATTGGCTGAGATCAATCAAGAAGTTTAAAAACTCAGCTCTCCAGATTTGACCCCTCAAGAGAGAAATGAATCTGATGTCTTATCAGATGGTGATACCCCTCAAATTAATTTTCAGGGGGGTCCTGTCATGATAGACTTTTAGGATTCAGACTCCCACTCAGAAAATGACAATCACTCGCCTAAAGAGAACGTAGACCCCTCATAGTTTGTCCTTCTAATAAGATCATGCAAGTATAATTATGTGGTGGCAAGGTTTTACCCCCTAGGCTTCCTCCCCAGGAAAAAGGAAAGCAAGTTTCCTCTGATGATCCAATTCAAATCCAAACCGAACAATCTAATCCCCCTTCAAATCCATTGGATCCTGATGTTAATGTTCCAACTGTTGATTACAACGTCTTAGCTCATTTTAGGAGGTTGCCTGCTAAGTTGAGCATCTACAATGCCCTCATTCTTTCAAACGAAATGAGTGAGACTCTAATTATAGCACTTCTCATCCCAGAAATTTGTTTAGCTCAGTTGGCTTTGACTTTCGAAGAAGTTATATTTCAAAAAAATCCCATGAGTCACTTTCTCTAATAAAGATCTACTCCTTAGAATTATCAATAATTACCGCCCACTTTACGTTACTATAAACATGGGCAAATTCAAGTTATCAAGAGTCCTCATTGATTCGGGTGCATCGGTCAATGTGATGAACATAAAGACCCTCGCATACCTTAGGGTTAATACTAGCATGCTCTCAACTAACAAGTTGGTGCTTAGTGGGTTCCATGAAAAGGGTGAGAAGGCTTTAGGTTCAGTTACCCTTCTTCTAGAGATAGGAGAGTTAAAAATTAAAGGGAAATTTCAAATAATTCATTTGGCAATGTCCTCTAATGTGCTCTTAGGTAGGCTCTAGATCCATGAGTATAGGATGGTTCCTTCTACCCTACATTAATTCATCAAGTGCCAACGAGCTGGCATTGAATGCAAAATTAAGGGTAATTTGCAACCATTATCTATTTATGAGATCAGAATCGATGAGGATGCAACATCTATCTACCCAAAGGGTCCACTACCTATTCTAAGGAAGAGATTAATGTCAAGGAGGAAAAAGCAGAAAGTTAAAGTTTAAGAGCAATTCAAAAGTTAAGAAAAGAGAAAGTCAAAAATCAAAAGAAATAAAATTCCAGTAGCGAAGATGATGTCGAGCGCGTGGTCTTTAGGCCTCCAAACAGTTTACCTCAAAGAGGTGGGAGGATGATCCAAAGAGCATGCGGGCGAGGCCGTCCTTCAGTTGAAAAAACAAGTCCCCCAATATATATTGAACTTAAATCAAGTTCTGATGAAGAATCAAGAAAGAGGGGGCTAAAGTTGCTTTTGACTATACAAAAATTAATCCTCCTCTGAAGTTTGATCTCACCTTAAAATGGGATAGCGATCAGGAGGGTACTAAATCAAAAGTTCAAAGTGATGAGCTTGAATTGAGTCTATATAAAAATCTTAGTAGGGCAGTTGAATCCTTAACCTTAACCTCACTGTCTATTAATAGGGTCTCAGGGTTAGTAATTAGGGATGCCCCTAAATTAGATGAAGATATAAGGAAACTCTAGAAGTTCTTCTCTGGCTCTTCCTCCTCAAGGAATAAAGATGATGTAATCCTTGAGGAGGTAAATTTTAACAAAATAATGAAATTACCTTTTGGTTACTTTCCTATTGGTGTTAAACTCTTATCTCTAAAGGTCTCGCTCCAAGTCAATAGACTAAGGGTCAAGCTAGATACCATAAAAGTATCTAGAATTCAAAATTTAATAAGAATTGGACAAGTGGTGTCGGCTTTGGTATCGTTAGTTCATTTGACGATGATGAATTTTGTTTAATGATAACTAGTCATCCTAAATCTAAAAATGTCCCTACTAAAGTCATCAATTCACTCGATAGACTTTGTTTGGAGACTTTAGATGATTCTGATAAACTTCAGGTTCAAGATGTTCCCCCTAAATTTGAAGAAGAAATTAAGTCGACAATTGATGAACTTAAAGAAATCAACCTTGGAACAGAGGATAACCCTCGCCCCACCTTCATAAGTTCTTTGTTGAGTGAGGATGAGTCTAAGGATCTAATTTAACTTCTCTCTGAGTTTAAGGAATGCTTCGCCTGGACATATGATGTAATGACGGGATTATCTGCTGATGCAGCAATCATAAACTTAGAATTCGACATGATGCCATTCCTGTCAAGTAAGCTCCATGACTCATGCTTTTGGAGATTAAACAACAAGTCATTTCTGAAGTCAAGAAGTTGGCTGAAGCTGGATTTATTTGAAAGGAATAATATCCCTCTTAGGTAGCTAGCGTCGTGCCGGTTCAAAAGAAGAATGGTCAAACTCGAGTCTGTGTTAACTATAGAGACCTGAATAAGGCATGTCCCAATGATGAATTTTCTTTGCCAATTATAGAATTGATGGTGGACATTGCATCCTCATACGTTGTTTTCTCCTTTATTGGTGGCTCATGTGGTTATATCCAAATCAAGATGGCCCCAGAAGATGAGAGAGACACTGCATTCAGAAGTTCTATAGAGATCTTTTGTTATAAAGTGATGCCCTTTGGTCTTAAAAATACTGGTGCAACCTACTAGTGGGCCATGACTCATATCTTTGATGACTTAATCCACAGTCAAGTCGAGTGCTATATCGATAATTTAGTTGTCAAGAGTAGAGTGAAAGAGGCTCATCTTTATGACTTAAGAATCGTCTTCGAGCGATTGTGCCACTATAACCTTAAGATGAATCCTTTGACGTGCACTCTTGATGTCATGTCTAGAAAATTTCTAGGTTTCATAATCAGGTACCATGGAATTGAAATTGATCCTGCCAAGATCTAAGCTATCTTAAATATGCTGCCCCCTAAAAGCCTCACCCAACTGAGGTCTCTTCAGGGCAGGCTGGCGTATATAAGAAGATTCATTTCTAATCTTTCTTGAAGATGTCAACCGTTCTCTATCCTAGCTAAAAAGGATGCCAAATTCATTTGGGATGAGAAATGTCAATCTGCTTTCAAAAATATCAAACAATACCTAACAAATCCTTCAATTTTGGCAACCCCTATTCCAGAGAGACAGCGGCCCTTGACGAGTCTCTCGGGGCCCTCTTAGCTCAAGTCAATGACAATGGGAAAGAGAATGCTCTTCACTACCTAAGTCAGAGACTTCTTCCAATAGAAATCTGGTACCTTTGAATTAAGAAACATTATCTTGCCGTAGTCTTTATAGCCCAGAAACTAAGACATTACATGCTTTCCTATCAAGTTAGTTTGATTTCCAATGTCAACTCCCTATAATATCTTATGACCCGTCCTATGTTATAAGGATGTTTGGCTCGCTGGATTATGATATTGCTGTAATTGGAAATCACTTTTATTCCCCTGCGTGCTATAAAAGGGCAGGTTGTCGCTGACTTCTTTGCAGCACACCCACTGCCAGCGGAGTTTCCTTTAAATAATGATTTGCCTAACAAGCAAATCATGAGTTTTGAGGAATCTAATACTCAAACCTGGGAAATATATTTTGTTGGTGCTGCATCCTCTCAACGATGCAAAACACCTCAATTTACTCTTCCTGGGAAAGCCAGAGTCGGCCTGGTTTTCATAACACCGGATAAGGGAATGATGCATTTCTCCTTCCACTTATCAAAGTCTTGCACAAACAACGAGGCTAAGTGTAAAGCTCTGATAACTAGTCTAGAACTTACAATCCTGATGGAGATTAAAGAGATTAAAATATTTGGCAACCCTAAACTGGTGATCAACCACATTGCAATGAACTATAAGGTTTTGAATCCTAAACTCCTAAAGTACCACCAGTACACAATGCACTTACTCGAGCAAATTCCCATTGTAACTATATATAGGGTTCCCCATGGAAGTAATTCTTCGGCCCTAGCAAAGCTCGCAAAGGAATTTGCCTGTCCAGAAGAAGACTCTATCCCTATAAAAGTGTAGGGTCATCAAGTCCTGTCTCCTTTAGATTTGGAGCATCTCAATAAACAAACTTTCCAGGTCCTTTCTACCTCTTCAATAGTCGATGCAGAAAATGATTGGAGATAACCCATAATCAAGTATCTTCAAGAAGGCAAGCTTCCTTGTGACAGGTCACTTTCCAATCAAATCAAGAAACGTTCCCTTTCATATATACTAGTCAATGATATATTATACCATCAATCATTCGATCAGATGTGGCTCCATTGTTTAGATAAATGAGAGGCCCTGAAGATTATTAACGAGGTTCATGCTAAACTATACGGTGCTCATCAATCAGGTCTAAAGATAAAAAAAGAAAATTAAAAGACTTGGTTACTATTGGCCTATGATGATTGACGATTATATAAAAATTTTAAAATGTTGTCATCAGTATCAGGTTCATGATATGGTTTTACATCAGCCTCCTAACGTGTTGCATCCCATGATAGCTTTGTGGCCCTTCGAAAGTTAGGGCACGAATATCAACAGGCTAATTGACCCTCCTTCTTTTAGCGGTTATTGCTTTCTTTTAGCAGTGATTGATTACTTTTCAAAGTGGGCAAAAGTAGTCCCACTAAGAAATGTAACATCACATCATGTAATAAAATTCTTCCATTACCATATCGTATATCGATTCAGCATACCCAGTAGAATCATGTCCAATAATGGGTCTGCTTTCAAGTCTATGAAAATCAATAACTTTGTAAGTCACCATTGTATCGATTGGACATACTCAATAATATATTATCCACATGCTAATGGATTGGGTGAGGTCTTCAATAAAACCTTGGTTCAAATCTTCAAAAAGACCTTGGATGATAACAAATGTTAATAGGATGAGAGGTTGGTGGTAGCTTTGTCAGCCTATAAGACCACATATCGAACCCCAACCCAATCTAAACCATTTGAACTATTGTATGGGTCCGAGGTCATACTCCCTCTGGAGATTCAAATTCCTTCACTAAGAACTGCAATCTAGATCTAGATCACCACAGAACAGAATGAACAACTTTGATTAGAAGAGCTCGAGGGTATTGAAGAACATCGTCTTCAAGCCCAACAAAATCTAGAACTCTATAAAGCATGCATTGTTCAAGCTTATGATAAGTTAGTGTAACCTAGAACCTTTTGAGTATGCAACTTGGTCTTGGTTCTTTGGAGGCCTATCTTAGCTCACTGAAAGTTTGGTGGAAAGTTTGAACCAACCTGGGAAGGACCCTTCATAGTAGAAACAATCTATGAAGAGGCTCATATCCGCTAGTGGATTGTAAAGGAAATCACCCAATGCTACCTATAAACAGGAGATTCCTTAAGAGATATTATGCTTGATGTAGCTCGATTTTCAAATCAATAAAATTTTTAAATTTTGAATCAAATTGACTCAATTTTGTTTAAGTTTTTAAATCTCATAATCATGTTCTTCTTTTATTAAGGTTGGATGTGAGTCATCATACTTTCTTTCCTTAAGATTAGATCTTTCAGTGGTGGAGCATGTCCTTTGTGGCACCATCTTAAAATTTAAACCTCAATCCTAATCTAATATGGAGCAAGCTTCCTCCTAATATGATCATTCACTAGTAAAGGATAAAGCCCTTTGAGGCACCATCCTAGTTTCAAATTTTAAATTCAAATCTGATCCTCTATGTGAAGCAATTTTGCTTCATATATGATCATTCCAGACTTGATCCTCTGTGTGGAGTAAGTTCCCTCCACATATGATCATTCCAGATCTGATCCTCTGTGTGAAGCAAGTTTCCTTCACAAATAATCATTCCAGACTTGATCCTCTATATGGTGTAAGCTTCCCTCCACATGATCATTCCAGATCTGATCATTTTTCCGGAGCAAGTTTCCTCCCCACATGATCATCCTGACTCGATTCTGTGTGAAGCAAGCTTCCTTCTCACATAATCTTCCACTAGTGATGGAGTACGCCTGTTCTGACACCATCCTAGTCTCAAATTTCAAAACTGATCCTCTTTGGTTAGGTGAGTCATAATGCTTCCTTCCCACATGATTATCCATGCTTTCTTTTCCTTAAGGATGAAAGTGAGTCATCATGCTTTCTCTCCTTAGGATAGATGTTTTAGTGATGGAGCACGCCCTCTGTGGCACCATCCTAAATTCAAAATCTAGATCAGATCTTTCGTGGGAAGTAATGGTTCCTTCCCACAAGATCTTCCAATTTTCTTTTCCTTAAGGATGGATGTGAGTCATCGTGATTTCTCTCCTTAGCATTAGATCTTCTAGTGACGGATAACACCCTTGTGGCACCATCCTACTTTCAAACTTCGAATTCAATTTTGATCCTCTATATGGAGCAAGTTTTCTCTCCACAAGATCATTCACTAGTGATGGAGCATGGCCCCGTGGCACCATCCTAGGTTCAAAATTCAGATTTGAACTTTTGTGGGATCCAATGCTTCCTTCCTATAGGGACCTCCAATTTTCTTTTTCTTAAGGATAGATGTGAGTCAGCATACTTCTTCTCCTTAGGATTAGATCTTCTAGTGATGGATAATGCCCTCTGTGGCACCATCCTAATTTCAAAAGTTCAAAATTGCAAGCCTAATCTTTTATGGGAGGTAATGCTTCCTTCCCACGAGATCGTCTAGTTATCTTTTCCTTAGGGTTGAGTGTTCTATTTCCCTTAGGATTAGACTCCCCAGCGATAGAGTATGGCTCTATGGCACCATGCTGAATTCAAATTTCAATTTCATAATCAAACTTTCTTTTCCTTAGGGTTAGATTTTCCCATCCCTTAGGTTTAGATCTACTAGTGGTAAAGCATGCCCTCTATGGAACTACCCTAGTTAGTATTCAAAACCTAATCCTCTAGGGTTAAATTTTTACCCTTCCCTTAGAATCAACTTAAACTCAATCCTCTGTAGTTAGGAGTTATTCCTTTCTATATGATCATTCAATTTTCTTTCCTTAGGATTTAGGTTCTCTTTTTCCTTAGGACCAGATCTACTTGTGGTAGAGTACGCTTTCCCTAGCACTACCTAAATATCATTTCAAACTCAATCCTTTAAGGTTACGCTTTCCTTTCCCATAGAATCAAATCTAGACTCGATCATCTGTAGTGAGGAATTCTTCTTTCCCATACGATCACCCAGACTTTCTTTTCCTTTAGGGATAAATTTTCCCTTCCCTTAGGATTAGATCAGCTAGTGGTAGAGTACGTCCTCTGTGGCACTACCCTAGTATCAATTCAAACCCTGATTTCCTAGGGATAAACTTTTCTTTCCTTTAGGATCAAAATTCAAGACTTGACCTTTTAATTCGGTCAACACCAATATGTGCAATAGAACTTTATTCTATTACACATATTGGGGGTCCATTTGTTGACCTCATTTTTATTTGAGGTTATTAGGATCCAATCCAGGTTCTAGAATGATCCTGACCCTAGATCAGTCTAGCTTCCAAACTAATCCAAACCTTAAGATCAATCTTGATCTTAGGATCATTCTAAACCTCAGACCCTAGGACTTCTAGACTTTAGGATTCTCCTGAATTTCAAACCCTAGGACCTACCTAGACCCTAGATCAATCCAAACCCTAGGATCAATTTATATCTTAATTCATTCCTGACTCTAGATCAATCCTAACCCTAGATCACTCTAACCTCCATGCCAATCTAGACTCTAAGATCCTCCTAGACTTTAAACCCAAATATTTATTTATATCGTAAGATCTACCCAGGTCCTAGATCTACCGAGACCCCAGATCTATCTAGACTCTTGATTAATCCATATTCAAATGAAATCCAGACTTCAAATCAATCTTGATCTCAAGCCAATCCAGACCTTAATTCAATTCAAATCTCAATCAAAATCTAGACTTTAGTCTAGTTCAAAATCCAAACTCTATTTCAAACCTTGATCCTATCTCTGTTCAAGCTTAAACCTTATCCTATCATTTATGATCATCCAAATAATCATAGATGATATAGATAATTTAAATCCAATCATCCAAACTCAAAACTCAATTCAAACCCAAAAATCCAGGCTAAAATCCAAGGATAAAGGGCTATATTGTGAAACCCTTTTCAAGGGATTTTTCAAACCTTTCAAACCCCAATCAAATGATTTCTGATTTAGAGTCTATCAATTGCATATTGATGGGACATGTTTCTAGAGGCAACCCTCCAAATTTGAACTGATTCTAAGTATTCTAATCCTAGAAACTAAATTTATTTCCAAAGGTTATAAAACCTTTAAATATTTATGGCCTATGCCCCTAGACATGCCATCCAGTGGAACCTGACCTTAGAGCCTTCTCCAAACCCTCTGATCACATCAAGACCCTTGATTTTAACTTTTGGAGCATTAATCTACTTTTTGGTGGACTCACTTTAACCCCCAATTGACCCGGGGTCAAATTGTCTAAAATGCCCCTTGAGGGCAATTTTGAAGTTTTCTCCGAACTTCAACTTAGCCTTTTCAAATTAAACCCCTGAACCTCTTCCAATGTATCCTAATCATCATTAGGAGTGTAATGGACTCAAACCTAGACCCTAGATAAGCTTGGTTGATAAGGTCGACCCTTTTGGCCAAAATACCCCTAAAGGGTTTAAACACACATTTCAAATCAAATGATCTCGAAATTATGTGAAATCACCTCCAACAGATTCAAATCATCAAACTCAACTTGTTGAGCCAAAACCCAAATACTAGGTCAACCTGGTTAACCAAATCAACCTAGGTTGACCTAATCGACCCTTAAGCTTATTTTACATGAAATCAAGCTTCAAATCAACTTCAAATCCATTCAAACCTTATTCAAACTCCCTTAAACACATCCTTACTGATTTAGACTTGTTTGGATATTCTGACCCAGTCACTAGTTGACTTGGTCAATTGGGATTAGATCTAATCAAACTCAGCCCATTTAGATCAATTAAGGGTCTATTTCCAAACCTAATTCAATTAAGCTTTTAAAATTTCTAAAAACCCTCCAATACATACTTCAAACATTTCTAAAACTACCATGAGTCATATCATGGGGGTTTTAATTTAGTCAAACCACCATGTGTGTAGTCAAACCTCATCACTCATAGATTTATTTCACCATGCATCAAACCTAATCTATCAAGCCCTTAAAAACCCATCCAAATAGTAAACACAATACTTTAAAGTCCACCTCATCAGGTTGGAGCCATTGACTGGTCAAACTTAGTCAATGTAACTTAAAAATCCTCTTATGTGGTTAACTCTACCTTCAAGCATTAGGTTCATGACTTTAAGCTCTTATCAAATCATCCAATTGATTCATTAAACCTCCTTAGACTCTAGCTGAACTAGTTTGACCTCTATTGACTGGTCAAAGGTCAACAAGAGCTCAAATGAGCTCTATCCGATCAAACCTCCCTAATCTTACTTTCCCAGCCAGATTCAAACTTGTCCAGCAAAAAGAATCAATTCCAGAACCTTCCAGGGAACCAACTCGACCTCCCCCAGTAGCTGGCGTGCCCCCTAGCTTAGCCCAAATCATCTTGTGGTCCCCTCCACGTGGGAATGACCTCAGTCATTTACACCTGAGGTAGCGTTCTTTCTACCCCTCTAACCATTTGCTCCAGCTGGCAAGCATCCCAGCAACCTCCTTAAGTGATCCCAGCCGTTAATTTTGGCTCTAACTCTTGGAATAGGGTAAAGGAGATGGGAGACATTCATTCAAGCAAGGAACCATTCCAGTCAGTCTCCCAGAGTTTTTACATTTCGTTCTTCATTCCCAGAGCTCCACCAACCCTTTCTAGTTATTCTTTTACCGTCTGGAAGCTGCTACCCGTGAGAGGAGCTAAGGTCTAAAGCATACTCCGCCCTAGCCATTCAAATTATCGTTAGAAACTTCCTCCAGATCTGAAGTCTTCTGAAAAATCCACAAGTTTAAAAAACTTTAAATCATCCTATTCCATTCATTATACTATGGTAAAACTCTAAACCTAAGCATTTACCTAGGTTCTTAAATAAGCTTTTATAGATTACATCAATGGTTTGGAAAATACTTCCACACTCTTTCTTAGACCTTACTTTATCTCTGTTCAAAGTTTTAAAAGTTATTGGAGTCACTATTTTGAGAAAACAAAATGAAAATTAGGTTTAGGGTTCACGGTTTAGTGGGAGGAGGAAGACAATCCAGCAACCGTTGGATCTATTCTTTTAAGGTCAATGGTTACGATCGAGTCAGATCTGTGATTCGATTCGATCTATCAAAACTGTGAATCGATCTATTCTTCATTTGGATCAATCCAAACTACTAATCCAAACTGCAGGATTAAGATCAAGTGTCAAATCATTCTGAATCAAGTTTAATCTCATGAGTTTGATATCATCCATCGAATCTGCACTGTGATGGATATGATGGCTAATATCATTGCCGAGTTGGATAAGTAGGTGGGGCCACTTAACTACCACCATCCGTGTGCTCGAACCAGCTCTTGCCGTGTGGAAAGACCTACTGCAGTCAGCGCTGCCCATTTGACAAGTCATTTAAAACACTAACAATAATTCCAAAAAATTGCCAGAACTTCAAAAAATTGTAGAAAATTGATTTCTCAATTATTTTTGGAGTTCTTGGACTCGTTTTGTTTGTATTTCCATATACTTTATTTTAAAAATAAAATTAAATTTATTTTAATTAGTAGTTTCTTAATTATTTTAAAAATACAAAAACATTATTTTATTTTTAAATAAATATTCATAAACTATTTTGATTTGAGACTTGGCAGGGGTATTATAGGGTCTGATAGTTATCTTCCCTAATTTTTTCAAACCTTTTTGATGCAATCCCAGTGAGTTTGTTAATTTACAAAGATCTAGGTCAAATTTTGGCCTAGATTTTTGGAAATTTATAACTAATTCAATCCAAATCCATTTCATGCACAATAAAGTTCTATGGAATCAGTGGGGGGTTCTCTTCCACTAAAAAAATAATTTAAGTCGTGATTATGCTTAGTTTAATTAAAATTTACTTCCACTAGTATTTTAATTTATGCATATAATAGTAGAGTTATGCATGATCAAGTTTTCAAATAGAATTGAGCTTAGTTTGGAGATGCATTCTACACTTTCAAACACTTTCAATCCAATTTGATGTTTACTTTCTTGTATAATCAATTGTTTAAGTTCATAGATTATTACATGATCTATAATTTCAACAATACATTATAAATAATTCCATAGAACATTAGGACACTTCACTTTGTTCTTGATTGATGATTGATGTGAATGTAATTAATGTATAAGGGTTAGTAAACATTGATTTCAATTCCATAACTTAGTGGCATTAAGAAAAATAATTAAGGACCTTGGGCTAGAAAACTTAGATTAATTCCAATAACTAGGATATTCATCCTGTTGACATAAAATTTTGAACACTTGTACTTAGTGACATGTATAGCCTCTAGGAAAATTTTCTCTAATTTTAGAAGTAATTAAAATAATTAATTATTTAATTCATTAATCAATCTTTAAAACTTCTAAAAATTACAATAAATCCAAATTAAATCTAAAAAATATAAATAATATCTCAAACTGACCATAATTAAATGTCTAACTTAAGAAAATTAAAAGCCTGTTGACTGGCCTTTAATTTCAAGCTTAATTTAATTTTAATTAAAAATTAATATTTAATTAATTTAATTAATTAAAAATAATTAAAAATTCCAAAAAATTTCCAAACATTTGGGAATCTCTCCTTAGGTCATTCCTGACCTTTGGAGTTGATTTTAAAGGGTTGGGAATTCATTTGGACTTAAATCATTAAAAGCCCCTTAATTAAGCCAATTAAATAATTGTAATAAATTATCAAACTTCTAAAAATTATAACTAATTATAGAAAATCTAAATTAAGCAAACTAAAAAGCATTTAACTCAATATAAAATCTAATATTTATAAAAAATCTTAAACTTCTAGAAATCATTCAAATTTGAAAAAGTTAACTTACCTTAGTCAAATTTCAAGTTAAATCTTCAAACCTTCATAATAAAATATAAAAAAATCCAAATATAATATACTTATAGTCTAACTGATCATCTTAATGTCTAATAATTTATAAAAATACTAATTTTCTAGAAATTACTCTTAATGAAAAAGTTAATTTTTGACCCCTTAATTAAATAATTAAAATAATCTAGAAAAGTCTAAAATTTGATAATTAATTCTAAATTCTAGAAAACATTAAATCAATGTTAAAATCATTCAACTAACCCTTTAATACACAACAAACACTCCAAAGATAAAGTTTTTAGGATGGACTACTTCGAGCTACGGGGCTACGTGTCCTAAGGAGGCTTTGTTCCTCGAGCCTGGTGGCACAACACCACGAATGGATTCAATGGAGTGCAAAACTTTAATTCTAATTGATTATTAATTATTTAACCAAATTTAAAATCTTTAATTCAAATACATTAACCTGGTTTTTAGGATGAACTACTCCGGGCTATGGGGCTACGTGTCCTGAGACGCTTTGTTCCTCGAGCCTGGTGGCATAACACCATGAACCGATTAATAGAAAATTTAAATAAATTAAATCTTAAAAATTAGTAACCAATTTAACTTAATTAAAAATTTATTAACTTTTAAACCTTAATTAAATTAAATTAATTAATCATACCGGGTACCACTAGGTAACGCAGGCCTACAAGGCCATTAAATTAGCCCCAAGGAAGGTGAAATAAAATTCACAGCCTCGGTGAGTAATAAAGGTGGTATCCAACAAATAATTAAAATCAATCTTAAAATTAATTTCAAATCATTAAGATTTAAACTTTAACTAAAATCCTCCCTTAAGTCATTCAACCAATCAAACTTTCAAACAACTTGAATTAAATATCTTATATAGGATACATCAAAGCCACACAGCCTACCTCACACACTTTAAATAGTTTGCTAAGACAACCAACTCTAGTCTCAGGCTAGGCTGGTGTTTTACTTAAGTTATTATGTGCTAGATTTTTCGAGCTTTCACTACATGCTGGTTGCTAGTAGTAGAATTAATGTGATTGTTTATTTAAATTCCCATACTCTGTATTTTTTATTTGATTGTGTGTTAGATTTATCCCAAGGATAGGAGTGATTTATACTAATCCAATCTTATGCAGGTGGTCATGCTCATATAGGACAATAAAGTAAAGGGGGTAATATAGTTAAACTTTAAAATTAATGTGTTTCCTGTAGGTGCTTCAGAATTTGCTTAGTCCCCCTTTAAAATCAAAAGAGCATGGCCAAGCATGACAATGAGTTTAAGTATTTCCCAATTATTAATTACTTGCGATAAATATTAACTGCTTGGGATGTTCATATAACTGCTGATTATTAGGATAACCCTGCAGGTTATGGAGGCTAGATTTTTCTTTTAAATTCAAATGTAATTTAATCTATTTGAGTTGTAAATGTCAAGTGATTTAAGATAGGATATTTATACCCAACTTGGATTCCAAAGAGGAGGAGACATCCCTAAGGGGAGAGTCTTACTCCATTTGGATGATCAAGTTAGGATAACTCTTAAATGTCCAAGGAGAAAAGATAACACCCCTTTCGACAGGGAGTTTCTTTTCACTTGGATATCCAGACCCAATGATCTAAGAAGCTCGTAGAAGGACCAAGAAGTGGAGAACTAGAAGACCCATTCTCAAAGTCACTTGTGTCCTAAGAATAGAATCAGGGTTGTAGTTAGTGGTACCCAGTCACCTTACCTTTCCTGTAGACTCGGAGTTATAATATTAAAAGGCACTTGCTTATGGACTTTCAGTTTTAATATTAATTTAAATGATTTAATTATTTATTCGATTTGATTAATGTGTTGACCGTGATATTAGGATTGCCTGCTTTTATTAGTTTTTTGGTAATTTTTGTATGCCATTTTGATTTAGCCTGGAACCCGATCGGAGGCTCGTGAGGGTACGAATAAAATTCTTCTACTTTAATTAAATTAAAATTTTTAAGATAATATAGAAACTCTAACATTTTAAGAAGTAAGCCTAGGATCGTTGGGAGTTCTCATTTCATATTTGCTGCATCTTCTTTTTGTTTGTTAGGCGCCTCACCGACTACGTGTTTTGGCTGACCACCTGGCCTATAAGGGTGTAGATCTGTCAAGGGGAGTCTCTGCACTTTAAGATAAAACCTATTTTTTAAGCCTGATTTCAAAACTTCTTCATTCTGATTCAAGCATTTAATTGAGTCAACTAGCATGCATTGCATTAGAAACCAACTTAAAAATGTCTAAATTTTTAATTAATTCTTAGCTTAAGCATCTATTACCCAACACATATTAAGGGGCCAAATTAAGGATCTACTCAAGATGTCAGCCCTATTCTCAAAAAAACTCAATCTTAAATAACATCCATACCCACTCTTATATAAAAGAATGGATACATGGTTTTGAAGTGCCTAGGTGGTTTAGCTGGCTCCCAAATCCAGGTCGGGGTAAGTCCAGGTTTGCATTACATTAGCTAGGATTTGGGTCACTAATTTTTAGTACCCACTTTAGACTTACGTTCTGAGGCAGGCCCAGGTTATAAGACCTCAACGTCTTGGAATTTAATCCTAACTTTCTAATAAATTTGATCATTCAAATTAAATACCTCCATCAATCAACTTCAAGCCCAACACATAGGATAGGCTGGGGCACGTTTTAATTATTTCAGAATCCCAGGTGCCTCCTACCCTTCCTCCTTTTGACTCCAAAAATAAGTGTTCAATATTGAACCTTTCCCATTTAAAAATTCCAACCTTTACCTCCTTTGATATTAATCTTTAAATTCTTAAATAAAATTCAAACTGTTATTTTAATCAAGAGTATTCATAGGAAATTTCTAGTTTCCTACGATATAATTAACTAGGAGGGCTTGTGCTCATAGGAGATTTAGAAACCCATTTCAAATTTTCAAAATAAAGATTTTCAAAAACTCAAATAATTTTCTTATGGGTAAAAATAACTTGAGGTCATAAGCACCAGGTCCTAGGTATTTTGGTTCCATTTTGAGTTTACCGTTGAAAAGCTCTGGATTGGCTTATCTTTTGATGATATAGTGACCTTCCCAATTGTATTCTAATTTTTTGAGTGTGGTGTGATGACAAAATGTGTTTGCTTTCTTTAGGACCAGGTCTCCTAGTCAAAAGTCATAATCTGGATTGTAGTTAGTATCCCTTGACATGGCAATTTGAGCTCTATTAGTAGAATAAGCTATGTACTGTGTGAGAGCAAGATGGGTGTATGACCTGCGAAAGTTTATGGATTCATTCTGAGAGCCCATAAGCACCTTCAATCTTTTTCTTAAGGAGGTTAAGTATGATCTTATTGGTGACTTCGACCTATCTCTTAGTTCGAGGATGGTGAACAGATAAGAACTTTTGATGGATTCCTTGACCTCACAGATTTCTTTGAAACTTTTCTTGGGGAACTGTGGCTTATTATCTATAATAATGACGGAAGGAACTCCATGTAGATAAATTATATTTGTCAAATAAAATTTTGGATCATGACAGAAGTGATGCGAGCGAGTGCATTAGCTTTAATATACTTGGTGAAGTAGTTGATCATGACCAAGATGAAATTTCTTAGTCCTATGGATGGTGGAAATGGGCCTAACAAGTCTATTCCCTTGATGGCTAATAAAGAGAGATTTATTATTAAGTGTAGTTTCTAAGAATGTTGCATCTACATTAGATAAAACATCTGATATCATATGTATCATTTTGAGAATTCTTCAGCATCTTTTCTAAGAGTAGGCTAGAATATCCCTACATAAGGATTCGATGGGTGAGAATGCATCTATCAGAATAGCTTCCACCTTCGCCCAAATGAATTTTAATTAGTAAGGCCTTTTTTGGTCTTCTCACACACATTCAAGATTGAGCGAGGAGGCAGACCATCTAAATAAGTGGTCACCTATCAACAAGTAGTTGGATTCCTTGGCCTTAAATTGTCATGGATTGTTAACTTTGAGATTGATTGATTCGCTTCTAAGATAGTTGATGTAGGAGTCCAAACAACTCATGGAGCATGGAGCTAGGGGGTTGGCTTATGCTTGCGTACTCCTATGATGGAAAGTGTGAAGACTTGTATGGCTTGTTATTTGTCAATGTTCCCTTATTTAGAAAGGAGGTTTGCAATTTTATTCTAATCTCAAGAGATTTGAGTGATTTTGAAATTCTCCAATTTTGCTAATTCTATCTTTGACATTGAGTAGATATTTAGAGTGTATCTCATCTCTAACTTTTTATCCTTCATTAATCTAGTTCACTATACATCGAGAGTCAAAGTAGACTATAAGGAGAGTGTACTTAACACAAAAGCAAATTATATTCCCACAAGTAAGTATTCGTACTTGGCTTTGTTATTGGTAACTAGGAATTCGAATTTAATGGTTGCATGATTATTATCCCTGTAGAAAATCAGGACTCAAGTACTATAATTTTGATGATTACAAACATTATTATTTCTTTAACTGCTATCTCCTAATAGTTGGTTTACTGTATATCTATTTTGCCCTATTCACTAACTTTTTAGGTCCACCATTCACTTGCAACTTTGATCAACTCAAGATTGGGTAGACTAGAGTTACATTTTGTATTTTTAATCATTTATATAATTTTTACCTTTTTTGAGTCAAATGATGTGATCTGGTGGATACTATTGATGAATGACCATGCACACATATAGGGGGAGAGAAAAATATTTTTTAAATTAATTTTTTTTAAACTAATCATACTATATGATTTTTAATCTTATTATATGATATGTAATCTGAACATAGGCTTAATGGCTAATTGAAAATTAGTTTCTATGAACTGATCGTATTGTATAATCTATATCATACTGTATGATTCATTTCGATCTGAAAACTCTGGCAGCCAGATTAATTTAAGTAAGATTTTGAAGTTTGAGTTTTGAACTAATCATACTGTATGATCTAAATCATACTGTACGAATATTTGAAATCTTGCTAAAATTTACCGCTATAATTAGTCAATCAAATCATGGTTTAATTAGTGAAATCTAATCGTGCTGTATGATATTGATCATACCAAATGATTAATAGAGATGAAATCTTGTCATCCTAGAGTTCGTATAAAATGAACCATAATTTTTAAACTAATCGTACTGTATGATATTCATATCATACTAGATAATTTATTTGAAATAAAATTATCGTACTGTATGAAGTGAATAGTATGGGACCATTAATAGAGATGAATTTCAGTCATCTCAGGAATCATCCCATATGAATAGAGGAAATAGAACAAATCATACTGGATGATTTTTCTATCATATTCTATGATATATTCATATCATTTGAATAGTTTGTTTAAACGAATGTTGACATCATATTGGATGGGACTAGTTTTGAACTAATCATACTGTACAGACTTGAATTGTACTGTATGAACAATAACAACTAATATGAATTTTTTGGGTTTCTTGAAGCCTACTATTTAAGCTCTCATATTATCCTTGAATTAATCTTTTGTTATGGAGTTGATTTGAGAGAGAGCTTAGACAAGGAAGAGAGAGAGATCCTTGTGAGGGGGAGTTATGAGGGATTCATAAAGGTTGCTCCAAGCAAGTTTTTCACGATCTTATTTAAGCAGCTTTTCTGGTTCCTTGGTGGTTATGTGGGAGACTTTCAACAACATTAGATCCAGGTTCTCTGCCTACTCCATGAGGGAGTAAAAAGATTCTTAGGTTCTCTGCCTACTCCAGAACGGAGTAAAAGGATTTCAAGGTTCTCTGCCTACTCCGGAAGGGAGTAAAAGGATTTTCAGGTTCTCTGCCTACTCTTGGAGGGAGTAAAAGGATTCAAGGTACTTTGCCTCACTGGGTTAGTGGAAAGATTTGTAAGGACTTCTCTGCCTTACTGTGGGGCCAAAAGGAGAGACACTATTTTTAGTGCAATACCTAGAAAGGAGATTTTTGAGGAGTGGATGTAGGTCAAGTTGACCAAACTATTATAATTCTAGAATGATCTTTCTATATACTTTTTCACATTTAATATTTGTATTTTTTCTATCATTTATTCTGTGTTTGAAATCTTTGATTTTTGTTCTTATGAAACTAATATGCTTCTGCATTAAGGGGTTTTAATTTTTCATTTATTAAAGAATTTTTTTAAATAACCAATTCATCCCCCTTCAGTTAGCCTCATGCTAGTTCTCAGAGGTTTAAATACCTTCAAGAACATTTAAGAGGTATCAGAGCGGGATTCATAAATTAAGTTTTAGAAAACTTTTAAAAAAAGATCTATGGCTAACTTTGGTAATCATAATACTGTGGAAGAATATTCAATCACTCGATCATCTTTATTTGATAATATTCCTTTTAATTTTTGAAAAATTTGTATATCCACCTTTTTAGAATCAATTGATTATCACATGTGGATATTAGTTCAAGAAGGTTATTCTGCACCTTCTCACATTGTTAATGGCATAAAAACTGAACTTCCCTTTTTTTAATGGAGCATAGAGGATAGAGATTTAGCCCAAGTTAATGCTAAATATTTGAACTATTTCTTCTGTACTTTAAAATCTGAAGATTACGTGCGCGTCTCTACTTGTTCAACTGGAAATGAAATTTGGGAAAAACTATACATAACATATGAGGGAACTAATGAAGTAAAATAATCTCGGATGAACATTCTACTTCATGATTATGAACTATTTCATATGAAACATAGTGAATCTATTTCTGAAATATATATTAGATTTACTCAGATTGTTACTTCCCTGCATGCCTTAGGAAGAGAGCTTACAAATTATGAAAAAAATTAACAAAATTCTTCATTGTTTACCTTCTTCCTATGATGCAAAAATCATTGTTATTACTGATTCTAAAGATTTAAATGTCTATTCCATTGATAACTTACTTGGGTCACTCATTACCTACGAGTAAGGAGTGAGTCAAAGACAGCTTGATGTAGGTGAAAAGAGAAAAGAGAAAATTGTAGCCTTAAAGGTTAATGATTCTAATAGTGACTCTTCCAGACAAAATGATGATGACATTGCACTGATGACTAGGCAATTCAAGAGCTTTTCAAAGAAAACGTAAATAACATCATCAATAATGGAATAAAGGTAAGAATACTAAAAATTATGAAATTTCTTCTAATGTTATATGCTTTGAATGCAGGAAGTCAAGGTACCTAAAGTCTGATTACCTAACTCTTAAAACTCACCCAAACAAGAAGAAGGGTGAAGAAAAACCTAAATTCAAGAAGGGCAAGCAAAGAACTCAAAAAGCTTTATGGATAGACTCAATATCAGTTTCTTCTGAAATTGAAGCAGGAGAGGAGGTAACAAACCTATGATTAATGGCAGATGATTATCTTGATCATTCTGATCAAGAGGGGGTATGTGAGCTTACCTATGATCAATTATTTGAAGTGTCAGAAAAAATTCATATTGTATATAGGAAGCTTAAAAAATCACATGCCAGCCTTAAATCTGACTTTTCAATTCTACAGAAAGAGCATGAATGCCTAAGGAAAGATTATTCCACTATGGATAGTAATTACATGGCTTTACTAGATGAATTTGATACTTCGAACAAAAAGCATCTTGATTTAACTACTGAATATGATTTCTTAAAAATATCGCATGTTGAATTAGAGAATGCATTTAAGGAATTAGAAACTCTTACATCTTAATTAGATAGTAGGGAGCATGCATTGAAGATTAAAAATCCAATTCTTGAAAGTACAAACAAGTTTTTACAAGCTAAACTAACTACTTTTAATGAAAATAAAATACTTCTTACACTTGCACAGTTTCATAACACACCATCACAACATACATTAAAACCTAGGAAGAGGCATCATAACCCACATAGATTAGTAAACCCTTTTCCTGGAGTTAGATATTTTTCTTGTGGCATGCTAGGATACATCTCCCACACTTGCACTATCCATCATAGAATATATTTGGTGTGGAGACCAAAATTGTATAATTCACAGCATAACATACAAGCATTTCATCCCACATTCCATAAAGTGGAACCCAAACTTTTTTGGGTTCCCTAATTTGACCACTGATGATTTTATAGGGATGCTATCACAAAAGGCCTCGTGAGAGCATGTGGTACCTAAGACAACAGATGTTTAAGGCACATGATTAGAGATACAAATCAATTCATTTTGCTGGAGGCCAGGGCAGGAGGCAAGGAGACACTTGAAGATAACACCACTAGGAGAGTGGTGGGCTTTGGTATAATTGGTAACTCAAAAAATTTCATCATTGAAAATGTTTTATTGATAGATAGATTGAAACATAATCTGCTTAGCATCAGCCAGCTCTATGATAAAGGCTTCAACATAAAATTTCTATCAACCAGCTGTACAATAAGCTTAAATGACTAAACTATTTTATAGGGAAGGCGAATTAATAATATCTGCATGCTTCATCTAAATTACATTAAATCTGATACTGCTCTTTGCTTAAAATAAATTGCTGATGAATCTTGGTTATGGCATAGAAGATTATGTCATGCAAGCATGAAAAGCCTTAGAAGAATCACCCGAAAAGACTTAGTGAGAGGAATTCCCAAACTAGAGTTCACTTAGGACCACCTGTGTGATGCCTGTCAATTATGAAAGCAAGTCAAATCATACTTCCACTCAATCAAAGACATTAACACTAGCAAACCCTTAGAAGTCCTTCACATGAATCTCTTTGGACCTGTCAGCATTGCAAGCCTAGGAGGGAAAGTCTTTGGGTATGTTATTGTTGATGATTATTCGAGGTTTACTTGGGTTATATTCCTATCTCATAAAAACAAATCATTCGAAGAGTTTAGGTCTTTTTCTACTTAGATTGAGAGGAAACTAGGTTGTGAAATTTTAACCATTCATAGTGACCACGGTGGAGAATTTAAGAAGAAAAATTTTGAATCTTACTGTAAGGAGGAAGGGATATATCATAATTTTTTAACTCCTAGGATCTCTCAGCAAAATGTGGTAGCTGAAAGAAAGAATACAACCCTAGTAGACACCACTAGAGCCATCTTAGCTGAATACTCACTTCCTAAATACTTCTGGGCAGAAGCGGTGAATACACCATGTTATATTCTGAATAGGGTTAATGTTAGATCCAATTTGAACAAGCCACCCTATGAAATCCTTATGGGTAGGACACCCAACCTCTCTCACCTTCATATTTTTGAATGTAAAGTGTTTATTCTAAATAATGGGAAGTCTCAACTAGGAAGGTTCGACCCAAAATTTGATGAAGGAGTGTTCTTAGGTTACTCAAATGTTGGAAAAATACTAAGTCTTCAATAAAAGGACACTGGTAGTAGAGGAGATCACTCATAATATTCTTTATGAATCTAATAATTTTGGTGGGTCTAGGGTAGAAGAAGAAGTAGTAGTAGAAGTCACCCAAGGAGTAGAATCTGTTAATCTGGAGGATAAAGTAGAACTTAAAAATATAATGCCTAAAGAATGAAGATATTCTTCAAGTCATCTTAAAGAACGGATCTTAGGAGACTCATCTGAAGGTGTTAGAACTATGCATGGACTTAGAAAAGAAGTAAACCACTCTGCCTTTATCTCAATGACTGAAACCACTAATATTAATCAACACCTATCTAATGAATTTTTAATCCTAGCCATACAAGAAGAGTTAAGTTAATTTGTGAGAAATAATATTTGGGAAATAGTTGAAAGACCTAAGGACCAGAGTGTTGTTGTAACTAAATGGGTTTTCAAAAATAAAATGAATGATTCTGGTATAGTGGTTAGAAATAAAGCAAGATTAGTGGCTAAGGGGTATAACCAGATAGAAGGGATTGACTTTGAAGAGACCTTTGCCCTTGTAGCTAGATTGGAAGCCATTAGGGTGCTACTAGCCTTTGCTTATTTTAAGGGATTTAAACTGTACCAAATGGATGTCAAAAATGCCTTTTTGAATGGGATAATAAAAGAAGATGTGTATGTTGAATAACCCCCAAACTTTGAAAACTCACAATTTCCTAATCATGTATTCAAATTTAAAAAGGCATTATATGGACTAAAATAAGCACTAGGGTATAGTATAAAAGGCTAAGCACATTCCTACTAGAAAGGACCTTTGTTAAGGGGAGTGTAGACACCACCCTATTTTTGAAAATGGTAGAAGATGAACTACTAATTATCCAAATTTATGTTGATAATATTTTATTTAAATCTTCTGATAAAAATCTATGTGATGAATTTTTAGAAATAATGAGTAAAGAGTTTGAGATGTGTATGATGGGAGAACCACCCTATATTCTGGGATTTAGCATAAGGTTGAATGATGATGGAATTTTCCTTAGCCAATCAAAATACATTAAGGACATCCTTAAGAAATATGAAATGGATAAAGCCAAGCCAATAAACGCCCCCATGAGTTCCACTGTTTAATTAGATAAAGACTCAAATAAAAAATTAGTTGATCTGAAGAAATATAGTGGGATAATTGGATCACTTCTTTACTTAACTACTAGCATACTTGAGATCATATTTAGTGTTTATCTTTGTGCTAGATTTTAGGTTGATCCAAAAGAGTCCCACTTGATTGCTATTTAGAGAATCCTTAGATATCTCTTAGGAATACAAAACTTAGGAATCTGGTATCCTATGTATAACACTTCTTTTGAATTTATAGGATATTCTAATTCAGATTTTGCAGGATGTAGGGTTTATAAAAAAAGTACTTCTCAAATATGTCAATTCATAGGATAATCCTTAGTCTTTTGGTGCAGTAGAAAATAGAACTCAATTACACTGTCCATTGCTGAAGCTGAATACATAGCCTTAGGAAGTTATGTGGCCCAAGTCCTTTAGTTAAAGCAACAAATTTAAGATTTAGGATTACCTGTAGGCATAATTTTAATCCTATGTGATAATAGTAGTGCCATTTACATTTCAAAGAATCCAATCCAACACTCCACAACCAAACACATTGACAAAAGACACTACTTTATTAGGGACCATGTTATCAAAGGAGATACAGAGCTACACTGAGTAGCTACTAAAAAGCAACTTGCTGATATCCTTATGAAACCACTGTCTTTTGAAACTTTTAGCATCTTAAGAACCAGATTAGGTGTAATAGATATTCATGCTTGAAATTAATACTTCCTGTTTCTATTCTTTTTGTTTGTTTTATTTTTATGATTGTTTCTTTTTAGGTATTTCTATTTATATTTTTAATTTTCTATTATTTTTTAGTGTGTTTTAAGAATCAGATCACTGCTCACTTCTGATATTGAATTCTTATATGACATTTTTTTCTTGCTTTTGGTTTTAGAAATTAGTAAGCAGTATTTAACTCCTCAAAAATAGTTAAAGGAAGAAAAATTGATGATTATTTCTCTTCCTCTAACTCCTTTAGTGGTATATTTTCTTTTTGAATCAAAATCTATTTACATTTAAAAGATGGATTATGAAATAGAGATTTATTTTATCTTCACACAGTAATCTATCTGATATGAATAATATTCAAAGTCAATGAATCTCTTTTAAATTTCTTAATCATGTTGTTTGCATTTATCATATGGATTGGATTCTACTTTGTGGCTTACTCTTCCTTATATAAGAGAAGGAAGTTTTCTCTCAAATTTGGAAGATAATATCACAACTGAGAATCTCTAAAGGTTTTGAAAGAAGACAAGCTTGCAAAAATGACAAGAGGCACAAAATGAGCCTAAAACTATTTTTTTTTGCGTAATGACCGCTAAATATTTACAAAATACACAAAGTGTGTCAAAATCAAAAGATATACAAAGTGCACTAAATAACTTAAAAGAGGCACAAAATGAGCCACAATAATTTAAGCTTCCTTTCGTTTCTAATCTTTAAAATCTTGGAAGACTTCATGTGCAAATTAATATCTCTTACACTTGAATTTAAAAGTCAAGATTTTTGATTCATTGCATTGCAATATTATTTCTATTAGAAATTTTTTCTGAAATGATGTTTAAAAAGATCACTTTTCCTATCTAATTTCTTTTCTGATTTAGATTTTTGTTAAAAAAGATTTTAACATGTATGGAGTTTGAGCTAGGGTTAACAAGATCGATTTTCAAACCTTTTTGAATTTTAGCTATGTAAATTTATTTTCCTACTAGTTTTTAAATATAATAATAAGGTAAATTTATCATTTATTAGAGCAGATCAATTAAAAAAAACTTTGATTTTATCTTATGGCTATTTTTTCAAGTTGTATTCAAATTTGTGTGTCATTATCCTTGTTGTGCAAATATTTTTTATGCGTACTTCTTATACTCTGTTGATTAATGTTTCTTCCTCCTTCTTTTTGTGATGTCAATAGGGGGAGTAGTAGGTAATAGGTTATTGTTTGTTGTTATTAATAGCTTCTAAATTATTTGTTAATAGTCTTTTAAATTGTTTGTTAATAGTTTGTTATTTTGTTTGGTGTTTGTTAATTAATTTCTCACATATTAAAATTAAACTCTCCTTACTTTCAAAAATTCACTTTCTAAGGGAGAGATGAGAAGATAGCAAAGAATCTGAGTATCTTTAAACAATAATATTTGCCATCATAAAAAAAGGGAGATTATTGCAAATCAGGACTCAAGTACTGTGATTTTGGTGATAACAAATATTTTATTTCCTTGTTGTTATCTTCTGATAGTTGGTTTACTACACATTTATTTTCCCTATTCACTCACTTTTCAGGTCCACCATTTACTTGCAACTTTGATCAGCTCAAGATTGGGTAGACAAGGGTTATAGTCTATATTTTTAGTCGTTTATATAATTTTTACCTTTCTTGAGTCAAATCATGTAATATGGTGGATACTATTGCTGAATAACCATGCACACACATAGGGAAAGAGAAAAATATTTTTTAATTAAATTAAATTAAATTTTTTAACAAATCATGTTGTACTATTTTCAATCGTACTATATGATATGCAATCTAAAAACAAGCTTAATGGCTAATTGAAAATTTGTTTCTGTGAACTAATCATACTGTACTATCTATATCATACTATACGATCTATATTATTCTGTATGATTTATTACGATCTAAAAACTCTGGTCGCCAGATTAATTTAAGTAAAATTTTGAAGTTTGAGTTTTTAACTAATCATAATATATGTTCTAAATCATACTGTACAAACATTTGAAATCTTATTAAAATTAACCCCTATAATTAGACAATCAAATCATGATTTAATTAATGAAATCTAATCATACTATACGAGATTGATCATACCAAACGATTAACAGAGATGAAATCTGGTCATCCTAGAGTTCGTACCAAATGAACTATGACTTTTAAACTAATCGTGCTGTACAATATTCATATCATACTAGACAATTTACTTAAATAAACTAACCATACTGTATAAAGTGAACAGTTTGGGATGATTAACAGAGATGAATTTCAATCGTCCCAAGAATCATCCCAGACGAATAGAAGAAATAGAACAAATCGTATTGTACGATATGTTCATATCATTTGAATAATTTTTTTGAATGACTAATGACATCATACTAGATGAGACTAGTTTTAAACTGATTATGCTATGCGAACTTGAATTGTATTTTACGAACAGTGATGGATAGCTTAAATTTTTAGGGTTTCTTAAAGCCTACTATTTAAGCTCTCATATTGTCCTTGAATTAATCTTTTGCTGTGGAGTTTGAGCTGAGAGAGAGCTTAGAGAATGAAGAGAGAGAGCTTGGGAGAGAGAGAGATTCTTGTGAGGGATTCACAAAGGTTGCTCCATGCAAGGTTTCCACCATATTCTTCAAGCTACTTTTCTTGTTCCTTGGTGGCTCTGGGAGACTTTCATCAGTATTAGATCTAGGTTCTCTGCCTACTCCAGGAGGGAGTAAAAAGATAACTAGGTTCTCTGTCAACTCCAGGAGGGATTAAAATGATTCCTAAGTTCTCTTGCTACTCCAGGAAGGAGTAAAAGGATTTTTAGGTTCTCTGCCTACTCTAGGAGGGAGTAAAAGGATTCAAGGTACTCTGCCTCACTGGGTTGGTGGAAAGATTTTGTAAGAACTTCTTTGACTTACTGTGGGGGCTAAAGGAGAGACACTACTTTTAGTGCAATACCTAAAAAAGGAGGTTTTCAGGGAGTGGAAGTATGTCAAGTTGATCAAACCACTATAATTCTGGTGTTCTCTTTCTATTTACTCTTACGTATTTAATTTTCATATTTTTCTATGATTTATTCTGTGTTTGAAATCTCTGATTTTTGTTATTGTGAATCCGATCTACTTCCGTATCAAGGGATTTTAATTTTTTATTTATTAAATAATATTTTAAAATAACCAATTCACCCCCCTCTTGGTTAGTCTTGGGCAAGTTCTCAGAGGTTTAACAATCTTCACGAACTTTTAATCCCTACGAGACTTTTTAGAACAACACCTGCACCAACTCCCTACTCGCCTAATGCGCTATCCATGTATAGTGATTAGTGAGGCAAGGTCGCTTCTAGATTTGTTCCTTGGTAAGTGCAATCAATGAGAAAGATAGTAAGTGCTTTTACTTTTTTGTCTATCCTTAGTGTATACATAATTGTTAGCTCACCGAGTTTGACCAACCATTTTAGTAATAGGCCTAATGATAAATATTAAAGAGTACAATTTTGAGAGGGTGCTTAGTCACCACTTGGATGGGTTAGGCTTGGAAGCAGGGTCATATATTTCCTAGTGGAGTTGATGAGTAACCATGCAAGCTTTTTTCTTGATAAGATATCTTTGTTCTGCACTTCAGAGTGTGCTGTTGAAATTGTAGACTATCCATTACTTTTTTCCTTCTTCTCTAATGAGTATTAAACTAATTTTATCTTTGCCTATTTTGAGGTATAGAGTTGGTTTTCTCCTTGATGGTGGCTCTAGAGGATCGGTGGTCAAGAAGACTTTGAGTTGTTGGTAAGTGACTTTGCAATTATCTCCACAACAACAACAACAACAACAACATCAAGCCTTTACCCCACTACGTGGGGTCGGCTACATGAATCCTTTTTCTCCATTGTGTCCTGTTAAAGTCAAATTCTTATTTAAATCTAATAAAGAAAGATCATTTCTAATATTTTCTAACCAAGTCTTTTTAGGTCTACCTCTACCTTTCTTAACATAAGTTATTTTCACTTCTGAGAGTTTTAAGGAAGGGGGCACATTTTTATCCCAATCGATATATGAATCTATTCAGCTTGACTATCCGACCAATAAGTTGTTGGATTTCTTTGGTAGTTCTTAGAGTCTTCTTATCGAGTATGGCCAATAATTTTTTAGGGTTTACTTTGATTCAATCGAGAATGAGGAAGAACCCTAGGAATTTTCTTATATTCACTCTAAGGGTATACTTTAGAGGGTTCAATCTTATATTGTACTTTTTAAGAGTGAGAAACTCTCTTACAGGTCTTTGATGTACTGATCAGGTGACTTGCTTTTGATAAGGAGGTCAACTATGTAAACCTTGAATTTCTTTTCCCTTTATTCTTTGAAGACCTTGTCCATCATTCTTTTAATAGGTTTCCCTGGCATTTTTTAGTCCAAAGGGCATGACATTGTAGAAATATTAACCTTATATGCTAATGAATATGTTCTTCTCATAGTCTTCAGGATGTATCTTAATCTAGTGGTAGCCTGAGAATGCATCTAAGAAACTTTTGACGGGATAACCCGCCATGGAATTGACTAAGGCATGAATCCTTGGGAGTGGGTAACTATCCTTGGGATATATCTAGTTCAAGTAAGTGAAATCTAGGCACATTCTTGACTTGCATGTTAATTTCTGGACCATCATCATATTTGAGATCTAATCTGGATACTGGATTTCTTTGATAAAGTGAGTGGCAAGTAACTTTCCTACTTCCTTTTGGATGGGTCCAATGAGTGAGGTGGTAGTTTTCCTAATCTTTTTTTCTTGTGGGGTGAGTTCCCTTTTGGATGTTTAGTTGGTGGCATGTTACTTCTTCCTTGATTCATAACATTTTTGTAGCTATCCTTGTGAATACTTTGAGGTTGTCTTGGAGAGCTTGTATTAGATCACCTTGATGTTTTTTGTTGAAAGAGGTGTTGATCCTGAAGGATCTTTCAGGTTAATCTTCTATTGCAAATAAATTTTTTTGATAGCTTCTATTTCTTCAAATCTTGAGCCTCATTTTATGTCTAGTTGCAAAATTTCTTTCGAAGCCTCAGCTAAACCTACTCCATGTGGGTAGCAATTTCGTGATTGAGTTAGGTGCATGATTGTGATAGGTCACCCCTTATGGTAATCTCGTTTTGTTCAGTCAAAAAATTAATCGTGATGCGGTATATGGATACCACGACATAAAAGGTGTTCACCAAAGGTCTACCAAATATGTCTTTATAATTGGATGGAGTGTCGACTATGCCTAGTCTGTCATGGCGGTGTATCAGCAATTTCTTCACCCTAGAATTGCCCTAAGAATTTGTAGAGGGGTTATGCTGTCATAACCCAACCCAATAGGATTGTTGAGCTCTAACATCAAATCCTAAGATCTAGTTTTAGAAATGTTTCATATTTCTTCTTTAAATTTAAGCATTAAAATACACTACAGACTATAGAGCTGCTATAAACTTACAGAGTACTATGAATGAACTCGTTCACAAGATTTCTTTCATTTCATCAAAATGTATCTATAAGATCTATACTACAGTATGTGGCTACAGATTAAGAAGTAGAGTAACAAGAAGTATAGTAAACCATAACAAATGCTAACCATGACTACAAAATCAAAATAGAGAAAAATCTACAAACTCAGATCAAATCCTGAAATTGTTAATCAATCAGCTCCTTCCCTTTCCCAAATCTTGAAAACCAGAAGCAAAATCATAATGAGCACAAACAACTCAGTAGGCCATAAATACTAATCTAAAATTTCAAATTGTTTCTTTCATTAAACATTTTAGATTTTTGAAAATAGTTAAAATGTATTATAATAATCACTTTGCTAAGGAAAGTAAGAGCATAATAGTTATCTAAAGATTTCATGGATAAGAATATTGAGCAGTTAAATAAATTAAAATTTATATCAAAATAGTTCATATTAGTTTTCTCTTTTCCTTGACCCAGATAGAATCTTAAAGGATTCTGGACCCTTATAACTCCATTTTATGCTTATAACACCAAAATATGCCTATAGGCACCAGAATATGCCCGTAAACCCCAAAACATAACTTATAGCCTTTAGAACATGTCTTATAGGCACCAGATTCCTAGTAATTGATAAAATCTTAAGGGATTCAAGCCTCTTATATCTCCTAACAAATATGTTTTATATCAAATTTATTCTATAACACCTAATTTAATCGTATAAACACATATTTCATCATATTGCATTAATTAAAACATAATTGAGCATATTTCGTAATTACATAGTTTTCTATAATGGTAGACAACAAAAAACCCTACTATATAGAAAAATGCACATTTTTAATAAATAATCAAATAACTAGAGATTGTGTAGAACATCATTTTAAGATTTTAATTTTGCTACAATATTATTTTTTAGAGTCTGAATTATTTTTTTTGATAAAAACTATATAAATTTTAAAACCTTAACATAAAATTTCTAAAAATCATTCAAAGTGTTCAAAACTTAATCTCTATATCATATAAAAAGTTACACGGTGAGAGCTTTACCAATGCAAAGTTAACCTTATTTTTTGTTAATAGAAATAGAAATTTAATCAAATTGTTAATTTTTTTTATTTTTTAAAATTAGATAGGCATAGTGTGACCTACCTCAATATGAACAAATCTCCCACTAGACCAACTGGCAAAAATTGCTCTACGACCTCCAAAATATGGCTTTTCCTTTCTCTCTCTTCTCTTTCTCCTATCTTTTCCTTATTTTTCTCTTTTCACTGAAATGGATATCTAGCTTGGTGAAAATGAGAAATGAAAAATGAAAAAGGGCATCTAATGATTTTAGATTTTTATAATAAAATATTTAAAGGACATATAAGTAATCTATTAATTATTTAACTTTTAGCCTAAAATTTATTTATATCTTCAAATTAGAAGATCCAAAAATTATAAAACAATATTCATACATTAGCTAAGCATGTCCAAAATATTCTCATGAAATTAGCTTGCAAAATGGACACCTAAAAATCCCAAAAATCCCACTTATACCAACGAGTTATAATTTCTTAAGGAATTGTACCAAAATCCAGATATTATGGAAAAATTAGTGAAACTAAAGCACAATAGTATCTATGTTATGACAAAAATAGTGTATGATTTGGACTTATAATAACACATAAAATAATTTTAACTATTGTAGGTCAAAAAACATCTTTTAAAATTTAAGAGGTACTACACCGACGGTCGAGGCAAATGAGCATACCCATCTTATTGAAGATATCTTTGGAGATTGTGTTCACTAAACTTTTTGTATATTTCCTAGTCATCACTCTAGATTGTTAGGAAAAATGAGCATAGAACGAGTAAATCTTAGCTCACTGGTAGCTACTTTAAGAGTAGCTTTCCCTGATCATCGCTCTAGATTAGTGAACATAAATTCCTTAAGATTTCATTTTTTAATGAATTCTTTGATTAGGTTTCACAGGTGTCGACACTTCTCGATGTCTTGCCCATGATATTTTTGGAATGCACAGTATCGAGATGTATCTCAAATGCTGTCGATCTTCATAGGTGGTGGATGCCTAAAGAATTCTTTACTTTAGATGACGTTGATCAGTTCAACCATAGATACCATAAGTAGTTTATAGGTTCGATATTCTGGAGGTTGGTAATCAAGCTTTCTGCATACTTCTTTAGCTCTTAGTATGACTAGTGTTGTAGCTCTTGGAAATGTTGGATGTCGAGGTACATCATAGGGATTGGGGTGCCTTCTATCATGCTGGGGGCTTGGCCCTTAGTTCCTCTTCCCCTAAGGTTAGCTTCTTTCCCTGACCCTCTCATGTGTACAAATTTTATGGGTCCACATAAATTTTGGTTTTAGTGTTTCTTTATTCAAATCTGCATAGCATAACATCTATTTTCATGAACGATAAACTAATACTCAACTATCAATTCAAAAAATAGAATCAAGTTTTATTTTCATATTCAAACACTACATACAGAATGTTAAAATCATCACAAAAGATAAAAAAAATCTATCATTTTGAATATGAAGCTAACCAAGGTATAAAGTTATCCTCTGCATCCACGTGATTATTCCTCTGCTTTAGAGAATTATAATATGGTTTATTTTTTTTACTGTTTTTAGACTCTCTATAGAGGTAAGCCTCTATAGTTAATTATATCTTAAGACAAGTTGGGACATCTCTTGATTAAAGTGAAGACTAGATTTTTAAAATTTATAAAGATTTAAGGAAAAATTGGGTTTAAAGGAATCAATGAAAAGATTTATACTTTAGATATAGATTTCTTTTTAATTTAAAATTTTAGATTATAGATGATGGATAACACTTTTAGGTACATAATAAATGGAGGGATGTATAATCTGAACTTATGTCTACCTAGGCTAAATTGTCAGCTAACATCTTAAGCACCAACCAATGCCTTATGAATGCAAGAGAAGATGGCTCTATACCCTATGAATCAAGGAGATTTAGTTCAAAAACTTCAATCAGGCCACTTTAATATACAAATACATCTAAATAGCACAATTTAATGATATATGAAAGCAATATATAAGTAAAACTTTATTCCTTTATAATTTAAGAAAATATAAGTCAGGGTCAGTTGTAAAGTAAAGGTGGCCAAGCTCCACCACAACAAGCTTAAATTTTTCCTCCTATAATTGAATATGATTGCTAACTTTAGCCTTTAAATCTTCTGGCTCCTTAATATTCTATAAGATTTCAAAAGAACATGATCTTCAAAGGAAGAAGAATCATTTTATTTTGGAACTTCTAAATGTATATAAATAATCATTTTAAAATCCTTTTATAAATCTTTGTAATTTATAATTTAATCTATCTATACAAGAAAATTATAACTTTATAACTACAAGTTTATATTTACATTTGCACCTAGGTACATCCTACTTTATACAAAAAAAATAAAAATAAAAGAGCAATATAAATAATGTAGAAGCGTAATGCAGGTGTATAAAGTATAACATGCCTAACAGCCTAATATAACCTAAAGAGCATAAGGTGCACTAATATGAATAATAAATATGATATTTAGAGTATATAGAGTAAATATATCAAACATGCATATCCTCTAGGCAAGTATATTGCCCTATTAAACCATCTAAAGTGTGTGTAAGAAATTGCGTAGTTTGTATAGGCCCTAAGTTTATTTTGTTTAAAATTATATACCATTATATTTAGTTTATTTTATTGTCCAAGTGGTTTTATTTAATTTTAAGTTTTAATATTTTAAAATTTTATGATTTATTTAAAGAATTCATTATAGGGATTTGTATTATTTATTTTAAATTTTGAAAAATATAGCGCTCAATAACTCTTAAGTGCTAGGAGTCAATGATTAGCAAGTCATAGGCTCATATTTGTAATGCATTTGATTCCTCTTAAAAGATCAAATTCAATGCATAGAGTCATTTATTTTATTTAAGTATTTTAATGTTTTAAATTTTAAAGAATCTTGTTAATGAATCACTTCAAAGATTTAAAGCTACTAATTGAAAGATCCTAGGCTCATAATTGTAATGCATTTGATTCTCGCTAAAAGAACAAATACAATACACAGAGCTATTTTTTATTTATGTTTTTTTATATAATTTATTGTTTTTTATTCAAAAAATTTAATTCAAGTTTTGATTTATATTAATGAATTTTAAATTAATTTTAATTTTACCATTCATTCTATAACTTTATTTATTTAATCTCTAATTTTGAATTTTTTCTTATGCTTCATTGAATTTCTTATAATTATTCCCATTTTTGTTATTTCAAATGATTTGTGTTTGAGTTATTTAATTTTATTTATTTATTTATATTTATGTTTTTATATGTTTATGGTACTAATTTTATTCTAATATTTAGTATTGTTCTTATTATTATCATTAATGGTTTATTTATTTTACCTTAAATGTTATTTATAATGCATCTTTATCCCTTATTAACTATGTTTGATCGAATTTTGACTTATATTTTTATTTAAGATTCCAGATGTTTATGAATTTTAATAAATTTTAGATTTAATTTGAAGTTCAATGCAATTTTATTTATATTTTTAGAATTATTTATTATTTATGATTTTTATAAAATATGCACAATTAATTGAATTAATAATTTTAGTGATTAGGCTAGTTTTAATTGTTTGAACCAAATCAATTGCAACCAATTGAAATCATCATCAAATGTCATGAATAATCTCTAAAGATGATTACACAAGTTTGAAATCATTTGAGAATTTATTTATATTTTTAATTATTTTATTTATTTATATAATGAATTTCATTGAAATTTTTAATTATTTTTTTTAACTTTATGATAGGGCTTTTTTCATTGAAAGTATATTGAATTTTTGATTGATTGAGCTTATTTTATATATTTTTGATTTATTTTAAATTTATTATGATTTATTAAAAATCATTTTTTTCTTTATAACCTAGATAGCATCGTGTCCTTATTATTTTTTAAAAATCTTTTTTTTTTTTGGAAATCCACGGAGGGGCCTACGCATTAATATAAAAGAAAGATACAAGGTCCTTAAAGGGGACCTTCAGCTCGCTAATGCTCGAAGAGCTACAACAAAAAACAAAATAACCTGAGAGCCAAAGGTCCCCTAATACTAAGAATTACAAAAACACCTAATAACAATCTTGGGTTGCAAGAAGGCAACACCCAAAAAAGGAAGATCAGAAAAAAAGAATTCAACACATCCTTCCTGCAAAACATAGTAACCTTGTCCAATAAAACCTCTGTCCACTGAACATGCAAGAGAAAGTGACTACAAAAGGGAAACAAGCACAACAACATGTGATAAAAACAAATAAAGTAGTAACAGGATATAAGTTGTGACCAATATGAGTTTAAGTAAATAAAGGTAGAAAACTTCCCTGGAAAAATAAAGAAACTCCCCTTATTTTCGGCATTCTGAAGAACCTCAATAAACACCATGTAATCACATAATAGAATGGTCGAAAAATAACTGAAATAAATGGGTAAATGATAGGAAATTTCATGAACAAAAACCTAAATAGAACAGTCACCAAAACCAGTCCACCACATAAAATCGAAATAAGGGTACAAGCTGAAAGAGCTCAGGATAAATAGAAACTAGCATTCATGACATGGGTAATCCAAATGCCACTCAATCCTACCACCAAACACAATCAACCACACCCTACCCAACAGCCCCAAACTGTAGCAAACTAGGTTCACAGGGAGAGAAAATAGAGCCTCCCACAAACTAATAAAAGAAATCCTGGACAAAGAAAAGAACTAGCAGAAAAGAAAAACAAAGGGCACATAAGCCACCAACAAAATTCACAGCAGGGCCCAAAGCCAACACCAACAACCAACCCCTAATAGGGCCCCAACCCAATACCAACAACCAAATGCAAAGTACTCAGATAGTAGTTTAGGCCCCAGGAACCACACCAGACAATCACAAGCAACCTAGCAACCCCATAACAGGAGAAACCCAAAACAGAACCAAAATAGAGAGAATTAATATTGCCCCAGTCCCCAACATTACTCCCAAAGGTACCCGCAGCCATAAAATACAGCCAAACCCAGGTCTCATAGTAGCACCTGGAGGGGGTAGGAGAGCAACAAATAGGAAAACCTCCAACAAACAAACTGGTGAAATCACAGCTCAAGCCCATAGCCACAAAATTTGCTGCTAAAATGGACAAAACCACAGAAAAATGCCAACAACAGTTGAAAAACACCAAAGCAAAATAAGGAAGGAAATAAAGCACAACCACTAACATAATAAGGAAAATATTAGTAATTAACCACAAAAGGCACCGGAGAAAAATTAGCCCCCATAAGGCGCAAAGGGAACCAAACGTAGGGCCAAGGCCAGCACAAAAAAATTACTAAACCAGGTAGCCAAGCAAGGCAGCCAGTAAAAAATAAACCCACAGCCCGATAGGAAATAAGGTACAGAGAGGAGACCAAAATAACCAGGAAACAACAAAAACTCACGACAAGCAGTAGAAATGCAGCCCAAATAGAGACCGAGCAACAGAAAACAAATCCATCAAAGGCCAGAAACCCATGATAACAATGGAGTAGCAGATGCCAGGACCAAAAAAATTATGACCAAAGGCACCAGCCAATAGAGAACATTAAGGTTTAATATAGGGCATACCAATTTTATCTAATCTTAAAAGACCTTTCAGCAGAACAAGGATGTTAATACTAGTAAAATCATTAAAGTAATTAAGCTACACCCCCAATTTGCAAGCTAGTTAGCACAGACATTTCCTTCTTTATGAGTAAGGGAAAAGGAATAGTTCATAAAGATAAGCAAGTTCTTAATATCTCTCACGAGATAAAAGAAATTAGAATTACACACCGTGTCCTCAACAAAATTTAAAAATTGAAAATAGTAATTGGAATCCACTTCAATATCGATGTTAGTTAAATCAAGAGAAATGCATAATCTTAAACCATGGAGAATAGCTGAGATGACAGCATAGTTAACATCAGAATTTTGCAAAGGACCAGCAAAATCCATAATGAAACTACCATGATAATCCCTGATAACACCACCACAACCCAACCCAATGCTAGCACTATCCACATTTAGCTTATAAAGTTGTAAGGAGGTTTGGTCCAATAAATAAGCCTAGATTCTTTAGAGTGGTGATCAAACTCCAACAAAAGACCTAAATCAAAAGCAACAAAATAAAAAAAAATTAAAATTCTTGATAGAGAGTTACTTAACATAATAAAGAGCCAAAACCTTATCTTTCACATTCTGGATAATTCTATTATGGTTCATACCAATACCATTACAGAGTGAATTATTCCTATCCAATCATAAATACCACAAAATAAGAGAAGGAATAATATTTTTGAAGTGGCCTTTGGAATTAATAAACCAAGCATTAAGCATAGCATTAATGGACATTTTAGCATTGAAGTAGTTCAATTTGAAAATATCATCAAAATAAGTCCAAGTTTTAACAGCTAAAGGACCAGAGATAAAAACATGATGCATATTCTCCACATGATAACAACATTGGCGTTTGGAAGGTAAGATAAAATCTCTTTTAATTAAGTTATCATCCGTAGGAATGAAACAATGTAAAATTCTCTAGACAAAAATAGCCACCAAGGAAGGAATACTTTTAAGCCAAAGCTTAGCAAAAATATTATTGACCTCATTCTTGGATCTAAAAGCATGCCAAGTACCCTTTAATCTAAAACAACCATCTTTGGAAAGACCACATAAAAGAACATCAGCCGAGTTAGTGTTTAGGGGGAGGTTTAAAATTTGTTGAATAATGGAGTCAAGGATGACATTAGCAAGTTTTCATAATCCCAATAATTATCATTAAAAAAATAATTCACCTTAACAGCCAAAGTGGAGGAGGTGTTAGTAATAGAATCAATAGATTGATCCCCCAACCAACGATCTTGCCAAAAGAAAATGTCTCCACCACCAAGGCCCCAAGAGATAAAGGGCTCAACAACCCATTTAACTTTGCACAGTCTCTTTCACACTTTAGATCAATCACCAATGATAAAACTACAAGTAGTTGGATGTTTACCCACACAATACTTAGCATACATAAAATTAGCCCAATGGCTCACTTTAGCATGAAAGTTGTACCATAACTTAAAGGGAAAGCAAAGGCCAAATCATTCAAACTCTTACACCCCAAGGCTCCCTCCTTCAGAACACCACAACAATTGTTCCAAGAGGACCAAATAATTTTAGAATTGCTACTAGCCCCTTTCCAGAAAATTTTTTTAAAAAGCCTATCAATCCTATTGCAGACAGCTTGAGTAGGAAAAAGAGTTTGAAAAATATAAACTGCCAGAGAACCAAGAACACTTCTGATAAGAATTAATTAATCTACCCCCAAAACTCAAAAAATTAGAATCCTAGGATAGAAGCTTGTTCTGCATAAAAGAAATAAGATCATCAAAAAGAAAAGTTTTCTTTTTTACCTTTAAAAGAGGCACCCCGAGGTACTTAATAGGCAAATGACCATGAACAAAACAAGTTAAGTCTTTAATAGCCAAAATGCGATCATTAGGCACTTTCTTGGAGGCAATAAAATAGCACTTGTGTTTATTCAAGGCAATACCACTTACCATTTCAAATTGATGAAAAAAAACCCATAAGTTTATTGATCCTATTAACAGAAGCATTCGTAAAAATGATAAAATCATCAGCAAAATATAAATGAGAGATGGGAAAACCAACTAAAGTTCTAAAATACAGACAAGGAGAATTCTCAAAAAGGTTGGCAAGGCCTCGAGATAAGTACTCAATAGTAATAATGAAAAGGGCAGGAGAAATCAGATCACCTTATCTAAGGCCATGCTAGGATTTAAAAAAACTATTGCTTTTACCATTAACAATGATAGAAAAATGAGATCCCTCAATGCAGTTTTTAATAAGATTGATATAAATAGAATCAAAACCAAACAACTTCATGATATTATAAAGAAAGTTCCAATCAATGTTATCATAAGCTTTAGCAATATAAAGTTTCAAAATCATATTACCACCTCTCACCCTAACATCCAAATCTTGACAAAAACCTTGGGGTAAAATAATATTATCCATAATAGCCCACCCTTTAATAAAACCCATTTCAAAAGGCGATATAATTTTAGACAAAAAAGAATTTTAATGATTCATAAGCAGCTTAGAGAGTAATTTATTAAAGAAGGTACAAAGACAAGTAGGTCTAAAATCATTCCAGTTACTAACAGAGTTATTCTTGGGAATAAACACAATAGAAGTAAAGTAAAAAATTTAGGAATAAAATTACCAGCAAAAAAATCCAAAACAGCATAATAAAGATCATTACTAATAACATGCCAGGACTTCTGGAAGAATTTAGTGGTGAAACCATCCGACCCCACCATAGAGTCACCATTCATGTCATGAACAATCTCTTTAACTTCCTCTATTGAAGGAGGTTCAGAAAGAAACTCATTGTTCCCTTGAGAGATAAGGTTATGGATAATAGAAGGGTTATTAATATGAGCAGGACTAAAATCTTTATTTAGACAATTTTGAAAATGCAGAACTGCAAGATTAGCAATTTCTAAGTCATCCTCAGTAATAGAACCATCATCGCGATTAATTTTATTAATACAAATTTTGGCACATTTTCTCTTAACCAAAGCATGGAAATACTTGGTATTGTTATCACCTTCAACAAGGTGTTTCACAACCACTTTTTGTTTCCAATAAGTTTCCTCCTGAGCTTGTAATTTGAAAAGACAATCTTTAGCATCCTTTAGTAAACTGAAATTATCCATAGATGGAAACAATTAATAATTAGTTTCAAAAATTTTCACTTTCTCTTTAGCATTCAAAATATTGGAGAAAATATTTTTAAAAATATTATGGTTCCACTAGTTTAAAATTTGTTTAAGCCTTTTAAGATTAAACTAAAATCTCCTCATGCCAAAGATAGAGTTATCTGGATGTAAAGGGGCATTCCAATTTTCTTGAATCAAATCCATAAAAGAGACATGAAGTAACCACATGTTTTGAAATCTAAATTGAGCATGCGAATTAGTATGCCTAGTCTTGAGCCTAATGAGTAAGGGAGAATGGTCAGAAAGAGTCCTGCTAAGATGTTCAACAGCAATAGAATCATAAGTGTTAACCAATGATCATTAAACAAAATCCTATCCAAATGTTGCCATAAATGACCACGATTTTATTACCAGAGAAACCAATATCAATTAAATTATTGTCCATAATCCTATTATTAAAATCTTCCATAGATTGATAGATAGGAGAAGAATCCCCACTATGTTTAGAAGGATTAGAGATAGTGTTAAAATCCCCTCCAACAAGCCAGGGCAAGTTAGAAATATTATGAAAGTTGATGAGTTGCTCCCATAACAATTTCCTGGAATAACGAGAAGAAGTAGCACTAACAAAACAGGCACAACATTGTAAATTTAAAGCTTCAATATTGCAAAGCAAAACTTGAGTGAAATCACCAATAACATCTATCCGAATAGGATCCTTCCAAAAAACCCAAATCTTGTTAGCCACATTAGAAATAGCATATTTAAAGCCAAAAAATTCCCAGTGCCAAGTAATTTACAACAGGAAATAAGTGATTCAAGTAAAACAAGAATTGAAACATTATAAATGCAACATAAGTTCTTAACTCTTAACTTACAGGAGGGGCACCCAATGCCCCTAACATTCCAAATAATAGTATTAAACATAAATAAAGGAGGCTAATGACTAGTATGCGAACGGGTGGTTCAAGGAGATTATAATGATGTTCTTATTTTTCCTACCTCTCCTAACATGAAACTTGATGTAACTAGTGTCATTATCATCTTTAACAAAATATTTAGCCATAATGTCCATGTCCTCCGTATCAGTAAAGGCATGACTGTAATAAAATGAGTTTAAGGGAAGCTTACTATCATTGATTGTACCTATCTGCCTCCCTCCCAGAGATAGTTCACCCTTCTCCAAGGAAAAGCCATCTTCCTCATGAGTTTTACTACACGATACACTAACAACATTACCCTCTGCCAAAATGATTTGGCCATCCCCTTGGTCCTTCAAAATAGATTGAGAAGGTAAAATATTAGAACAATTATTGTTTAATAACACAAAGTCCATATCATGCAAGTTTTTGTTAAGTGCACAAGTAATAATAGTAGAAGATGAAACCATGTTTAGATTAGTAGTGATAGCCAACGTTTGCTCATCCACATTTTGACAACTAGAATCTAGCAAGAGATAGAGTTAAGCTTTTCTCCTTGAAGAAGACGAGGATCAAAGACATTGGTGGACTGTGGTTCAATATGAGCTATGGCAAGTTATATGGATTCCTCAATATTTTCTTGCACCTTAGGAACATCGCCCACCATCACATTAGGATGAGGAATCATAATATCATGATCAACCGAAGGGACATCATTTCCAAACGATTGTTTGGGGATTCCTTTTCCTTCCTAAGAAGGGGGTGTAATATAGCACTCATTTACCCCATGACCATGCATCTTACAATGAGAGCAAAAAATAGGCAAATTTTCAATATAAAGTTTTTAAAAGTAACCATTCAATTCTGAGCCAATCCAAATCTCATTAGGGTATTTCTTAGAGATATCCAACTCAACTAAAACACGGGCCACAGACGCACGAGAGATAGAAGCTGTAGCTTGGTCCATTTGCAAAGGCCTACCAAAAATTGATGCCAAGCCAAATAAGATTTGGGACTTAAAAAAATGAAGTCTAAGGTTTAGGAAGGAGATCCACACAGGGGCAATCAAGGACACCTCACGAACATCAAAGTCTAGTGTCCATTTGAGTAATCTCGTCTAGCATGCTTGAATATAGTAGGATCACCTTGAAAAAATATAAATAAAATCCAGATCATTACTAAGTTGGATTGCAATATGTCTCATATCTAGCAAGCCAATATGAAAAGATCTCGAAAGTTACAGATTAATGAAAAACTTACGTATGACATCCAGATTAGGGCGCCTAAGAGGAAATTTGCCAACCAAAGTTAGAGCAAAAGGAGCGGCAAGCTGCGATACAACTGAATCATCGAACATCAAAGCCAGACAACCTTTAAATGAAGTTTGAACAAAGTGAAGTTTAGTGGAAGAAGATGAATAACAGGCCAAAACCTCCTTAAAATTGCGAAACTTGCCATCCAGAAATGAAGCAGTCGCAGGGTGAGATGACGACAAAGTCATCACGTCCCAAAGCCAATAAACCCAAAAGAAAAACCTCAAAATAAAATGCAAAACCAGTGAAACAAACAAAAGGAAAATAAATATAAGAAAAAAAGCAAGAGGAAGAACGCCAGGAGCGGGAAGAAAGGAGTACGGAAGCAGAAACCCTAGATGGCCTCCAAATTGCCAGAGAGCACAGTTCTACTCCATGATTTTTTTTTAAATCATTTTTTTGGGGGGGGGGGGGGGGGGGGGGAACCCATGGAGGTGCCTATGTGTTAATTAAAGAAAAAAGTATAAAGTCTTTAAAGGGGTCTCAAGCTCTCTAATGCTCAAAAGTCCTACAAAAATAAAACCAAAAAAACCTATGAGCTCAAATCTCCTACTAGGCAAAAGTACAAAGATACCTAGGTACATTCTACGGTGCACAAGTAAGAGCACCCAAAAAGAATGAAGACAACAAAAAACAACAATGAGTTCTAGCTTTCTATCCAAAAAATCAACACCTCGATCACCTATACTATTTAAAACCTACAAGGAAAGGTGAAGGCCACAAAAACAATAACACATGAAAAGATAATCTATAAAAGGAATATAATAGCACCAAATATACTTGTTACAGATAGAATAAGGCCAACAGGGAAAGATACCCCAAGTCCATACATTATCAGAAGAATAACTCAAGGCAATAAATGACTCCTTATGAATAATGATAACATAGCCAAAATTAAAACAAGAAGTAACACCACAAATGTTCACCTCAGATAAAATGGGCAAGGGAAAATATGGATAATAATCAATCAGAAAGCCAAAGAAGCCTGCCACAGCACAGGGGATCCGAGAATAAGGCTCAGAATATAGCCACCACCTTCATGATTAAAACCACAAAGCCGCTCAGATCCAAACCCATAAAAGCCCAGGCAGTAAGATAATCAGGAAGAGGTGACCTATCTAGCCTCACCAACAGAAAACTAATAGACAAAACCCACCACAGCACAAAAACCTTCCACCTCCAGCACAACCAGCTATAGGCCCCCCAAAAAGTAATTAGCTAAGGCACACTGTCTAGCCACCACTCATAAAGGAGACCCGACATCCCCAGGAGAAAATAGATAGGCCAGCAAACACAGCAACCAAGGCTCTATAACTCCCCATCGAGTAGCCACCCAAAACATTAACCCAAGAGCTCCAGGAAAGCACAATAGCTGGGCCAGTCAAAAAGGCACAACCAAAGGTAAAAACCACACGATGAAAGCAAGCAAATACACCTAGGAATAGAAGAGCAACAAAGGGGCTTTAATTCAAGATCTTTAACATACCAATCATTGCTCAAATCCCCAATAAAAAAGTATAGCAACTGAAGCAAGCAAAAGCTAAAGGCCAAAAGAACCAACATGACCATAATAACCAACAGAATAAATAGGCATAAATTCTCACTCTCAATGGAAACCAGGACACAAAGACCAAAGTAACAAAACCAAGAAGGACTGGAGCAGCAAATAACCCTAAACTAGTAACAGTAGTTAAAAAAATCAACCACAACATCAAACTAAATTAAGTAAAGCTCCAACAAAAAATAGTAACCAGGAGCAGAAGCTACCACCAAACAACTAATCAAACCCCCAACTAGCCAGTACACCCACTTAGAAAGAGTAATAGCAGAACAAAGAGCCAGGAAGACACTAGAAATAACAAATCTAGACCAACCATAATTTTCTTGACAGTAGAAAACCAGAGAACCACCAAGCCCGAATAAAGAACCAAAAACCAAAAACCCCATAAAATTAAGTTCTAACATAAGGAGTATTAATTTTATCCAATCTAATAAGCCCTTTAATCTGGGAAGGTAAGTTATTAACAATGAAATCAGTAAGGTGCTCCAACTTGCAACCCCAATTAGCCAGCCAAACCGCATTTGAATTCCCTTCCCTAAAGACATGAGAGAAGGAGGCATTAATAAGAGTCATGAACAATTTGATGTCTCTCAAAACATAGAAAAGATTAGCATTGCAAATAGAGCCTTCCAAAGTATTTAAACAATGGATAATAGAGATAGACTCCACTTTAATATAGATAGTGATAATATCCAAGGAAATGCACATTTTAATCCCATAGAGAATAACCGAGAGCTCAGCAAACATCTTATCACACCGCAGTAAGGGCCCAACAAATGCCATAACCATGTTACCATCATTTTCCCTATGCATCCCACCACAACCCGCAATAAGCGGATTATAAATACCCTTGACATTCAACTTATAAATGTTAACAGGAGGCTTAATCCAATAAATAGTTCTCGAACTAGCATGGTGCAAAAAATTATTCAAAGTAATACCTAATGCATCAGCCACAAAGCCATAGTTTTTAAAACTCTTATAAGAAAGCAGCTTAACAGAAAAAATATTCAATATTTTGTCTTTCAAATTATTGATAATTCTATGATGGTTCATGCTAGCACCATTAAAGTAAGAGTTGTTCCAATCCAACCATAAAAACCAAAGGAAAAGTGACAGAATAACGTTCCTAATATGCCCCTAAGACTTAACAAACTATGAATTAAGATAAGCATTAATATAAAGCTTAGCATTAAAATAATTAAGTTTGAAAATATCATGAAAATAAGTCTAAGTTTTAATTGCTAAAGGGCTAGAAAGGAAAACATGAAGCATATTCTCAACATGATAACAACATTGGCATTTGGAAGCCATAATAAAACCCCTTTTAATTAAATTATCTTTAGTAGCAATGAACTCATGCAAAATTCTCCAAATAAAGATAGTAATAGTAGAAGGATTGCTCTTATGCCAAATCATAGACCAAATGGAGGAGCTATCCATCTTGTTTCTAAAAGCATTCCAAACATCCATAAGTTTAAAAGTACCATCCTTGGACAAATTACATAAAAGAAAATCCTCTGAATCAGTGTTCAGGGGAAGGTTTAAAATTTGATGAATAATAGAATTAGGAATCACATTAGCAAGTTTGTCATAATCCCAACAGTTATCAGTAATGAAAAAATTCACCTTGACCACCGCAGTGTAAGAAGTATTAGTGATGGAATCAATAGACTATTGGCCAAACCAATGATCTTGCAAGAAGAAAATATCACCCCCACCCAGCCCCCAGGAAAGATGAGGTTCAACCATCCATTTGACCTTACAAAGCCTCTTCCAAACATTAGAGTCACCTTGGTTAGAAGAGCATATAGTAGGATGTTTACCCACATAGTATTTAGCAACCATAAACTTAGCCCAAAGGTTTCTATTAGCACAAAAGGTATACCATAGCTTGAAAGAAAAAGCATGGGATAAGTCCGACATGCTCTTATAACCAAAAGCACCCTCATTTAACACCCCACAACATTTATCCCAAGAGGACCAAATGATTTTAGAATTAATGATATCCCCCTTCCAAAAAAACTTATTGATAAGTTTATCAATCCTATTGTACACAGTTTGAGTAGGTTGTAGAGTTTGAAATATATAAATAGTAAGAGAGAAAAGAACACTTCTAATGAGAGTAAGCTTACCTCCAAAACTCAAAAAAGTTAAAATCCCAAGACAAAAACTTGCTCTGGATCAAAGAAATTAAATCATCAAAAAGAGAAGTCTTCTTACGCCCTTTAAAGAGAGGGACACCAAGATACTTAATAGGCATATGAGATTACACGAAGCCAGTCAAAGCTTTGATATCCATAATGCACTCATTAGACATATTATTGGGAGCAATAAAGCAACATTTCTAATTATTAAAAGTAAGCCCGCTAACCTTCTCAAATTGTTGAAGAAAATCTAAGAGATTTTTTATACGATTTAAAGAACCATTCGTAAAAAGAATAAAATCATCAGTAAAACACAAGTTAGAAATCAGGAACCCACCTAAGGTTCTAGAAGAAAGGGTAGGATGATTCTAAAAGAGATTCACAATGCCTCTAGACAAATAATCCACAGCAATAATGAAAAGAGCGGGAGAAATAGGGTCTCCCTATCTAAGACCATACGAAGACTTAAAAAAACAATTTCTCTTGCCATTGACAATACTGGAAAAATAGGAACCTTCAATGCAATTTCTAATAAGATTAATGAAAACCAAGTTAAAACCAAACAAATGTAAAATCTTATAAAGAAAGCTCCAATCAATGTTGTTATAGGCCTTGACAATGCCAAGCTTCAAAATGATATTGTTGCCTCTATCCCTGGCATTCAAGTCATGACAAAATTCTTGCGCCAAGAGGATATTATTAGCAATAGCACAACCTTTAACAAAACCCATTTGATAGGGGTATATGATTTTAGGCAAAATAGAGTTTAACCTACTCATAAAAAATTTAGAAATCAGCTTACTAAAAAAGGTACAAAGACTAATAGGTCTAAAATCATTCCAACTGCTAATAGAGTTACTCTTGGGAATAAGTACAATAGAAGTAGAAGTAAAGAATTTTGGGATGGAAATCCCACCAAAAAAATCCAAAATAGCAAAGTAAAGATCAGAGCAAATAATATTCCAAGATTTCTGAAAAAACTTAATAGTAAAGCCATGAGGGCCCGGAACAGAATCACCATTCATGTCATCAACAATACCTTTTAATTCCTCCAAAGAGGGGGGTTTAACAAGTAAGTCATTATCCTCTTGAGATATAAGATAAGGTATTATGTCAGAGTTAACAAGATTAATAGGGGTAAAAAGCTTTATTAAGGTGATTATAAAAATGTTGAACAGCTAAATTAGCAATTTCCTCCCCATCTTCAGTAGTAGAACCATCATCCCTACTAATTTTATTGATGGAGTTTTTAGCTCTTTTTCTCTTGACCAAAGCATGAAAATATTTGATATTATTATCCCCCTCAATCAGATGTTTAGCAGTAACTTTTTGCTTCCAAAAATCTTCCTCCTGCGCTTGTAAGCTAAACAAATAGACTATAGCCTTTTTCAGTAAGTTAAAATTAGCGTCAGAAGGAAAAACTTGACAGTTAGCCTAAAGGGAATTAACTTTGTCTTCAACAATTAGAGTATTTGTAAAAATATTTTTAAAGACATTATTATTCCACCATTTAATGATCTGTTTTAATCTTTTAAGTTTGTACCAAAACATTTTCAAGCCCTGGATAAAATTATCAGGATGCAAGGGAGCATCCCAATTTTCCTTAACAACCACCAGGAAGGATTCATGAAGCAGCCACATATTGTAAAATCTAAAATGAGGCATAGAGTTCATTTGTCTAGCTTTAAGTGTAATCAAAAGTAGAGAGTGGTCAGACATTATTCTGCTAAGATGTTCAATAGAAATAGAATTAAATGAATTAAGCCAATAGTCATTAAAAAGAACATGATCCAAATGTTTCTAAAGATGACCACGATTCCACGTGAAATTATTATCAGAGAAACTAATGTCAATCAAATTACATTCCATAATCATGTTGTTAAAATCCTCCATAGAATGATAGTTAGGAGTAGAATCCCCCAAATGCTCAAAAGGAATAGAAATAGTATTAAAATCACCACCAACCATCCAAGGAAGGGTGGCCATGCCATGAAAATTAATAAGTTGATTCCAAAGAATTTTTCTAAAATTACGAGCAGAAGCAGCATATATAAAAGAGGAATAACAATTCTCATTTAAAAATTCATTGCTATAATGTGAAACTTGAGTAAAATCACCAATAACATCTAACCTAACAGGATCTTTCCAAAAGACCCAAATTTTATTTGTTGAATTAGAAACACAATGCTTAAAACCCAATATTCTAGTAGTGGATTGTAATTTATAGACATTAAAAAGCAGCTTAAGAAAAATAAGAATAGAATCATTGTGAATACGACATAAATTCTTAACTCTCAACCTAGAGGAGGGGCAGCCAATACCCCTAACATTCCAAATAATAGTTTTAAAACATAAGCAAAGGTTAGTGACTAGTATGTGAGCGACGAGTGGTTCTAGGAGATTGAATAATGATATTTTTACTTTTCCTTCCTCTCTTCCAATGCATTTTAATAAAACTAGTGTCAATATCATCTTTAGCAAAACATTTAGGAATAATTCCAATTTCCTCAGTATCAGTAAATGCATCACTATTATAATGAGAAGTTGAATGAAGCTTACTATCTTTTTGTTGAACTCCCTGACAAACCTGTTGAGGACATTCATCCTCCATAAACATAAGATCATTATCCATATTACCTTTACTTCTCACAACAAGGCTATCAATGCATTCCCCAAGACGAAGGCTATCCTCCACCAAAGCTAAATCACCCTCCTCCAACGGGTTGCCATTCCCATCACGTTCTTTATAAGGTAAATCACTGACCTCATTAACTTGTATCCCATTGACCTGCTCATTAAAAATCAAAGGATTAGAAACTGTGTTAGATGGCAGATTGCCATTCATTTCAGACATATCTATGTTAATCATACAAGGGCCAATGGAATCAACAAAAGCAATATTTTGGGTAGAATTATTAGGCAAAATTTGCTCAACCCTATTCTCACCAATAGTATGTGAAATGATAGAGGTTTTAACATTTACTCCTTGGTCATAATTTTAACAGACCACATTAGTAAGTGTAGGATCTGGATCTCCACCGGTTAAATGCATAGGCTCCTCAATAATTTGAATCGATTTAGAGATATTGCCCTCCAAGATCATAGGGTTAGGGGTAGTAACTACATGAGAAACATTAACCCCTAGCGGTTGTTTGGAAGAGTCCTTATCTTTGAGAAGGTGAGGATGCTTCCAAAAACATTCATTAATACCATGGCCATGCATTTTGTAATGAGAACAAAAAATGGGTAAATTTTCAAATTCCACTTTTTGGAAATAACCCTTCACCTCTGATCCAATCCAAATCTCAGTCAGATGTTTCTTAGAAACATCCAATTCAACCAAAACCTGAGCTACGGAAGGCCGTAAAAAAGAAGTAGTGGCTTGGTCCGTTTGCAACAGCCTTCCAAAGATTGAAGCCAAACCAAATAATATTTGAGTATTAAAAAAATGAAGTCTCAAATTTGGGAAGGAAATCCACACCGGTGCAATAGGGGATTCCTCCCTTACGTCAAAATTTGGAGTCCATTTAAGCAAACACATTTGACACGCTTGAATATAGTAAGATCTTCTAGCAAAAATAAGGCTGTAATCAAGATCATTAGAAAGTTGGATAGCAACATGCCTTTGATCTAGTAAGCCGATATGAAATGATCCTGAAAGTTTTAGGTTAAGAAAAAACTTTGTATAACATCAAGGTTCGGTCGTCTTAGAAGAAATTTACCCACCAGCGTTAAAGCAAAGGGAGCAGCCAATTGTGCAACCACGGAGTCCTCAAAACAAGAAGGCCAGACAACCTTTAAATGAGGAGTGTATGAAATAAAACTTAGATGAAGATGCTGAAGAACCAGCCAACACATCTTTGAAAGAATGAGATTTCTCTTCAAAAAGGGCAGAAGTTGACGGGTTAGATGACGACGTAGTCGTCATCTCCCAGCACCTAAAACCCAAAAAAAACCTCAAATTTGGTGATGGAAAGAAAATGAAGTAAATAAAGAGAAGGAAAGTAAACAAAAAATGCAATCAATCCACACCAGAAGGGCAAAATAAATCGTGAAAGGGAAAGAAACCAAGATTGCCTGGGAATCTCCTTGAATGCACTGAGGATTTAATTTAAATTTTTTTTAAATCATATGTCAATTATGCAATATGAATTAGGGCTTACTAATTGACAAACCAAATTACCTCCAACTCAATTAAAATTTAAACCATAGGTTAATCAAAACCTAAATTTCACACACAATAAATTTGAAGCCATCAAAATCTTCATAGGGTTTTAAATTAATTCCCAAAGTAAATGCATTTTATACTCTTGGAATTTATTTTAGGTTACCAAGATCATGGATTTGGTTTAAATTAGGGGCTAACTAACCTTTTGAAAATAAGCTAGAAAACCATAAAAATGCAAGGCCTAGTGCTCTATGGAGTGTTTACAATGAATTTCCAAATATCTAGGTCAAATTATGACCTATATAGTTAAAAATTCAATTCAATGAAATGGAGATATCAAATAAGCCAAAGAAAATTAGGGTATTTTAGAGTTATACCCTTAATTGTCTTAGCTAGATTTGAGATCAAATGGAGAAGTATTCAAAGACAAATTAATAAAAATTAATGGACTACAAAAGTTCAAGTACTCTTTATACACTCAAACACTTGATCTATTTTTATTTTAAAATGAAAGCTCTATTCTCCCTAGTTCCATGGAGCTATTACATGTAAAATTTAGTTAAGTTTGTGATTTATGGTACATTTTAGAAGTTTATGCAATTTTATTCAATTTATAAATGGGTTTAAATCATTTTGAAATGGTGGATCTAACTCATCAGTGCTTTACACATGCAAGTACATGACTAGGCCTTGTGAAAGGCAGCAGTCACATACTTAAATGAGTTAACAAGGGCTGCAACCATTGGATCACACACAATTTGGATGGATGTATAAGATTTGATTGGATCGATGGGTGATCCATCTTATGGTTTGAAATGATCAAACCATACATGTATGAATTAATAAGGGCCATCTGTGTGATTATACATGGATCAGAAGACTTTAAGATTATCTTCTTCAATAAAACAACCCAAATCCTAGTTTAATTTTATGCTTTAAACTTTGTAGAGTGAAGGCTATTGCATGAAACTTTGAGTAGATCTTCATGGTGATTTCATCCATCATTGTATGGACTTTGGAGGCTCTATATAGTGAGATATCAATGTTTTTTTGGTTAAAACCCATAGAGGGGGCTTGCATTGATTAAAATAAAATTATAAAGTCCTTAAAAGAGACCCTTAGCTCACTATTACTCAGAAGAGCTATAGAAATAGTCAAACTAAAATTAAAGAGCCTAACGTCCTTACTAATGGGGGCTGTGGAGTAACCTATAGAAATATGAAATGCTTTAGGGCTCTATCAATATGCTTTAGGGCTCTATCAATCCCTAGCAATGCTTAGGTTTTCTTTGATATAAAAATTATAAAAACCCCACTTAATATAGCAAGTATACATGCTGAATCAAGTAATATAGTGATAGAGTAGAGTATCGATCCCACGAGGAAGATATGCTCACTTGCAAACACTAATACTATCCACTAAAATTATAAAATTTATCCTACTCAATAAAAATAAAGGTTATGAAGAATCATTCACTTAAATAAAATTAGATAAAGATAATGAATACACAATATAGATATAATATTTTAGATTGATAAATATAAATAACACATTTTCCTAATGAATCTTTTTTAATTGTGATGCTATTCAGAGCATATGTATCCCTAAATCTCTACCAAGCTTGTAGAAATAAAGGATGTACATTGACTTCTTATGGTTATGTCATCTCCTTAAGAATTTAGTACATTTCATACCCTATGCCTAGGCATGATGCATACCAATTCAATATTCCTGGTAAAGCTTGCTTCCCTCCGTTGAGGCCCCATATTACACCTTATTTTAACTACACATATGGCTACTCTATGCATTAAATAAAGATTTGGTAATATTAAAAATAATTTTTTAATCTTTAATAAATAAGAGAATTCATTAGTACTACACACGATACTTACATCCTCAATCCAAAATAAAAGAATTTAGTTAAACATGTAGTAGAATTAAAGCAAACTCATTTTCATTAATAGCATGATAAAAAGAAAATATAAGAGATGGATATCACCAGAAGGGTTCAATAGATATCCTCTACACTCCTTCTCTTTACTTATAGATTTACTTCCACAAACATAAGCCAAATTCTCTAATGATGGTATTAAGTACTTCTCTAAATTTCCTTAGTTGTACCCTAAGTGAGTTTCAAAGAAGCACTCTGAAATGGACTAAAATTATCTAAGTGAGTGAATTCTCTTATAAATATAACATAATGACTATTTATGGAAAAATACAAAATAGGCAACCGATGCTGCAATGCTAGAAAGATAAGCACCACTGTGCCCAATAATTGAACTAATGCTACTGCGCTATTTTTTTGGTGTCGCCACAGTGCTTGCTATTGTAGATCAGTTACTTGGTGAACAATCACGTTGCTTTGCTGACGGATCATGCCCTTGAGAACTTATAAGGACAATATTGTGGTGTTGTTGACATTTGAACGTTGCAACATTGGGAGGGTAATTTGAGCATAGAGGTGTTATGGATTATGATGCAAACGTGCTGGATAATAGATAACTTGACACCATGAAGGTTTTATTTGATTGATGCGGCACTGCTTGACAGAGAAGTTGGCATTATAATGCTGATATTCTGGAGCTTCGATAGCATCTTTAATGTTGTTGTCGTGTTATTTATTTTGACATCGTAACGCTATATGAAACTTAAAAGTTTATGTATTTTTTGTATTTTGCCTCCACAATAAAACAAAAATAACACGTTTTTACTAAAAATATAACACATAACATAATACATTATTTACACTTATCAAATTCTCCCCAGCTTAAACTCTTACTTGTCTTCAAGCAAGTAGATATATTATAATTCTAATGAAATGATTAACCAAAGTAAAAAACACTATGAATTTAGAAATACTAAAATATAAGACAATGCATCATGGTCTAGAAGTAGTAAAAATAAATAAGATTATAATTCTAGTTTAGAATAAATACTAATAATTACATTAATTAGTCATCATCATTATTACTTAATTTGAATTTACAGGTTATAGATTTAATTACTAATTTTAGAATTTTAAAGTGAATAATGTAGTTTAATGATTAGATATGTTTGTAGTTGAAATTAAGACTTCATTAGTTCACAATCATTTGTACTATTTTTTTTATTTTATCCTTTATAAATTTAAGTATAAGACTAAAATAAGATTCTAAGCTTTAAGTGATACAAATTTTTGAATGTACTCATCTTTTTTTTCTTTTTCTTCTATTTCTTTCTATTACTTTTTCTTTTTAGAACTATTTTCAAAGTTATTTTTTTATTTAATTTATGAAGCATATAGTTAATGATTTAAAATATCAATTTTTGCTTGGAATCCTTTTTATAATGTTATTGAGCTTAATGTAAGGATTTAATAAGATTACCAATTCTGAATTCGAATTGCTTATGATTTTCAATTTAATATACTCATATCAAATCTTTAATTATAATTTTGCATATTTATTTCAAAAATTAATAATTGAAGGTATAACTTATAATTTCAAATTAAAACAATAACTTAAATGATCTAATTAAGATAATTATTAGTTTCTTTTCCACTTTATAAAGTATAAATAGTGTTCATTTAAACTATGATCTAGAATTTTATTATTATTCTAACTTTACATAAATTTTAATCATAATTTTTATTAAGGTTAATTAAATAATCAAAACACAAAAATAATTATATTAAACATGAGGTGAATTTTAATGAAATATAAAATACAAGAAACATAAGCAACAATTAACACTACACATGCTTTCATATAAATGATAAAACGTGCATAAAATATGTGTTAGTATAACATAACATAACATAACATAACATAACATAACATAACATGAGTTACAGGATAACTAGTGCACTAAGCACCATGCATAACATATTTGACTTCAAAAGCCAAAGCAATAAATCATGTCCCAACTATATGTACCAATTATCCACATAAGTGCATTTCTTCTCAAATATATAGAATAAAATCAAGATACAAACACACATCCACTATTCCTCCAAATTCTAGATTTTCTTACTCTTCTAATTATATGGTTTCAAAATGGGATCTTTTTCTACTTGGTATACATAGGTTGATGGTGCTAATCATCTTAGACCTATCACTAGATCGAAGTTATCTAATGGTAACAAAGTTGGCATTTTAAATGATGTTTAGATCTTGGATAGAAGTTTAAACAGATAGCCTTCATGTATTGATCATATGGGATTACAAGACAAAAAGTTCAATATTTCTTATCACCTGATGGAAATTGGAAAATATCAAAACTTTAGAAATTTTTTGATGAAAATCTTGTATCGTTAATAATGCAGGTTCTTATTTATCCAGATATATTTGAAGATCAAATTTAACTATTGTATCAACACTCAGTAAAGTCTATTACTGCATTATCATATAAAGCTGGTTTGGAATATAAATATTGTGAAGAAGTTGCTTCTTTCATGAAATGTATTACTAAATTGAAACTCAAACCAAAGGTGAAAATGTTTTGGTGGACATTGAGTAAGAATGCTCTTCCTATAAAAGAATTTCTTAATTATAGAAAGCTCAATCAAGTCACTTCATGTGTTAGAGGTTGCCAAAAAGTTGAAAATATTTTACAAATTACGGTTTAATGTAAATCTCTAACTAAAATTCTATTCAAGCATACAGATTGGGGTTGTAATGTTCCAGTTTTTCAATCTCGTCATGATTGTCTTGCTAAACTTTGAAGATTGATGAAAACTAATCCAAGCATTGTCCAAGTATATTGCATTGCTATTTTTTCTCATGAAAAAATCAAAATTCCGTTAAGCATGGATGTCAATTGCCTCCTGTTTCTACTATTACATTTAATGTTTTAATTACATCATTGCAGCCTAGATGTAATCCTCTTTTAAAAGACTGGGATGTTCATCTCCATTAAGAGTTTTTAAATACTTGGCAACCCCACCACTAGATTGGATTAAAATTAATGTTGATGCTTTATTAATGAAGTCAAATCTTAAAGGAATTAGAGAAGTAATCATATATCATAAAGGTAGATTTCTTCTTGCTTTTGTTAAACAAATAAAGCATTAGGATATTTCCTAAATAGAATTGGAGGCTATTTTGGTTATTAGAGAATATTTACAGAATTGGATGTTTGAATATAAAGGTATTGTTATTGAAGGAGACAATTCTAACATCATCAACATGATATGAGATTCTATGAAGTCGTCAAAATGGCAATAAGATGGTTTTTGGAATATTTTTATTTTTACATAATTTTGATAATGTAGTTTTTCATTATATTCCTAGAGCTTGTAATAAAGTAACTGATTTATGCGCTACTTAAGCTTTATGTAGTAGTTTTGTTTGAGATAGTTTTACTTCTAATAACATTCCTTCTTCATTATTTACTTTATTAAAGAAGGAAAGTGAGTGTTGTTTATCATTTATTAGTTTGTAATAGTTTTCCTTATCAACATAATTTGTAGTTTTAAAAAACAAAAATTATATGGTTTCCATCTATGTCTATTGATTTTGAAAGTGAAAAGTTTTCTTTTCTTGAATGCTGATGACACTATTAAATTCTACTCTAATAACGAAACAAAGGCCTACTCATCCAGGTTTAATTCATCCATGGAAAAACTTCCTTTTATGATCAAATAGTAGAACATCTTGACCGTGATGAAATTCTTACTAAAAAACTTCACATTTATGCATTTTCTTCATTTCCACCTTATATCTTCTTGTATCCTCATGAACTTTATCTTTAAACTTATGAAGTTTATTTATGATAGTAGAACTTTTCCTGTAGATAACAGAAAAGGAATATTCATTTTGTAAATGTTCTTCACCCTTAATCGTAGTGGAGGAATGTCCATGCTTGATTCTATCCATTGCTTAAAGTTGAATTTCCAAGAAGATAAAGATAATACTATATTAAAAAAACTGACAAGGATTGATAGTTACACTTCCAAAATGCCTTTTATATAATTTTTAAGTGAGAGAAAGTTTTAAAATTTGAATCTTCAAACCACTTAGTCTCGTCTCTGTGCTGTAGTGCTAATCGTAGCTATGCGGTGCTTCACATTTCTGAAGGTTTTTTTTAGTGGAAATCAAACTATCCTACCTACACATTTAAACTATAAATTGTGTTGCCTCCCTTGAAGCACCAAGTTATAGTGTTAAGCCATACTTAATAACTTACTAACCTAAATCTTGTTTTCCACCCACACAACATTATGTTTATAGTCTTCAGCTAGACTTGCCTAGATCTTTCAATTTGGCAAGAGTAAATTATTTCCAATCTTTAATTGACTTCCATTAACATATTTTTTTTCTATAAAATTTATTTAGTATTACTAGGTAAAGATCTAAGTTGTCTACTACTGATTGAAAATGTGAGCTAACTTTGTTGAGTTTTTAGATTTTTAATAAAAGCAGCTTGATTTTCCATCACTGATGCCATTGTACTTAAATCTTGCACAAATTTCTAAATTACTGGCTAAATTTAAATTGGGATCTTCTACAGGAGTTTTGAACCATTTGAATGATAGTTGGTTTTTTTTTTTAATTCAAAATTATTAGCTTGGATTTTAGGTATATTTATGCTCTGATAAATTCCGTCTACAAAAGGGTTTGCATAATCATCAAAAGGTCTAAAATAATTTTGTTCTAACTCAGATTCAGCCATTTTCAAGATCTTTTAGGTTTTCCTAATTTTAGAAAGGGTTTTCTCAATTTCAGGATCAGATGATAATAATTCCTTTCAAAGTCTATAAAGCATGAAACCAAAAATATACAAATAATTAAAATAAAAATAATAAAAAGAAAAAATTTAAGCAGGTCTAACTATGTAATTAATTCAACAATATAGTAAAAATTTTGTGAAAGTAAAATATTGCTTGGCAATGATGCCAAAAACATGATGGGGGATGTTGAGTAATCTACAGAATTATGAAATGATTTAGGGCTCTATCAATCCATTGTAATTCTTAGATTTTCTTTGATATATAAATTATAAAACCCCACATAATATATGCAAGTATACATGCCGAATCAACTAACATAGTGATAGAGTAGAGTATCGATCCCATGAGAAAGATATGCTCACTTAAAAACATTAGTATTATATACTAAAATTATAATAATTATCACATATAATAAAGGTTGTGGAGATTCAATCACTTATATAAAATTAGATAAAGATAATGAATATACTATACAACAACAACTTCAAGCATTTATCCCACTACGTGGGGTAGGTTACATGAATCCTTTTTCTCCAATGTGCCCTCTTAAAAGTTAAATTCTCATTTAAATCTAATAAAGAAAGATCATTTCTAATATTTTCTAACCAAGTCTTTTTAGGTCTACCTCTACCTTTCTTAACATAAGTCAAATCTAATCCCTCTAATTTTCTAACCGGGTCATCAGAAGGCCGCCGTTTTATGTGACCAAACCATCTAAGGAGACTCTCTAATCTTATCTTCCACTGGAGCTACTACAACCTTTTCATGTATATTCTCATTTCATATCCTATCTCTAAGGGTAAATCCACTCATCCACCTGAGCATCCTCATCTCTGCAACACTTCAATTAGTATTATGCTTCTCTTTTAATTGCTAACATTCAGCACCATAAAACATTGCAGGTCTCACCACCATCTTATAGAATTTTCCCTTAAGTTTGAGGGGGACTTTTCTATCACACAACAAGCCCGATGCATTCCTCCACTTCAACCAACCAACTTGAATTCTGCTGATAACATCCCTATCTATTTCACCATCACTCTAAATAATAGATCCAAGATATCTAAAATGTGTACTCTTGTTAATGACTTGATCGCCCAAAGTCGCAATCCCCTCACCTGGTCTATTACTACTAAAATTACACTCAATATATTTCATTTTAGATCTACTCAATAGAAAACCTTAGACTCAAAGGTTAAACTCCATAATTCAATTTTTAAAATTAATGTGCAACTCTTTGGCTCTTCTGGTGACTTGGAGGCGATCTAGGGTTTCCTTTCCAAAGTTCCCTTCTCCCTGCTCCTGGCAAGGATTTTTTGTTTTTTCTCTTTGTTTTGTTTCCTTGTTGTTTTCTTCATTTGTTTTGTGCTTTGTTTTGAGGTTTTTTTTGGGTTAACCAGTTTTGGGAGATGATGACTCCGTCATCATCTATCCCTGCGTCTTCTTCATTTTCAGATGGAAAATCTCAATCTTTTAAGGAATTTTTGGCTGGATCTTCACCTTCTTCTGTTAAATTTCAGTTTGTTCAAACTTCTTTCAAAGGTTGTCTATCATTGATGTTTGATGATTTCGTGTCACGGCTGGCTGCTCCTTTTGCTCTTACTTTGGTAGGCAAGTTTCTTCTTCGGCATCTTAATACGCAAGTTTTTTTATAAAATTGAAACTTTTGGTACTTTTCATATCAGTTTGTTGGATCTGAGATATATTGTGATTCAACTTAGTAATGATCTGGATTATAGTCACATTTTTTTAAGGAGATCCTACTATATTCAAGCTTGTCAAATGAGATTACTCAAAAGGACACAAGATTTTGATGTTTGTGAGGAATCCCCTATTGCCCCTATGTGGATCTACTTTTCGAATAAGAGATTTCACTTTTTTAATTCTCAAATTTTATTTGGCTTGGCATCAATTTTTGGTCGGCCTTTGCAGATAGACCAAGTTAGGGCCTCTATCTCTCATCCATCTGTAGCCCGTGTTTTAGCAGAGTTGGATATTTCTATGAAACACCCTAATGAGATTTGGATTGGTTTAGAGTTGAATGGTTATTTCCAAAAAGTTGAGATTTAAAATTTGTCCATTTTTTCTCTCATTGTAAGATGCATGGTTATGGTTTAAATGAGTGTTACAGGTTACATCCCCATCTTCAGAAGGAGAAGGAATCCTGTAAACAATCGCATGAAAATGTTGTTCCTTTGGTTGATCATGATCTTTTGATTCCTAATCTTGATGTGGTTGAGGGCAATGTTCCTACAGTGTAGGATAATATTGAGGAATTAATACAACTTGCCATAGTTCATACTGAAACGCAGTCCACCAATGTTTATGAACCTATTCATATTCAGGGAGATAATCTTAACTCTATCACTTGTTTATCTTATGGTTGTCAAAATGTGGATGATCAAATGTTGGCTATTATACTAATCAAAACATTGTTTCATCTTCTACTATTACTCCTTGTGTTCTTAACAAAAACTTGCCTGATATGGATTTTATGGTGCTAAATAATAGTTGTACTAACAATGTACCAACTCATTATCTTATTAATGACCAAGAGAATGGACAAATCATTTTGGTGGAAGGTAATGTTGGTAGTGATTTGACTAGTAAAATTAATGTGAAGGATGGCTTTACCTTTGAGGAGGGTGAATTGCCTCAGGAGGTGAGGCAGGCAGGTATGATCAATGATAGTAAGCTTCCATTAAACTCTCATTATCATAGTGATACTTTTATTGATATGGAGGATATGGATATTATTGCTAAATGTTTTTGCTAAAGATGATAATGACACTAGTTATATCAAGTTTCAAAGTAGGAGAGGTAGGAAAAACAAGAACATCATTTTACAATCTCCTAGAACCACCCATTCGCATACTAGTCATTAGCACCTTTTTATGTTTAATTCTATTATTTAGAATGTTAGGGGCATTGGATGTCCCTCCTCTAGGTTAAGAGTTATGAACTTATGTTGTATTTGTAATGTTTCTATTCTTGTTTTGCTTGAACCTCTTATTTCATCTGCTAAATTAGTTGGTACTACGAGATTTTTGGGTTTTAAGTACGCTATTTTGAATGTGGCCAATAAGATTTGGGAGTTATGGAAGGATCCTGTTCGGATAGATGTTATTGGAGATTTCACTCAAGTGTTGCATTGTAATATTGAAGTTTTAAATTTACATTATTGTGCCTCTTTTGTTTAATCTTCTTCTTCTCATTATACTAGGAAATTGTTATGGGAGCAACTCATTAACTTTCGTAGTATTTGTAACTTACCCTGGCTTGTTGGGGGTGATTTTAACACTATTTCTAATCCTTCTAAACGTTTAGGGGGTTCTTTTCCTATCTATCACTCTATAGAGGATTTTTATAATATGATTATGGACTACAATATAATTGATGTTGGCTTCTCTGGTAATAAATTCACCTAGAATAGTGGTCATTTATGGCAACGATTAGATCGAGTGTTGTTTATGATTGGTGGCTTAACTCTTTTAATTCTATTAATGTTGAAAATCTTACCAAGACTCTTTCTAACCATTCTCCCTTATTAATTAGCTTCAAGACTATGTATACTAATTCTTCCCCTCAATTTAGATTTTAAAACACGTGGTTACTTCACAACTCTGTTTTGGACTTGGCTCAGGAAAATTGGCATGCCCCTTTACATCTGGATAACTCTATCTTTGGCATGAGGAGACTTTGGTTTAAACTGAAAAGGCATAAGAAAATTTTAAATTGGTGGAATCATGATGTTTTTAAAATTGTTTCATCAATATTTTGAATGCTGAAGAGAAAGTGAACAATTTTTAGATAAACTATCAATTGATTCCTTCTAATGATAACTGCTGTTTGCTGAGGGATGTTAAAGATTGTCTTTTTAAATTACAAGCATAGGAGGAAGCTTTTTGGAAACAAAAAGCAGTTGTGTAAGACCTTGTTGAAGGTGATAATAATACAAATTTTTTCCATGCTTTGGTTAAGAGAATATGTGCCAAAAATTGCATTAATAAAATTAATTGTGATGATGGCTTAGTTACTGAGGATGGATTGGAAATTACTAATTTGGTGGTTCAACATTTTTAAAAATGTCTCAATAAGGATTTTAGTCCTAGTCATGTTGATAACCCTTCTATTATCCCTAATTTTGTATCTCAAGATGATAATGAGTTTCTTTCTAAACCTCCTTCCTTAGAGGAAGTTAAAGAGATTATTCATGGCATGAATGGTGACTCTGTGGCTGGGCCGGATGGGTTCACTACTATATTTTTTTAGAAATCCTGGCATATTATTAGTAATGATCTTTATTCTGCTGTTATGGATTTTTTTGCTGGTAATTCTATTCCTAAGTTTTTTATTTCTACATCTATTATGCTTATTCCAAAAAATAACTCTGTTAGTAATTGGAATGACTTTAGACCTATTAGTCTATGCACCTTCTTTAATAAATTACTTTCTAAAATTCTGATGAGCCATTTAACTTCTATTCTGCCTAAAATTATCTCACCTTTTCAATTGGGTTTTGTTAAATAGTGGGCTATTGCTGATAATATTCTTTTGGCCCAAGAATTCTGTCAAGACTGGATGTTAGGGTGAGAGGTGGCAACATGATTTTGAAACTTGATTTGCCAAGGCTTATGACAACATTGATTGGAACTTTCTTTACAATATTTTACAGTTGTTTGGTTTTGATTCAATTTTTATCAATCCTATTAGAAACTATATTGAGGGATCTTACTTCTCTATTATGGTTAATGGTAAAAGCAGTGGTTTCTTTAAATCCTCTCATGGCTTAAGATAGGGTGATCTGATCTCTCCTGCCCTCTTCATTATTGCTGCTGAGTACTTATCTAGAGGCCTTGCCAACATCTTTAAGAACTTCCCTAGCATCTATTTTAGATCTTTAGGTGGTTTTCCTATCTCTCACTTATGTTTTGCTGATTACTTTATCATTTTTACGAATGCTTCTATTAATAGGATTAATAAAGTTATGGGTTTTTTTCATCAATTTGAAATGGTTAGTGGTCTCTCTCTGAATAAACACAAGTACTATTTTATTGCCTCCAAGAAAGTGCCTAACAATTGCATTTTGGCAATTAAAGATTTAACTGGTTTTATGCATGGTCATTTGCCTATTAAGTATCTTGGGGTGCCTCTTTTTTAAGGTAGAATGAAAACTTATTTTTTTTTATGATTTAACTACTTCTATGAAGATTAAGCTTTTGTCCTGGGATTCTAATTTTCTGAGTTTTGTGGGTAGATTCATTCTCATAGGAAGTGTTTTTTGTTCTTTTGCCTGTTTATATTTTTCAAACTTTTCTTCCTACTTAGGAGGTTTGCAACAAACTTGATAAACTTTTTAATAGATTTTTCTGGAAAGGGGCTAGTAGCAATTTTAAAATTACCTGGTCCTCTAGGGACAAGTGTTGTGGTGTGCTAGATGAGGGGGCCTTAGGGTGTAAGATTATGATTGATTTGGCCTATGCTTTTTCCTTCAAGTTGTGTTACAAATTTCGTGCTAAAGTGAGCCTTTGGGCTAATTTAGAAATGTTATTCCTTCTCTCATTTTGTGGTATTTATAGTTGGATATGAGTAATTCTTGTTTCAATGGTGTTGATATGAACCATCTTAGGATTATTCAAAATGTGAAAGACAAGGTTTGGCTCTTTATTTAGTTAAGCTGCTATCTATCAAGAATTTTAAAAATTATCATTTTGTTGCATCTGATTTAGATCTTAAGTGAGAGGTTGATCATCTTTTGAATGATTCTAGGTTTATTTATTGGACCAAACCCCCTAATAACTCTTATAAGCTGAATGTGGATGGTGCTATCATTGGGTCCTCTTTGGGATGTGGGGGGGTTATCATGGATAGTTATGGTTGTTTAATTGAGGCTTTTACTGGACCCTTACAGAATTATGATGTTAACTGTGCTGTCATCTCAGCTATTCTCCATGGTTTAAGATTATGCATTTCTCTTGACTTAACTAACATTGGTATTGAAGTTGATTCCAATTATACTTTTCAATTTTTAAATTTTATTGATGATATGGTGTGTAATCCTGCACAATTTTATTTGGTGAGGGATATTAAGAACTTGTTGATCTTTATGAACTATTCTTTCTCAGATGTTTGCAAGGAAGGAAATGCTTGTGCTAAATGGCTTACCAATTGGGGGTGTGGTTTGGATTGTTTTTCTAATTTTTCTAGCACTAACCTCCCTACTCCCTTGAAAGGGCTTTTAAGATTAGATAAAATTGGTATGCCCTATATTAGAATTTAATGTTTGCTGTTGGATGGAGCCTTTAGTCCTTTTTTCTTTGGTTTTAGGGGCTGGTTCTCCATTAGTTTGCTGGATGTTGTTTTTCCCTGCTGCTTTATTTCTGTTTGGGTTTTAGCTTTGATTCCCGGTCTAGTTTTGTGATATCCAGTATTCATTATTTTTGTAGTCTTATCTTGATTATTTTTTAGGGTGCTCGGGTGGCCTTGTCCTGCTACTTCCCTTATTTTGCTATTATGTTGTTGGTTGGTTCTCATTGCAGTTGCTTTGACCCCCATCTGTTAGAGGGTTCTATTTCTTCTTTGAGGCTGTGCCTGATTATCTAGTTGTGTGTTTTGGTTTTTTGGAGCAGGTTCTGGTCCTTAGTCTTGGAGCATGTGTGCCTTATGGGGGCTGGTTATAATCTAAGTGCTATTTGGTAGCTTCCTTGTGTTCTCCTTACTATTATATTGGGAGTGGCTTTTTTCTTTCCTGTTATGCTCGTTTGGTGTGGAATCTGTGCTGCCTTACTTGGTTGAATTTTTCTAGGCACAAGTTTGAGAAGTTGGGGTTATTTTGGTGTTATTATTTACTTGTTCATTTGGTTCTCTATACTATTTTTTATGGTTAACATGTTAATTAATATCTACATCCTTTCTTGTGCCTATGCTAATGTGTTTTATGGGGTTCTTGTTGTCTATCTTGGCTACTATATGGATAAGTGTTGGATCTATCAATTTGCTTTATTTTGGTTTTATTTGTGCTATTTTTATCTTGGGCATCACCTGGTTTTGCATAATTTTCTTAGTGCAGGTGTTCGTCATGTCGATTTTTTGGATAGAAAGCTAGATCTGGTTGCTGATGTTTGTGTGCTTCATTCTTTTTGGGTGCTTGCTCTTGTGCACCGCAGAATGTACCTAGGGTATACTATATTTTTGCTTAGTAGGAAACTCGAGCTCATAGGTTTTTTTTAATTTATTTCTTTTATAGCTCTTTTGAGAACTAGTGAGCTTGAGGTCCCTTTAAGGACTTTGTAATTTTTTCTTGAAGTAATGCGTTGGCCCCTTTTGTGGTTTTGCCAAAAAATAAATCAAGTTTACCTTCGACTCCCTCTCTAATCTTATCAACAAAAAGTATATCATCAGCAAAAAGCATACACCAAGGTACATCCTCTTGTAAATGTCTTGTGAGAACATCCATGACTAAAGCAAAAAGATATGGGCTTAAGGCTGATCCTTGATGTAAATCAACTAAAATAGGAAAATACTTGGTCAAACCGCCATGTGTTGGAACACAAGTAATAGCTCCTGTATACATTTCTTTAATAATTTGAATATAAGTGTTATTAAATCCTTTCTTTTTAATAACTCTTCATAGCACTTCTCTTGAAACTTTATCATATGCTTTCTCTAAATCAATAAATATCATATGTAGATCCTCCTTATTCTCTCTTTATTTCTCCATCAAACCTCTCAATAAATGTAAGGTTTCCATAGTAGATCTACCCGGCAGGAATCCAAATTGATTTTGAGAAACATTAGTATCACGCCGCAACCTACACTCCATAACACGCTCTCATTGTTTTAAAGTATGACCCATTAACTTAATTCCTCTATAATTCGCACAATCTTGTTCATCACCTTTATTCCTAAAAATAAGAGTTAACACACTCATTCTCCACTCATCTAGCATCTTTTTAGTCTTCAAAATAGTATTAAAAAGTTTAGTAAGATAAGAAATTCCTTCATCTCTTAAGCATTTCCACACCTCTATTGGAATATCATCAAGTCCAACAGCTTTTCAACCCTTCATTTTCTTTAAAGCCTCTCTAACTTCAGTTTTACTAATACGTCGATAAAAAAAAATCTTTATTTTCATTTAGGGTTCTAAGGTCACTAAAGTTAATCGTATTTTCACATTCTTCATTAAAAGGTTTAGCAAAATAACTCATCCACCTTTGTTGAATATCATCTTCTAAGAAAAGTACTTTTTGATCTTCATCCTTAATACACTTCACTTGAACTAAATCCTTACTACTCTTATCTCTTTGTTTGGCTAACTTATACATATATCTTTCTCCCTCCTTAGTATTTAATATATTATATAAATCATTAAAAGCTAAGATCTTTGCATTGCATATTGCTTTCTTAGATTCCTTATGTGCCTCTTTATATCTTTCCAAATTATTAAAATTTTTATATTTAAACCAATTTTTATAGCAAATCTTATTTTTTTTAATCTTTTCTTGCACATTTGGATTCCACCACCAACTATTTTTACTATTAGGAGCTTTTCCCTTAGATACTCCAAGAAGATCTTTTGCACACTTGTCGAACAATAATGATATGAATCTTTAAAGAAATTGTGTTAATGCTAGGACGTCTCCTGGAAGCGATGCACTGTATGTCCTGAATATAGTGACAAGTGTGCAAGGGCCACTGCACCGCCGCCTGGGTGCAGTGTTAAATAGGCAAGGTTTCCCACATCAAGGACAGATGTGGGCAAAGAAGCTAGTCCATGAAACTAAAATTAGGATAGGTACTTGGAATATAGGTTCCCTTTCAGGAAAATTAATAGAATTAATAGATATTATGATTCATAGAAAGATAAATATTTTATACATTCAGGAAACTAAATGGGTTGGAGAGAAGGTTAAGGAGATTGATAGTTTAGGATTTGAACTTTGGTATTCTAGTAGGAGTCGTACTAGAAATGGTGTAGGCATGATTTTAGATAAGAGTTTGAAGGATAATGTTATAAATATTAATAGAATTGGAGATAGAATTATAGTTTTAAAGATTGTTTCTGATGCTAAGATTGTTAAAATTATAAGTGTTTATGCTCCTCAAGTGGGTTTGGATATGGGTTCAAAATTAAAATTTTGGAATGACTTAGAAGAATTAATACAAAAGATATCTCTTGAAGAAAGAGTTTTTATTGGAGGAAATTTAAATGTACAAGTTGGTAGAGAGGTAGATGATTTTAAAAGCATTCATGGTGGCCATGAGTTTGGAATGACAAATGAAGGTGGTAAGTCTATATTAGATTTTTATTTTGCTTATAATTTTTTAATTACTAATACCTTATTTAAGAAAAAGAATGAGCATCTCATTACTTATAAAAATAGATATAGTACAACTGAGATCGATTATTTTTTTATTAGGAAATTAGATCGTTTAGATTACAAAGATTATAAAGTTATTCCAAGTGAAAATTTATGTACCCAACATCGTTTATTAGTTTTGGACTTGAAGATAATGGGGCAGAAAAAAAATAAAGTAAAATGATATTCTAGGATTAGATAGGGGTATTTAAAAAATATTAACAAAAATATTTTTGAGAGTAAGATTTTAGATCTTAAGATTTTGTCTGTGCATGAGGATGCTAATGTTATGTGAGAAAAAGTGGCTAGTAATATTAAGAATATTACAAAAGATGTGCTTAGAGTTTCAAAGGGAAAAGCTCCTAATAGTAAAAATAGTTGGTGGTGGAATCCAAATGTGTAAGAAAAAGATTAAAAATAAGAAAATTTGTTATAAAAATGGATAAAGATTCTAATAATTGGAAAATGTAAAGAGTTTAGCTTTTAGTGATTTATATAATTTATTATATACTAAGGAGGGAGAAAGATATATATATATATAAGTTAGCCAAACAAAGAGATAGAAGTAGTAAGGATTTAGTTCAAGTGAAGTGTATTAAGGATGAAGATCAAAAAATACTTTTTTTAGAAGATAATATTCAACAAAGGTAGATGAGATATTTTACTAAACTTTTTAATGAAGAATGTGAAAATAAAATTGACTATAGTGACCTTAGCACACTCAATAAAAGTAAAGATTTTTATTTCTATCGGCGTATTAGTAAAATCGAAGTTAGAGAGGCTTTAAACAAAATGAAGGGTGGAAAAGCTGTTGGACCTGATGATATTCCAATAGAGGTGTGGAAATGCTTAGGAGATGAAGGAATTTCTTGGCTTACTAAACTTTTTAATACTATTTTGAAGACTAAAAAGATGCCAGATGAGTGGAGAATGAGTGTGTTAATCCCTATTTTTAATAATAATGGTGATGCATAAGATTGTGTCAATTATAGAGGAATTAAATTAATGTGTCATAGTTTAAAACTATGGAAACGAGTTATGGAGCATAGGTTGCAACGTGATACTAATGTTTCTCAAAATAAATTTAGATTCATGCTTGGTTGGTCTACTATGGAAGCCATACATTTATTAAGAGGTTTGATGGAGAAATATAGAGAGAATAAGGAGGATTTACATATGATATTTATTGATTTAGAAAAAGCATATGATAATGTTCCAAGAGAAGTGCTACGGAGAGTTCTTGGAAAGAAAGGAGTTAATAACACTTATATTCAAATCATTAAAGATATGTATGCAGGAGCTATTACTTGTGTTCAAACTCAAGGTGGTTTGACCAAGTATTTCCCTATTTCGGTTGGATTACACCAAGGATTAGCCTTAAGCCCATATCTTTTTTGCTTTAGTCATGGATGTTCTCACTAGACATTTGCAAGAGGATGTACCTTGGTGTATGCTTTTTGCTGATGATATTCTTCTTGTTGATACGACTAGAGAGGGAGTTGAAGGTAAACTAGAATTATGGATGTCAAATTTAGAGTCTAAAGGTTTTCGCTTGAGTAGATCTAAAATAGAATATATGGAGTGTAATTTTAGTAATAATAGACCTAGTGAGGGGATTGTGACATTGGGCAATCAAGTCATTAATAAGAGTACACATTTTAGGTATCTTGGATCTATTATTCAGAGTGATGGTGAAATAGAAGGGGATATTATCAGTAGAATCCAAGTTGGATGGTTGAAGTGGAGGAATGCATTGGGCTTATTGTGTGATAGAAAAGTATGCCTCAAACTTAAGGGAAAATTCTATAAGATGGTGGTGAGACCTGCAATGTTTTATGGTGCCGAATGTTGGCCATTAAAAGAGAAGCATAATTCTAAGTTAAGTGATGCAGAGATGAGGATGCTCAGGTGGATGAATGGCTTTACCCTTAGAGATAGCATATGAAATGCGCATATTCATGAAAAGGTTGGAGTAGCTCCAGTGGAAGATAAGATGAGAGAGAGTCGCCTTTGATGGTTTGGTAACATAAAACGGTGGCCTCCCGATGACCCTATTAGGAAAGTAGAGGTCTTAGATTTGACTTATATTAAGAAAGGTAGAGGTATACCTAAAAAGACTTGGTTAGAAAATACTAGGAATGTTATTTCTTTATTAGATTTAAATGAGAATTTGACTTTTAATAGGACACAATGGAGAAGAAGGATTCATGTAGCTGACCCCACATAGTGGGATAAAGGCTTGATGTTGTTGTTGTTGTTAATATCACTAGCCACTTTTTCCCACATAACATTAACATCCTCATGCACAGATAAAATCTTAAGATCTAAAATCTTACTCTCAAAAATATTTTTATTAATATTCTTTAAATGCCCCCATCTAATCCTAGAATATCATTTTATTATATTTTTTATTTTCTTCCTCTTTATCTTAAAGTTCAAAACAAATAATCGATGTTGGGTACATAAATTGTCACTCGGAATAACTTTACAATCGTGGCAATCTAAACGATCTAATTTTCTTATAATAAAATCATCAATCTGAGTTTTACTATATCCATTTTAATAAGTGATGAGATGCTCATATCTTTTTTTAAATAAGGTATTAGTAATTAAAAGATCATAAGATAAAGAAAAATCTAATATTATCTTACCACTTTCATTTGTCGTTCCAAACTCATGGCCACCATAAATTCTTTTAAAATCATCTACCTCTCTGCGAACATGCCCATTTAAATCTCCTCCAATAAACTCTTTCTTCATGAGGTATCTTCTATATTAATTCTTATAAGTCATTCCAAAATTTTAATTTTGAACCTATATCTAAACCTACTTGAGGAGCATAAGCACTTATAATATTAACAATCTTAGCATCAATAATAATCTTTAAAGCTATAATTCTATCTCTAATTCTATTAATTTTTATAAAATTATCCTTCAAACTCTTATCTATAATCATACCTACACCATTTTTAGTATGACTCCTACCAAAATACCATAGTTTTAAACCTAAACTATCAATCCCTATAGCCTTCTCTCCAACCCATTTAGTTTCTAAAATGCATAGAATATTTATCTGCATATGAATCATAAAATCTATTAATTCCATTAATTTTCCTATAATGGAACCTCTATTCTATGTTCCTATCCTAATTTTAGTTTAATGGACTAACTTTATTGCCCACATCCATCCTTGATGTGAGAACCCTTGCCTATTTAACACTACACCCAGGCATCGGTGCAACAGCCCTTACACACGTATCGCTGTATTCAGGCCATATAACACGTTGCTTCCAGGGGACTCCCTAGCATTAACACAATTTTTTAAAGGATTCATGTCATGATTATTCTATAAGTTTTATGCTAGCTGTCGACTACCTAATGCAACTCTCCACTTTTCTCATATAAAACTTAGGACCTAACAACGGCAGTGTTATAATGAATATACTAAATGGATATAAGATTTTAGATTGATGAATATAAATAAATTTTTTTTTAAGTAATGAATCTCTTTTAATTATGATGATATTCAGAGTATATGCATCACAAAGTGTTTATCAAGCTTGTAGGAACAAATGATGTTTATCGACTTCCTATGGTTATATCATCTCCTTAAGTATTTAGTATATTTCATACCCTATGCCAAGGCATTATGCATACTACTTCAATATTCCTAGTTTTTCTTGTATTCCTCCATCGAGGCCACATATTACACCTAATTTTAACAGCACATATGGCCACTAAATGTATTAAATGAAGATATGGTAATATTAAAAACATCTTTTTAATCTTTTAAGGAATAAGAGAATTTATTAGTATTATATATGATACTTACATCATCAATTCAAAATAAGAGAATTTAGCTAGACATGGAGTAGAATTGAAGCAAACTCATTTTCATTGATAGCATAATAGAAAGATAATACAAGTGATAGATATCACCATTACAAATCTGGTTTTAAGGGTTATGATTTTGATGATGGTAAATATTTCTATTTCTGGTGGCCTGTTTAATCTTTCAGGTACGCAGGATTAATTGCAAGTTCAAGTCAGTCCAAGATCGAGTCAGTCTATTTTGAAATTTAGGTCTAATATACTATTTTCATCTTTATTGAGTCAAATGCTATGTAACTGATCCCCTAGCTAAGTAACCTTGCACACACACACTCAGGGGAGAGCTTGAGTGAATTAGAGTTTCTGTTCATTTTTGTTTAGATCGTCCTGGATGATATTAACATCGTCCTAGATGATCCAATGAAAATAGAAACCTAAATTAGGACGATCATGTTAAGTCTGTTTGATTAAGCTGATCGTAATGGATGATCTCAATATCATATAGGATGATAGGCTTAAATCAAAAATTCTCAGCCGTCAGATCAAGTTAGGCAAGTTTTTATTTTTGGTGATTTGGTCTGATCATCTCGGATGATACGTGTATCATCCTGGTCGATTCATTACCATAATGCCTAAATTAGTCTGGTGATTAAGGAAAGTAATTAAGGCCTGATTGATTTGATCATATCATCTTAGATGATCGCAGGATCGTACTGGATGATGTGTTAAAAATCCTGATCATCCAGTGCCTATCACCTATACGTCCAGAGCTGTGTGCTAGACGATATTCCAATTTTTTAGCTAATCGTATGGGACGATACCCATATCATCTCAGATGATCAAGTCATTTTGAAATTATCCAGTATGTTATGACCTATACGTCCAGAGCTGTGAACCGGACGAAATTGGCACTTTTTGAACTAATTATACAGGATGATAGACATATCATCCTAGACAATCAAGTTATTTTGAGATCGTCCAGCATAAGTTCCCCTAGACGATCAGAGCGGTCTTCTGGACGAAATTCTTGATTTACACTAATCGTCCCGGATGATCGCAGAATCGTACGAGATGATCTGAAAAACTTTTATCTACTAATCATCCAGATGAACCAGATCATCTACGCTGATACATGTTATTTTGAACGTATCATACAGGATGATCCATCGATCATCCTGGACGATCTGTGATGACCAGTTTAGATTTAGGACAATTTTTGAGCCCTCATTTAAAAGATCTTTTCCTTCCAACAAGAAAGATCTTTTGCCACTTTCCTTTCCAGAGAAACCTTGAGAGAGAGAGAGAGCTTGGGAGAGAGAGAGAGGATCTTATGAGGGGGAGTTTTTGAGGGATTCATGAAGGTTGCTCCAAGTAAGGATCAGAGTCGTCTTCTCCATTCATCGTCTCTCATCTTGTTGGTGTTTTCTGTGGGAGGATCGTTCACAAGAAGATCCAGGTTCTCTGCCCGCTTCAGGAGAAAGCGAAAGGAGTTCAGGTTCTTTACCTGCTTCAGGTGGAAGAGAAAGGAGTCCGTGTTCTCTGCCTACTTCAGCAGGAAGCGAAAGGAGTTCAGGTTCTCTACCTCACCGGGTTGGTGGAAAGGAGTTTTATACAGGCTTCTCCACGTTACTGAGGGAGCAGAAGTAGAGTAACTTTTGTGTTAGTGCAATACCCGGAGGGGAGGCTCCGAGGAGTAGACATAGGTCAAGTTGACCGAACCACTATAAAATTTGGTGTGCTCTTTCTGATTATTTTCTGCACTTTACTTTTCTGTTATTATCTGCTTGGGTAAAATCTGTGATTGATCTTTTCATTTCTGTGTTTACTTATTTTCGCTGTAAATTATCAAAAAGATCTTTTCTATTGCTCATGAATTTTTAAAATAACTAATTCACCCCCCTCTTGGTTAGCCTCGGGACTAGTTCATCAGGGCTTAACATCCCTATCAAACTTTCAAGTGGTATCAGAGCGGGATTCAAAAATTAAGTTTAAAAACTTTTGAATTTGATCCATGGCTAACTTTGGTAATCATAATATTGCTGAAGGTTATTCAATTACACGACCGCCATTATTTGATAACATACCTTTTGATTTTTGGAAAACTCGCATGTCCACTTTTCTTCAATCTATAGATTATCGTATGTGGATGCTTGTTAAGGATGGCTATGAAGCACCTTTTAGAATGGTTAATAATGTTAACACTAAACTGCCTTTCACTGAATGGACTGTTGATGATCGGGACTTAGCCCAACTGAATGCCAAATGTTTAAACTATTTTTTCTGTGCCTTAAAATATGAGGATTACATGCGTGTCTCTACTTATATAACTGGTAAATAAATTTGGGATAAATTATGCATCACTTATGAAGGGACATCTGAGGTTAAGCAATCTAGATTAAACATCTTACTTCATGACTATGAACTCTTTCACATGAAACCTAGTGAATTGATTTCTGAAATGTATACTAGGTTCACTCAAATTGTCACTTCTCTACATGCTTTAGGAAGAGAACTTGTTAACTATGAAAGAGTGAACAAAATTCTTAGATGTTTACTTTTTTTGTATGATGCTAAGATAACTGCAATCACTAAATCTAAAGATTTGAATACTCATTCTTTTGATAGCTTACTTGGATCACTCATTACTTACGAGCAAGGGGAGAACCAAAGCAGCTTGATGCAGGTGAGAAGAAGAAGGAGAAAACTGTTATGCTGAAGGCCAACGATACTGACACTGACTCTTCCGGGTCTGATAGCGATGATGTTGCCTTAATCACTAGGCAATTCAAAAGCTTTCTAAGGAAGAAACATAAAAACTTTCAGAAGTGGAATAAGTATAAGTCCAGTAAAAATTTTAAAGGTTCATCTGATACTGTTTGTTTTAAATGCAGGAAGCCTGGACATATAAAGGCTGATTATCCTATACTTAAGGCTCACCCAAGCAAGGAGAAGGGTGAGGAGGAACCTAAGTTCAGGAAGGATAAGAAGCGAATTCAAAAGGTGTTCTGGGAAAATTCTACATCCGACTCCTCTAAGACTAAAGTTGAGGAGGAGACTACAAATTTATGTCTAATGGCTGATGATCATCCTGGTCAGTCTGATTAAGAAGAGGTATGTGAGCTTACTTATGACCAATTATTTGATGTTTATAAAAAATTCATTCATCATATAGGAAACTTAAGAAAACTCATGCTAGCCTAAAATTAAAATTTTTGAATTTACAAAAAGGGCATAAAATTTTGACTAAAGATCATTCTACACTTGATAGCAATCACATATCTTTACTTGATGAATTTGATGAATTGAACAAAAAGCATTCTGAATTGATTACTGAGCATGATTCATTAAAAACCTCGCATGTTGATTTAGAAAGAGCTTTTAAAGAATTAGACAACATGGCATGTGAATTGGAGAGTAACAATGGAGCATTGAAGTTTGAAATTGTAAGTCTCATAAAGAAAACTAAATTTTTAAAACTAAAAATTTATACTCTTGAGAAAAATGAAACACCTCCTACTTTTGTACAATTTTATGCACCTCGACCTTTTGATGAATCTGTTTCAAAATCATCAAAGCATGTTTCATACACACCTAGGAAGAGGCACAATCACCCACATAGATTAGTTAATCATTTTCATGGTGTTAGATGTTTTGTTTGTGGCATGCTAGGAAATATCTCACACACCTGTATGGTTCACCATAGTACATATTGGGTATGATGACCCAAATTGCATGCTTCACAGTATAGTACACAAGCATTGCATTCTTCTTTTCATAAGAAGGAATCCAAACCTGTTTGGGTTCTTAAATTTGACGTTTGATGATTTTATAGGGGTGCTCTCAAATAAGACCTCGTGAGAGCATGTGGTACCTATATAGTGGATGTTCAAGACATATGACTGGAGATACAAATCATTTCATTTCACTGGAGGCCAGGGCTGGAGGCAAGGTTACACTTGGAGACAACACCACTAGGAGAGTGGTAGGAGCAGGTATAATTGGTGATTCAAAGAATTTCATGATTGATAATGTGTTACTTATAGATGGATTGAAACACAACCTACTGAGCATTAGTTAACTCTGTGACAACAGATACAACATCAAATTCCTGCCCACTTGTTGTATTTTAAGCTTAAATGATAAAATTATTTTACAGGGACAAATGATCAATAATGTCTACATGCTGGATGTAAGTTGCTTTAAAACTGATGTTTAATTTGCTTAAAAATTGCTGCTGATGAGTCTTGATTGTGGCATAGGAGATTATGATATGCCAGTATGAAAACCCTTAGGAGAGTCACCCAAAAGGACTTAATTAGAGGTGTCCCCAAGCTCAAGTTCACTGAGGACCACCTGTGTGATGTCTATGAATTAGGAAAGCAAGTCAAGTCCTCCTTTCACTCCATTAAGGAAATTAACACCTCTAGGCCTTTAAAAGTCCTTCACATGGATCTCTTTAGACCCATTAGCACTGCCAACTTAGGGGGGAAAGTCTATGGATTTGTGATTGTTGATGATTACTCGAGGTTCACTTGGATTAAATTTCTATCACATAAATCTGAGTCATTTGATGAATTTAAATCTTTCTCCACTTGGATTCAGAGGAAGTTAGGTTATGAGATCTTGACAATTCATAGTGATTATGGTGGAGAGTTTGAAAATATGAGATTGGGAACATTCTATGAGGAGCAAGGGATTAGCCATAACTTTTCAGCTCCTAGGACCCCTCAGCAGAACAGGGTGGCTGAAAGAAAGAACAAGACCTTAGTGGAAGCCGCTAGAGCCATACTTGCTGAGTATTCACTTCCAATATTCTTTTGGGCTGAAGCGGTGAACACTACCTGTTATGTGTTAAATAGGGTTAATCTTAGATCAAATCTGAATAAGACACCTTATGAGACCATTAAGGGTAGAACTCAAAACTTGTCCCACCTCCATGTCTTTGGCTGTAAGGTTTTCATTCTGAATAATGGGAAATCATCATTATAAAAATTTGACCCCAAATCTGATGAAGGAGTGTTCTTAAGCTATTCTAGTATGGGGAAATCCTTTAGGGTGTTTAATAAGAGGACTTTGGTGGTGGAAGAGATAACTCATGTGGTGTTTGATGAATCTGATCCTAAGGAGATTATAGTTGATGAAGAAGAAGAGGTATGAGAGATTACACAAGGGGTTAAAAATGTAATTCTAGAGGAAAGGGTAGAACCTCAAAACATCTTGCCTAGAGATTGGAGATATTCTTTGAGTCATCCTAAAGAACTGATCTTAAGAGACCCTTCTGAAGGTGTTAGGACTTGGCATGGACTTAGGAAGAAAGTAAACCACTATGCCTTTATCTCAATGACTGAACCCACTAACATTAATCAAGCCCTTTTTGATGAATTTTGGATCTTAGCTATGTAAGAGGAACTAAATCAATTTATGAGAAATGATGTTTGGGAGTTAGTAGAAAGACCCAAGAATCAAAGTATAGTGGGAACCAAGTGGGTCTTTAAGAATAAGATGAATGATTCTAGTGTGATGGTTAGGAATAAGGCAAGATTGGTGGCTAAGGGGTATAATCAGATTGAAGGGATTGATTTTGAGGAGACCTTTTGCCCCTATAGCTAGATTGGAAGCCATTAGAGTGCTACTAGCCTTTACCTGTTATAAAGGATTTAAGTTATTTTAAACGGATGTCAAGAGTGCCTTTTTAAATGGGGTAATAAAAGTGGATATCTACGTAGAGTAACCCCCAGGTTTTGAGAGTTCCTAATATCCAAATCATGTTTACAAAAAAAAGGCCTTATATGGATTGAAACAGGCACCCAAAGCTTGGTATGAGAGGCTTAGCACATTCTTGTTAAAAAGAGAGTTTGTTAAGGGCAGCGTAGATACCACCCCTTTTCTGAGGAGAATAGGGGATGATTTACTCATTATCTAGATCTATGTTGATGATATACTTTTTGGATCTTCTGATAAAAATTTATGTGATGATTTGTCTAAAATAATGAGTAAGGAGTTTGAGATGAGTATGATGGGAGAATTATCCTACTTTTTGGGGTTTAACATAAGGCAACTGGATGATGGAACCTTTCTCAATCAATCTAAATACACTAAGGACATTTTCAAGAAATATGAAATGGACAAAGCCAAGCCAATCAACACTCCCATGAGCTCCTCTGTTCAGTTAGATAAGGATTCAAATGGAAAATCAGTTGATCAGAAGAAGTATAGAGGAATAATTGGATCACTGCTTTACCTGACTACTAGCTGACCTGATATTATGTTTAGTGTTTGTCTTTAAGCTGGGTTTCAAGCTGATCCTAAAGAGTCCCACCTGACTGTTGTTAAGAGAATTCTTAGATATCTTTTAGGGACCTCAAACCGAGGAATCTGGTACCCTAGGCACAATACTTCTTTTGAGATTATTATATATTCTGATTCTGACTTTGCAAGGTGTAGGGTGGATAGAAAGAGCACTTCTGGAACTTGCCAATTCATAGAACAGTCTTTAGTCTCCTGGTCCAATAGAAATAGAACTCAGTTACACTTTCCACTACTGAAGCTTAGTACATTACCTTAGGAAGTTATGTGGCCCAAGTCCTTTGGTTGAAACAACAAGTTTTGGATTTAGGATTAACTGTGGTCATAATTTCTATTTTGTGTGATAATACTAGTGCCATCTGCATTTCTAAGAATCCAATCCAACATTCTAAAACCAAACACATTGATATAAGCCATCACTTTATTAGGGACCATATTACAAAAGGGGATATTGAGCTACATCATGTAGCAACTGAAAATCAGTTGGCTGACATATTTACTAAACCACTGGCTTTTAACTCATTCAGCATTTAGAGGACCAGATTAGGTGTGATTGACATAAATGCTTGATTCTGATGACTGATGATTTCTGAGTTTTTCCTTTTTTATTTTTTTTATTTTATTTATGTTAGTCTTTTAATTTGATTATCTATTTCCTATTCTATTTTTATTCAGTACTGATTTTCTTCTTACCTTTTGTTATTTTTCCGATTTGAGCATTTAATTTGATGAGATTTCCTACTTGTTTTTGATTCACTATTTTATTCTTTAAAAAAAAAATCAGATCACTGCTCACTATTGCTGATAAACTAAATTTCCGGCTGAAAAGTTTGCCTTATTTTTGGTTTGGAAGCTTGTAAGAAGTGATCGATTCCACTGGATCTGTTAAAGGGAAGAAACATTGATAATTATTTCTCTTCCTCTAACTCCTTTAATGGTATATTTTTTCTTTTGGATAAAAATCTTCTTCAAAATTAAAAAGTTGGTTTTTAAAATAGAGATCTATTTTATCTTCCTACAGTAATCTACCTCATATAATAGTGTTTTCAAAGTTTTAAGTCATTGTTATGATTTTCTAAATCAAGTGATTGCACTTATCATATGATGTATAGTTTTTCTTTTGTGAATTACTCTTCCTTATTATAGATAGTGAGTTTTGTCGTCTCTTATGTCTTGAAGGTAATTTCACAACTGAGATTCTTTAACGATTTTGAAAAGGAGAATGCTTATAAAAGATGCGCAAAGAGCGCCAAAATGAAAAGAGTCACAACATTAGCCCAAACTAAAAAGATGCGCAATGTCACCAAAAATTTAAAGGATACATAAAGTGTATAAAAAAATCAAAAGATGCGCAAAACGCCAAATAAATTGAAAAAAAGGCACAAAATGAGCCCACAAAGAAATAGGCTTTCTTCCCTTTTAGATCTTTAAATGTCTTAGAAAAATCCATTCACCCTTAATATTTTCAAAAACTTGAGACAAAAAATCATGATTTCTGATTCCTTACTTTGTAATACTATTATATCAGATATTTTTCTGGAACGAGGCTTGAAAGAATCTCTTTTCGAATCTAATTTTTTTTCTTCTGAATTGGATTTTTGTTTTGAAAGAAATTTGAACCTATAAGGTGTCCGAGGTGGGAGTTACAAAAGTCGATTTTCCAACATTTTGGATTTCAGTGCTGTCGATCATCTTCTTATTGGTTTTTGGATTAAAATATCAAGGGAAAATTTTGAATTACTGGAGCTGATCAATTCAAAAAGAAAATTTGTTTTTTAATTTTATTTTCTTCTCATTTTTTTAATCTGATTTTATTTTCTTTTTATGTTGTGTTGTTTTCTGTTTGTAGTGTTTTGTCTGTTCTTTCTCCTTTTTGTGATGTCAGAAGGGGGAGTTGGTGTTTTGAGTGACTAGTAGTTTCTTGTAGTATTCTAGTTGTTTCTTGTACTATTTTTGTGTTGTAATTGTTTCCCTTATTGTATTTTATGTTTAGTGAAATTTGAAATGAAAATTTTCTTTCGTATGTGCATTGAGTACTCCTGTATGTTTTATTTGAAACTACTACATCAATGTTTACCATCATAAAAAAGGGGGAGAATGTTGCAAATCTTATTTTAAGGGTTATGATTTTGATGATAGCAAATATTTATATTTTTGGTGGCCTGTTTAATCTTTCAGGTATGCAGAATTAATTGCAAGTTCAAGCCAGTCTAAGATCGAGTCAGTATGTTTTGAAATTTAGGTCCAATATACTATTTTCATCTTTATTGAGTCAAATGCTATGTAACTGATCCCCTAGTTAAGTAACCTTGCACAGACACACTCAGGGGGAGAGCTTGAGTGAATTAGAGTTTCTGTTCATTTTTGTTCAGATCGTCTAGGATGATATTAACGTCATCCTGGACGATCCAGTGAAAATAAAAACCCAAATTAGGATGATCATATTAAGTCAATTTGATTAAGCTGATCATCTAGGATGATCCCAATATTATGTAGGACGACAGGCTTAAATTAGAAATTCATAGCCGCCAGATCAAGTTAGGCAAGTTTTCATTTTTGGTGATTTGGTTTGATCATCCCGGACGATACGTGTATCATCCTGGATGATCCATTACAATCATGCCTAAATTAGTCTGGTGACTAAGAAAAGTAATTAAGGCTTGATTGATTTGATCATATCGTCCTGAACGATCGTAAGATCGTACAGGATGATGTGTTAAAAATCCTGACCGTCCAGTGCCTATCACCTGCACGTCCAGAGCTGTGTGCTAGATGATATTCCCATTTTTGAACTAATCATATGAGATGATACCCATATCATGTCGAACGATCAAGTCATTTTGAAATCGTCCAGCATGTTATATCCTATACGTCCAGAGCTATGAACCGGATGATTTTGGTACTTTTTGAACTAATCATACAATATGATAGACATATCATCCTGGATGATCAATTCATTTTGAGATCGTCCAGCACAAGTTCCCCTGTACAACCAGAGCGGTCTTTTGGACAAAATTTTTGATTTACACTAATCGTCGCGGACAATCGCAGAATCGTACGGGACGATCTAAACAACTCTTGTCTACTAATCATATAGAGGAACCAAATCATCCAGGCTGATACATATTATTTTGAACGAATCATACAGGATGATCCGTCGATCATCTTGGACGATCTGTGACGACCAGTTGAGATTTAGGGCAATTTTTGAGCCCTCCTTTAAAAGATCTTTTTCTTCCAACAAGAAAGATCTTTTGCCACTTTCCTTTCCATAGAAACCTTGAGAGAGAGAGAGAGAGAGAGCTTGGAAGTGAGAGAGAGAGAGGATCTTGTGAGGGGGAGTTTATAAGGGATTCATAAAGGTTGCTCCAAGCAAGCATCAGAGTCATCTTCTCTGTTCGTCATCTCTCATCTTGTCAGTGTTTTCTATGGGAGGATTGTTCATAAGAAGATCATGGTTCTCTACCTGCTTCAGGAGTAAGCAAAAGGAGTTCAGGTTCTCTGCCTGCTTCAAGAGGAAGCGAAAGGAGTCTGGGTTCTCTGCCTGTTTCAGGAGGAAGCGAAAGGATTTCAGGTTCTCTGTCTCACCATGTTGGTGGAAAGGAGTTTTGTACAGGCTTCTCCGCCTTGCTAATGGAGCAGAAGGAGAGTAACTTTTGTGTTAGTGCAATACCCAGAGGGGAGGCTCCGAGGAGTGAACGTAGGTCAAGTTGACCAAACCATTATAAAATCTGGTGTGCTCTTTCTAATTATTTTATGCACTTTACTTTTCTGTTATTATCTACTTGGATGAAATTTGTGGTTGATCTTTTCATTTCTGTGTTTACATATTTTCGCTACAAATTATCGAAAAGATCTTTCCTGTTGCTCATAAATTTTTAAAATAACCAATTCACCCCCCTCTTGGTTAGCCTCGAGACTAGTTCATCGGGGTTTAACATCCCTATCTTACTTTCAATCACTAGAAGGGTTCAATGGATATCCACTACACTCTTTCTCTTTACTTATAAATTTTCTTTCACAAACACAAGCCAAATACTCTAATGATGGTATCATGTACTTCTCTAAATTCCCTTAGTTGTCTCCTTAAGGGAGGTTCAAAGAAGCACTCTGATTTAGACTAAAATTAACTAAGTGATTGAACTCTCTTACAAATATAACATAATGACTATTTATAGAAAAACACAAAATAAGCATCTGGCACTACAACACTAGAAATATAAGTGCCACTATGCCTAATAATTGAATTAATACTATTATGCTATTTTTTTGGTGTTGCTGCGACACTTGCTGATATGGATCAGTTACTTAGTGAACAGCCGCATTGCTTTATGATAAGTGTAAATAATGTTATATTTTATGTATTATTTTATCAATAAAAATGTGTTATTTTAATTATGTTTGTGTAGAAAAATATAAGAAATGGGCAAAATTTTTCAGTATGGTACAACGCTACAGTGACATATATAATCATAACATACAACAACAACAACAACAATAACAAGCCTTTGTCCCACTACGTGGGGTCGGCAACATGAATCCTTTTTCACCATTGTGTCCGGTTCAAAGTCAAATTCTCGTTTAAATCTAATAGAGAAAGATCATTTCTAATATTTTCTAACCAAGTCTTTTTAGGTCTACCTCTACCTTTCTTAACATAAGTCAAATCTAATACCTCTACTTTCCTAACTGGGTCATCGGAAGGACGCCGTTTTATGTGACCAAACCATCTAAGGCGACTCTCTCTAATCTTATCCTCCACTGGAGCTACTCCAACCTTTTCACGTATATGCTCATTTCGTATCCTGTCTCTAAGAGTAAATCCACTCATCCACCTAAGCATCCTCATCTCCGCAACACATAACTTAGTATTATGCTTCTCTTTTAATGGCCAACATTCTGCACCATAAAGCATTGCAGGTCTCACCACCATCTTATAGAATTTTCCCTTAAGTTTAAGGGGGACTTTTCTATCACACAACAAGCCCGATGCATTCCTCCACTTCAACCATCCAACTTGAATTCTACTGATAACATCCCCATCTATTTCACCATCACTCTGAACAATAGATCCAAGATATCTAAAACGTGTACTCTTATTAATGACTTGATCGCCCAAAGTCACAATCCCCTCACTAGGTCTATTACTGCTAAAATTACACTCCATATAATCAGTTTTAGATCTACTCAAGCGAAAACCTTTAGACTCTAAGGTTGATCTCCAGACTTCAAGTTTACCTTCAACTCCCTCTTTAGTCTTGTCAACAAGAAGAATATCATCAGCAAAAAGCATACACCAGGGTACATCCTCTTGTAAATGTCTAGTGAGAACATCCATGACTAACGCGAAAAGATATGGGCTTAAAGCTGATCTTTGATGTAATCCAACCGAAATAAGGAAATACTTGGTCAAACCACCTTGTGTTTGAACACAAGTAGTAGCTCCTTCATACATATCTTTAATGATTTGAATATAAGCATTATTAACTCCTTTCTTTTCAAGAACTCTCCATAGCACTTCTCTTGGAACTTTATCATATGCTTTCTCTAAATCAATAAATATCATATGTAGATCCTCCTTATTCTCCCTATATTTCTCCATCAAACCTCTCAATAAATGTATGGCTTCCATAGTAGACCTACCAGGCATGAATCCAAATTGATTTTGAGAAACATTAGTATCACGCCGCAGCCTACGCTCCATAACTCGCTCCCATAGTTTTAAAGTGTGACACATTAACTTAATTCCTCTATAATTCGCACAATCTTGTGCATCACCTTTATTCTTATAAATAGGAATCAATACACTCATTCTCCACGCATCTGGCATCTTTTTAGTCTTCAAAATATTATTAAAAAGTTTAGTTAGCCAAGGAATTCCTTCATCTCCTAAGCATTTCCACATCTCTATTGGGATATCATCAGGTCCAACAGCTTTTCCACACTTCATTTTCTTTAAAGCCTCTCTAACTTCGGTTTTACTAATACGCCGATAAAAAAAGAAATCTTTATTTTCATTTAGGATGCTAAGGTCACTAAAGTCAATTGTATTCCTACAATCTTCATTAAAAAGTTTATCAAAATATCTCATCCACCTTTGTTGAATATCATCTTCTAAGAAAAGTACTTTTTGATCTTCATCCTTAATACACTTCACTTGAATTAAATCCTTACTACTCCTATCTCTTTGTTTGGCTAGCTTATACATATATCTTTCTCCCTCCTTAATATCTAATCTATTATATAAATCATTAAAAGCTAAGATCTTTGCATCACATATTGCTTTCTTAGAATCCTTACATGCCTCTTTATATCTTTCCCAATTATCAGAATTTTTACATCTAAACCAATTTTTATAACAAATCTTCTTATTTTTTATCTTTTCTTGCACAATTGGATTCCACCACCAGCTATTTTTACTATTAGGGGCTTTTCCCTTTGATACTCCAAACACATCTTTAGCAATATTTTTAATATCACTAGCCACTTTTTCCCACATAACATTAGCATCCTCATGCACAAATAAAATCTTAGAATCTAAAATCTTACTCTCAAAAATATTTTTATTACTATTCATTAAATGCCCCCATCTAATCCTAGAAAATTGCTTTACTTTATTTTTTATTTTCTGTCCTTTCATCTTAAAGTCTAAAACTAATAAGCGATGTTGGGTACATAAACTTTCACTCGGAATAACTTTACAATCTTTGCAATCTAAACGATCTACTTTTCTTATAAGAAAATAATCAATCTGAGTTTTACTATAACCATTCTTATAAGTGATGAGATGCTCATCTCTTTTCTTAAATATGGTATTAGCAATTAAAAAATCATAAGCTAAAGAAAAATCTAGTATGGTCTTACCACCTTCATTAGTCATTCCAAACCCATATCCACCATGAATGCTTTTAAAATCATTTACCTCTCTACCAACATGTCCATTTAAATCTCCTCCAATAAAAATTTTTTCTTCGAGAGGTATCTTTTGAATTAATTCTTCTAAATCTTCCCAAAATTTTAATTTTGAACACATATCCAAACCTACTTGAGGAGCATAAGCACTTATAATATTAATAATCTTAGCATCAACAAAAATCTTTAAAGCCATAATTCTATCTCCAATTCTATTAATATTTATAACATTATCCTTCAAACTCTTATCTATAATCACGCCTACACCATTTCTAGTACGACTCTTACCTGAATACCAAACTTTAAATCCTAAACTATCAATCTCCTTAGCCTTCTCTCCAACCCATTTAGTTTCCTGAATGCACAAAATATTTATCTTCCTATGAATCATAATATCTATTAATTCCATTAATCTTCCTGTAAGGGAACCTATATTCCAAGTTCCTATCCTAATATTAGTATCATGGACTAGCTTCTTTGCCCACATCCATCCTTGATGTGGGAACCCTTGCCTATTTAACACTGCACCCGGGCGCCGATGCAGCGGCCCTTGCACACTTTTCACTGTATTCAGGCCATACAGTGCGTCGCTTCCAGGGAACGCCCTAGCATTAACACAATTTATTAAAGGATTCATGTCATGGTTATTCGACAAGTTTTACGCTGGCTGTCGACTACCTAAAGCAACCCTCCACTTTTCTCATCCAGGACTTGGGACCTGGCAACGGCAGTGTTATATATATAATCATAACATATCTAGCTTAAATTAGTATTGTCCTCCAATCACTTTTATATTCTGATTATTTAATTAACCCATAAAAATGATAATTAAAAATCATAAAAAATTAGTATTGTCCTCCAATTACAGCTCATTTTTATTCCTCTCCTAAGGTCGGCTAGCCTTAGGTCATTCTCTTTGCATTTTATGGCGGATGATCCATCTTCATCTATTCTAGGCCCTTGGGGCATTCCCCCAAAGGCTCCAGTTGCATCTTCAGAAGGTTTTTTGATTAATAATGGCTGTGAAAATAAATCTTTCTCTTTAAGTGATGTTCTTGCCAGATCTTCCTCTTCGAAGGATCCTATCTTCTCATTCACAAAATCAATGGTAAAAGGTTTTCTTGCTCTTTTAATGTCTGATGATGATATTCTCAAACTTGCTACCCCTTTTCAGTTCACTCTTGTTGAAAAATTTTCAGTCCGATGGCCAAATCTGGATGTAATTTATGTTTTTTTTAAGTTAAAATTATCTGGAATTTTTTCTATCAGTTTAGTTGATGCTAAAAATGTTACGATTCAATTATCCAATGACCATGATTATAGTAGGGTTTTTCAAGAAGAATTTACTATATTCTAAACTGTCAATGAGATTATTAAAATGGACACCTTTTTTGATGTAAAGAGGAATTACCCATTGTTCCTATTTGGATCTCTTTTCCTAATTTATATTTGCATTTTTTTTAATTCTCATGTTCTTTATGCTTTGGAATCTATGTTTTGTATACCTCTTTAAACAGATCAAGCCACCGCCTCTCGATCAAGGCCTTCGGTGGCTCAGATTCTTATAGAATTGGACATTACTAAGAAGCATATAATAGACATTTAACTTTGATCTAAAAATTCTAGGTATTTATAAAAAGTTGAGTTTGAAAATGTTCCAGATTTTTGTATACATTGTAAAGTTCATGGACATTCGATAAATGATAATTTTCTTGCACATCCTCAACTTAGAAAGAATAATATGGCCTATAAAACTATGGTTGGACCAATTAATGGTGAACCTAGTGTGCTTTGAGGTCATATTATTTATAAGGAAAATGCTCAAAATATAAATTTGGAGGAACCAAAAGCTTCTGGGGATGACATAGAGAATGACCCTTTAGATAATTCCATTAGGAGTGAAGGTATTTCAGATAGGGATGACAAAGATGGTCAAAAAAATATTGATACTAGGGATTCTATTGAGGAATAAGCATTAGTGGATTTGGGTGATAATGGTGTGTGGGGGAAAGGTTGTGATGATCAAAATCAAAATATTACTATTTCCATGGCTAATCAAGGAAAGGAGGATAATAATATAGGTGATGAAGAATTTTTACATTGTAAAGAAAATGATCAAAATGGTATTCTTTAAATCAAGATATTTTGGACAAGTGCAAAAGTTGATCCGGTCATACTTCTAAAAATAATCACATGACCGATGGGGATAAGGTTGATGATATAGAGGTTCTAGAAAGTGGATCTCATGATACTTTCTCTCTTAAGGATGGTCTTAACGGTTCCACTATTAACTCTATGTCACCTCCTAATGGTAAGGCTAACATTAATAAGAAGGTTATACTTCCGTTTTAAAAAAGAAGGGCCAGAACAATAAGAATACGTCTGGCATCAGCCTAAGATTCACTAGAGCTTCTAAACCATATATTCATAGTTAAAGCACTTGTGTGGAATATTAGGGGTGTGGGTGGTTCTCTATCTAAGGATAGAGTTAAGAATTTATATAGGATCTATGATATTGACCTTCTTGTTTTAATTGAGCCTTTAGTTTTTCTTGCTAAATTAGATTCTATTTGCAATAAGTTGGGTTTTGATTTATCTTTTGGCAGTTGTACTAAAAAAAATTGGATTTTCTAGAAACACTTTATTTATTTAGATATTATCATTGATTTTCCATAATTAATTCATACTAACATTACTTTTAATCAAGTCTCTTGTTATGCTTCCTTTGTTTATGCTTCTTGCTCTAGATTAGGAAGGAAAAAACTTTGGAATCAACATACTGATTTCTCCTCTTTTGTTAATGCTCCTTGGTTAGTTGGTGGGGATTTTAACTATGTTACTAATGCTTCTAAAAGAGTTGGAGGTAATTCTCCTAATTATCATGCTATGGAGGACTTTAATGATATGATCATGAATTGTAACCTTCATTATATTGGTTATTCTGGCAATATTTTCACTTGGAATAAGGGTATTATGTGGCAATGATTAGATCACATTCTTTTTAATGATTATTGGATTTTTACTTTTGAAATGACTCATATTGATCATTTAACTAGAACTTTATCTGACCATTCTACTTTGTTGTTTTGTATCACTAGGATTAGTAGAAATACTTTTCAACCCTTTAGATTCCAAAATATATGGCTTCTTGATGAAAATTTTTTAAATATTATGCAAAGTAACTAAAAAGCTCCCCTTTTCCCTTCTGATAATATTTTTGGTATGATTCCACTATGGTTTAAACTTAAAAGACTTAAACAAAAATTATCCTGGTGGAATAAATGCATTTTTAAGAATATATTTACTAATATTTTGATTGCTAAAAAAGATGTTGAAAATGCTGATATGGCTTATATACAGGATTCTTCTTTAAAGAATTTGTCCATTCTCAATGAAGCTAAGACTACTTTATTCAAACTCTAGGAAAAAGAAGAATCTTATTGGAGGCAAAAAGCTTCTTCGAAATTTCATGTGGAAGGTGATCGTAATACTACCTTTTTTCATAACATTGCAAACCAAAATAAGGTGAGCAAGAAAATTCATAAAATCAATTCCCCTGATGGTAACGTTATTGAAAATCCTCATTTGATTTTGGCTTTGGGTATTGAGTACTTTAAGAAAGCTTTCAACAAAGATTTTAGTCCGGATTTGTGGAGGATAAATTTTTGTTGACTAAGACTCCATTCGAGAAAGATCGGTAGAATTTGAAAGATATGAACTCTCATTCTATCTCTGGCCCTGATGAATTCACTATTAAGTTTTTCAGAATACTTGGGAAATTATTAAAGAAGACCTTGTTAACACTATTATTGATTTCTTTATGGGCAATCCTTTACCAAAATGTTTTACTTCTATTTCTATAGCTTTAATTCCTAAATCTAGTGCCATTAATTTTTGGAATGATTATCATCCCATCAATTTATGTACTTTTTTCAATAAACTTATTGCCAAAATATTATGGGGAGGCTTGCTTTGATTCTTCCTAATATTATTTCTTTGGAATAAATGGGCTTTGTTAAAGGTAGATCTATATTTGACAATATTTTACTCGCTCAAGAATTAATTGATGATTTGCATGCTATGGTTTTTGGTGGCAATATAATTTTTAAAGTTGATATTAACAAAGCTTATGACAATCTTAATTGGGATCTTTTTTTATACAATTTTAAAGCTTTTTGTTTTCAGTATGAATTTCATTAATCTGAATAAGAATAACATTAAGCATTGTTTCTTTTCTATTATTATTAATGGTTAGTCCCATGGATTATTCAAATCTTCTCATGGTCTAAGACAAGGGGATCCTTTATCTGTAATGCTTTTCATTATTGTTGTGGAATTCTTATCTCGGGGTATTAATAATCCTTTTAGGATTCATCCTAATCTACAGTTTAGAATGGCAGGTGGAATTCCTATTACCCATTTGAACTTTGCTAATGATTTTATTATTTTCTCTAATGGTTCTATTAAAATGCTTTATATTCTGTTCAAATTTCTTAAGAAGTTTTAGCATGCTAGTGGTCTAATTTTTAACCTTTCCAAGAGTTGCTTTATTCCTATTAAATCTATATCTCCTATGTGGGTTACTGGTATTGAAAGAAAATTTGGTTAAAAAAAAGAAATTTACCGTTGAAGTATTTGGGTACTCCTATTTACAAGGGTAAGAAACATTATCATTTATTTGATGATATTTTTACTACTATCCATAAGAAACTCTCTTCTTGGGCTTTTAATTTCCTTTCATTTGGTGGCAGGCTTGTCCTTATTAAACATGTTCTTTGCTCCATTCCTATTTATTTGCTTCATACTATTTGTCCTACTTTAAATGTTTGTAGTAGAATGGAGAATTTATTTAATAAATTCCTTTGGTGTGCCAAAGATGGTAAACATGCTATTTTATGGAGTTCTTGGAATAATTGCTCGAGGGCTATTGAGGAGAGGAGATTAGGTTTTAAAACTTTCACGGGTATGACCAATACCTATTCACATAAATTGTAGTTTGCCTTTAGAACTAAAAAAAGCTTGTGGGCCAAGTTCATGGTTTCTAGATATTGCGTTGGGAAACATCCTCTAAATTATTCTTTCAAATAAGGTGATTCTTTTAACTGGAAAAGATTATGTAATATTAAGTGGGAAGCTGAAGAGTTTATTCAATGGGGTATGGGAGCTGGCAACAATTTTTTTTGCAAGATAAATGGTTGGGCAATTTTTCTATTGACAATCTTTTACACACTCACTCTACTTCCGCTTGCAAAGTTAAGGATTTTATTATTAATGGGAGCTAGAATATTGATTTACTTACTAATTTTGTGCCTCATTTTATTATCAAATTGATTCTCAATATTTCCATTCATTTGGATAATGATGGTTGCATTTTGTTTAATAGTTCTAATGATGGTAAGTTTGCTATTAAGCAGATTTAGAACTCTATTATGCAAATGCTTCCTAAAGATTCTCTTTATTTAGCTTTTTGGCATACTAGCATTCCTCCCTCTTACTCTTTTCTCTTATGGAGGATTTTACATAATTATTTGCCTTTGGATTCTATTTTATTACATAAAGATTTTTACATTGTCTCCAAATGTCAATGTTGTTATCATATTGAGAATATGAATCATGTGTTCATTCGTGGTCCGATTGCTATGAAAGTTTGACAACATGTTTAATGTGCATTCTACTACTCGGTATAACTCTCTTGTCAATCTTCTTAATGCGTGGTTCATCGCTATTAAAGGTCATATTAGGAATATCCTCAGTGCCATTGTTTGTTAGTTTTTATGGAGTAGTAGGAACGATTCTAAAAATGAGGAAATCAAAATGAATGCTTTATGTGTTATTTCTAAAGTTAAGTAAAATTTATTAGCTATTTATTGCTAATTTAGTTAAGGTTGACTCTTTTAAAGGTTGTCTCCATGTTGCCTGCGAGTTTGGTTTGGTTTTTCATTCTCATTTTGTCAAATTTTTTAAATATAGAATTATTTATTGGAGGAAGCCTTTGGAGGGCTATTTAAATCTTAATACTGATGGATCTTGGAATAATTTGAATGCTGGTTGTGTTGGTATTATTAGGGATTCTAATTATTTTGTGATTGTTGCCTTTGTGGGCCCTTTTACTGCTAATACTATTATATAAGCTGAAATTAAGTGTCTTCTTTATGGTATTCAACTTTGCATTTTTTTAGGCTTCACTAATATTTGGATTGAAGTGGATGCTATGCTCTTGACTCATTATATTAAAGGCAACCATTCTTCCAATCCGAATAATTTTTAAATGTTAAGAGATATTAAGAACTGGTTTTCCTTCATTACTTATTCTATTTCTCATATTTTGCAGGAAGGAAATGCTATTGCTGATTCCCTTGCTAAAATGGGTTATAATTTATCTGGTTTCATTAAATTCTCTGAGCTTTATTTCCCTACGGAGATTAAAGGGTTGGCTAGATTAGATCATGTTGGCCACCCTTATATTCGTTTTAATTAGCTTTGTTTTTTCAGTAGGTGTTGTTTTTTTTTTTCTATCTTCTATTTTCTGTTGTTGGGGTGATGTTTATTTTCTTAATTCTTCTATTGTGGCTACTGGTCATTGATACTAAATGGTTATACCTCCTCATCTTTTGCCAGAGTTTTTTGTCTAATATATTGTGCTGCCATACACTTCGTTTCTAGCATTTCCTTATGTTTATCATTGGTTATTGTTGGAAGGGTTTCAGTTTGGATAGAAACAATCTCTTCTTTATTATTATCCATTTGATTTGCTCTTTTATCCGTTGTAAGAAAGGTTTTATTGGATGTTATGTTTATTTTTTCGTGCATTTGTCGGCTGTGTTAAGGTGTTATTTATGTTTTAGTTTTAACTCTAGTCAAACACAGTTATTTTCTTCTTTTCATGTTTCAGATTTTAAAATTGCAATCGTGACTGATGGTCTGGGTTTGAGCTATGATTGGATCTATTGGTGTCTTGATTTGAACCTTAATTATTGCTCTTCTTCTCGCAGGGTCTACTTCATTTAGAAGATTTATTTTATCCATGACCCTCTGTTAATGCCTGTTGTCCTTGTGGATGGTAAATATGGTTTTTATTATGAGTTCTCTGATTGGAGTGGTTGGAATTTCCTATTGGTTATCGAGCCTTGGATTCTTAATTTTATATTTTCCTTGTTTCTAGGAGGGTGGGCTAGTATTATTATCATGGATGTTCTGACCTTTTGTCGGTATGATGCTTCTACTTCTACTATCCTCTGCACATTTATGGTGTGCATGAGTGCGTTTGGGATGAGAATGGAGTGGCATTTGGGTTCTCTTCATGAAAACACTACAAATACTACCCTCCTGAGCTCTAGTGACCCAACTATTTTCATATATGATTTTCTGGATTGTTTTTCCTCCTTTTTGGGGTGTATTTATACTATTATGAGAGATGATTTTATTGAGGATTATGGCTGGTGTCATGATTACCCTTTGAATTATGGTTGTTTTATTCTTTATTTAATTATTAAGGTGAGGTATATTGATATTAATAGCACCTTTGGCTAGTTGAATTGGGAGTTGTGGCTAGTTTTCTCTTAGTTTTGTGTGGGTTGTTTGCTGTGGAGTCCTGCTACAGCTTTATTGCTAAGTTTACCTATTAATTTTTGGTTTCCAGGTTGGATTATTTTTCTTGTTACCGGATGCCTTTGGTCCCATTCCAAGTTCTGCTTATGCAGGTGTTGTTGTAGCATGGATTCTCATTCAGGATTATCCTACTCAGGTTCTTGTCTTGGTTTAGCTCAGGTTTTGTTTACTTGCTCTTAGAAGTGATGCTTTAATGTGGCGTATTTTCCATGTTCCTCTCGGTTATAGTTATTATTTGAGTAATTTGTTATCTGATTACTTGGTTTGTAATCAGAGCTTATAGATGGCCATTAACAATTTATTCTTCTTTATTGTTGAAGGGGTGTCCTACCCCTATATTTTGTATAAGTCTACTTGGATTCAATTTTTATCTATTTACAATCCTCTGTGTTTTTTCTAGTATTATTATACTTATTTTGCCTTTGTAGTTCTTATTTCTTCTAGGTTCTTTAGATTGAGGTTTTTGTGGACAAGTTGATTTATTTTTATAGGAACTACGTGCTGAATGTCTACTTTATGGCCTTCCTTTTTTGGGTGTTGTCTACTTCCAGCCCTAGAATTTTATTAGGAGTTTTTATAAATCATAGTATAGGGGAGAATCGGCTCTTAGGTTCTTCTTTAACTTTTTATGTAGCTCTGTCGAGCAGTAGTGAGCTAAAGGTCCCCTTTAAGGAGCTTATAATCTTTCTTTTTTATTAACGCGTAGGCCCCTCTGTGGGTCCCCTCCCCCCCCCCCCCCCCCCCCCCCTAAAAAAACAATTTTGGATAATAATAAAACTCTAGATTTTAATTTGAATCAAATTTATTTGTACTTCATAGGTTGAAAAACTAATACTTAACTCATTCAACCATTTGAGCTATCATCCTAAGTTGAATTTATAAGTTATACTTTTATGAATTTAACTTCTAAAAATTATGAGATGAATAATTAGTATTAAAAATTAGATATGAGTATATGAAAATTTATAATCATCATTAACCTAAAGATGAAATTAGTAATCTTATCAAGTCCATACATTAAAATTATTAAGATTGTATGAGAATCCTAAAGCAAAAGCTAATATTTAAAATAATTAATTATCTGCTTCACAAAAGAAAAAAGAAAAAGAAATGAAAAATATCAAAAGAAAAAAGATGAGTACATTAAAAAATTGGTATCAATGAAAGCTTAATATTTGAAATATAATCTTATACAAAAACTATAACGAATAAGATGAGAAAGAATAAATGCAGGGGATGGTGAACTTATAAATGTAAAATTTTAACTACAACCATATATAATAATTAAAATTATAATATTCACTTCAACATTCAAAAGTTAAAGGTTAAATCTATAACCTATAATTTCAAATAAGGTAAGCATAGGAATGATTGATTAAGTTTAACTATTAGTATTTTTCCAAACTAGAAGTATAGCTTTAATTCTTTTTTAGTAATTCTTAATGTATTATCTTATATTTTAGTAATTTTAGATTGTCACTTTTTTTGGTTAACCTCTTAATTAGAATTACAAACTTTTATTTGCTTAATGATAAACAAGAGTTTAAGCAAGGGAGGATTTGATAAGTGTAAATAATGTTATATTTTACGTGTTAATGTATTAGGGAAAATGAGTTATTTCAGTTGTGTTTGTGTAGGAAAATACAGGAAATAGGTAAAATTTTTAAGTATGATATGGCACTGTGGCATCGAGCATAATACTATCATGACGCCATCATTGATACTGCTAGAGCTCCCAAATATGGACATGACATTGCTCAGTCTCTGTTTGATAGTGCCTCAAGATCATAGGAGTCAGCACAGCAAAGCCTAGCCAATTATCCCAGCATTGTAGAATTTGAGGAGTTAATGCTGCAAAGCCCAATCTCAATTTACACAGCACGGCGATGCCAAATTCCAGTGTAGCTAAGTCAAGGGAGTGTTCATCATAGCACTCAACCATCAACAATGTTGTAGTGCTACCATTATAACTATTCAGGCCAAGATCCTCTAGTGAAGTGACATACTGATTCATTAAATAGCGAGACCATATCAGCATGGGCCACAACATTAGTTTATTTTATGGGCATGGCGGTACAAATGTATTAATTGCTGTGGTGCCAATTTTTTTTGTTTTTCTATAAATAATCTATTTGTAATATTTGTAGAGGAGTTCAATCACTTATTTAATATCAGTGTTTATATTGCTTCTCTGATTTTTCTTAGGAGTGTCAACTAAGGGAATTCAGATAAGTACTAGATATATTCCATTAAAGTGATTGTGAAGCAATATTGTAAGTTCAAGGAGGAGTGTAGAGGAGATTATTGAACCCATCCAACAATATCTTTCTTCTATACTTTCTTTCTTTTGTGTAATTAATGAAAATGAATATGCTTCACTTATTCTTCATGTCTGGATAAATTTTATACTTTTAGATTGATAGTTAAATGAAATATGGAATAGCAATGAGTTCTCTTCATCTATATTTTTATGATGTTTTCAAAATACCAGGTCCTAATTTAATACACATAGTGGCCATATGTGTAGTTAATATCAGGTGTAATGTGGAGTCTAGGAATAGAAAAATAGGCATAACCAGGTATATTGGATTGGTATGATGCAAGCATAAGCATAGTGCTTTTCTTGTATCAAATTTATAAAAATGAATTATCATGTGTGGATTTTAACAGTCCATGGTTTACTTACTCTTGTAAGATTTTTATAGGTTGACATACTATAGGAGTTTAGAGTGGTATTGAAGTTGGAAGAGTTTAATCTATCCTTTATCTCTTCACACTTGACTGAGTGGTTGATGATGCATATGCTTTGAATAGAATCAATAAAAAAGATAATTATTAGGAAACATTATATTTACATTCCATTAATCCAAAATAATTTATCCAAATAATATTTATTAAATTTTTTTTTATTTTAAATTAAGTGATTGAATCTCCACCAAAACTTATTTTAATTGAGTAGGATAATTATTATAGCTTAAGTAGATAATATTATTATTTACAAGTAAATATTCTTCCTCATGGGATCGATAGTCTACTTTATCACTATACTACTTAATTCAGTATGTATACTTGCATATATTATGTGAGATTTTTATAATTTTATATCAAAGAAAATCTAAGCATTATTTTGGAATTGATAGAGCCCTAAATCAGTTTCATAATTCTTTAGGTTACACCACCACCCCCACCACTTCACTGACAAATTATATCCTTGGGAAGTTATAACTACTATATCGTGACGCTGCTGACTTTCAGACACTGTGGTGTCAGAAGGGTAATTTGGGCACGGAGGCATTATGCATTATGAAGTAGCAATACTAGACAACAGAGAACTCGATGCCGGGAAGTTGATATTTAACCACTATGGTGATGCTTGACAGATAAGTCTGTGTTGTAATGTTGATATTTTGGAGCTTCGATGGTGTCTTTGATGGTGCTACAACGTTATTTGTTCTAACATTGCTGTATTATATGAAACTTAGAATTTTATTCCTTCAATACATTTTTTTCTGCATAAAACTACTAAAATAAAACTTTTTCACTAAAAATATAACACATTAAATAATACATTATTTACCTTTATATCCTACTAAGCCTAAGAGGCTCCATGTAATGAGATATCAATATTATTTTAATCCCTAGATTTTGCATTAGGGTTTGAGAATTAACTTTGTAGAATTCTAGTTGTCATGCTCTGGCGATATTTTGGTGATCTAGGGTTTCCTCCTTCATTCTCCATTTCCTTCCTTTTGGATTCATTTGTTATTGATTTTGTTTTGTTTTTCTTCTTTTACAAGTTCGTTGTTCGTTTGGTGTCTTATTTTGATTGTTGTTTCTTTTTTTCAGGCTTTGGGTGATGACGACACCGTTATCTTTAATGCCCTCTTCTTCCTTATTTCCTAATGGCAAGTCTCATTCTTCCAAAGATGTTTTGGCTGGTTCTTCATCTTCTGCTTCTAAACTGTAATTTGTTCATACATCCTTTAAAGGGTGTCTGGCGCTGATGTTTGTTGACTCTGTTGTTTCTCAACTGGCTGACCCCTTTATGTTAACTTTGGTTGGTTGGGAAATTTATGTTGTGGCATCCCAATCTCGATGTCATTTTAAAGGTTTTTGTGAGTCTGAAGCTTTCTGGATTGTTTCACATTGCTTTATTGGATCAGAGACATACTGTGATCCAGCTCTCTAATGATCTTGATTACAGTCATATATTCTCTAGAAGATCTTATTATATCCAAGCTTGTCAGATGCATTTGCTTAAATGGACCCCAAATTATGATGTTCATGAGGAGTTCCTATTGCTCCTATGTGGATTTCCTTCCTGAACTTGAGACTTCATTTCTTTAATTCTCAGGTTTTGTTTGGTCTTGCTTCGATTTTTGGTAGGCCACTGCAGAAAGATCAGGCTAATTCCTCGCTCTCTCATCCATCGGTGGCTCATGTTTTAGTCGAGTTTGATGTGTCCAAGAAACATCCTAATGAGATTTGGCTGGGGTCAGAATTAAATGGCTATTTCCAAAAAGTTGATTTTGAAAATTTTCCTAATTTCTGTTCTCATTGTAAAATACATGGCCATGGTTTAAATGAGTGTTACAGGTTGCATCGCCATCTTCGTAAGGAGAAGGATTCTTCCAAACCATCATAAGAAAATACTATTGTGGATCCATTGTCATCTAAGGATAATAAGAATCCTTCTCTTAGAGTGGATGAGGAAGCCATGACACAGTAGTAGCTCATTACCGAGGGGCTATTACATGAATCTACCATTAATAGTGGACTGCTCCCTAGCTGTGCCGAGGATCCTAATATTGCTCAGGGAGTCACTAATAACTCGATTTCTCCTTTAGCTAGTGTTCTTCAAAATATGGATGAGCAAATGTTGGCTATCACTTCTAATCAAAATATTGCTTCTTCACATCCTAGTATTCCTTATGTTATTAATAAAAAGTTGCCTGATATGAATTTTAGGATGGATCACAATAATTATACTAATATTTTGGCATCACAACCTACTATGAATGAGCAGGATGACAGGCATCTTACTTTGGAAGAAGGAGAATTGGATAAGGCTGAAACTGGAATAACGAGAAAGGAGGATGTGGAACATTCTTTCATAGATGGTGAGTTACCTCAGGAGGTAAGACAGGCGGGTATGCACAATGTAAGTAAGCATTCTACAAATGCTCATCATCATGGTATGGCCATTACTGATTTGGAAGACATGAATATAGTGGCTAAATGTTTTGCTAAAGATGATATTGACACTAGTTATACTAAAATTCAAAATAGGAAGAGTAGGAAAATCAAGAGTATCATTTTACAATCCCCTAGATCCACGTTCGCAAACTAGTCACTAATCTTTTTCTATGTTTAATACTATTATTTGGATTGTTAGGGGCATTGGTTACCCCTCCTCTAGGTTGAGGACTAAGAATTTGTGTCGTATTCACAATATTTCTATTCTTGTTCTTCTTGAACTGTTTATTACTTCTGCTAAGCTTCATTTTACTGCTAGATTCTTGGGTTTTAAGCATTCTGTTGCAAATTCCTCCAATAAGATATAGGTCTTTTTGAAGGACCCTATTCAGTTAGTTATTATTGGGGATTTTACTCAAGTTCTTCATTATAATATTGGTTTTTTAAATTTGAATGGTTGTGCTTCCTTTGTGTATGCCGCCTCTTCTCGTAGTTATAGAAAAGTTTTGTGGGAGCAACTCACTAACTTTCACAGTATTTGTAATTTACCCTGGCTTGTTGGTGGTAATTTTAATACTATTTCTAACCCCTCTGAGCATATTGGGGGAGTGACTCCTATTTTTCCACTCTATGGAGAATTTTAATAATATGATCATAGATTGTAACTTAGTGGACATTGGTTTCTCTTGTATCCTGGTTATTTATGGAAACGGTTGGATCATGTGCTTTTTAATGATAATTTGATTAGCTCTTTTAATTCCATTTTTATTGAACATCTTACCAGAACTCTCTCTGATCATTCTCTTATTTTAATTAACCTTAAAATGAGGCATATGGGTCCTTTACCTCAATTTAGATTTTAAAACATGTGGTTACTTCACGATTCATTTTTGGATTTGGTTCTAGAAAATTAGCATGCCTCTCTGCATCAAGATAATTCCATTTTTGGCATGAAGAGATTATTGTTTAAATTGAAAAGGCTTAAGAAAAAAATGAACTAGTGGAATAGAAATGTTTTTAAAAATATTTTCTCCAATATTTTGAATGATGAAGATAAAGTGAATTATATTGAGCTTAAGTGTCAATTGTTTCCTACTGATGATAATTTTATTTTTCTTAGGGATGCTAAAGATTGCCTTTTAAATTACAAGCTCATGAGGAAGGTTTTTGGAAACAAAAAGCAGATATTAAGCATCTTGTTGAAGGTGACAATAACACCAAATATTTTAATGCGATGGTCATAAGGAATCGCATTAAAAATTCCATTACTAAAATCACTCGTGAGGATGGCTCTATTACTGAGGATGGTGAGAAAATTGCTAATTTGGCAGTTCAGCATTTTCAAAATAATCTTAACAAAAGTTTTACTTCTCACCCGATTGATAAACCAGTGATTATCCCTAACCTCATCTCTTACCATGATAATGATAATCTCTCCAAAATCCCTTCTTTAGAGGAAATTAAGGAGATTGTACACAATATGAATGCTGATACTTTGGCTGGGCCGGATGGCTTTACCACTAATTTTTTCCAAAAAGTGTGGAATATTATTAATAAGGATCTTTATTTTGCTATTCTAGATTTTATTGTTGGTCACACAATTCTTAAATTTTTTACTTCTACTTCTATTGTTCTTATTCCTAAAAGCAATTCTATTAGTAACTGGAATGATTTTAGACCTATTAGTCTTTACACTTTCTTTAGTAAATTGATTTCTAAAATTCTTATGAGTCGTTTAACCACTCTCCTTCCTAAAATTATTTCTCCTTATCAAATGGGTTTTGTCAAGGGTCGGGCTATTTCTGATAATATCATTTTAGCTCAAGAGTTTTGTCATGATCTGGATGTTAGAGTGAGAGGTGGCAACATCATTCTGAACTTGATATATCCAAGGCTTATGACAATATTGATTAGAATTTTCTTTGCAAGATTCTACTTTTATTTGGTTTTAATTCAGTTTTTATTAACCTCATCAGGAATTGCATTGAGGGATGTTATTTTTTGATTATTTTGAATGGCAAAAGTTCTGGATTCTTTAAATCCTCTCAGGGCTTAAGATAGGGTGATCCCATCTCTCCTGCCCTTTTTGTTATTGCTACTGAGTATCTTTCTAGAGGGCTTGCCAATCTCTTTGCCAATCATCCTAGTCTCTATTATAGAACTTTGGGTGGTTTTCTGATTTCTCATTTATGCTTTACTGATGATTTCATAGTTTTTACTAATGCTTCTCTTAATAGAATTAACAAATTGATGGATTTTTTTTAGCAGTTTGAAAATGTGAGTGGTCTTTCTCTGAATAAGAATAAGAGTTATTTTATTGCTTCCAACAAAGTGCCTATTGACCGTATTTTGGCTATCAAAGGCCATACTGGATTTTTTCAAGGTCATCTTCCTATTAAGTATCTTGGGGTTCCTCTTTATAAAGGTTGGAAGAAAATGTTTCTTTTTGATGATTTGATTTCTTTTGTGCATAACAAGCTTTTCTCTTGGGATTTTAATTTTTTGAGTTTTGGGGGCAGACTTACTCTCATTGGAAGTGTTCTTTGTTCTTTTCCTGTTTATTCTTTCCAAACTCTTCAGCCTACTCTTGTTGTGTGTAATAAAATTGATATACTTTTCAATAATTTTTTTTTTTGGAAAGGGACCAATATCACCTCTAAACTTCTCTGGTCTTCTTGGGACAAATGCTGTGGTGCTTTGGAAGAGGGGGATTTGGGTTGTAAGAGTATGTTTGATTTGGCTTATGCTTTTTCTTTTAAGTTGTGGTATTCTTTTCGTGCTAAGGTGAGCCCTTAGGCTAAGTTTATGTTTTCTAAGTATTGTGTGGGTAAGCATCTTTCTATTTGCTGTTATAATATGGGTGATTCTAAAGTGTAGCAGAGACTTTGCAATATTAAATGGGTTATTGAGCCTCATATTTATTGGAGGCTTGGTTGTGGGAACATCTTCTTTTGTCAAGATCATTGGCTGGTTTCTTACTCTATTGATTCCATCATTAATTCCTCATCCATTTCAGAGGTTAAGGTTAATTATTTTATCACTGATAATTATTGGGATTATAATAAACTTGCTAATGTTATTCCTGATTCTATTATTCATCAAATTATGAACCTTCCCCTTAACACTGAATCTCAAGATTTAATTTTATGCAATTTGTCTAAAGATGGGGAGGTCAGATTAAAGGAGGCTTGGCATGCTTTCAGAGCTAAGAATGATGTTACTAATATTTTATCTATGTTTTGGCATAAAAGTATTGCTTCCACTGTTGTTGTTTTCATATAGAGAATTTTGCATAAGTTTATTCCTACTGTTGATAATTTACTTAAGAGAGGTTTTATCTTACCATCCAAGTGTCAATGCTGCTTTCATGTGGAGAATATGCATCAGGTCTTTCTTTTTGGTCCTATTGCTATTAAAACTTGGATTTATTTTGATGATATGTTTAGATTAAATTACTTTAATGCTAAATTGTCTATTCATACTTTGCTTAATTCTTGGTTTATTAAGTCTAAATGTCACATCAAAAATCTTATCCCTTCTCTCATTTTATGGTATTTATGGTTGGATAGAAATAATTTTAGGTTTAATGGAATTGATATGAATCATCATAGGATTATTAAGAGTGTGAAAGACAAGGTGTTGGGTCTTTTTTTTGCTAACTTGCTCACCATCAAGAATTTTAAGTATTATTATTTTGTGTCTTCTGATTTAGGTATCTTATTGGAGGGTGGTATGCCCTCTACTGATACTAGGATTGTTTACTGGATCAAACCTCCTAATAACTCCTATAAGCTAAATGTGGATGGTGTTGTTAAAGGTTCCTATTCGGGTTGTGGTGGCTTGATTAGGGATAATTATGGGAATATCATTATGGATTTTGTTGGTCCTTTACACAATTATTTTGGGAGTTTTGCTGTGCTTTCTGCTATGCTTCATGGGATTAGATTATGCATTTCTTATGACATTACTAACTTTTGCATTGAAGTGGATGCTACTTTTAGTATACTTTGCTTAAACAATGTCAATGAAGCTGCTTATAACCCGGATCATTTTTATCTGGTTAGGGATATTAAGCAATTGCTATTTTTTGTTAATTACTCTCTCTCTCATGTGTATACGGAGGGGAATTTTTGTGCTGATTGGCTTGCCAATTTGGCGAGTAATGTGAAACATTTTATTGATTTTACTGCTTTTAACTTACCTGTGCCTCTTAAAGGTCTTTTATGATTAGAAAAAATTGATATTCCCTATGTTAGAACTTTGTAGTTTGTCTAGTTGGAGTGGGGTTTGGTATTCCCTAGTTATTGTTCTAACGGGGTTCCCCTATCTGTTATTTCAGCTTTGTCTTTATCATGCTTACCCTTTCTCACCTACTCTTAGGCTGCTGGGTGTCGGTAAGGTCCTTTGTATGGTGATTCCTGCTACCCTATGGTTGGGCAATTCTAGGGCTGTGCTGGTGGCTAGTTTTTTGCCTTATTTTGCTAGGTATTCCTATGACCTATGGTTGGGCAGGTTTGGGGCGTTGATGGTGGTTTTTATTTGGACCTATTCTGCTATGAATTACTCCAATTTTTACTGGTTTGGTTTCTGTGGTTGTACCTTGTGCTTCCTATTGGGTTTGGCTCATATGGTTACTACTTTTTCCTTAGCTTGGTTCCTATGTGTTACCTTGTGGCTGGGTTTAGGTTGGAGTGGCATCTAGATTGTGTTTTGGCTCACTCTTATGGCTATTATATTAAAATTTCTTAGATTGTTCCTGTTTGGTTCATGCCAGTTTTACTATTATGTTATCCTTAGGTTTTTACCTCTCAGTTCTGCTCTATTCCTCATTACCTCCCCTGATTCCAATCCACTCCATATGGTATTTAAAATTTATTGGAAGTGGTCTTTGGTCATGATTAAGTTGAGTCATGAAGAGTTATTCAAATACTTATTTTTAGGGGTTTTAGGTTTAAGTTTAACCAAGGTCAACCACAATCCACAAAAGTTCAATATGATCTATGCATAGTCATGAATGATTGTTCAATATATAGATAGAAATTTATGTATTGTATTGGGTTATTTAATATGATTTATGCATATGAAGAGTTTATGCTAAAAAGGATCCATTGGTATAACTAGGTCAACCTGAGTCAACCTTGGTCCACCATGGACCGAAATTGATTTACATCAAAGCAATGATGATTGTGAACATGTGTAATAAGTTTCCAAAGAATCCCAAGGTGATTTATGTCAAGATGCCTTGTTTAGTAGCATGGACTAAAAACATTTGAAAGGTTTACATGCTTAGGATAAACTTTAAGTTTTCAGGTTTAGAATGATATGGATGCCTCGAAAATTGTTAGGTAGATTCTAGAGACATACCTAGTCAAAATATAAATGATCAAACACCATTTTAGGGACTGTACTAGGATTTTGAATCAATGAAAATTTTTCTGAAAATGGGATTTGATTTAGGATTGAATTTATGATTAATTTATGAGTGCTTGGGGGAAGATAAATGACTTTGAAATACTTAAACTAATGACATAAAAGTTCGAGATGTGCCGAGAGGGGGGGGGGGTGAATTGGTACTTTAAAAATAATCCTAAAAAGGAGAACTAACTTTTTGTAGATTTTTCGAACTTCTGAAATAAGCAATTTAATTTCACAATGTGAAAACTAACAAATTAACTATGATTTTTAGCAAGTAGTTATAACTAGAAATTAAATGCAAAAAGTTAAATGTTGAAAAGGAAAAAAGCACACCAGATTTCTATAATGGTTCGGTCAACCTTGACCTATGTCCACTCCCTGAAGACCTCCACTCTGAGTATTACACTAACATTAAGTGACTCTCCTTTTGCTCTCTCAATAAGGTGGAGAATCCTTTACAAACTCTCCTCCACTTACCCGGTGTGGCAGGCGACCAAAGCTCTTTTCACAGGAAGAGAACCTTAACTCCTTTTTCTCCCTCCTGGAGAAGGCAGAGAACGTTGACTCCTTTTTCTCCCTCTTGGAGAAGGTAGAGAAACGTGACTCCTTTTTCTCCCTCTTAAAGAAGGTAGAGAATCTCGAATCCTTTTTCTCCCTTATATTGAAAGCAGAGAACCTTGTGGACTGGACTAAGAAGCCTCTCTCCTTAGAGAGCTCCCAAAAGACTCACCAAGGTCACACGAGGAGCAAGCATGCAGCTAGCCCAGAGAAACTGTGTGATCCGCTCACACTACTTCTCCCTCATGCTCAAGCTCACCTTCTCCTTCCTCTCACATACCTTTATTTTCTACTCAAAAGCTCCCCCTCAGAGTTCCTTCTTCAGTCAAATTCTTCTCTCTCTACATTTGATGAAAAACTTAAAACATAGTTTTTATAATAGGCTTAAAGAAACCCTAAAAATTTAAGTTAGCCGTCATTATTCGTATAGTATGATCCAAGATCATACAGTATGATCCAAGATTGTACAATACAATCAGTTCAAACTAATCCTATTTGGTATGATGTAAATAGTTATTTAAACGAACTATTCAAATTTTATGAATACATCGTGCAGTATGATCCAGAGATCATCCAATATGATATGTTTAACTTCCTCTATTTGTACGGGATGATTTCTAGGAGTACTAAAAGTCATATCTATCACTCATCTCGTACTGTTCTCATCGTACAGTATGGTTATTTTTTTTTAGAGAAATCATCCAGTACGATAGGAATATTATACAGTAGGATTTGTTCAAAAATTGTAGCTTCATTTAGTACTATCTTCAGGATAACCAAAATCATCTCTGCCAGTTATTTGGTACGATCGACATCGTATAGTATGATAAGTTCAAAAATTATGGTTTCATTTGGTATGATCTCTGACATGACCAGATTTCATCTTATCTGTCATCTGGTACGATCGACATTGTAAAGTACAATCGACTATCATTAATTAAACCATGATTGATTGACTAATCATGAGGGTTAATTTTAGCAAGATTTTAAATTTTCATACAGTATAATTGACATCGTACAGTATAATTAGTTCAAAAATTAATTTTTAAAATCCTACTTAAATTATTCTGGTTGCTAGGGTTTTGAGATCGAAAACAAATCCTACATAATGATGACGATCGTATTATATGATTAGTTCATAGAAACTAATTTTTTCAATTAGCCGTTAAGCCTATTTTTGGATAACAGATAATATAGTATGATTTTTAATCATACTCTATGATTTGTTAAAAAAATTTACTTTTAAAAAAATTCTATCCCTCTGTATGTGTGCATGGTCACCCAATTTACATACACTCTTATATGACCAAACTCTAGAAATGGAAAACAAAGAAAATAAAAATTACAGACTCCTTTTAAATCCTCTTCTACCCAATTTTTAGTCTTTAGCAGTCTTGAGCGGTGTATATTTTACCTGAAATGTTAGTGCTCATAGACAAAAATAACATCTAAAATATTTAAGGAAGAATGTAATAATTCAATCAATATTATTTGTCATCATCAAAATTACATACTAGGGATCCTGGATTGCAACAATCTCCCCCTTTTTAATAATATCAAATAATGTTAGTTGATAGGAAAGATAAATATTTTTTCTTCCTAAGCTCCCTCTTACTAGAAGATGGGTTTTAAAAAAATTAAGGGTATTGCAAACTTTTTTTTTCATTTTTCAATAGACAAAAATAGAACAACAAATTTTATTAAAAACATCAAAACATACAATCAATAAAACATGTATTTTCTCCCCTTTTTGACATCACCAAAAAAAGGAGGTTCACAAAAATAAATATGGCAGGACAAGAAAAAGAAAAGATACAACAGACACAGACTACTTGAAAAGTGGATCCTGATCCGGTGGTGGTGGTGGTGGGTAAAAAAACTGATGGATTGAGGTAAATTAATTATCTATCAAGGTAAATCTTTCGCCAAACCATCGCATATCATCCACATGCTACTAGTGTTTTTGTTGGATATGATAGTCCAGTCAAGTTTTTAGTCGCTCAAGCTGCTGAACAATATCATCCTTAGGGCAGGCAAGGTAGGCAGGTGCAGGTGGTGGTATTGGTGGTGGTGGTGGAGGTTCTCCCGCAGGAGCAACTTCATCTTCTTCATCAAAATCCATCCTAGTATGCTCTTGCCCTCGATGAAATCGGATACGAAAAGAGGCATCCATATAGAAAATAGGGATATTATCAGGTTCAGCAGGAAAGGTCAGTTGGTATTTCTGGTGAAGGATATAACCTATGATGTGTATTAAAGCTACATTTTATTTTCTACGGGTGTTTAGATGTCAAATATGAGTCATATTGTGAAAGTAATCAAGAATCATTTGAGCTTCATCGAATTGAGTATTTGACATTATAAGGTAAGTGATAATAGAAAGGAGTGGGGTCATATTAACCCGATCTCTAGCTTTGGGTATAATAGAGGTATAAAGTACATGCTGGATTATACAAGCATTTTTATTTAAGGTTTGGAGTAGTTGGTATTGAAAGTTTGATAGGGATGTTAAGCCATTATGAACTAGTCCCGATGCTAACAAAGAGGGGGGTGAATTGGTAATTTTAAAAATTTTAGGCAAACGATGATTTAGAAAATCTTTTTGAATGTTTTAAACAGTTCACAATTATATGATGATGTGCAGATGTTCAACGATAACAAAATAATGATCATAATCATAGAATCATAAATAGTAAAGTAAGTGCAAAAAATAATCAGAAAGAACACTCTAGATTTTATAGTAGTTCGGTCAACTTTACCTACGTCCACTCCCCGGAGCCTCTCCTCCGGGTATTGCACTAATACTAAGTGACTCTCCTTTTGCTCCCACAGCAAGGCGGAGAAGCCTGAACAAAAACTCCTTTCCACCAACCCGGTGAGGCAGAGAACCTGAACTCCTTTCGCTTCCTCCTCAAGCAGGCAGAGAACCTAGACTCCTTTCACTTCCTCTTAAAGTAGGTAGAGAACCTGGACACCTTTCGCTTCCTCCTGAAGCAGGTAGAGAACCCGGATCTTCTTGCGAATGATCCTCCCACAGAGACACCGACAAGATAAGAGATGACGACTTAGATCCTTGCTTGGAGCAACCTTTGTGAATCCCTCACAAACTTCCCCTCATAAGATCCTCTCTCTCTCCCAAGCTCTCTCTCTCTCTCTCTCTCTCTCTCTCTCTCTCTCGCTCTCTTGGTTTTCTCTTAAAAGGAAAGTGGTAAAAGATTTTTCTTGTTGGAAGAAAAAGATCTTAAATAGGAGGGCTCAAAAATTGCCCTAAATCTCAACTGGTCAATAAAGATCATCCAGGACGATCAGTCGATCATCCTGTGTGATCAGTACAAAATCACATGTATCAGCTTGGACAATCTAGTTCCTCTGGATAATTAGTAGACAAAATTTGTTCAGATCGTCCGGGATGATTAGTGTAAATTAGGAATTTCATCTAGAAGACAGCTCTGGTCATCCAGGGGAACTTGTACTGGATGATCTCAAAATGAATTGATCGTTCGGGATGATATGAGGATCATCTCGTACGATTAGTTCAAAATTACCCAAAATTGTCTAGTACATAGTTCTGGACATACTGGTAAAAGGCACTGGATGATCAAGATTCTTAACATACCGTCCCGTACGATCGCAAACTGGATGATCAAGATTCTTAACATACCGTCCCGTACGATCTTGCGATCGTCCAGGATGATATGATCAAATCTATCAAACCTTAATTACTTTCCTTAATCACTAGACTAATTTAGGCATGATTGTAAAGGATCATCCAGGATGATACACGTATCGTCTGGGACGATCAGACCAAATCTCTAAAAATAAAAACTTGCCTAACTTGATCTAGCGGATGAGAATTTTTTATTTGAGCTTATCATCTTATACGATGGGTCATCGTCCAGGATGATCTACTTAATCAAACCGACTTAACATGGTCTCCCTAAGTAAGGTTTCTATTTTTATTGGATCATCCAAGATGATATGAATATCATCCAGGATGATATGAACAAAAATTGAAAATAGAAACTCTAACTCACTAAAACTATCCCTCTGAGTGTGTGTGTGTGCAAGGATATTTAGCTAGGGGATAAATTACATTACATTTGACTCAAGAAAGACAAAAAATATAATTAGTCCTAAACTATATACAGACCGACTCAATCTTAAGCTGACTTGGATTGCACTTGATATTGTGGACCTGAAATGGTTAGCGAAGCAAAACAGAACAGAGACATGTTTGTTATCATCAAAACTATACTCCTTGAATTTAGATTTGCAATAATCTCCACCTTTTTGATGATGGCAAAAATTTGTTAGGAAATACAAGTTTAGTAATTAAACATTGATATTTTAAAGAAAATATCTAAACATTGATAAGCCTAGGAATTACAACGATCCAGAAATATAAGAACGAGAACACAACAACAACTACTACTCCCCCTTTTGACATCTCAAAAAGGGAAAAATAATAGAAAAATACATAAAAATAATAATACAAAATAAACATAAGGAAAAGAACATAAGTAAAATAGACTAGTATGAAGGTGGGTCCTAATCAGATGGAGGAGGAGGTGGTGGCTGAAAGTAGCCATGGATGGCTACAAATTGTGCTCCAAACCAGGCAATATCCTGGTCGTGTTGCTGTTGCTGCTGTGCAGTATAATCATTGAAGCACCTCAAATCTACATAGTTTTGTTGCACCTGGGCAGCCACATAGGAATCAAAATGGGCCTCCCATTGGTCGAATCGCTGCACCAGATGATCGAAGGGTGATGCAATATGAAGAGGAGCAGGTGCATCAGGTGCAGCCGGTACAGGAATAGCTTCTTCCTCTTCCTCCTCAACATCCGCGGCGGGCTCCGGATGAAGTCGGGTACTATGAAGGACACGGAAGGAGGTATTTGTGTAGTAGAAAGGAGGGACATTGGCAGGAACCAGGTTCGACTCAAGTGCATATGCAATGAGGTGGCCTAGGGCTATATTTGGGCGTCTCCTGTGGCCCGGATCCCTAATGCTAGTGAGATGTTCGATATAGAAAAAAAAGGAGATCAGTAGTATTGAACTCTCAGTGGGCCATGATGTACTAGGTAGTCAGGGAAAGTAAAGGTGTGATGTGAATGCGGTCCCCATCCTTAGGGATGATTGAGGAATGAAGGACATATTGAATTGTACGAGCATCCATAAATAGGGAAGAACATGCGTTATCGTGGTAGAGGATATTGGTATTTCTAAGGAAATGATTGGCGACACTCCAATCAAAATCAGGATCAGAAACTATAGTGTGGAGCTTATTTCCAGTGATTGAAAGTTGGAGGATATTGTGAAAATCTTGTGTGGTCAATTCTACATGTCTCTGATTTACAAAGGAGTGCAGTGCAAAGATATTAGAGGCGATGCGAAGATTGGAAAAAAATGTTGCAAATCTGGTTTTGATGTTGACAAACATGTTTCTATTGTGTTTTACTTGGCTAACTCATTTTAGGCACAAAAGATCACGAGCAACTCAAGCCAACTCAAGATCGGGTCCAAGTGTGTCTAAGTGTACTATTTTCTTTTTCTTGAGTCAATTGTAATGTAACTGATCCCCTAGCTAAGTAACCTTGCACACACACACTCAGGGGGAGAGCTTTAGTGAATTAGAGTTTCTATTCAAGTTTTTGTTCAGATCGTCCTGGATAATAGCCATATCGTCCTGGACAATCAAGTAAAAACAAAAACCCTAATTAGGGTGACCAAGTTAAGTGTATCTGATTAAGCAGATCATCCTGGATGATCGTTGCATCGTACAGGATGATATGCTCAAATCAGAAATTCTCAACCGCCAGATCAAGTTAGGCAAGTTTTTATTTTAAGATATTTGGTCTGATCGTCCCGGATGATACGTGTATGAAACAACTGATTTTAAATCGATTATACAGGATGATATATAGATCGTACTAGATGATCTAGGCCAATCAGTTGAGATTTAGAGCAAATTTTAAGCCCTCCTATAAAAGATATTTTTCTTCCAACAAGAAAAATCATTTGCCACTTTCCTTTCCAGAGAAACCCTAGAGAGAGAGAGAGTTTGGGAGAGAGAGAGAGAGGATCTTATGAGGGGGAGTTCGTGAGGGGTTCACGAAGGTTGCTCCAAGTAAGGATCAGAGTTTTCTTCTCCGCTCGTCGTCTTTCATCGTGTTGGTGTTTCTTAGGAGAGGATCGTCGGCAAGAAGATCTGAGGTGTTCTCTGCCTGCTTCAGGAGGAAGCAAAAGGAGGTTGGGTTCTCTGCCTCACCGTGTGGTGGAAAGGAGGTTCTTGTACAGACTTCTCCGCCTTGCTGTGGGAGCAAAAGGAGAGACACTTTGAGTTAGTGCAATACCCGGAGGGGAGGCTCCGGGGAGTGGACGTAGGTCAAGTTGATCGAACCACTATAATATCCGGTGTGTTCATTCTGATTACTTTCTGCACTTTTATTTTTCTGTGATTAACTGCTTTGGTTAAATTGTGTTCGATCTTTTCGTTTGATTGTTTTATTCATTTCCGCTGCATATTAAAGTAAAGATTTTCATTGTTGCTCTTGAATTTTTAAATAACCAATTCACCCCCCCTCTTGGTTAGCCTCGGGACTAGTTCATCTGGGCTTAATATCCCTATCGAACGTTCAAGTGGTATCAGAGCAGGATTCAAAATTTAAGTTTAAAAACATTTGAATTTGATCCATGGCTAACTTTAGTAATCGTAATACTGCTGAAGGTTATTCAATTATATGACCGCCATTGTTTGATAATATTCCTTTTGACTTTTGGAAAACTCATATGTCCACTTTTCTTCAATCAATTGATTATCGCATGTGGATGCTAGTTAAGGATGGATATGAACCACCTTTTAGATTGATTAACAATGTGAAAACTGAACTACCCTTTGCTGACTGGACTTTTGATGATCATGATTTAGCACAATTGAATGCCAAATGCTGTAATTATTTTTTCTGTGCTTTAAAATATGAGGATTACATGCGTGTCTCTACATGTACAACTGTTAAGGAAATCTGGGATAGATTGTGCATCACGTATGAAGGTACAACTGAAGTCAAACAGTCTAGATTAAATATTTTGCTTCATGACTATGAACTATTTCGCATGAAACCTACTGAAATCATTTCTAAAATGAATACTAGATTCACTCAAATCGTAACTTCTTTGTATGCCTTAGGTAGAGAACTTACAAACTACGAAAGAGTGAATAAAATACTTAGATGTTTGCCTTCTTCATATGATGCTAAGATAACTGCAATCACTAAATATAAAGATTTGAATACTTACTCTATTGATAGCTTACTTGGATCACTCATTGCTTACGGGCAAGGGGTGAACAAAAGACAGCTTGATGCAGGTGAGAGGAAGAAGGAGAAAACAGTGGCACTGAAGGCCAATGATAGTGATTCTTGCTCTTCCGGGTCAGATAGCGATGACATGGCCTTGATCACAAGGTAATTCAAAAGCTTTCTAAGGAAGAAACATAAGAACTTTCAAAAGTGGAACAAGGGTAAGTCCAACAAAAATTTTAAGGGTTCATCTGATACTGTCTGTTTTGAATGTAGGAAGCCTGGACACATTAAGGCTGATTATCCTACACTTAAAGCTCATCCAAGCAAGGAGAAGGGTGAGGAGAAACACAAGTTCAGAAAGGACAAGAAGCGGATTCAGAAGGCATTCTGGGCAAACTCTGCATCCGACTCCTCTGAGACTGAAGCTGAAGAGAAGGAAATAAATTTGTGTCTGATGGCTGATGATCACCCTGGTCAGTCGGACCAGGAAGAGGTATGTGAGCTTACTTACGATCAATTACTTGAAGTATCTGAAAAAATTCATGCATCGTATAGGAAGCTTAAGAAAACCCATGCTAGCTTGAAATTAGATTATTTGACTTTGCAAAAAGAGCATGTTTCTGTAGTTAAAGATCATTCCACACTTGACAATAATCACATATCTTTACTTGATGAGTTTGATGAATTGAACAAAAAATATTCTAATTTAGTTACTGTACATGATTCATTAAAAACCACTCATGTTGATTTGGAGAGAGCTTTTAAAGAATTATATACCATGGCATGTGAAGTGGAGAGTAGCAATGGTGCTTTAAAATTTGAAATTTTAAGTTTAAATAAAGAAAATGAATTTTTGAAAGTGAAAATCAGTGCTTTTTAGAAAAACCAAACACCTCCTACTTTTGCACAGTTTTATACACCTCCACCTTTTGTAGAATCAGATTTTAAATCATCAAGGCATGTTTCGTATAAACCTAGGAAGAGGCACTATCACTCACGTAGATTAGTTAACCTTTTTCCTGGTGTTAGATGTTATTCACGTGGCATGTTAGGATACATCTCTCACACCTGCACTATTCACCGTAGTACACATTGGGTGTGGAGGCCCAAACTATCTGTTTCACAGCACAGCACACATGCATTGCATTCTTCTTTTCATAAGAAGGAACCCAAACCTATTTGGGTTCCTAAAACTGACGTTTGATGATTTTGTTGGTATGCTCTCACACAAGACCTCGTGAGAGCATGTGGTACCTGGACAGCGGATGTTTAAGACACATGACTGGAGATGCAAATCATTTCATTTCGCTGGAGGCCAGGGCTGGAGGCAAGGTTACACTTGGAGATAACACCACCAGGAAGGTGGTAGGCTTATGTATAATTGGTGATTCAAAGAGTTTTATGATTGACAATATTTTGCTTGTAGATGGACTGAAACACAACTTGCTGAGCATCAGTCAACTTTGTGATAAAGGATACAGCATCAAATTCCTGCCCACTTACTGCATTTTAAGCTTAAATGACAAAGTTGTTTTGCAGGGACAAAGGATCAACAACGTCTACAAGCTGGATGTAAGTTGCATTAAAGCTGAAAATTCAATTTGCTTATAAATTGTTACTGATGAGTCTTGGTTGAGGCATAGAAGATTGTGTCATGCCAGTATGAAAACTCTTAGGAGAGTCACCCAAAAGGACTTAGTTAGAGGTTTGCCCAAGCTTAAGTTCACTAAGGACCACCTGTGTAATGCCTGTCAGTTAGAGAAGTAAGTCCAGTCCTCCTTTCACTCTGTTAAGGATATTAGCACCTCTAGACCTTTAGAAGTCCGTCACATGGATCTCTTTATACCCATTAGTAATGCCAGCTTAGGGGGGAGAGTCTATGGTTTTGTGATTGTAGATGACTACTCGAGGTTCACTTGGATTAAATTCTTGTCACATAAATCTGAGTTATTTGATGAGTTTAAGTCCTTCTCCACTTGGATTCAAAGGAAGTTAGGTTGTGAGATCCTGACTATTCATAGTGATCATGGTGGAGAGTTTGAGAATGTAAAATTTGGAAGTTTTTGTGAGGAGCAAGGGATTAGTCATAATTTTTCAGCTCCTAGGACCCCTCAGTAGAACGGGGTAGCTGAAAGGAAGAACATGACCTTAGTGGAAGCCGCTAGAGCCATGCTTGCTAAGTATTCACTTCGAAAATACTTTTGGGCTGAAGCGGTAAACACTGCCTGTTATGTGCTGAATAGGGTGAATGTGAGATCAAAACTGAATAAGACACCTTATGTGATCATTAAGGGTAGAACTCCAAACCTGTCCCACCTCCATGTCATTGGCTATAAGGTTTTCATTCTGAACAACGGGAAATCATCCTTAGGAAAGTTTGACCCCAAATCTGATGAAGGAGTGTTCTTAGGCTATTATAGTGTGGGGAAATCCTTTAGGGTGTTCAATAGAAGGACTTTGGTGGTGGAAGAGACAACTCATGTGGTGTTTGAAGAATTTGATCCTAAGGTGACTAGAGTTGAGGAAGAAGAAGAGGTAGAGGAGATTACCCAAGGGGTTGGAAATGCAAATCTGGAGGAGAGGGTAGAACCTCAAACCACACTGCCTAGAGATTGGAGATATTCTTCGAGTCATCCTAAAGAACTGATCTTAGGAGACCCTTCTGAAGGTGTTCGGACTAGGCATGGACTTAGGAAGGAAGTAAACCACTCTGCCTTTATCTCAATGACTGAACCCACCAACATCAATTAAGCCCTTTCAGATGAGTTTTGGATCTTTGCTATGTAGGAAGAATTGAATCAATTTGTAAGGAATGATGTTTGGGAGTTAGTAGAAAAACGTAGAAATCAAAGTATTATGGGAACCAAGTGGGTCTTTAAGAATAAGATGAATGATTCTGGTGTGGTGGTTAGAAATAAGGCAAGATTGGTGGCTAAGGGGTATAATCAGATTGAAGGGATTGATTTTGAGGAGACCTTTACCCCTGTAGCTAGATTGGAAGCCATTGGAGTGCTACTAGCCTTTGCTTGTTATAAGGGATTCAAGCTGTTTCAAATGGAAGTCAAGAGTGCCTTTTTAAATAGGATAATAAAAGAGGATATTTTTGTAGAAAAACCCCCAGGCTTTGAGAGTTCCCAATATCCAAATCATGTTTACAAATTAAAAAAGGCCTTATATGGATTGAAACAGGCACCTAGAGCTTGGTATGAGAGGCTTAGCACATTTCTATTAGAAAGAGAGTTTGTTAAGGGGAGCGTAGACACCACCCTTTTTCTGAGGAGAATAGGGGATGATTTACTCATTGCCCAGGTCTATGTTGATGATATAATCTTTAGATCTTCTGATAAATATTTATGTGATAAGTTTTCTAAAATAATGAGTAAGGAGTTTGAGATGAGTATGATGGGAGAATTATCCTATTTTTTGGGATTTAGCATAAGGCAATTGGATGACGGAACCTTTCTTAATCAAGCTAAATACACTAAGGACATTTTGAAGAAATATGAAATGGACAAAGCCAAGCCAATCAATACTCCCATGAGCTCCTCTGTTCAGTTAGATAAGGATTCAAGTGGAAAATCTATTGATCAGAATAAGTATAGAGGTATAATTGGATCACTGCTTTACCTGACTGCTAGCCGACCTGATATCATGTTTAGTGTCTGTCTTTACGCTAGGTATCAGGCTGATCCAAAAGAGTCCCACCTGACTGCTATTAAGAGAATTCTTAGATATCTTTTAGGGACCCCAAACCTAAGAATCTGGTACCCTAAGCACAGCACCTCTTTTGAGATCATTGGATATTCTGATTCTAACTTTGCAGGGTGTAGGGTGGATAGAAAGAGTACTTCTGGAACTTGTTAATTCATAGGACAGTCGTTAATCTCCTGGTCCAATAGAAAATAGAACTCAGTTGTACTTTCCACCGCTGAAGCTGAGTACATTGCCTTAGGGAGTTGTGCGGCCCAAGTTCTTTGGTTCAAGCAACAAGTCTTGGATTTGGCATTACCTGTGGGCACAATATCTGTTCTATGTGATAATACTAGTGTCATATGCATTTCTAAGAATCCAATCCAACATTTTAGAACCAAACACATTGATATAAGGCATCACTTCATTAGGGACCATGTTACGAAAGGAGATATTGAGCTACATCATGTAGCAACTGAAAATCAGCTGGCTGACATATTCACTAAACCACTGGCCTTTGACTCATTCAGCATTTTGAGGACCAGATTAGGAGTGATTGATATAAATGCTTGATTCTGATGATTGCTGATTTCTAATTTCTCTGGTTTTTATTCTGCTTCTGTTAGTTAGCTGTTTGATTTGATTATTTGCTTTCTGTTATTTTTAATCTACTGATTTCTATTTTAACTTTGGTGTTAGTTTTATTTGAGTATTTATTTTGATGTAATTATCTACCTGTCATTATTTACTGGTTCATCTCTATTAGTTACTATTTTATGGTTTTCAAAATCCGATCACTGCTCGCTACTTCTGATAAACTGGATTTCTCACTGAAAGTTTTACCTTATTTTTATTCTGAATTCTGAAGCTGGTAAGCAGTGATTGATTCCACTAAATCTGTTAAAGGGAAGAAACATTGATGATTGTTTCTCTTCCTCTAACTCCTTTGCTGGTGTAGTGTTTCTTTTGGATGAATATCCTCTTCAAAATTAAAATTTTAGTTTTTGAAATAATGATTTATTTTATCTTCGTACAATAATTTACCTCATATCAATAGTGCTTTCAAAGTCTTGAGTCATTATTTTGATTTTCTAAACCAAGTGATTGCACCTATCATATGACATCTGGTTTTTGTTTTGTGAATTACTCTTCCTTATTGTGGAGAGCATCTCCTATGTTTGGAAGGTAATTTTACAGCTGAGATCCTTTAATGATTTTGAGAGAGAGAAAGCTTACAAAAGATGCTCAGTGTGCCAAATAAATTGAAAAAGAGGCACAAAATGAGCCCAAAGCTGAAAAGATGCGAAATGTCGCCAAACTAAAAGATACATAAAGTGTATCAAAAATCAAAAGATGCGCAAAGCCCCAAACAAATTGAAAAAGAGGCACAAAATGAGCCCAAACCAAGCTTTCTTCCCTTTCAGATCGTTAAATATCTTAGAAAAATCCATGCGCCACTTAATATTTTCAAAAGCTTGAGTTTGAAAATCCTGATTTCTGATTTTTTATTTTGTAACACTATTATATCAGATATTTTTCTAGAACAAGGCTTGAAATGATCTCTTTTCGAATCTAATTTCTTTTCTTCTGAATTGGATTTTTGTTTTGAAAGAGATTTGCATCGATAAGGTGCCCGAGGTGGGAGTTACGAAAGTCAATTTTTCCAACTTTTTTTGGATTTCAGTGCTGTCAATTATCTTATTGGTTTTTGGATCTAAAATTAAGGAAAAAATTTTGATTTACTGGAGCAGCTTGATCAAAAAAAAAATCGTTGCTTTTGTGTTCTTAGTTCACATTTTATTTCATTTGGTTTTGTTTTTTTATTTTACTGTTTGTACTGATGTTTCAGAGTTTCTGTTTACCCTCCTCCTTTTTGTGATGTCAAAAGGGGGAGTCAGTTATAGTAGTTTCTGTACTTGTTATATTTTTGTAGTTGTGTTTCCTGTATTACTTTGGTTGTTAAATGAAAATTGAAAAAATTTGTTTTTTGATCTCCTAGTTATTTTATTTTTTAAACTACTGCACAAATATTTGCCATCATCAAAAATGGGGAGATTGTTGCAAATCTAGTTTTGATGATGACAAACATGTTTCTATTGTGTTTTACTTGGCTAACCCGTTTCAGGCACAAAAGATCACGACCAACTCAAGCCAACTCAAGATCGGGTCCAAGTGTGTCTAAGTGTACTATTTTCTTTTTCTTGAGTCAATTGTAATGTAACTGATCCCCTAGCTAAGTAACCTTGCACACACACACTCAGGGGGAGAGCTTGAGTGAATTAGAGTTTCTGTTCAAGTTTTTGTTCAGATCGTCCTGGACGATAGTCACATCATCCTGGACGATCAAGTAAAAATAGAAACCCTAATTAGGGTGACCAAGTTAAGTATGTCTGATTAAGCAGATTATCTTGGACGATCGTTGCATCATACATGACGATATGCTCAAATCAGAAATTCTCAGCCGCCAGATCAAGTTAGTCAAGTTTTTATTTTAAGATATTTAGTATGATTGTCCCAGACGATACGTGTATCATCCTGGACGATACAGTACAATCATGCCTAAATTAATCTGGTAATTAAGGAAAATAATTAATATTTGATTGATATAATCATATCATCCTGGACGATCGTAGGATCGTCCTGGACGATCAGGTTCGTATAGTGTGTTTCTGTTGTACGACCTGAACTGTGCTCAGGATAATTTTGGTACTTTTTGAAATAATCGTACAGGACGATACGCGTATCGTCCTGGACGATCAAGTCATTTTTTGGTCGTCCAGCACAGTTTGCTCTGGATGACCCAAACTATCTTCTGGACGATATTCCTGAATTTACACTAATCGTATCGGATGATAGCAGAATCGTACGGGACGATCAGAATAACTTTTTCCACTGATCGTCAAGAAGAACCAGATCGTCCAGGCTGAAACAGCTGATTTTGAACTGATCATATAGGATGATATATAGATCATCCTGGATGATCTAGGCTAACCAGTTGAGATTTAGGGCAAATTTTGAGCCCTTCTATAAAAGATATTTTTCTTCCAACAAGAAAAATCTTTTGCCACTTTCCTTTCCTGAGAAACCCCCAGAGAGAGAGAGAGAGAGTTTGGGGGAGAGAGAGAGGATCTTGTGAGGGGGAGTTCGTGAGGGGTTCATGAAGGTTACTCCAAGCAAGGATCAGAGTCTTCTTCTCCGCTCGTTGTCTTTCATCGTGTTGGTGTTCTTTGGGAGAGGATCGTCGGCAAGAAGATCCGAAGTTCTCTGCTTGCTTCAGGAGGAAGGAAAAGGAGGCTGGGTTCTTTGCCTCACCATGTGGTGGAAAGGAGGTTCTTGTACATGCTTCTCTGCCTTGCTGTGGGAGCAAAAGGAGAGACACTTTGAGTTAGTGCAATACTCGGAGGGGAGGCTCCGGGGAGTGGACGTAGGTCAAGTTAACCGAACCACTATAAAATCTGGTGTGTTCATTCTGATTACTTTCTGCACTTTTGTTTTTCTGTGATTAACTGTTTGGGTTAAATTGTGTTCGATATTTTTGTTTGATTATTTTATTCATTTTCGCTGCATATTAAAGAAAAGATTTTCACTGTTGCTCTCAAATTTTTAAATAACCAATTCACCCCCCCCCCCCCTCTTGGTAAGCTTCAGGACTAGTTCATCAGGGCTTAACATCCCTATCGAACTTTCAAAAAAGACCCTAAGAAGTTTAGTGCTAAAGGGGAAGGCCAGGGTGAGAATGAAAATAAGGGAGGTATGAGCAAACAGATCCAGTACTGGGTAGGTAAGAGTGTGGGGGTTGACGATCTTTGATTGAGTGATTCCAACTTCAAGGTAACACTGGAAGGCAGCCTGATCGGTTGCGTTGGGAAAGTGAAGACTGATATTTCCCTGGGATGAACATGCACCGTGATGCCTTGATATTTTTCCACAATCCATGAGGAACAAAATGCAAGTGAGGAGAGGGAAGAGTGGAGTGAAAATTTTGGTGAAGAGGGGCTGTTTATAAAGAAAAAATGGATTGATCGTCTAGGATGGTCGCAGGATGGTCTAGAACGATATGTGCAATAATGACGACCTGGACGATTTGTCAAAAAGGAGGTCCGATCATCCAGGATAATCAGATATCGTCCAGGATGATTAGACACAGATGATCATCCTGAGGAGTCCATCTGGACGACCGTTAATGAAAAGTATCATCCAGGATGATGAGGTGGATCATCTGGGATGATATGTAATAATAGCATCGGATGGGCCAAATTTGAATTATCCAGTTACAGACACGTGGATTGTCCAGGATGATAAGGTAGATCGTCTAGGATGATCACCAATAATTGGTGCAGATCAGCCGTTGGATCAAGTGGGGATGATTTAAATAGATCATCCAGGATGATGAATGGATCGTCCAGGATGAAAAGGATTGTCCAGGATGATGTAGGGATCATCCAGGACAATGTGAAGAAAAAGTGAAAAAGATGAAGGATGGAGAGGAAAGATCAGGGATCCCAAAAAACATAAAAAAAAGAAAAAAATCCAAAAATCAAATCAAATAAAAAATAGAAATGAGAAAAATAAAAGTGAAGACAATAATTTTTTTTATCAGCTTTAGTAAAACAGAATTTTCCCTGATTTTTAATTTAAAAGCCAACAAGAAGAAAATCGACAATGCTGAAATCCAAAAAAGTTGGAAAATTAACTTTATAACTCCTACCTCGGACACCATACATGTTCAAATTCTTTTCAAACAAAAGTCTAATTCAGAAGAAAAGAAATTAGATTCAAAAAGAGATTCTTTCAAGCCTCATTCCAGAAAAATATATGACATAATAGTATTACGAAGGAATCAGAAATCATGATTTTTCGTCTCAAGCTTTTGAAAATATTGAGTGGTGCATAGATTTTTCTAAGGCATTTAAAGATCTGAAAGGGAAGAAAGCTTTTTTCTTTGTGGGCTCATTTTATGCCTCTTTTTCAATTTGTTTGGCGCTTTAAGGATCTTTTAATTTTTGATAAACTTTATGTATCTTTCTAATTTGGTGACATTGAGCATCTTTTCAGCTTTGGGCTCATTTTGTGCCTCTTTTTCAATTTGTTTGTCAATTTGCACATCTTTTGTTAGCTTTCTTCCTTTCATAATCGTTAAAGAATCTTAACTTGAAATTACTTTCCAGACATAAGAGATGATAAAACTCACTCTCTATAGTAAGGAAGAGTAATTCATAAAATAAAAACCATAGATCATATGATAACTGTAATCACTTAATTAAGAAAAATATAACAGTGATTCAAAGCTTTGAAAATACTATTCATATGAGGTAGATTACTGTAGGAAGATAAAATAGATCTCTATTTCAAAAACTAACTTTTTAATTTTGAAGAAGATTTTTATCCAAAAGAAATAATAGACCATTAAAGGAGTTAGAGGAAGAGAAACAATCATCAACATTTCTTCCCTTTAACAGATCCAGAGGAGTCAATCATTGTTTATGAGCTTCCAAACAAAAACCAAGAAAAACTCTCAGTTAGAAATTCAGTTTATCAGTAGTAGTGAGCAGTGATCTAATTCTTATAAGAGTAAACAATAACTAAAAGAAAACATGAATAATAAAGGACATATTAAAATTAATAAATGAAAATTGACAAATGAAATCAACAGGAAGTAATCAAATGTAATAAGCAAATCAAACAGCAGAAATCAGCAGGAAAAGAAAAAAATTCTTAAGTGAAATAGTCAATCAAATCAAACAGAAGCTAAAAGCAAAATGAAAAAATAGAAAAATTAGAAACTAGTAATCATCAGATTCATGCATTTATGTCAATCACACCCAATCTAGTCCTCAAAATGCTGAATGAGTCAAAGGCCAGTGGTTTAGTAAAGATGTCAGCTAGTTGATTTTCAGTTGCTGCGTGATATAGCTCAATGTCTCTTTTTGTAACATGGTCCCTAATGAAGTGATGACTTATGTCAATGTGTTTGGTTCTTGAATGTTGGATAGGATTCTTAGAAATACAGATGGCACTAGAATTATCACATAGAATTAAAATTGTGCCAACAAGTAAGCCTAAATCCAAAACTTGTTGCTTCAACCAAAGGGCTTGGGCCACACAACTTCCTAAGTTAATGTACTCAGCTTCAGCAATGGAAAGTGCAACTGAGTTCTATTTTCTACTGAACCTGGAGACTAAAGACTGTCTTATGAATTGGCGAGTTCCAGAAGTGCTCTTTCTATCCACCCTACACCCTACAAAGTTAGAATCAGAATATCCAATAATCTCAAAAGAAGTGTTGTTCCTAAGATACCAGATTCCTAGGTTTGGGGTTCCTAAAAGATAACTAAGGATTCTCTTAACTGCAGTCAGGTGGGACTCTTTAGGATCAGCTTGAAAACTATCACAAAGATAAACACTAAATATAATATCAGGTCAGCTAGCAGTCAGGTAAAGCATTGATCCAATTATTCCCCTAAACTTCTTTTGATCAATAGATTTCCCATTTGAATCCTTATCTAACCGAATAATGGAACTCATGGGAGTGTTGATTGGCTTAGCTTTATTCATTTCATATTTCTTCAAGATGTCCTTAGTGTATTTTGATTGATTCAGAAAGGTTCCATCATCCATTTTCCTTATACTAAACTCCAAAAAGTAGGACAATTCTCCCATCATACTCATCTCAAACTCCTTACTCATTGTCTTTGAAAAATCATCACATAAATTTTTATCAGAAGATCCAAAAAGTATATCATCAACATAGATCTGGATAATGAGTAGATTATCTCCTATTTTTTTAAGGAAAAGGGTGGTGTCTACGCTCCCCTTAACAAACTCTCTTTCTAGTAGGAACGTACTAAGCCTCTCATACCAAGCTCTGGGTGCCTGTTTCAATCCATAGATGGCATTTTTTAATCTGTAGACATGATTTAGATATTGGGAACTCTCAAAACTTGAGGGTTGCTCTATAAAGACATCCACTTTTATTACCCCATTTAAAAAGGCACTCTTGACATCCATTCGAAACAGCTTAAATCCCTTATAACAGGCAAAGGCTAGTAGCACCCTAATAACTTCCAATCTAGCTACAAGTGAAAAGGTCTCCTCAAAATTATCCCTTTAATTTGATTGTACCCCTTAGCCACCAATCTTGTCTTATTCCAAACCACCACACCAGAATCATTCATCTTATTCTTAAAGACCTACTTGGTTCTCACTACACTTTAATTCCTAAGTCTTTCTACTAACTCCCAAACACCGTTCCTTACAAATTGATTCATATCCTCTTACATAGCTAAGATCCAAAACTCATTAGAAAATGCTTGATTGATGTTGGTGGGTTCAATCATTGAGATAAAGACAGAATGGTTTAATTCCTTCCTAAGTCCATGCCTAGTTCTAACACCTTCAGAAGGATCTCCTAATATCAGTTCTTTAGGATGACTTGAAGAATATCTCTATTCTCTAGACAAAGTGTTTTGAGGCTCTACCCTTTCCTCCAGATTTTCATTTTAAACTCCTTGGGTAATCTCTCCTACATCTTCTTCTTCCTCAACTCTAGTCTCCTTAGGATCAGATTCATCAAACACCACATGAGTTGTCTCCTCCACCAACGAATTCCTCTTATTAAATACCCTAAAGGATTTCTCTACACTAGAATAGCCTAAGAACACTCCTTCATCAGATTTGGGGTTAAATTTTCCTAAGAATGTTTTCCCATTATTCAAAATGAAAACCTTAGCGCTAAAGACATGGAGGTGGGACAGGTTTGGAGTTCTACCTTTAATGATCTCATAAGGTGTCTTATTCAGATTTGATCTAACATTCACCCTATTCAGCACATAACAGGTACTGTTTACCGCTTCAGCCCAAAAGTATTTTACATGTGAATACTCAGCAAGCATGGCTCTAGCAGCTTCCACAAAGGTTCCGTTCTTTCTTTCAGCTACCCCGTTCTACTGAGGGGTCCTAGGAGCTAAAAAGTTATGGCTAATCCCTTGATCGTCACAGAAGGTTCCAAATTACTCATTTTTAAACATCCCACCATGATCACTATGAATGATAACAATCTCGTATCCTAACTTCTTCTGAATCCAAGTGGAGAAAGATTTAAATTCATCAAATGACTCAGATTTATGTGACAAAAATTTAATCCAAGTGAACCTCGAATAATCATCAACAATCACAAATCCATAGACTCCCACCCTAAGTTGGCAGTGCTAATGGGTCTAAACAAATTCATGTGAAGGACTTTTAAAGGTCTAGAGGTGTTGATGTCCTTACTTGAGTGGAAAGAGGAGTGGACTTGATTCCCTAATTGACAGGCATCACACAGGTGGTCCTTAGTGAACTTAAGCTTGGGGACACCTCTAACTAAGTCCTTTTGGGTGACTCTCCTAAGGGTTTTCATACTGGCATGACATAATCTTCTGTGCCACAACTAAGACTCATCAGTAGTAGTTTTAAAGCAAATTGAAACAGCAGTTTTAAAGCAGCTTACATCCAGCATGTAGATATTATTGATCCTTTGTCCCTGTAAAATAATTTTATCATTTAAGCTTATAATGCAGCAAGTGGGCAGGAATTTGATGTTGTATCCTTTGTCACAGAGTTAACTTATGCTCAATAATTTGTGTTTCAATTTATCTACAAGCAAAATATTGTAAATAATAAAAAATTTTGAATCACCAATTATACCTGCTCCTATCACCCTACTAGTGGTGTTGTCTCCAAGTGTAACCTTGCCTCCAACTCTGGTCTTCAGCGAAATAAACTGATTTGCATCTCCTGTCATATGTCTTGAACATCCACTGTCCAGGTACCACATGCTCCCACGAGGCCTTTTGTGAGAGCACACCTACAAAATCATCAAACGTTAATTTTAGCAACCCAAATAGGTTTGGGCTCCTTCTTATGAAAAGAAGAATGCAATGCATGTGTGCTGTGCTGTGAATCATGCAATTTGGGTATCCACACCCAATATGTACTATGGTGAATAGTGTTAGTGTGGGAGATGTATCCTAACATGCCACAAGAAAAATATCTAACGCCAAGAAAAGGGTTAACTAATCCACATGAGTGATAGTGTCTCTTCTTAGGTTTGAATGAAACATGCTTTGATAATTTTGAATTAGATTCTTCAAATGGTAGAGGTGCATAAAACTGTGCAAAAGTAGGGGGTGTCTCATTTTTCTCAAAAGCACTAATTTTTAGTTTTAGAAATTCATTTTCCTTCTTGAGACTTGCAATTTCAAACTTCAAATAATGCTAATCACTAGCTAAGTTACATGTCATGGTGTCTATTTCTTTATAAGTTTTTTCTAAGTCAACATGTGATGTTTTCATTGATTCATGCTCAATAATTAGTTCATAATGCTTTTTGTTTAATTCATTAAATTCATCAAGTAAAGGTATGTGATTGCTATCAAGTGTAAAATGATCTTTAACCACATCATCATGCTCTTTTTGCAAATTCAAGAAATCCAATTTTAGACTGGCATGTGTTTTCTTAAGTTTCCTATACGATGAATGAATTTTTTTGGAAACATCTAGTAATTAATTATAGGTTAGCTCATATACCTCTTCTTGATCAGATTGACCAGGATGATCATCAACCATCAGACACAAGTTAGTAGTCTCCTCTTCAGCTTCAGTCTCAGAGGAGTTAGATGAAGAATCTACCCAGAACGCCTTTTAAATCAACTTCTTATCCTTCCTGAACTTGGGTTTCTCCTTACCCTTATCCTTGCTTGGGTGAGCTTTAAGTGTAGGATAATCAACCTTTATATGTCCAGGCATCCTGCATTCAAAGCAAATAGTATCAGATGAACCTTTAAAAATTTTGCTACTCTTACCTTTGCTCAATTTCTAAAAGTTCTTATGTTTCTTTCTTAGAAAGCTTTTGAATTGTCTAGTGATTAAGGCAACATCATCGCTATCAGACTCGAAAGAGTTAGTATTAGTATCGTTGGCCTTCAGTGCCACAGTTTTCTCTTTCTTTTTCTCACCTGCATCAAGCTGTCTTCGGTTCACCCCTTGCTCGTAAATAATGAGTGATCCAAGTAAGTTATCAATAGAATAGGCATTCAAATCTTTAGATTCAGTGATCATAGTTATCTTGGCATCATAGGAAGAAGGCAAACATCTCAAAATCTTGTTAACTTTCTCATAATATGTAAGCTCTCTTCCTAAGGCATGCAGGGAGGTGACAATTTGAGTGAACCTAGTATATATTTCAGAAATTGATTCACTAGATTTTATGTGAAAGAGTTTATAGTCATGAAGCAAGATGTTCAATCTAGATTGCTTAACTTCAGATGTACCTTCATAAGTAATGTATAATCTATCCCAGATTTCTTTACCAGTTGTACAAGTGGAAACACGTATGTAATCTTCAGATTTTAAAGCACAGAAAAAAATAGTTCAAACATTTTACATTCAGTTGTGTTAAAACACGATCATCAAATGTCCAATCAGTGAAAGGCACTTCAGTTTTAACATTATTAACCATTCTAAAAAGTGTTTCATAGCCATCCTTAATAAGCATCCACATGCGATAATTAATTGATTATAAAAGGTGGATATGTGAGTTTTCCAAAATGAAAAGGTATGTTATCAAATAAAGGTGGTCATGTAATTGAATAATCTTCAGCAGTATAATGATTACCAAAGTTAGCCATGGATCAAAATTCAAAAGTTTTTAAACTTAATTTTTGAATCCCACTCTGATACCACTTTAAAGTTCGATAGGCATGTAAAGCCCTTATAAACTAGTCTCGAGGTTAACCAAGAGAGGGGTGAATTGGTAGTTTTAAAAATTCATCGGCAAACAATGATTTAGAAAATCTTTTTGAATGTTTTAAATAGTTCACAATTATGCGATGATGTGCAGATGTTCAGCGATAATAAAATAATGATCATAATCACACAATCATAAACAGTAAAGTAAGTGCAAAAAATAATCAAAAAGAATACACCAGATTTTATAGTGGTTCGGTCAACTTAACCTACGTCCACTCCCTGGAGCCAAGGTAAGTAGGAATTGAAGACTAGTGGAGGAGAAGAGGCTCATCATCTCGAAGTTAAGTTCAGGCTGGTTTAGTATTCGAGAGGGTGTGATTTTGGCCTCTTTTTATTTATAATAAACATCTTCATCCACGATAGAGAGGAAAAGATCATCAAAATGGTAAGAGGGGGAGGAGCTTCCCTGAGTCATTATGCCTCAGTTGCTTCCACTGGCCATTAAATAGTGAGATTTAGAGAGTTGGATTGTGAAAGAGGTTGAGTGAAGTGAACCATTCAAACCCTCCAATTTATAAATTTTTGGCTATTCATATAGTATGATTAGGTAGTTAATTCATCTGGATGACCTATAAAAAAAAGAGTTCAAATTATATAGTACGATCAGTATCATACTAAATGATCTTAAAAAGTTTTGTTCAACCCGAGGGGTCATTTATGTTACAAATATGGATTCAAGGATCATAATTTTGATGATAACAAATATTTTTATTTCTCTTATAATGTAATAAAGTGGATCTGATTATAGTTGCCCTGCCTACTCACTTTTCAAGTCCACCAGATCAAGTGCAATTCAAGCAAGCTCAAGATTGGGTAGATTATGACTGAGTCAATTTCTGAATTGCAATGTTTTTTTACCTTTTCTTGAGTCAAATGTAATAAAGTGGATCATGATGCTAAGTAACCTTGCACACACACACTGAGGGGGATAAATTTAGTGAGTTAAGACTTTTTTCTATTTTTAATCATATCGTACACGACGATCCGAATATCGTCCTGAACAATCAATTAAAAATAGAAACCCTAATTAGTGCATCTGGGATAAGTTATCCTGATTATGTAAATCATCCTGGATGATATTCTTAAATCAACAAAACTTAATCGCCAAACTTATTTAGGCAAGTTTTTTAAATTGAATTTATGTGTCTAATCGTACAAGATGATCCCACATCATCTTGGACGATTCATACCAATCATGCCTAAATTAGTCAAGAGATTAAGGAGAGTAGTTAAGGTTTGATTAATTGATCATATCATCCGAGATGATTACAGGATCATCCAGGACGATCAGTAAGAAAAACCTTAATTTTCTCCTGGATGTCCTGAACTATCTGCTGGATGATATGTTCTTTTTTGTACTAATCATACAGGATAATATCAACATTATCCTGGATGATCAGTTATATTTCAAGTCATCCTGACTCATCTACTGGGTGTCCCAAACTATTTAGTAGGCAATAATGTCTTTGTTGCAATCTAAGATCCCTAGCACTTGATTTTAATGATGGCAAATAATACTGACTGAATTAATATGTTAATCACTGAAAATATAAATGTTTATTTTTATCTGTGAGCACTAACATTTCAGGTAAGATATACATCTCTTAAGACTACTGGAGACTCAAGACTGGGTGGACTAGGATGTGCAAAAATTTGTACTTTTGTTATCTTTATTTTTTATTTATTGAGTCTGCCACAAAAGCATGTATGCAAAAGGGGTGACCAAGCACACACACACAGGGGGAGAGTTAAAATTTTTTTTAACTTAAATTTAAATATTTTAACAAACACCATACTGCATGATTTTTAATCGTACTATACGATATATCATTTTAACTCAGGCTTAACGACTAATTTTGGATGATTAGTTTTGTAATTAATTATACTATATGATCGTGATCGTAATGTACGATTTGTTTCAACCTGAAAACCCTAGCCACCAGGATAATTTAGGTAAGATTTTAAATTTGATTTTTTGAACTAATCATACTGTACGATAGATAAGTGTAGCCTTTGATTTCTATAGTTTCCCAGGCGAATATCCGCCGCTTGCCACAACCCTCACATACCTGACCGAGTCGACCAATAATTGGGGGAGAACCAACCTCATCTACACTTGGTAATCGAGGACCAATACGTCTCTAGAAAAAGTCTAACAACCATCCAAATATAAACTTATTGACACTGGAACCCAATGCATAGCGAATGTATTCAGGCCACAATGACCCTTGAGACTCCTGCTCTCCGACAGCATGAGTGGTTTGCAGTAGAATAGAGTTCCACGAAGCCAACTCCTCTGGGATTCTTTTGGAAGGAAGAGTTCCAAAACTTCATCATCAAGTGATTTCATTTCGTGGATACTTGAATCAGTCTATTATAAAAAATGCTTTTTCATTGTATATGACTGAAGTGAAGCCAAGCATAATTAGAGACTGCCACATCCCCTATCCTAGAGTAGAAGATGACTTTTCTTGAAACGCAATAGCACTTCAAAGTCAGACCATTTTCTTTTTTCTTTTCAATTCGTTGGTGAATGAGTTTGTGAGAACTAGTCTAGCTCATGTCTGTGGGATGAGGTTGCCCGGCTTGTAGAGGTCTCATAGGTATATTCAAGGTATAGCTTTTCTTACCTAAAACCCTTGTTTTGCCTAATATCTTACTTTAAGCCCTTGACTAATGACATAGTCGAGCTTCTTTTTATCGGGTGAGATATCTGCCTTCTATAAAATGATTCATGCTTTCGTCAGGGCTTCGGGAAATAACACTTAAAAGTTGGAGGATCGGGCGGGGAAAATGGGGTTCGAACCCGCGACTTCTGGCGTGACAAACCAGCACTCTAACCAACTGAGCTATTTCCCTATTTCGTCACTACTGTCGTACTACTCAAATCAAAGAAAAAAGTACCAAGAATGGCATTCTGTTATAAAGCTACTTATTGCTAGTGAAAAAGGAAACCAAATCAGTAGGTTACTTTTGAATTGACAGTAGTGATGAAAGGGAGAAATAGCTCAGTTGGTTAGAGTGCCGGTCTGTCACGCCAGAAGTCACGGGTTTGAACCCCATTTTCTCCGCCCGATCCTCCAACTTTTTCCTGTATATCAGTGCCAAACTATAGACAAAATGAAAGTCTCATAGAACACCCACTTCATAAGGAAATAATCCTACACAAAGTGAAATGAACCATAAAACTAAACAATATATCGACAAGCTCTAACCTAAAGTATATAACAAGTTGATAAGACTTGATATAATATGAGGAGAATCATGCCTTTACCACTATCAAAGTCAGACCTTTATCACAAGCCATATCATAAGATAACCTATCTATATAAACAATATCAGCAAGGGCTTGGCCATTGATCCAAGGATCCCAAAAGAATAGCCAAAAGGACAAATCCTTTTGGATGTGCAAACCCGGCTCTCACCAAACTGCAGTCTTTCAGGGCCTTCTCCACTAGAAAGAGCAGCTTAAAGAGAGAATTGAACTGCTGACACTTAGAGAACTGTTGACCTCATTTCTGTATGAGGTTAGTAGGACCAATCAAGACCTTAGGATCTTTCCAATCCTTAGGATCAATCTTGACTCTACGATTAATCTGATCCTAGATCAATCTAGTTTCAAATCAATCCTGATCTCAGATCAATCTAATTTCCAGACTATTCTAGATCCTAGGATCTTTCTTAGATTTCAGATCTTAGGATCATTCTAAACCTTAGGATCCTCCTAGAACCTAGATCCTAGGATTCTTCTAGATCCTAAGACTCTTCTAGACCCTGAACCCTAGGACCTATTCTAGATCCTAGGATTCTACCAGACTCTAGATCATATGATCTTCTTAGACCCTAGGATTTTTTCTAGACCCTAGGATTCTTCTAGATCCACTTAAAATCTTAGGATTATTCTAGCCCCTAGGATTCTTCATAGACTATATATCATATATCTACCTAGATCCTGAGATCATTCTAGACTCTAGATCCTAGGATTCCCAAATCCTAGGATTTTCCTAGAATCCAGACTGATGTGATATATCTTTAGAGACAACCCTCCAAATTTGAGCTCATTCTGAGGTCTCTAACCCCATAAACTGAATTGAAATCCAAATGCTGTAAAACCTTCAAATATTTACAGTTTATGCCACTGGACCTGCCACCCAGTGGATTTTGATCCTGGAGTTTTCTCCAAAGCTCCAAATCACTTCCAGACCCTTGATTATAACTCATTGAGTAATAAACTGTATTTTGTTGGACTCAATTTGACCCCCAGTTGACCAAGGGTCAAAATGACCAAAATACCCCTTAAGGGTTCAAATGCACTTTTCAAACCATATGACCTCCAAATTGTTTGGGACCACTTCCAACAATTTTGAAATATTAAACCAAACCAATTGAACCCAAAACCAGCCCATGGGTCAATCTGGTTGACCAAGTCAACTAGGTTGACCAAATAGGCCCTTTAAGGTCAAAACAGGTCATTTTGACCAAATGACCACCTCAGACATTGGGACCACTTCCATTGGTCTCCAAATATCATTTCAAATCTGTTGGGCCCGTTCCCTGACCCTGGACCCACCTGGTTGACCAAGTCAACTAAGGTTGACCTAAAGGCCCATTAAGGGCTCATTTGACCCAAATGACCTATTTGACCCTTAAAAACACATCTACTACACTCCATTTACCATTTGAAATTGATTCAGTCCAGACCCTGGCCCTGGGTCAACCTATTTTACAAGATCAACCTAGGTTGACCAATTTAAACCTTTAAGCCATTTAAATCCAATCAAGCTCTAGATCAATTTCAAACCCATTCAAACTTCTCTGACCACTTTTCTTAGTGATTCAGACTTAATTGGACCTTTGACCCAGTCAACTGTTGACCAAGTCAACTAAGACCCAAGTCTAGCTCAATTCCACCTATTTGGGTCAAATCAAATGACATGATCAAATCAATGCCTTCAAATCTTCAAACACATTTCATTTGATGCTTTAGATACCCTTGAGCGCATTTGAAATCAAGCCATGATTTATTTGACCAAGTCAAGTCATTTTGACTTGGTCAAACCCATTCAAAACCCCATATATTACCTAAGACTCCAGAACTCATGGCTTAACCTTCATTCCATCCAATATGTGGTACCACCTTGCATGCCACATCAGCTAATTTAACCCATTGACTGGTCAAACAGTCAATGGAGGGTCAAAGTAGCCTCCAAATTGTTTAAACCTTTGATTAAATCCATTAAACTCTAATATTATTTAACCCCAGCTGTTAAGACTCACTCTAGAACCTTCCTTGAGCTATTCTAAGCCCTTGGATCTTGATCAAACAACTCTCATCACTCCCGCATGCCAAGGTGGGGACCATGAGGCCTTTTCACCTCATGTGTCCTCTTGTCCTTTATTCCTCTGCTCCTAACCACCCTTTAGGACACATGTCAATCATCTAATACTTTAAACAACTGATCTTGGCCCTTGATTCAATCCAAGGATGTTTTGAATAAGGTAAAACATGATTTGAGCTATCATTCTCACTTGAATACTCTCTCACCTTTCAAACCCTCTCAGACCTGATACTTCTCTCGTTCGAGCTCCTCAAACCTCCCTCCACTCATTTCCAGCTCAACGATGTCAGTCAAGGCTCACCGGCGACCAGATTCCGGCGAGCAAAAGGATAAATTTGTACAACCCAAGTACTAGGCGATGGAAAGCTTTTCAGGTCTCGATTTCTGAAGAGGAATTAATCTTGGACAGACTACAAGTTCATAGACACCTTAAACACCAAAATCGGACGGTTAGATTTTTCTAAAACCCAAACCCTAACTCACATCACTTAGGTTTATTTAACTTTTGATTAAGCACATTTAAAAAAATTTAATCAATTCCACACAATTTCTGTTCATCAACTTAATCTACATTTAAAATTTTTCTTGATTTGGTTAACCGGATCAAACGGACGAGCTTGAAAATGAATTCTAGGGCTTTGGTTAAGCCAGCATGAATTGGGTGTCTTCAGAGCTGTTGATCTCAAGATCAATGGCTCTAATCGAGCTCTTCCGTGGTTCCTTCTAACTGCGCAGCTGATCCCACGTTTGAGATTTCAATCCGGCTCCATCTCAACCGTCAATCCGATCCTGCGCTTGATCCAACGGTGCCCGCCCTACGCTGACTGGATTAAGTAGACTTTGCGTGGGGCCCACCATGGTTTCAATCACGTGGCAATGATTACACGACGGCGCAATCATTGCCAATGATTGCCGCCGCCGCGCAACTTTGACCCACCTATCGGGAGCTGCCACGTGGCAATCAGCCGTCGCCAACCCTATTATATTAGTTATCTATATGTATATTTATATGTATATTTCAAAGCTATTTTAAAATTATATTTATTTAAATTATGAACATTGAGAGGTCCATTGAAATTTCAAATCTAGATTGAGCCTGATTGAATAGAATTTGTGGGGAAAGATGATTAATCAATAAATAATTATTTTGTTAATTATTCATTGATTAACCATTCATTTAATTAAGCTTTAAATTGATTTGCATAAGTAGATACACACACCACTTAGTTTTAGGGTTCTCCTAGATTTAGGGTTGGTTGTGAATGTGTTTGTATGCATTTATATGTTAAGTCAAGGGTCTAGAAACTTTGATTCAAACCTATCAAACTTAATGTCATTAAGGACAATAATTAAGGATTTATTTAGAAAATTTAGAATATTTACAATAATTAGGATTCACCTAGTATTGACTTGAAACTTTGATCATTTGAACATAGTGACACTCTCAGCCCTAGAAAAAATTCTCACTAAATTTTGAAGTCATTAAGCCCCTTAATTAATTTAATCAAAATTGACCCTTAATTAAGCCCTTAAACCTTCCAGAAATTATAATAAATCAAATTTTAATCCAAAAATTACACATAATATCTCAAACTAACCAGAATCAAATCCTTAATCAATGAAAAATAAAAGCCCCTTAACTGGACTTTAAAATCAAGCTTAATTTGATTTTAATTAAAATTTAATATTTAATTAATTTAATTAATAAAAAATAATTAAAAATTTCAAAAATTTTCCAAAAACTTGGAGATCACTCCTTATGTCATTCCTGACCTTTGGAGTTGATTTCAAGGAGTTTGGAGGTCATTTGGATTCAAACCATAAAAAGGGCTTTAATTAAACAATTTTTAAAAATTCAATAAATTGGCAAAACTTTGAAAATTCATAACTAATTCAAATAAATTCTATATTGAGCAAACTCAAAGGCATATGACTCATATTAAGGTCTAATATATATAAAAAATGTTAATTTTCCAGAAATCAATCAAATTTGAAAAAGTCAACTTTTGGTCAAACTCAGTTCAAAATCAAGTCAAAACTTCAAACCTTCATAATAAAATGTCGAAAAATCCAATTTCAGTGTACTTACTGTCTAACTGATCATATTAAGGTCTAGTATTTTAATAAAACATTAAATTTCCAGAAAACTCTTTTTAATCAAAAAGTTAACTTTTGACCCTTGAATTAAATGAGTAAAATAATCTAGAAAATTTTAAAATTCAATAAATCATTCAAAATTTCAGAAAACATTAATTCAAACTTAAAACCAACATTCAATCAATTTGAATAAAATTTATCAACTCTCAAACCCTTAATTAAACTTAAAGCACTTAATTATACTGGGTACCACTAGGTAACCCAAGCCTACGAGGCTATTAAGTTAGCCCCAAGGAAGGTGAAATAAACTTCACGGCCTCGGTGTGCAACAAAGGTGGTATCCAATAAACAATCAAAATCAATTTTAAAATCAATTTTAAACCATTAAGACTTAAACTTCAATTAAAATCTCCCTCAAGCCTTTCAACCAACCACAACTTTAAACAACATCAATCAAATTATCCTATCTAGAACACATCCAAACCACACAGCCTACCTTACACACTTTAGATGGTTTGCTAGGACAACCAACTCTAGTTTTAGGCTAGGCCATTGTTTACTTTTCTGCTACTTGCGTGTGCCAGATTTTTCGTGGTTTTCATTGCATGCTGGTTGCTAGATTTAAGTAATTGATGTTGATGTGATTTTTTATTTATTTACTGCATTCTATGTTTATTTGATTGTACGTTAGACCTACCCTTAGGTTAGGAATGATTTATACTAATTCAATCTTATACAAGTGGTCATGCTCATATAGGGCATTAAATAAAGTGGGCAAATAATTAAGCTTTAAAAATTAACATGTTTTGTGCAGGTGCTCCAGAAAACTGCTTAAGTCCCCCTTTAAATCAAAAAGAGCATGGTCAAGTATGGCTGTGATTGAGCATTTTTAAATTTCAAATATATTAACTGCTTGGGATGTTTCTATAATTGTTAATTATTAGGATAACCCTGCAGGATCGAGTCTAGATTTTTAATTTTAATTGATGTAATTTGAATGTAAATTGAGTTGTAAATTGTTTAAAGTGATTTGAGAATGGGATGTTTAAGCATCCAAACTAGAATCCAAAGAGGAAGAGATATCCCTTAGGGGAGAGCATCTTTCCATTTGGAGATCCAAATTTGGATGAGTTCAAATACCCAAAGAGAAAAGATAACCCCCTTTCAAGGGAGAGTTTCTTTTCATTTGGATATTCAGACCCGATGATCCAAGGAGTTCTAGAAGGACGAAGATCTGAAGAATGAGAATACCCATTCTCAAAGTCACTTGAGTCTTAGGAGTAGAATCCAGGTTGTTGTCAGTGGTACCCGGTCACTTTACTTTCCTATAGACCCTGGGTTGTATAATTAAGTGGCACTTGCAACATGGACTTTCAGTTTGAGCACTTATTTAATTGATTTAATTATTTAATTAATTTGATTACCTGATGTTGATTGTGATTAAGGACTCGCAAGCTTTTAGTAGTTTTTTGGCGCTCTTGCATGTCGATTTTGATTTAGCCTGGAACCCGATCGGAGGCTCGTGAGGGTACGATCATGAACTATTTCTACTTTAACTAAAATTTAAAACCTTTAGGCTCATATAGAAACTCTAAAAATTTTAAGAAGTAAGCCCGGACTCGCCGGGGGTTTTTCATGCATTCATATTGACTTTTCTCATCTGTGTTAGGCACCTCCCCGCCTGCCGGTTTTGGCAAACCACCTAACCTAGTAGGGTACAGTTCTGTCCAAGGGGATGTTGTGCAATCTCTAGGATAAAACCTATTTTTAAGCCTGATTTTAAAACTGCTACATGTTGATTTAAGCATTTCATCGAGTCAATTTGCATGTATTACATTAGAAATGAATTAAAAATTGAGTCTAATTCTTTAATTATATTTCTAGCTTAAGCATTGTACCCAGCATATATTAAGGGGTCAATTATGATCTACTCTAGATGTCGACCCTAATTCTTTAAACCAATCTTAATCAATGTTTCTACCATTCTTTCATAAAGACCGGACACATGGTTTTAAAGCGCTTAGGTGGTTTAACTGGCCCCCCAATCCAGGCCAGGGTATGTTCAGGATTGAATTGCATTAGCTAGGGTTCGGGTCACTAATTTTCAGTACCCAATTTTAAATTTAAGTTTTGAGGCAGATGTTCAATCCTAAGACCTCAACCTTCCTGGAATCTAATTCCCAACTTTCTAATAAAATTGACAACTCAAACATTAAATCTATTTCCATCAAATTCGAGCCCAACACTTAGGATAGGCTGGGGCACTTCTGAATTATTTCAAAATCCCGAGTGCCTCCTACTCTTCTTCCTTTGACTCCAGAAATAAGTATTCATTTTTGAACCAATCCCTGTTCAATTTCCAGTCCCTAAACCTTCTTTGATATCAAGCTTTGAAATCAAAATAAAATTTGTATCGTTATTTTAATCGAGAGTATTCGTATGAAATTTTCTAGTTTCCTATGATATAATTAACTATGAGGGCTTGTGCTCGTAGGAGATTTAGAAACTCAGACCAGATTTCAAAATTAAGCTTTTTCAAAACATCAATTAATTATCTTTGGGAAATTCAAAAGTTAACGATCATTATCGTCCTTTTGAAATGATCGATAACAGGCGATATCTTCTTTCTTTGGAAAGATATATCATACTATTATTGTAACTTTAATTATGAAATTAATGATCTCTTTACTAGATTATTATAGTTAAACATCAGATTAAACATCATTTTGATTCTTCGGGATCAAATGTCATTTCTCCCTGAGTTTGACTACGATAATCAGGGTAAATCAAGATTTGTAATCTGAACTTGTTAGAGAACGATATGTTCACCTTTTGAAGTGATATATCATTTATAATAAGTGTTTGATTATAAAATTTAAATTCCAAAAATTAAATATTTTCCAGAGAAAATTAAACACTTTTTCAAAATAATATTTTTCAATCAAACAAAAAATGGCGACTCCACTAGGGAAAATCTCTCTCTCCTTCTTTCGTAGCGGTACGAATTTTGTTGCATCTGTAGTTTTGACTACCCTTCCTTCCGCTGGTTCCTCTACCCATTTCTTCCTTGGGTGAGTGTGGCCAACTCAATTAAGACATATGAAAAGAGAGGTGAGTGTAGGAAACCTCCCTCCAAGCTGGGCTTTGATATTTTGCCTCTAAGTTTATTGGTAGAGCAAAAGAGTCAAGACAAGCTTGTCAAAATCTTTTTGTAAATGTTGCAAACTCGCATGCGAATAAATCCCTGCATGTTAAGTTTCACAATTTACAAAAATCCCTCAAGCTAAAAATCCAGATTCAAAATTTCTTTAATTAAACCTGGATTTTGACATTCCACCCCAAGCTAGTTAGTATGGTGAAAGAGTTAAACCAGGTCTCTAGATTTTCCCTTAACTTTTGTTAACCATTATGTTGAAAATAAACTCAATATTTTGAGTTTCAAAAATTGAGGAAAATCTTTCAAATCAACTTCAATCGTTGTTGATATATGTCTTCTACAATATTCTGTTATAGTTGAACATATACAATGCAAATTCAAAACTCTTTAGTCAATTCTAGGCTTTGGCATTTCTCCCCTAAATTGCTTGGTGGGGTTGCAAAGAGTCAAGCCTTAGGATCTTCAAGCTAATTTGGTAAACCTACATATTTAAATAAAATTTAATATGCTGAGTTTCAAATTTGGAAAAAGATCCGTTCAGTTTCAACCTTGAGTTTAAATCTAGATTCAAATTCAATTTCAATTTAAATTCAATTTCAAGCTTGAATTGAATCTAAGATTTAAGTTTAAATTCAATCTCAAAACCAAATTCAATCTTAAGTTCAAATTCAATTTCAAAATTGAACTTAAATTTGATTCCAAACTTAAATTCAACTTCAGATTTGATTTTAAGATCAAATTCGGGCTTTGACATTTCGACCCAAGTCAACTGGTGAAACGAAAAGAGTCAAGCCCGATCCCTGGATCTTTCATATCAATTTTATGCACCTATATGATTGGGTGAAACTCAATCTGTTCAGTCATATAATTTGAAGAAAGATCCATTTGACTTGAGCTTCAAGTTCAAATTCAAAATTTGAGTCCGAACATAATTTCAACTTGAAATTTGAATTTGATTTTCAACTTAAAGTCGATTAAATTTTGATCGGGACTTTGACATTTTGACCCAAGTCAATTGGTGAAATGAAAAGAGTTGAGCCCAATCCTTGAATCTTTCATATCAATTTTGTGTACCTACATGGCTAAATGAAACTCGATCTGTTGAGTCAAAGAATTTGAAGATGGGTCCATTCGACTTCAATCTTAAATTCAAATTCTAAATCCAACTTTGAATCAAAATACAATCTCAACTTCAAGTTCGAATTTGATTTGTCACCTCAAATTTTAATTTCAATTTTGAATTCAAGTTCGAGTTTAAACTTTGACATTTTGCCCCAAGTTAACTGGTGTAGCGAAAGTGTCGGGTTCAACCCTTAAATCCTTGTGAATTCTACGAACCACTATTTTGAATCTTAACTTAACATGATTGAATTATCAAATTTTAAATAACATTAATCAAATTTAAAATTCAAATTCAAATTCAAGATTAACTAATTCAAATCATTGTTTATTAATTTCAGGATTTAAGCACTCAAATGGCTGGAAAACTCATTTTCTCTCTAGATAGAAACTTGATAGTCAAAGGAATCACTTCTGGTAATTTTATCCAGTTTGAAATGCAATTCTAAGACTTCAAGTTATCAGTCGATGGAGAAGAAATGATTGATCTGTCTGCTGGAATACGAAGGAATGTCCCCTTGGTTGAGATTACTTTAGGGTTAGGAGTTGACTCCCCCATCTCCGAGATGGAGACTGATGTCACCCCTTTACCCATTGTACCCTCTACTGAGGACGATAACAACCAGAACTCAATAATGATAGAAGAGCTACCATCTCAGCCTAAGATTGGGTCAAGTTCTAGTACCCATGCCGTCAGCAAGGCCAGCAAGAACAAAATGAAGAACTACCTTCGTAGAGTCAGAAAGAAGGTTGTCAAGGCCAGGAAGACTGCTGAGGCGAAAGCCATAAAGCACGTCAAGTCCGAGGCTAATCAAAAGTTTGTTGCTCGTTCTACGAACCCCTTCCCTGGTGGAAATCATTTCCACCCATCCCCTATTGCTTAAAGGAGGGAGGTTGTAGAAACGAGAGCACGATCTTCAATACACCTTGACTACTACATGGCAAGAATCAATCAAGCCAGAACTGAACAAACACCAGCAGGTATAAAACTACTTGGGGTGCCACTCTCCTAATTACTATACCACTAATAATAAGAGAGGGGAAATAATCTAAGATTATATCAGATAGTGATACCGTTAAAATTTGACTTTCAACAGGGTCCTATCGAGATAAATCTTTTTGATTTAAGTGATGCAGAAACTTCTAAGGATAGTGCAGACCCCACAATAGTATCTCCCTCCAAGGAGATCATAGGAATCTAATTCTGTACTACTAGGGTCTTGCCACCTAGATTTGCAATTTCTTTTTAAGGAAAGCCTTCAACTTCTCAAATGTACTGATTTTAGACCTTCAAGATAGTTGAATCATCTTTTTAATGAAAATTGACCTCTATTTGAAGTCTTAAGCAGGAGAAAGTTGTCGTTGACTCCATCAAATATTTGAATTGTTGCAATTCTGGTTTTGATGATGATAAACATGTTTTCAGTGTGTTTTGCTTGGCTAATCCATTTCAGGCACAAAAGATCACAAGCCACTCAAGCCAACTCAAGATCGGGTCCAAGTGTGTCCAATGTACTGTTTTTCTTTTTCTTGAGTTAATTGTAATGTAACTGATCCCCCAGCTAAGTAACCTTGCACACACACACTCAGGGGGACAGCTTGAGTGAATTAGAGTTTCTGTTCATTTTTTGTTCAGATCGTCCTGGACAATATTCACATCATCCTAGACGATCAGGTAAAAACAGAAATCCTAATTAGGGCGACTAAGTTAAGAGGGTCTGATTAAGCAGATCATCCTGGATGATCTTTGGATCGTACGGGATGATATGCTCAAATCAGAAATTCTCAGCTGCCAGATCAAATTAGGCAAGTTTTTATTTTAAGTTATTTGGTCTGATCGTCCCAGACGATACGTGTATCATCCTAGACGATTCAGTATAATCATGCCTAATTTAATCTGGTAATTAAGGAAAGCAATTTATTTTTGATTGATACGATTATATCGTCTTTGATGATCGCCGGATCGTCCCGGACGATCATGATCATCTAGTGCATTTCAGCTGTACGACCCGAACTATGCTCAGAATGATTTTGGCACTTTTCAAACTAATCGTACAGGACGATATCCCGATCGTCCTGGACGATCAAATCATTTTTTGGTCGTCCAGCGCAAGTTTCTCTGGACGACCCGAACTGTCTTCTAGACGATATTCCTCGATTTATACTAATCGTCCCGGATGATCGCAGGATCGTACAGGATGATATGAACAATTTTTTCTACTGATCGTCTAGAAGAGCCAGATCGTCCAGGCTGAAACAGCTGATTTTGAACTGATCATACAGGATAATCTAGAGATCGTCCTGGACGATATTGGCCGACCAGTTGAGATTTAGGGCAAATTTTAAGCCCTCCTATAAAAAATATTTTCTTCCAACAAGAAAAATCTTTTGTCACTTTCCTTCCCAGAGAAACCCTAGAGAGAGAGAGAGTTTGGGAGAGAGAGAGAGGATCTTGTGAGGGGGAGTTAGTGAGGGATTCACTAAGGTTGCTCCAAGCACGGATCAAAGTCGTCTTCTCCGCTCGTCGTCTTTCTTCTAGTTGGTGTTCGTTGTGGGAGGATCGTTCCCAAGAAGATCTGGGGTTCTCTGCCCGCTTCAGGTGGAAGCAAAAGGAGGTCGGGTTCTCTGCCTGCTTCAGGTGGAAACAAAAGGAGGTCGGGTTCTCTACCTCACCGTGTGGTGAAAAGGAGGTTTTATACAAGCTTCTCCACCTTGCTGTGGGAGCAAAAGGAGATACACTTTTTGTTTAGTGCAATACCCGGAGGGGAGGCTCCGGGGAGTGGACGTAGGTCAAGTTGACCGAACCACTATAAAATCTGGTTTGCTTTTTTGATTCTGTTCTGCACTTTACTTTTCTAATATTAACTGTTTGGGTGAATATCTGTGATTGATCTTTTTGTTCTTGTTTACTTATTTCCGCTGCAAAGTATCGAAAAGATTTTTTTGTTCCTCATGAAATTTTTAAATAACCAATTCACCCCCCCTCTTGGTTAGCCTCGAGACTATTTCACTAGGGCTTAACATCCCTATCGAACTATCATGAATGCCCCTCCCTCCCACCTCTTTTGTGGGATTGATTTAACCGTTAAACTAAAATTAATGTCAAACTTAAGTTGACCTTCGAAATGAAACTCTTTTTAAACCTCTCGTAATTTTCTATCTCAATAGATGTCTCTTGCGTGTTTAAAATCTGTTCAATAATTTTTAAAAGTCAAGCTAATATTCATTTTAAAAGACTGGGTCCTGCCTTGAGGATTATTCATCCTTACATAAGAGAATGAGTTTTCTTCTCTTGTACTTGAGATGTAATCCCAGTATTGAAATAAAGGTGCAGCCTCTTCTCAAAATCAAAATAAATTTAAAAAGATGTGCGAATGCGCCAAAATTCAAAAAAAAAAAGAAATAGTAGAAAATACACTATAATTCAAAAGATGTGCAATGTGCGCCTCCAAAAAAAAAAAGAAAGAGGCTCCCTTCTTCCAAATCCTTAAATCTCAAAAGTACCAGTCAACTTTAAATTACTTGACTTTGATAAATTTTGAATCCAGAATTTTTAACGTGCATCGATAATCTATCAAGATACAAAAATCTCTCGTGCTAAAGATTTGAAAAGATCAAATTTCTTCATTCAACTTAAACCACTTTGAAATTTATTTTCATTCAGAATATTTAAGGGAGACCCCAGTTTAGTTTCTACGAAACTTGGTCTGGGTCAACAAAACTTAAATCCTTAAACCTTTCCCAGTTAGTTGGGGTCACTCAAACTTTTTACTGTACTTCTGAATTTGTTCCCGCTTATCGTTCTGACAGGGTCCAAATACCTAGAGGAAGTTTTCTAATAAAGAGAATGAAATCTTCTATTCTTGAAAATTTAAATTCGGTCTTTGAGAAGTGTGTGTAAGCCCTTCCACATAGGCATCCTTCCTTTAAGGCCTTCTTTATAAAATTACACTCTATGATGGGTCCAAGTTCAATCCCACTGGAGGAGTATTTTATAATGTTAGAAATTGTCATTCATAATCAAACCACACCCTGTGCTGGGTCCTAGATCATTCTGATCTAGAAGCATAGTTTCCTAAGCTGAGACTTGCTGTTTAAAATCAAACTCTATTTGAGCAGAGTGCTTGACTCCAATTCAGGGAGCTCAAGGGCATCAAATAAAAATCAATACATGCTCAACAAAGTTTGAGAGTCTTTAAGTCATATTTAATTCGAGATATTGATAAGTTGTGTCACTTTAAAACTCCCCAAGTAGGAGACTTGGTCGTAGTCTTTTGGAGACCACTTCTGATTGAGATCTTCAATAAATATTGAAGGATCGTTCATTTCAATGATGATCTTTGAGGAAATTTTCCTTTGACTGATCAACCCTGAAGAATGCCACCCAATATTTTTAAACATTGGGGAGGCTCTTCAGGGAGTACCATATCAGATGAGTGTCAAACTTAAAATCAAATTCAAAACACTTTAAATTTAAAATCAAATTTAAATCAAATCTCAAAACTTTTGAAAGACAAAATCAAATGCAAGATCAAATTTCAAAAACTTTTATGAATTTAAAATCAACTTGTATCAAGTTCAAAATTCTTCAAATTCAAAACCAATTCAAATCAAATTTAAAATATACCATAGATTTAAAACTCTTCAAATTCAAATTTGTCAAATCAAGTTTCAAATTCAAACACTTTTAAATTTAAAACCAAATTAATTCAAAAATCATTCAAATCTCAAGTTCCAGAATTCAAATCTGATCCTCTGTATAGAGCAAGTTTCCTCTATATACGATCACCCTGACTTGATCCTTTATGTAGAGCAAGTTTCCTCTACATATGATCATCAAGACTCGATCCTCTATGTGAAGCAAGCCTCCTTCACATACGATCATTCCAAACTCGATCCTCTGTATAGAGCAAGTTTCCTCTATACATGATCACTCTAGACCCGATCCTCTATATAGAGCAAGTTTCCTCTATATACGATCATCCAGACCTGATCTTCTATGTAGAGCAAGTTTCCACTACACACGATCATTACAGACTCGATCCTCTATATAGAGCAAGTTTCCTCTATATACGATCATCCTGACTCGATCCTCTGTGTGAAGGAAGTTTCCTTCACATACGATCATCCAGACTCGATCCTCTATATAGAGCAAGTTTCCTCTATATACAATCATCCAGTTTTGATCCTGTATGTAGAGCAAGTTTCCTCCACATATGATCATCTAGTTTTGATCCTCTATGTGAAGCGAGTTTCCTTCACAAACGATCATCCAGACCGAATCCTCTGTGTAAAGCAAGTTTCCTTTACAAACGATCACTCCAGACCTAATTTTGTGCGAAGCAATGCTTCCTTCTCACAGGATCATCCAATTTTCTTTTCCTTAAGGACAGATGTGAGTCATCGTGCTTTCTTTCCTTAGGATTAGATCTACTAGTGGTGGAGTACACCCTTCATGGCACCATCCTAGCTTCTTGCAGTTTTCTTTTTCTTAAGGATGATGTGAGTCATCATACTTTCTTTCCTTAGGATTAGATCTGCTAGTGGTGGAGTACGCCCTTCATGGCACCATCCTAGCTTCTTCCAGTTTTCTTTTCCTTAAGGTTAGATGTGAGTCATCGTGCTTTCTTTCCTTAGGATTAGAACCGCTAGTGGTGGAGTACGCCCTTCATGGCACCATCCTAGCTTCTTCCAGTTTTCTTTTCCTTAAGGTTAGATGCGAGTCATCGTGCTTTCGATCCTTAGGATTAGATCTTCTAGTGATGGAGCACACCCTCTGTGGCACCATCCTAGATTTAAAATCCAGATTCAAGATTCTGTGGGAAGTAATGCTTCCTTCCCTCAGGGTCCTCCAGTCTTCTTTTCTTTAAGGACAGATGTGAATCATCATTCTTTCTATCCTTAGGATTAGATCTTCTAGCGGTGGAGCACACCCTCTGTGGCACCATCCTAGATTCAAAATCCAGATCTGATTCTGTGTGAAGCAATGCTTCCTTCTCACAGGATCTTCCAGTTTTCTTTTCCTTAAGGTCAGATGTGAGTCATCGTGCTTTCTTTCCTTAGGATTAGATCTTCTAGTGATGGAGCACGCCCTCTGTGGCACCATTCTAGGTTTAAAATCTAGATCCGACCTTCTGTGGGAAGCAATGCTTCCTTCCCTCAGGGTCCTCCAGTCTTCTTTTCCTTAAGAATAAATGTGAGTCATCGTGCTTTCTTTCCTAAGGATTAGATCTACTAGTGATGGATAACGCCCTCTGTGACACCATTTTAGTTTCAAAATTCAAATCCTTAAGCTTGATCTCCTATAGGAAGTAATACCGTGTTCTTATGAGATCGCCTAGTTCTCTTTTCCTCAGAGTAAGTTTTCTCCTTCTCTTAGAATTAGATTCCCCAGTGATGGAATAAGTCCCCTGTGGCATCGTCCTGGGTTCAATTTTAAATTTTTGAATCTAGTTCTCTCTTTCTTAGGGTAGGTTCTTCTTCTTCTCCTCGGATTAGACTCCCTAGTGATGGAGTAAGTCCTCTGTGTAATCATCCTGGGTTTAATTCTAAAATCCAATTTTCTCTTCCTTAGGGTAGGTTCTCCTTCCTTCCCTTGGGATTATACTTCCCAGTGATGGAGTAAGTCCTCTGTGGAACCGTCCTGGGTTTAATTTCAAAATCAAACTTTCTTCTCTTTAAGGTTAGGCTTTTCTTTCTTCATTGGGATTAGATTTCCCAGTGATGGAGTAAGTCCCCTATGGCATCGTCCTGGATTTAATTTCAAGTCACAAAATCAAACCTTCTTTTCCTTAGGGCTAGGTATTTCTTCCTTCCCTTAAGATCAGATCTACTAGTGGTAGAGTACGCCCTTTGTGGCACTACCCTAGTATCAAATTCAACTTCGATCCTCTGTAGTTAGGAGTTCTTCCTTTCTATACGATCATCCAGACTTCCTCTTCCTTAAGGCTAGATATTTCTTCCTTCCTTTAGGATTATATCTACTAGTGGTAGAGTACACCCCTTGTGGCACTACCCTAGTATCAAATTCCAATTTGATCCTCTGTAGTTAGGAATTTTTCCTTTCTATACGATCATCCAGACCTTCTTTTTCTTTAGGGTTAGGACTTCCCTTCCTTTAGGATTAGATCTACTAGGGGTAGAGTATGCTATCCTCAGCACTCCCTAGTATCATTTCAAATTCAATCTTCTAGGGTTAGAATTTCCTTCCCCTTAGAATCAAATCTAGATTCAATACTCTATAGTTAGGAGTTCTTCCTTCCTATATCATAGCCCCGACTTTCTTCTCCTTTAGGGATAGACTTTTCCTTTCCCTTAGGACTAGATCTACTAGTGGTAGAGTACGCTGTCCCAAGCACTACCCTAGTATCTTTTCAAATTCAATCTTCTTAGGGTAGGGTTTTCCTTTCCCTAAGAATCAAATTTAATTTTGATCCTTTCTAGTTAGGAGTTTCTTCTTCCTATAGGATCACCCAGGTTTCTCTTCCTTTAAGGTTAGGATTTTCCTACCCTGAGGATTAGACCCACTAGTGGTAGAGTACGCTTTTCCTAGCACTACCCTAGTATCTATTCAAACTCCGATTCCCCAGGGATAGATTTCTCATTCCCTTAGGATCAAAACTCCAGACTTGACCATTCTATTCGGTCAACACCAATATATGCAATAGAACTACATTCTATTACACATATTGGGGGTCTATTTGTTGACCTCATTTTTGTATGAGGTTAGTAGGACCAATCAAGACCTTAAGATCTTTCTAATCCTTAGGATCAATCCTGAATCTACGATCAATCTGATCCTAGATCAATCCAGTTTCAAATCAATCCTGATCTCAGATCAATCTAATTTCCAGACTATTCTAAATCCTAGGATCTTTCTTAGATTTTAGATCTTAGGATCATTCTAAACCTTAGGATCCTCCTAGAACCTAGATCCTAGGATTCTTCTAGATCCTAAGACTCTTCTAGACCCTGAACCCTAGAACCTATTCTAGATCCTAGGATTCTTCCAGACTCTAGATCATATGATCTTCTTAGACCCTAGGATTTATTCTAGACCCTAGGATTCTTCTAGATCCATTTAAAATCTTAGGATTATTTTAGCCCCTAGGATTCTTCATAGACTATATATCCTAGATCTACTTAGATTCTGAGATCATTCTAGACTCTAGATCCTATGATTCCCAAACCATAGGATTTTCCTAAAATCTAGACTTTAAGATCTATTCTAGATACTAAGAATCTTCTAGATCCCAGGCATTAGGGTTTCCCAGACTCTAAGATCTTCCTAGACTTCAGTCCCTAAGATCTACTCTAGACCCTAGGATTTCCCTAGATTAATTTAGGTCTTAGGATTCTCCTAGATCTTAGATCTATCCAGATCTCAAATTTATTCAAAATCCAGACCAACCTAGCCTTTAAATCAATCTATTCAATACCCAAATCAATCCAGAGTTCAAGTCAAATCCCTGACCAATCCTGACCTTTAAATAACCCAGATTTAGCTGTCACAGTCTCTGACCTGACTTTAATCCTATCTAATCATCTATAATCACTTAAATTATTGTAAATGATTTAGATAATTCAAACCCTATCATTCAAAATCAAAACCCAGCTCAAAACTAGAAATCCAAATCAAATTCCAAGGCCAAAGGTCTATGTCCTGAAAGCCTTTTCCAATGAATCTTTGAACATTTCAAAACCCTATCAAATGACCTCTGCTTCAAGGTCTATCAGTTCCACACTGATGTGATATGTCTCTAAAGACAACCCTCCAAATTTCAGCTCATTCTGAGGTCTCTAACCCCAGAAATTGAATAGAAATCCGAAGGCTGTAAAACTATCAAATCTTTACAGTATATGCCACTGGACTTGCCACCCAGTGGATTTTGATCCTGGAGTTTTCTCTAAAGCTCCAAATCACTTCCAGACCCTTTATTATGACTTATTGAGCAATAAACTGTATTTTGTTGAACTCAATTTGACCCCCAGTTAACCCAGGGTCAAAATGACCAAATATCCCTCAAGGGTTCAAATGCACTTTTCAAACCATATGACCTCCAAATTATTTGCTGCCACTTCCAAAAATTTTCAAATATTAAACCAAACCCATTGAATCCAAAACCATCCCCTGGGTCAATCTGGTTGACCAAGTCAACCAGGTTGACCAAATAGGCCCTTTAGGGTCAAAATAGGTCATTTTGACCAAATGCCCTCCTCAGACATTGGGACCACTTCCATTGGTCTCCAAATATCATTTCAAATCTGTTGAGCCCGTTCCCTGACCCTGTACCCACCTGGTTGACCAAGTCAACTAGGGTTGACCTAAAGGCCCATTAAGGGCTCATAAGGCTCATTTGACCTAAATGACATATTTGACCATTGAAAACACATCTACTAGACTCCATTTCCCATTTGAAATTGATTCGGTCCAGACCCTGGACCTTGGTCAACCTATTTGACCAGATAAACCTAGGTTGACCAATTTAAACCTTTAAGCCATTTAAACCCAATCAAGCTCCAGATTAATTTCAAACCCATTCAAACTTCTCTGACCACTTTTCTTAGTGATTCAGACTTAATTGGACCTTCGACCCAGTCAACTGTTGACCAAGTCAACTAAGACCCAAATCTAGCTCAATTCCACCTATTTGGGTCAAATCAAATCACATGATCAAATCAATGCCTTCAAATCTTCAAAAACATTTCATTTGATGCTTTAGATACCCTTGATCTCATTCGAAATCAAGCCATGATTTATTTGACCAAGTCAAGTATTTTTTACTTGGTTAAACCCATTCAAAACCCCATATATTACCTAAGACTCCAGAACTCATGGCTTAACCTTCATTCCATCCAATATGTGGTACCACCTTGCATGCCACATCAGCTAATTTAACCCATTGATTGGTCAAACAGTCTATGGAGGGTTAAAGTAGCCTCCAAATTGTTTAAACCTTTGATTAAATCCATTAAACTCAAATATTATTTAACCCCAGCTGTTAAGACTCACTATAGAACCTTCCTTAAGCTATTCTAAGCCCTTGGATCTTGAGCAAACAACTCTCATCACTCCCATATGCCAAGGTGGGGAGCATGAGGCCTTTCCACCACGTGTGTCCTCTTGTCCTTTATTCCTCTGCTCTTAACCACCCTCTAGGATACATGTCAATCATCTAATACTTTAAACAACTGATCTTGGCCCTTGATTAAATCCAAGGATGTTTTGAATAGGGTAAAACATGATTTGAGCTATCATTCTCACTTGAATACTCTCTCACCTTTCAAACCCTCTCAGACCTGACACTTCTCTCGTTCGAGCTCCTCAACCCTCCCTCCACTTATTTCCTGCTCAATCCGGCCGGTCAAGGCTCGCCGATGACCAGATTTCGATGAGCAAAAGGCTAAATTTGTCCAACCCAAGTACCAGGCGATGGAAAGCTTTTCAGGTCTCGATTTCTGAAGAGGAATTAATCTTGGATAGACTACAAGTTCAGAGACACCTTAAACACAAAAATTGTATGGTTAGATTTTTCTAAAACCCAAACCCTAGCTCATATCACTTAGGTTTATTTAACTTTTGATTAAGCATGTTTAAAAAAATTTAATCAATTCCACACAATTTCTATTCATCAACTTAATCTACATGTAAATTTTTTCTTGATTTGGTTAACCGGATCGAATGTACGAGCTTGAAAATAAATTCTAGGGCTTCGGTTAAGCCTGCATGAATTGGGTGTCTTCAAAGCCGTTGATCTCAAGATCAACGGCTTTGATCGAGCATTTCCGTGGTTCCTTCTAACCGCGCAGCTGATCCCATGTTTGAGATTTCGATCCGGCTCCATCTCAACCGTCAATCCGATCCTGCGCTTGATCCAATGGTGCCCGCCCTCCGCTGACTGGATTAAGTAGACTTTGCGTGGGGCCCGTCGTGGTTTCAATCACATGGCATTGATTGCGCGGCGGCGCAATCATTACAAAAGATTGCCACCGCCGCGCAACTTTGACCCGCTTATCGGGAGCTGCCACGTGGCAATCCGCCACCACCAACCCTTTTATATTAGTTAAATTGATTTTAAATATATTTTTAATTACAGAAAACTTTGGAAAATAATTAAAAATTGAGATTTAATTTAAAAAATTAATATAATATACCAAAATGCTCAGATTTTTAAGGCCTTTAATTTGAATATAAAATTACTTTAAAATATTTTTTGTATTTTAAATAATTTTAAATATTGTTTATTTGGCTATTTTAAGTATTATTTAATTAAAATAAATCAATTTAATTTCATAATTTTAAAATAAACTTATTTTAAAATCTTTTTGAATTAAATAATATATTTCCAATCTTTTAACTTTAATAATTAAATTAAATTCAAAATATTTCTATTTTAAGTATTTCCAATATTTAAAATACTTAATAAATATTGAATTACAATATTATATAAAGTATTTTAAAATTAGATTTTATTTTCAAAATATTTCCAAATAAATCAGAGGACCTCTTAAATATTTTAAAATTAATTTTTTTAATTTTTTTTTAAATGATTTAATTTTAAAACATATTTATATATATAGCAATATATATCTATATATATATTTCAAAGCTATTTTAAAATTATATTTATTTAAATTTTAAATATTGAGAGGTCCATTAAAATTTCAAATCTAGATTGAGCATGATTGAATAGAATTTGTGGGGAAAGATGATTAATCAATGAATAATTACTTTGTTAATTATTCATTGATTAATCATTCATTTAATTAAGCTTAAAATTGATTTGCATATGTAGATACAGACACCACTTTGTTTTAGGGTTCTCCTAGATTTAGGGTTGGTTGTCAATGTGTTTGTATGCATTTATATGTTAAGTCAAGGGTCTAGAAACTTTGATTCAAACCTATCAAACTTAATGTCATTAAGGATAATAATTAAGGATTTATTTAGAAAACTTAGAATATTTACAATAATTAGGATTCACCTCCTATTGTTGAAACTTTGATCATTTGAACATAGTGACACTCTAAGCTCTAGGAAAATTTCTCACTGAATTTTTAAGTCATTAGGCCCCTTAATTAATTTAATCAAAATTGACCCTTAATTAAGACCTTAAACCTTCCAGAAATTATAATAAATCAAATTTAAATCCAAAAATTACATATAATACCTCAAACTGATCAGAATCAAATCCTTAATCAATGAAAAATAAAACCCTCTTGACTAGACTTTAAAATCAAGCTTAATTTAATTTTAATTAAAATTTAATATTTAATTAATTTAATTAATTAAAAATTCTAAAAATTTTCCAAACACTTGGAGATCACTCCTTAGGTCATTCCTGACCTTTGAAGTTGATTTCAAGGAGTTCGGAGGTCATTTGGATTCAAACCATAAAAAGGGCTTTAATTAATCAATTTTTGAAAATTCAATAAACTGGCAAAATTTTGAAAATTTATAACTAATTAAAATAAATTCCAAATTGAGCAAACTCGAAGGCATATCACTCATCTTAAGGTCTTATATTTATCAAAAATGTTAATTTTCCAGAAATCAATCAAATTTGAAAAAGTCAACTTTTGGTCAAACTTCGTTCAAAATCAAGTCAAAACTTCAAACCTTCATAATAAAATGTAGAAAAATCCAGTTTCAGTGAACTTACTGTCTAACTGATCGTATTAAGGTCTAGTATTTTAATAAAATATTAAATTTCTAGAAAACTCTTTTAATCAAAAAGTCAACTTTTGACCCTTGAATTAAATTAATAAAATAATCCAGAAAATTCTAAAATTCAATAAATCATTCAAAATTCTAGAAAATATTAATTTAAACTTAAAACCAGCAATCAATTAATTTGAATAAAATTTATCAACTCTCAAATCCTTAATTAAACTTAAAGCACTTAATTATACCGGGTACCACTAGGTAACCCAAGCCTACGAGGCTATTAAGTTAGCCCCAAGGAAGGTGAAATAAACTTCACGGCCTCGGTGTGCAACAAAGGTGGTATCCAATAGACAATTAAAATCAATTTTAAAATCAATTTTAAACCATTAAGACTTAAACTTCAATTAAAATCTCTCTCAAGCCTTTCAACCAACCAGAACTTTAAATAACTTCAATCAAATTATCCTATCTAGAACACATCCAAACCACACAGCCTACCTCACACACTTTAGATGGTTTGCTAGGACAACCAACTCTAGTTTTAAGCTAGGCCGGTGTTTACTTTTCTGCTACTAGCGTGTGCCGGATTTTCCGTGGTTTTCATTACGTGCTAGTTGCTAGATTTAAGTAATTGATGTTAATGTGATTATTTATTTATTTACTGCATTCTATGTTGATTTGATTGTACGTTAGACCTACCCTTAGGTTAGGAATGATTTATACTAATTCAATCTTATGTAGGTGGTCATGCTCATACAGGGCATTAAATAAAGGGGGCAAATAATTAAGCTTTAAAAATTGACATATTTTGTGTAGGTGCTCTAGAAAACTGCTTAAGTCCCCCTTTAAAAAAAAAAGAGCTTGACCAAGTGTGGCTGTGATTGAGCATTTTTAAATTTCAAATTTATTAACTACTTGGGATGTTTCTATAATTGTCAATTATTAGGATAACCCTGCAGGATCGAGTCTAGATTTTTAATTTTAATTGATGTAATTTGAATGTAAATTGAGTTGTAAATTATTTAAAGTGATTTGAGAATGGGATGTTTAAGCATCCAAACTGGAATCCAAAGAGGAAGAGACATCCCTTAGGGGAGAGTCTCTTTCAATGTAGAGATCCAAATTTGGATGATTTCAAATACCCAAAGAGAAAAGATAACCCCCTTTCAAGGGAGAGTTTCTTTTCATTTGGATATTCGGACCCGACGATCCAAGGAGTTCTAGAAGGACGAAGATGTGAAGAATGAGAAGACCCATTCTCAAAGTCACTTGAGTCTCAGGAGTAGAATACAGGTTGTTCTCAGTGGTACCCGGCCACTTTACTTTTCTGCAGACCCTCGGTTGTATAATTAAGTGGCACTTGCCACATGGACTTTCAGTTTGAGCACTTATTTAATTGATTTAATTATTTAATTAATTTGATTACCTGATGTTTATTGTGATTAAGGACTCGCATGCTTTTAGTAGTTTTTTGGCGCTCTTGCATGTCGATTTGGATTTAGCCTGGAACTCGATCGGAGGCTCGTGAGGGTACGGTCATGAACTATTTCTACTTTAACTAAAATTTAAAAACTTTAGGCTCAGATAGAAACTCTAACGATTTTAAGAAGTAAGCCCGGACTCGCCGGGGGCTTTTCATGCATTCATATTGACTTTTCTCATCTATGTTAGGCACCTCCCCGCCTGCAGGTTTTAGCAGACCACCTGACCTATTAGGGTGCAGTTCTGTCCAAGGGGATGTTGTACAATCTCTAGGATAAAACCTATTTTTAAGCCTCATTTTAAAACTGCTACATGTTGATTTAAGTATTTCATCGAGTCAATTTGCATGCACTGCATTAGAAACGAATTAAAAATTGAGTCTAATTCTTTAATTGCATTTCTAACTTAAGCATTGTACCCAGCATATGTTAAGGGGTCAATTAGGATCTACTCTAGATGTCGACCCTGATTCTTCAAACCAATCTTAATCAATGTTTCTACCATTCTTTCATAAAGACCGGACACATGATTTTAAAGCGCTTAGGTGGTTTAGCTGGCTCCCCAATCCAGGCCGGGGTAAGTCCAGGATTGCATTGCATTAGCTAGGGTTCGGGTCACTGATTTTTAGTACCCAATTTTAGATTTAAGTTCTGAGGCAGATGTTCAATCCTAAGATGTCAACCTTTCGGGAATCTAATTCCCAACTTTTTAATAAAATTGATAACTCAAACTTTAAATCTCTTTCCATCAAATTCGAGCCCAACACTTAGGATAGGCTGGGGCACTTCTAAATTATTTTAAAATCCCGAGTGCCTCCTACTCTTCTTCCTTTGACTCCAGAAATAAGTGTTCATTTTTGAACCAATCCCTATTGAATTTCCAGTCCCTAAACCTTCTTTGATATCAATCTTTGAAATATAAATAAAATTTGTACCGCTATTTTAATCAAGAATATTCGTAGGAAATTTTCTAGTTTCCTACGATATAATTAACTACGAGGGCTTGCGCTCATAGGAGATTTAGAAACCTAGACCAGATTTCAAAATTAAGCTTTTTCAAAATATCAATTAATTATCTTTAGGAAATTCAAAAGTTAACGATCATTATCGTCATTTTGAAATGATCGATAACAGACGATATCTTCTTTCTTTGGAAAGATATATCGTACTGTTATTATAACTTTGATTATGAAATTAATGATCTCTTTACTAGATTATTATAGTTAAACATTGGATTAAACATCATTTTGATTCTTCGGGATCATATGTCATTTCTCCTTGAGTTTGACTATGATTATCAGGGTAAATCAAGATTCGTAATCTGAACCTGTTAGAGAACGATATGTTCACCTTTTGAAGTGATATATCATTCATAATAAGTGTTTGATTATAAAATTTAAATTTCAGAAATTAAATATTTTCCAAAAAAATTAAACACTTTTTCAAAATAATATTTTTTAATCAAACAAAAAATGGCGACTCCACTGGGGAAAATCTCTCTCTCCATCTTTCATAGCGGTTCGAATTTTGTTGCATCTATAGTTTTGACTACCCTTCCTTCCGTTGGTTCCTCTACCCATTTCTTCCTTGGGTGAGTGTGGCCAACTCAATTAAGACATATGAAAAGAGAGGTGAGTGTAGGAAACCTCCCTCCAAGCTGGGCTTTGATATTTTGCCTCCAAGTTTATTGGTAGAGCAAAAGAGTCAAGCCAAGCTTGTCAAAATCTTTTTGCATATGTTGCAAACTCGCATGTGAATAAATCCCTGCATGCTAAGTTTCACAATTTACAAAAATCCCTCAAGCTCAAAATCCAGATTCAAAATTTCTTTAATTAAACCTGAATTTTGACATTCCACCTCAAGCTAGTCAGTATGGTGAAAGAGTTAAACCAGGTCTCTAGATTTTCCCTTAACTTTTGTTAACCATTATGTTGAAAATAAAACTCAACATTTTGAGTTTCAAAATGTTGCAAATCTGGTTTTGATGATGACAAACATGTTTCCAGTGTGTTTTGCTTGGCTAATCTGTTTCAGGCACAAAAGACCGCGAGCCACTCAAGCCAACTCAAGATCGGGTCCAAGTGTGTCAAATGTATGATTTTTCTTTTTATTGAGTCAATTGTAATGTAACTGATCCCCTAGCTAAGTAACCTTGCACACACACACTCAGGGGGAGAGATTGAGTGAATTAGAGTTTCTGTTCAAAATTTGTTCAGATCGTCCTGGACGATAGTTTCATCGTCCTGGACGATCCAGTTAAAAACAGAAACCCTAATTAGGGCGACTAAGCTAAGAGGGTCTGATTGAGCCGATCGTCCTGGACGATCTATAGATCATATGGGACGATATTCCCAAATCAGAAATTCCCAGCCGCTAGATTAAGTTAGGCAAGTTTTATTTTAAGTATTTTGGTCTGATCGTCCCAGACGATACGTGTATCATCCTGGACGATTCACTACAATCATGCCTAAATTAGTCTAGTAATTAAGGAAAGCAATTAATGTTTAATTGATACGATCACATCGTCCTGGACGATCGCAGGATCGTCCCGGACGATCGTGATCGTCTTGTGCATTTCAGCTGTACGTCCAGAACTATGTACAGGACGATTTGGGGGCCTTTTTGAACTAATCGTACCGGACGATTACCCTATCGTCCGGGACGATCAAGTCATTTTTTGGTCGTCCAGCACAGATTTCTCTGGATGACCTGAACTGTCTTCTGGACGATTTCCTTCAATTTAAACTAATCGTCCCGGACGATCGCAGGATCGTACGGGATGATATGAACAACTTTTTCTACTGATCGTCCAGAAGAGCCAGATCGTCCAGGCTGAAACAGCTGAATTTGAACTGATCGTACAGGACGACCTACCGCTCGTCCTGGACGATCTTGGCCGACAAGTTGAGATTTAGGGCAAATTTTAAGCCCTCCTTTAAAAGAACTTTTTCCAATTTTTGAAAAAATCTTTTGCTGCCTTCCTTCCCTGAGAAATCCTAGAGAGAGAGAGTTGGGAGAGAGAGAAGAGATCTTGTGAGGGGGAGTTAGTGAGGGATTCACTAAGGTTGCTCCAAGCACGGATCAGAGTCGTCTTCTCCGCTCGTCGTCTTTCGTCTAGTCGGTGTTCTTCGTGGGAGGATCGTTCGCAAGAAGATCCGGGTTCTCTGCCCGCTTCAGGAGGAAGCGAAAGGAGTTTGTGGGTTCTCTGCCCGCTTCAGGTGGAAGCAAAAGGAGTTCGAAGGTTCTCTGCCTGCTTCAGGAGGAAGCGAAAGGAGGTCAGGTTCTCTGCCTCACCGTGTGGTGAAAAGGAGGTGTTTTGTACAGGCTTCTCCACCTTGCTGTGGGAGCAAAAGGAGAGTCACTTTCGTTTAGTGCAATACCCGGAGGGGAGGCTCCGGGGAGTGGACGTAGGTCAAGTTGATCGAACCACTATAAAATCTGGTTTGCTTTTCTGATTCAGTTTTGCATTTTACTTTTCAATATAAACTGCTTGGGTGAATATCGTTGGTTGATCTTTTCGTTATTGTTTACTTGTTTCCGCTGCTAAGTATCGAAAAGATTTTTGTAGTTATCGTGAAATTTTTAAATAACCAATTCACCCCCCCTCTTGCTTAGCCTCAGGACTAGTTCACTAGGGCTTAACATCCCTTTCGAACTTTCAAGTGGTATCAGAGAGGGATTCAAAATTTCTGTTTAAAAACTTTTGAATTTGATCCAATGGCTAACTGTAACAATCGTAATACTGCTAAAGGTTATTCTATTACTAGACCACCGTTATTTGACAATATTCCTTTTGATTTTTGGAAAACACGCATGTCTACTTTTCTGCAATCTATTAATTATCGCATGTGGATGTTAGTTAAGGACGGATACGAACCACATTTTCGAATGATTAACAATGTGAAAACTGAATTGTCGTTTGCTGATTGGACGTTTGATGATCGTAATTTAGCACAGTTGAATGCAAAATGTTTGAACTGTTTCTTTTATGCTTTGAAATCTGAAGACTATATGCGTGTTTCTACTTGTACAACGGGAAAGGAAATCTGGGATAGGTTATGTATAACATATGAAGGTACAACTGAAGTCAAACAATCTAGGTTAAACATCTTGTTACATGATTATGAACTTTTTCGCATGAAACCTAGTGAGACTATTTCAGAAATGTACACAAGGTTCACTCAGATTGTTACCTCTTTGTATGCTTTAGGTAGAGAACTTACCAACTACGAAAGAGTGAACAAGATTCTTAGATGTTTGCCTGCTTCTTATGATGCTAAGATTACTGCTATTACTGAATCCAAAGATTTAAATACTTACTCTATTGACAGCTTACTTGGATCACTCATTGCTTACGAGCAAGGGGTGAACCAAAGGCAACTTGATGCAGGAGAACGCAAGAAAGAGAAGACCGTGGCACTAAAGGCCAAAGATTCAGATGCTAGCACTTCCGGGTCTGATAGCGATGAAGTTGCCTTAATCACAAGGCAATTCAAAAGCTTTCTAAGGAAGAAACATAAGAACTATCAGAAGTGGAACAAGGGTAAGTTCAATAAAAACTTTAAGGGTTCATCTGAATCGGTTTGTTTTGAATGCAGGAAGCCTGGACACATTAAGGCTGATTGTCCAACACTTAAAGCTCACCTAAGCAAGGAGAAGAGTGAGGAGAAACCAAAGTTCAGAAAGGACAAGAAGCGGATTCAGAAGGCGTTCTGGGCAGACTCTGCATCCGACTCTTCTGAGACTGAAGCTGAAGAGGAGGAAACAAACTTGTGTCTGATGGCGGATGATCACCCTGGTCAGTCGGACCAGGAAGAGGTATGTGAGCTTACTTACGATCAGTTATTTGAAGTTTCTGAAAAGATTCATACATCGTATAGGAAGCTTAAGAAAACCCATGCTAGTTTGAAACTAGATTATCTGACTTTGCAAAAAGAGCATGAAGTGTTGATTAAGGATCATTCCACCATTGATAGCAATCACATGTCTTTACTAGATGAGTTTGATGAACTGAATAAAAAGCATTCTGATTTAATTATTGAGTATAACTTGTTAGAAACATCGCATGGTGAATTAGAACTTGCTTTTAAGAAAGTGAATGATTTGGCATCTGAGTTAGAAAGTATTGAAAGTGCAAAAACATTTGAAATTGGAAGTTTAAACAAACACATTGAGTTTTTGAAAGTGAAAATTAGTGCTTTTGAAAATAACAAAACACCGCCTACTTTTGAACAATTTTATGCACCGCCACCTTTTAAAAATTCTGTTGCAAGTTCATCAAATAATGTTTCATACACTACTAGGAAGAGGCACTATCACTCACGACGTTTAGGTAATCCTTTTCCTGGTGTTAGATGTTTTTTATGTGGCATGTTAAGACACATATCACACACTTGTACTGTTCACCGTAGTGCACATTGGGTGTGGAGATCCAAACTGCCTGTTGCACAGCACAGCACGCATGCATCGCATTCTTCTTTTCATAAGAAGGAACCCAAACCTATTTGGGTTCCTAAGACTGACATTTGATGATTTTGTAGGTGTGCTCTCACACAAGACCTCATAAGAGCATGTGGTACCTGGACAGCGGATGTTCTAGACATATGACTGGAGATGCAAATCAGTTCATTTCGCTGGAGGCCAGAGCTGGAGGCAAGGTTACACTTGGAGATAACACCACCAGGAAGGTGGTAGGCACAGGTATGATTGGTGATTCAAAGAATTTTGTGATTGATAATGTTTTGCTTGTAGATGGACTGAAACACAACTTGCTGAGCATTAGTCAACTCTGCGACAAGGGATACAGCATCAAATTCCTGCCCACTGGCTGCATTTTAAGCTTAAATGATGAAGTTATTTTACAGGGGCAAAGGATCAACAACGTCTACAAGCTGGATGTAAGTAGCATTAAATCTGATAATTCAATTTGCTTAAAAACTGCTGCTGATGAGTCTTGGTTATGGCATAGGAGATTGTGTCATGCCAGTATGAAAACCCTTAGGAGAGTCACCCAAAAGGACTTAGTTAGAGGTGTGCCCAAGCTTAAGTTCTCTAAGGATCACCTGTGTGATGCCTGTCAGTTGGGGAAGCAAGTCCAGTCCTCTTTTCACTCTGTTAAGGACATTAGCACCTCTAGACCTTTAGAAGTTCTTCACATGGACCTCTTTGGACCCATTAGCACTGCCAGCTTAGGGGGGAGAGTCTATGGTTTTGTGATTGTTGATGATTATTCAAGGTTCACTTGGGTTAAGTTATTGTCACACAAATCTGAGTCATTTGATGAGTTTAGATCTTTCTCTACTTGGATTTAGAAGAAGTTAGGATGTGAGATTATTACCATCCATAGTGATCACGGAGGGGAGTTTGAAAATGAAAGATTTGGAAGTTTTTGTGAGAACCATGGGATTAGTCACAATTTTTCAGCTCCTAGGACCCCTCAGCAGAACGGGGTAGCTGAAAGGAAGAACAGGACCTTAGTGGAAGCCGCGAGAGCCATGCTTGCCGAGTATTCACTTCCAAAATACTTTTGGGCTGAAGCGGTGAACACTGCCTGTTATGTGCTGAATAGGGTGAATGTGAGAGTCAAACTGAACAAGACACCTTATGAGATCATTGAGGGTAGAACACTAAATCTGTCCCACCTCCATGTCTTTGGCTGTAAGGTTTTCATTCTGAACAACGGGAAGTCACCCTTAGGAAAATTTGACCCCAAATCTGATGAAGGAGTGTTCTTAGGATATTCAAGTGTGGGGAAATCCTTTAGGGTGTTCAATAGGAGGACTTTGGTGGTGGAAGAAATAACCCATGTAGTGTTTGATGAATCTGATCCTAAGGAGTCTAGATCTAAAGTAGAAGATGAAGAGATTGTTGAGGTTACTTAAGGAGTTGGAAATACAAATTTGGAGGAAAGGGTAGAACCTCAAACCACACTGCCTAGAGATTGGAGATATTCTTCGAGTCATCCTAAAGAACTGATCTTAGGAGACCCTTCTGAAGGTGTTAGGACTAGGCATGGACTTAGGAAGGAAGTAAATCATTCTGCCTTTATCTCAATGACTGAACCCACCAACATCAACCAAGCCTTGTCGGATGAGTTTTGGATTTTAGCTATGTAGGAAGAATTGAATCAATTTGTAAGGAATGATGTTTGGGAGTTAGTAGAAAGACCTAGAAACCAAAGTATTGTGGGAACCAAGTGGGTCTTTAAGAATAAGATGAATGATTCTGGTGTGGTGGTGAGAAATAAGGCAAGATTGGTGGCTAAGGGGTATAATCAGATAGAAGGGATAGATTTTGAGGAAACTTTTGCCCTTGTAGCTAGATTGGAAGCCATTAGAGTGCTACTAGCCTTTGCCTGTTATAAGGGATTTAAGTTGTTTCAAATGGATGTCAAGAGTGCCTTTTTAAATGGGGTAATTAAAGAAGATGTTTTCGTAGAACAACCCCCAGGTTTTGAGAGTTCCCAATATCCAAATCATGTCTATAAAGTAAAAAAGGCCTTATATGGATTGAAACAGGCACCCAGAGCTTGGTATGAGAGGCTTAGCACACTCCTGTTAGAAAGAGAATTTGTTAAGGGGAGTGTAGACACCACCCTTTTTCTGAGGAGATTAGGAGATGACTTACTCATTGTCCAGATCTATGTTGATGATATAATTTTTGGATCTTCTGATAAGTACTTATGTGAAGAGTTTTCTAAAATAATGAGTAAAAAGTTTGAGATGAGTATGATGGGAGAATTGTCCTACTTTTTGGGGTTTAGCATAAGGCAAACGGATGATGGAACCTTTCTCAATCAATCAAAATACACTAAGGACATTTTGAAGAAATATGAAATGGACAAAGCCAAGCCAATCAATACTCCCATGCCCTCCTCAGTTCAGTTAGATAAGGATTCAAATGGAAAATCTGTTGATCAGAAGAAGTATAGAGGGATAATAGGTTCACTGCTTTACCTGACTGCTAGCCGACCTGATATCATGTTTAGTGTCTGTCTTTGTGCTAGGTTTCAGGCTGATCCTAAAGAGTCCCACCTGACTGCTGTTAAGAGAATTCTTAGATATCTTTTAGGGACCCCAAACCTAGGAATTTGGTACCCTAGGCACAGCACCTCTTTTGAGATCATTGGATATTCTGATTCTGACTTTGTGGGGTGTAGGGTGGATAGAAAGAGTACTTCTGGGACTTGTCAATTTATAGGACAGTCGTTAGTCTCCTGGTCCAGTAGAAAATAGAACTCGTTGCACTTTCCACTGCTGAAGCTGAGTACATTGCCTTAGGGAGTTGTGTGGCCCAAGTTCTTTGGTTGAAGCAGCAAGTCTTGGATTTAGGAGTACCTGTTGGTACAATTTCTATTCTGTGTGATAATACGAGTGCCATCTGTATCTCTAAGAATCCAATCCAACATTCTAGGACCAAACACATTGACATTAGGCATCACTTCATTAGGGACCATGTTACAAAAGGGGACATTGAGCTACACCACGTAGCAACTGAAAATCAGCTGGCTGACATATTCACTAAACCACTGGCCTTTGACTCATTCAGCATTTTGAGAACCAGATTAGGAGTGATTGATATAAATGCTTGATTCTGATGACTGCTGATTTATGATTGTTATGATTGGTATTCTGATTTCTGTTAGTTAGTTTTTTTTTTTGTATTCTATTTTCTGATTTCTGTTAGTTAGTTTTCATATTCTGATTTCTGATTTCTGTTAGTTAGTTTTGGTTTGATTATTTGCTTTCAGTTGATTTTATTTCTTCTGCTGATTTCTGTGTTACCCTTTTTGTTAGTTTGATTTGAGTATTTACTTTGCTATGATTTTCTACCTGTTTTTATGCTTTTCAAGATCTGATCACCGCTCACTACTTCTGGTGATCTGAATTTTTGACTGGGAGTTTTTACCTTGTTTTGGTTTGGAAGCTGATAAGCAGTGATTGACTTCGCTGAATCTGTTAAAGGGAAGAAACATTGATAATTGTTTCTCTTCCTCTAACTCCTTTACTGGTGTGTAGTTTCTTTTGAATAAAAATCCTTTTCAAAATTAAAATGTTAGTTTTTGAAATAGAGATTATTTTATCTTCTTACAGTAATCTGCCTCATATCAATAGTGTTTTTCAAAGTCTTGAGTCATTAGTTTGATTTTCTAAACCAAGTGATTGCATTTATCATATGTTGTATGGATTTTGTTTTGTGAATCGTTCTTCCTTACTGCGGAGAGTCATCTCCTATGTCTAGAAGATAATCTCACAGCTGAGGCTCTTTAATGATTATGAAAAGGAGAAGGCTTATAAAAGATGCGCAGTGCGCCAGATAATTTGAAAAAGAGGCATAAAATGAGCCCAAAACTGAAAAGATGCGAAATTGCCAAATTGGATACACAAAGTGTATCAAAAATCAAAAGATGCACAAAGCGCCAACCAATTTGAAAAAGAGGCACAAAATGAGCCCAAAACAAGCTTTCTTTCCTTTCAGACTGTTAAATGTCTTAGAGAAATCTGTGCGCCACTTAATATTTTCAAAAGCTTGAGTTTTGAAAATCATGATTTCTGGTTTTTTTTACTTTGTAACACTATTATATCAGATATTCTTCTGGAACGAGGCTTGAAAGGATTTCTTTTCAAATCTAATATCTTTTATTCTGAATCAGATTTTTGTGTTGGAAGAGGTTTGCATCGATAAGGTGCCCGGGGTCGGAGTTACGAAAATTGATTATTTCCAACCTTTTTTGGATTTCAGCGCTGTCAATTGTCCTGTCATTCGTTTTTGAATCTAAAATCAATATGTTTTATTTTATGTTTTATTTCCGTATTATATTTTTCCCTCCTCCTTTTTGTGATGTCAAAAGGGGAGTCAGTTGTAGTCGTGTCTGTTTCTGTTTCCTGTTTCATGTTTTCTGTATTGTTTGAGCCAAAAAAAAAATGTTTGTTTTGTTTGATCTCCTAGTTTACCTTTGTTTTCAGACTACTTTACAAATGTTTGCCATCATCAAAAAGGGGGAGATTGTTGCAAATCTGGTTTTGATGATGACAAATATGTTTCCAGTGTGTTTTGCTTGGCTAATCTATTTCAGGCACAAAAGACCGCGAGCCACTCAAGCCAACTCAAGATCGGGTCCAAGTGTGTCAAATGTATGATTTTTCTTTTTATTGAGTCAATTGTAATGTAACTGATCCCCTAGCTAAGTAACCTTGCACACACACACTCAGGGGGAGAGATTGAGTGAATTAAAGTTTCTATTCAAAATTTGTTCAGATCGTCCTGGACGATAGTTTCATCGTCCTGGACGATCCAGTTAAAAATAGAAACCCTAATTAGGGCGACTAAGCTAAGAGGGTCTGATTGAGCCGATCGTCCTGGACGATCTATGGATCGTACGGGATGATATTCCCAAATCAGAAATTCCCAGCCGCCAGATTAAGTTAGGCAAGTTTTATTTTAAGTATTTTGGTCTGATCGTCCCGGACGATACGTGTATCGTCCTGGACGATTCACTACAATCATGCCTAAATTAGTCTGATAATTAAGGAAATATATTAATGTTTAATTGATACGATCACATCGTCCTGGACGATCGCAGGATCGTCCCGGACGATCGTGATCGTCTTGTGCATTTCAGTTGTACGTCCAGAACTATGTACATGACGATTTGGGGGCCTTTTTGAACTAATCATACCGGACGATTACCCTATCGTCCGGGACGATCAAGTCATTTTTTGGTCGTCCAGCACAGATTTCTCTAGACGACCCGAACTGTCTTCTGGACGATTTCCTTCAATTTGAACTAATCGTCCCGGATGATCGCAGGATTGTACGGGACGATATGAATAACTTTTTCTACTGATTGTCCAGAAGAGCCAGATCGTCCAGGCTGAAACAGCTGAATTTGAACTGATCGTACAGGATGATCTACCGATCGTCCTGGACGATCTTGGCCGACAAGTTGAGATTTAGGACAAATTTTAAGCCCTCCTTTAAAAGAACTTTTTCCAATTTTTGGAAAAATCTTTTGCTGCCTTCCTTCCCTGAGAAATCCTAGAGAGAGAGAGAGAGTTGGGAGAGAGAGAAGAGATCTTGTGAGGGGGAGTTAGTGAGGGGTTCACTTAGGTTGCTCCAAGCACGGATCAGAGTCGTCTTCTCCGCTCGTCGTCTGTCGTCTAGTGGGTGTTCTTCGTGGGAGGATCGTTCGCAAGAAGATCCGGGTTCTCTGCCCGCTTCAGGAGGAAGCGAAAGGAGTTTGTGGGTTCTCTGCCCGCTTCAGGTGGAAGCAAAAGGAGTTCGAAGGTTCTCTGCCTGCTTCAGGAGGAAGCGAAAGGAGGTCAGGTTCTCTACCTCACCGTGTGGTGAAAAGGAGGTGTTTTGTACAGGCTTCTCCGCCTTGCTGTGGGAGCAAAAGGAGAGTCACTTTCGTTTAGTGCAATACCCGGAGGGGAGGCTCCGGGGAGTGGACGTAGGTCAAGTTGACCGAACAACTATAAAATCTGGTTTGCTTTTCTGATTCAGTTTTGCATTTTACTTTTCAATATAAACTGCTTGGGTGAATATCGTTGGTTGATCTTTTCGTTATTGTTTACTTGTTTCCGCTGCTAAGTATCGAAAAGATTTTTGTAGTTATCGTGAAATTTTTAAATAACCAATTCACCCCCCCTCTTGGTTAGCCTCAGGACTAGTTCACTAGGGCTTAACATCCCTTTCGAACTTTCACAAAAGTTGAGGAAAATCTTTCAAATCAACTTCAATCGTTGTTGCTATATGTCTTCTACAATATTCTGTTGTAGTTGAACATCTACAATGCAAATTCAAAACTATTCAGTCAATTCTAGGCTTTGACATTTCACCCCTAAATTCTTGGTGGGGTGCAAAGAGTCAAGCCTTAGGATGTTCAAGCTAATATGGTAAACCTACATATTTGAACAAATTTTAATATGCTGAGTTTCAAATTTGGAAGAAGATCCGTTCAGTTTCTACCTTGAGTTTAAATCTAGATTCAAATTCAAATTCAATTTCAATTTAAATTCAATTTCAAGCTTAAATTGAATCTAAGATTTAAGTTTAAATTCAACCTTAAAACCAAATTCAATTTTAAGTTAAAATTTAATTTCAAAATTGAACTTAAATTTGATTCCAAACTTAAATTCAACTTCAGATTTGATTTCAAGATCAAATTCGGGCTTTGACATTTCGGCCCAAGTCAATTGGTGAAATGAAAAGAGTCAAGCCCGATCCCCGGATCTTTCATATCAATTTTATGCACCTACATGATTGAGTGAAACTCAATCTGTTGAGTCATAAAATTTAAAGAAAGATCTATTTGACTTGAGCTTCAAGTTCAAATGCAAAATTTGAGTCCGAACATAATTTCAACCTAAAATTTGAATTTGATTTTCAACTTAAAGTCAATTCAATTTTGATCGGGACTTTGACATTTCGACCCAAGTCAATTGGTAAAATGAAAAGAGTCGAGCCCGATCCTTGAATCTTTCATATCAATTTTGTGTACCTACATGGTTGAATGAAACTCGATCTGTTGAGTCACAGAATTCGAAGAAGGGTCCATTCGACTTTAATATTAAATTCAAATTCCAAATCCAACTTTGAATCAAAATACAATCTCAACTTCAAGTTCGAATTTGATTTGTCACCTCAAATTTTAATTTCAATTTTGAATTCAAGTTCGAGTTTGAACTTTGACATTTTACCCCAAGTTAATTAGTGTAGCGAAAGTGTCGGGTTCAACCCTTAAGTCCTTGTCAATTCTACGAACCACTATTTTGATTCTAAACTTAACATGATTGAATTATCAAATTTTGAATAACATTAATCAAATTTAAAATTCAAATTCAAATTCAAGATTAACTAATTCAAATTATTGTTCATTCATTTCAGGATTTAAGCACTCAAATGGCTGGAAAACTCATTTTCTCTCTAGATAGAAACTTGATAGTCGAAGGAATCACTTCTGGTAATTTTATCCAGTTTGAAATGCAATTCCAAGACTTCAAGTTATCAGTTGACGGAGAAGAAATGATTGATCTGTCTGCTGGAATACGAAGGAATGTCCCCTTGGTTGAGATTACTTTAGTGTCAGGAGTTGACTCCGCCATCTCCGAGATGGAGGCTGATGTCACCCCTTTACCCATTGTACCCTCTACTGAGGAGGATAACAACCAGAACTCAGAAACGATAGAAGAGCTACCATCTCAGCCTGAGATTGGGTCAAGTTCTAGTACCCCTGCCGTCAGCAAGGCCAGCAAGAACAAAATGAAGAACTACCTTCGTAGAGTCAGAAAGAAGGTTATCAAGGCCAAGAAGACTGCTGAGGTGAAAGCCTTAAAGTACATCAAGTCTGAGGCTAATCAAAATTTTATTGCTCCTTCTACGAACCCCTTCCCTGGTGGAAATCATTTCCACCCATCCCCTGTTGCTCAAAGGAGGGAGGTTGTAGAAACGAGAGCACGATCTTCAATACACCTTCTTGACTACTACATGGAAAGAATCAATCAAGACAGAACTGAACAAACACCAGCACCAGGCCCTAGGCCCCCAGTTGAAGGTTATGACCCGTCCACTCTATTAGATGATGTTAGGTCACATTTTTATACGTGTCCCACTACATCAACTAGAGAGGAGGAGGTATAGAAACCACTTGGGGTACCACTCTCCTAATTACTAGACCACTAGTAATAAGAGAGGGGAAATAATCTAAGATTATATCAGATAGTGATACCGTTAAAATTCAACTTTCAACGGGGTCCTATCGAGATAAATCTTTTTGATTTAAGTGATGTAGAAACTTCTTAGGATATTGCAGACCCCACAACAGTATCTCCCTCCAAGGCGATCATAGGAATCTAATTCCATACTACTAGGGTCTTAACACCTAGATTTGTAATTTCTTTTTAAGGAAATCCTTCAACTTCTCAAATGTACTGATTTTAGACCTTGAAGATAGTTGAATCATCTTTTTAATGAAAATTGACCTCTATTTGAAGTCTTAAGCAGGAGAAAGTTGTCATTGACTCCATCAAATATTTGAATGCCCCTCCCTCCCACCTCTTTTGTGGGATTGATTTAACTGTTGAACTAAAATCAATGTCAAACTTAAGTTGACCTTTGAAATGAAACTCTTTTTAATCCTCTCATAATTTTCTATCTCAATAAATGTCTCTTACGTGTTTAAAATATGTTCAATAATTTTCAAACGTCAAGCCAATATTCATTTTAAAAGATTGGGTCCTGCCTTGAGGAGTATTCATCCTTGCATAAGAGAATGAGTTTTCTTCTCTTATACTTGAGATGTAATCCCGGCATTGAAATAAAGGTGTAGCCTCTTCTCAAAATCAAAATAAATTTAAAAAGATGTGCGAATGCGCCAAAATTCAAAAAAAAAGAAATAGTGCAAAATACACTATAATTCAAAAGATGCGCAATGTGTGCCACCAAAAAAAAAAAGAAAGAGGCTCGCTTCTTCCAAATCCTTAAATCTCAATAGTACCAGTCAACTTTAAATTACTTTACTTTGATAAATTTTGAATCCAGAATTTTTAACGTGCATCGATAATCTATCAAGATACAAAAATCTCTCGTGCTAAAGATTTGAAAAGATCAAATTTCTTCATTCAACTTAAACCACTTTGAAATTGATTTTAATTCAGAATATTTAAGGGAGACCCCAGTTTAGTTTCTACGAAACTTGGTCTGGGTCAACAAAACTTAAATCCTTAAACCTTTCCCGTTTAGTTGGGGTCACTTAAACTTTTCACAGTACTTCTGAATTTGTTCCCGCTTGTCGTTCTGACCGGGTCCAAATACCTAGAGGAAGTTTTCTAATAAAGAGAATGAAAGCTTCTATTCTTGAAAATTTAAATCCGGTCTTTGAGAAGTGTGTGTAAGCCCTTCCACATAGGCATCCTTCCTTTAAGGCCTTCTTTATAAAATTACACTCTATGCTGGGTCCAAGTTCAATCCCACTGGAGGAGTATTTTATAATGTTGGAAATTGTCGTTCACAATCAAACCACACCCTGTGTTGGGTCCTAGATCATTCTGATCTAGAAGCGTAGTTTCCTGAGCGGAGACTTGCTGTTTAAAATCAAACTCTATTTGAGCAAAGTGCTTGACTCCAATTCAGGGAGCTCAAGGGCATCAAATAAAGATCAATACATGCTCAATAAAGTTTGAAAGTATTTAAGTCATATTTGATTCAAGATATTGATAAGTTGTGTCACTTTAAAACTCCCCAAGTAGGAGACTTGGTCGTAGTCTTTTGGAGACCACTTCTGATTGAAATCTTCAATCAATATTGACTGGATCGTTCATTTCCATGATGATCTTTGAGGAAATTTTCCTTTGACTGATCAACCCTGAAGAATGCCACCCAATATTTTCAAACATTGGGGAGGTTCTTCAAATTCAGTACCATGCCAGATAAGTGTCAAACTTAAAATCAAATTCAAAACACTTTAAATTTAAAATCAAATTTAAATCAAATCTCAAAACTTTTGAAAGTCAAAATCAAATGCAAGATCAAATTTCAAAGACTTTTAAGAATTCAAAATCAACTTGTATCAACTTCAAAATTCTTCAAATTCAAAACTAATTCAAATCGAATTCAAAACATACCATAGATTCAAAACTCTTCAAATTTAAATTTGTCAAATCAAGTTACAAATTCAAACACTTTCAAATTTAAAACCAAATTAATTCAAGAATCATTCAAATCTCAAGTTCCAGAATTCAAATCTGATCCTCTTTATAGAGCAAGTTTCCTCTATATAGGATCACCCTGACTTGATCCTCTATGTAGAGCAAGTTTCCTCTACATATGATCATCCAGACTCGATCCTCTATGTGAAGCAAGCCTCCTTCACATACGATCATTCTAGACTCGATCCTCTATATAGTGCAAGTTTCCTCTATACATGATCACTCCAGAGCTGATCCTCTATATAGAGCAAGTTTTCTCTATATATAATCATCTAGACCTAACTTTCTGTGCAGAGCAAGTTTTCTTTACACATGATCATTCCAGACCCGATCCTCTATATAGAGCAAGTTTCCTCTATATACGATCATCCTGACTCAATCCTCTGTGTGAAGCAAGTTTCTTTCACATACGATCATCTAGACTCCATCCTCTATATAGAGCAAGTTTCCTCTATATACGATCATCCAGTTTTAATCCTGTATGTAGAGCAAGTTTCCTCTACATATGATCATCTAGTTTTGATCCTCTATGTGAAGCAAGTTTCCATCACATACGATCATCCAGACCGGATCCTCTATGTAAAGCAAGTTTCCTTTACACACGATCACTCTATACCTAATTTTGTGCGAAGCAATGCTTCCTTCTCACAGGATCATCCAGTTTTCTTTTCCTTAAGGACAAATATGAGTCATCATGCTTTTTTTCCTTTGGATTAGATCTACTTGTGGTGGAGTACGACCTTCATGGCACCATCCTAGCTTCTTCCAGTTTTCTTTTTCTTAATGATAGATGTGAGTCATCGTGCTTTCCTTCCTTAAGATTAGATCTGCTAGTGGTGGAGTACACACTTCATGGCACCATCCTAGCTTCTTCCAGTTTTCTTTTTTTTGAGGTTAGATGTGAGTCATCGTGCTTTCTTTCCTTAGGATTAGATTCGCTAGTGGTGGAGTACGCCCTTCATGGCACCATCCTAGCTTCTTCCAGTTTTCTTTTCCTTAAGGTTAGATGTGAGTCATCATGCTTTCTATCCTTAGGATTAGATCTTCTAGTGATGGAGCACGCCCTCTGTGGCACCATCCTAGATTTAAAATCTAGATTCGACCTTCTGTTGGAAGTAATGCTTCCTTCCCTCAGGGTCCTCCAGTCTTCTTTTCTTTAAGGACAGATGTGAGTCATCATGCTTTCTATCCTTAGGATTAAATCTTCTAGCGGTGGAGCACGCCCTCTGTGGCACCATCCTAGATTCAAAATCCAGATCTGATTCTGTGTGAAGCAATGCTTCCTTCTCACAGGATCTTCCAGTTTTCTTTTCCTTAAGGTCAGATGTGAGTCATCGTGCTTTCTTTTCTTAGGATTAGATCTTCTAGTGATGGAGCACGCCCTTTATGGCATCATTCTAGGTTTAAAATCTAGATCCGACCTTCTGTAGGAAGCAATGCTTCCTTCCCTCAGGATCCTCCAGTCTTCGTTTCCTTAAGAACAAATGTGAGTCATTGTGCTTTCTTTCCTTAGGATTAGATCTACTAGTGATGGATAACGCCCTCTGCGCCACCATTTTAGTTTCAAAATTCAAATCCTTATGCCTGATCTCCTATAGGAAGTAATATTGCCTTTTTATGAGATCACCTAGTTCTCTTTTTCTCAGAGTAAGTTTTTCTCCTTCTCTTAGGATTAGATTCCCCAGTGATGGAATAAGTCCCCTGTGGCACCATCCTGGGTTCAATTTTAAATTTTCGAATCTAGTTCTCTCTTCCTTAGGGTAGGTTCTACTCCTTCTCTTAGGATTAGACTCCCCAGTGATGGAGTAAGTCCTCTGTGGCACCGTCCTGGGTTTAATTCTAAAATCCAATTTTCTCTTCCTTAGGGTAGGTTATCCTTCCTTCCCTTGGGATTAGACTTCCCAGTGATGGAGTAAGTCCTCTATGGCACAATCCTGGGTTTAATTTCAAAATCAAACTTTCTTCCCTTTAAGGTTAGGCTTTTCTTTCTTCCCTTGTGATTAAATTTCCCAGTGATGGAGTAAGTGCCCTGTGGCATCGTCCTGGATTTAATTTCAAGTCACAAAATCAAACCTTCTTTTCCTTAGGGCTAGGTATTTCTTCCTTCCCTTAAGATCAAATCTACTAGTGGTAGAGTACGCCCTTTGTGGCACTACCCTAGTATCAAATTCAACTTTGATCCTCTATAGTTAGGAGTTCTTCCTTTCTATACGATCATCCAGACTTCCTCTTCCTTAAGGGAAGGTATTTCTTCCTTCCTTTAGGATTATATCTACTAGTGGTAGAGTATGCCCCTCGTGGCACTACCCTAGTATCAAATTCCAATTTGATCCTCTATAGTTAGGAATTCTTCCTTTCTATACGATCATCCAGACCTTCTTTTTCTTTAGGGTTAGGACTTCCCTTCCTTTAGGATTAGATCTACTAGGGGTAGAGTACGCTGTCCTCAGCACTGCCCTAGTATCATTTCAAATTCAATCTTCTAGGGTTAGAATTTCCTTCCCTATAGAATCAAATCTAGATTCAATACTCTATAGTTAGGAGTTCTTCCTTCCTATATGATAGCCCCGACTTTCTTCTCCTTTAGGGATAGACTTTTCCTATCCCTTAGGACTACATCTACTAGTGGTAGAGTACGCTGTCCCAAGCACTACCCTAGTATCTTTTCAAATTCAATCTTCTTAGGGTAGGGTTTTCCTTTCTCTTAGAATCAAATTTAATTTCGATCCTTTCTAGTTAGGGGTTTCTTCTTCCTATAGGATCACCCAGGTTTCTCTTCCTTTAAGGTTAGGATTTTCCTACCCTGAGGATTATACCCACTTGTGGTAGAGTACGCTTTTCCTAGCACAACCCTAGTATCTATTCAAACTCCAATTCCCCAGGGATAGATTTCTCATTCCCTTAGGATCAAAACTCCAGACTTGACCATTCTATTCGGTTAACACCAATATGTGCAATAGAACTATATTCTATTACACATATTGGGGGTCCATTTGTTGACCTCATTTTTGTATGAGGTTAGTAGGACACATCAAGACCTTAGGATCTTTCCAATCCTTAGGATCAATCCTGACTCTACGATCAATCTGATCCTAGATCAATCCAGTTTCAAATCAATCCTGATCTCAGATCAATCTAATTTCTAGACTATTCTAGATCCTAGGATCTTTCTTTGATTTTAGATCTTAGGATCATTCTAAACCTTAGGATCCTCCTAGAACCTAGATACTAGGATTCTTCTAGATCCTAAGACTCTTCTAGACCCTGAACCCTAGGACCTATTCTAGATCCTAGGATTCTGCCAGACTCTAGATCATATGATCTTCTTAGACCCTAGGATTCTTCTAGATCCATTTAAAATCTTAGGATTATTCTAGCCCCTAGGATTCTTCATTGACTATATATCTTAGATCTACCTAGATCCTGAAATCATTCTAGACTCTAGATCCTAGGATTCCCAAACCCTAGGATTTTCCTAGAATCCAGACTTTAAGATCTATTCTAGATCCTAAGAACCTTCTAAATCCTAGACATTAGGGTTTCCTAGACTCTAAGATCTTCCTAGACTTTAGTCCCTAAGATCTACTCTAGACCCTAGGATTTCCCTAGATTAATTTAGGTCTTAGGATTCTCCTAGATCTTAGATCTATCCAGATCTCAAATTTATTCAATCTCCAAACCAACCTAGGCTTTAAATCAATCTATTCAATACTCAAATCAATCCAGAGTTCAAGTCAAATCCCTGACCAATCCTGACCTTTAAATAACCCAGATTTAGCTGTCACAGCCTCTGACCTGACTTTAATCCTAACTAGTCATCTACAATCACTTAAATGATTGTAAATGATTTAGATAATTCAAACCCTATCATTCAAAATCAAAAATTAGCTCAAAACCAAATATCTTGATCAAATTCCAAGGCCAAAGGTCTAAGTCCTGAAAGCCTTTTCTAGTGATTCTTTGAACATTTCAAAACCCTATCAAATGACCTTTGATTCAAGGTCTATTGGTTCCACACTGATGTGATATGTCTCTAGAGACAACCCTCTAAATTTGAGCTCATTCTGAGGTCTCTAACCCCAGAAACTGAATTGAAATCCAAAGGCTATAAACCTTCAAATATTTACAATCTATGCCACTGGACCTGCCACCCAGTGGATTTTGATCCTAGAGTTTTCTCTAAAGCTCCAAATCACTTCCAGACCCTTGATTATGACTCATTGAGTAATAAACTGCATTTTGTTGGACTCAATTTGACCCCCAGTTGATCAAGGGTCAAAATGACCAAAATACCCCTTAAGGGTTCAAATGCACTTTTCAAACCATATGACCTCCAAATTGTTTGGGACCACTTCCAACAATTTTCAAATATTAAACCAAACCCATTGAACTCAAAATGAGCCCCTGGGTCAATCTGGTTGACAAAGTCAACCAGGTTGACCAAATAGGCCCTTTAGGGTTAAAACAGGTCATTTTGACCAAATGACCTCCTCAGACATTGGGACCACTTCCATTGCTCTCCAAATGTCATTTCAAATCAGTTGAGCCCGTTCCCTGAACCTGGACCCACCTGGTTGATCAAGTCAACTAGGGTTGACCTAAAGGCCCAATAAGGGCTCATAAGGCTCATTTGACCCAAATGACCTATTTGACCCTTGAAAACACATCTACTAGACTCCATTTACCATTTGAAATTGATTCGGTCCAGACCCTGGCCCTGGGTCAACCTATTTGACCAGATCAACCTAGGTTGACCAATTTAAACCTTTAAGCCATTTAAACCCAATCAAGCTCCAGATCAATTTCAAACCCATTCAAACTTCTCTGACCACTTTTCTTAGTGATTCAGACTTAATTAGACCTTTGACCCAGTCAACTGTTGACCAAGTCAACTAAGACCCAAGCCTAGCTCAATTCCACCTCTTTGGGTCAAATCAAATCACATGATAAAATCAATGCCTTCAAATCTTCAAAAACATTTCATTTGATGCTTTAGATACCCTTGAGCTCATTTGAAATCAAGCCATGATTTATTTGACCAAGTTAAGTCATTTTGACATCACTTAGGTTTATTTAATCTTGGACAGACTACAAGTTCATAGACACCTTAAACACCAAAATCGGATGGTTAGATTTTCTAAAACCTAAACCCTAGCTCACATCACTTAGGTTTATTTAACTTTTGATTAAGTGTGTTTAAAAAAATTTAATCAATTCCACACAATTTATGTTCATCAACTTAATCTACATTTAAAATTTTTCTTGATTTGGTTAACCGGATCGAACGGACGAGCTTGAAAATGAATTCTAGGGCTTCGGTTAAGCCTGCATGAATTGGGTGTCTTCAGAGCCGTTGATCTCAAGATCAACGGCTCTGATCGAGCTCTTCTGCGGTTCCTTCTAACCGCGCAGTTGATCCCACATTTGAGATTTCGATCCGGCTCCATCTCAACCGTCAATCCGATCCTGCGCTTGATCCAACGGTGCCCGCCCTCCGCTGACTGGATTAAGTAGACTTTGCGTGGGGCCCGCCGTGGTTTCAATCACGTGGCAATGATTACGTGGTGACGCAATCATTGCCAATGATTGCCACCGCCGTGCGACTTTGACCCCCCTATCGGGAGCTGCCACGTGGCAATCCACCGCCGCCAACCCTATTATATTAGTTAAATTAATTTTAAATGAATTTTTAAATACAGAAAACTTTCAAAAATCATTAAAAATTGAGATTTAATTTAAAAAATTAATATAATATACCAAAATACTCAGATTTTTAAGGCCTTTAATTTGAATATAAAATTACTTTAAAATATTTTTTGTATTTTAAATAATTGTAAATATTGTTTATTTGGCTATTTTAAGTATTATTTAATTAAAATAAATCAATTTAATTTCATAATTTTAAAATAAACTTATTTAAAAATCTTTTTGAATTAAATAATATATTTCCAATCTTTGAACTTTAATAATTAAATTAAATTCAAAATATTTATATTTTAAGTATGTCCAATATTTAAAATACTTAATTAATATTGAATTAGAATATTATGATAAGTATTTTAAAATTAGATTTTATTTTCAAAATATTTCCAAATAAATCAGAGGACCTCTCAAATATTATAAAATTAATTTAGTTAATTTATTTAAATGATTTTAATTTTAAAACATATTTATATATATAACAATATATATCTATTTGTATATTTCAAAGCTATTTTAAAATTATATTTATTTAAATTTTGAACATTGAGAGGTCCATTGAAATTTCAAATCTAGATTGAGCTTGATTGAATAGAATTTGTGGGGAAAGATGATTAATCAATGGATAATTACTTTGTTAATTATTCATTGATTATTCCTTCATTTAATTAAGCTTTAAATTGATTTGCATATCTAGATACACACACCACTTAGTTTTAGGGTTCTCCTAGATTTAGGGTTGGTTGTGAATGTGTTTGTATGCATTTATATGTTAAGTCAAGGGTCTAGAAATTTTGATTCAAACCTATTAAACTTAATGTCATTAAGGACATTAATTAAGGATTTATTTAGAAAACTTAGAATATATACAATAATTAGGATTCACCTCCTATTGACTTGAAACTTTGATCATTTAAACATAGTGCACTCTCAGCCCTAGGAAAATTTCTCACTGAATTTTGAAGTCATTAAGCCCCTTAATTAATTTAACCAAAATTGACCCTTAATTAAGCCCTTAAACCTTCCAAAAATTATAATAAATCAAATTTATATCCAAAAATTATATTTAATACCTCAAACTGACCAGAATCAAATCCTTAATCAATGAAAGATAAAAGCCCCTTGACTGGACTTTAAAATCAAGCTTAATTTAATTTTAATTAAAATTCAATATTTAATTAATTTAATTAATTAAAAATAATCCAGAAAATTCCATAAATTTCTAGAAAACTCTTTTAATCAAAAAGTCAACTTTTGACCCTTGAATTAAATGAATAAAATAATCCAGAAAATTCCAAAATTCAATAAATCATTCAAAATTCCAGAAAACATTAATTCAAACTTAAAACCAGCAATTAATGAATTTGAATAAAATTTATCAACTCTCAAACCCTAAAGCACTTAATTATACCGGGTACCACTAGGTAACCCAAGCCTACGAGGCTATTAAGTTAGCCCCAAGGAAGGTGAAATAAACTTCACGGCCTCGGTGTGCAACAAAGGTGGTATCCAATAAACAATCAAAATCAATTTTAAAATCAATTTTAAACCATTAAGACTTAAACTTCAATTAAAATCTCCCTCAAGCCTTTCAACCAACCAGAACTTTAAACAACTTCAATCAAATTATCCTATCTAGAACACCTCCCCGCCTGCGGGTTTTGGCAGACCACCTGACCTATTAGGGTACAGTTCTGTCCAAGGGGATGTTGTGCAATCTCTAGGATAAAACCTATTTTTAAGCCTGATTTTAAAACTGCTACATGTTGATTTAAGCATTTCATCGAGTCAATTTACATGCATTGCATTAGAAACGAATTAAAAATTGAGTCTAATTCTTTAATTGCATTTCTAGCTTAAGCATTGTACCCAGCATATATTAAGGGGTCAATTAGGATCTACTCTAGATGTCGACCCTAATTCTTCAAACCAATCTTAATCAATGTTTCTACCAATCTTTCATAAAGATCAGACACATGGTTTTCAAGTGCTTAGGTGGTTTAGCTGGCTCCCCAATCCAGGCCGGGGTAAGTCTAGGATTGCATTGCATTAGCTAGGGTTCGGGTCACTAATTTTCAGTACCCAATTTTAGATTTAAGTTCTGAGGTAGATGTTCAATCCTAAGACCTCAACCTTCCGGGAATCTAATTCCCAACTTTTTAATAAAATTGACAACTCAAACATTAAATCTCTTTCCATCAAATTCGAGCCCAACACTTAGGATAAGCTGGGGCACATCTGAATTATTTCAGAATCCCGAGTGCCTCCTACTCTTCTTCCTTTGACTCCAGAAATAAGTGTTCATTTTTGAACCAATCCTTGTTGAATTTCCAGTCCCTAAACCTTCTTTGATATCAATCTTTGAAATCTAAATAAAATTCATATCGTTATTTTAATCAAGAGTATTCGTAGGAAATTTTCTAGTTTCCTACGATATAATTAACTACGAGGGCTTACGCTCGTAGGAGATTTAGAAACCCAGACCAGCTTTCAAAATTAAGTTTTTTAAAAACATCAATTAATTGTCTTTGGGAAATTCAAAAGTTAACGATCATTATCGTCATTTTGAAATGATCGATAACAGACGATATCTTCTTTCTTTGGAAAGATATATCGTACTATTATTGTAACTTTGATTATGAAATTAATGATCTCTTTACTAGATTATTGTAGTTATATATCGGATTAAACATCATTTTGATTCTTCGGGATCATATGTCATTTCTCCTTGAGTTTGACTACGATAATCAGGATAAATCAAGATTCGTAATCTGAACCTGTTAGAGAATGATATGTTCACCTTTTGAAGTGATATATCATTCAAAATAAGTATTCGATTATAAAATTTAAATTCCAGAAATTAAATATTTTCTAAAGAAAATTAAACACTTTTTCAAAATAATATTTTTCAATCAAAGAGGAACTAAGTTTTTTCACTATCTTATCAATTAGGGGCTGACAAAGATACTTGTTTAGCATTTCTGCAGCCAAAGGGAGATAAAGGTACTTAAGGGGGAGCTCAACTTCATTTATATGAAGCACATTGTTGATCGGCTGCTTGTGCACCACATCTTTTTAGAAAAATCTATTGCTCTTGTGGCAGTGAACTTGCAGCCCAGCAAGCTCAAAAGTAGCACCAAGAACTTCGCACATATTTTTAGAAAGTGAGACAATTAAAGTTAAGAAGCTATTTCTCGCACTTCGTTCTCCCTACACTGCACTCCCGGTAAGGTTCGACACAAACCCCTGGAGCACTTCTCGCTTGAAAGGATAAGAGATGGATCACTTAGAGCTTTACGAACATTTGAAATCTTGCCAAAATTATCCTGCATAATCAGGTAATTAAATCATGGTTTCTTAATTACATTTGATCGTACTGTATAATATCAATCATGTTGTATGATGAACAGAGATGATTTTGGGTTGTCCCATATATCGTACCAGACAAAACCATGATTTTTTATACTGATTGTCCTGGACGATATTTATATCGTACAGGATGATGATCTGAAATGAACTAATCGTACTATACGAATGGTATAGTTCAGGATGATGAACAGAGATGAATTTCTTTCATCCCATAGATCGTCCCATACGAATAGTTGAAAATAAAATAACCATCCAATACGATCTATGGATCGTAATATACGATGTTCATAAAATTTGTGAACTATTTATCTACATTCGTACTGGATGAAACTATTTTTGAACTGATCGTACTATACGATATTGAATCGTACTGTACGAACAGATTCATCAAATTAGAATTTTTAGGGTTTTTTGAAGCTTAATTTAAAAAGGAGTATTTATTATTAAAAAAAAGTTGTTGAGGTCGTGGTTGACAGAGGAGGGAACTCTTGAGAGGGAGCTTTTGGAGAGATCTAAGGTTTATGAGAGGAAGGAGAAGGTGAGCTTGAGCATGAGGGAGGAGTGTGAGGGGATCACACGGTTGCTCTGAGATAGCTGCACGCTTGCTCCTCTTGTGGCCTTGGTGAGTCTTGTGAAGGTTCTCTAGGAAGAGAGGCTTCAAGGTCAACATCCTCAAGGAACTCTGCCATCTCCAGGAGGGAGAAAAAGGACAAGGTCCGCTGCCGTACTCAGGAGGGTGACAGCGTCTGGTACTCCGCCACTTCAGGGAAGGTGAAAGTGAGTCTTGTAAAGGCTTCTCCGCCTTTGTGAGAGAGCAGAAGGAGAGTCAACTTTTAGTAGTGCAATACTCAAAGTGGAGGACTCCGGGGAGTGGACGTAGGTCAAGTGACCGAACCACTATAAAAAATTTTGGTGTGCTTTTTTCAAATTTTTTGCACTTTAATTTTTCATGCTTTTATCTATAGCATTAACTGCTTGGTGAAGAATTTAATTTTATTTGGATACTGTGATATTTGAAATTTTCTCACCACCATCATAAATTGTGAACGTATCTTTAGCTTCCACACTTGATTTGTTTAATTTTTTTATTTAAAATAAAAAAATAAAGAAAAAGAAAATCCATAAAAAGATTAGAACTCCTGTTAGGATTTATTTTTAAAAGCACAAATTCACCCCCCCCCCTCTTGGCGCACATCAAGAAGTAATTATATAGGACGATCAGTTATATTTCTACATATCATCCCGATTTATCTCCTAGACGACCCAAACTATGTTCTAGATAATTTACTCAGTTTTATACTAATCATATAAGACGATTTAGCGATCATCCTAGATGATCAATTTAGCAAAATTAGAAATCTATGGTTCTTGAAGCCTATTGATTAAGCAAATTATTTTTACTTGTAAAAGATATCTTTTACTGTATTCCACTCCAAGAGAGCTTAGAGGAGAGGGAGAGTTTGGGAGAGAGAGAGGATCTTGTGTGGGGGAGTTTATGCGGGGATTCACAAAGGTTGCTCCAAGTAAGGATTCGATCATCGTCTTCCTTTTTCATCCTTGGTTCCATGGTTACTCTAGGGAGATGATTATCAGCATTAGATCTAGGTTCTCTGCTTGCTTCAGGAGGAAGTAAAAGGAGTTCGGGTTCTCTGCCTGCTTTAGGAGGAAGCAAAAGGATTCTAGGGTTCTCTTCCTGCTTCGGAAGGAAGAAAAAGGAGTCAAGGTTCTTGGCCTCACCGGTGTCAGTGGAAAGATGTTGTAAAGGCTTCTCTGCCTTGCTATTGGAGTAGAAGGAGAGTTACTATAATTTAGTGCAATACCTGAAGGGGAGGCTCCGATGAGTTGACGTAGGTCAAGTTGACTAAACCACTATAAGTTTGGTGTGCTCAATTCATTATTTTTTTGCATTTTAATTTCAGCATATTTCTGTGACCTAATATGTGGTTGAAAATCTGACTTTGGTTATCTGCTTCCACTTACATTATTTGGATTTTAAATATTCAAAAAGATAAAAATGATTTTTGTTTTGTGTAAGAATTTTTAAAATACCAATTCACCCCCCACCCCCTTGTTTGTATTGGGACTAGTTCATAAGGGCTTAACAACCCTAACAAACTTTCAAGTGGTATCAGAGCAGGATTCATAAAATTAAGTTTTGAAAAACTTTTGAATTTTGATCCATGGCTAATTTTGGAAATCGTAATACTATGGAAGGTTATTCAATCACACGACCACCTTTATTTGGTAAAATTCCTTTTAATTTTTTGAAAACTTGCATGTCCACCTTTTTACAATTGATCAATTTTTGCATATGGATGCTTGTTTAGAGAAGGATATTCTGCACCTTATTGACTTATAAATGATATTAAAACTGAACTTCCTTTTGTTGAATGGATAACTGATGATAGAGATCTTGCACAACTGAATGCTAAACATCTAAACTATTTTTTTGGTGCATTAAATCTATAGATTATATACGTGTTTCAAGTTGTACTTCTAATAAAGAAATTCGGGATAGACTATGCATTACTTATGAAGGAACGAATGAGGTTAAACAATCTAGACTGAACATTCTATTGCAAGATTATGAACTCTTTTGTATGAAATCCAATGAATCAATTTTTGAGATGTACACTAAATTTACACAAATTATTACCTCATTACATGCCTAAGGAAGTGAACTCACTAATTATGAAAAAGTGAACAAGATTTTGTGATGTTTGCCTTCTTCCTTTGATGCTAAAATAACTGTCATTACTGAATCTAAGGATATGAATACTTACTCAATTGATAACTTACTTGGATCACTAATTGCTTACGAGCAAGGAGTGAGCTAAAGGTAGCTTGATGCAGGTGAGAAGAAGAAGGAGAAAGCCATAGCCTTGAAGGCTAATGATTTTGACTCTAACTCTTCAAGTTTTGATAATGATGACATGGCCTTAATTATAAGGAAATTTAAGAGCTTATTGAGGAAGAAACCAAAGCATCATCAGAAGTGGAATAAAGGTAAGAATAATAAGCATTCTAAAGTTTCTTCTAATGTTATATATTTTGAATGCAAGAAGCAAGGGCATATAAAGTCTGAATGCCCAACACTGAAGGCTCACCCAAGCAAGGAGAATGGTGAGGAAAAGCCTAAGTTTAAGAAGGATAAGAAGAAGATCCAAAAGGCTTTCTGGGCTGATTCAGCATCTGACTCTTCTAAAACTGAGCTGAAGAGAAGGTAACTAACTTGTGCTTGATAGCAGATCACCTTGATCACTATGATCAAGAAGAGGTATGTGAGCTTACATATGATCAATTATTTGAACTTTCTGAAAGAATTCACTCTTCATATAGGAAGCTAAAGAAAGCTCATTCAACCCTGAAAATTAAATTTTTAAATCTACAGAGACAGCATGAAATTTTAATGAAAGATCATTCAATTATGGATAGCAATCACATGGCTTTGCTAGGTGAATTTGATTCTTTAAATAAAAATCATCCTAATTTAGCTGCTTAGCATGATTCCTTGAAAACATCGCATGCTAATTTAGAAAAAGCTTTCAAAGAACTTGACACCATGGCATATGATTTAGATAGTAGTGAGCATTCATTTAAACAGCAAGTGGCAAGCTATGAAAAGGCAAATGAATTTCTAAGAGAAATTATCATTGCATTAGAGTAATATGAAATACCACCTGCACTTATTGGGTTTTATAAAAAGCATGCATCATTCAAACCTAGGAAGAGGCACTATAACCCAAATTGATTAGTAAATCTTTTCCTGGTGTTAGATGTTTTTCTTGTGGCATGCTATGATATATCTCCCACACTTGCACCATTCATCGTAGAACACATTTGGTATGGAGACCAAAATTATAAAATTCACAACATAGCATGCATGCATCGTATTCTTCTTCTCATCACAAGGGACCCAAACTTATTTGGGTTCCTAAATCTGACATTTAATAATTTTATAGGGATGCTCTAACAAAAGACCTCATGAAAGCATATGGTACCAACACAGCGGATGTTCAAGGCATATGATTAGAGATGCAAATCAATTCATTTTGCTGGAGACCAAGGCAGGAGGCAAGGTAACACTTGCAGACAACATCACCAGGAGAGTGGTGGGATTACGTATAATTGGTAATTCAAAAAATTTCATTATTGACAATATTTTACTTGTAAATTGATTGAAACACAATCTGCTCAGCATCAGCCAACTCTGTGATAAAGGCTTCAGCATAAAATTTCTGCCAACTTGCTGCTTTATAAGCTTAAATGATAAAATTATTTTGTATGAAAAAATGATCAACAATATTTATATGCTGGATCTAAATTGCTTTAAAGCTGATTTTACTATTTACTTAATATTAATTGCTAATGAATCATTATTGTGGCATAGGCGATTATGTCATGCAAGCATGAAAAGCCTTAGGAAGATCACCCAAAAAGACTTAGTGAGAGGTTTTCCCAAATTAGAGTTCACTAAGGACCACTTGCATGATGTCTGTCAATTAGGAAAATAAGTTAAATCCTCCTTCCACTCAATCAAATACATAAACACTAGAGAACCCTTAGAAGTCCTACATATGGATCTCTTTAGACCTAACAGCACTTCAAGCTTAGGAGGGAAAGTCTTTGGGTATGTGATTATTGATGATTATTCAAGGTTCACCTAGGTTAGATTCTTGTCTCATAAAAGTGAATCATTCGAGGAGTTTAGATATTTTTTCACTTGGATTCAGAGAAAGCTAGGTTGTGAGATTATAACTATTTATAGTGATCTTGGTGGAGAATTCGAAATGAGAAGTTTGAAACCTACTGTAAGGAGTAAGGGATTGATCATAATTTTTGAGCTTTAGGGACCCCTCAACAGCATGGGGTAGTTGAAAGGAAGAATAGGACCATGATAGAAGCCGCTAGAGCCAGATTAGCTAAGTACTCACTTCCTAAATACTTCTGAGCAGAAGTGGTGAATACAACCTCTTATGTTTTGAATAGGGTAAATCTTATATCTAAGCTGAACAAAACACCTTATGAAATTCTTAAAGGTAGGACACCCAACCTCTCTAACCTCCATATCTTTGGATGTAAAGTATTCATTCTGAATAATGGGAAGTCTCAACTAGAAAAGTTTGACCCAAAATATGATGAAGGAGTGTTCCTAGGTTACTCAAGTGTTGGGAAATCCTATAGAGTCTTCAATAAAAGAACCTTGATTATTAAGGAGACCACTCTTATTGTGTTTGATGAATCTGATAATTCTGGAGGGTCTAGGATAGAAGAAGAAGAGATTATAGAAGTCGCCCAAGGAGTATAATCTACAAATCTTGAGGAAAGGGTAGAACCTAAAGTAACACTGCCTAGAGAATGGAGATAGTCTTTGAGTCATCCTAAAGAACTGATCTTAGGAAACCCTTCTAAAGGTGTTAGAACTAGGCATGGGCTTAGAAAAGAAGTAAACCACTCTGCCTTCATTTTAATAACTGAACCCACCAACATCAATCAAGCCCATTCTGATGAATTTTGGATCCTAGCAATACAGGAGGAATTAAACAAATTTATAAGGACTGATGTTTAGGAGCTGGTAGAAAGACCTAAGGATAAGAGTGTAGTGGGAACCAAATGGGTCTTTAAGAATAAATGAATGATTTTGGTGTGGTGGTTAGGAATAAGGTAAGATTAGTGGCTAAGGGGTACAACCAAATAGAAGGAATTAATTTTGAGAAAACATTTTCCCATGTAGCCCATTTGGAAGCCATTAGAGTGCTACTAGCCTTTTCTTGTTATAAGGGATTTAAGCTTTTCCAAATGGATATCAAGAGTGCATTTTTAAATGGGATAATAAAGGAAAATGTGTCTATAGAACAACCCCTAGCTTTGTGAATTCCCAATTTCCAAATCATATTTTCAAATTAAAATAGGCTTTGCATGGATTAAATTAGGCACCCAGAGAATGATATGAGAGGCTTAACACATTCTTGCTGAAAAGAGAGTTTATTAAGGGGAGCGTCTACCCCACCCTTTTTCTAAGGAGAGTAAGAGATGAATTACTCATTGTTCAGATCTATATTGTTGATATACTTTTTGGATCTTCTGATAAAAATTTATGTGATGATTTTTCTAAAATAATGAGCATGGAATTTAAGATGAGTATGATGAGAGAATTATCCTACTTTATGGGATTTAGCATAAGGCAAATGGATGATGGAACTTTTCTTAATCAATCAAAATATATTAAGGATAACTTGAAGAAATATGAAATGGATAAGGCTAAGCCAATCAACAGTCCCATGAGTTCCAGTGTCCAATTAGATAAAGATTCGAATGAAAAATATGTTGATCAGAAGAAGTATATATGAATAATTGGATCACTTCTTTACCTGACTGCTAGCGGACTTAATATTATGTTTAGTGTCTAACTTTGTGCTAAATTTTAGGCTGATCTAAAGGAGTCCCACCTGAATGTTGTTAAGAGAATTCTTAGATATCTCTTAGGAACCCAAAACTTAGGAATCTAGTATCCTTGGCATAGTACCTCCTTTGAAATTATAGGATACTCTGATTCTGACTTTACAGGATATAGGTTGGATAGAAAGAGCACCTCTGGAACATGTCAATTCTTAGGGCAATCTTTAGTCTCTTAGTCCAGTAGAAAAAAGAACTCAATTGCACTGTCCACTGCTAAAGCTGAATACATTACCTTAGGAAGTTGTGTGGCCCAGGTCCTTTGGTTAAAATAACAAATTCTAGATTTAGGACTTCCTGTAGGCATAATTTTTATCCTATGTGATAACACTAGTATCATCTGCATTTCAAAGAACCCAATCCAAAACTCCAGGACCAAACACATCGACATCAGGCACCACTTTATTAGGGATCATGTTACCAAAGGAGACATGGAGCTACATCATGTTGCCATTAAAAACCAACTGGCAGATATCTTTATAAAACCACTAGCCTTTGAAACCTTTAGCACCTTAAGAATCATATTAGGTGTGATAGATATTCATGCTTAAAGTTGATGTTCTCTGTTTATATTTCAGCACTTAGTTTTTGTTTGATTTCTTTGTCTATTTCTTTCTATGTATTTGTTGATTTCCAGCTGATTTTCTTCAATTTTTTTATAGTTGTTATTTGTCTGATCTATTTATTTCTTTTTATGTGCTTTCCTTTGGTTTTTGATTTCATACTTATTCTTTAGAATTAGATCACTACTCACTATTGCTGATAAAATTGATTTCTAAATGAGATTTTTGGCTTATTTTATTCAAAAGCTTGTAAGCAGTGATTGACTTCTCTAAAATAATTAAAGGATGAAACATTAATGATTGTTTCTCTTCCTCTAACTCCTTTAATGGTGTATTTCTCTTTTTGAATAAAAATCTTTTTCAAAATTAAAAAGTTAGACTTTGAAATAGAGATCTATTTTATCTTCCTATAGTAATCTATCTCATATGAGTAGTGTTCCAAATCATTGAATCACTTTCGTATTTTCTTAATCAGCTGGTTACATTTATTATATGAGAATGATTCTATTTTATGGAGTACTTTTCCATATCTAAGAGAGTGAGTATTTCTTCTCTTATATGTGGAAGATATTCTCACAACTGAGAGTCTTTTAGAGGTTTTGAAAGAAAGAAAGTTTGCAAAAGATGCGCAAAGTGTGTCAATCAACTAAAAATAGGGTCACAAAATGAGCCCAACACTAAAAGATGCATAATATTCGCCAATAAATAGAAAAGATACATAAAGAGTATCAAAAATCAAAAGATGTGTAGTGCGCCAAATAATTGAAAAAGATGCACAAAATGAGCCCACAAAGAAATAAGCTTACTCCTCTTTCAAATCTTTAAAAATCTTAGAGGAATCCATGTGCCACTTAATATATTCAAACACTTAAAATAAAAAATCATGATTTCTGGTTCTTTACTTTGTAATACTATGTTATCAAATATTTTTCTGGAATAAAGTTTGAAAGGATCACTTTTCTTATCTAATTTCTTTTCTTCTGAATTAGATTTTTGTTTGAAAAAAATTTGAACCTGTAAGGTGTCCGAGGTAGGGTTTACAAAAATTGATTTTCCAATTTTTCTGGATTTCAGCTCATCAATTTCTTCTTGTTGGCTTTTGAATTGAAAATTAAAGAAAAATTTTGATTCACTGGAGTGATCGATTACAAAAAAAACTTTGTTTTTATTTGTCATTTTCTGTTTGTTTTATTTTTCTTTTATATTTTGATTTGAATCTTTTTTTTTTGTATTTTGGACTCCCTTGATCATTCCTCTTCTTCATCCAACTTTTTCAAATTTTGTTTATATCATCCTGGATGGTATCCACATCATTCTGGATGATATGATTATATCTCCACTCTAACGACTGATCTGAACCCATTTATTAGACATCATCCTAGATAATACACCTCATCATCCTGGATGATATACGTTGACACATGCTGGACTATTTATGTTTAGTTGGTACGATTCATTATTACCAATCATCATGGATAATCCACCACATCATCCTGGATGATACTTTTTGTCTATGATCATTTAGAAGGACTCCTCGGGATGATCGCTTAAGTCTAATCATCCTAGATGATACCTGATCATCCTGGATGATATGACATCATTTTTAACCTATCGGCCAGGCTGATATTATTGCTTCAAATCGTCTTGGATGATATCACGATCATCCTGAATGATATGGGCAACTCTTTATAAATAAGATAATTTCAAGGTTACTCTTTACTCCAACTTTCTTCTTCACTTCAAATCTTTCTCTCCTTTAGTCAAGCTCACCAATGGATGGTGGCAAACCTTCCAAGATGCTTACTGGAAGCTCCTCAAGGAAAATTGTGGACCCTCGCTTCACTGATGTAGCAGATTAGGCTACTTACCTTCACTATAAAACTGTAGGGATTACACTCTCCAAGATAGTCTAACCACGTACCCTGATGTATCCAGTGTTAGACCTTTTGTCCACACTACTCTTACTTTTATTTTAACCCTTATAGTTCCTTTTCACTCTGAACTTGTATATGAATTTTTTTCGAGTCTTCGAATTAACTCTACCTATACTACACTTCAATCCTATGTAAACAAATGAGTTGTAGAAATCACTTATCAGGACTGCCATGAACTTCTTCAACTTTCCACCACTGGAGACAAGATTCACATCTTTCTCTCAGATCTTGATTTCAACTGGAGTCCTATTAATCAGTATCTAAGGAACAAAAATGTCACTTACCATGATGGTGCCTCTAGTTCATTGGTTAAAGATTCTAGGACCATCCAACATGTCCTTAAAACTTCTATAACTCCCAAAGCTGGTGACTGTGTTCACATTACTCCTTTACTTTCCATCACCACTCATTATATCATGGCTCATAGGGAATTCAATGCTACTAATCTTCTATTTCGATACATTGAGCACTTGACAAGCATTAGGGATCTCGGATATAGGAGGAAACCAAATTTGGCCATAGTACACCTCATTGCTTATATTCTTAAAGCCAAGCACAATTTTTAGTATCCTACCCCACCAAATTATCACCCTTCTTTCTGCACAAACAACTCCTTTTATGTCCTTCACAACACTCGCCTCCATCCGGAGCACACGGTGGATATGAGAGAAGAGGAAGAAGCTATTCCTGAACCAGCTCCTAAACCTGTTCCTATTCACTAGCACTCACAGTTGGATCAGCTGGTGGAGAGGTTTGACTAGTGGGAGGCCAGGTTTGAGTTTGCTTCCATTCACCACTTCTTTCAGCCACCTCCACCTCCTCCACCTGATCAGGGTCCATCGTACATGTAGTTTATTTGTTTTGTTTTTATTTTGTGATGTTTGTATTATTGTTCATTGATGTATGTGTTCTACTTTGGGTTTTTCAAAAGGGGGAGTAGTGTTAGTGGTGTATTATTTTCTTGTAGTGTTAGTGCTGTATCGTTTACTTGTGTCAGTAAAATATGCTTTGCTTTGCCTTGCTTTACTTAAATTTCATTTTTTATCTACCTGATTTGAAATTATCTAACAAATTTTTGTCATCATCAAAAAGGGGGAGATTGTTGCAAATCTAGATCAAGGATCATAATTTTGATGGTAACAAACGTTTCTATTTATCTACTAATGTAATAAAGTGGATATATTTATAGTTGCCTTGCCTACTAACTTTTCAAGTCCACAAGATCAAGTGTAATTCAAGCCAGCTCAAGATTGGTTAAATTAGGACTGAGTTAGTTTATAAATTCTAATAGTTTTTTACCTTTTCTTGAGTCAAATGTAATAAAGTGGATCCTGATGCTAAGTAACCTTGCACACACAGACTCTGGGGGAGAAATTTAGTGAGTTAGAGTTTTTTTTATTTTTGATCATATCGTATATGATGATCTAAATATCATCCTAGAAAATGAGTTAAAAATAGAAATCCTAATTAGGGCATCTAAGATAAGTTATCATGATTAAATAAATCATCCTGGATGATACCCCACGTCCTGAACGATATTCTTAAATCAATAAAACTCAGTTGCCAAACTTATTTAGGCAAGTTTTTTAAAATAATATTATGTGTCTAATCATACAAGATGATCCCACATCATTCTGGATGATTCGTACCAGTCATGCCTAAATTAGTCAGGAGATTCAGGAGAGTAGTTAAGGTTAGATTGATCAATCATATCATTCGAGATGATCGCAGGATCATCCAGGAAGATTAGTAAGAAACATCTTAACTTTCTCCTGGACATCCTGAACTATCTGTTGGATGATATGTTCTTTTTTGTATTAATTGTACAGGATGATATCAATATCATCATGTACGATCAGTTATATTTTAAGTCTTCCCGACTCATCTGTTGGACATCCTGAACTATCTGTTGGATGAAAATGTCTTTTGAGTTAATCGTACAGGACGATCTAAACATTATCCTGGACGATCAATTATATTTCTACTTATCATCCTGATTTATCTCCTGGACGACCTGAACTATATTCTAGATGATTTAGTCAATTTTATACTAATCATACAGGATGATCTGGCAATGGTCATGGACAATCAGTTGTGCAAAATTTGAAATCTAGGTTTTTTGAAGCCTGTTATTTAAGTAAATTATTTTTACTTATAAAAGAGGTATTTTGCTGTATTCCACTCCAAGAGAGCATAGAGGAGAGGGAGAGTTTGGGAGAGAGAGAGGATCTTATGAGGGGGAGTTTATGAGGGGATTCATAAAGGTTGCTCCTAGCAAGGATTCGATCATCGTATTCCTTTTTCATCCTTGGTTTCGTGGTGGCTTTAGGGAGATGATTATCAGTATCAAATTTAGGTTTTCTGTCTGCTTCAGGAGGAAGCAAAAGGGGTTGGGATTCTTTTCCTACTTCAGGAGGAAGCAAAAGGATTCTGGGGTTCTCTGCCTGCTTCAAGAGGAAGCATAAGGAGTTAAGGTTCTCTACCTCACTAGTGTCAGTGGAAAGATTTTGTAAGGGCTTCTCCGCCTAGCTATGGGAGAAGAAGGAGAGTCACTATAATTTAGTGCAATACCTAGAGGGGAGGCTCCGTGGAGCGGATGTCTATCAAGTTGACCGAACCACTATAAATATGGTGTGCTCTTTCATTTATTTTTTCGCATTTTAATTTCCATATAGTTTTGTGATCTGATCTGTGGTTGAAAATCTGACTTTGGTTATCTGCTTCCACTTACATTGTTTGTGTTTTAAATATCCAAAAAGACAAAAATAATTTTAATTTTGTGTAAGAATTTTTCAAATACTATTTCACCCCCCCCCCCCCCCCCCGCCCTCTTAGTTGGCCTTGGGACTAGTTCATAAGGGCTTAGCAACCCTAACAAACTTTTAATTTGTATGGTGTTTGATAAAATGTATTATATAGTACAAATAGCTTTTATACAGTATGAAGTGCAAATATTATCGTACTAGTTGAGTTAAATTCATCTCAATCCATTTTGACATGTGTATTGTATAGTACGAAAGGAGGTATCGTATAGTACGAATGGTAATAATTTTATACCAAATGGATTGAATTCCTTAATGGTTTGTGACATGTGGATCATATAGTATGAATAGAGGATCATACTATATGATGTGTATTTCAGTGAACTAATCTGGATCGTTGATTCAACAGAGGGCTATGATATATGCATATCGTACAGTGTGAATGTGAATTGTACAAAGTGATCAGGGAAGAATTTTAGAGATTTTTGTGACTTAGTGAGGTGCGTGTGTGATGATCAAGAAAAATCATAATTTTATTTATTTTTTTTTATTGATTTTTTATCAAATAATAACAAATAAAATAAAAATGGGTACATGAACAAATATATGCAATTTAAAGCACATATGAAGGAATGCTTTCAAATAATTTTTTTTTCTTGGATTAAGCATGAATGTCTATAACACTTAGTCTTGTCCTCAAGGTGCTAAAGGTGTTATAGGCTAGTGGTTTTATGAACATGTCTGCCAATTAATCTCTTGTAGTTATATGGTGCAACTTTATATCTCACTTGGCTACAAGATCTCTTATGAAGGGATGCCTAATGTCAACATGCTTTGTGCTGGAGTGTTAAATTAGATTTTTGGATATGTATATTACTCTAGTGTTGTCACACTAGAGTTATTACTTTAACAATAAAATTTGAGCAACATAACTCCCTACTGCTATATATTTTGCCTAAACTGTGGAGAGTGCTACTGAGTTTTTCTTTTTACTAGACCAAAAAACTAAGAATTATACTATGAATTGGTAAGTTCCAGAAGTGCTTTTTCTATCTACCCTACATCATGCAAAATTAGAATCTAAATATTTTAGGATTTTAAAAGAAGTGCTGTGTCTAGGATACCATATTTCTAAGTTTGGGGTGCTTAATATATATTTAAGGATTCTCTTGATAGCAGTCAAGTGAGATTCTTTTAGGTTAGCCTGAAATCTAGCATAGAGACATACACTAAACATTATATCTAGTCTACTAGTAGTCATATAGAGAAGTGAACAATTATTACCCTATATTGTTTTTTGGTCTACTGACTTTCCATTTGGGTCCTTATCTAATTAAATAGTGAAGCTCATGGGAGTGTTCATAACCTTAGCATTGTCCATTTTATATATTTTAAGAATGTCCTTGATGTACTTAGATTGGCTAAGGAAGCTTCCATCATCCATATATTTTACACTGACTCCAAGGAAATAATTAAGTTCTCCCATCATGCTCATTTCAAACTCGTTACTTATTATTTTTGAGAATTTGTCACATAAGTTTTTATATGAAGATCCAAATAAGATATCTTCTCTATAAATCTGGATAATGAGTATCTCATCTCCTACCCTTTTAAAGAAGAGGGTGGTGTCTACACCACCCTTAACAAAGCCTCTATCTTGAAGAAAAGTGCTCAGCCTTTCACACCAAACCCTAGGTGCTTGTTTTAACCCATATGATACCTTTTCAATCAAACACATGATTTAGAAATTATGAATTCTCAAATTCAGGGGGTTGCTTAACATAAACATCCTCTTTGATCACCCTATTTTGGAAGGCACTCTTAACATCGATTTGATACAATTTAAAACCCTTGAAGCAAGAAAAGGCTAAGAGCACCCTTATGGCTTCTAGTCTAGCTACTGGGGAAAAGGTCTCTTTAAAGTCTATTCCCTTAATTTAGTTATACCCCTTAGCTACTAATCTAAACTTATTTCATACTACTATTCCAAAGTCATTCATCTTATTTTTAAATACCCACTTTGTTCTGACCACACTTTGCTCCATAGGTCTCTTGACTAATTCCCACACATCATTCTTAACAAATTGGTTTAGCTCTTCTTGCATTGCTAGGATCTAGAATTCATCTCCTAAGGCTTGATCTATATTGGTGGGTTCTATCATGGAGATAATTGTAGAATGACTAACCTCCTTCTTAAGTCCATCCCTAGTTCTTACACCCTTAGATGGGTCTCCTAAGATTAATTCTTTAGGATGACTCAAAGAATATCTCCAATCTCTAGGCAATTTCTCCTGAGGTTCTACTCTATCTCCTATGGTAATGGTTTCTACCCCATGAATGACCTCCACTTCTTCTTCTTCAATTTTAGGTTCACAGGTCCTATCTGATTCATCAAATACCATGTGGGTAGACTCTTCTACTATGAGGGTCCTTTTATTGAAGATTCTATAAGCCTTACCTATAGATGAGTAACCTAAGAAGATACCTTCATCAGACTTGGCATCGAATTTTCCTAAGAGTGATTTTCCTTTAATTAAGATAAAGAATTTACATCCTAAAACATATAAGTGGGAAGATTGGGTGTCCTACCCTTAAGGAGTTCATAGGGTGTTTTATTCAACTTGAAACTAATATTCACCCTATTTAAAATATAACAAGCAGTATTCACTACTTCTGCCCAAAAGAATCTAAGGAGAGTGTATTCAGCTATTATTACCCTAACAACTTCTACAAAGATTCTATTCTTTCTTTTAGCTATCCCATACTGCTGAGGAGTCCTAGGGTCAGAGAAGTTATGTTCTATTCATAACTCTTGACAGAAAGATTCAAACTTATCATTTTCAAACTCTCCACCATGATCACTATGAATTATTGATATTCCACATCCTAATTTCCATTGAAGCCAGGTGGAGAAGGTTCTAAATTTCTTGAATGACTCACTCTTATGTGTTAGGAATCTTACCTAAGTGAATCTAGAGAAGTCATTTACTATCAAAAATTCATAAGTCTTCCCTCCTATGATGGCTATGCTAACCTGTCTAAATAGGTCTATGTGAACGATTGCTAGTGGCCTAAATGTGTTGATATCCTTAATTGAATGAAATAATAATTTTACTTATTTTCCTAGTTGGCAGACATCACATAGGTGGTTCTTAGTGAAGTTTAACTTAGATATGCCTCTAACTAGATTTTTTGAGCGATATTCCAAAGTGTTTTCATGCAAGCATAGCATAGTCTCCTATGCCATAGCCAGGAATCATCTGTTATTATTTTTAAACATATGGAATTTGAGTATTCAATATAATTTAAGTTTAACATTTATACATTGTTCATTCATTTTCCTTTTAACACATGTTTATCATTTAATATAATCATGTATTTGTTAGAAAGAAATTTTATATCAAAGCCTTTACCGCACAATTGATTAATGCTTAACAAGTTATGTTGTAAACCATCCACTAACAAAATATTTTCAATCATAAGGTGTTTAGAGTTTCCAACTATACTTGTACCCACTACTTTCCTAGTGGTGTTGTCTCCTAATGTCACCTTACCTCCTGACCTGGCCTCCAGTGTGATGAACTTCTTCATATCTCTAATCATGTGCCTTGAGCAGCCACTATCCAGATACTACATGCTCTTACTAGGCCATTTATGAAAGCAACCCTACAATGTCATTCAAAGGTTAGATTTTGGCACCCAAGTGAGTTTGGGTTCCACCTTATGGTTGAATGAATGAGATGTATCCATGTTATGCTGTGATGAATGCAATTTAGGCCTCCACACTAGATGTGTTTTATGATGGATTGTGTAAATGTGGGCTATGTGTCCTAACATGCCACAAGAGTAACACCTAATACTGGGAAATGGGTTCACTAACCTATGTGGGTGATGGTGCTTCTTCCTAGGTTTGTGTGATGCATGCAATATTAAGGGGTTATTCCACTGAGCTAGTGAGGGTGATGATCTATTATTTTCTAAGGCTATGATTTTTTCTCTTAAGAATTCATTTGCACTTTTATAGCTTATCACTTCTAATTTTAATGCATGCTCATTGCTATCTAGTTGACATGCATACTCATCTAGTTTCATAAATGAATGTTCAAGATCAATATGTGATGATTTCATGGAATCATGTGCAGTTATTAATTCAACATGCTTCTTATTTAATGTATTATACTCATCAAGTAAGAACATGTGATCTCTATCTAAAATAGAATGTTCGTTTACCAAATCAGTATGCTCTTTTTGTAATATACTAAAATCAGTGTTGAGACTAGCATGCATTTTTCTTTAATTTTCTATACAAATCATGAATATTTTCAAAAATAATGAGTAATTCATCATAGGAAAGTTTATATATCTCATCTTGATCTAATTGATCAAGATTACTGTTAGCCATTAGATACAACTTTGTTACCTCCTTCTTTGCTTCTTCTTCTAACGATTTTGAGGCAGAGTTGGCCCAAAAAGCTTAATATGTCTTTTGCTTGTCCCTCAATCTGAAGACTTACCCGAATAAGTAGAACGGTGAAGAGAAGCCAAAGTATAAGAGGTGTTAGCAATCAGCTTGGAGATGACCTGGTTTCCTAAATTCGAAGCAAAATGTGTTAGTAGAAACTTTAATAATTTTATTACTTTTACCTTTATTCCAGTTATTTTGATGATGCCTTTGTTTCCTCTTTAGAAAGTTCTTGAATTAATGAGTCATCAGGGCAATGTCATCATCTTCTGCTGCTGTAGAACTGTCACTATCGAAATCATTTAGTTTAAGTGTGACAATTTTCTCCTTCATCTTTTCTCCTATATCATTTTGCCTTTGACTCACTCCTTGCTCATAGGTAATGAGTGATCCAAGAAAATTATTAATAGAGTAAACATTTAACTCTTTTGATTCAGTAATTGCAGTTATTTTTGTATCATAAGAACTAGGTAAGCATCACAAAGTCTTATTGACCTTTTTAGAATTAGATAATTGTCTACCTAGCGCATGCAAGGATGTTACTATCAGGGTGAACCTAGTATACATTTTAGATATATTCTCACTAAGTTTCATGCTAAAAAGTTTATAGTTATGCAGTAGAATATTTAACCGAGACTATTTAACTTCACTGGTTCCCTCATAAGTGATACATAACCTATCCCAGATTTATTTCCCCGTAGTGCATGTGGAAACTCGCATATAATCCTCAAATTTCAAAACACAGAAAAAATATTTAAGACATTTAGCATTTGGTTATACGAGTTCTCTATCCTTATGACTCAATTCAGTAAAGGAAATTTTAGTTTTAACACCATTAACTACAAGTGATGGAAGTGAATAACCAGTTTGAATCATATGCTAAATTCTATAGTCAATGGACTGCAAAAATGTAAACATGTAAATTTTCTAGACATGCGAATTTTCCAGACATTAAATGGGATGTTTTCAAATAAAGGTGGATGGGTTATTGAATAACCCTCCATAGTATTGCGATTAACAAAGTGTGCCATTGATTGTTTATCTCAAGGTTGTCTAAAACACTATTTTTGTGACCCCACTATGATACCACTAGAATGTTTGAGATGCACCAAGAGGGGGGGGGGGGGGGGGAGATTAATTGGTACTTTAAAAACAATCTTACATAGGAGTCTAACTTTTTGTAAATTTTCATACTTTTAAAATAAGCAATTTAATTTCACAATATGGAAGCTAACAAATTAACTATGATTTTCACCAAGAAATTATAATGAGAAATTAAATGCAAAAGTATAATGTTGAAAAGGAAAAAAGTACACTAGATATTTTTATAGTGGCTCAGTCAACCTTGACCTATGTCCACTCCCCGGAGACTTCCACTCTGAGTGTTGCACTAACACTAAGTGACTCTCCTTTTTCTCCATTAGTAAGGAGAAGAAGCCTTTACAAACTCTCTTCCACCAACCCGGTGTGGCATGAGGACCGAAGCTCCTTTCATAGGCAGAGAACCTTGACTCCTTTTTCTCCCTCCTGGATAAGGTAGAGAACCTCGACTCCTTTTTCTCCCTCTTGGAAAAGGCAGAGCACCACGACTCCTTTATCTCTATCCTAGAGATGGCAGAGAGCCTCAACTCCTTTTTCTCCCTTCTAGATAAGGTAGAGAACCTCGAGGACTGGACTAAGAAGCCTCTCTCCCTAGAGAGCTCCCAAAAGACTAACCAAGGACATAAGAAGAGCAAGCGTGCAGCTAGCCTGGAGCAACCGTGTGATCCTCTCACACTACTTCTCTCTCACGCTCAAGCTCACCTTCTCTTTCCTTTCACAAACCTTGATTTTCTTCTCAAAAGCTCCCTCTTAGAGTTTCATTTTCAGTCCCTTACCTCTCTACACATTTAGTGAAAATTTTAAAACATAGTTTTTATAATAAGCTTTAAGAAACCCTAATATTGAACTCAAGCTCATGAGTTTATATTTTTGGTGATAACAAACATTGTGGCTCACATATTTATGTCTATAGTATTTTTAATATATATTTATTTGTGTGTATACTAACAGTTGAGGAACACCATGCACTATCCAATAAAGATTTAAGGCTCAAGATTGGGTAGAATTGGTTATGCTGTAAAGATTTTTGTAATATTCATTGATGTATTTTTTATTTCTTGAGTCAAGTCCTTTAAGGGTATGCTAGCTTGGTGACCATACACACAAACACTCAAGGGGAGTGAGATTGAGTCAAAATAAGAAGTTCAAATTTTGAACTAATCATGTTGTATGATTTATATCAGACTATATGATCAGCTCATTGAACTTATTATACTAGATGATTTAAATCTTTCAGGATGATCAATTATGATCCTAAAAAATAGTTGCCAATCATATTTTAGGCAAGATTTTATGATTGAAATATTATTCTAGTCATCCAGGATGATATACATCGTAATGGATGATCTATAACAATCATGCTTTAATTGATCCTGTAATTAGGGGACAAATTATGGTTAGATTGATCGATCATATCGTACAGGATGATATACGAAGATCATACTAGATGATCTTTTATATTTCATGGGATAATCCCCCATAGTTCAATAAAAAAAACTATATTATTTTCTAATCGTACAGGCGATTGTACTGGATGTCCTGAATGATTTACGGGATGATATTTTAATCACCGGTCATTGTCCTATATCATACTTTTTATGATCAATACATTATCTTAAATTAATCATCCCGTATGATCACAGAATTATACTGGATGATCTATACAAATACTTGAACTGATTGTACAGGGCAAAGCAGATTGTACAAGCTGATAGGGCTATTTTGTACTAATCATACATGACAATCTCAGGATCATACTGGATGATATTTGATGGCAAAATTGACTTTTTAGTATTTTTGAAGCCCTCATTTAAGCTTTCTCCAACGACATTATATGTATCTTTTGTATGCATTGAGTCATTTTTTTCTAGAGAAAACTTAAAGATAGAGCTTTGAAAGGGAGAGAGGAAAGAGTGGAGTTTGAGATGGAGAAGATCCTTGGAGGGTATTTCAAGGGAGTGTGGAGGGGGTTTCACACGGTTGCTTCGGCAAGCTTGCACCTTAGTACCATCATTGTCAAGGTTTATCTTGAGGGAAGTTTCGGGTAGATGAAGATCTCTTTGGTGTTAAAGGACCTGGCTAGTCCGCCGCACCGGGGAAGGTGAAAGAGATTTGAGGTTCTCTGCCAATGAAAGGATTATAGTCCTCTGCCACACCAGGTTGGTTGAAGAGATTTGTAAGAACTTCTCTGCCTAGCTGCGGTGACTAAAAGAGATTCACTGAAGGTTTAGTGCAATACCTGCAATGGAGGGTTTTGAGGAGTAGACGAAGGTCAGATTTGACCAAACAACTATAAATCTGGTGTGTTCATTCCTTTTATTATTCCCATATTTTAATTTCAACACTTTTGTTTTTCTATGATTAATTGTGTTGTTTAAATCTCTATTTATTTGTTATTATGAAACTAATCTGCTTTCGCATCTAGTGATTAAATTATTTATTTTTAGATGTTAAAAAAACTTTGAAAAGGGGTTATTCTCTTTTTGTTTAAGAAATTTTTAAAATAACCAATTAAACCACACCCCCCCTTCCCTCTTGGTTAGCCTCGAGCTTGTTCTTTCGGTTTTCACAACCCTCACAAACTTTCAAGTGGTATCCAAGCGGGATTCAAAAACTAAGTTTTAGAAAACTTTTGAAAAATAATCAATGGCTAACTTTGGAAATTGGAATACCGTGGAAGTATATTCAATCACACGACCACCTTTACTTAAAAATATTTCTTTTAATTTTTGGAAATTTTGCATGTCTACTTTTTTGCAATCAATTGATTATCGAATGTGGCATACGATTCAAACTGGTTATTCTATATTATCATGTGTTATAGATGGGGTCAAAACTGATTTTCCTTTTATTGAATGGAGTAGAATAGAACAAATTAATTCTCAATTGAATGCTAAATGTTTGAATTATTTTTTCTGTGCTTTGAATTCTAAAGATTGCATGAGAATCTCTATATGTACTACTGGTAAGAAAATTTGGGATAAACTACGCATTACATATGAAGGTACTAGTGAAGTCAAAAAATCAAAATTGAATATTTTAATGCTTGATTATGAACTATTTGCATAAAACATTATGAGACTATCTTAGACATGTATACTATGTTTACTCAAATTGAAACTTTATTACATGCTTTAGGTAAAGAATTTTCAAACTTTGAAACGGTCAATAAAATTTTGCATTATCTACATGATAATTTTGATGCCAAAGTCATTGCTATTTGTGAATCAATAATTTTGAATGAATATTCTATTGATAATCTGATTAGCTCACTCATTACCTACGAGCAAGGTTTAGGTCAAAAGCTTTTGGATGCAGGTGAAACTATAGTGCTAAAATTTGAAGACATGGATGACAGTGGCTTAGTAGATGATAAAAGTGAAGAGTTAGCATCAATAATAAGCAAATTAGAAAGTCTACTAAAGCAAAAGCATAAGCATCAACAAAAGTGGAACAAAGGTAAAATGGCAAGAATGTTAAGATTTCCTCTGACATTATTTGCTTTAGATGTAGGAAATCCAGACATATAAAAAATGAGTGCCCTAATTTAAAAACACTTCCTACAAAGAAAAAGAGTAAAAATAAGCCAATTGCAATAAGGACAAATAATAAAAAGCAAAAAATCTCCTAGGTAGTTCTAGCTTCTGAATCATCAAATCAGGAGCAAGATAATGATGCATAAAGTTTTGTTTGTGTATTTATTTATTTTTAATATTAATGTGTGTATGTATATTTTTTGTGAATGTCTTTATTTTCTGTGCTTTTCTTTGTATTTTTATTTTGAAAAAAATATTTATAATTTTGATCTTTTATTTTATTTTTCATGTATTTCTTTTGTAGTTTCTCTCATCAGCACACACAAATCAAACTTGTTTTCATATTTATATAAGAGAATCAAATCATTTTCACATTTTTTTAAAAATGAAATTTTACCACCTTTTTACTTAAAATTTAAGTTAGTAATGGTTGAATTTTCTAAAACTATCATCTCACTTCTTTAATGGGACTATTTCTCTTTTGAATCAAAATCTATTTCAAATTAAATTGGACATAGAAATTAAACTTTTTTCAACTTCTTACATTTTTCTATCTGATAGGGATCTTTTACAAGTTGATGAATCTATTTCAATTTCTCTTAATAAAGTTTTTTTGTACATATCATATGGATCATATTTTACTTTGTGGTTTACTCTTCCTTACAAAAGAGAGTGAGTTCTTCTTCTCTCATATTTAAACAATAATCTCACTACTGAGAGTCTTTAAAGATGTAGAAAGAAAGAAACTTTTTAAAAAGAAAAGAGGCACAAAATGAGCCCAAAGCTAAAAAGATGCACAATATACGCCAAATAGAAAGATGCACAAAGTGTATTAAAAATTAAAAGATGTGTAAAGTACACCAAAAACTGAAAAAGTGGCACAAAATGAGCCCACAATGAGCTAGCTTCTTTTTAAATCTTTAAATCGTAAAAGAATCCTTGTGCCAATTGATATTGACTTTACTAGAGTTTGAAAATTATGGTTCCTGATTCATCATTTTTGCATTAATATTCTATTAGATATATTTCATGCAAGAAGATTAAGAAGATTAAAATTCCCTCTCTAATGTTTTTTTTAATTTGATTTTTGTTTGAATGATTTTAACCTATAAGGAGCTATAGTTAGGTTGAATAAAACTCAAAGCTCTAACCATTCGGGATTTAAGCATTGTCAATGCATTTCTTACTAAGCTTTTGAATAAAATCAAGAGGTAACATTCTCATTTTGAGAAAATTTACTGAAATTAATTGATTCTTCTTAATCATCACCATCACATCCACCTGATCAGGATCCGTATGATCTTTAGTTTGTTATGTGTGTTTCATTTTATTTTCTTTATATTTGTCTTCTTTTTGATAATGTCAAAGGGAGAGAATGTATTTGTCTAGTTGAATTTGTGGTTGGGTTGCATCTGTTCATCTTGTATTGCTATTTGTTTTCTATTATTTAGTTTCTAAATATTTTTTATTTTTTATAGTTTCAAAAAAAAACTTCTTAATTTTCCCTTATTTTTTAACATAATTATCTTAGTGAGGGGGAGATTAGAAGAAAATATTTTTAAATTTATAAATTCAATCAATAATGTTTGTCATCATAAAAAAGGGAGAGATTGTTACAACTCGAGCTCACGAGTTTATATTTTTGATGATAATAAATATTGTGGCTCACATATTTATGTTTACTTATATTTGTAATATATATTTATTTGTGTGTATACTAACATTTTTGGAATACCATACCTCATCTAACGAAGATTCAAGTCTCAAGATTGGGTAAAATAGGTTATGCTGTAAATATTTTTATAATATTTATTGTTGTATTTTTGATTTCTTGAGTCAAGTCCTGTAAAGATGTATACTAGCTTGGTGACCATACACAGACACACTCAGGGGGAGTGAGATTGAGTCAAAACTAGAAGTTTAAATTTTCAACTAATCATACTGTATAATTTATATCATAGTGTATGATCAGCTCATTAAACTAATCATACTGGATGATTTAAATTGTCTAGGACAATCAGTTATGATCTTGAAAAATAGATGCCAATCATATTTTAGGCAAGATTTTAGGATTAAAATTTTTTCCTAATCATCCATGATGATATACATCGTACTGGATGATCTATAATAATCATGCCTAAATTGATCCTATAATTAGGGGACTAATTATGGTTAGATTGATCAATCAGATCAGATAGGATGATATATGAAGATCATACTGGATGATTTTTGATATTTTATGGGATGATCCCCCATCATCCACGATGAAAACCATAATTTTCTTCTAATCATATAAGTGGTCGTACTGGGCATCCCGAACGATTTGCAGGATGATATTTTAATCGCTAGTCATCATCCCATATCATACTGGACGATCAATATAGTATCTTGAACTAATAGTCCCGGATGATCACAGAATTATATTGAATGATATGTATAATTACTTGAATTGATCGTACAAGGCAAAACTGACTGTACTGGCTGAAAGGGCTATTTTATATTAATCATACATGAAGATCTCAAGATCGTACTAGATAATCTCAGGATCGTAGTGGATGATCTTTGACGGCAGAATTAATTTTTTAGGGTTTTTGAAGCCCTCTATTTAAGCTTTCTCCCAAGACATTATATGTGTCTTTGGCATGCATTGAGTCATTTTTCTTCCAGAGAAAACTTGAAGAGAGAGCCTTGAAATGGAGAGAGGCAAGGGTGGAGTTTGAGAGGGAGAAGATCCTTGGAGGGGGTTTTAAGGGAGTGTGGAGGGGGTTTCACATGGTTTCTCCAGCAAGCTTGCACCTTAGTACCATCATGATCAAGGTTAGTCTTGATGGAAGTTTTGGGAAGAAGAAGATCTCTTTAGTGTCAAAGGACCCGGCTACTCTGCCACACCGGGGAAGGTGAAAGGGATTCGAGCTTCTCTGCTTGTGAATGGATTACGGTCCTCTAATGCACCAAGTTGGTGGAAGAGCTTCTCCACCTAGCAATGGGGGCTAAAGGAGAGCCACTAAAGGTTTAGTGTAATACTTGGAGTGGAGGGTTCCGGGGAGTTGACGTAGGTCAGGTTGAACCGAACCACTATAAATCTGGTGTGTTCATTCCTTTTATTATTTTCGCATTTTTAATTTTTGCACTTTTGTTTTTCTATGATTAATTGTGTGGTTTAAATCTATATATATTTGTTATTATAAAACTAATCTACTTTCACATCCGGTGATTAAATTGTTTATTTTTAGATGTTAAATAAACTTTAAAAAGGGGTTTTCTCTTTTTTATTTAAAAAGTTATTATACTAACCAATTCACCCCCCCTCTTGGTTAGCCTCGGGCTTATTCTTTAGGGTTTAACAACCTTCACAAACTTTCACCTAAAACTTCAAGTTAGCTATCACTATTCATACATTTTGATCCAAGATCATACAGTACAATCAATTCAAAACTAGTCCCGTCCAGTATGATGCAAATAATCATTGAAATGAACTGTTTAAATTTTATGAACACATCGTACAGTACAATCCAAAGATCATGCAGTACAATATATTTAATTACCTCAATTCATATGGGATAATTCCTGGGATGACTGATAGTCATCTCTATCACTTATCCCATACTGTTTTCATCGTACAACATGGTTAGTTATTTTAAGATAAATCATATAGTATGATAGGAATATCATGCAGTATGATTAGCTCAAAAATTATAACTTCTTCTCGTATGATCTTCAGGATGACCAAAATCGTCTCTGCCAATCATTTGGCATGATCGACATCCTACAGTACGATTAGTTTAAAAATTATGATTTTATTTGGTACGATCTCCTAAACAACCATAATTCCTCTTTATTAGTCGTCTGGCACGATCGACATCATACAGTATGATTGATTATCATTAATTAAACCATGATTTGATTGACTAATCACAGGTGTTAATTTTAGCATGATTTTATATTTTCATATAATATGATTTATATCATACAATATGATTAGTTCAAAAATTATTCTTGCTGCTAGGGTTTTGAGATCAAAAATAAATCGTATAGTACGATTATTATCATGTAGTATGATTAGTTCACAGAAACTAATTTTCCAATTAATCGTTAAGCCTATTTTTAGATAACAGATCATACAGTATGATTGAAAATCATACGTATGATTTGTTAAAAAATATTCTCTCCCGCTATGTGTGTGCATGGTCACCCAATTTGCATACACTCTTATTTGACCAAACTCAAAAAATGGAATATATAAAAAAAAATTTACAGACTCTTTTATATCCTATTCTACCCAATTTTGTGTCTTCAATAGTCTTGAGCGAAGTATATCTTATCTAAAATGTTAGTGCTCATAGACAAAAATAACATCTAAAATATTTAAGGAAGAATATAATAATTCAACCAATATTATTTATCATTATCAAAATTATACACTAAGAATCTTAGATTGCAACATAGCAATCATTAAATGTTTATCAATGATAGAGTGATTGATCAAATAATAATTACTAGTTATTGTCTATGAATGATTTTGAGTTTTAATGATTGAACACCATGCCAAAGCATACTATGGAATAAGATTTAAGTTTTGAAATGTAATTGAAGGATTTAAAAACTAAGATTGAAGCTTTGAATTTAAGGTTTTGCCATCACACAAAAATAAGGTCAATAAATGGATCCTCACTATGTGTGATGAACTTGAAAAGTAAATCATATGTGTTGGCATTGACTGAAATGATCAATCAAATTTACATGAATTTAATTGATAAACCCTTAAAAGGAAATGATCCTAAATAAAAAAAAAGTTAAATTGAATATTTAATAGTGAAATCATCCCTATCAGATAGATTTAATTTGGAAAGAACTTGAAAAGGAGATCTATACAAAATAAGTCAAATTTGGCTGGGTTTATAAAGGTATCCTACCTTTGCTTGACCATATAAAAATAATAAAAAATGATAATTCAATGTTCACCTAAACGAATCGAATTAATGAATAAATAAATTTTGAAAGATTTAATGTCTGCCTGACCATATTGAAATGATAAGTTAACTATTTAAAAATTTAATATTTGCTTGACTAAATAGAAGCATCAAAGAAGAAAGATTTAAATACTCGCCAAAGCATATCAAAATAGTGTGTAAGATTTAAGCTTGAATGGGAGGTCACTTCAAAGCAAGGAAATATAAAATGTTTAAGTGAGAAATTATTCTCAAATGAACAAATTTAAGGTGTACTGAAATGAGAGATCTATCTCAAATGAATGGTTTTAATGGTTAAATTGAGAAGATATGAGAGACTGTATTACCCAATCAAACAAATTTTAAAAGGCAGGGATGTCATAAAAGTAGGCTTACATTCAAAGCCTATAGGATGCCATAAGAGCAGACTTATAGCTAAAGGCTGATTTTGACTTGAATGAGAGATTTATCATAAATAAGTAGATTTTAAAAATTCAAATGGTAAGTGACCCTTAAATGAATACGTTTAAGTAGTCAAATTCAGACAATGTCAGAGGTTTTATTACCCAATTGACTAAAGTCTAAAAAGGAGTAATGCCACTAGGGAAACTTATACAAATATTTAAGGACAAATTTAATCAAACACTAGGATTTTTTGGACACAGTTTAATCATCTAAACCCAGCTCATTACAAAAGAATTTAATAAACTTAAGCTATTTATAAAAATATCAAAAAATTACTTTTATTGATTTAATCTTGATCATATAGATATACTATCCACAGAGTGGGATTCATAAATTAAGTATTAAAAAACTTTTAAAAAAAGATCTATTGCTAACTTTCGTAATCGTAATACTGCAAAAGGATATTCAATCACTCGACCACCTCTATTTGATGATATTCCTTTTGATTTTTATAAAATTCGCATGTCCACCTTTTTATAATCAATTGATTATCGCGTGTGGATGTTAGTTCAAGAAGGTTATTCTATATCTTCTCACTTTGTTAATGGCATAAAAATTGAACTTTCCTTCTTTGAATGGAGCATAGAAGATAGAGATTTAGCCCAAATTAATGCTAAATATTTGAACAATTTTTTTCTATATTTTAAAATCTGAAGATTACATGCTTGTCTCTACTTGTTCAACTAGAAAAAAAATTTGGGACAAACTATGCATAACATATGAGGGAACTAATGTAGTAAAATAATCTAGCCTAAACATTCCACTTCCTGATTATTAACTATTTTACATGAAACCTAGTGAATCAATTTTTGAAATTATACTAGGTTTACTCAGATTGTTACTTCCCTGCATGCCTTAGGAATAGAGCTTACAAATTATGAAAAAGTAAACAAAATTTTACATTATTTACCTTCTTCATATAATACAAAAAACACTGCCATTATTGAATCTAAAGATCAGAATGTTTTTTCCATTGATAACTTACTTGGGTCACTCATTTCCTACGAGCAAGGAGCGAGTCAAAGTTAGCTTGATACAGGTGAAAAGAGAAAAGAGAAAACTTTAGCCTTAAAGGCTAATAATTTTGACAGTGACTCTTCTCTATAAGATGATGACATTGCACTGATGACTAGGCATTTCAATTTTTATAGAAAAAGCAAAAACATCATTAGCAATGGAATAAAGGTAAGAATAGTTAAAATTCTAAAATTTCTTTTGATGTTATATGCTTTGAATGCTGAAAGCCAAGGCACTTAAAGTCTGATCACCTAACCCTTAAAGCTCACCCAAGCAAGGAGAAGGGTGAAGAAAAACCTAAATTCAAGAAGGGTAAGCAAAGGACTCAAAAAACTTTCATGACAGACTTAGCATCAAACTCTTCTAAAATGGAAGAAGAAGAGGAGATAACTAACCTATGCTCAATGGTAGATGATCATCATGACCATTCTCATCAATAGGAGGTATTTAAGCTTACCTATGATTAATTATTTGAAGTTTTTAAAAAAATTCATAGTCATATAGAAAGCATAAAAAATCACATGCCAGCCTTAAATCTGACTTTTCAATTCTGTAGAAAGAGCATGAATGCCTAAGAAAAGATCATTCCACTCTGGATAGTAATCAAATGGCTTTCTTAGATAAATTTGATATTTTAAACTCGAAGTATTTTGAATTAATTACTAAACAAGATTCCTTAAAAATATTACATGTTGAATTAAAAAATGCATTCAAGGAATTAGAAACTCTTACATCTCAATTAGATAATAGGGAGCACACATTGAAAGTAGAAAATTCAATTTTTGAAAGTATAAATAAGTTTTTACAAGCTAAATTAATTGCTTCTAAAGAAAATAAAAAACCACCTTCACTTGAAGAGTTTCAAAAACCATCATCAAAGCAAGGATCATTCAAACTTAGGAAGAGGCAACATAACCTAAATATATTAGTAAATTCATTTCCTGGTGTTAGATATTTTTCTTGTGGTATACTAGGACATATCTCCCACAGTTGCACTATTCACCATATAATAGCACGAAGACCAAAATTTCAAAATTCACAGCATAACATGCATGCATTTCATTCTTCCTTCCACAAGATGGAACCCAAACTTATTTTGGTTCCCAAATCTAACATCTGATGATTTTGTAGGTGTGCTCTCATAAAAGACCCTGTGAGAGTATTTGGTCATAAACAGCTGATGTTCATGGTATATTACTGGAGATATAAATCAATTTATTTCACTGGAGGCCAAGGCAGGAAGCAAGGTGACACTTAGAGATAACACTACTAGGAAAGTGGTGGGCTCAGGTATAATTGGCAGCTGAAAAATTTCATCATTAAAAATATTTTATTGGTAGATGGACTAAAACACAATCTACTTAGTATTTGCCAGCTATGTAATAAAAGCTTTAGTATAATTTCTTTGTCTACTAGCTGCATAATAAGCTTAAATGAAAAAATTATTTTGCAGGGAAGGAGAATCAATAATATTTTCATGCTTGATCTAAATTGCATTAAATCTAAAACTACTCTTTGTTTAAAATTAATTACTGATGAATCTTAGTTATGGCATAGAAGATTGTGTCATGCAAGTATGGAAAGCCTTAGAAAGATCCCCCAAAAAGGCTTAATGAGAGGAATACCCAAACTACAGTTCACTAAGGACCACCTATCTGATGCCTCTCAATTAGGAAATAAGTTAAATCCTTCTTCCACTCAATCAAAGACATTAAGACTAACAAACCTTTACAAGTCCTTCACATGGATCTTTTTGGACCTGTTAGCACTGCAAGCCTAGGAGGGAAAATATTTAGGTATGTGATTATTGATGATTATTTGAGGTTTACTTGGGTTAGATTCCTATCTCATAAAAGTGAATCATTCAAAAAAATTAGGACATTCTCCACTTAGATCTAGAGGAAGCTAGGTTATGAAATTTTGATAATTCATAATGATCATGATAGTGAGTTAAAAAATAAAAAATTTGAATCTTACTATAAGGAGCAAGGGATAGATTATAACTTTTTAGCTCCTAGAATCCCTCAGCAGAATGGGGTAGCTGAAAGAAAGAACAGGACTCTAGTAGAAGCCGCTATAGCCATGTTAGCCGAATACTCACTTCCTAAATACTTCTGGGCAGAAGCGGTGAATACATCTTATTATGTTCTGAATAGGGTTAATGTTAGATCCAAGCTAAATAACACACCTATGAAATCCTTAAGGATAGGACACCCAACCTCTCTCACCTTCTTGTCTTTGGATGAAAGAGTGTTTCTAAGGTACTCAATTGTTGGAAAATTCTTTAGAGTTTTTAATAAAAGATCACTGGTGGTAGAGGAGGACAGTCATGTTGTATTTGATGAATTTAATAATTCTTGAGGGTCTAGAGTAGAAGATTAAGAAGTTATAGAATTTACCCAAGGAGTAGAATCTATAAATCTAGAGGAAAGGGTAGAACCTGAAAATTTACTGCCTACAGAATGGAGATATTCTATAAGTCATCCTAAAGAACTGATCTTATGAGCCCCATCTGAAGGTGTTAGAACTCAACATGGACTTAGAAAAGAAGTAAACCACTCTACCTTCATTTCAATGACTGAACCCACTAACATAAATTAAGCCCTATCTAATGAATTCTAGATCCTAGCCATGGAAAATCCTTATGAGTTTTTTTATGCTTTTTGATTTTATGTTGTTTTCTTTTAGTATTTTAAAGAATCAGACCACTGTTCACTTTTGCTTTTTGAATTTTTTTTTCAAATGACATTTTTGCCTTTTTTTTTATTTAGAAGCATGTAAGCAGTGATTGACTCTTTTAAAAATAGTTAAAGGAAGAAATATTGATGATTATTTCTCTCCCTTTAACTCCTTTAGTAATTTATCTTCTTTTTGAATCAAAATCTATTTCAAATTAAAAATTAGAATTTTAAATAAAGATCTATTTTATCTTTCCTATAGTAATATATCTCATATGAATGAAGTTCCAAGTCAATAAATCTCTTTCAAGTTTTTTTAATCAAGCTATTTGTATTTATCATATGGATAAGATTCTATTTTGTCTTTTACCTGCCTTATATAATAGAATGAGGTTATCCTCTCTCATATTTAGAAGATAATCTCATAATTGAGAAATTTTTACGGATTTAGAAAGGAAGCAAGCATGCAAAAATGAAAAGAGGCACAAAATGAGTCTAAAAATTAAAAAAGATGCACAATGACTGCCAATAATTGCAAGATGCACAAAGTGCATCAAAAATCAAAAGATGCACAATGTGTGCCAAAAGCTGATAAAGAGGAACAAATGATCCCACTAAGAGTTAGCTTGCCTTTCTTTCAAATACTTCAAATCATAGAAGACTCCATATTCCAATTAATATCTCCTACACTTGAATTTGAAAATAATGATTTCTAATTAATTACTTTGAAACATTATTCTATTAGATTTTTTTTTTGATATAAAGGATGAAAAGATCATGTTTCTTATCTAATTTTTTTTTATTTAGATTTTTGGTTAAAAAGGATTTTGACCTGTAAGGAGTCTGAGATAGGGTTAATAAATCAATTTTCTAGCCTTTCTGAATTTTAACATTGTCAATTAATTTCTTACTGGTTTTCTAAATTTAATAATGATGTAATTTAATCATTTACTAGGAGCACCTTAAGAACTAGATTAGGTGTGATAGATATTCATGCTTGATATTGATATTTTTTGTTTCTAAATTTTTATGTTTTATGTGTATGTTTGTTTCTACTTATGAGTTTTTTTTATGCTTTTTTATTTTATGTAGTTTTGTTTTAATATTTTAAAGAATCAGACCACTGCTCACTTTTACTTTTGAATTGGTTTTTCAAATGACATTTTTTCCTTGTTTTTTATTTAAAAGCATGTAAGCAGTGATTGACTCCTCTAAAAATAGTTAAAGGAAGAAACATGGATGATTATTTCTCTTTCTCTAACTCCTTTAGTGATGTTTCTTCTTTTTTAAACAAATTTACTTTGAATTAAAAATTAAAATTTGAAATAAAGATCTATTTTATCCTTCCTATAGTAATCTATTTCATATGAATGATGTTCCAAGTTAATAAATCTCATTCAAGTTTTCTTAATCAAGTTGTTTGCATTTATCATATGGATAGGATTCTATTTTATGGTTGTGGTTTATCCATCCTTATATAAGAGAGTGAGGTTATTCTCTCTCATATTTGGCAGATAATGTCACAACTGAGAAATTTTTAAAAATTTAGAATGGAAGCAAGCATGCAAAAATGAAAAGAGGCACAAAATAAGCCTAAAAAATGAAAAGATGTACAATGACTGCCAAATAATTATAAGATGTATGAAGTGCATCAAAAATCAAAAGATGTGTAATGTGTGCCAAAAGTTGATTAAGAGGCATAAAATGATCCCACTAAGAGTTAGCTTGCCTTTCTTTCAAATCCTTCAAATCATAGAAGACTCCCTATTCCAATTGATATCTCCTACATTTGAATTGAAAATCTTGATTTCTGATTAATTAGTTTGCAACATTATTCTATTAGATATTTTTTTTCTGAACAAAGGATGAAAAGATTATGTCTCCTATCTAATTTTTTTTCTGATTTAGATTTTTGGTTAAAAAGGATTTTGACTTGTAAGGAGTCCAAGATAGCGTTAACAGATTAATTTTCTAGCCTTTTTAAATTTCAATGTTGTCAATAAATTTCTTACTGAATTTCTAAATTTAATAATGAGGTAATTTTATCATTTACTGGGAGGAAATTGATTCAAAAACAAAACAAAACTATCTTTTGTTATTCTTATCGTATTTTTTATCTTGTTTTCTGTTATTTTTTATTTCGTCTTTCCTGTTTATAGAGTAAATTTTTTACATTTTGAAAAATGCCCACGAGAGCTATCATAGCATCGATGTTCTTTCTTTACCTTGAGTTGTTAGTCTTTTTGAATTTGTGTATTTTTCTGTTTCTATTTCTGGTTCTATTTTTTCCCTAATGTTGTGGATGTAGGTCCCTAATATTTTTTTCTAATGTGAAAAGGGAGAGAATTGTATTATTATTGTATTATTATTCATTTTTTTGGGTTTTCATATGGTTGTCATTTAAGGGAGAGTTTGGAGGAAAGCAACTTTTTGAAAATCCTAAACAACAATGTTTGCCATCATCAAAAAGGGGGAGATTATTGCAAATTTGATTCAAGCATTGTGATTTTAATGATAATAAATATTACTGTATCTGCAACTACTTTCTACTGCTTCTTTGATATTTTATTTTATTTTGTGTACTAACATTTCAGGAATCCAGTCTACCGTTCACTTGTAATTTTGATCAACTCAAGACTGGGTAGACTAGGGTTACAGTATATTTTTTTAATTTGTTTTATATTTTTCCCTTCTTGAGTCATATTATGTAATTGGGTGGATATTTTTGCTGAGTAACCTTGCACACACACAGGGAGAGAGAGAAAATTGTTTTTGAGAGAGTTATTTTTTTAAGTAATTCATACTATACAATTTTGGCTTTATAATGTATAAATTTTGTTTCATACTGTACAATTTTAATTTGTACTATACGATCTATTGCACTCTATTAAAACCCTAGCAGTTAGAGATTAAGAAAGATACTAATTTTATACTGATCGTATAATATAATTTGGTTCATATTGTACAACCTAATTAAAATCTTTCTTAATTACCCCTTCGATATGAGGCAATCAAATCATGGACAATTATTATATGATCGATCGTATTGTATGATACATTTCATACAATATGGTTGATAGTGTATGAAATTGATGAAAGTTTGTGAGGGGTGTTTAGCCCTTATAAACTAGTCCCGAGGCTAACAAAGAGGGGGGGTGAATTGGATATTTAAAAAACTTTTTAATAAAAAGAAATATCTTTTTATATATTATAGCAAAAATGATTTAAATCAATAATAAAAAGATCAATCACAGATTTCACCCAAGCGGTTAATTACAGTAAAATAAAATGCAGAAAATAATCATAAAGAACACACCAGATTTATAGTGGTTCGGTCCAACCTGACTTACGTCCACTCCTCGGAGGCACCCTCTGAGTATTGCACTACACCTTTAGTGACTCTCCTTTAGCCCCCACAACTAGGTGAAGAAGCCCTTACAAAATCACTTCCACCTTCCCCGGTGCGGCGGAGTAGCTGGGTCCTTCGACCCCCAAGAGATCTTCTTCTTCCCAAAACGTTCCTTGAGACACCCTTAAATCTGATGGTACTTAAGAGCAAGCTTGTTGGAGCAACTATGTGAATCCCCTCACACTCCCTCCAAAATCACCATTCTAAGACTCTTCTCCCTCTCAAAGTCCACCCTTTCCACTCTCCCTTTCAAACTCTCTGTTCAAGTTTTCTCCAAAAGAAATGAAGAGTTAATATATACCAAAGACACATATCAAGTGCCTTGAGAAAGCTTAAATAGAGAGCTCCAAAACCCTTCCAGATCAGTTCTGGAGGCAAAGATCATCCAGGATGATCCTAGGATCATCTAGTATGATGTGCTTAAAAGGAAGGTTTTAAAAAATCCTAAAAACTCAATTCTGCCACCAAAGACCATCCAGGATGATGTGTAGAATGTAACCTAATAATCCTAGATGATCTCAGGATAGTCCAGGACTATCAGTACAAATTTTGAACAAATCATCCTATATGATATACAGATCATCCAGGATGATCAGAATATCAAATTATGCATATTTGATTAAATAATCACAGGATTAACTTAGGCAACATTATCATAGATTGTCCAGTATGATATGGATCATCCTGGACGATTAGACCAAAAACTAAAACTTGAAATCTTACCTGAATTATTATGGAGACTAGGGTTTTGAGATCATATTAGATTGTCCAAGATGATATAAATCGTCCAGGACGATTAGTCCAAAAATTAAACTTCTAGTTTTGGCTCAATCTCACTCCCCTGAGTATGTGCATGCATGATCACCAAGCAAGCAAACACCTTTACAGGACTCAACTCAAGAAATCAAAAATTACATCAATAAATATTACAGACTCTTTACAACATAACCTATTATACCCAATCTTGAGCTCTGATTCTTCATTTGATGGTGCAAGGTGTTCCTAAAATATTAGTATATACACAAACAAATATAGAATGAAAATACTAAGAGACAAAAAAGATGAAAGCCATACTGTTCATTATCATAAAAAACATAAACTCGTGAGCTCGAGTCATAATAATCTCCCACTTTTTGATGATGGCAAATATTACTGGTTGAATTTACAAAAAAAAATTCTCCTAATCTCCCCCTCACTAAGATAAATTTTTTTTAAAAAATAGGGGAAAACAAAATTTTCTTTTTTTTGTTTTTAATTTTTATTTTAAAATAAAATAAATAAAGCAAAATAAATAAATACAACACAAAAACAATAACAAATACAATACAAAAATAATAGTACATTTAAATACAACACAAATATAATAGTTTATTCTCCCGCTTCGACATTATCAAAAAGAAGAAGAGCATAAAAAAACAAAATAGAAAAAAAGACTAAAAGATCAAAATGGTCCTTGATATGGTGAAAACGTTTTAGAAGAATAAGTTTGAAATATCAAAAATTTTCTTGGAATGAGAAAGTTACCTCTTAATTTTATTCAAAAACTTAGTAAGGCATGTATTGACCTCGCATAATCTCAGAAAAGGTTAGAGAATTAGAAATTGTTAATCCAAACTCAGGTTCCTTAAGGGCTAAAAAACTTTTTAAAGCAAATATCTAAATCAAGGATCAAATTAGAGAAGGAAATAATAATCTTTTTGAAACTACTTTCAGGAAATATAGTTAATAAAAGATTAATGCAAAAAGGTGAATCTAAAATCATGATTTTCAAACTCAAGTATCGAAAATATCAATAGATATAAGGGTTTTCTTAAGATATAAGAAGTACAAGTAAGGTAAGCTAACTCATTGTGGGCTCATTTTTTGCCTCTTTATTAGTTTTTGGCATACTTTGCGCATCTTTTGATACACTGTGTATCTTTTCATTTTGGCGATATTGCGCATCTTTTGATTTTTCATTTTGGTGACATTGCATATCCTTTCAACTTTGGGCTTATTTTGTGCCTCCTTTCTTTTTACAAACATGCTTTCTTTCTGTAATTTAAAGGACTAAAGCAAACCCAATCTAGTGACAAAAATGAATAACTTGATTAAGAAAATACTGAAATAGATTCAACAACTTGCAAAAGATCCCTATGAGATAAAGAAAAAGTGGGGAGATGAAAAAAGTTTAATTTCAAGATCCAATTTATAATTTGATGAAGATTTTAAATCAAAAGTGAAATACCCTTATTAAATAAATGAGATAGAGAGACCAAATCATGAGTTTCTTTCCTTTAACAAATTTTTAGAGAGTCAACTACAACTTACATAAAATTTTAAGAAAAATAGGAGGTAAATTTTTTATTTTTAGGAAAAAAATAATCTTTTGATAAGTGATTTGATTTTTGAAAGGGTATACTAAACAAAAATGCGATATGTGTGTGTTGATCAGAGAAATAGATAATTATTTAAAAAAATAAAATAAAAGATTGCAAAGACAAAATAAAAAAAAATAAAAATAAAACTTAAAAAATAACATAAAACATAAAAACATTCACACAAACATAAACACACAAACAAAGCTTTAATCTATATCATCTCTCTCCTGATCTGATGATTTAGAAGCTAGGTCTGCCCAGGAGATTTTTTTCTTTGCATTATTTGCCCTTATTATAATTTGCTGAGCCTTACCCTTTTCCTTTTCAAGAAGGATTTTTAAGTTCGGGCACTGATTTTTCAAATGTCCAGGTTTCCTACATCCAAAGAAAATAACATAAAAAAAAATCTTAACATTTTTACCTTTTTTTACCATTGTTCCACTTTTGTTGATGTTGATGCTTATGCTTTAGTAGAATTTTCAATTTGTTTGTTATTGATGTTAACTCCTTATTTTCATCATCTTTTAAGTCACTTTCATCCATGTCTTCAGCTTTCAGTACTATAGTTTCAACTACATCCAAAAGCTTTTGACCCAAACCTTGCTCGTACATAATGAGTGAGCCAATCAGATTATCAATAGAATATTCGTTCAACTTTTTTGATTCAAAATAGCAACAACTTTGGCATCAAACTTATCAAGCAAGCAACGCAGAATTTTTTTGACCTTTTCAACATTTGAAAATTCTTTACCTAATGCATGAGATGATGCCACAATTTGAGTAAACCTAGTATACATGTATAAAATTGTCTCATAAGGTTTCATGCAAAAAAGTTCATAATCATGCATTAGAATATTCAACTTAGATTGCTTAACTTCACTAGAACCTTCATATGTAGTGATCAGTTTATCCCAAATTTCTTTACCAGTAGTATATGTAGATATTATCATGCAATCATCAGAATTTAAAGCATAGAAAATATAATTCAAATATTTAGCATTCAATTGAGCATTGATCTGATCTGCTCTACTCCATTTAGAAAAAGGAATATTAATTTTGATTCCATCTACAATACGTGATGATATAGAATAACCAGTTTGAATTATATGCCACATGCAATAATCTATTTATTTCAAGAAAGTAGACATACGAATTTCCCAGAAATTAAAAGTAATATTTTCAAATAAAGGTGGCCAGGTGATTGAATATCCATCCACAATATCACTATTTCCAAAATTAGCCATGGATCTTTTTTAAAAAGTTTTCAAAAAACTTAATTTTATGAATCCCGCTCTGATACCACTTGAAAGTTCATGAGGCATGTTTAGCTCTTAAGAACAAGTCCCGAGGCTCACCAAGAGGGGGGAGAATTGGATATTTATAAAACTTCTTTAACAAAATGAAATATCTTTTTATATCTTACAGTGAAAATAATTTAAATTAATAATAAAAAGTTCAATCATAGATTTCACCCAAGCAGTTAATCTCAGTAAAATAAAATGTATAAAATAATCAGAAAGAACACACCAGATTTATAGTGGTTCGGTCCAACCTGACCTACATCCACTCCTTAGAGGCACCCTTTGAGTATTGAACTACACCTTTAGTGACTCTCCTTTAGCCCCCACAGCTAGGTGGAGAAGCCCTTACAAAATCACTTCCACCTTCCCCGGTGCGGCAGAGTAGCTGGGTCCTTCAACAACAAAGAGATCTTCTTCCTCTCCAAACTTGCCTCGAGATGACCCTTGAATTTGATGGTACTTAGGTGCAAGCTTGCCGGAGCAATCGTGTGAACCCCCTCACACTCCCTTAAAAATACTCCTTCCAAGGCTCTTCTCCCTCTTAAATTCCACACCTTTCGCTCTCCCTTTCAAGCTCTCTCTTCAAGTTTTCTTTAAAAGAAATAAAGACTCAATGGATGCCAAAGACACCTATCAAGTGCCTTAAGAAGGCTTAAATAGATAGCTCCAAAAACCCTTCCAGATCAATTCTGGCGGCAAAGATCGTCCAGACGATCGCAGGATCGTCCAGTATGATGTGCTTAAAAAGATGGCTTTAGAAAACCCTGAAAACTCAATTCTATCACCAAAGATAGACCAAGAAAATCGTAGGATAGTCCACGATGATGTGTAGAATTTGACCTGATAGTCTTGGATGATCTCAAGATAGTCCAGGACGATCAATACAAATTTTGAACAAATCATCCAGTACGATATACATATCATCCAGGATGATTAGAATATCAAATTGTGCATATTTGATTGAATAATCACAGGATTAATTTAGGCAACATTATCATAGATTGTCAAGTACGATATGGATAATCCTAGATTATTAAACCAAAAATTGAAACTTGAAATGTTACCTGAATTATTATGGTGGCTAGGGTTTTGAGATCGTATTGGATCCCCCAAGATGATTAAATCATCCAGGATGATTAGTCCAAAAATTAAACTTCTAATTTTGGTTCAATCTCACTCCCCTGAGTGTGTGTGTGCATGATCAGCAAGCTAGCAAACATCTTTATAGGACCCAACTTAAGAAATCAAAAATTACATTAATAAATTGTTATGATTTGTGCAAATTCATTCTTTCAAGTAAATTCTGATATGAGTTATTTTTTATGATTACAAAAGCCTATTGTTGTTTTATTTTTTTCTCCTAGCAAATATTGGAGTTTCTTTGTGTGTACTAATATGTTTTTCAGGAAATTCACACTCCAGACTATTAAAGACTTCAAGTTCATTTGTTAATGTTTATTATGAGTGAAGTCTGTATTTTTGTTTTTCCTTAAGTCTGAGAGAGTGTGATTATAAGCTGGATAACTGTGCACACACACAATGGGGGAGTGAAAACTTAATTTTTAAAACTGATCGTATAGTATGATATTAGATCATACGGGATGATCTGTATTATAGGTCCTCCACAATGAGCCTGGCAGTTTGAAATTTTTTCTAAGTCCAATTCGTACAGTACGAAGTTACCTTCGTACAGAAGGATTTGTGGTACGAATGGCTCTAAATGCATCGTATAAATTATTCATATGGGATGAAATGGTCGTACGAACGGCTCTGAATTGTTCATCTTAAGGTTCGTATGTGATGAAATGGTCGTACGAACGGCTCTGAATTGTTCATCTTAAGGTTCGTACAGGATGAAATGACCGTACGAATGGCTCTGAATAGTCTGTATTTAAGGTTCGTACGGGATAAAATGGTCGTATGAATGGGTCTGAATTGTTCATACTCAAGGTTCGTACGGGATGAACTGTTGGTATGAACGGCTCTGAATGGTTCTTACTTGATCATACGGGATGGATCGTTCAATTTTTTAAACTATTCGTATAGTACGATATGTGATCATACGGGACGATCGGTTCACGTAATACTTGAAATATTCAGTTTTTGGATGATTTTTCTTATCCTAAGTATTTAAAGGTCTTAAAATAGACTGAATGAAAAATCTTTTGTGAAAATTCTTCTTGAGAGTGAAAGGAAGAGTGATTGGGAGAGTGTTTGGGAGAAAGTTTTGTGAGATCTTTGAAGAGAAAATTATGAGGGGATTCACAAGGTTATCCAATAGTGATGATCTCATTATTTGTACTTCAAGCTTCTTCCTAATCTCCTTGGAGGCTCTTGCAAGAAAGTTATTTGAGAAGTTTTTGGTTCTCTGTCGTCACTTGGAGAGTGAAAAAGGAAGATGGTTCTCTGCCGACACCTGAAGGGTAAGAAAGGATGAGTGGGTTCTCTGCCTTCACTAGGAGGGTGAAAAAGGATGACGGTTCTCTGCCGCACCAGGATTTGGTGGAAGAGAGTGTTGTAAATGCTTCTTCACCTTGTTGTGGGGGCTAAAGGAGAGTCACTTTAGTTTAGTGTAATACCTAGAGAAGGAGTCTCAAGGGAGTGGATGTAGGTCTTGTTTGACTGAACCACTATAAAATCTGGTGTTCTCTATTCTGTTTTTTTCTTACTGCATTTTTTTACTACACCGCATTTTATTTTTCTGTGGTTGAAAAGCATCAAAAATTATCTTTGTTCATACTATACAAATATAAATCGTACTGTATGATTTGCTTAGGTTTTTAAATTAAAAGTTTTCCAAAATTCTAAGAGAATTTTTTAAAAAAAATACCAATTCACCCCCCTCTTGGTTAGCCTAGGGACGTAATTAATAGGTCTAACAACCTATTCACACTTTCAAGTGGTATCAGAGCCTATTTCAAAAATTACTGTTTAGATTACTTTTTAAAATTCGATCATGAATAATTTTGGAAACCGAAACATATTAGAAGGTTAGTCGATCACTAGGCCACCTTTGTTTGACAACATTCCATTTAATTTATGGAAAACTCGCATGTCTACTTTTCTGCAATCTCTTGACTATCGCATGTGGATGTTAGTTCAGGATGGTTACACTGCACCTACCAGACTTATAGATGGCATAAGAGTTGAAACACCATTTGTTGATTGGACTTTAGAAGAAAGGGAATTAGCATAATTAAATATAAAATACTTGAATAGCTTTTTATGTGGTCTTAAATTTGAAGACTATATGTATGTTTCTACTGGTAAATCCAGAAAGAAAATATGGGATAGACTTTGCATTACGTATGAAGGCATAAATGAAGTGAAGCAAACTAGGTTAAACATTCTTTTACAGGATTATGAACTCTTTCGCATGAAACCGAATGAATCAATCTCAGATATGTATACACATTTTACATATATAGCCACTTCATTGCATGCCTTAGGTAGGGAATTAACATATACAAAAAAAGTAAACAAAATACTTTGTTACTTACCTACTGCTTATGATGCAAAGATAATCGCAATAATTAAATCAAAAGATTTAAATGTCTATTCTATTGATAATCTTCTTGGATCACTAATTACTTACGAGCAATCTGTGACTCAAAGACAGATTGATGCAGGTGACAAGCAGAAGGAAAAAAATATATCTTTGAAGGTGGATGATTCAGATAATGATCAATCACTACTTGAGGATGAGAAAGACATTGCCTTGATGACAAGGCAATTTAGAAGTTTCCTAAAGAGGAAGCAGAGAAGACACCAACAGTGGAATAAAGGTAAGTTCCATAAAAATTTTAAGGCTTTTAATGATGTTATTTGTTATGAATACAGGAAGTCAGGACACATAAAGACAGATTGCCCCAATCTCAAGGCTAATCCTAGCAAGGAGAAAGCTAAGGAGAAACTAAAGGATAGAAAGGGTAAGAAGAGACTTCAACGAGCTTTTTGGGAGGACTCAGCTTCAGATTCATCAAAAACAGCACCTAAAGAGGAAGTCATAAATTTGTGCTTAATGGCTGACAATCTTGATCATTTTGATCAAGATGAGATATGTGATTTAAGTTATGAAGAATTATTTGAAGTTTCTGAACGCATTCATTTTGCATATAAGAAACTAAAGAAATTGCATGTAAAATTAAATTTGGATTATCTAGAACTGCAAAAAGATTATGAAATCCTTAGGAAAGATCATGCTTTAATTGATAGCAACCACATAACTTTATTGGATGAATTTTATGATTTGAAAAAATAACATCAAATTTTAAAATCATCACACAGAACTTAAAAATAATTTCAAAATATTTATGGATGAATCGGATAGTAGAGAGCATAAGTTGAAGATTGATAATTCGATTCTAAAAAGTGTAAATGCATTTCATAAGGTTAAATTAAGAGCACCTGAGAAAATAGGATTCCACCTAAATTGAAAGATTTTCACAAAACCTACCACAAGTCCACTAATTCAAAATCTAAAAGAAGATCTAATAGGAAAAATAGATTGGTGAATCCTTTTCCAGGAGTAAAGTGTTTTTCTTGTGGTATGATTGGACATATATATAGCACTTGTACTATTCATTATAGAACACATTTAGTGTGGAGACCTAGGATGCATAATACACAGTATATCACAGATGCATCTATTTTAAAATTTCTAAGAGGAGAACCCAAACTTGTTTGGGTTCCCAAGACTAATGTTTGATAATTTTGTAGGAACCCTCTCACATAAGATCTCATGAGAGTATTTGGTACCTAGACAGTGGCTGCTCAAAGCATATGACTGGAGATGCAAATAAATTTATAATGCTGGAAGCCAGGAATGGAGGCAAGGTTACACTTGGAGATAATACTATCAAGAGAGTGGTAAGTATAGGTATTATTAGAAATTCTAGAAATTTTGTGATTGGAAATGTTTTGTTGGTTGAAGGCTTAAAACACAATCTATTGAGCATAAGTCAATTGTGTGACAAAGGTTATCATATAAAATTCTTTCCTACTAGTTGTGTTAAATGGTGATAGAGTGAATAATATTTACATGCTAGATTTGAATTCTGTAAAACCTTCTACTGCTCTTTGTTTGAAAACTGCATCTGATGAATCATGGTTATGGCATAGAGGGTTTTGTCATGCTAGTATGAGAAATCTTAGAAAAATCATCCAAAATGAGCTAGTTAGAGGTGTACCCAAATTAGACTTTACTAAAGACCATTTGTGTGATGCATGTCTATTAGGAAAATAAGTCAGATCCTCCTTCAGTTCAATCAAAGAAATTAGGACTAGTAAGCCCTTAGAAATTCTTCACATAGATCTATTTGGACCTGTTAGTACCTTAAGTCTAGGTGGAAAAAGATTTGGATATATAATTATGGATGATTATTCTAAATTCACCGGAATTAGATTTTTGAATCATAAGAGTGAATCATTTAAGGAGTTTAGAGATTTTGCCACTTAGATTCAGAGAAAATAAGGTTTTCAAATTGTAACTATCCAAAGTAATCATGGGGGAGAATTTGAAAATAAATTTTTTGATAATTTTTACAAATCTCATGGGATTAAACACAACTTTTCAGCTTCTAGGACACCTCAATAGAATGGAGTTGTAAAAAGAAAGAACAGGATATTAATTGAAACTACTAGAGCCATGTTGGCAGAATATTCACTTCTAAAATATTTTTGGGATGAAGCAATTAGCACAACATGCTTTGTATTGAATAGGGTGTACATTAGATCTAAATTAAATAAGACACCCTATGAACTTCTTAAAGGTAGAAGTCCTAACCTCTCACATCTACATGTTTTTGGATGTAAAGTGTTCATTCATAATAATGACAAAACTCTCTTAGGAAAATTTGATCCCAAATCTAATGAAGAAATCTTTAAAGGTTATTCAAGTGTTGGAAAATCCTATAAAGTTTTTAATAAAAGAACATTGGTAGTTGAGGAGATCACTCATGTTATTTTTGATGAATCTTATAATAATGAAGGGTCTAAGTTGGATGAAGATGAGGTTGAGGTTGCAACCCAAATACTTGAAAATTAAAAGGTTGAAGAAAGGGTTGAAAAGGAAGAAGAAAACCATTTGCCTAAAGAATGGAAATTTATTAGAAGTCATCCTAAAGAGTTGATTTTAGGATAACTAAGTGAAGGAGTTAGGACTAGGCACGGTTTAAGGAAAGAAGTAAATCATTCAGCTTTTATTTTAATGATTGAACCCACTAATATAGATCAAGTACTTTTGGATGAATTCTGGATTTTGGCCATACAAGAAGAATTAAATCAATTTAAAAGAAATGATATTTGGGAGCTAATTGAAAGGCCAAAGGATCAAAGTGTAGTTAGAACTAAGTGGGTGTTCAAAAACAAAATAAATGATTTAAGAGTTGTTATAAGAAATAAGGCTAGATTGGTATCTAAGGGGTATAATCAAATAGAAGGGATTGATTTTGAGGAGACATTTGCCACTGTAGCAAGACTTGAAGCAATTAGAGTATTATTAGCCTTTGCCTATTTTAAAGATTTTAAATTATATTAAATGAATGTAAAAAGTGCCTTTTTGAATGGGGTGATAGAAGAGGATATTTATATTGAGCAACCTCTAGGTTTTGAAAATTCTAAATTTCCTAATCATATTTTTAAATTGAAAAAGGTATTGTATGGACTAAAATAGGCACCTCGAGCTTAGTATGAGAGGTTAAGCACTTTCCTATTAAAAGGATCATTTATTAAAGAAAGTGTGGACACCACTCTATTTTTGAAAATAATGGGAAATGAAATACTCATTGTACAAATATATGTGGATGACATCATTTTTGGATCAAGTGATAAAAATCTATTTGATGAATTTTTAAAAATAATGAGTAGTGAAGATGAGATGAGTTTAATTGGTGACTTGAGTTATTTTCTTGGTTTTAGCATAAAGCAAAATATGGAAGGAACTTTTTGTTATCAATCTAAGTATGTTAAGGACATCCTTAAAAAGTATGAAATGGATAATGCTAGATAAGGATCCTAAGAGAAAATCTATTGATCAAAAGAAGTTTAGAGGAATAATTGGCTCATTGCTTTACTTGACTGTTAGCTGACCAAACATTATGTTTAGTGTTTGCTTATGTGCTAGATTTCAATCTGATCCAAAGGAATCACATTTGACAGTAGTGAAAAGAATATTGAGAAATCTTTTGGGAACCTAAAATTTAGAGATTTGGTATCCTAAGAATAGTTCTTCGTTTGAAATCATTGGATACTCAGATTCTGATTTTGCAGGCTGTAGGGTTGATAGGAAGAGTACTTTTGGAACTTTTCAATTAATTAAAAATTCTTTAGTATCTTGGTTCAGTAGGAAATAAAATTTAGTAGCACTTTCTACAGTTGAAGTAGAATATATTGTCTTAGGGAGTTGTGATGCACAGGTGCTTTGGTTGAAATAACAAATGGTTGATTTAGGATTTTCTATTTATATAATTGCAATCTTTTATGATAACACTAGTGTCATTTGTATTTCCAAGAATCATATTCAACATTCTAGAACAAAGCATATTGATATAAGGTATCATTTCATAGGAGATCATGTAGCGAAAGGGAAAATTAAACTACATCATGTCGCTACTAAAGATCAACTTGCAAATATTTTCATAAAGCCCTTAGCTTTTGTCACTTTTAGCATATTAAGGACAAGGCTAGGTGTGATTGATCATAATGCTTGATTGAAAATTTTGAAATTTTATTTTATATGTGTTAGTTAGTTAGTTTGTTTCTAATTTATTGTGTTTTATGGTAATCATTTGTGCCTTCTTTTAAAAAAGAAAAATGAAAAATTTGTTATGTTTTTTTCATTATTTTAGTGTTAAAAAATTATAGAGCTGAAGTGACGAACTATATTTTCTTGGTCTATTCGTAATGTATGATGGCCTCATCGTACTGTACGATAGACATAGATTCGTCTGTACAAATGGGGTGGGTTCATGGTTAGAGTCAATTATTATTGGTAATCGTACGTACGAACACATCATTCATCTATACTATCCATGTGTCATTTTGAATGAGGACGAACCTAACCATCGCCTGAATGATCTTTTGATCGTTCCGGACGAACAGGTCAACGTCTGTACGATAAGGAAGTCAAAAAGTCTGTATGAAAGGATGCCTCGGGAAGGGTAGTTTATGAAAAGCTGTTTCATTTTTGACCATTTTCATTTATCTCGTACGAAATGTAATTCATCCCGGATAAAATGTAATTCATCCCGAACAAAATTTATTTCATCCTATATAAAATTTTTTCGTACAGTATGTTTGATCATTTTTCTATATAAAGGAGGGTCATTTTCTTTTATTTCACTTTCATTTTCAAACCCTTAAGAGCATAAAATAGAGATGTCAGGAAGTGGAAGAGAGCTAGAGTGCCTACGGGATCATCGTCCAGGCAGGATTGGGACGATAATTTCTTAAGTGCTCAGAATGAAGAAGCATACTATAGGTTTGCTGCTTCAAAAATTACCCCTTCTCGCATCCTACTGCAAGAGAACATTCACTTTGCAGTTATGCCACTATTCGACTCCACTCAATTTTCCTTCCTTCTCACCCAAATCTATGCCTACAATAAAGACATTTTCCATGTCTTTCTAGCCAACATGAAATTCAATCAGCACCATTCTAGGATTTCTTCGTATGTTTTAAAAGAAAGGGTAGAGATAAACAAGGAGGACCTGGGAGGATTTTTTCATCTAAAAACTCTGGTATTCGGGCACATACGCTTACCTCTAGATCGGACTATGATTGGTCTGAAGTAAATAAAGTTCTTAGGGGTATAAGTCAACCATCTCACTATCCTAAAGTTGACTCCTTAAACCAAAATGCTCGAATTATCCAACACGTACTTAGGTCCTCTATCATTCCCAAAGCCAGAGATCGAGTTAATATGACCCCTCTTCTTTCTAGTGTCGCTTATTTGATTATGTCTGGCCAACCTATTGATGAAGTCTAATTAATTTTGGACTATTTTTATACTCTCACTAATATTGGTCAGCCTAGTGTAAAAAGAAAGAAGAACATTGCCCTAGGTCATATGATTTGCTACATTCTTGAAAAGAAGTACAATTTGGTCCACCTTGACGGACCTTCTGAACTTCCACTCTACTTTACTGATTCTTCTTTTCGGGCACTTTTTGGGAAAGATGAAAATGTAGATAGTTCTGAGGACGAACCTGCACCTGGACCCAACCAAGACTTCTATCAGGATATGGTCCAGCATTTTGATAAGCTTGACCAAAGGTTTGATAATATGGAGGCGCACTTGAAGCGTAGGACGATCGATATAATGAAGATAGGGTGTGGATTCGAGATCAGTTCGAGTCGGTAAACACCAACATTGCAACCTTCAATAGCTACTTTGCTATATTTGTCGCTCCTCCACCTCCTCTAGATCAGGGTCCCTTAGACTATTATGGATGTTTTTCTTGTTGCTTGGCTTGATCTTTGCTCTGCTGTTCTTTGAGGTTGTGATTTTTATGACTCATGTCCTTGTTATTTTTCTTTGGATGTTGTATGAATGATGTTAGTGTTAGCAAGCTTTATCTTATGAGATTATTTTGAATGTAAAAGCTTGCTATTTCATATATTTGAATCATTATGGAATAAAGAAGTTTAGTTTTAATGCATATTATTCTATGATTGTGACTATGACTGGAAATTTACTAATCTTGAACACTCGAATGTAGTTGATCAAATTTATAAAATGTTAATTGAATTTGGATTACAATAGAAATTTCCATGTAGAATTTTAATTTCTCAAAATATTTAGATTTCATTATGATTTGGGGTAGATTAGAAGATCTTACTTTATTTTAATTTAGACATGTGTTACTTAGCCTAAATTGTTGTATTTTTTATGTCTTAATATTACTCTCAATTTCAATATCAATGTGTTCATTATTGTACAAGTGGCATATAGTTTGAAAGAAGGGATTACAATAGAAATTTCCATGTAGAATTTTAAGGGTTTGTGTTGTTTGAAAGAATTTTATTTTGTCAAAAAAATATGAGCCAAAAAATAAAAAAGTTGCACAAAGTGGCATATAGTAAAAGATGCGCAATGTCCCCCAAATTGTTAAGAGGCACAAAATTAGCCCAACCATTTGGAAAGATGCACAATGTCGCCACAATATTGTCAATTATTCTTTCCTTTAATATTTTCTTAAATTTCACTACTTAATGATCGTCACCTTTGACTTATGATTTTGGTAATTTTCTTTCATCATTTGTGCAATAAATATGGTTAGTTAATCTGTCTATTACATTAATGCCATAGATCAACTTTTCTTCTCCTTATTATAGTCTGTAATCTTAACCATTTTGAGTCTTTACTTTTTGCATTTGATTTTAATATTGTAGTTAATCTTCTTTTAACATTATTTAAATCCTCAACTCCTTTGAGTGTCTTCCCTTTTTGTTATTATTAAAAGGGGGAGTTTTGTATTGTTTGACTTGCTTGTTATATGTGATGTCATGTTATGTGTGTTATATTTTATTTTTTTATTTGCATGTGTATGTATGTACTTGTATGTGCTTGCGTGTCTTATTTGTTCTTGTCCTCCTCTTCCCTCTGCTAATTCCTTCTAACCTCCTCTTATCCCTTGTTTAGGATAGGTCATTTATTTAGGGGGAGCTTAGGAGATTTTTTATTTAGGGGGAGCTTAGGAGATTTTTTATTTAGGGGGAGCTTATATTTAGTGGAAGCTTAGGAGAAACGTGAATCTAATTGTTAACTCAAATAATAAATGTTTTTCCATCATCAAAAACGGGGAGATTGCAGTTAGCCATTGGATCAAATTCAAAAGTTTTTAAACAGAAATTTTGAATCCCGCTCTGATACCACTTGAAAGTTCGAAAGGGATGTTAAGCCCTAGTGAACTAGTCCCGAGGCTAACCAAGAGGGGGGGGTGAATTGGTTATTTAAAAATTTCACGATAACTATGAAAATCTTTTCGATACTTAGCAGCGGAAACAAGTAAACAATAACGAAAAGATCAACCAACGATATTCACCCAAGCAGTTTATATTGAAAAGTAAAGTGCAAAACTGAATCAGAAAAGCAAACCAGATTTTATAGTGGTTCGGTCAACTTGACCTACGTCCACTCCCCGGAGCCTCCCCTCCGGGTATTGCACTAAACGAAAGTGACTCTCCTTTTGCTCCCACAGCAAGGCGGAGAAGCCTGTACAAAACACCTCTTTTTCACCACACGGTGAGGCAGAGAACCCGACCTCCTTTCGCTTCCTCCTGAAGCAGGCAGAGAACCTTCGAACTCCTTTCGCTTCCTCCTGAAGCAGGCAGAGAACCTACGAACTCCTTTCGCTTCCACCTGAAGTGGGCAGAAAACCCGGATCTTCTTGCGAACGATCCTCCCACGAATAACACCGACTAGACGACAGACGACGAGCGGAGAAGACGACTCTGATCCGTGCTTGGAGCAACCTTAGTGAATCCCTCACTAACTTCCCCTCACAAGATCTCTTCTCTCTCTCCCAACTCTCTCTTCTCTCTAGGGTTTCTCAGGGAAGGAAGGCAGCAAAAGATTTTTCCAAAAATTGGAAAAAGTTCTTTTATAGGAGGGCTTAAAATTTGCCCTAATTCTCAACTGGTCGGCCAAGATCGTCCAAGACGATCGGGAGATCGTCCTGTACGATCAGTTCAAAATCAGCTGATTCAGTCTGGACGATTAGGCTCTTCTGGACGATCAGTAGAAAAAGTTGTTCAGATCGTCCCGTACGATACTGCGATCGTCCGGGACGATTAGTACAAATTGAGGAAAATCGTCCAGAAGACAGTTCGGGTCGTCCAGAGAAATCTGTGCTGGATGACCAAAAAATGACTTGATCGTCCAGGACGATTGGTACATCGTCCTGTACAATTAGTTCAAAAAGGCCCAAAATCGTCATGTACACAGTTCGGGTCGTACAGCTGAAATGCATAAGACGATCATGATCGTCCAGGACGAGGTAATCGTATCAATTAAACATTAATTGCTTTCCTTAATTACCAGACTAATTTAGGCATGATTGTAGTGAGTCGTCCAGGACGATACACGTATCGTCCGGGACGATCAGACCAAAATACTTAAAATAAAACTTGCCTAACTTAATCCGGCGGCTGGGAATTTCTGATTTGAGAATATCATCCCGTACGATCCAAAGATCGTCCAGGACGATCTGCTTAATCAGACCTTCTTAACTTAGTCGCCCTAATTAGGGTTTCTGTTTTAACTGGATCGTCCAGGACGATGCAACTATCGTCCAGGACGATCTGAACAAAAATTGAACAGAAACTTTAACTCACTCAATCTCTCCCCCTGAGTGTGTGTGTGCAAGGTTACTTAGCTAGGGGATCAGTTACATTACAATTGACTCAATAAAAGGAAAAATCATACATTTGACACACTTGGACCCGATCTTGAGTTGGCTTGAGTGGCTCGCGGTCTTTTGTGCCTGAAACAGATTAGCCAAGCAAAACACACTGGAAACATGTTTGTCATCATCAAAACCAGATTTGCAACAATCTCCCCCTTTTTGATGATGGCAAATATTTGTAAAGTAGTCTGAAAATAAAAGTAAACTAGGAGATCCAACAAACAAATATATATATATATATATTTTAAATTTTCAATTAACAGCTAAAATAATACATGAAGCATGACTCAGAAAATAGAAACAGACACGACTACAACTGACTCCCCCTTTTGACATCACAAAAAGGAGGAGCGAAAAACATAACACGGAAATAAAACATAAAATAAAACAACTACAAAACAGGAAAATTAGAATTTTTCCTTGATTTTAGATTCAAAAATCAATGACAGGATGATTGACAGCGCTGAAATCCAAAGAAGGTTGGAAATAATCAACTTTCGTAACTCCAACCACGGGCACCTTATCGATGCAAACCTCTTTCAATACAAAAATCCGATTCAAAAGAAGAGACATTAGATTTGAAGAGAGATCCTTTCAAGCCTCGTTCCAGAAAAATATCTGATATAATAGTGTTACAAAGTAAAAAATCAGAAATCAGGATTTTCAAAACTCAAGCTTTTGAAAATATTAAGTGGCGCACATATTCCTCTAAGACATTTAACAATCTGAAAGGAAAGAAAGCTTGTTTTGGGCTCATTTTGTGCCTCTTTTTCAAATTGGTTGGCGCTTTGCGCATCTTTTGATTTTTGATACACTTTGTGTATCCAATTTGGCAATTTCGCATCTTTTCAGTTTTGGGCTCATTTTATGCCTCTTTTTCAAATTATCTGGCGCACTGCGCATCTTTTATAAGCTTTCTCCTTTTCATAATCATTAAAGAGTCTCAGCTATGAGATTATCTTCCAGACATAGGAGATGACTCTCCGCAGTAAGGAAGAATGATTCACAAAACAAAATCCATACAACATATGATAAATGCAATCACTTGGTTTAGAAAATCAAACTAATGACTCAAGACTTTGAAAAACACTATTGATATGAGGCAGATTACTGTAGGAAGAGAAAATAATCTCTATTTCAAAAACTAACATTTTAATTTTGAAAAGGATTTTTATTCAAAAGAAACTACACACCAGTAAAGGAGTTAGAGGAAGAGAAATAATTATCAATGTTTCTTCCCTTTAACAGATTCAGTGAAGTCAATCACTGCTTATCAGCTTCCAAACCAAAACAAGGTAAAAACTCTCAGTCAAAAATTTAGATCACCAGAAGTAGTGAGCGGTGATCAGATCTTGAAAAGCATAAAAATAGGTAGAAAATCATAGCAATGTAAATACTCAAATCAAACTAACAAAAAGGGTAACACAGAAATCAGCAGAAGAAATAAAATCAACTGAAAGCAAATAATCAAACCAAAACTAACTAACAGAAATCAGAAATCAGAATAAAAAAAACTAACTAACAGAAATCAGAAAACAGAATACAAAAAACTAACTAACAGAAATCAGAATATCAATCATAACAATCATAAATCAGTAGTCATCAGAATCAAGCATTTATATCAATCACTCCTAATCTGGTTCTCAATATGCTGAATGAGTCAAAGGCCAGTGGTTTAGTGAATATGTCAGCCAGCTGATTTTCAGTTGCTACATGATGTAGCTCAATGTCCCCTTTTGTAACATGGTCCCTAATGAAGTGATGCCTAATGTTAATGTGTTTGGTCCTAGAATGTTGGATTGGATTCTTAGAGATACAGATGGCACTAGTATTATCACACAGAACAGACATTGTGCCAACAGATACTCCTAAATCCAAGACTTGCTGCTTCAACCAAAGAACTTGGGCCACACAACTCCCTAAGGAAATGTACTCAGCTTCAGCAGTGGAAAGTGCAACTGAGTTCTGTTTTCTACTGGACCAGGAGACTAACGACTGTCCTATAAATTGAAAAGTCCCAGAAGTACTCTTCCTATCCACCCTACACCCCGCAAAGTCAGAATCAGAATATCCAATGATCTCAAAAGAGGTGTTGTGCCTAGGGTACCAAATTCCTAGGTTTGGGGTTCCTAAAAGATATCTAAGAATTCTCTTAACAGCAGTCAGGTGGGACTCTTTAAGATCAGCCTGAAACCTAGCACAAAGACAGACACTAAATATGATATCAGGTCGGCTAGCAGTCAGGTAAAGCAGTGACCCTATTATCCCTCTATACTTCTTCTGATCAACAGATTTTCCATTTAAATCCTTATCTAACTGAACTGAGGAGGGCATGGGAGTATTGATTGGCTTGGCTTTGTCCATTTCATATTTCTTCAAAATGTCCTTAGTGTATTTTGATTGATTGAGAAAGGTTCCATCATCCGTTTGCCTTATGCTAAACCCCAAAAAGTAGGACAATTCTCCCATCATACTCATCTCAAACTCCTTACTCATTGTTTTGGAAAACTAATCACATAAATATTTATCAGAAGATTCAAAAATTATATCATCAACATAAATCTGGACAATGAGTAAGTCATCTCCTATTCTCCTCAGAAAAAGGGTGGTGTCTACGCTCCCCTTAACAAACTCTCTTTCTAACAGGAATGTGCTAAGCCTCTCATACCAAGCTCTGGGTGCCTGTTTCAATCCATATAATGCCTTTTTTAATTTATAGACATGATTTGGATATTGGGAACTCTCAAAACCTGGGGGTTGTTCTACGAAAACATCTTCTTTAATTACCCCATTTAAAAAGGCACTCTTAACATCCATTTGAAACAGCTTAAATCCCTTGTAACAGGCAAAGGCTAGTAGCACTCTAATGGCTTCCAATCTAGCTACAGGGGCAAAAGTTTCCTCAAAATCTATCCCTTCTATCTGATTATACCCCTTAGCCACCAATCTTGCCTTATTTGTCACCACCACACCAGAATCATTCATCTTATTCTTAAAGACCCACTTGGTTCCCACAATACTTTGGTTTCTAGGTCTTTCTACTAACTCCCAAACATCATTCCTTACAAATTGATTCAATTCTTCCTGCATAGCTAAAATCCAAAACTCATCCGATAAGGCTTGATTGATGTTGGTGGGTTCAGTCATTGAGATAAAGGCAGAATGGTTTACTTCCTTCCTAAGTCCATGCCTAGTCCTAACACCTTCATAAGGGTCTCCTAAGATCAGTTCTTTAGGATGACTCGAACAATATCTCCAATCTCTAGGCAATGGGGTTTGAGGTTCTACCCTTTCCTCCAAATTTGTATTTCCAACTCCTTGGGTAACCTCAACAATCTCTTCATCTTCTACTTCAGATCTAGACTCCTTAGGATCAGATTCATCAAACACTACATGGGTTGTTTCTTCCACCACCAAAGTCCTCCTATTGAACACCCTAAAGGATTTCCCCACACTTGAATATCCTAAGAACACTCCTTCATCAGATTTGGGGTCAAATTTTCCTAAGGGTGACTTCCCGTTGTTCAGAATGAAAACCTTACAGCCAAAGACATGGAGGTGGGACAGATTTGGTGTTCTACCCTTAATGATCTCATAAGGTGTCTTGTTCAGTTTAACTCTCACATTCACCCTTTTCAGCACATAACAGGCAGTGTTCACCGCTTCAGCCCAAAAGTATTTTGGAAGTGAATACTCGGCAAGCATGGCTCTAGCGGCTTCCACTAAGGTCCTGTTCTTCCTTTCAGCTACCCCGTTCTGCTGAGGGGTCCTAGGAGCTGAAAAATTGTGACTAATCCCATGATTCTCACAAAAACTTCCAAATCTTTCATTTTCAAACTCCCCTCCGTGATCACTATGGATGGTAATAATCTCACATCCTAACTTCTTCTGAATCCAAGTAGAGAAAGATCTAAACTCATCAAATGACTCAGATTTGTGTGATAAAAACTTAACCCAAGTGAACCTTGAATAATCATCAACAATCACAAAACCATAGACTCTCCCCCCTAAGCTGGCAGTGCTAATGGGTCCAAAGAGGTCCATGTGAAGAACTTCTAAAGGTCTAGAGGTGCTAATGTCCTTAACAGAGTAAAAAGAGGACTGGACTTGCTTCCCCAACTGACAGGCATCACACAGGTGATCCTTAGTGAACTTAAGCTTGGGCACACCTCTAACTAAGTCCTTTTGGGTGACTCTCCTAAGGGTTTTCATACTGGCATGACACAATCTCCTATGCCATAACCAAGACTCATCAGCAGCAGTTTTTAAGCAAATTGAATTATCAGATTTAATGCTACTTACATCCAGCTTGTAGACGTTGTTGATCCTTTGCCCCTGCAAAATAACTTCATCATTTAAGCTTAAAATGCAGCCAGTGGGCAGAAATTTGATGTTGTATCCCTTATCACAGAGTTGACTGATGCTCAACAGGTTGTGTTTCAGTCCATCTACAAGCAAAATATTATCAATCACAAAATTCTTTGAATCACCAATCATACCTGTGCCTACTACCTTCCTGGTGGTGTTATCTCCAAGTGTAACCTTGCCTCCAGCTCTGGCCTCCAGCGAAATGAACTGATTTGCATCTCCAGTCATATGTCTAGAACATTCGCTGTCCAGGTACCACATGCTCTCACGAGGTCTTGTGTGAGAGCACACCTACAAAATCATCAAATGTCAGTCTTAGGAACCCAAACAGGTTTGGGTTCCTTCTTATGAAAAGAAGAATGCGATGCATGTGTGCTGTGCTGTGAAACAGGCAGTTTGGGTATCCACACCCAATGTGTACTACGGTGAATAGTACAAGTGTGTGATATGTGTCCTAACATGCCACATGAAAAACATCTAACACCAGGAAAAGGATTAACTAAACGTCGTGAGTGATAGTGCCTCTTCCTAGTAGTGTATGAAACATGCTTTGATGAACTTGCAATAGAATTTTTAAAAGGTGGTGGTGCATAAAACTATTCAAAAGTAGGCGGTGTTTTGTTCTTTTCAAAAGCACTGATCTTTACTTTCAAAAACTCATTTTCTTTCTTTAAACTGGCAATTTCAAATTTTAAAGCGTCATTGTTACTTTCTACTTCACATGCCATTGTATCTAACTCTTTAAAAGCTTTTTCTAAATCAACATGCATGGTTTTCAAAGAATCATGCTCAGAAACTAAATCAGAATATTTTTTGTTCAATTCATCAAACTCATCAAGCAGAGACATGTGATTGGAATCAAGTGTGGAATAATCTTTAACTACAAAATCATGCCCTTTTTGTAAAGTCAAATAATCTAATTTTAAACTAGCATGGGTTTTCTTAAGCTTCCTATACGATGTATGAATCTTTTCAGAAACTTCAAATAACTGATCGTAAGTAAGCTCACATACCTCTTCCTGGTCCGACTGACCAGGGTGATCATCCGCCATCAGACACAAGTTTGTTTCCTCCTCTTCAGCTTCAGTCTCAGAAGAGTCGGATGCAGAGTCTGCCCAGAACGCCTTCTGAATCCGCTTCTTGTCCTTTCTGAACTTTGGTTTCTCCTCACCCTTCTCCTTGCTTGGGTGAGCTTTAAGTGTTGGACAATCAGCCTTAATGTGTCCAGGCTTCCTGCATTCAAAACAAACCGATTCAGATGAACCCTTAAAGTTTTTATTGAACTTACCCTTGTTCCACTTCTGATAGTTCTTATGTTTCTTCCTTAGAAAGCTTTTGAATTGCCTTGTGATTAAGGCAACATCATCGCTATCAGACCCGAAAGAGCTAGCATCTGAATCCTTGGCCTTTAGTGCCACTGTCTTCTCTTTCTTGCGATCACCTGCATCAAGTTGCCTTTGGTTCACCCCTTGCTCGTAAGCAATAAGTGATCCAAGTAAGCTGTCAATAGAGTAAGTGTTTAAATCTTTAGATTCAGTAATAGCAGTAATCTTAGCATCATAAGAAGCAGGCAAACATCTTAGAATTTTGTTCACTCTTTCGTAGTTGGTAAGTTCTCTACCTAAAGCATGCAAAGAGGTAACAATCTGAGTGAACCTTGTGTACATTTCTGAAATAGTCTCACTAGGTTTCATGCGAAAAAGTTCGTAATCATGTAACAAGATGTTTAACCTAGATTGTTTGACTTCAGTTGTACCTTCGTATGTTATACATAACCTATCCCAGATTTCCTTTCTCGTTGTACAAGTAGAAACACGCATATAGTCTTCAGATTTCAAAGCACAAAAGAAATAGTTCAAATATTTTGTATTCAACTGTGCTAAATCACGATCATCAAACGTCCAATCAGCAAATGGCAATTCAGTTTTCACATTGTTAATCATTCGAAAAGGTGGTTCGTATCCGTCCTTAACTAACATCCACATGCGATAATCAATAGATTGCAGAAAAGTAGACATGCGTGTTTTCCAAAAATCAAAAGGAATATTGTCAAACAACGGTGGTCTGGTAATAGAATAACCTTCAGCAGTATTACGATTGTTACAGTTAGCCATTGGATCAAATTCAAAAGTTTTTAAACAGAAATTTTGAATCCCGCTCTGATACCACTTGAAAGTTCGAAAGGGATGTTAAGCCCTAGTGAACTAGTCCCGAGGCTAACCAAGAGGGGGGGTGAATTGGTTATTTAAAAATTTCACGATAACTATGAAAATCTATTCGATACTTAGCAGCGGAAACAAGTAAACAATAACGAAAATATCAACCAACGATATTCACCCAAGCAGTTTATATTGAAAAGTAAAGTGCAAAACTGAATCAGAAAAGCAAACCAGATTTTATAGTGGTTCGGTCAACTTGACCTACGTCCACTCCCCGGAGCCTCCCCTCCGGGTATTGTACTAAACGAAAGTGACTCTCCTTTTGCTCCCACAGCAAGGCGGAGAAGCCTGTACAAAACACCTCCTTTTCACCACACGGTGAGGCAGAGAACCCGACCTCCTTTCGCTTCCTCCTGAAGCAGGCAAAGAACCTTCGAACTCCTTTCGCTTCCTCCTGAAGCAGGCAGAGAACCTACGAACTCCTTTCGCTTCCACCTGAAGCGGGCAGAGAACCCGGATCTTCTTGCGAACGATCCTCCCACGAAGAACACCGACTAGACGACAGACGACGAGCGGAGAAGATGACTCTGATCCGTGCTTGGAGCAACCTTAGTGATTCCCTCACTAACTCCCACTCACAAGATCTCTTCTCTCTCTCCCAACTCTCTCTTCTCTCTAGGGTTTCTCAGGGAAGGAAGGCAGCAAAAGATTTTTCCAAAAATTGGAAAAAGTTCTTTTATAGGAGGGCTTAAAATTTGCCCTAATTCTCAACTGGTCGGCCAAGATCGTCCAGGATGATCGGGAGATCGTCCTGTACGATCAGTTCAAAATCAGCTGATTCAGTCTGGACAATTAGGCTCTTCTGGATGATCAGTAGAAAAAGTTGTTCAGATCGTCCCGTACGATACTGCGATCGTCCGGGACGATTAGTATAAATTGAGGAAAATCGTCCAGAAGACAGTTCGGGTCGTCCAGAGAAATCTGTGCTGGACGACCAAAAAAAGTTGTTCAGATCGTCCTGTACGATTAGTTCAAAAAGGCCCAAAATCATCCTGTACACAGTTCGGGTCGTACAGCTGAAATGCACAAGACGATCACGATCGTCCGGGACGATCCTGCGATCGTCCAGGATGATGTGATCGTATCAATTAAACATTAATTGCTTTCCTTAATTACCAGACTAATTTAGGCATGATTGTAGTGAGTCGTCTAGGATGATACACATATCGTCTGGGATGATCAGACCAAAATACTTAAAATAAAACTTGCCTAACTTCATCTGGCGGCTGGGAATTTTTGATTTGAGAATATCGTCCCGTACGATCCAAAGATCGTCCAGGACGATCTGCTTAATCAGACCTTCTTAACTTAGTCGCCCTAATTAGGGTTTCTTTTTTAACTGGATCGTCCAGGACGATGCAACTATCGTCCAGGACGATCTGAACAAAAATTGAACAGAAACTCTAACTCACTCAATCTCTCCCCCTGAGTGTGTGTGTGTAAGGTTACTTAGCTAGGGGATCAGTTACATTATAATTGACTCAATAAAAGGAAAAATCATATATTTGACACACTTGGACCCGATCTTGAGTTGGCTTGAGTGGCTCGCGGTCTTTTGTGCCTGAAACAGATTAGCCAAGCAAAACACACTGGAAACATGTTTGTCATCATCAAAACCAGATTTGCAACATCTATTACATTAATGCCATAGATCAACTTTTCTTCTCCTTATTATAGTCTGTAATCTTAACCATTTTGAGTCTTTACTTTTTGCATTTGATTTTAATATTATAGTTAATCTTCTTTTAACATTATTTAAATCCTCAACTCCTTTGAGTGTCTTCCCTTTTTGTTATTATTAAAAGGGGGAGTTTTGTATTGTTTGACTTGCTTGTTATATGTGATGTCATGTTATGTGTGTTATATTTTATTTTTTTATTTGCATGTGTATGTATGTACTTGTATGTCCTTGCGTGTCTTATTTATTCTTGTCATCCTCTTCCCTCCGCTAATTCCTTCTAACCTCCTCTTATCCCTTGTTTAGGATAGGTCATTTATTTAGGGGGAGCTTAGGAGATTTTTATTTAGGGGGAGATTACATTTAGTGGAAGCTTAGGAGAAACGTGAATCTAATTGTTAACTCAAATAATAAATGTTTTTCCATCATCAAAAACGGGGAGATTGTTATGATTTGTGCAAATTTGTTCTTTCAAGTAAATTCTGATATGAGTTATCTTTTATGATTACAAAAGCCTATTATTTGTTTTATTTTTTCTCCTAACAAATATTGGAGTTTCTTTTTGTATGTACTAACATGTTTTTTAGGAAATTCACATTCCAGATTGCTGAAGACTTCAAGTTCATTTGTTAATTCTTATTATAAGTGAAGTCTGTATTTTTATTTTTTCTTAAGTCTGAGAGAGTGTGATTGTAAGTTGGATAACTGTGCACCCACATAATGGGGGAGTGAAAACTTAATTTTTAAAATTGATCGTATATTACGATATTGGATCGTACGGGATGATCTATATTATATGTCCTCTGTAATGAGCCTGGCTGTTTGAAATTTTTTCTAAGTCCAGTTCGTACAGTACGAAGTTACTTTCATATAGAAGGATTTGCGGTACGAATGGCTCTGAATGCATCTTACGACTTATTCATACGGGATGAAATGGTCTTACGAACAGCTCTGAATTGTTCATCTCAAGGTTCGTACGGGATGAAATGGTCATATAAACGGCTCTGAATTGTTTGTCTCAAGGTTCATACGGGATGAAATGGCCATATGAACGACTATGAATAGTCTTTATTCAAGGTTTGTACGGGACAAAATGGTCGTACAAACGGGTCTGAATGGTTCATACTCAAGGTTCATACTGGACGAACTGTTGGTACGAACAGCTTTGAATGGTTCTTACTGGATCGTACGGGACAGATCGTTCAATTTTTTAAACTATTCGTACAGTAAGATATGCAATCGTACAGGGCGATCGGTATGCGTAAAACTTGAAATATTCAATTTTTGGACGGTTTTTCTTGTCCTAAGTATTTAAATGTCTTAAAACTGATAAGACGAAAAATCTTCTACAAAAATTCTTCTTGAGAGTGAAAGGGAGAGTGATTGGGAGAGTGTTTGGGAGAAATTTTTATGAGATCTTTGAAGATAAAATTGTGAGGGGATTCTCAAGGTTATCCAATAGTGAGGATCTCATTGTTTGTACTTCAAGCTTCTTCCTAATCTCCTTGGAGGCTCTTGCAAGAAAGTTGTTCGAGAAGTTTTCGGTTCTCTGCCATCACTTAGAGAGTGAAAAAGGATGATGGTTCTCTGCCGACACCTAGAGGGTGTGAAAGGATGAGTGGGTTCTCTGTCTTCACCAGAAAGGTGAAAAATGACAACAATTCTCTGCCGCACTGGGATTTGGTGGAAGAGAGTGTTGTAAAGGCTTCTCCGCCTTACTGTGGGGGCTAAAGGAGAGTCACATTAGTTTTGTGCAATACCTAGAGAAAGAGTCTTTAGGGAGTGTATGTAGGTCTTGTTTGACCAAACCACTATAAAATCTGGTGTTCTCTATTCTATTTTTTTCTTACTGCATTTTCTTACTGCACCAGTTTTATTTTTTCTGTGGTTAAAAAGCATTAAAAATTATCTCTGTTCATACTATACAAACATAAATCGTTCTGTATAATTTGCTTAGGTTTTTTGATTAAAAGTTTTCCAAAATTCTAAGAGAAATTAAAAAAATTACCAATTCACCCCCCCTCTTGGTTAGCCTAGGGACATAATTAATAGGTTTAACAACCTATTCACACTTTCATAAATATTACAGACTCTTTACAGCATAACCTATTCTACCCAATCTTGAGCTCTGATTCTTTATTTGATGGTGCAAGGTGTTCCTGAAATGTTAGTATATATACAAACAAATATAGAATGAAAATACTACGAGATAAAAAAGATGTGAGCTATAATGTTTGTTATCACCAAAAACATAAACTCATGAGCTCGAGTCACAACAATTGATTGTCCCAAAGATAGTACCGAACAAAATCCATGACTTTTGTATTGATCGTACCGTACGATATCCATAGTGATGGACTATCGATAGTGTACGAAGTTAGCCGTCTCAAGAGTCATCCCAAATGAATGGAAGAAATTTTTGCAACTTGTACCGTATGATATTTTAATCGTACTATACAAAATGTTATAAAGGTTGAACAGTTCATATACACGAACTTACTGGATGATTCTAAATTACACTTATTGTACTGTATGATACATGTATCATATTATACAAATAGAAGATGGAACTCTTAAAAATTAGGGGTTTTTGAAGCCCACTACTTAAGGTTTTCTAATACACCTATTAGAAGATCTTTTGCTATTGAGTTGTCTTGAGAGAGAGCTTAGATAAGGAAGAGGAGAGCCTTGAGTGAGAAAGTTTCTTGTGAGGGGGAGTTATGAGGGATTCACAAAGGTTACTACAAGCAAGATTTCCATCATCTTCTTCAAGCTACTTACTTGATTCCTTGCTATCTTTGGGGAGACTTTCATTAGCTTCAGATATAGGATCTCTGCCTACTTCAAGAGGGAGTAAAAGGATTCCAAGGTTCTTTGCCTACTCCAGGAGGGAGAAAAAGGATTTCCAGGTTCTTTGCCTACTCGAAGAGGGAGTAAAAGAATTTCCAGGTTCTTTGCCTACTCCAGGAAGGAGTAAAAGGCTTCAAGGTACTCTACTTCACCGGGCCAGTAGAAAGATTTTGTAAGGGCTTCTCCGCCTTGCTGTGTGGGCAAAAGGAGAGACACTACTTTTAGTGCAATACCTCAAAAAAAAATTTTCAGGGAGTGGATGTAGGTCAAGTTAACCTAATCACTTTAAATCTGTTGTGTTCTTTCTATTTACTTTTTCGCGTTTATTTTTTGCATTATTCTATGATTTATTCTATATTTGAAATCTCTAATTTTTGTTATTGTGAAATTAGTTTTGCTTTCGCATTAAGGGATAAATTGTTTATTTTTAGATATTGAAAAAGGTTTTAAAAAGTTCTCTTTCCATTAAAGAATTTTTTAAATCACCAATTCATCCCCCCTCTTACTTAGCCTCGCGCTAGTTCTTTAGGGTTTAACAACCCTCACGAACTTTCAAACATTACCCTTAATTTGTGTCCTTAAGTGTCATTAAGTTATATAGTTTTAAAATCAGAGTTCTCTAACCCATTGACATGCACATAGCCAACCACACCATATAAACTATGTGACATAAAGCTAAGTGCATTAGAAGGGGTTAATTTTTAAATGCTTGTGTTACCCCAAAACTCAAACATTTGAAAACTCTCCAATAGAACACTTCCCCACATCATGAACATTGAGATGTTATGGAAAAGAGAATATTCATCATAACATTGATTAATCAAGCTCCAATGTAAGCTAACGTGCTTCAGAAATGACTATGCAAAGTAATATAAAGGATACATGCAAATGTCCTAAACATGCATTAGACTAGATTAATTCTACTCATCCATAACTAAGCTCTAGTTTAAAACTTTAAAAGAGAGGTTTGGAATATTTGAAAAAGTTTTGAAATAAATTTACAATGAATTTCCAAAATTAAAGGTCAAATTATGACTTATGATTTTTGAAATTCATTAACAAACCATATACCCATGAAATAGGTTTGAATAATTCAAGGGAGATCAAGGATAGACCCTAGCTCTCCTCTGCCAAAATTTGGGTCAATAGCATTTATAAATTTTAATTAAAAATAAAACACACTTTTTATTAAAATAGTCAAATTAAAACTAATCAAATTGACCCAATTTTATTTTTAAAATGGAGTAATCTTCATCATGAATCCATAGAATACAAAAACTCCAAAATTGGATTAAAACAGAATTTCTTATAATTTTTTAAAGTTTTTATAATTAAAAAGCATTTAAAATCAAATTATATCAATTAAAATCAAAATGGCTGCGATGGGCCACGCGGCAGCATCTGATTCACTGGTTCAAATTGTGTGGCGGTGAACATTCATTTGCTATGATTGCACGACAGTGCAATCATTTCTATTGATTGAATGGCGAATGGCCAACTCACTTATCCGAGTTAGTAGACGTTGTGCCCTATTGGATCTTCCATTGTTTGAATCAATGGCTTAAATAAAACCAGATGAAAATCCAAATTGTGGGATTAACTGCACGGTTTAAACGAGCCACGGAGTAATGAAATCAGATCATTATGTTGTAAATCTGGAACCATGTTTTGTTATTTTTATGATAACAAACATTATTGGATTCCTTACTATATTATCTTTTATTAACTGCTATTATTTCATATATGTTTTTTCCTACGCACTAACATTTCAGGTCCACCGTACACTTATAAGTTTGATCAGCTCAATATTTGGTAGACTAAGGTTAAGTATGTCATGAAATGTCTATATTTTTAATTCTTATGTATTTTTAGTTTTCTTGAGTCAAATCATGTATTTGGTGGAAACTAAACTTGGTGACCAAGCATACATACACTCAAGGAAGTGAGTTAGTGATAATATCAGAAGTTAAATTTTTTGAACTAATCGTATTTTATGATCCATGTCATACTGTATGATCGACTAATCAAAAAATCATTAAAACAAAAAATTATGATAATTAATAAAAGTTTAACTAATCTTACTATACGATGAAGATCGTACAAGAGGATTAGTAGAAATCAAGATCCCAGTCGCCAATCATAATTTAGGAAATATTAAAAAATTCAAATTTTATACTCATCAAACTGTACGATAGTTATCACACTGGATGATGTAATTAAATCTTACCTAAATTAATCCTATGATAAGGGAATAATTTTGGAATAATTAATCCAGTCAAATCATATAAGATGAATTGGCCAATCATACTGTATGACCCGATTCCAGCATGGGATGATAATTTATCTTCACGGATCATACACGATGATAATCCAAGTTGTTTGTATTAATCATACAAGATGATGATCTAAATCATCCTAGACAATCAGCTCAATTCTTTAAACTGGTTGTACAACATCTAGCTTTTCATGTAGTACTAACATGAGTACTTTGAACTAATCATACTAGATGATCATATTATATCATCAGAGTCACCAGAATTGAACTTAGGGCTTTTGGTTTGGCCTTGTATTTAATCTCTCTCAAGTGACTTATCTCAAGTCTTTGGATGCTTAGTGTTCTTGAGAGGGAGCATTGAGATGAAGATCTACGAGAGCTTTGGGAAGAAGAGGGAGAGCTTGTGTGTGAGGTAAAAGGAGTGTGAGGGGTTTATACGGTTGCTCCAAGTAAGTGTCTTGCCTTGTTCCTCCAAGTGTCTGTTTAGGTTTCTTAGTTGGCTCTGGGGAGAAATTCTTCAGCTAAAAGATGTGGTACTATGCCATCACCTTGAGAGTGAGAAAGGACTTCATGGTTCTCTACCTTATCCAGATGGGAGAAAAAGGGGTTTGAGGTTCTCTACCTTCTCTAAGAGGGAGAAAAATGATTAAAGGTCTGCTGCCATCACTAGGAGGGTGACAAAGCTTTTGGGTCTCCGCCACACTGACTTTCATGGAAGTGATTTTTGTAAGGCTTTCTCCGCCTTGCTATGGGGGAAAAAGGAGAGACACTATAGTGATAGTACAATACTCAAAAAGGAGGACTCCGAGGATTGGACGTAGGTCATTATTTGACCAAACCACTATAAATATCTGGTGTATTTATTCTAATTTTATTCTTTCTTTTTTACTTTTTATATTTAAATTCCAATATAACTGCTTGGTGAATATCATACTCAATGCTTCATTCTACAAATTAGAATATCATCATCGTTACTAAGATATTTTAATAAATTTGTTCGCTTCCAAATTATGTGATAATTGTTACTTATTTTTTAAGTATTGGAAAATTTAAAAATTTTATCTTTATTTTAAATTAAGCAATTAGCTTTTAAATTCACCAATTCACCCCCCTCTTTGCGTGCCTAGGGACAAGTTCAGTTAGGCTTAACAACCTTATCGAACTCTTAATTAGTATCAGAGCGGGTCTTGAAATTTATATTTTATAATCTTCAAGTATATATCTAATGGCACATTTTGGTAATAGGAATACTGCTGAGGTTTATTCCATAACCTATCCATCTTAGTTTGAAAACATCCCATTTGACTTCTGGAAAATTCCATGTCAGCATTTCTACAATCCATTGATAATAGAATCTGGCATATGATTCAAGCTGATTATTCACCTCCATCTCATGTAGTTAATGGTGTCAAAATTTATATTCCCTTTTCTGAATTGAGTTATAAGGATAGAGAACTTGCATAATTAAATGCTAAATGTTTAAATTATTATTTTTTTGTGCTTTGAAATCTGCGGATTATATATGAGTATCTTCCTGTACTACGGGGAAGGAGATATAGGTTAGATTATGCATTACATATGAGGAAACTAGTGAAGTTAAACAGTGTAGGCTAAAGATCTTACTACATGACTACGAACTTTTTTGCATGAAACCTAATGAGATTGTATCTTAAATGTACAATAGGTTTACCTAGATAGTGACATCCTTGCATGCACTAGGTAGAGAACTTTCTAATTCTAAAAAAGTTAATAAGATTTTATGATGCCTACCTAGTTCTTATGATGCTAAAGTTACTACTATTTTTGAGTCGAAGGATTTGAATGTGTACTCTATTGATAATTTTCTTAGGTCACTCATTACCTACGAGTAAGGCATGAGTCAAAGACTAAATGATGTAGGTGAAAAGAAGAAGGAAAAGACTATAGCTCTAAAAGCAAATGACTCAAACAGTTATAGTTTTATAGCTAAGGAGGATGATGATATTGTGTTAATGACCCATCAGTTTAAAACTTTTCCAAAGAGGAAGCAAAGGCATCAACAATAACGGAGAAAAGGTAAAAGCATTAGAAATTTTAAAGCGTCATCTGAAACAATATGTTTTGAATGCAGAAAATCAGGACATCTCCGAACAGACTTCCCCAACCTGAAGACTAACCCGATCAAGGAAAAGGGTGAAGCGAAGGAGAAATTAAGGAAGGGGAAGAATAGGACACGTAAGGCATTTTAGGCTAACTCTACCTCAAGATCATCAGAACCAAAAGCAGAAGAAGAGGTAATAAACATGTACCTTACGGCTAACGATAATCTTGATCAATCAAATCAAGATGAGGTATATCAACTTTATTATGATGACTTGTTTATATTTTTAGAGAAAATTTATGATTCATATAAGAAACTAAAAAACATGTATACTAATCTAAATAATAATTTTACTAATTTATAAAAAGAGCACACTTGTCTGATAAATGAATATTCTAGCTTAGATAGCAATCACATGTCTTTACTTGATGAGTTTGATGCCTTAAATAAGAAGCATATTGAATTATCTATTACATATGATTCCTTAAAAATAAAGCATATTGAATTAGAAAACTCATTCAAAAACTTACAGGCATGTGCAATAGAGATATATGATAGTGAGCATGCAATGAAAATGGAAGTATCCATTCTAAAAAGTATAAATAAATTCCTACAAGAAAAAATAAATGCTCTTCAAAATAAAAAACCATTACCTACTCTAGCACAGTGGTAGAACTCATCACAGCGTGCATCATATACTCCTAAGAAGAGGCACCATAACCCACGTAGATTAGTAAATGCTTTTTCTGGTGTTAGATGTTACTCTTGTGGCATGCTAGGACATATAGCCCACACTTGTACTATCTATTATAGGACACATTTAATGTGGAGGCAAAAACTACTTGCATTATAGTATAGCATGCAAGCATCTCATTTATTAATACATAAGGTGAAACCCAAACGCACTTGTGTTTCCAAATATAATGTTTAATGACTTGATAGGGAAACTCTCACAAAAGACCTAGTGAGAGCACGTGGTACCTAGACAGTTGATGCCTAAGGCATGTGACTGGTGATTTAAAGTAGTTCATCACACTGGAGGTCAGGTTAGGAGGCAAGGTCACACTAGGGGACAACACCACTAGGAGAGTTATTAGCTCATGTATAATTAGCAATTCCAAAAATTTTATCATTGAAAATATTTTATTAGTTGATGGCCTAAAGCATAACCTACTGAGCATTAGTCAATTGTGTAATAAGGGTTTTAATATACAATTTTTATCTGTAAAATGTATGATTAGCTTAAATGGAAAATTTTTCTTAGAAGGAAAAAGGGTAAATAATGTTTATATGCTTGATTAGAACTGCATTGAATATTACAATTCCCTGTGTTTGAAAACTATAATGTATGAATCCTTGCTATGACATAGAAGACTATATCATACAGGCATGAAGACCCTTAGGAATATTACCCAAAAAAATCTAGTTAGAGGCATACCTAAGTTAGACTTCACTAAGGATCAACTATATGATGCCTATCAACTAGGAAAATAAGTTAGGTCTTCAGTTCATTCAATCAAAGACAATAACATCTATAGGCCACTAGAAATTCTCCATATAGACCTAATTAGACCAATTAGTACAGTCAGCATAGGAGGGAAATTATATGGATTTATAATAGTATATGGCTATTCTAGATTCACTTTGGGTAGATTCCTAGCATAGAAAAGTAAATCATTTGAGGAGTTTTGAACCTTCACCACCAGGATACAAATGAAATTAGGATGTAAAATATCAACCATTCATAGTGATCATGGTAGAGAGTTTGAAAATGAGAAATTTGAATCTTTTTGTTAAGAGATATGGATAGAACATAACTTTTCATCCCCTAGGACCCCTCCGCAGAATGGAATAGCTGAGAGAAAAAAATAAAACCTTGGTAGAGGCTGTTAGGGCCATGCTAGTTGAATATTCTCTTCCTAGATTCTTTTGGGGAGAAGCAGTAAATACTGCTTGTTATATTTTGAATAGGGTGAATATTAGATTCAAGTCAAATAAGACACCCTATGAACTCCTTAAGGATAGGACATCTAATCATTCTCACTTACATGTTTTTCGATTTAAATATTTTATCCTGATTAATGGTAAATCACCCTTAGGAAAATTTTATCCCAAGTCTAATGAAGGAGTCTTCTTAGGTTATTCATCTGAAGGTAAGGCATATAGAATCTTCAACAAGAGGACCTTATTAGTAGAAGAGTCTACCCATGTTGTGTTTGATGAATCAGATAGGACCTCTGAATCTAAACCAGAAGAAGAAGTAGAGGTAATTTAAGGGGTATAAGCTATCGACCGAGGAGATAGAGTAAAACCTTAGATACCCTTGCCTAAAGAATGGCTATACTCATCTAGTCATCCTAAAGAATTGATCTTAGGAGACCCATCTGAACGTGTTAGAACTAGGCATGGACTTAGGAAGGAGGTTAGTTATTCTGCATTTATCTCCATGATAGAACCCACCAACATAGATCAAGCCCTAGCTGAAAAATTCTGGATCCTAGCAATGCAAGAAGTGTTGAATAAGTTTGTTAGGAATGATGTTTGGGAGTTGGTGAGTAGACCTAAAGGCTAGAGTGTTATAGAAATTAAATGTGTTTTTAAGAATAAAATGAATGACTCTAGCATAGCAGTGAGAAATATGGCTAGATTAGTACCTAAGGGGTACAATCAAATTGAAAGGAATGACTTTGAAGAGACTTTTGCACCAGTAACTAGAATAGAAGCCATTATAGTACTCTTGCCTTTGCTTACTTTAAAGCATTTAAGCTATATCAAATGGATGTTAGAAGTGCCTTCCTAAATGAGATAATTAAATAGGATATATATGTTGAGCAACTCCCTAGATTTGAGAACTCTAAATTCTCTAATCATGTATTCAAATGAAAATATGCTTTATATGGGTTAAAGTAAGCACCTAGATCCAGGTATGAATGTTTGAGCATATTCCTTCTAGATAGAGCTTTTGTTAAGGGTAGTGTAGACACCACCCTTTTCCTAAATAAAGAAGGAGAAGACCTACTCAAATTTCAAATCTATATTGATGGTATACTGTTTAAATCTACAAATAAAAATCTTTGTGATAAATTCTCAAAAACTATGAGTGAGGAATTTGAGATGAACATGATAGGAGAGCTAAACTATTTTCTTTGATTTAGTGTGAAGTAGAAGGACAATTGAACTTTTTTTAGTCAATGAAAATATATCAAGGACATCCTTAAGAAATTTGAAATAGATAATGCTAAGGCAATAAACACTCCCATGAGCTCTTCTATTCAGTTAGATAAGGACCCAAATAAAAAATTAGTTAATTAGAGGAAGTACAGAGGGATAATTGGATCACTCCTTTACTTAACTACCAGTAGGCCTGATATCTTGTTTAGTGTTTATCTTTATACTAAATTTCAGGATGATACCAATGAATCTCACATAAGTGCTGTTAAAATAATTATGAGATATCTTCTAGAAACCTAAAACTTAGGAATCTAGTATCCTAGACATAGTACATCTTTTTAGATAATAGGATATTCTGATTCAAACATTAAAGGTTGTAGAGTTATAGAAAAAGTTCCTCTAGAACATGCTAATTTATAGGTTAATCTTTAGTCTCTTGGTCCAGTAAAAAATAAAACTCTATAGCCCTATCTACCATTAAAGTAGAATACAAAGCTGTAGGGAGTTGTGTTGCACAAATCTTATGGCTTAAATAATAAACCTTAGATCATGGACTACCTATAGGCACCATTCAAATTATGTGTGATAACACTAGTGCCATTTTCCTATCAAAGAATCTATTCCAACATACAAGGACTAAACACATAGATATTAGACACCATTTCATTAGAGACCTTGTGATAAAAGGGGATATACAACTATATTATGTAGCTACTAAAAATTAATTGGTAGATATATTTACAAAACCCCTAGCTTTTAAAACCTTTAGCACCTTAAGGACTCGACTAGGTGCTATAGATATTCATGCTTGAATCAAGATGATTTTGAAATTGGAAAAATAAATATTTTTTTGTGTATTTTCCTTTAAATTTGTTTTATGACTATTTTATTTTTTGTGATTAATTTTATGTTCTTTTTATGAAGCTTTCCTGATCATCACACACCACTTTATGAATTTTTTTCACATCTTACTATACAATTTTAAATTGTACTATATGATATTCATAAAAAATACAAAATCACTAATCACAGCACATCTTACGGCTAATATTAATCAATCAGTGATGATCGTACTATACAAACACCTACTTCATATTGTACAATACATGTGGCATTTGACATTGGATGAATTGAATTTGGCCGATATGATATTCAATTTCGTATTGTACTATATGAACACATATTCATATTGGACGATCTGACCTGTCAATGATCATCCAAGCTGACACCTCAGGACGAACATCTTCTCTTTAATCATCCAGTATAATTCTGATCTTACTATATGATAAGACCACCTTTTTGAATGATCAGACTAAACAAAATTAATTGCACTCGATCATACTGTATGATGTCTCTATCATACTATACGATATGGCCATTCTATTTAAAGAGAGGAAATTTAAAGCTTTTTTTTCACTCAATCTATTTCACTCTTCTTACCTCCTCCCTAAGGATATTTTCCTTTAAAATGGCTAGAGGAAAGCATTTACAGGCTCTAGTCGAAGGTTCTTCTCGACGTCCTGTGGATCCTCGGTTTGCTGAATTTACTGACGAAGAGGCTTACAAATGATACAAAACTACCAGGATCATGCCTTCCAAGATTATAAACCAAGAAGTTTTAAACTTCTAGGTACTCTCTCTCTCTCTCTTCTCTCTCTCTCTCTCTCACTCACTCTCTTCACTCACACCACCCTTTAGTTCATTCTCACACTTGCCTACCCATTCAATTCTGAACTACTTTTCAAATTTTTTGCTAGTCTCTGAATGAATAGTGAGGGTACTATCCTCCAATCTTATGTCAATAGGAGGCCTGTCAAAATTACCTACCAAGATTTTTATGAATTCCTCCACCTTTTGTTAATTAGCCAAAAAGTTCACCTTGTTGCCTTAAACACTGACTATGATTAGACCCTTACGAACACTGCCCTTAGTGAAACAAATATTAGATACCACATCCCCCATGTCAATACCATAGTATATGATGCTAAAATCATCCAACATATCCTTTGCAAATCAATAATTTCAAAATCTAGGGATCAAATTAACATCACACCCCTTTTATCCATGACTACCTACTTCATAATGGTTGAGATAGATTTCAATGCAACTGATCTACTAGTTCAATATCTTGAGAATTTAACCTGTATTCAAGATCCTAGAAATAAAAGAAAGTCAAATCTTGCCTTAGGTCACATAATTTCTTTCATCCTTGAATCCAAATACAACTTCCAATTCCTTGCACCGCCAGATCACCTTCCAATTTTCTATTCCAATAGCTCCTTCCACATCCTTCACAGCACTCATCGCTGTAATGTTCACTATATGGATGTCGAGTAAGAGGAAGCAGAGAGAGGTCCAACACTAGCACCAGCACCTGTCCACCAGCAGTCTCAATACCATATATTGGTGTTGAAAATCTGGACCCAAGTATTTTGATTTTGCTGATAACAAATATTATTGTCTTCTTATCACTATTATTCATGCATATCTATTTTGTTGCCCTACTCACTAACATTTTAAGTCCACAAGTCCACGGGCAACATCAAATCAGCTCAAGATTGGGTAGACTAGGGTTGAGTATGTCTATAATTTTAATTTTAAGTACTTTTTTCTTACTTGAGTCAAATCATGTATCTGGTCAACAGTAAGCTAACTAACCTTGCATACACATACTCAAGGGAGTGAGTTGGTGAGTTAGTGTAATTTTTGGATTTTTAACTCATCATATAGTATAATTTATATCATACTAGATGATTAATTAAAATAGAAAACCCAAATTAGGGCACCTTTACTAATTAAGAGTGATTAAACTAATTATATTATACGATCCATATCCTACAAGAAAATCAGTTAAGATTATGAAAAAAATGCCAATCACAACTTAGGCAATATTTTAATGATCAAATTTTGTTCTAATCATATAAGATGATGTGAATCATCCTGGATAATTTATGATAATCATGCCTAAATAAATCTAGTGATTAGGGGATTAATTATGGTAAAATTACTCGATCAGATCATACAGGACAATCGGTGACGATCGTACTGGATGACCGAAGAGAAACATGGGACGATACTTGATTATCCTGCATCTTCCCAGATGAAAAATAATGATTTTCTTCTAATCAAATAGGGACATTATACTGGATGACCCATGGGATGTATGGGATGATATTTAAATTATCGCTCATCATCGCCTTTCATATTGGATGATCAGTACAGTATCTTGAACTAATCGTATAGTACAATCATAGAATCATACGGGATAATCAGCATAAATACTTGACCTAATCGTATAAGATAATGTGGATCGTACTGGCTGAATGGGCTATTTTGTACTAATCATACAGGATGATCTAGTGATTCAACTGGATGATCTTTGATGGTAAATCAAAAATTAGGGATTCTTTTAGAGGCTATCTAATTAATCTCTTACATTATCTTATGAGAGATATTTTCTTATTGATTTGGTCTGAGAGAGAGCTTAAAGGAGGAATAGAGAGGGAGAGATTTGGGAGGGAAGAAAGGGAGAGATCCTTGTGAGGGGAAGATATAAGGGATTCAGAAAGGTTCCTCCATGTAAGGTTTCCATTATCTTCTTCATGTTACTTTTTTTTATTTCACGGTGGCTCTGGGGGAGACACAATTCAGCATCAGATCTAGGTTCTCTACCTACTCCAAGAGGGAGTAAAAGGATCTAGGTTCTCTGCCTACTCCAGGAGGGAGTAAAAAGATTCAAACTCTCTACCTTCACTAGGAGGGTAAAAAAGATTCAAGGTACTCTGCCTTATCGGGTCAGTGGAGAGATTTTTTTAAGGGCTTCTCTGCCTAGCTATGGGGGCTAAAGAAGACACACTAAGAGTTTTAGTGCAATATTAGAAGGAGGCCTCTAGGGAGTGGATGTATGTCAGATTTGACCGAACCACGATAAAATCCTTTTTATTTGTGCTTTTACTTTTTTGTATTTTAATTTTCACATTTTTCTTTGATTTACTATATAGTTAAAAAGACTATTATTTTGTTATTATAAAATTGATTTGCCTGAGCATCAAGAATTTTTCTTTTTATTGAAGAAATTTTAAATTACCAATTCACCCCCCCCCCCCCCCCCACTTGGTTAGCCTCAGCCTTATTCTTATAGGTTTAATAACATTCACAAACTTTCAAGTGGTATTAGAGTGGGATTCATAAATTAAGTTTTAGAAAACATTTAAATAAAGATTAATGGTTAACTTTGGAAATTGTAATACTATGGAAGGATATTCAATCACACGACCACCTTTATTTGATAATTTTTCTTTTAATTTTTAGAAAATTCACATGTTTACCTATTTACAATCTATAGATTATCACATGTGGAAGTTAGTTCAGGAAGGATATTTTGCACCATTACGCTTAGTTAGTGGCATTAGAAATGAACTTCCTTTTTCTAAATGGAGCATAGAAGATAGATATTTAGCTTAACTAAATGAAAAATATTTGAACTATTTTTTCTGTGCTTTAAAATCTAAAGATTACATGCATGTTTCTACTTGCACTACTGGAAAAGAGATTTGGGACAAACTCAGCATAACTTATATAGGAACAAATGAAGTAAAATAATCTAGGTTGAATATTCTACTTCATGATTATAAACTCTTTCACATGAAATCTAGTGAAATTATTTCTGAAATGTATACGAGGTTCACTCAGATTGTTACTTCCCTACATGTCTTAGGAAGAGAACTTACTAACTATAAAAAAGTCTGCATTGCTTACCTACTTCCTATGATGTAAAAATTACTATCATAACTCAATCTAAAGATCTGAATATTTACTCCATTGATAACTTACTTGGATCACTCATTGCTTATGATCAAGGAGTGAGTCAAAGATAGCTTGATACAGGTGAAAAGAGAGAGGAGAAAATTTTGGCCTTAAAGGCTAACGATTCTGATAGTGACAATTTCACACCTGATAATGATGATGACATTGCATTGATGACCAGGCAATTTAAAAGCTTTCTAAAGAAAAAGCAAAAGCATCGTTAGTAATGGAATAAAGGTAAAGCTAACAAAAATTCTAAGGCTTCTACTAATATTTTCTATTTTGAATGCAGGAAGCCAGGGAGCTTGAAGTCGGATTGCCCAAATCTGAAAACTCACCCAATTAAGGAGAAGGGTGAAAAAAATCTAAGTTAAAAAAGGGCAAGCAAAGGATTCAGAAGGCTTTCTGGGTAGACTCTAGTTCAGACTCATCTAAAATAGAAGTAGAAGAGGAGATAACCAACTTATGCTTAATGGAAGATAACCATATTGATCATTCTAATCAAGAGGAGGTAAGTGAGCTTTCCTATGATGAATTATTTAAAGTTTCTGAAAGAATTCATACTGCATATATGAAGCTCAAGAAATTATATGCAAGCCTTAAATTTGACTTTTCAAATCTACAGAAAAAGCATGAATGCCTTAGGAAAGATCATTCCACTTTGGATAGTAATCATATAGCTTTATTGGATGAATATGATACTTTAACAAGAAGCATCTTGATCTAACTGATGAGCATGATTCCTTAAAAGCATCCCATACTGATTTAGAAATTTTATTTAAGAAATAAAAGGTATGTTTAGATGAAGCAGATGATAGGGTGCATGCATTAAAAAATTGAAAATTCTATTCTTGAAAGTGCAAATCAATTTTTACAAATCAAATTAAATGCTTTCATAGAAAATAAAACATCACATATACTTACATAGTTACATAATCCCTCACCACAGCATGCATCATTCAAACCTAGGAAGAGACACTATAACCCACATAAATTAGTAAACCCTTTTCTTGGTGTTAGTTGTTTTCTTGTGGCATGCTAGGATATATCTCCCACAATTACACTATCCACCATAGAACACATTTGGTGTGGAGACCAAAATTGCATAATTCACAGTATGGCATGCAAGCATTTCATCCCTAATTTCATAAGGTGGAACCCAAACTTATTTGGGTTCCCAAATTTGACCATTGATGATTTTTTAGTGGTGCTCTCACAAAAGGCCTTGTGAGAGCATGTGGTACCTGAATAGTGGATGTTCAAGGCATATAACTGTAGATGCAAATCAATTTATTTTGCTAGAGGCCAAGGCAGGAGGCAAGGTGAAACTTGGAGATAACACCACCAGGAGAGTGGTGGGCTCAAGTATAATTGGTAACTCAAAAAATTTCCTCATTGAAAATGTGTTACTGGTAGATGGCTTAAAATCTAACCCTGGTCAGTATAAGCTAGCTCTGTAATAAAGGCTTCAGCATCAAATTTTTATCTACCAGCTGCACTATAAGCTTAAATGGAAACACTGTGCTGCAAGAAAAAATAATCAATAATATTTACATGCTTGATTTAAACTATATTAAACCTGCTAACTCTCTTTGCCTAAAAACTATTGTAGATGAATCCTGGTTATGGCATAGGAGATTGTGTCATGTAAGCATGAAAAATCTTAGAAAAATCACCTAAAAAGACTTAGTGAGAGGCATACCCAAACTAGAGTTCACTAAGGACCACCTGTGTAATACCTGTTAGTTAGGAAAGCAAGTCAAATCCTCCTTCACTCAATCAAGGACATTACACTATCAAACCTTTAGAAGTCCTTCACATGGATCTTTTTGGAACTGTTAGAATTACAAGCCTAGGAGGGAAAGAATTTGGGTATGTTATTATTAATGATTACTCAAGGTTTACTTGGGTTAGATTCCTATCTCATAAATGTGAATCATTCGAGGAATTTAGGACATTCTCTACTTAGATTCATAGGAAGCTAGGTTGTAAAATTCTTATAATTCATAGTGATAATGGTGGAGAGTTTGAAAATGAAAGTTTAGATTGTTACTATAAGGAGTAAGGGATAGATCATAACTTTTTAGCTCCTAGGACCCCCCAACAAAATGGGATAGTTAAAAGGAAGAACAGGACCCATGTAAAACCACTAGAGCCATGCTAACGGAATACTCAATTCCTAGATACTTCTAGATCAAGGCAGTGAATATAGCCTGTTATGTTTGAATAGGGTAAATATTAGATCCAAGCTGAGCAAGACACCCTATAAAATCCTTAATGGTAGGACACACAACCTCTCTCGTATTTAGGTCTTTGGATGTAAAGTATTCATTCTGAATAATGGGAAATCTCCACTAGGAAAGTTTGACCCCAAATATGATGAAGGAGTGTTCCTAGGGTATTCAAATATTGAGAAATTCAATAGAGTTTTCAATAAAAGGATACTAGTGATAGAGGATGTTGCAAATCTGGATTCAAGGATTATGATTTTGATGATAACAAGTATTTCTATTTCTGTTTGATTGTCTAACCTTTCACGTTCACATGATCAATTACAATTCAAGCCAGCTCAAGATCGAGTCATTCTATTTTTTTTAATTTCAATGTAATTTTTCACCTTTCTTGAGTTAAATGTAATGTAATGGATCCCCAAGCTAAGTAACCTTGCACACACACACTTAGGGGGAGATTTTTAGTGAGTTAGAGCTTTTGTTCTATTTTGTTCATATCATCCTGGCTGATAGTAATATCATCTTGTATGATCCATTAAAAATAGAAACCCTAATTAGGGTAGCCATGTTAAGTCGGTATGACTAAGCAGATCATCCTGGACAATCCACTATCGTCCAAAATGACATGCTCAAATCAAAACTTCTCAGTCGCCAAACTTATTTAGGAATGTTTTTTATTTTAGGACTTTTGTCTAATCATACAGGATGATCTATGTATCATCCTGGATAATTCATTATAATTATGCCTAAATTAGTCAGGTGATTAAGGAAAGTAATTAAGGATTGATTGATTGATCGCATCATCCTGGACAATCATAAGATTATCTTGGATGATCAATTATTAATCCTCATCATCCAATATATCTCACCTGGATGACACAAACTATGTGCCAGATGATATTGCCATTTTGAACTAATCGTATAGGATAATAGCTTTATCGTCCTTGATGATCCGTTATTTTGAAATCATCCAACATAGTTGTCTTGGATGACCCGAACTATATGTCGGATGATATTGGGCATTTTTTAACAAATCATATAGGATGATAGAGATATCATCCTGAATGATCCAGTCATTTTTTAGATCATCAAGACTTTTATCCTAGATGTCCCAAACTATGTGCTGAATGATATTCCTTATTTAGAACTAATTATCCAGGATGATCGTAGAATCATTTTAGATTATCAAAATAAACCATGTCTTCCAATCACCCAGAGGAACCAGATCATCTGGGCCAAAAAGGGGTTGATTTATACTGATCATACAGGATGATTGTAGGATTATCTGGATGATCTTTGAGAGCAAGTTAAAATTTATGACAATTTTTTAGCCCTTCTATTTAAGTCTCTTATTATTTACTGTTGAAATCTTTTGCCCCTGTCCTCACCGTCTTGAGAGGGAGAGGGAGAGCTTGGGAGAGAGAGAGAGAATTTAGTGAGTGGGAGTTTGTGAGGTGTTCACAAAGGTTACTCCAAGCAAGGATTTGAGTCATCTTCTCCAGTCGTCATCCCTTATCCTTTGGTGGCTCTGTGGGAATGATCGTCAACAAGAAGATCGAGGTTCTCTGCCTGCTTCAGGAGGAAGCGAAAGGAGATAAGGTTCTCTTCCTGCTTCAGGAAGAAGCAAAAGGAGTTTGGGTTCTCTGCCTGCTTCAGGAGAAAGTAAAAGGAGTTTGTGTCCTCCGCCTCACCAGGATTGGTGAAAAGGAGTTTTTGTAAAGGCTTCTCTGCCTTACTATGGGAGTAGAAGGAAAGTCACTGAGTTTTAGTGCAATATTTGGAGGGGAGGCTCCAGGGAGTATATGTAGGTCAAGTTGACTGAACCATTATAAAATTTGGTGTGTTCATTCTTTTACTATTCTGCTTTTAATTTCTGCACTTTACTTTTCTGTGGATGATCGTTTGATTAAAGCTATTATTTTGGATGATTAATTATCTCCACATTAACATGCTATTATAATTATTTCAAAATCATTTTTGCTTAAGATTTTTTAAAACTACCAATTCAACCCCCCCTCCCCCTTCTTGGTTAGCCTCGGGCTAGTTTATAAGGGCTTAACATCCCTAACAAACTTTAAAGTGGTATCAGAGCGGGATTCATAAAATTAAGTTTTGAAAAACTTTTCAATTTGATCCATAGCTAACTTTGGTAATAGAAACACCACTGAAGGATATTTAATCACTCGACCACTTTTATTTGATAATATACCTTTTGATTTTTAGAAAACTTGCATATCCACTAAAGGCTAACGATATAGAGACTGATTCTTCTGGGTTTGAAAGTGATGATGTTACCTTAATCACTAGGCAATTCAAAAACTTTCTAAGAAAGAAACACAAGGCCTATTAGAAATGGAACAAAGGTAAGAATAGGAAAAATTCTAAAGGTTCTTCTAATATAGTTTGTTTTGAATGTAAGAAGCCAGAATATATAAAAGCTTATTGTCCTACACTTAAGGCTCACCCAAGCAAGGAGAAGGGTGAGGAGAAGCCCAAGTTTAGAAAGGATAAGAAATGGATTCAAAAGGCTTTCTGGGCAGATTCTATATTTGACTTCTTTGAGACTGAAGCTAAAATGGAGACTACAAACTTGTGTTTGAAGGCGGATGAACATCTTGGTCATTCTGACCAAGAAGAGGTATGTGAACTAACCTGCGATCAATTACTTAATATTTCTGAGAAAATTTATTCATCACATAGGAAACTTAAGAAAACTCATGCTAGCCTGAAATTGGAATTCTTGAACCTGCAAAAAGAGCATGAAGTTTTGCTTAAAGATTATTCTTCACTAATAGCAATCACATGTCATTACTTGATAAATTTGATGAGTTAAATAAAAAGTATTCTGATTTGATTATTCAGTATGATTTATTAAAATCATCGCATGTTGAATTAGAAATTACATTCAAAGAATTAGAAACTCATGCATTTGATGTAGAGAGTAGGTAGCATGCATTGAGAGTGGAAAATTCAATTCTAGATAGTTCAAATAAATTTTTTGATGGTGAATTAATCGCTCTTATAAAAAATAAATAACCTCCATCACTTGAAGAATTTTATACACAATCATCGAAGCATGCATCATCCAAACCTAGGAACAGGCACTATCACCCACATAGATTAGTTAACCCTTTTTCTGGCATTTGATGTTTTTCTTGTGACATGTTAGGACATATCTCCCACACCTGTATTATTCACCGTAGTACACATTGAGTGTGGAGGCCCAAATTACATGATTCACAATATAACACACATGCATTGCATTCTTCCTTTCATAAGAAGGAACCAAAACTTGTTTGGATTCCTAAATTTGACGTTTGATGATTTTGTAGGGGTGCTATCACACAAGACCTCATGAGAGAATATGATATCTGGATAGCGAATGTTCAAGGTGTACGACTGGAGATGCAATTTAATTCATTTTGCTGGAGGCCAGGGCTAGAGGCACGGTCACTCTTGGAGACAACACCACCAGGAAAGTGGTGGGCATAGGTATAATCTAAAACTCCAAGAACCTTTTAATTAAAAATATTTTTGCTTGTAGATAGACTGAAACATAACTTGCTCAGCATCAGTCAACTCTATGACAAATGATTCAGCATAAAGTTCCTGGAAAACACATGCATTATCAGCTTAAATAATAACACTATTTTACAGGGAAAGAGGATCAACAACATCTATATGCTCTATTTAAATAACATTGAGTGTGCTGCTTCATTCTGTTGAAAAACTGCTATAGATGAATCTTGGATGTGGCATATGAGGTTATGCCATGCCAGCATGAAAACCCTTAGAAGAGTAACCCAAAAGGACTTAGTTAGAGGTGTCCCAAGCTTAAGTTCACAAAGGATCACCTGTGTGATGCCTATCAACTAGGAAAATAAGTCCAATTCTCTTTCCACTCCATTAATGACATTAACACCACTAGACCTTTAGAAGTCCTTTACATTGATTTATTTGGACCCATTAGTACTGCCAGCTCAGGAGGAAAAGTTTATGGAATTATGATTATCGATGACTACTCGAGGTTCACTTGGATTAGATTTCTATCACATAAAATTGAGTCATTTGATGAATTTAAAACCTTGTCTACTTGGATTCAGAAGAAGCTAGGTTGCGAAATCTTGACCATTCATAGTGATCATGGTGGAGAGTTTGAGAATGTGAGATTTGAAACTTTCTGTAAGGATCAAGGGATTAGTCACAACGTTTCAGCTCCTAGGACCCCTCAGCAGAATGGGGTAGCTGAAAGAAAGAACAGGACTTTAGTGGAAGCCGCTAGAGCCATGCTTGCTGAGTATTCACTTCCAAAATACTTTTGGGCAGAAACGGTGAACCCAACCCGTTATGTGTTGAATAGGGTGAACGTTAGATCTAATCTGAATAAGACACGCTATGAGATCATTAAGGGTAGAACACCACCTATCTTACCTCCATATCTTTGGATGTAAGGTCTTCATTCATAATAATGGGAAATCATCCTTAGAAAAATTTGACCCAAAATTTGATGAAGGAGTGTTCATAGGATATTCAAGTATAGGGAAATCCTTTAGAGTGTTTAACAAGAGGACATTGGTTGTGGAGGAGACTACTCATGTAGTGTTTGATGAATCTGATCCTAAGGATTTTAGAGCTGAGGAAGAGGATAAAATAGGAGAGATTACCCAAGGAGTAGAAACTGCAAATCTGGAGGAAAGGTTACAACCTTAAAACACTTTACCTAGAGAATGGAGATATTCTTCGAGTCATCCTGAAGCACTGATCTTAGGAGACTCTTCTGAAGGTGTTAGAACTCGGCATGGACTTAGAAAGGAAGTGAACCACTCTGTCTTTATCTCAATGACTGAACCCACCAATATCAATCAAGCCCTTTCTGATAAATTTTGGATCTTAGCTATACAACAAGAACTTAACCAATTTATGAGGAATAATGACTGGGAGTTAGTAGAAAGACCCAAGGATCAAGTGTAGTAGGAACCAAATGGGTCTTTAAGAATAAAATGAATGATTCTAGTGTGGTGGTTAGGAATAAGGCAAGATTGGTGGCTAAGGGATACAACTAAATAGAAGGGATTAATTTTGAGGAGACCTCTGCCCCTGTACTAGATTGGAAGCCATTAGAGTGCTACTAGCCTTTGCCTGTTATAAGGGATTTATACTTTTCAAAATAGATGTCAAGAGTGCCTTTTTAAAAAGGGTAATAAAGGAAGATGTGTTTGTAGAGCAACCCCCAAGTTTTGAGAGTTCCCAATTTCTAAATCATGTTTATAAATTAAAAAAGGCCTTGTATGGATTAAACAGGCACCCAGAGCTTGGTATGAGAGGCTTAGCACATTCCTATTGGAAAGGAAGTTTGTTAAGGGGAGTGTAGAGACCACCCTTTTTCTAAGGAAAGTAGGAGATGAGTTACTCATTATCCAAATCTAAGTTGATGATATACTTTTTGAGTCTTCTGATCAAAATTTATGTGATAATTTTTCTAAAATAATGAGTAAAGAGTTTGAGATGAGTATGATGGAAGAATTGTCCTACTTTTTGGGGTTTAGCATAAGGAAAATGGATGAGGAAACTTTTCTTAATCAATCAAAGTACACTAAGGATATTTTGAAGAAATATTAAATGGATAAAGCCAAACTAATAAACACTCCCATGAGCTCCACTGTCCAGTTAGATAAGGATTCAAATTGAAAATCTATTGCCAAAAGAAGTATAGAGGAAAAATTGGATTATTGCTTTACTTGGCTGCTAGCCGACCTAATATAATGTTTAGTGTTTATCTTTGTGTTAGATTTCAAGTTGATCCTAAAGAATCTCTCCTGACTGTAGTTAAGAGAATCCTTAGATATCTCTTAGGGATCCCAAACGTAGGAATCTGTTATCCTAGATACAACACTTCTTTTGAAATTATCGGATATTCTAATTCTGATTTTGTAGGATGTAGGGTGGATCAAAAGAGCACTTATGAAACTTGCCAATTCATAGGACAGTCCTTAGTCTCCTAGTCCAGTAGAAAATAAAACCCTATTTTACTTTCCACTACTGAAGTTGAGTACATTGCCTTAGGAAGTTGTATGGCCCATGTTCTTTGGTTGAAGCAGCAAATCTTGGATTTAGGATTACCTGTTGGCACAATTTCAGTTCTATGTGATAATACTAGTGCCATCTGCATCTCCAAAAATCCTATCCAACACTCAAGGACCAAACATATTGACATAAGGCATCACTTTATTAGAAACTATGTTACCGAAAGAGACATTAAGTTACATCATGTGACAACTGAAAATCAACTGCTGACATCTTTACTAAACCACTGGCCTTTGATACATTCAGCATCTTAAGAACCAGATTGGATGTGATTGACATCAATGCATGAATTTGTTGATTATTAATTTCTGAATTTTCTGTTTTTCATTTTTCTTTTATTTTTGTTTAATTTGATTATTTGTTTCTTTTTTTGTTTTTATTCTCCGCTGATTTTCTTTTGTTGTTATTATTTATCTGATTTGGTTATTCCTTTTTATGTGCTTTTCTCTTATTATTTATTTATTATTTATTTTTTTCAGAATCAAATCACTACACACTACTGCTGATAAACTTAATTTCTAAATGAGAGTTTTACCTTATTTTTGTTTCGAAGCTTGTAAGCAGAGATTGACTTCTCTAGAACAATTAAAGGGAAGAAACATTGATGATAGTTTTCTCTTCCTTTAACTTCTTTATTGGTGTATTTTTCTTTTTGAATATAAATCTTTTTCAAAATTAAAAAGGTGGACTTTGAAACTGAGATCTTTTTATCTTCCTACAGTAATCTGTCTCACATGAGTAGTGTTCCAAATCACTGAATCTCTTTTATATTTTCTTAATCAAGTGGTTGTATTTATCATATGAGAATGATTTTATTATGTGGATTATTGCTCCTTATCTGAGAGAGTGAGTCTTCTCTTCTTCTCTTATATCTGGAAGATAATCTCACAACTGAGAGTCCTATAAAAGTTTTGAAAGACAGGAAGCTTATAAAAGATGTGCAAAGTGTGCCAATCAACTAAAAAGAGGTACAAAATGAGTCCAACACTAAAATGATGCGCAATGCTTGCCAATAAAATTAAAAAGATACACAAAGTGTATCAACATCAAAAGATGCACAAAGTGCACCAAATAATTAAAAAAGAGGCACAAAATGAGCCCACAAAGAAAGAAGCTTTCTCCTCTTTCAAATTTTTAAAAATCTTAGAAGAATTCATGTACCACTTAAAATATTCAAACTCTTGAGAGTGAAAATCATGATTTTTTATTCCTTAATTTGCAATATTATTTTATTAGATATTTTCTAGAACGTCGTATCAAAGGGTCATGTTTCATATCTAACTTCTTCTCTTTTGAATTAGATTTTTATTTTAAAGGAATTTGAACCTATAAAGTGTCCGAGGTAGGAGTTACAAGAATCGATTTTCTAACTTTTTTGAATTTCTGCCCGTCGATTTCTTCTTATTGGCTTTTGAATTGAAAAATAAGAAAAAAATTTTATTTATTAGAGCAGATCGATTCAAAAAAAAATTTGTTTTTTTTTTGTTATTGTTTCCTCATTTTACTTATTTTGGTTTTTTCTATCTTTGCTTTGATTTTAATTTTTTTATGATTTTTGGGTCCCCTGATCATTCCTCTCCATCCTTTATTTTTTAAATTTTTTTCACATTGTCCAAGACGATCCTCACATCGTCCTAGACGATATGATCAACTCATCCCCATCATGAACCAACGGCTGATCTACACCAATTTTTGGTTATCATCCTGGATGATACACCTTATCATCCTAGATGATCTATATGGTAGCAGTTGGACGAATTGAATTCAGTCCATCTGATTCATTAATTATATATCATCCTGGACGATCCACCTAATCATCTTGGATGATATTTTTCGTCAAAAGTAGTCCAGCTTGACTCATCGGGATTATCGCCTGTGTCTAATCGTCCTGGATGATATCTAATCGTCCTGGATGATACGACTGCCTTTTTGATCAATCATCCTTGAGGCAATTATTACTACCAATCATCTTTGACGATCTTACTATCGTCCTGGATGATATGGATGTTTTCTATTTAAACAGCCCATTTCAGCCATTTTTCATCACCACTCCTTCTTTCTACACTCATACACTCTACTTCTTATGGCTGGTGGCAAAAGGGGTAGGCAGTAGGGAGCAAGTTCCTCAAGTGGGAATGTTAATCCTCACTTTACCGATACAGTCGATCAGGCTACATACCAACGCTATCTAGATGTCGATATTACTCAATCCAAAATAGTGAATCAACGTATCTTTACCTATCCGGTACTAGACCTCTTTTGTCACACCTCTCTTACCTTAATTCTGACACTTACCTTTCCTTTTAGCACTGAACTTCTTCGTATCTTTTTTGCAAACCTACACATTGATTCTGCTTATACCTCTCTTTGCTCCTTTATTAACAAACGACCCGTAGAATTAACAATTCAGGATTTTCATGACATTCTCCAACTTTCTATCACTGGAGATAAGCTTCACCTCTTGTCCTCTGATCCTGATTTTAACTGGAGACTCACAAATCATTTCCTTAGGAACACCAATACCCCGTACCATAACAATATATATACTTCCTTAGTTAAGGATGCTAGAACAATCCAATACATCTATCAATCTTTTATTAATCCAAAGGCTGGTGACCGGATCCACATTACTCCCTTACTATCAATGACTACCTACTACATTATGGCCCATCGTGACTTCAATGCTACAGATCTTCTATTTCACTACATTGAACATTTAACTAGCATTAGGGATCCATGCCACAGAAGACATCCTAACTTAGCCTTAGGACACATCATAGCCTACGCTCTTGAAACCAAATATAATCTTCAATATCCAGTTCCACCAAATATCCCTCCTTCCATCTACTCCAACAACGCTTTCCATGTTCTTCACAACACTCGTCTTCATTCAGAGCCCAACACGGATGTTGAGGGAGAAGAGGAAGAAGCTAATCCTAAGCCTGTCCTTGAACATGTTCTTGCACCTACTCCTCTCCACCTGTAGTCATTGTTGGATAAGCTGGTGAACAGATTTGACCAGTGGGAGGCCCACTTTGACTCCTAGGTGGTTGCATAGGAGCAACAGCATACTGAAGATGTTGATCGATTCAATGCATATGTTACCCAGCAGCAACAACAGCATGACCAGGATATGGCCTGGTTTGGAGAGCAGTTAGCCACCATTCACAGTCTTTTTCAGCCACCACCACCCCCTCCTCCACCTAATCAGGGTTCCTCTTACTTTTAGCTTAGTTATTTTTCCTGTTTATTTTTCTGTGATGTTTTATACTGTCTTTCTTTTCTATGTTCTTCTGTATGTTTGTCTATTTCCTCCTTTTTGAGATGTCAAAACAGGGAGTAGTTTGTGTTATTAGTATTTTGAGTTGTTGTACTGTTTTGGGTTTTTAGTGTTCAGTGTCGTTGTACTATTTTCCTGTGCTAGCAAAATTTCCATTGCTTAGTTTTCCTTGCTCTGTATTTTATTTGTTGAATTATAAATTATCTAACAAATATTTGTCATCAACAAAATGGGTGAGATTATTACAAGATTCAAGGATTATGATTTTTATGATAATAAACATTTTTTTTCTATTTGATTACCTAATCTTTCAGGTTCACAAGATCAATTGTAATTCAAGCCAGCTCAAGATCGAGTCAGTCTATTTTTTTTCAATTTCAATATATTTTTTTCCTTTCTTGTGTCAAAAATAATGTAATGGATCCCCAAGCTAAGTAACCTTGCACACACACACTCAGGGAGAAATTTTTAGTGAGTTAGAGTTTCTGTTCTATTTTGTTTATATCGTCCTAGCTGATAGTAATATCATCGTAGATAATCCATTGAAAATAAAAACCCTTATTAGGGCAGCCATGTTAAGTCGGTCTGATTAAGCAGATTATCTTGGATGATCCACTATGGTCTGAGATGATATGCTCAAATCAAAACTTCTCAACTCCCAAATTTATTCAGGTAGGTTTTTATTTTAGGACTTTTATCTAATCATACAGGATGATCTACGTATCATCTTAGACTATATTCATTACAATCATGCCTAAATTAGTTAGGTGATTAAGAAATGTAATTAAGGATTGATTGATCGATCACATCATTTTGGGCGATCACAAGACCATCCTGGACGATCAATTATAAATCCTCATCATCCAATATATCTCACCTGGATAACCCGAACTATGTATCGGATGATATTACCATTTTGAACTAATCATAAAGGGTGATAGCTTTATCTTCATGGATGACCAGTTATTTTGAAATCGTCCAGCATAGTTATCCCGGATGACCCGAACTATTGCCGAACGATATTGGGCATTTTAAACTAATCATACAGGATGACAGAGATATTATCTTAGATAATCAAGTCATTTTCTTTAGATCATCCAGACCTTTCTCCTATACATCCTGAACTATGTGCTGGATGATATTCCTAATTTAGAACTAATCATCTAGGATGATCGTAGAATCATCCCGGATGATCAGAACAAATCATGTCTTCTAATCATCCAGAGGAACCACATCATCCAAGCCAAAAGGGGATGATTTACACTAATCATACATGACGATCGTAAGATCGTCCTGGATGATCTTTGACGGTAAGTTAAAATTTAGGGCAATATTTGAGCCCTTCTATTTAAGATCTCTAGTTTGTTACTATTGAAATCTTTTGCTGTTATCCTCACTTAAGAGAGTCTTGAGAGGGAGAGGGAGAGAGAGAGAGAGAATATTATGAGGGGGAGTTTGTGAGGTGTTCACAAAGGTTACTCCAAGCTAGGATTCAAGTCGTCTTCTCCAGTATTCGTCCCTTATCCTTTGGTGGCTCTGTGGCAAGGATTATCAGCAAGAAGATCGAGGTTCTTTGCCTACTTCAGGAGGAAGCAAAAGGAGGTAAGGTTCTTTGCCTGCTTCAGGAGGAAGCAAAAGGAGTTTGGGTTTTTTGCCTACTTCAGGAGGAAGTAAAAAGAGTTTGGATTGTCTACCGCACCGGGGTTGATGAAAAGGAGTTTTTATAAAGGCTTCTCGGCCTTACTGTGGGAGCAAAATGACCATCACTGAGTTTTAGTGCAATACCTAGAGGGAAGGCTCCAAGGAGTGGATGTAGGTCAAGTTGATCGAACCACTATAAAATGTGGTGTGTTCGTTCTTTTACTGTTCTGCTTTTAATTTCTGCAGTTTACTTTCTATGGATGATCTTGTGATTAAAGCTATTTTTTTGGTTGATTAATTATCTCCACATTAGTGTGTTATTGTAATTATTTCAAAATATTCAGAAAGGTTTTCAAAATCATTTTTACTTAAGAATTTTTAAAACTACCAATTTACCCCCCCCCCCCCCCCCCCTTAGTTAGCCTCGGTATAGTTCATAAGGGCTTAACATCCCTAACGAACTATTAGAGGATACCACTCATGTTGTATTTGATGAATCTGATAATTCTGGAGGGTCCAGGATAGAAGAAGAAGAAGTTATAGAAATAACCCAAGGAGTAGAATATATAAATCTAGAGGAAATGGTAGAACCTAAAAATATACTACCTAGAGAATGGAGATATTCTTCAAGTCATCCTAAAGAACTAATATTAGGAGACCTATCTAAAGGTGTTAGAATTAGGCATGGTCTTAGAAAAGAAGTAAACCACTATGTCTTCATTTCAAAGTCTGAATCCACCAATATAAATCAAGTTCTATCTGATGAATTCTAGATCCTAGCTATGTAAGAAGAGTTAAATTAATTTATGAGAAATAATATTTGGGAACTAGTTGAAAAACCTAAAGACTAGAGTATTGTTAGACTTAAATGGGTCTTCAAAAATAAAATGTATGATTCTGGTATAGTGGTAAGAAATAAAGCAAGATTAGTGACTAAGGGGTATAACTATATAGAAGAGATTGACTTTGAAGAGACCTTTTTCCCCTATAGTTAGATTAGAAGTCATTAGGGTGCTACTAGCCTTTGCCTGCTTTAAGGGATTCAAACTGTATCAAATGGATGTTAAAAGTACCTTTCTGAATGAGGTAATAAAATAAGATGTATATGTTGAACAACCCCAAGGATTTAAAAATTTATAATTTTTTAATCATGTGTTTAAATTAAAAAAGGCATTATATGGACTAAAATAAGCACCGAGAGCATAGTATAAAAGACTAAGCATATTCCTACTAGAAAGAACCTTTATTAATTGAAGCATAGACACCACCCTATTTTTGAAAAAGTTAGGAGTGTTTAATTAAAAAAGTGTAGTTTAAAAAAAATTTAATTTGATTGAATGAGATTTAAGTTAAATTATCAATTTTATCAGAAGGTTGGGATTAGATTCTCAAAAGGTTAAGGTCTTATAGCCTGATCTAACCTCAAAATCTAAGTCTAAATTGGGTACTTAAAATTAGTAACCCAAACCTAGCTAATGCAATACAGGATCTGGACTTACCCCGGCCTGGATTGGAGAGCTAGCTAAATCACCGAAATGCTTCAAAATTAAGAGTCCGATCTTTTATATAAAAGTGGTGGGGATGTCATTTAAGATAAATTTTTAAGAATAGGGCCGACGTCTAGAGTAGTCCTTAATTTGGCCCCTTAATATATGTTGGGTAAATTGATGTTTGAAATAAAAATATAATTAAGTTTTAGACTCATTTTTAATTTATTTCTAATACAATGCATGCTAGTTGACTCAATTAAATGCTTAAATCAAAATAAAGAATTTTTTAAAAAGGCTTAAAAAATAGATTTTTTTCTAAAAGAATGTATAGCATAGGCCAGGTAGTATGCAAAAACCTGCAGGTTGGGAGGTGTCTAACAAAAGGAAAGAAAATGCAATAACCATGCTTATGCGAACTCCCGACGGTCCCAAGTTAACTTCTTAAAATGTTAAAATTTTATATAGGCTTAAAATTTTTAAATTTGATTAAGGTAGAAAAATTTTAACGATCCCTCATGAGCCTTTGATCGAATTCCAGGTTAAATCAAATATGACATGCAAAATCACCAAAAAAACTATTAAAAGCATACAATCTTATATTGCAATCAATATCAAATAATTAACTAAATAATTAAATCAGTTAAATAAATAAAATATACATATGCAAGTGCCTTTTAATATTACAACCCAAGGTTTGCAGGAAAAGTAAAGTGGTTAGATAACACTGACAACAACCCAGATTCTACTCCTAAGACACAAGTGACTTTGAGAATTGGGATTCTTCTCATTCTTCACTTCTTCATCCTTTTGTGGGTTCCTTGAATCCATCAGGTCTGGATATCCAAATGAAAAGAAATTTCCCTTGAAACGAGTATTATCTTTCCTCTTTGGATATTTGGAATCATCCTAATTTGGATCTCCAAAGGGATAAGGACTCTCCCCTAAGGGATGTCCCTTCCTCTTTGGACTCCAAATTGAATCTATAAACATCCCATCTTAAAGTACTTAATAATTTACAACTCAACTGAAATTAAATTATATTAATCAAAATTAAAAATCAAGACTCAAGTATAACCTACAGGGTTATCTTAATAAATTAGCATTTAAATAATCCCAAGTAGTTAATGTTTATTAAAAAAATAAAAATGCTCAAATTCATAGCCACACTTGGTCATGCTCTTTAATTTTTAAAGGGGAACTTAATAATTTCTAAAGCACCTACAGAAAATATATTAATTTAAAACTTAATTTTATGCCCCATTTAATTTTAAATGTCCTGTTTGAGCATGGACACAAGCATAAGATGGTATTAGCATTTAAAATATCCCTAACTTAGGAGTAAATCTAACACCCATAAATCATATCACAGAATACAGAAATTAAATAAATAATCAGTCAACTCTACTACTAGCAACCAACATGCAGTGAAAACTCAAAAAATTTGGCACATAATAGCAGGAAAGTAAAACACTAGCCTAGCTTAAACTAGAGTTAGTTATCTTAGCAAACAATCCAAAGTATATGGAGCAGGCTATGTGGCTTGGATATGTCCTATATATGATATTTGATTGAAGTTGCTTGATATTCTAATTTTGAAAGGCTTAAGGAATAATTTAATTAAAATTTAAATATTAATGATTTAAAATTAATTTGAAGTGTATTTTTTGACTAATAAATGGATACCACCTTTGTTGCTCATTGAGGCTGTGAAGTTTATTTCACCTTCCTCGGGATTAATTTAATAGCCTCGTAGGCCTGGGTTACCCAGTGATAAATGAAATAATTAAGTGATTTAAATTAATTAAATTTTGAAGGTTAATAAATTTTAAGTAGGCTTAATTGGTTGCTGATTTTTAAGGTTTAAATTAATTGAATTTGCCATTAATCGGTTGGCGGCGTTGTTTCACAGGCTCAAGGAACTGAGCCTCCTTAGGACATGTAGCCCCGCAGCCCGAGGTAGTGCAGCCTAAAAATCTAGTTAATCTAGTTGGATTAAGGATTTTAAATTTGGTTAAGTCATTAATATTTATTTAATTTTAAAATTTTAACACTCCATTAAATTTTTTCATGGCGTTGTGCCACTAGGCTTGAGGAACCATGTCTCCTTAGGACACTTAGCCCCATAGCCTCGAGTGGTCTAGCCTAAAAACTTCATCTTTGGAGTGATTATTATGTATTGAAGAGTTGGTTGAGTGACTTTAATATTGATTTAATATTTTTTGTAATTTGAAATTAATTATCAAATTTTGGAACTTTTGAATTATTTTAATGTATTAACCAAGGGGTCAAAAATGGACTTTAAGATATAATTTACTTTCTAGAATTTTGATTTTGTTTTAAATATTAGACTTTTTGATGAGTAATTAGGCTTTGAGTTAGCTAGATTTGGAGTTTTCTACAAGAAGTTATGAATTTTCAAAGTTTTGGCTAAAATTTTGACTTAAAGTTAACCAGATTGATGACTTTTTTATTTTGAATTATTTTTGATGGTTTGATATTTTTAATAAATATTAGACACAAAATGGAGTCCAATACCTTTGAATTTGTTCAATTTGAACTTTTCTAGAATTAGTTATGATTTTTTAAATTTTGGGTATTTATTGAATTATTAAAATTGTTAATTAAAAGGCTTTTGTTGATTTTGCTCCAAATGAACTCTCATCTCCTTAAAATCAACTCTAAAGGTCACGAATGACCTAAGGAGAGATTCCCAAGTGTTTGGGAATTTTCTGGAATTTCTAATTATTTTTAATTAATTAAATTAGTTAAATAATAAATTTTAATTAAAATAAAATTAAGGTTGAAATTAAAATCCAGTCAAGGGGATTTACTTTTCTTAAGTTAGAAATTAAATTCTAGTCAATTTAAGGTATTAATTGTATTTTTTTATTTAATTTGGATTTATTAGAATTTTTAGTAGTTTTAAGAGTTAATTAAGGGTTTAATTTTAAGTTAATTAATTAAAGGGCCTAATGAGTTCAAAAAATTAGTGAGGAATTTTCTATAGGCTGAGAATGTAACTAAGTTTAAATGGTTTGAATTTCATATCAATAGGAAGTATATCGTAAGTTTTAGAAATTTTCTAATTTCTCTAAACATAGGTCCTTGATTATTATCCTTAATGATGTCACTAAGTTAAATACGTTTTATTAAATATTTTGCTTACCCTTAGACATATATATGCATGCATACACAAACTCAAAATAATTCTTAAGTCTAGGAGAGCCTAAGCTAAGTGCAAGTGTGTGCATCCTAAGCATGCAAGAATTAAGAGCATATTAATATAATAAATAGTTTGATTAGTGAATAATTAGAATATAACCATTCACTAATCCTTTCCTATGATTTCTATTCATGTAGACTCAAACTAAGTTTAAAATTTCAAAGGACCACTCAAGCTCTAACAATTTAATATATATAATTTTAAAATTAGTTTTGATATTTGTAAATAGTTCAATTTTAGAAACTCAAAGAAATTTAAAAACATTATTAAAAATAATTTCAAAATAATTTTGATAATGTTTTAATAATATTAAAATACTTTCAAATACAAGTTTCTAATTTTTTATATTAATTAAATATTTAAATATTTAAATAATATAAATTACTTGAAAGTACTTTAAAATTTCTTAAATTAAATTTAATTTTAAATTAACATATTTAAACAATTCTCTAATTATATAAGATAATATTTTAAAACAAAAGCTATAATTTTTAAAAATACTAATTTATTATTAAATTAAATATTTTTTTAATTATATGATAATCAAATAACTATAATTATTTAAAATGAATTAAGTTTTTAATTTTGAAACCAATTTTAAATTTAAATATTTAAAATTCTGAAATGTTGATATATTATATGTATTCTTATGATTTGAATTAAATTTATTTTAAATTTTTAAAGTTTTAAGTTAATTAAGGCATTTAAATTAATTTAAAATCAATAAATATTAAAAATAATTCTAAAAATAAATTTAATTATAACTTAATTAATTTCTAAAATTTTAATATTATTTAAAATAATTTTACTTAAAATTATTAAAATTATTTGAATTTCAATCTTAACTAAGTATTCATTAAATATTTAAATGATTAAATAATTAAAAATTATTGAAAATATTAAATATTTCCAATTAATATTTAAATTTAAAATAAAATATCTTAAATACTTATGTGAAAGTTTAAGATGTATTTTAAAATAGAAATTTTAAATTTCATAAAATATTTTAACTAATTTTAATTAAAGGTTAATTTAATATACTTAGTATTTAATATTTAAGATTATTTAAAATAAATCTAATATTTTATATAAATATTAATTTCAAATTAAAGTGTTTACTATTTTAGAAATATTAATATAAAATATTATATTTTTTATTTAATTTTGATTATATATATATATATATATATATGAATTAACACTGTCGTTACGAGATCATAAGTCCTGGATGAAAAAAGTGGAGGGTTACGTAGCTAGTCGACAGCCAGCGTAAAACTTGTCGATTAATAATGACATGAATCCTTTAAGAAATTATGTTAATGCTAAGGAGTCCCCTGGAAGCAACGCGTTGTATGGCCTGAATACAACGATAAGTGTGCAAGGGCCACTGTACCGCCGCCCAGGTGCAATGTTAAATAGGCAAGGGTTCCCACATCAAGGACGGGTGTGGGCAAAGAAGCTAGTCCATGAAACTAAAATTAGGATAAGAACTTGGAATATTGGTTCCCCTACAGGAAAATTAATAGAATTAATAGATATTATGATTCATAAGAAGATAAATATTATATACATTCAGGAAACTAAATGGGTTGGAGAAAAGGCTAAGGAGATTGATAGTTTAGGATTTAAACTTTGGTTTTCGGGTAAGAGTCGTACTAGAAATGGTGTAGGCGTGATTAGAGTTTGAAGGATAATGTTATAAATATTAATAGAATTGGAGATAGAATTATAGCTTTAAAAATTATTATTGATACTAAGATTGTTAGCATTATAAGTGCTTATGCTCCTCAAGTGGGTTTGGATATGGATTCAAAATTACAATCTTGGAATGACATAGAAGAATTAATATAAAAGATACCTCTTAAAGAAAGAGTTTTAATTGGAGGAGATTTAAATGGATATATTGGTAGAGAGGTAGATGATTTTAAAAGCATTCATGGTGACCATGGGTTTGGAACGACAAATGAAGGTGGTAAGTCTATATTAGTTTTTTATTTAGCTTATGATTTTTTAATTGCTAATACCTTATTTAAGAAAAAGGAATGAGCATCTCATTACTTATAAAAATGGATATAGTACAACTCAGATTGATTATTTTCTTATAAGAAAATTATATCATTTAGATTGCAAAGATTGTAAAGTTATTCCGAGTGAAAAATTTATGTACCCAATATCGTTTATTAGTTTTGGACTTGAAGATAATGGGGCAGAAAATAAAAAATAAAGTAAAATGATATTCTAGGATTAGATGGTGACATTTAAAGAATATTAATAAAAATATTTTTGAGAGTAAGATTTTAGATCTTAAGATTTTGTCTGTGCATGAGGATGCTAATGTTATGTGAGAAAAGGTGGCTAGTAATATTAAGAATATTGCAAAAGATGTACTTAGAGTTTCAAAGGGAAAAGCTCCTAATAGTAAAAATAGTTGGTGGTGGAATCCAAATGTGTAAGAAAAGATTAAAAATAAGAAGATTTATTATAAAAATTAGTTTAATTTTAAAAATTCTGATAATTGAAAAATATATAAAGATGCACGTAAGGAATCTAAGAAAGCAATATGTGATGCAAAGAGTTTAGCTTTTAGTGATTTATATAATAGATTAGATACTAAGGAGGGAGAAAGATATATGTATAAGTTAGCCAAACAAAGAGATGGGAGTAGTAAAGATTTAGTTTAAGTGAAGTGAATTAAGGATGAAGATCAAAAAGTTCTTTTTTTAGAAGAAGATATTCAACAAAAGTGGATGAGATATTGTACTAAACTTTTTAATGAAGAATGTGAAAATAAAATTGACTGTGGTGACCTTAGCATCCTAAATGAAAATAAAGATTTCTATTTTTATCGGCGTATTAGTAAAATCGAAGTTAGAGAGGCTTTAAAGAAAATGATGGGTGGAAAAGCTGTTAGACCTGATGATATTCCAATAGAGGTGTGGAAATGCTTAGGAGATGAAGGAATTTCTTAGCTTACTAAACTTTTTAATACTATTTTGAAGACTAAAAAGAAGTCAGATGAGTGGAGAATGAGTGTGTTAATCCCTATTTTTAAGAATAAAGGTGATTCACAAGATTGTGCAAATTATAGAGGAATTAAGTTAATGTGTCATACTTTAAAACTATGGGAACGAGTTATGGAGCATAGGTTGCGGCGTGATACTAATGTTTCTCAAAATCAATTTGGATTCATGCTGGGTAGGTCTACTATGGAAGCCATACATTTATTAAGAGGTTTGTGAAGAAATATAGAGAGGATAAGGAGGATTTACATATGATATTTATTGATTTAGAAAAAAGCATATGATAAAGTTCCAAGAGAAGTGCTATGGAGAGTTCTTGAAAAGAAAGGAGTTAATAATGCTTATATTCAAATCATTAAAGATATGTATGTAGGAGCTATTACTTGTGTTCAAACACAAGGTGGTTTGACCAAGTATTTCCCTATTTTGGTTAGATTACATCAAGGATCAGCCTTAAGCCCATATCTTTTTGCTTTATTCATGAATGTTCTCACTAGACATTTGCAAGAGGATGTCCCTAGGTGTATGCTTTTTGCTGATGATACTCTTCTTGTTAATAAGACTAGAGAGGGAGTTGAAGGTAAACTAGAATTATGGAGGTCAACCTTAGAGTCTAAAGGTTTTCGCTTGAGTAGATCTAAAATGGAATATATGGAGTATAATTTTAGTAATAATAGACCTAGTGAGGGGATTATGACTTTGGGCAATCAAGTCATTAATAAGAGTACACATTTTAGATATCTTGGATATATTATTCAGAGTGATGGTGAAATAGATAGGGATATTATCAGTAGAATCCAAGTTGGATGGTTGAAGTGGAGGAATGCATCGGCTTATTGTGTGATAGATAATTACCCCTCAAACTTAAGGGAAAATTCTATAAGATGGTGGTGAGACCTGCAATGATTTATGGTGCTGAATGTTGGCCATTAAAAGAGAAGCATAATTCTAAGTTAAGTGTTGTAGGGATGAGGGCTTAGATGGATGAGTGGCCTAACCCTTAGAGATAGGACACAAAATGAGCATATTCATGAAAAGGTTGGAGTTGCTCCAGTGGAAGATAAGATTAGAGAGAGTAGCCTTAGATGGTTTGGTCACATAAAACGGTGGCCTCCAGATGACCCGGTTAGGAAAGTAGAGGTTTTAGATTTGACTTATGTTAAGAAAGGTAGAGGTAGACCTAAAAAGACTTGTTTAGAAAATATTAGAAATTATCTTTCTTTATTAGATTTAAACGAGAATTTGACTTTTAACAAGACACAATGGAGAAAAAGGATTCATGTAGTCGACCCCACGTAGTGGGATAAAGGCTTGATGTTGTTGTTATTGTCGTATTTGAATTTTTTTGAATTAAAAAAATAAATTTAAATCAATTTTTAATTAATCAAAATGAAAAACGGCGGTCGCGGTAACAAAGGGCTACATGGCAGGCCCTGATTGGGCAAACCAAACCTGGGCAATCATTGGTCATGATTGAATCCATGGATGCGGGTCACTAATCCACGTAGGTGCTCATTCCTAATCATTAGATCTCTGCGGTTTCAAAACTAACGGTAGGGATGAAGCCGAATGAGACAAACGACTGCGGGATCGGATCCGTGGTCAAATGAAGCTGAAGAACGGCTTGATCTTGGCCATTGATCACGTGATCAACGGCCCACAAAATATACACTAAGGGTACATTGCAAACGAACCCTAGAATGGATTTTTTGCCTCGTTCTCTCGATCGGGTGCACCAAATTAATTGAAATTTTAAATCTAGCTAGTATTCATGAATAGAAATCTAGTGATATTTCTCATGGCTTGAAAATCACTTAACAGAAAATTATTTTATGCTAAGTGTGTGACATAGGGTGAGAATCTAATGATTAGATCTTTGATGTTTTTGTTTCTATGAACTTGTAGGCTATCAACACACAATCCCTCTTCTGAAGTCGTGGCCTGAAAAGCTCTTGATCTCTAGGTATTTACCTTGGACGGATATTGAGGTGGTGGTGGCCAAAGGCTCATCGCTAGTGGCTCTGACCAATTGGATTCAACTAGGGAAGTGTAGATGAGGCTACGGAGAGCTTAGACAAACATAAATTTTAGCTGGAAGGGCTTGAGGTTGTGAGAAATAGCTTAAGTGAGAATGAGCTCGTTTTGGGAGACTACACCCTATTCGAACATCCCCAAGACAAATGGATGGCTCGGATAGCTTTACAGGGTAGCTAATGTTTCCAAATGGCTTGGGGGTTAGTGGGAGCATGGGGAATCAAGGACACCACGGACATCCTTGGTGTAAAGGGCCCATTGTCCTTTCAAGCACAAGGAGATAATCTAGGTCGTTTCATTTTGATCTGATGGCTAAGGATAACTCTAGAAAGGGTCTAGAGAATATTTAAACAACTGGAATGGTTTAGGGATGGAGAGGATTAGCTTAAGATGAATTTTTACCATCTTTGACAACTCCTAAACCTTGGTTTGATAATTTGACTGGTCCCCATGCCACATGGCAGTTGAGGTGGCATGGGAGGGATGAGTTAAGCTGGTTAATGAGTTGTAAGGGGTATCAAGCCTCAAGTTCAATGTTTAAATGTATTACATACAAATAACGGGAGATTTGACCAAGTAAAAATAGTTTGACGTGGTCCAACCAACCAAAACTTGATGCATGAAATGTTTAGATATATTTGAAGCATATATTGGAACAAAATTAAGGACTTAAGAATATGGTTTTAAGGGTGTGATTTGATTTGACCCATATGGGTCAAATTGGGTTAAGCTTGGGTCTTCGTTAACTTGGTCAACTATTGACTGGATCAAAAGTTCAATCAAGCCTAAATCATTGAGGGATGTGAGTAGAGAAGTTTAAATGGATTTGATATGGGGGGTTGAATGGGTTAGAATAACCCATTTAAAGCCTTAAGAGACATTTGGGTCAACCTAGGTTGACTTGGTCAACCAAGTTGACCAAAGACCTGGGTTTGGGCTTAATGGGTTTGAAAGGATATTTTGAGTATGTGAGAGGTGGTTCCAGGGTCTCGGCAATTCAATTCAGTTAAATTGACTTTTGGACCCTTAAGGGCATGTTTGGTCAATTAGGTTGACCCAGGGCCTAGCTTTGGGACCAATAGGTTTTGTTTGATATTTAAAATTACTAGACGTGGTTCTATGCAATTTGGAGATTTTTTGTGTTCAAAATGATAGTTCAAACCCCCAAGGGGTATTTTGGTCAAAAGGAGTTAACCTAGTCAATTAAGCTTGATCAGGATATGGGCTTGAGTCCATTACATTGGAAGTGATTCTAGGGTTTGATTTGAAAAGGCTATACTGAAGTCTATAAAAATCTCCAAAATTTCCTTTAAGGGGCATTTTGGTCATTTTGACCCCTGGTCAACTGGGGGTCAAAGTGGGTCCACCAAAATATTCCCAGGAGTTCTACTATTCAGTTAGATAAGGAATCAAATGGAAAATCAGTTGATCAAAAGAAATATAAAGAAATAATTAGATCACTTCTTTACTTGATTACTAGCAGACCTGATATTATGTTTAGTAAGCTGATCCAAAAGAGTCCCGCTTAACTGTTGTTAAGAGAATCCTTGGATATCTCTTAGGAACCCAAGACTTCAGAATCCGGTATCCTAGGCATAGCACTTCCTTTAAAATCATAGGATATTATGATTCAAATTTTACAGGATATAGAGTTGATAAAAAAAGCACTTCTGAAACATATCAATTCATAGGACATTCCTTAGTCTCCTAGTTTAGTAGAAAATAGAACTCAGTTGCCTTGTCCACTATTGAAGCTGAATACATAGCCTTAAGGAGTTATGTGGCCCAAGTCCTTTGGTTAAAATAAGAAATTCTGGATTTAGGATTACCTGTAGGAACCATTTCAATCTTATGTGATAACATCAATGTCATCTACATTTCAAAGAATCCAATCAAACACTCTAAGGCTAAACACATAGACATAAGGCATCATTTCCTTAGGAATCATGCTACCTAAGAAGACATAGAGCTACACCATATAGCCACTAAAAATCAACTTGCTAATATCTTTACAAAACCACTGGCTTTTGAAACTTTTAGCACCTTAAGAACCAGATTAGGTGTGATAGATATTAATGCTTGAAATTGACTCTCTTTGTTTCTAATTTTTTCTTGTTTTACTTGTATGTTTGTTTGTTTTTTAGTTTTTTTTATATTTTTGATTTTCTGTTATTTTCCTTTAGTGTTTTAAGAATCAGATCACTACTCACTTCTGCTGATGAATTTATTTTTTTTAAATAATTTTTTTGTCATGTTTTTATTTAAAAGCATATAAGCAGTGATTGACTACTCTAAAAATAGTTAAATGAAGAAATATTGATGATTGTTTCTTTTCTTTTAACTCCTTTGGTGGTGTATTTTCTTATTGAATGAAAGTCTATTTTAAATTAAAATTTAGAATTTGAAATAGAGATCTATTTTATCCTTCCTATAGTAATCTATCTCATATGAATAATGTTCCAAGTCAATGAATCTCTTTCAAATTTTCTTAATCAAGTTATTTGCATTTATCATATAGACATGAATCTATTTTGTGGTTTATTCTTCCTTGTATAGGAGAGTGACTTTATCCTCTCTCATATTTGGAAGATAATCTCTCAACTAAGAAATTTTTAAAGATATAGAAAGGAAGCAAGCATGCAAAAATGAAAGAGGCATCAACTGAGCCCAAAAATTGACAAGATGAGCAATGACTGCCAAATTATTACAAGATGCATGGAGTGCATCAAAATCAAAAGATGTGTAATGTGCGCCAAAACCTGATAAAGAGGCACAAAATAAGCCCACTAAGAGTTAGCTTGCCTTTCTTTCAAATCCTTAAAATCTTAGAAGACTCCATGTGATCAATTGATATCTTGTACACTTAAATTTAAAAGTTATGATTTCTGATTAATTACTTTATAATATTATTCTATAAGATATTTTTTCTGAAATAAATGATGAAAAGATTACGTTTTCTATCAAATTTCTTTTATGATTTAGAATTTTGTCTTAAAAAGGATTTTGACCTATACGGAGTCCAAGCTAGGCTTAACAAGATTGATTTTCTAGCCTTTCTGAATTTCAAAGTTGTCAATGAATTTCTTACTAATTTTTAAAATATAATATTGAGTTAAATTTAACATTTACTGGGAGCAAATTGATTCAAAAAAACTTAGATTTTGTCTTATCGTTATTTTTATTATATTTTTTATTTGTTTTATATTATTTTTTACTTGATTTTTATTTTGAACTCTTCCTGATCGTCACATTTCATTCTCTAAGTTCTTTAATATTGTTCACATCATACGGTATTATCTTAACAAAAATTTACCTCTCTGATCACAGCATATCCAACAGCTAATATCAATCAATTATTGGTGATCATCCCGTACAATTCATACTTCATTTTGGATGATCCACGTGGCAGGAGTCATTGGATGATTTGAATGCAGTTGGTACTATCCATTATGACAAATCATTGGTATGATCCACGTGTTCGTACTATACAATCAAGCCAATCATGATCATACAGGCTAACTCCTCGAAACGATAATTCTGTGTGTAATCGTCCAGTATGATGTATGATCGTACTATATGATCAGACTACCTTTTTTTATCGATCATCTAGATGAAATGATTGCACCACATCGTCATGTATGATCTCATGATTATACGGTACGAACACGATCATATAATCATACCATGGTTTCTTCTTTACTCTAAACATTCCACCTCTCCTTCTCTCTTACTTGAACACTCCTACTCTTATAATGGCTGGTGGAAAAAGGTCCCGAGCACTTACTGGTAGCTTATCTAGGTGTGCTATCGATCCTCGTTTCATTGAAGAAGCTGATGAAGCAACCTACAACCGCTATAAAACTCTTATCATAATCTCCTCAAAGATTATCAATCAAAATGTTCTAAACTTTTAGGTACTTGATATGTTTGTTAGAACAACTCTTGACTTCCTTTATACACTAACCTTTCCATTTAATTCAGAACTCTTGTTTGAATTCTTCGCCAACCTTTGCATTAATAAAGCTTTTGTTTCCTTACAATCATATGTTAATTGAAGGCCTATCAAGATAACCTACCAAGATTTTTATGAATTCCTTGACCTTTCTACCACTTGAGACAAGATCTATATCTTGGCTACATATCCTAATTTTAATTGGGCTCCTGCTAACAAAATCCTTAGGAAAACATATGTTAACTACCATATAGCCCAAGTCAACACCTTAGCTAAGGATGCCCGAACCATCCAACACATCCTTAATAATTTAATTATTCCTAAAGCTGGGGATCATATTCATATTACACATGTTCTTTCACTTACCACTTACTAAATCATGGCTAATATTGACTTTAATGCATCTGATCTTATCATTCACTATATTGAACATCTAACCTGTATTAGAGATCCTGACCACAAAAGAAGGCCTAACCTAGTCTTAGGACATCTCATTGCCTTTATCCTAGAGTCAAAATATAACCTTCAATTTTTAACTCCACCTGATCACCACCCTATATTCTATTCTAATAGCTCCTTCCACACCCTTCACAGTACTCTTCATCACAATGTGTGCGAGGATCTTGTGGAAGAGGAGGAAGAACCTATTCCGTCACCTGTCCCTATCCGTCAATAGCCTCAGATTAATCAATTGGTTCAGTAGTTTCATCAGTGGGAGGCTCATTTTGACTCCTACGTAGTCGAGTAGAAGCAGTAGTATGACCAAGACTTAGCTTGCTTTAACGCCTACGTAGCACAGCAGCATCAATAACAGCATAACTTGGATATGACCTGGTTTGGAGATCAATTCACCTCTCTTCACCGCTACTTTCATCCACCACCTCCTCCTCCTCCTGATCAAGATCCCTATGGGTTCTAGTTTATTTAGTTTCTATTGTCAGTTCTCTTTTGTGATGTACTTACCTTGTCTTGTTTAGGTTTTTCTTTTTCCTCATTTTTGTGATGTCAAAAGTGAGAGTAGTGTGTTGTTTGCATCCTATATTTTAGTGAAATTTACTTTATTCTATTTTTACTTTTGTCTCATATTTTCTTAAGAAAAAAAAAGAAAACAAAAAATTTCAAAAGAAAAAACTTTCCTTACTTTCAAGATTTCACATTTTGCAAGGGAGTTTCAGAAAATGCCAAAAGCATTCAATATTTTAAAAAATAATGTTTGTCAACATCCAAAAGGGGATATTGTTATAAATCTAGACCCAAGCAATTTGATTTTAATGATAACAACTATTATTGTCCTCTTATCACTGTTATTCTTGCATATCTATTTTGTTAACCTACTCATTAATATTTCAAATCCACAAGTCTACTAGGAATGTCAAATCAGCTTAAGATTGGGTAGACTACGGTTGAGTCTGTCTGTAATTTTAATTTTAAGCACTTTTTTCTTTCTTGAGTCAAGTCATGTATCTGGTGGATACTAAGTTGAGTAACATTGTACACACATACTCAAGGGAGTGAGTTAGTGAGTAAGTATAATTTCTAGATTTTAAACTCATCAAATAGTATGATTTATATCATACTAGACGATCAGTTAAAATAAAAACCCCTAATTAAGGCACCTCTACTAATTAAGAGTGATTAAACTAATCATACTATATGATCCATATCATACAAGATGTTCAGTTAAGATTATGAAAAATAATGGCAATCATAATTTAGGCAATATTTTAATGTTTAAATTTTATTCTAATCATACAGGACGATGTTAATCATCCTGGATGATTTATAACAATCATGCCTAAATTGATCCTGTGATTAAGTGATTAATTATGATAAAATTGCTCGATCAGATCGTACAGGATGATCGGTGACGATCGTACTGGATAACCTGAGAGATATATGGGATGATACTTGATCATCCCGCATCATCCTAGATGAATAATCTTGATTTTCTTCTAATCATATGGGGACATCATACTGGATGACCCGAGGGATGTATGGGATGATATTTAAATCATTGCCCATCATTATATTTCATACTAGATGATCAATATAGTATCTTGAACTAATCATACAGTACGATTGTACAATCGTATGAGAAGATTAGTACAAATACTTGACCTAATCGTATAGGACAATGTGGATTGTACTAATTGAAAGGGCTATTTTGTACTAATTATACAAGATGATCTAGCGATCGTATGTGACGATCTTTGACGATAAATTAAAAATAGGACTTTTTTTAGGCTCTCTATCTTATGAGAGATCTTTTACTATTGATTTAGCATGAGAGAGAGCTTAGAGGAGAAAGAGAGAGAGAGAGAGAGAGAGCTTTGGGAGACAAGAAAGGGAGAGATCATTGTGAGGGGGAGTTGTGAGGGATTCATAAATGTTATTCCAACCAAGGTTTCCATTATCTTCTTTAAGTTGCTTTCTTGATTCCTTGGTGGCTCTAGGGAGACACTCTTCAGCATTAGATCCAGGTTCTTTACCTACTCCAGGAGGGAGTAAAAGGATTCAGGTTTTGTGCCTACTCCAGGAGGGAGTAAAAGAATTCAGGTTCTCTACCTTTACGAGGAGGGTGAACAAGATTTAGGGTACTCTGCCTCACCAGGTCAGTGGAAGAGATTTTTGTAAGGGCTTCTCTGCCTAGCTGTGGAGGATAAAGGAGAGACACTAAGAGGTTTAGTGCAATACTCGAAGGAGGCCTCCAGGGAGTGGACACAGGTTAGATTTAACTAAACCACTATAAATTCCTTTGTGTTCGCACTTTTACTTTTTGGCATTTTAATTTCTGTATTTTTTTTATTTACTGTGTGGTTGAAAAAAACTATAATTTTGTTATTATAAAATTGATTTGCTTCCGCATCAAAGATTTTTCTTTTTATTAAAGAATTTTTAAATTATCAATTCACCCCCCTCTTGGTTAGCCTCGGGCTAGTTCTTAGATATTTAACAACCTTCACGAAGTTTCAGTTGGTTTAGAAGTTTGACCAGTGGGAGGCTCATTATGACACCTATGTAGCAGAGCAGTAACATCATCATGATAATGATATAGCTCGCTTTGATAACTACATAGCATAGCAAAAACAACAGCACAACAATAACATGACTTAGCTTGGAGAGCAGTTTGCCTCCATTCACTAATTCTTCCAACTACCACCACCACCACCACCACTTGATCAGGACTCTTCATACTTTTTAGTCTGCTCTATATTTTTTAGTCCTTATATTTGTATTATTTTTATGTCTATCCTTTATAATGTTTGTTTTTTATTTTGGCATCTTTTGTTTTCGTTATATCCTCCTAATGATGTCAAAAGGGGAGAAGTTTATAATCGATAGATTATACTCTGTGTTGGAATGATTAATTTATTATTTCTTTTTTCATTTCTTATAGCTTGTGTGTTCTTCCTTTATGCATAATTTAAAATAATAATAAAAAAATACTCCCTATTTTTAAAAGATTCACCTAGTATGGGGGAGTTTAGAAAATAGCAAAATTATATTTGAGTTATTTACCAAAAATTTTTTTCATCATCAAAAAGGAGGAGATTATTGTAAATCTGGACCCAAGTCCAGTGATTTTGATGATAATAAATATTATTGGATTTTTTATTATGCTATCTCCTACTAACTACTATTATTGTATATTTACTTTTTCCTATGCACTAATATTTTAGGTCCACCGTACACTTGCAAGTTTGATCAGCCCAAGATTGGGTAGACTAGGGTTAAGTATGTCATGAAATATCTGTATTTTTAATTCTTATGTATTTTTATTTTTCTTGAGTCAAATCATGTATTTGGTGGATACTAAGCTTGGTGACCATGCACACACAAACTCAAGGGAGTGAGTTAGAGATAATATCAAAAGATGATTTTTTTGAACTAATCGTACTATACGATCCATATCATATTGTACGAAAAGCTAATCAAAAAATCATTAAAATAACTAATTATGATAATTAATGCAAATTAAACTAATCATATTATATGATGAAGATCGTACAAGATGATCAATTAAAATCAAGATCCCAACCTCCAATCACAATTTAGGTAATATTTTGATATTCAAATTTTGTACTAATCTTATTGTACGATAGGTATCGTATTGTATGATATAATTAAATCTTGCCTAAATTAATTTAATAATTAGGAAATGATTTTAGATTAATTGATCCATCCAGATCATACAGAATGATTTGACTAATCATACTGTACGACTCAATTCCTACATGGGATGATAATTTATCATCGTAAATCATACAAGATGATAATCCAAGTCATTTGAATTAATCATACTGGATGATGATCTAAATCATCCTGGATGATCAACTTAATTCTTTGAACTGATTATACAACATCTAGCTCTTCGCACAGTACTAACAGGAGAACATTAAACAAATCATACTGGATGATCTATAATCATACTATACAGTCAGAGTCGCAAGAATTGAAATTAAGGCTTTTGGTAAGGCCTTATATTTAATCTCTCTCAAGTGACATGTCTTAAGTCTTTGGCTGTTGAGTGTTCTTGAGAAAGAGCTTTGAGAAGTAAAAGTGCGAACAGGTTGTTAGACCTATTGCTCAATGTCCCTAGGCTAACCAAGAGGGGGGGTGAATTGGTTCTTTTAAAAATTACTCTTGATATTTTAGAAAATTTTAAAAGCTAATCGTACAGTACAATATAACTTCGTACAGTACGAACAGAGATAATTTTTGCTCTTTCGTTCAACACAGAAATTCAACCACAAAGATAATAAACTGCGGAAAATAGAAATGCAGAAAATAAATAGTGGACAGAAAACACCAGAAATTATAGTGGTTCGGACAAACACGACCTACATCCAGTCCCTAGAGACTCCTTCTCTAGGTATTGCACTAAACTCAAGTAACTCTCCTTTTTCCCCCACAGCAAGGCGGAGAAGCCTTTACAAAACTCTCTTCCACCAACCCCGGTGCGGTAGAGAATCGTCATCCTTTTCACCCTCCAAGTGCGGCAGAGAACCGTCGTCCTTTTCACTCTTCAAGTGCGGCAGAGAATCGGAATCCTCTCGAATAATCCTCTTGCAAAAGTCTCTAAAGAAACTAGGAAGATGCTTGAAGAACAAGTAAAAGAAATCCTCTCGATGGGATAACCTTGTGAATCTCCTCACAATTTTCTCTTGAAAGATCTCTCAAAACTCACTCCCAAACACTCTCCCAATCACTCTCCTCTCACTCCCCAAAAGAATTTTCACAGAAGAAATTTTCCTTCAAATAGTTTTGAGTCATTTTTATACTTGGGACAGAAAAAATTGTCCAAAAACTGAATTTTCAAGTTAAGTCTATGTCGATCATCCCGTACGATCTCAGATCATACCGTACGAATAGTTCAAAATATCATTCAGTTCGTGTTTTAGGAAAGCTTGGACGAATCAAACAGTGAGCTTCGTATGAATAGTCGTCCGGTACAAAAGCTTGGACGAACCGAACAGAGAGCTTTCGTACGAACATTCATCCCGTATGAAAGCTTGGATGAACTGATCCGTGAGCTTCGTATGAACAGTCGTCCCGTACGAAAGCTTGGACGAACCGAACAGAGAGCTTTCGTACGAACATTCGACCCGTATGAAAGCTTGGATGAACCGATCCGTGAGCTTCATCTGAGCTGTTTGTCTCGTACGAACCCTTGGATGAACCCTATTTTAAGCAGTTCGTACAGTAAAAACTCATGTACGAATGGTATTCATACTGTACGAACATGACTTAGAAAATTTTTCTTGGTATGCGGGTTCTTTTTGGAGGACATGTTCTACAGATCGTCCCGTACGGTATCAAATCATACTGTACGATCCGTTTAAAAAATTAAACTTTTACTCCCCTGTTGTGTGTGTGTGCACAGTTATCCAACTTACAATCACACTCTCTCAGAATCAAGAAAAAGAAAAATTTACAATTTTTATTTACAGTGAACAGGTGAACTTGAAGTTTTCAACAATCTAGAGTGTGAATTTCCTGAAAGATACTTTAGTACACACCACAAAAACTCAAATATATGTTAGAAGATGAATTAGACAAATAATAAGCTTTTGTAATCATCAAAAATCTAAATAATATGAACTTGGATTAGAATTCACATGAACAAACTAATTCACCCAAATCATAACAATCTCTCATTTTTAGATGATGGCAAAACAACTATTGTTTGAAATGAAATACAAAAAATTACATAAAATTAGATCTTCTAACATCCACTAAATGTACTCCCTTAAATAAAAGAACTACACTCCCCCTAAATAAAAGATCCCTAAAGTGACTCATCCTATCCCTAAGCTCCCCCTTAAAGACTAATCAAGATATATGAGGATAGAGCATTTTACATGGAATACATAAGGGAAGGGAAGGAAAGAGTGAAAAGAGTGTAGAAATGATAACACAAACACATGCAAAACAAAATAGCACAAACAGACAGACAAATAGTCAAACAAACAAATAGCACAAACACATGTACATAACATACAGAATAACACATATAAAATACCACATAATATACATAAGTCAAACAATAAAACTATACATAACATAAGTCAAACAATAAAACTCTCCCCCTTTTGCTAACAGCAAAAAGGTCACTTAAAAAATAGTTGAGAAAAGAAATAATGTTAAATGAAGTTTAACTACAATATTCAATTGAGATGCAAAAAATAAATACTCAAAAATGTTAGATTGCATAGAATGTTAAGGAGAAGAGAAGTTGATCTAAAGTAGTAATGTATTAGACATATTAGAAGTCTCAATTTTATACAGAAAATGAGATAACATTATCAAAATTCTAAGTCTACAGAGACAATTATTGATTAGTGAAAATAGAGAAAAAATGTAAAAGGAAAGAAAAGTTGGCGACTTTGCGCATCTTTTCAAAATGTAGGCTAATTTTTTGCCTTATTAAAATTTAGCGACATTGTGCATCTTTTATTAGATGACACACTTTGTGTGACTTTTCACATTTGGCGACATTGCGCATCTTTTCTTGTGTGGCATATTTTGTGCATCTTTTCAAGCTTTGCTTTAAATGTAAGATTCTTTCCAAGAACATTATCTCTTAGCCACAAATACAATAATAAACACAAAGATTTAGACAGTGAGAATAATGTCAAAACATCAAAAAGACATAAACTTAGACTAAATAATACATGTCTAAATAAGATTAAGTAAGATCTTCTAATCCACACAAAAATATAATGAAATCTAAAAAATTTGAAAGCTTAAATTTATGCATAGTTTTTTTTATTGTAATATGAACTCAATTAACATTCTAGATTGTTAATTAACTATAGTCAAGTGATTTTTTTTAAAAAAAAATTTCAAAAATCCAATCACTAACACAAAAAGGATAAGCACAGAAACACTAGAACATTTCATTACTAATCATTTGAAAAACATACAATATAGCAAGTTTTACATTGAGGCACAATCTCATAAAAAAAACTTGCTTTCATTCCCAAACATAAACTTGACAACACATAAAAACATCATAAAGAGAACCACAAACACATTCAAACTGAACCATTACAAATCAAGCTAGAACTGAGAAGGGCCCTTATCTGGAGGAGGTGGTGGAGCACCAAACAACGTAAAGTAGCTGTTCAGAGTAGCAATATTTGTGTTTACAGCATCAAATTGATCATCCTGCCTCTTTAAATGAGCCTCCATGTCATCAAACCTTTGGTCCATTCTATCAAAACGTTGGACCATATTTTGATAGAAATCATGTGAAGGTTCAGATGCAGTTGAGGGTGCACCTGAAGGAGCAGAAGTTGAAGGAGGCTCATCATCTGAGCTGTCTGATGTACCCTCTTTCCCGAAAAATGCTCTAAAGGAAGCGTCAGTGAAGTACAGTGGAAGTTCAAAAGGACCAGAAGGATGAACTAGGTTGTACTTCCTCTCTAGAATGTAACACACAACATGTCCTAAAGCAATATTTTTCTTCCTCTTTACACTAGCCAAACCAATATCTGAAAGATAATAGATGTAGTCTAAGATCAACTGTGCTTCATTAATGGGTTGACCAGTCATAATTAGAAAAGTGGTTGAGGAAAGAACTGGAGTCATATTAACCCTATCTCCTGCTTTAAGAATAATTGATGTCCTAAGTACATGTTGTATTATCCTTGCATTTTGATTCAATGTATCTACCCGGGAGACATGTGTGGGTGTGCTTACACCTCTAAGAACTCGATTAATTTCTGACCAACCGATTTCAGGTCTAGTGGAGAAGGTATGAGCTCTAGTCCCTTGAGTTCTAAGATGAATATATTCCCCTAGGTCCTCCTTTGTTATCACTACTTTTTGCTTGAGTACAAATGACAAAATGACTGAGTGATCCTGGTTAAAGGTCATGTTGGCCAGGAACACATGAAATAGATCCTTATTGAAAGCATAAATCAAGGTCAAGAGAAAAGAAAAGTGGGTTGAGTCAAAGAGGGGCATAACTGCAAAATGTATATTTTCCTGCAGTAGAATGCGGGAAGGAGTAACCTCAGATGCTACATACCTAAGGTATGCTTCCTCATTCTCTTCACTAAGAAAGTTATCATCCCAGTTCCTTCTAGACGTTGGAGCCCTAGCAACCCGTGCCCTTTTTCCACTGCCAGACATTTTCTCTCAAGGCTCTAAAGGTTCTAGATAGAAAGTGAAATGAAAGAAAATGACCCTCCTATATATAGAAAAAATCTTCTATCGTACTGTACGAATCAAGTTCGTACAAGATGAACCTTGATTCATCCGGGATGAATGAAAGTTCATCTGAGACGAACGAAAGCAGTCAAAATGAAATGATTTTTTGTAAACTATTCGTCCCGAGGCGTCCTTTCGTACAGGCTTTTTGACTTCCTGATCGTATAGACGATGACATGTTCATCCGGGATGATCAGAAAATTTAAGTTCGTTCAAGCGACGGTTAAGTTCGTCCCTCACGTGAAATGACATGTGAATCGTACAGACGAATGACGTATTCGTACGTACGATCACCAATAATAACTGCTCCTGACCGTGTTTCCTCTCCATTCGTACAGACGAAGTGTGGGTATGATGATGTAATCGTACAGTACGATGACATATCGTACAGTACGAATAGACACTATAAACTCCAATCACTTCAAAACTTGCATGCCTTTCAAGATTCAAACAAGGAACAAAAACACAATTCAACATTCAAAAAATGAACAAAAACACAATTCAACATTCAAACAAGGAACAAAAACACAACAATAAAATTTTGATTTTTCACTCCCCTTCTTTTTTATTTTAAAAAAAATCAACGAACAAACTAACAAACACAAACAAATAAAAATACATTTACAGAAATTTCAATCAAGCATTTAGATCTATCACACCTAGCCTTGTCCTCAACATGCTAAATGTGTCAAAGGCTAAGGGTTTTGTGAAAATATCTGCAAGCTGATCTTTAGTAGTGACATGATGTAGTTCAATTTCTCTTTTCGTTACATGATCTCTTATAAAATGATGCCTTATGTCAATATGCTTGGTTCTAGAATGTTGAATAGGATTCTTTGAAATATAAATGGCACTAGTGTTGTCACAAAATATTGGAATGGTGCCAACTACAAATCCTGAGTCACTCAATTATTGTTTCAACCAAAGCACTTGTGCTACATAACTCCCTAAGGCAATGTATTCTGCTTCAGCTGTAGAAAGTGCTACTAAATTTTGTTTTCTACTGGACCAAGATACTAATGAATTTCTAATGAATTGACATGTTCCAGAAGTACTTTTCCTATCCACCCTACAGCCTGCAAAATCTGAATCTGAGTATCCAATAATATCAAAAGAAGAACTGTTCTTAGGATACCAAATTCCTAAATTTTGAGTTCCCAAAAGATATCTTAAGATCCTTTTTACTGCTGTCAAATGTGATTGTTTTGGATCAGCTTGAAATCTAGCACATAAGTAAACACTAAACATAATGTCAGGTCTGCTAGCAGTCAAATAAAGCAAAGATCCAATTATTCCTCTAAACTTCTTTTGATCAACAGATTTTTCCTTAGGATCCTTATCTAATAGAACTGAGGAACTCATGGGTGTAGTGACTGGTTTAGCATTATCCATTTCATACTTTTTGAGGATTTCCTTAACATATTTAGATTGACAAAGAAAAGTTCCTTCCTCATTTTGCTTTATGCTAAAGCCAAGAAAATAAGTCAAATCACCCATTAAACTCATCTCAAATTCACTACTCATTATTTTTGAAAATTCATCACATAGAGCTTAATCCGTTGATCCAAAGATGATATCATCCATATATATTTGTACAATGAGTATCTCATTTTCAAGTCTTTTCATAAACAGAGTGGTATCCGCACTTCCTTTAACAAATGATCGGTTTAATAAGAAAGTGCTTAACCTCTCATACCATGCTCTAGGTGCCTGTTTTAGTCCATATAATACTTTTTTCAATTTGAAAATATGATTAGGGTATTTAGAATTTTCAAAGCCTGGAGGTTGCTCAACATACACATCATCTTCTATCACCCCATTTAGAAAGGCACTCTTAACATCCATTTGGTACAATTTAAAATCTTTAAAATAGGCAAAAGCTAACAAAACTCTTACTGCTTTAAGTCTTGCTACAGGGGCAAATGTCTCCTTAAAATTAATTCCTTCAATTTGATTATACCCCTTAGCTACTAATCTAGCCTTGTTTCTCACAATTATTCCTGAATCATTCATCTTATTTTTGAACACCCACTTAGTCCCAACTATACTTTGATCTTTTAGCCTTTCCATTAATTCCCAAACATCATTTCTCTTGAATTGATTTAACTCCTCTTGCATGACCAAAATCCAAAATTCATCCAAAAGTGCTTGTTCTATGTTCGTGGGTTCTATCATTGAAATAAATGCTGAATGATTCACTTCTTTCCTCAAACTATGCCTAGTCCTAACTCCTTCACTTGGTTCACCTAAAATCAATTCTTTTGGATGACTCCTTACAAATTTCCATTCTCTAGGCAATTGGTTTTCCTCTTCTTTTTCAACCCTTTCTTCAACTTTTTGATTTTCAAGTTTTTGGGTTATCACCTCAACCTCATCTTCATCCAACTTAGACCATTTACTATCATAGGATTCATCAAAAACAACATGTGTGGTCTTTTCAACTACCAATGTTCTCTTATTAAAAATTCTATAGGATTTTCCAACACTTGAATATCCTAGAAAGATTCCTTCATCTGATTTCGGATCAAATTTTCCTAGAAGCGTTTTATCATTATTATGTATGAACACTTTACATCCAAAAACATGTAGATGCGAGAGGTTGGGACTTCTACCTTTAAGAAGTTTATAGGGTGTCTTATTCAATTTAGACCTTATGTACACCCTATTCAATACATAACATGCTGTACTAACTGCTTCAGCCCAAAAATATTTAGGAAGTGAATATTCTGCCAACATGGCCCTAGCAGTTTCAACTAATGTCCTGTTCTTTCTTTCTACAACTCCATTCTGTTGAGGTGTCCTAGGTGCTGAGAAGTTGTGTTCAATTCCAAGAGATTTATAAAAATCATTAAACATTTCATTTTCAAATTCTCCCCCATGATCACTTTGGATACTAACTATTTCAAAACCAAGTTTTCTCTGAATCCAAGTGGCAAAATCTCTGAACTCATCAAATGATTCACTCGTATGATTCAAAAATCTAATCCAGGTGAATCTAGTATAGTCATCCACAATAACATACCCAAATCCTTTTCCTCCTAAACTTAAGGTACTAACAGGTCCAAATAAATCCATGTGAAGAATTTCTAAGGGCTTACTAGTCCTAATTTCCTTGATAGAATTGAATGAGGATCTCACTTATTTTCCTAGTTGACATGCATCACACAAGTGATCTTTAGTAAAATTCATATTGGGTACTCCTCTAACTAGTTGCTTTTGAGTGATTTTCCTAAGATTTTTCATGCTAGCATGACAAAGCCTTCTATGTCACAACCATGATTCATCAGATACAGTTTTCAAACACAAGGCAGTAGATGGTTTAACAGAATTAAAATCTAGCATGTAGACATTATTCACCCTATCACCATTCAAAACAATAGTTCTATTTAGACTAATAACATAACTTGTAGGTAAAAACTTTATATGATAGCCCTTGTCACAAAATTGACTAATACTCAACAGATTGTGTTTCAAGCCTTCAACCAACAGTACATTCTCAATAACAAAATTTTCTGAATTTCCAATTATACCTGTACATACCACTCTCTTGGTGGTATTATCTCCAAGCATCACCTTGCCTCCATTCCTGGCTTCCAGCGATATAAATTGATTTGTATCTCCAGTCATATGCTTTGAGCATCCGCTGTCCAGGTACCAAACACTCTCACGAGATCTTCTATGAGAGCGTTCCTACAAAATGATCAAATGTTAGTCTTGGGAACCCAAACAAGTTTGGGTTCACCTCTTGGCAACTTTAAACCAGATGCATGTGTGATATGCTGTAGTTTATGTACCTTAGGTCTCCATACTAAATGTGATCTATACTTCAAAGTACATGTATGGGAAATATGTCCTAAACTACCACAAGAAAAATACTTTATCCCTGGAAAGGGATTCACTAATCTATTCTTCCTAAAAATTTTCTTTTTAGATCTTGAGTCAATGTTCTTGTGGTAAGATTCATGAAACTCTTCAAGTTTAGGTGGTATTTTATTTTCCTTAAGTACTTTAATCTGAACTTCAAGATAAGTATTGGCACTTTCTAAAATCAAATTATCAATTTTTAACTCATGCTCTCTTGAATCTGATTCATCCATAAAAGTCTTAAAATCTTTTTCAAGTTCAGCATTTGATGATTTTAAAAGATTATGTTATTTGTATAAATCATCATACTCATCCAACAAAGTCATCTGGTTGCTGTCAATTAATGCATGATTTTTTCTAAGGATCTCATAATCTTTCTACAGCTTTATATAATCCAAATTTAACTTAGCATACAGTTTCTTAAGTTTCCTATATACAGAGTGTATGCATTCAGAAACTTCAAATAATTCTTCATAGTTTAAATCACATACCTCATCCACATCTGAATGATCGAGATTATCAGCCATTAAGCACAAATTCGTAACTTCCTCTTCTGGTGATGTTTCTGACGAATCAGAAGTTGAGTCCGCCCAGAAGGCTCGTTGTACTCTCTTTTTACCCCTTTTATCTTTTGGTTTCTCCTCGGTCTTCTCCTTACTAGGATTTCCTTTGAGATCGGGGCAATCTGTCTTGATGTGTCCTGGCTTCCTGCACTCATAGCAAATGACTTCATTTGAAGCCTTAACATTCTTTTGAAACTTACCTTTGTTCCAAAACTGGCGTCTTCTCTGCTTTCTGTTTAGGAAACTTCTAAATTGCCTCGTCATCAGGGCAATATCCTCTTCATCCTCAGGTAGTGACTGATCACTTTCAGAGTCATCCACCTTTAAAGCAATGTTCTTCTACTTTCACTTCTCACCTGCATTAATCTGTCTTTGAGTCACCGATTGCTCGTAAGCAATTAGTGATCCTAGAAGATTGTCAATGGAATAAGCATTCAAATCTTTAGATTCAGTTATTACAGTTATCTTTGCATCATATGCAGGAGGTAAACAACGTAATATCTTGTTAACTTTCTCTGCATTCGTCAACTCCCTACCTAAAGCATGTAATGAAGTGGCTATATGTGTAAAACGAGTGTACATGTCAGTAATTGATTCATTCTGTTTCATGCGAAAACGTTTATAGTCATGCAAGAGAATGTTCAATCTAGTTTGTTTCACTTCATTAGTACCTTCATATGTGATGCAAAGTCTATCCCAAATTTCTTTTCCTGATTTACAGGCAGACACACGCATGTAATCTTCTGACTTTAAAGCATAAAAGAAACTATTCAAACACTTAGCATTCAGTTGTGCTAATTCACGTTCTTCTACAGTCCAGTTTGTAAAAGGTGTTTGAACTCTTATTCCTTCTACAATCCTAGTAGGTTCAGTATAACCATCCTGAACTAACATCCACATATGATAGTCAAGTGATTGCAGAAAAGTAGACATGCGAGTTTTTCAAAAATCAAAAGGAATATTATCAAATAACGGTGGTCTAGGGATCGAGTATCCTTCCATAGTATTTCTATTTCCAAAATTAGCCATGATCAAAATTTCAAAAAGTATTTAAATAGTTATTTTTAAAATTAGCTCTGATACCACTTGAAAGTGCGAACAGGTTGTTAGACCTATTGCTCAATGTCCCTAGGCTAACTAAGAGGGGGGGTGAATTGGTTCTTTTAAAAATTACTCTTGATATTTTGGAAAATTTTAAAAGCTAATCGTACAGTACGATATAACTTCGTACAGTACGAACAGAGATAATTTTTGCTCTTTCGTTCAACACAGAAATTCAACCACAAAGATAATAAACTACGAAAAATAGAAATGCAGAAAATAAATAGTGGACAGAAAACACCAGAATTTATAGTGGTTCGGTCAAACATGACCTACATCCACTCCCTAGAGACTCCTTCTCTAGGTATTGCACTAAACTCAAGTGACTCTCCTTTTTCCCCCACAGTAAGGCAGAGAAGCCTTTACAAAACTCTCTTCCACCAACCCCGGTGCGGCAGAGAACCGGCATCCTTTTCACCCGCCAAGTGCAGCCGAGAACCATCATCCTTTTCACTCTTCAAGTATGGCAAAGAACTGGAATCCTCTCGAACAATCCTCTTGCAAAAGTCTCCAAAGAAACTAGGAAGATGCTTGAAGAACAAGTAAAAGAAATCTTCTGGATTGGATAACCTTGTAAATCTCCTCACAAATTTCTCTTGAAAGATCTCTAAAAACTCACTCCCAAACACTCTCCCAATCACTCTCCTCTCACTCCCCAAAAGAATTTTTGCAGAAGGATTTTTCCTTCAAACGATTTTGAGTCATTTTTATACTTGGGACAGAAAAAACCGTCCAAAAATTGAATTTTCAAGTTAAGTCCGTGACGATCGTCCCGTACGATCTCAGATCGTACCGTACGAATAGTTTAAAATATCATTCAGTTCGTGTTGTACGAAAGCTTGGACAAATCGAACAGTGAGCTTCATACGAACAGTCGTCCCGTACGAAAGCTTGGACGAACCGAACAGAGAGCTTTCATACGAACATTCGTCCCGTACGAAAGCTTGGACGAATCAATCCGTGAGCTTCGTATGAACAGTCGTCCCATACGAAAGCTTGGATGAACCGAACAGAGAGCTTTCGTACGAACATTCGTCCTATACGAAAGCTTGGACGAACCGATCCGTAAGCTTCTTCCGAGCTATTCGTCTCGTACGAACCCTTAGATGAACCCTATTTTAAGCAGTTCGTACAGTAAAAACTCATGTACCAATGGTATTCGTACTGTACGAATATGACTTAGAAAATTTTTCTTGGTATGCGGGTTCTTTTTGGAGGACATGTTCTACAGATCGTCCCGTACTGTATGATCAATTTAAAAAAATTAAACTTTTACTCCCCTGTTGTGTGTGTGTGCACAGTTATCCAACTTACAATCACACTCTCTCAGACTCAAGAAAAAGAAAAATTTACAGTCTTTATTTACAGTGAATAGGTGAACTTGAAGTCTTCAACAATTTAGAGTGTGAATTTCCTGAAAGATTCTTTAGTACACACCACAAAAAACTCAAATATATATTAGAAGATGAATTAGACAAACAATAAGCTTTTGTAATCATCAAAAATCTAAATAATATGAACTTGGATTAGAATTCACATGAACAAACTAATTCACCCAAATCATAACAAGAAGAAGATCTAGCAAATCTTTGAGAAGAAGAGGGAGAGCTTGTGTGTGAGGGAGAAGGAGTGTGAGGGGTTCACACGGTTACTCTAAGCAAGAGTCTTACCATGTTCCTCTAATTGTCTGTTTAGGTTTTTTAGGTGGCTTTTGGGAGAAATTCTTCAACTCAAGGATGTGGTACTCTGCCATCACTAGGGGAGTGAGAAAAGAGTTCATTATTCTCTACCTTCTCCAAGAGAAAGAAAAGGAGTTTGAGGTTCTCTGGCTTTTTTAAAAGGGAGAAAAACTATTGAAGGTCTACTGCCATCACCAAGAGGGTGACAAAGCTTCTGGCTCTCCGCCATACTGGGTTTGGTGGAAATGATTTATGTAAGGGCTTCTCCACCTTGCTATGGGGTCAAAAGGAGAGACATTATAGTGATAGTGCAATACGCAGAGAAGAGGACTCCGGGGAGTGGACTTATGTCATTATTTGAGCGAACCACTATAAATCTCTAGTGTGTTTATTCTAATTTTTATTCTCACATTTTTATTTTTGCATTTTATTTCTATTATAACTGCTTGGTGAAAATCATACTCAATTCTTTGTTCTACTGATTAGAATATCATCATGGTTGCTTAAATGTTTTGGTAAATTCGTTCGCTTCAGTACTAAGTGATAATTGTTACTTATTTTTTAAGTATTGAAAAATCCAAAAATATTTTCTTTATTTTTAAATTAAGCAATTAGTTTTTAAATTCACCAATTCACTCCCCTCTTGGTGTGCCTAGAGATAAGTTCACTAAGGCTTAACATCCTTATCAAACTCTCATGTTGATCGTACGAACAACAGTCCAAATTTCATACACATGTATGGATTTGTTGAAAAACCCTAGGAATAGAAAATTGTTTCATTCTTTAAAAATACTCATCCAAATTGCATGAAATTTTAAACAAAGTTATTAGACATGAAGAGCATCAATTAGGATGTATTTTCTTAGGCTAAAACTAGCTTTACATAAAGCTATTTTAATCTGAATGTGTAGAGATGGGTTTTTAGTTATACCTTGATCTAATGGATCATTTTGAGATTTTAAGGATTGATTGAGCTTTGTTGAATATCCATGTATGTTTTCCTAGATGAAACCCATGATCGAAAAAGCCTAGATTATGAGCAATGAGGCCTGGATGGACTTGGTGGCTCCTCTCATCGGAATCTCATCGTCGGCAGCTATTGACCGGTGGATTTAGGTTGAGGAAGTGAAGAGGAAGTCTTAGGGAGTCTAAATGAAATGGGAAATTGCTTGAAGGAGCTCTGGGTTCTAGGATGGAGTTAAATGAATGGCTTGAGATCTTTTGGCCTATTTTTACTCTAAGGTTTAGAATGAGTGGCCCTAATGCATCAAAGGCTCTCATTAGGACCCCTACACGTGTCCCAAATAATTAGTGGGCAGTGGGAGAGGCTGGCGAAGCTCATTTTCCATTGGTGGCTTAGGCATGAGTGGGGGGGAGGGGGGACCACTCCTTCCTCTTTAGATTAAACTAAGGCCTAGACTTCGTTAAGGGAGCCTCATGAGATCTTTAGCTCTCATTTGGGAAACTCAAGCCAAGAGATTTGAGGAGAGTTTAAGGGTTTGAAGTGATTTAATCATCCTAGGTCATTTAAACTAATTATTTCTTGCAAATCTGGTTTTAAAGGTTATGATTTTGATGATAATAAATATTTCTGTCTCTAGTTGCCTGTTTAATCATTCAGGTACGTAAGATCAATTACAAGTTCAAGCCAGTACAAGATCAAGTCAGTCTTTTTTGAAATTTAGGTCCAATGTACTATTTTTATTTTTATTGAGTCAAATGCTATGTAACTGATCCCCTAGCTAAGTAACCTTGCACACATACACTCAGGGGGAGAGTTTTAGTGAATTAGAGTTTCTGTTCAATTTTTATTCTGATCATCTAGGATGATATTCACATCATCCTGGATGATCCAGTGAAAATAGAAACCCTAATTAGGAGATCATGTTAAGTCAGTTTGATTAAGCTGATCGTCCTGGACGATCACAATATCGTATAGGATGATAGGTTTAAATCAGAAATTCTCAGCCGCCAGATCAAATTAGGAAAGTTTTATTTTAAGAGATTTGATCCGATCATCCCGGATAATACGTGTATCATCTTAGAAGATCCATTACAATCATATCTAAATTAGTCTGGTGATTATGAAAAGTAATTAAGGTCTGATTGATTTGATTATATCATCCTGGATGATCACAGGATCGTACGGGATGACGTGTTAAAAATCCTGACCATCCAGTGCCTATCACCTGTACGTCCAGAGCTGTGTGCAGGACTATAATCCCATTTTTGAACTAATCGTACGGGATGATACCCACATCATCCCGGACGATTAAGTCATTTTGAGATCGTCCTACATGTTTCACCTGTACGTCCAGAGCGGTGCTCAGGATGATTTTTGGTGGATTTGAACTAATCGTACCGGATGATAGTGATATCATCCTAGATGATCAAGTCATTTTGTGATCGTCTAGCATCTTTAACCTGTACATCCTGAGTAGTTTTCAGGATGATTTTGTGGGTTTTTGAACTGATCATATAGGACAATTGCTAGATCGTCCTGGATGATCCTTGCCGACCAGTTGAGATTTAGGGCTATTTTTGAGCCCTTCTATTTAAGATCTTTTTCTTCGAACAAGAAAAATCTTTTGCCACTTTCCTTTCCATAGAAATCTTGAGAGAGAGAGAGAGAGCTTGGGAGAGAGAGAGAGGATCTTGTGAGGGGGAGTTTTTAAGGGACTCACAAAGGTTGCTCTAAGTAAGGATTAGAGTCATCTTCTCCGTTTGTCATCTCTCATCTTATCGGTGTTTTTTGTGGGTGGATCGTTCGCAAGAAGATCCGGGTTCTCTGCCCGCTTTAGGAGGAAGCGAAAGGAGTTCAGGTTCTCTTCCGGCTTCAGGAGGAAGTGAAAGGAGTCCGGGTTCTCTGCCTGCTTCAGAAAGAAGTGAAAGGAGTTTAGGTTCTCTGCCTCATCGGATTGGTGTAAAGGAGTTCTATACAGGCTTCTCTGCCTTACTGTGGGAGCAGAAGGAGAGTCACTTTTGTGTTAGTGCAATACCCAGAGGGGAGGCTCCGAGGAGTGGACGTAGGTCAAGTTGACCGAACCATTATAAAATCTGGTGTGCTCTTTCTGATTATTTTCTGTACTTTATTTTTTTGTTATTATCTACTTGGGTGAAATCTGTGGTTGATCTTTTTATTTCTGTCTTTACTTATTTTCACTACAAATTATCAAAAGGATCTTTCCTGTTGCTCACAGATTTTTAAAAATAACTAATTCATCCCCCCTCTTGGTTAGCCTCGGTACTAGTTCATCAGGGCTTAACATCCCTATCAAACTTTCAAGTGCTATCAGAGAGGGATTCAAAAATTAAGTTTAAAATTTTTTGAATTTGATCCATGGCTAACTTTGGAAATCGTAATACTGCTAAAGGTTATTCAATTACACGACCGCCATTATTTGATAACATACCTTTTGATTTTTGGAAAACTTGCATGTCCACTTTTCTTCAATCTATAGATTATCGCATGTGGATGCTTGTTAAAGATGGCTATGAACCACCTTTTAGAATGTTTAACAATGTTAAAATTGAACTGCCTTTCAATGAATGGACTTTTGATGATCGTGACTTAGCCCAACAGAATGCCAAATATTTAAACTATTTTTTCTGTGCCTTAAAATCTGAGGATTACATGCGTGTTTCTACTTGTACAACTAGTAAAGAACTTTGGGATAGATTGTGCATCACTTATGAAGGTACAACTAAAGTCAAACAGTCTAGGTTAAACATATTACTTCATGACTATAAACTTTTTTACATGAAACCTACTGAATCTATTTCTGAAATGTAGATGAGGTTCACTCAAATTGTCACTTCTTTGCATGCTTTAGGAAGAGAACTTACAAACTATAAAAAAGTGAACAATATTTTGAGATGTTTACCTTCTTCGTTTGATGCTAAGATAACTGTAATTACTGAATCGAAAAATTTGAACAATTATTCTATTGATAACTTAATTAGGTCACTCAATGCTTACGAGCAAGGGGTGAACCAAAGATAGCTTGATGCAGGTGAGAAGAAGAAGGAGAAAACTGTGGCGCTAAAGGCCAACAATACTGACACTGATTCTTTCAGGTCTAATAGCGATGATATTGCCTTAATCACTAGGCAATTCAAAAACTTTCTACGAAAGAAATATAAGAACTTTTAAAAGTGAAACAAGGGTAAGTCTAGTAAAAAATTTAAAGATTTATCTGATACTGTTTGTGTTGAATGCAGGAAGCCTGGACACATTAAGGCTGATTGTCCTACACTTAAAGCTTATCCAAGCAAAGAGAAGGGTGAGGAGAAGCCCAAGTTCGGGAAGGACAAGAAATAGATTCAAAAGGTATTCTAGGCAGATTCTACATCTAACTCTTCTGATACTAAAGCTAAGGAGGAGACTACAAATCTGTGTCTGATGGCAGATGATCATCCTGGTCAGTCTGATCAGGAAGAGGTATGTGAGCTTACTTATGATCAATTATTTGAAGTTTCTGAGAAAATTCATTCATCTTATATGAAACTTAAAAAATTGCATGCTAGCCTAAAATTAGATTTTTTAACCTTGCAAAAAGAGCATGATTCTGTAATTAAAGATCATTCTACACTTGATAGCAATCACATATCTTTACTTGATAAATTTAATGAGTTGAACAAAAAGTATTCTGATCTGATTACTGAGCATGATTCATTGAAAGCCTCGCATGTTGATTTAAAAAGAGCCTTTAAGGAATTAGACCACATGGCATATGATGTGGAGAGTAGTAAGGGAGCATTAAAGTTTGAAATTATAAGTCTTAAGAAGGAGAATGAATTTCTAAAAGTAAAAATTAGTGCTTTTGAGAAAAATGAAGTACCTCCTACTTTAGCATAATTTTATACACCTCCAGCTTTTGAAGAATCTGTTTCAAAATCAACAAAGCATGTTTCATACAAACCTAGGAAGAGGCACTATCACCCATGTAGATTAGTTAACCCTTTTCCTGGTGTTAGATATTTTTCTTGTGGCATGTTAAGACACATCTCCCACACCTGCACTGTTCACCATACTATATATTAGGTGTCGAGGCCCAAATTGCCTGTTTCACATCACAGCACACATTGCATTCTTCTTTTTATAAGAACGAACCCAAACATGTTTGGGTTCCTAAATCTGACATTTGATGATTTTGTAGGTGTGCTCTCACACAAGACCTCGTGAGAGCATGTGGTACCTGGACAGTGAATGTTCAAGACACATGACTAGAGATGCAAATCAGTTCATTTTGCTGGATGCCAGGGTTGGAGGCAAAGTTACACTTGGAGACAACACCACCAGGAGGATGGTAGGATCAGGTATAATTGGTGATTCAAAGAATTTCATGACTGATAATGTTTTACTTGTGATGGATTGAAACACAACCTGCTGAGCATTAATCAACTTTGTGACAAATGATACAACATTAAATTCCTACCCACTTGCTACATTTTAAGCTTAAATGGCAAAATTGTTTTGTAGGGATAAAGGATCAATAATGTCTACATGATGGATATAAGTTGCTTTAAAATTGATGTTTCAATTTGCTTAAAAACTGCTGCCGATGAGTCTTGGTTGTGTCACAGGAGATTATGTCAAGCCAATTTGAAAACCCTTTGGAGAGTCACCCAAAAGGACTTAGTTAGAAGTGTCTCTAAGCTTATGTTCACTAAGGACCACCTATGTGATGCCTGTCAATTAGGGAAGCAAGTCCAGTCCTCCTTTCACTCCATTAAGGACATTAACACCTCTAGACCTTTAGAACTACTTCACATGGATCTCTTTGGACCCATTAACACTGCCAGCTTAGGGGGAAAAGTCTATGATTTTGTGATTGTTGATGATTACTTGAGGTTCACTTGGATTAAATTTCTATGACATAAATTTGAGTCATTTAAGGAATTTAAGCCTTTCTCCACTTGGATTCAGAGGAAGTTAGGTTGTGAGATCTTGACTATTGATAGTGATCATGGTGGAGAGTTTGAAAATATGAAGTTTGGAACTTTCTGTGAGGAGCAAGGGATTAGTCATAATTTTTCAGCTCCTAGGACCCCTCTACAGAACGGGATAGCTGAAAGGAAGAACAGGACCTTAGTGGAAGCTGCTAGAGCCATGCTTGCTGAGTATTCACTTTCAAAATACTTTTAGGCTGAAGCGGTGAACACTGCCTGTTATGTGCTAAATAGGATGAATGTTAGATCCAATCTGAAAAAGACACCTTACGAGATTATTAAGAGTAGAACTCCAAACATGTCCCACCTCCATATCTTTGGCTGTAAGATATTTATTCTGAATAACGGGAAATCATTCTTAGGAAAGTTTGACCCCAAATCTGATGAAGGAGTGTTTTTAGGCTATTCTAGTATGGGGAAATACTTTAGGGTATTTAATAAGAGGATTTTGGTGGTGAAAGAGACAACTCATGTGGTGTTTGATGAATCTGATCCTAAGGAGACTAGAGTTAAGGAAGAAGAAGAGGTAGGAGAGATTACCCAAGGGGTTGAAATTACAAATCTAGAGGAAAGGGTAGAATCTCAAAATACTTTTCCTAGAGATTAAAGATATTCTTCGAATAATCCTAAAGAACTAATCTTAGGAGACCCTTCTGAAGGTGTTAGGACTAGGCATGGACTTAGGAAGGAAGTAAACCACTCTACCTTTATCTCAATGACTGAACCCACCAACATCAATCAAGCCCTTTCTGATGAATTTTGGATCTTATCTATACAAGACGAACTGAATATATTTGTAAGGAACGATATTTAAGAGTTAGTAGAAAGACCTAGGAATCAAAGTATAGTGGGAATCAAGTGGGTCTTTAAGAATAAGATAAATAATTCTGGTGTGGTGGTTAGAAATAAGGTAAGATTGGTGGCTAAGGGGTTCAATTAAATTGAAGGGATTGATTTTGAGGAGACATTTATCCCTGTAGCTAGATTGGAAGTCATTAGAGTGTTACTAGCATTTGCCTGTTATCAAGGATTTAAGTTATTTCAAATGGATGTCAAAAGTACCTTTTTAAATGGGGTAATAAAAGAGGATGTCTATGTAGAGCAACCCCCAGGTTTTGAGAGTTCCCAATATCTAAATCATGTTTACAAATTAAAAAAGGCCTTGTATGGATTGAAACAGGCACCCAGAGCTTGGTATGAGAGGCTTAGCATATTCCTGTTAGAAAGAGAGTTTGTTAAGGGAAGCGTAGACACCACTCTTTTTTTTGAGGAGATTAGGGGATGATTTACTCATTGTCTAGATCTATGTTGATGATATACTTTTTGGATCCTTTGATATAAATTTTTGTGATGATTTTTCTAAAACAATGAGTTAGGAATTTGAGATGAGTATAATGGGAGAATTATCCTACTTTTTGAGGTTCAGCATAAGGCAAATGAATGATGGAACCTTTCTCAATCAATCTAAATACACTAAGGACATTTTGAAGAAATATGAAATGGATAAAGCCAAGCCAATCAACACTCTCATGAGCTCCTTTGTTCAGTTAGATAAGGATTCAAGTGAAAAATTTATTAATTAGAAGAAGTATCGAGGAATAATTGGATCATTGCTTTACCTGACTACTAGCCGACCTGATATTATATTTAGTGTTTATCTTTATGCTAGGTTTCAAGCTGATCCTAAAGAGTCCCACTTGACTGCTGTTAAGAGAATTTTTAGATATCTTTTAGGGACCCCAAACCTAGGAATCTGGTATCCTAGGCACAGCACTTCTTTTTATATTATTGGATATTCTGATTTTGACTTTGTAGGGTGTAGGGTGGATAAAAAGAGCACTTCTGGAACTTGCCAATTCATAGGATAGTCTTTAGTCTCCTGGTCTAGTAGAAAATAAAACTCAGTTGCACTTTTCACTGCTGAAGCTGAGTACATTGCCTTTTGAAGTTGTGTGGCCCAAGTCCTTTGGTTGAAGCAACAAGTTTTGGATTTAGGATTACCTGTGGGCACTATTTCTATTATGTGTGATAATACTAGTACCATCTGTATTTCTAAGAATCCAATCCAACATTCTAAAATCAAACACATTGATATAAGGCATCACTTCATTAGGGACCATGTTATAAAATGGGACATTGAGCTATATCATGTAGCAACTGAAAATTAGCTGGCTGACATATTTATTAAACCACTGGCCTTTGACTCATTCAGCATTTTGAGGACCAGATTGAGTTTGATTGACATAAATGCATGATTCTCATGATTGATGATTTCTGAGTTTTTTTGTTTTCATTTTGTTTCTATTAGTCTTTAGATTTGATTATCTGTTTCTTATTTCATATTTATTCACTGTTGATTTTCTTTTTATTGATTGATGTTTTTCTGATTTGAGCATTTATTTTGATGACATTTCCTACTTATTTTTGATATACTATTTTATTCCTTTTAAAATAAAAAAAATAAAAAATATCATATCACTGCTCACTACTGTTGATAAACTGAATTTCTGACTGAAAGTTTTGCCTTATTTTTGGTTTAGAAGCTTGTAAGCAGTGATTGGTTCCACTGGATCTGTTAAAGGGAAGAAACATTGATGATTGTTTCTCTTCCTCTAAATCCTTTAGTAGTGTTATGTTTCTTTTGGATAAAAAATCTTCTTCAAAATTAAAAAGTTAGTTTTTGAAATAGAGATCTATTTTATCTTCCTACAGTAATCTACCTCATATAAATAGTGTTTTCAAAGTTTTGAGTCATTGGTATATTTTTTCTGAATCAAGTGATTGCACTTATTATATGATGTATGGTTTTTGTTTTGTTAATTACTCTTCCTTATTGTAGAGAGTGGGTTTTATCATCTCTTATGTCTGGAAGGTAATTTCATAGCTGAGATTCTTTAATGGTTTTGAAAGGGAGCAAGCTTACAAAAGATGCGCAAAGAGTGCCAAAATGATAAGAGGCACAAAATTAGCCCAAACTGAAAAGATGCGTAATGTCGCCAAATATTGAAAAGATACACAAAGTGTATCAAAAATCAAAAGATGCGCAAAGCGCCAAACAAATTGAAAAAGAGGCACAAAATGAGCCCATAAAGAAATAGGATTTCTTCCTTTTCAGATCTTTAAATGTCTTAGAAAAATCCATGCACCACTTAATATTTTCAAAAGCTTGAGATAAAAAATCATGATTTTTAATTCCTTACTTTGTAATACTATTATATCAGATATTTTTCTGGAACGAGGCTTGAAAGGATCTCATTTCGAATCTAATTTCTTTTCTTCTGAATTGGATTTTTGTTTGAAAGGAATCTGAACCTATAAGGTGTCCGAGGTGGGAGTTACGAAAGTTGATTTTCCAACTTTTCTGGATTTCAGCGTTGTCGATCTACTTTTTATGGGTTTTTGGATTAAAAATCAAGAGAAAAGTTTTGAATTACTGGAGCAGATTGATAAAAAAAATCATTATTTTTTTATATTTTTATGTTTCAGGTTTCTAGTTTTATTTACTCAGCTTTTATTTTTGTTTTGTTGAATGTGTTTTTGGGATCCTTGATCTTTCCTCTCCATCCTTCATCTTTTTCACTTTTTCTTCACATCGTCCTGGACGATCCCCACATTGTCCTGGACGATCGTCTTCGTTCTGGACGATCCATCCATCATCTTGGATGATCCATTCAAATCATCCCCACTCTGATCAAACGTCTGAGATGCACCAATTATTGGTGATCGCCCTGGACGATCCTTACATCATCCTGGACGATATGATTTAGTTTTCCTGATCTTGATCAAACGGCTGAGAATGCACCAATTATTGGTCATCATCCTGGATGATACACCTCATCATCCTAGACGATCCACGTGTCAGTAGTTGGACGATTCAAATTCGGCTAGTCCTATGTATTTATTTCATATCGTCCCGGATGATCCATCTCATCGTCCTGGATGATACTTTTCGTCAACGGTCGTCCAGCTAGACTCCTCAGGATGATTGCCTGTCTCTAATCTTCCAGGATGATCTCTGATCATCCTGGACAATCCGACCGCCTTTTTGACCAATCATTCTGGCCATCATAATTACTCATATCGTCCTGAGGGAGCTAATCGGTCTGCCTTCCAACATTATAGTGAAGTTGGAATCACTCAATCCAGGATAGTCAACCCCCGCACTCTTACATATCCAGTCCTGGATATGTTTTCCCATATCTCCTTGACTTTTATTCTCACCTTGGCCTTCCCCTCTAGTTCTGAACTCCTTAGGGTCTTTTTCATAAATCTTCGCATCACTGCTGACTACTCCGCCCTTCATTCATTCGTTAATCAGTGACCTATATAACTCACCGCCCAAGATTTTCATCATATCCTTCAACTCTCCATCACTGGTGATAAGATCCACACCCTCATTTCTGATCCAAATTTTGAATGGAGTTTCGTCAATCATTTCCTTCAAAACACCAATGTTAACTACCATGACAATGCTTGTTCTTCCCTCCTTAAGGATGCCCATAAAATTCAACATGTCCTTCGCTGCTCAATTATCCCTAAGGCTGGGGACCACATCCACATCACACCTTTACTTTCCATGACCACCTACTACATCATGGCCCACCGAGATTTTAATGCTACTGATCTTCTCTTTCGATAAATCAAACATCTTACTAGCATTAGGGATCCGGGCCACAGGTGACGCCCAAATCTAGCCCTAGGCCACCTCATTGCCTATACCCTTGAGATGAAATATAATCTGAAATATCCAATCCCTGCTAATGTCCCTCCTTCCTTCTTCACAAACAACTCCATCCATGTCCTCGACAGCACCCGATTGTATCCGGAGCCCACCACGAATGTTGAGGAGGAAGCGGAAGAAGATGTTCATGTTCCTGCTACACCTGATGCACCTGCCCCCCTTCGTATTACATCTCCCTTTGATCATCTGGTGCAGCGATTCGACCAATGGGAGGCCCAGTATGACTCTTATGTGGCTGCCCAGGAGCAGCAACATACTGAGGATCTACAACGCTTCAATGACTATACTGCTTAACAGCAACTACAGCACGACCAAGACATGGCTTGGTTTAGAGCACATTTTGCCGCCATTCACAGCTACTTTCAGCCACCACCTCCTCCTCCTTCTGATCAGGATCCACCTCCTTTTTAGTTTTTTTTGTTGTGATATTTTCTATTTGTCTTATTTTGTCTGTTCATCCTCCTTTTTGTGATGTCAAAAGGGGGAGTTAGTATTTTATTTTAAGTGACAAGTAGTTTCTTGTACTATTCTTGTGTTTGTAATTGTTACCCTTATTATGTTTTATATTAAGTGAAATTTAAAATGAAATGTTTTCTTTCGTATGTGCGTTAAGTACTCCTGTCTATTTGATTTGAAATTACTTAACAAATATTTGCCATCATCAAAAAGGGGGAGATTATTACAAATCTGGTTTTAAAGGTTATGATTTTGATAATAGTAAACATTTATGTCTCTGGTTGCCTGTTTAATCTTTCAGGTACATAGGATCAACTGTAAGTTCAAGCCAGTCCAAGATTGAGTCAGTTTATTTTAAAATTTAGGTCCAATATACTATTTTCATTTTTATTGAGTCAAATGCTATGTAACTGATCCCTTAGTTAAGTAACCTTGCACATACACACTCAGGGGGAGAGTTTTAGTGAATTAGAGTTTCTGTTCAATTTTTATTCTGATCATCCCGGACGATATTCACACCTTCCTGGACGATCCAGTGAAAACAAAAACCCTAATTAGGAGATCATGTTAAGTCGGTTTAATTAAGCTGATCGTCCCAGATGATTACAATATCGTACGGGATGATAGGTTAAAATCAGAAATTCTCAGCCGCCAGATCAAGTTAGGCAAGTTTTATTTTAAGAGATTTGATCTGATCATCCCGGATGATACGTGTATTATCCTGGATGATCCATTATAATCATGCCTAAATTATTATGGAGATTAAGAAAAGTAATTAAGGTCTGATTGATTTGATCATATTATCCTAGACAATCACAGGGTCGTACGGGACGATATGTTAAAAATCCTGACCGTCCAGAGCCTATCACCTGTACGTCCAGAGCTGTGTGCAGGACGATAATCCCATTTTTGAACTAATCATACGGGACGATACCGATATCATCTCGGACGATCAAGTCATTTTGAGATTATCGTGCATGTTTCACCTGTACGTCCAGAGCGGTGCTCAGGATGATTTTTGGTGGATTTAAACTAATCATACCGGACGATAGTGATATCATCCTGGACGATCAAGTCATTTTGTGATCGTCCAGCATATCTAACCTGTACGTTCAGAGTGGTTTTCAAGATAATTTTGTGTGTTTTTGAACTGATCGTACAGGACGATCGCTAGATCGTCCTAGATGATCCTGGCCGACCAGTTGAGATTAAGGGCTATTTTCGAGCCCTCCTATTTAAGATCTTTTTCTTCCAACAAGAAAAATCTTTTACCATTTTCCTTTCCAGAGAAACCTTGAGAGAGAGAGAGAAAGGATCTTATGAGGGGGGGTTTGTGAGGGATTCACAAAGGTTGCTCCAAGTAAGGATCAGAGTCATCTTCTCTGTTTCTTGTCTCTCATCTTGTTGATGTTTTCTGTGGGAGGATTATTCGCAAGAAGATCCAGGTTCTCTGCCCACTTCAGGAGGAAGCGAAAGGAGTTCAGGTTCTCTGCCTGCTTCAGGAGGAAGCGAAAGGAGTCCGAGTTTTCTACCTACTTCAGGAGGAAGCAAAAGGAGTTCAGGTTCTCTGCCTCATCGGGTTGGTGGAAAGGAGTTTTGTACAGGCTTCTCCACCTTTCTGTGGGAGCAGAAGGAGAGTCACTTTTGTGTCAGTGTAATACCCGGAGGGGAGGCTCCGAGGAGTGGACGTAGGTCAAGTTAATCAAACCACTATAAAATTTGGTGTGCTCTTTTTGATTATTTTTTGCACTTTATTTTTTTGTTATTATCTGCTTGGCTGAAATCTATAGTTAATCTTTTTATTTCTATGTTTACTTATTTTTGCTGCAAATTATCGAAAAGATCTTTCCTGTTGCTCAAGAATTTTTTAAAATAACCAATTCACCCCCCTCTTGGTTAGCCTCGAGACTAGTTCATCAGGGCTTAACATCCCTATTGAACTTTCATTATTGTCTGTTTGACCAGTCAAACTAGTCAAAGGCTGATGAGGTGGCAAGTAGGGAATGATCACTTGCTGGTTGAATGAATTCCAAGGCTTTAAAGTGATGCATTTGAAGTTTAAAGGAAGAGTTGACCATGCAATACCTCTTTCAAGTTTAAATTGACTAGTTTGACTAGTCAAACAATCAAGTTTGAATAACATGAAGTTCAGGGAGGTGTAATCTGCTGTTGAGGCCCATGCCAAGGGGTTTAAAAGAGTAGACTTGGCATTTGGGCAAATGAATGAGTGTATAGCTTAAGTTTGACCACTATAGTCAGTTTGACCAAGTCAATTATAAGGTAGTTTGACTAAAGATAGATTTAAAGATGTTCAAGGCATGTGATTGAGTGATCTTGAAGGTTTGGAGGTATTGATTTGATTATGTATGGCAATTTGAGCTAAATAGGTCAAATTTGACCAAACTTGGACTTAGTTGACCAAGTTAACTATTGACTGGGTCAAGGTTTCTAATCATGAGCAAATCACTAGGAGAGATGTTCACATGGGCTTGATGAAGGTCAAGGTTGATTTGGAGATCAAATGGAGTTGAGCAATGTAGGTGACCAATTGAGCTAGCTCAGGTAAAATTGAATCAACCACTAGCTCAAGTGGCCAAAGGTGCATGATTTGACATGTGTGGTTCCTAGTGAGGAGGTTTGAACATGATTAAGGTCAAATGGCTCGTGCATTATTCTGGACAGTACATTGAACCCAAGGGTCATGAGTTAAGGTTGATTTGGCTAACCATGGTTGACCTGGTCAACTAGATCAAACCAAGAGTTGGATTTGGGTCTAATATGTCCAAAATAATATTTTTGACCCAATGGAGGTGGTCCCATGCAATGGTGGGGTCATATAGACTAAATGTCAAATTGAGCCCTTAAGGGGCAATTTAGTCAAAGAAAGTTGACTTGGTCAACCATGCATGACCAAGGTTTGAATTTGGGTCCAATGCACTCCTAATGGTGTTTAGGATGCATTAGATGATATTTCAAGTTTTGATTTGACTGGGCTATGTTGAGGTTTAGAGAAAATTTCAATTTTCCCCTTAAAGGGCATTTTGGTTATTGGGCCCCTAGTCAACTATGGGTCAACTTGGGTCAGCCAAAGTGTAATTTTGTGCTCACCATGTCATAATAAGGGTTATGGATATGTTTAAGGGTTTTGGAGAAGGTCCTAAGGTCAAATTTCACAAGGTGGAAGGTCCAGTGATATAGGCTATAAATATTTGAGGGTTTTGCAGTCTTTAAATTTCAATTTAAGTTTCTAGAGTTAGAGGTGTCCGATTGGACTCAAATTTGGAGGGTTGACCCTAGGGATATGACTAATCAGTATGTAATTTATAGATCATGAATAGAGGATCATTTGACTGGTTTTGAAGTGATTGAAAAATTACTCAAAAAGGATTATAGGACATGGGCCTTAACCTTGGATTTTGGTCTTGAAATTTGGATTTAAATACAATTTTGGATTTGATTTATTGAGTTTGATTTATCCACCTCAATCAAAATAAAATGAATGATTTTTTATAATCATATATGATTGATGCTTGATTGAAGATTGATTGAAGTTTAGATTGAAATTTGATTGAGAGATGGATTGAAATTTGATTGAGCTTCTGATGATTGACAACCATCAGATCAATCGGTAGGAGTCTAGATGGATCCTGATGATTTCATACATAAATGAGATCAATAACCTCTCACAAGTTGAGACTCATGCAAGCTCGTCTTTATCCTGATAGAGGAAACTTCCTCAACTATCTCCACTATTTATCAGCTTAATGACACCCACCTTCTCATACATGAGTCTAGGGCAATGTCATCATCATCATCAAAGTCAACAACACCTCTAGTAGTGTTAGGCTCAATTATGATAGTCATTGCAATTTGCATGGTCACCATAGTTGAGCAGTTGCCTCGGTTGTTGTCCCATGGTCCACACTAATCTTCTTTGCAAGAGGGGTGACAACATGCATAAGAATTGCTTGTGTCGGCTCAGTAATGCCATCAATCTCTTTATTTGATAATAGTTTACTTGATGACACCTCAGTTACCCAAAACTCTACTTAGTCCAAATGAGTGGAAACTTTTTTAGATGCCCTAAAGTGAGCATGAATAATCTCTATGGGGTTTATTCTTATAAAAGCATGCATAACTCTTAATCTCTCACTTCTCATAAAACATATAACAAAGCTTCTCAATGTTAACTCCCTATTTGTAGTAAGCCAAGCAACAGGTGGTGTCACATCAACATCATCAATATGAGGTAAACAAAGTCCTCATGGCTATAATAAATAAGGTAGTAAATTGCATTTACTTTTTATATTCACTTTTTTGGTTTCCCCATTTTTGTTCATGTTTTTTTTTTTCATTCATGCATCATTTTCGTCACTCATTTATTAAAGGGCTAAGTGAATCGAAGAACTTAATATATACTCATATGCCCTTATAGTTATTTACTAGATAGTAGGTGGGTCATAATAAAAGAATTTTCCCTCTCAAGGGGCCTACTTTAGGGCCCGCTTGGAACTCATAGGGGAATTCTCCCATAATGACTAACATGTATAACTTACGCGGGCCTTCACAACACCTCAACTTACATGGGCAGATGTAGATTTTTTCTCCATAGTTAGTAGCTTGGGACTCACTACATGCCTAAACCATGTTACAATCACTCTCTCTCCCAGAGAAATCATTCCCACAAAAATTAACTACACAAAGGTGCTTACTTATGAGACCCTCAGTTCAACTCATTATGATCATCCAAGCTAGAATTCTTCCTTCACCTGATGGTATCTCACTCGTTGATCTCTTCTTAAGTGATCTCAGAGCTTCCATATAGGTTAATGGCCACATCAACCAACTTTTTGGTCGTTGGTCCCCTTTTATCATAATACTCACCCGAGCACGCTCACCCTTATCTACTCAGCACTACAAGACATACCCAAAAGAAAAGAGCTGAAGCCTTCCAATAACACCCTACTTTAGCCAATTAAGAGGTGTCACATGTCTAGGTGTTATGTTAAAAAAAATTATAGTAGTTTATGCTATGAGTTTTTTTGAGAAACGAGGACCCTCTTTTCATTTGGTTATAGATAAAATTCATAAGAAGACAAAATAAAGTAGGAATATGTAATAACATTGGAGCATTTAAGTAAATTTTTAACTATAAAATAAATAGTTTGTAATAGCAACATTAATATTTATAATCTCCATAGTGCTAATATAACGCTATAGTGCTACTATCCCAAGCACCATAGCGTCAAGGAGAATAAAGAAAGATAGATGGCTAAGCACTATAATGCCAAATTGCATGAGTGCTGCAGCACTATTAGAGCAACGTGGCACAAAATTTTCATAATATCATAGTAGAGTAGTTAGTTTGGTTAAGGATAATGTGAATCGTCTATTTAGAATTAATGCCACTTTACTGATCTTATAAGCACTGCAGCATTAGTTCAACTCAGTAGCACCATAGTGCTAAGACCTCAAATGCCACGACACTTTAGGTAGTTATGGGGATGCTAACATAAGAAGATGGCTTAATTTTAGAGAGAAGGGGAGGGGGGGGGGGGGGGGGGGTGGGGTATTTCCATTTTGTCATATTATCTATTTGTATTCAATATGGAATGGTGTGGAAGAGTGTGTGCATGCAAGGAGAAAGGGATCGCCTTTACAAGAGTGGTTATTGTAGCTTTTACAAAGATAATTTCTGGTTCTATCATTCTCAAACTATTTTATTGAACTTTTACTTTGATTATTAATGGTAATATTGTATATTATGTTTCTTATAAAAAATCTTGGTGGCTAGATTCTTTTATTCTAAAGTTACGATGTGATATAATGAAACATATGTAACATAAATTTAGTCTATGTGCCAAATTGTATAATCAAGTAGTTTCATGCTACTTAGAACTTCATTTTTTTGTGTATTAGCCAATCACAAAATTAAAATCTAGTGTAATTTATGATCTTGATAAAGGCATGGTGGAACAAATAGAGTATCATGGACAAAATTTTTAGATATTATTGACATAAGCTTTTCAAGAATTATAGGATCTCTAAAGTGATATTTTAACATGCAATAAAGGAATTATTAACTAATATTGATCGTTCATTCACTAGGATTCCAACCAACACAATAAAGACTAGGAATCACTCATGTTATAATACACAGCTATATTAATTAGACCAGTCAACATCACATATATTCATCAGATCAATCATAAATTCATAGTAATATTATTATTTAAGAAGTAAATGGTGTAAAAAATTTGGTATCTTCAAATTCAATCCTATTGCAAGATTTTTTATGATTAAAGGATCAGTATTTAGCGAACCAAAATTAGCATATAACTCCTCATGGGAATGATAATCCTCCCATTTACAATATTACTTGAACGACACATGCACTTACATAGAACTATGTGTAAAAGTCGAGTAAGATTTTGGTACCATTACTGGGGATTCGACTCTCAATTTTGGTAAAGTAATATTGATTTAAAAGATCAAAAATTTAATCTTGCTTTGCTAATTATATTATTATTACTCATTTTATTATATCTTATAGACTTTAGTAAATTCAAGCTTGTTTGATTTTTGTGTATCATTAACTGCGAGAAGTGTGCATTACCTATTATGTTCAGTTAGTGTATGCATAGTAGAGATCAATTAGCTATAGTACCCTTTGATTTAGAAATAGATAAAATTCTTAATAAAATTGGAAAACTTATAAAATCATAAAACAATTTAGACATGGAATACATAGCACGTGATTAGAACCAACTTAGACCTTTGAGAGAACATGTTAAATCCTTAGTAGATGACATCCATCAAAGTATCAATAGACTAGCAATCCATGCTATAAACTTCAAACTAAGGCTTTTCATCATGCAAATGGTTCAAAATTCCTAGCTTAAGGGATCTCTTATTGAGGATCCCAACCTACATATTGCTAGTTTCTTAGAGATATATGCAACCTTCGAGTACAATGGTGTCTCTGACAATGCCTTTAGACTAAGTTTGTTTTCATTTTCTTTAAGGGATAAAGTAAAGTTATGGTTGAATTCCTTGCCCTGTGACTCAATAACTACCTAGAATGATTTTGAAAAAAAAAATTCTAGTTAAGTATATTCAACCATCCAAAACTGTTAAATTCAAAATTGACATAACATCATTTAATTAATTAGATAGGTAGAACTCATATGAAGCTTGGGAATGTTTTATGGAGTTGTTAAGTTTTTACACCATCTCCTCCCTAATTAGTTGTTCAGTCAAAATATTCTATGATGGGTTGGTAGAGTCACATAGATTTGTAATAGATGCCCCTACTAATGGTTTCTTAATGTCAAACCCAATCAATGAAGCTTATTCTTTAAATAAGGAAATGGAAACAAATAACTTTTAATGGCCATCTGATAGAGTCCATTCACTGTAGTTAACATATTTTCATATGGAGCTATAGAAATCAGTGAAAGAAAGATTGATTGTCCAAACTTTCAAAGTTAATAGTCAAAGATTAAAGCCTTATCATGTAGGGGACATAGATCACTAAAGAATGAATGTTGACTTGGCTCATCCTAAGTTGAATATAGTATATTCTAACTAAAGAATAAAAATTTGTTGCTCATTGGGAGGAAACCCAAAAGTGTTATGCGGATGTTTTATATGTTATATTTGAGTATGTGATGTGTGATTAGTCATAGCAGTGTTAAAATTATTTATTTTTATTTTTGCTAAAAAATTCTGCAAGTAGCACTACAGTGCCATGCTCTAGAGCACCACAACGCTTAATCTTTTAAAATAAATTAAGCATATTTTAAGTGCTACAATGCTCAAACATCCAAGCACCACAACATTGAGCTCTCAACCTATTAATGAAATTATGTGAGCATCGTATCACCAACCAAGTGTCGCTACACCCACCTAAAAATCATTATGGAGAGTTGGTAAGTGCCAAGCGGTTATCTTTTCTAGCACTGTAACATTTACACATGTTGAGTGCATTACTTTTCTTCATTTATTTTGAGTGCACTTGCAAACATTATGGAAATCTACATCTTATAATTGTTAGATTCAATCTAGAAGATTTAAAAAGTAGATAAATAGTAGAACGAGTGATTGACACAAATTTTGGAAATAATATCAAATAACAACCAATACTTTTATTAACATTAGTATATCCTAATGAATGAAATTTCTAATGTCACTTAAGCCCTTGACAGCTTTTCCTAAGCTTAACTAATTAAAGGTTTATAATGAATAGGTGATTTATATTAAATTAAGACATACTATAGGTGTGTACTAAGGGAATCGGATGTCCTATAATAACTCCTAGGTTGAACCAAATTAAGTGATATAATGGGAAGGAGTCTAGGTATTAAAAATCATTAAGGTTTGGCAAAAATAAAAGGAAAAGAAAAAGAAAAACATCAATTAGTCAATAGAAGTTAAAAAGAGAAAAGATGTAATAAAGAAAAGAAGCAAAGAAAAAGGGAAGCTAAACACTAAAAATTCAAAAAAAAAAAAAAAAAAAGGTACCTAACTCTCTAGTACCATTTAACTATAACTTAAAGAGGCTTTACCCTGAGAAAAAATATAGGGATAAAGATACATTAGGAGACCTATATTATGAATTAAATTAAAATAAATTTTAATTCCTCTAAACCTAAAAGTATTGAGACCTAGTTAAGCTACTGTGATTTCACTTTCACTATTAGGAGATTTGTTCAAAAAGAATGACTAATAGATATAGAATATTTGTTAATATTTGGTTATAGTGAATTAGTTTTTAACAAATTTTGGATTTGTCAATTTACTTATGTTATATATAAACATTATAATTAAAGGATTGTAATTCAACAAAATAAAATAATGACCAAATCAAGTGCACATGGATTACCTGAGGACTAGTAATGATTTAAGTATGAGGTAAAAGTTTATGTTATTAGTGTTTGAGAAATGAGGACACTGTTGTCATTTAATGCAGAATAATCTTCAGAATAAGTTAGAATAAACAAGGAATATATCATAGTGCTGTAGCATAATACCCTAGAGTGTTGTAGTGTTTTGAGGCAATATTCAGCTACAAGATAGAGAGTTTAGCATCATAGCACTGATATATTTTAGCACTACATAACCAATATAGCTCTGCAATGCTAGTGTCTCAAGTGCCACAATGCCATGGAGAAGAGAAAAGGCAAAGAGCTAGGCACAACAGTGCTAAATCACTTGAGTGCCGCAACTCATAATCACCAGAGTGTCACAGTAGAGCAATTAATTCAATTAAGGACAAAGAAATACACCCATTCACAATTAACACCATTGTACTGATCTTTATAAGCGTTGTAGTGATGGTTCAACTCAAGAGCACCACAGCACCAGGACCTCAAACGTCGTGGCACTTTGGGTAGTTATGGGGATGCTAGTATAAAAACAGGGCCAAATTTTAGAGGGCATTGTTTCATTTTGTCATATGTTTCTATTGAAATTCAACAGGGAATAGTGTGGAAGAGCGTGTGCAAGGAGAACATGATCCCCTTAAGAGGAGTGGTTATTATAGCTTGTGCAAAGAGATTTTTTGATTCCAGCTTTCTTAAACTCTTTTATTAAACTTTTACTTTGATTATTAATGGCATTATTATGTATTATCTTTCTTACAATGAATCTTAGTTGCAAGATTTTTTTGTTCTTAATTTACGATGTGATATGGTGAAACATATGTAACTTAGATCAAGTCTAAGTACCTAATTATATAATCTAGTAGTTGTATGGAACTTCATTTATTTGTGTACTGGCTAGTCAAAAAATAAAAATCTAGTGTGATTTATGACTTCGACAGAAGCATTGTTGAACAAATAGAGCAGCAAGTACAGAAGTTTTTTAAAAACATAGACATGTATTTCAAGGATTCTTGATTCTCTGCAGAGATATTTTAGCATGTAGGAAAGAAGTGATTAATTAACCAAGGCTGATTATTTATTTGTTAGGATTCCAACGAACTGGACATAGACAAGGAAGCACTCATGCTATGATCCACAACTAAATTAATTAGACTAATATATGTCACACATATTCATCAGATCATTCAGAAATTCAAAATGTTATTATGATTTAAGAATTAGACTATTTAATTTCCTTGGTATCTTCAAATTCTATCCTATTGCAAGATAATTTTTTGTGATTAAAAAATGATCATTAATTAACGAATCAAAATTATCAGATAATTCCCCATGGGAATAATAATCCTATCATTCACTATATTATATGAATGACATGGGCACTTACATAGAACCATGTATAAAAGCTGGGTCACTAGGATAGGATATTGCGCTGCGCGAGTTTTTTGTGTAGTGTTGAATTTTTTTAATTTTTCTATGAAACCAATTATGTTGACCTCAGAACCCTATAAGAGGTGATAAGGAACAATTTGAAAGCCTTTTATTGATATTGTGGATATTTTGTCAATTTTGAAACTCACAATTTTTTAAGTATTCTATATATTTACTCTCTTTTTTTTTTTCTCATTTTTTTCCCTCCCTCTCTCTCCATTCACTCACTGGTTTTCAGGTCACTCGCTCATTCCCCTTCGACCTTCTTGTAAGGCTAGGTATTTTTTATGTACATTTTTTTATTTAATTCATTTACAAATTTGAATTCAACACTTTCAAACTTGAATGGTAACCTCCTCCAAAGGTTCCCTATCGAATTGGGCTGAGGTAAAACAGCATTCTTCACAACAACTATGTATTATAGAGTTATTTTTCTAATTTAACACAATTATATGCATCCCTTCAATGTCTTCTTCTGGGTTATACACAATTACAGAAGCAGAGAAATACAGATTTCTTTCTTTTCCTGTTATCTGAAGTTCAAAAGTGCAGCTTCCCTATCAGATTGTCACCATGCTCTCCTATAAAATTGTTACTTTGTTTTACACATATATGGATCTTTATGCCGCTGTCTCATTTTTTAAGGTTGCATTCCAAACATTCCGCTAGCACTTAATAGTTTTATCCAATTGAGAAGCTTCTTGACATCATATATATATATATATATATATATTAAAATTTTACCATAAAAATTTCAAGAGTTTAAAATAAACCATACATTAATAAGAAGGCATGATTGAATCTGGTAGTGGAAAAATGAGATACCGTATTAATGAAATTACCGCAAAATTTCTACTCACTATTTGATGACATTAATGATCAAGATTTAATTGATATTATTATTATAATTATAAACATGTTTATGAAAAGTTCACAGTTAGATACCCTATTATATATAAATTGAGCACATGACCTAATAATACTAATAGATGAGATGGCTACTCAAATATATAAAACGCTATAGCCATAAAATTTTATTTGGATGATCAGTAACAAATTAATAAAAAGATTATTATAAATTTATATTTTTAATGGCACATTAATCAATGATATTAAAATCTAATAAATTGTAAGAACATAATCTATAGTTAAAATTAGGCAAATAAAATGAAAAAAAAAAAAGCGTCGAAATCGTACTGGTATAAACTGCTATTATGAACACTCAACAGTGAATTTGATAAAACAATAATTAGGTATATTATATGATTTATATCATAAAAATGCAAATTTTGAATGATATAAAAGTTGGTGATAGACAAATCTAATATAATACAATATAATTATTAATAATTTTAAGAATGGCTGGAAAAAGTTCAACTCAAAATAAATCCAAACGGCTAAATCTGAGAATACATTCAAAAATTATTAAAAGTAATTTATAAAAATAAATTAACACCTTAAACAGCAATGAGCAGGAATTATAACCAAATATGAACTCATATAACCAATCCCAAAAGCGAAGGCTGATAATTATTATGTTGCAAAGATTAAGCTAAGGCAATATCTTTGTTTGGATTGATGAAAAGAGAAGGAAATGAAATGAAATCTCAATAATTTGTTAGCAGCTATTGATTCAAACTTTTCGTTCTCATTTTCCCATTCATTATCACTCAAATTCCCACGATCCAAAAGACCCAAACAGCCAAAATATTTTTCCATTGATAGATGCATGAAAAAGCTGCAGAGGAAAAACAATAATCTCAAACCTTTCAGCTTCTCACAACCCTGAAGGTTCTTGCAATGCAAATAAATCTAAGAATAAATTAAAAATACAAGTAGGAATTAATAAGTAACATATCAACCTTTCGAAAAATAAACTGATGAGAGAAAAAACTAAAAAAATCAAAAGTGTGCAATTAACTATAATGCAAATATGTACAGTGCAATCCCCTTCTGCAAGTAAAAGCAACGACAACACTCACAAACAAAGAAACCTTAACTGAGCCTAGGAGGAAAGGTTCAAGAGAAAATACAACAAAAAGGAAAAAAAATAATAAAGAACAAGAAGTAGAAGAAGAAGAAGATGATGATGATGATGAAAACATAATGCGGAGACTTGACATGACATACCCCTCCCTCTAAAAGATTTGTGAGATAAAAATCTAAGAAATCGAACTACCAAGTCCTACTATTTTAAATAAATAGCACAAATTGATTACAATGACAATATAACACAAGAACAAAAACAAATGCTCAGCTACTCTCATGTAGCTACCTGATCAGGGTTGTCTTAATGCACCCGGTGGTGAGGTAGGCATTGGGTAGTTGTAGCTACACTGAGCACCAGTGAAGGGAGGAGCCTCCACATATGGACACTGTCGTAAAATAAAGACCTTCATTATCAGTTTAACATTTTATGCATAAAGCAGAAAGCTTAACTTTTCTTTTTGTGCAAATGAAGGAAAAGAGACTTGCATGGCATCCAGAATCCATACAAAGCCTACATAGTCTACTTTTTTGGCTTCTAGAACTCTTTAAAAAAAAACATGCTGTTATGAAGATAATGAACCGAATTTCTAGATCCATGTTTAGGAAATACCTGTGTTTCAAAAGCTGTGTAGTATGGCTGTTCATTAGGTGATTTAGGTGATGTATAAGGTGAGCTACCATCACTGTATTCCATGTTTCCACTCAAATTGTGAGCACCACCAGTTAGAGTTGCTTCACTCTCACTAGCGTTGCCTGACTTCGCCTTCTGAATGTTGTCATTTGCACAAGAAAAATTAGCATGTAAACAAACAATTTAATGAATTACAAAAATGAATAAAATACTACAAATACCTGAAAGATTTTTCCAAGAGTTTTCAGCCCTTTAGCTCTATCTCTAAGTTCTTCCTTCTTAACAGAACTCTCCTGAAGAACCTAAAATTGAGTAAATAACACAAGTAAGATTCCATGATTGATGCAAGTTAAACGTTCGCTGATTTAGAATTTGTCGCAGTTGAGTTGAACTATATACATTCAAATTACTTGTATGAAAAATTAAAAAAAGAGATGAATGGGAAATTGAAGGTGGCATCCGTTGGATTAGGAGGAGGATGGAAAATGTTTATTGATTGGGATGATTTCTCTATGAGGAAATGAACAAAATGTCTACAGCAATTAATTGGATGTTTTTTTTATTTGAATTTTAAATTTGTATGTTCTTTACTTTGGCAAGTTATTATAGAAATTAAATGTGTAAGAATACCAAATACCCTATAAATATTAAAGCGTTGTTCTTGATTACTATTAAGTCAAAAAATAATATTTTCCCCCAAAGCTTCAATGGTATCACAACACAAGATTAGGCTCGACAATCTAACGGAGTTGCCTGAGGGTTCACGACAACCATGGATCAGTAGAGCATCAAAGAACCACCACCTTTTTGATGGAACTTGGCGTGGGCAGCAAGATAAATATCTGTCCTGACCAGCAATAACAATTCCTCTTCCACCACTCTAACTATGAATGAAAAATATCATACTTACTGTGGTCAGCATTGATCAGAAGCTTGCTCCAACTCCTCCCTCTAACTAATCATTCACAAACTAAATGGTAAAAATTAGTTAGGGTGGTCTCAAACAAGTCAAATTAGTCATTGCTGAAGGGAGAAAATTAGAATACTTGATTGCTGATGTAAGAAAGTCAGCCGCAAATTATCCAACATTAATGAAATGGAGATCAGAGAACTCGTTAGTAATGACTTGACTCTTAAATTCAGGGAGGGAATTATTAAGAAAATCTAAATGTTCTAACCACAAATGATGTTTTGAATATTGTTAATGAAACATATTCCGATTTAGAAAACTACTCTTAAAATATTTGAATTAAAATCAAGGATTTGACAGTCTAAATAAGGAGAGCAAAAAGCTACCATCTATTACAACGAGAAGGCAATCTTGTGACAAAAGAAGGTTAAATTAATGCTATGAAGATGTGCGGCAAAACCTGAATGATTGTACAATTTAAAAAAAAAGGAGAGAATGATAAAGTTTACTCCTTTTTTTTTGGGTAGAATAAACTCTAGGCTAAACGAAGTGAAGGAAAATTTTCTAGTAGAAAATCTCTTCTATCAATCTACAACAACAAACAACAACAACAATAACAAGCCTTTATCCCACTACGTAGTGTTAGCTACATGAATCATTTTTTCTCTATTATGTCATATTAAAAGTCAAATTCTCATTTAAATATAATAAAAAAAAGTCATTTTTAATACTATTTAACCACGTCTTTTTAGGTTTACCTCTACTTTTTTTAATATAGGCCAGATCTAATACATCAACTCTCCAAATAGGGTCATCAAAAGGCTGACATACCAGACCATCGAAGACAACTCTCTTTAATCTTATTTTTCACTGGAGCTGATCAAATATTTTAACGTATATACTTTTTTTGCATTCTTTCTCTAAGTGTAAAGCCACTCATCCATTTAAGCATCCTCATCTCTGTAACAATTAACTTAAATTTATGCTTCTCTTTTGTCAATTTGTGTAGTTATTTTTTTCTAAGTTCAGAGAAGAATATAAAAAGAAGGTAATGATTAGCAATACCCAAGATGTATTTTGAGATTGAAAAGTATACTAAGCCCTGCCAAGGATTAGATGAAAAGGGAGAGAAAAGAGAAATAAAATGATGTGAATGTTATGTGTAAATTCTATATTATTTATTGTGTTTGAATTCAATGAAAATATATTATTTTAGTGGTGTTTGTGCAGGAAATGTACAGGAAAAGGTAAAAACTACAAGTGCTAAGCAACGCCGCAGTACCATCATCATAAGCACCGCAGCATTTGATTTCACATTACCTAGATGCCAGATTCAGATATTGCAGCACCGGGTTCTTTGTTTTCAAGCATTGCAACGTCACTAAGGTCAGCATCGCGGCATAACACAGCACCGCTATGCCTAAATTTAGCACTTCAGCATTCGAGCCTCAGGAAAATAAGCACCGGATCGCCAAGCCTTGCAACGCCTCAGCGCTAAAAATCACATTTCAGTACTACAGTGCTCAAATTTTGGAGAGCCACGGAGAAGCAGTTGTCAAAGACGAAAAGCCATGGCGACTTAGCCAAAAGACGCGTCGTTTCAATTATTAATTATTTCAGGTCATCCAGCGCTACAGCAAAACCAACATTACAGCGCGGAGGTGCTAGTTCAATTTTGTACCGCCACGGTGCCAACTTGTTGAGCGCCGCAACGCTTGAGCCTATCCCTATACCTCCTATAAATAATTTTTCAGTTCCGTTGATCGGAAAGTTTTGTCACTTAAGTAAAATTCTGTAATTTTAAGTGTATTTCTTTAGTGCTCCCTTAGAATAAAGTCTAAGAGAGGCTAGGCAAATGCAAGATACTTACATTTTGGAGATCTTACCCTGTTTGTGGAAGCAACTCTATGGTTGGAGGAAGAAGGAATGTCAAGAGGATCATTTTATCCTTTCGGGAGAAAATTTTCTTATTACTTCTCTTATATTTTACTTTCAATAAATGAAATGAAGATGAGTTTACTTGTTGTATCTTCCATGTCTAGCTAAGTCTTTAGTATTGTACTAATGATGTAAAAAGCATAGCAAGTACTAATGTAGGCTCTTGTACCTTAAATGATATATTCAATATATCCCATTTTTCATTTAATGCATATAATGATCACGTGTGTAGTTAATATCTAGTGTGATGTATAGCTTCAACAAAGGAATACTAGAACAATTAGGAGTATTGAAATGAATGTTGGCATGCTTAGACATAAGACGTTTGAATATTCTAGGTTCTATGTAGATAGAAAAACTGTAAGAAGGTAATAAACCTTTCTTTTGGCCCTACAAGCTCGACGGAGATCTAAGAATACATATGCTCTAATCCACATCTAAAAACTAAGAGACGCAATAGGAAAACTATTTATTTACATGCATTCATCCAAAAGACTTTATTTTCATAAGTATCTAAATCTCATTGCATGTTTTTCTTTAAGTGATGAAAACTCCAAAAATATTATTTTTATTTTCAGTAGAAAAAGTTGTGCATTTGAAGTAAATATTAGTAGTTAAATTACAATTAAGCAGAACACTACCTCGTGGGCTCAACACTCTACCTGTCACTTTATTACTTGATTCGACACGTATATTTGCATAATCCAGTAGACTTTCATTAATCTTACATCAAAGATAACCTAAATATATTTCAAATCAGCAAGTCACTTCCAGGTCTATACCGCAGTCCTAGCCACCCATCAGTGAACACTCTAAAAAGCCATGGCACGCTAAAGAGACTTAGCAAAAATTCATAAAAAATGTAACCCTTGGAAAAGAAAGCCTATAGCAAGCCACTTTAAATAATGATTGAAGCTTCCCATGAGCAATCCATCAAATAAAAAACTTCTCCTTTCACAAAGGAACAAATAGAGCATCAGCAAAAACACTTTTTAAGTATCCACAATTGCTCTTCACTCATTCCTATTTTTGACATAGCAAGATAAGAAAATTGCTTATATTCCACAAGAACTGAGCCACAAGACTACTTGATTATTGATTCTAAAGCAACTAATCACATGAAAACTTGCTCGCAGCAATTTTTTTCCTATATACTTTCAACCGGCAACAAAAAAATTATGATTACTTGTGAGTGCTATATTATAGTTGGACGAGTTCAACTCAAATTTCTCACAAAATTTTCATAATATTCTTTATAGAGAAAATAACTGAATTGATCCCTAACTTTTTTCAAAGGATCAAAATAATTCTCAACTATATAAAAGTATCAAATTGATCCATTGACTCTTTAAATAGGGACCAATTTCATCCTTCCATGGGATCATTTAGATCGCTATTTAAAAAAAATCAATGAATCAAAATGAGACTTTTAAATAATCGATGACCATTTTGGGCCTTCGTAAAGAGTTAAAGTACCATTTTAATCTTTATCTCATTCTTCATATCACAAAGTTATCATGCAAATTTCTATCCATAATGAATTAACTCTTGATGAAACTTAATGCGTTAATGCATATTTTTCCTATAGAGTTTTAAGAACTGGTCTCATGGAGGATGATTAGCAATATGCTAAGAAGCAAAAAAGAAATATATTTTTGACAATGAAACAAATCTAACAAGTTCACAGCTCTTGTTTTGAGCCACCTTTTACTTATGGTAATCATAAAATAATATTATGAAATTATAAACTTAACCAATCTAGTTTCATTATTAAAAATAGTTATACATAATCTATTTTACATTAAGAACACTTTTTTATTGTGAAATTTGTCCATTGGCAAAACAGTATCATATTTCTCATCCTCCAAAATCATACAAACTATCAAAAATATTTTATAAGTTCATTATAACATGAGAATTTGACTCTTAACAAAACACAATGAAAAAAAAAAGGAATTCATGCAACCGGCCCCACGTAGTGGGATAAAGGCTTGATGTTGTTGTTGTATTATAACATGTGAGATCTCTAAAGGGTTTCTTTTTTGTTAGAAAAAAAATTATATGTTGTTTTCATTGATGATCATAGTAGGATTAGTTGGTTATATTTACTTAAAAAGAAATTAAAGGAAAAGAGAAATTTCAAAAATTTCTATACTATGATGCAAACACAAATTTTTGAAAAAAAAAAAAATTAAACTTTTAGGAGTGACAATTTCAAAAAAAATTTAAGCAAAGCTTTGGACATATTATTCTTAAAAAAAGGATTGTTCAAAGTTCTTGTAATGATACTCTTCAATGCAATAATATATTTAAATGAAGTAATAAGCAACTCTTAGGAGCAAAAGCTTTACTCATTACCAAAAATGTGCTAAAATATCTATAAGGTGATGTAATCCAAATTGCAATATACCTCATCAATCAGATGCCCAACAAAATTTTGAATTTTGAATTTTCAAACCCCTTTTTATGTTACAAAAATTTTTTCCATCCTCTAGGATATCTTCTAATCTTCCTATTAAAATTTTTTGTTACTTTTATTTGCACACAATTATGATACAAATCATGAAAATTTAGATCCTATAGCAACAAAATATATTTTTTGGGGGATGTGCTTCAACTCAAAAAGGTACAAATGTTTGAATCCTATTATAAACAAAATATTTGTTACAATGAATATATCCTTTATTAAAACAAAGGATATATTATACTTTAGGTCTCATCTTCAAGTGGAGAGAAAAATAGAAGGTTCATTATTTCAAGAATTGTTTTTTGGCTAAAACTAGCTTGAATTTAAATATTTTTAATGATGAATTCATTTGCCATTAAAAGAGAAGCATAATATTAAGTTAAGTGTTGCAAAGATGAGGATGCTCAGGTGGATGAGTGGCTTTACTCTTAAAGACAAGATACGAAATGAGCATATACGCGAAAAGGTTGCAGTAGCCCCAATGGAAGATAAGATTAGAGAGAGTCTCTTTAGATAGTTTGGTCACATAAAACGGCGGCCTTCCGTTGACCCGGTTAGGAAAGTAGATGTATTAGATTTGACTTATGTAAAGAAAGGTAGAGATAGACCTAAAAAGACTTGGTTAGAAAATATTAAAAATGGCATTTCTTTATAAGATTTAGATGAGAATTTGACCCTTAGCAGTACACAATGAAGAAAAAGGATTCATGTAGCCGACCCCACATAGTGGGATAAAGGCTTGTTGTTGTTGTTGTAATGATGAATTCATTCATACAAAACAAGAACCCAAGGTTTAAAATTGCGCAATTGGGTATTGAGGCATTTTTTGTTCGTGGGACGAGGTGAGCCTCAAAGTTGTTTTGAGGCGTGAGCCTCAAAATCAAAAAATTGCGTGAAGTATAAATAAAGCTTAAAAATGATTTTTTTATATAGCATATTAAATTTCTATTGAACTATGAAGTAACAAATTAACATACATATAAAACAAAAGATTGCACAAGACGTAAAGTGGTAAGTGATAAATTACATGAAATATAAATATTATATGAGCAAAAAAAATTTTAAATATATGAATTTCATAAAAGTATCATATAACATTAAGTTCAACTCCAAGTTCTTTCTTTCTCAATTCCCTACTCATCCACATTGAATTTCTAAAAATGTTGAAATAATTGGTAACAACTCAAAAATCATATGTACTGTCATCATTGAGGGGTTCTTTATTTGAGTTATCATCATACCAAATTGGTCTCTCCCCTGTCATCCTATGGAGTCCAATGCCTTCAAATATGCTTCTTCATTTCAGTCATCTTCCTCTTTCATAAATATTTTTCATCAACCTAAAAATGAATTAATACTCCAAAATTTTTAGTAGAGGAGGAGGCAATGATGGTGCGACTTTCAAGTGATCCTTGATGGCGGCTATGATGGCGGTAGCTGTGGTGAAGGCAGCGGGCTAGAAGTTGAGGCAGTAGAGAGGAAGTTGCTGCGACTCGTGGGTGCATGAAGCATGATTTGTTCGGAGCTTTACTTTAGCATTTATGTAAGTTATAATTAAATATATGTATATATAAATAAGGTGAGGCGTAAGCCTCATGCTAGCGAGGCGAGGCGAGGCGAGGCGTGCCTCAAGGGGCCCTCAACTAAGCCGAGGCGCAAGCCTCATAAAAAAAAACTAGAGGCTTAAGCCTCGAGACATTTTTCACTGGAATTGTGTTGAGGCGGGCCTCAAGGCGAGCGTCATATTGCACAATTTTAAACAATGCAAGAACCTAATTCAATAAATATTAATTAAAATATTGAAAGCTCCATAGCACCATCTATAAGCCCCACACAGGATTATGATTATGCCAAAAGAAGAAGTGAAGCAAACATAGACAATATCTATGTACTTACATACTCAAGAAAAGAATCATCTCATGAAAAAGGGAGCATTCTCTGTAAAACCATGACTCCAATCTTAAAGAAAAAACAAAACTCACAAGGTATGTCTCAATTGTGTCTAAATTCTCACGAGGAACTTGATGATCTTAATGTACTCATTGCATTCCCTATGTGTGTTAAATCTCATACTAATCATCACATCGAAGTTCGAGTCTTATAGAAATTTGTCACTCCTTTCTTATTTTCTCCACTTAACTTTCTCTTATGGATATTGCAAACAATGTACAAAAGATTCTACAAATAATTAGGTGTAAGGAAGCAGTTCTTGAGAAAATAAATCCTCAAATAAAAGAAAAAAAACATGAGATGGAGTAAACTATAACTAACATTGTAACTGAGTGTTCTAGTAAAGTTTAAATTAGATGGGACTATTGAGAAATATAAGGTTCGGTTAATTGCCTATGGATTAACTAAATCTATGGCATTGACTACATGAAAATGATTCCACCCATAACATAATTGAATACAATCTATTGCAGCAAACCTTGATTGGCCTAAAAACTAACTAGATATCAAGAATGTATTCTTTAATGGAGATCTTGATAAGTTTACATGGATCATTTTCAATTCAAAAGCATGCTACCATAAGAAGTCATTATATGGTCTCAAATAATCTCTAAGAATATAGTTTAAAAATTAACTTGGTAAAAAAAAAAAAAACCAAGGCTGCACACAAGCCCAAAATAATCATACTATGTTCATGAAACACATAAGAGATGAGAAGACAAAAATACAAATTATTTATGTAGATAACATTATTAATGACATGTGACAATATCGATGAAATATACATACTAAAGAAGAATATAACTATAGAATTAGAAATCAAGGATTTGGGAGGACTCGGATATTTTCTTGGTATAAGATAGAAGGTTCATATAATGGTATTATGGCATCTCAAAAGAAGTATATTATGGATCTTCTTAATAAAAAGGAAAGTGTAAATGTGTTATACAATATAACTCATGTTATTCTCATATGTTTCCATAAGTTATATTTCATATTTGGAGAAATTTCACTTGAAAATGTAGAGTGAACTTTAAATAGCCTTTCATGCTGATTTTTAGTATCCTTATATTAAAATAATATTTAGAATTCCCAACTTCCACCCTCCATTAAGGTGATATAAAGGCAACTAATTTTTGGTGCATAGTTTCTTGTGAGATGAATTTGATGTTTCTTCTCCTTATTAGACTTTTTTGGTAAGATTATTCTTCCTTTCAACTTTTCTTTATCTATATTTTACAAACTTTCTTTCTTCAACTTTAATTTTCAAAGGATTGAGAGCTTTGGTAGCTGCATTTGTTGGTTTTTAGTAGGATCCAACTCCTTTTGAATAAAGAAAAGTGTTTAGTTTCATTATCTTACTGATTCAAGTCATTAAGGATAAGTATATAAGAGAAGTGCTCTGGAGAGTTTTAAAAAAAAATTAATAATTCTTATATTCAAGTCACTAAGGATACGTACATATAAGCTGCTACTTGTGTCTAAACACAAGGCGGTTTAACCAAGTATTTTCTTATTTCAGTTCAATCACATCAAACTTTAAGCCCATATCTTTTTGCTTTAGTAATGGATGTTCTTACTAGACATTTGCAAGAGGATGTACCTTGGTGTATGCTTTTTGCTCATGATATTCTCCTTGTTGATAAGATTAGAGAGAGAGTTTATGAGAAACTTGAATTTGGGAGGTCAACCTTAAAATCTAAGATTTTCGTTTAAGTGGATATAAAACTGAATACATAGAGTGTAATTATAGTAGTAATAGATCTAGTGGCAGGATTGTGACTTTGGATGATCAAGCCATTAAAAATAGTGCACATTTTAGACATCTCAGGTCTATTGTTCAAAGCAGTGGTGAAATAAATAGAGATATTATTAGTAGAATTCAAGCTAGATGGTTGAAGTAGAGAAATGCATCAGGTTTGTTGTGTGATAGAAAAGTAACCCCCAAATTTAAAGGAAAATTTTACAAGATGATAGTGAAACCTACAATATTTTATGGCACAGAATATTGACCATTAAAAGAGAAGCATATAATTAAGTTAATTATTGCATATATGAGATTGCTAAAGTAGATGGGTGGCTTTATAGTTAAAGAAAAAAATGTGAAACAAATACATACATGAAAAGGTTGGAGTAGGTCCAATGGAAAATAAGATTAGACGGAGTTGCCTTAGATGGTATGGTGACATAAAATGTCAGACTTCTAATGACCTTGTTAGGATAGTTGATGTTTTAGATTTGGCCTATTTTGAGAAATGTATAGATAGACCTAAAAAAATTTGATTAGAAATTATTAAAAATAACCTTTTTTATTAGATTTAAATGTGAATTTTACTCTTAATAAGACAAAAAAAAAGGATTCATGTAGCTAACCCCACATAGTGGGATAAAGGTTTGTTGTTGTTGTTGTTATTATTATTATACTAATTGTATTAATTGTATATTTTGCATCTTAGTTTTTTTTATTTTTGGCTGCATATTATCCTGTTTTGGCATTATTGCATTTGTATATTTGCTTTCCTAGTTTTGTAAAATCATATTTGCTTGTTATATTTGCATTTAATTTTTTTTCAACATTATCAACACTTAGATTATATGGGTTAGAATTGTTAAAGAGGAGAGTTGATGCAGAACAACTCATGTTATTCTAAAACATTTTTATAAGTTGTACTTGTATTTAGATAAAATATATGTACATGATAAGCAAATTGATGTATTACTGAATGAGAAAATTTGTGGTGATTTTTTCCTTAATGAACTAGAGGATTTACTACTTTGCATGAATCTTGCATGAGATGGGCAAACTATGACTAGATAAAGCAAGAGTGTTGTTGAAGATTTAAGTGGACTTAAAAGAGCTTCTCCATGAAGGTTTAGAGGAGGCTTGAAGAAAATTTTCAATGAAAAAGGGTAAATTCTACCATTTTAATGTGTGGAGAAGAAAAAAGAACATTTTCAATTTATGAATCATAGAAGATGAAAAATCAAAAAGATGAAAAGTCAAGAAGATGAAAATTCAATTTTCAAGAAGAATTGATATACATTTAGGTCATCACATTTTACATTATATTAAGGGTTCACACTTGTTATCTCATCAAATTCTATACTTTGTACTTATATACAAAAACTTGTACAACAATATCAACAAGGCTTTACCCCAGTACATGAGATCGGCTACATGAATCCTTTTTCTCCATTGTGTCCTATTAAGAGTCAAATTCTCATTTAAATCTAATAAAGAAAAGATCATTTCTAATATTTTATAACCAAGTCTTTTAGGTCGACCTCCACCTTTCTTAACATAAGCCAAATCTAATACATCTACTTTCCTAATTGGGTCATCAGAAGACCACTGTTTTAGGTGACCAATCCATTTAAGGCAACTCTCTCTAATCTTATCTTCCACTGGAGCTACTCCAACCTTTCAGGTATATGCTCATTTTGTATCCTGTCCCTAAGAGTAAAGCCACTCATCCACCTGAGCATCCTCATCTCTGCAACACTTAACTTAATATTATGATTCTCTTTTAATGGCAAACATTCTGCACCATAAAGCATTGCAGGTCTCACCACCATCTTATAGAATTTTTCCTTAAGTTTAAGGGGGACTTTTCTATCACACAACAAGCCCGATGCATTCCTCCACTTCAACCATCCAACTTAAATTCTACTAAAAATATCCCCATCTATTTCACCATCACTCTCAACAATAGATCCAAGATATTTAAAATGTGTACTCTTAGTAATGACTTAATCGCCCAAAGTCACAATCCCCCAACTAGACCTATTACTAGTAAAATTACACTCCATATACAAAACTTTGCAATGAAATAAAATGTAATGTTGAGTTGATGTTGGTTTATTTACTTTATCAGCAATGTAATGGGTAAGACTTAGTAATCTACATTTTGGAAGTAAAAACAGCAAAAACGATAAAACAAAAGATGTATGAATAAAAAAAAGGGGGGCTAATTTTTTATTACTTCAACAATAACGAAAGATACAATTGATCTACCATTCGTGAGGTAGATCGGATCTCCTACAAACCCTAGTCACTGCTAGGAAACTCACATCAAGCCCTAGAAAAATAAACTCAGCACATATATGATGATAACCCTAGATAAAAATATTCCTTAAATAGCCCTCACATTTAATAAACATAATTGGAACCTTCCTAAATAGCATAAACACAATTAGAGAATCTTCCTAAACAATTAAAACCTTCCTAAATAATTAAAAACTTCTTAAACAGCATAAACACAATTAGGAAACTTTCATAAATAGCTCCCCCTTGATTCCTCTCTTTACATAATGAATAATAGCTCCCCTGGGCCCCACAAGGGGGCCGAAATCTACCCTTCTACTGCCCCTGGTTCTGCCCAGCCAAAGGGATGGTTCGGCCACGATTGGGCCGGTTGGATGGGCTGGCCTGGGCCAGCCAGGTGGCCCCCCCTTGGCATATCAATACTCCCCCCACCCCCCAAAGATGCATATTATCCTCGAGGTGGAAAGATGTGAACTATCTCTTGATCATCTCGTATGGCTCCTATGTGGCTTCATACTCTGAAAAATCTTTCCACTTGATTAGTACCACCCGTGCTCCTATTTCCCATTGGCACACCCCTTCTACTACCACGAGTTCCAAAATGACCTCCATGCTTCTGCCAATGTCGGTAGCAGTGAAGACGGTGTGGGATCTTCTATTGCCCGCCTCAATTGTAAGACATGAAATATTGGCTGCAATGCTTATGAAGATGGTAATCCCAGTCAATGGGTCGCTGCTCCAATGTGCTGCAAATCCTTATAAGGCCCAAAGTATCATGGAGATAATTTTTCATTCCTCCTCCTAGCTAGTGTCTTCTGTTGGTAGGGTCTCAGCTTCAAGTAAACCATGTCTCATGACTCGAAGTGTACTTTTCTCATATACTCACCAGCATTCCACTTCATGATTTAATGTGCCCTCAATAGATGTCCCTTGAGTTGTGCTAATATTCTGTCCCTTTCCTCTAAGTACTGATCTACACTGGACACTGGTGTAGTGCTATAGCCATAATGTATCAAATGAGGTGGATCTCACTCATAGAGACTCCTGAATGGGGTGGTCTATGCTACAGAATTACACGAAATGTTGTATCAATACTCGGCCCAAGCAATCCACTTTAACTAACTCTTCGACGTATCTGATACAAAACATCGCAAATAGGTCTCCACGCTTTTGTTGACACCTCCAACTAACCATCTTTCTGGGGATGGTATGTCATGTTACTCTTCAAGACTGTCCATTGTAAACAAAATAACTCCTTCCAAAAATGATTAAGGAACACCTTGTCTCTATCAGAAACAATGGATTATGAAAATCCATGTAAGTGCACCACCTCCCGTATGAAAGAAATAGCCACAGAGACTGTAGTGTAAGGGCGCTTCAAAGGGATGAAGTGTGTATATTTTCTCAGACGATAAACTACTACTAGTATTCCAGAAAATCCCTTTGAACATGATAACCCTTCAATGAAGTCAATTGTCACCTCCTCCCACACCCTCTCTAACAGAGCTAAAGGCTATAGTAATCCTCCTGGTGTCATAGCCATGTACTTGTGTCGCTAGCACATATCACATCTCACCACCCAATCCTATAAATCTCGGCGCACACCTATCCAATATAACTCTACGAGCAGCCAATTATAGATTTTCTAAACTTCTGAGTGTCCTCTAATTGCGTTGCCATGAAATTCCTGCAACAACTTGGGAATATACCCCGATGTCCTTGGTAAGATGAATCGCCCCAGATGTAGCAGTTGGGGCCCCCTCAATGTGTAACTGAGATGATTGTCTGGGTCCTGCAATAACTCAACTCTGATCTTCCTAAGACCCTCATCTTGTTGGCTCTCCTGTCTTAGAGATTTCCAGTCTAGGACCATATATACTAATAGAACTGTCAACTGTAGCTCTTCTATCTTTCTCGATAGTGCATGTATGACATTATTCTCCAATCCTTGGTGATACTGGGTCTCAAAATCATATCCAAGTAACTTAGATAACTATCTTTGATGCTCCTCAGTCATCATCCTCTGCTCCAGCAGAAACTTTAGACTCCTCCGATCTGCCCTAACGATAAAGTGTCGCCCCAACAAATAGGGTCATCACTTTTAAGGGGCTAAGACAATTGTCATCAACTCTCGCTCATATATGAACTTGAGACATGCCTTAGTCGTGAGCACCTGGCTAAAATAAGCAATAAGCTGATGATCCTGCATGAGTACTTCTCCTAGTCCGTATCCTGATACATCCGTCTCCACCACAAATGGTCTACTGAAGTCAGGAAGTGCTAATACTGGCATGCCGGTCATGGCTTTCTTCAGCTGCTCAAAGGCTTATGTTGCTGCTTCCCCCAATTTGAAACTATCATTATTCAGTTATTTTTTCAGTGGCCATGCTATTGTGACATATCCTTGCACAAACTTTTGGTAGTACCGGGTGAGATCTAAAAATCCTCTCAACTCCTTCAAGTTCTCAAGTAAAGGCTAATCAAACATATCCTCAATCTTGGACTGGTTTATTGCTACCCCTGCTTTGCTCACCACATGTCCTAGGTACACATGTGGCTATATAAAGGAATATTTCTTCAGGTTGGCATACAACTGGTGCTCCGTCAAAATCACTAGTACCGTCCTTAGGTGACTCACGTGCTCTACCTCCGTACCATTATAGATCAGGAAGTCAAAAAATATCATGACAAATTTTTTGAGGTAGCATTGAAGAACTCAATTCATGAGGGATTGAAAAAGTAGCTGGAGCATTGATAAGGCCAAAAAGCATCACCATGAACACATAGTGACCCTCATGGGTCTTAAAAGCTATCTTGTACACATCCCACAACTTCATTCTGATCTGGTGGTACTCCAACCTCATGTCAATCTTCAAGAAGATGACCACTCCAAATAGCTCATTCAACCTTTATTTCCAAATCATCCAGAAGACAATATGTAGTTAATTCATCAGCATTCAGGGAAGACCATAGCAGCTTTAGCATTTGAAGAAAAGTTTAGATTTTGTGAAACCAATGACTTTAATTGGCTGAAAAAGATAAAGATGCAACACAGAATTCTCTTTTTCTGGTGGAGAATTGGAAAAAATGCTCTTCCTACTAACAGTTGGCTTAATCATAGAAAATTGCTAAATTCTAATCTTTGTCCAAGAGATTGTCTTCTTGAGGAAGATATTACACATATTTCTATTTATTGCAAAAAGTTGATTGACGTTTTTGCTATTCTAAAGAAGTGGGAAATTCAAATTCCATCATTTAATTCGGATTTTGAAATGTGGCACCATCTTCATTCTCTGTCTATTAAAAATCCTATTCTTGTCAGAATTTATTGCTCTTCAGCATTTTATTGTTGGAAAGATAGAAATTCTATCAAACATGGAAAAAGTTATTCATCCCCTACGTTTATTTCAGCTGAAGTTTTATCTGTTTCAATTAAGCCATATCTAAATCCTATTTTGGATAACTGGGGTGCTAACCGGTTCAATGAACTGAATTCTAAATTTTGGCATCCTCCACCTCCAAAATGGATTAAAGTAAATATTGATGCTTCGTTACTTAGTTCTAATTGTGCAGAAATCGGTGGAGTAATAAGGGATGATAAAGGAAGATTTATTTCTGCTTTTGGAAAGCAATTATATCATTGAGATGTAGCTCAACTTGAAATCATTGCTATCCTCTCTTTAAAGGATATTCTTGAAGAATGGATGATTGAATCTTAAGGCATTTGGATTGAAGGGGATAACATCAATGTTATCAAGCTTTTTCATAATTCTTTGACTTCTCAATTTCGGCTAGAAGAAAAATCTACCTCTTTAGATTTATCTTTTTTATATGATTTTAAGCGTATCATTTTTAATTATATTTCTAGAGAGGAAAATAAAGTTGCAAATTTTTGTGCAATCTATGCCTTAAATGGTAATTTCTTTTTGGACTTTTTTTATAATAACCTTCCTTCCTTTTTTATTTCCTTATTGAAGGAAGAATGTGATAGATTAGCTATCACATGGTTGTAATTTTCCTTTTTTAATAAAATTGCTATTTGCATTTGTTTAAAAAAAAACAGCTCATTCAAAAGCTCATCGATCACAAGGATAGGAAATTTGTCCAACACAGTTTTCTTGTTTAGGCCTCTATAATCCACACAAAACCTCCGGCTGCCATCCTTCTTTCTCACCACAAAAATTAGGCTAGAAAAGGGGCTCATACTAGGCCTGATAAAACCTGCCTCAAGCATCTCTCTAATGCTCTCTATCTCATCCTCCAAAATCTGCAGATACTGGTATGGTCTGATACTTATAGGAGAAGCTCCCTCCTTCAAGGTAATGGCGTGCTCGGGCTCCCCATTGACGGTAATCAGCTAGGCTACTGAAAGACCTCAGGAAACTGCTGCAGAAGCTGATGTACATACTCAGGGACCTCGACCGGCTCTAAATCTCGGACCTCCTCTAGGCTATGCAGCTCTACCAAGTAACCCAACCCTGCTCCCTATGTCGCCTTGACCATAATTTTGAGTGAAATCATAGTTCTGCACAGGCTAGCATTTCCACGCAACACCACCCTCTTCCACTCCACCTAAATCTCTATAGTTAAAGATTTCTAGTCCACCTTCATTACCTCGATCAACTGTAATCACTTCATCTCTAGGATCACATCAATGCTCCCCAATTCCAGGGGAAGAAAAATCTCGACTCTCTATATGCCCTGGAGTGTCAGTACCAACCACCTGCAAATCCTCCTACTCTTCACTATCTTCACTCTCTCCATCATGACTCCAAAGCTCCCTATATCCACCAACTTCAATCCCAACTGGTCCACGACCTAATTTGAGATGAAGTTGTGAGTAGCCCAACTATCCACCAAAACCATCATTGGTCACTCCCTAATATGTCCCCTCACCTTAATAGTGTGATTTGGAGTAAATCTCTCCACTGAGTTAAGGGACATTTCCGCGACATCAAGGTGTTGGAGCTCTGCTCCTGCTTCTTCTTTCTCCTCCAACTCCTCGCTATCGGTCTCCACCTCACAAACCATAAGGACCTGGAGTAAGCAGTCCTTACACCGATGGCCTGGTGCATACTTCTCATCACATCAGAAGTACAAACCCTTTGCTTTCTTATCCTGCACCTCTGCCTCTATGAGGCGCATAAAGTTGGCCCTAGGGCAAACTCCCCAACTCTTCTCCCTTTGTGCCTCCAGTTGAAATGACACCATCTGGGCCCTCGGTCTCAGAGAAGTCGAGGAACTCCTGTAGGAGCCTCCTGTGACTCCGCTCCTACTGGTCCTTTCCATCTGTCTTAGATCCTCCGCTATATGGACTAGTTCCATCATCTCCCTCAACCATTTCGGCCTCAACAATTGGAGATCTACACATATGTCGGGCTTTAGGCCCCTCATGAAATCTTTCTCCAACATCGCCTCAGAAATCCCCCTTAACCACCCCGACATTCACTCAAATCTCTCCCTATACTCAATGAAGGTCCCCTTCTTAGTCAAGGAAAAGAATTGCTCGTGTAATCCCCCTTAACCGCCCCGACATCAACTCAAATCTCTCTCTATACTTAATGACGGTCCCCTTCTTAGTCAAGGAAAAGAATTGTGCATGTAAGTCCCCTTCCCGAATGGCTCGAAAATGCTCAAACAAGAAATCCTTAAACTCCTTCCAAGAGTGGATCGGATATCTAGCCTCTCTCCATTGGAGCCAAGCTAGGGCTTTCCCCTCCAGACATAGCCTTGCGGCCATAAGCTTCTACTCCTCAGTCAACCCATTCACCGCAAAATATCTCTCCTCATGGTACACCGTCCCATGGGCATCCTCCTCTTCAAATATCAGTTTCTTCAACTTCCTCATGCTAGCATCTCCACTCCAACGCCCCCCCCCCCCCCCCCCCCCCAATCTTAACCACCCCGACATCAACTCAAATCTCTCTCTATACTTAATGACGGTCCCCTTCTTAGTCAAGGAAAAGAATTGTGCATGTAAGTCCCCTTCCTGAACGGCTCGAAAATGCCCAAACAAGAAATCCTTAAACTCCTTCCAAGAGTGGATCGGATATCTAGCCTCTCCCCATTGGAACCAAGCTAGGGCTTTCCTCTCCAGACATAGCCTTGCATCCATAAGCTTCACCTCCTCAGTCAACCCATTAACCGAAAAATATCTCTCCTCACGGTACATCATCCCATGGGCATCCTCCTCTTCAAATATCAGTTTCTTCAACTTCCTCACCCTAGCATCTCCACTCCAACTTCTCTCCCTATACTCAATGAAGGTCCCCTCCTTAGTCAAGGAAAAGAATTGCTCATGTAATCCCCCTTAACCGCCCCGACATCAACTCAAATCTCTCCCTATACTTAATGACCGTCCCCTCCTTAGTCAAGGAAAAGAATTGTGCATGTAAGTCCCCTTCCTGAGTGGCTCGAAAATGCCCAAACAAGAAATCCTTAAACTCCTTCCAAGAGTGGATCGGATATCTAGCCTCTTCCCATTGGAACCAAGCTAGGGCTTTCCTCTACAGACATAGCCTTGCGTCCACAAGCTTCTCCTCCTCAGTCAACCCATTCACCGAAAAATATCTCTCCTCACAGTACATCATCCCATGGGCATCCTCCTCTTCAAATATTAATTTCTTCAACTTCCTCACCCTAGCATCTCCACTCCAACGCCTCCTTCCCCCCCCAGTGCATCGAGGGTGGCTATCCCATCCCTATTCCATCCTCTTTGCATGACCCAATCCCCAAGACTTGGCTCAACCCCTCCATCTCTAGTCGCCCACACCCCTTGCCCGAAATACCTCACATAATGGTTGGCCACCCTACGATCTCCACCACAAAATGCCCCCCTTATTGTTCCCCCATCCAAAAACTCTGATTCGCCTCTTATCAGAACCTTAGGAGGTGACTCTTGATTAAAGAAACTCTTCTCATCAAACCCCTCCCTACCAATCTCCTTTCCCTTAGCTATAAAGGAAATCCCGGCCAAATCTTGGTTAAGGTTAACAATCGGAACAGCCAGTTGAGTTTTGGATTGCATCTCCATGAGCTTCCACATCATCTCCTCCAGCCCTCCAAATCGACTCTCCATCCGATTCTCCTTGGTTCAAAAATTTCCTTCGATGTTTGAGAACATCTCCATCCTGTATTTGATTTTCTCTACTTTTCCATCCAACACATCCACCTTCTTTGCTGCCATCCCTTCAAAATCATGCTTTGATACTAATTTGATGCATCTTAGAAGAAAAAATAGTAAAATACAACAACAACAAGCCTTTATCCCACTATGTGGGGTCAACTACATGAATCCTTTTTCTCCATTGTGTCCTGTTAAGGGTCAAATTCTTATCAAAATCCAATAAAGAAATGTCATTTCTAATATTTTCTAACCAAGTCTTTTTAGGTCTACCTCTACCTTTCTTAATATAAGTCAAATCTAATACATCTACTTTCCTAACCGGGTCATCGGAAGGCCGTCGTTTTATGTGACCAAACCATCTAAGGTGACTCTCTCTAATCTTATCTTCCACTGGAGCTACTCCAACCTTTTCACGTATATGCTCATTTCATATCTTGTCTTTAAGAGTAAAGCCACTCATCCACCTGAGCATCCTCGTCTCTACAACACTTAACTTAATATTATGCTTCCCTTTTCATGGCCAACATTTTGCACCATAAAGCATTGCAGGTCTCACTACCACCTTATAGAATTTTTCCTTAAGTTTGAGAGGGACTTTTCTATCACATAACAAGCCAGATACATTCCTCCACTTCAACCATCCAACTTGAATTTTATTAATAATATCCCCATCTATTTCATCATCACTCTGAACAATAGACCCAAGATATCTAAAAAGTGTTCTCTGATTAATGACTTCATCGCCCAAAGATATAAGCATACTACACTTGATGCGGAAGCTAGTACACTTATCAAAAGTTACAAAGATGATGATGATAGTATAATCAATACAACGTAATATCAATAATAGATTTTCAACCAAGCAGTTATATCCAAAAATATAATGCGGAAAAATAAAATGCAGAAAGTAAAAATTAGAATGAGCACACCAAATTTATAGTGGTTCAGTCAAACCATAACCTACGTCCACTCCCCGGAGTCCTCCTCTCCAGGTATTGCACTAAACTCTTTAATGGCTCTCCTTTCGTCCTCATATATAGGCGGAGAAGCCCTTACAAACTATCTTCCACCAATCAGGAGCGGCAGAAGACCGTACTCCTTTCACAGGAAGAGAACCTTGACTCATTTTCACCATTCTGGTGAGGCAGAGAACCTTGACTCCTTTTCACCCTCCTAGTGAAGCAGAGAACCTTGACTCCTTTTCACCCTCCTAATGAGGCTGAGAACCTGGAATCACTTTCACCTTCCCTGCTGCGGCAGAGTGATCGAGTCTTTTGACACCAAAGAGGTCTTCTTCCCTAAGCTTCCCTCAAGACAAACTTTGACTCTTGGAAGAACTCAGGTGCAAGTTCGCCAGAGTAATCGTGTGAAAATCCCCTCTCACATTCCCTTAAATCTCACAAGGATCTTCTCCCTCTCTTACAAACTCCAACATTTCTCTTCCTAGCCCAAAGCTCACTCTTCAAGCTTTCCCAAAAAAAAAATAACTCAATGAATGCTCAAAAGACTCTTATAAAGTCTTATGAGAAAGCTTAAATAGTGGGCTTCAAAAAACCCTAAAAATTCAATTCAGCCGTCAAAGATCGTACAGTACGATCGCATGATCGTCCAGTACGATGTGCAGAATTTGACCTGTTAGTATTGTACGATCACCAATTAGTATAGTACAAACTATTCAAATTTTGCTTGTTATTGCTATACGATCATAAGTACGAAAGACCAATCATACAGTACGATTAGTTTAACTGAAATGGAGTTCGTCCAGGACGAATCATGGGACGACCAAATATCGTCTCTATTGATCGTATAGAACGATCTAGTTCATACAATACGATCAAAATATCAAAATTAAAAAGATGGTTACCTCAACTCAAATCTCTCTCTATACACACAAACAAAAATGCACTACAAATACTAGAATAAATAAAGAGGCAATCAGTAATGTTTATTATTATCAAAATCATAAACTCGAAAGCCCGAGTTGCAATAATCTCCCCCTTTTTTATGATGAAAAATATTATTGGTTGAATTTGTAAATTAATATTACTTTCTCCTAATCTCCCCCTCAGTAAGAGAATCATTAAAAAATAGGGAAAGAAATTTTTTAAGACATAAATTTTTAAAACTAAATAACAAAAAATTAAAAGAAAAACTAAATTACAGAAAAATAGATGAACAACAACAGCTAACCACAAATACAATCAATCACAATACACTCTCTCTCTTTGACATTATCAAAAAGAAGAGATAAAACAACACCTAAAATTAAAATACATGCAGAAGAAAATAACATACATAAAGAAACTAAAATATGAAATCATGTTTAAAACATAATAAAAATCAAACACATAAAATAGATAAACAAACATACAAAACACATAAATAAAACACACAAATAAGCCTCAACATACTTATACTTGATCAGAATTATCAATCAAATTCTTGATTATTCAGCATAAGTTTGTTACCTCATCGTCTTTCTCCTATTCTAATGAGTCAGAAGCTAAGTCTACCTAGGAGATCTTTTACTTCTTTTCATTTCCCCTTATTACAATTAGCCTATCCTCACCCTTTTTCTTTATAGGGTGTTGCTTAAGATTGGGGCATTCGCTTTTAAAATGTCCAAGTTTTCTACACCCAAAACAAATAATGTCATAAGCAAGCTTATTATATTTATCATTTTTATCTTTGCTCCACTTTTGTTTACGCTTGTGCTTGTGCTTTAGCAAACTTTTAAATTGTCTTGTTATTAATGTCATCTTTTCATTCTCATCATTTTCTAAGCCATCTTTATCTGTGTCTTTTATTTTTAGCGCTATAACCTTTTCATCTTCTGCATCCAAAAATCTTTGACTCATACTTTGCTCGTAAGCAATGAGTGAGCCGATCAGATTATCAATAGAATAAATATTCAAGTCTTTTAATTCACATATAGCAGTGACTTTGGCATCAAATTTATCAGGCAAACAACATAGAATTTTATTGACCTTTTCTAAGTTTGAAAGTTCTCTACCTAAATCATGCAATGACATCACAATCTGAGTAAACTTAATATACATGTCTAAGATAGTCTCATAAAGTTTCATGTAAAAAAGTTCATAAATATGCAATAATACGTTTAATCTAAATTGTTTGACTTCACTATTACCTTCATATGTAATACATAGTTTATCCTAGGCTTCCTTGTCAATGATACAAGTAGAAAAAATTATATAATCTTAAAAAATTAAAGCATAGAAAAAATAATTTAAAGATTTAGCATTCAATTGAGCATAATTTTTTTCTTCTCTACTCCATTCAGTAAAAGGAATGTTTGTTTTGACTCCACTGATGATACGTGAAGGTGCAGAATAACCAGTTTGAATCATATGCCACATTCTAAAATCAATAGATTGTAAAAACGTAAACATGCGGATTTTCTAAAAATCAAAAAGTATGTTTTCAAATAATGGTGGAAGGGCTATTGAATAACCTTCTGTAGTACTCCTATTTTTAAATTGTGCCATTGATCATTTTCCTCTAGGTTTTCTAAAACACTATTTTGAGTACCTCTCTGATATCACTTGAAAGTTCGAGATGGTTGTAAGACCTCAATGAACTATCTCTAAGGAACGCTAGATGTAAGCAATACTATCACTTGATGCAGAAGCTAGTACACTTATCAAAAGTTACAAAGATAGTGATAATAGTATAATCAATACAACGTAATATCAATCACAGATTTTCAACCAAGCAATTATATCCAAAAATATAATGCAAAAAAATAAAGTGCAGAAAGTAAAAATTAGAATGAGCACACCAAATTTATAGTGGTTCGATTAAACCATGACCCACGTCCACTCCCCGAAGTCCTCCTCTCCAAGTATTGCACTAAACTCTTTAGTGACTCTCCTTTAGCCCTCACAACTAGGCGGAGAAGCCCTTACAAACTCTCTTCCACCAACCCGGTGCAGTAGAGGACCGTACTCTTTTTACAGGCAGAGAACATTGACTCATTTTCACCCTCCTGGTGAGGTAGAGAACTTGAACTCCTTTTCACCCTCCTAGTGAGGCAGAGAATCTTGACTCTTTTTCACCCTCCTGGTGAGGCAGAGAACTTGAAATCACTTTCACCTTCCCTGATACGATGGAGTAGCCAGGTCTTTTGACACCAAAGAGATCTTCTTTCCAAAGCTTCCCTCCATACAAACCTTGACTCTTGGAGGAACTCAGGTGCAAGTTCACTGGAGCAACCGTTTGAAAACCTCCTCTCACACTCCCTTGAATCTCACAAGGATCTACTCCCTCTCTTACAAACTCCACCATTTCTTTCCCTAGCCGAAAGCTCTCTCTTCAAACTTTCTCCTGAAAAAAATAACTCAATGAATGCTCAAAAGACTCTTACAAAGTCTTATGAAAAAGCTTAAATTGAGGGCTTAAAAAACCCTAAAAATTCAATTCAGTCATCAAAGATCATACAGTACGATCGCAGGATTGTCCAGTGCGATGTGCAGAATTTGACATGTTAGTACAATACGATCACCAGTTAGTACAGTACAAAGAATTCAAATTTTGCCTATTAGTACTGTACGATCATCAGTATGAATGTCCAATTGTACAATATAATTAGTTCAACCGAAATGCAGTTCATCTAGGACGAATCATAGGACAACCAAATATTATCTCTATTAATCGTACAGTACGACGCAGTTCATACAATATGATCAAAATATAAAAATTAAGTAGATTCAATTGATTAATCATAAGATTAAATTAGGCAATATTTTAAACATCGTACAGTACGATTAGGTTCGTATAGTACGAACAGAACAACTTTTAAATTCAAATTTTTGCTTAATTGAATGAACTGCGGGATTTTTAATTATAACAGATCATCCAGTATGATGTGATGTTCGTACTGTACGAATAGTTATATTTTAAAATTATTTTTTTCAGAAAAATAAAATATTTTAATTAATTTCTGTAACATCAGATCATACGATACGATATATATCGTATAATACAATGTATAGAAAAATTAAAATATTTAACATTATTTTTGCTCCCCTTGTGTGTGTGTGCACGATCATCAGGCTATCATATACCCTTACAGGACTTGACTCAAGAAGTTAAAAATAAATAAATAAAAATTACAAACTATTTCAACATAACCTATTCTACCCAATCTTAAGCCCTGAATCTTCAAAGAATGGTGCATGTTATACCTGAAATATTAGTCAACACACAAACAAAAATGCACTACAAATAGTAAGAGAAATAAAGAGGTAATCAGTAATATTTGTTATCATCAAAATCATAAACTCAAAATCATTGTTCAACATCAAATATTATTTCCTCATTAGTAAGTTAAGATTGTTTGATATTAACTTCCCAACTTGAGAGAGAGTGAAACATATTAAGTTAAGGATGAATAGGATCCAAGGTGATGCTAGTTGTAAGGGAAAAGAAAAGTGTTCATTGTATTAGGACAGTTACTCCATAAGAAAATGAATGAATAGCTATCACATTTAATTGGAAGATCTTTTTAATTTGAATTTAAAATTTGAATCTTATTTTCATTGGCAAGTTATCATAGAAATTAAATATGTAAGGATACCAAGTATCATATAAATAATGTATTGCTATTCTTGATTAATAATAAGTCCAAAAAATATATTTCCCTTCAAAACTGCAACTTCATTTTATATCTTACCTTTTTTTTTGCATTAATTGTATTCTCAGAAATGGTTAATGGGAATAAAAAAAATCAAGGTTCATTAAATTCTCAAAACGGTTAGCGAGAATTAGAAGATTCATTAAATTCTCAAAACGGTTAGCGAAAATTAGAAGAAATTAAGTTTGATCAAAGAATGGTTCTTATTTTTAAGTATTATTCATCATTAGGAATGATATTGAGTTGAATTTGAATGAACCAACCTAAATATGAGATCGAAAATTTTGATTTCAACTTGGCCAAGTTTGACTTGAGTAATAATTGGTTGATTTCAAGCCAAATTTTGAGTAGCCAAGTATATTAATTTTATAATGTATCTTTTAGTCATTAATCAATATTATATATATATAATTATAATTATAATTATAAAGGTGTACTATCAAATGTATTGAATACAAATACATACGTGTAAATATACACTACTTGTGTTATATAATTGTAAGCACATGTATATTTATGTGTATATATGTTTTAATTCATACAAATATGTGCATGTATCATATATTAAGTCGATTTTAAGTTGAATCAAACTTAATTGAGCAAGCCATCTTCAAGTCAAAGTATATTAATTTTTATTTCAAGTCAATTAAATTTCAAGAAATCATCGAGTAAGTTTTTAGTTTCGAACATAATTATCATCCCTAATCTTTATTATCCTCATTCTCATTCTTAGCCTATCCTTAATTATTTAGTCTCGGTTATATGAATCCTCAATTTCATTCATTCCTATAGAGTAGCATGGGATATTAAAACTCTCTCACAAAATCTTTGTGCATAACTTCTATATTACTTCAGATATGATATTTTCACTCTTAATCCTTCAACAAAAGCACACAAACTATACAACTCAACAACAACAACAACAACAACAACAAGCCAATATCAAAACAACAAACATTATAACTCAACAATAAGAAATTTCTACCCATCATTTTATATGTCCAAGCCATCTATATCCTTTATCAATAACCATATTTTTAATTTATGCTACTCCAATCATCCCTCTGGCATAATAATTCTTTAATTCATCTAAATTAGTTTTATTATGCATCCATCATAACATTGACATTTTTATCATACGCAATTTAATTATTAATGATATTTTATTACTCAACACTATGTAAACATAGCCAAACTAATTGTAGTTTTACTGAAGTTATCTTACATCTCTATAATACCCTCTTATTATATAATACTCCAAAGGCACTTCACTAGTTTAACTCAATAATAGATCAAATATAACTATCATACATAGCCAATATAGGTAATACTTTTATTTTGACAATGTTATTTTTGCACATTGAAAACAAAGCCAAAAGAGATTTTGGGTGTTTCCGAAGATTTTGGAAAAAAAATAAAAAAGAAAGTCATGGTAACACAAACTAGAAACAAAGACCTAAACTCGTTTTCTAGTGTTAGATTACCAGAGTAGACAAGCAAAAAAGAAATAGAAGACTGAGTACTAATGAGATAATAATTGCAGTATTGATGCAGGTGTTGAGCAACATGATAACAAAAGTACAAAAATGAACACGGTAAAAATACTATCACTACGATAGATGCAAAGCAAATCTAGGATATCTTATGTAAAGGACAATGCAAAAATGCAAGACAAGGAACTAATAAGGCTTGCAAAATAGATGGAAATAGAATTTATATGCATATCAACAAGCCACTGAAGATGCAGTGAGAAGAAATAAAAACCATATTATTTGAAAGGGTTAGTAAAGAAGATGAGTAGGACAAAGAAACTTGGATGTTCAAAATGAACCAAACTAAACTAAATAACAAAAGTAGTTCTTAAAAGAAACCACAAGACAGTTTCACAAAACCGAACCAAGAAATCAGGATCGAGTCTGTTTATTCCTCTGCCGAAGCTAAAAAAGATGATGATGGTGAACAAGAGTCTGAATTCAAGATGGTGATAAGTCAAATGCAAAAAACAAATAATTCAGAAACGGACCGAGTGAAAAGAAGGAATCAAATACAGACCTTCTGACAAACATGTACAAGAGTAGCTTCAATGTCCGCAACATTGAGCTTCCACAAGGAGTCAATCATCAATTTCTTGTGAGACCTCAAATATTCTTCTAGTTCTTCATCGGTATAGTTCCCCTCAGTACTAAGCTGCTTCTTCATGTCCTCTTGCAACTGCATAAGAGCTATCGCACCTGTAAAAGATTTAGAAATACCAAAATAAACGTCAAGCAATTCAATAACGTAACTGCATTAGAATAATATGGTGATTCTCGCAGATTGGATGCTTATAAAACCACTAGACATGGAAATGAAGAGCCTATGATCATGCTATCTGAGATACGAAAGAAAAGAACAGGTACTTCTACAGAGGTACGAAGATATGATGGAACAAGCAGAAGCTGATAGATAATAATTCACCTGTTGCAGCAGTTACTTGGGATTTGATGAAATGGCCTTTGTTTCTAAACCATTCAGCAATAAATGGCACTCCTAAATATATTGCCTTTTTTCCTATCTCCTTTGCAGCTTGCCTCGCATAAATGTAGCCAATGGTGTTTAGCATATCAACTCCATAAGCTGTCAAAAGTATCAAATAAACTACTCGAATTACAATATACATAAATAGATCAAGAGAAATTCATGTAATTGTAGAGGGATAAGAAAGGTCATAGAAGCTTCAAACTAAAGGTGGAGGCCCTACTTGTTTGTGATGTTGTTAACAAAACAAACAGACAAGTTGCTATCAAAATGTTGTTGTTAGTAAAGTGGATTTAGTTGTCTAGGAACAGCAGTGATGTGTCGATGTTGGGTGATAAACAAAATATATTATTTTAAACGAAGGGATGCCCTATTTTAGAGGCATTCGGTGGATCAGAGAAGCCACACTCTCCCTGGCTTTCGTCCTTTTTTTTCTTCGTGTATTTTTTTTTTTCTTTGCAAGATTTTATCCGAGAAAGTGAAACAAATTCTAATTATATTGTCAAAATTTTCTTTTATAACTAGTGTCCAATTAATTCGTTAAAGACAAGGAATAATAGAATGGAAGTGCAGAGAAAGGACGGATAAAGCCTGGTCAAGACAAACATGGCTGGAAATTGTTCAAAAATATTTAGATAAGAAAGAAGCAGCACAAGGTGTAATCATTGACAAGAATGGATGCTAAGAGTTTAGAGCTCTCCAGGTTGGTATCCAAGTCACCCTAGCGTGATGAGAGAATGTCCAAATGAATATATTGATAAGAAAAAGAAACTAAACAACTTACCCAACTCTGACAGTTGTTAACTTCTCGCAATCATTGGGTGTGCTGGTAGAATCATAGGTGTTCTTTTTTTCTCTTTGAATGAGCATAACAATATTAGAAATTGAGAAGGGAAGTTGTAGCCGGACAAACATATCCACCCTTCAATTTCGCTTATTAATCAAACAACATAGAATGGATGGTTGCACTCCTGAATAAAGTATCCAAAGGTACTCATAACAAGATATAGAATGTCAGGGTATAAAGTTTCCAAAGCAAATATACTATGAGATGAAAATCATGGAGCATGCTGTTAGACCGATCCAACTGGTCTAACTTGGACCGGCTGTTGGAGGCGGAATATATCCACCTGTTTGGAGGCAGAACAGATCCTCCTGTTTAGGCAGACAGAGCTTCGCCTGTTAACGACTGAAATTCTACTTGTTTTAGGCATACAGGTTTCAGCCTATCAAGAGGGTACAACTACTAGGACGGAAAGAATTCAAATGCAAAGGGCTATTTGGGGATTCGTGATATTTTTGTATGCTTTCAGTAGGGTTTTTTCCTAGGGTTAAGGTTAGGTCTTGTTTGCTGAATTTGAGAGTATTCTTAGGGTGTTTGGGCCTCTAGCCGCCGGCTAAAGATTGGGAGAGCCGGATACTCCTCTCCAATTGAGGATCCATTATATCTTGTATGTTTTCTTCCATCTACTATCAATATAATCATTTCTCACTTGTGTTTCCCTTACATTCTTCTTAATTCTGAATTTGCACCTTGCTGAAATTCAAATTCAGCAAAGTTTATTGTGATTTCGAAAAGTATTACCTATCAAATTGGTACCAGATTAATTTCCTAGATTGAAATAAGAAGACTTGCTAATTTCTGCTGCGATCTTGCTATTGTAGCTGTTTGAATACCAGAACCACAATTTTTTGGCCGTTTTTGTTGTTTGGAACATAGATCCTATTAAGCATGACAAGAAAAAAAGCAGAAATGTTAGAGGGGCAGATCGAACAATTAAAATATGAAATTTCAGATCTCTAACTTAAGTTTCAGATTTCAAAAGTCAAATTTCAGTCGTCCACGAGATGATCGATGAGAAATTCTCCATCCTAAAGAAAATGTTGAAGAAGTTGCTCAAGGGCTAGACCAAATAGCATCGGCGGAGGAGAGGGAAGTCGTTGATAGCCAAGGAAGTGGGAAAATCCCTAATTCGATAAGGCGAAGGGAAGATCAAGAGGCAGAGATTGTGGAGGGAGAAGAGATGCTTCCCGTAAAGCATATTTCTAGGGAGAAGTCGGGTCAAGAGTATAGGGAGAGGCATGAAGGGTTTGGGCATGAGGAGGTGTGTTGAATTTGGAAGGAGAGGGGCTGAATTTGAAAGGAGAGGGCTTGATTATGATCGAAGGGGTGTCAAATTTGAAAGGTGAGAACTTGATTATGATCGAAGGGATGCCGAATTTGAAAGGAGAGGGGCTGATTATGATCGAAGGGGTACCACCCCCTTGGGGAATGAGAAATTATGGAGGAAAAAGAGGTGATGGAGGGGATCTAAGGGTGAGAAAGCTAAAGATGCCTATTTTTTAGGGAGAGGATGCACATGAGTAGATCTACAGGGTGGAAAGGTACTTTACCGTCAATAGGTTGATAAGGGAGGAGTGACTGATGGTAGCCGGAATGTGTTTGGAGGGTAAAACTTTAACATGGTGCCAGTGGAGTGATAAGAGACAGTCCATACGGACCTGGAGGGTGTTTAAAAACTGCTTGTTGGAACGTTTTCGAACTAGCAAGGAATGAGACTTCTATGAGCAGTTCTTCGCCCTGACGCAGGAGGGGTCAGTGGTGGAATACCGTGAGTAATTTTAGCACCTGGCCAGCAGACTGGAACGGCTTCCGGAGACTATACTGGATGAAAACTTTATGAAAGGGCTCAAATAAAAGATTCGGGCAGCAGTTAGAGTGATGAGGCCTCATGACTTGGAAGAGGCTATTGAGCTAGCTCAGTTAGTGGAAGATCAGAGGCACCTGAAGAAAGGAACTAGAGGCAGCAGCTCAGGAGGTTCATACAGGATTAAAACCATCTTTTTTGGCACCTAGGGTGCCAACACCGAGTACTCCTAGGAAGACCCCAAAGGAGAACACTGTAGGAGGGAGACCTAGGGAAAACTTTAAGAAGCTCACAGAAATGGAGTTACAGGAGAAACGGGCGAAGGGGCTTTGTTTCAGATGTGAAGAAAGGTATATTCCATAGCACCGATGTAAGGAGTGATTACTTCATGTTCTCACCGTTTGTGATGACAAGAAAATTGAGGAAGGAGTCATCTTTCCACCTCGTGGACAAGGTGGGTCTTTGAGAGGTGGGTATTGTTAGACCGGTCCAGCCAGTCTAACCTGGATCATCTGTTGGAGGCGGAATATAACCGCCTGTTTAGGCTGACAGGCTTCTGCCTATTAAGGGCATAAATTCTGAATGTTTTAAGCGAACAAGCTTCCGCTAATCAATGGAGGACGATTGCTAGGATGGAAAGAATTCAAATGCAATGGGCTATTTGGGGATTCGAGATATTTTTGTATACTTTAAGTAGAGTTTTTTCCAAGGGTTAAGGTTAGGGTTAGGTCTTGTTTATTGAATTTGAGAGTATTCTTAGGGTGTTTTGGGCTCTAGTCGCTGGCTAGAGATCGGGAGAGTCGGATCCTCCTCTCCAATTGAGAATCCATTATATCTTGTATGTTTTCTTCCATCAACTATCAATATAATCATTTCTCGCTTGTGTTTGCCCTACGTTCTTCTTATTTCTGATTTTGCACCTTGCTGTAATTCAAATTCAGCCAAGTTTATTATGATTTCGACAAGTATTACCTATCACAAGCACAAAAAATCTCATTAACCACAAGCTCTCAATTTTAAACAACTATTTATTATTGTAAATGACAACGGAAAAATAAAGTAAATCAATTCAGATGAAACTTTAATTGTCTTCCACTACAATAATAAAAAAGTTTAGAATCAAGAAAGCCACAAACAAAAACTCAACCACTCACTAAAAATTAAAATACTAGATAGCATAGATTTGAATAAATCATTAATATGATTAAATTTGATAATAAAATTTAGAGTGACAAAAATAAAGAAAGAAGTTGCCAAAAGTTTAAAAAAAATAAAAATAAGCTTTTGGCTTGTACAAAGAATTTTTTTATAAAAAACTTTAAGTCTCTCACTCGATCGAGGAGTTAATTCTCTAAATTATATGTGGGCTCCGAAAGTTTACGTACATTTCTTTTTTAAGGCAATTTATGGTTAAAGTAAAATTTTCAAAAGATGGACTAAATTTTAGATAAAACAATACCTAAAAATTTTACGCTCATTTTACGAGGACTTTAAGACTTGATTTAAGGTTTCTCATAATCATAAGACTCTACAGGAAATTTTACGAGGACTTATGAACTTGCTCTATAGGCAAGGCAGCTCACACAAGAACATACACACATATTGATATATTAAATTTTAGAAAAATTTATGAGGTTTCAAATTGATTGTATACTTTTCAGCACGAAGTGAATTTGAGTGTTTTCATTTTAGCCTGTGCACCTTTTAACATTTAACTTTGGACATTAGAACATTTATCAAAGCACATGAGAGAAATTTGACTTTAGGCAATTTGATCTTTTTTCTTGAATGGTATGCATGCCATTCATTGTATTTGCTTAATACATTTAAACATTTTTTGCTGTATATACATGATGCACTAGCAAACTTCTATATGCATTTGCAAAATTCACTTGCATATTTTTTGGTACATTTGTATGATGCAATTGCATGCATTTTAAGATATTATAATTGAGTTTGAATGATGTCTCAAGATGTGCGTGAATGATTTAAAAATATCAAGATTTTGTAGTTTGCACAAATATTTGGTCATTAGGATGCATGCAAACTTTATTTAGAGTTTTTTAAATAATGCCTTTTGTCTGCTTGCACGAATGCAATGTGGATTCGATGGCAAATCTGCAATGAAGAGTTTTGCTGTGCATTCAAATCATTGCTAGTTTTCTTGTATTTGGTTCACAATTTGTCCTATGAAATATATCTTCACTTGTAAATCGAGGCACTATTGTAATTCATTTTCACTCCCAATTTTAAGATCATAGTGATAGGAAACACTTATAGATCTCAAGTATTTCCTAACAATCTTCGAAAAACAACGAGATTTCTCCACAAAAATCCACACAAAACCATGAAAACAGTAGATAATTTGTATTATTTGATGAAAGGGAAACGGAAAATACCAAGATACAATTGATCCTCTATTCGAGAGGAGGATCGATCTCTCCCAATCTCTATACACCGCTAGAGCCCAAAGAAAACCAAGAGATCTCAAATTTCAGCCAAATTCAAGATATCCTAACCCTAGAAAAACAAACTATTGAATGTATACAATTCAAAAGGAAATCTATAAACAGTCCATACATTCAAATTCCGCTCCTAGTTCCCTCAAAAAACCTTCCAAAATGCCCGGGCTTGCGTTCGGCGTGTACAGGAGGCAGAAAAGTCTGCCTCTGCTCACGTAAGCCGGTCCTGTCGGACAGGCTAGACCAGTCCAATGGATCGGTCTAATAATACTCCCCTCCCGAAGATCCACCTTGTCCGCAAGGTGAAAAGACGACACCCTCCTTCATTCCTTCCTCATCATAAATGGTAAGAACCTGAAGAGTTCGATCCTTACACTTGTGCCCCAGTGTATAACTCTCGCCACATCTGAAGCAGATCCCCTTCGCCCTCTTCTCCTATAATTCCATTTCTGTGAGCTTCTTGAAGTTGTCCCCAAGTCTTACTCCAACAATCTTCTCCTTCGAAGTCTCCCAAAGAGTACCTGGTGTCGACTCCTTGGGTGCCAGAAAGGTGGTGGTCCTCCTTTTCGAACCTCCTGAGCTACTGCCTCCCATCTCTCTCTCCTGGTGCCTCTGATCCTTCCATCAATTGAGCTAGCTCCATAGCCTCTCCCAAGTCACGAGGCCTCATTACTCTAACCGCTGCCCAGATCTCTGATGTCAGTCCCTTTATGAAATTTTCGTTAGCACTATCTCAGGAAGGTGGTCCAATCGGCTAGCAAGGTACTCGAATTTCTCCCGGTACTCTGTTACTAAACCCTCCTGTGTCAAGGCGAAGAACTGCTCGTAGAAGTCTTCTCCCCTGCCAGTTCGAAAATGTTCTACCAAACAATCCTTGAACTCCCTCTAACTCCGAATGGGTCGCCTCATGTCCCGTCATTAATACCATGCCAATGCCTTCCCTTCTAAGCAAAGTCATGCCGCTGTCAATTTCTCCTCTTCTGTCAACCCGTTGACTGCAAAGTATCGCTCCACCTTATAGATCCAATCATGTGCATCCTCGCCCTCAAAGATGGGCATCTTCAGCTTTCTCACCTTTGGGTCACCCCCATTTCCCCTGAATCCTCCATAGCCTTCCATTCCTTGAAGAGGAGGTGCTCCCAATCGCCACGCTCTTCCCTTCGGCACTCATACCCAAATCCTTCCTTAAAATCCCCTCTTCTTCTTTCAAAATTAGCACCCCAGCTATCGAAATTATACCCTCTCCTTACAAATTCAACACCCCTTCTTACGTAGTCAATGCTCATCTCCTCCCTAGAAAGTGGCTCTAGAGGAGGCATTCCGTCTTTCCCTCCAGGATCTCCATTTTTGAATTTTCCCTTCCCCTAAACGTGTTAGGGTTCCCACCTCTTCCATGGCCGCCGGTAGTTCGTTTGCTTCTGATGTCACTGATTTGGTTTTGACTTCAAGCAATTTCATCATGTCTTCCACCACGACAAACTTTTCCTCCATCCTTTCATTGACGGATGCGATCTAATTTTGAAAATTAGCAATCTTCACCGCAAAATCTGCTTTGAGTTGCCCAAGTTCTCCCTCCAAAACTTCCACTTTCCTTCCGGCCTTTGGTTCCCCTTAGATCGACGTGCTCTGATACCAATTTGATTAGAAACACTTGTAGAATTTAAAGTATTTCCTAACATTCTTCGAAAAATAGTGAGATTTCTCCACAAAAAACCACACAAAGCCACGAAAATAGTAGATAATTTGTATTATTTGATAAAAGGGAAATAAAAAATACCCAGATACAATTGATCCTCTGTTCAAGAGGAGGATCGATCTCTCCCAATCTCTAGACGCCGGTAAAGCCCAAAGAAAACTAAGAGATCTCAAATTTCAACCAAATTCAAGATGCCCTAACCCTAGGAAAACAAACTATTTAATGCATACAATTCAAAAGGAAATCTCTAAACAGTCCCTACATTCAAATTTCCCTCCTAATTCCCTCAGAAAACCTTCCAAAATAGCTCACACATGCGCGGGCATGTGTGCGCATACAGGAGGCGAAAAAGTCCGCCTCTATTTGCGTAAATCGGTCATGTCGGACTAGCTAGACTGGTCTAATGGATCGGTCTAATACATAGCTTATAGTGTTCTCATTATAGCAATGAGTTCTATTTGTGCTTGTTGGCAAGCTACCAAGCCCTATTATTGCTCATTGGTGAGCTATTGAGTTCCCTATAAGTCTTGTTTGCATCAATTTCAATGTTGTAAAGCGAAACGTATTTCATTAGAAATATTCAATTTCATTCCTATATTACATTTGTTGTGATTTTTTAATTATTTTCTGTCACAACTCGGCCCGAACACTCGAATTAACGAGAAAGAAATAGAAGATCGGACGAATATTAAAAATTTCGTTTACTAAATAGTTCCAATACAATGAAAGAGTCAATAAAACCTCAAATGCAGTTTAATGAAAAGAATACTATAACTATTTTGACAAAAACATTTCTCACGCAGCGTCACGCTAGCAATACAAGTTCCCCCATCTTCCACTCATTTAATTTCTTGGGATAATACATGTGAATGTTCGTAAATATGGAGTAAGTCATAACACAACTTAGTGAGTACTCCATGCTTCTAAATTACAGTAATACAAGACATTCTAATCAACATGCATGCTTACTGTAAAAATAAAAAATAATTTTATTTAATAATACTTAAGTTTGAAAATGACTTTATATATATATATGTACTTCTAATACTATGTCATAACTTCTTCTATACTAATACAATCATCTAAATAGTACCATTGAAGATACTTCTATTTCTATTTCTTTTTTCATAACCTTTCTCAAAAACTTTTTCATTTGACATGTGTGAATACATTACATCACCAGCTAATACCACAAAGAGTGTACTCCATCAATCAACATGCACATGCAAGCATTCTGATATGAGTTATTTCATTTAAATTTTCATAATATATAATATTTTCCATCACTCATATTGTATAGCATAAACAAAACTACTAAAGAAAACATGAATTATCATGTATTTCAATATGATCTACCTTACTATAGCAAAATTTAATCATAAATGAATTTACAGTAACAGTTGTACAACTAAATAGCATTTTTGTATAATAAATTTAGAAAAAGCAATACTATTACTATAAATTAGGAATATAAGTACTCAACTCAAATTCAAATTTTTTAATGTTTCACTCTTATTCCTTACTCCGATGTCAATATATTTAACACATCAATAAATACGTTGTTACCGTAAAAAATTTTTATATGATGAAGTGCTCTAAATTTTTCTAATGCAATACTTAAATTTTCTTTTTTAAAATTAGTTTATAACTTATCATAATAATATAAATTTCTCTCTCTCATATATATATAACATTTATTTATTTTAAATTTATATGCTCTCTCTTTCTTTCTCTGCATATATAAATTTACTAAAATTCAATCAAAAAATCATAACCTAATAAGTAATATTTTAAATTTACTATTATAATTTTTCATTTATATTTATATACCGTAATTAATTAATTTTTATTTTTAAATTTAGGCATAATCATTAATCATTTAATCTATTATTTGTATAATTAAAATCACTTATAATTTATAAAGTATGTTCTCTCGCACAAAATAAATAAAATTCATATTTTATTTAAATCTACTAAATGACAATTTACTTTGCTCTAATCCTTTTTTTAACCTATAAATCTAAATTAAATTTTCTAATTTATGAATAAAAATATTATTTTAAATTCCAATTGCTCTAACACAAAATAAATTATAAACTGTTTTTAGTTCAAATGCATACCTCGCTATTCCTCTATTAACTTAAGCCTTCAACCAATACTATAGCTTTAGACTGCCTGCCTTGAATCGACGAGTTGATTTTGGCCAAATACAACCTAGCACTTTGAGTCTCCACTTGATTTTTAAGATTGCATGACCGAGCCCTAGCCCTCGCCTATGCTCTATGTCAACACTCGTGCTCTTCTCTCTCTCTCTCTCTCTCTCTCTCTCACTTCCCATCTCCTTGTCAACTCTTCGTTCCATCTTCCCCGAAACCAAGTGATGAAATGACTTCCTCGTCTTCTCACAACCCACGCTACAATCATGTCCCTCAAACTCCAACTCACGAACATTTCTTCGACTTCCTTGTCACTAGGCGACAACCAAACCCTTCGCCTCCCTCGCAACTCTTCCTTTTGCCTGCTTTGCGACCCCAAAGGATGGAATAAATGCTTCTTCCCCTTCGTCTTCTCCGTTCCCACGCAACTCTAAGTAATGAAACTGATATTCGTCGGTTCCATTATCACAATCTTCCCCACTTATAAAAATTTATAACTTGAAATTTACATAAGACTTCTAGTTGCAGTATGACATCATAAGCTAAGTTAAATATAGCTATACAACATCTTAATTTCATTTAACCTTAAATAATAGCGGTTGCATGTCTTGAAACAATATCAAATATTTATCCACTCTAAACCCAGACTGCGATCTGATCCCTAAAACAATTGGGTCTGTCCACCATCATTTGGGTAAAGGTATTGGCATTCACTATCACCTCAGATGGCACTTCTACTATCATATTTCTATCGATTACATCCTCTTGATTATCCATGTACTTAATATATATATATATAAATAATAGTTAACAAACTATCTAGTTGGATTTTTAAATTTCTTACAAATAAATTTCATTAATCATTCATATGACTCTTTCATTATTATTCATATTCTAAATATACTCCTTATGCTCTGATACCACTTTTAGCACGACCTGGTGCAAAGGATTGAATTAACGAGTCAGAAATAAATGGTCGGGAAGTTATTTAAAATTTCGTTCACCAACTAGCTAACTCCAATATACTAAAAGAGCAATTAAAACCTCAAATGCACTTTAATGAAAAGAATATTAAAATTATTTTGATAAATAATTTCTTTCGGAGCATCTCGCATATGATACACGTTCTTTTTTCTTATCTTCTACTCATTTAAATTATTTGGATAATACTTGAGAATGTTTGCAAATATGGAGTGCATCATAACATAACTCAATGAGTACTACATAATTCTAAATTATAGTAATATAAAATATTTTGATCAACATGTATGTTTATTTTTAAAATATAAAATAATTTTATTTAATAATATTTAAATTTGGAAATAACCATCAATTATATCATATGCAAAGATGTAATACTCATATTATGTCATAACTTTTCTGTAACTAATACAAACGCCATAAGAGACACTAACTAAATAGTACCAATGAAGATACTTCCATTTCCATTTTCTTTCCATAACCTTTTCCAAAGCCCTTTCAACTTCAGACGCACGAATATATTACATTCAAGCAAGATTATAAAATGTACATGCAACCATTCTTATGAGTTAATTCATTTATAATTTCATAACATAAATATTTTTATCACTTATATTGTATAACATAAACAAAAGTACTAAATGATAACATGAAGTATCGTGTATTTAAATATAATCAACCTTACTACAGCAAAATTAAATCATAAATGAATTTACAGTAATAGTAATATAACTAAATAGCATTTTTGTACAATAAATTTAAAAGAAGCAACACTATTACTATAAATTAGGAATATAAATATTCAAATCAAATTCAAATGTTTTAAAGCTTCACCCTTATTTCTTACTCTGATATCGATATATTTAACACTTATGTAAAAACCTTCTTATCATCAAAAGTTTTTAAATGATAAAACACTCGAAATTTCTCTAACTCAATATTTAAACTTCCTTTTTCAAAATTAATTTACTACTTATCATAATAATTTAAATTTCTTATACATATACATTATTTATTTATTATTTTTTAAAAATTATGTGGTCTTTCTCTCTCTATATATATAATAATTTACTACTAGAGTTCAATCGAAGATTCATAACCTAATAAATGATATTTTAAATTTACTATTATAATTTTTTATTCTTATATATGCCTTAATTAATTAATCTTTTTATTTTTAAATATGTCAATGATCATTAATCATATAATCTATTATTTGTATAGTTAAAATCTCTTATAGTTTATAAAGTTTATTGTCTCAAAAAATAATTAACATTTATAATTTATTAAAATCTACTAAAATGACAATTTACCTTGCTCTTACCTTTTTTCATAACATATATATCTAAATTAAATTTCCTAATCTATAAACATAAATAATACTTCAAATTTCAATTTCTCTAACTCATAATTATAATTTTTCCAAGTTCAAATGCATACCTCATTATTTCTCTATTAACTCAAGTCTTTACCCGATCCTATAACATTAGATTGACTATCTTTAATCGGTGACTTCATTTCGACAAATACAACCTAGATTTTGGAGTCTCCACTTGACTTTTATGATTGCATGACCGAGCCATAGCCCCCACCTCTGCTCCCTGTCGATGCTCGTGCTCCCATCTCCTCATCTCTTGGCAATTTAAAGGGATGATACCTTTCACCTTTCTCGCGAATCCAAGAGATGAAACCAACACAGTTGGTTTGACTTTTCGTTCCATCTCCCCCGAAACCAAGCAACGAAATGACTATAATCTACTTGCAACCCTCACTACGATCATCTCCCTTGAACTCCAATTAACGAGCATTTCTGCACCTTCCTCATCACTAAGCAATGGCCATCGCAACTCTTCATTTCGCCTTCTCCGCGACTCCAAACGGCAATATGAATGATTCTTCATCTTCGTTTTCTTCGTTCTTACACAACTCTAGGTAAAGGAACCAACATTCATCGATTCGGTTATCACATGTTCATTTTTAATTCATTCATTTTTTTAATCTCTTTTCTGTCCAAAGTCCTTCTGAAGTTTGTTCTTTAAACATTTGTTCAAAAAAAATTGTAACAACTTATCAACATCTCCCCCAAATAAGAGTCATCTATAAGGATTGCTAGACCTTTCCATTATGCTTAAAAAAGTATGCATGGTTGATGTCTACGACAACACAGTATGTGGCTGTCATATCCACTACATTTTAAAAAAGGTACATGGGCCTAAAGTTCTTGCACGAAAATGTACATAATCAGATTTAAAACAATGCATACAAGCACTTATTTGATAACAGGAACAATGCATACAAGCACTTATTTAAATTTTACTCCTAGTTAGAGCAACGCATACTAGTATTTATATCTTACAACTTTTCTTGTTTTTTACCTCAGGCGGATGGACGACGATGACATGAGACAACAAGGTTGTAGCAAGATCAAAGACAACATAAATTTCTTTCTTTTCCTTTGAATTTTTTCTTTTCTTTGATTTTTTTTTCTTTTTCTTTTTTTTTTTTTTTTGCTTTTTGCTTTTTACTTCTCCTTTCTTAACAAAGAGAGAAAAAAAGGAAAAAAGAGCGATAGAAGGAGAGTGCATGAAGATAAGATAGAAAATTAGAGGAAGAGATGTTGAGATAGAATGAGAGAGTTGTTAACAGCTGACAGAAGTGAGGAGAGATGAGAGTGGGGTTGAGAGATGTTGAGAGAGAATGGAGTAGAGAGAGAGAGAGAGAAACAGTTAGACAGAAGGGGAAGGCGGGGTGGGACTATTTGATAACAAGAAACAAGATTTAAGTAGGATTTAACTTAAATCCTGCTGAAAAATAAAAATGACAACATTAAATATGCATCTCTTATATACCATTACTCTCATGTTTCGGATTAATACATACAGGCTTTGGACAGATTTAACTTGAATATGCAAGTTTAACACACTCCTTTCCGTTACACACTGATGGTGTCGTCAATGCCTTGTCTGAGAACTCCCATAATAATGTCTACATTTTTGTGTCGAGGGTTTCCAAGTAGAAACTAAAGAAAAGAGGTGAGCATGGGAGAGGGTAAGAGGGTGAGGGTTCGATTAGTGGTCTTTAGCAAGTGAGGGATGAAGATGAGGGTTTTGGGCTTCCTTTAGAACTTGAGGGAAGAAAATAAGGGTTTCAAGCATTAGGTAGTGTGTGAAGAGGAGGAGAAAACGAGAGTCGTGGGGTCCTTGTCTTGTGGTTCCCAAAGGAAAACGATAAAGTGATAAGAGAGCAGACGGTTTGTTTTTCATGCTTGTGTGAAAAATAGAGAGGACAGGAGCTCGAGTTAGTTGCAGAAGGGTAAAAGGAGAGAGGGGCAGGCTACAACCTATGAAGAATGAGAGTAGTTCACGGGACATGTGATATGATTGGTTTTTTTTCTTTCTTTCTTTTCTTTTTTTATTGGTCTATAGTAGAATAAATAGCACATCCAATCAAAATTTTATTCATAGCAAAATTAATTTGAGTTTTGTATATCCTTAAAACCCTTATTAATAATTACAAAGTCCCTCTAGAATTCCATATCAACCAATCAAAGCACCCCAAAAATTCTAGAAATCTCAACAGCAAAGGCAGGATGTAGATATTATAGAATATTGTTAGAGCCAAAACAAAGGCCACCTATGCATATCACAAGAGAGGCCAGTTGTTGAAATCATAAGCCCATTGCATTTAACACCAAAAAAATCACAACAAAAGCTTACAAGTGTTCCTAGATAAAAATAAAAACGCAATAAAAATACCAAATAAGTCATCCAACTTGGAAAGGATAACTGCAAGTACAACATATCTTGAGCAAAAAAATCAAGAACCACCGGAATGAAAAAAAAATTTCCTGAGAAGCCAAAAACTTCTGGGAATTTAAAGCTTCGATAAAAGCCAACCGATAAGATATGATAACATCCTAGTAATGCATTTACAAACTTATTAATAAAGCTCCTACAAAAATTTAAAAAATAAAATAAAATAACAAAATTTTGTTTAAAATTTCATCTTTCATGATGTTCGTCTTAATCTATTTTGCACCGATACTCCTATTTACGAGGCATGCTGCATCGGACACGCATCGGATATGGATATGCCTCCGATACGGCATGGATACGTGTCGGATACGGCTTTGCCGTGTCCAACTAAAATATTATTTAAATTTGATAGGACACACGTATCGGATATGCATGTCCTGTTAAAAAAACAAAAAAAAAACGGAGCTGCAATTTGCCCTATTCATTTTAGCTACCCGCTCGATATCCCTATTCATTTATGCGACTTAAACATTTCCGCGAGCTAGGTTTTCCGTTTTCGCACAGCCGTTCGTCTTCTTCATTGTAGTCAAAGGAGCGGCTCGACGAAGCGAGCATAGAAGAGGACAGCCGAATAGGATCATCCTTCGTCGACGAAGAGGCTCGACGACGCGAGCATTAAAGCCAACAGGATCATCCTTCGTCGACGGAGCAGCTTGACGAAGCGAACAGTGAAGGAGACGCTAGCAGTGAAGGTTCATTTTGTTCGTTTTCTTCATCATAGGCTCGGTACCGATCGGTACCTCTCCGCAGCGCTTGGTACAATGCTCAGTATCAATGCTTGGTACCGTTCGGTACCCCTCGGTAAAATAGTACCAAGCGGCACCGAGAAGCTAGAGAAAGCTTTAAAATTACTCTTACAATAAAAATTTATTTGAATGGCACCAAGGTCGAACCCTGCCAAGGGGCAGCACCGAATGGTGCCAAAGTCTAACCCCGCTAGGGGGCACCCCCAGCATATCTGCGACATCTCTACACTTTTACTTAAAAATTTTCATGTTTCAAATTCATGTGGTTTAATTTGTGAAAGAAATTGGAGCATATACTTATTCATCCAATCAATGAAGAGAAATAAAATTACTCCACAACGGGCTGAAATTTAGTTTATGTGCATACAAACCTTCGGCTTCTCTCAAGAAAAACTCCAACTTATATGGAAGGAGACAACAAGATGTGGGATGTTGCTGGAGATGGATTTAAATCTCTTGAGGATATGGGAATATTCGAAATTGTTAACTTTCACTTGATGAGCCTGAATTGGAAGCTATGATATTTATTGAAGATGATATAGAATTTCAAAGACAAATCACTGAAGAAGCTAATCCTATCATTCCTTCTATTGAATAGTTGATACTTCATGTGCTAGAAAATTTATGTTTTTGTTTTTGTTATTAATTTAAACATTTAAAAATTTAATGCTTACTTTTATTTTGGTATTATAAGATACAATGCTACAAATGATGTTTCTTTCAATTTTTTTTTGTCATTTCAAATATTACGCTTTGATTACTTTCTTAATTTTTATGTATGATTTATATATTATAATGTCGTATCTGCACCGTACCTATATCATGTATTTTTAAGAATTAACGTGTCCCGTATCTGTATCGTGTCATATCCGTGTCGCCGTATCCGTATCGGTGCAACATAGGTCTTAATGCATACATTTTGTATTTTGACTACTATGAGATTTGCATCACATCTCCCCTAATTGCTAACCATGAAATGCATCTTAACTATTACCCCTGTTCTTCCAAAAGTAGATTTAAATGGCCTTAACAGTTAGTGGAAGGATATAGTAAGAGTTGCAACGAGATGTTTAACAAAAAAATAAGATTTGTTCTTAAAAAATAATAATCAATATAAGAGTCTTAGATCGCAACCACTCATTGAATGTTTGACTCAAAATATTTGTTAAAGTAATATTTGCTATGAGGTAAAAAGTATGAGAACTAGTGATCATTGAAAGATTGTGGGCTCCAAAAATTCGGCCCCGGCCTCCACCCGCGTTTGCTTTCTCGGGAGAGTTTTAATGAATTAAATTCCAGGGTAATTTTTGGAAGGCATATGGGTTTGTAGATAAAACACTACCCAGAGATTTCTCCCTCATTTTGCGAGGACTTTATGATCTGAGTTCTGGTTTCTTATAGGCGCAAGCCCCTATAGTTAATTACCCCTCCTGGTAACGAGAGAGAACTTTCGATTAAGGCTAGTCGTCAATCAGATACGTGGATCTGGCATATAGTAGCAGCATGGGTTTGGAAGTTTGAGGATTTGAAGATTTGATATTTAAAATCAGAAATTTCACCATCTTACACTTAAAGAGGATGGTGGGGGAATGGATGATGGAACCGATCAAGATCTCATGGTTCCGTCGTCCCGGGCCATCATGGTCCCTGGTCTACTTAGTCAGAGGAGGTAGTCGACCCAACCTGATAGAAGGATCCTTATCGGTAGCCATGGGTTGCTTCGTCCAAGGGTACCTTGTAGACCTGTGGTGAGTATTTGTCTAAGGGGACAAATTTGAATCCACCTTACCTAACAGAGGGCTTTGTGCCCTATCGATCATATCCTATTGATTCATATCTCAAGGATTTGATGTCAATAAGGAACATATTGGCTCTGACCATAACCGGTATCACGTGGTGCCATTTGGCGGCAAAACCACTCGGTTCAGAGGGCCCCGGATCATAACCGTTTGTCCTGCAGTGCCATTTAGCGGCGAAACTGCCGGTTAGAGGACACGTATCACGTCCTTACTGCAGGAGATTATTTGAGAATGAATTCTGATGATATTTTTTACTAGGCATTAGTTCTATGTGAGCTGAAGTATATTTCAATTTATCCACCTCGACAAACTGTTGCGGAGGGTGGATGGATTTTGTTTACGTTATTGATGGTTGAATTTTCTATTTTAAACATCGAGATTTTGAAATGATTTTGAGATTTTTGGATTTTGTTGGTGTTTGAGAAGTATTCGAAATGTTTGAAATGGACCCCTCCGATTGAGATCAACATTCAACACTACCCTCATCAGGGTGTGGGATCATTTCTATTTATGGATTAGACCCTGTCGACTCCATCGAGCTGTCGATAGAGGATCGGATTTCATATACTTTATGCCTTTGTAAGTGAATTCTCTTGATTATAAGCCTTGAAGGCCTAATATGAACATATAAAACAAATATCTCAGTCGACCCCACAACTGTATATTCGCTTAATAGTTCGAGCCATGTTGACTCCTATCTACCTGAATAAAAGGATCGGGCTCGAACTTGAATTCACTTATTGACCCGCGCAGCATCCCTAGACGTCACGTGTGTACCAATAACACGCTCGTTGGGGCCCACGCGGGTATTTGGAGGTATTTTATAATTATTGATTGAACCTTGTCGACTCTTATCTGCTTGCATAGGAGGATCGGGTTCAAATTTATTGACCCGCGCAGCATTCCTAGACGTCACGTGTGTACAAATAGCACGCTCGTCGAAGCTCATGCAGGTGTTTGGGGGCATTTTATAATCATTTGATGAACCTTGTCGACTCCTACTTACTTGCTTAGGAGGATCGGGTTCAAATTTATTAACCCGCGCAGCATCCCTAGACGTCACGTGTGTACCAATAACACGCTCGTCGGGACCCATGTGGATTTTTTTTATTGCATACCCCCTTTTGTGTACCTATGTGTATACAAATTACGGTACATGTGTTGGGGTCTTTAAAATATTTGTAAACGTCTTCTGCCCGCTTGCATGAATGTTGCGGATCCAGTGGCGTTTTGCAGCAGCTTAGGGATTGAGCTATTTGATGCCTTATACAGGTAGACTGTCGTGCACTACTTGCTTTCTGCAGGTGGATCTTAGTACACTAACGAATCTCCTGCTTTCTCTTGTTGGTAATTGCATTCACCACAAGCTTAATGCCTCTCTTTTGACATGCTGGTTGCTTTGCATGGAAATCTTTTAGCGCTGCTCGTAGGTATTTACATTTCTCCGTAGGAATTTGTATTTGTCAAGTATCACTTGCTTCTATCTATAGAAGCTCGGTGTATTTACTTGATGTTGGGTGATGATTGACCACAAGGGCATTGCAATATTCATCTCCTTTTGTTGCATTCTTTATGAATTTTGATATAGTCTTTGGCCCACGGAGTACACCCGCCATTGCTGCAGGATACTGCATTTATTGAAGTCCTTCTACATCTACCTATAAGTGGGTGTTGTACATACATCAGCATTTGTAGAGAGGTCGTATGTACTCCAGATATTGTACATTTGCCCGTGAATAGTTTGTCAAATCTATAATGAGCCTCCTTCAGCAGCTCGTAGGCATTTACATCTATTGTATATCAGTCACTTTTATTTGAGAGGATCAATATATTTCACCTGACACTGAGTTATTATTTACCGTGCAAATGCCATTGTGTTTGTTGCTTTTGAACAAGATATAGAGAACTCATTCATCATCGATCATTAATTGTAGTTACTATTGACATGCCTATTGCTTTTGCTCATGAACGATGCACTCATCGTTTGTTGTATTCAATAAGATTTTTTTTTTTTTTTTTTTATTAATGCTTGTGTCTCAGTTTGTATGGCAACCTCTTGATATTGAATGAAAATCTTATATTGTTGATTTCCAGCATGTCATTATATCTCCCTCTGATTGTTGCTTGGGGATGAGTCATAGTTGTGCTTGCAAGAGTTTGGTATATCGGCTCATGTTTGTAAAACTTGCATATTCCAATTCTCCTCGTAGTGCTTTCATCCTTCTATATATAGACTCGTTGATTGACTGATATGAACACTGTAGTTTCCATATTGACTGTATACAGCTTAAAGGTCTTGCAGTGCTATATGCTATCAAGTTATATATATTCATCTTTCTTGTTACATGTTGGTGTTTGTATATTAACTATTATCATGGCCACATTTGTTGAAAGTTCACACAGTTACTGGTGAATGAGGCAATATCTTCATTGTTCACTTGTTTGTAAGCAGCTCATGTATGTAAGTATTTCAGCATAAGTCCTCGTGCACTAGCTTGCATGGGATTTGAACAGGCACTTTGCATTTAAATAAAGTGACAACCTCTTATCATTTTGTTGGAGCTTTGATATCATTATTCAAATCAAGGTCTTGCTCCTTTCATTTGTTCAAGTTCTCTATTCAAAGTCAAGTCTTTGTTGTCCAAAACGAGCTTGAGTTGATGTTCAATGTCAAGGTTCTTTGTTTTGTTCATTCAAGTGCAAATCAGGTCCCATGTTGTTCAAGTCTTGTTCATTTGCAAATCAAGTCCAAGCCTCCTTTGGTCCAAATCAAGTTTTGATTTGAGTTTAAATGTCCAAGTTCAAGTCCCGAATCTTGTCCAATTATGAGTTCAATTCAACATCACTTAATCACCTTTGATTTAGGTTGGTTTTATGTTCAAGTCATGCTCATTATCTTAATTTATTTAATGTTCATTTGAATTCAGTTCATGTGGTCTTTTTGAGTTCAAATCAGGTTCAAGTGTAGTCTTCTGTTCACTCGAAATTTCGGTAGCCTCCCGACGTCTCCCCTGTTTAGGGAAAACTACGGGAAACTGGGCATTCCCACCACGCTACAAAAAGCATGTATGGTAGGTGTCCTTGGACACCACAGCTGTATTTTCTTCGTCCCCCACCACGCTATGAAAAGCGTGTATGGGTCTTCAAACGTACCTGCTTGAAAACACAGTTATTTCCCCGCAAACGGGTACTTATGAATATCCCCTTCTCGTCATAGACGTCGCATCAGATTCCCATCCCACCAGGCTACGAAAAACATGTATAGGCGGTTTGCAGGTGCACCGCGAATGCCGAAAAAGAGATTTTAGGTGATCACCCATTTCGTCGTAGGCGCCGCTCTGGGTTTCCTTCCCACCACGCTACGGAAAACGTGTATAAGTGATTTGTCGGTGTGCCGCAAACGACAAAAATGAGCTCTCGAAGTGATTACCTGATTCGTTGAGAGAATCGCGACGAACTTCCTCCCACCACGCTATGAAAAGCATGTATAGGTGGTCGTTTTGTCGCGCTGCAGACTTCGAAATCGAGCTCTTAGAGTTTTAGGATCTCGGAGTTTTAGGGATCGGGGGATTATACCTTTATGACGACGGCGGTGTCGGCTCGTGGATTGAGGCAAGAGAAGTCAAGGCACTTCTTTCTTTTTTATTAGCACTTGATTAATTATAATTAAAGTAATTAATTTTAATTAATTACGATTAATAATAATTAATTAGAATTAAAAATAATTAGTTATAATTATACTTAATTAACTATAACTTATATTTGATTAATTAATAATTTTAAAAATAATTAATCATAATTAAGCTTTATTAATTATGATTAATTTATCATTAATAATAATTAATTTTAATTAAAATAATTTAATTATAATTAAAGTTAGATAATTATAACTAAATTATAATTAATACTTATGAATCATAATAATAATAATAATAATATTTAATTATAATTAAATCGAATTAATTATAATTAATTTAAACAAGATTTTTGAAAGTCTGTAAAGAAATTTTCAGGAAGGACTTATATAGGTTTTGAACAGGATTAAACAAAATCTAATAAGAATTTAGGCTAAATCCTGTACAGGGAAATGTTCACCTTGAGTTAAATCCTTGGTTGCCCTCCATTTACCGTAAATCCAAGATTTTCCAATACTGTAGCTTGGTGGATTTACGGGATATGACCGAAGTAGCATGCGAAAGTGAGAAAGTTACCTGCACAGCGAGCTCCCGTCACTACTTTCGATCAGACAAGAGGGAGGGAGGTAAAGGTGTTTCCCTTCTCTCTCTCTCTCTCTCTCTCTCTCTCTCTCTCTCTCTCTCTCTCTCTCTCTCTCTCTGGACCGAAAGATTGGGAAAGATGGAGTTGTGTTCAGATGGCAGTTGAGAGTAGGAGATTAGGGAAATCGGGATGAGTAGGGTCGGATGAGTGGAGCGATGGTCGGGCAAGGGAGATGAGGTGTTTGGCGTCTGGATTGATGGGAGAAGGCGAATGCAGGTGTCGGTTAGGGCTGGATTATAGAGGCGTTGGGTTTTTCGATTGAAGGTGGAGATGTGGAGCTCAGTCGGTTCAGCCTGGGAGCAAGGAGTCGGCACAGTAGAGTGTATCGGAGGTTCCGATTGGGTTCGGCTAGGAAGCTTCCGAGAAGATGGAAGCTGGGTGTTGAGTTTGGGTCGCGAGAGCTACGGCCAGATTCGGTCTGAAGAAGGATTTGGGCGTCGGATGGTTTGCGGGAAGAAGAAGAAGGCTTAGATCGCGTGGGAGGAGCAGAGAGTCTCGGCTTTGTGTCGAAGAAGCTCCCCGAAGGCTTCCTTCAGTCATCCTTTTATCAATACAAATGAAGGCTACTCGATCGAAAACAGGTTTCGCGCGTGGCCTACTCTGGAGCGGCGCCGACTGCAGGATATGGGGGACTGGGGCACGCGAGATTTGGCGCAGAGTTTGAGTATGGGCATGGCAGAGGTAAGTTTCTTAAGATTTTTTTTGACGTGGCATAGAGGTCAACAAAGATTTTGAATAAGTACCTTAAGATATCCTATAAATTTTAAAACAAAATATACTGTGTTAATTTGAAGAGACATTGATGTGCAATTTGCAATCCCGGCTCATGATTTTAATCCAATCATGATCTATGATCTATTACAATTCATTTCCTTCATGCATTGTAGCTATGCGTGAATTATGACTCCCTTGTTGTCGTTGGTTATTAGATTTTTGTGATCTCCTTGCTAGAATGTGATTTGCTTGTTTTACAAGATATTTAAGGCTCCCTTGCATTTGAAGAGACATTGATGTGCAATTTCCAATCCCCGCTCGTGATTTTAACCCAATCATGATCTATGATCTATTACAATTTATTTCCTTCATGCATTGTAGCTATGCGTGAATTATGGCTCCCTTGCCCTCATTGGTTATTTGATTTTTGTGATCTCCTTGCTAGAATGTGGTTTGCTGCTTTTACAAGATATTTAAGGCTCCCTTGCATTTCAAGCATTATAGATAGCTGCTGTGACTTGCAAGTTTGTTGCTTCCTTTTGATCTATTATGGTATTTCTATGATTTTTCTACAACAGATGGATGCCATCCTTATCTTTTGATCTTGTAAATTTAGGGGAAATGCGATTATAAATAAGAAGTATCTGAGACGTGTAAAAGAATAATTCCTTTGATATTTAACTTTGAGTTATGAAATTTTCTCCCTTAGCTTTTTATTGGATGTGATTCTTTTACATATGATGTAAAAGAATTGATATATCGCCAAAAAATCATCTTGATCGGGCACGAATCTCGAGGAAAAACTCAAGTTGGAAACTTCAAAAATTAATTTGGAGACCATTTAAACTCCAATTTCAACAAGCTTATAGTCGAACTGAGCGTCTCGGAAATACGAATCCAACGACACCAAATTCGACTCAATCCGAGCCCAAATGAGTCCAAATCAAGTACCCGAAGCGCTGTTGGAAGCATCAAACAGCTATTTGAGTTACCAAACGGTCTCCGATTTTGACGAGCTTATAGTCGAATCGAGCGTCTCGACGAGACGAATCCAACGAGCCCAAGATCGTAGAATTCTGACATCATTAAGACCTTCAAATGCTTGATAAACGGTTCATGATCAAGGGATTCAATATCGGCCGTTCATCCGGATCACTCCCTATTTGCCCCTGATCCCTCACATATTTACGGGCTATGCCACTCCAGAAAAACTATAAATAGCCCCTCATTTCTCTTAAGAGGGGACCCAAGCCAAGAAGAAGAGAAGGAGAAGAAGAAGAAGAAAAGTGTAGGAGGGAACAGCTCCTCCTCGACCACCGCCGGAACTTCGCCGGAACTTCGCCGGAATTCCGCCGGATCACCACCGGAGCACCACCAGGCGCCCGAGGGACGCTGGAGCTCTGCCCTACACGGGAGCAGCGTCGGAATTTTGCCCGACGCCGGAATTCTACCCGACACCCGAGTGACGCCGGGTTTCTTTCAAAGTGACGTCGGAGTTCTGTTCGACATTTCGAGAGACGTCGGAACTCAGCTTGTCCTTGTAGCTGATACCCATTGTAATCTGATCGCCCTTGAAGGCGAGTCAGTCCCCTGTAATCTGCTCAAGTTCTAGTGGAATCATTTCAACTGGGCGTGGCCCCGTGGTTTTTTCCCTTTCCAGGGTTTTCCACGTAAAAATTCTGGTGTTACTCTCTCAATTCTGTTTGTGTGCTGGATATACGTACAACAGTAAGACGGAAAATTAAAATCTATCGCCGCGTATATTTGAGTCCGCAACAAGAATAATTCCAAAATTTCAAGGAAAACAATCTCCTTATATAGTATGAGGCAGAAATTTCTACTTTTAAAATTCTTTTCTTTACTATTTCCTTAATATCAAACTCTAGCTACTGATCCACTTGTGTGATTAAGTATATCAAACTGTTATAAGAATGATCTTTTGATTGCAATATGAGTTCAAATCGAGGTATGATTCTTTTATAATATTGCATTTCTATGCAACATTTCTATGATATGATTATCACTAAAGTTTGCACGAATTTTGAGTATTTTGATGTTCATCTAAAGTAGCGAATGGTTTTCTAAATTAGAAATTTATGACGACAAATTTAACTTTACGTGTATGATATTGAGCATCTCATCCTAAATCTATATAAGCATATCCTAAGACATCCAACAACAAACACAAATGAAGGTTTCGACATGTAGATTTAGATTTATTAATGGTCCACGAACAAACTTATTAAAACACAAAAATGGAGAAGTTTGTGTAAAACAGGAAAAGGAAATTCTACAGTAAAGTACATGGATGTTAATTTAATAAGATTGAGTCAACCATTGTGGTAATACACCTTTAGGGATTATACTCAGAACAATGATGGAAGTACAATTGAATCCAACCTGGTAAAAAATAGGATATCAGTTGTCACAATATAGAGAAGGGGGGGTTTTGAAAGCTCGGGTAATTTCCTACAACTTAGTTTCCCAACAAACAAATAGCAAAACTGCGCCATCCTTTTTCATTCTGGATGTAATGATTCTAAATAAGCAAGCTAACTAATGCTTCAAACTCTACAAAAGAATAAATTTATACCTCCATGATGCAGGAACATAACTAATGATTCACCATTTAATTTGTTCAACTACGTTTGATATTTATTTGAAAAGCATATGGCCTTCAATCATGCAGTTAAAACCACTACTAGACAAAATAACCAAAGGGTTCATGAGTAGACACAATCAACTTAACTTTGAGAAGGACAGAAATAACCATGTTGTTTCAAAGATACTCCCATTATTACAAAAAGGCAGAATATTAATTAAAAAAACTATCAATTAAATAAATAAAGTGTCACCTGCTTTAGAAAGCTTTGCCACCTCAGCTTCAGCATTACTAACAAAAGCTTCCTTGTTACCAATAACATACTCGTGTAGTCGGTCTTTAAGTATCTCTGCAAGCTTGTCTTCTCTTTCCTTTTGAACAACCTGTTGCACAGCCAAAGAAATTATTCAAGGATTTTTTTTTCCAATATAAAACTTCCATTCATACATTGAAGCTTTTTTTAAGAAAGATTTCAATCACATCATCTGCAGACAGACAATCAAACAAAGATGAACAAGTTCAAATTTAATATTCTTATTTTCCTTCTCATGATCAAAGCAGCACATCGAAATCAAAAACTAGCAAGTATAGACCAAATAAAAACCCTAGATGACTGAAACTATCTCTACTATATAGACGCAATCACATATGCCATAGATCAGATCATCCTCAGTTTTTTAGTTCCTCAAGTTTTCACCAGAACCACCCCCACCCCTGGAGTAGCGAGATATGACTTCATACCTATAGTAACATCCTCCACTGCCTCCAAAGTTATACGCTCCATCACTCCTAACATCATAGCTGCCATCACTCCAATTGCCTCTATAGAGGGTGTAATCACCATCACCATGTTAGCCGCCTCCACTGCCAAACCGACAGTGAGCCTAATTGATGTTGACGCTCTTACCATCCTTCATGGGTATCTAGTATGATATATCTAATAAAAAGTTTATATGGATCCTATCTGATAGGTATAAATGAGGTAACAAGTAGAAATGTTTATTCAAGAAAGATTAAATAACTCATTCAAGTACAAATAGTCGGGACAAGGTCAATGCTCATAATGATGAATAAAAAAAATGAATCAACTATTTACAAGATAACATAGGAAATATAGAGTGGAATGCTATATAATTACAAAAAGAAAATGGTGAAGACAACACTAAAAAGACTATTAAAGATAGAATCAAAATATTAAAAAGATGGATAGTATAATATGCAGTACCCAGTCAGTCCCAATCATTAGATGTTTGTGAATATGAAACAAGTCCTTCACAGATATCATTATACAAGGGAAAAATGAAGTCGCACAAAAATATTGAAAAAAACCTGACATGCAAAGATATCTGCAGGTAATGACTGGTCTAAATAAACTATGCTGTTTAAAACTGTTAAAGGATATTATCTTTCAGATTTAAGGTTTTAAACTGTGCAATTAGGTATTGAGGTGTTTTTTGTTTGCGAGGTGAGGTGTAAGCCTCAAGGCGTTGTCTTAAAATTAAAAAATTGCGTAAAGTAAAAAATAAAGGTCAAAAGTGATTTTTTATATAATACCTAAGTAATTTGTTAAATGATGACATATTAACTTCCTATTGAATTATGAACTAATAAATTGACATACATATGAAACAAAAATTACACAAGATGTAAAGTGACAAGTGATAAATTACATGAAATAGAATTGAAATCCAAATATTATAATAACAAAACAATATTAAATATAGAAATTGCTTAAAAGTATCATATAACATCAAGTTAACATCAAGTTCAACTCCAAATTTCTTCTTTCTCAATTCCCTACTCATTTACATTTAATTTCTAACGAAAAATGAAATAATTGACAACAACTCAAAAATCATCTGCACTGTCATCATTAAGGTGGTTTTTATTTGAACTGTCGTCATAACAAATTAGTCTATCCCATGCCTTATCCGGTGGAGTCGAATGTCTCTCAATATGCTTCTTTTTAATTTATTTCAATCATATTCATCTTTTATAAATGTTTTTCATCAACATAAAGATGAGATTAATACTATAAAATTTTTAGGGTGGTAGTGTGCGGCTTTCAAGTGATCGTCAGTGACGGCTGCGGGCTGGAGGAAGAGGCAATTGAGAGAAAGTTATTGCGGCTTGAATGTACACGAAGACGTGATTTATGTTAGTTTTAACAATATATATATATATATATATATATAAAGGGTGAGGCATAAGCCTCAAGCTAGCGAGGTGAGGCGTGCCTCAAGGTGGGCCTCAGCCAAGCTAAGGCGCAAGAAATCAATCCACTTAAAGCAATTTGACAGATCAAAGGAGACCACAGTTCAATAATCAGTCTCAAGCATATTCTATCTTTCATAAAGTTGTTGTTTGGGTGCCTCATTGCTAGCCATAGGTGTCATTAGTACCACATTAAGCATATTCCACTCACTTTCTCCCTCTCTCCCTCACCCACCGGCTTAAATACCTTCCCTCACTCTTTCAATTTGTTATTAAGCTCACCCGAATTAACCATCATTTAAACCACCCAACATAACATCCCTCATTATAACCACTATTAGGCACTCAATCACTCGATCCCTACTCCTCTAACTCACAAATCCTTCCATAAGTCTTTTATTCTTAGCATGAGGTCCACCACTTAGCATTAGCTCCATCACCAAGCCCCTCCCCCACCACATGTAGTCTATATATATATATATATATATATATATATATATATATATATATATATATATAGAACTTCAGTCTTATACGCAAGGAAAGCTATTAAAACACAAAAAGATCAACACTCTTGGAAAGGAACAAAGCATTCAACAGAAACAGAATTCTTTCCGCTAGATGCTACAATCCCACTATATGCTATAATCCCACTGGTTGCACTATAGTCCTGGACTTTTTTGAAAGCCTATCATCACAAGTTGCTTGGCTACAGTCCTAAACTCCCTTACAATAGCTAACCTGCTGCAATCCTAGAATTTCTTAAGCCATTGATTAATAAAGTTTCGGAACGACTTTGCTGCTGATTGTTGTAGCATTCATATGAAAATTAAGAAACTTAAAAGTTGATTACTAATGTTCATTGCTGTCATAATTCAAACAGATTGTCTATGACTAGATCTAAAAAGGATTTTGTAAAGCCTCTCTTTTTTGGATACTTTGTGGGTAATATATACGACTTCTAAGGCATGTAGAAATTATTGAATTGTGGGTATTGAAAAAAATTCCAGGTTACTCAATTCTTGTTCCTGTGCTAGTTGGATGTGTATTCTTCAAGAGCTTCGCACGTATTGACAACTACTTCTCGGGCAAGTCTTGTAGTACTAGCATGAGACCTAATTCTTCATTTTTCAACTATTTCAATCCTTATTCTAGCTTTTCTTTTGTGATTTATATCAGTATACTTGCATTTGATATTTTTAGTCATTGGTATGCATGCAGGATTGAAATTGTCAAGTGTCATACCTGTAAGATTCTATTTCGTAGTATGAAATTAGGCCATTGAAAAAAATTATGTTAGCTAGTTTTTTGTGTAAAATTTCATATCTTGATGACTATTATATTATTATTTGGATGAATGAAGCATGCTAGTTATTTTAACCTTAAAAGCGAGCAATTTTTGCTATAAATAATTGTTGGCAATTTACATATCGTAATTTTAATGTGTTATTATCATGCATCTCATCTCATGATTGTTCAACAAATGTTATGCTAGCTGTCGAATATCTAACGCAATTTTCCAATTTTCTCATCCAATACTTGGGACCTGGCAATAACAAAGTCGTTCCAACATTGTATTATTTTGAAGACTAAAAAGATGTCAGATGAGTGGAGGAGTGTGTTGGTTCTTACAACAACAACAACAACATCAAGCCTTTATCCCACTACGTGGGGTCGGCTACATGAATCCTTTTTCTCCATTGTGTCCTATTAAAAGTCAAATTCTCGTTTAAATCTAATAAAGAAAGATCATTTCTAATATTTTCTAACCAAGTCTTTTTAGGTCTACCTCTACCTATCTTAACATAAGTCAAATCTAAGACCTCTACTTTTCTAACCGGGTCATCGAGAGGCCGCCGTTTTACGTGACCAAACCATCTAAGGCGACTCTCTCTAATCTTATCTTCCACTGGAGCTACTCCAACCTTTTCACGAATATGCTCATTTCGTATCCTATCTCTAAGGGTAAAGCCACTCATCCACCTGAGCATCCTCATCTCTGCAACACTTAACTTAGAATTATGCTTCTCTTTTAATGGCCAACATTCAGCACCATAAAGCATTGCAGGTCTCACCACCATCTTATAGAATTTTCCCTTAAGTTTGAGGGGTACTTTTCTATCACACAATAAACCCGATGCATTCCTCCACTTCAACCATCCAACTTGGATTCTGCTGATAATATCCCCATCTATATCACCATCACTCTGAACAATAGATCCAAGATATCTAAAACGTGTACTCTTATTAATGACTTGAAGTGATGCGAAAGAGTGCAAAATATAAAGGAATTAGGTTAATGTGTCATACATTAAAATTATGGAAGAGAGTAATTGAGCATAGGTTACGACGTGATATTAATGTTTCTCAAAATTGATTTGGATTCATGCCGAGTAGGCCTACTATGGAAGCAATGCATTTGTCGAGATGTTTGATGGAGAATTATAGAGAGAATAAGAAGGATCTAGATGAAGACTCAGTGTTGCAATTAAATTTATTTGACTTTGTGGAGTCTAAAGTTACAAATTATGCATGGTCAAATCTAATACCTCAAAAAAAACCATAAATCATGAACATCCTATTGAAGATGAAATAAATGAAGACTCAAAGTTGCAATTAGATTCATTTGATGTTGTGGAGTCTAAAACTATAAATCGTGATCAAATCTAAACTACATATTGCATTACCCCTAATATTTTAATCGATTGGGTTGAATTTATTTTAAGAGGTTATTCATCCATTAAGGCATAACATATTTGTGTGGTTTTTTTTTTATCATCTCATTATATAGAACTAGGTTATAACTCATTTTTAGCATCACTCAAGACAACTTAGTATTTTAGTACTTTCATTATTTGCTCCATATCATTTTTATGATTTGAAAGAGTTGCCTAATTTGCAAGAATAAATTTACAGGAAATTAATCTTTAATTATGAGAATTAAAAGTCCATAGTTGATGTTAATAAAGAACATGCATAATTTAAATAAAAGAAAAATGGGGCAGATAAAACCATAAAATGCATTAGGTTAAATACATAAAAATTAAAATTTAAGGGAAGTTATGATAGTATTTCAAACATGAATGTATTTGATTTGATTAGTTTATTAACCTATTGCCAATATAATATTACCCTCATTGTACATCTCTTCCTTGTGAATTCACATCCAACATTTTTCAACAAACTTGCTCTTGCTCCATATGTTTAACCTATATAGTCATTGTGCCCACAACCGATGATAGATATCACAAGTTTTTTGTGCCATGAAAAAGTATATTTATTTGTGATGATTCATGGGTATACAAGAAGCGCAATAACTTAGCCCAATTCCTTATACCATAGGAAGCGCATAGAAGTTATCTGTGATGATCCAAATGCTCAATTTGTTAAAGCCAAATTCTTAAATGTTGGCGGATTGATGCAGAATTCCTTCCATTGTATGCTACAATCTGGCTTATTGTGCTACGGTCCTAGACTCGTTCAAGAAAGTCCACAATCACTAATTGCTTGCTTATAGTCCCATATTTCAAGTTCCATAAATTACGTAGTGTTTAACTCCATTAAAGCGCTAATATGTAAAGCAGATGATTTAGATCACAAACTACTCTATCATTAACATCAATGATTTTTGCTTTACAGGCTTTGTCTTCCTTTTATGAATTTATTTATATGAAACATAAGAAACCTTAAGTTGATTCCAAATGATTATGTGTTCGGAGACTTGAAATTTGTAGTTATTTACTAGATCTAAAAGGATTATGTGAAGATTCTTATTTTGGGTTATTTGTGGCTTATAAATAAGATCCCCAAAGCATTTAAAAATTATTAAATAGTAAGTATTGAAATAAAATATTTTTTTTTTCCCAAATTCTTTTGTCCATGTTAGTTGGATGTGTACTCTTTCAGCACTTCACATGTGTTGGCCTGGACCTTTATTTTAGATGATTTCTATCATTGTTCATGATTTTAATTTGTTTAGTTTTCAAGAAAAATAATGATGAAGAATAGAAAAAAGACCACTCGGAGTAAGAGATTTATTCAAATGGTTATAACAAAGAAGAGAAAAATTAGGGCAAAAAATATATCATCTTTTATTCTTAAAATGCCAGATATTTATAATTCAAAAGACGAGAAGACTAAAATGACTCACGATAAAGCATCAGGAGTTTTTTTCTCCATACCTGATTTGTATTTCAAAATGAAATAATAGACTTAGAGAAATTCAACCCATTTTATATATATATGTGATTAAATTTTCTTTTCAGCGTTGATACATTTAATGGCATGATGGTCAAAATACAGAAAGAATTCATTATGTAATAAGTAGTATCTCTAGTGTTCAATAGATTGAGTAACTATATAGAATTCTCTATCATAAGTAGAGTAATGGTAATTTATCTCATTTAATTTTTCACTAAAAATAAATAATGATATGATTATCTTGATTACGCACTCCACTTATGCCGATCCCAAAGGCATCATTAGAGACTTCAAAGGGCTTGGCAAAGTCAAGCAACCACAAGACAGGTGAAAAGGTCATGAGAATTTTAATATGGTACTAGGGAAAGGAGAGAGATTGCGAGTGGGAGATCAAGAGAGACAAAGGGGAAGATAGCAAACAAGTGTTTAGGAAGGTTAATTTTAATATGAATCATTTTTTTTAAGAGATTTCTTCCTTTCAATATTTGATTTGAATTGGAAAGAAAAATCTAAAACGTTCCAATGAATGTTTAGGAAGGTTAATGTTTAGGACAAAACTTAATTAATCTAAAATGAGGATGATGAACATTTGTTAAAGGGATTTCTTGGGTTTAATAGTTTGATTTACATAAAGATAAAAACCAGAAATTTTATTAAACAAAACTGAAATGGATACTCTTAAGATTGAAATTTTGGTAAACTTAAAATTTATTCTATATAATTTTAGGAATTAAGTTAAAGGAGGCAACATTTGAGGATTAATGAGGCAAGGCAAGTCTTCTAAAGCTAAGGTGGATAATCTCATTTAGATTGGAGTAAAGTTTCTTTCTTCTAAACATGATAGGTGTATTATGCATATTCTTTATACGTATAAGCTAATGTTCTGCAAGATTATTATCATAACTTTCTTATAATGTTTTATCTCTCATATAAAATGATCCTCCATATTACTATGAATGAAATAGATGTTTTCATAATGTCTCTATTTCTTCTAGGGTACACTACAAATATATATTGTTTAATGAGGAAAATGAAAAGGAAATGAAATAGAGACATTCTTGTATGTACATGTTGAAAGATGGAGTCACCAGCATCTGGTACTAGATAGAGACACTGATGTACAACATGTTGATAATTTTTTACTTTCAACCTGAAAAAATAGTATAAGTATAACTTACGCCCAATGATGGGGGATGTATAAGTTATGGGTGAGATAGGTGCCCTTCCACCTCAAACATTAGTAAATATTATCCACACCACATTATGTCAACGAGGCATATTGGCTAAAGGGTGAGCTAGGTCTATGTATACACGGAGCCCTTGAGATGGGTTTGTTAAGTAAATACTAAAGTATAACTTAAGATATTATAAGCCAATACATATTCAAGCTATTAAGGTCAAAATTAATACTATGATTCTGTTACTGGGCATAACTCTAACTATTAAACAATGGTTATCATAAAAAATGCTATTGAAAATATAAACAAAATTTAATAATTTCCTTATAATATAAATATGATGACTAGTATGCATATTATTTATTTTTCATTCGAGTTATTTTTATTTAGAATTATGATGTCCCCACTAAGTTTATAACTCATACATATTAGTTAATAAATATTACATCATGCGGATTAGATGGAAATTATATATCATCGATATGAAGCAATAGGTGAAAGTTATTTTAAGTCATATCGATACCATACAAATAATAGTAAATCAATTGTTATTTTGGAAAGGTTGAATCTTATACTTTTTGGCCCTTTCAATGTACTACAAATTTTATTGTCGTTTTAGAGCAAGTAAAACTTATGGACTAGTAACAATTTTAATGTATTGGAAATTGATTATGAAAGAAAGTTTGTGATAAATTCTTATGAAAAATGTTTTACATTAAGTATTGAAAAATTCCATCTGACCATCTGTTCCAACCTTAGCATTCTAAGATTATACGCCAAGCCATGACAATTAGAGCAACCACTCATTCATCCACTACATTAGTTTATTAAGGATGACAAATTTAAGTTTGAACAAAGTTCACGAAGAACCCATGTCACATCAAATGTTTTAGTATGATCATACTAAAAAATCTCATGCTTATCAAAAATGGCAATATTATATTATAAAAATAGATAAAACATGAATGTTCCCTAATTGCTAAATTTATAAGTAGTAAGTCATAACATGCACCTACTAGGGCTCCCTCTATCAATGCAATTTAGCTTAAAATCAACCCCTTTGGCAACCCCTATTGTACAAGATCCCCTTGGACTATGGATGTTGATAATGATAATTCGATTAAGTAGGATACCTCTACTAAGTAAGTTGAACATAGTCTATGACACCTGAATAAAAGAATTATGGGATTTTTATCTAATTAATGATCATTTATCCACCATTTTCTCTAAGCTAATGACAAGATATCCTTTTCCCAAACTGATGCTATTGAGATAAAATATAATAGAGCTTGTTGATTAAGCTTTAATTAAATATCCTCTCAAGTGATCGAGAGGGCTTATTAACCATAAGGACTTGTGCAAATAAGAAATCTCAAATCGGATCACAAAGTCCTTATTAGAAGTTGAAATATCTTGGTAGTCTCCTATTTAACATCCAATATATCTTATGAAAATTTAATCCAAAACGACTCATATAATTAAAAGAGTCGGATGCAAATTTTAAGAACCCACAATTTACTATTGCATTTCAAATAGGCTTTTCATGATTCAAAATCATGGCTTCCAACTCACAATGGAGATAACAAAACTAAAAATCTTTGTTTTGTGTGCTTTAAACTGTTTTTCATGAAATTTTTCATGCATGCCAATATTTCCTGATTTACTCTACTTTCAATTATTCATATTGACTCTTTTTAAAGGTATACATAAACCAACCTTGAATTTAGTATTTAAATTATGCATTATTTTTATAGAAATACAAGAATGCTTTCTATTATTAATGTTTAATATTTCATATATCACTTCATTATTTAATTCTGTCGTGAATGTTGTTGAATGCTTCAATGTCTTCTAAGAACTTCCTTGTTTAAAGATTTAAGGCGTGTATCATATGTCAAATATGAGCTTCAGTGAACTTAAGCACTAACTTAGTTTTTGCATGGCGCTTCAAAATAATAATAAAGAAATAAAAAGAAATTAAAAACTCGTACATTTTATTGTATAATGTGTTCACAAATCTGTTCTTACAATACCCTTTCCTCCCTCCCTTCCTTTCTATCCATACATACATATACACACATATCTCCCACTCATCATGATCGTTTAATCTCTTATTCACCAACTAAACCTCTCACTTATAAAGTTTGTCCTATCTTTCCTTTTGCCAGATGTGGAAAACCCCCCTGCCACCATCACAAATTCCCTAGCACACACATGCTTATTCTCCTCTCACTTTCAAGTGTTCCTTTAACTCTCTTCCAGAAGCTCCAACCTCCTCTCTTTTGTTTCTCAACCTTTACAAATCCATTTTCACATATGAATCTCACTCTATCACATCTAGTCTTGCAAGTTTATTCAAGCTCTCTCTCTCTCTTAGCTACAGGAAGAGTCACCTCCCCTTCCTGAGTTGACTGTCAACCAGAGGATAACAGACCATTCTCATGCCACCTAACCACCATTCATTCAGTTTTCTTCAAGATCTCTCTCAAACAAAGTGCAGCCTCCCATGCTCTCTAAATGAGTCCGTAAAAACAAACCAATATCACTCCTTCTAGGGTTGTAAATGAATCAAGACGAGCTCGAGCAACACCCAACTTCAGCTTGAGCTTGAACTTGCCTAATTAATGAAGTTCAAGTTTGAGCTAGAGTTTAATTCTATGACTTCAAATAAGCTCACGAGCCAGCTCATTTATTATGAAAGAAAGTTAAATTTGATTCAAGAAGTTATAATCAAATAGCAAAAAGATCAAAAAATTTGAGAAGTACTAACAAACAACTTGATGTGAGAAAGTAAGGTGATTTTTAAATATTTTAACAATTTCATACTTAAACTATTAAGTTCCAATATATTTTAAGCTTTTTTTTATTAATATTTTTTTCAAATAGTCAATTTAATAGCCAAGAAGTTGAGTTAAGGTCTGGGTCAAATTTGGCTCGTTAGCTTATTAAGCTCAGCTCATGAACCAATCATCGCAAGTCAAGCATGAGTTAGCTTACAAATCAGCTTGACTTAGTGTTGTTACACGTCTACACCCTTTCATATATGCTTTCCCTATGTTCTTTCTCTCCTTTTCTGGAAGTACATGTCCATCAAAAATATAGCACACTCATTATCACATTTTCTTTATGTAGGGACTCTCTCAATGTCTGTCTTAATCTTTTTGCGTACTTTAATTTCTACAGAACTATCAAGTTGTAGACATTTTTCTTTTCTTTCAACAACTAGTTCAATATGGACAAATAATATTGATATTTAAATGGTAAACTTATACAAGAGAAAGTTCATTGTCTATTGCTTACATGAACTAAACCTTTATTCGCTAAGAAAAATGATGCTTAGGCACGAACCCTGCTTTACAGGCTTAGGATTCCATTTTCCTTAAGGCAAATTGATTTTTTTATTTACCAGATTTCTCCAAAGGATTATGTTGGGGTATATTTAGATATTGGGTTCATACTTCCTATAAGCGCAAGCCCTCATAATTTATTACCGCTCCTATTTCGTAAAAGATAAATCTCGATTAAGGATGAATCACTTTAGCGTAGCTTAGGAATTTTCTCGTTTGTGAGAGATGGAGATAGACCCGATCAAGATCCTATAGTTCTTTCATTCCGGGAATACCGTGAATCTCAATCTACCAATACTAACAAACTATTGGTTGTATCGTTCAGGGAATCTAATTAGTAGTCATAGATTGCCTCCTCTCAGGAATCCCGAGTAGACTGAGGTAGTTGAATGTAGGTTTTTGTTTTCTTATAATTTAAGTTTGGGGCTTATGACTCCGTTTAGGATTTGCCGAGGGGTTAAGAATTAGTTTGGGGCTTACGGCTCTGCTTAGGAGTTGCCCAGCAATTTGGTTTTAGTTTAGGGCTTACGGCTCCGCTTATGAGTTGCCCGATAATTTAATTTTAGTTTGGGGCTTATGGCTCTGCTTAAGAGTTTCCCATATATTTGATTTTAGGATGGGGCTTATGGCTTTGCTTAGGAGTTGACTGTTAGTTTGATTTAGGATGGGGCTTATGGCTCCACTTGGGAGTTGCCCACTAGTTTAGCTTCAGAAATTATTATTTCACTTGGAAGTTTCCCAAATAGTGGGTCGTATTGCTTCAATTGGAAGTGACATGTTAGTTTAGTTTTGGATAGGTCTTATGGCTTTCATCGAAAGTTACATGTAGATTTAACTTTGAAGTTTATTAGGGTTTGTTTTATCACTATACTTGGAAGTTTTCCTAGCACCTTAGTCAAAATAGATCTTACTGCTTCCCTTGGAAGTAGCCAGTAGTTTGAGATTTAGATTGGGATTAGTTGTTTCACTTAGAAGTTTTCCCCAACAAACTAGTTTAGAATATGGTTCACTTCTTCTTTTAGGAGTTAACTATAGATCTGATTTAAAGCAAAATTTGACATCAGTTACTTAGTTTTTTCACTTTGCTTCTGCTCCGACATTGTTGTTCTTGCTTCAGTAATTTTCTTTTCACTTCAGCACTACTATTTTAGTTTCAATACTTTGCTTTTAGCACTATAGTTTTGTTACAGTACTTCAAATTCTTTCTTAGTACTGTTGATTTGATTATAGTACTAAATTGTTCTTTGTTTCTTTATTTGCAGGTATTTTGAACCAGCATTTGCAGGAGTTTTGCTTGAATTTGTGTTTTGTCAGTTTGAGTTTGAGTTTGTAGTCTTGGAGTTTGAGTTTGATTGAGTTTAGTACTTAAAGTTTTGTTTGGGTGTTAATTTGATTTCTGTGTTTGGGAGCTATTGTACTTGAGATGATTTTAGTGTAAATAGTAGTCCATGTTCTCCCCTTTTTTTAGTTGATTGCATATATTTTTTTAAGTTAATTAATTAATTAATTGAGAAAAATTTTAATTCAAAATTGTTTTATTTCAATTTAATTAATTAATTAACTGCAGTATTTTTATGGTTATTCAATTAAATTAATAACCTATCATTTAATTTTAAATGAAATTAAAATTTTATTTATAGATAATTTATTTAAATTCAACAGTGCTCTCGGATTGGTTTTAATATAACTCTTAAATTATTTTTAAATGGCTCTCTTTATCCTTTTATTTAATTAATAAAAAAATGCTCCATTTCATTTTCCTTGAAAATACGACAACCTCCCGGCATCCCCACCCAGCGAAGGAAAGTACGGGACGGCACTTGTCGTTATTCTTCTCGTCGGAATCAAAGATACAATGGCGTAAGATCTTCAAATTTAAAATCATCCTGTAAGGATCAAAGATACAACTGCGTGAGGTATTCAAGTTAAAAATCATCCCGCTCAGATCAAAGATACAATGGCGTGGGGTCTCGAATAAAAATCCTGGCCGAATCAAAGATACTATGGCGCAAGTCTTGAAATTAGTGGCACCTGTTGTTTTGCAATTTTATATATATGTTGATTTGAATTTTTTTTTATTACAAAGATTCATCTATTAACTCACAGGCAGTTAAATAGGAGGTAAGATAGCAATCGGCCGGAAGCAAGCAAACAGATCCTTGTATATTCACAGATAGTAGGCGATTGGATCATGCGCGGCTGATAACGTGTTACGCACGGGCAGAGTCGTGCAAGCTCTCTGTAGATGGAAACAAGCAGGTGGCTTGCTGGGCGCACGAGCGCGGGAGTGGAGGTCGCACAGGCGGGGTTCATGCGCGTTGGGTTGAATATAGACGGGCGCGGGCTTTCGTGCGTGTTGGGGTCGAATGTAGACAGAGGTAGGACGAACGGGCTGAGGCAACCACTCGAGTTTGCACGGACGTGGATAATTCGGATTGAGGCGAAGGTACGGCCAGGCTGCCAAGTACTGCGAGTAGAGTTGGGTTGTACGAGCCAATCACGCAAGATGGGTGGGCAGCCTGGGTCGAACATTGCGAAATGAATGAAGCTAGTCAAGCTTCATGCGAACAGGAGCAAGAGACAGACGAACGAGAGTAAGAGACAGACAAGACTGAAACTTAAACGAGTGTAAGTTTTTTTTTTATTTCATCATGTTTGGCTATGTTTTGTGTTAATCGAACGAACATGTTCCTTCTAAAGTTATGCTTCTGTCTGATAATTTTCTGAAACAGTGCACCCATTCAATTATGAAAAAGAAAAAGTGCAAACCATACCCGCATTTTCTCTTGCAGTTTTCTAGCATCTATTTGCTCCCCTTCAGTAAATATGTCAAGTGAAGCCATTGAAGCCATTGCTAACTGACCGATGTACTCTTCAAAAAGTTCACTCCCAAAAAGCATTGCAAAGATTGCCGCAGGGTCAATAATAGATTCTCTGTGATGAGAACAAGAATTAGCAAGTCATGTGTTTCAATAGAAAATGTAACATCAACATACTGTTAAGCATTTCAAGACTTGTTGTATTTACATTGACATTGAACATAAAAATTGGCTTTTCTAAAAGAGAATCTAAACAAGGTTAACACATTAACACCACTAAACAAATAGAAATATTCAAAAAAAAATATATTCTCTTCTACGAAGGATGGTGATGGCAAGTGTGAACACATTTCTCCAACTTCTCAAGCATTGAATTCTTTAGTTATGAAAACACGGTGAAAATGTTTAACCCTACGTTGATATGCCTGATTTCCCAAGAGCATCATAAGCTTGACGCTGTGAAGGATCGCTAAGTACTTGATAGGCCTCCCCCAAAACCTGGAAAGCCAGCAACAATATTTAGAAATTATCTTCATGAAGTATATTCAAACCAGCACACAGTTCTCAATAGTAAAATCTGCTACTGTCAACAGCATCATACAATTTTAAGAGGACCAACAGTCCAAAACTAAATTGGCAGCATCCAGTACAATATTTGAATCTTAAACCTCAATGATGGCATAGCTGCTAAAGATTTTAATAATGCATTACATAAATGTTGTTTCTCCTCTATAACTGAAGTATATAGATAGAGAAGAATTGGTTATATAGCACATTTAGAATTACACATGAACCAAAACTTCAGTATGGAACAAAAAATAATAAAATAAATAAACTGATAAAAATTGACATTCCAAACTTCGATTTTACTTTAGTTACATTTTATTTCATAATTTTCTGATTTCTATTATTAGTTTATTTTGGTTTAAGTACACTTATAATGATGATCCTATAGAGAACAAGTTATGCTCTCTAATATTTGTGTTAGTGTGGTTGAATTCTCTAATTTGATTGTCCTCTTGGGTCTGTTTTGTTCACCGTTGCTTGTTATTTGGGTTCTAAATTAAGCCCTGGTCTTAGCGGATTTGCTTAGTTTGGAGTATGGGCTAATGGGCCTTTAATTGAGCTCTGATTTTTTATTAAGAGGCTGTGGGCTTTGATTTCGATATGCTTTGAAAAAGTGTCATCTCCCTCTATTCCTTTTAGCCCATGACATTATGCTAGAGCCGTGTCCTGTTACTATAGATGATACTATTTTTTTCGTTTTTTTTAAAGATAGAAACCTATACTATATATTTTATACAAGGGCACAAAAACTATTACAAGATTTAAATATAAGTTATTAAAGAGAAAAAACCTATAATGCAAGAGTCAAATGGAAATGTATGCTTGACATTCTTCTGGTAACAAGCAATATTGTGCGGAGTAGGGATCGAACACAATATCTCATGGTTGGGAGCTTGGTATAAACTGCTAGGCTAACACCTGGTTCACTGTAGATAATACTAGTGATGCAGGATAGCCTAGGTTTAGGGAAAACTTGGGATTAGATGCAAAACATACTAAAAAACCATAATTTGCCATTTTTCAACTTTTAGCTTAGACATAGTCAGTCTCATTTGATGCAAATTAGAAATTAGATACAATTTGCACCAAAAGAATAATTTAAAGCTCTTCTAAATTTTTTAATGAATATTTCCACTACCGCAAAAGATATTTGAAACACTGTCAAATAATGTACTTAAAAATGAAAAAGTAGCCCATATCTATGAGATCAAAAATAAGATTTTAAAAATCAAGCAAGGTAGCATTTATGTTAAGGATGTGAAAAAATGACTCAACACGTCAACCCGATCAGAAAAAATCATGTTCAGGTTGACCCGTTGAATAAACGGGTTGAGTTTGGGTTGACCCGCCAACCCATTTTTATCCCAAAATGAACTGTTTAATATTTCTTTTCTTAATTTTTTTACTTATAGATATAATCTTCTTGTTTTTAATGAAATATCTCAAACATTATAGTTAATATGTTATAAAAAGAAAATATTAAGTTATAAAAAAAATTAACCAAAATGGATTAACAAGTCAGGTTCGAGTCGTTTAGATTGCTAACGGGTCTGGTTCGAATTGAAGTTTTTGACCCGTTTATTAAAAGGGTCGGTTTCGAGTTGACTAGATTCAGGTGGGGTCAAGTTCAAGTCGAACCGAATCCGACCTGTCAACCTGTTTTGACACACCTAATATTTGGTATTGAGTACTTTAATGCAATAGAGATTTATTAACTTGAACTAGATTATATCAAGATCTCAGGATGACATGCTGCGATGATATAGCAATTCTCGAGCAATTTGTAGAAAGATAAAGGGTTTTTAAATTCCTTACAATAGTCATTAATGACTTTAATCAAGTTCATATTCAAATCTTAAGAAGAGAAAATCTATCATCATTAAATGAAATTTTTTCTCTCATAAGAGCTAAAGAAGGAAGAAGAACGATAGTGCTCCACACTCCAGTTTCCAAAATATCTATCATGACAATCACTGAACCCCCATTAAGACACTTAAAGCTATACTCTATTCTTATAAAAAATTAAAAAGCCTTTTTCAAAAGTAATCTATGATGCAATTACAACAAAAAAAAGGACTCATCAAAGAAAAATCCTGAAAACTCTGTAGAAATCCTCCAAGTTATGGTGTAAATAAAGGTCACCAAAAAGGACAGCCTACCTTGTCAAGACAGAAGGGCATAAGAACTTCCTCAACTCTTTGGAAATGTCATTTCAATCATACTCGCTTGCTCAAAATGGTCTGACATATAACTTGTGTATTTTTAATGTCTTAAATAATTTCTCTCTAACTTATTAGATCTTAGATTTAGAAGCCACAGACCATGAACAATTTTGCCAACATTTTCTAAACCTACAAACACTTAGCAATTAAAAAGTAAAAGTAGACAATAGTTTTATAACAATTATTTCAAGTCAAGAAATGATTTGATTTTCCCCATATTTATTCTTAGTAATGTACTATATATTCTCTTCTTATAATAAATCTTCCATCAATTCATAAAATTATCAAAAACCATAACTGCAAAGCAATATTTTTTTATAATCATTATGCATTTCAAGACATCACAATGAGAAAGATGATTAGGCAAAATTAGTGAAAATGATAGGCTATATTGATAGATAATAACTACCCCAAGTGCAGAATTTTGCTGAATTTCAAAGATATTCGGCAAAGTAGATGCAAAAATTCCAAAGTTGTGGAGAAAAACAGCAAGGAAATGTCTTCTATTCAACCAAAGAAAAAGAAAAATAGCACAAGATACAAGAATCTTCAATTCGAGAGGAAGATTCAACTCTCCCAATCACTAGCCAAAGACTAGAGCCCAAAATCAACACAAGGATCCCAAATTTCAGATTCAAATTCAAGATCACCCTAACCCTAGCAAGACAAGACTAATTAATGCCAAAAGACAAAAGTTTAATCCCTAAACAGCCCCTAATTTGAAATTTCCCTCCAATACAATGCTTAATTAATGTGTGGGTCCCATCTACTTAGCCGCCCCCCTCTCTCCTTGGTTCCGCCCCCCTTGGGCCCTCCTCCTGTAGACCAAAACTGGTCCAATAGGGACTAGTTCAGCAGGTTCAACCCCCCCCCCCCCCTCCCCCGCTGGTCGCCCTAACATTACCCCCCTCGCAAGGAGTCATTTTGTCCTCAACGTGAAATGAAGAAAATTGATCTTTCACCCTCTCATATTGCTCCCAAGTAGCATCAAAATCAGGAAGGTCCCTCCATCTAATACGCACTTCTTTGTTTTCCTCTTTATCTGATCTTACCCCTCTCAGTTCAGTGGTTCTAAGACCACTTCCAACTCCTCTATCAGTGTAGCTGGTAACTCCGCACTAACTACATGCTCCCCCTAGAACTCCTCTCAATTGTGACACATGGAAGACTGGGTGTATGGTGGTGGATGGGGGTAACTTCAAATGGTAAGCCACTGCTCCGATCTTGTCCACAATCTCGTAGGGGCCGAAGTACCTTGGGGCCAATTTCTCGTTCCTCCTGTTGGCAACTGTCCTCTACCTGTAGGGTCACAGTTTTAAGAACACTTTCTCCCCCACTTCAAACTGTATGTCTCTCCTATGTGTATCTGTCTGCTTCTTCATGATCTGTTGTTCCCTCAACAGATGTTTCTTCAACTCCTCCAACACCTTGTCCCTCTCCTCCAAGTACTGCTCTACTGACGAAACATACGTGTTTCCTCTCCCAAAGTGCACTAAGTGTGGGGGGTCCCTTCCATACAGCACTTTAAAAGGAGTCATCTGAGAAGCAGAATGGTACAATATATTGTACCAATACTCGGCTCATGCTAACCATTTTGCCCACATCCATGGTGTTTCAGAAGTGAAACACCTCAAGTAAGTCTCCAAACTCCAGTTCACTACCTTTGTTTGCCCGTCTGTCTGAGGATGGTAAGAGGTGCTTCTCTTGAGAACAATGCCCTGCAACCTGAACAGCTCCCTCCAGAACTGGCTAAGGAACACTTTGTCTTGGTCAGACACTATCGACTCTGGAATCCCATGTAGTCTAACCACCTCCCTAATGAATGTTGTTGCCAATGACACTGCGGTGTAGGGATGTCGTAAGGGAATGAAATGCGCATACTTACTTAGCCTGTCAACCACAACCATGATGACTGTGAACCCCTCGGATCGTGGTAGATCGTCTATAGAGTCCATGGACACTTTCTCCCATACCTTGTTTGGAAGTGTTAATGGTTGTAATAGTCCCCCCGGAGCCATTGCCGTGTACTTGTTTCTCTGGCACACTTCACACTTCACCAGCATCTCCTCAACATCCTTATGTATCCCCTTCCAGTATAGCTCAGCCGCCAGCCTCATGTATGTCTTTTGTACTCCAGAATGGCCTCCCATTGCACTCCCATGAAACTCATGCACAAATGGGAAATATGGATGGAAGTTCGTGGCATCACAAACCTCCCTTGATGTAAGAGCCTCTCCCCCTCAAGATAGTACCCTGGATGGCTACTCGCATCTTTCATCAAATCCTCCTTAATCTTCCTCAACTCCTAATTCTGTATACTTTCTTTGATAGCCCCCCAATCTACCATCAGTGATGATGAAATTGCCAACTCCTGAAGCTCCCCAACACATATTGATAAGGCACCGGCCGCTTTATTTTCCAAACCAGGCCTGTACTAGATCTCAAAATCATAGCCTAGCAGTTTAGACAACCACCTCTGATGCTCTTCAGTCACCATCCTTTGCTCCAATAAGTATTTCAAGCTTATCTGATATATCCGGACAATGAAATGTCGACGCAGCAAGGGCGCCAATTCTGAATAGCCAACATAATGGCCATCAATTCTTTCTCGTATACTGACTTCATCCTTGCTCTGGCAGACAGTACTTGGCTGTAGTAAGCTATGTGTCTGTGATTCTGCATGAGTACGGCCCCCAACCCATATCCGGATGTATCGGTCTCCACCACAAAAATCTGACTGAAATCAAGGAGGGCAAAAATTGGGACTGTAGTCATTGCTTTCTTCAGCCTCTCAAAGGCTTTGGTCACTGCCTCTCCCCACATAAAACTATCCTTCTTCAGTTGCTCGGTCAAAGGCCACGCTATAGTACTGTATCCCCTCACGAATCTCCTATAATAATCAGTCAACCCAAAGAAACCACTCAACTCCCTCAGGTTCTTCGGCATAGGCCACTTCTACATTGTCTCAATTTTGGTTTGATCAGCAGTCACTCCCTTCTGGGGTACCACATGCCCCAAATACTCCACCCCCGCCTGTGCGAAGCTGCACTTCTTCAGGTTGCCCTCAGCTGATGCTCCTGTAGAACTACAACCATCTTCAAGTGCTCCAGATGCTCCTCCTTAGTCTTGTTGTATATCAGGATGTCATCAAAGAAAATCAAGACAAACTTTCAGAGGTACGGCCTAAACACCCTGTTCATCAAAGACTAGAAAGTAGCAGGGTTGTTAGTAAGCCCAAACGGTATCACTAGGAACTTGTAGTACCCCTCATGTGTCCTGAAACCTGTCTTCTGCACATCTGCCCCTTTCATTATGATTTGGTGGTAGCCTAACTTCAAGTCTAACTTAGTAAACACCACTACTCCATACATCTCATTCAGTTACTCATCAATCACAAGAATGGGGAACTTATCCGACACTATCTCCTTGTTCAGGGCTCTGTAATCCACACAAAACATCCAGCTCTCATCCTTCTTCTTGATCAGTAAAGTAGGACTAGAGAAAGGACTCACACTAGGCCTGATGATTCCACCTCCAGCATCTCACGGATCAGCTTCTCAATCTCATCATTTTGAATCTACGGGTATCGGTATGGCCAAACACTGATTGGCTCCAGTGTGGCATCGGGGCATTGATGGCGCTGCAGCTTATAAGGTTGGCACGTTGCAGCGCTAGTGCAAACTTGCAATTTCTTGTGCATTTTTTCAGAGATTTCCTACACAACATCAACTAAAACATGCATTCTCACTAAAATTTATGCACAAAAACGCTAATATAATTTCTACTTAACACCTTTTATTAATGTGAATATGAAAACATTTTATTATGAGACTTGTAAAATTACAAAATATTATTGATTTAGTTTTCCTAAAAGTGATTCTAGATCTTCTATTACTCTTTTAATTATTCATGCTGACATTTGGAAGCCTTTCAAAATCCCCAATATTTCTAAAGCTACAAGATTATAACCTTCATTGATAATTACACTCATGTGATATGGGAATATCTTATTAAACAAAAATCTAAACTCAACATCATTCTTCCCATTTTTATTGTTATGATATAAAAATAATTCAATGTTAATATCAAGGTATTTCAACTTATAATACTCATGATTATTTTAATCACAAATTATCATCTTTTGTTCAAAAAAAATGTATCATTCACTAATCCTCATGTCCTGCCACTCCCCAACAAAATGTAATAATAGAAAGAAAAAATATCACCTTTTGAAAGTCCCCATGACTCTTATCTTCCATCAAGTGCCAAAAAGATGTTAGGGAGAAATAATCATGTCACAAACCTAATTAATATAATATTCTCAAGAGTAATTATTTTCAAAAGTCCTATAAATTATTTGGCTAAATTATTCTCCAAAAACGGCTTCCTCTCAAAAAAGTCTCTAAAAATCTTTGGTTGTATTATCTATATTTACATCCACAAAAAACATAGAGGTAAACTTGATCCTAAAACTCTCATATGTATCTTTATTGAGTGTTCCTCCACTTAAAAAGGGTATAATTTACTATCATCCTACCACTAAATAATTCTTTATATTAAAAAATATTACATTTGATGAGAAGTAAAATTATTTCAATCAAACTCATGTTTAGGGGATAATGTTCAGAGTTTTTCGATTAGTATTTTGAGAGAGCTAGTCAATTTAAAGTTCAGACTAATGTTGTCTAAAATTTCAGGCACAAATCATAGGCCAACCCTTATTACGGTCCTATTTTATAATCCACCACCAAATTAACTCAACCAATATATTTCCTTCCTACATAACACTCTTGTGAATTGTTAGAACCTGATTTAACCTTCACTAAGTGACCTCTCCAACAGGCCACAAATCCAACATCAATTAGTATAAATTAAACATATTATTAATGTAAATGACAGTCTAAAAGGGTTGCACGAGTAATTTTCTTCTTTGCAAAAAAAAAATTTATGTTTTTCTTGAAAGTATTTTTCATAATTTTTTTATTAAGGCCACCCCTCATTAGTCAATCTTTGATGTAACTGATTTGACCTTATTTAATTAATCTATCAACATAATGGATTCTTCTCTCTTTATATCTCCTTCCTGCAAGTTCGCATCCAACACTTTTTCAAACAATTTTACACATCTTATTCCTAAAGCCATTTTAAGTGATGAGAATAACTCAGCTAATGATCCGTAGAAACTTTTCAATATTATTACGCAATTCCACAATGAAAGAGTAGATCAAATCTGGGAAGGTTTTAAAACTTTCAGGAGATTCCAGATGCATATATAATTCAATTATAGGTACCTTGAGTGTTGTTTCACTTTATATATGACATTGGTTCGTTGTTTTTGGCAATAAATTTTCACTCCATTTTTTTAATCTTCCTCCACCAGACAGATAGTCAATCATTGAATTCTTATTTTGGGTTGCTGAAAACAAGCACTCATTGTTTTTGCATTAGACAGTAACTAGTTGTTCACCTATCTCTAGTTTTCTAAAAAACAAAGAAGTAACAGCACTGGGGTTACAACACAGAGAGCAATAATGGCAAAATCAACAACACAACAAAACAAAAAGAGGGAGAGGAAAGGAGCAAACAAAAGCAATAGCAGAAGCAACTTTTGTAAGGGTGGTGTAGTAAACAGTAAGGCAATAACTAAGAATTGGAGGGTTTGTAGCTACAACATCAGGTGAAAAGTTGGTCAACAAATTGATTGAGATCAAGTAATGTAGCAACATTTAACTTCCAGGAGCTTCTAGAAATCGACAACAAAAAAAAAAGAAGATTTTTTGGATTTCTAATTGATCTTCTACAAAAAATTAAGCTTATTTCTAGGACACTAGAGAAATAAGTTCTCATCATTTCTTAAACAGACTACACAAAGAAAATAACCCCATATAAAAATAACAAGTTAGTTAGGTTCAAACCAAATAATAATTAATGCATGAATTATTTTAATATAAATTTAAATTCAAATACATAGCATCGAACAAATAAATAAATTCAAATTCGTCTTTATCCCACTGCGATATGATATTCAATCCAATGTTCTAACTTCTGGATCGACAATTTCCCTCATTTGATGTGTAATTAACGATTTAATCATGCCTACAAAGTCCTGGCGACATCCTCTTCAATCTTAATAGTGTATCATGACGATAATCACCACCAAATTTTTTCTTAGAGAATAAACCCTAACGAAGATAATATATTCAATCTTCCATGATCTAATGCCAGAATAGCAATCATAGGTGATATGATTGATCACCTACTAAATTCAATCCCAATATCAAATATCGATGGTTGGTACAAGATCTATCATGTGCACAGTTATGAATAACCTATTCGTGATGTTTTATGCCAAACTTTATAAGAAGCGCAACATTTGCACCTTGAATTGCTAGAGAAATACCAAATGTTTAACTCGTTAGAGTAAAATCATTAAGCAAAACAGATTTTATGCAAATTTATATTTCTGAACTTTGCTTTTTTAAGTTATTTTTCCATAGTTTTTTTTTTTTTAAATCAGCTTATTATGGCGTAAACATGCCTATGATGATTATCTCTATAAAGAACATGCTGTGTTATGGATTATTTGTGTTGGTCTGGTTGAATTCACTAGTTTGGTTCTCTTCCTAGTTCAATTCAGCGCAAATTTTTGCTAATTGGGCCACGTTCTCAAATAGGCCACGTTCTCTATTTGCTAAGTTGGGATTACGGGCTTCCGGGTCTTCAATTGAGCTCAATTTTTTGCTGTGTTGGTTGGGCTTTGATTTTTCATGTGCTTTACAAAAGTGATGTCCTCTATTCCTTGTAGAACATAACATTACGTCATAACTGTGAATTGCATTTTTTAGTACTGTAGATAGCATTGAGATTTACTTTCATGTGTTATATGCTCTATTCTATGATTTGTGACACATTAAAGAATCATCACTGCAATTAGCTATGACTCTGACAATTGAGAGATTTATTTGATTACTCAAGATAATCTGGCTATACTATGAGGAATCTTATGTTTATAAAAAGAGCAATCCCTAAGGCAAGTAAAATAAAGGTTTCATTAATAATCCCTTTTGATCTATTTTGTTTTTCTCTTGGCTTGAATGTTTGATTAGATATATTTTTTCATAGTGTAGTGTAAGTGGTGACTATCAATTGCTAGGAGAAGTCATCTCTTTCTACCAGTATAAGCTTGAATTGTTATTTGGTGAACTTCTTTCCAATTCTTTATTTCTAATCTCAAAAATAAGCTATTGATTATTTTCAAATTTGTGTAGTATGAATTTCCATTTGGCATAGTCCTAAATTCCAATGTAAACATTTTATTTGGGTAATCATAAAGTTATCATTCAGAATGAATGTTGCATGTTTTCTCTTCATCAAAAGGAATGAATATTTGTTGTAATTAATAGTTTATGAACTGTGAATTTTGAATTTGAGCGTGAAATTATGCATTACATCACCTAGTTGCAATAGAAAATGTTAAACCCTATAACGCCTTACATCATAAACTCTTGTTTGTATGCAAGATTTTATGACTACAAATGGCTTGTCGTTATAAATTAATGCATTCATTTCATTACCAGCTCACAATTTTCCAGAATTAACAATGTTTGAATTAGTTGAGAATGGAACAAACACATGTGATGTACTTTTCTCCTCCTAGGATGAGTATTAATATTTTTTCATTTAATTAGATTTTTAAATTTGGAGCTTCAATATAAGATCAAAGTCATGCAATATATTTAACATCATTAAAATTAGTGACATGCATGGCTATAATATTTTTTTGTTTGATCATCAATGATATCCATCAAAATTAAATAATGGATGTCACATGTTGCATGAGAAGATATTTTGATTTCAAAAGAAAATTTCAAATGACTTTGAATCAAATGCATGAATTAATAATGTTAGCTTGCATGCTTGGATAAATTTGATTGGTAAAATACATAAATTAAATTAGACTTAAAAAGACAAGCATGTCATCTAATCATCCTGACATTTTTAATATACTTGATAAATAGTTAAATTATTAATAAAAATAAATGAAACTTGATCCACGTGTATGTGTATATAATAGAGAGGGGGATTTTATAAGTGTTTATAGAGTTTAAAACTTATATTGATTTCTAAATACATCCAGCCAAATGATTAAAACATGGAAATTCATTGTTTTCCAAAACATATTTTCTAATTAAAAGCAACCAAATGGGCCCACAGTTATTTTTCATATCCTATTGTTAAAGATTATTGTATGCATGGTATAATATCCATTTCACTGAATCGTAACAATGGTCTTTCGTACTTGCCTGAAAATTTTGTGCTGCAAGAGGATCATCTGGATTTTTGTCCGGATGAACTTGCCTTGCCTACAAATTGACAAAAAAAATTAATAGAAGTACAAGCGTGAATCTATATACATATATATATATATGACTAACAATGTGAAAATTGTTCAAAAGAATCAGAAGAAAGTGATGGACATAACACTATCGGTTAAGATAGTAACATTCAGAAAAGAAAAAGAGATTAATTCTTCTATTCCTGCAACAAAAATAAGCCTCACAAACGATGGAACGACCGAGTCATTGACTTCTATAACAATAACCGTCATTTCAAATTATCTCGAGAACAATTTTATGAGCAAGCCCGACATAGATCAAGTTGTTAACCTGTTGAGCTCTTAAATACCACAAGAAAAAACATGATTTAAGGACTTCTTACAAGTGTGACCTTCTGATGTGACAAAAAAACACAAATAAAGAAGAAAGATTCAAAATTACCTTTTCAAAATAACTTAGAGAACACAACACAATATGACAAAATTATTTCTTTCATTAAAACACAACATAGCAATAAAACATGACACCCTGCAAATCTAACTCAAAGACATTTTAGAACTTTTAATAGTTTGAGAAGAAAGATACAAGTGTAGTGGCAACCATGGATAGAAGAAAAAGATAGGAGAACGAGACAAATTATAAGAAAGAGGGAGATAGAAGACAATAGCTCACAAGCTATTCCAAACTTGCAGGTTCCATGCTCCGAAAATTATCACATAACTCCTCTTCTTTTTACAGCAGAACAGCCCCCATATATATAAGGAAAAAGAATCCAATCAGCCTCCCACAAGTGCCACCCAAGTAACCAATCAAAACAGGGGAAAACCCAAAGAACAAGGCACGGCCAGCCCAGAAACCAAGCAGCCAGGCATCCCAACAGCCAACCCAGGAACCAAACAGCCAGGAAACCCAACAAACACCAAGAGAAAGGCACGACAGCCAGCCCAGGAACCAAACAGCCAAAGAAACCCATCAACCGTGACCTCCAAACATCAAGCAGCCAAGGACAAATGGGCCAAGCCCAATAAAAGAAAAACAGCCCACCAATAAATGCCCACATAGCCAAAGGAAGCAAGCAAATAAGGCAAAGAACTGAAGCATCACGTGGCTGCATGGGGGGGTATGGCTTGCCTACATCAGTTCTCCCCTGGTGGAGAAATCTCATCTCCTGATGAGATAGATTCAGGACTTCCAACTTGAGCAGATTGTGCCTTATCTAAATCCTGAATCAAAGCAGCGTACTTCTTTTCAATCATCTCTTTTTCTCGATTAAACTCGGCCAGAAGTAAATGCTTCATACTCATATCTTTTTGCACATAAACACATTTTTTCTTAAATTTTGTAAAGCTTGTTCTGGAGTGGATCGGTTGAGCACCCTTGTGTTGGTACCCAACTCGTGGCAGGAAAATTTTCTTCTGGAATCCAAGTCATGGAAGGTTGACTTTCATCAACTATGGATTTTATTTCATCTTGACTTTCAGATTGTTAATGATTGTCCATATCTTCTTTTTTTTCCCTAAAAACTCAAAGAAAGGAAGACTAACTACAACCTTAGGCTCTGATACCAAATTGATGTGACAAAAAAACACAGATAAAGAAGAAAGACTCAAAATTACTTTTTCAAAATAACTTAGACAACATAACACAATATGACAAAATTATTTCTTTCATTAAAACACAACATAGCAATAAAACATGACACCCTATAAATCTAACTCAAAGACACTTTAAAACTTTTAATAGTTTGAGAAGAAAGGTACAAGTGTAGTGGCAACCATGGATAGAAGAAAAAGATAGGAGAACGAGATGAATTATAAGAGAGAGGGAGATAGAAGACAATAGCTCGCAAGCTATTCCAAACCCGCAGGTTTCATGCTCCAAAAATTATCACATAACTCCTCTTCTGTTTACAGCAGAACAGCGCCATATATATTGGAAAAAGAATCCAAATAGCCTCCCACAAGTGCCACCCAAGTAACCAATCAAAACAGGGGAAAAAAACCCAAAGAACAAGGCATGGCCAACCCAGGAACCAAGCAGCCAGGCATCCCACCAGCCAACCCAGGAACCAAATAGCCAAGAAACCCAACAGACACCAAAGGAAAGGCACGGCCAGCCCAGGAACCGAGCAGCCAAGCAACCCAACAGCCAGCCCAGGAACCAAACAGCCAAAGAAACCCATCAGCCGTAACCTCCAAACATCAAGCAGCCAAGGACAAATGGGCCAAGCCCAATAAAAGAAAAAACAGCCCACCAATAAATGCCCACATAGCCAAAGGAATCAAGCAAATAAGGCAAAGAACTGAAGCATCATGTGGCTGCATGGGGGGGGGGGTATGGCTTGCCTACATCACCTTCTCTCGAAAGCATAGAGGTCATCTTTCAAATAAAAATAATTTTGCAAGTGAGAACTTTGAATAGAGCAAACCAACAGGCAAAACAGTTACATTCTCTCAGCCTTCATGGACTTCCCACGGTCAGTAAAGATGATCGTAGGCTTATTAAAACAATATTGCATTTGACTCTATAATCTGAAAGAAGTGGTTTTACTTATATAAAAAAAAAAACCAAAAACAAGCACACACAATAAACGAGATCAAGATACAGAAATTCTAAAAATTATAGCTTTAAAATTAAGATGCCTTATAGGTAAAAATTCAGTAGTATTACGCTTCAGTTTACGTCATACAACAATCATAGGAGAATAAAAAATGTGAAAACTAAAATAGATAATGGGTATCAAACATCATTCTGAAAACAAAAAGGACACATGCATTACATAGTAAAGGAAGGGTAAGGGCACTGAAATGTTATCCTTTCTTGTAGGATTGCTTGTAGCAACAACAAATTCAAAAGTTACGTAAAATATACAATGGAAACGACATTGCATATGCCTCCAAAACATCCACGATGTAGACTAATACTCAAAGAAGAAAAACAAGCACAGATTTCAGTGCCGTGAGAAAAGCAATACAGTTTAGGAGATTAAATAATAAATCACTTAATAGGAGTAGTTCTTTTCATCCTAGAGCTAGGCTAAAGTTATTATCTTATTTCAAGCAATAATGCCGGTAGAAATCAATCATGTTTCCCTTTTAGATCAGTGATGTTTTTTTTGTTCATTGGCTTTTTTTAGCTAATATAATATCAGGATCTCACATTTAGAACCCTAAAAAGTTTCATTTCTGAAGAAGCGTCATAGATAGATTCCAATATCTTAAAGGGATTCTTCAGTGCTGCAAGTTTGTTCATCCACTTGCTAACAGTTGTTTAGTGATCCAGGAGGTTCTTAATATCTTCTTTTTTTATATTTTAGGACATTCAAACTTGATTTTAAAAAATTCCCAGACGTTGTAAAAGTTGCCCAAGAGGTTCTAGATAATTTTTTATCAACTTGCAACTCAAATCTATTCAACAAAAGGGCCGGCCAAAAGACAGGTCCATCGTATGGAGAATTTCAAGGGATTTTTTAATCACTAGTTTGTTTTTCAGGTCTTTTCCTATTCTTCCAGCATGTTCCCATATTTTAGGATTTTATTAGCTGCTTTAAGACTTTGTTCAATTTTTTCAAATTCCTTTGAATTTGAATGAATTTTCTTGATCAGTCTTAGATTTCTCTAAATAGGGATAAAGTCATAATCTGAAATTTATGGATTAAATGTAAATTAATTTCTAATTCCCAGAACATTCACTCCGCTCCCAATGATGGCCAACCCTCCCTCCCTCCCAGTGGCCAGATAAGAATTATGCAAACCTATATAAGCGGCTGCCAACAATAACCTTCCAGGGAGGATTACTGAGAAGTCAGCTGCTATTCTCCTCTCTATTTTGTTGTTAATAATGAAATCCACTCATTGTTTAAGGTAAAGACCAAAGGACAACAAAGGCAGACAGGAAGAAGAAAACAAAGAATGACAGACAAAAAGGGGGCAGGGGGGACTCTGAAGCAGTTTTCAAGGAAGACCTCAGCTACATTATGGTAACATATTTTAAATTTTTCTACTAAATTAAGCATCAATTCTCCTAATATTTTACTAAAATCTAGTGCATTAATCCCTAGTCATTCGCAAGAAAATAACCTAGGTAATGCATGGAAGAATAAAAAAATAAAGGTTTGGAATCTTACAATAATAAAATAAAAATAAGAATAATAATTCAAATTTAATTCAATTTTATGTTGCTTTCTTGTAGGATTATTTATAATTCGCTCTTGAGCCAATGCAACCAAGGCTCAAGAACAACTTGAAGTCATTTGATCTGACCTTGAGCCAAGACTTATCATATTATAGGCTAACTCAATTCGATCATGAGCCAATTCAAATTTGATTCTAGGCTAGCTTGACCCAATTTCAATTTAAGCAAAGCATGGCTCAGTATATTTGATTTGAGCCCCATTCAAGAAAAAGTTGATATGAGCTAAAAGTTGACTGAATTTTTTTAAAAATATTCAATTTTCGAGCAAAATTCAGGATTCTTCAGAAATATTCAATTTTCGAGAAAAATTCAGAGTTCAATTTTCTTATCACAATAAAGATAGTAGCATTAATTAATCTAATTTAGAGGAATAAACTAATGATTTAAAAAAATATATTAAAATTAATTTAAATAATAATTGGTTCAAGCTTTTATTAATATTGAAATAGTGAAAAATAAAATTATAATTTATTAAATTTCAAATTAGAAATAATTAAAAAAATATTAATTTTAAATTAGAATCATTTTTTAACAATTAATATAGAAAAAAATTTCAATTTGGTTCTTCATATATAATAAGCAGAAACTAAATAAATCAAAATAAAATTATATATATATATATGAGTAAAAAATCAAGAAAATCAAATTGGGAAATTGATCACTCACCTTAGATTAGGATTTAAATATGGTACACATTCTCTTTAAATTTTTAAAATTAGTTAAAATATTATAATAATTAGAAAAGAAAAGTTCTTCTCAAATTAATTATTTATATTAATTAAGATCACAATGCAATAGTTAGAATAGTACATTATATATATATACTTTATATTATTATTCTCCATATAGAATAAAAAATATCAAAAAATTGAGAGAGCTTCATTTTGAAATGATGTTATCTTCTGTAATGGGCTTTAAATATGAAAAAGTTTCTCTCTCATTGTACCTTACTATTATGTATATAGATAATGGACCATTTTCCAATTATAGAGGCACTTTGTAAGTTATCCTAAAGTTATTCAGAAGCATTGCGTGATCTTATTTTGGGCCTGCCTCAGCCATAAAATGTAAGTAGGTGACCCTCTTACAATTCAAATACCCAAAGATTCCCTCCAAATCAACATAAAAGATTTTGGATCATTTATGTATTAGAGTAAGGTTCTTGGCCTAAAACTAAAAGTGAGTGACCTAATATTGTAAATTTGAACAATAGCTAATAATCAAAAGGCTAAAAATGTAGAATAACTAGTCAAAATGCAAGAAAATAGGAATATAATAATAAGAAAAATGGTAGATTTGCCAAAATTGAAAGGGTGTTGGAAAACACGATGGAGCAAATAGTTCAATTGTAGATAGTATCCCAAAAACAAGGAGAAGATTCATCCACAAGTTGTGAAAAGGGCCCCCAAATTCCTGAGATGTTGATGAAGCATGGGAAGGATCACCAACAAATAAGACAGGCCAACTACTAGTTAGACGCCTACATCATTTCAAGGTGAACATCGGACCTTAGTTGCCAATCTTTGCTAGCATAGTAGATGCGAACGAAGTAGACAACTTATTAGAAGGCTTTAAAACCTATTTTTTCTTCTAGAATTACTTCCGTCCAAAAAATTCATTCATCAATGAAAATATCATCACATGCACTAGTATGGTTATATACAAAAATTCTTAAATTGCAACATATTTCAAATGAATTGAGCACAATTTAAGTGATTATCGAATGCCCAATTTTATCTTATCAACCATAAGGAAGAGAAGAGGATCCGGTTCCAACAAATGAGAAAGAAACCTAAACAACTGGTATCATGATAGGTAGACACCTACCTCATTTCAAGGTGGATGTCGGACAAGAGTTGTCAATCTTTGATAGCATACTAGATGTTGATGAGGTAAACAATTTTTTTCAAGGCTTTGAAAACTATTTTTTCTTCAAGAATTAATTGTGCGCAAAAAGATTATTTGTCAATTTAAAACATCATCCTATGCACTGGTGTGATGGAATACCAAAATTCTTAAATTGCAACATATTTAAATGAATTGGCCGCAATTTAAGCGATTACTGAACGCCCAATATTATCTTATTAACCATAAGGAAGAGAAGTGGATCCAGTTGTAGCAGATGAGGAACAAACTTGAGCAACGGGTATCATGAAAGGCCTTCTCACTCAGAATCTCCATGCAAAAACAATCAGTTCTCATTAAATCTTTGTCAGACTTCATGAAGAACTTCTAAAGGAAATGAAGACTTTCCTAGTACATATTATTGCAAAAGCCAACTCAAAAATCATAACTACAGAGGAGAAGAAAAAAAGCCAACAATAGAAACCTAAAGTTCTCCCAAAGCAGTGGCCGAAAAGAAATGCAACCTGATGAAGACAAAAGACAAAAAGGGAAGTCTTACAATAGTTAGTGTCAATTTAAGTATAATTTAGACAAATTGTTGAAAGCTACAAATAGAAAATAGGCCACCCATAAAGAAGACCAAGAAGACTCTTACCACTGTGAAAAGGAAAGATATCATAGAATTAGCACAAGTGTCATAAGCAAATTCAACTGGCTACAAACAACACGCTGAGGAGAGAGTTCTTCAAGCTCAACAGTAATGAAAACATTTATTAATTCAAGTTACAGCAAAAATCTTGTTTTTTCTTCTTTAAGTCCTTAGGGAATGACACCCAAGGCCTTATCCTCTAGGGTGGATTAAAATTGGTGTTCAATATTTGGTGGAATATCAATGTAAGTTGAGGTTTTTCTATTATTGATCTTTATATTGATGAGATTGTGTGGTACGGTCCAATTGGATGTCTGCAACATGGTAGGGATGAAGTATGTGCCAGAGAGAAGAAATATTTTTCTTCAACAAATATGGTAGAAAGTTTATCATTCATAATGGTATTTATGTGGAAGCTTTCTGAGGTATCATTGAGTGGTATTCAATAGCAACCAAGGTTTAAAATAGCACAATTGGGTACTAAGGTAGTTTTCGTTCGTGAGGCGAGGCATAGCCTCAAGGCGTTTTGAGACATAAATCTCATAATTCAAAATTATGGAAAGTGAAAATAAAAGTTAAAAGAAATTTTTATATAATACCCAAATAGTATGTTAAAGGATAACATATTAACTTTCTATTAAGCTATGATTATGAAGTAACAAATTGACAACATATGAAACAAAAAATTACACCATACGTAAAGTGACAATTGATAAATTGCATGAAATAGAATTGAAATCCAAATATTGCAAGAGCAAAATAACATAAAATATAGGAATTGCATAAAGTATTATATAACAACAAGTTCAACTTCAAATTCCTTCTTTCCCTGTTCCCTACACATTCATGCATAATTCCTAAATAAAGCTAAAATAGTTGTAAATAACTCAGAAATTATCTATAATGTCATCACTAAGGGGGTCTTTATTTGACTCGTCATAACATATTGGTTTCTCCCTTGTATCATCCTGAGGAGTCCACTGCCTCTCAATTTACTTTTTCCATTTATTACAGTCATCTAAGTATTTGTAATTAACATAAAGATGAGAGTAATACTACTAAATTTTCAGAGAAAATGATGATGGTGGTAGTGTGTATCTTCCACTTGATCCCATGTGGCAACTACGACAGTGGCGGCTACGACAAAGGTGGCATAGGCTGGAGGTCGAGGCAATTGAGAAGAAGCAACTGCAGCTCAGAGGTGCATGAAGGCATGATTTGTTTAGGACTTTTGTTTAGGATTTAAGTAAGTTTAAATAAAATATATATAAAAATAAGGTGACGCATACGCCTCACGGCAACAAGGCAAGGCATGAGGGGGTGCATGAAGGCATGATTTGTTTGAAGCTTTAGTTTAAGATTCAAGGCATGCCTAAGCCAAACTAAGATGCACGCCTCATAAAAAAACTCAAGACATAAGGCTCAAGGCATTTTTTACTAGAATTTCTCAAGCGAGCCTTATTTTGCACAATTTTAAATAATGATAACAAGTAGGGAACTCTGGATGTTCAATCCATGGCATAACAAAAATCATCACCAGCACCACCAAAAACCCTTCTAGCATCCTTATTAACATCTTCAGCAATCCAGGAGCACCAATAGTAGCTCTAGGAAGAAAGAAAAGAAGGATTAAGAATTCTAAGCTAGTTCAACTCTAAAAGGAGCTCCTCAATACCCCTCTTAACAACACAAGAAAAACAAAGTAGAGTTTGCCATAAAGAAATATATAATTGTGATCCTTTGCAAGAAATCAAAGCGAGACCATGATCCAAGAATACCCAAACTTTATACATATTTAAGCACACTCAAAGTTAATTCTACAAAATTCTCAAATTTTCTACAAATTCCTCAAGGAAGTATTGATGATTTTTATCAAGTTGTAACTAATAATCTATCAAAAGGGACATCCAAGAGCTATATGATTCAAAATTTTAATTTGCTTAAAAGTGGGCATAAATGTGAAGTATAACAACAAATTAGCAACCAAAAGCTTATCCATTAAATAGGGTTAATCATAAGAAGTATTTTAAGAGATTTTTTAATAACTTTCTTGTTTTTAGATGGTTTCTATTTTTTCTGTATATTCCCAGATTTTAAAATATTTCTAGCTACTTTCAAGAAGCTTAGTATTTATTTTCTACTTTTTTGAATTCTATGATGCTCAGACATGGACACGGCAATACGGATATGATATGACACGGACATGGGACATGTCAATTATTGAAAATATAGGACACAGACAAGGGTTAGATACGGTATTATAATTTTTATATTTTAAAAATATTGCATAAAAATTAAATAAATATAAATATTAAAAATATTTTAGAAATAATAAGTCATTTAACTAAAATTTGTGCTTAAAATGATTAATATTAGGATGTCGAGAGTCGGGCGTCAATGCAGTGTATCGGGCATCAAGAGAGGAGACATCAATGATGTCGAGAGTCGAGCATTAATGTTATGTAGTAAGTATCGGGCGTCAATGTCGAGAGGCATCTATCGTCGATATTGAGAGGGTATTGGTCGTCAATGTTAAGATGACGTCAGACAAAGATGAGTTGTCAAGTTGTGGATGTAGAAATTACTAGCGTCAACCATCAATGCAAACATAACCGGTCTCTTACCGCTTTCTAGAATGTAACAATCCAATAATTTCGGAGACACATTGAATACTTACTCTGATCAGCTGTAGTAGAATTAACACATCAAAGAAGTTGAAACTAGACATCAATGAATAAAGGAAAGGAGAGCTAAACGCATCCTAAGCAGGTTGATTGTGTTATCTAGCAAGGATTTCTTCTTCTTTAACATGTCCGCAAGTGAAAACCATTACATATTCATTAAGCTGATCCCAAGAAACACGCATGTACAACTATTTCGCAACTATAAGTTATCATCTAATTCCAAGCAAAGCAAGTCAAGAGCGACCTAGCAGAAAGCCTTCACAACATCTCCTTATTTCAGCGATCTCGAGTAGACAGGAAAATAGAGAAAGAGCATATGAGATAAAAGCCGAAAGAATTGAGACGCCGCAGTACAATACCTTTAGCATAGGGAGACGACAAAGTTAAAAACTATAGTCCAACAGAAGTTTTATTTCTTGCGATAATGAGTGAAGCAAATTAGTGGCGATAAGATAATAGGGTTACCTTGATGTAGTATGCCTTCTTTATTTCGGCCTCGGTGGCCAAGGGGCTGACCCCCAATATGTCGTAGTAATCCGTCTCCTTCACCATCTCTTCCTAGGCACAACGCAGATCTGGTTGTGGGATCTAATTCGATCTGATCCCAAGTAAATTAAGAAATGGCCTCCTTTCCTAAATCTCTCCCAGTGATTTCCTCAAGAATCTTCCTTTCTGACGAGAAAACGATGAGCAAGTAGACAAAAGCCCAGCTTGGGAGTAAGAGGTGGGAGCCAGACGCTTCGTGGCCAGGCGGCGAATAGAAAGAAAAAAGTTCTCCCAAAGCGCGTTTAATTTTTACGCGAATAGACCATTTCATGCGCCGCTGACCTCAGGTTCTTGCCTCCCAATTTCGAGAAGAGGTCGCATTGTATTGTATTTTTTTTTTTTTTTTTTTTTTTTTGAGATTTATAGACATGCCATTTTATTTTATGTCATTGATATATTTAATATCTAAAATTTTAATATTATATGTCTATTATTAATAGAACAAATATGAGTGTATGAAATAAAATATTAAAGTTTATAGGGTGATATGAGTGGTAAGAAATATATGAGTGGTATATTTGATATTAAAATTTTATAAGAGTGCTATGAATGTAATATTAAAATTTTGGATGTTAGATTTTTTTTTTTTCGCTTGGGGGGGAGGAGGGGCGCGTGGGGGGGAGCTTGTCCATTTGATTGGATCGGTTCACGTCAAGGTTTTAAAACAGATTATAATTTTGATAGTGTTGTAAATTATAATTCTACAAAAATATTACAAAATACATTTAAGATACAACAAAATATATTATTTAATTAAAATAAAGAAAATTTTGAATTTATACCCTCCAAAACAAAGGTATGCCATTTTAATTTTATTTGAAGAAATATCATCTAAAGTCCATCTCCAACCTAAATGCATAGACAAGTGTGTGAGTAAAATATAAAAATAATTCATTGACTATTTATGAATGGCCAAAATAGCCCTCAATTATATTAAAGGATAATTTTGGTCCCTCAAATCTTTAAAAATAAATCAAAATACTCTCATCATAGATAATTTGATTCATTTTAAAAACTTAAGGGATCAAAACGATCATTTAATATAGTTGGACATTATTTTGATCCTTCATAAAAAGTCATGGGACCATTGGTCATTTTTTCTATATATACTATGATATTTACTCTACCATATAGATGTAAATTGTCATCCAGATTTATTGCTTAAATTAAACATATTTTCTGCCACTCATCGTACCCTAATGATCTTGCAAAGTCTTTAGCAAGTATTTTCTCCTCCAAGTTATGTTTTATTATCTTTTTAGTTGAATTAGAATGAATTCACCAATCATTGCAATAGTAGGGTTCCTCTTAGATTATAGTATGAAGTAAAAAAAAGGATGAGATGGACTTGATAGATACGTTCTAACAAGATATCTAAACACTAATATAAAACCTTAGATTTAAAAATGAACATTGAATGATGGTTAGAACCACCCCCATATTATTTGTTTGAATCATAATCTAAGATAGAACCCTACAATTTGACCATTAAAATCAAACTAAGTTTCAAAGCAAAGGTTCAAACATTGTTCAAATTTTGTATGAATCTTATTGGTATTGAATCTTCAACCATTAAATTGGATTTTTTTTTTAAATGAAGTCAAAAAGTATACAATGAGTACCAATTAGGAAAAGTCATCACAAGAAAGCCTTCCTCAACAAAGCACAACAGAGAAGAGTGGAACAAAATAAGTTAAAACTACCCAAACATGTAAAGAACACCTCAACAGGATTCATTCCCACCTCCATCCATCTTCCGCTTCCTTGGTTGATCAGTAATTTTCCCCAAGCGTTGAAGTTCCTTAGTAGCCCGAGGCATAAAGGCTCTATCTTTCCTTGGGCCAGAGCGCCTTGGATGCACGTGGAAAGCCTCAGTGGAGAACTTGAATGGAATGTAGGAAAGATCACCATCAAAAGATGAAGCAACTTGCTTGGCCGGTTCAGTAACTTCCCCACGAGAGACAGGGGTAGTAGTCTTCTTTCCTCCAATACCAATATTGGAATTCTTCTTCTTTAGTCTCCAAGATTTTCTAGAAGTAACAAGACTCCAAGGCCCATAACTTTCAAGATTTTGCCCATCATTCGCACTTTGTAAGTTTGTAGTTTCCAAATAAGGTGGATGGAGGGCTAACTGGATCGAGGAAGAAGAATTTGGGTCAAAATTCACAGCACAAGAAGAGGGGTTGCTATTGTCCTTGCATAAAACAAAATTTTCATGCAATTCAACAGAAGTGCTTAGGGGTTGTTGCAAGGGCTGCTTGGAAGTATGAGGAACATTGGGATAATGACTTACGTTGTGCCCAACAAAGCCACAATGGAAGCAAAGGTTAGCTATCCCCTCATATTCAGCTCTTTGGAAGAACTTGCCATGAAGCCCAGAGATCCAAACTCCAGGAGGGAACTTGGCACTAAGATCCATCCTCACGTAAATTCAAGCAAAAGCATTTCTCCCCCAAGAGTTAGTTTGAGCATCAACCCATAGAAGTTAACCAAAGAAAGAAGCAATCCGAACAAAATTGGTGATATCCCAATATAAAAGTGGTAAGGAAGGCAAGCGAATCCAAACTGGAGAAGACAGACCCACCAAAGATTGGGGAGAGAACGAAGAAGCCCAGCAATCTAAACTAATAATAAACCCACCAATAACCCACAGACCTCCCAAAAGGACAGCATCGCGAGCCTCAACAGATTCAAAAAGACAAATGAAAGCATCCGAAGAGACGGAGTGGAGTTGAAATTCTCTAAAAATAGACCATTTACGCTTTAATTTGTTGCTTAGCACAAAGAAAGGCAATCTACGTCCAAAGAGCTTACCCACTAACCCTCTTTCAAGTCTAGCCAAGTTAGCATGAACATACTCCATATCCAAAGTCACATAACTATCATTCTCTGACATAACTTCTGTTTTAGAGACATCATCAATTTTGTAGACTTCCAACATATTCCATCCATTGGGGGGTTCTTGGCCAGGTTCAGAACCAAAAGGAAGCTTGGAGGGCTGTTGGGGAGAAGCAGTTTGGTTATCCAAACAAGTACAAATGTTGAGGCATTTAAACAAACACATGATGTGCAATTTTCAGATTATGAAATCCCATGAATGACTGCATCAATAGGCTTTACACACCTACCATCCAACACAGAATCAATAGAAGAATTCAACGAGGCGTTGAAGTCCCTACATTCCATTGCAATTACATCTCCAGAAATGTCCAAATAGTAGGGAATAACAGCAGCTGATCCTGACGTAACCAAATCAAAAATGGAATCCTTCACGGATGCAACATTCGGACTTCCATTGGAGCTGTATCGACCTTCCCCAACTGTGGAGGTGCGATCTCCCTAATCTGCTTGAACTCACAAAGGGAGAGGTCGAGGAACTACTGACTAGACGAAGAGTCCAGATGCGGAACGAAACCAGATGAAAAAGGTTCGCACGACACCGGATCAGTTGCGAAAGAAGAACATTTGGAATCGAAAGAAGAGTCGTAAACAACATCATCGCAGAGAATATTTTTCTCTGTTCCTCAGAGGAGACATCGTTAGCCATCAGCGCATTTTCACAAGCTTCAGAATCCATACCTTCTAAGACATTCCAAAACTTACCATTCCAAGCGGCTAACCTACCACCAGTCCCCTTGCCGGAGCAATGAGTGGAAAGATGGGCACTCCTCCTCACCTTCCTACATGTTCGAGCATTCTGACCATTAAATTGGAAATTGGGTTCAAATATTAGTTGGAATTAGGCTTAAACATAAGAACTAGCTTTGAATTATGTTTGACCAAGGTTCGAACATAAATTTAAATAATGACAGTGCTATGACACATCATCAAGAGAGGAATGAATTAGAAATTTTAAATATTTTGCTTAAAATAAGATAATTTGTAGAAGCAAAGAAATATTTTGAAACAAAATATTTAAAATGTATATCATTTTTTTATATTTTATGCAAATGCTCAAATAAAAATTCAACAAACCAAGTTATTACAGAGATATGCAATAAACCAAAAATAAGAAAATAAAAGGGTCGGACCTCAATATGGGTGTCAACTTTCAATTCTAAGTGGGCAAAATGCTCAGTCCATGCATCCTAGGACTAATGATAAGAAAGAAGAATCGGAGGTTGTGCAGGTGCTCCCTCTGCTTTTGCTTCTTATGCGAAGTCATGTATGGCCACACTTGGGGTTGCTTTACGTCTATCACTATATATGAGTTGTCGGTGAAGAATGTGGGCTGCTGGTGTAGTGGTGATGAAAAGGTCAAGTTATATTTGGATTATGCAATAGACGACTCTGTTAATCTTATTTTTGTATGAGGGCAATAATTGAAAGTTTAAAATTCAATCACTCTAAATAAATATCAATCACCGTGTTCAATCCTTGAATTCCAATCAGTAAGTAAATTCAATTCAATAATTATGTTTAGCCATAGTGTTCAATCATGTAAACCCTCAATCATTCATATTCAATTATCATTAAATTCTAAAGGTTCAAATATTTACTTCAATTTAATCATTAAACTCAAGCTCAATAAAACTTTCAATCATGTTCAATCAAACTCAATTCAAGCCTTCAATCATCTTAAATCCTTCAATCAAGTTCAATCATTCAATCACATTCATGTTCAAAATCCAAGATTAAAAATCTAGTTCAAACCTAAACCCTTTGGATTTTTTTCTTTTCTAGGGGAATTTTCAATGGATCAAAACCCCAGGTGAAGCCTCTAGAATTTTATTTGATCATTCACATATTGATTATATATGTCCTAAGAGTCTCTAACAATTTTGGAAGTCCCCATGCCACAAGCCTCCATAATGGTTCCAAAACTTTCAAATATTTATCATCCATGCCACTCATATAGCATATTAGTCGAAGCACCTTGGAAACCTTTGGACCTCATTCAAACTTGTACATAATCATCATAGAAATAATTTGAATCCATTTGAGTCCATAGTTGACAATGTTTGACCTAGTTTTAAAATTTCAATGGAGGGTGTTAAGCCTCATTGAATTGTCCCTAGGCACACCAAGAAGAGGTCTGAATTGGTTATTTAAAAATTTCTTTAACACAAAAAAATTCTTTTTGAAATATTTTAATAATTTAAAAATAAACAACTTTAACACCCAATATGGAAGTAAATTAACTAAATAATAATTATAATAATGATGATGATAATTTAATCAAATCAATATAATATCAACCACAAATTTTTTAACATGCAATTTTCAGGAAAATAAATCTCAACAAAGTAAAATGTAGAAAATAAAAATTAGAATTATTATACCAAAATTTTATAGCGGCTCGATCAAATAATGACCTATGTCCACTCCATGGAGTCCTCCACTCTAGGTACTATGCTAACTTTTAGTGTCTCTCCTTTATCCCCTATAGCAAGGCGGAGAAGCTCTTACAAGAATTACTTTCACTAACCCGATGCGGTGGAGAAATAGAATCCTTTTCACCCTCCTAGTGAGGCAAAGAACCTTAGAAGCTCTTTTCATCCTTCTGGTGAAGGCAGCGAACTTGGAAGCTTTTTCACCCTCATGGTGAAGGCAAAGTACCTTGCAATCCATTTTCACCCACCTAGTGAAGGTAAAGAACCTCAGACTTTGACCATGAAGCCTTTCTTCTAAGAGCAGCCCAAGCAGATCCATACAGCCCTATGGAGGAATTAAGGTGCAAGCTTGATTAGAGCGACCATGTGAAATCGCCACAGTACTTCTCCCTCTCATTCAAAAATTTTGATTGGCGACTATGGTTACTATTTTAAACAGATTGTACAATACAATCTAGATCATACAATACAAGTAGTTTAAAAACATTAATTTCAAAATTAGTCATTTTAACTTGTTTTAAAAATAACTAATCATATAGTATGATTTGGATCGTATAGTACAATTAATTCAAGAATTTTAAAATTATTTTCTTATTCCCTTGTGTGTGTATGCATGATTGTCAATATAGCATACACCTTTTATAGGACTTTGACTAATGAAATTAAAAATAAATAAGTAAAAATTATAAACTCTTGTCAACAAGGTTCCTATTCTACCCAAGCTTAAGTCATGAATCTTCTTGCATGGTGTATGACATACCATAAGTGTTAGTACACACAAAAATATATACACAATATATAATAATAGAAGAAATGAAAATTTAATCAATAATATTTGTTATCATCAAAAGCATAAACTCGGGTTCCTGGATTGCAATAATATCCCCCTTTTGATGATGATAAATATTTTTGGTTGAATTTGTAAGAACATGTATCTTCTCCTAATCTCACCCTCACTACATTAGATATTTTTTGAACAAATAGGTAAAAGTAAAAAAAAATTAATTTTCATTTTTTTAAATGAAAAACAGATGAAAAAACAAACAATTGAGAAAAAAAGAAAAATGATTTTTATAGAAAATCGCATACTACAATCAACCATCTACTCCCCCTTTTGACATCACTAAAAAGGAGAGAAAAGGCAAACAAAAAATATAATCACTAGAAAGACTACAACACAAAATTAAAAGAAAGACTCCAACCAAACACACAATCTAAAAGTAGGATCCCTGAACAGGTGGTGGTGGAGGTGGTTGGAAATAGAAATAATAGTGTCAAATTGTTCGTCAAACCATGCCATATCAGTTTATTATTGTTGTTGTTGTTGTTATTGAATGTGGCTATCTAGTCAGAACTCTAATCGATTAAAATGTTCTATTATTGCCTCATAGGAATAAGACTAGTATGCTAGTGTTGGTGATGGTGCTGGTGCTATTGCTGGTTCTAGTATTGATGCTAGTGCTGGTGCTGGTGCCGAAAGGTCTCCCCTTTCCTCATCAAATTCAGGCTCTTCTTTGGGTTGTCCCCTTTGGTGATGATAAAAGTGAACATGGAAAGATCCATCGAATTAAAAAATAGGAAATTTGTCTGCTAGTGTGGGAAATGTAAGCTGATATTTTTGGTCCAAAATATAGGCAATTAGGTTGCCTTGTGCAAGGTTGTGCTTACAACGCGTTGAGCATGAGTGAAGGGAAGTGAGGTTGTGAAGATAATAAATGATCATTTGGATTTATCAAAAATAGTGTCAAACATGATTAAGTAGGTGACTACAAATAAGAGAGGAGTGATATTTATCCTATCTCCAACCTTAGGAATAATAAAAGTTTGGAGAACATGTTGGATGATACCAGCATTTTGATTTTGGGATTAGATAAGTGGCTGATGCTTGTTTAGAGGAGTATTCCTAATAACTAGATTGATAGTGGTCTAGTCATAGTCTCCCCTAGATGATAGAATATGGGGTTGAACCCCTTCAATAGATAGGTGGAGGTATTCAGCTAAATCTTATTTAGTAATTTCTATGGGTCATCTACAAACATATGAAGTCATGGAGAAGAAATCTATAGATACTCATAGATTAGCAAAAAATACTTAAAGTAGCTCAAAATTAAAAGGGAAGGCTAGGGTAAGTAGAAATTAGAGAGTGCAAGTAGCGAAAAGATACATTACCCAATAACTTAGAATGGACTGGTCATGAATGCGAGATAGAGCAATTTGGGATTCCCCATATCTATGATAGGATGCTTCATCATCTACTGTCTAGAAACGGTCATCAGTAGGTTGACAAGAAGAACTACCTTGGAGCAGTTGACGATCTCATTTTCCACCGGCCATTAGGAGGAGTAAAGGTATGAAGCAAGTTAAAAATAGGAATAGAGAAATGAAATGAATGAAACTTTAGAAATCCCTCCTTATAAATTTTTATCAGACCATACAATATGATCGAGGTTCATACAATACGATCAAAAGAATTCAATTCATCTGATCATATTGGATGATCTTCGTTAAAAATGATCGTCCTTAGGAGTCGTCAGTATGACCTTTAACTAAAAGGTTTGTATAGTATGAACATTTATTTGTACAGTACGAAGACGTTTTGGTTATCATATTAGATGATTTAATTTGTTCACTATTACTAATATATGGTTCATACAGTATAAATAGGTGGATCTTACAGTACGATCATGAATAATTGGTCAAATCAGAATTGTTAAAATCACATATGATAAAGATGTGCTGAGTTATATAGATTGTATAGTATGAATGATGTTCATATAGTATGATGTGAATTTTTTTTTTATTATTTTTAATATATATGATGATCAGGGAATAACTACGACTATGTAAACAACACTGAACACATAACAATCATAAATAAAAAATATATTGACACACAAAATACATAAAATCTCAAGTTGTTGATTTCATCTTGCCCTGAATCAAGCATGAATATCAATGATACCTAGTCTAGTCCTTAGTGTGTTAAAGGTGTCATAGCATAAGGGTTTGGTGAAGATGTTTTTCAGTTGATCCTCAGTTGCTACATGATTCAACACAATATCTCCCTTAGCAACATGGTCTCTTTTGAAGTGGTACCTATTATTTATATTCTTAGTATGGGAGTGTTGGATAGGATTCTTAGAGATGCATATGGCACTAGTATTGTCACACATTATTTGAATAGTGCCAACAAAGAGTCCAAGGTTAAGGATTTGTTGCTTTAGCCATAAGACTTGAGCAACACAACTTCCTACAGCAATGTGAAAGTATGAGATGCGCCAAGAGGGGGGGGGGGTGAATTGGTATTTTAAAAAATTCAACCCTACATAAGAGTTCTAATTATTTGTATTTTAAAAAATAACTCCACGAATAACGTGCGGAAGCAAGTACAACGTTCACAACGATGATATTGATAATTCAATTTTAAATTTTACAACACAAGATTTAAATTATGATTTTTCACCAAGCAATTTAATGTACTAATTAAGAGCATGAAAAGTAAAGTACGGTAAACAGGAAAAAATACACTAGAGATTTTTATAGTGGTTCGGTCACTTGACCTACGTCCACTCCCCGGAGTCCTCTACTCCGGGATTTACACTAGTAAAAGTTGACTCTCCTTTTGCCCCCACAGCAAGGCGGAGAAGCCTTTACAATACTCACTTTCACCTCCCTCGGTGCGGCGGAATACCAAACGCTATGTCACCCTCCTGGTGACGGCAGCGGACCTTCTCCTTTTTCTCCCTCCTGGAGATGGCAGAGTAACTTGGCGATGTCGATCTTGAAGTGACTCTTCCCTCGAGAACTTTCCCAAGACTCCCCAAAGCCATAAGAGGAGCAAAGCATGCAGCTAGCTTGGAGCCACCGTGTGATCCCCTCACACTACTTCTCCCTCACGCTCAAGCTAACCTTCACATTCCTCTCGCAAGCCCTGGATCTCTCCGAGGAAAAACTTCTCCTTCACGAATCTCCTTCTTCCCTCACAGCCTCTCACAGCAAGAGGATAGATCAACAACTTCTTAAAAAAAATTTTAAGTTGTTTTTATATCAGGCTTCAGAAAACCCTAAAAGTTTCAACTTTTGCGTTTCTATTCGTACAGTACGATCAGTTCAATTATAGCTCCATCTAGTACGAGTACAGACAAACAGTTATTGAATTTTATACATATCGTACTGTATAATATGTATATCGTACAGGATGATACTGTTGATTCGTACTGTTCGTACAGGACGAACTGTGGGACGATCCTTGGGACGAAAGAATTCGTCTCTATCAGTCGTCCAGCACTCCTTTAGTCGTACAGTATGATTAGTGTTTTTCAGGATATCGTCCTGTACGATACGAATATCGTCCAAGACGAATAAAACAAAAATTTCTTGGTTTCATCTGGTACGATCGATGGGACGAATTAAATCATCTCTGTCGGTCGTCCAGCACTCCACTAGTCATACAGTACGATTAGTTCATTTCTTGATATCGTCCTGTACGATATGAATATCGTCCAGGACGAATAGAACAAAAAACCTTAGTTTTGTCTGGTACGATCGATGGGACGAATGAAATCGTCTCTGTCAGTCGTACGGTACGATATATGATCGTACAGTATCGTACCGTACGACCGACTTTTAAATTAGAAACCAACGTTTATTTCCTGATTAGGGAGATAATTTTGGTAAGTATTAATTAATCGTACAGTACGATAAGCATCATACAGTACGATCAGTTCAGGAAATCAAAATTAAGAACTTACCAAACTTATTCTGGCGGCTAGGGTTTCTCAATTGTATCTTATCGTACAGTACGATAGGTATCGTACAGTACGATTAGATTATAAATTTGATCATCTGAAAATTAGCCGTTAGCCTGAGTATTATTAATTAATCGTACAGTACGATATTAAATCGTACAGTACGATGTTCTTTAAAAAAAATTTTAACACATTTAAAACACTTCTCCCCCTGTGTGTGTGTGCATGGTTGCTCCTCTCACATGCATGCTTCTGTGGCAGACTCAAGAAAATAAAAATGAAGAAATAAAAATTACAGACTTTTCAACATCCTATTCTACCCAGTTTGAGTTTCTAGTAACCTTGAGCAGTGTGCATCTGACCTGAAATATTAGTGCTCATATACAAGGATTAAGCATTTGTAATCTAAAGGAAGTCTATATAGATTCAGTAAGTATTAGTTGTCACCATCAAAATTAAGTGCTCGGGATCCTGGATTTCAACACAATGTATTCCACCTCACCAGTGGATAGGGCTACAGAGTTTTGTTTTCTATTAGACTAGGAAACTAAGGATTAACTTATGAATTGACAAATTCCAAAGATGCTTTTTTTATCAATCTTATATCCTGTAAAGTTTGAGTCTGAATATCCTATGATTTCAATGAGGATTTATGTCTAGGGTACCAGATGCCTAGATTTTGGCTTCCTAGAAGGTATCTATGGATTCTTTTAATAGCTGTCATGTGTGATTCCTTATGATCTGCTTAAAATTTGGCATAGAGACAAATACTAAACATAATGTCAGGTCTTCTAGCAGTCAGATACAAAAGAGATCCTATTATACTCATATACTTCTTTTGATCTACTGACTTTCTATTTACATCTTTGTCTAACTGAATGGTATAGCTCATATATGTATTAATTGCTCTAGCATTTTTCATTCCATATTTCTTTAGAATATCCTTAGTATATTTACCTTATCTTAAAAAAGTTCCATTATTCATTTATTTTATATTAAAACCAAGGAAATAAGTAAGCTATCTAATCATACTCATTTTAAATTCTCTACTCATGGTTCCTGAAAACTCATTACAAAGATTTTCATTTATTGATCCAAATAAGATATCATTTATATATATTTGAATAATGGGTAGATCTTCTCCAATTTTCTTAATGAATAGGATGATATTTATACTACCCTTACCAAAGGATCTATTTAGCAGAAAAAGTGCTAAGCCATTCATACCATACCCTAGGTGCTTGCTTCGATCCATACAATGCCTTTTTCAATTTGTAGACATGATTGGAAAAGGTTGAATTTTTAAATCTAGGGGGTTACTCTACTATATATCTTCCTTAATCACGCCATTTAAAAAGGCACTCTTCACATCCCTTTGGTACATCTTAAAGCCTCTAAAGAAAGCAAAGGCTAATAGCACTCTAATAGATTCTAACCTAGTTATAGGGGAAAAGGTCTTCTCTAAGTTAATGCCTTCTATTTGATTATACCCCTTAGTTACTAATCTAGCTTTTTCTATAATTACTATTCCAGAGTCAGTCATTTTATTCTTGAAAACCCATTTGGTTCCTACAATACTCTAGTCCTTATGTCTACTAACCAATTCCGAAACATCATTTCTAATAAATTTGTTTAATTCTTCTTGTAGCTAAGATCAAGAATTTATCAAATAAGGTTTAATCTATACTAGTGGGTTCTATCATAGAGATGAAGGAAGAATGACTAACCTCCTTCTTAAGTCCATGCATAGTCCTAACTCCTATAGAGGGATCTCCTAAGTTGAGTTCTCTAGGATGACTAGATGCATATCTCCAATCTCAAGGCAAGGGCTCCTGAGGTTCTTCTCTATTTTCTAGGTAAATAGATTCTATTCCTTGGGTGACCTCTATATCCTCTTCTTCTTTTAATCTAGGCTCACCAGATTTATTAGATTCATCAAATACTACATGGGTGGTCTCCTCTACCACTAAGGTCCTTTTATTGAAAACTCTATAGGCTTTACCTATAGATGAATAACCTAGGAAAACTCTTTCATAGACTTAGGGTCAAATTTTTCTAGTGGGAATTTTTTATTTATCAGAATGAAGCATTTACATCAGATTGGGTGTTCTACCCTTAAGTAGTTCATCAGGAGTCTTATTAAGATTAGATCTAAGATTTATCCTATTCAGAATATAATAAATAATGTTAACTACTTCTGCCCAAAAATATCTAGGAAGTGAATATTCTACTACCATGACTCTAGCAACTTCTATTAGGATTTTGTTCTTTCTTTTAGCTACCTCATTTTGTTGAGGGGTTTTAGGGGAAGAAAATTTATGTTATGGACATTATTCCATACAGAATGATTTAAACCTATCATTTTTAAATTCTCCACAATAATCACTATGGATAGTTGATATTTCACATCCTAATTTTCTCTGTATCAAAGTGGAGAAATTTCTAAATTCCTTAAATGAATCACTTTTATGTGCTAGGAATCTAACCTAGGTGAATCTAAAAGAATCATCTATGATCATATATCCAAAGGTCTTCCCACCTAGGTTGGTTGTACTAACGGGTCCAAATAAGTCCATGTGAAGTATTTCTAGTGGTCTAGAGGTGATGATGTCCTTAATAAAATGAAAAGAATTTTTAATTTATTTTCCTAGTTGGCAGACATCACAATGGTGTTCTTTAGAAAAATCTAGTTTGGGTATGCCTCTAACTAGGTCTTTCTAGGTGATCTTCCTAAGAGTTTTCATGCATGCATGATATAGTCACCTATGTCATAGCCAGGATTCATCAATAATAGATTTTGAACACACAAAATTTAAATAGTCAACATAGTTTAAATTGAACATATAAATATTATTAATCCTTATACCTCCTAAAATGATTTTATCATTTAAGCTAATCAGACACTTAGTAGATAGAAATTTAATATCAAAATCTTTATCACATAATTAACTAATACTAAGCAGGTTGTGTTTAAATCCATCTACTAACAAGGCATTTTCAATAATAAAATTCTTTTAGTTACAATCATACCTTGCCACCACTTTTCTGGTGTTGTTGTCTCCCAGTATTACATTGTCTCTAGCCCTGGCCTCCAGCATGATGAATTGCTTCATATTTCCAATCATGTGTCATGAGCATCCGTTGTCTAGGTACCATATACTCTCATTAGACCTTTTGTAAGAGCACCCCTACAAAGTCATTCAAGGGTTAGTTTTGGGAACCCAAGTGAGTTTAGGTTTCACCTTATGCTTTAATGAATGAGTTACATGCATGTTATGATGTGATGCAAATGATTTTGGCCTCCATACTAGATGTATTCTATGGTGTACTGTGCATGTGTGGGCTATATAACCTATCATGTCACAAGAATAACACCTAACCCTAGGGAAAGGATTTACTAATCTATTTTAAGGGCTGTACCTCTTCTTAGGGATTTGAGATGCATGCTGTGTTTTAAGGTTATGCCATTATGCTAGTGTAGTCGGAGGTCTATTATTTTGAAGTGTATGAACTTTTGCTTTCAAGAACTCATTAGCACTTTTAAAACTTTTAACTTTAAGTTTTAATGCATGCTCATTATAATCTAGTTCAGATGCAAGGTCTTCTAGTTATTTATATAGCTCTTCTAGCTCAGTATGCTCAGATTTTAAGGAATCATGTGCTTTGGTTAACTCAATATTCTTCTTATTTAGATCATCAAAATCATCAAGTAAGGAAGAATATCCTTTATCTAAATTAGAATGATCAATCCTAAGAATGTCATACTCTTTTTATAACTCAAAAAATTTAACATTCAAGCTAGCATGCATTTTCTTTAGGTTTCTATATACATCACAAGTTTTCTCAGAAGCTTCAAACAATTCATCATATGCAAGCTCACATACCTTATCTTGATCAGAATGATTAAGAGTATCATTTTCTATAATGCATAAATTCATTACCTCTTCCTCTGCTTCTAGTTTTCCTTGCCCTTCTCTTTGATTGGGTGAGCTTTTAAGTTGAGATAATTTGACTTTAGGTGACATATTTTCCTGCATTCAAAATAAATAACATCCTAGAAAACTTTTGTATTTATACTTATTTTACCTTTATTCAAGTGTTGATGGCATCTTTGCTTTCTTTTCAAAAGATCTTGAATTATCGAGTCATCAATAATATGTCATCATTTTCATCATTTACAGAGATGTCATTCTAAGAGTCATTGGCTTTTAATGCCATAGCTTTCACCTTCTTTTCTGTCACCTGCATCTAAAAGTCTTTGACTCACACTTTGTTCATAAGCAATGAGTGAGCCAAGTCAATTGAATAAATATTTCAATCCTTTGATTTGTATATTGTAGTGACTTTGGCATCATAATTACTTGGTATATAATGTAGAATTTTGTTCTTTCTTAGGTTTAAAAGTTCTCTACCTAGAGTATACATAGATATCACTATTTGAGTAAACCTAATGTACATATCTGAGAAAGTTTCATTAGGTTTCATGTAAAAAAGTTCATAATTATGGAATAAAATGTGCAACCTAGATTGTTTGACTTCACTAATACCTTCATACATAATACATAGTCTATCGCAAATATCTTTTCTTGTAGTATAGATAGATACTCGCATGTAATATTTTGACTTAAGTGCACAGAAAAATAGTTTAGACATTTAACATTCAGTTGAGCTAAGTCTCGATCCTCATTACTCCATTCAATGAAATGTATTTCTACTTTAACGCCATTAACAAATCTAAAAGGTGCAAAGTATTGTTTGATTGAAACAGTGTTGTTAGAGTTTTGAAAAATATTAATTTTCTTTTGGAGAATTGAATTTATGAAATTTTTAGTTATGAAATTGAAAATGTCATTATGAACAATATATCACCTCAAGAGGTGAACATATCATTCTTTAATGGGTTCAAATTACAAAACTTTGACTTTATCTTGATTATTATAGCCAAACTTAGGGAAATACAACATATAATATCGGAGGATCAGAATGATGTTTGATCAAGTGTTTAACTGTAATAATCTAGATAAGAGATCATTAATTTCATGATCAAAATTATAATAATAAAATGACATATCTTCCAGGAGAAAAAATTTATTGCTTATTATTAATCATTTGGAAATGACAATAATGATTGTCAAATTTCATTTATCCCAAAGATAATTAATTGAATTTTTGAAAATTTTGAAAGTTCGTGAGGGTTGTTAAATCTTATAGAACTAGGTCGATGCTAACTAAGAGGGGGGCTGGGTGATTTGTTTATTTTTAGAAATTCTTTAACAAAATGAGAAATTAAAAACCCCTTGAAGCAAAAGCAGATTACTTTCATGACAATGAAAATCAGAGATTTTAACCACAGAACAAATCACAGAAAAATGCAAAAATTAAATGCAAAAAAGTAAATAGAAAGAATACATCAAAATTATAGTGGTTCGATCAACTTGACCTACATCCACTCCCGAAAACCTCCTTTCCAAATATTATACTAAAAGTAGTGTCTCTTCTTTTGCCCCCATTGCAAGGCGGAGAGGCCTTTACAAACTTTTTCGACCGACACGGTGAGGCAGAGTACCTTGAATTCTTTTACTCCCTCTTAGAGTAGGCAGAGAACCTGGAAATCCTTTTACTCTCTTCTGGAGTAGGCAGAGAACCTTAGAATCCTTTTACTCCCTCCTGGAGTATGTAGAGAACCTAGATCTGATGCTGATGAAAATCTTCCCTAGAGCCACCAAGGAACCATACAAGTAGCTTGATGAAGACAGTGGAAACCTTGCTTGGAGCAACCTTTCTGAATCTCTCACAACTCCCCCTTACAAGGATTTCTCACTCTCCCAAGCTCTCTCTCTCCCTTCTCTAGCTCTCTCTCAAGAAGACTAAACAACAAACAATTTTTCCAAGAACAAATACAATTGCTTAATAGTGGGCTTTAAAAAAGCCTAAATTTCAAGAAACTTATCTTCTATTCGTACAGTATGATATACGTGGCGTACGATATGATATGGTACGATAAGTGTAATTTAGAATCGTCCAGCAAGTTCCTACAGATAAACTATTTAATCTTTAAGCATATTGTACAGTATGATAAAATATCATACAGTACGATCAATGGAAATTTCTTCTGTTTATTTCAGACAATGCTTGGGACCACCAACTTCATACATTGTCGATCATCCAGCACTTTGGACATCGTACAGTATGATCAATCCAAAAATCAGGGATTTCATTTGGTATGATATCTAGGATGACCAAAGTTGTACTATGATAATCATACTATATAAAATATATCGTACGGTACAATCGACAATAATTATTGTCTGAGATTTGATAGCCTGATATTGCGAGGCTAATTAAGAAAGATTTTTATTAGGTCATACTCTATGAATATGATCATACAGTATGATCATTGTATAATTAGTATCTTCCTTAACCTCTAGCGGCTAGGGTTTTGATAGAGCTCAACAGATTGGATAGTACGAATACACGTATTATATAGTACAATACACGTATTATATAGTATGAATAGAAATTGTATAGTACGAACTACTTAAAAAGAAAAAACTCTCCCAAAATTATTTTTCTCTCTCCCCCTGTGTGTGTGCAAGGTTACTCAACAATGATATCCACCCAGTTACATGATATGACTCAAGAAAGGAAAAAATATAGAACAAATTAAAAATACAGACTATAACCCTAGTTTACCCAATCTTGAGCTAATCAGAATTACAAGTAAATGGTGGACTATAATCTTGAAATGTTAGTACTCGCAGCACAAAATAAAATATCACAGAAATAAGAGAAAGTAATAACAGACATAATAATATTTGTTATCATCAAAATTACAGTGCTTGAACCAGGTTTGCAATAATCTCCCCCTTTTTTATGATAGCAAACATTATTGTTTAGGATTTTTAAAAAAATTGCTTTCCTTGCTTTTCGCTAAACTCCCCCTTAGATGAAAATCAATTTCAATTCAAAGGAGTGTAAAAAGAAATGATAACAATAATAAATAACAATAATAATAACAACAATAAACAACAAATTACTACTCTCTCTTTTGACATAACAAAAAGAGAGTAGATAACAGGAAGAAAAAAAATAGAGAATAGGAACATAAATAGAAATAAAACTAGAAAGCAAATAGATTCAAAAGAACTTAACAACTCAAGACATTTTCAAAATGTAATAAACTTACTCTACAAACATAAAAAGCTCAAATAAGATAAGTGTTGACTTTATTATAACCAAAAAATTTTGATTCTAGAGTTTGCACACCCAGTTTAGAATCTTCACAGGCTAAAGTTCATTGTTTAAACAAAAATCTAACTCAGAAGTTATAATTAAATAGGGAAACTTAAACTTTTCAGACTGCTAGTATGAACTATATCAAATAGAATATTGTTGTAAAAGTTATGAATGAAGAACCAGGATTTTTCAAAATCTAGTATTAAACATATTATAAAGTACAGGGACTTTTCTATGATTTAAAGATTTACTAGAAAGAAAAACTAATTTAAGTTGGGCTTATTTTATGCCTAATTTATCAACTTTTGTCGTACATTGCGCATCTTTTATTTTTGGCTCATTTTGTGCCTCTTTTACTTTTTGCGTCATTGCGCATCTTTTAATTTTGGGCTCATTTTGTACCTCTTTTGAATTTTTGAAAATTGCTTCCTATCTAAATCTTTATGAATCTCAGTTGTAAGATTATCTTCTAAATAGAAGAGAATAATAACTCACTCTCTTATATAGGGAGGAATAATCTACAAGGCAAACCTGAGTGTTCTAATAGGAATAAATAGCATGATGTAGAAAAATAATAAATTTCTTTTGTCAAATTATAGAATACATCTATGATATAAAAACATATAATAGAGTGAATAAGTTTTCATTTCAACCATCTTAATTCTAATTTGATTTAGATTTTTAAGAATATACAAGAAATTATCATGTAAAGGACATAAGAAAGGATATGTAAAGTCATGAATTTCTGTCCTGTTAGTCTAAAAATGTTAGTAATTTCTTATTTAACCTTTTTAAGTAAGAATAGAAGTATGTTTACATAAATAGAAAAGAGCATAGTTCAGTCCAAGATCATTCATACAATACGAGTTCATTCGAACTATGTGATCTAAGTCATACAGTATGAGTTCATTCGTACAGTATGAGTTCATTCATACAGTATGATCTAAGTCGTACAGTACGATCAACAGAAACATCAATATAGTAGTCTTAGAAATTCTCAAGTAAGGAGCCAGCTAGATAGAAAAAGAAATACCATTTAAAAAAGCAACATTTTTTTTATAAAAGAAAGAAAAACAACCCAAAAATGACTAAAAGAAAATTCAATTGCAAAGCAAAATACCAAAAAGCAAGCATAGATCTAAAAAGAAACAGTACAATCACAATAAAAACTAAAATAAAAATAGTACAGTGGTGGATCCTAATCGTGAGGTGGAGGTGGAGGTTATTAGAAGAATTAGCTAAAACTATCATATTGCTACTGTATGGTGCTGAACTATTGTTGACTGTTTCCAAAGTGTTCCCTAAACCAACCCATATCATTATCGTGTCAGATTTATTGTTGATCCAGACGAGTCTCCAGTTTATCAAATAGTTGAATCAACTCCTTATAAGGGTAGTGGTGAGGAGCATGTGTAGGTTCAGTTGCATGTGAAAGTTCGTGAGGCGTGTTAAACCCTATAGAACTAACTCGAGGCTAACCAAGAGGGGGGGGGGATGAATTGGTATTTAAAATTCTTTAGGCAAACAAAAAAAATTCTTTTTGAATTCTTTTTGAATATTTTAAACACAAACAGTTTAAGCAGAAGCAGGTAATCAAAATAAAAAATTTTAATCACAGATCAGATCACAGAGATAAGCAAAAATAAATACGAAAAAATAAGTAGAAAGAATACAATAGATTTATAGTGGTTCGATCAAATCTGACCTACGTCCACTCTCCAAAACCTCCCATTTCAAGAATAGCACTAATCAGTTAGTGTCTCTCCTTTTGCCCCCATAACAAGGCAAAGAAGCCTTTATAAAATCTTTTTCATCGACCTGATGAGACAGAGAATCCAGAATCCTTTTACTCCCACCTAGAGTTGGTAGGGAACCGCAGAAATCCTTTTACTCCCTCCTGGAGTAGGCAGAGAACCTGACAATCCTTTTACTCCCTCTTAGAGTAGGTAGAGAATCTCAACCTGATGCTGATGATCATCTCCTCAGTGCCACCAAGGAACCAAGGACGAAGAAGGAAGAAGATGATTGAATCCTTGCTTGGAGCAACCTTTGTGAATCCCCTCACAAACTTCCCCTCATAATATTCTTCCTCTCTCTCTCTCCTAAACTCTTCTTCTCCTATTCTAAGCTCTCTTTAGGTTGGACTTAACAATAAAGAAGCTTATCTAAAGAGATAATTAGAGAGCTTAAATAGAGAGCCTTCAAAAAGTGCCCTAATTTCAATTTGCCAATAATATCATCCATGAGGATATATATCGTTATGTACGATCAGTGTAAATCAGCCCATCCAGGCAGGACGATTTATGTTCCATGTACGATGAAAATAATAATTATGTACTTATCTTCCAGGAGAATTTTGCAATCATCCTGTACGATTAGTTCAAATCAAAGCATATTGTCATGAGAAATTTTTCGGGACGTCCAGGCTTATTAGAACAAATATACTTATCATCCTGGACGATATTGCGATCATCCTATACAATTAGTTCAAATCAAAGCATATCATCCTGAGAAATTGTTCGAGATGTCCAGGCCATTAGAATAAATATACTTATCATCCCGGACAATCTTACGATCATCCTATATAATTAGTTCAAATTAACGAATATTATCCTGATAAATCGTTCGGGACGTCCAGTACGTTTAGAAGAAAAAACATGAATCGTTCGGGACGATCTATCGATCGTCCTATACTATATGATCATTTAATCTAACCATACTTAAATCATTAATTATAAGATTTTTTTAGGCATGATTATCCTGGATCATCTAGGAAGATGCGGATCATCCTATACGATTAGTTCAAAATATTAAAAATAAAATATTTCCTAAAATGTGATTGGCGGCTGATTTCTTGATTTGTACTGATCATCCTGTACGATACAAAATTGTCCAGGATTATTAGTTAAGTAAACTTAATTATCAGGGATGCCCTAATTTGGGTTTCTATTATGAACGGATCATCTAGAATAATTTTTTATCATCCTGTATAATGTGATTAAAAATAAAAGAACTCTCAAACTAACAAAATTAATTCTCCTGAGTGTGTGTGTGCAAGGTTACTTAACTTGGAGATCCATCACATTATATTTAACTCAAGAAAGAAAAAAATTACATTGAAATGAAATTTCATGCAGACCTAATCTTGAGCTATTTTGTTTTACAAGTGATCTTTAAGGACCTAAAAAAGTTAGTAGGTAGGGCAACCAAAAATAAATATGTAGTAATAGGAATATAAAAAAATAATGTTTGTTATCATCAAAAATACAGTACCTGTATCCAGATTTGCAACAATATTCTCTTTTTAATGATGGCAAACATTATTTATTAGAATTTTCAAATTAATATTTTTTCTTTTTTTTAATTAAATAAAAACATTCAGAAAATATGAACAGAAATAAAGTACAATAAATTTCACTAAAATAAGACAAATGATATACTACCCCCCTTTTGACATTACAAAAAGAAGGTAAGACACAAAATAGAATAAAGTACATAAAAGAACATCAATTCAAGCACTACACAAAAATGCTAAGTAAACTAAAAGTAAGAAGGACCCTGATCAGGTGGAAGAGGTGGTGGTGGTGGCTGAAAGAGACTGCGAATGGAAGCAAATTGCTCCCCAAACCAAGCCATATCCTGGTCATGTTGCTACTACTATTGGGCTATATAGTCATTAAAATGAGCAACATCCTCTGTATGCTGTTGCTTCTGTGCAACTATATAGGAGTCAAATTTGGCCTCCCACTGGTCAAACTGCTCCACCAACTAATCTATCTTGGTCTACTGGAGAATAAGAATAGGAGCGAGAATAGGTTCTTCTTCTTCTCCCACATCCTCCCCACGTTTTGGATGAAGGCGAGTACTGTGGAGGATGATGAAGGAGTTATTGGAATAAAAGGTAGGTTGGTAGTCAGGTGGGTTAGGATATTGAAGGTTATACTTGGTTTCAAGGACATAAGTAATGATGTGTCCTAAAGCTAGATTTGGTTTTCTCCTGTGGCCGGGATCCCTAATGCTAGTGAGATGTTTAATGTATCTGATTAGGAGATCGACGGCATTAAAATCTCTACGAGCTATTATGTAGTAAGTGGTGAGGGAAAGGATGGGAGTGATGTGAATGCAATCCCCAGCTTTGGGAATAACAGAAGTTCTATGAACATACTCGATGGTCCGTGCATCTTTTACTAAAGAATGGGCTGTAGAGTCGTGAAAAGGGGCATTTGTGTTCCTAAGGAGGGTATTAACAGGACTCCAATTAAAGTCATGATGGCGAGTAAGATGTGAATCTTATCGCTAGTGGTGGAAATATGAAGAAGTTCATATAGGTCCTGATATGTGATTTCAACAGGTTGTCAATTCACATAGAATTATAGGAAAGTATATGAAGAATTGATTTGAAGACTGGCAAAAAATTGAAACAGAAGCTCAGAATTTAAGGGAAAAGCAAGGGTTAGAATGAAAGAAAGAGATGTATGAGCGAAGAGATCAAGTACCCTATAAGTCAGAACAATTGGATTGCCACTTTGGAAGGGGTAATCCCTGCAGATTTGTAACAAGCATAAGCAGCTTGATCCGCTACTTCAGTAAAGCGGGGGTCAACAGTTCCCCTAGAGGAACTGCCTGTCTGTATTCTGGAATGTTTGCCACCTGTCATAGAGAAGATTTGAGAGTTAGGAATTGAGAGATTAGTTTTGGGGTGTGAAAACTAGCTTAAAAATGGGCCTGTATATAAAGAGTTGTCCATATATTCCAGGTCGATCTTGATGTCGTCCAGGATAATTTGAAGTAATAATGGCGTCTAGGCTGATTGGTCAAAAAGGCTATTATATCATCCAGGATGATCAGGCATCATCCAGGATGATTAAACACAGACGATCATCCCAAGGAGTCAAACCGTACGATCATTGATCGGCTCGATCGTCTAGGATGAATAGGTGGATGATTCAGGATGATGTATCATTATTGATGGTACCAACCTCCATTCAAATCATTCAGTTATTTTTGCCATATGGATCATCCAGGACGAATAGATGTATCGTCCATGACGATTACTAATAATAGATTCAGATCAACCATTAGTTTTGGATTAAACAGTGATTTGATGATATCATCCAAGATGATAGAGATATCATCCAGGACAATGAGAATAAAAAATTAAAGATTGGAATGATGAAAAGAGGTGATAAAAAGGATCCAAAAAATTAACAAAAAATCAAAGAGAACAATAAAAAAAAAGATAAAAATAATTCGTTAAAACAAAAATGAGTTTTTTTTAATCGATCAACTCTTGTAAATGATAATTTTTACCTCAAATTTAAATTTAAAAAGTCGAAAGAAATGAATCAATAATGCTGATAACTAGAAAAGTTGGAAAATCATTTTTGTAAACCCTACCTCGGACATCTTATAGGTTCAAATTCTTTTTAAACAAAAATATAATTTAGAAGAAAATAAATTAGATATGAAAAAGTAATCCTTTCAAGCTTCATTCCAGAAAAATATTTGATAAAGTAGTATTGCAAAGTAAAGAACTAGAAATCATGAATTTCAATCTCAAATGTTTGAATATATGAAGTGTCAAAAAGATTCTTCAATGATTTTTAAAGATTTGAAAGAGAAGAAAGCTTATTTCTTTGTAAGCTCATTTTGTGCCTCTTTTTTAGTTTATTTGGCACACTTTGCGCATCTTTTGATTTTTTGAAATACTTTGTGTATCTTACAATTAATTGGAGAATATTGCGCATCTTTTTAGTGTTAGGCTCATTTTGTGCCTCTTTTTCAGTTGATTGGCGCACTTTGCGCATCTTATGCGAGCTTCCTTTCTTTCTAAATCTCTAAAACACTCTCAATTGTGGAATTATCTTTCAGATATAAGAGAAGAAAAACTCACTCTCTTAGATAAGGAAAAATAAACCACAAAATAGAATCATTCTTATATGATAAATGCAATCACCTGATTTCAAAAATATGAAAGTAATTTAATGATTTGGAACACTACTTTTATGAGATAGATTACTGTAGGAAGATAAAATAGATCTCTATTTTAAAGTCCAAGTTTTTAATTTTAAAAAAGATTTTGATTCAAAAAGAAAAATATATCATTAAAGGAGTTAGACGAAGAGAAATAATCATCAATATTTCTTCCTTTAACTAATATAGAGGAGTCAATCACTGCTAACAAGCTTCTAAACAAAAAATAAGGCAAAAATCTCATTTAAAAAGCATGTTTATCAGTAGAAGTGTGCAGTGATCTAATTTTAAGATACTGAAGAAAAGCAATATGAAATCAAAACCATAAAGGCATAAACATGTAAAGGGAAAATAATCAAACAAATCAAATGAAACAAAAAAAAACAAGAAATAAAAAAAACATAAAAGCAAAAACATGCAATTAAAAAATTAAACACAACTTACAGAATAAAAATCATAAACAAAAAGTATCATTTTCAAACATGAATATCTATCACACCCTGTTTGGTTCTTAAGATGCTAAAGGTTTCGAAGGATAGTGGTTTTGTGAAGATATCAGCCAGTTGGTTTTCAGTGGCTACATGGTGTAGCTCTATGTCTCCTTTGGTAACATGGTCCCTAATGAAGTTGTGCCTTATATGAATGTGTTTGGTCATGGAGTGTTGAATTAGATTCTTTGAAATGCAGATGGTACTAGTGTTATCATATAGGATTGGAATTGTGCTTACAGGGAGTCCTAAATCCAAAATTTATTGTTTTAGCCAAAGTACATGGGCCACACAACTTCTTAAGATAATGTATTCAGCTTCAACAGTGGATAGTGTAACTAAGTTCTATTTTTTACTGGACCAGGAGACTAAGGATTGTCCTATGAATTGACATATTCCAGAGGTACTCTTTTTATCCACCCTACATCCTGTAAAGTTTAAATCAGAATATCCTATAATCTCAAAGGCAGTGCTATGCCTAAGATACCAGATTCCTAAGTTTTGGGTTCCTAAGAGATATCTATGGATTCTTTTAACTGCAGCCAGGTGGAATTCTTTAGGATCATCTTGAAGTCTAGCACAAAGATAAACACTAAATATTATATCAGGTTGGCTAGTAGTTAAGTAAAGCAATGATCCAATTATTTCTCTATATTTTTTTGATCGACTGATTTTCTATTTGAGTCTTTATCTAATTGAATACTGGAGCTCATGGGAGTATTTATTGGCTTGTCTTTATCCATTTCATATTTCTTCTAGATGTCCTTAATATGTTTTGATTGATTAAGAAAAGTTCTATAATCCATTTTCCTTATTCTAAATAAAAAAAAGATAATTCTCCCATCATACTCATTTCAAATTCCTTACTCATTATTTTAGAAAAATCATCAAATAACTTTTTATCAAAAATTCCAAAAAGTATATCATCAATATAGATCTTGACAATGAGTAATTCATCTCCTACTTTCCTTAGAAAAAGGGTGGTGTCTATGCTCCCCTTAACAAACTCTCTTTCTAGTTGGATTATACTAAGCCTCTCATACCATACCCTGGGTGCCTATTTTATTCCATACAAAGCCTTTTTAAATTTAAAAACATAATTTGGAAATTGGGAGTTCTTAGCTCTACAAACACATGTTCTTTTATTATCCCATTTAAAAAAGCACTCTTGATATCCATTTGAAAAAGCTTAAATCCCTTATAACAAGCAAAGGTTAGTAGCACTCTAATGGCTTCTAATCAAGCTAGAGGGGCAAAAGTTTTCTCAAAATCAATCCCTTCTATTTGGTTGTACCCTTTAGCCACTAAACTTGGCTTATTCCTAACCCCCACACCAAAATTATTCATTTTATTCTTAAAGACCCATTTGGTTCGTACTAAACTCTGTTCCTTAGGTCTTTCTACTAGCTCCCAGTCATCATTCCTAATAAATTGGTTTAGTTCCTCTGGCATCTCTAGGATCTAGAATTCATTAGAAAGGGCTTGATTGATGTTGGTGGATTCAATCATTGAAATGAAGGAAGAGTGGTTTACATATTTTTTATGTCCATGCCTAGTTCTAACACCTTCAGAAGGGTCTCCTAAGATTAGTTCCTTAGGATGACTCGAAGAATATCCCCATTCTCTAAGCAATGTCACTTCAAGTTCTATCCTTTCCTCCAGATTGGCAGATTCTACTCCTTGGGTGACTTCTACAATCTCCTCTTCTTCTGCTCTAGACCCTCGAGAATTATCATATTTATCAAACACAACATGATTGGTCTTCTCAATAATTAGGGTTTTTTTATTGAAGACTCTATAGGATTTCCCAATACTTGAGTAACCTAGAATTACTCCTTCATCAGATTTTAGGTCAAACATTCCTAGTTAAGACTTCCCATTATTCAGAATGAATACTTTATATCCAAAGACATGAAGGTGAGAGAGGTTGGGTGTCCTACCCTTAAGAATTTCATAGGGTGTTTTATTCAGTTTAGATCTAAGATTTACCCTATTCAAAATATAATAGGATGTATTCACCGCTTCTACCTAGAAGTATTTAGGAAGTGAGTATTCAGCTAATATGACTCTAGTATCTTTTACCAAGGTCTTGTTCTTCCTTTCAGCTACCCCATTCTACTGAGGGGTCCTAGGAGCTAAAAAATTATGATCTATCCATTGCTCCTTACAGAAGGTTTCAAATTTCTCATTTTTAAACTCTCGACCATGATTACTATAAATAGTCAGAATTTTACAACCTAATTTCTTCCGAATCTAAGTGTAGAAAGATCTAAATTCCTTGAATGATTCACTTTTATGAGATAGGAATCTAAACTAGGTGAACCTCAAATAATCATCAACAATCACATACCCAAAGACTTTCCCTCTTAAGTATGAAGTGCTGACAGGTCCAAAGAGATCCATGTGAAGGACTTTTAAGGCTTTTCTAGTGTTAATGCCTTTGATTGAGTAGAAAAAGGATTTGACTTGCTTCCCTAACTAACAGGTATCACACAGGTGGTCCTTAGTGAACTCTAGTTTGGGGACACCTCTTACTAAGTCTTTTTGGTGATCTTCCTAAGGCTTTTCATGCTTGTATAACACAATCTCCTATGCCACAATCATGATTCATCAGCAATTAATTTTAAGTAAACAACAATATCAGCTTTAAAGTAATTTAGATCTCGCCTGTAGATATTATTGATCCTTTTTTCTAGCAAAATAATTTTGTTATTTAAGCTTATAATGCAGCAAGTTCGCAAAAATTTTATGCTGAAGCGTTTATCACAGAGTTGGCTGATGCTGAGCAGATTGTATTTCAGTTTATCTACAAAAAAAAATATTGTCAATGATGAAATTTTTTGAATCACTAATTATATCTAATCCCACCACTCTCTTGGTGGTCTTGTCTCTAAGTGTTATCTTGCCTCCTACCCTAGCCTCCAGTGAAAGAAATTGATTTGTATCTCTATTGATATGCTTTAAACATCCACTGTCCAGGTACCACATGCTCTCATGAGGCCTTTTATGAGAGCACCCCTACAAAATGGTTAGATGGCAGATTTGGGAACCCAAGCAGGTTTGGGTCCCTTGTGAAGGAAAGAAGAATGCGATGCATGCATGTTATGTTATGAATTTTGTAATTTTGGTCTCCACACCAAATGTGTTCTATGGTGAATGGTATAAGTGTGGGAGATATATCCTAGCATGCCACAAGAAAAATATCTAACACCAGAAAAATGGTTTACTAATCCATTTGAGTTATAATGCCTCTTCCTAGGTTTGAATGATGCATGCTTTGTTGATATTTTATAAAACACTATAAGTGAAGGTGGTGTTATTACGACTCGAGCTCACGAGTTTATATTTTTGATGATAATAAAAATTATGGCTCACATCTTTATGTCTCCTAATATTTTCATTCTATACTTATTTGTGTGTATACTAACATTTCAAGAACACCATGTACCATCCAATGAATAATTAGAGCTCAAGATTGGGTAGAATAGGTTATGTTGTAAAGAGTATGTAATATTCATTGATGTAATTTTTGATTTCTTAAGTTGAGTCCAATAAAGGTGTTTTCTAGCTTGATGACCTTACACACACACATGCTCAAGGGTTTTAGATCTAGTCAAAATTAGAAGTTTAATTTTTGAACTAATCATACTGGATGATTTCTATCATCCAGGATAATTAGCTCTTTGAACTAATCATACTGGATGATTTATATTGTCGAGGACAATCCTTTATGATCTTGAAAAATTAGCAGCCAATGATAATTTAGGTAAGGATTTAAGATTCAAATTTTATTCTAATCATCATGGATGACCTAGATTATCCTAGATGATATATGAAAATCATGCCTAAATTAATCCTATGATTAGTCAATCAAGTCTATTTAATTTGATATTCTGATCATACTAGACGATCATAGAATCATCCTGGATGATATTAGAATTATCCTGGATGATCTGTACAAATTTGTACATATCTTCCAGGTGATCGTCTAGGTGATCATATTAGACTATCAGGTTAAATTCTGCACATAGTCCTAGATGATCCTGCGATCATACTAGATGATTCTTAGAGGTTGAATTGAGTTTTTAGGGCTTTTTAAGCCCTCATTTTAAGCACATCATCCTGGACGATCATGCGAACGTCCTAAATGATCTTTACAGCTAGAATTGATTTTTTAGAGTTTTTAGAGCCCTCTATTTAAGCTTTCTCAAAGACACTAAAAGTATCTTTGACAGCCATTAAGGCTTCATTTTTTGGAGAAAACTTGAAGAGAGAGCCTTGAAAGGGAGAGAGGGAAGGGTGGAGTTTGAGAGAGGGAGAAGATCCTCGAAGGGGATTTTAAGGGAGTGTGGAGGGGGTTTCACACGGTTGCTCTAGCAAGCTTGCACCTTAGTACCATCGAATTTAAGGTTTATCTTGAGGGAAGTTTTGGGAAGAAGAATATCTCTTTGGTGTCAAAAGACCAGGTTCTCTGCCTTCACCAGGAGGGTAAAAAAGGATTCCAAGTTCTCTGTCGCACCGGGGGAGGTGGAAGATATTTTGTAAGGGATTCTTTTCCTAGATGTGGGGGCTAAGGGAGGGTCACTCAAGGTTTAGTGCAATACCTGGAACAGGAGGTTTTGGGGAGTGGACGTAGGTCAGGTTGGACCATACCACTATAAATCTGGTGTATTTTTTCTGATTATTTTTCGCACTTTATTTTTACTGCGATTAACTGGTTGGGTGAAATCTCTGATTTATCTTTTTATTAATTATTTAATTCATTTCTGCTGCAAGATAGAAAAAGATTTTTCTTTTTATTAAAGAAGTATTTAAATATCAAATTCACCCCCCACTCTTTGTTAGCCTTGGGACTAGTTTTATAGGGTAACAAGCCTCAAAAACTTTCAAGTGGTATCAGAGCGGGATTCAAAAATTAAATTTTTGAAAACTTTTGAATTTCGATCAATGGCTAATTTTGGAAATCATAATATTGTAGAAGGATATTCAATCACCCGACCACCTTTATTTGAAAATATTTTTTTTAATTTTTGGAAAATTTATATGTCTACTTTCTTGAAATCAATAGATTATCACATATGAATGTTAATTCAAGAAGGATAATCTACACCTTCTTATTTTGTAAATGGAATCAAAATTGATATTCCTTTTTCTGAATGGAGTAGAGAAGAAAAATCAATACTCAATTAAATGCTAAATGTTTGAACTATTTTTTTTTGTGCCTTAAATTCTGATGATTGCATGAGTATCTCAACATGTACTACTGGCAAGAAAATTTGGGATAAACTGATCACTACATATGAAGGTACTAGTGAAGTTAAGCAATCTAAGTTGAATATTCTAATGTATGATTATGAACTTTTTTGCATGAAACTTTATGAGACGATTTTAGACATGTATACTAGGTTTACTCAAATTGTGATATCATTACATGTTTTAGGTAAAGAATTTTCAAACGTTGAAAAGGTCAATAAAATTCTCCATTGTCTACTTGATAAGTTTGATGCCAAAGTTATTGCTATTTGTGAATCAAAAAATTTGAATGAATATACTATTGATAATATGATTGGCTCACTCATTGCCTATGAGTAAACTGTAAGTCAAAGACTTATGGATGCAGGTAAAATGATAGTACTAAACACTGAAGATATGAATGGAAGTGGCTTAGTAGATGATGAAAGTGAAGAATTAGCTTCAGTAATGAGCAAATTGGAAGGTCTACTAAAGCACAAGCATAAGCATCAACAAAAGTGGAACAAAGGTAAAAATAGTAAAAATGTTAAGATTTCTTCTGATGTTATTTACTTTGGATGTAGGAAGCCTGAACATATGAATAATCAGTGCCCTAATTTAAAAACTCTTCCTATAAAGGAAAAGGCCAAACAATGAAAAGTAAAAAATCTCTTAGGCATACATAGCTTTTGAATCATCAGATTAGGAGCGAGATGATGTTTAGAGCTTTGTTTGTGTATTTATTTATTTATGTTATTTTTGTGTGCGTGTATGTTTTTTATTCATTATAATTTTGTTTATTTTCTATGTTTTCTTTATGTTTTATTTCTCTTTTTATTTTTATATTTTTTCTTTAGTCTCCATATTGTTTGTATAGTTCTCTAATCAACACACACATCACATTTTATTTCGTATATGCCTTAGAAAATTAAATCTTTTTTTAAAGATTATTTTTTTTCTAAAAATGAAAATTTTGCCTCCTATTTTCTCAAAATTTTATGTAAGTTATGGTTGACTTCTCTAAAATCAGTTAAAAGAAGGAAACTAATGATTTTGTCTCTCTATCTCATTTCTTTAATGAGGCTATTTTACTTTTGATTCGAAATGTTCATCAAATTATAAATTAAATTTTAAAATTGAACTTTTTTCATCTCCCTACATTTTATCTATCTCTTAGGGATCTTTTGCAAGTTATTGAATCCACTTCATTACTTTCTTAATCAAGCTGTTCATTTTGGTTACTAGGTTGGGTTTACTTTAGTCTTTAAAATTATAGAAAGGAAGCATATTTGTGATGAGAAAAGAGGCACAAAATGAGCCCAAAGCTGAAAAGATGCGCAATATCTCCAAAATGAAAAGATGCATAAAGTGCATTAAAAATCAAAAGATGTGTAATGTTGCCAAAATAAAAAGATACACAAAGTGTATTAAAAATTAAAAGATGCACAATGTATGCCAAAAACTAATAAAGAGACATAAAATGAGCCCACAATGAGTTAGCTTACCTTTCTTGTACTTCTTAAATCTTAAGAAAACCCTTATATCTATTGATATTTTCAATACTTGAGTTTAAAAGTCATGACTTTTGATTCACCATTTTACATTAATCTTCTATTAGATATATTTCAAGCAAGGAGTTTTGAAAAGATTATTATTTCCTTCTCTAATTCGTTCCTTGATTTAGATATTTGCTTAAAAGAGTTTTTTAGCGCTTAAGGAATTTGAGTTTGGATTAACAATTTTTGAATCTCTAACCTTTCTGAGATTATGTGTAGTCAAGACATGCCTTACTATGTTTTTGAACAAAATTAAGAGGTAATTTTCTCATTCCAATAAAATTTTGAAATTTTAAACTGATTCTTCTAAAACATCACCTTCACCAAATTAGGGGCTGTTTTGATCTTCTACTCTATTTATTTTATTTTATTTTTTCTATGCTCCTCTTATTTTTGATAATATTAAAGGGGAAAAATGTACTGTTATATTTGTGTTGTATTTGAACATACTGTTATTTTTTGTTGTAATTATTTAGTTTATCTTTTTATCTAGTTATTATTTATTTATTTATTTATTTTTTAAAATAAAAATTAAAAAGAAAGAAAATTGTGTTTTCCCTTATTTTTAAAATTTTTTTTCTTGGTAAGGGGGAGATTAAGAAAAAATACTTTTGGTTTGCAAATTCAACCAGTAATGTTTGCCATCATAAAAAAGAGGGAGATTATTGCGACTCGAGCTCACGAGTTTAATTTTTGATGATAACAAACATTATGGCCCATATCTTTATGTCACCTAGTATTTTTATTATATACTTGTTTGTGTGTATACTAATATTTCAGGAATACCATGTACCATCCAATGAAGAATCAAAGCTCAAGATTGGGTAGAATAGGTTATGCTATAAAGAGTCTGTAATATTTATTAATGTAATTTTTAATTTCTTGAGTTGAGTCCTGTAAAAGTGTTTGCTAGCTTGGTGACCTTGCACACACACACTCAAGGGAGCAAGATCTAGTCAAAACTAGAAGTTTAATTTTTGAACTAATCGTACTAGACGATTTATATCATCTAGACAATCAGCTCTTTGAACTAATCTTACTGGGTGATTTATATCGTCGAGGATGGTCCTTTATGATCTTAAAAATTTAGCTGCTAATGATAATTTAGGCAATGATTTAAGATTCAAATTTTGTTCTAATCATCCTAGATGATCTATGAAAATCATGCCTAAATTAATCCTATAATAAGTCAATCAAATATGCTTAATTTAATATTCTGATCGTACTGGATGATCACAGAATTATCATGGATGATCTGTATAAATTTGTACATATCATCCAGGTGGTCATGTTGGACTATCAGGTCAAATTTTATACATCATCCTAGACAATCCTGCGATCATGGTGGATGATTCTTGGTGGGTGAATTGAGTTTTTAGGATTTTCTGAAGCCCTCTTTTTAAGCACATCATCCTGGAAAATCATGTGATTGTCCTGGATGATCTTTGCCACCAGAATTAATTTTTTAGGATTTTTAGAGCCCTCTATTTAAGCTTTCTCAAAGACACTAAAAGTGTCTTTGGCAGCCACTGAGGCTTCATTTTCCTGGAGAAAATTTGAAGAGAGAGCCTTGAAAGGGTGAGAGAGAGGAAAGGGTGGAGTTTTATAGAGGGAGAAGATCCTTGGATGGGATTTCAAGGGAGTGTGGAGGTGGTTTCACATGGTTGCTCTGGCAAGCTTGCACCTAAATACCATCGGATTTAAGGTTGTCTTGAGGGATGTTTTGGAAAGAAGAAGATTTCGTTGGTCTCAAAGGACCAGGTTCTCTACCTTCACCAAGAGGGTGAAAAAGAATTCCAGGTTCTCTACCACACCGGGGGAGGTGGAAGATATTTTATAAGGGCTTGTTCACCTAGCTGTGTGGGCTAAAGGAGAGTCACTAAAGGTTTAGTGTAATACCTAGAACATGAGGTTCTTGGGAGTGGACGTAGGTTAGGTTGGACCAAACCACTATAAATCTGGTGTGTTCTTTCTGATTATTTTTTGCACTTTATTTTTACAGCGATTAACTGCTTGGGTGAAATCTCTAATTTATCTTTTTATTATTGATTTAATCCATTTCCGCTACAAGATAGAAAAAGATTTTTCTTTTTATTAAAAAAGTTTTTAAATATCCAATTCACCCCCCTCTTGGTTAGCCTTGGGATTAGTTCTATAGGATTTAATACCCCTCAAGAACTTTCAGGTGTTTCATTTTGCTCTAATGTAATGATCTTTTCTCTTAGAAACTCATTTGCCTTTTCATAGCTTGTCACTTACTATTTCAATGCATGCTCACTACTATCTAAATCGTATGCAATGGTGTCTAGTTCTTTAAAATCCTTTGCTAATCAACATGTGATAGTTTCAAGGAATCATGCTCAGTAGTTAAATCAAGATGATTTTGTTTTAAAGAATCAAATTCATCTAATAAGGCCATGTGATTGCTATCCAGAGTTGAATGATTTTTATTAGGATTTCATTCTCTTTTTTTAGATTTAAAAATTCAATTTTCAGGTTAGTATGTGCTTTCCTGAGCTTCCTATATAAATAATAAATTCTTTCAAAAACTTTAAATAATTAATCATATGTAAGCTCTCATACCTCTTCTTGATCAGAGTGATCAAGATAATCATTAGCCATTAAACATAAGTTTGTTACCTCCTGTTTAGCTTTAGTTTCAGAGGAGTCTGATGCTGAGTCTGCCCAGAATGCCTTTTGGATCTTTTTGTTGTCCTTCGTGAACTTAGGTTTCTCCTTACCCTCCTCCTTGCTTGGGTGAGCCTTCAGAGTTGGGCTATCAGACTTCAGATGTCCTGGCTTCCAGCATTTAAAATAAATAATATCAGATGAAACTTTAGAATGCTTATTATTCTTATCTTTATTCGACTCTGATGATGCTTTTGTTTTTTTTCCTTAAGAAGCTTTTAAACTGTCTTGTTATTAAAGCAAAGTCATCATCATCAGAACCAGAAGGATCAGTGTTAGAATTATTAGCCTTTAAGGTTATAATTTTCTCCTTTTTCTTATCACCTGCATTAAGATGCCTTTGATTCACTTTTTTCTCGTAAACAATTAGTAATCTAAGTAAGTTATGAATCGAATAAACATTCAAGTCCTTAGGTTCGGTAATGGCAGTAATTTTTGCATCATAGGAAGAAGGTAAACATCTCAGATTCTTGTTCACTTTTTCATAATTTGTATGTTGTCTCCCTGAGACATACAGGGATGTAATAATTTGTGTAAATCTAATGTACATTTCAATAATTATTTCTTTAGGTTTCATGCAAAAAAGTTCATAATCATGAAGTAAGATGTTCAGCCTAGATTGTTTAACTTCATTTGTTCCTTCATAAGAAATGTAAAGTTTGTCCCAAATTTCTTTACTGGTAGAACAAGTGGAAACAGACATATAATTTTTATATTTTAATGCACAAAAAATAGTTCAAGCATTTAGCATACAGTTGTGTCATATCTCTATCATCAGTTATCCATTCAGTAAAAGAATTTTTAATTTTAACACCATTGACTAATCTATAAGGTGCATAATATCTTTCTTTAACAAGCATCCACATTCGATGATCAATCAATTATAAAATGGTGGACATGCGAGTTTTTCAAAAATTAAAAGGAATATTATCAAATAGAGGTGATCGTGTGATTGAATAACCTTCCGTAATATTACAATTACCAAAGTTAGCTATTGATCAAAATTCAAAAGTTTTCTAAAACTTGATTTTATGAATCACTCTCTGATACCACTTGAAAGTTTGTGAGGGGTGTTAAACCCTACAGAACTAGCTTGAGGCTAACCAAGATGGGGGTGAATTGGTATTTTAAAATTCTTTAGGCAAACAAAAAAATTCTTTTTAAAATTTTTTGAATATTTTAAACATAAATAGTTTAAGTGGAAGTAGATAATCAAAATTAGAAATTTCAATCAAAGATCAAATTACAGAGATAAGCAAAAATAAATGTGGAAAAATAAGTAGAAAGAACACAACAGATTTATAGTGGTTCGATCAAATCTAACCTACGTCCACTCCCTAGAACCTCTCATTCTAGGAATTGCACTAATCAGTTAGTTTCTCTCCTTTTTACCCTACAGCAGGGCCGAGAAGCCCTTACAAAAATGTTTTCACCTACCTGATAAGGCAAAGAACCTAGAATCCTTTTACTCCCACCTGGAGTTAGTAGAGAACCACAAAAATCCTTTTACTCCTTACGGGAGTAGGCAGAGAACCTGACAATCATTTTACTCCCTCCTTGAGTAGGCAGAGAACCTCAACCTGATGTTGATGATCGTTTCCTCAGAGCTACCAAGGAACCAAGGATGAAGAAGGAAGACGATGATCGAATCCTTGCTTGGAGTAACCTTTGTGAATCCCTACAAAAATTCCCCCTCATAATATTCTCCCTCTCTCTCCCAAACTCTCCTTCTCCTATTCTAAGCTCTCTTTGAATTGGATTCAATAGCAAAGAATGTTGTCTAAAGAGATAATTAGAGAGCATAAATAGAGAGCCTTCAAAAAGTGCCTTAATTTTAATTTTCTAAGAATATCATCCAGGATGATATATATATATATATATATATATATATATATATATATTGTCCTGTATGATTAGTGTAAATCAGCCCATCCAGGCAGGAAGATTTGTATTCCCTTTATGATCAAAATAATAATTATGTACTTATCATCCAAGACAATATTGTGATTGTCCTATACGATTAGTTCAAATTAAAGCATATCATCCTGAGAAATCATTCGAGACGTCCAGGCCGATTAGAACAAATATACTTATCATCCTAGACGATATTGCGATCATCCTGTACAATTAGTTCAAATTAAAGCATATCATCCTGATAACTCGTTCGAGATGTCCAGGCCGATTAGAAAAAATGTACTTATCATTTTAGAAGATCTTGTGATCGTCCTGTACGATTAGTTCAAATTAACAAATTTTGTTCTGATAAATCGTTTGGGACGTCCAGTACATTCAAAAGAAAAATCATGAATCATTCAAGATGGTCTATCGATTGTTTTGTATGATATGATCGTTCAATCTAACTATACTTAAATCCTTCATTATAGGATTATTTTAGGCATGATTATCATGGATCATCCAGGACGATGCAGATTATCCTATACGGTTAGTTCAAAATATAAAAAATAAAATATTGCCTAAAATGTGATTGGCAGTTGATTTTTAGATTTGTACTGATCATCCTGTATGATACAAAATTATCTAGGATGATTAGTTAAGTAAACTTAATTATCAGGGATACCCTAATTTGAGTTTTTATTCTGAACTGATCATCTATGATGATTTTGGATCATCCTGTATGATGTGATCAAAAATGGAAGAACTCTTAAACTCACTAAATTTCTCCCCTTGAGTGTGTGTGTGCAAGGTTACTTAGCTTGGGGATCCATCATATTACATTTGACTCAATAAAGGGAAAAATTATATTGAAATGAAATTTCAGGCAGACCCGATCTTTAGCTGATTTGTTTTGTAAGTGATCTTTGAGGACCTGAAAAAGTTAGTAGGTAGGGCAACCAAAAACAAATATATAGTGATAGTAATATAAAGAAAATAATTTTGTTATCATAAAATGTTGAAATCCAGGATCCCGAGCACTTAATTTTGATGGTGACAACTAATACTTACTGAATCCATATAGACTTCCTTTAGATTACAAATGCTTAATCCTTGTATATGAGCACTAACATTTCAGGTCAGATGCACACTGCTCAAGATTACTGGAAACTCAAACCGGGTAGAATAGGATGTTGAAAAATCTGTAATTTTTATTTCTTTATTTTTATTTTTTTGAGTCTGCCATAGAAACATGTATGTGAAAGGAGCAACCATGCACACACACAGGGGGAGAATTATTTTAAATGTTTAAATTTTTTTAAGAATATTGTACTGTACGATTAATTAATAATACTCAGGCTAACGACTAATTTTTAGATGATTAAATTTATAATCTAATCGTACTGTACGATACCTATCGTACTGTACGATAAGATACAATTAAGAAACCCTAGCTGCCAGAATAAGTTTGGTAAGTTCTTAATTTTGATTTTCTGAACTGATCGTACTGTACGATGATGATCATACTATACGATTAATTGAATACTTATCAAAATTATCTCCTGTAATCAAAAAATAAATGTTGGTTTCTTATTTAATGTCGATCATACTGTACGATGATATATCGTACTGTACGATAGACAGAGACGATTACAATCATCCCTTCGATCGTACCAGACGAAACCAAGGTTTTTTATTCTGTTCGTCTGGGACGATATTTATATCGTACAGGACGTTATCCTGAAATGAACTAATCATACTGTACGTTTAGTGGAGTGCTGGACGACTGACAGAGATGATTTCAGTCGTCCCGTCGATCGTACTAGATGAAACCAAGTTTTTTTGTTCTATTCGTCCTGGACAATATACATATCGTATAGGATGATATCCTGAAACAAACTAATTGTACTGTATGACTAGAGGAGTGCTGGACGACTAGCAGAGACGAATTCTTTTGTCCCAGGGATCATCCCATAGATCATTCTATACGAATAGTAGGAATAAATATTATCGTCCTATACGATAGACATATCATACAGTACGATATGTATAAACTCCGATAACTATTCGTCTATACTCGTACTGGACGGAGCTGTAATTAAACTGATCGTACTGTACGATTATATATCGTACTGTACGAACAGAAACGTAAAAGTTGAAACTTTTAGAATTTTCTGAAGCCTGATATAAAAATAACTTAAATTTTTTATTGAGTGTTGTTGGTCTATCCTCTTGCTGTGAGAGGCTTTGAGGGAAGAAGGGGATTCGTTATTGAGAAGTTTTTCCTCGGAGAGATCCAGGGCTTGAGAGAGGAAGGTGAAGGTGAGCTTGAGCATGAGGGAGAAGTAGTGTGAGGGGATCACACGGTGGCTCCAAGCTAGCTGCATGCTTTGCTCCTCTTGTGGCTTTGGGAAGCTTCAGGAAAGTTCTCGAGGGAAGAGTCACTTCAAGATCAACATCGTCAAGGTACTCTGCCATCTCCAGGAGGGAGAAAAAGGAGAAGGTCCTCTATCGTCACTAGGAGGGTGACATAGCGTTTGGTATTCCACCGCACCGAGGGAGGTGAAAGTGAGTATTGTAAAGGCTTCTCCGCCTTGCTGTGGGAGCAAAAGGAGAGTCAACTTTTACTAGTGCAAATCCCGGAGTAGAAGACTCCGGGGAGTGGACGTAGGTCAAGTGACCGAACCACTATAAAAATCTCTGGTGTGCTTTTTCCATTTTATCGTACTTTATTTTTCATGCTTATAATTAGTACTTTAAATTGCCTGGTGAAAAATCATATCTAAATCCTGTGTTGTGTAAGGTACAATTATAGCATCAATACTGTCATTGTGAACGTGTTACTTGCTTCCGCACTTTACTCGTTTAGTTATCCTTTTAAAAATTACAAAAAGTAGAACTCTTGTTTAGGGTTGATTTTTTTAAATACCAATTTACCCCCCCTCTTGGCGCATCTCGTACTTTCAAGTGGTATCAGAGCGGGGTTTCAAGATAGTGTTTTAGAAAATCTAGAAACGTAGGATCCATGGCTCAATTTGGTAACCGTAACACTGCGGAGGGTTATTCTATAACCTGTCCACCCTTATTTGACAATATACCGTTTGATTTCTGGAAAATACGCATGTCTACATTTTTACAGTCTCTAGACTATCGCATGTGGATGTTAGTCCAAGAAGGTTATTCTGCACTATTTCGTATGTTGAATGGAATTAAAACTGAACTATCATTTAATGAATGTAGCATTGAGGATAGAGAACTTGCACAGCTAAATGCTAAATGTCTAAATTGTTTCTTTTGTGCATTGAAATCAGAAGACTATATGCGAGTATCAACTTGTACTACTGGTAAGCAAATTTGGGACAAACTGTGTATCACGTATGAAGGAACTAGTGAGGTCAAACAATCTAGGTTGAACATACTGCTACATGATTATGAACTATTCCGCATGAAACCTAGTGAAACTATATCTGACATGTACACTCGATTCACCCAGATTGTAACATCTCTATATGCTTTAGGAAGAGAGTTTTCTAACTCGAAAAAAGTAAACAAAATACTGTGATGTTTGCCTAGCTCATATGATACTAAAAATACTGCAATAACTGAGTCAAAAGACTTGAACGTTTATTCTATTGATAATTTACTTGGGTCACTCATTGCCTACGAGCAAGGAGTGAGTCGACGACAAAGTGATGCAGGTGAAAAGAAGATGGAGTGAACGGTGGCTTTAAAAGCAAAAAATTCTGAAAGTGACAGCTCAGCAGCGGAGGAAGATGACGACATCGCCTTGATGACTCGTCAGTTTAAAAATTTTCTGAAAAGAAAGCAGTGCTGGCATCAAAGCAATTGGAACAAAGGTAAAAGCTCAAAGCATACTAAAGTTGCATCTAACAAAATTTGCTTTGAGTGCAGGAAACCCGGTCATCTCCGAGCTGATTGCCCCAACATCAAGACTCATCAAACTAAGGAAAAGGGTGAGGAAAGATCAAAGTTCAAGAAGGGCAAATTTAAGGCACAGAAAGCATTTTGGGCTGACTCTGCCTCAGAATCATCGAAAGAAGAAGCAGAGGAGGAGGTAACGAATCTGTGTCTTATGACTAATGATAATCTTGATCAATCAGATCAAGATGAGGTATGGCCACTGTCTTACGATGAACTGCTTGTTATTTCTAAAAAAATCCATGACTCGTATAGAAAGTTAAAGAAAAAGCATGTTAGTCTTGATACTGAGTTTAGTACTTTTCAAGAGGAGCATGCTAGTGTAGTTAAGAATTTTTCTGACTTGGATAAAGATCATATGTCTTTGCTTGATGAATATGATGCATTAAACAAGAAGCATATTGAGTTAACCACTGCACACAATACCTTGAAATCATCACATGTTGAACTAGAGAATGTATTGAAGGAACTAGAAGAACTAGTAGGGGAACTTAGTAGTAGTGAGCATACATTGATATTTGAATATGAAAGTCTTAACCAAGAGAATAAATTTTTAAATGAAAAACTTCATGCATTCGAAAATAATAAAAAACTCCCATGTTTACTGAATTTTTTCAGCCTCCACCATGTGAATCATCTCATTCAAAACCAGCACGGCATGCATCATCCAAACCCAGAAATAGGCACTACCACCCTCATAGATTAGTGAACTCATTTCCCGATGTTAGATGTTATTCTTGTGGCATACTAGGTCACATAGCCCGCACGTGCACAATTCACTATAGGACACATCTAGTGGGAAGACCTAAATCGCATTCATCACAGCATAACATGCCTACATTTCATTCATATAAGCATAGGGAGGAACCCAAAATCACTTGGGTTCCCAAAGCTAATCTGTGATTGACATTGTAGGGTTGCTCTCACAAAAGACCTAGTGAGAGCATGTGGTACCTGGATAGTGGCTGCTCGAGACACATGACTGGAGACATGAAGCAGTTCGTGACACTAGAGGCCAGGTCAGGAGGTAAGGTAACTTTGGGAGACAACACCACCCGGAAAGTGGTGGGCTCAGGTATCATTGGAAACACTAAGAATTTGATTATTGAGAATGTACTTTTAGTTGATGGTTTAAAGCATAATCTTTTAAGTATAAGTCAACTATGTGACAAGGGCTTTGACATAAAATTTCTTTCTAATAAATGCATGATTAGCTTAAATGATTCACTTGTGTTAGAAGGAAAATGCATAAATAATGTTTACATGTTAGATTTAAACTGCATTGAAACCTCAAACTCTTTGTGTCTGAAAATAATAGCGGATGACTCTTGGTTATTGCATAGGAGACTATGCCATGCTAGTATGAAAACACTTAGGAACATCACTCAGAAAGACTTAGTTAGCGGCATACCAAAGTTAGAATTTACTAAGGATCATCTCTGTGATGCTTGCCAATTAGGAAAATAAGTTAAATCTTCATTTCATGCAATCAAGGATATCAACACCACTAGGCCACTAGAAACTCTCCACATGGACCTGTTCGGACCTGTTAGTACAGCCAGCCTGGGAGGGAAGTTGTATGGGTTTATAATAGTAGATGACTACTCTAGGTTTACTTGGATGAAATTCCTAGCTCATAAGAGTGAGTCATTTGAAGAGTTTAGAATTTTCTCCACTTGGATTCAAAGGAAATTAGGATGTGTAATTTCAATAATTCATAGTGATCACGGTGGAGAATTTTAGAATGATAAATTTGAATCATTTTGTAAAGATGTTGGAATAGAATATAATTTCTCTGCTCCTAGAACTCCTCAGCAAAATGTAATAGTAGAAAGAAAGAATAGAACTTTAGTTGAAGCTGCTAGGGCTATGTTAGCTGAATACACTCTTTATAGGTATTTTTGGGCAGAAGCAGTAAATACCGCGTGCTATGTGTAAAATAGGATAAATGTTAGATCCAAACTTAATAAGACACCCTATGAGTTTCTTAAGGGTAGGACACCCAATCTTTCCCACTTACACATTTTCGGTTGCAAATGCTTCATCCTAATCAATGGCAAGTCACCCTTAGGAAAGTTCGATCCTAAATATGATGAAGGGGTTTTCCTAGGCTACTCATCTGTAGGTAAAGCCTATAGAATATTCAATAAGAGAACCCTAGTAGTAGAAGAGTCAACCCATGTGGTATTTGATGAATCCAATAAGACCTCTGAATCTCATCATGAAGAAGAAGAAGTTGAGGTTATAAGGGGAGTAGAAACCATTACCATAGAGACTAGAGCGGAACCTCAGGAACATCTGCCTAGAGATTGGAAATTTTCTTTTAATCATCCTAGAGAACTGATCTTAGGAGACCCATCAGAAGGGGTAAAAACTAGGCATGGACTTAGGAAAGAGGTTAGTCATTCTATATTCATATCTATGATTGAACCCACGAATATAGATCAAGCCTTAGGAGATGAATTTTGGATCCTAGCAATGCAAGAAGAGTTGAACCAATTCGTTAGGAATGATGTATGGGAATTAGTCAAAAGACCTAAAGAATAAAGTGTGGTTGGAACTAAATGGGTCTTTAAAAATAAGATGAATGACTCTGGAATAGTCGTGAGAAACAAGGCTAGGTTAGTAGCAAAGGGGTATAACCAAATTGAAGGAATAGATTTTGAAGAAACCTTTGCTCCAGTAACTAGACTAGAAGCAATAAGGGTACTGTTAGCCTGTGCTTGTTTTAGGAATTTTAAGCTGTATCAAATGGATGTAAAGAGTACTTTCCTAAACGGGGTAATCAAGGAAGATGTTTATGTGGAGCTACCTCTGAGGTTTGAAAACTCATAATTTCTAAATCACGTGTTCAAATTGAAAAAGGCACTATACGGGTTAAAACAAGCACCTAGAGCCTGGTATGAAAGACTTAGTACATTCCTACTAGATAGAGGCTTTGTTAAGAGTAGTGTGGACACCACCGTATTCTTGAAAAAGGTAGGAGTTGAGGTACTCATTGTTCAGACTTATGTAGATGACATCTTGTTCGGATCGACGGAGAAAAGCTTATGTAATGAATTTTCAAAAAAAAAATGAGTGATGAGTTTGAAATGAGTATGATGGGAGAACTTAGTTACTTCCTTGGGTTTAGTGTAAAACAAACTGAAGGTGGAATGTTTCTTAGCCAATCCAAGTACATAAATGATATTTTGAAAAAATATGAAATGGACAATGCTAAGGCTATGAATACACCCATGAGCTCTAAAATTCAATTGGATAAAGATCCCAGTGGGAAGTTTGTAGGTCAAAAGAGGTATAGGAGAATAATTGGATCACTTCTCTACCTAACTGCCAGTAGACCAGACATAATGTTTAGTCTGTGTCTCTGTGCCCGCTTTCAAGCTGACCCAAAAGAATCTCACATGACTGCTGTCAAAAGAATTCTTAGATATCTACTAGGCACCCCGAGCTTAGGAATTTGGTATCCTAGACACAGCACTACTTTTGAAATCTTAGGGTACTCAGATTCAGACTTTGTAGGATGTAGGGTAGATAGAAAAAGCACTTCTGGTACTTATCAATTCATTGGACATTCATTAGTTTCATGGTCCAGTAGAAAATAGAATTCGGTACCCCTATCAACAGCCGAAGCAGAATATATAACGGTAGGTAGCTGTGTTGCACAAGTCTTGTGGTTAAAATAACAACTGTTAGATCTAGGACTACCTGTATGAATCATTCTAATCATGTGTGACAACACTAGTGCTATTTGCATATCCAAAAATCCAATTCAACATTCACGAACAAAACATATAGACATTAGACATCATTTTATCAGAGATCACGTAGCCAAAGGAGATATTGAACTCCACCACGTTGCTACTGAAGATCAATTGGCTGACATTTTCACAAAACCATTAGATTATGATATATTTATCACCTTAAGAACAAAATTAGGTGTCATAGACATTCAAGCCTAAAAAAAAAAAAAAAAAATTTGTGTTTGTTGTTTTGATTGGTTTGTTTAAAAAAAAAAAAATAAATAACAAAATATATATATATATATATATATATATAAAATTAAAAAAAAATGGTTTCCTGATCCTCTTACCTTGTTGCTCACAAACCCTGAATTACTCTGAAAATCGTATTGTACGATTCAATATCGTACTGTACGATCCACGTGTCAAATGGATTAGGACTAATTTAAACTCAGCCGGTACAAACATTATTGCCTTTCGTACTGTATGAACACCTGTTCGTACTGTACGAACCTTTTTGTCAAAGGTCATTCAGACGACTTCTCGGGATGAACGCCTCACACTCACGTTCGTACAATACGATTCTGATCATACTGTACGATTTGACTCGCTTTTCTGAACGGTCGTCCAGACGACATTATTACGCATATCGTACTGTACGATCCTCAATCGTACTGTACGATAGTTCTCAAATTCTATAAAATTGAGGGATTCTTTGACTACACTCACTCACTCTCACTCACTCCAAGTTTCCTCTCTTTCTCAAATCCCTTTTTCAACCATGTTTGGTGCCAGTAAGCGCGGCCGAATGGTCGTCGGTAGCTCTTCCTCCTCTCAGCATTTCAACGATCGCTTTCTCTCCGCTGTAGATAAGAAAGCATATATTAAAATCAAGGAAGCCAAAATCACTCCATCTCACATGCTGAATCAAGCCGCTCTGAATTTCGAGGTGATGAACCTTTTCGCATCCACCACCCTTCGATTCCTTTTGACTCTTGCCTTTTCTTTTCACTCCGAACTTCTTTTTGAGTTTCTTGCCAATATCAGAATCAACCTAGAAAACACCACTTTCACTTCCTATGTCTGCAAACAGCATGTCGTTATCACCGTCAACGACATTGCTATACACATCGGGCTGTCCACAGACGGCCCTCGTCCCCAATCTATAATCTCACATGATTATGATTGGACATCAGTTAATATGTCCCTTAGAGGTGTCCCCTCCAATTAACACCTACCCCTTATTCAAACCCTGAATCAGAATGCCCGCGTTATCCAGTATGTCCTTCGCACGTCCATCATACCCAAAGCTAGAGACCGCATCCATATTACTCCACTGCTTTCTGTCATCGCGTATCTAATAATGTCTAGAACAAAATTCAATGAAGCCCAAATGGTTTTTGACTATATCCATACCCTGTCTGCCTACCGATATCTCGGTGCCCGCCGTAAACTAAACCTTGCTTTAGGGCATGTCATAGGATACATCTTAGATGCCAAGTACCAACTTCATTATCCACTACCTCCAGATAATATTCCTATCTTCTACTCGGATGCCTCTTTTCGGATCTTGTTCCATCGGGGGGCCGCTCATGCCGATCCCGAGTTTGATGATGAAGAGGCTGCTGCTCCTGCTGACGCCCCTCCACCACCACCAATCCACCCACCTGGTTTTGCTCCTCCTGACTACCCTCACGACGACATCATTCAACACCTTGATCGACTGGAGACTAGGTTGGATTCCTACATTGCTCAGCAACATCAGGAACATGAAACTGATATGAAATGGTTTAGGGAGCGCTTCACCTCCATCGATCACCAGTTTGCGTCCCTCCATCAGTACCACCAACTGTTTCCACAACCTCTACCACCACCTCCGGATCAGGATCCAAAAATTTGAGTTATTGTAGTTATTTATGTTTTGTTTCTTGTCATTGTAGTTGTTTCATTATTCTTCCCTTTTTGGTGGTGTCAAAAGGAGGAGACGTTTCTATGTTCTGTGTTGTTCTGTTTTTGCTTACTATTAATGATATTGATTGTTTATGTTTACTCTTCTATTCTCACTACATGTTTTTCTCTTGTTATGTTTTTTTTCTATATGTTATAATAAAATTGTTTCCTCTCCTCCTATTTAAAAATTAATAAGCTATTCTTCTGAGTGGGAGCTAAGGAAGTCAGAACAACTGTGGCCATTAAAAAATATTATTTGACACCATCAAAAAGGGGGAGATTATTGAAATCCAGGATCCCGAGCACTTAATATTGATGGTGACAACTAATACTTACTGAATCCATATAGACTTCCTTTAGATTACAAATGCTTAATCCTTGTATATGAGCACTAACATTTCAGGTCAGATGCACACTGCTCAAGGTTACTGGAGACTTAAATCGGGTAGAATAGGATGTTGAAAAATCTATAATTTTTATTTCTTTATTTTTATTTTCTTGAGTCTACCACAGAAGCATGTATATGAAAGGAGCAACCATGCACACACACAGGGGGAGAATTGTTTTAAATGTTTAAGTTTTTTTAAGAATATCGTACTGTACGATTTAATATCATACTATATGATTAATTAATAATACTCAGGCTAACGGCTAATTTTTAGATAATTAAATTTATAATCTAATCGTACTGTACGATACCTATCATACTGTACGATAAGATACAATTGAGAAACCCTAGCCGCCAGAATAAGTTTGGTAAGTTCTTAATTTTGATTTCCTAAACTGATCGTACTATACGATGATGATCATACTGTACGATTAATTGAATACTTACCAAAATTATCTCCCATAATCAGGAAATAAACGTTGGTTTCTTATTTAATGTCAATCGTACTGTACGATGATATATCATACCATACGATAGATAAAGACGATTATAATCGTCCCTTCGATCGTACTAGATGAAACCAAGGTTTTTTGTTCTGTTCATCCTCGATGATATTCGTATGGTACAGGATGTTATCCTGAAATGAACTAATTGTACTGTACATTTAGTGGAGTGCTGGACGACTGACAGAGACGATTTCAGTCATCCTGTCGATCGTACCAGACGAAACTAAGTTTTTTTATTCTATTCATCCTGGACAATGTACATATCGTATAGGATGATATCCTGAAACAAACTAATCGTACTGTATGACTAGAGGAGTGCTAGACGACTGGTAGAGACGAATTCTTTCATCCCAGGGATCATCCCACATATCGTCCTGTACGAACAGTAGGAATAAACATTATCATCATGTACGATATACATATCATATAATATGATATGTATAAACTACGATAATTGTTCGTATGTACTCGTACTGGACGGAGCTGTAATTGAACTGATCGTACTGTACGATTACATATTGTACTGTACGAATAGAAACGTAAAAGTTAAAACTTTTAGGGTTTTCTGAAGCCTGATATAAAAACAACTTAAATTTTTTATTGAGTGTTGTTGGTCTATCCTCTTGCTGTGAGAGGCTTTGAGGGAAGAAGGGGATTTTTTAGAGAGAAGTTTTTTCTCGGAGAGATCCAGAGCTTGAGAGAGGAAGGTGAAGGTGAGCTTGAGCGTGAGGGAGAAGTAGTGTGAGGGGATCACACGGTGGCTCCAAGCTAGCTGCATGCTTTGCTCCTCTTGTGGCTTTGGGAAGCTTCAGGAAAGTTCTCGAGGGAAGAGTCACTTCAAGATCAACATCGTCAAGGTACTCTGCCATCTCCAGGAGGGAGAAAAAGGAGAAGGTCCGCTGCCGTCACCAGGAGGGTGACATAGCATTTGGTATTCCGCCACACCGAGGGAGGTGAAAGTGAGTATTGTAAAGGCTTATCTGCCTTGCTGTGGGAGCAAAAAGAGAGTCAACTTTTACTAGTGTAAATCCCGGAGTAGAGGACTCCGGGGAGTGGACATAGGTCAAGTGACCGAACCACTATAAAAATCTCTGGTGTGCTTTTTCCATTTTATCATCCTTTATTTTTCATGCTTATAATTAGTACTTTAAATTTCCTGGTGAAAAATCATATCTAAATCCTGTATTGTGTAAGGTATAATTGTAGCATCAATATTGTCATTGTGAATGTGTTACTTGCTTCCGCTCTTTACTCGTTAAGTTATCCTTTTAAAAATTACAAAAAGTAGAACTCTTGTTTAGGGTTGATTTTTTAAAATACCAATTCACCCCCTCTTGGTGCATCTCGTACTTTCATAAAAAATACAGTACCTTTATCCAGATTTATAACAGTAGGGGCAGCTTCTCCTTCTTCATCAAAGAGAGGATCTTCAGGCTTCTGATCCTTATGAAAGATTATCTGGAAGGAGGCATCAGAAAAGTAGATTGGATTGTTATCAGGAGGAGAAGGATATGTGATGTTATTATTTTTGTCCAAGATATATCCAATCACATGTCCTAGAGTGATGTTTTGCTTTCTCTTGGTAGCTGGAAGTTGAATGGGAGTGAGGTTTTGGTTGTAGTCAATTAGCATGTGAGCTTCGTCCATTTGGGTGTTTAACATTATAAATTAGGTGATAATTGATAGTAGGGGAGTCATATTTATCTGGTCTCTAGCTTTAGGGATAATAGATATTCTCAGAACGTGCCAGATAACCCTAACATTATAATTTAAGGTGGAGACTAAGGGTTGGTGATAGTTAAAGGCAGAATTTCTTTGTAGAAGGTTCACAACCTCCAGTCAAAATCCTAAGGTGTTTAGCTGAAGATGAACTGCTATGCCCTCTTTGGTGATTTCTACATTTTGGCAGCACACTCGGGAAGACATTATCATAGCATCCCCACTAATCCTAAGGTTTACGAGAAATTTGTAAAGAATTTCAGAATGGAAGGGATAAGTCAAGGTCAGAAGAAATTGAAGTGCAATAGAATTGAAAAGGTTCGTTACTTGGAAGCTAAGGGCCTGCTGATTAAAAAGCCTGGAAGGTATGATCTTGGCTTCTTTGTATTTTTTGTAGGCAGCTTTATAAGAAGCTGTCAGAAAATTCTCGTATGTAGGGTTCCGAGAGGAGGTAGCACCCTGGGTCTATCTCTGCATTTTCCATCGTTGTCCATTACAAAGATTAAGATTGCAAGAAGGAAGGATTAGAAGGTTGTGTGAGAATTTTGAATGAGTTGAATCAATTTAAATAGAACTTCAGTGAATTGTACCGTTTGATCGTGAGATTGTGTGAGATGATCAAGAGCAATTAATTCAGCCAGACGATCGGTCAAAAAGTTTGTCTAATAGTATAGTACGATCATAATTTGTATAGGATGATTAGAGATAAGAGCTCATCCCGAGGATTTAGGCCGTACGAATTTTGACCAAAATGTTCATACTATACGAACAAGTATTCATATAGTATGATTACTAATGAATGTCATACCTGTCCAAATCTGGGCCCAAGTATAGTGATTTTATTAATAACAAATATTATTGTTTCTTTAATATTGTTATTCTTGCATGTCTATTTTATTTTGCCTTGCTCACTAACTTTTCTGGTCCATAAGATCACTTATAATGCAAATCAGCTCAAGATTGGGGTAGATTAGGATTGAGTCAGTCTATAATTTCAATTCTAATGCATTTTTCCCTTTTTTTGAGTCAAATATACTGTGATGGATCCTGAAGCTAAGTAACCTTGCACACACACACTTAAGAGAGTGAGTAAGTGAGTTAGGAAATTTTTAATTTTTTGAACTAATCATACAGGATGATTTATATCGTCCTGGATAATTAGTTTATCACAAAACCCTAATTAGGGCATCTGTGTCAAATAAGATTGATTAAACTAATCATCCTAGATGATTCTTATAGCGTATATTATGATATGTTTTAATCGTCATAAATAGTCGCCAATCATAATTTAGGCAAAATTTTATAATTCAAAATTTGTTCTTATCTCACAAGATAATCCATATCATCCTGGATGATTCATGATAATCTTGCCTAAATTGATCCTGTGATTAAGGGACTAATTATGGTTACATTAATCGATCCGATCATACTGGATAATCTGTGAAAATCATCTTGGATAATATTTGCAATTTCATAGGACAATCAACCAATTGTACTCGATGTCCCGAATCATTTTTGGGACAATATTAAAATTGCAACTCATTGTCCCATATCATACTGGTCCATCCAGATAGTATGTTGAACAAATCATCCTGGACAATCGTAAAATCAAATCGAATGATACGTATAAATACTTACACTAATCGTACAAGATAATGCTGATCGTACTGGCTGAATAGAGCTATTTTGTACTAATCATATAAGATGATCGTAGGATAATCTTGGATGATCTTCGATGCTAAATTCAAAATTAGGGCTTTTTTAGAAGCCTCCTATATGTTCTTTAAATTGCTATTAAGCAAATCTTTTGCTGCTTTTCTAACCTAAGAGGGCTTAGAGAAAAAGAAGGAGAGTTTGAGAGAGAGAGAGAGATAGTCTTGTGAGGGGGAGTTTGTGAGGGAATTCACAAAGGTTGATCCAAGCAAGGATTTGATCATCTTCTTCAAGCTTCATCCTTGGTTCCTTGGTTGCTATATGGGGATGATCTTTAGCATCAGATCAAGGTTCTTTGCCTACTCTAGGTTGGAGTAAAAGGATCTGTTGTTCTCTGCTAACTCCAGGAGGGAGTAAAAGGACTTCGGGTTCTCTACCTTTGCTAAAAGGGCGAAAAAGGATTCAAGGTTCTCTGCCTCACCGGGACAGTGGAAAGATTTTGTATGGGCTTCTCTGTCTTCCTGTGGGGGCAAAAAGAGACACACTAACTGATTAGTATAATATCTGGAAAGGGGGTTTCCAGGAAGTGGATGTAGGTCAGATTTGACCAAACCACTATAAAATTTGGTGTGCTATTTCTTATTACTTTTTTGCATTTTATTTCTGCACTTATTTATGATTTTTTCTGTGATTGAAATCTCTAGTTGTATTGTTATTGTGAAATTATATTTTTTTCACTATCAAGGGTTAGTATTTATTTTAAAAAAATAATTAAAAAGGATAAAAATATTTTCTTTTTGTTTAAGATTTTTAAAGCTACCAATTCACCCCCTCTTGGTTAGCCTCGGGCTAGTTCTTTAGGGTTTAATAACCCTTACGAAGTTTCAGTACTGACCAAAATGATTTGTTTGGATTACCATGTTTATCATACAGTCCGAACAGGTGTTCATATAGTATGATTGCTAATCATTGAGGTAATCTGGATCATCCATTATGCCAATGGATATGATGAAGGCCATATTATGCAGATCATACAATACGTGTGGTTCGTACAATGCGATAGAAGATGAATTTTTTTCTTGCAGGAAAAGATAGTGAGGTTCAATGAAGTGATATGTGAAATGATCAGGATATAATCATGAAACACGATAATAAAAAATAAATCCAACAACAAAAATAAAAACTAACAAAAATAAAAATCAAACAATAAAATAAAATCACAAAAAAATACACAATAATGAAAATAGACAACATAAAACACATAAACAAAAATACAAGAAAAAGAACGAAGATAGAAATTGGCAATTTTAAGCATGAATATCGATCACACCTAATCTGGTTCTTAAGGTGCTAAAGGTTTCAAATGCCAGTAGTTTTATAAAGATATTAGCAAGTTAATTTTCAATGTCTATATGGTGTAGCTTTATGTCTCCTTTGGTTACATGGTCCTTAATGAAATGGCACCTTATATCTATATGCTTAGTCCTAGAGTGTTGGATTGGATTCTTTGAAATGCATATAGCACTAGTATTATCACATAAGATTGGAATTGTGCCTACAGGTAGTCCTAAATCTAGAATTTGTTGCTTTAAATAAAGGACCTAGACCACACAACTTCCTAAGGCAATATATGCAACTTCAGTAGTGGACAGGGAAACTGAGTTTTATTTTCTACTGGACCAAAAGACTAAGGACTGTCCTATCAATTGACATGTTTCAGAAGTACTTTTTCTATCAACTCAGCATCGTGTAAAATCTAAATCAGAATATCCTATGATTTCAAAGGAGGTGCTATGCCTAGGATACCAGATTCCAAATTCTTGGGTTCCTAAGAGATATCTAAGAATTATCTTAACAGCAGTCAAGTGAGACTCTTTTAGATCAGCCTGAAATCTAGCACAAAGATAAACACTAAACATAATATTAGGTTTGCAAGAAGTCAAGTAAAAAAGTGGTCCAATTATTCCTTTGTATATATTTTTATTAATAAATTTTCCATTTGAATCCTTATCTAACTGAATAGTAGAACTTATAGGAGTATTGATTGGCTTGGCTTTATCCATTTCATAATTCTTAAGGATGTTTTTAATGTATTTTAACAGACTAACAAAAGTTCCTTCATCCTTTTCCCTTATACTAAATTCAGGAAAGTAAGTCAGTTCTCCCATCATAATCATTTTAAACTCCTTATTGATTTTGAAAATTTATCACATAGATTTTTATTAGAAGATCCAACTAGAATATCATCAATATAAACTTGGACAATCAGTAGTTCATCTCCTATCTTTTTCAGCAATAGGGTGGTGTCTACACTCTCCTTAACAAAAGTTCTTTCTAGTAGGAATGTGCTTAGTCTTTCACACCATGCCCTAGGTGCTTGTTTTAGTCCATATAATACCTTTTTTAATTTAAATACATGGTTAGAAAATTATGAGTTTTCAAAGCCTAGGGGTTATTCCATATACACATCTTCTTTTATTACCCCATTCAGAAAGGCACTCTTGACACCTATTTGGTAGAGTTTGAATCCCTTAAAATAGGTAAAGGCTAGTAGCATCCTAATGGCTTCTAATCTAGCTATAGGGGGCAAAGATCTCTTTAAAGTCAATCCCTTCTATCTAATTATACCCCTTAACCACTAATCTTGCTTTATTTCTCACCACTACACCAAAATCATTCATTTTATTTTTGAAAACCCATTTAGTTCCAACAACACTCTGGTCCTTAAGTCTTCCAATTAGCTCCTAAATATCATTTCTTACAAATTGATTCAACTCTTCTTGTATAACTAGGATCTAGAATTCATCAGATAGGGCTTGATTTACATTGGTGGGTTCAGTCATTGAGATGAAGGCAGAGTGGTTTACTTCTTTCTAAGTCCATGCCTAATTCTAATACCTTCAGATGGGTCTCCTAAGATTAGTTCTTTTGGATGACTTAAAGAATATCTCCATTCTCTAGGCAATGTGCTTTTATGTTCTATCCTTTCCTACAGATTTTTAGATTATACTCTTTGGGCGACTTCTACTACTACTACTTCTTCCAACCTAGACCCTCCAGAATTATTAAATTCATCAAAAATAACTTGAGTGGTCTCCTTTACTACTAGTGTCTTTTTATTGAAGACTCTATAGGATTTTCCAACATTTGAGTAACTTAGGAATACTCCTTCATCAGATTCTGGGTCAAACTTTCCTAGTTAAGAATTCCCATTATTTAGAATAAACACTTTACTTCCAAAGACATGAAGGTGAGAGAGGTTGGGTGTCCTATCCTTAAGGTTTTTATAGGGTGTCTTGTTTAACTTGGATCTAACATTAACCCTATTGAGAATATAACAAGTTGTATTTATTATAAATTTGGATCCAAGTATTGTAATTTTGATGATAACAAACATTCTTATTTCTTTACTACTATTATTCTTGCATATCTATTTTTTTCCTGCTCACTAGCCTTTCAAGTCCACAAATTCACTTGAAATGTCAATTAGCTTAAGATTAGGTAGATTAGGATTGAGCCAGTCTGTAATTTCTATTCCATTACATCTTTTACTTTTTCTTGAGTCAAATATATTATGATGGGTCCTGAAGCTAAGTAATCTTACACACACACATTCAGGGGGAGAAAGTTGGTGAGCTAGAGAGTTTTTTATTTTTTAATCATATCATACTTGATGATTCTAAATCATCTTGGATGATCAGTTAAAAATAGAAGCCCTAATTAGGGCATCCCTTATTATTAATTTTGTTTAACTAATCATCCCGAATGATTTATATCCTACAGGACGATCAATATAGATTGAAACAAACAACCTCCAATCACAATTTAGGGAGGATTTCATAATTCAAAATTTGTTCTTATTATACAGGAAAATCCATTTCTTCCTAGATGATTCATGACAATCATGCCTAAAATAATCTCTTAATTAGGGGATTAATTATAGTTAAATTGATCAATCAAATCGTACAGGACAATCGGAGACAATCGTACTGTACGATCCGAGCACTGCATGGTATGATAATTAATCATCACCTATTATACAGGATGAAAATTATAACTTTTTCAACTAATTATCATGGACGATACCTCTACTTCATATGGGATGACCCGTCTGCTACATAGGATGATAATTAATCATCAGGCATCGTACTGGACTAATTGTGTGCTACATGGGATGATAATTAATCACCAGCCATCATATTGGATGAAAAATAACCACTCGTGAACTATTCAACTAGGACGATCGAAAGATCGTACGGGATGATTTGTTTGAATAGTTGAACTAATCGTATATAGCAATGCTGATCGTACTGGTTTAAATGACTATTTTATACTAATCGTACAGGACGATATTTGAATTGTCTTTGATGATCTTTGTCGCCAAATTAAAAATTAGTGCTATTTTTGAAGCCTCCTATTTAAGTTCTCTTAATTACTGCTAAGCAAATCTTTTGCTATTGTTTTAACCCAAGAGAGCTTAGAGAAGGAGAAGGAGAGTTTTTGGCAGAGAGAGAGAGAGGATCTTATGAGGGGGAGTTTATGAGGGGATTCATAAAGGTTGTTCCAAGCAAGGATTCAATCATCTTCTTTTTTCGTCATCCTTGGTTCCTCGGTGGCTCTGGGGAGATGATCATTAACATTATATCTAGGTTCTCTGCCTACTCTAGGAGGGAGTAAAAGAATTGTCAGATTCTCTGCCTACTCTAGGGGGGAGTAAAAGGAATCCAGGTTATCTGCCTTCACCAAGAGGGTGAAAAAAGATTCAAGGTTCTCTGCCTCACCGGATCGGTGGAAAGATTTTATAAGGGCTTATCCACCTTACTATGGGGGCAAAAGGAGAGACATTAACTGATTAGTGTAATACCTGGAACTGAAGATTCTTGTGAGTAGACGTAGGTCAGATTTGACTGAACCACTGTAAAATTTGATGTGCTCTTTCTTATTAATTTTTCTATATTTTATTTTCTAAATTTTTCTATAATTTATTCTGTGGTTGAAATATCTGATTTTGGTATCTACTTCCGCTTAAGTTTGTTTAGTTTTAAAATATTTAAAAAGATTAAAAAAAGAATTTTTTTTAAGGAATTTTTTAAAACACTAACTCACCCCCCCCTCTTAGCTAGCCTCGCGCTAGTTTTACAGGGTTTCATAACTCTCACGAACTTTCAAGTGGTATCAGAGCCATATTCATAAATTAAGTTTTAGAAATTTTTTGAATTTTGATCAATGGCTAACTTTAGTAATCGTAATACTGCAGAAGGCTATTCAATTACTCGACCACCTCTATTTGATAGTATTTCTTTTGATTTTTGGAAAACTCGCATGTCTACCTTTTTATAATTAATTGATTATTGCATGTGGATATGCTGCACCTTTTCATCTTATTGATGGCATAAAAATTGAAAATTCTTTTTCTAAATGGACTTTAGATGATAGAGATTTAGCACAACTTAATGCCAAATGTCTGAACTATTTCTTTTATGTCTTAAAATCTGGAGATTACATGCGTGTCTCTACTTATACTACTGGAAAAAAAATTTGGGATAGATTATGTGTAACTTATAAAGAAACAATTGAAGTTATACAATCTAGACTAAATATTTTGGTTCATGGTTACAAACTATTTTACATGAAATCTAGTGAATTAATTTTTGAAATGTATACTTGGTTTACACAGATTGTTACTACTTTGCATGCCTTAGGAAGATAGCTTACAAATTATGAAAAAGTGAATAAGATTTTGCGATGTTTACCTTCTTCCTTTGATGCAAAAATTACCTCCATGACTAAATCTAAGGACTTGAATGTTTATTCAATTTATAACTTACTTGGATCACTAATTGCTTACAACCAAGGAGTGAACCAAAAATAGCTTGATGCAGGTGACAAGAAAAAAGGAGAAAGCTATAGCCTTAAAGGCTAATGAATCTAACACTAATTCTTTTGGATCAGAAACTGATGATATTGCTTTAATGACTAGATAATTCAAATGTATTTTAAGGAAAAAGCAAGAGCATAATCAGAAATAGAACAAGGGTAAGAATTATAAAAATAATAAGGTTTCCTCTGATATTATTTATTTTGAATGCAAGAAGCCAGGGCACCTAAAGTCTGATGGCCCAACTCTTAAAGCTCACCCAAGAAAGGAGAAGGGTGAAGAAAACCCTAAGTTCAAGAAGGGCAAGCAAAGGACCCAAAAGGCTTTCATGGCTGACTAAGCATCCGACTACTCTTAAACTAAAGCTAAAGAGGAGGTAACAAACCTGTGCTTAATAGCTGATAATCATCTTGATCACTATGATCAAGACGAGGTATGTGAGCTTACCTATAAATAATTATTTGAAGTTTCTAAAAAGATACATTCTTCATGTAGGAAGCTTAAAAAGTTACATGTAAGCCTTAAATCTATTTTCTTAATTCTGCAGAAAGGGCATGAATACTTAAGAAAAGATCACTCCACTCTGGATAGTAATCCCATGGCTATATTAGATGAATTTGATGAATTAAATAAAAAGTATTCTGATTTAACTATTAAGCATGATTCATTAAAAATATCACATGTTGGTTTAGAAAAAGCTTTCAAAGAATTAAAAACTAGTGTATGTAATTTAGACAGTAGTGAGCATTCATTAAAACTGGAAGTGGCAAGCTATGAAAAGGCTAATGAGTTTCTAAGAGAAAAAATCATTACATTAGAGCAAAATAAAATATCACCTTTACTTGAAAAAGTTTTACAAACCATCAAAAAAGTATGCATCATTCAAACCTAGGAAGAGACACTATAACCCAAATAGATTAGTAAACCCTTTTCCTAGTGTTAGATATTTTTCTTTTGGCTTGCTAGGACATATCTCCCACACTTGCACAATTCACTGTAGAACACATTTGGTGTGGAGACCAAAATTACAAAATTCACAGTATAGTATGCAGCCATCTCACTCCTCTTCCCATAAGATGGGACCCAAGCCTGTTTGGGTTCCCAAATCTAACATCTGATGATTTTATATGTGTGCTCTCATAAAAGACCTTGTGAGAGCATATAGTAACTGGACAGTGGATATTCAAGGCATATGACTAGAGATGTAAATTAATTCATTTTGCTAGAGGCCAGGGCAGGAGGCAAGGTAATACTTGGAGATAACACTACTAGGAGAGTGGTGGGCTCAGGTATAATTGGAAATTCAAAAAATTTTATTATTAAAAATGTTTTGCTTGTAGATAAATTAAAACACAATCTACTCAGCATCAACCAGCTCTGTGATAAAGGCTTCAGCATATAATTTTTACTAACCAGCTGCATTATAAGCTTAAATGACAAAATTATTTTACAAAGAAAAAGGATCAATAATATTTACATACTGGATCTAAATTATATTAAAGCTGATACTAATCTTTGCTTAAAAATAATTACTGATGAATTATGGTTATGGCATAGGAGCTTGTGTCATGCAAGCATGAAAAGCCTTAGGAAGATCATCCAAAAAGACTTAGTGAGAGGAATACCCAAACTAGAGTTCACTAAGGATCACCTGTGTGATGCCTGTCAGTTAGGAAAGCAAGTTAAATCCTTCTTTCACTCAATCAAAGACATGAACACTAGCAAACCCTTAAAAGTCCTTCAACCAAATCTCTTTGGACCTGTTAGCACTTCAAGCCTAAGAGGGAAAGTCTTTTGGTATGTGACATTTGATGATTATTCGAGGTTTACTTGGATTAAATTTCTATCTCATAAAAGTGAATCATTCGAGGAGTTTAGATCTTTTTCCACTTGGATTTAGAGAAAATTAGGTTGTGAAATCTTAACCATTCATAGAGACCATGGTAGAGAATTTGAGAATGAAAAATTTGAATCTTTCTGTAGGGAGCAAGGAATAGATCACAACTTTTTTGCTCCTAGGACCCCTCAATAGAATGGGGTAGCTGAAAGGAAGAACAAGACCCTTATAGAAGCCACTAGAGCCATGTTAGTTGAATACTCACTTTTTAAATATTTCTAGGCAGAACCAGTGAATATAGCCTGTTATATTTTGAATAGGGTTAATCTTAGATCCAAGCTGAACAAGACAGCCTATAAAATTCTTGAGGGTAGGGCATACAATCTCTCTCACCTTTGAGTATTTAGATATAAAGTGTTCATTTTGAATAATGGGGAGTTTTAATTAGGAAAGTTTGACCCAAAATCTGATGAAGGAGTGTTCTTAGGTTACTTAAGTGTTGGAAAATCCTATAGAGTCTTCAATAAAATAACACTGGTAGTTGAGGAGATCACTCATATTATGTTTAATGAATCTGACAATTTTGGAGGGTCTAGGGAAGAAGAAGAATAGATTATAGAAGTCACCCAAGAAGTAGAATCTACAAATCTAAAGGAAATGGTGGAACCTGAAATTTCACTGCCTAAAGAATGGAGATATTCTTCAAGTCATCCTAAAGAATTGATCTTTGGAGACCCATCTGAAGATGTTATAACTAGGCATGAACTTAGAAAAAAAGTAAACAACTCTACCTTTATTTCGATGACTGAACCCAACAACCTAAATCAAGCCTTATCTAATAAATTCTAGATCCTAACCACATAGGAAGAGTTGAATCAATTTATAAGGAGTGATGTTTGGGAGCTAGTTGGAAGACCTAAGGACCAGAGTGTTGTTGGAACTAAATGGGTTTTCAAAAATAAAATGAATGATTTTGGTGTAGTGGTGAGAAATAAAATAAGATTAATGGCTAAGGGGTATAATCAGATAGAAGGGATTAACTTTAAAGAGACCTTTGCCCCTATAGCTAGATTAGAAGCCATTAGGGTACTACTAACCTTTGCCTATTTTGTGGGATTCAAACTATTTTAAATGGATGTTAAGAGTGTTTTTCTAAATGAGGTGATAAAAGAAGATGTGTATGTTAAACATCCTCTAGGCTTTGAAAATTCACAATGTCCTAATCATGTGTTCAAATTAAAAAAGGGTTTATATGGATTAAAATAATCACCCAGGGTATGGTATGAAAGACTTAGCACTTTCCTACTAAAAAGAACCTTTATTAAGGGAAGCGTAGACACCACCCTATTTCTAAAAAAGATCAGAGATGAATTACTGATTGCCCAAATCTATGTTGATGATATTCAGTTTGAATCTTCTGATGAAAAATTGTTTGATGAATTTTTAAAAATAACAAGGAGTTTGAAATAAGTATGATGGGAGAACTGACTTACTTTCTTGGATTTAGTATAAGGTAGAAGGCTGATGAAACTTTCCTCAGTTAGTGAAAATACATTAAGGACATCCTTAAGAAGTATGAGATGGATAAAGCTAAGCCAATCAACACTCCCGTGAGTACCACTATTCAGTTAGATAAGGATTCAAATGGAAAATCATTTGATCAAAAGAAATACAGAGGAATAATTGGATCACTTCTTTACTTGACTGCTAGCAGACCTAATATTATTTTTAGTGTTTGTCTCTATGTTAGATTTCAGGCTGATCTAAGGGAGTCCCAACTAACTGCTATTAAGAGAATCCATAGATATCTCTTAGGGACCCATGAATTAGGAATTTGGTATCCTAGGAATAGCACCTCTTTTGAAATCATAGGATATTCTAATTCAAATTTTGTAGGATGTCGAGTTGATAGGAAAAGCACTTTTGGGACATGTTAATTCATAGGATAATCCTTTGTCTCCTGGTCCAGTAGAAAATAGAAATCAGTTGCCCTGTCCACTGCTAAAGCAGAGTACATATCCTTAGGAAGTTGTGTAGCCCAGGTCCTTTTATTAAAACAACAAATTTTGGATTTAGGACTTCTTGTAAGCACAATTCCAGTCCTATGTGATAATACTAGTATCATCTGTATTTCAAAGAATCCAATCCAACACTCCAGGACTAAACACATCGACATCAGGCACCACTTTATTAGGGACCATGTTACCAAAGGAGACATAGAGCTACACAATATAGCCACTAAAAACTAACTAGCATATATCTTCATAAAATCACTAGCCTTTGAAACCTTTAGCACCTTAGGAATTAGATTAGGTGTGATAGATATTCATGCTTGAAAATGATGCTTTGTATTTATGTTTCTGCTCTTAGTGTTTTATTTGATTAGTTTGTTTATTCCTTTTTATGCATTTTTGTTTTATGTTTTTGATTTCCTGATGTTTTTTCTTCAGTAATTTAAGAATCAGATTACTGCTCACTTCTGCTGATAAACTTGCTATTTAAATGAATTTTTTTGTCTTATTTTTGTTTAGAAGCTTTAAGCAGTGATTGACTCCTCTAAAATAGTTAAAGGAAGAAACATTAATGATTGTTTCTCTTCCTCTAACTCTTTTAATGGTATATCTTTTCTTTTTGAATCAAACTATGTTTCAAAATTAAAAAGTTGGACTTTAAAATAGAGATCTATTTTATCTTCCTATAATAATTAATCTTAAATGAAAAGTGTTCCAAATTATTGAATCACTTTTGTGTTTTCTTAATCAGGTGGTTGCATTTATCATATGAGTATGATTCATTTTATGATTTTCTCTTCCTTATATTAGAGAGTGAGTTTTTTTCTCTTATATCTAAAAGATAATCTCACAATTGAGAGTTTTTAGTGGTTATGAAAGGAAGCAAGCTCGCAAAAGAAATGAAAAGAGACACAAAATGAGCCTAACACTGAAAAGATGCGTAATGTTCGCCAATTAATTACAGGATACACAAAGTGTATCAAAATTTAGAAGATATATAAAGTGCGCCAAATAACTGTAAAAGAGGCACAAAATGAGTGCACCAAGAAATAAGCTTCCTTCTCTTTCAAATCTTTAAAAATCTTAGAGGAATCCATGTGCCACTTAATATCTTCAAATACTTGAGATTGAAAATCATGATTCCTAATTATTTACTTTGCAATACTATTTTATCCATAAATTTTTCTAGAATGAAGTTTAAAAGGAATACTTTTTTTATCTAATTTCTTATTTCTGAATTAGATTTTTATTTAAAAAGAATTTTAACCTATAAGGTGTATGAGGTAGGGTTTACAAAATCAATTTTTTAACTTTTTCTAGATTTTAGAGTGTCATTTCATTCTTATTGGTTTTTAAATCTAAAAATGAAGAGAAATTTATTATTTACTCTAGATTGATCGCTTAAAAAAAACTCTAATTTTGATTTATGTCTAGCTTTATTTAGTTTTTGTGTTATTTTTTGGTGTTTTTATATTTTTATTTTTGTGTTGAAGTCTTCTTGATCATCAAATTCCATTCGTAATTTTTTTTATTTTCCTCACATCGTCATGTACGAGTTGAACAAAGATATATCTCACAGATCACTACACATCCGACGGTTGATATACACCAATTATTGGTGATCATCCCGTATGATTCGTACATCATACTAGATGATATACATAGCAGAAGTTGCCAGATGAATTAAATGATATTAGGCTGATCTATTATTTCTCATTAACTTGGACGATCCACCTATTCGTCCTGGATGATATATCTAATCAATGATCATCCTGCTAACTCCTCGGGCACATCATCTTGTGTCTTATTATCTCGGATGATATCTAATCATCCTGGATGATAAGACTAACTTTTTTGACTGATCATCTAGATGACATTATTGCACCTGATCATCCTGGACAATCTCACGATCGTCCTTGATGATCATCCCGATTCTATTTAAACAAGCCAAAATCTTTGAAATCTCCACACCATTCCAACCTTATCAATCCTCAACTAATTCTCCTGAGCTTTTCCTTCTCCAAATGGCTGGGGGTAAATGATCTTGGGTACTGGTGGGTAGTTCTTCTCAATGAACTATCGACCCTTGCTAAACTTAAGCTATTGATGAGGAAGGTTATCAGCGGTACAAAGTTGTAGGGATTATAGATTCCAAAATTGTCAACCAGGAAGTCTTGACCTTCCACGTACTTAATATGTTTTCCCACACCACTCTTGGCTTCATCCTTACACTTGCCTATCCCTATAATGCATAACTCCTTCTTAAATTTCTTTCCAGCCTTCGCATTAATAGTGAGGGCACTACCCTTCAGTCTTACGTAAATAAAAGGCATGTCAAAATCACATATCAGGACTTCCATGAATTCCTCTACCTTTCCACAACTGGTGAGAAAGTCCACTGTGTCGCTTCTTAAACTGAGTATAACTGGTCATAAGCAAATACTGTTCTTAGGGAATCCAATGTGAACTACCACATAGCCTATGTCAGCACCTTAGTTCTGTATGCCCGTATCATCCAGCACATACTTAGAAACTCCATAATTTCCAAAGCTGGTGATAGGATAAACATCACTCCTACTCTTTCCCTTACAACATACTGTATTATGGCTCATATTGATTTTAATGCTATTGACCTTCTCATTCGCTATATTAAAAATATGTCTGTCATTAGAGATCCCCGTCATAAGAGACAGACCAATCTAGCTTTAGGACACATCATTGACTTTATCTTAGAATTTAAGTATAATTTTTAATACCCTACACCACCAGATCACTTTCCAGTGTTCTATTCCAATAGTTTTTTTCATGTTCTTCAAAGTGCCACTCATCACCAAGGTCGCTATCATGACCATGAGTTAGAAGAACAAGAGGGAGGTCCAACATCGATGCCAGCAGCTGAACCGATAAACCAACAGACTCAGTATGATGCACTGGTTTAGAGGTTTGACCAGTGGGAGGCATGGTTTAATTATCACGCCACCCAGAAGCAGCAGCAGCATGACTAGGATATGGCCTAGTTTGGTGAACAATTTGCCTCTCTTTTTAGATACTTTTAGCCACCACCACCTCCACCTGATCAGAGTTCTTCTTTTTTTGTTAGTGTTTTTTATTTCTGTGTGTGTATTGGAATTTGTTTTTGTACTTTATTCTATTTTTGTATTTTTTTCTTCCACCTTTTTGTGATGTCAAAAGGGGGAGTAGTATTTTAGTTGCTTAGTTTATTGCTTTATATGTTGTTTGCTTATGTTTTAGTGAAATTTGTTTTATTCTATTGCTATTTTATTTTTTTATGTCTCATTTAAAAAAGAAAAATAAAAAAAAGAGAAAAGAACAAAAATAAAAATGTTCCTGGCTTTGAAATTTTTGCAACAATATTTGCCATTATCAAAAAGGGAGAGATTATTGCAAATATGGGTCCAAATACTGTGATTTTGATGATAACAAATATTCTTGTTTCCTTACTACTGCTCTTTTTGCATATTTATTTTATTTGCCCTGCTTACTAACCTTTCAGGTCCATAGATTTACTTGGAATGTCAATCAGTTGAAGATCAGGTAGACTTGGATTGAGTTAGTCTATAATTTCTATTTCAATGCATCTTTTACCTTTTCTTGAGTTAGATGTACTGTGAAGCTAAGTAATATTGCATACACACACTCAGGAGGAGAAATTTGGTGAGTTAGAGAGTTTTCTATTTTTTGATCGTATCATATCGAATGATTCTAAATCATCTTGGATGATAAGTTAAAAATAGAAATCATAACTAGAGCATCCCTGATTATTAAGTATGCTTAATTAATCATCTTGGATGATTTATATCATAGAGAAAGATCAGTACAAATTGAAACAAATAGCTTCCAATTACATTTAGGCAAGATTTCATAGTTTAAAATTTATTCTTATCATATAGGATGATCCATATCATCCTGGATGATTCATGACAATCATACCTAAAATAATCTCTTGATTAGGGGATTAATTATAATTAAATTGATCAATTAAATCATATAGGATGATCAAAGACAATCGTATTATATGATCCGAGTATTATATGGTACGATAATTGATTATCACCTATTATACAGGACAAAAACTATAACTTTTTTAACTAATCATTCTGGACGATACCTCTACTTCGTATGGGACAAACTGTCTGTTACATGGGATAATAATTAATCATCAGGCATCGTAGTGAAAAACCATGTGCTGTGTGGGATGATAGTTAATTGCCAGCCATCGTACTGGATGGTCAATAGCCACTCGTGAACTAATCATCCAGGATGATCGAAAGATCATACAGGACAATTTGTTTGAATACTTAAACTAATCGTACATTGCAATGTTGATCGTACTAGTTAAAAGGACTATTTTGTACTAATCGTATAAGATAATATTTGAATCATCATGGATGATCTTTGCTACCAAATTAAAAATTAGGGCTATTTTTAAAGCCTCCTTTTTAAGTTCTCTTAATTACTGCTAAGCAAATATTTTACTGCTATTCTAACCTAAGAGAGCTTAGAGAAAGAGGAGAGTTTTGTGGAGAGAGAGAGAGAGGATCTTGTGAGGGGGAGTCTGTGAGGGGATTCACAAAGGTTGCTCTAAGTAAGGATTTTATCATCTTCTTCCTTCTTCATCCTTGATTCCTTAGTGGCTCTGAGGAGATGATCATCAACATCAGTTCCAGGTTCTCTACCTACTCTAGGAAGGAGTGAAAGGATTGTCAGGTTCTCTACCTACTCCAAGAGGGAGTAAAAGGATTCCAGGTTCTCTACCTTCACTAGGAGGGTGAAAAAGGATTTAAGGTTCTCTTCCTCATCAGGTCGGTGGAAAGATTTTATAAGAGATTCTCTGCCTTACTATGGGGGCAAAAGGAGAGATAATAACTGATTAGTATAATACCTGGAATGGGAGGTTTTGGGGAGTGGATATAGGTCAGTTTTGATCGAACCACTATAAAATTTGGTGTACTCTTTCTTATTACTTTTTCTGTATTTTTTGTGATTTATTCTGTGGTTGAAATCTCTGATTTTGATATCTTCTTCTTCTTAAGATTGTTTAGTTTTAAAATATTTAAAAAGATAAAAAAAGATTTTTTTTCCTTTTTTTAAAGAATTTTTTAAAACAGCAATTCACCCCTCTCTTGGTTAGCCTCAGGCTAGTTTTATAGGGTTTTACAACCCTTAAGAATTTTTAGTATTCACTGCTTCTACCCAAAAGTATTTAGAAAGTGAGTATTCAGCTAACATGGCTCTAGTAGCTTCTACTAGGGTCCTGTTCTTTCTTACAGCTACCCCGTTCTGGTGAGGGATTCTAGGAGTTAAAAATTCTGATCTATCACTTGCTCCTTACAGTAAGATTCAAATTTTTCATTCTCAAATTCTCCTCTATGGTCACTATGAATGGTTTAGATTTCACAACCTAGTTTTTTCTGAATCCAAGTGGAGAAAGATCTAAAGTCCTTGAATGATTTACTTTTATGAGATAAGAATCTAACCCAAGTAAACCTTGAATAATCATCAACAATCACATACCCATAGACTTTCCCTCCTAAACTTGTAGTGCTGATAGGTCCAAAGAGATCCTTGTGAAGGACTTCTAAGGGTTTGCTAGTGGTAATGTCCTTGATTGAATGGAAGGAGGATTTGACTTATTTCCCTAGCTGATAGGCATCACACAGGTGGTCCTTAGTGAACTCTAGTTTAGAAATACCTCTCACTAAGTCTTTTTGGGTGATTTTTCTAAGGCTTTTCATGCTTGCATGACACACTCTTCTATGCCATAACTAGGACTCATCTACAACTATTTTAAAGCAAAGAGAAGTATCAAATTTAAAGTAATTTAGATTAAGCATATAAATATTATTTATTCTCCTTCCCTACAAAATAGTTTTGTTATTTAAGCTTATATTGCAACTCGTTGACAGAAATTTTATGCTGAAGCCTTTATAACAGAGCTGGCTGATGTTGAGCAAATTATGTTTCAAGCCATCTACAAGTAAAACATTTCAATGATGAAAATTTTTTGAATTGCCATTATACCTGAGCCCACCACTCTTCTGGTAGTGTTATCTCCAAGTGTCACCTTGCCTCCTGCCCTTGGCCTTCAGTGAAATAAATTGATTTGCATCTCCAATCATGTGCCTTGAATATCTACTGTCTAGGTACCATATGCTCTCATGAGACCTTTTATGAGAGCACTCGTATAAAATCATCAGATGTTAGATTTGGGAACCCAAAGAAATTTGGGTTCCACCTTATGGAACGTGGGAAGAAATGCTTACATGCTATGCTGTGAATTATGCAATTTTGGTCTCCACACCAAATATTCTATAGTGAATAGTGCAAGTGTGGGAGATATGTCCTAGCATGCCCTAAGAAAAACATCTAACACTAGGAAAAGGGTTAACTAATCTATATGAGTGATGTTGCCTCTTCCTAGGTTTGAATGCATGTTATATTGATGGTTTATGAAATTCTGTAAGTGAAGGTGGTGTTTTATTTTCTTTAAAAGCAATTAATATTTCTTGCAGAAATTTGTTTGCATTTTCAAGAATTTAATTATCCATTTTTAATGCATGCTTCCTACTGTCAAATTGAGATGCAAGAGTTTTTTAATTCCTTGAATACTTTTTCTAATTCAACATATGATGATTTTAAGGGCTCATATTCAGCAATTAAATCAGAATGCTTGTTGTTTAAAATATCAATTTCATCTAACAAAGCCATGTGATTGCTATCCAGAGTGGAGTGATCTTTCCTTAAGCATTCATGCTCTTTCTGTAGAATTAAAAAATTAAATTTGAGGCTTGCATGTAACTTTTTAAGCTTCCTATATGAAGAATGGATTTTTTTCAAAAACTTCAAATAATTTTTCATAGGTAAGATCACTTACCTCCTCTTGATCAGAATGATTAAGATGATCATCTTCCATTAAGCATAGATTGGTTACCTCCTTTTCTGCTTAAGTTTCAGAAGAGTCTGATGCTGAGTCTTCCCAGAAGGATTTTTGAGTCCTTTGCTTGTCGTTTTTGAATTTAGGCTTTTCTTCGCCCTTCTCCTTACTTGGGTGGGCTTTAAGAATTGGGTAATCAGACTTCAGGTGCCTTAGCTGTTGAAATCCAGGATCCCGAGCACTTAATTTTGATGGTGACAACTAATATTTACTGAGGAAATATAGACGTCCGTTAGATTACAAATGTTTAATCTTTGTATATGAGCACTAACATTTCAGGTCAGATGCACACTACTAAAGATTGCTGGAGACTCAAACCGGGTATAATAGGATGTTCAAGAGTCTGTAATTTTTATTTCTTTATTTTTATTTTTTGAGTCTGCCACAGAAGCATGCATGTGAAAGGAGCAACCATGCACACACACAGGGGGAGAAATTTTTTTTAAAAATGATAAATTTTTTTTTACATCGTACTGTACGACCTTAGATCGTACTGTACGATTAATTGAAAATACTCAGGCTAACGGCTAGTTCTCTAATGATTAAGTTTACAAACTTATCGTACTGTACGATAATATGTAATTATGAAACCCTAGCCGCCAGAATAAGTTTGGTAAGTTTTTGAATTTGATTTTCTGAACTGTTCGTACTATACGATATGGATCGTACAGTACGATTAATTAAAACTTGCCAAAATTATCTCCCTAATCAGGAAATAAATGTTGATTTCTAATTTATATGTCGATCGTACTGTACGATACTATATCGTACTGTACGACTGACAGAGACGATTTTATTCGTCCTAGAGATCGTACCAGACGAAACCAAAGTTTTTTTGTTCTGATCATCCTGGACGATATTCATATCGTACAGGACGATATCAAGAAATGAACTAATCGTACTGTACGACTGGTGGAGTGCTGGACGACCGACAGAGATGATTTTCTTCGTCCCATCGATCGTACCAGACGATCCCAAGAATTTTTGTTCTATTCGTCCTGGACGATACTCGTATCGTACAGGACGATATCCTGAAAAACACTAATCATACTGTACGATTCAAGGAGTGCTGGATGACTGACAGAGACGAATTCTTTCATCCCGAGGATCATCCCACAGTTCGTCCTGTACGAATAGTACAAATCAACAGTATCGTCCTGTACGATATACGTATCGTACAGTATGATATGAATAAAATTCGATAACTGTTCGTCTGTACTCGTACTGGACGGAGCTGTAATTGAACTGATCGTACTGTACGATTATAAATCGTACTGTACGATCAGAAACGCAAAAGTTGAAACTTTTAGGGTTTTCTGAAGCCTGATATAAAAATAACTTAAAATTTTCTTTAGAGGGTTCTTGATCAATCCTTTTGCTGTGAGAGGCTTGGAGGAAAAAGAAGGGGATTCGGTAGAGAGAAGTTTTTGGAGAGATCTAGAGCTTGAGAGAGGAAGGTGAAGGTGAGCTTGAGTGTGAGGGAGAAGTAGTGTGAGGGGATCACACGGTGGCTCCAAGCTAGCTGCATGCTTTGCTCCTCTTGTGGCTTTGGAAGCTTCAAGAAAGTTCTCGAGGGAAGAGTCACTTCAAGATCAACATCGCCAAGGTACTCTGCCATCTCCAGGAGGGAGAAAAAGGAGAAGGTCCGCTGCCGTCACCGGGAGGGTGACATAGCGTTTGGTATTCCGCCGCACCGAGGGAGGTGAAAGTGAGTATTATAAAGGCTTCTCCGCCTTGCTGTGGGGGCAAAAGGAGAGTCAACTTTTACTAGTGCAAATCCCAGAGTAGAGGACTGCGGGGAGTGGACGTAGGTCAAGTGACCGAACCACTATAAAAATCTCTGGTGTGTTTTTTCCTGTTTACCGTACTTTACTTTTCATGCTTTTAAATTTGTGCATTTTAATTGCTTGGTGAAAAATCAATATTTAAATCTCGTAGTGTAAAATCCAAAATTGAACTATCAATTTTATCGTTGTGATCGTTGTATTTGCTTCCGCACATTGGTCGTTAAATTATATTTCGAAAATACAAAAAAATTAGAACTCTTGTGTAGGGTTAAATTTTTAAAATACCAATTCACCCCCCTCTTGGCGCATCTCGTACTTTCAAGTGGTATCAAAGCGGGGTTTCAAAATAGTATTTTAGAAAACCTAGAAATGTAAGATCCATGGCTCAATTTGGTAACCGTAACACTGCGGAGGGTTATTCCATAACTCGTCCACCTTTATTTGACAACAGACCGTTTGATTTTTGGAAAATACGCATGTCTACATTTTTACAGTCTTTAGACTATTGCTTGTGGATGTTAGTCCAAGAAGGTTATTCTGCACCATTTCGTATGTTGAATGGAATTAAAACTGAACTGTTATTTAATGAATGGAGCATTGAGGATAGAGAATTTGCACAACTAAATGCTAAATGTCTAAATTGTTTCTTTTGCGCATTAAAATCAGAAGACTATATGCGAATATCAACCTGTACTACTGGTAAACAAATTTGGGACAAACTGTGTATCACGTACGAAGGAACTAGTGAGGTCAAACAATCTAGGTTGAACATACTGTTACATGATTACGAACTATTCCGCATGAAACCTAGTGAAACTATATTTGACATGTACACTCGATTTACTCAGATTGTAACATCAATGCATGCCTTAGGAAGAGAGTTGTCTAACTCGAAAAAAGTAAACAAAATACTGCGATGTTTGCCTAGCTCATACGATGCTAAAATCACTGTAATAACTGAGTCAAAAGACCTGAATGTTTACTCTATTGATAATCTACTTGGGTCACTCATTGCCTATGAGCAAGGAGTGAGTCAACGACAAAGTGATGCAGGTGAAAAGAAAAAGGAGCGAGCAGTGGCTTTAAAGGCAAACAATTCTGAAAGTGACAGCTCAGCAGCGGAGGAAGATGACGACATAGCTTTGATGACTCGTCAGTTCAAAAATTTTTTGAAAAGAAAGCAGTGCCATCATCAAAGCAATTGGAACAAAGGTAAGAACTCAAAGTATACTAAGGTTGCATCTGAAACAATTTGCTTTGAGTGCAGGAAGCCCGGTCTTCTCCGAGCTGATTGCCCCAACATCAAAACTCATCAAACCAAGGAGAAGGGTGAGGAAAGATCGAAGTTCAAGAAGGGTAAATTTAAGACTCAGAAAGCGTTTTGGGCCGACTCTGCCTCAGAATCATCGGAAGAAGAAGCAGAGGAGGAGGTAACGAATCTGTGTCTTATGACTAATGATAATCTTGATCAATCAGATCAAGATGAGGTATAAGAACTGTCTTACGATGAACTGCTTGTTATTTCTAAAAAAATTAATGACTCGTATAGAAAGTTGAAGAAAAAGCATGTTAGTCTTAATACTGAGTTTAGTACTTTACAAAAGGAGCATGCTAGTGTAGTAAAAAATTTTTCTGACTTAGATAAAGATCATATGTCTTTGCTTGATGAATACGATGCATTAAACAAGAAGCATATTGAGTTAACCACTGCACACGATACCTTGAAATCATCACATGTTGAATTAAAGAATGCATTTAAGGAACTAGAAGAACTAGCAGGGGAACTTAGTAGTAGTGAGCATGCATTGAGATTCGAATAGCAAGTCTTAGCAATGAGAACAAATTTTTAAATGAAAAACTTCATGCATTCGAAAATAATAAAAGACCCCCCACGTTTGCTGAGTTCTATCAGCCTCCACCATGTGAATCATCTCATTCAAAACCAGCACGGCATGCATCATCCAAATCCAGAAATAGGCACTACCACCCTCGTAGATTAGTGAACCCATTTCCAGGTATTAGATATTATTCTTGTGGCATGCTAGGTCACATAGCTCGCACATGCTCAATTCACTATAGGACACATCTAGTGTGGAGACCAAAATTGCATTCATCACAGCATAACATGCATACATTTCATTCATATAAGTATGATGTGGAACCCAAACTCACTTGGGTTCCCAAAGCTAATCCATGATTGACATTATAGGGATGCTCTCACAAAAGACCTAGTGAGAGCATGTGGTACCTGGACAGTGGCTGCTCGAGACACATGACTGGAGACATGAAGCAGTTCGTGACACTGGAGGCCAGGTCAGGAGGCAAGGTAACTTTGGGAGACAACACCACCAGAAAAGTGGTGGGCTCAGGTATCATTGGAAATACTAAAAATTTAATTATTGAGAATGTACTTTTAGTGGATAGTTTAAAGCACAATCTTTTAAGTATAAGTCAACTATGTGACAAGGGCTTTGATATAAAATTTCTGTCTAACAAATGCATGATTAGTTTAAATGATTCACTTGTGTTAGAAGAAAAATGTATAAACAATGTTTACATGTTAGACTTGAACTGCATTGAAACCTCAAACTCTTTGTGTCTGAAAACAATAGCAGATGACTCTTGGCTATGGCATAGGAGACTATGCCATGCTAGTATGAAAACACTTAGGAACATCACTCAGAAAGACTTAGTTAGAGGCATACCAAAGTTAGACTTTACTAAGGACCATCTTTGTGATGCTTGCCAATTAGGAAAACAGGTTAAATCTTCATTTCATGCAATCAAGGATATCAGCACCACTAGGCCACTAGAAACTCTCCACATGGACCTGTTCGGACCTATTAGTACAGCCAGCCTAGGAGGGAAGTTGTATGGGTTTGTAATAGTAGATGACTACTCTAGGTTTACTTGGGTGAAATTCCTAGCTCATAAGAGTGAGTCATTTGAAGAATTTAGAATTTTCTCCACTTGGATTCAAAGGAAATTAGGATGTGTAATTTCAACAATTCATAGTGATCACGGTGGGGAATTTGAGAATGATAAATTTGAATCTTTTTGTAAAGAGGTTGGAATAGAACATAATTTCTCTGCCCCTAGAACTCCTCAGCAAAATGGAATAGCAGAAAGAAAGAATAGAACTTTAGTTGAAGCTGCTAGGGCTATGTTAGCTGAATACACTCTCCCTCGATACTTTTGGGCAGAAGCAGTAAATACCGCATGCTATGTATTAAATAGGGTAAATGTTAGATCCAGTCTTAATAAGACACCCTATGAGTTGCTTAAGGGTAGGACACCCAATCTTTCCCATTTACACGTTTTCGGGTGCAAATGCTTCATCCTAATCAATGGCAAGTCACCCTTAGGAAAGTTCGATCCTAAATCTGATGAAGGGGTTTTCCTAGGCTACTCATCTGTAGGTAAAGCCTATAGAATATTCAATAAGAGAACCCTAGTAGTAGAAGAGTCCACTCATGTGGTATTTGATGAATCCAATAAGACATCTGAACCTAATAATGAAGAAGAAGAAGTTGAGGTTATACAGGGAATAGAAATAATTACCATAGAGACTAGAGCGGAACCTCAGGAACATCTGCCTAAAGATTGGAAATTTTCCTCTAGTCATCCTAGAGAGCTGATCTTAGGAGACCCATCAGAAGGGGTAAAAACTAGGCATGGACTTAGGAAAGAGGTTAGCAATTCTGCATTCATATCTATGATTGAACCCACGAGTATAGATTAAGCCTTAGGAGATGAATTTTGGATCCTAGCAATGCAAGAAGAGTTGAACCAATTCATTAGGAATGATGTATGGGAGTTAGTCAAAAGGCCTAAAGAGAAAAGTGTGGTTGGAACTAAGTGGGTCTTTAAAAATAAGATGAATGACTCAGGAATAGTAGTAAGAAACAAGGCTAGGTTAGTAGCGAAGGGGTATAACCAAATTGAAGGAATAGATTTTGAAGAAACCTTTGCTCCGGTAGCTAGACTAGAAGCCATCAGGGTACTGTTAGCTTTTACGTGTTTTAGGGATTTTAAGCTGTATCAAATGGACGTAAAGAGTGCCTTCCTGAATGGAGTAATCAAGGAAGATGTGTATGTGGAGCAACCTCCGGGGTTTGAAAACTCACAATTTCCAAACTACGTGTTCAAACTGAAAAAGGCACTGTACGGGTTAAAACAAGCACCTAGAGCCTGGTATGAAAGACTTAGTACGTTCCTACTAGATAGAGGCTTTATAAAGGGTAGTGTGGACACCACCTTATTTTTGAAGAAGGTAGGAGTTGAAGTACTCATTGTTCAGATTTATGTAGATGACATACTGTTCGGATCGACGGAGAAAAACCTATGTAATGAATTTTCAAAAATAATGAGCGACGAGTTTGAAATGAGCATGATGGGCGAACTTAGTTACTTCCTTGGATTTAGTGTAAAACAAACGGAAGATGGAACGTTTCTTAGCCAGTCTAAGTACATCAACGATATTTTGAAAAAATATGAAATGGACAATGCTAAGGCTATGAATACACCCATGAGCTCTAATATTCAATTAGATAAAGATCCCAGTGGGAAGTCTGTAGATCAAAAGAGGTATAGGGGAATAATTGGATCGCTTCTCTATCTGACTGCCAGTAGACCAGACATAATGTTTAGTGTGTGTCTCTGTGCCCGTTTTCAAGCTGACCCGAAAGAATCTCACATGACTGCTGTCAAAAGAATTCTTAGATATCTTCTAGGCACCCTGAACTTAGGAATTTGGTATCCTAGACACAACACTTCTTTTAAAATCTTAGGATACTCAGATTTAGACTTTGCAGGATGTAGGGTAGATAGAAAAAGTACTTCTGGCACTTGTCAATTCATTAGACAATCATTAGTTTCATGGTCCAGTAGGAAACAAAATTCTGTAGCCCTATCCACAGCCGAAGCGGAATATATAGCGGTAGGTAGCTGTGTTGCACAAGTATTGTAGTTAAAACAACAGCTTGTAGATCTAGGACTACCTGTAGGAACCATTTCGATCATGTGTGATAACACTAGTGCTATTTGCATATCTAAAAATCCAATTCAACATTCACGAACCAAACATATAGACATTAGACACCATTTCATTAGAGATCATATAGCCAAAGGAGATATTAAACTGCACCACGTTGCTACTAAAGATCAATTGGCTGATATTTTCATAAAACCACTAGATTATGTCACTTTTAGCACTTTAAGAACCAAATTAGGTGTCATAGACATTCAAGCCTAAAGTAAAACAAAAAATTTTGTTTGTTCTGATTTGTTTTGTTTTAAAAAACAAAAAAAAAAAACAAAAAAATGGATTCCTGATCCTCTTCCCATGCTGCTCACCAACCTTGATATTCTCTGACAATCGTACTGTACGATCCACGATCGTACTGTACGATAAGGTTCAAATCAGTCCAATCTCAGCCATCCATTCCCATTCACGGTCCAGATCTTTCATGTCTTAAGTCGATCGTACTGTACGATTAACCACTTGTACTGTATGATGCTAATTATTGGTCATCGTACTGTACGAACTACCAAATGTACTGTACGATCCACGTGTCAAACGGAATTGGATGAATTTAAATCGGCCGGTACGAACATTATTGCCTATCGTACTATACGAACACCTGTTCGTACTGTACGAACACTTTTGTTAAAAGTCATTCAGACGACTCATTGGGACGAACGCCTCACACTCACATTCGTACAGTACGATACTGATCGTACTGTACGATTTGACTCACTTTTCTAAAAAGTCGTCCAGATGACATTATTGCGCATATCGTACTATACGATACCCGATCGTACTGTACGATATTCTTCAAATTCTATAAAATGGGAGGGATTCCTTGCTTCTCTCCTCACCTTCAATCTCTCTGAATTCCCTCATTCATCCAATCCTTTCTTCCAAAATGTCTGGGTCTAGTAAGCGCGGTCGTATGATCGTCGGGAGCTCTTCCTCCACTCGGCGTTTCGATGATCATTTTCTCTCCGCCGCGGACGAGAAAGTGTATAATAAAATCAAGGAAGCTAAGTTCACTCCCTCCCGCATGTTAAATCAAGCCGCCCTAAGTTTTGAGGTGATGCCTCTGTTCGCTTCCACGACCCTTCAGTTTCTTCTGACTCTCGCTTTTTCGTTTCACTCTGAACTCTTGTTTGAGTTTTTTGCAAATATCCGAGTTAACCTTGAAAACACCACTTTTACGTCGTATGTCTGTAAACAGAATGTCGTTATCACCGTCGACGACATTGCTGAGCACATAGGGCTGTCCTCCGACGGCCCTCGACCCCAATCCATGATCTCCCAAGATTATGATTGGACGTCAGTCAATATGACCCTTAGAGGTGTCCCCTCTAATCAACATCTACCCCTGGTCCAAACCTTAAATCAAAATGCCCGCGTTATCCAGCATGTCCTACGCACATCTATTATACCTAAAGCTGGAGATCGTATCCATATTACTCCCCTACTTTCTGTCATCACCTATCTCATTATGTCTGGCACCAAATTCAATGAAGCTCAAATGGTGTTTGACTACATTCATACCTTGTCTGCCTTCCGCTATCCCGGTGCCCGTCGTAAATTAAACCTTGCTTTAGGGCATGTCATCGGCTATATCCTAGATGCAAAATACCAACTTCATTATCCGCTCCCTCCTGATCACCTTCCTATCTTCTACTCGGATGCCTCCTTTCGTATCTTGTTCCATCAGGGGGCCGCTCCCGCCGATCCCGAGTTTGATGACGAGGAGGCTGCTGCTCCTGCTGACGCACCTCCACCACCACCAATCCAACCACCTGGCCTTGCTCCTCCCGCCTACCCTCACGACGACATTATTCGCCGACTTGATCGTCTGGAGACTTGGTTGGATGCCCACATTGCTCAGCAACATCAGGAGCATGCCACGGATATGAAATGGTTTAGGGAGCGCTTCACATCGATCGATCACCAGTTCGCCTCCCTTCATCAGTACCACCAGCTGTTTCCCGACCCTCCACCACCACCTCCGGATCAGGATCCAGATTTTTAGGTTGTTGTAGATGTTTCTGTTTTCTGTTTTGTTATCAGTGTACTTGTTTTTTTCTTTTTCTTCCCTTTTTTGTGTTGTCAAAAGGGGGAGACTTTTCTGTGTGTTCTGTATTATATTTTTGCTTACTATTAAATGCCATTGGTTGTTTATGTTCTCAGTACATTTTTTTTTTCTATCTTGTTGTTTTATTTTTGTTATAAAAAAAAAAAACTGTTTCTTCTCCTCCTATTTGAAAATTAATAAGCTACTCTTCTGAGGGGGAGCTAAAGAAGTCAGAACATCTATCCATCAGAAAATATTATTTGACACCATCAAAAAGGGGGAGATTGTTGAAATCCAGGATCCCGAGCACTTAATTTTGATGGTGACAACTAATATTTACTGAGGAAATATAGACGTCCGTTAGATTACAAATGTTTAATCTTTGTATATGAGCACTAACATTTCAGGTCAGATGCACACTGCTAAAGATTGCTGGAGACTCAAACCGGGTATAATAGGATGTTCAAGAGTCTGTAATTTTTATTTCTTTATTTTTATTTTTTGAGTCTGCCACAGAAGCATGCATGTGAAAGGAGCAACCATGCACACACACAGGGGGAGAAATTTTTTTTAAAAATGATAAATTTTTTTTTACATCGTACTGTACGACCTTAGATCGTACTGTACGATTAATTGAAAATACTCAGGCTAACGGCTAGTTCTCTAATGATTAAGTTTACAAACTTATCGTACTGTACGATAAATATCGTACTGTACGATAATATGTAATTGTGAAACCCTAGCCGCCAGAATAAGTTTGGTAAGTTTTTGAATTTGATTTTCTGAACTTTTCGTACTATACGATATGGATCGTACAGTATGATTAATTAAAACTTGCCAAAATTATCTCCCTAATCAGGAAATAAACATTGATTTCTAATTTATATGTCGATCGTACTGTACGATACTATATCATACTGTACGACTGACAGAGACGATTTCATTCGTCCCAGAGATCGTACCAGACGAAACCAAAGTTTTTTTGTTCTGATCGTCCTGGATAATATTCATATCGTACAGGACGATATCAAGAAATGAACTAATCGTACTGTACGACTGGTGGAGTGCTGGACGACCGATAGAGATGATTTTCTTCGTCCCATCGATCGTACCAGATGATCCCAAGAATTTTTGTTCTATTCGTCCTGGACGATATTCGCATCGTACAGGACGATATCCTGAAAAACACTAATTGTACTGTACGATTCAAGGAGTGCTGGACGACTGACAGAGACGAATTCTTTCGTCCCGAGGATCGTCCCATAGTTCGTCCTGTACGAACAGTACGAATCAATAGTATCGTCCTGTACGATATACGTATCGTACAGTACGATATGAATACAATTCGATAACTGTTCGTCTGTACTCGTACTGGACGGAGCTGTAATTGAACTGATCGTACTGTATGATTATAAATCGTACTGTACGATCAGAAACGCAAAAGTTGAAACTTTTAGGGTTTTCTGAAGCCTGATATAAAAACAACTTAAAATTTTCTTTAGAGGGTTGTTGATCAATCCTTTTGCTGTGAGAGGCTTGGAGGAAAAAGAAGGGGATTCGGTAGAGAGAAGTTTTTGGAGAGATCTAGAGCTTGAGAGAGGAAGGTGAAGGTGAGCTTGAGCGTGAGGGAGAAGTAGTGTGAGGGGATCACACGGTGGCTCCAGGCTAGCTGCATGCTTTGCTCCTCTTATGGCTTTGGAAGCTTCAAGAAAGTTCTCGAGGGAAGAGTCACTTCAAGATCAACATCGCCAAGGTACTCTGCCATCTCCAGGAGGGAGAAAAAGGAGAAGGTCCGCTGCCGTCACCGGGAGGGTGACATAGCGTTTGGTATTCCGCCGCACCGAGGGAGGTGAAAGTGAGTATTGTAAAGGCTTCTCCGCCTTGCTGTGGGGGCAAAAGGAGAGTCAACTTTTACTAGTGCAAATCCCGGAGTAGAGGACTCCGGGGAGTGGACGTAGGTCAAGTGACCGAACCACTATAAAAATCTCTGGTGTGTTTTTTCCTGTTTACCGTACTTTACTTTTCATGCTTTTAAATTTGTGCGTTTTAATTGCTTGGTGAAAAATCAATATTTAAATCTCGTAGTGTAAAATCCAAAATTGAACTATCAATTTTATCGTTGTGATCGTTGTATTTGCTTCCGCACATTGGTCGTTAAATTATATTTCGAAAATACAAAAAAATTAGAACTCTTGTGTAGGGTCAAATTTTTAAAATACCAATTCACCCCCCCTCTTGGCGCATCTCGTACTTTCAAGTGGTATCAAAGCGGGGTTTCAAAATAGTGTTTTAGAAAACCTAGAAACGTAAGATCCATGGCTCAATTTGGTAACCGTAACACTGCGGAGGGTTATCAATAGAATAAACATTCTGATCTTTAGATTCAGTAATGGCAAAGATTTTTCTTCATAGGAAGAAGGTAAACATCGCAAAATCTTGTTAACTTTCATAGTTTGTGAGCTCTCTTCCTAAGGCATGCAAGGAAGTAATAATCTGAGTAAACCTAGTATACATTTCAGAAATAGATTCACTAGGTTTTATGCAAAAAAGTTCATAATCATGTAGCAAAATGTTTAGCCTAGATTATTTTACTACATTAGTTCTCTCATATGTTATGCAAAGTTTGTCCCAAATCTCTTTACCAGTTGAATAAGTAGAAATATGCATGTAATCTTTAGATTTTAAACCACAGAAAAAATAGTTTAAACATTTGGTATTAAGTTGGGCTAAATCTCTATCATCAATAGTCCATTCAAAAAAGGGTATTTCAATTTTAATGCCATTTACTAATCTAAAGGGTACAGAATATCCTTCTTGGACTAACATCCATATGCGATATTCAATTATGAAGGTGGAAATGCAAATTTTCTAAAAAATAAAAGGAATATTATTAAATAATGGTGGTTGTGTAATTGAATATTCTTCCATAGTATTACGTTTACCAAAATTAGCCATGGATCTTTTTTTAAAGGTTTTTCAAAACTTAATGTATGAATTCTACTCTAATACCACTCGAAAGTAAAATGAGGGTGTTAAATTCTATAGAACTAGCCTGAGGCTAACCAAGAGAGGAGGGGGGGAGGGTGAATTGGTTATTTTTAAAATTTTTTTAATAGAATGAGAACATAAAAACCCCTTGAAGCGGAAGCAGATTACTTTCATGATAATGAAAGAGATTTTAACCACAGAAAAATATGAAAATTAAATGCAAAAATATAAATAAAAAGAATACACCAAATTTATAGTGGTTCAGTCAACTTGACCTACATCCACTCCCTGGAAACATCCTTTTCAGGTATTGCACTAAAAGTAGTGTCTCTCCTTTTGCCCCCACGGTAAGGCGGAGAAGCCTTTACAAAATCTTTTCACCAACACGGTGAGGTAGAGTACCTTGAATCCTTTTAATTCCTCTTGGAGTAGGCAGAGAACCCGAAAATCCTTTTACTCCCTCCTAGAGTAGGCAAAGAACCTTAGAGTCCTTTTACTCCCTCCTAGAATAGATAGAGAACCTGGATCTGATGTTGGTGAAAATCTTTTCCAGAGCCACCAAGGAACCAGACAAGAAGCTTGGTGAAGACGGTGGAAACCTTACTTGGAGTAACCTTTATGAATCTCTCACAACTCTCCCTCACAAGGATTTCTCTCTCTCCCAAGCTCTCTCTTGCCCTTCCCTAGCTCTCTTTCAAGAAGACTAAACAGCAAAAGATTTTCTTAAGGATAAATATAATTGCTTAAATATTGGGATTCAAAAAACCCTAAATTTCAAAAAATTCATCTTCTATTTGTACAATATGATATGCGTATCGTACAGAATGATTAGTGTAATTTAGAATCATCCAGTAAGTTCCTACAGATGAACTGTTCAATCTTTAAGCATATCATATAGTACGATAAAATATTATACAGTATGATCAGCAGAAATTTCTTTTGTTTGTTTCAAATGATTCTTGGGATGACCAACTTTATACACTATCGATCGTCCAGCACTTTGGACATCATACAGTATGATCAGTACAAAAATTATGGATTTTATTTGGCATGATCTCTAGGACAACCAAAGTTATACTTTGTCAATCGTACTGTACAAAATATATTGTACAGTACGATCAATGACAGTTATTGTCCGAGATTTGATTGCCTGATATCACGGGGTTAATTAAGAAAGATTTTAATTAGGTTGTACGATATAAACATGATTGTATGGTACGATTAGTGTATAATTAGTATTTTTCTTAACCTATGGCAGTAAGGGTTTTGAAAGAGCTCAACAGATCGTACAGAACAAATCAAAACTATACAATATGATACATGTATAATATAGTACGAATAAAAATCATATAGTACAAAATACTTAAAAAGAAAACCTCTTCCAAAATAATTTTTCTCTCTCCCTCTGTGTGTGTGCAAGGTTACTCAGTAATGATATCCACCCAGTTACGATATGACTCAAGAAAGGAAAAAAAAATACAGAGCAAATTAAAAATATAGACTGTAACCTAGTCTACCCAGTCTTGAGCTAATCAAAATTACAAGTGAATAGTAGACTGTAATCCCAAAATATTAGTACTCACAGCATAAAACAAAATATAATAGAAATAAGAGAAAGCAATAACAGATACAATAATGTTTTTTATCACCAAAATCATAGTGCTTGAACCAGGTTTACTATAAAATTGATTTTAAAAAATTGATCAAGGTTTCTTAATCTCCTACGAGCGTAAGCCCTCCTAGTTAATTACATCATAGGAAACCTAAATTTTTCATGAATACTCTCGATTAAAATAATGACAGAAATTTTATTTAAGATTTCAAGGTTTGAAGTCAAAGTATGCAAGATTGGAAGTTCAATGGTGATCAGATCAAGGTTGAAGACTAATTTTTGGAGGTCAAAGGAGGAATGGTAGGAGCTTCTTTGGGATTCTAAAACATTTTTGAAGCACCCTAATCTACCCTATGTGTTGGGTTTGAGTTTTGATTGAAAGAGATTTAAATTTGGCTGGTCAATTTTATTAGAAAATTGGGAGTCAATTCTCGAAGGTTGAGGTCTTATAGCCCGAGCCTGCCTTAGAGCCTAATTCTAAATTAGGTACTAAAAATTAATAACTTGAACCTAGCTAATGCAGTGCAGGATTTGGACTTACCCCGACCTAGATTAGGGAGCCAGCTAACTACCTAGGCGCTTTAAAATTATAAGTTTTATCACTTATAAAAGAGTAGGTAAGGATGTTAATGAAGTTGAGTTTAAGGAGTTAGGGCCAACATCTAAACCATATCCTAATTTAGCCCCTTGACTTATGTTGAGTAATATGAAACATGAAATAAAATATAATTAAATTTTTAGACATTTTTTTTTAATTTGTATCTAATACAATGCATGCTAGTTGACTCAATAAATACAAAATCATATATGAAGTAGTTTTAAAATTAGGCTTAAAAAATAGGTTTTATCCTAGAGATTGTATAACACCCCCTTGACAAGACTGCACCCCAATAGGTCATGTGGCTTGCCAGAACCCACAGGCGGGGAGGTGCCTAACATGGCAGAGAAAAATTTTAATATGAATGCATGAGAACTCCCGACGGTCTCTGGCTTACTTCTTAAAGTGTTAGAATTTTTATGTTAGCTAAAAATTTTAATTTGTTTAAGTTAGAAAATTTTTTAATCATACCCTCACGAGCCTCCAATCAGATTCCATGCAAAATTAAAATTAACATGCAAGTAAAAAGACTAGAAAAGCATTAAATTTCTACTACACAATCAATTAAATAAATTAATTAAATTTAAATACTCAAATTAAATATCCATGTGGCAAGTGCCACTTAATATTATAACTCAGGGTCTGTTGGAAAAGTAAAGTGGCTGGGCAAAACTGATATTAACCCAGATTTTTACTCCTAAGACTAAAGTGTCTTTGAGAATGGGATTCTTCTCAGTCTTCACTTCTTTATCCTTCTGCAAGCTCCTTAGATTTGTCAGGTCCAGATATTCAAATGAAAAGAAACTCCCCCTCAAAAGGGATGTTATCTTTTCTCTTTAGATATTTGAAAGTTATCCTGATTTAGTTTTCTAAATGGAGGAGAACTCTCCACTAAGGGATGTTCTCTCCTTTTTGAAATCTAAATAGGATATATATATATCCCATCTCAAATATCACTTTGAACGTACAACTCAATACTTGAATTAAATATATTGAATCTCAAAAATTAAAGAAAACTATAGTACACCTGCATGGTTATCCTAAGTAATCAATATCAAAATAAACATCAAATCTCAAGTAGTTAAATATTTAAAATGCTCAAATCATAGCCACACTTGGCCATGCTCTTTTAATTTAAAGGGGGTCTTAACATGCTTAACACTTGTACAAACATGTTAATTTTAAAGCTTAATTTTATTCCCCCTTTATTTTAATTGCCCTATAAGAGTATGGTCACCTGCATAAGATTGAATTAGTAAATAAATTATTCCTAACCTAGGGGTAAATCTAATGCCTATCAAATAAACACACAGATTATAGGAATTAAATAAATAAACACATCAATTTATACTAGCAACTAGCATGCAACAGAAATCATAGAAAATCTAGCACACAGCATAAAAGTTAACACCGACCTAGCCTAAGACTAGAGTTGGTTGTCCTAACAAACCATCTAAAGTGTATGAGATAGGTTGTGTGATTTGGATATGTCCTATGTAGAGCAATTGGTTGAAGTTGATTGATGTTCTAGTTGGTTGAAAGGCTTAAGAGAAATTTTAATTAAAGTTTAAATATTAATGATTTAAAATTAATTTTAAAGTGTATTTTGAATATTAAATGACTACTGCCTTGGTTGCTCACTAGGGCCGTGAAATTTATTTCACCTTCCTTGGGGCTAATTTAATAGCCTCGTAGGCTCGGGTTACCCAGTGGTAATCGGTATACTTAAGTGAATTGAATTGATTAAGATTTAAAGGTTGATGAATTTTAATTAAAACTTATTGGTTGCTATTTTTAAAGTTGGATTAAGGTTTCTTGGATTTTTAAATGGGTTATTGAATTTTTTCGAATTATTTGAATTATTTAAATGCATTAATTAAAGGGGCCAAAATTTAACTTTTAAAATAAGAATAATTTCTAAAAAATTAATATTTTTCTTAATTATTAGACGGTAAGATAAGTAATTAGACTGTAAGTTTACTGAATGTGAATTTTTTTACAATTAGTTAGGAATTTTTGAAGTTTTGACTTAAAGTTGACCAAATTGTTAACTTTTTTTTAATTTGAATTATTTTTGGTGGTTTGATATTTTTAATAAAAATTTGACCCAAATAGAGTCTAATGCCTTGGAGTTTGTTCAATTTAAAATTTTTTAGATTTAATCATAATTTTTAGAAGTTTGAGTATTTATTTGAATTATTTAATTAATTTAATTAAGAGGCTTTTAATGATTTTACTCCAAATGAACTCCAAACTCCTTGAAATTATATCTAAAGGTTAGGAATTACCTAAGGAGAGATTGCCAAGTATTTTGGAATTTTCTAGAATTTTTAATTTTGTTTAATTAATTAAGTAATTAATTAAGTTAATTAAATGTTATTTTTTAATTAAAATTAAATTAAGGTTAAATTTAAAGTCTAGTCAGAGAGTTTTTATTTTTATTTGATTAAGGACTTATTCTGGTTAGTAGAGGTGTTATATATATTTTTTAGATTTAATTTGAAATTATTAAAATTTTGGAACTTTTAAGGCTTAATTAAGGATTTAATTTTAATTTAATTAATTAAGGGGCTTAATGATTTTTAAAGTTGCTAGAAATTTTTCTATGGATTGGAGATGTCACTAAATTTGAATGTTCAAAGTCTCATGTCAATAGGAAGTGTATCCTAATTATTAAAATTAGTCTAAATTCTCTAAACATGTCCTTAATGATGTCACTAGGTTGTGTAGGATTGAATCAAGATTTTACTAACCCTTGGACAAGCATGTGAATACACATATAATCACAATGAAGTCCTTAAATCTAGGAGAGCTTAAGACTAAGTGAGCATGTGTATGCTAAGCATGTAAATCAAGATAAAATTTAATTAATTGGAAGATTAATCAGTAAATAATTAACAAAGTTATTGCTCATTTATTAATCACCACTCCCCATAAATTCAATTCAATCAAGCTTAATCTATATTTAAAATTTCAAGGGATCTCTCAATGTTCAAAGATTTAAAATACATATAATTTTAAAACTATATATATATATATATATGAAAATATAGGTTCTAAAATTAAAGATTTAAAATATCATCTAAGTGATTTCAACATATTTTTAAGAAATCCTTTAGTTATTTAAAATATTTGAAATAAAATTATTAAATTTTGAAAATAATTAAATAAATTATTAATTAAATATAAAATAAGTGTTAAAGTGGTTAAATAAATAAATTCATTTAAAATATATTAGGTGTTTAATCTTGAAATTAATTTTAAATTAAAATACTAAAACTTTAAGGTATTACATTTATTTTTCTGATTTAAATTGAATTTTTTTGAATTTTGAAAGTTTTATGTTAATTAAATATACTTAAAATAATTTAAAATTAATTAATAATTAAAATAATTCTTAAATTAAACAAAATTAATTCTAAAATTTTTTATGAAATTTAAAAATAATTAACATTTAAAATATTTTCAAAATAACATAATATTAAAATATTTTGAAAGAATTTTCAAAAATTTTGAAATGATTTAAGATTAAAGCTTAAAATATTTGATTTTAAATTTAATTAAATATTTAAATATTTAATATTTATAATTACTAAAAATATGTTTAATATTTAAAAATAATTTTTTAATTTTTGATTAAAGTATTTTAAATTTAAAAAATTTAAATATAAAATATTAATAATTTTCTTTTATTAAACTTAAATTTTTAATTATTATTGTTATTAGTTTAAAATATTATAAAAATTAAAATTACATTTAATATAATTAGATAAGATTAATATAAAATATAATTTGAATTAGATTAATATAATTTATAAATATTTTTTAAAATTAGAGAATTTTTTAAGTTAAATTAATGAAAATTTGAAAATATTTTAAACATTTTTAATTAGTTATTAATTTTAAATACCTAATATTTAATATTTAAATAATTAAAAATATATTTATTATTTTAAATTAATATTATTTTGAAATTAAATTATTTAATTTTCAAAAGATATTGATAGACTTAAAATTAATTTTTAATTAATTATTGAAGAAATCTAGGTTTAAAAAGGATTTAAAAAGAATTTTAAATTATTTAAACTGATCTGGTGGCACAGCGGCGGTGGCGGCGGAATGCCACGTCGTAGGCCTTGATTGGCCTGTTCGAGCCGCAGCGAATCATTGGCATTAATTGCACTGTCGTGCAATCATAGCTAATGATTGCAACGATGACAGATCCACTTAACCACGTCAGTGGGATTCCTACACCGTCTAATGCTCCATATTTTGAAATCAAGGGCTGGGATCGAGTCGAACAGAGTAATTAAATGCAGGATCATATCCACAGTTTGGAAATGCCATAGAACAGATAGATCAAAGTCGTTGATCTGATCTTACATAAGTAAGACCTTGCGTAAACCAAAACCTAGAATAGGAAAATGGCTCATTCTCCCTAGATACTCCACCAAATCGTTTAAAATTTTAAACACAGATTTTGTGAATGAAGAGCATTCATGGGGATTCAAAGCTATAGCTTGAAATGCACTTTTTGAAAGGTTAAATTACCCTATGTGTTCTAACCTAGGATTTAGGATTATACCTAATCCAATCAATGAATTTTGACATTTAAGAGCTCTCTGAATTTGTAGTTTGTCCAAGATTAACTTTGTAGTTGAAGTCAATGCTTGAAGAAGTCAGTATCTCGAGCTATGGACCTTGGACAGAACTTGATTGGGGTGGCAGGAATCTCGTTGCCGGCAAGCTTTGACTGGTTGGATTTGGCCTGGGAGTTGTAGAGGAACAAGTAGAAAGCTCAAATGAAATGAGTCTCTGGTCTGGGAGATCTTGAGTGGAGAGATAATGTGTGTTGAAGAATGAGGGTCCTTTTGCCTATTTTCCCCTATTCAAATGACCTGAGGTGTTTGGATGGCTCTGATTGCTTTATCTCTATTCCATAATGGTTGCCAGCTATCCTAGGGTGGTTAGGAGCAGAGGGATCAAAGGACAAAAGGACATGTGAGGTAGAAAGCCCTTTTTCCCCTAGTACACATGTGGATGTGATTAGGCTAAAGTAGGACTTAACCAGAGCTTAGGAGTGGCCTTAGAAGCCTCTAGAGATTGCTTAAAGGTCTAGAGTAGTTTTAAATAAGAAGGGTTGGACGCTTAAAGCAATTTGACCCCCTTAGGAGGCCATTTGACCACTCATTGAGTGTTTCACCAATCAATGGGCAAAGTGGATGTGGTGGCATATATGAAGGCTTGATGAGCTGATGTGGTGGTTTGAAAGGGGTTTAAAACTATCAAATTAAAGTTTGAGTGAATTTAGTACATCATGTATGTAAGGATTTAACCATAGATGAGGGTTTGACTAAGTCAAAATAAATGTGACTTGACTCTTAACAAGTTTGCATACATTTGAATCATGTAATAAAAAGGGATTGAGGGCTTGATAAATCCAATTAGATTAAGTAAGTTGATTTAGCTCACTTTGACTTAAATTGACCAAATATATAGGTTTGGCCTATTTATACATACCAAACCTAAATCATTATTGATTTTGAATACACTTGAAGCTTAAAGTGCATAGGATTGAAGGTTGGATGGAATCTGAAGAGTTTGCTTTGAATATTGGCCATGAATGAGCTCATATTAACTTGAGTTGACCAGAGTCAAGTTTAGTTGGCCAAGTCAACTAATGACTGGGTCAAGGGGTCCAATCAAGTCCAGATCACTAGGGGAAGTGATCAAAGGAGTTTGAGTTGGTTTGAATGTATTTGAAATTTGATTCAAGGTGGGAAAGGCTTAAAGGTTAATCTGGTCAACCTACGTTAACTTGGTCAACCAAGGTGACCCAGGGTCTAGGTTTGGGCTCAACAGGTTTGATTCGATATTCAAAATCTTGTAGAGGTGGTCCCAAGGTTTTAGGAGTTCAATTTGGTCAAGATGATCTCTTGGGTTTTTAAGATGTATTTGGGTCAACCTTGGTTGACTTAGTAAACTAGGTTGACCCATGGTCAGTGATTTGGTTCAAAAATTTTTAAATGACCATTGGAGACTAGTGGAGTGGTCCCATGGTCTGAATTGATCATTTCAATCAAAATGACCTATTAGACCCTTAAAGGACATTTGGGTTAACCCTAGTTGACCCAATACCTAGGATTGGGTCTAACAGGTTTGGTTTAATGATTTAAGTTAAATGGAAGTGGTTAGAGGCTTTAAAGAAAGCTCAAAGGTCATATTCCACCAAGGGAAAAGTCTAGTGGCATAGGCCATAAATATTTGAAGGTTTTATAGCCTTTGGATATCAATTCAGTTTCTAGGGTTAGAGGCCTCAAATTTAGCTTAAATTTGGAGAGTAGACTCTAGGGACATGTCTAATTAATATGCAATTAATAGATTATAAATTAGGGGTCATTTAACCATGGTTTGAAATGTTTAAAAAATTACTGGAAAAGTCTTTCAGGACCTAAGCCTTTGGATTTAGATTTTGGCCTGGATTTTTGAACTTAGGCTTGATTTTGGTTTTGGTTGATAGGATTTGAATTATTCAAACTAATAAAATCATTTGGATGATTATAATTGATTAAATAGGATTAATGATAGATTGAAGAGTTATTTGAAAGATGGATTGAGGTTTAGGCTAGTGTTTGGGTAAGTTTAAGGCTTGAATTGACTTGAGGTCTGCGTTGAGTTAAAATTTGGATAGGTTTAAAGTCTAGATAGGTTTGAAGTTTGGGTTTGATTGAAGTTTGAATTAAATTGAGATTTGTATTGGCTTGAGGTCAGGATTGATTTGAGGTTTGTATTGATCTATAGCCTAAATTGATCTGGGTCTAGATTGGTCTGGGGTCTGCATTGATCTAGAGTCTAGGTTGATCTTGGGTCAAGATTTATCCTAGGGTCTATATTGATCTAGAGTCTAGGTTGATCTAGGGTTTAGATTGATCTAGGCTCTAAATGGATCCTAGGGACTGGATTGGTCCAGTGACCTCATAAAAAAATAAGGTCAATAAGTATCCCTCTTGAATTATATACCACGTATAAAAATTAATAGATTGCAAGAAGGTAAATTATAGAATTTCTAGAAATCAAATGGAATATTATTGAATAGTGATGGATGAGTTATAGAATAACCCTCAGTGGTATTTTGATTTTCAAAATGTGACATTTGATCTTTTTTTTCTTAGAGATTTTTAAATCCCAATTCTAAGACCCACTCTGATACTAATTGAAAGTTCAATGGAGGGTGTTAAGCCTCATTGAATAGTCCTTAGGCACACCAAGAAGGGGGTGAATTGGTTATTTAAAAATTTCTTTAACATAAAAAATTCTTTTTAAAATTTTTTATAACTTAAAAATAAACAACTTTATCACCCGATGTGGAGGCAAATTAAATAAATAATAATTAAAATAATGGTGATGATAATTTAATCAAATCAATATAACTTCAACCACAAAATTTTCATTATCCAATTTTTAGTAAAATAAATCACAGAAAAGTAATATGCAGAAAATAAAATTAGAATGAGAACACCAGAATTTTATAGTGGTTCGGTCAAACAATATCCTATATCCGCTCCTTGGAGTCCTCCACTCTGGGTATTGCACTAACTCTTAGTGTCTCTCCTTTAGCACCCAGATTAAGGTGGAGAAGCCCTTACTAGAATCACTTCCACCAACCTAGTGTGATGGAGAACTGGAATCCTTTTCACCCTCCTAGTGAGGTAGAGAACCTTGTAAGCTCTTTTCATCCTCCAAGTGAAGGAAGCGAACCTGGAAACTTTTTCACCCTCCAAGTGAAGGAAGCATATCTTGAAATCCTTTTTGACCCACATGGTTAAGGTATAGAACCTAAAACTTCGACCTTGAAGCCTTTCATCCCAGAGCTACCCGAGCATATCCATAGAGCCCTATGGAGGAATCAAAGTACAAGCTTGATTGGAGCGACCGTGTGAAAACCACACATTACTTCTCCCTCTCTTTCAAAAATTTTAATTGGCAGCTAGGGTTACTATTTTAAACAGATTGTACAATACGATATAGATCATATAGTATGAGTAGTTTAAAAATATTAATTACAAAATTAGTTATTTTAACTTATTTTAAAAATAACTAATCGGATAGTATGATTTAGATCGTATAGTATGATTAGTTCAAGAATTTTAAAATTATTTTCTCACTCCCTTGTATGTGTTTAGCATACACCTTTTATAGGACTTTGATTGAAGAGATTAAAATAAATAAGAAAAATTATAGACTCTTGTCAACCAAGTTTCTATTTTATCCAAACTTGAGCTTTGAATCTTCTTCCATGGCGTATGACGTACCTAAAATGTCAGTACACATCAAAATATATATGTAATATATAATAGTATGAGAAATGAAAATTCAATCAATAATATTCATTATCATCAAAATCATAAGCTCGAGATCCTGGATTATAACAAGTTTGACCAAATGGACCCTTAAACCCTAAATCCTCTTTATATGCATGAAGCAAATTGTAAAAATCAATTTGAGCTCTATGTTTGACATATAGATATGTTATGTTCATCTTTGATCATATTAAAATCCAAATGGACCCTTGGTTTGGCTTGGTTGACCAATATTGGTCACTTTGACCATAAAGGTCCCATTTAACCTAAACCCTTCAATCTTGCATATAAACTAAATAAAACCTTGTAAAAGACTTGTAAACATTTTAAACATCAACTCCTGCATGGCAAAGCCTAAATGGACCCTTGGTTGACCATGGTTGACCAAGCCCACATTTAAACATAAACTTGACCTAAATGAACCCTAAATATAATTCATTACAAAGAGACCATGGATTGTCCTACAATCACTTCTAACAAGTTTCAAATGTCTTCTGGAACTCATTGGACCCAATTCCATGGTTTGGTCAAACCTGGTTTACAAATCCAACTTAGGTTGACTAAGTTAACCTAGGTTGATTGAGCTTTCCATATGGGTATGCCCCTTTAATCCATGTGATATAGTGGAACCCAACCTCAAAGATGTTGCAATCCAAGAGTTAGACCTTTTATGTTAATGCTTAAAATATTATTAGATGTTTATTTTTATTATTTCTATATTGTATATTGGATAATTATTTTTTGTGCTACTAATGAATTCTGGTTCAGCATATGTTGAGCGAAGACTGAAGAATCAGCTTGAGGTAGGGTAGCATCAGTATAAAAGTCAGTCTATATAATATAGAGTCTGCATTTTCTATTTTTTTAGTATATTTCTATATTTTTCATTTTTCTTGAGTAAATTTCTGTATTAGGTGTATATTGGCTTAGCCACCATGCACACACACAAGGGGGATTAAAATTAAATATTTTATTTTTTATAAATTTTATTATATGATCACAATCACACTGTATGATCTATTCAAATAAAATTAAATAAAATTTATATACCTAATTGTATTGTATGATGATCACATCATATAGGATGATTAACTATTTTAAGAAACTCGCCTTCAAATCTTGGTTACTTAAATTAGGCAAACTTGAATTTTTAAATTTGAACTAATTATATTATATGAATTGGTTCATTCTGTATGATCTTTAATTAAGTTGCTTAATTTAATTATAAGGACCAATGAATCAAATCAGATCTAATCTTCATTTGGGATTGTGTTGTACGATCATTGATGTACAAGATGATTAGTATATACCTCTCCTTTATGAACTTGGATCTTCTCGGACTGTGTTTTATTTGATTCAACTAGTTGTATTGTACAAATTAATGATTCTAACATGTGATCAGAAGCAATTTAAATAAAAATTAGGGTTTTTGGTATCCCACTTTATAAACACTTATGTGGCTTGTGGGAACAAGTTTTTTGGCAGCCAAGTGATGTTCTCTTTCTATCTAAGAGCTTGGAGAGATTCCATATTCATAAGAGAGAGGAGGTAAGATTGAGAGAGGGAGAAGAGCCTAGTGAGACTTAAGGGAGTGTGAAGGAATTCAAATGATTGCTCTAGCTAATTTTTACCTTGGGTCCTCCAATTGTGTTTTTTGGTGGATCTCTTGGAGAGGAGCTTTGGGAAGAGGAGTCCTTAGGGTTAAAGACTTGATAGCCAAGGAGGCTAGGGGTGGCATCTCTGTCTAGCTTGGAGGCGAAAGGAGGGATGGTATATCCACCAAGTTGAGGAGGTAAGAGGAGGGATTGGCATCTTCATTTAGCTGAGGAAGTGAAAAGAGGGATAGTATCTTCATTGGGAAACTTAGGTGATAGCAGGGAGATTATTTTAGTGTGAAGAGTCTATAATAGTGATTCTCCACCTGGTCAAGGGAGAAGGGATTCTCCGCCTAGCGGTGAGTTGAAGTAGAGACACATTTAGTGTAATTCCCATCGAGGATATATTTTAGGGAGTGAATGTCGGTCAATTTGATTGAGACATTATAAACCTTGGTTCTTGTTTCTTTTTTCTATAGTTTACTTTACTTATAATTAATTTTATTGCACTCATATTTAATTTTGATTACAAGTGTGAAAGAAAATTTTGGTGATTATTTTTTGTTGATCTTTATTTTAAAAAGTTGTAAAGGAAAGAACAAAAAATTATTATTTTATTTCCAAAAGTTTAAAAAAATTGTGTTTTCTCGTAGTTTTGTTTTAGGTTCATTTGTTTAATCACTTTCAAAATTTTCAAGATTCATTTTTCTAGAAAAATATTTTCAAAATTCTAAAAGGTTTTAAAATAACCATTCACCATCCCTCTTGGTGTGCCTTTTGCACTTTCAATTGATATTTTAGCACTTTCAATTGGTATCATAGAGGGTTCTTTTTCTTATTTTTGTTTAAAAACCTTGAGTTAATCCAATGGAACATTTTGGCAATCGTTATACCTGAGAAGGATATTCTATTACCTGACCACTTTCATTTAATAACATTTCTTTTGATTATTGAAAATTCTATATGTCAATATTTTTGCAGTCAATTGATTTTCAAATATAGCACATAATTCAAGTTGGCTATACTTTACCTTTTCATATTGTTAATGGAGCAAAAGTAGAGATTTTATTTATTGATTAGTATATGGAAGATCATGATTTAGCAGATTAAATGTAAAATATTTGAACTATTGCTTTTGTGCATTAAAATCAGAGGACTATATGTGTGTTTCTACTTGCACTAGTGGGAAAGAAATATGAGATAGACTTTGCATTACATACGAAGGAACTAGTGAAGTCAAACAATCATGCATAAACTTACTATTACTTGAATATGAACTCTTTCACATGCAACCTAGTGAACTAATTTTGACATGTATACTAGGTTTACTAAAATAATAACATCATTATAGGCCTTCGGTAGAGAAATTTTTAATTTTGAAAAATCAATAAAATCTTACATAGCTTGCTTGAATCTCGGAATGCAATAGTCACTACTATTTTGAATCTAAGGATATGAGCAAAATTTGAGTCGAAGACATGCAAATGTTGGTGAACGAAAAAAAAGAGTGAATAATAATTCTAATGGCTGATAATACAAAAAGCCATAATTCTAGTGAAGCAAAAAATAATGACATAGCACTTATGACAAGACAGTTTAAAACCTTCACGAAATGGAAGAAAAAGTACCACTTTGACAAGCATAAAGGTAAAATCACTAAAACAAATATTTTTTATGCTTATATAGCTTGCTTTGAATTTAAAAAGCTAGGACAAATTTGTTCTGATTGCCCTAACACCAAGAGCCACCCAGCTGAGGATAAGGGTATGGACAAAGTACATACAAAGAAGAATAAATATATGCTCCAAAAAACTTTTTGGGAAAACAGAAACTCGGATTAATCAACATCAGAGGTTGAAGAGGAGGAGACCAACATGTGCTTAATGGCTGAAGATAGTGTTGGTGACTCAGATAATAATGAGGTATACTCTCACAAGAGGTCCACTAAGAGTATATGATACCTAGACAATGGATGTTCAAGGATTATGAATGGAGATCAAATGCAATTCATCATACTAGAGCTTAGGAGTGGGGGTAAAGCCACATTGGGAGATAATACTTCTGGTAGTAGGTGCATTTTTAGTTGGCAAAACTAATAGATTTACAATTGAAAATACTTTATTAATTGAAGGCTTAAAATATAATTCATTAAGCATTTACTAATTATGCGACAATGGTTTTAGAATTAAATTTATATCTAACAAATGTTTAATTATTTTAAATGGAAAAACTATTTTAGAAGGAATTGTACTGATACATCAAATAATGTTTATTGTTTGAAAGATGCTATAAATGAATCTTGGCTATGGCATAGGAGACTATGTCATACAAGAATGAAAACACTTGAGAAAATCCCATAACAAGATTTTGTTAGAGGCATCCCTAACTTAGAATTCTCCAATGAATACCAATGTCATGCATGTCAATTAGGAAAGAAAACTAGGTCCACTTTTCACTCAATAAAGGATGTTATACCCACTAGACCGCTAGAAATCCTTCATATGGACTTTAGACCTATCAATATAGCTAGTCTAGGTGGTAAAATATTTGGATTTGTATCTATGGACAATAATTATAGATTTAGCTAGGTAAAATATCTTGTACATAAAAGTGAATTGCTTGAAGAGTTTAGGACGTTTTATATTTGGATTCAGAGCAAAACAAGATGTTTAATCTCAACCATTCATAGTAACCACAGAGATGAGTTTAGAAGTGAAAATTTTGAATTATTTTCACTCAAAAAATTGATATAGAGTATAATTTTTCTGCCCATAGGACCATACAACAAAATGGAGTAGCAAAAATAAAGAATAAGATGTTGGTAGAGGTAGCGAGGGCAATATTAATTGAATATGGTTTACCCAAATATTTCTAGGTAGTGGTAATAAAAAATGCTTTGCAAATTGAATACAACACCTTATGAATTACTTAAGGGTAGAACACCAAATTTATCTCGTATGCATATATTTTGATGCAAATATTTTGTGTTAAAAAATGTAAAATTTTACTAAGAAAAGTTTGATGCTAAGGTATATGAAGCAGTGTTCTTAAGATATTCCTCAGTTGGAAAATAAGAGTTGAATTAATTTATTAGAAATGATGAATGAGAGTTAATTAATATACCCGCTGATCAGAGTATAGTTGGAATAAAATAGGTATTTAAAAATAAGTTAAATTGACTCAAAATTAGTAGTTAGAAACAAGGTTATATTAGTAGCTAAGGGGTATAATTAAATAAAGTAAATAGATTTTTACAAAAACTTTACCTCTATATCTAGATTAGAGGACCTAAGATTGTTTTTAACGTTTGTATGTTTTAAAGGATTTAAATTACATCAAATGGATGTTAAAAGGGCTTTTCTGAATGGTGTAATAAAAGAGGTTGTATATGTAGAATAGCCCTCGGGTTTTAAAAATTCTACTCTTCCCAATCACATTTATAAGCTTAAGAAAGCTATTTATATGCTTAAGCATGAGCTTACAGTATGTCACGCTCAGCAACATTCTGTTAAACAAATCCTTTGTTAAGGAAAGTGTTGACACTAACTTATTTATTAGGAAAGTTGGAGAAGATATCATTGTCTAGATTTATGTTGATGACATTCTTTTTTAGATCCACAAATAATGATTTGCATGATGAATTTTTTGTCATTTTGAGTAGTGAATTTGAGATGAGCATGATGTGTGAGTTAACGTATTTTCTTAGTTTTAGTGTTGAACAAAGAGAGGATGGAACCTTCTTAAGAAAAATAAAATATATTAACCAAATTTTCAAGAAATTTGATATGGAAGATTATAAAAGTATGAATACAATAATGATCTTGACCACCTAGTTAGATAAGGATTTGGATTACAAATTAGTAGAACAAAAGAAATATAGAGGGATCATAAGTTCTTTACTTTACCAGATAGTTTGTAGGCTAGATAAAATGTTTAGTGTTTGCATATGTGCTAGATTTTAGGTTGGCCCTAAGGAATCCTATATGACTTTAGTTAAAAGAACTTTAAGATATCTCATAGGCACACAAAACTTAGGTATTTACTATCCAAATATTAAGTGTAATTATGTTGTATTTTATTGTCTTAAATTTCAATAAAATGCTTTTTTTAGTTGATGTTGCACAAAAATGACTCAAGAAATGGAGAAAATTTCATAACTATTAGACTAGCACTGCTACAATAGAACTATTAGCACCACAACATTATTAATGCCCCAATAAAGATGCCAAAAACTTGATGGTAGGTAGGCAGAGGTGTGCTAAATATGCTTGATAAAAATTCCTACTAAAAAATTTAACTGCACATATTAATCAAGTAATACAAGTGATATGAGAGAGTGTTGATCCCACGAGGAAGTATTCTACTATAATACAAATGAGCTAGTAATGCTTATTTAAGCTACAATATTTATCCTACACAATGAAAATTAGGTTTGGATTTTATCATGATTAAGAAACACATATGAAAGAAAAAATATTGATAAATAAAGTTTTTTTAACTAATGACAGTAAATATCTAATGCTTTGTTAAGTAGACTCTCCTATATTTGTTGTGACTATGAGCTTATACATCCTTAGATCTCTGTCGAGCTTGTAAGCAAGTGAAGGAAGGCTTATGACCCTCATACAATTTTGATTTCTCCAAAATTCTAGAACACTAAACATCAGATATCTAGGCATGCAAGAATTTTATTTCAATACTCCTAATTATTCCAATATTCCTTTATTGAGGCAATATATCATATTATATTTTACCTATACACATGGCCATTGTATAGATTAAATTAAGAACAGAAGATATTAAAAATATCCCTTAATTCATTAAAGCATAAGAGTCCATATTAATAATTACTAGGGCTTCACATCATTAGCAAAAAACTAGGAGTTTTGGCTAGCCATGAAATTAAAGTAAAATAAAATATATTTTATTGATTGATCCAAAAAAGAAATTAAAAGATGAAAAGTGTAAATAAATATCACCAGGATAGTACAACTTCACTCTCCGCACTCCAATCTTCTTAAATTACTTGCTTTTCACAATAAAGTAGGCCAACCACTTCAATTGCTATATCTTTCTCTCCTATGGTCTCCCTTAAACTTGATTCTAAGGTGACACGATAGTTAAGCACTCAAGATTAACTAAAATGATAGAAACCCCACATAAAAGACTAAAAATTTATTTATATTAAGTGCATGAAAAAACTCAAGTGTCACGATGCTTGACATGGTGGTGCAATGGTATTACAATATGAACTAGCACTAATGAGGTGCTGGAATAATCTAGTGTGGCTATTAGCTGAACTAACACATTATTGCTAATTCAGTGTGGCTTTGCTTTTTATCAACTAATGCATTGCAATTCTAGAATGTGTAATCTGGCGATGCGACATTATGCAGTTATGTGCTCCAACGCTCAAATTCTTAAAACTCCAGCATTGTGATTCTAATTTCTAGCATTGTGACAATATGCCTATAGCACTAACCTTTGTTCTACTATTGCACTAAATTAAATGATATTTTTCCTAAGGTCTCAGTGTTTGAATGTCGTGATATGACACTGGGGTGTTGATAACACTATGACGCTAATAGTTCTAGTGCTATGGTGCTGATTATTCTAGCGCTGTGGTGTTGGTCCAATATTTATGAATTTCTCTCCATTTCTTGAGTCTTTACTACACAACATCAACTAAAAATAACATTTTTACTATAATTTAAAATAATAAAATACTACATAATTTTTACTTAATAAATTTCCCCTAGCTTAAGCTCTTGCTTGTCCTCATGATCAACTTTATTTGCCCAAATAAAAAATTGGTAATGTTACAAATCTGGGTTTCAGGATTATAGTTTTAATGATAATAAATATTTATGTGTTCTATTTTTAATTGGCTAACATTTTAGGTGCAAATGATCAAATATAACTCAAGCAAACTCAAGAGCGGGTCAGCGTGTGTTTAAATGTATTTTTCCCTTTCTTGAGTCAAATGTAATGTAATTGATCTCCTAGCTAAGTAACCTTGCACACACACACTCAGGGGGAGAGTTTTAGTGAATTAGAGTTTCTGTTCATTTTTTGTTCTAATCATCCTGGATGATATTCACATCGTCCTGGATGATCCAGTAAAAATAGAAAACCTAATTAGGCCGACAAGTTAAGTCAGTCTGATTAAGCAGATCATCCTGGATGATCCTCTGATCGTACAGGATGATAGGCTCAAATTAGAAATTTTTAACTGCCAGATTAAGTTAGGCAAGTTTTTATTTTTATAGATTTGGTCTGATCATCCCGAATGATCCTTTACAATCATGACTAAATTAGTCTGGTAATTAAGGAAAGCAATTAATGTCTGATTGATATGATCATATCATCCCAGATGATCACAATATTATACGGGATGATACATGCAAAATCCTGACCATCCAGAGCAATTCAACTGGACAAACAGAACTATCCTCTGTATGATATGACCGGTTTTGAACTAATCGTATGAGATGATAGAAATATTGTCCTGGATGATTAAGTCATTTTAAATCGTACAGCACATTTTGTGCAGTCCGATTAGCACGATGCTTAGGATGATTTTGGGTGTTTTGAACTAATTGTATAGGATGATAGAAATATCATCTTGGACGATCAAGTCATTATGAGATCGTCTAGCATACGTTGCCCTGGACGAACAAAATTATTCTCTAGATAAAATTCCTGATTTACACTAATCATCCTAGACGATCGCCAAATCATATGGGACAATCTGAACAAACTTTTCTTCTAATCATCCAGAGAAACCAGATCGTTCAAGCTAAAATATGAGTTTTTACACTGATCATACAGGACGATCCGTCGATCGTCCTGTATAATATTTGACGACCAGTTAAGATTTAGAGCAATTTTTAAGCCCTCCTTTAAAAGATCTTTTTCTTCAAATAAGAAAAATCTTTTGCCGCTTTCCTTTCCAGAGAAAACCTTGAGAGAGAGAGAGAGAGAGAGAGAGAGAGAGAGAGAGAGAGAGAGCTTGGGAGAGAGAGAGAGAAGATCTTGTGAGGGGGAGTTTGTGAGGGATTCATAAAGGTTGCTCCAAGCAAGGATCTGAGTCATCTTCTCCATTCGTCATCTCCTATCTTGTCGGTGTCTCTGTGGGAGGATCGTTTACAAGAAGATCCGGGTTCTCTGCCTGCTTCAGGAGGAAGTGAAAGGATTCCAAGTTCTTTGCCTGCTTCAGAAGGAAGTGAAAGGAGTTCAGGTTCTCTGCCTCACCAGGTTGGTGGAAAGGAGTTTTTGTACAGGCTTCTGCGCCTTGCTGTGGGAGTAGAAGGAGAGTCTCTTAGTGTTAGTGAAATACCCAGAGGGGAGGCTCTGGGGAGTGGACGTAGGTCAAGTTGACCGAACCACTATAAAATATGGTTTGTTCTTTCTGATTATTTTCTGTATTTACTTTTCTATTGTTGATTGTGTGATTGTGCTTATTATTCTATTATAGTTGAATATCTGCACATCATCATGTAATTGTAAAAGTTTTAAAACATTCAAACAGATTTTCTAAATCGTTGTTTTGCTCTTGAATTTTTAAAACTACCAATTCACCCCCCTCTTGGTTAGCCTCGGGACTAGTTTATAAGGGCTTAACATCCCTATCAAACTTTCGAGTTGTATCAGAGCGGGATTCAAAAATTAAGTTTAAAAACTTTTGAATTTTGATCCATGGCTAACTTTGATAATCGTAATACTGCTGAAGGTTATTCAATTACATGACAACCATTGTTTGATAACATACCTTTTGATTTTTGGAAAACTCACATGTCCACCTTTTTATAATCAATTGATTATCACATGTGGATGCTTGTTAAGGATGGCTATAAAGCATCTTTTAGAATGGTTAATAATGTTAAAACTAAACTGCCTTTCACTGAATGGACTCTTAATGATCGAGACTTAGCCCAATTGAATGAAAAATGTTTGAACTATTTTTTTTGTACACTAAAATCTGAAGATTACATGCGTGTTTCTACTGACACTACTGGTAAAGAAATCAAGGAGAGATTATGCATTACTTATAAAGGTACATCTGAGGTTAAGCAATCTAGATTGAACATCTTACTTCACGACTATGAACTCTTTTACATGAAACCTAGTGAATTAATTTCTAAAATGTATACTAGGTTCACTCAAATTGTCACTTCTTTACATGCTTTAGGAAGAGAACTTACAAACTGTGAAAAAAGTAAACAAAATCCTGAGATGTTTTCCTTCTTCTTTTGATGCCAAGATAACTGTCATTACTGAATCCAAAGATTTAAACACTTATTCTATTGATAACTTACTTGGGTCACTCATTACTTATGAGCAAGGAGTGAACCAACGATCAATTGATGCAGGTGAGAAGAAGAGGGAGAAAATTATGGCACTGAAGGCCAATGATACTGACCCTGACTCTTCCGTGTCTGATAGCAATGATGTTGCCTTAATCACTAGGTAATTTAAAAGCTTTTTAAAGAAGAAACATAAGAACTTTCAGAAATGGAACAAAGGTAAGAGTAGCAAAAATTATAAAGGTTCATCTGATACTATTTACTTTGAATGCAGGAAGCCTGGACATATAAAGGCTGATTGTCTTACACTTAAAGCTCACCCAAGCAAGAAGAAGGTGGAGGAGAAACCCAAGTTCATGAAGGACAAGAAGCATATCCAAAAGGTATTCTGGGTAGATTTTGCATCTGACTCCTCTGAGATTGAAGCTGAAGAGGAGACTACTAACTTGTGTCTGATGGCTGATAATCTTCCTGATTAGTTTGATCAAGAAGAGGTATGTGAGCTAACCTATGATCAATTGCTAGATGTTTCTGAGAAAATTTATTCATATTATAGGAAACTTAAGAAAACTCATGCTAGTCTGAAATTAGAATTTCTGAATTTACGAAAAGAGCATGAAATTTTGATTAAAGATCATTCTACTCTTGATTGCAATCACATGTCACTACTTGATGAATTTGATGAATTGAATAAAAAGCATTCTGATTTGATTACTGAGCATGATTCATTAAAAACCTAAAAACCTCGCATGTTGATTTAGAAAGAGCTTTTAAAGAATTAGATACCATAACATGTGACATAGAGAGTAGTAAGGGTGCATTAAAATTTGAAATTATAAGTCTTAAAAAGGAGAATGAATTTCTAAGAGTAAAAATTTATGCTTTTGAGAAAAATGAAATACTTCCTACTTTTGCACAATTTTTTGCACCTCCACCTTTTGAAGATTCTGTTTCAAAATCATCAAAGCATGTTTTATACACACCTAGGAAGAGGCCCTATCACCCACGTAGATTAGTTAATCCTTTTCCTGGTGGTAGATATTTTTTTTGTGGCATGCTAGGACATATCTCACACACCTGCATGGTTTACCATAGTACACATTAGGTGTGGAGACCCAAATTGCATGCTTCACAGCACAGCACACATGCATTGCATTCTTCTTTTCATAAGAAGGAACCCAAACCTATTTGGGTTCCTAAATCTGACGTTTGATGATTTTGTAGGTGTTCTCTCACACAAGACCTCGTGAGAGTGTGTGGTACATGGATAGCGGATGCTTAAGATATATGACTGGAGATGCAAATCAATTCATTTCGCTAGAGGCCAGGGCTAGAGGCAAGGTTACACTTGGAGACAACACCACCAGGAGGGCAGTTGGAGCAGGTATAATTAGTGATTAAAAAAATTTCATTATTGACAATATTTTGCTTGTAGATGGATTGAAACATAACTTGCTGAGCATCAGTTAACTTTATGACAAAGATACAACATCAAGTTCCTGCCCACTTGCTACTTTATAAGCTTAAATGACAAAATTATTTTACTGGGACAAAGGATCAACAATGTCTACATGCTGGATATAAGCTACTTTAAAATTGATGTTTCAATTTGCTTAAAAACTGCTGCTAATGAGTCTTGGTTGTGGTACAAGAGATTATATCATGCCATTATGAAAACCCTTAGGAGAGTCACCCAAAAGGACTTAGTTGGAGGTGTCCCCAAGCTTAAGTTCACTAAGGACCACCTATATGATGCCTGTCAATTAGGGAAGCAAGTCCACTCCTCTTTCCACTCAATTAAGGACATGAACACCTCTAGACATCTAGAAGTCCTTCACATAGATTTTTTTGGACCCATTAGCAATGCTAGCTTAAGGGGGAAAGTCTATGGATTTGTGATGGTTGATGATTACTCGAGGTTCACTTGGATTAAATTTTTGTCACATAAATCTGAGTCATTTGATGAATTTAAGTCTTTCTCCACTTGGATTCAGAGGAAGTTAGGTTATGAGATCTTGACTATTCATAGTGATTATGGGGGAGAGTTTGAAAATGTGAGATTTGTAACATTCTGTGAGGAGAAAGGGATTAACTATAACTTTCCAGCTCCTAGGACCCCTCAGCAGAACGGGGTAGCTGAAAGAAAGAACAGGACCTTAGTGGAAGCTGCTAGAGCCATACTTGCTGAGTATTCACTTCCAAAATACTTTTGGGCTAAAGCGATGAACACTACCTATTATGTGCTGAATAGGGTGAATGTTATATCAAATCTGAATAAGACACCTTATGAGATCATTAAGGGTAGAACTCCAAACCTATCCCACCTCCATGTCTTTGGCTGTAAGATTTTCATTCTGAACAATGGGAAATCATCCTTAAGAAAATTTGTCCCCAAATCAGATGGAGTATTCTTAGGCTATTCTAGTGTGGGAAAATCCTTTAGGGTGTTTAATAAGTGGACTTTGGTCGTGGAGGAGACAACTCATGTGGTATTTGATGAATCTGATCCTAAAGAGACTTGAGTTGAGGAAGAAGAAGATGTAGGAGAGATTACCCAAGGAGTTGAAAATGTAAATTTGGAGGAAAGGGTAAAACCTGAAAATACTTTGCCTAGAGATTGGAGATATGCTTCGAGTCATCCTGAAGAACTGATCTTAGGAGACCCTTCTGAAGGTGTTAGAACTAGGCATGGACTTAGTAAGGAAGTAAACCATTATGCCTTTATCTCAATGACTGAACCCACCAACATCAATCAAGCCCTTTCTGATGAATTTTGGATCTTAGCTATGTAAGAGGAATTGAATCAATTTGTAAGAAATGATGTTTGGGAGTTAGTAGAAAGACCTAGGAATCAAAGTGTAGTGGGAACCAAGTGGGTCTTTAAGAATAAGATGAATAATTCTGGTGTGGTGGTTAGGAATAAGGCAAGATTGGTGGCTAAGGGGTACAATCAAATTGAAGGGATTGATTTTGAGGAGACCTTTGCCCCTGTAGTTAGATTGGAAGCCATTAGGATGCTACTAGCCTTTGCATGTTATAAGGGATTTAAGCTATTTCAACTGGATATCAAGAGTGCCTTTTTAAATGGGGTAATAAAAGAGGACGTCTTTATAGAGCAACCCCCAGGTTTTGAGAGTTCCCAATATCCAAATCATATTTACAAAATAAAAAGGCCTTATATGGATTGAAATAGGCACCCAGAGCTTGGTATGAGAGGCTTAGCATATTCCTACTAGAAAGAGAGTTTGTTAAGGGGAGCGTAGAAACCACCCTTTTCCTTAAGAAAGTAGGAGATGATCTACTTATTATCCATATCTATGTTGATGATATACTTTTTGGATCTTCTGATAAAAATTTATGTGATGATTTTTCTAAGATAATGAGTAAGGAGTTTGAGATAAATATGATGGGAGAATTATCCTACTTTTTGGGGTTTAGCATAAAACAAATGGATGATAGAACTTTTCTAAATCAATCAAAATATACTAAGGATATTCTGAAGAAATATAAAATGGAAAAAGCCAAGCCAATCAATACTCCCATGAGTTCCATTATTTAGTTAGATAAGGATTCAAATGGAAAATCTGTTGATCAGAAGAAGTTTAGGGGAATAATTGGATCACTGCTTTACCTGACTGCTAGCTGACTTGATATTATGTTTAGTATTTTTCTTTGTGCTAGGTTTCAAGCTGATCCTAAAGAGTCCCACCTAACTGCTATTAAGAGAATCCTTAGATATCTCTTAGGGACCCCAAACCTAGGAATCTGGTATCCTAGGCACTTCACTTCTTTTGAGATTATTGGATATTCTGATTCCAATTTTGCAGGGTGTAGGGTGGATAGAAAGAGCCCTTCAGGAACTTGCCAATTCATAAGATTGTCTTTAGTCTCCTGGTCCAGTAAAAAATAGAACTCAGTTGTACTTTCCATTACTGAAGCTGAGTATATTACCTTAGGAAGTTGTGTGGCCCAAGTCCTTTGGTTGAAGCAACAAGTTTTGGATTTAGGATTACATGTTGGCATAATTTCAGTTCTATGTGATAACACCAGTGCCATCTACATTTCTACGAATCCCATCCAACATTCTAGAACCAAACACATTGATATAAGGCATCACTTCATTAGGGACCATATTACAAAAGGGGATATTAAGCTATATCATGTAGCAACTGAACATCAACTGGTAGACATCTTAACTAAACCATTGGTATTTGACTCATTCAACATTTTGAGGATCAAATTGGGTGTGATTGACATAAATGCATGATTTTGATGATTACTGACTTTTGATATTTTTCTATTTTCTTCATTTTGCTTTTAGTTTTTGTTTGTTTTGATTATCCGTTTTACTTTAGAATTTTTCTTTTCCTGCTGATTTTAGTTGTTTGATTTGCTTATCAGATTTGATTATTTTCTGCTGATTTTCATTTGCTGGTTTTCATTTATTAATTTTTGCATGTCTGTTTTTCTTCCTTCTTATTTTGTTTACTGATTACTCACTTCAAAATCAGATCACTGCTCACTACTGTTGATAAACTGAATTTCTGACTGAGAGTTTTGCCTTGTTTTTATTTGAAAGCTTTTAAGCAGTGATTGACTCCTCTGGATCTATTAAAGGGAAGAAACGTTGATGATTGTTTCTCTTCCTCTAACTCCTTTAATGGTGTATTATTTCTTTTGGATAAAAATCTTCTTCAAAATTAAAAAGTTGGTTTTTGAAATAGAGATCAATTTTATCTTCCTACAGTAATCTACCTCATATGAATAGTATTTTCAAAGCTTTGAATCATTATTATATTTTTCTTAATCAAGTGATTATACTTATCATATGATGTATGGTTTTTATTTTGTGAATTACTCTTCCTTATTATAGAGAGTGAGTTTTATCATCTCTTATGTCTGGAAGGTAATTTCACAACTGAGATTCTTTAACGAGTATGAAAGGAAGCAAGCTTACAAAAGATGTGCATTGTGCCAAACAAATTAAAAAAGAGGCACAAAATGAGCCCAAAGCTGAAAAGATACGAATTGTAGCCAAACGGAAAGATACACAAAGTGTATCAAAAATCAAAAGATGTGTAAAGCGCCAAACAAATTAAAAAAGAGGCACAAAATGAGCCCACAAAGAAATAAGCTTTCTTCCCTTTCAGATCTTTAAATGTCTTAAAAAAATCCATGCACCACTTAATACTTTCAAAAGCTTGAGATGAAAAATAATGATTTCTGATTCCTTACTTTGTAATACTATTATATCAGATATTTTTCTGAAATGAGGCTTGAAATGATCTCTTTTCGAATCTAATTTCTTTTCTTCTGAATTAGACTTTTCTTTGAAAGAAATTTGAACCTGTAAGGTGTCCGAGGTAGGAGCTACGACAGTCAATTTTCTAACTTTTCTGAATTTCAGCATTATCGATTTTTTTCTAGTTGGCTTTTGAATTGAAAATCAGAGAAAATTCTATTTTACTGGAGCTGATCTAAAAAAACAAAACAAAATCATTATTTTTGTAGTTATTTTTGTCTTTTCTGTTCCTCCTTTTGTGATGTCAAAAGGGGTAGTTGTTTTTGTGTTGTAGTAGTTTTGTTTATTGTATTGAATGTTATCACTGATTATCTATGATTAGTAAAATTTATCTTCTCTCGCCTGTGCTTTAATTATTATAATCTGGTTGATTTGAAACTTCTGAACAAATGTTTGTCATCATCAAAAAGGGGGAGATTGTTGCAAATCTGGGTTTCAGGATTATAGTTTTAATGATAACAAACATTTCTATGTTCTATTTTTAATTAGCTAACATTTCAGGTGCAAACGATCAAATGTAACTCAAGCAAACTAAAGATCAGGTCAGTGTGTGTTTAAATGTATTTTTTCCCTTTCTTGAGTCAAATGTAATTTAATTGATCCCCCTAGCTATGTAACCTTGCACACACACTCAGGGGGAGAGTTTTAGTGAATTAGAGTTTCTGTTTATTTTTTATTCTGATTATCCTGGATGATATTCATATCATCCTGGACGATCTAATGAAAATAGAAACCCTAATTAGGGTGATAAGTTAAGTCAGTCAGATTAAGCAGATCATCCTAGATGATCCTCTGATCTTACAGGACGATAGGCTTAAATCAAAAATTCTCAACCGCCAGATTAAGTTAGAAAAGTTTTTATTTTTAGAGATTTGGTCTGACCGTCCCGGATGATCCTTTCTAATCATACCTAAATTAGTCTAGTAATTAAGGAAAGCAATTAATATCTGATTGATATGATCATATCATCCCGACGATCGTAATATCGTACGGGATGATACATGCAAAATCTTGACCGTCCAGAGTAATTCAGCTGACCGAACAGAACTATCCTCTGTACGATATTACTTATTTTGAACTAATCGTACGGGACGATAGAAATATCGTCCTTGACGATCAAGTCATTTTAAATCATACATCACATTTTGTGCAGTATGATCAACATAATGCTCAGGATGATTTTGAGTGTTTTAAACTAATCATACAGGATAGCAAATATCATCCTGGACGATCAAGTTATTAAGAGATCATCTAGCATAAGTTGCCCTGGATGAACAAAACTATTCTCTTGGCAAAATTCTTGATTTATACTAATCGTCCCAGACGATCGCTGAATCGTACGGGATGATATGAATAAACTTTTCTTCTAATCGTCCAGAGAAACCAGATTGTCCAGGCTAAAATATGAGTTTTTACACTGATCATACAAGATGATCCGTCGATCATCCTGGATGATATTTGACGACCAGTTGAGATTTAGGACAATTTTTGAGCCCTCCTTTAAAAGATTTTTTTCTTGCAACAAGAAAATTTTTTTGCCACATTCCTTTCTAGAGAAAACTTTTAGAGAGAGAGGATCTTATGAGGGGGAGTTTGTGAGGGATTCATAAAGGTTGCTCCTAGCAAAGATCTGAGTCATCTTCTTCGTTCGTCGTCTCCTGTCTTGTCAGTGTCTCTGTGGGAGGATCATTCGCATGAAGATTCAGGTTCTCTACTTGCTTCAGGAGGAAGCGAAAGGAGTCCAGGTTCTCTGTGTGCTTCATGAGGAAGTGAAAGGAGTCCAAGCTCTCTGCCTGCTTCAGGAGGAAGCGAAAGGAGTTCAGGTTCTCTGCCTCACCAGGTTGGGGGAAAGGAGTTTTTGTACAGGCTTCTCCGCTTTGCTGTGGGAGCAGAAGGAGAGTCACTTAGTGCTAGTGCAATACCCGGAGGGGAGGCTCCGGGGAGTGGACATAGGTCAAGTTGACCGAACCACTATAAAATCTAGTGTGTTCTTTCTGATTATTTACCGCATTTACTTTTCTATTGATGATTATGTGATTGTGATTATTATTCTGTTATAGTTGACTATCTACACATCATCAGGTAACTGTAAAAGTTTTAAAACATTCAAAAAGATTTTCTAAATCATTATTTTGCTATCAAATTTTTAAAACTACTAATTCATCCTCCCTCTTAGTTAGCCTCGAGACTAGTTCATAAGGGCTTAACATCCCTATCAGACTTTCAGGTAATTTAAAATTTACTAAAATATAAGACAATACACTACCATTTAGATGCAAATTGGAATCATCGGTGTTACAATTTTAATTCAAATAATCATAAGTAATCATCCTAATAAATCATCCATGTTAATGTTCAAATTGAACTCACTAGTATAAGTGTTTGTGTATTATTGACTACTAATTTTAGAGTTGAATAATATTTCTTTTAGAAATTATTTGTGCCTATAGTTAAATTAAAAATTCATTTAGAAACCTTCATATTTAATAGTTTACTTTCCCTCCCCCTACTTGATATAAGTATTTGAATTCTTTTAGGAATGTGACTACATCAGATACCAATTTTTGATGAAATTCACATTTTTCTTTTCCTTACTTCCTTTTGATTTGCTTATTTTTCATGAGTTTCCTTTTTCAAACATGTTTGAGTACTATAGTAATGATTTTTAATATTTGACTATGTTCTTCCTTCAAAAAATCCTAAATTAAATTAATGTAATGATTGTTATGTGCTTACTAATTCCATAGGAGAGTATATAAGGATTTTCATTATTTAATCTACACACTCCCTTTTCCTAAACTTTATTATTCAATCTTGAAACCATAGTCAATGGTTAAGTGTTTAGTATCAAATAATATCTACTATCTGAAAACTGCTGTAGAAGTCATGGCTATGGCATAGGAGACCAGGTCATGCTAGCATGAAAACTCAAAAAATAACTCAACTAGATTTGGTTAGAGACATTCCCAAGTTAGAATTCACTAAATCTCATTTGTGTGATGCATTTCAATTAGGGAAGCATAATAGAATTCAAGTTAAGTCAAGCATATAAACATTTTCAGACAACATACATTATTTTAAGCATCAAAACAATTCTAGTGAAGCATATAAACATTATTTATCCCATTTCCTTATTCCTTCTAATATAATTTTTCCATTTAAAATAATTAAAAAATTTTCAAAAAAAAATAATATTAAGAATTCATCACAGAACTAACTAATATTATCAAGTTATGTTTTAATCTTTAAACTAACCAAACATTTTCAATAGTAAATATGCTAGTTTTGCCAACTATACACGTACTTATAATCGTCCTAGTAGTATTATCTCCCAAAGTGACTTTACCTCTACTCCTAGCCTCTAGCATAATATACTGCTTCAGATCTCAAATCACATGCCTCGAGTAACTATTATCTAGGTACCACATGCTCTCATTGGACTACTTATGAGAGCATACCTGAAAAATAATCCCAAGTTAAGTTTGGGAACCCAAGTGGGTTTTAGTCTTGCCTTATGCTTGAATGTATGAATGTAACTATGATGGTGATGTTTTGGGCCTCCAAAACTTATGTGTTCTACTATGTAGTGTGAAAGTGCATGCAATGTATCCTAGTATGCCACTCAAGTGGCATCTAATCCTTAGAAATAGATTTACTAATTCAAAGGGGGGATGTGTCTCTTTCTTGAGAAGGGTAATGCATGCTATGTTATAGGCTATTGCTTTACTATGTGTAGGCCTGGGTGCATTTCCTTGAAGTGTTGCTATTTTCTATATTAAGTACACATTTACACTTTTATACATTCCTATTTTCACCTTCAGAGGATGTTCATTGCTATCTAATAATAATGCTAGCTTAATATAAATTTTATTTAAGGAATCATACTTTTCTTGTAATTTAATATATTATTTATTCAATGAAAAATGCTCTTCCATTAATTCTTCATACTCTTTATCTATTGCAAAGTGATTATTTGTTAAGCTTGAATTATTATTTATTAAATTTATATTCTCTTCTTTTAAATTTGAAAATTCTCTTTTCAAATGTGAGTGCAACTTTTTTATCTTTTATAAGAATCATGAATTTGTTTAGATAAAGAGAATAATTCATCATATGAAATTTTGCATACCTCATTATTTTCAGAGTCCCCAATGCTATCTTTAGCCATAAAGCATAGGTTTGTTACCTCCTCTTCTGGCTTAGTTCTTGATGATTAAGATTCTGAGTTTGCTTAGAATGCCTTTTACTACTCTTTTTTGTCTTTCTTTGAAATGGATTTGTCTTCGATCTTATCCTTATTTTGGTGGCTCTTGATGTTAAGGCAATCTGATCTAATGTTTCCTAGCTTCCAACACTCAAAACAAATTACATCGGAAGAAAACTTATTAGACTTTATAGATTTACCTTTATTCTTGTTGAAGAGGTATCTATGTTTGTATTTCAAGAAGCTCTCCAATTGATGTGTCATTAATGCAATGTCTTCACTTCCATTAGCTCCTAACTCACTACTTTCAATGTCGTTATCCTTTAGTGTTATAGTCTGTTCTTTCTTTTGTTCCCCTCCATCTGTTTATTTTTTTCTCACATTTTGCTCATAAATAATTAGAGAGCCCAGAAGATTATCACTAGAGTAAACATTTAAATCTTTGGATACATATATAATAGTTACTTTAGCATCCCTTGATTTAGGTAGGCAACATAGGAATTTATTAACTTTTTCAAATTTAAAATCTCTTTGCCCAAGGAATGCAAAGAAGTGATTTTTTTTAGTGAAATGGACTCACTAGATTACATGCAAAAAAGTTCATGTTCATGTAACAACAAATTCTAGCATGACTGTTTAACTTTGTTAGTGTCTTCGTAGGTAATGCAAAGTTTGTTCCATACTTCCTTTCCACAAATATAAGTAAAAGTGCGCATGCAATCTTTAGATTTAAGTGCACCAAAGAAACACTTCAAACACCTAGCATTTTGTTATTTAAGTTCTCTGTCTTCTAAAGACCATTTAGCAATGGGAATTTCAACTGTAACTCCATTCAAAATATGAAATGGAATGAATATCCGGATTATACCATGTGTCACATGAGATTGACAATTGATTGTAAAAATATTGTGATGCAGATTTCCTACAAATCAAATGAAAATATTATCAAACAATAGAGAATAGGTAATAGAACACCCTTTAACATATTAAGATTATAGAATGTGATATTGAATCAAAATTTAGGCATTAAAACTAAAATAAAAAAGAAACCACTCTGATACAAATTGAAAGTGCAAAATTAGCTATGAAATTAATTAAAAGTGTTATAAGGCACACTATGGGAGTGGGGGTGGGGGGGGGGGGGGGGGTGAATTGATGTGCCTTATAGCTCTTTTAATTTTTTTCAATGCTAATTGTAAACTCTATGTAGACCTCAAAATCATGGTTTTATAAAAGTGCTTAGGTGGTTAGACTGGCTATGCACTACAGGAAAATGAGAGTATGATGGTATACTTGTGCACAATTCTTGTGTTTCCTTTTCGGAGGATTATTTCAAACTTCTAATAAACTATAAACATAAAACCTAAATTCAATCATGATCTAAATTGTAAATCCAAACTCTAGTATATGTTTGAGTGTTTCTGGTTTTCTTAGAATCTCAAGCACTCTCTATCTTTCTTTTATTTACTCCATAAAAAATGTTCAGGCTTTGAACTTTCCTAATTGGTTGGTTGATCTAAAATAAATCCTTGATCAAAAATTTATAAATCTAAAGAAGTTTGGTCACCACTTTAATCAAAATTTTTCTCAAGATTCATCTTGGGAGACTTAAAACCCTGTAAAAACAAACCTTGCTTTAGTTCTCTAAAGTAGGAGAAAATCTTTGCTCATAGATAAAAGTTTTATCTTTAGTTAGTTTCATTTTCAAAACAATAGTAAAATTTCATTTTATCTTTGAGATGAATAATGTATTCTCTATGATGAGTTTGATTATACAAATAAATTTTATTTTTATTATTACATCAATAGTCAAACACTAGTTTATCTTTTGAGATTATATGTTGTTGGCTATGTAGATTTGATTATAGAAATATAAATCAAAATCTATTGGTGTAATATATTTGTCCACAGGCTCTAAGGTTCCTAATAGAGGTGAGATTTTTAATATACCAAGTAATCAGATTTATAGTGTTAAACTATGTGTTAATCATACAAAAGTAGGTGACTATAGAAAGTAAGTGAGTTATTTTCGTCTAATCATGTGCCCAAGGGATGATATTGTACTAAAGTGTTGGGTAAAACACACATTTATTACCATGGTGCTTACTAATGGCTAGTGGTTATTCAAGGGACAGTTCCTAAGGGTAGTGTTTATTATAGCAGAACACTTTCTCGTCAGATCAACACTCTCTCATATCACTTTTATTACTTGATTAATATGTGCACTTTCATTATTTAGTTAGAATTTATATCAAAGAAAACCTAATAATATTTAACGTACCTCTTCTTACCCATCATCAAGTTTTTGGCACCTTTCTCAGGGCATTGATAATGCTACAATACTGATAATTCTGGTGTTGCAGCGCTGGTCTAATACTTATGAAATTTTTCCCATTAATTTTTTAAATCTTACATGTACAACATCAACTAAAAATAACATTTTGCTAAAATTTAAAGCAATAAAATACTATATAATTTTCACATAACACTAGGATACTAGATACTTAAGTTTTGTGTGCCTATGATATATCTTAAATTTATTTAATTATGATCATATGGGATTCCTTAGGGTCAACCTAAAATCTTGCACATTAGGAGGCACTAAACATATTATCTAGCCTAATAGCAGTTAGGTAAGGTAAGGAACCTATAATCCATCAATATTTCTTTTGATCTTCTAATTTGTAATCTAAATCCTTATCTAATTAGGTGGCCAGGCTCATTAGTGTATTCATACTTTTATAATCTTCCATATCAAATTTCTTCAAAATTTTGTTGATTTATTTTGTTTGGCTTAAGAAGGTTCCATCCCCTCTTTGTTTAATAGTAAACCCTAAAAATACGTTAACTCACCCATCATGCTACTCTCAGATTCACTACTCATAATGGTAGAAAGTTCGTTACATAAATCATTATTTATGGATCCAAAAAAGAATGTCTTCAACATAAATATGGACTATGATATCTTATTCAACTTTCTTAATGAATAGGTTGGTGTCTGCATTGACCTTAACATAGTGACCATGTCCTAGGCTCTTTGTTAAGCCCATAAAGTGCTTTCTTAAGCTTGTAAATATGATGGGGAAGAGCTAAATGTTTAAAACCCAGCGACTGTTCTACATATATATCCTCCTTTATTACTGCATTCAGAAAGGTACTTTTAACATCCATTTGATATAATTTGAATCCTTTAAAACATACAAATGCTAATAACACTCTTATGGCCTCTAGTCTAACTATGGTGGTAAAAGTTTCCTAAAAATCTATTCATTCTATTTTATTATACCCCTAAACTACTGACCTAGCCTTATGTCTAACTACTTATCTAGAGTCATTTAACTTATTTTTAAATACCCATTTTTTTCCAACTACACTCTAATCAGTGGGTCTACAAATTAACTCCCACACATCATTTCTAATAAACTGAGTTAGCTCTTCTTCCATAGCTAAAATCCAAAATTCATCATCTAACACCAAATATGCACTAATGGGTTTTATCATAAAAATAAATGTTGTGTGTCTAACCTCCTTTTTAAAACCTTGTCTAGTCTTAACCCCTATGGATGGATCTCCATAGATAATATCTCTATGTTGACTAGATGAATACCTCCATTCTTAAGGCAATGGATCTTGAACTTCTTCTTTATTTTTATATTAATATTTTCTACTCCATGGGATATCTCTTTTTCATAATCTTCATATATCCTAGCTTCTATAAGCTTATTTGATTCATCAAATACGACATGGGTGGATTCATCTACAACTAAGGTTCATTTATTCAATACACTATAAGCTTTTTCTACTAAGGAATATCTTAAGAATATTGCTTCATCTTCTTTAGCATCAAACTTTTCTAAGTGAAATTTTAGATTATTTATAAAAAAACATTAACACCCAAATACATGTAGATGAGATAAATTTGGTGTTCTACCCTTAAGTAATTCATAAGGTATTTTATTCAATTTGGATTTAATGTTCACTCAATTAAGGACATGGCAGGCTTTATTTATTTCTTCTGCCCATAAATATTTGGGTAAACCATATTCACTTAATATTGCCCTAGCTACCTCTACCAGCATTCTATTCTTTCTTTCAGCTTCTGCATTTTGTTGTATGGTCCTAAGGGTAGAAAGGTTATGCTCTATATCAATTTTTTGGCAAAATAATTACCATTTTAAAACTAATCTCCATGGTTACTATAAATGGTTGAGATTAAACATCATCTTATCCTCTGATCCAAATAAAAAAGGCCCTAAACTCTACAAATGATTCACTTTTATTTATGAAAAATTTTACCCATGTGATTATAAAATTATCGTCCATAATTACAAATCCAAATATTTACCACCAAGGCTAGCTATAATTATGGGTCTAAAATTCATGTGAAGGATTTCTAGTGGTCTAGTGGTTATAACATCCTTTGTTGAGTGAAAAGATGACCTTGTTTTGTTTCCTAAATGACTTGCATCACAACGATGTTCTTTGGAGAATTCTAAATTAGAGATGCCTCAAACCATATCTTATTGTGTGATTTTTCTAAGTGTTTTCATAGTTGCATGGCATAGTCTCCTATGACATTGCCAAGATTCATCTATAGCAGTTTTCACACAACAAGTATTATTTGTGGTATCAATACAATTCAGTAAAACATATAAATATTATTGATTCTCATTCCATCTAAAATAGTTTTGCCTTTTAAAAAAATTAAACATTTGTTAGATAAAAATTTAATATTAAAAACTTTATTACATAATTGAGTAATGCTTAACGAATTATGTTTTAAGCCTTGAACTAGTAAAATATTTTCAATTATAAATCCATTAATTTTGTCAATTATACATGCACCTACCACCTTTCTAGTAATATTTGAAAGTTTAATTTATGGTTGTTAAGCTACTTGAACTACAACGACACACCAAGAGAGGGGTCAATTGGTGTTTTTAAATTATTCTTTCAAAAATATTTTTTTTAAAAAAACTTAAACCAAATTCACAACTTAAGTTCAAAAATTAGATCTTGTATTACGGAAGCTAATAATAGGAAAAACTAAATACTATTTTTATTTTGATTTTGTAGAAAAATAAATAGCAAAATATTTTTCTTCTTTTTATTTTTCAGATTTTTATTTTTTTTCTTTGCTAACTAAATTAAATCTAAAAAATATCAAAGTTCTTAACTCAAATTTGCAAGAAGGTGAACATGTAAGAAAATAAAATGCAAAAATTGAAATGTAGAAATAAATGAGAATGAACACACCAAATATTTATAATGGTTTGGTCAACTTTGACCTACTCCCCGGAGTCCTTCTCTCTAGGTATTGCACTAAACTCTATAGTGTCTCTTATTTGGGCCCCACAATAAGGTGGAGAAGTTCTTATAAGAATCACTTCTACCTTTCCCCAATGCGACGGATCAGTTGAATCTCTTTCTCCTTCCCAGAGTGGTGGAGTAGTCAAATCCCTTTTACCTTCCCTAGTGTGGTAGAGTTATCGGTGGCCCTTTAACATGAAGATGTTCTTGTTGGAGTTTCGCTCAAGTGAAGATTTGACTCATGGAGGAAGAAGATGGATGTTGGCTGGAGCAACCATGTGTAAACTCTCTCTCTCTCTAACTCCCTTGATCCCATAAAGCTATTCTCTCTCTCATCACTTCACCTCTCTCTCTCTCCCTTGCTTAAAACCTCTCCTCAAATACTTTCTTACAGAAGTCACACACCCCTTATTTATCAAAGAATTTTGTAAATGAAATAAGAGATGTTTAAATAGTAAGGTCCAAGAAAACCCTAATTTTAAATTCTTCCATAATAGTTCATGCAATATTAAATGAGAATTATACAGTATGGTTTGTTTACTCTATCGAAGATCATCCAATATAATTAAAAATCATATAATACAATCAATTCAAATTAAACATCTGATCATACTGGATTAACAAACTTCATCTAGAGAGTCATTAGATTATTGGTATAGTATAATTCTTGGATCATACTCGACAAACCAAATATCATCTAGAGACTCCTTAGATGAGTCATACAGTATGATCAATAATTAAATTAGTTCTAATTAATCTAATTTATTCCTTAATTAACATACCAAATTTGGAAAAAAATCAATAGATCGTACAATACAAATTAATTCGTATAATACGAATAGTTCAAATTTCAAAATTAAAATTTACCTATTTTAGGTAAGTTAGAATTGACATTGGGGTTTCTAGTTATAGCTGATCATCCAGTATTATATTTTTCATACTGTATGATTAGTTATAAGATAAATTAATATTTTAAGATAAATATTTTAATTAATCTCTATTTTAACAAATCATATAGTACGATCAACATCGCATAGTATAATTTATATAAAAAAATTAAATATTTCTTTTATACTCCCCCTATGTGTGTGCACAATTACTAAGCTAAGATATATCTTTTATAATTCATTGACTCAAGAAAGATAAATATATAGACTCATGCAAAAAAGCAATCATATACTACCCAATCTTGAGCTTTGATCTTTTGGAGATGCTTAGCATATGTTGTACCTAAAATATTAGTACATAAAAATGTAATAATAACAAGTTGGAGAAACTAAGTAAACTCCAATAGTATTTAAAATTATCAAAACATAAGCTCAAGCTCCTGGATTGCAATAATCTCCCCCATTTTTATGATGAAAAATATTTTTGGATGATTTACAAGTTAATTTTATTTTCCTCCTAAGTTCTCCCCTAAGTGATATCTTTAAAAAATAAACGTAAATATTTTTTTTTTTTTAGTAACATGGAAAAACATAACCTACAAAGAAAAACTAAAAACAAAATAAACTACACTAATGATGAAAAGGATTAAAAATTAATAACTTCCTACTCCCCCTTTTGAATTCACCGAAAAAGGTGAACTATGACTAAATAGTAAAATAAACAAACACTATAAAGCAAAAACCATAAAAGGTACAAACAAACAACAAAGCATAAGGAACAGCTACTTGTAGGATGGTCCCTAATCAGGTGATGGCTGAAAGTAATGGTGGAGTATAAAAAACAAGTTGTTAAACTACTGGAAATTCTCCCTATGCTATTGTTGAAGTTGTTCGCAATGCTACGTAAACAACAATGATGTCACTATCTGAGTAAACCTAATGTATATGTCTGAGATAATCTCATAAGGTTTCAAGAAAAAATTTTGTAATCATGCAATAATATGTTTAACCTAGGTTGTTTGACTTCACTAGTACCTTTGTATGAAATGCATAGTCTATCCCAAATGTCCTTGCCAATGGTACATGTAGAAACTCTCATGTAATTCAAACTTAAGTGCAAAACAAAAAAAATAATTTAAGCATTTAAAATTCTATTGTACAAGGACTTGTTCTTCTCTACTCCATTCAATAAAAGGAATATTAGTTTTTACTCCATTGATAATACATGATGGTATAGAATAACTAGTTTGAATCATATGCCACATTCAAAAATCAATTGATTGCATAAAAGTATACATGAAAATGTTTAAAAAATAAAATTGTATGTTATCAAATAAATGAGGATAAATTATAATATAATGCTCTGTGGTGTTTCTACTTCAAAAATGTGCCATAGATTATTTTTTCAAGGTTTTTTAAAAGGCTACTTGTGAGAACCTCTTTGATATCAATTAAAAGTTTGATGTAGGATTTTAAGCATAAGTGAATTGTCCCTAAGCACACCAATGCAAAAGAAAAACCAATACCCAATGTGAAAGCTAATACACTTATTAAAGGTTAAAATAATGTTGTTGATAGTTTAATCAACATAATTAAAAATTAACCATAGATTTTCAATCATGCAATTTTTCACTTAAATAAAATGCAACAAAGTAAAGTGTAGAAAATAAAAGATTTGAATCAACACACCTAAATTTTGTAGTGGTTCAGTCAAACCATGACCTATGTCCTCTCCTCGAAGTCCTCCTCTCTAGGTATTGCAATAAACCTTTAGTAACTCTTCTTTAGCCCCAACAACTAGGCAGAGAAGCCCTTAAAAAATCTCTTCCACCAACCCTACGTGGTAAAGGACTGTAATCATTTCACCCTCCTGATAAGGCAGAGAACCTGGAATCCTTTTTCACCCTCCTGGTGAGGGTAGGAAACCTAGAATCCTTTTACTTCCTCTGAGTGAAGGCAGAGAACCTCGAATCACTTTCACATTTTTAATGCGATGGAGTAGCTGAATCCTTTGACACCAAAGAGGTCTTCTTCCCAATGCCTCCCTCATGATAAACCTTGACACATTAAGGAACTCAAGTGCAAGTTTGTTAGAGCAAACATGTGGGACTCCCTCTACACTCCCTTAAAACCCACAAGGATCTTCTCCCTCTCTCATAAACTCCACCATTTCTCTCCCAAGATCTAGGCTCTTTCTTCAAGCTTTCTTTAGAAGAAAATAGCTTAATGAATGCTAAAAAGACTGTTACGAAGTATTATGAGAAAGCTTAAATAGAGGGATTTAAAAAACCCTTAAAATTTAATTCTGTCAACACTGATCATACAGTATAATTAGTTCAAACAACTTTGTTAGTCATGTACAAAGAATAAGGTGTTATACGATCAGTTTAAGAAATTGAGCTGATCGTCCAGTATGATTTGAGAATCATGTAGTATGATTAGTTTAAATGACTTGGATTATTATCCCGTATAATTGGTGATAATTAAATATTGTCCCATGTAAAGATCAGGACATATAGTACAATTAGCTCCAATCATCATGTACGATATGATTGGATTAATTAATTTAAAATCATTCCATAATTATAAAATTAATTTAGGCAAGATTTAATTATATCATACAGTTTGATACCTATTATATAGTATGATTAGCATAAAATTTGAATTTTAAAATATTGTCTAAATTATTATTGGCATTTGAGATCTTGATTTCAACTTATCATCTTGTACGATCGAGATCGTCCAGTGTGATTAGTTCAAATAGCTTTAATTATCATAATTATCTATTTTAATGATTTTTTGAATTGCTGATCGTACAGTATGATATAGATAGTACAGTATGATTAGTTCAAAAAAATTATACTTATAATTTTCTCACTATCTCACTCCCTTGAGTTTGTGTGTGAACGGTCACCAGGCTTGCATACACCCTTACAAGACTTGACTCAAGAAATCCTAAAAATTATAAATGAATATTATAGATTCTTTCAACACAACCTATTTTACCCAGTCTTGAGCCCTTAATATTCATTGAATGGTGCATCTTGTACCTGAAATATTTATACACAAAAAAAATGGACTACAAATACTAGGAGAAATAAAGAGGTAACTAATAATGTTTGTTATCATCAAAAATATAAACTTGGAAGCCCGAGTTATAATAATCTCCCCCTTTTTGATCATGACAAATATTATTGATTGAATTTATAAACTAATAATATTTTCTCATTATCTCTACATTAGTAAGAGAATTAAATTAAAAAAAGGGGAAAATATTCAATTTTGACAAATACAACCAAATATATATACTCCCTCTTTTGACATCACCAAAAAAAGAGAGACAATACTACACATAAATTAAACTATATGCATGAAATAAGAAAATTTTAAAGAAGGGAAAGAAAATAACTAAAACTCACAACACATAAGGATAAAAAACATGCAAAAAGAAGCTACAATATACAATTATGCATAAAACATAACTATTATAAGAAAAAAATAAACAAACAAACAAAACAGATAAATAAACAAACAAGTAAACCTTAACATACTTATACCTGATCAGAGTTAGTAATTGAATCGTTGACCATTTAGTATAAGTTTGTTACCTCCTCTTCTTTCTCCTATTATGATGAGTCATAGGCTAAGTGTTCTTAGGAGATTTTTTGCTTCTTTTCATTTCCCCTTTTTATATTTGGCTTATCCTAACCCTTTTCCTTCACAGGGTGGCACTTATGATTGTGACATTAGAATTTTAGATGTCCAGGTTTTCTACACCCAAAGCAAATAATGTTAGAAGAAAATATATCATTTTTACCATCTTTACCTTTCATCCAATTTAGTTGGTGCTTGTGCTTCAGGAAACTTTTGAATTAGCTTGTTATCAATACTATCTCTTCACTCCCATAATCTCCTAAGCCATTTTTATCTGTGTCTTTGGCCTGTAGCGCTATAGTCTTCTTTATTCTCTTATAATATGCATTCAGAAGTCTTTGACTCACACTTAGCTCATAGGTAATAAGTGAGTCAAGAAGATTATCAATATAATAAGTATTTAAGTCTTTTGATTCATATATAACAGTGACTTTGGCATCAAAATTATTAGATAGATAACATAGAATTTTGTTGACCTTCTCAGAGTTTGAAAGTTCTCTACCTAGAATGCAATGATGTCACTAGCTGAGTAAACCTAGTGTACATGTATGAGATGGTCTCATAAGATTTCATGTAAAAAAGTTCATAATCATGCAGTAATATTATTAACCTAGATTATTTGACTTGACTAGTACCTTCATATGTAATACTTAGTCTATCCCAAATATCCTTGCCAGTGGTACAGATAGAAACTTTCATGTAATATTCAGACTTAAGTGCATAGAAAAAATAGTTTAAGCATTTAGCATTTAGTTATACAAGGACTTATTCTTATCTACTCCATTCAGTAAAAGGAATGTTAGTATTGTCTCCATCAATAATACGTGATAGTACAGAATAACCAGTTTGAATCATATGCCACATTCAAAAATCAATTGATTACATAAAAGTAGACATGCAGATTTTCTAAAAATTAAATGGTATGTTAACAAATAAAGGTGGAAAAATTATAAAATAACCATCTGCTATGTTTTTATTTAGAAAATGTGCCATGGATCATTTTTAATCATGCAATTTCTCACATCAATAAAATACATAAAAGTAATGTGTAGAAAATAAAAAATTAGAATCAACACACCGAAATTTGGTAGTGGTTCAGTCAAACCATGACCTACATCCACTCCTCAGAGTCCTCCTCTCCAGGTATTGCAATAAACCTGTAGCGACTCTCCTTTAGCCCCCATAGCTAGGCGGAGAAGCCTTTACAAAATCTCTTCCACAAACCCTGTGCGATAGTGGATCATAATCATTTCACCCTCCTGGTGAGGCAGAGAACCTAGAATCCTTTTTCACCCTCCTGGTGAAGGTAGAGAACTTGAAACCCTTTTTCATCCTCCTAGTGAAGGTAGAGAACCTCAAATCACTTTTAGCTTCCCCGGTGCGGTGGAGTAGCTAGGTCCTTTGGCACCAAAGAGGACTTCTCACCAAAGCCTCCCTCATAATTAACCTTAGCACATGGAGGAACTCAGGTGAAAGTTTGCTAAAGAAAGCTTGTGGAACTCCCTCTCACACTCCCTTAAAGCCACAAGGATCTTTTCCCTCTCTCATAAACTCCACCCTTTCTTTCCCAAGCTTTAGTCTCTCTCTTAAAACTTTCTTCAAAAGAAAATAACTCAATGAATGCCAAAAAACTCTAACAAAGTATTATGAGAAAGCTTAAATAGAGGGATTAAAAAATCTCTAAAAATTTAATTCTGCTAGCACTGATTATACAGTATGATACTATATCATATAGTATGATTAGTTCAAACAACTCTGTTAGTCATGTACTAAGAATAAGGTGCTATATAATTTGTTTAAGAAATTGAGCTGATCATCCATTACGATATGAATTATATAGTATGATTAGTTTAGAAAATTACACTTCTAATTTTCTCAATATCTCACTCCCTTGAGTGTGTGTGAGCACGATCACCAAGCTTGCATACACCCTTATAGGACTTGACTCAAGAAATCATAAATAAATAAATGAATATTATAGATTCTTTCAACATACCCCATTCTACCCAGTCTTGATCCTTGAATCTTTTTTGAATGGTGCATAAGGTACCTGAAATATTAGTACACACATAATTAAATATGCACTACAAATACTAGGAGAAATGAAGAGGTAATCAATAATATTTGTTATCATTAAAAATATAAACTCGAGAGTCTGAGTTGTAACAGATATGTCTACGGGGGCCCTATGATGCTCACTATCGATAATGTTGAAGTAATGATCAGGGAAGAATGTTTGAAGATAGTTTGGCTATACATAATAGGTCATGTTATATTTTGTTTTTAGGATGTACCCAATGATGTGTCTTAAAGCTAAGTTTTTCTTTAAGTGAGCTCTTAGATTCCTAATGGAGGGGATATTTTCAATGTACCGAAAGATTAAGTCAGATGTATTAAATTGGGTGTTGGACATAGAGTAGTTGGTGACTATGGATGTAAGTGGAGCAATATTAATGTGGTCACCAACATTGGGTATTACGTTGTTTTGGAGAACCTACTGAATGATACAAGCATTGAGGACTAAGGAACTCACAAATGGTATCATATAGTATGATCAGTAATAATGAATCATCTAAGATTATTAATATGATAATTATTTGTGCTAATGGTCGAATCCTCTATAAAGTATATAGTACGATGTGAACAAAATTTTAGGTTTTTTTTAGTGATGATCAAGGAGAAATTATACAAGCAAAAATATACGCACAAACAAACATAAAGAATAATTAATATAAATAATTTGATAAGAATAAGACATATATAAACAAAAATAAAAGAACCAAACAAGCACTAAAATAAGCCTTAACATACCTCTACCCCAATTTCTCTAAACATGGATATCAATGGCTCCTAGTCTAGTCCTAAGTGTATTTAATGTGTCATAATTGAGGGGTTTTATGTAAAAATATATGCTAATTAATTTTTAATAGCCATATGATGCAGTTCTATATCTCCCTTTGTTATATGATTCCTAACAAAACGATTTCTATTATCAATATGCTTTGTGCGGGAATATTGGATTGGATTCATTGAGATGCAAATTGCATTAGTGTAATCATATATGAAAAGGATAGTGCCTACAGAAAGAACAGGGTCATGAATTTATTACTTTAGCCATAAGGCATGAGTAACACAACTTCTTATTGCTATGTATTCTTCTTCAGCTAGTGGTGGATAGGTCTATAGAATTTTATTTTCTACTAGCCCAGGAAACTAAGGATTGCCCTATATATTGCTAAGTTTTAGATGTGGTTTTCCTATCTACTCTACGCACAACAAAGTCTCAATCTAAATATCCTATAATTTTAAAGGTGGTACTATATCTAGGATACTATATGCCTAAATTTTGGGTGCCTATAAGATATCTAAGAATTCTCTTCATAACAGTCATATGGGATTCTCTTAGATCAGCTTGAAATCAAGCATAAAGATAAACACTAAATATAATGTCTTGTGTGCTAGCAATCAAATAAAGAAGTGATCCTATCACTCCCTTATATTTCTTCTGATCCATTAACTTTCCATATATATCTCTATAAAGTTATATTGTTAAGGTCATTGGTGTATTTATACTTTCAAAATGTTCCATATCAAATTTTTTCAAGATCTCCTTAATATATTTAGTTTGACTAATGAAGATACTATCCTCTCTTTGCTTTACATTAAATCTTAAAAAATAGGTCATATCTCCTATCATACACATTTCAAACTTCCTTATAATATTTGAAAATTCATTACTATGTTTTCTTTGGTAGATCTAAAAAGTATATCATCAACATAAATTTCAACTATGAGTATATTGTCTCCTATTTTCTTAAGGAATAAGGTGGTGTCTACACTACCCTTAATAAATAACTTATCTAAAAGAAAGGTGCTATGTCTCTCATGCCATATCCTAGGTGTATGTTTCAAATAATGATTTTGTTTCAAATTTTATTAAATTTAAATGAGTATTTTGAGTGTTATGGTTGTTCAAACTTTTAGTTCATTTTTAATTGAAATCCTTAGCTCAATCATAGCCGTCCGTGGCCATGTTGGCCCAGAAACAACCATGTAAGCCTGTTCAAATTGCTCGTGAACCAAAGTTTTTAAATGCCCACCATTTTCAATCGATTTGGAAACTTGGATGCATCATAATCATCCACATCTATAGGGTTAATCTGACGGTGGATATCAGAGCTGACTCAGATTAATACCGCGATGACGGCCCACTATATCACGCCAGTAGTTAATGATTAAAAATAAATTAAATAATTCAATTTAAATTTCCAAAACTTTAAAAATTCATAGAAAAACTATTTTTTTATCAAATTAAGTGTTTTGGTCCATTTGAAAGCTATTGATGTCTAGTATTTATCAAAATTAAATTTAAGCTATTTTTATCACTAGATTGTGAGTTATTAGTGTTTATTTGAATTTCAATTTTATTAATTTTCTCACAATCTAGTGGTCAAACTGAACACAAATTTTGGTGAAATTTGTTGAGCATCTTAGGCATCCTATGTATTTTTTGTAGGTCCAGATGTCGAATAGATTTCTATGCGGTGAATTTACAAAGTGATGGAGCCATTTTGGACAAAAAATATTAAAAATTTATAACTCTCCAAATTGTTAGGTTCTGGATGAGTGTTTGTTGTGGTATGCTTGCATATGTCCCAGGATTAGATGACCAAAGTTTCAAATCTATTGGAACATTAGTGACACCTAAAAAAAATAATTAAGGACTATGTCTAGACAACTTAAAAAATTATCAAGAAATTCTACAAACATCCAATAGGGGTGAAGCTTGGAAACATTAAACATAGTGATATTTTACACCATTGGTTCAAATATCTTTGAATTTGGATCCCATTAAGTCAAAAAATTAGCCAAGTCAAAATTAATCCTTTTTAAGGACCCTAGAACTTCAAAAAATTACAAATAATTCAAATTAAATCCAAAAAAATATAAATAATATATCCAATTGACCAAAATTAAACCCTCAACTTAAGAAAATTAAAAGCTCCTTGACTAAACCCTTAATTTAAGCCTAATTTAATTCTCAAAGAAAATAAATATTTAATTAAATTAAATAATTTAAAATTATTTAAAATTCTAAATAAATCCCAAACACTTGAAAACACTCCCATGTGTCATCCCTGACCTTTGGGAGTGATTTTATGAAGTTTTGAATACGTTTGGATCAAAATCATTAAAACATACTTAATTAAGTAATTTAAAAATTCAATTAATTACTGAAACTTTAAAAATTCATAATTAATTCAAAAAATTTCTAAATTGAACAAACTAAGAGGCATTAGATTACATTAAGAGTCTAATATTTATTAAAAATGTCAAACTACTATAAATAAGTCAAAGTCAAAAAGTCTAACATTTGTCAATTGTAGTTCAAATTTGAGTTAAAACTTCAAAAATTTATAACTTAATCTAGAAAATCTAAATTTAGCAAATTTAGTGTCTAATTACTCACCTTAGGGTCTAATATTTAAGAAAAATATTAAACATCCATATTTTACTTTAATTTGAAAAGTCAAATTTTGACCCTTTAGTTCAATACATTAACTAATTCTTAAAAAAATCTAAAATTATATAATTGACTATTTATTCCAAAAAACATCAACTCAAACATTAAAATTAGTGATCAACTAACTTAATTAAAAATTATCAACCCCTTTAGCATTGTCCAATAAAATCAATTAATTCATACTGGTTATTACTAGGTAACTTGAGCCCATGAGATTATTAACTTAGCCCCAAAGAAGGTAAAATAAACTTCACAGCCCTAGTATAAACAAAGATAGTAATCAATCAACACTTAAAATATATTTTAAAATCAATATTAAAATACTAATACTTAAACTCAAACTAAAATCCCTTAATCTATTCAATAAATCAAAACATTAGACAACTAACAAATTACCTAGTATAAGGCATATCCAAGCCACACAGTCTACCCCATACACTTTAGATGGTTTGCTAGAACAACCAACTCTAGTTTTAGGCTAGGTCAGTATTTACTTTTCTATTACATGTGTGCCAAAATTTTTGTGATTTTTACTACTTGTTGGTTGCTAGAATTGATTGAGGTGATTATTTATTCAAATGTTAATGTAATCTGTGAATTGATTTTGTGGGCATTAGATTACCCCTAGGTTGGGAACAATTTGGGTGCTCACAAAATTTTTTGCAGGTGGTCATGCTCATGTAGAGCTAAAGATAAGGGGCAAAATTAAAAACATTTAACTAACATATTTCCTGTAGGTGCTAAAAATACTAAGCCCCCTTAAAATCAAAAAGAGCATGGCCAAGTGTATTTTTTATTTTAAATTTGAGTAATGTAAATTTATAACTACTTGGGATGTTAAATTTAGTTACACTTTCTTAGGATAACCACACAGGGTTGTCTAGAATGTTTTTATACTTTTGAGATGCAATGTAATTCAATAAAGTCGACTTGTGAAAGTGACTTTGAGATGAGATATTACCATTCAACTTGAAATCCAAAGAGAAGGGAACATCCCTTAAGGGGAGAGTTCCCATTTATCCAGAGATTCTAAGATGATTTAAAAATTTAAAGGGAAAAGAAAACACCCTTTTAGGGAGGAGTTTTTTTTATTTAGATATCCAGACTCGATGAATCCAAGGAGCACGCAGAAGGATGAAGAAGTGAAGATATAGAAGATTAGAATTTGGGTTGTTATTAGTGGTACCCTGCTACTTTTAATTTTTGTAAACCTTGGGTTATAAATTAAATGGCACTTATTATATGGACATTAAATTTATTTAATTGATTGATTTGATTATTTATATTATTTGGGTAGAAGAAATTATATGCTTTTCTAGGTTTCTTTCTTGCATATTGACTTTGATTTAGCCTAGAAATTATTTGGAGGCTCATGAGGGCACATTAAGAATTTTTTCATTCAAATTAAATTAAAAAATATCAAGCTCACATAAAAATTTAACAATTTTAAGATGTAAGCCCAGGAACTACCCGGGAGTTCTCATGCATCATATTAAATCTTCTTCTCTTTGTTAGGCACCTCCCCACCTATAGGTTTTGGCAGACTACCTGGCATATTAGGATGTAGTTCTGTCAAGGGGATATTATGTAATATATATATGGAAAATTATTTTAAAGCCTTTTTAAAACTGCTTCATATCAATTTTATGCATTCAAGAGTTAATTAGCATGCATTGCATTAGAAATAAATTAAAAAGAGTTAAAAATTTAATAGCATTTATTTTTAATCATTAATCACCCTACATAAGTCAAGGGCCCAATTAGGATCTGCTTTAGATGTCAGTCATGATTCCTCAAAACTTAAATAACAACGTCCCTACCCATCTTCTATAAAAGACCGGGCACATGGTTTTATAGCACCTAGGTGATTAGTTGGCTCCTCAATCTCGGCCGGGGTAAGTCCATATTTGCCCTGCATTAGCTAGGTTAGTGCTACTATTTCTTAGTACAAAAAATAGACTTAAGATCTGGGATAGACTCAAAATTATAAGTCCCCAACCTTCGAGAATGTAATCTCACCATGTTAACAAATTATCAACTTAAATCAAAATTCTTTTCAAACCAGGATTTAAAGCCCAACACATAGGATAGATTGGGATATTTTTGAAATGTTTTAGAATCTTAAAACACCTCTTACCTTTCATCCATTGAGCTCTAGAAATAACTACTCAAATTTGATCCAATCCTAGTTAAAATTTAAACCTCACTTCCCTTGACATCACTCCTTGAAGATTCCAAACAAAATTTCTATCATTATTTTAATCAAGAGTTTTCATAGGAAAAATAGGTTTCCTATGATATAATTAACTATGAGGCCTTGCTCTCAAAGGAGATTTAAGAACCCATATCAATTTTTTAAAAAACTAAATTAATTCTCTTTGGGAAAATAAAAAATCAACAATGATCGTTATTATCATATTTGAATAACTGATAAGGGATGATATCTTCTTCCTTTGAAAAGACATATCATTCATTGTCATGACTTTATTTATGAGATTAAAAATAGCATATATAGATCATCATGGCTAAATATTTTATTGAACATCATTTTGATCCTTCAGGAAGTTCATCCATGAATTTGGCTTTAAAATTCAGGATGAATTTTTCAATTCTAAATCTAAATCCCATTAAGAAAGGTTATTTCCACCTCTCGAGATGGTATATCATTTTTGATGGTGTGTTCAATTTTAGAATTAAAATTCAAAAAGGTAAAATTAAATTTCCTAAAGAAAGTTAATTCTAATTTGCTTTACATCTTTCCAACGTAAAGCAAATCCCCTTTTCAAAACTCAACCAATATTAGGCTCCAAGAAAATCCAAATTTTAAATTCTATCGTAATAGTTTATCTGGTATGAAATGAGAACTATATAGTATGGTTAATTTACTCCATCGAAGATCATCCAGTATGATTGAAAACTGTATAATATGACTAGTTCAAATTAAACATCAAATTATACTGGACGAATAAACTTTGATCACAGAGTTATTAGGTTATTTATATAGTATGAATTTTGGATCATACTGAACTAAATATCATCTAAAGACTCCTCGAGCTAGTCGTATAGTATAATCTATTATCATACTGTATGACTAGCAATTAAATCAGATCTGATTAATTTAATTTGATTCCTTAATTAATAGACCTAATTCAGCAAAAAATCAACAAATCGTACAATACAAAATAATTCATACAGTATAATTAGTTCCAATTTTAAAATTCAAATTTATTTATTTTAGGTAAATTAGATTCAACGATAGGGTTTCTGGTTATTGTTGATCGTCCAATATGATGTGGTGTTCATACTGTGCGATTAGTTATATTAAAACTTAATTATTTCATTTAAAATAAAATATTTAAAATAATTTATATTTTAAGAGATCATATAGTATAATCAAAATTATATAGTATAATTTATAAAAAAATTAAATATTTCTTTTACATTCCTCCTGTGTGTGCATGGTTGCTTAGATAACATACACCTTTTACAATACATTGGCTCAAGAAAGATAAAAAATAGACTCTTACAAAAATTAATCATATACAGCCCAATCTTGAGCTATGATCCTTTGGCAATGTTTTGTGTATGTTGTACCTTAAATGTTAGTACAAACAAAAAATATATGTAATAATATAAGTAGGAGAAACTAGGTAAACTCTAATAATATTTGTAATCATCAAAATATAAGCTCAGGCTCAACATGCTCTTATTGAATCTCTTATGAGAGTATATGTCATCATTGTCTGAGTCCCCGATGTTATCTTTAGCCATTCAGGACATGTTGGTCTCCTTCTCTTCAACCTCTATCATTGATTACTCTAAGTTTGTGTTTAACCAAAAAGCCTTTTAGAGCTCATGTCCTTAAATTTAAATATTGTTGTGACTTTTGCATCCCCAGGTTCAGGCAGGCAATATAAGATTTTATGAACTTTTTTATAATTAAAAATTTCTCTACCCAACACATGTAATGATGTTATGATTTTAACAAATCTAGTATACATGTCAAAAATTGTTTCACTTGGTTGCATACAAAAAATTTCATATTAATGTAACAATAAGTTCATGCATGATTGTTTGAGTTCACTAGTGCCTTCGTATGTTATGCAAAGTCTTATCTCATATTGCCTTCCCATTACTGCAAGTAGAAACATACATATAATCATATAAATTTAATGCAAAACGAAAATAGTTGAAATATTTTTTATTTAATAATGCTAAATCATGATCTTCCATAGACCAATCAGTAAACATAATCTCTACTTTTGCTCCTTTCGCAATGTGAAAGTTTAAAGTATAGCCAACTTGAATCATGTTCCACATTCAAAAATCAATTGATTGAAAAAGTGTTAACATAAAGATTTTTCAAAAATTGAAAGGAATGTTATCAAATGATGATGGTAAGGTAATAGAATATTCTACTAAGGTATTACGATTGCCAAAATGTTCCATTGGATTAACTCAACATGTTTAAACAAAATAATAACAAAGAACCCTCTCTGATATCAATTGAAAGTGCATTGATACTAATTGAAAGTGCAGAAGGCAGGCCAAGAGGGATGGTGAATGGGTAATTTTAAAACTTTTTAGAATTTTGAAAATATTTTTCTTGAAAAATGAATCTTGAAAGTTTCAAAAGTGATTAAACAAAAGAACTTAAAATAAAGCTAAAAGTAAATACATTTTTTGAACTTTCGGAGAACAAATTTTAATTTTTTGTTCTTTTCTTTAATAATTTTCAAAACAAAGATCAACAAAAAATAATCACCAAAATCCTCTTTCACACATGTAATCAAAATTAAATATAAGTGTAATAAATTTAATTGCATGTAAAGTAAACTATAGAAAAAGCAAGGAAACTCGAAACAAATTTTATAATGGGTCAATCAAATTGACCTACATCCACTCCCCAAAGGACCTCTTCTATGGGAATTTCACTAAAAGTGTCTCTCCTTTAGCACACAAATAGGTGGAGAAGCCCTTCTCCCTTGACCAGGTGGAGTATAATCATTACAACCCCTTCACATGGAAAGAATCTCTCTGCTCTCACCTCTATGGCCCAAAAAAGATAATATCCTTCCTTTCGCTTCCTCAGCTCGATAGAGATGTCGATCCATCCTCTCACCTCCTCGGCATGGTGGATATACTATTCCTCCTTACACCTCCATGCTAAATAGAGATGCTACCCTTTCCTCCTTGGCTATCAAGTCTTTATACCCAAGAACTCTTCTTTCTAGAGCTCCACCAAAAAACACAATCAGAGGACCTAAGGTTCAAGCATGCCAGAGTAATCATGTGAACCCTCTCACACTCCCTTGAATCTCTCAAGACTTTTCTCCCTTTCTCAACCTTACCTTTTCTCTCCCTTGTGAATGTGCACTCTCTCCAAGCTCTTAGATTGAATGAAAATAATACTTGACTACCAAAGGACTTATTCTCCCAATTCATATAAGTATTTATAAAGCGGGCTTCCAAAAATCCTAATTTTTAATTAATTTGCTTCTGATCATACAATATAATCCTTAATCTATACAGTATGAAGACTTGAATCTAATAACATATCATCCAGTAAGATCTAGGTTTGATAAGGAGAGGTATCTGCTAATCATCTCATGCGATCGATGATCATAGATTACGATCCTAAATTTAGATTAAATGTGATTTGATTCATTACTCCTTAGGATTAAATTAGGCAACTTAATTAAAGATCGTACAGAGCAAACCAATTCATATAATACAATTATTTCAAATTTCAAAATTAGAAATTACCTAATTTAAGTAACCTTGTTTCAACAGTGGGTTTCCTAAAATTGTTAATCATCCTATACGATGTGATGGTCATTCAATACAATTAGTTATACTCAAATTTTATTTATTTATTTTTTTGAATAGATCATATAGTATGATTGTGATCATACAAAATAATTTACCAAAAAAACATTTAATTTTAATCCTCCTTGTGTTTATGTGCACAGTCGCTAAGCCAACATACAACTAATACAAAAATTTACTAAATAAAAATGAAAAATACAGACTCTTTAACATATAAATTGATTTATATTATTATGTCACCCTATCTTAAGATGATTCTTCAATCTTTGCTCGGTGTATGCTGAGCCTAAATTTATTAGTAGCACATAAAACAAATATCCAATGTATAATGTTGGAATAGGAAAAAAAACATCTAATAACATTTTTAAGCATCAAAATACAAGGTTGAGCTCTTAGATTACACAATATTGGATGATATCGGTGCCACTATATTACATGGATTAAAGGGGAATACCCATATGACAAGCTCAGTCATCCTAGGTTAACTTGGTCTATCTAAGTTGGTTTTGTCAACCAAGTTTAAACAAACCTTAGGATTAGGCCCAATGAGTTCCAATTGACATTTAGGATTGTAGGTTAATTGATGGTCTCTTTGTATTGAATTACATTTTAGGTTCATTTAGGTCAAGTTTAGGTTTAAATGTGGGTTTGGTCAACCAAGGGTCCATTTAGGTTTAGGCATGCATGAGTTGATGTTTAAAGTGTTTAGGAGGTTCTTACATGGTTTGATTTGGTTTATATGTAAGATTGAAGGGTTTAGGTCAAATGGGTCCTTTATGGTCAAAGTGACCAATTATGATCAACCAAGCCAAAATAAGGGACCATTTGGATTTTAATATTATCAAGGATGATTTTAAGATGTCTAGATGTCAAACTTAGAGCCCAAATTGATGTTTACAATATGTTACATTCATATGAAGAGATTTTAAGGGGTTTAGAGGTCCATTTGGTTAAACTCGGTCAACCATGGACCCAAATGGTTTCAAATTATTGTTATGATGATTATGAACTAGTTTGAATGAGTTTAAAAGGTTTCCAAGGTGTTTATACCAATATGCCATTTGAGTGGCATGGATGGTAAATATTTTAATATTTTGAAACCATTGTTGAGGGTTTGAGGCATGGGGACATCCAAAATTGTTAGAGAGGTTCTTATGACATATCTATTCAATATGTGAATGATCAAATACAATTCTAGAGGCTTCACATGAGGTTTTGATGCATTGAAAAATTCCCTAGAAAAGAGAAAAATTCAAAGGGTTTTGATTTGACATGGAATTTTAATCTTGGATTTTGAACTTGAATGTGATTGATTGAATGATTGAACTTGATTGAAGGCTTGAATTGAGTTTGATTGAACTTGATTAAAAGGTTTATTGTGCTTGAGTTTAATGAATGAATTGAAGTGTTGATTGAAAGCTTAATGGTTGAATAATTGACAATCATTTAATGATTAAATATTTGAACATTTAGAATTTAATGATCATTGAATATGAATGATTGAGGGCTTAAATGATTGAATAATATCATTAAACATGAATATTGAATTGAATTTACTTATTGAAGGGAATTCAAGGATTAAAATAGATGATTAAAGTTTATTGAGAGTGATTGAATTTTGAACATTCAATGTTTGACCTCATACAAAAATAAGATCAATAAATCCCTCTATTATAGAATCCAAATATAACTTGACCATTCCATTATTAGTAGACCACCAGGCCACATTCTTTATCGATAACATTTTTCATATAATCTATAGTGATAGATGTAGGGCAACCCCTGGTGTGGCTGCAGATGTCTGCGTAGAAGAAGTAGAAGAAGAGGTGGAACCAACACAACCTCTTACTCCTCTTTCTTATCATTACCTCTAGGATGCATGGACTGAGAATTTTGCTCATTTAGAATTGAAAGTTGACACCCATGTTTAGGACTAAACCTGGTTTTTTGGCTTCTAAGAATCAGTCAAAATCATTTAAGGAGGTTTTGGTTAGTTTTGATTCCTCACATGGTTTTTTGGATCTAATGCATATTACTCATTGTGGTTTGCTCGATATCTATATTTTTTAAGATGAAATTTGCGCTCTTGTAGCTTCCTTTGAATTTACTTTAGTTGGAAAATTTCCCTTTCGCCATCCTTTATTAGTTTCTATCTGAATATTTTCTCTCTCTTAAGTTCTCAGGCGAATTATCTACAACTATCTTGGATCCCCGACATGTTCTTATCAAGCTTTCCAATGACTTGGATTACAGTAAAATATTTACTATTAGGTCTTACTATGTGAATAATTACTTTATGAAATTAATTAAATGGTCCCCTTTGTTTGATATTTCAGCTGAATCCCCTATTATTCTTATGTGGATCGCTTTTCACCCCACTTATTTTATCACCGCATTTTATATGGTTTGGGGTCTTTATTTGTCCATTCTTTACAAATTTTTAGTGCTACAACTTTTGGAGCTCACCCCTTTATTGCTCGAATTTTGGTTGAATTAGATGTTACAAAAAACTATCCTTATTCTTTTTTGGATTGGGCCAAAAAAAGGGTATATTCAAAAAAGTGGTTATCAATAATTTTCCTAATTTTTCTGACCATTGCAAATCTTTAGGTTATAAGAAAATTGAGTGCTATCACATACATCCTCATTTGATGAAATTGAACTTGGGTAAACTTAGATCTAATGTGAATGATGACAACGTGAATGCTGTCAGTGATACTTTATCTATTACCCATAAATGTTGAAAACTCATATCTAGAAATGCCTTCTTTTGATCCTATTCATTTGTCTAATGAGGTTAGGCCTATTAATGGTATTATAACTAAAGAAAAGTTGGAGGGGTTAGATCTTCTAGTTTTTATTCTTATTATTTTTAATAGTAATAATGTTGAACATGACACCTTGTGCAATATTATTTCTAATAAGCCTGTGGTTGAGGCTCTTGATAAAACTATTATTTATATTCTTCTTCCTCCATTACATCATCCTTCACTACCATCTTCTGGTATGGTAAATGGGTCTGATCAAATTATACTTAACGAGAAAGTTTATCACAATGCTTCTTCAAATGTTCTTGTTGAATCATCTGAGGTGTATTGAACCGACTGATAATTCTAATTCTATTTGGGAAGAAGGTGAAACTCAATCTAAATTTAGTTCTTAATAAAATTCCTTATTATAATTAGATTCATGGATCCTTGAAGTATTTCAAAATGACTTCTAACAATAAAAGAGAAAAAACTCTAAAAGAAAAAGCATGATTTGTTAGCATCAGATTCTAGATTAACTAGATCTAAAGCTGTTAACAATTCTATTTTTAATGATTAGTTATCTCATTTAGAATGTTAGGGGTGTGGGTAATATCTTATTCCACTCTCATATTCACAATCTCTGTAGAATCCAGATAATTACTTTTTTGGCTATTCTTGAGCCTTTAGTTATTGTTTCAAAGATTTCTTTGTGTTAACGTCAACTGGTGTTTCATTTTTCTTTTGCTAATTCTAATGGTAAAATTTAGTTATTTTGGAATGATGTTATTCAACTCTCTATTATTGCATATTTTAATTAAGTTATTCATTTCTATTTTTTAGTTAACAATATGTTGGTTATGGGTTCTATTTGCTATGCTAGTTGCATAAAATTGGTAGGATTCCTTTATGGCATCAATTAAAAGATTTTGATAGTTCTTTTAAGGGCCCTTGGTTTATGGGGGGTGACTTTAATAATATTGCTAATGCTTCTATTAGGATTGGAGGCTCTCCTCTTAACCTATCTGCTATGGAGGATTTTAATCATATGACTATGGAGTGTTGCCTCACTGATATTAGTTTTATTAGTCCCTAGTTCACTTGGTCCAATAATAGATTCTAAGAAAGATTAAATAGAATCTTTTTTAATTTTGAGTGGGTCTCTTCCTTTGAGTGGGTCTATTCCTATACTGTAATTCATTAAATTAACTTGGATTGTGGTTCTTAGATTGAGAATGAGGATTCCATTTTTGTTTATGCTATATCATGTTTTAAGAGTTTACTTAGTAAGTCCAAGGTTGTGAAGGATCTTTCCAATCCTCATTTTATCCCTACCATCATTAATGATACTAATAATAATCAATTTTCTAAATGCCCTAATGAATTAGAAATTGATAATACCTTAGTGTAAATGAACAAAGATTCTATTGTCGGCTCTGATAGGTTTACTACTGCGATTTTTTAAAAATGTTGGCATATTATTAAAATTGATTTATGTCAAGTTGTTAAGTATTTTTCAATGGGATGTCCCTTCCAAAGTTCTTTCGGGTACTTCTTTTTATTCCAAAATGTGATAATCCTGAATGTTAGAGTGACATTAGACTTATTAGTTTGTGCACTACATTTCATAAAATTATCGCTAAACCCTTGCTTCTAGACTGGATTCTCATGTCCCCAATATTATGTCCTCTAATCAGGCTAACTTCGTCAAAGAAAGATGCATTTCTAATAATGTGTTGCTTGCTCAAGAACTCATTTATGATATTAATTATAAAATGGATGGGTATAATATATTGATGAAGATGGACTTATCCAAAGCTTGTTATAATATAAAATTTTCTTTTATTTATAATATTTTGATGCTTTTTGGTTTGAATGATAGTTCTATTGCTCTTATTAGTATTATTATTGAAAATATTTTATATTATTTTATTATCAATGGTAAAGCCTAAAGTTTTTTTAAACCTGGTCAAGGTGTTAATTAGGGTGACCCTTTATCCCCTGGTTTGTATATCATTGCTGTTGAATACCTTTCTAGAGGCCATTATGCTATTTTTTCTAAATACAAAGGTTTAGCCTATATCAACTCTATTGGTATGAGTATTTCCCATTTTTGTTTAGCTGATGATATTATTATCTTTTGCAATGGTTCTCTTAAGAATCTGAAGAAGTTTCTCAATTCCTCACAACTTTTAACAATGCAAGTAGCCTCTATTTTAATAAGAAGAAATGCTCTTTTATTCATGGTGAAGGTATGATCCAGAGCAAAATAAACTCCATGACTCAATTTACGGGTTTCACCAAGAAATCTCTTTCTTTATACTAACTGAGTACTCCTCTGTATAAAGGTAGAATTAAAACTTTTCTTTTTGATAAATTTTTTCAAAATTTACATTTCAGACTCTCATCTTTGGAATATAAATTGCTTTCAAGGGGTGGTAGACTGATGCTAATATAAACTATCATTTTCTCTATGCCTATCTACTTATTTCAAACTATTTTCCCCTCTTTGGTGGTTTGTAATAAATTGGATAAACTTTTTAAAAGATTTTTCATGGGTTCTTAAGATTTGAAAAGGATTCATTGGAGGGCTTGGAGTTCTTGTATTGGTCCCTATGGTAAGGATAGTGTGGGTTACAAATCCACCATTGATTTGGTTAATTTTTTTCCATTAAGCTTTATGAAAAATGTCACATTAATAATTCTTTGTGGGCCAATTATATGAATTACAAATATTGTGAAGCTATGGTTAAGCAGACAGGCAATGGTATTGCTCCTGGGCTTGATGGAGTGACTTACTCCTTTCTCAAGTGTTATTGGGGCATCATTAAAAGTGATGTTTGGAAAGCTGTAAATCAGTTTCTTATCTCGGCAAAGATGAATCCAAATTGGAAAGAAACTTCTATTGTGTTGATTCCTAAGGTATCTAATCCCATTTCTCCTTCCAATTTTAGGCCCATTAGCTTGTGCAATGTGATTTATAAGGTTGTGGAAAAAGTTCTCTTGAATAGGATAACTCCTTTTGTGGCTAAATTAATATCTGAAGAACAAGTAGCTTTTTTGAAAAGTAGATCCTTAACGGATCATGTGTTGGTCGCTCATGAGATTTTCCACAAGTTTAGGTACTCTAAGTCTTCCAAAGGGTTTGTTTCCTTCAAGCTAGATTTGGAGCAAGCCTATGACTCTATGGGGTGGCCTACCTTAGAAAAAGCTCTTATTTATTTTGGTTTTCCTCCTTCTATTTCCAAGCTGATATTGGAATGTGTTAAACATCCTAAGTTCTCGTTGTTAATCAATGGAAATTCTACTAATTGGATTGATGCTAAAAGTGGATTTCGCCAAGAAAGCCCCTTATCACCTTACTTGTTCATTCTTTGTGCTCAGTTGTTATCAAATGCTTTCAAGCAGGAAAGTGTAGATATTGGTGTTCGGGTTCATTCTAATGGTCCCAGAATTTCTCATTTGCTATACGCAGATGATATAATTGTGTTCTCTAAATCGGATGTAAAGATGGTAAAGGAAGTTAAAAGGCTTCTCAATGATTTCTTTGGCTGGACCGGGCAGAATATTAATATGAATAAATCTTGTTGTCTCTTTGGCAAGTCGGTTAGTAAAAGGAGGAGGAAATCTATTACTCATATCATGGGTATTAAAAATGTATAGGAATTTAATTACCTTAGGATTAAGATGTCCTTAAGAAGGTTGATTGAAGCTGATTTTCAATTCATTATTGATAAAGCCTTGAGAATGATCAATGTTTGGGGTAGTAATTTCATTTCCTTGGTTGGAAAGATTAACTTGGTAAAAACATTTTTGCTATCCTATTTTGTTTTTCACTGTACTCATTCCTGGATTCCTAAACGTATTCTACAAGAGATTGACAAGCTTAATAGGAGTTTTATTTGGAATAAGAAGAATGGATGTCACGGTCTTCATTATGTTAACTGGGAAGTTATGTGCTTACCTAAGGAGTATGGTGGTAGATCTCTCCATTCGGTTCATGATAAAGTAGGGCCTCTCAGAGAAAAGATTGTATGGAGATTCAATCAAGAAGATGATTCTTTACTACACAAAGTGTTTTATCCCAAATACGGCTACTTATTTGGAAAGGAGGACTCTATGAAAACTGGCTCTACTGCATGGAAAATTATTCAACATGGTGCAAAATTCCTTAAGCCTATTGTTAGATGGAAAATCAACAATGGAGAATCCTTAAACATTTTCAAGGATAATTAGATCTTGGATAAGAGCCTTAATAGGTGGCCTACATTCGTGATCCCACAGGTGATGGAAGAAATTACGGTGGACAGATTCATTATAAATAGGTGCTGGGATATATTGGAGCTTGGTAAGATGTTTGGGAAAGAGCTGATGGATGTTATCAGCAAAACTCCTATTTCCCCTGAGTTTATTACAAATCTGGTTTTGATGATGACAAACATGGTTCTATTGTGTTTTGCTTGGCTAACCCGTTTCAGGCACAAAAGATCACGAGCAACTCAAGCCAACTCAAGATCGGGTCCAAGTGTGTCTAAGTGTACTATTTTCCTTTTCTTGAGTCAATTGTAATGTAATTGATCCCCTAGCTAAGTAACCTTGCACACACACACTCAGGGGGAGAGCTTGAGTGAATTAGAGTTTCTGTTTAAGTTTTTGTTCAGATCGTCCTGGACGATAGTCACATCATCTTGGACGATCAAGTAAAAATAGAAACCCTAATTAGGGTGACCAAGTTAAGTGAGTTTGATTAAACAGATCGTCCTGGACGATCATTGCATCGTACGGGATGATATGCTCAAATCAAAAATTCTCAGCCGCCAGATCAAGTTAGGCAAGTTTTTATTTTAAGATATTTGGCCTGATCGTCCCGGACGATATATGTATTATCCTGGACGATCCAGTATAATCATGCCTAAATTAGTCTGGTAATTAAGAAAAGCAATTAATACTTGATTGATACGATCATATCATCCTGGACGATCATAGGATCATCCTGTACGAACATGATCGTCTAGTATGTTTCAGCTGTACGTCCAGAGCGGTGTTCAGGATGATTTGGGCAAATTTTGAGCTAATCGTACAGGATGATATCCGTATCATCCCGGACGATCAAGTCATTTTTGGGTCGTCCAGCACAAGTTTCTCTGGACGACCAGAGCAGTCTTCTGGATGAAATTCCTGAATTTACATTAATCACCTCGGATGATCGCAGAATCGTACGGGATGATCTGAATAACTTTTTCTACTGATCGTCCAGAAGAGCCAGAATATCCAGGCTGAAGCAGCTAATTTTGAACTGATCGTATACGACAATCTATCGATCGTCCTGGACGATCTAGGCCGACCAGTTGAGATTTAGGGCAAATTTTGAGCCCTCCTATAAAAGATCTTTTTCTTTCAACAAGAAAAATCTTTTGTCACTTTCCTTTCTAGAGAAACCCTAGAGAGAGAGAGAGTTTGGGAGAGAGAGAGGATCTTGCGAGGGGGAGTTCGTCAGGGTTCACGAAGGTTGATCCAAGAAAGGATCAGAGTCATCTTCTCCGCTCGTCGTCTTTCGTCGTTTTGGTGTTCTTTGTGAGAGGATCATTCGCAAGAAGATCCAGGGTTCTCTGCCCGCTTCAGGAGGAAGCCAAAGGAGTTTGAGGTTCTCTTCCTGCTTCAGGAGGAAGCAAAAGGAGGTTGGGTTCTCTGCCTCACCGTGTCGGTGAAAAGGAGATTTTTGTACAGGCTTCTCTACCTTGCTGTGGGAGCAAAAGGAGAGACACTTTGAGTTAGTGCAATACCCGGAGGGGAGGCTCCGGGGAGTGGACATAGGTCAAGTTGACCGAACCACTATAAAATTCTGGTGTGTTCTTTCTGATTACTTTATGCACTCTAGTTTTTTTATGATTATCTGCTTGGGTGAAATTTATGTTTAATCTTTTCGTTTGAGTATTTACTTATTTTCGCTGCATATTATAGAAAAGATTTTTGCTGTTGCTCTTAAATTTTTAAATAACCAATTCACCCCCCCTCTTGGTTAGCCTCGGGACTAGTTCATCAGGGCTTAACATCCCTATCAAACTTTCAAGTGGTATCAGAGCGGGATTTAAATTTTAAGTTTAAAAACTTTTAAATTTGATCCATGGCTAACTTTGGTAATCGTAATACTACTGAAGGTTATTCAATTATACGACCGCCATTGTTTGATAACATACCTTTTGATTTTCGAAAAACTTGCATGTCCACGTTTCTACAATCAATTGATTATCGCATGTGGATGCTAGTTAAGGATGGATACGAACCACCTTTTAGGATGGTTAACAATGTTAAAACTAAACTGCCCTTTACTGATTGGACTTTTGATGATCGTGACTTAGCACAATTGAATGCCAAATGTTTGAATTATTTTTTCTATGCTTTAAAATCTGAGGATTACATGCGTATCTCTATGTGTACAATTGGTAAGGAAATCTGGGATAGATTGTGCATCACATATGAAGGTACAACTAAAGTCAAACAGTCTAGGTTAAACATTTTACTTCATGACTATGAACTTTTTTGCATGAAACCTACTGAAACCATTTCTGAAATGTATGCAAGATTCACTCAAATCGTCACTTCTTTGCATGCCTTAGGTAGAGAACTTACAAATTACGAAAGAGTGAACAAAATTCTTAGATGTCTGCCTTCTTCATATGATGCTAAGATAATTGTAATTATTGAATCTAAAGATTTGAATACTTACTCTATTGATAGCTTACTTGGATCACTCATTGCTTACGAGCAAGGGGTGAACCAAAGACAGCTTGATGCAGGTGAGAAGAAGAAGGAGAAAATAGTGGGACTGAAGGCCAACGAGAGTGATACTAGTGCTTCCAAGTCTGATAGCGATGACATTGCCTTGATCACTAGGTAATTCAAAATCTTTCTAAGGAAGAAACACAAGAACTTTCAGAAATGGAACAAGGGTAAGTCCAACAAAAATTTTAAGGGTTCATCTGACACTGTCTATTTTGAATGCAGGAAGCCTGGACACATTAAGGTTGATTGTCCTACACATAAAACTCACCCAAGCAAGGAGAAGGGTGAGGAGAAACACAAGTTTAGGAAGGATAAGAAGCAAATTCAGAAGGCATTCTGGGTAGATTCTGCATCTGACTCTTCTGAGACTGAAGCTGAAGAGGAGGAAACAAATCTGTGTCTGATGGCTGATGATCATCCTGGTCAGTCTGACCAGGAAGAGGTATGTGAGCTTACTTATGATCAATTACTTGAAATATCTGAAAAAATTCATGCATCGTATAGGAAGCTTAAGAAAACCCATGCTAGCTTGAAATTGGATTATTTGACTTTGCAAAAAGAGCATGATGTTTTGATTAAGGATCATTCCACTGTTGATAGCAATCACATGTCTTTACTTGATGAATTTAATGAACTGAATAAAATGCATTCTGATTTAATTATTGAGCATGATTCATTAAAAACCATGCATGTTGATTTATAAAAAGCTTTCAAAGAATTAGACAATCTAGCATGTGAAGTGGAGTGTAGCAATGGTTCTTTGAAATTTAAAATTACAAGTTTAAAGAAAGAAAATGAATTTTTGAAAGTTAAAATCAGAGCTTTTGAGAAACATTAAACACCTCCTACATTTGCATAATTTTATGCACCTCCACCTTTTGTAGAATCTGGTTCAAAATCATCAAAGCATGTTTCATAAAAACCTATAAAGAGGCACTATCACCCACGTAGATTAGTTAACCCTTTTTCTGGTGTTAGATGTTTTTCCTGTAGCATGTTATGACACATTTCCCACACCTACACTGTTCATCGTAGTACACATTGGGTGTGAAGGCCCAAATTGCCTGTTTCACAGCACAACACACATGCATCATATTCTTCTTTTCATAAGAAGGAACCCAAACCAGTTTGGGTTCCTAAAACTGACGTTTGATAATTTTGTAGGTGTGCTCTCACATAAGACCTCGTGAGAGCATGTGATACCTGGACAACGAATATTCTAGACACATGACTGGAGATGTAAATCAATTCATTTCACTGGAGGCCAGGGCTGGAGGTAAGGTTACACTTGGAGATAACACCACCAGGAGGGTGTTAGGTTCATGTATAATTGGTGATTCAAAGAGTTTTATGATTGATAATATTTTACTTGTAGATGGATTGAAACATAACTTGCTGAGCATCAGTAAACTCTGTGACAAATGATACAATATCAAATTCCTGCCTACTTGCTGCATTTTAAGCTTAAATAACAAAATTGTTTTGCAGGGACAAAGGATCAATAGTATCTACAAGCTGAATGTAAGTTGCATTAAGGCTAAAAATTCAATTTGCTTAAAAACTGCTGTTGATAAATCTTGTTTGTGGCATAGGAGATTGTGTCATGCCAGTATGAAAACCCTTAGGAGAGTCACCCAAAAGAACTTAGTTAGAGGTGTGCCCAAGCTTAAGTTCAGTAAGGACCACCTGTGTGATGCCTATCAGTTAGGAAAGCAAGTTCAGTCCTCCTTTCACTCTGTTAAGGACATTAGCACCTCTAGACCTTTAGAAGTCCTTCACATGGATCTCTTTGGACCCATTAGCACTGCCAGCTTAGGGGGGAAAGTCTATGAGTTTGTGATTGTAGATGACTAATCGAGGTTCACTTGGATTAAATTTTTGTCACACAAATCTGAGTCATTTGATGAGTTTAAGTCCTTTTTCACTTGGATTCAAAGAAAGTTAGGTTGTGAGATCTTGACTATTCATAGTGATCATGGTGGAGAGTTTGAAATGTAAAGTTTGGAAGTTTTTGTGAGGAGCAAGGGATTAGTCACAATTTTTTAGCTCCAAGGACCCCTCAGCAGAACGGGGTAGCTGAAAGGAAGAATAGGACCTTAGTGGAAGCCGCTAGAGCCATGCTTGATGAGTATTCACTTTCAAAATACTTTTAGGCTGAAGCGGTGAAACTGCCTGTTATGTGCTGAATAGGGTGAATGTGAGATCAAATCTGAACAAGACACCTTATGAGATTATTAAGGGTAGAACTCCAAACCTGTCCCACCTCCATGTCTTTGGCTGTAAGGTTTTCATTCTGAACAACGGGAAATCACCCTTAAGAAAATTTGACCCCTAATCTGATGAAGGAGTGTTCTTAGGCTATTCTAGTATGGAGAAATCCTTTAGGGTGTTCAATAAGAGGACTTTGGTGGTGGAAGAGACAACTCATATGGTGTTTGATGAATCTGATCCTAAGGTGAATAGAGTTGAGGAAGAAGAAGAGGTAGAGGAGATTACCCAAGGGGTTGAAAATGCAAATCTGGAGGAAAGGGTAGAACCTTAAACCACACTGCCTAGAGATTGGAGATTTTCTTCGATTCATCCTAAAGAACTGATTTTAGGAGACCCTTCTGAAGGTGTTAGGACTAGGCTTGGACTTAAGAAGGAAGTAAACCACTCTGCCATTATCTCAATGACTGAACCCACCAACATTAATCAAGCCCTTTCAGATGAGTTTTGGATCTTAGCTATGCAAGAAGAATTGAATCAATTTATAAGGAATGATGTTTGGGAGTTAGTAGAAATACCTAGAAATCAAAGTATAGTGGGAACCAAGTGGGTCTTTAAGAATAAGATGAATGATTCTGGTGTGGTGGTTAGGAATAAGGCAAGATTGGTGGCTAGGGGGTATAATCAGATTGAAGGGATTGATTTTGAGAAGACCTTTGCCCCTGTAGCAAGATTGGAAGCCATTAGAGTGCTACTAGCCTTTGCCTATTATATGGGATTTAAGCTGTTTCAAATGGATGTCAAGAGTTCCTTTTTAAATGGGGTAATAAAAGAGGATATTTTTGTAGAACAACCATAAGGTTTTGAGAGTTCCTAATATCTAAATCATATTTACAAATTAAAAAAGGCCTTATATGGATTGAAACAGACACCCAGAGCTTGGTATGAGAGGCTTAGCACATTCCTGTTAGAAAGAGAGTTTGTTAAGGGGAGCGTAGACACCACCCTTTTTCTGAGGAGAATAGGGGATGACTTACTCATTGTCTAGATCTATGTTGATGATATAATTTTTGGATCTTCTGATAAATATTTATGTGATGAGTTTTCTAAAATAATGAGTAAGGAGTTTGAGATGAGTATGATGGGAGAATTGTCCTACTTTTTGGGGTTTAGCATAAGGCAAATGGATGATGGAACCTTTCTCAATCAATCTTAATACACTAAGGATATTTTTAAGAAATATAAAATGGACAAAGCCAAGCCAATCAACACTCTCATGAGCTCCTCTGTTCAGTTAGATAAGGATTCAAGTGGAAAATCAGTTGATCAGAAGAAGTATAGAGGAATAATTGGATCACTGCTTTACTTGACTGCTAGCCGACCTGATATCATGTTTAGTGTATGTCTTTATGCTAGGTTTCAGGCTGATCCCAAAGAGTCCCATCTAATTGCTATTAAGAGAATTCTTAGATATCGTTTAAGGACCCCAAACCTAGGAATCTGGTACCCTAGGCACAGTACCTCTTTTGAGATTATTGGATATTCTGATTTTGACTTTGTATGGTGTAGGGTGGATAGAAAGAGCACTTCTGGAACTTGTAAATTCATAGGACAGTCGTTAGTCTCTTGGTCGAGTAGAAAATAGAACTCAGTTGCACTTTCCACTGCTGAAGCTGAGTACATTTCCTTAGGGATTTATGTGGCCCAAGTTCTTTGGTTGAAGAAACAAGTCTTGGATTTAGGATTACCTGTGGGCATAATTTCTGTTCTTTGTGATAATACTAGTGCCATCTGCATCTCTAAGAATCCAATCCAACATTTTAGAACCAAACACATTGATATAAGGCATCACTTCATTAGGGACCATGTTACAAAAGGGGACATTGAGCTACATCATGTAGCAACTGAAAATCAGCTGGCTGACATATTCACTAAACCACTGGCCTTTGACTCATTCAGCATTTTGAGGACCAGATTAGGAGTGATTGATATAAATGCTTGATTCTGATGATTGTAGATTTTTGATTTCTCTGGTTTTTATTCTGCTTCTGTTAGTTAGCTGCTTGATTTGATTACTTACTTTCTGTTATTTTTTTGTTTATCTTCTGTTGAATTTTGTGTTAGCCTTGGTGTTATGTTGATTTGAGTATTTATGTTGATATAATTTTCTACCTATTTTTATTTACTGGTTCATCTCTTTTATCTACTATTTTATGCTTTTTAAAATCCGATCACTGCTCGCTACTTCTGATAAACTGGATTTCTAACTGAGAGTTTTATCTTGTTTTTATTTGGAAGCTGGTAAGCAGTGATTAATTCCACTGGATCGTTAAAGGAAAGAAACATTGATGATTATTTCTCTTCCTCTAACTCCTTTGCTGGTGTATTGTTTCTTTTGGATAAATATCCTCTTCAAAATTAAAATATTAGTTTTTGAAATAGAGATTTATTTTATCTTCCTACAGTAATCTACCTCATATGAATAGTGTTTTCAAAGTCTTGAGCCATTATTATGCTTTTCTAAACCAAGTGATTGCACTTATCATATGACGTATGATTTTTGTTTTATGAATTACTCTTCTATATTTTGGAGAGCGTCTCCTATGTCTAGAAGGTAACTTTACAGCTGAGATGCTTTAACGATTTTGAGGGGGAGAAAGATTACAAAAGATGTGTAGTGCGTCAAATAAATTGAAAAAGAGGCACAAAATGAGCCCAAAGCTGAAAAGATGCGAAATGTCGCCAAACTAAAAGATACACAAAGTGTATCTAAAATCAAAAGATGCGCAAAGCGCCAAACAAATTGAAAAAGAGGTACAAAATGAGCCCAAACCAAGCTTTCTTCCCTTTCAGATTGTTAAATATCTTAGAAAAATCTATGCGCCACTTAATATTTTTAAAAGCTTGAGTTTGAAAATCCTGATTTCTGATTTATTACTTTGTACTATTATATCGGAGATTTTTTCTGGATCTCTTTTTGAATCTAATTTTGTTTCTTCTGAATTGGATTTTTGTTTTCAATGAGATTTGCATCTATAAGGTGCCCGAGGTGGGAGTTACAAAAGTCAATTTTTCCAACTTTTCTTAGATTTCAGCGCTGTCAATCATCTTCTTATTAGTTTTTGGATCTAAAATCAAGGAAAAATTTTGATTTACTGGAGCAGCTTGATCAAAAAAAAATAAAAAAAAAACTCGTTGCTTTTGTGTTCTCGTTTCACATTTTATTTCCTTTGGTTTTATTTTTCTTTTTAATGGTTGTATTTTTGGGATCCTGATCGTTCATCTCCATCCTCCATCTTTTTCCTGTTTTCTTCACATCGTCCTGGATGATCTACATATCGTCCTGGATGATCTTCTTCGTCCTGGACGATACAACATCATCCTGGATGATCAATTCAAAATCATCCCCAATCTGATCATATAGCTAAGGAACACCAATTATTGGTGATTATCCTGAATGATCCTTACATCATCCTGGATGATATGATCCATATCTTCCTGATCTGATCGGACGGCTGAGCATGCGCCAATTATTGGTCATCATCCTGGATGATTCACCACATCAACCCGGACGATCCACGTATCAGCAGCCGGACGATCCGAATTTGGCCCGTTCGACACACTTATTGCACATCATCCTGGACGATCCACCTAATCGTTCTAGATGATACTTTTCATCAACGGTCGTCTGGCCTGACTCCTCGGGACGATCGCTTATGTCTAATCATCCTGGATGATCTCTAATCATCCCGAACGATCTGACCGCCTTTTTGACCAATCATCTTGGCTGTCATAAATGCTCATATCATCCTGGACGATCTCACGATGGTACGGGATGATCCGGCCGACTTCAATTTAAACAGCCAATTTCATCAGTTTTTTCCACACTTCTCCTTCCACTCTCCCTCACTTGTGCTTTCTAATGGCTAGTGGGAAGCGTTCTAGGAAAAAGGGTGCGAGTTCCTCACGGGGGAATATTGATCCCCATTTTCCTAATGCAGCCGATCAGGCTGCCTTCGAGCGCTATCATGAGGTGGAGATCGCACAGTCAAAAATAGTAAACCCCCGCACCCTTAGCTCTTTTGTTCTTGATCTTTTCGCACACACCTCCCTCACTTTCATCCTTACACTAGCCTTTCCATTCAGCCTTAAACTTCTTCAAGTTTTCTTCACCAATCTATGCATTTCTGCTGACTATTCTACTCTCCGCTCCTATGTCAATCAACGTCCCATGAAACTCACTGCATAAGACTTTCACAACATCCTTAACCTTTCTGTGACTGCCAATAAAATCCACACTCTGATTACTGACCCTGACTATGATTGGAGTGTCACCAATCACTTTCTTCAAAATACGAATGCACCCTACCACGACAATGCTTCCACCTCCCTCATTAAGGATGCACGGACCATTCAGCACGTCCTTCGTTCCTTCGTCATTCCAAAGGCTGGGGATCGAATTCACATCACCCCCCTATTGTCTCTGACCACATATTATATCTTGGCCCACCGGGACTTTAATGCCACTGACCTTCTTATCCGATATATCGAGCACCTCACCACTATTAGGGATCCAGGTCATAGAAGTCGTCCAAATCTAACTTTAGGTCATATCATTGCATATGCCTTTGAAACCAAATATGACCTACAGTATCCAGTCCCTCCTAATGTACCTCCTTCCTTCTTCACAAACAATTCATTCCAAGTCCTACACAGCACCCGATTACATCTGGAGCCCGCCCTAGATGTTGAGGAGGAAGAGGAAGAGGCTATTCCCATTCCTGCTGCACCCGATGCACCTGCTCCCCTTCGTATTGCTTCTCCTTTTGACCATCTGGTGCAGTGCTTTGATCAGTGGGAGGCCAGATTCGACTCCTATGTTGCTGTCTAGGAGCAGCGGCACACTGAGGACCTGCAGCGCTTTATTGACTATGCTGCTCAACAGCAACAGCAGCATGACCAGAACATTGTCTGGATTAGATCCCACTTTACAGCCATTCACAGTTACTTCAACCCACCACAGCCACCTCCTCCTTTTGATCAGGATCCGCCTCCATTTTAGTGTTATGTTTTATAGCTGTTGGTTCTGTGTTTTGTTTGCACTGTTTTGTTTGAACTGTTGGTTCTGTTTGCCCTCCTCTTTTTTGTGATGTCAAAAGGGGGAGTCAGTTGTAGTAGTTTTTGTACTTGTTATATTTTGTACTTGTGTTTCCTGTACTGTTCTGGTTGTTTAATGAAATTTGAAAAAAATTGTTTTCAATCTGCTAATTATTTTATTTTTTAAACTACTGCACATATGTTTGCCATTATAAAAAAGGGGAAGATTGTTGCAAATCTGGTTTTAATGATGACAAACATGGTTCTATTGTGTTTTGCTTGGCTAACCCATTTCAGGCACAAAAGATCACGAGCAACTCAAGCCAACTCAAGATCGAATCCAAGTATGTCTAAGTGTACTATTTTCCTTTTCTTGAGTCAATTGTAATGTAACTGATCCCCTAGCTAAGTAACCTTACACACATACACTCAAGGGGAGAGCTTGAGTGAATTAGAGTTTCTGTTCAAGTTTTTATTCAGATCGTCCTGGACGATAGTCACATCGTCCTGGATTATCAAGTAAAAATAGAAACCCTAATGAGGGCGACCAAGTTAAGTGAGTCTGATTAAGCAGATCATCTTGGACTATCATTGCATCGTACGGGATGATATGCTCAAATCAGGAATTCTCAGCCGCACGATCAGGTTAGGCAAGTTTTTATTTTAAGATATTTGGCTTGATCGTCCCGGACGATACGTGTATTATCATGGACGATCCAGTACAATTATTACTAAATTAGTCTGGTAATTAAGAAAAGTAATTAATACTTGATTGATATGATCATATCATCCTGGACGATCGCAGGATCATCTTGGATGAACATGATCGTCTAGTGTATTTCAGCTGTACGTCCAGAGCAGTGCTCAGGATGATTTGGGCACATTTTGAACTAATCGTACAGGACGATATCCGTATCATCCTGGACGATCAAGTCATTTTTGGGTCGTCCAGCACAAGTTTCTCTGGATGACCAGAGCGGTCTTCTGGACAAAATTCTAGAATTTACACTAATCATCCCGGACGATCACAGAATCGTAGGGACGATATGAACAACTTTTTTTACTGATCATCCAGAAGAGCCAGATCATCCAGGCTAAAGAAGCTGATTTTGAACTGATTGTACAGGACGATCTATCGATCGTCCTGGACGATCTAGGCCGACTAGTTGAGATTTAGGGCAAATTTTGAGCCCTCCTATAAAAGATCTTTTTCTTTCGACAAGAAAAATCTTTTGACACTTTCCTTTCTAGAGAAACCCTAGAGAGAGAGAGTTTGGGAGAGAGAGAGAGGATCTTGTGAGGGGGAGTTTGTGAGGGGTTCACGAAGGTTGCTCCAAGCAAAGATTAGAGTCATCTTTCATCGTGTTGGTGTTCTTTGTGAGAGGATCGTTTGCAAGAAGATCCGGGGTTCTCTGCCTGCTTCAGGAGGAAGCGAAAGGAGTCTGAGGTTCTCTGCCTGCTTCAGGACGAAGCAAAAGGAGGTTGGGTTCTTTGCCTCACCGTGTCGGTGGAAAGGAGGTTTTTGTAAAGGCTTCTCTGCCTTGCTGTGGGAGCAAAAGGAGAGACACTTTGAGTTATTGCAATACCCGGAGGGGAGGCTTCGGGGAGTGGACGGAGGTCAAGTTTACCGAACCACTATAAAATTCTGATGTATTCTTTTTTATTACTTTCTGCACTCTAGTTTTTCTGTGATTATCTGCTTGGGTGAAATTTGTGTTTATTCTTTTCGTTTGAGTATTTACCTGTTTTCACTGCATATCATAGAAAAGATTTTTGTTGTTGCTCTCAATTTTTTAAATAACCAATTCACCTCTCCTCTTGGTTAGCCTCGGGACTAGTTCATCAGGGCTTAATATCCCTATCGAACTTTCAGAGTTGTTGAAGGATAATCTTTAATTAGTGTCTTTTAATTCCGGTAAATCTATTGCTTCTCTTTCTTTTCAGGCCACATTTAATCATAAGCTGCAAGAACAGTATTGGAAATGGATTAAGAAGGCCAAGCTTAGCTCACGGGCTGAATGTTTCTGGTGGAGAATTTTTAACAAAGCCATTCCTACTAATCAATTCTTATGCTATAGGAGATTAATTAATAACAATGGTTGCTCGAGAGGGTGTGGTTTGATTGAAGATATTGAGCATGTAGTTATCTTTTGTCAAAAATTGGTCAAGGTGCTACAGCTTATCAACAGATGGGGCTTTGGTATTCCAGGTTTCTATTCGTTAGACCATTGCTTTAAATGGCTGGCTATACAAAGCAACTGGATGGTGAATCTGTATTGTAATGTTATTTTTTTCTCTTGGAAGGCTAGGAACAAACTCATCCATGAAGGGAAAGATGATAGTGAATTAGTCATTGCTTCGGAATCGGTCAGTTATGTTGCCATTGCATCTTCCAGGATTCATTCTTGTTCGGGTATATGGGTTGCTAACCAGCCTCAAAAGCTGTTGAATTCTCTTTGGCATCCCCCTCCACCCGATTGGATTAAGGTTAATGTTGATGCATCTCTCCTTCAATCTTATAAGGCTGGGATAGGAGGGGTATTTCGTGATTGCAAAGGTAAATTTTTATTCGCTTTTGGTCATTCTTGTGTTCATTGGGATATCTCTCAGTTGGAGCTCATGGCCATTCAATCTATCAAAGGAAGTTTACAAGAGTGGATGTTCAGTTATAAGGGGATCATTATTGAAGGTGACAATGCAAATGTTATAAAGTTCATTCAATCTTTGTCGAGGTCTAAGCAGGAGTTAAACCATCCTTAATTCTTTCAATGAGTTTCAACTTGTTATTTTCAGCTGTATAGATAGAAATGGTAATAAGTTAGCGGATGTTTGTGCTAACTATGTAATGTTTAGTTCTTTTGTTTGGAATGACATTGGATCAAGTGAGATTCCTCCTTCTTTCACTTCTTTGTTAAAGGAGGAATCTGATGCCATTAGCTAGCCTTTTGTATGTTCTTTTCTTTAATAAAATTCTATGCACTTGGTTGCATTTTCTAAAAAAAAAGAATTACAAATATTACAAATATTCATCCTTCTTAATGCTTTTTCAAGAGGGGTCAATCTCTTGGATTGTCTAGAATTTTTATGTCTAAATGACTTGGTGTAGATTGAAAAACCTAATAATTAACTAACTTAGATCATTTAATCTATTGACTTAACTTAAATTTATAAGCTATACAATTATACATTGACCTTTGAATTGAAAAATGAATAATCAGGATTAAAAGAATAGATATGTGTAGCTTAAAATTAGAAATCATAGTAGCTTGAAATTGGAACTACTTATCTTAATAAATCCTTACATTAAAACAACTAAGATTGCACGAGGATATAAACAAAATTGATATTTAAAATTATTAATTATGTACCTATCAAGTTCTAAAATGAAAGAAAAGATGAAGAGCACATAAATAAATTTGTATCAATTAAAAGCTTAAAGTATGACTGCAATCTTATACTTAAATTTATAAATGATAAAATAGAAGAACTAGCAGAGATGATGACAAACTAAGGAAATTTTAATTTTAACTACAACTACATTTAATCTCTAAGCTCCCTTATTCATTTCAAAATTTAATAGTCAATGATTATATTTATAACATATAAATTCAACATAAGTAATGGTAAATGTGATGGGTTAGGATAACTATTAGGAATTTTTTAAACTAGAATTATAACTTTGTTCATTTCAACTACTTCTAGACTATGATGTATTATCATATATTTTAGTAATTTTAAATTATCAAATTTTACTTTGATTATTAAATTAATCAAAAGTATATATTATTTTATTTGCTTGAGGATAAGTAAGAGGATAAGCTGGGAAGAGTTTGATTTGTGTAAATTATATACTATTTATTATATTTGAATTTAAGTGAAAATGTGTTATTTTAGTTATTATTTTACAGAAAAACTTAAAATGATGAAAAATATAAAGGAACGGGCAGCGCCGCGGTGCTAGAGGAAACATTACCGCCACACTCTATTCAACATTACCAAAGCATCACTTCTTGGACATTATAGCACCATACACTTTATTTATGAGTACTGCAGCAACATCACAGTCAATGTCTCAGAGTTTGAGGTGCCACTACATAAAAAAATCAGCTTGGCACCGCCGTGTTCTCAAGAAAATGAATGCTGCGGTGCCACAGATTTCAACGCCTTAGTGTCATTTTGTCCACTCGGGTGCCGTAGAGCTCCAAGTTTCACAGCACCGAAGCACTGTAGATATAACTTCCAAGAGGCATGTCTCTGAAGTGAAAAGACACATCTGTTCACTTGATAATAGTTCCACATCATCAAGCACTGAGGCAGAGCAAACATTTCAGTGCCGAGGTGCTAGTTCACTTTCAAGCGCCACAGTGCCAAACACCTTTTTTGTGTTTTCTTATAAATAGATATTCTATTTTATTTATGAAGGAAATTAGTCACTTGTGTATAATTTAGAACTTTTCAGTGTGCTTCTCTAGTACACTTTTAGAGTAAAGTCTGAGGGAGGCTAGGGAACTACATGATACAATCCATTATAATGTTTAGCCTGTGCTTATTGAAGCAACTCTGTAAGTGAAGGAAGGAGTATAGAGGAGATACTTTGATCCTACTTGGTTATAAAATTTCACTATTTTTCTTTTATTTTGATTCTTCTATGAATATAATGAAAATGAGTTTGCTTGTTATTTATTCTATGTCTGGATAGATCACTTATTTTGGATTGATAATGTAAAGAGCATATTAAGTACTTATGAAGACTCTTATATTTTAAATATTTAATAATATTTTAAATTATATACTATTCTTCATTTAATGCATATAGTGGTTATACATGCAGTTAAAATCTAGTATAATATATAGCCTCGACGGAGGAATGCAAGAATAATCAAAAAGTTTTGGGAGGTTGTAAGACCTCGTTGAACTATCCATAGGCACACCAAGAGGGTGGGGGGGTTTAATTGGTACTTAAAAATACTACAACAAAAACCTCTTTTTTTGTTTTATGCAAGATAACAACCTTTAAAAAAATTCTAGATGAGTAACTAACACAAGCGAAAGATATTTAAAACTTGATCTTTTATTATTATTATTATTTGGAAGCACATAATGAAAAATTAAATTCTTTCAGGAAATATAAAATGCAGAAACTAAAAGTGCATAAAAGAAAAATTAGAAAGAGCACGCCATAAATTTTATAGTGGTTCAGTCAAACTTGAACTATGCCCACTCCCAGAGTCCTCCTCTATGGGTATTGCACTAACACTATAGTGACTCTCCTTTTGCCCCTACAACAAGGCAGAGAAGCTCTTACAAATCACTTCCACCAAACTTGATGTGACGAAGAACAAAAACCTATGTCACCCTCCTGGTGACAGTAGCGAATCTCCAATCCTTTTTCACCCTCCTAGTGAAGGCATAGAACCCATGAAATCTTTCTTACCCTCCTAGTTATGGCAGAGAAACTTCAATCCTTTTTCACCCTAATGGTGAAGGCAAAGAACCCTAGACCCTGACTTTGAAGCTTCTCTCCCAAGAGCAACTCCAAGATCTTACCAAGGCCACTAGAGGTAGCAAGGTGCAAACTTGCTTGGAGCAATCATGTGAACACCGCTCACACTCCTTCTCCCTCACGCACAACCACACCTTCTCCCTCTCTATGCCCAAAGCTCTCTCAATAATTCTCCTTCAGAGTTCCTTTAATAGCCAAAAAGTCTTTCTAGAGACTTCATTGAGTTACTTAAGTACAAGGCTTCACAAAACCCAAAATTTTTAATTAGGCCATGACTGTATGTACAGTTTTATCTGGGTTTGTATAATATAATTAGTTCAAAATAGGGGATTCGTTCAATAAGATAGAACAGTCAGTCAAACAAACTGTTCAAATTCTACATACTAATAGTATAGTATGATTGTAAGTTCATATGGTATGATTACTGGGATGATTGGATATCATCTCTGTCGATCGTTCGATTTGATTCACATTGTACAGTACGTTCAGTTTAAATACAAGGGTTTGTATAGTATAATAGACATCATATTATATGATTAGTTCAAAAATTAAAGTTTTTGTCTAGTATAATATTCGGGATGACCGAATTTCATCTCTATCAATCATTCGATATGATCTACATCATTCAGTATGATCAACCATATTTATTAAACCTTGATCTAATTGACTAATCATGAGGAATAATTTAAGTAAGATTTTAAATATCATACAGTATAATTAGTTTAAAATTTAATTTTTAAAATACTTACTTAAATTATCTGGCGATTATGGTTTCTAGATAGAAATAAATTATACAATATGATCTTCATCATACAGTACGATCAGTTCGTTAGTAGTAATTACAAAATTAGCCATTAACCATCTTTTTTTATATAACTGATCATACACTATTATCAAAATCATATGGTACAATTAGTTCAAAAACTTTCAGCTCTCTCATCGCATTCCCCAATGTGTGTGCTGGTCGCCAATTTATCATATACCCTTACATGACCAGACTTAAGAAATATAAAATTAAGGGAAAAAATACAAACTCTTTTGAATGACATCCTATTCAACCCAAACTTGAGCCTTGATCAATCTTGAGCGGTGTATACTATACCTGAAATGTTAGTACACAAAAAAATCTAATATTTATGCTAGAAGAAATAAAATTTCAATCAATAATATTTGTTATTATCAAATTTATAGTATAAAGATCCTAGATTGCATTATAATCATGACTATTGAGATAGAATGTTGGCATGCCTTGATATAGAATATTTAAATATTTTAGGTTCTTAAGGAGATATTATAAATGTAAGAGGTCAGTCGATATCCTTTTCACTCCTACAAGTTCATCAGAGATCTAGGGATGTATATGCTCTGAATAATATCTATAATTAAGAGTATCATTAGGAAAAATATGACATTTTGCATTCATTAATCCAAAATATTTTATTAAACATTCTATTTACTATTTTCTTATTTTTATATAATGATATAAACTCCAAAAACATCATTTTTATTTCAGCAGGATTACTTATGCATTTAGAGTAAGCAGTAATAGTTTTTGTTACAATTAAGCATAACACTTTCTTGTGGGTTTGACACTCTAATTCATCACTTTATTACTTGATTCGACACTTATACTTGCATACATTCAAGTGGGCTTCCATTATTAACATATGAAAGAAAACCTAAACCTTATTCAACATTGATAGAAGAAGCATTTATTTCATAATCTATAATAAAGTCTTGCTTGCCTACATGCACAAGTCCACCCTATCCTTAATTGAAATCGATTTGGTCAAATATATATTATGGAATTAAATAAAATTGATTCAAGTTGACTCAAGTTTGATTTGACCTCGATTCCATCATAAACCCATTAAATTAAGTCGAGGCTAGACCAAGTTAATTAAAACTAATTTATTTCTAATCAAATAAATTTAATCAAGTGACATCAAGTCAATTCAACTTTATTTGAATGCAATTAATCTTAACATCTTTGATCAACCCATTTAACCCATATTGACTCAATTTAAATCAAATTGACATGAATTAGCTCAAATCGAATACCCAATTTTAAATTATAACAAATTTAACCTATTTCATTTAGCCTTTTCTTACCTTTTTACCCTCCAATCATCTAAAATTTAGCATTTATTTCAGATCTTAGATTAAATTGAGAATGAGGGGTCGAATGGTAATTCATCCTTTGTACATGCTTCTAGATTATAAGAGAAGGGGCTATTTGGTGGTATTCCATTCAATCTAGGCTTCATATGATCCAGAGAGTAAGGGATGGATCTGGTGTGATTCATCTTCAAGAAATGAGCCAATGAGTGAGAAGGCAGGACATCCATTCGATCATAAGGAATGAGCCAACCTCCCTTCCTCTCATGCAAGCAAGCTCTCTCCCTTCGGGGCTATTTGGTATCAAATTTGTACTCAGAATTACATCCTATTTATGATAAATCCTATGAAATAGTTTTCAAGCACCTCGTAAATCCTAATCCAGCATAAATCTTGAATTTACACCATAAATCTGGGATTTACTAAATCCTCTCAATTTCTAGATTTAAGGATATACATACTACAAGATTTACAAGCCTGTGAGCAAGCTAACTCCAATCTTGAAGAAAGGAGATGGTTACCTATGCAGTTAGTGAGCTTCCATCATAACTATTGATCTGACACATTCGAAGGAGGTGAAATAGTGAGCGAGCTCCCATTGTGCAAAGCACACACAACATACAAAGCACAAGAAGCTAAAGTGGACACGAAGAAATGGCAATGAGGAAAAGCGAGGAAAAGCGATCCCTATATGGGTATAAATTAATCTAAATTAATATTATTAATATAATTCAAACATAAATAATTAATTAGATTATTTAAATAATAAGTAGTATAATTAAGTAATCTAATTTAGTTTAATTAAATAATTAGACATATAATTATCATTAAATTAGATTAATATTTAAATATTTAATTAAATCATTAATATGAGTATTAATTAAATAATTTATAATTTCACAACATAATTAATAAGTTAATTAGGATTTAAGAATATAATTAGATAATTAGTAACATAATTAGAAATTAGCTTAATTATTATTAATTATCAAATTAATTATTAGGTGTTAATTATCAAATTACTCATTATATTACTAATTATCTAATTATGAAATAGTTCCATATAGTAAACATGCAAATTAAATTCAAAATACATTAAATTTAATTTCTAAATGAATTAAGTGCCTTAAATCCTAGACTTTGTTGCCAAATAATTTCTCAAAAAGTTTCATGATTTAATATTTGCTATACCAAATAATTTTCAGAATTTAACACCCTCAAAATTTATTAAATCTGAATTTACACTATTTTCTACATTCCACTAAAGTTAAATCCAATCCAATACCAAATAGCCCCTCATTTCACTCACATGCACGTGCTTTAGCTAAACCCAAGAGAAGAACCATGGGGTGAACGCATTGGCTTGTGGACACTTCATTTGGCCGAACCAAGTAGCTCAAGCAAAATAGAAAGCTGTGCTTGTGATTCTTCCTTCAGCTACTGAACGAGCAGGAGGTAGACAGGAGCAGAGTTTGCTCCATTCGATCGAGTGAAGATAAGAAAACAACTATAGATTTCAATCCTGCTTTAAGTAATCAAAGGGCTGCAAGCAAGAGAACCGAGTTTGTTTCTTTTCTAAAAATCTAAGAGTAACAAATAGAAGGTATCTTAGAGGTTCTTTTCTTTGTTTCTACATTATTTCTTCAATCAACCTTCAAAATAAAGAGTTCAATCATCAAATGGATTGAAATATCCATTTCAATTTGTCATAGGTTTCATATAGATAATGGATTGAGATGCTATCTCTTTATTTCCATCATTCCTGAGATCTAGTAATTAGAAGTTGAAATGATACTTTGAAGCCTTTACTACCTTTCAATTATGCTGAGTAAATGTGGTATGGGATTTCCCCATTATTGAGAGCAAGAAAGAATTAGTTTAAGTTACATTTCTGTTTCTCTTCTTGACACAAAGCAAATCAAACAAAGTCAACAAAGAAGCCCAAAAATAGGTAATTATTAACTATTCAAATAAATTATATATTCAATATTTTTTTATTTAAATAACAAATGCTCTAACCACTATTTATTTTCTTTGTTTGTTTTGTTTTTGTGATGAATTGTGGTGAGCATTTGGATGGCGAGTATAGGAAATATAGTCGCCTTCATTTCTTTCAAATGGGGGTACAGTCGAAAACTAATGGACTGACTCTGATGAGGTAAGTATTCTAAAGCATAGAAGCCCTAGGTCTTAGAGGCCCCTTTTTTGTACATTAATACTCTCCAAAACCTTAGGATCTTGTAGAAACTCTGCTCTTTCATTTTGTAACCCGAATCCATCAATGCATATTGCTATTTGCATTAGCTTTATGAGCACTAGAAATGATTATTTGGACCTAATTTGTCTTCCTATGAAGATTATTAGAATCCAAATCATTTAGGGTCTACTAATTTGATAATTCAAATTATAATTCTAATTAATTACAAAATATATACAAACTAAAGATTAATGAATAAAACTCATTTAGTCAAATTAAATAAAAAATCTACTTATATATTAATTAAATCTAATTAAACCCATAATATAACAAAATGAATAAATTAAATATAAAATTCAAATCAAGTAATAATAAAAATTGAAATATAAGATTTAAGTAAATTCAAAGTAAAACTTACATTTAAGTTAAATAAACATAGTCAAAATTAAATAAAAATGTTAAAAAAAAATCAAAATTTAAATCAAATATGAAACCAATTCAAAATAAAAAAAGGCTAAGTAAAAATAAATTAATTAAATTTTAAAAATTAAACTCTAATATTAAATTATTAAAAAAATCAAATATATGTAAATTATAAATTTAAAATAAGATCAGACAATAAAGGAGAGAAATAAAAAGGAGGGAAAGAATAATATAATAATTTGCAACTTGAACATTCAAAAACCAATTAAAAATACAATAAAAAGAGAAATTAATGAAATAAACTTCTGTGGACTTATAAAATTCTAATGAACTATAGTCTACATATAATAAAATAAGTTCAAAACAAAAATAAAAATTCTCTTTCATAAACTTATTAAGAACTTAAGTAAAAGATACAAAACACTAAAATGTTAATTGTAATTACCATCGGATATTAAAAAAATTAAAATTAGAAAATTAAACTTAAAGCATAGGTTGACATCCATACTGTCTAACACATACTTTAGATGGTTTATTAGGGCATAAATTTTAACCTTAGGTTAGGCTGTTCACTACAGGAAATTTATTGATTACCGGTGGAACTTCTGGCAGTCCTTTGGCCACTGGAAATACTAGCGGTTAGACCGGCGGTTGACCGCCACTATTAACTGGCAGTCGAACCGCCGATAATGAAGAGCAAACTACCAAAATTTTTGAGGTCAAATGGCCTTCAAAATTTCTGTCGGTATTATATTATCATATTAGTTTTTACTGGTAGTTTACCCGCCATTTTTGAGTAAAAAGTTTTCGACGGTTTAGACTCGCCTTAGATGGTTTGGTCACATAAAATGGTGGCCTTCTGATGACTCGGTTAGAGAAGTAGAGGTATTAGATTTGACTTATGTTAAGAAAGGTAGAGGTAGACCTAAAAAGACTTGGTTAGAAAATATTAGAAATGATCTTTCTTTATTAGATTTAAACGAGAATTTTACTTTTAATAGGACATAATGGAGAAAAAGGATTCATGTATTGCTTACCTTGATGCATTTATCACAACTTTAAGGCTACACCTTTTTTAATAATTCATTTCAAAACTATATAAGGAACGTTTGCTTTAAATTTTAAATGACTATCCAAGAAGAGAGATATTCTATGTATAATATATTATTATCAGGTCGAAAAGGATTGATAGATGAATTTATGGAGAGGGTTGAGACTTTTATTCAAGTCACTTATCAACTACATTCGTTTAAGTCTGATTGAATGTTTAGATATTGATGCTCGAAGCACAAAAACCAAGCATTTCTAAAGCTAAATGATGTAAAGGTTAATTTATATCGTTGGGGATTTGTTCCAAGATACTGATTTTGGACCTCACATGGCGAGTACAAGCCACATAGAGATACTCATGCCATTTCATCCATATCTTTTAAAATAATCAATGAAGATCAAATGAGTAGACCGTATGAAGAACTTATTTTTGATCTAGCAGGTCCTAATTTAAGGGGCAGCATGGAAGAGCCACCAAACCCAAAAATCAAAAAATTCTTTGAATTACTACATTCTGCTCAAAAACTAATTTGGGATAGTTACACAACTCATTCAGAATTTTTAGTTTCTATTAGGATGCTAAGTATCAAAATTGAATATAATATTCCTTGTGACTACTTGAATGACCTCATTGGTCTTCTTAATGAAATAAATCCAGTGAATAATTTAATCCCCATATATTTGTATCGAATAAAGAAATTAGTATCTAAGTTGGGTCTCAACACTATAAAAATTAATTATTGTATAAGTGGTTGTATGTTATTCTATAAGGATGATGTGATAGAAGTTTATTGCCGCACCTGCAATGCATCTCAGTTCAAACTGAACTCGAGAAAACAACATCATCAAAAGAAAGGTGTTCCATATTTCTATTTATTTTATTTATCAATTATTCCAAGACTTCAGTGGCTCTACACATCAATGAGATTAGCAGGTTATGTGAGATGGCATATAAAGAAATTAGTACACAGTGATGTTCTTTCTCATCCATCAGATGCAAAAGTGTGGAAACATTTTGATCGAACACATGCTTCATTTGTTACTAAGCCACATAACATAAGATTGGGATTATGCATTGATAGTTTTACTCCATACAGTCAAGCAGCTTCACCATATTCCTATTTTTGAGTTATACTAAAACTATACAACCTTCCACTAGAGATATATATGACTACCACATACAAGTTCTTAACACTTATAATACCTGGACTACATAATCTAAAAGTAAAAAATTGATATTTTTTATAACCACTAATTGATGATATTAAGCTCTTATTAGAAGGTATCCTCACATATGACATCTCAACCAAACAAAATTTTCTCCTTATAGCTGCATTTCTTTGGACCATTGGTAATTTTTTAGCTTATGGTATGTTATCGGGCTGGAGCACAGTAAGAAAATTAGCTTGCCCTTACTACATGGAGAATACTAAATCTTTCATACCAAAAATGGAGGAAAAAATACTTGGTTTGATTGTCATCATATGTTCCTACCTTTTGATCATCCGTATAGGAGAAATAATGATGCATTCATTAGAAACAAAGTTAAGAGGTCACCTCCTCCACCCAGGTTAAGTGGTTATGATGTGCTACAGAGACTTTCTTGCATTTTATCAATTACTAATTTCCCAACATTATCAGAGTGTAAATTTCTAGGATATGGTGTTCAATATAATTGAATTAAAAAAAGTATTTTTTGGATATTATCATATTGGAGGATAAATTTGATAAGGCATAATCTGAATGTTATGCATATTAAGAAGAACTTTCTCAAAAATATTTTTAATGGAATCATGGATGTTAAGGGCAAGAGTAAGGATAATGTGAAAGCTAAATTGGATATTAAAGAGTATTATCGATGAAGAAATCTAGAGTTAGTAACAAACAGTGATAGCAAAATAATTAAGCCCAAAGTATCTTTCATATTAGAACAAAAAAATCAATATGTTAGTGATTTTAAGGTTTAAAAGTATCTGATGGCTATGGATCAAACTTAAGTCAATGTGTAAAACTTAAATCTATGAGATTATTTGGACTAAAAAGTTATGATTGTCACATAATTATGGAGGTTTGCCTTCTAATTATAATATGTTGGTTACCAGATTACATATCGAATCCATTGAAAGAGCTTTCTTTTCTTGAAATTTATATATTCATCTAAACTAAGAGAAGATATTTTATGGAGGAGCAAGGAGAACATACTAATCATCCTATGCAAGTTAAAAAAAAAATTCCCTTGTGATCTTTTGACTCTATGGAACATCTTCCAGTCCATCTACCTTATGAGGCTAAAGTTAGTGGACCAATGCAATATTATTGAATGTACCCTTTTAAGAGGTGAAACATGTATTTAATATGTTGTCTTAAATATTTCTAAATATAACTAATAATTTTAATCATCTAGTAGATATTTAAACGAGTTAAAAATATATGTTAAGAATAAGCATGACCAGAAGGATCGATATGTGAAGCATATTTGGCTCAAGAAACTACACACTTTTGCTCATACTACTTCGAGCCCTATATGAAGAGTACAAGAATAAGGATTGGTTGTAACATGAACTTTGATATCGAAGAACAATCACAACCTACACAATCTTTAGAAGTCATAGAAAGCCTATTGGAAAATGTGTTAAAAGATTTCTCAATTATTTAGATATCAAAACAATGATTGTATATGTGTTACTGAACTGTTAGGAAGTCTAACCTATCTTATAGTAAATTTTTCCATAATGTGAAAAAGGGATCATGTTAAATTTTATTACACAAGTGTTACTTGGATTATTTATCACCAAGTATTTTGTAAGTACTTTGCCTTTAATAGATATTACAGTTGTTGCAAATGAATTCCCAGCTTGGTTTAGATCTTATTTGAGTAAAATCTATATTATTTCATTGATTTACATCTTATTGAATACTAGAAGCCCTAAAATTTTAGAATTTTCTTAGGTACATAACCCCTATAATAAGGTTTTCGATAAAGGGCTGCAAGCACTGGCATGGGGCCCAATACGAAAAGCAAACACCTGGCCAATATATATAGTTAATGGGTTTAGATTTCATTCCAAGTCATGGAGTGAAGGAAAAAAAATTGAAAATTGTGGGGTTTGTATTAGAGGAAATACTCATAAAGAAGATGAGTGTGATTATTACGATATTCTAGATGAGGTTCTTGAGCTACTAGATGAGAATCTTGTATATTTGTTCAGCTATCGATGGTACGATACAATACTGATTAGAGGCACAAGGGTTCATCTTATCTGTGGTTTAGTAGAAGTAAAATAGAGTATAAGATACAAGAATTTTAATCTATTTGTGCTAGCAAGTTAAGTTGTTCAAGTTTATTTCAGCAAATATCCCAGTGGTCATAGAGATAAGCAAGATTAACTAGCTATCATAGAAAGTAAAGCATGGGCGATCATTGACCAAAAATATGTCGTAGCTACTACATATTAAGAGGATAGGATGTTAGATTATATGTCTATTAAAATTGATGAGATGTCAACTATAATACATAATACTGAAATGCTGTTAGAGTATGTGAATAGTTTGACAAGCTCTTCAAATGAGAACGAGGAAGAAAGTGAAGATACCTTAGAAAGCAATAAAAATATTTCTAATTCAAAATAGTTCTTGTAATTTAAGTGACTAAATTTATTGTAATGTTCTTATTGTAATGTAGTTTTTGAAAAATAAGTTAGTAAATAAATCTAGTGCAATATAGTTAGGTATTTTTTGAAATTGATGTTATTAGTAAATATATCTAATTAAATCATTTATAATTATATAAATCCTATTTATATGTAAATCATTTATACATTTTGTAACTATATATTTATAATTCTTCATATTTGTTACAACTTAACGGTCTACATTTTGTATTTTTTTATTTCTACTTATGCAAATCTTCATATATGTTTCAACTTCATTTTTATATGTTACAATGGTCTAATAATTGATTCTTTTACTATAGATGGCTTTAGGTGAAGGTCCTCCTCGTAGATCCATTACTTCAATATTTGGTCATAGGAAAAAGTTGAGCACTAGACCAAGTGGGTCTAGACAAAGTGATGAAGGTCAGGGCCAGAGAGTTCCACCAGTGAGACCATCACCACCACCTAGGAGTTAGCATCAGTCCCCCACTGAGCAGGGTCAGGGATAGATAGATCCAGCTATGGTTGGAGTACAATCCCTTGCTAGGTACTTCCCTCCTCCTATGTCTATGAGTTCTAGATTTTTCCTCTCCATACCAAAAACACTTAGCTCCATTTTATCCACATTACCCCCCACCAACATCACAAATAGCTTCATCAACCTACCCTTACCCTCCTTACCACCACCCCTAGTATTACCCACCTCATGTCCAACCAGAACAGGGTGGACCATCAACACAAGCAGAGGTTGGTGCTGGGGAGCTTGCAACAGCAGAAGATAAGCGTGTATGCATAGAGCCTGAGGATGATGCATAAGTTTAATTTATTTTATAAAATTATTATAATTTGATCTATTATATTTTATTGATAAAAATTTTTACCAACAGCTTCAATCCCTTAAGGCAGCCTACCTACAAGATTTGTGACATTATACGGAGCAAATATGATGCTCCTTACTTATCATGGAAGATGATCCAAAAGGAAGTTAGGGATATGTGGTTCAGAGAATTTTAGGTATATTTATTTGGTATTACTTAAAAATTTTTAATTTATTTATATTAATATTATTTATTATGCCTATATTTTATAGAAAGATTTTAGGTGGTTGCCTAAGTATGGTACAAGGATCAGAATCAATTTTGAGAGGAGAGGCTCTAATCATCTTAGGGTCATGTTCATGGATATTAGAAACTCTGGGCAACATCCATTATCAATTGGCGAGGGAGTATAGTCTGATTTAAGCAAAGCATGGGTGAGCCCTGAGTTCACCAAATTGAGAGAGCAGAATAAGCAAGATAAAGCATCTGACTGTGGGGGTTTAGGAAGCTCTCTTCATATTGAGGGTTTAGTGCCTCCTACTGAACATAGACGATGACTGGTAAAAGATTATTTCAATTAGTTTCATAAATATATGTACATTATTTTAACTATATATTCTATTTATAGAAAGAGTATCATGGTTAGGAGCTGACACCACTGGAGCTGCATATGAGGACTTACCAACATCAAGCTGATCACCAGTAAGTTGATGAGAAGGAAAAAAAACTTATGTGAGTATAATTTTTTAGTAATAATTTTTTAATTGAATGTAGGTAATTGTGGAAATCTGTTTAGATAGAGGGGGCTATTAATTTTTTTTTTTTTTGCAATTGCTATAGGTTTCTGGCAGCTAACTGATGATTTAGCCATCAAAAACTTTGATAGTGGGCGAAGGTAACTTTTTTGCCAATTTTTTTATTATGCCGCCGGTAGCAACTGGTGGCTAGCCAGCGGCTTGACTATCAAAAACACTGGCAATTTTGACCACCAGTAATGACCGGCGATTTGCCAGTGATATTTACACCATATCTTTCGGCGGTTTACCTACAGTTTTGGGTCTAGTAATTATCGGTTGTCTTAGCTGCCAAAAAACTACCAAAAAATACTCATGGAAATGTATCGCCATTTTCCATTTCCTATGCAATTTATTATGGCTATTTTTAAACCGCCAAAAAAACTGCCACTAAAGTTCCAAACCCCTGGAAAATTGAGGTTAACCATCGAAAATCACCACTGGTAATGGATGATTTTTTTGTAGTGATTGCTCTTTATGTACCTTTCTAAATGTAAAAATTATTTTCATCTTGGTGTGTGTGTGATGCTTATTGTGGTTGGATGTGATGTACAATGTGATGATATTTTCTCTATGATCTGTGATGAGCATTTAGATTTTTCTAGGTAATGAGCGATTTGAATCTTTACTATAAATCAATTTTTTTATAGGTGGCCGTACTTATGCAGGGCTAGTATTAAGAAAGAGGCTAAAATTAATTAAAGTTTAAATTAGCCAAATTTTATGCCGGTGCTTCTACTGCTTATCCCCCCTAATTAATAAAAGTATGGACAAGGTTACAGGCTCAAAAATGAGCAAATGTTTATGTGATGTGATTTGAGATGCTTATACATAAACTAATTTGTAGGGACTATAGAGTCTTTTTATTTTTCAAAAATATAATTTGTTATAAGAGTTGTGAAAATGAGACATTTTCTATAAGAAAAGGATTAGGAAACCAAAGGGTAAAGAACTTCTTTCAAGGGAAAGTTCTTTTTATTTGAAAGCCCTATTGGAAGAAAAAATATGAAGCTTGAACAGAAGAACTTAAACAATCATGAAGCCTGAACAGAAGAATTAAAGATTAGAAAATGTCTTATTTTAATAAAGGCTTGCATCATTTCACAAGAGTAAAATTCAGGCTATTGTCGGTGAAGCCTCACTACCTTTACTTTCTACAAATCTTGATTTGTATTAAGTGGCACTTGCCACATAAACTTTGGACATTCTTTACTTTGTTTTATGATTGGTTTAATATTTATTTATACTTGATTGTGCTTAAAAATTACCTGCTTTTTTAAGGTTTATTTCTTACATGTTTTTACCTTGATATTTTTCTAGGCTTTTAGGAAATAATTTCTTTTATACTCATAAACAATAAAATTTTTAAGAAAACATAGAAAGATAATTGGTTTAGAAAATAAGCTAGAGCTCATCTGGGGTTGTATAAATAATATCCTTTCTTTTTTTCCTTATTAGGCACCTCCTCGCCTACAGGTAGAAGAAAATCACCCTACCTATGATGGCGTAGTTCTATGTCATAAGAGTTTTACTCTTTTAGAATAAAAATCTATTTCTAAGTTTTTTAAAATTTTCACATGCTGATTATTACATAAGAGTCAACTAGCATGCATTACATTAAAAATAAATTAAAAATAATTAAAATTTAGTTACATTTAACTTTAGAATTATAATTATCCCTTATAACTACATGGCCACTTAAGAATTTCTCTAGATATTGGGCCTATATTTCAAAAACTTAAATAACAATAGCTTACCCATCTCTTATTTACATGAGACTGGAATCATGGTTTTAAAATAATTAGGTGGAATTTTAGCTGGCATTCTCACTCCAGGCGAGAATGTAAGTCCAAAATTATCGATATTTTTGATACTCTTTTTTAGAGTCAAAGATATGTCCCACTTTATTGAGTTTGCACCTTGGATAGACTAGGCTTGAGTTCACTATCCTATAATTACTCAACTTAGATCTAGGTTCTAAGGCAGACCTTACATCATAAGTCCTCACCTCTCGGGAATATAATTTCAAATATCTAATAAAATGTTAACTCAATCATAAAATTTCCTCCTAAAATATTAAAGCTCAACATAGGATAGACTGGAGCACTTTTGGGTGGTCTTAGAATCCTAGTGCTCCCTACTTTTGATCTTTTGGCCTCCAAAAAGAACTACTCAAAATTGAACTAATCCCCTTTGAAAATTCTAAAATCTCTTATCCTTATCTTAAGCTTTAAAATCTAAAAAAAATTAATATTAATTTAATCAAAAGTGTTTCTGAGAGATTCACATCTCCTTGGATGTAATTAACCATAAAGGCTTGCCTTTATGGGAAACCTGTAACTCCACATTAAAATAAACCCTATCTTTTTTCGAGAAGGTAATGGAGAAATCTTTGGAAATATAGACAATTTTTTAAAACCCATTTCTACATTCAAATACCTTTGTATAATTTCATGTTCACCTTTAGGGGGATATGCTATTTTCTCTATTGTATTTGATCATAGAAATGATAATTAAAAAAAAACAATTTTATCATTCAAAAACATTTGTAGAATATCATGTTCGCCTTTCAGTGCGATATAATGTTCTCTATATTATACCTGATTAAAAAATGATAATTTTTTAAAACACTATTTTCATCTTTAAATACTATTCTAGAATCACGTGTGTGTCTTTTGAGATGGTATGTTATTCTTTTTATTATATCTGATTACAAAAATGAAATTTTTTCAAAACCTTACTTTTTTCTTTGAATACATTATAAAATATCATGACTGTCTCTCAAGATACTATATTATTCCCAATGCTGTATTCAATCACAAGAATAGGAGCACCTTAAATCTATGTAGGTGATATATTTTATTTTCATATAGTGTCCTTTGAGGGTTGTGATGGAATCATTATTTGAGTGGTGGTGAAGTTGGAATTTAGGTTTTTGGGCATTTAAATATGAAACTTCTACACTCTAAAGAGATAGGTTTAGCTTAGAGAAAAATAATGAAAAATTCCAAATTAGCAGTTTTGAATGCTAGAAAATTAATGGTGGTATTTTGATGGATTTTGGATCAATGATTGAGAAGTTATAAAACTTTTAATCTTGTTGCTCACATTGGAAATTACTTCTTTATATTGGAACTTTGGTTATGGTATAATAGGATTTTTAAAGTGTTGGGGCCTTGAAAGGTTATGAGAGATTTGTGGGGTTATTTAGGAGAGTTTTTGATAGTTTGGATAGGTTTGGGGGTTAAAGGATATCAAGCTTGAGGCTAAGTAGAGAAGATAAACATTGTGTAGGGAAAGAGGAGGGAAAATGGAGGGAAGAGATAATTAATGATACACTAAATCCCTAGAGGATCAGCCACCAAGCTTCTCCACATTAAATTTGTACCAAAAAAATATTTTTTATTTAATGAATCAAAAAGTACAAAGAAAGGTTCTATTTATAGGCCTTTTCCATGTCTTGCCAACTTTGGAAAGCCTTAAAAGCCAATTGAATACTATTACATGGATAAATGACAAGCAAAAATTAATTTTCAGCCCATAGGAGAAGCTCCCATTTCTAGAGAGAGATGCCCCCATTTTTCAAAATTTTCTATCCCACTTTTTTTGGCATATCTTCCGCTCATTGCGGGGGAGCCTTTGGCAGCCTCTTCCGGTCGTCAAAATTCTTTCGTTCAGATTCCACCTGGTTCTCATTTTTGTGAATTATAAACTTCTTTGCAAAATAGTAAAAGAAAGATTTACAAGGAAGGCCCTTTGGTGATTAAAGAGCCTGTAGTTGGCTATGCTAAGACAAAATCCTCGATAATTGGTAAAGGGAAACAAGTTGACGATGGAATTATTTTCAAAATGCCACGGGCCACTGGTAATATCTCTTTGTTGAATAGATCGAATGATTTTGAAGCATCTTCATCATCAGATATGAAGCTTTTTGTCAACAGATTTGGTAATGTGAACAATAAGGAAAATTCTTCTGCTGTTAATGTTGCGAATGATCTATCAAATGTTTATGTGAATGTCCAAGGGAATATTAATGAAGGAAAATCAGTTTAGAATGATAAACCTGGAGTAGATGACATAACACCTGATAATCCTTGGACTAGACATCCTAATATTAGAATTAATTTTACAAATGATGAATCAATTTTATCTAAGGATGGTTTGGCTATTAAATTGCATGAACCAAGTGTTAAATCTAATTCTGAGAAACTACAGCTCTCCATAGTAGTCAAAGTTTTTTGGAAGAATATTCTGGTTTAGGTGATTGCAGAGGAGTTACGCTGGCAATGGATGCAGTTTTTGAAGTTCCACCTAACTATTCTTAGTTTAGGTTGGGTGTTATGCTCATTTTTTTCTCCCAAAGCTATGGAAAATATATTATCAGGAGGTCCTTGGTTTGTGAGTGGTCATATAGTGGGTCTAGATAAGTGGACTCCAGATTTTTCTCCCACTTCTTTGAAGGGATTGACATCTCCTATCAGGGTGAGGATGCCGCATCTACCACTATATTATTGGACTGAGATTAGTGTATCTAAAATTACTTCTTTAGTTGGGTTGTTACGAATATGGATTCAAGGATTATGATTTTGATGATAGCAAATATTTCTATTATTATTTGAGTGTCTAACCTTTCAGGTACACAAGATCAATTGTAATTCAAGCCAGCTCAAGATCAAGTCAGTCTATATGTATTTTAGGTTCAATGTAATTTTTTCACCTTTCTTGAGTCAAGTATAATGTAATGGATCCCCAAGCTAAGTAACCTTGCACACACACACTACGGGAGAGAGTTTTAGTGAGTTAGAGTTTATGTTCAAATTTTATTCATATCGTCGTAAATGATCCATTAAAAATAGAAACCCTAATTAGGGCAGCTATGTTAAGTCAATCTGATTAAGCAAATCGTCCTGGATAATACACCCATCGTACAGGCTGATATGCTCAAATCAAAAATTTCCAGCCGCTAGGCTAAGTTAGGCAAGTTTTTATTTTTAGAACTTTAGTCTAATCGTCCCGTACGATACGTGTATCATCCTAGATGATTCATTACAATCATGTCTAAATTAGTCAGGTAATTAAGGTTTGATTCGATCATATCATCCTGGATGATCGCAAGATCATCCTGGATGATTAATTAGAAATCCTGACCGTCTAGTGCTTTTCACCTGGATGACCCGAACAGTGTGCTGGATAATAGTCCTATTTTTGAACTAATCATATGGGACGATATCAATATCATCCAGGACGATTAAGTCATTTTGAAATCATCCTGCATGGTTGACCTGTACAACCCGAATAGTGTGCCAGATAATTTTGGGCAATTTTGAACTAATCGTACAGGACGATCTACGTATCATCCTGGATGATTAAGTCATTTTTATTTGATCGTCCAGGATTTTCTCATGGATGTCCCAAACTATCTTCTGGATGATATTCATAATTTGGCTAATCATCCAAGATGATCGCAGAATCGTCCCCGACGATCTGAACAAATTTTGTCTTCTAATCATCCAGAGGAACTAAATCATCCAGGCCAAAAGGGGCTAATTTACACAGATTATACATGACAATCTAAGGATCATCCTGGATGATCTTTGATGGCTAGTTGAAATTTAGAGTAATTTTTGAGCCCTCCTATTTAAGATCTCTTTTATTCTACTGTTAAGATCTTTTACCGCTATCCATTCCTGAGAGAGCCTTGAGAGAGAGAGGGAGAGCTTGGGAGAGAGAGAGAGAGAGAGAATCTTATGAGGGGGAGTTTGTGAGGTGTTCATAAAGGTTGCTCCAAGCAAGGATCTGAGTTGTCTTCTTCGATCATCGTCTCTTGTCCCTTGGTATCTTTGAAGGATAGTCTGTAAGAAGATCAAGTACTCTGCCTGCTTCAGAAGAAAGAGAAATGAGGTAAGGTTCTTTGTCTGCTTTAGGAGGAAGCAAAAGGAGTCTGGGTTCTCTGCCTCATCGGGTTGGTGAAAAGGAGTTTTGTAAAGGCTTCTCCGCCTTGCTGGTGGAGCAGAAGGAGAGTCACTTAGTTTTAGTGCAATACCTAGAGGGGAGGCTCCAGGGAGTGGACATAGGTCAAGTTGACCGAACCACTATAAAATTTGGTGTATTTTTTCTGGTTATTTTCTACACTTTACTTTTTTGTTGATGATTGTGTGATTGTAGTTATTATTTTATTTTGTTAAGCATCTACACATCATCAAAAAATTATAATTATTTTAAAATATTCAAAAAGATTTTCAAAATTATTTTTGTTTAAGAATTTTTAAAACTAACAATTCACCCCCCCTCCTGGTTAGCCTCGGGCTAGTTCATAAGGGCTTAACATCCCTAACGAACTTTTAAGTGGTATCAGAGAGGGATTCATAAAATTAAGTTTTAAAAATTTTTTGAATTTGATCTATGGCTAACTTTGGTAATAGAAACACAACAGAAGGATATTCTATTACTAGACCACCCTTGTTTGATAACATATCTTTTAAATTTTGGAAAACTCGCATGTCCATCTTTTTACAATCTATAGATTATCGCATGTAGATGCTTGTTAAAGATGGTTTCAAAGAACCTTTTAGGCTTGTTAATGGTATTAAAACTAAACTTCCTTTTGATGAATGGACATTTGAAGATCGTGACTTAGCACAACTAAATGTAAAATGCTTGAACTATTTTTTCTGTGCATTAAAATCTGAGGATTACATGCGTGTCTCTACTTCGACAACTGGTAAAGAAATCTGGGTTAGATTATGCATTACTTATGAAGGCACATTAGAGGTTAAATAATCTAGGTTGAACATTTTGCTTCACGACAACAAACTCTTTCGCATGAAACCTAGTGAGTCTATATCTAAAATGTATACTAAGTTCACACGGATTGTCACCTCTCTGCATGCCCTAGGAAGAGAACTCACCAACTATGAAAAAGTTAACAAAATCTTGAGATGTTTGTCCTCTTCCTATAATGCCAAGATAATTACTATCACTGAATCTGAGGATTTGAATAATTATTCTATTGATAACTTACTTGGATCACTAATTGCTTACGAGAAAGGAGTGAACCAAAGGCAGCCTGATGCAGGTGAGAAGAAGAAAGAGAATACTGTGGCATTGAAGGCCAATGATACAGAGACTGATTCTTCTGGGTCTGAAAGCGATGATTTTGCCTTAATCACTAGGCAATTCAAAAGCTTTCTAAGGAAGAAACACAAAAACTATCAGAAATAGAATAAAGGTAAGTCTAGCAAAAATTCTAAAGTTTCTTCTGATATAGTTTGTTTTGAATGCAGGAAGCTAGGACATATAAAAGTTGATTGTCCTACACTTAAGGCTCACCCAAGCAAGGAGAAGGGTGAGAAGAAATCCGATTTCAAGAAGGATAAGAAGCAGATTCAAAAGGTTTTCTGGGCGAATTTTTCATCCGACTCCTCTGAGACTGAAGCTGAAGAGAAAACTACAAACTTGTGTCTGATGGCAGATGAACATCTTGGTCAGTCTGATCAAGAAGAGGTATGTGAACTGACCTACGACCAATTGCTTGATGTTTCTGAGAAAATTCATTCATCATATAGGAAGCTTAAGAAAACTCATGCTAGTCTGAAATTGGAATTCTTAAACTTACAAAAAGAGCATGAAGTTTTACTTAAAGATCATTCTATACTTGATAGAAATCACATGTCATTACTTGATGAATTTTATGAGTTGAATAAAAAGTATTCTAAATTGATTGTTGAGCATGATTCATTGAAAATATCACATGCTGATTTAGAAAAAGAATTTAAAAAACTAGACAACATGGCATTAGATTTAGATAATAGTGAGCATGCATTAAAATATGAAATTACAAGCCTTAAAAAAATAATTTTTAAGTGTAAAAATTAGTGTATTTGAGAATAATGAAACACCTTTTATATTTGCATAATTTTATAAACCTCCACCACTTGAAGAATCTCATTCAAAATCATCAAAGCACGTATCATCCTAACCTAGGAAGAGGCACTATCACCCACATAGATTAGTTAACCTTTTTCCTAGTGTTAGATGTTTTTCTTGTGGTATGTTAGGATATATCTCCTACAGCTGTACTGTTCACCGTAGTACACATTGTAGGCCCAAATTACATAATTAACATCATAGCATACATGCATTACATTCTTCTTTCTATAAGAAGGAACCCAAACTTATTTGGGTTTCTAAATTTGACGTTTTATGATTTTGTAGGGGTGCTCTCACATAAGTTCTCATGAGAGCATGTGGTACCTAGACAGCAAATGCTCAAGACATATGACTGGAAATATAAATTAATTCATTTCGCTGGAGGCCAGGGTTGGAGGCAAGGTCACTCTTTGAGACAACACCACTAGGAAAGTGGTGGGCGCAGGTATAATCAGAAACTCTAAGAACCTTTGATTGAAAATATTTTGCTTGTAGATGGACTGAAACACAACTTGCTCAGCATCAGTCAACTCTGTAACAAAGGGATCAACATCAAGTTCCTGGCAAACACTTATATTATCAGTTTAAATAATAACACTATTTTATAGGGCAAAAGGATCAACAATGTCTACATATTTGATTTAAATAACATTGAATGTGTTGCTTCATTTTGCTTAAAAATTATTGCTGATGAGTCTTGGCTGTGATACAGGAGGCTATGTCATATTAGTATAAAAACCCTTAGAAGAGTCACCCAAAAGGACCTAGTTAGAGGAGTCCCTAAGCTTAAGTTCACTAAGGACCACCTGTGTCATGCCTATCAACTAGGGAAGTAACTCCAATACTCTTTTCACTCTGTTAAGGACATCAACACCTCTAGACTTTTAGAAGTCCTTCACATGAATTTATTTGGACCCATTAGCACTGCCAGTTTAGGGGGAAAAGCCTATGAATTTGTAATTATTGATGACTATTAGAGGTTCACCTGGATTAGAATTCTATCACACAAAACTGAGTCATTTGATGAATTTAAAACCATCTCCACTTGGATTCATAAGAAGTTAGGTTGTGAGATCTTGAACATCCATAGTGATCATAGTGGAGAGTTTGAGAATGTGAGATTTATAACATTCTATGAGGAGCAAGGGATTAGCCATAACTTTTTAGCTCCTAGGACCCCTTAGCAGAATAGGGTAGTTGAACGGAAGAATAGGACCTTAGTGGAAGCTGCTAGAGTCATGCTTGCTGAGTATTCACTTCCAAAATATTTTTGGGCAGAAGTGGTGAACACAGCCTATTATGTGTTAAATAGGGTAAATGTTAGATTCAAACTGAATAAGACATCCAATGAGATTATTAAGGGTAGAACTCCAAACTTGTCTCACCTCTATATCTTTGGCTGTAAGATTTTTATTCTTAACAATGGAAAATCATCCTTAGAAAAATTTGATCCAAAATATGATGGAGTATTCTTAGGATATTCAAGTGTGGGGAAATTCTTTAGGGTGTTTAATAAGAGAACATTGGTGGTGAAAGAGACTACTCATGTGATGTTTGATGAATCTTATCCTAAGGAGTCTAGAGTTGAGGAAGAAGAGGAGGTATGAGAGATTACCCAAGGAGTAGAAAATACAAATCTGAAGGAAAGGGTAGAACCTCAAAACTCATTACCTAGAGATTGGAGATATTCTTCAAGTCATCCTAAAGAACTAATCTTAGGAGATCCTTCTAAAGGTGTTAGAAGTAGGCATGGACTTAGGAATGAAGTAAACCATTCTACCTTTATCTTAATGACTGAACCCACCAACATCAATCAAGTACTTTTTAATGAATTTTGGATCTTAGCTATGCAAGAAAAACTTAACTAATTTGTGAGGAATGAAGTTTGGGAGTTAGTAGAAAGTCCTAAGAATCAAAGTGTAGTGGGAACCAAATGGGTTTTGAAAAATAAAATGAATGATTCTAGTATAATGGTTAGGAATAAGGCAAGATTAGTGGCTGAGGGGTACAACCAAATAGAAGAGATTAATTTTGAGGAGACCTTTGCCCCTGTAGCTAGATTGGAAGCCATTAGAGTGCTACTAGCCTTTGCATGTTACAAAGGATTTAAGCTTTTGCAAATGGATGTCAAGAGAGCCTTTTTAAATGGGGTAATAAAAGAAGATGTCTTTGTAGAGCAACCCACAGGTTTTGAGAGTTCCTAATATTCAAATTATATTTATAAATTAAAAAAGGCCTTATATGGATTGAAACATGCACCGAGAGCTTGGTATGAGAAGCTTAGCACATTCCTACTATAAAGAGAGTTTATTAAGGGGAGAGTATATACCATCTTTTTTTTTAGGAACGTAGGAGATGATCTACTCATTTTCCAGATCTATGTTGATGATATACTTTTTGGATCTTCTGATAAAAATTTATGTGATGATTTTTCTAAGACAATGAGTAAAGAGTTTGTGATGAGTATAATAGAAGAATTATCCTACTTTTTGGGGTTTAGCATAAGGCAAATGGATGATGGAACTTTTATCAATCAATCAAAATATATTAAGGACATCTTTAAAAAAATATGAAATGGATAAAGCCAAGCCAATAAACACTCCCATAAGCTCCACTGTCCAATTAGATAAGGATTCAAATGAAAAATCTATTGATCAAAAGAAATTTAGAGGAATAATTGGATCACTGCTTTACTTGACTGCTAGCCAACCTGATATAATATTTAGTGTTTGTCTCTGTGCTAGATTTTAAGCTAATCCTAAAGAATCTCACAAGACTGCAGTTAAGAGAATCCTTAGATATCTCTTAGGGACCCCAAACTTAGGAATCGGGTATCCTAGGCATAGCACTTCTTTTAAGATTATTGGATATTCTGATTCTGATTTTATAGGGTATTGGGTGGATAGAAAGAGCTCTTCTGGAACTTGCCAATTCATAGGATAGTCTTTAGTCTCCTGGTCCAGTAGAAAATAAAACTCTGTTACACTTTCCACTACAGAAGCTGGGTACATTACCTTAGGAAGTTATGTGGCCCAAGTCCTTTGGTTGAAGCAATAAGTTTTGGATTAAGGATTACCTGTTTGCACAATTTCAATTCTATGTGATAATACTAGTGCCATTTGTATCTCTAAGAATCCTATCCAACATTCAAGAACCAAACACATTGACCTAAGGCATCACTTCATTAGGGATCATGTTATAAATGGGGACATTGAGCTACACCATGTAGCAACTGAAAACCAGCTGGCTGACATCTTTACTAAACCACTGGCCTTAGACACATTTAGTATTTTAAGGACCAAATTGGGTGTGATTGACATAAATACATGAATCTGATGATCGCTGATTTTTGAATTTTTTATTTTTCATTTTTCTTTTAGTTTTTGTTTGATTTGATTATCTGTTTCTTTTTAGATCATTTATTTTCTTGCTGATTTTTATTTGATTGATTTGCTTATCGAATTTGGTTCTTTCTTTTTACATGCTTTTCTCTTGATTTTTAATTTACTTCTTATTTTTTAAAAAATCAGATCACTGCTCACTACTGCTGATAAACTGGATTTTTGACAAAGAGTTTTTACCTTATTTTTGTTTGAAAGCTTGTAAGCAGTGATTGACTCCTCTGAAATAGTTAAAGGAAAGAAATATTGATGATTATTTCTCTTCCTCTAACTCCTTTAATAGTGTATTGTTTCTTTTGGATAAAAATTATTTTTAAAATTAAAAAGTTGGTTTTTGAAATAGAGATCTATTTTATCTTCCTACAGTAATCTATCTCATATAAATAGTATTTTCAAAATATTAAATCATTGTTATATTTTTCTTAATCAGGTGATTGCACTTATCCTATGGAGTATAATTATATTCTATGAATTACTCCTCCTTACTATAGAGAGTGAGTTTTTTCTTCCCTTATGTTTGGAAGGCAATTTCATAATTGAGATTATTTAGAGATTATGAAAGGAAGCAAGCTTGCAAAAGAAATAAAAAGCGGCATAAAATGGGCCCAAAAATAAAAAGATGCGCAATGACGCCAAAAATGTAAAGATACATAAAGTGTATCAAAAATTAAAAGATGTGAAAAGTGTGCCAAATAAACTGAAAAATAGGCACAAAATAAGCCCACCAAGAAATAAGCTCTCTTTGTTGTGAATGGTGCAAATCTGGTTATTCAAGTGAGTTTTTGATGATTACAAAATCTTATTATTTGATCTTATTTCTTGTTTATTGTTTCTCCTAAAAAATATTGAAAATTCTATTTTGTGTGTACTAACCTTTCATTTTAGGAAAAATCACATTTCAGACAGTGAAAGACTTCAAATTGATTGAATTAAAGGTTATTAGTCTTAGAGTCTATATTTTTTCTTTTCTTGAGTCTGAGAGATGTGATTGTAATTGGGTAATTATGCATACACACACTAGGGGAGTAAGATAATACTTAATTTTTTAAACTCATCATACTATATTATATTATATCTTACGGGACAATTTGTATAATTTCTCCTCTTAAACGAACGAACATGTAAGGTTAAGTATGAAAAATTTTCTATGTGTAAATCGTTCAATACAAAATGTGTTCATACATATCTTCCAGAGTACAAAATCCAAGGATGCCAATTTTGTATAGGACGAACTGTTCAAATTTTTGAACTGTTCGTACAGTACGAACATGTTTCGTATATCATTTCTAGAGTATGAAAATTGGGGTTCAATGGTTCATACTGGTTTGTACGGGATAAACCGTTTAATTTTTTTAACTGTTCATACAGTACAAACGGATTTTGTATATCATTTCCAGAGTATAAAATCTAAGATTCACAGGTTCGTACATCATCGTATGGGACAAACCGTTCAACTTTTTGAATAGTTCATACAGTATGATTTGGTTTCATATTTTATTTTCCAGAGTATAAAATAGGGCTTATATGGTTCATACGGTATATCATACGGGATAATTATCGATCGTAAGGTACGACCCTACTTCATAAAACTTAAAATTTTTAATTTTTGGATGATTTTTCTTGTCCTTTGAATATAAGGTTCCTAAAAACTAACTCTCCAACAAATCTTCTACAAATTATTTCTTGACAGTGGAAGGGAGAGTGATTAGTGAGAGTGTTTGGGAGTGAGTGTTGAGAGATCTTTGAAGAGAAAATTGTGAAGGGATTCATAAGGTTACCCAAAGGTGATGATCTTATTGTTTGTACTTTAAGTCTCTTCTCTATCTCTTTGAAGACTCTTGAGAGAAGATCTTTAAAGAAGATTCGATTCTCTACCGTCACCAGCATGGTGAAAAAGGATGCTTGGTTCTCTGCCAACACCTGGAGGATGTGAATGGATGAGTCGGTTCTTTGCCTTCACCAGGAGGGTGAAAAAGGATGACGGTTCTCTGCCGCATCGAATTTAGAGGAAGAGAGTTTGTAAGGGCTTCTCCGCCTTTCTGTAAGGGCAAAAGGAGAGTCACTTTGGTTTAGTGCCAATACCTAGAGAAGGAGTGTCTAGGGAGTGGATGTAGGTCACGTTTAACCGAACCACTATAAAATCTAGGGTTCTCTGTTCTTATTTTTATTTACCACATTGTTAATTTCTACATTGCACTTTATTTTTCTGTGGTTTAGAAAGCTTAATTTTTATAACTGTTTGTATAGTATGAATTTAATTATACTGTATGATATATTGAAGATTTTTATAAAAAGATATTCAAAACTTATAAGAGATTTTTAAAAGTACCAATTCACCCCCCCCCCCCCCTCTTAGTTAGCATAGGCACATAAATAATAGGTCTAACAACCTATTAGCACTTTCAAGTGGTATCAGAGCCTATTTCAAAAATTGTTATTTAAATTACTTTTTAAAATTCGATTATGGCTAATTTTGGAAACCGAAACACACCTAAGGGTTATTCGATCACGAGACCTCCACAATTTGATAATATCCCATTTGATTTTTAAAAAACTAGCATGTCTATATTTTTACAATCACTTAACTATTGTATGTAGATTTAAGTACAGGAAGGTTACACTGAACCTACTAGACTTATAGAAGGAATTAGAATTCAAACACCTTTTGCTGATTTAACTGTAGAAGAATGTGAATTAGCTCAATTGAATGCTAAGTATTTGAATAGTTTCTTTTATGCATTGAAATCAGAAGACTACATGCGTGTTTCTACTTGTAAATCTGGAAAAAAGATTTGGGATAGGCTTTGCATTACATATAAAGGAACTAATGAAGTGAAACAATATAGATTGAACGTTCTACTGCATGACTATGAACTTTTTTGCATGAAATTAAATGAGTAAATCTCTGACATGTATACTCATTTTATACAGATAGTAACTTCATTGCATGCTTCAGGTAGAGAACTAACCAATTCTGAAAAAGTAAAAAAGATATTACATTGTTTACATACTACTTATGATGCAAAGATTACTGCTATAACGGAGTCGAAAGACTTAAATATTTACTCTATTAATAATCTGCTTGGATCACTGATTACTTATGAGCAAGGAGTGACTCAAAGATAGATTGATGCATGTGATAGAAGAAAAGAAAAGAACATTGTACTTAAAGTGGATGACTCGGAGAGTGATCAGTCCTAGCCTGAGGATGAAGAAGATATTGCCTTAATGACAAGGTAGTTCAAAAGTTTCCTAAGGAGGAAGCAGAGGAGACACCAGCAGTGGAACAAAGGTAAGTTCCATAAAAATGCTAAGGCTTCTAATAAGGAAGTCAGGACATATAAAGACCGATTACCCTAATCTCAAATCCAATCCTAGTAAGGAGAAAGCCGAGGAGAAACCAAAGGATAGAAGGGGCAAGAAGAGACTACAGTGATCATTTTGGGCGGACTCAGCTTCAAATTCTTCAGAAATATTACCTAAAGAGGAAGTCACAAATTAATGCTTGATGGCTGATAATCTTGATCATTCGGATCAAGAGGAGGTGTGTGACTTAAGTTTTGATGAATTGTTTGAAATTTCTAAGCGTATTCATTCTGCATATAGGAAACTAAAGAAATTACATGCTAAGTTGAATTTGGATTACTTAGAACTGTAAAAAAAATATGAAATCCTTAGGAAAGACGATGCATTAATTGATAGCAACCATATGACTTTGTTGGATGAATTTGATGATTTGAATAAACAACATGAACTTCTAAAATCATCACATATTGAACTTGAAAATGATTTCAAAATTTTTATGGATGAATCGGATAGTAAAGAGCATAACTTGAAGATTAAAAATTTAATTCTAGAGAGTGCTAATGCATATATTGAAGTTAAGTTGAAAGCACTTGAAGAAAATAGGATTCCACCCAAACTTGAAGATTTTCATAAATATTACCATAAGTCCACTAGTTCAAAATCTAGGAGAAGATCTTACAGTACACATAGATTGGTAAATCCTTTTCCTAGAGTAAAATGTTTTTATTGTGGTATGATTGGACATATTTCCCATACTTGTAATAATCATCATAAAACATATTTAGTGTGAAGACCTAAGATGCAAAAAATACAGCATATCACACATACATCTGGTTTAAAATTGCTAAGAGGTGAACCCAAACTGGTTTGGGTTCCCAAGACTAATATTTGATGATTTTATAGGAACGCTCTCACACAAGATCTCGTGAGAGCATTTGGTACCTGGACAGTGGCTATTCAAAGCATATGATTGGAGATACGAATCAATTCATATCGTTGAAAGCCAGGAATAGAGGCAAGGTTACACTTGGAGATAATACCACCAAGAGAGTGGTAGGTACAGGTATGATTGCAAATTCTAAGAATTTTGTGATTAAAAATATTCCATTAGTAGAAGGCTTAAAACATAATCTATTGAGTATAAGTCAACTGTGTGATAAAGATTATCATATAAAATTCTTGCCTACTAACTGTATTATTAGACAAAATGAAATTGTTGTGTTGAATGGTGATAGAATAAATAATGTATACATGCTAGATTTGAATTCTATAAAATTTTCTACTACTTTTTGTTTGAAAACTATATCTGATGAGTCATGGTTATGGCATAGAAGACTTTATCATGCTAGCATGAGAAATCTTAAGAAAATCACCCAAAAAGTGTTAGTTAGAAAAGTACCTAAATTAGACTTTACAAAAAATCACTTATGTGATGCATGTGAACTAGGAAAATAAGTCAAATCCTTTTTCAATTCAATCAAGGAAGTTAGAACTAGCAAGCCCTTAGAAATTCTTCACATGGATCTCTTTGGACCCATTAGTACCTTAAGTCTAGGAGGAAAAAGATTTGGGTATGTAATTATAGATGATTACTCAAGATTTATATGGATTAGATTTTTAAATCATAAAAGTGAATCATTTGAGGAGTTTAGAGATTTTGCCACTTGGATTCAGAGAAAACTAGGATTTAAAATTATTACTATCTAAAGTGATCATGGGGGATAATTTAAAAATAAATTATTTGATGATTTTTATAAATCCCATGAAATAGATCACAATTTCTTAGCTTCTAAGGCACCTCAGTAGAATGGAGTAGTTCAGAGAAAGAACAGGACATTGATTGAAGCTGCTAGAGCCATGTTGGCAGAATATTCACTTCCAAGATATTTTTGGGCTGAAGCAGTTAGTACCGCATGCTATGTATTGAATAGGGTGTACATTAGATCAAAATTAAATAAGACACCATATGAACTTCTTAAAGGTAGAATACCTAACCTTCACACCTACATATTTTTGGATGTAAAGTGTTCATACATAATAATGAAAAAATTCTCTTAGGATAATTTGAGCCTAAATCTGATGAAGGAATTTTTCTAGGATATTCAAGTGCTGGAAAATCCTATAGAATTTTTAATAGAAAAATATTGGTAGTTGAGGTGACCACTCATGTTGTTTTTGATGAGTCGGATAATTATGGAGGGTCTAGGTTGGATGAAGATGAAGATGAAGTTGAAGAAATAACCCAAGGACTTGAAAATGAAAAAGTTGAAGAAAGGGTTAAAAATTAGGAAGAAAACCAATTACCTAAGAAATGGAAATTTGCTAAGAGTCATCCTAAAGAATTAATTTTATGTGACCCAAGTGAAGGAGTTAGGACTAGGCATGGTTTGAGGAAATAAGTAAATCACTCCACTTTTATTTCAATGATTGTACCCACTAGTGTAGATCAAGCACTTTTGGATGAGTTTTGGATTCTAGCTATGCATGAGTTAAATCAATTTGCTTGAAATGATATTTGGGAATTGGTAAAAAGATCGAAAGATCAAGGTGTTGTTGGAACAAAGTGAGTATTTAAAAATAAGATGAATGATTCTAAAGTGATTGTAAGGAATAAAGCAAGGTTAGTGGCCAAGGGGTATAATCAAATTGAGGGAATTGATTTTGAGGTGTCCTTTGACCCGGTAGCCAAACTTGAGGCAGTTAAAGTGCTTTTAGCCTATACCTATTTTAAAGGTTTTAAGTTGTATCAAATGGATGTAAAGAGTGTCTTTCTAAATGGGATGATAAAAGATGATGTTTATGTTGAGCAACCTCCAAATTTTAAAAATGCATAATTTCTTAATCATATTTTCAAATTAAAAAAGGTATTATATGGACTTAAACAGGCACCTAGAGCTTGGTATGAAAGGCTAAGCACATTCCTACTTGAACGGTCATTTATAAAAGGGAGTGTGGACACCACTCTCTTTTTAAAAAGAGTAGGAGATGAAATACTCATTGTTCAAATTTATGTAGATGATATCTTATTTAGATATATTGATAGAAATCTTTGTGATAAATTTTTAAAAATAATGAGTAAGAAATTTGAGATGAGCTTAACTGGAGACTTGAGTTATTTTTTGAAGTTTTGCATTAAATAGGATGAGGATGGAACATTTTTGAGTCAGTCAAAATATATTAAAGACATCCTTAAGAAGTATGAAATGGATAAGGCTAAACCAGTAAATACACCCTTGAGTTTCTTAGTGCAGTTAGATAAGCGACCTAAAGAAAAATCAGTTGATCAAAAGAAGTTTAGAGGGATGATTAGATCTTTGCTTTACTTGACAGCTAGCAGACCGGATATCATGTTTAGTATTTATTTTTGTTCTAGATTTCAAGCAAATCCTAAAGAGTAACATCTGACTGTAGTTAAAAGAATTATGAGATATCTTTTGGGGACTCAAAACCTAGGAATTTGGTATCCTAAGAATAGCACTGCATTTGAAATTGTTGGATACTCTGATTCAGATTTTTCTAGTTGTAGGGTTGATAGGAAAAGTACTTCTGGAACTTGTCAATTTATAGGAAACTCCTTAGTTTTAGAGTCTAATAGAAAATAAAACTCAGTAGGCCTTTCAACTGCAGAAGCTGAATATATTGCCTTAGGAAGTTGTGTTGCACAAGTGCTTTGGTTAAAACAATAGCTAATTGACTTAGAATTTTCTTTTGGCACAATTCCAATCTTTTATGATAACACTAGTGTCATATGCATTTCAAAGAATCCTATTCAGTACTCTAGAACCAAGCATATCGATATAAGGCATCATTTTATAAGAGATTATGTAGCAAAAGGAGAAATTGAATTACATCATGTTGCTACTAAGGATCAACTTATAGATATTTTCACAAAACTACTAGCTTTTGACACATTTAGCATTTTAAAGATAAGGCTATGTGTGATTGATCTTAATGAATAATTGAAATTTCTGCAAATATTATTTTGTGTGTGATTGTATGTTTGTTTATGTCAAGTTTGTACAGTATAAATTATATGTTTTTATTTTATTTTTATTATATTTTGTTGCATTATCTTTTTATTATTTATAATTTAATGAAAAATAAAAAATATTTTACTTTGAAAGGTTTTTGAGCTTTTTATGTACTGATTTTTTTGTTATTCTATTCACACTGTATGAAATTATTTTAAATAATATGAATTCCATAGCATGTGCTTGAAAATTTGTAGAGTTGAGCAGACGGAATAATCTTTTTAATAGTTCATACTGTATAATGACATCATCATACTGTATGATATGTACAGGTTCATCTGTAAGAATGGGGACAGGTTTACAATTTTAGGCAGTTATTTCTGATCGTACGTACGAACGTATTGTTCGTCTATACGATCCTTGTTGTCATTTTGGAAAAGGACGAAGCTAACCGTCATCAAATTGATCTTTAATATTCTGATCGTCCCCAATGAACACGTGATGGTCTGTACGATCGGGAAGTCAAAAAGCCTGTATAAAAGGATGCATCGGGAAGGGCAGTTTATAAAAAGTCATTTCTTTTTTGTCCGTTTTCGTTCGTACGTATGAAATTTATTTCATCCCGTACAAAACATATTCCGTCCCGTATGAAAATTTTTTGTACTGTACGATTGATCATTTTTCCTTTATATAGAAGGGTAGTTTTCATTCATTTCACTTCCATTTCAAACCCTTCAAAGCCACAAATTAGAGATGTCTGGCAACGAGAAAAGATCATGACATATTAGAGGATCATCCCCCAAACAAGATTGGGATGATAATTTTTTGTCTCAATAAAATAAGGATGCTTACCTCAAATTTAGTGCTTCCAAAATTACACCCTCTCATCTCTTAATACAAGAGAACACCATTTTGTTGTTATGCCACTTTTTGACTCTACTCAATTTTCATTCATCCTCACCCTCATTCATGCATAGTATAAGGATTTATTTCATATTTTCCTCACAAATATGAAAATAAATCAGGACCACACAAGGATCACTTCTTATGTTCTGAAATAAAGAGTAGAAATTACTAAGGAGGATTTGGGGACTTTTCTTCACCTTAGAACTCTAGGGATTCGAGCACACACCCTGACCTCCAGAGCTAACTATAATTGGTCAAAAGTCAATCAGGTTCTTAGTGGAGTAAGCCAACCAAGTCATTTACCTAGAGTCTACACCCTGAACCAAAATGCCAGGATCATCCAACATGTTCTTAAAACCTCCATTATGCCAAAAGCTGGAGATCGAATCAATTTGACACCCTCCTGTCAACTGTTACCTACTTAATCATGACTGGTCAACATATAGATGAAGCCCACTACTGAGTTACCTGTGTACTTTATCGATGCTTCTTTTTGGGCACTTTTTGGGAGAGAGGTCTCTAGAGATGATTCTGAGGAAGAAGGTGCACCTGCACCTGCCCCTGCACTTGGACTTGATCAAAACTTTTATCAAAATATGGTCCAGTGCTTTGATCGTCTCGATCAAAGATTTGATGATGTTGAGGCACATTTAAAGAAGCAGGATGATAGATATAATGAAGATAGAGGTTGGATTCATGATCAGTTTGAATTAGTGAACACCAATATAGCCACAATCAATAACTATTTTGCTATGTTCGTTGCTCCACCACCACCTCCAGATGAGGGTCCTTCTGATTTTTAGTTGTGATTCTGTTGTTTGGCTGTTGCTCTGTATTGGTGTTTATGTTTGAAGTTGTTGTGTTGTTTCTTCATTTTTGTTAGACTGTATTATATTTGGTTGTTTGTGAAAGATTTGATGTATGAATGGTAGTCTTTATGTTGGAAGAAGTGTGGAAGGATGCATGTAACAAAAATGCATATTAAATGAATTGAACAAATCATGTTTAGATGCATATTCCATTGTGACTTGAATTTTTTTTTAATCAAACGGAGTTGATTATCTTCATGAAATGTTAGTTGAATCTATTTTATAATAGTAATCGCTATGCATAATTTAATCTCTCAAAATATTTAAATTACTTTGTGACTGGGTATAGATTAGAAGATCTTTTTATTATTTTATTTTAAGAAATATATTAATTAGCTTAAATTTTTGCATATTTGATGTCTTAATATTGCTCTTATTTTCTATCTCAAAGTGTTCATTATTGTATTTATGTCAAGAGATTGTGGTGTTGGAAAGAAAATTTTTTAAGTAGGCACAAAATGAACCTAAAAATGAAAAGATGCATAAAGTGTGCCATGAATACAAAAGATGCGTAATATTCACCAAATTATAAAGAGGCATAAAATCAGTCCAAAATTAACAAGATGCACAAAGTGTGTCATTCAATTTGAAAAGATATGCAATGTCACCAATCATTCTTTCCTTTATCATTTTCTCAATTACACTAAATAATGATCATCACTATTGAATTAGAAAATTATTAATTTTATTTCATCATTTCTAAAATAGTTTTGGTTACTTAATCTGTCTATTACATTACTAATATAGATCAACTTTTCTTATCCTTGTTATTCTATGATTTAAACTTTTGAGTCTTTATCTTTTGCATCTGATTTCAATAGTGTAATTATAAATTCCTTTAACATTATCTTATTCATCAACTACTTTGATTGTTTTCCTTTTTATTGTTGTCAAATGGGGGAGTTTGTTTGATATGCTTTATTTGATATATTTTATTTGATATGCATGTTATGTATGTATTTGTTTTATCTTGTCTTATCTCTCTATTTTTTTTCTATTTTCTTTCTTTTTCTTTAGTCCCCTTATTTCAAATAGATCATTCATTTAAGGGGAGCTTACTTTTAGGGGGAGCTTAGGAGAATATTTACATTTACTTGTTAACTCAAAAAAATTATTTTGACATCGTCAAAAAGGGAGAGATTGTTGAGAATGGTTCAAATCTGGTTATTCAAGTGAGTTTTTGATGTGAGTTTTTGATGGTTAAAAATATTATTGTTTGATCTAATAAATGTTAGAAATTCTATTTTGTGTGTACTAACCTTTCATTTAAGGAAAAATCATATTTTAGATAGTGGAAGACTTCAAATTGATTGAATTAGAGGTTATTAGTCTTGGAGTCTATATTTTTTTTCTTTTCTTGAGTCTGAGAGATGTGATTGTAATTGGGTAATCATGCACACACACACTGGGGGATTAAGATAATACTTAATTTTTAAAACTCATCATACTGTACGATATTATATCATATGAAATGATTTTTACAGTTTCTCCTCTTAAACCAATAAACCTGCCAGGTTAAGTATGAAAATTTTTTTAAGTGTAAATCATACAGTACAAAATGTATTCAAACATCTCTTCCAGAGTATGAAATCCAAGGATGCCAATTTCGTACAGGATCGTATGGGACAAACTATTCAAATTTTTAAACTATTCGTATAGTACGAACATGTTTTGTATATAATTTTCAACATATGAAACCTGGGGTTCAATGGTTCGGACTGGTTCATATGGGATGAACCGTTCAAATTTTTGAACTGTTCGTACAGTACGAATGGATTTGGTATATCATTTCTAGAGTATAAATTTTGAGGTTCACATGTTCGTACATCATCGTACGGGACAAACCGTTCAACTTTTTAAACAGTTCGTATAGTATGTTTTGATTTCATATTTTATTTTTCAGAGTACAAAATAGGGCTTACATGGTTTGTACGGTATATCATACGGGAAGAACCGTTCATTTATTGAACTATTCGTATGGGATGATTGTCGATCATACAGTATGATCCTACTTCATAAAACTTAAAATTTTAGTTTTTAGATGATTTTCTTGCCCTTTGAATATAAGGTTCCTAAAAATTGACTCTCCAACTAATCTTCTATGAATTTCTTCTTGAGAGTGAAAGGGAGAGTGTTTGGGAGTGAGTGTTGTGAGATCTTTGAAGAGAAAATTATGATGGGATTCACAAGGTTGCCCAAAGGTGAGGATCTCATTGTTTATACTTCGAGTCTTTTCCTTATCTCTTTGAAGACTCTTGAGAGAAGATCTTTGAAGAAGGTATGGTTCTCTGCCGTCACTAGGAGGGTGAAAAAGGATACTTGGTTCTCTGCCAACACCTGGAGGGTGAGAAAGGACGAGTGGGTTTTCTGACTTCACTAGGAGGGTGAAAAAGGATGATGGTTCTCTACCATACCGGGGTTTGATGGAAGAGAGTTTGTAAGGGCTTCTCCACCTTGTTATGGGGGCAAAAGGAGAGTCACTTTGGTTTAGTTCAGTACCTAGAGAAGGAGTCTCTAGGGAGTGGATGTAGGTCATGTTTAACCAAACAACTATAAAATTTGGTGATCTCTGTTCTTATTTTTATTTACCATATTGTTAATTTTTGCATTACACTTTATATTTCTATGGTTGAGAAAACATAATTTTTATAACTATTCATATAGTACAAATTTAATTGTACTGTACGATATACTAAAGATTTCTATGAAAAAGTTTTCAAAACTTACAAGAGATTTTTAAAAGTACCAATTCACCCTCCCCCCTCTTGGTTAGCCTAGGGACATAATTAGTAAGTCTAACAACTAATTCGCACTTTCACTCTTCCCTTTCAGATCCTTAAATATCTTAGAAATGTCCATGTGCCACTTAATACTTTCAAAAGCTTGAGATTGAAAATCATGATTTCTGATTCCTTACTTTGTAATACTATTTTATTAGATATTTTTTTGGAACAAGGCTTGAAAAGATCTCTATTCAAATCTAATTTCTTTTCTTCTGAATTAGACTTTTATTTGAAAGGAATTTGAACCTATAAGGTGTTCGAGATAGGAGTTATGAAAATTGATTTTTCGACTTTCTAGGTTTCAGCATTGTTGATTTTCTTCTTATTAGCTTTTGAATTGAAAATTAAAAAAAATTTGATTTACTGGAGCGGATCGATTCAAAAAAAAGTTTTTAATGTTATTTTCTTGTGTTGGTTTTGTACTATTATTTCTTTATGTTTCTATGTGCTGTTTTCCCCTTTTTGAGATGTCAAAAGGGGGAGTAGTTTGTATTTTGGGTCAGTGTACTGGTTGAATTATCAATATTTAGTGTTTTATCAATGTTCAGTGTTCTTGTACTATTCACCTGGCTAATAGAAATTGCACTCCTTAGTTTTCATTGCTTTGTTGTTTATTTACTAAATTTGGAATTACTAATAAAAATTTGACATCATCAAAAAAGGGGATATTATTGCGAATCTAGATTCAAGGATTATGATTTTGATGATAACAAATATTTCTATTTCTATTTAAGTGTCTAACCTTTCAGGTTTACAAGATCAATTACAATTCAAGCCAGCTCAAGATCGAGTCAGTCTGTATATGTGTTTTAGGTTCAATATAATTTTTTTACCTTTTTTGAGTCAAGTGTAATGTAATGAATCCCCAAGCTATGTAACCTTGCACACACACACCCAGGGGGAGAGTTTTAGTGAGTTAGAGTTTCTTTTCAAATTTTGTTCATATCATCTTGGACGATACACATATCATCATAGATGATCCATTGAAAATAGAAATCCTAATTAGGGCAGCTATATTAAGTCAATCTAATTAAGCAGATCGTCCTGGACGATACACCCATCGTACAGGATGATATGCTCAAATCAAAAATTCTCAGCTGCCAGGCTAAGTTAGGTAAGTTTTTATTTTTAGAACTTTGGTCTAATCGTCTCGTATGATACATGTATCATTCTAGATGATTCATTATAATCTTGCCTAATTAGTCAGGTGATTAAGGAAAGTAATTAAGGTTTGATTGATTTGATCATATCATCCTGGATGATCTCAAGATCATCCTGGACGATCAATTAGAAATCCTAACTGTCTAGTGCTTTTCACTTGGACGACCCGAATAGTGTGCTGGATGATATTCTCATTTTTGAACTAATCATATAGGACGATATCAATATCATCTAGGATGATTAAGTCATTTTGAAATCGTCTAGTATGGTTAACCTGTACAACCCGAATAGTGTGCCGGATAATTTTGGACAATTTTGAACTAATTATACAGGACGATCTACGTATCGTCCTGGACGGTCAAGTCATTTTTCTTTGATCATCTAGGCTTTTCTCCTGGATGTCCCGAACTTTCTTCTGGATGATATTCCTTATTTAAACTAATCGTCCAGGACAATCGCAGAATCATCTCGAATGATCTGATTAGATTTTGTCTTCTAATCATCCAGAGGAACCAGATCGTCTAGGCCAAAAGGGGCTGATTTACACTAATCGTACATGATGATCTAAGGATCGTCCTAGATGATCTTTGACGACTAGTTGAAATTTAGGGCAATTTTTGAAGCCTCCTATTTGAGATCTCTTTTATTCTACTATTAAGATATTTTGCCACTATCTTTCCCTAGAGAGGGAGAGCTTGGGAGAGAGAGAGAGAGGATCTTGTGAGGGGGAGTTTGTGAGGTGTTCACAAAGGTTGCTCTATGTAAGGATCTGAGTCATCTTCTTTGATCGTCGTCTCTTATCTTTTGGTGTCTCTGAAGGAAGGATTGTCTGCAAGAAGATCAGGCGCTCTGCCTGCTTCAGGAGGAAGCAAAATGAGGTAAGGTTCTCTGCCTGCTTCAGGAGGAAGCAAAAGGAGTCTGGGTTATCTGCCTCACTGGGTTGGTGAAAATGATTTTTGTAAAGGCTTCTCCGCCTTGCTGGGGGAGCAGAAGGAGAGTCACTTAGTTTTAGTGCAATACCTGGAAGGGGGCTCCGGGGAGTGGACATAGGTCAAGTTCACCGACTTACTATAAAATCTGGTGTGTTCTTTCTGATTATTTTCTACACTTTACTTTTCTGTTGATGATCATGTGATTGTAGTTATTATTTTATTTTGTTAAACATATGCACATCATTGGAAAATTTTAATTATTTTAAAACATTCAAAAAGGTTTTCAAAATTTTTTTTTGCTTAAGAATTTTTAAAACTACCAATTCACCCCCCCCCCCCCCCCTCTTGGTTAGCCTCAGGCTAGTTCATAAGGGCTTAACATCCCTAACGAACTTTCATGGGTCACTTCTGTTGATAGATGGTAATATATTTCAGTGGGAAAGAAGAGAGTATGCAAGGGTATGAGTGCTTGTTGCTCTAGACAAATAAGTTCCTTTAGGTGTTTGGATGGAAGGACTAGATGGTCAGTTTTTTCAAAAACTAGAATATGCAAAAGTTTCCACATTTTGTTTCAAGTATGGGAAAATTGGTCATTTGATCAATGATTGTACTTTGGAGAAAAATTCTATTTCTCATGAATGCTTGGTGAATTCAACCTCAGAAAATATTTGTGCTGAAAAGTCTGAGCTATTGGTAGTTGATAAAGGATCTTTGTATGGTCCTTGGATACATGTTAACTATGAAAGAAGAAGGAAATTTTCTACTAATTTTAGAGGTGTTTAGAAAAAAGGCATTCTTAGTAAAGTTGCTCCTGTGTATGTCAAGAAAGTTCAACAAATGGATATGAGTGGAGGCAAGAAGTGGGTTTAGGAAAGGTTGTCCTTTGTCCCCTTACCTTTTTATTATGTGCTCACAATTGTTAACTAATGCTTTTGCTCAAAGAGGTAGAAATGTTGGTATTAAGGTGGCTCCAACTGCGCCTATGATCTCTCATTTAATGTATGCTGATGATGTAGTTATTGTTTTTTTAACCAATCACAAGAGCATGAAGAAAGTGAAGAACATTCTCGGTGATTACTGTAGATGGACTGGACAGAAGATTAATATACTAAAATCTTCTATTCTTTTTGGGAAATCGGTTAAGAGAAGGAAAGTGAGAACTCTTTCAAAGTTGATGGGTTTCAAGGTGGTAAGTGAAATGGATTATTTGGGAGTAAAACTTGCTTTAAGAAGACTAGTTTTTTTAAATTTTCAAAATCTGATAAAAAAAGCTTCAAATAGATTGAATGTATGGGGAAACAGGTTTATTTCGCTTGCCGGAAAGTTTCTACTTGTTAACTCAGCTTTTCTTTCCCTTCCTATCTTTTTATCAACTCATTCATTAGTTTCTATGGGGGTTTTGAATGATTTTGATAAGATGTGTAGAATTTTTTTATGGCATAAGAATGATGGTAGTAATGGGCTTCATTATGTTGCATGGGATGTTTTCTATAAGCCAAAGAGGAAAAGTGTTCAAGGTTTGCAGTCAGTTGTGGAGAAAGTAGGTCCTTTCAGGGCCAAATTTTCTTGGAACTTAATTTCAAAGCCTAACTCTCTTCTCAATAGAACCTTGACGTCAAAGTATGGTAACGATGTATGGAATTCTAAAATTAAGAGTTATTCTTCATCTACATGGAAGATTATTTTGAATGGTGTAAAGTTTCTTCATCAGATTGTTAGATGGAAGGTTTCTACTGGTGATGAAGTTAATACCATTAAAGATACATGAATTTTGGATAAAAGTATTGAGAAATGGCCTACCTTTGTTGCAAGTATGAATGAAGAAATGGAATTTCTTTCGGGTTTTATCACTGATGGGAATTGGAATGAATGTAAGTTGAAGCAATTTTTTGGACAACATTTGGTGGAGATTTTTTTATCTATCCCTATTCAATCAGATTTAAATAAAGATCAGTTGGAGATGTTATTTAAATGTTCAGGTAAATCCATTTCGGCTTTAGCTCTGGAGAGATCATTTGAAGACAACACGGAGGATAATAATTGGAGCTGGATGAAGAAACTAAAATTAAGGCCTCGCATTGAGTTATTTTGGTAGCATTTAAATAGGAATGCTATCCCGTCAAACTTTTTTCTGAAGTATGGGAGGTTAGCTAATTGGGATGGATGCCTAAGAGGTTGTGAAGCTGCGGAAGATTCAGAACATGTTGCGGTTAAATGTGTTAAGGTGTATCGAGTGGTTAGTTATCTTGCTAATGGGGCTTTTCAATTCCTGGCTTCAATTCTCTTGCAGATTGTTATCATAACTTGCAACTTCTTGCAAAGTCTAATCCATTTTATGGAAATTTGTATTGTTCAATGGTGTTTTTTTGTTGGAAAAGCATAAATAAGATCAATCATGGTGGATCAGATGATAGTTCCGCTTACATAGCAGCAAATTCTATTAGTCATGTTATTGCTTCTTTTTGTTCTAACCTTATTTTGGGAGAACTGGGATGCTAATCAACAGTGTCAGCTATCTCGATCTTCTTGGCGTCCTCCTCCTCCTGGATGGATCAAGTCTAATGGGGATGCTTCTTCATTAAGTACAAACAAAGCTGGTATTGGTGGCATTTTTAGAGATTGTAAAGGAAGGTTCTTATGTGCTTTTGGATTCAGTTTTCTTCATTGGGATTGTTCACAAGTTGAGCTTTTATCGGTTCTTTCTTGGAGGAAGTTTATTCAAGATTGGATGTATGATGCTGAAGGTATCGTTATAGAAGGTGATAACTACAATGTTATCAATTTTTTTCAGAATTTATTGAATAAGGCTGATGTTAAGGAGGAAATCCTAAATCCTAAGGATTTTATTTTTCTTAGTGATTTTAAGCAGTTTTATTTCTTTTCTCTAATAGAGAATGTAAGAAGTTAGCGGATTTATGTGCTAACTTAGCTCTTTTTTTAGATTTTTTTTTGGATGACATTAGTTCTAATAAAATTCCTCCTTCCTTTTATGTATTTGTTAAAGGAGGAATGTGGGTGTAATTAGTTATTTTTAATAAATTGCTTTATGCATTTTTCTTTAAAAAAATGACAATCACAAATAGTACTAGAAAAAAAATAAAATAAATAAAATCAGATTAAAAGTTTCTAAATATATGAAAATTCAGATTGGTCATAAATGAAAAGTAGAGTGGTCTTGAAATCAATTAATTTATAAAGATCTTTTCCTTTTTGACTTGTATGACTCACCTGTCCATTAAGAGGACTTATATTAAGCTTTTAAATCATCCTCCCATGATTTTAAAAGTATTTTGGGATGTTTATGGGCTTTAATGGAGAATTTTGTATGATGACTGACCCAACCTTAGTTTGTGATCTTATCATTAGCCTTCATCTTGGTGTTGCATCAACTCCACTGAATCATAAAGAACTCTACTTTGTAGAGTTAAAGTAGGATACTTTTTTATTCATCCAAGTATCCTCAGAAGGAGGTTGATTTTTTCATCTAACCAAAGAATTTAGGTGATGAACCTTTTATCACTGAGATTTCTTCTAAAATGATGGCATTAATACCCAAAATTTTTGAGTTTAGAGGATCCTATAAAATTGGACTTGTATCTCCTACAATATGGTTATCTTTCAAATCTTAAGCCTTAATAATTCCTAAATAAAGTAGTATATCCTCAATATTAAAAATAGAATTTATATATATATATTAGAAGGCAATTCAAGGAGATAAGCATTTAATTCAAATTTCTTAAGAATTTTGAATGGGATGCAAGCCCTAACATGAAGCTTACTATATTTGGTGGGGTAATGCTTTGGGCAAATTCGAATTAAGACATATTCACCTTCGTTATATTCCTTAGTTGAACATTTATAATTTACTACATTCGCTTATTTATTATTACTTAATTGGATTTGTTTCTTTACTTATTCATATAGATTATTCAAATTTGGTGCAAATTTGAATGTAGCATCAAAAAATGAATGATGGGGAATATCAATTAGATCAATTGGTTTCTTTGGGTTATAACCATAAGCAGTTTCAAAAGGTTTTTTTTGCGTCATTCTAGAAATAGTGCGTGTTGACCCGTATGATGCCTACAAACGAGAAAAAAAATCATTTTTACCTGTTCGGACGTCCAAAGAAGTCGCTCGCATGACATTTTCTACAAAACCCCGTAAATCTTGTGACCAGGATGTCCTATGTTGTCTTTGCACGACCGGCGTCGCCTCTCCCACGATGTTGTCTGCTATGGACTTCCCTGCCTCGCGTCATTAAATATGAAAGAAATTAGAGTGTCCGCCTCTTTTTCTCCGCCTACCTCTTTCTCTCTGAAACTCTCGTAAAGCCTCCGACCAAAGCCTCCCAACCTCCTCATCTCTCTGTGTCGAAGCCAATACTCACGCGAAAGTCCGCTGCTTCGTCCCGACCTCACCCGACCTCCTCTTCTGAGCCTAGCAGCTGCCAACTACCCTAGACGGCATCTCTTCTTATCGGATCAGAAGTTACGCCTCCTTTGACGACTCTTTCTCCCCCACTTGGATTAGAAGGTAGCCATCTCTCTTGCATCTGCATGCTTCTTTGGCCAAATCCCGTGAAACGGCCGAATATAAGGGCTTAGTAAACCTGGATTTAGGACAGAGAGCGAGGAAAACTGAGGGTTTAGCTGCTATGATATTTATCAGTTCACTAAATCCTACTCAATTCGTTCAAATTCTGCATGAATCCTATTCTAATTCCGCATTAAACCTATTAAATCCTACTTAAATCCTCTCTAAATCCTGCATAAAATCTTTCTTTTTTTTAAATCAAAGTTAATTTTTTATTTTAATTAATCATAATTAATTATAATTAATTAAATTTAATTATAATTGATTATTTTTTAATTATATTTAATTAATTTGAATTCTAATTAGTTATAATTATAATTAATTAAAGTTAATTATGATTAATTATCTTTTTAATTTTAATTAATTATTATTAATTATACTTATTATAATTAAAATTAATTATGATTAATTATCTTTTAATTTTAATTAATTATTACTAATCATAATTAGTTATAATTAATTATAATTAATTTTTTAAAATTAATTAATTATTAATTATGATTAATTAAAGATGATTATAATTAATTATATTTTATTATAGTTAATCATGATTAATTATAATTAATTAAACTTAACCATGATTAATAAAAAAAAAGAGAGAAAATGAATGCTTCCCTTGCCTTGATTTGTATGCTGACACCATTTAGTTGCTGCGACACCGTCAACACGGCGCTCGACACAGACAATGTCACCTCCGTCGACCCCTACACAGGTATAAAAGTCCAAACCTTATCCTCGGTGCGTGTGATGCGCCGGTCAACCACATATACATGCTTTTCTTTGCGTGATAAAAGGAAACTCGGTGTGACACATGCGATGAGACAGGTAGGCCCTGTACACACTTTTCTTAGCTTGGCGGGGATAACTTTAAGTACCCGTACACTCCACAGTGCTGGTGGAGAAATAATTATGCATTTCAAAGCAGGTACCCTGAAGACCCATACACGCTTTTCTTAGCATGGTTAGATTGAATATCACGACCGTGATGTCTACAGACACCTATCATACACATTTTTTCTTAGCGTGGTGGGAAGGCACATACCCTTAAATTTCCCTCAAATGGGGGATATGTCGGGATGCTGCCAAAATTCATAGTGAAATGCACAAAGATTGAGCAATAGGGAACCAAATAAGAACTAAACAAGCAGGTACCTCTGAAGACCCATACACATTTTTCTTAGCATGGTGAGATTGAAGACCATGGCCACAGTGTCTAAGCACACCTACCATACATGCTTTTTTTAGCATGGTGGGAAGGCCCAGTCCCCTAAATTTACCCAAATGGGGGATATGTGAGGATGCTGCCGAAATTCAGACTAAAACATACAGAACTTGAATAACAAGATGACCTAACTTAAGCTGCAGTACAAGGGACCTAACTTCAATAAAACCCAGGGGACTTGAATTGAATGCAAAGAATAGAAACTTAAATTCTAAAATGCAACATTTAAAATGCACAATGATAATCAAAATACAAATGACAAATAATAATTTTGATTATTCAATTAAATACTAACAAACATAAAATCAATAGCAGGGAACTTGTGACGAACAGGACCTCAATGCAAACAGACAATTAATGTTAATTAATTCACAGTAATTACAAAACAAATATCCACCATCAATGTCTGAATGCATGGCATGCAATAAACGATGATGGTTGATGCATGATAGATGTAGTGGACTCCTACAAAAGTCCCTATGAGGTTAAATGCACTGTACTTGCAAACAAAAATAGCCAGATGTTGAATACATGGGTGTCTCCTACACATATTATTAAGAACCTTAATACAAAAAACAATGCCTATAGATTGAAATGGCAACATTGGCAATTGATACTAGAAGACCCGTCATGCATACAATTTACATGAAGATAGTAGGCATTGAATACAACAATACCTTGCAAATGACATCAATAGCTTGTGTACGACCCGTCACTACAAACAAGTACACCAAACCACCTATGAATGGTGAAAGTGGACATGATGAAATTGTAATAAACTCCTACAATAGTTCCCATGTTGTTAAGTACATTATACTTGCAAGCAACATCAACTGACTGTGAAATGCAAAGGTTATTCTTACGTGTATTAATAAAGGCTTTAATATGAGTAATGGTTTGCCTATAGATTGAAATGGCAACATTGACAATTGATGAAAGACAATCTATCATGCATACAATAAATCACATTAAGATAACATGCACTAAATGCATCAATGCCTTGAGTTGACATCAACCGCTTGCACACAACCTATCGTTGTAAATAAGTACACCAAACCACCTGTAAATAGTGAGGGTGGGTATGATGCAAGTACATGTAGCATGAAATTAACACTAGAGTGTCTATGCAATCGACATCAATAGTACCCTATAAGTATATTTAAACATGCAAGCGATAATGAGTAATCATGTAGTGAATTGCTAGCCAAGAGATAGTCGAACAGCCTAAAGCAAATGCAATATACATGTGACTAATATTGCCTTATTGTAAAGAGCACATGATAGTCAGTTCACAAACAATTATAAAGGATAGTAAGTAATGGATGTGATAATGCCCTGCATATAATTAAAGTCAAGGAAGATGAATATAATAAGCCATTTGTGGATAACAATAGTGGGTATATCACGAGTACAGTGAATCCCCTGTGGACAAAAATACAGCCAACACCTATAAATAACTGTAGGAGATATGTTATGTACAGTAGTCCATCTACGGATGATGATGAACAATATGTAATAGATATTAGATCATTCTTGTAATCAACAGTCATCCAATAACCAAGTAGCTGCACTAACCCTTTGACAATCGGTGTCGGTGTGCAGATGAATATAAAAACCTATCTATAATCAACAATAAAGATTGACAACCAATGACAAATGCATATGACAGCCCTCTCTGCGAACACCTAGAGCAGCGATGATTGAGAAGTTGCAAGTATGATAGGCCCCATACAAGTGTAGAAGTACATTCACCTCATCGAGGCCGAGAGCTTTATTGATCGAGTATAATTAAAAGTCCTCTATTGAATGACTTCAAAGAGTTAAATAATCAAATATGAAGGTGACCCGATGTACGGAGGAAACCAATTGATATGTTATCAATGAAAGACTTTGATGATGGCGGGAAAGATATCAAAGACTTCTAATAACCACAAGTATCTACAAATCGCCGTAAGAAACTTGTTGATCTGCTACAAGTAGGAGGGCCCAATTACGGCACAAATGACACGAAGTTAAATGGTTTCATGAATGATTTTGTAGAGTTAAAGAATGAGCACTTCAAGAAGAAAAGATGTTTCATTCTACTATTTCTTTAGAAATGTCGAGGCTCTCGAGAATATGTCACGTCATTCGAGCGAAGACCTGAAAATTATGCCCCTCAACTTAATGTCTAGCCCTCTTGATGAGTTGGGGACAAAGAAATATAACGATGTACTAATTAAGCCCTTGGTCTTATCAGCTTGGGATACATCATCTATCACAAAATGACCTCAAGTCGTTTAGATGTGCTTATCCAATCTAAACAAGGTTCGATTGATTCATAGATCTGACCTCCCAATGAATGAGAAAAGGGAGTTTACATCAGAATAATGAAGTACTTTATGGCAGTCAGGTGATAATGTTACAATTCACTTATAAGAAAAGACAGGAAATCAGTAGTAAAAACTATGGTCTGCTAAAAATGCCACTGGATCAGTAACATTCACCAATTAGATAGAAGACATCAGCAAGCCCAAAATGAAGCCCTGCGCATTCAACAATAATAGTCACTTATGCAGTCGGACTCCCCTTTGCATCTTATATAAATATGTTAAAATGCCTCTCATACATGCATTGCAACATGCATGATAGGTTATATAAGCATATCATTAAATATGGCATTTAAATGCATATGTGTCATACATGCATGGTCAAGGACCTTTCTACGTGCATCTATAAGATACCGAGAATTTCATTCTAGCATGTCGCTTTGATCTATTTCATTTCAAAAAAAAAACCTCCACGTGCATTTACAATAAGCAGAGGGTATCATTCTAATATGTCATTTGACACTATAATTACATTCAAAAAAATACCTCCATGTGTATTTATAATAAGCAGAGGGTTTCACTCAAATGTGCCATTCAACACTATAATTATATTTAAAAATTTGTATCATGCATACATGTGAATGCATTATGTGAAATGCATACAATGATATGTATCCATGTAGGCCCTAGCGAGCGTGTTGTAGGTGCACATGTGACGTCTGAGATGCCATGCAGCTTAAGAAATAAATTTAGATTCAAACCCGATCCTCTATCGGTAAGTGGCCAGAGTCGATAAGGTTCAAACCCATGAACTCCCTGATGATGGCCGTGTTGAATGTAGATCTCAACTGGAGGGGATCATATATTTTCAAATATCTTCAAACTCTCACAAAATATAAATAATTTCGAATGACCCCAAATATCCCAATGAAAGACATGTTGAATGTAAATATCAAATGAAGGGGATTATACATTTTCAAATTTCCGCAAACTCTTACAAAATATAAATATTTTAAAATAATCCATGAATACCCTGATGATGACTGTGTTGAATAAAAATCTCAACTAGAGGGGACTACAAGCATTCAAAATGCCCCAAATGCCCATAAAAATCTAAAAATCCAGAAATATCAAAGTTAAAGATATTTAAAATTAAAACTAATCATCAAACACCTATTTTACTAAGGTGAATAAATCTAAAAAATCACTTCAGCTCACAAAGAGCCAATGTCTAGTTGAGAATATCACCAGGATTCATTCTCAATCTCTCTATTATCAGTAAGGATGTAGCACGTATCCTCTAACCGATGATTTCACTGCCAAATGGCACCATACTAGGGTTTATTTTGCTAAATGGCACCATATATAAATGATTATGACTGGGACCCTCTGAATTGGGTGGTTCACTATAAAATGGCACCATTATATTAGGTCATGGTCAGAGCCTGAATGCTCCCCAATGACACTAAATCCTTGAGATATGAATCAAAAGGATATGATCGATAAGGCATAAAGCCCTATGTCAGCTAAGGTTGATTCAAATTTGTCCCCTTAGACAAACATCCACCCCAGGTCTACAAGGTACCCTCGGACGATGCAACCCATGGCTGCTGATAAGGATCCTTCTGTCAGGTTGGGTTGACTACCTCCTCTGACTAAGTAGATCAGGGACCACGATGGCCAAGGATGATGGAACCATGGGATCTTGATCGGGCTCATCATCACTCCCCCTACCATCCGCTTTAAGCACAAGATGATGACATTTTTAAATTTTAAATATCAATCTTTTAAATGTAATAACTAATGCTGCTACTATATGCCAGGTATCACATATCTATGAGTATGACGCATTCATCAATGACTAGCCTTAATCGAAAGTTCTCTCTCATGATCAGGAGTGGTAATTATTTATAGGGGCATGTGCCTATAGGAAATAAGAACTCAAATCATAAAGTCCTCACAAAATGAGGGAAAAATCTTTGGGTGTGTCTTATCTATAATCCCAATCTGCCTTCTGAAAATTTACCCCAAAACATAATATGTTAAAACTTCACTGATAGAAAAAAGCAGCAGCGCGGGGAGGTCAGAGTGTGAATTTTTGGAGCCCACAGTGCAATTATAAGTAAACTCAAAAGTAGGAAAATGTAAGTCCCATGTGCCAATATTTTTACCTATTAAACACCTTAGTAAGTTTCCTAGGGTTTTATTAACATCTTATGTTTCACCATCTATTTAGGGTTGAAATGTAGATGAAAATTTTAATTTTGTTTCAAATAGTTTTCATAAAGATTTGCAAAAATATGAAATAAATCTAACATTATTATTTGAAACTATTGTGGATGTGTACTCTAACAATTTCTTTAAGGAAAAGTTTGGCTATGTGAGAGGCGTCATTAGTTTTTGAACAAGGTAAGAAATGTGTCATTTTTGAGAATCAATCAACAATGACAAAAATATTATCATGTCCATGCCTTAAGTGAAGTCTATGGAAAGGTCCTTCAAAGGTTGATATGGGACAGGAAGAGAACTGTACTTGCTAGTTTTTTTTTTTTTTGCTTAGTTTATTTTGCAACTTTTCATGTGAGACAATAAGAAATAACACGTTCAACATCTCTTCTCAAAAAGGGGCCAAATAAATCTTTATTTTACTAGTTTGATAGTTTTATCTTTACCAAAGTGTCCTATTATAACCCTATAATGAAGTTTAGTTATCAAGAAATCTCTAAGTGATGATTTAGGGATATAAAGTTTATTTTCTTAATTAATATAATCATTTAGAATAAAAAGGCAGCCAATCAATATAAGTGGTTTATCCAAGCGATCATGATAATGACTAAAGTGACTCATGTTTTTTTTGTTTCAAAATGAAGGAATAGTCTTGTAAAAATTCAACCCATTTAGCATGTTTATGATTAAGTTTTTTTTTGTGTTGATAAAATTAAGGACATGATGGTCAAAATGAAAGACAAATTCATTATGTAATTGATAATATCTCTAATGTTTGAAGGATTAGATAATTGCATAAAATTCTCTATCATAAGTGGAGTAGCATTGCTTTTCCTCGTTTTATTTTTCATTAAAATAAGCAATGGGTTGGTTGTCTTGATTGAACACTCCACATATGACGATCGTAGAGGAATCATAGGAGACTTCAAAGGGCTTGGCAAAGTCAGGCAATCGAAGGATAAATGAAGTGGTCATGAGGATTTTAATTTGGTCAAAAGCTTTGACTGTATTAGTAGTCCAAACAAACTTACCTTTTTTAAGGAGATCTATGATTGAGAACATAATCTTGCCAAAATCCTTAATAAACCTCTAATAAAATGTGGCTAGTCCATGAGAACTTCTATTATTGAAAAAAATGATTTTGGAGACGACCACTCTATAATTAATTTAATTTTGGCTGGGTCAGGTTGGCGTCCATTAGCTGAAATGATGAACCTTAGGAATATGACTTCTTTTTTAAGAAAGAAACATTTTCCTTTGTTGACATAAAGTTTTTTGGTTCTTAAGATTTAAAAAATAAGTTGAAGGTGTCTTAAATGTGACTTCTCATCCATGTTATAAATTAAAATATCATCAAAATAAACCACAAAAAATATTCCTATGATGAATTAAATATTTTAGTCATCAATCTCATGATTGTACTAGGAACATTGGATAACCCAAATGGCATAACTAACCATTCATATAGGCCATCTGATGTCTTTAAAGTAGTCTTCATTTCATTATCAGACCTTATCCTAATTTGATGATAGCCACTTCTAAGATCTATTTTGGAGAAAATAATGGACCCAAAAATAAGATTAAGCATATCATCTAGTCTAGGAATTGGGAACCAATTCTTGATTGTAATCTTATTTATGGCATGACTATCTATGCAAATTCTCAAAGATCCATCTTTTTATGTGTTAGAAGGGTTGGTATAGCACAAGGACTAAAATGTTCTTGTAAGAAACACTTCTTTGGAGTTCATTAACTTGACATTATAATTTTGCATGTTCAATAGGGTTCATCCTATAATGGAGTTGGTTAGGTAATTGTGAACTTGGGGTGAAGTCAATGGCATGTTTAATGTCTCTCATTAGAGATAACTCATTAGGTAATTCATCAGGGGTTAGATTAGAAAACTCAGAAAGAAGATTATAGACTATAACAGATATTGAATCTCTAAAAGAGTGGGATAGATCTCCTTAACATGTAATAAATATAGTGTGGCAATTAGAGAAAATTCCTTTCTTAACCTTTTAGACCCAAACTTTTCAATATGGATCCTAGTAGAAGGTAAGTTAGTCGGGAAGGCTTTCTGGATAATAATTGAGGAGAAAGTTGGGGGATCAATAATGATAAGTTGTAGTTTACTTGTTTTCTTACTCATAGTTTTTAGGTCAAAAGATATTTTGTGAGGATGAAGTGCATCCTCTTAGGTCGTAAGTGATTTTATTATTTACTTTGAATGCATATGTATTTTCTCGACCCTAGTGAATCACATCCCTATCATAAAGCTAGGGAAGGACACTAGTGGAGATAACATTCATTGTACTCCTACCATCTATAACAATTTTGCATCTTTTTTTTTTATATTATAAATGGCTATCATTTGAAAAATACTATGTTGACACCAATCTTCTAAATTCTATTTATCCACTAAAAGACATCTCATAATAGCTAAGAGTGTATCATCGAATTCTCCTTCATTTTCTGTAAGAGGGACATCATTCAAAAATTCCTCAAAAGTTTCATGTTCAAAATTCAATCTCATCTAAAAATAAGATTTAGGAGTTTATCGATTCTACATATGGCCCTTTTTATGACATTTATAACAAATAATATCATTGATTCTCTTTTGGCTGGGTTTAAGGAGAGTTTTAGGATGGTGAGTACTAGTGATTTATGAGTTGGAAGACATCAACACTAATGGTTTCATAGAAGACCTAGATGTGCAAGTTGAATGGAATGATTTTTATATGTAAAAGAGGGAATCACTCTTTTGTTTTTTAATCATCAAACCAAAGTGAAAGTCATTTTCTAAAGTCTGAGGATCATGTAACTCAACATCATTCTTAATTTTAGATTGGAGTCAAATAACAAACTTATTTGCATGTTTCCAGTCAGGGTTAGCACAATTTGTCCTTACTAGGTGGGACTCATAGGTATTCATTTAGTAAGTAACATGTACAATTCCTTATTTTAGAGTCAAAATTTTGGCTATATAGATATTTGTCATGAAACCTAGGATAATATTTTGGTCTTTAAAATTTCTTTCATCTCAACCCAAGTCCATTGGCTTCTACCATTCCTATGTTCTTTGGCTAAGATGTTAGTCCAAGAGATTTTAGCATGTCCTACGAGTTTTATCTTGGAAAAATTTATGCGTTGATAATAATCCATATTATACCAGTAAAAAAATCTTCCATTTGGGTCAACCAGCCTACAGATTTATTGGGTCATGAATTCCATCAAAAGTAGGGGCTTCATTTTTTATTTTGGAACAAGGATCATCAAGAACTCTAAAGTCCTATCTAGGTTGATGTCGTTGCATTAAAAATCTCTTAAGTTGGTCATCTGTCGTTGCATTAAAAATCTCTTAAGTTGGTCATCCCTGGGTTTAAGCTTAGTTTTGTTATGAAGCTTAATAATTAAATTTTGTAGTAGATTTTGAAGAGTTTGAAACATATTTTGAAACACATTAAACTTTTCATCAATATTATCTAATTTTTGTTTTGTGGTTTGATGGAAGTTACTTTCATTATTTTGAACTTCTTTAAATTGACTATAGTGGCAACTTTAGGTGGCATGTTGATATGCAGTGCAAAGTTAAAAAGCAATTTTATTTTTTAATAACGAATGAGCAGGATAAGAGGGAAAGGTTTTGGCGATGAGAGAGTGAAACGAGGATATAAATATATGTTCAATTAGAGTAAAATTGAGGCTAAGAGAACTTCTAGGAGGGGAAGGGGGTCTAAGACCACTTACGTCTGAAGCTCTCCTTAGATAGTTTAGGTCTTTTTGTAAAATTTTATTTAGCCTTTAAAGCACATTGTTTATCACAGTATATTCTAATGCATGCAAAGAATTTTTTTATAATGAATTTTGCAAAGTAAGAAATCCTTTCAAATATTAATAAATACTCAAGATATATAAAATTTAAAATGACGATCACAAAAATATAATTTATAGCTATCTTATATTTATTCTAATTCAATGAAAGACTTTTTTCTATGGAACACACTCTTTTCTATTTAAGGAATCTCAATAAAATTTTAGGTTATGATAGGTTCACACAAAGGTTAGGTTAGGTCTTTTGGTGGTGGTACTAACTCAGAAAAAAGAAATATTTTGTAAAGTTGCCAACTAACATGCAAATTTATATATTTTTTAAAATAAACTACCAAATAAGAGAGTTTAAAGCTAAGATAGCAATACAAAGTTTCTTAAAGAAAAATAAAGCTTGTTTTGCAAGATACCTCAACTTCTTCCAATATTGAAAAATTCATATCTAGCCGCGAAACTTTTTTAATTTCTACCACCAGCAAAATTTCCTCCAAGCTCCTTGACTTTGAATTCTATGGAGCCCTTGGCTCTGATACCAAGTATGATTTTGTTTCAATGGGATCATTATGGTGAAGGAAGAAACTTGAATGGTGTCCTCTTATGGTGATGTTGGAATTGATATTTGGGTGGTGGTGAAGCTGGAATTCAAGTTTTTTTGACAAATTTAAATATGGAACTTCTAAGCTCCAAAATGATAGGTTTTTCTTGGAGAAAAATAATGCAAAACACCTGATCAAAGGTTTGGTATGTTAGGAAACTAGTTGTGGTGTTTTAATGGATTTTGGATTAGTGGTTGAGAAGTTATGAAACTTTTAATCTAGTTGTTCACAATAGGAAATTGACTCTCTATATTGGAACTTTGGTTATGGTATATTAAGGTTCTTAGGGAATTGAGGCCTTAAAAGTTTATGAGAAATGTGTGGGGTTATTTAGGAGAGTTTTGGAGAGTTTGGATAGATTTGGGGGTTCAGGGATGCCAAGCTTGAGGCTAAGTAGAGAAGATAAAATTTGTATAGGGAAAGAGGAGGGAAAATGGAAAAAAGAGATAACTAACGATGCACCAAATCCTTAGAGGATCAGCCATCAAGCTTCATTAATGTGTAGAATAGCCACCAAGCTTCTCCACATTAAATTTGCACAAGAAAAGATAATTTTTATTCATTGAATAAAAATGTACATAGCAAGGTCTTATTTATAGGCCTTTTTCAAGCCTAGACAGCTTTGGAAAGCCTTAAGAGCCAATAAAATACTATTTCTTGGATTAAGCACATGGATTAATACTAAAAGAAAGATAATAAAAGAAATAAAATAAAATTAATAGCTACCAAGTATATAAAAATTCAAATTTGCCAAAAATGACAAGTAGAGTGGCCTTGAAATCAATTAATTTATAAAGATCTTTAACTTTTTGACTTGTATGGCCCACTTACCCATCAAGGGCCCTTAAATTAAGCTTTTAAATCATCCTCTCATGATTTTAAAAGTATTTTGGGACGTTCATGGGCTTGTATGGAGAATTTTGCATGAAGACTGGCCCAAAATCTAATGATGGGCCTTAGTTTGCGATCTTGTTTCTATCCTTCGTCTTGGTGTTGCATTAGCATTTGATTGAAGTTATGCCACCAAATGGATCTACCAAGACTAATTGAAGTTAAGCTAAGATTAATAATGATTTTTTTGGGTCAAACCTAAGCAAGAGGTTGAACATGAAATTAAGAATTGAATATTTAAGTATCTCTTCTTATGGACTTTATTAATTCCAATAAACTCTTATAATCATCATAGGGTGAAGTTATAATTAACTCACGCTATAAGCTAGAGTAGCATTTTTAGCTATGCTAAGCTAGGTTTGAACATAAACATAAGCTAAAGATTTGGAATGAATTGAATTTGGTGAGGAGGAATGCTTAGAATCATCTGTAGAAAGAGCTAGATGATTAAGCAAGGTGTACTATCATAGTAAAGTCCAAGTATCCTAGCATGAGCATGGCTAACTCAATTCAATAATGGAAGCATCTTAAACTAATCAAGCCCAAGCATTAACTAGTGTTTAAGAATATTTATATTTTTATGCTGACAATTATCCCCAACTGCAAATAAATGAATGGCTAAGTTAATAGGTTGGTAATTCCTCACTCGCATCCTTCTACTCCTTATTTATAAATTTTGAACAAGATTAGCCAAAGCATATAATTTCTACTCTAATCATATTAGATTTTTTTCTAACCTAATATGATTACTTATTAACTCATGTATAATAACAAAAAGATGCTTCGACTCATAGGAGGGCATTGAATGACTTATAGTTGATAGTGCTTTTGCTATCTCTATTACTTTCTCCTTAAAAATGGTGGTGCATGCTTTTTTTCTTTCTAACTCTTAATATGATAGGTTGAGTAGGATTATACATAACAAACTTATAATAGTCCTTCTCACTAGTCCTATGCATTAGGTTAAGATGAACAATCACATGTAAGGAACAAGATAGATGTTAATGATCTACCATATAAATTAATATATTGCTTAGTATGAAAAAATGTTATAAACTTGCATCTCTATTTATTAGTAATGAAAAGAATATATATATATATATATATATATATATATATATATATATATATATATATATATATATATATATATATATATTCATGAGAACCTTTTTGTTTTTCAATCCAACATCTTTGTTGTTATCTCTCCCAATAACTTCGCACATTTACTCCCCAACTCTAGGATGGCTTCCTAGATCTAGTAGTGTAATGATATGGTATATCCAGTTATAGTATATTGGGTTAGAGCATTCTTCTTCAAGATACTTAACTCATAATATACCAATCATATCCCTTAAGTTAAATATCTTCAAGATGTGTCTAAAAAATATTTCTCCATCTTCAACCAATCCAAGTATCTCATTAAAAATAATACTATATTTATTATGAGTAAGAAGGATACCATTTACAAAGAAATATAACGCAAGCTTCCATGCATCATCCCTCTTAGAGCACTTTATAATAATCCCTACATATTCAAATTCTTGAAGTTTTTATCTACACCCAAGTAATTATTCAATAGCCTACTCCAATTCATCCTATTAAATTCCTCTTTACGTAGGCATTCTCCATCCTCAAGCTAGTAATCATTGTAAATTTAACAATAACAAATATTCTATCCATGCCTCCAACATTGAACACAATGGAATAGCCCTCACTCTCATCACCACTGACCATCCCTAGTATTAACTAATGAATCAAGGCCTTGGAGAATTGCAACTCAAGGAAGTAGAAGAACTAATTGAAAAGGGGTGTCTCAAACCTGAAAATAAGGTAAATATTCTCAGATTGCCTCACAATTTACACCTTTACAGTCCTAATTCTAGATGTAACTTAAGTAATGTAGTGTATTATACATATATATGATTAAAAAAAATATTGACATATAAAGTAAAATAACTTAAATGGGTCAACACTAAAAGAGATAGTGAGAGCAAAAAATATAGTTCAAACCAATTTCAAATAATGATTAAACAACATTCGAATCTTGTTTAAAATTTGGTCAAACTTTGTTTATTCTTTATTCCACCCATGATCAAATCTTATTAAATCATGTTTAAATCTTTTTTCGAACCTATATTTAGCCTTGTTCAAACTATCCCAATCATGTTTAAACCTTGTTAAACCATATTTGATTGATGTTAGAACTATATTTGAACCTTAGTTAAACTTTGATTGAATCTTATTTGAACATTATTTCAATCATTTTCAAGCACCTTCAAACTTTTATTTGAACCTTATTTTAATTACATTTGAGCTATAATCAAATATTGCTTGAACAAAATTCAAAACTCTATTAAAACTATGTTAAAATCTTGATCAAATTTTATTTGAACTTTTTTCTTATTCTAGGGAAGAAAGGATGAAAGTTTGATCTAGGTTAAACCATCCCAAACAAAGCCTTAACGATGACTCAAACATATTTGTAATATGCAATGTGATGCCTAATGTCGTTTGATTTTAGGTTCAAAATTGTGAATGATTATTTCAAATATATAACATCACTAATTTTATCAACTAGCCGGAGACAAAAGATAGAATCTCTGTCCTTAACTGTCATAGATTGATCATATATTAATGGCAAATGATTATCATCAAAGACAAGGGGCTGGGAAGAGAATAGATCAAGCAGCTTCTCAATCAAAAGTTCCCCTACGTGCTCGTGAATTTCAAATTATATTTTCCTATATGAACTTTAAAAAATCTCTCTAAAAAAGAAAAAAAAACGATTAAACATATTTGATCAATTTATAGCATTATGAAGCATATAAATTCAAACATCTCTATTATAACTCTGTGAGTATTATTTAAGAGTTCCTAAATTTATACGCTGAACCAGAAAATAAAGTAGAGGCAATAAGCCTCTCAAATTGCCTAGATAATATATTACATTTTCAGTGGCCTCTGTAATACATATTACAAATATTTCAGAATACATATATATCTTGAAGAATAGAGGTATTCCACCACCTCGATAGATGTTTTTTTCAAAAGATAAAAGTAATATCACCAAGGGCTCTGATCATCTGCTAGCTGAGAATCTTGTACAATAGTTCTCAAATAGGGCCTATTTGGTTGATTTCTTCCTAGGGGGAAATTCCAGAATGAATCTGAGTGCTCATGAAACAGGTAGAAGATCACAGCCGAGCCCAAGAAAAGAGACAAAAGTATAAAGTATATCTGCCATTCTGCAAATGAAAAGTAGATCAAAGTTCAACCCAACATTAAATTAAAGAAAATTGAGAGCAAGCTATGGAAAACAGAACTACCTTTCCAATCTGCAGGGACATTGAGCTTTGTGATGACTGCTCCTCGTTGGTTTGATGTACTAATTACAATTCTGCACTTTTTTTTTAAACAAAGTGTTACGACGAACTAAAGATATAATCATGTATCTGGAAACGAACGCGAGTAAAATGCCAAGTATTGATGGCATTGGCAATGGCGGCATACTAACCATCAAAAAAGTTAGTTTTTACTTTTAATATATATATATTTTTGGGAGCCACTCTGACGGTGTGATTGAACCCTTTTACCTTATATTTATCAGTTAACAGATGAGTAGAGCTGATAATTCTACTCAGAAATTTGCTCAAATCTTGAGACAACTTGAGAGTTTAGTTATGAGCCAAATTTTAAATTCGGTTCAAATTTGAGCCTAGGACGGCTCGCTTGAGAAAAGATTTGAGCTTACTGAAAAATAATATAAATAGATATTGATGCTAGCTATAAATTGAGCAAAACTTGCATGGCCAATTAGTCTATTAATATTAGAGTAGTTGTATATTGAGTTCAAAACCTAAACCACAATTTTTCGTGCCAATTTATTTTCCCTGCACTATTTTAACACAGTTGCAACACATTCAGTTGGTCTCCATAACCTAAACCAAACACTGAAATTTCATTGGTGTCAGTTTGGACACTGGTATTGATGGATATAAGATAACCTAAAACTCTAAATTGCAAAGCGGCTGTGAGAGTTTCAAGAAGCAAGAGCTATGTAGGGGACGGCGGTAGTGAGGTTACGAGAGCTATAAGATGGGGTATGTTATGATATTGGATGACCTCTCTCCATCCTTTACTAAATCCTGTCTTCTTTCTACCTCTGATTCAGGACTGTTGCGGACTCAAATATACGCGGCGATAGAGTTTAATTTTCCGTCTCAGCGTTATACGTATATCCAGCACACAAACAGAATTGAAATAGTAACACCAGGATTTTTACGTGGAAAACCCTGGAAAGGGAAAAAACCACAGGGCCACGCCCAGTTGAAAGAGTTCCACTAGCGTTGTTTGAAATACAGGAGGCTGATTCCTCCTTCAAATTCAGGAGGATCAGATTACAATGAGTACTGAAAGTTGATTACAAGGCCAAACAGAGTTCCGACGTCACTCGGGTGTCCGACAGAATTCCGGCGTCACTTGGAAGTTGGGTAAAGCTCCGGCGTACTTCGGGAACCCAGCGATGTTCCGGCGAGGTCTCGGTGGTGTTCCGGCGGAGTTCCGGCGGTGTTCCGGCGGTGGTCAAGGAGGAGCTATTCCCTCCTAGACTTCTCTTCCCTTCTTCTCATCTTCTCTTCTTGGCTTAGGTCCCTTCTTAAGAGAAATGAGGAGCTATTTATAGTTTTTCTGGAGTGGCATAGCCCGTAAATAGATGAGGGATCAGGGGCAAATAAGGAGTGATCCAGATGAACGGCTGGTATTGAATCCCTTGATTGTGAGTCGTTTATTGAGCATTTTAAGGTCTTAATGGTATCAGAATTCTACGATCTTGGGCACGTTGGATTCGTCTCGTCGAGCCGCTCGATTCGACTATAAGCTCGTCAAATTCGGAGACCGTTTGGTAACTCAAATTACTGTTCAAGGTTTCCAACAGCGCTTCGGTACTTGATTTGGACTCATTTGGGCTCGGATTCAGTCGAATTTGGTGTCGTTGGGTTCGTATTTCCGAGACGCTCAGTTCGACTATAAGCTTGCTGAAATCGGAGTTTAAATGGTCTCCGAATTAATTTTTGAAGTTTCCAACTTGTGTTTTTGCTTCGAGATTCGTGCCCAATCAAGATAATTTTTCGATGATATATCAGCCCCCTATTTTCGGACGTCGAAGCTCCAGGAGTTCGAAAATACTTGTTCCGGCAATTTACATTGGCTAAATCGCAAAAAATTGTGTTTAAAAAGATATTATTTTGCTCAAACTTGATTGTAGAGGCCTCGTTGAGCTCCGAAAGTGTCAAAATTGAATCCAGAACGTCGAAAAACGTGTCCGGGGACCCCAAAAACGTCCTATTTGGACCGTCCGGGCCCAAAATCGGAGCCCGGTAACGCGTAGGCGGCGGCCAGCCGGCCGGCGGCAGCCCGCGCGGGCAAGGAGAGCGCCCCCTGGGGCGCGCGGGAGAGAATGGGCAGATGCCATTTCAATTTTTTTTTTCTTTAGTGGGGCCCACCTTTTTTTATTTTTATTTTATTATTATTATTATTTTTTTTTAGGGGGCTAGCCAGCCGCCCCTCAAATAAATGTTTTTTTTTTATCTTTTTTCGCGGTGGTACCCGTTTTCCCTACAAAATTTTTTTTTTTTTTTAATTCCGAAAATGTCATGTGTAGACTCCAAATTTTTTAGAATAAATCTAGAAAATATTTCTAGAAGAATTTTCAAACTATTTGGAGGGGAAATTCCCTCCAATTTTTAAATTTTTCCCCCTCTTTTTCTCCCCTTTTTCATCCTATAAATACCCCCCTTGGGGTAATGAAAATTTGCACCACATCTCCCTCTCCCTTTGGCTTTCTAGCTTTTGGCATTTTGAGGCCTTCCATCCTTTTCGAGTAGGTGACTTTCCCTACTCGACTCGGCGCCCCTCCCTTTGCGCACAAGTTAGAGGCTTCCCCTCTACCTCTCTTCGTTTTTCCCTATTTTTCTTCCTACTTTAGAGGCTTTCCGCAGTCTTTCGTAGGTGATTTTTCCTACTTAGATTTGCGCCCCTCTTTAGTAAAGGAAGCGAAATGGGTGATCCTGCATCCTCTAAAAATCCTTCGGAAGATCGTCCTGCGTAACGATCTGAAATTTCAAATAGGATTCAAAAGGCGCCGAAGGCTGACGATGTGATTTCCACCATTACTGAGGACTCTTTCATCTCGTTTAGAAAAAAATTTCATTTTCCTAATAAGTTGGTGATGAAGGTGCCAGCCAGATCTGATCGTGCCTGCTTCCCTCTCCCGCGATATGTGACGGTGCACGAGTTTAGTTTGCGAGCGGGGCTGCGGTTTCCTCCTGCTTCTGAACTGATCGATATTCTGACTATTTGTGGGGTGTGCTTATCTCAATTTTCCTACAGAGTTATGTCGATCGTGATGGGCCTGATCGTGCTTTTTAGAGACCGTGGAGTGGTACTTTCCTCAGAGTGCCTTTCTCGGATGGGGCATCTCTTTAGCGACGCGCAGGGACGCATTTCTTTCAGGTTCAAGTGGTTGGACATCCGCGCTCGAGACCCCTCGAAAGATTGGATCAGCAATTTTTTTTTATGTGCAGAATGATTGGGGTCTTCAGGAGAAATGGGAGAAGTTGAAAGAGTTACCCGTCCCCCTTCACATTGGAGCAGAAGATTTGTTGAGGATACTCAAGCTCCCTGATTTAGACGCTCTACACTACGAGGTGCGTTACTTGAGTAGATACGTCGATGAAGAGTACTTGTTCAAGGTTGGATTATCAACTCTAGCAGGGAGATCACATGCTCAAATGTTGAAGAAGTCTGCTAGAGTTCCAGAAGTGGTTCCCCAAAAGAACCACTCTAAGCGACCAGGGAGTGAGGAAGGTTTGCAGGCACCGAGGAAGAAGAAGGCAGATGAGGTTTTGACAGTTGTTAGCAAAGGTCCTCGAGTTTCTCCATCCAAGTCATACATTCCAGAAGATGTGTTGAACCATCAGTGCATTGGCCGCCGGCGGGCTGAGGAGTTGGTGAGTTCTCCTTTACTTCTTCCTCTTTTTTTTATATTTCTTAAGGAATATATTTCTGATATACTCTTGTCTCAGTATTCTGATTTCAAGCTCGAGATGACCAAGACTCCGAATGATTGGAACAAAGAGTTTGTGAAGGTTAAATACCTTCAGAGAGAGTACAAGAAGAAATATGACAGCAAAGTGAAGGAGATGAAGGTGGTGGAGGATCAGCTTGAGGGGTGTAGAGCAGAGTTGGCCAACAAGATCACTTCAGCCTCTTCTCAGAATGAACGGATGGATCGTTTGCATATAGAGTTGGTGGAGGCACAGGCGACGATCAAGCAGCAGGAAAAGACTCAGCAAATCCTTGAGGCTGAGAATGAGAGGCTTCAGAGTGTGCTGTCCGAGGAGGCCCAGCAGTTGCCGTCTGCAGTTATTGAAGAGTTCAAGAAATCTTATGCTTTCAAGATCATCATTGAGGACCACATTCAGGAAGCTCGTAATCATATTTATGATGTGGAGGTGAAGGCCCTAGAGGCAGAGTGCGCAGAGGATGGCTTCATCAGGGGCTTTATGAAGGGCGTACGTACAGTACATCGCAAGACTGGAGTGGAGATCGAGGGGTTGACTCCTAGCCAGGCTTTCGGTGACGCTTCTTCAGACTCTGGTGGTGAAGAGCTGAAGAGTGAGTTGCAGCGAGCTTTTGCCTTGGAGGAGGACGAGGATGATGTTGAGATTCTGTAGGATGACTTTGATGTTGTTTTGTATCACTTTGCTTTCTTTCTAGTGATTGTATGTATGCTAAATGTTAATGTTTCTATTTGATGTACTCGATGTTCAATGATATATAAAGAAGTTGTTGATGTTCTTTTCTCACATACAAATAAAATTCACTTAGTTTTACTTCAGTTTGGATGAGAGTATTTTAGTGAGCTCTTTTTGACTTGAGCAAATGTGAGATATCCTTTTTTAAAGGTTTTGACCTATCCAGGGTGAAAGCATTTGCTTGGTGACATTAACCTGTCTGGAAAATGTCAGATCAAATCCTTTTGGGATTGATCATCAAATGATTTTGATATCCAAGATATTCTCCTAGGATATTTGACCTATCCGAGTTTGTTAGTCAAAGCCTTTGCTTGATGACATTAACCTGTGCGGAAGAGGTCGGATCAAATCCCCCTATGATTGATCATTCAGTGATTGAGATACAATATAGATTGTGTATTTCTCGAATCACAGAAAAAGAGTTTGAAGAGAAGAAATAATATCACGACAAAGTGAATATCACATTACTTCGTAATATAAGATAGCAGTTCCCTAGAACAACTTAGGGATACAAGAAATAGTTTTTCTATAATCAACACATAAGGGATGTACGAAAAACTTTAAAGATACATAACACGACTATAGGAGAAGATAATAAAACACAGACAGATAGTAGTATCAACTCCTACTGATAATATTTGCGAAGGTTGCCCACGTTCCAAGTTCGGGGAAGCATTTTTCCACCAGCATCCTTCAGTTTAAAGGTTCCAGGCTTGACCATAGTCGCTACCAAATAAGGACCCTCCCAGAGGGGGGAAAGCTTATTACGCTGAGGGCCTTTTCAAGCGGCTTCAATGCTTCGTAGTACTAAGTCTCCAATGGTGATAGGGCGAGGTTTCACCCTTCGATTGTAGTGACGGGCGATTCTTTGGTGGTATGCAGCGGTTCTAAGTGAGGCTTCATCTCTTACTTCTGGGAGGAGATCCAAATTTGCTCTAAGCCTCTCCTCGTTGTTATTGAAGTCAAAAGTCTGAACTCTATAGCTGTGAACTCCGATATCAACCGGTAATGACTGTTTCTGTACCAAAGCAATGGTTATATGGGGTTTCCCCTGTAGGAGTTCTGGTGGTGGTCCGATAAGCTCAGAGGACATTGGGGAGTTCTTCGGCCCATTGCCCCCCAGCCTTCCCCAGGCGTGTCTTCAGCCCTTTCAGAATTGTTTGATTTGTAACCTCTGTTTTCCCATTAGCTTAAGGATGGGAAACAGCTGTGTGAACGAGCTGAATATGAAAATCCTTACAAAATAATGTAAAGATCTTCCCGGTGAACTGTGTCCCGTTATCAGTGACGATTTTCGCAAGAATGCCAAAGCGACATATTATGTTTTTGCATAAGAATTGCTTGGCATTTGCTTCAGTAGTCTTCGCCAAAGGTTCTGCCTCTACCCATTTGGTGAAGTAATCTATAGCCAGAATAATGAATTTTCGCTGTCCAGTGGCTATAGGAAAAGGTCTCATTATATCAATTCCCCATTGGGCAAAAGGCCAGGGGCTTTGAAGTGATGCAAGCTCCAGAGCGGGTGTATGAGTGAGGTTGGAATGCAGTTGACAGTTTTCGCACTTTTGTGTAAACTCAAGTGCGTCCTGTTTCATTGTAGGCCAATAGAATCCCTATCTCATAATCTTGTAAGCCAACGCTCTTCCTCCCAAATGTTCTCCACATACTCCTGAATGAACTTCTCGCAGTGCGTAATCAGCTTCTGATGGTGGGAGACACTTGAGGTATGGCCTAGTGAAGGAGCGCTTATACAACTCGTTGCCAATAATGATGAAATTTGTGGCTTGTCTCCGAAGTCATATTGCAGCTATGGGTTCTTCAGGTAGCACCCCATCTTTCAGAAAAGATAAGATGGGTTCGATCCAAGACATCTCTCTTGGCTCGTCAATTGACTGTATAACCCACGGACCCTGAATGCTTAGGAAGTGGATCTCCTCGATACATCTTCTCTTATAGATGTCCCCTGTTATTGATGTAGCAAGTTTTGAAAGAGCATTTGCTCTTGCATTTTGCTCTCGGGGAATATGTATGATACGATACTCTCTTATGCGGGCTAAAAGTAGCTTCACAATGCTACAATACTGGGCCAGTTAAGGATTGTGAATATCAAACTCCCCCTCCATCTGAGAGGCGACTAGTTAGGAATCAGTGTGGGCTATTAGGTTCTGGACTTCACAGTCAATTGCTAGTCTTAATCCAGCAATAAGGGCCTCGTATTCAGCTATGTTGTTGGTTGCTGGGAACTTGAGTCGGAGCCCGTACTCAAGGGTAACTTTCTGCGGAGAGATTAATAAAATTCCAGCCCCAGCCCCGGAACTTCCTAAAGCTCCATCGACATACAACGTACAGCATGGAGAAGAAGGTGAAGCACTCGGTTGTACATCAGATACTGGAACGGTGCATTCAACTACGAAATCTGCTAGTGCTTGAGATTTAATATCGGGCATAGGCAAGTAGTGGATATCAAATTCTCCCAGTTCTACAGACCACTTAACAAGCCTGTCCGATGCTTCTGGCTTCTGTAGAATACTTTTTAGCGGCAGATTCGTGTAAACCCCAATTGAATGGGCTTGAAAGTAAGAGCATAGTTTTCTGGCAGAATAAACTAACGTCAATGCTGTCTTATCTGCCAAAGGATAACGTCCCTCTACTTTAGATAAAATCTTACTAACATAGTAGATAGGACGTTGTATAGTATTTTCTTCTCGGACCAGAACCGAACTAATGGCTTGGACAGATACAACCATATACAAATACAATCTCTCTCCTGGTATTGGTTTAAAAAGTAGTGACGGGGATGCCAAATACTTTCGCAATTGTTCGAAGGCTTCTTGACATTTATCTGTCCATTAGAACCCAGAGCTACGAGCGCCTCTAAGTATCTTGAAGAAGGGCAAATATTTGTCTCATGAGCGTGCTAGGAAACGAGATAGTGCCGCAATTCTCCCATTCAGCCTTTAGACCTCCTTAATGTTCTTCGGCGGCACCATGTCTCTTAGTGCCTTGATCTTCTCTGGATTAGCTTCGATTCCTCTATGGGTTACCATAAACCCCAAAAATTTTCCAGAAGCAACTCCAAAAGCACATTTAGTAGGGTTGAGTCGCATATTGTAATGTCTCAATAAGTGAAAATATTATTTCAGGTCAGAGATATGTTGAGATTTTTTAAGACTTTTTACCAACATATCATCCACGTACACCTCCATAGTACGTCCAATAATGCTTTTGAAAATCTTATTCATGAGGCGCTGATAAGTTGCTCCAGCATTTTTGAGCCCGAAGGGCATCACCCGGTAGCAGTACAATCCTTTGTATGTTTGAAAAGTTGTTACTTCTTCATCAGCAGGATTCATTTTTATTTGATTATAGCCGGAGTAGGCATCCATAAAGCTCAACATCTGATGACCAGAGGTGGTATCAACTAACTGGTCGATGCGAGGGAGTGGAACTATCTTTTGGGCAAGCTTTGTTGAGATCAGTATAATCTATACACATTCTCCAAGCTCCACTCCCCTTCCGAACCATGACAACATTTGCTAACCAAATAGGATAGTGCATCTCTCGTATAAATCCGGCTTCCAAAAGTTTATCCACTTCTTGTTCAATCGCTTGCTGGCGATCTGGTGCAAAGTTTCGTTTCTTCTGGATAATCGATTTGCACGTTGGATTGACTTTGAGAGAGTGAACGATTACTTCGGGGTCAATTCCAGGCATATCTGCTGGACTCCATGCAAAAATATCCTGATTTTCTCGTAGAAAATCTGTAAAGTTTTTCTTCTCGTTATCTGAGAGAAGTGATCCAATTCGCACTGTCTTTGAAGGATGCTCTTCAGATATAGATACAGTAGTAAGGTCTTCTACAGGGGAAGCTCTCTGAAGGATATCTTCGCTCCGTAGATCAAAGTCCTCGATACTCAGGGTAACTATTGGACGAGGCTTGACCTGCCTAAGATAGCAGGTTTGTGCTACTTGCTGATCTCCGCATACTACACCGACTCCTGATGGGGTATGGAACTTCAGCTTGAGGTGAGGGATAGAGGCGATGATCCCAAAAATTGACTGAAGCGGCCTCCCGAAGATAGCGTTATAAGCCGATTCTGACTTTACCACAATAAATTGAATGGAGTGTGTAGTTTGTCGAGGGAATTCTCCAAGTACTACTGGGAGATTGATTATACCTTCCGCTCGTACAGGTCGATTATCAAATCCATATAAAGGACCTGCAGCAAGTTGAAGTTTTTCTCTTGAGAGACCCATGTTGAGAAAAGTAGAGTAGAACAGGACATCTACGGAACTTCTGTTGTCCACAAGAATTCTTTTGACATAGTAACACGGGTCACCTATGCCTGCGTTAATGACAAGCGGATCTTGATGGGGGGTTTTTACTCCTTCCAGGTCGGAATCATCAAATGTGATGGAATGATCGATACGAGCCTTTTTTGGAGTTGGGTTTTCTTCCACAGTCAAAAAGACTTGGTCGGATAGTAAGAGGCCTCCGGCGATTGTTTCAATTTCGCCAACTGTTATCCGGTTATTCACTGGTTGTCTTTGTGGTTGATTCTGCCCCCCAGTGGGACGAGCTTCTTCTCGGGTAGGTGGATTCCCAATAAACTGTCGAAGAGAGCCCTGACGGATGAGTCTTTCAATCTCCTCCTTAAGTTGCCTATAGGCTTCAGTAGTGTGGCCACGACTACGATGAAAGTGACAGTATTGATCTTGGTTTCCTGTATTCAGCTTCAAAGGATGCAGCCACTTCACTTTGTCCTGATCTTGAATCGCCATTAACATATTTGCTCGAGATGTGTTGAGCGGAGTGTACTCCTCCTGTCGAGGTTCTCGTCGTGGCAATGGGGGTCTAGGAGGTAGATTGTTCTTCCCTTGCTTTTTCTGTTGTGATGATGGATTATCCATCTCAGGTGCTCCCTTGCGCTTCCCAGTGGATTGCTCGAACTATTTTCTATGAGCGTTTATTGCCTCATCTGCAGATATCTGCGCCTCTACACAATGGATTAGATCGGCATATGAATGAACAGTATCACGCATGAGTGCCAAATAGAAGGGGCCAAGACGAATACCTCCAAGTTAGACCCCTCTGAGCAATTCTGGGTCTACTCCTGGGATTTGTCGAGCCTCGATAGAAAACCGTTGAAAGTACTCTTTCAACGATTCTCCCTCGTTTTGACGGATCCCGAAAAGGTGAGAAGAATCCTTAGCAATTCTTCGGTTGGCTACGAACTGTTCGACAAATATTTTGGCCAATTTGACGAATGTAGGGATCGTTCCGGCTGGAGGTGAATAAAACCATGTTCGAGCTTGTCCTTTAAAAGTGGCAGGGAACACCTGGCAAAGGAGTACGTCTGAGGCTCGCTGAATATGCATGATGGTCCTGTAATGGTCGATGTGCTCGTACGGGTCGGATGTCCCATCGTAGGATTCGATGCTTGGCAGCTTAAAGCCAGCCGGAATAGGGTGTTGAAGAATGGCTTCCGTCAGAGGTGCTGACTCCTGGAAGTCCCACTGACGAAGAGGTTGCCTTACGCCTCCTGTAGGGAACTCCTCTCGGACCAATCGTCGCAGTTCGTGGCGTAGGGCATTGCGAGGGAGCTCAGCAATGTGAGGTTGGGCTAACTCCTCAGGGAGGTCTTGAGGAAGGCAAGACTGCCGACCTGTGTGCGGAGGATGGGTAGAACTTGCTGTATCAGCCAGTTCGTTATCTTGATGTGACTGCGAACGCCTCCTGGGTGGAGGAAGAGGAATCTCAGCTTGAAGATGTTTGATTTGAACAGCTTCGACACGTGGTGGATCTCAAGGGAGAAGAACCTCCTCCTGAGGTGCTAGGGTCAATTGTCGAGTCTCTCGCAGGAGTTGTAGTATCTCGTTTTGAGATTCTTCCATCTTGCGAATTCTCTCTTCTAGGGAGGGTCCCGAGGTCCCTTTTCCAGGTGCGTTTTTCCCCCCGGGGTAGAAAGAGGTAGATATCGGGCGTCTATGATTTATAGACTGATTTCTGGACTGATGGGAGTTGGAGCGAGAAGCTCCAATGATACGACTGCTGCGCCTGTTGACCATCGTAGCAATACTTGAAGTTGTGGGATAAGATTCTCACAGACGGCGCCAAACTATTGCAGACTTAAATATACGCGGCGATAGTGTTTAATTTTCCGTCTCAACGTTATACGTATATCCAGCACACAAACAGAATTGAAATAGTAACACCAGGATTTTTACTGTGGAAAACCCTGGAAAGGGAAAAAACCACGGGGCCATGCCCAGTTGAAAGAGTTCCACTAGCATTGTTTGAAATACAGGAGGCTGATTCCTCCTTGAAATTCAGGAGGATCATATTACAATGAGTACTGAAAGTTGATTACAAGGCCAAGCAAAGTTCCGACGTCACTCGGGTGTCCGGTAGAATTCCGGCGTCACTTGGAAGTTGGGTAGAGCTCCGGCGTACTTCGGGCACCCAACGATGTTCCGGCGAGGTCCCGGTGGTGTTCCGGCGGTGTTCCGGCGGTGGTCGAGGAGGAGCTATTCCCTCCTAGACTTCTCTTCTCTTTTTCTTCTCCTCTTCTCTTCTTGACTTAGGTCCCTTCTTAAGAGAAATGAGGGGCTATTTATAGTTTTTCTGGAGTGGCATAGCCAGTAAATAGATGAGGGATCAGGGGCAAATAAGGAGTGATCCGGATGAACGACTGGTATTGAATCCCTTGATCGTGAGCCATTTATTGAGCATTTTAAGGTCTTAATGGTATCAGAATTCTACGATCTTGGGCCCGTTGGATTCGTCTCGTCGAGCCGCTCGATTCGACTATAAGCTCGTCAAATTCGGAGACCGTTTGGTAACTCAAATTTTTGTTCGAGGTTTCCAACAGCGCTTCGTGTACTTGATTTGGACTCATTTGGGCTCGGATTGAGTCGAATTTGGTGTCGTTGGGTTCGTATTTCCGAGACGTTCAGTTCGACTATAAGCTTGCTGAAATCGGAGTTTAAATGGTCCCTGAATTAATTTTTGAAATTTCCAACTTGTGTTTTTGCTTCGAGATTCGTGCCCAATCAAGATAATTTTTCGATGACATATCAAGGACGAAACTCTCATCTTCTACTCAAGGACTCAATCCTTTGTGTATTGTCTATTAGATTCTCATGCGTGTTTAAAAGTTATTCACTTGGATTTATTTCTTAAGAAAATACTATCAAGATAAGGTCCTTGAGGAGCTTATATATATTTATCTTGTAAGGGATCTATTCTTATATTAGGTGACTGCTCATCATTTTCCACATAATAAATAAATCCTCTTATCCTCTATTCGATCATGTTGTCCCAAGATTCATAGCCCTTTGAAAGAACTGTCAGGTGCATATATAATTAATGCTGGCTATTTGGGTTAAGTTAATACCAAATATAATTTCCTTTATGACTCTATCAGATTAGCTGTCACAGTGCATATATATGACTCATCTGACATCATTTTAGTCTTCAAAATAATATTAAAAAAATTTTAAGCCAATAAATACCTTGATCTTCCAAGCATTTCCACACCTCTATTAGAAAATCATCAGTCTCACTGCTTTTCTACAATTCATTTTCATTAAAACCTCTATAATTTCGATTTTACTAATATAATGATAAAAACAAAATTTCTATTTGATTTATGATATTAAGATCATTAAAATCAATCATATTCTTACAATCATCATCAAAAAGCTTATTGAAGTATCTCATCCATCTATGTTAGATATCCTCTCCTAAGAAAAGCACCTTATAATTTTTATCCTTAATGCATTTTACTTGAACTAGGTCCTTCTCCTATCTGTTTGCTTGGCTAACTTAGACATACATCTTTCACCCTCTTTAATATCTAATCTATTATATAAATCATTAAAAACTAAATTCTTTGCATTACATATTGCTTTCTTAGACTCCTTACGGGCACCTCTATATTTTTCCCAATTTTTTGAACTTTTATATCTAAATAAATTTTTATAATAAAATTTATTACATTTTGATTCCACCACAAATTACTTTGTCATTAGGTATATAGTAAGAGACAAAGAAAGAGAGTTGGTAAATATAAACACAGTCATCATATGTTAAAAAACTATATGGCGAGCACCAGGCATAACAAACTTCCATTTTTGATGGGAGATATCAAGGTTGTGAAGTCTAATGAAGTATGAAGAGACCATAGAGGATACAAATCAAATATAAGAATGCCTTAGAAGGATGTTTCCAATTGAGAAGACCACAATCCAAGTTACCTGTCAATTGGCATTTTCTATTATAGGGCCTTCTTTTTTGTTTCAATAATCTGAACAAATCTTAGCTCAAAATAAGAAATATCCTGAATAAATTCCAAAACATTTGGGGCAAGTTTCAAACACATCAAATAATACTAATAGAAATAATTGAGAAAATTATTAGTAAATGGCCAATTTAATCTTAGAGTATTCCAATACTCCAATTTGGTCCATTGACTACAAATGGTTCCCCCATTAAATTCACTGATTAATTTGATGCAAAGTGAGAACTTTGTTGTCATTATATTCACTAGATAAGAAATAGTTCCACCATTAAATTCATTTGATAAAAAATGGTTCGCCCATTAAATTCACTGATTAATTTGATGCAAAGTGAGAAGTTTATTATCATTATAAGATAGTAAAAGTTAAATTTTTTTAAAATCATATGGATATCATGGCTTTGAAAACTAGATCAGACCTACCAGTTCAACCAATTCAACTTTGGACCGATTATATAGCTAGTTTAGTTCACCTTAAGAACTACCATTGTATCAAATTAGTAAAAAATGGTTAAAACAACCGGTTCGACTGGTGAACCATCGAACTGGTCCTAATTTCTTAGAGTCAGCTGATTCTATTATTATCCCATTTAAACAATTAAAAAAATTAATTTGACAAGTTTAGTATAAAATATTGAATAAAATAATGAACAACAACAAACAACAACAATATCAAGTCATTATCCCAGTACGTGGGGCCGGCTATATGAATCCTTTTTTCTCCAATGTGTCTGGTTAAGAGTCAAATTTTCATTTAAATCTGATAAAGAAAGGTCATTTTTAATATTTTCTAACAAAGTCTTTTTAGGTCTACTACCTCTACCTTTCTTAACATAAGTTAAATCTAATGCATCTACTCTCCTAACCGGGTTATCGGAAGGCCGTCATTTTATGTGACAAACCATCTAAAGTGGCTCTCTCTAATCTTATCAGCGACTAGAGCTACTCCAACCTTTTCACGTATATGCTCATTTCGTATCCTGTCTCTAAGAGTAAAGCCACTCATCAACCTGGGCATTCTCTGCAACACTTAACTTAATATTATGCTTCTCTTTTAATGGCCAACATTCTGAGCCATGAAGCATTGCAGGTCTAACCACCATCTTATAGAATTTTCCCTTAAGTTTGAGTGGTACTTTTCTATCACACAACAAGCCCAATGCATTCCTCCACTTCATCCATCTAACTTGAATTCTACTAATAATATCCCCATCTATTTCACCATCACTTTGAACAATAGACCCAAGATATCTAAAATGTGTACTCTTATTAATGACTTGATCGCTCAAAGTCACAAACCCCTCCCCCCCTATAGATCTATTACTACTAAAATTATACTCAATGTATTCGGTTTTAGATCTACTCAAACGAAAACCTTTAGACTCTAAGGTTGACCTCCACAGTTCAAGTTTACCTTCAACTTCCCCTTTAGTCTTATCAACAAGAAGAATATCGTCAGCAAAAAGCATACACCAGGGAACATCCTCTTGCAAATCTCTAATAAGAGCATCCATGACTAAAGCAAAAAGATATGGGCTTAAGCCTGATCCTTGATGTAATCCAACTGAAATTGGAAAATAGTTGGTCAAACCACCTTGTGTTTGAACACAAGTAACAACTCAAGCATACATATCCCTAATGACTTGAATATAAGCATTATTAATCCCTTTCTTTTTTAGAACTCTCCATAGCACTCCTCTTGAAACTTTATCATATGCTTTCTCTAAAACAATAAATATCATATGAAGATCTTCCTTTTTCTCTCTATACTTCTCCATCAAATCTCTCAATAAATCTATGGCTTCGATAGTAGACCTACCCAGTATGAATCCAAATTGATTTTGAGAAAGATTAGTATTAGATCGTAACTTATGCTCCAAAACTCTCTCCCATAGCTTTAAAGTATGACACATCAACTTAATTCCTCTATAATTTGCACAATCTTGTGCATCACCTTTATTCTTAAAGGAAAAAATCAACACGCTCATTCTCCGCATATCTGACATCTTTTAAATCTTCAAAATAATATTAAAAAGTTTAGTAAGCTAAGAAATTACTTCATCTCCTAAGCATATCCACACCTCTATTAGAATATCATCAGGTCCAACAGTTTTCCCACACTTTATTTTCTTTAAAGACTCTGAATAAAATAATAAACTTAACAATTAATTTAAATTTTATATGTTTTAATTTTATAATGAGTATTAAATTCATGTAATAATCATTTGTCAAGCAAGCAAGCACCAACCATGCATTTTCCCATGGCTCCCCTATCCCATGAGTTCCTAACAAATGCATTAAAAATCCTAAATGCTAGATAAATAATACTATTCAAATTTATTATTAATTTAATTATAAAAAATAAAAGTTTAATTCTTATCTATTTATTTATTATAAATGATCTAACATGAATGACCTATAAATGCATATTTATAATATGAATTTAATATATAATTTATAAGTGCAAATTATATCTATCATATAACATTAATAAGCAATGATTTTGAATAAATTTATAAGTTATATTTGAACTAGATTAATATTAAATTTAAATTAAATTAAGATTGAAGGTTTTGAAATTTAAAATTACTGAATATATTATTTGTGAATGAGCTTTGTTTATTTTTAGTCATAAATTTATATTATTGCATCATTATTACATCATTTTTATATTATTTAGAATTTATATAAATAATTTTAATATTTATTACGTTATCTGGTTAAACCTCTTATTCAACATTGGTCGAACTATAAACCATGAACTTATATTCTTTTCATTCTATATTAGGTTCGAATTTCACAACCTTATAGAAACAAAAAATATCATTTTGTTTGTTCTGGGTTAAATCCTGGCATTAGGTGAATTTATAAAATCTGTAGTCTAATGAAATCCTCTCTTTTTCACATGGCATTGCTCCAATCGATGCCTTCTTCAATGAGCTCCTATCATGATTTATTGGGTTCTTCGTCATTGAGGAATTTGGCCCTTTTCTTCTTCAAATGTCGTTGCTCATGCCGATGCCTTTTCTAGCCACTCGTGACTTCCTGACTTCTTTGTCGTCCAATGTTATATGATTTGGGGGATTAGATTTAAGCGAGAAAGTTGTGGGTTTATAATTTTAAAATTATTAATATCATTTGCATTAATCAAATAAGATATATCAATTAAACTTTTAAATTTATTTTTAGAATTAAAGTTAATTAATAAAAATATATTATTTTAAATAAATTAATCATATATGTGGTTTAATTTAATTAAATAAAATTAGTTATGTTCAATTAGTTTTATGAACAACTAATTAATGATTAATTAGGAAATATATATATATATATATATATATATATATATATATATATATATATATATATATAAAAGAAATAATAAATACATAATCTGCAAAAGTTAATATAAAGAATATAAAGCATTTTAAGATAATATCATTTATTCTATTTCAATATATTAAACCACACATTTGTAATTTTATATAATCATACAAGTGATAACACACAAGCAATATAAGAAATGTAACTTTACATACTTACCCAATCTTAAAATATAATAAATATTATTAACTTTTAATTTTTGGCATTAACTTTAACAGTTAATTTCAAACTTGGGAACTTTTGAGATCAATTTTTAATAGTCGAGGGATTAAATTTAGATATTGTAATATTCTAAGACTAAATTGATCATTTAATAATAATCGAGAGATTATTTTACACTTTCCCAGCAGTCAAGGCTGGGAAATCTCTCGTTTGAAACTTGTTGTTCAAGGCTGGGAAATCTCTAGTTTGAAACTTGTTGTTCAAATAGGCATCAGACACGATTAATGAAAGTAAATGATGATGGCAACCGGATGAACTTATCTATGTATGCTTTTTTTGTCCTCAACCTTTTAATAAGTAAAGCAAAAACCTTTACAATGCCCATCATGTCCTCTTGAGGAAATAAGGAAAGTGCCAACCACAATATATTGATGCCTACAGAAGAGTGTTGAACTACCGGATCAAATTAAACATAGGTTCACAGTTCATGCAGAGTTAGATTTTGCAGAAATTGAATTTAGTGAATTGAAAGAGAGAGTGTTCATGTAACTTCAATGATGAAGTAATGCCTTTCTGAAAGAGATTTTGAACATGTAGAAACTAGCAATTAAAAACTAACCTTTCTAAAGGGCAGAACTCAATTGAGGAAATGGCTGTCCCAAGATGATGCTTCTTGCTCCAATGAGAGATTTCCATTTTCTTTACTTCAACCACACAAATGTCACCATCACTGCTGCCTCTGAATTGATTAAAGTAGACATGAGAACTTTTCCAATGTTTCGAAGGACAAAAGTCAACAAGCTGAAATAATGCCATAGATAACCAAATTAATCATCAATGTAACATAAAAACATGCTGCAGTGTAGCATCTTTTCCTTAATTATATTTTTTTTCCTTCACATTCCAAAGTGAAAGCTGGAGTTCAGGTTTCAAATTTCTGAGAATAACCTCTTTGTATTGTTAGGTGTAACGCTCTCCAGACTCTGCATTGGCAAGACTCTCATGTACCAATTTATTCCAAATTATGAGTGATAACTCCTACTCTAATTTAGCCATAAAAAACATAATACGTTACAAACATATGATATGACGTGAAAACCCAAACCTCCACTCCCAACCCACCTCCACCTCGCTTTCCAAACCAAGGTCAAAGTTCAGATACAAATGAGATTAATAAAAAAAATGTCTTGTTGGGTTTAAGTTGAAATGCCAACATGTTCCACGTGGGTGCTTTTCCATCCATGCTGCCTAAAATTCACCTTTATTAGTATTTTCAATGGCATTCACCACCTGATGTAGGACTACCATGCGATGTAATGAATGAGTACAAATTTGCACGATCTTAAGAGCATAACAATTAAAATTACTAGTGAATCAAACGACAAAATAAAACGTAAGAAAGGTCACTTTCATTTAGGCCAAATTACAGGGAAAGATTTGAACTATCACAAGTAATATAGAAATTCAAGACATGAGAATTAAGTAGACGTTCAACAAAAATCCCTTCATTAACAATGAAAATAGCGCATATAAAGTTAACTCAAATCCTACGTTTACTAAGCAGTGGAGATTTAGCGAGGCACGATCCTTTGCGGTTTCGTCATCACCTACGAGGTTAGTGAAATCGAAAGATAAATGAACAAGGGTCGAAATTCACCCTTATTGAGAACCGGAGGTGATGATCCACTGGGCGTTGCTTATCTGCTCGTCGATGGCTTCAACAAGGGAATCCAATATGCGCTCCATGTACTCTTCGACCGTGTGGTCAATATTTGGATTGACGTCGAAGAAGGTGGATTGCATAATAAGAAGGACGCCTTGCTCGTCTTAGGCGTAGCCGAAGTCAACTTCCGGATCCATACATCAATCTTGTTTGGTTGAGATGTTGAAGACAATCGTCGATACTCCCCTTGAAGGCTCCTCTTGAGATGGAAGAGGTGATCGTCAGAAATCAAGAGGGGAAAGGGGAGGGAGGTGGTCGGTCAAAGATGAGAGCAAGGATGAGCGATTTGGTTCAGATTTTTTTTGGGAGAGAATATGGAGGGAAATATAATTCAAACACTTCCCTAATATCCTATTGATTGAGAATAATTAAAGGGAAGAGGAAGGGGAAGGTGGCGGCGGCAAGAGGAGACGGATGAGGGTGATTTAATTTCAATTAGATAACTTCCCTTATTGGAAATAAATTAAATAGATAGGGCTATGGAGGATTCGGCCAAGGGGAGGTGGGAGGAAAATTGAAATGTTTCCAAAGTGGGGAATTGGGCTTTAGGAAACAACTCCTAATTCCCACCTATAGGGGCCAGCGGCATTAGGAGAGAGAGGGAGGGTTAGGGAATTAAATTCAAGCCTTCTTTAATTGGATTATTAAATTAGGAAGGCTCCAATTAACTCCACATTAATTAGAAAATTCAAAGGGCTGAAATTTGGCAATTTTCCTAAAATAGGATGGGTATTTTAGGTAATATTTCAAATTCAAATAGATTTGAATTTAAGAAAATAATTGAGTTACCCAAAATATTAAAACCCAATTAGGAAAGAAGTAATTGCAAGCACTAATGGAGGGACACCCAAGGAAGGGGCCGGCGGCTCTCGGCTAGGGATGGGAGCCGGCGATCTTGGAGTGTTGGTGGTGGGGGCCGTCAGTGGGAGGAGGGCAGGGCCGGTGGTGGTGAGGGGAGGTGGGCCGTGGGCTAAAAGTGGAGGGGGAAGATTGGGGTTGTCGGATAGGGGAGAGGAGGGGAGGGAGGTGGAGGCCGGCGGCAAGGTGGTGGTGGCTAGGGAATCCGGCGGCTAGAAAGAGGAGAGGATGGGAAGAAATGAACGATAAACGAACCACGAACCAGGCCGTCTCCAAGGTTGGTGGGTGATCCACTTCCCTCTCCAAGGAATCTCTCTCCTTAGCTCACAAACTCTCACAAGAAAGTAGCATGCAGAAATTTTATTGATAATAATTCATCAACATCAAAAAGAGAACACTATGGCTATAAATAGCCTCATACAAAAGGACTCAAATGTAAAGATACGACAATGTCCTCTTGGGCTTACATACGCCCTCCCATAAGTGAGGGTAACATCGGAAATAAAAACTACAAAAGCAAATAACAAACAAATACATAATAATATTCAAAAATACAAAGACTCAATCGTGGCCGTAGATCGATTGCCATGTCGCTGATAAACCTTCCATGCTCTGGTGTTTGATCTGATGTCCTCATCACCACCACCCACACAAGAATGGCAGGTAGTAGCAGTGAGAACAATCCAGGAGAAACTAATAAACTGGCAAGGGTAGTGTGAAATTATCATTGACAATCATGGCAGAGAGAGAAGCAACGCAAGAGGGAGGCTGGCAATGCAAGAGGGAAGCTGACAAAGTGGCAAGGCAATGGAAATAAGGATTACAAAAATGCGAGCTTGATGTCTTGTGAAAGAGGGAGAGATGGCCATAAGAAAAGAATAAATGAGTTCATCAAGTTGACAAATGCAGATAACAGTTCCGTCCAGAGAAAATTAGAAAAATAAATTTGAAAAATAATAGGTCTATCCAATTCCATAATGAAGCAAAAGAACAAATAAAAATGTGTACAACAGCAGAAAGACACTGGATAATTCTCGGACAATGCTATCAGTGAAGTGAAAGGAAAAATACAAGGTTAATGCTTGGGGTTTAAGGCATAAATAAAAAATTAAATAAAGAAGTGGATTTCATTTTCTTACAATGCTAAGTACTTTCCGTCCAAGCTAACAGAAAGTGCTGAGATAGGTTTTCTAAGTAACCTTTTGAACCCAATTCTATTCCACGTACTGATATCCCAAACAGCGGTAACCACCTTGCCTCCTGTTGCATATTAAATGAATATTTTTGCAAGACAAGCAGTCAGTCATTCGACCACAGAAACACATTTACAAAATGATCATACCCTTTTGAACTGTGCAAAACAAAAAAGGCCTCATGCCATCCCTAGAGAATCTGCAACATTCAATTTTCTCATCCTGAAAAGGCAAACAGTAAAGGGAATATAATACATGACACTTCAAGGACGAAAATTTTAAATATAAATTTTTTTTAAATGCAGAGCCATCTAGAAACTGTACCGGACTACGGGTCAAAGAAATCATTGGAGCTGCATCATTTATTTTCCATATTCTTGCAGAACCATCAGTGGAGGTTGAAACCAAGAATTCTGAATCTAAGCTGTACAAGAGAATTTTTAAAAGACTGAACCGATTGGAGCACTAGTGAAAAAGTTGGTACAAAGAAAACGAAGTACAATAGTTAGCCGCACTGTTCACATGAGTGGTTATCAGTGAGGTCTACGTATTCACTTTAGTCATTACGAGAGGTTAGAACAATAGTTGCAAGTTCGGTTGAAGAGTAGCGGACCATGCTGAAAACCTAAGAACCCTTTCTAATAAAAATGATCCGAGTCCAACCGGTTGGTTAAAGAAAGCCTAGCACTTTATAAGAATTCAGCCCACATAGACAATCTTTGTGGGGCCGAAAGAAGCTACTTAAAATGAGCTTTCCCAAAAAAAATTTTCCCCATTATGAGATTCCTTTGAAGCAAAAATTATGAAATAACATAGTATATAAAAAAAAGAACTAATAAAATAGCATTTTTCAAAGGTTCACAGCCGCTCTTTTGAAAATACCAAGACAAGCCGTACCCCTGAGCAATGTTTACTTTAAGGGTTCAGCCATCCGTCAAAATAGCGAACAGCCTGAAATAAGGTATTTACAATGCGGTTTTGCAAACTAAATTATAAAAAAGGCTTCTTACATATACCCGTCAGTCCATGAAAACTATATAAGGGGCTGTTTACGTCAGAGCATTTTAACTGAGTCAGAGCATTTTAACAGTATTTGTGGGCTCTGAAATTGTGCCCCGGCCTTACCATATTGGAAGAGTTTTAATGAAATGTCTTAGATTAAATTTTTAGAAAACATATTAGTTTGAAGGAAACTACCTAGAGATTTCACCCTCATTTCATGAAGACGTTATAATCGGAGTTCAAATTTCCTATAAACACAAACCACCTATGGTTAATTATCCATCCTAGTGATGGGAGGACACTTTTGATTAAGGCTAATAATTGGATGGGTACTTAGCACCCAACATATAGTGGCAGTGATTTTTTTTTTAAATATATGTAGGACTAGAAATTTATCATCTTACACTTAAAGCGGATGGTAAGAATGATGATGAAACCGATCAAAAACTCATGATTCTATCATCCAGGTTATCATGGAGCCTAGTCTACTTAGTCAGAAGAGGAAGTCAACCTAACATAACCCGAAAGATCTTTGTTGGCAACTATGAGTTGCTTCATCTACGATTATCTAGAAGACTTAGGTGAGTGTTTGTCTAAAGGATAAATTTAATTTAATCTAGTTAACAAAGAATTTTATGCCCTATTATGTATGTTATATAATTCATTACTCAAGGGTGTTAGCTATTGGAGAACATACTGGTCGCGACCATAATATAATAGTGTCTATCTGCAACAAAATCCCCCGATTAAAGAGCGTTGACTATAACTATTTATCTATAGAGTTATTTCAGCCAAACCACCGATTAGAGAACATATGTGACTTCCTTACCAGCAAAAGATTATTTGATAATGATTATTAGTGATATTCTCAACTGAACATTTATTTTTTTTGAGCTGAAGTTATTCTTGAATTTATCACCCTCGATAAAAGATTGAGAAGATAGATGAATTTTGCTTTAAGTTTTCGATTATTAATTTTACATTGAATATTTGAATTTTGGTAGGTGTAAAGTTTTAAAATTTTGATAGATTTTGAGAATTAAATCATCAAGTTTAGTTTTACTTTCAATATGTCCATCATCATGCTAACGTTAAGATCATTTTAAATATATTTGTATTTATCGAAATTTTGAGGCATTTAAAAAAGATAGATCCCTCCAGTTGAGATTCACCTTAACATAGCCATTATGGGGGGTTTTAAGTAATTCATATTTATATTATTTGAACCTTATCAACTCGAACATTGTCGTTGCCAGGTCCCAAGTCCTGGATGAGAAAAGTGGAGAATTGCACTACACAGTTCATAACCAGTGTAAAACTTGTCGAATAATCATGACATGAATCATTAATATATTGTGTTAATACTAGGGGGTTCCTTAGAAGTGACGCGTTATATGGCCAGAATACAGCGAAAAGTGTGCAAGGGCCGCTGCACTGGCGCCCGGGTACAGTGCTAAATAGGCAAGCATCCCCACATTATGGACGGACGTGGGCAAAAAAGCTAGTTCATGAAACTAAAATTAGGATTGAAACATAGAATATAAGTTCCCTTAGAAGAAAATTAATGGAATTAATAGATATTATGATTCATAGGAAGATAAATATTCTATGCATTCAAGAAACTAAACAGGTTGGAGAAAAGGTTAAGGAGATTGATAGTTTAAGATTTAAACTATAGTATTCTGGTAGGAGTTGTACTATAAATAATGTACGTATCATTATAGATAAGAGTTTGAAGAATAATGTTGTAAAAATTAATAGAATTGGAGATAGAATTATAGTTTTAAATATTGTTGTTGATGCTAAGATTATTAATATTATAAATGCTTATGCTCCTCAAATATGTTTGGATATATGATCAAAATTAAAATTTTGGAATGACAAAGAAAAATTAATACAAAAGATACATCTCAAAAAAAGAGTTTTATTGGAGGAGATTTAAATGAATAAGTTGGTAGAAAGGTAGATGATTTTAAAAGTATTCATGGTGGCTATGATTTTAGAGCGACTAATGAAGGTGGTAGGACCATATTAAATTTTTCTTTAACTTATGATTTTGTAATTGATAGTACCTTATTTAAGAAAAGTGATAAACATCTAATCACTTATAATAAAACTCAGATTAATTATTTTTTATAAGAAAAATAGATTTTTTAGATTGTAAAGTTATTCCGAGTGAAATTTTATGTACCAAACATTGCTTATTAGTTTTGGACTTTAAGACCGAGGGGCAGAAAATAAAAAAAAAATTATTTTTTTAGGATTAGATGGGGGCATTTAAAGAACTAACAAAAATATTTTTGAGAGTAAGATTCTAGATCTTAAGATTTTGTCTGTGCATGAACAAGCTAAATTATGTGGGAAAAAATAGCTAGTGATATTAAGAATGTTGCAAAAGATATGTTTGGAATAACAAAGGAAAAAGCTACTAATAGTAAAAATAGTTGGTGTTGAATCAAAATGTGCAAGAAAAGATAAAAAATAAAAAGATTTGTTATAAAAATTAGTTTAACGGTAAAAATTTTGATAATTGGGAAAGATATAAAGATGCCCATAAGGAATTTAAGAAAGCAATATGCGATGCAAAGATTTTAGCTTTTAATGATTTATATAATAGATTAGATGTTAAGGAGGGCGAAAGATATATGTATAAGTTAGCTAAACAAAGAGATAAGAGTAGTAAGAATTTAGTTCAAGTGAAGTGTATTAAGTTAGCTATCGAAATTGTGTTAATGCTAGGGCGTCCCCTGGAAGCGACGCGTTGTATGGCCTGAATACAGCGACAAGTGTGCAAGGGCCGCTGCACCGCCGCCCGGGTGCAGTGTTAAATAGGCAAGGGTTCCCACATCAAGGACGGATGTGGGCAAAGAAGCTAGTCCATGAAACTAAAATTAGGATAGGAACTTGGAATATAGGTTCCCTTACAGGAAAATTAATGGAATTAATAGATGTTATGATTCATAGGAAGATAAATATTCTGTGCATTCATGAAACTAAATGGGTTGGAGAGAAGGCTAAGGAGATTGATAGTTTAGGTTTTAAACTTTGGTATTCGGGTAGGAGTCGTACTAGAAATGGTGTAGGCGTGATTTTAGATAAGAGTTTGAAGGATAATGTTATAAATATTAATAGAATTGGAGATAGAATTATAGCTTTAAAGATTGTTGTGGATGCTAAAGTTGTTAACATTATAAGTGCTTATGCTCCTCAAGTGGGTTTGGATATGGATTCAAAATTAAAATTTTGGAATGACTTAGAAGAATTAATACAAAAGATACCTCTTGAAGAAAGAGTTTTTATTGGAGGAGATTTAAATGGACATGTTGGTAGAGAGGTAGATTTTAAAAGCATTCATGGTGGCCATGGTTTTGAAACTACAAATGAAGGTGGTAAGTCTATTTTAGATTTTTGTTTAGCTTATGATTTTTTAATTGCTAATATCTTATTTAAGAAAAGGAATGAGCATCTCATTACTTATAAAAATGGTTATAATACAACTCAGATTGATTATTTTCTTATAAGAAAATTAGATCGTTTAGATTGCAAAGATTGTAAAGTTATTCCGAGTAAAAACTTATGTACCCAACATCGTTTATTAGTTTTGGACTTGAAGATAATGGGGAAGAAAATAAAAAATAAAGTAAAACGATTTCCTAGGATTAGATGGGGGCATTTAAAGAATATTAACAAAAATATAGAGTAAGATTTTAGATCTTAAGATTTTGTCTGTGCATGAGGATGCTAATGTTATGTGAGAAAAAGTGGCTAGTTATATTAAGAATATTGCAAAAGATGTGCTTGGAGTTTCAAAGGGAAAAGCTCCTAATAGTAAAAATAGTTGGTGGTGGAATCCAAATGTGCAAGAAAAGATTAAAAGTAAGAAGATTTGTTATAAAAATTGATTTAATTGTAAAAATTCTGATAATTGGAAAATATATAAAGAGGCACGTAAGGAATCTAAGATAGCAATATGCGATGCAAAGAGTTTAGCTTTTAGTGATTTATATAACAGATTAGATACTAAGGAGGGAGAAAGATATATGTATAAGCTAGCCAAACAAAGAGATAGGAGTAGTAAGGATTTAGTTCAAGTGAAGTGTATTAAGGATGAAGATCAAAAAGTACTTTTTTTAGAAGATGATATTCAACAAAGGTGGATGAGATATTTTACTAAACTTTTTAATGAAGAATGTGAAAATAAAATTGACTGTAGTGATCTTAGCACCCTAAATGAAAATAAAGATTTATATTTTTATCGGCGTATTAGTAAAACTGAAGTTAGAGAGGCTTTAAAGAAAATGAAGGGTGGAAAAGCTGTTGGACCTGATGATATTCCAATAGAGGTATGGAAATGCTTAGGAGATGAAGGAATTTCTTGGCTTACTAAACTTTTTAATACTGTTTTGAAGACTAAAAAGATGCCAGATGAGTGGAGAATGAGTGTGTTAATCCCTATTTTTAAGAATAAAGGTGATGCACAAGATTGTGCTAATTATAGAGGAATTAAGTTAATGTGTCATACTTTAAAACTATGGGAACGAGTTATGGAGCATAGGTTGCGGCGTGATACTAATGTTTCTCAAAATCAATTTGGATTCATGCCGGGTAGGTCTACTATGGAAGCCATACATTTATTAAGAGGTTTGATGGAGAAATATAGAGAGAATAAGGAGGATTTACATATGATATTTATTGATTTAGAAAAAGCATATGATAAAGTTCCAAGAGAAGTGCTATGGAGAGTTCTTGAAAAGAAAAGAGTTAATAACGCTTATATTCAAATCATTAAAGATATGTATGCAGGAGCTATTACTTGTGTTCAAACACAAGGTGGTTTGACCAAGTATTTCCCTATTTCGGTTGGATTACATCAAGGATCAGCCTTAAGCCCATATCTTTTTGCTTTAGTCATGGATGTTCTCACTAGACATTTGCAAGAGGATGTACCTTGGTGTATGCTTTTTGCTGATGATATTCTTCTTGTTGATAAGACTAGAGAGGGAGTTGAAGGTAAACTAGAAGTGTGGAGGTCAACCTTAGAGTCTAAAGGTTTTCACTTGAGTAGATCTAAAACGGAATATATGGAGTGTAATTTTAGTAATAATAGACCTAGTGAGGGCATTGTGACTTTGGCCGATCAAGTCATTAATAAGAGTACACGTTTTAGATATCTTGGATCTATTGTTCAGAGTGATGGTGATATAGATGGGGATATTATCAGCAGAATCCAAGTTGGATGGTTGAAGTGGAGGAATGCATCAGGCTTATTGTGTGATAGAAAAGTACCCCTCAAACTTAAGGGAAAATTCTATAAGATGGTGGTGAGACCTGCAATGCTTTATGGTGCTGAATGTTGGCCATTAAAAGAGAAGCATAATTCTAAGTTAAGTGTTGCAGAGATGAGGATGCTCAGGTGGATGAGTGGCTTTACCCTTAGAGATAGGATACGAAATGAGCATATTCGTGAAAAGGTTGGAGTAGCTCCAGTGGAAGATAAGATTAGAGAGAGTCGCCTTAGATGGTTTGGTCACGTAAAACGGCGGCCTCCCGATGACCCGGTTAGGAAAGTAGAGGTCTTAGATTTGACTTATGTTAAGAAAGGTAGAGGTAGACCTAAAAAGACTTGGTTAGAAAATATTAGAAATGATCTTTCTTTATTAGATTTAAACGAGAATTTGACTTTTAACAGGACACAATGGAGAAAAAGGATTCATGTAGCCGACCCCACGTAGTGGGATAAAGGCTTGATGTTGTTGTTGTTGTTGTTGAAGTGTATTAAGGATGAAGATTAAAAAGTACTTTTATTAGAAGGGGATATTTAACAAAGGTAGATGAGATATTTTGCTAAATTTTTCAATAAAAATTATGAGAATGCGATTGACTTCAGTGACCTTAGCACCCTAAATGAAAATAAAGATTTTTGTTTTTATCCACGTATTAGTAAAATTGAAGTTAAAGAGGCTTTAAAGAAAATGAAGTGTGGAAAACTGTTAGACCTGATGATATTCTAATAGAGGTGTGGAAATGCTTAGGTGATGAAGAAATTTATTGTCTTACTAAATATTTTAATATTATTTTGAAGACAGATGCTAGATGAGTGGAGAATGAGTGTGTTGATTTTTATTTTTAAGAATAAAGGTGATGCATAAGATTGTGTGAATTGTAGAGAAATTAAGTTAATGTGTCACACTTCAAAACTATGGGAGAGAGTTATGGAGCATAGGTTGCGGCATGACACTAATGTTTCTCAAAATCAATTTGGATTCACGCCAGCTAGGTCTACTATGGTAGCTATACATTTATTGAGAGATTTGATGGGAGAAGTATAGAGAGAATAAGGAGGATCTACATAAGATTTTTATTGATTTAGAGAAAGCATATGATAAAGTTTCAAGAGAAGTGCTATGGAGAGTTCTACATAAGAAAGGGGCTAATAATGCTTATATTCAAGTCATTAAGGATATGTATACAAGGGTTATTACTTGTGTTCAAACACAAGGTGGTTTAACCAAGTATTTTCTAATTTCAATTGGATTAAATCAAGGATCTGCCTTAAGCCCATATTTTTTTCTTTAGTTATGGATGTTCTCACTAGACATTTGCAAGAGGTTGTACCCTGCTGTATGCTTTTTGCTTATGATATTCTTCTTGTTGATAAGACTAGAGAGGGAGTTGAAGGTAAACTTGAATTATGGAGGTCAACCTTAGAGTCTAAAGGCTTTCGTTTGAGTAGATCTAAAACTAAATATATAGAGTGTACTTTTAGTAATAATAGATCTAGTGGAGGGATTGTAACTTTGGGTGATCAAGTCATTATTACGAGTACACATTTTAGATATCTTATTGTTTAGAGTGATGGTGAAATTGATGAAGATATTTTTAGTAGAATTCATGTTGGATGGTTGAAGTAGAGGAATGCATCGGGCTTGTTGTGTGATAGAAAAGTCTCTCTCAAACTTAAGGGAAAATTCTATAAGATGGTAGTGAGATCTGCAATGCTTTATGGTGCAGAATGTTGGCCATAAAAAGAGAGGCATAATATTAAGTTAAGTGTTGCAGAGATGAGAATGCTCAGGTGGATGAGTGGCTTTACTCTTAGAGACATGATACGAAATGAGCATATATGTGAAAAGGTAAGAGTAGCTCTAGTGGAAGATAAGATTAGAGAGAGTCACCTTAGATGGTTTGGTTACATAAAACGCGGCCTTACGATGACCCGATTAGGAAAGTAGAAGTATTAGATTTGACTTATGTTAAGAAAGGTAGAGGTAGACCTAAAAAGACTTGGTTAGAAAATATTAGAATGACTTTTCTTTATTAGATTTAGATGAGAATTTGACTCTTAACATGACATAATAGAGAAAAAGTATTCATATAACCGATCTCACATAGTGGGATAAAGACTTATTGTTATTGAACCTTATCTACTCTATTTGATGTGTTTGAATGATACACTTACATGCATTTCAGTACATTTACATAGCATGTTTGTACGTTTTCAATTTACTAGCACGCTTTTTGGTGCGCTTACACAATGTATTTATTTCAATCTATATCCCTAGCATATTCGTACATTTTAATTTACTTTCATGTTAGGTGCGCTCACATAATGCATTTACACATATATTGGTGTATTTGCATTGCGTGTTCAAATCTTTTCATATTGCTTGTGCGCTTTTTGGTGCAACAACGTGCTTTTTAATTAACATCAAATTTTTAATTTTAAAATAATAGCATGTTTTTCAATGTAGTAGCATAGTTTCTAAGAGATGGCGTGCTTCTCAAGGTGATTGTATGCTAAATGAGCTTACAATTACATTTCTCAAGGTTGTGGCACACTTAATAAGGTTATTGCATACTCAAGGTGAGGGCTCACTACTCAAGGCAATGGCGTACTTCTGTAAACAGAAGGTGATGGCATGCTTCACAGGGCTATTGCGTGCCTCTCATGAATGCAGTACGCTTCATGAGGAAGAGGCATGCTCTTGGAGGTGACATGCTTAACTTTAATAATCTACAATTTTTTTATGCTTGTGAAGTTTTAAAACAATCAAATTCAATTATTTTACTCATGAGTTTGTCATTTAAATTCGCATAATGTTCCATTTTTAAGTTTAAAACAACCTTTGTTCCACTTGTGTGTGTTTTGCAGATCCGATGTCATTGAGCACAAATTAGATTTCATTTTTAAATTCCACCACATTCAAATAAAATGAAATTCATCCTTATAATTATTTTAATGCGTGCAGGACCCGCGTGGCACTTTTTAAAAATAGAGAAGAAATTTAGTTCATTTTTTATTCTAATTCAATTTGTTGAGTGATTTCTTGAAGTTTGCAAGTATTCTAGTGCGGATATGGAGAGTTCTGTGCTAGCAAGTGAATCTTTTTAGATTCATCACAAGTTCCCTATAGGTTCCTTAATTTTACAAATTTTATTTAATTGCACATTATTTTTTTATTTGTCATTTTTAAGGTTGATTCAATTTGTTTCCAAATTTCAATAGTTTCCTATCATCTCCCCCACGTAGATAGGTGTCATCCGGAGTACTAGGCCTTCTCATCACACTTAAAAAAGCGTGTAACACCTACTTTTATAGTAATTAGAACATCTGCTGACCTAAATATCATCTGATGAGAATTGTATATGTGATTAACCTTATTAATATTTAGAAGGATGAAAAAGATATTTAAGAATTGAATTTGAAAAGATAATTTATAAGGTCAGGTCTTCCCTTGAGGGCTTTGCAGCGCACTATACTCTCGATATGATGAAAGAAAAATTGAAGCTTCGAGGCACTATGGCCTTGGCCATGCGGCGTTGCCTTCTATGTTTTGTAGATAGTGCTTGGGAGTGATATGGCGCTGAAGTAGCGACGTAATAGCACTAAGGTCTCGGGTTGAGGAAAGTTTCCATAAATGAGAAATCCTTGTGAGCACAATGGCGCTGGGAAAGCTAACACTGTGGCACTAGCCCAATTTCATAGTTTTATATAAATATCTAAACCCGCTCCACAAGCCTCATTCCTCATTTTCATTTGACTAGGAGAGGAGAGAATGAGAGAAGGGAAGAAGAGAGGAAGATGGAGTGAGAGAAAGTTGGGTTTGAGGAGGTAGAGCTAATTTTTTCCATCGAGCTAGTTAGGAAAATTGTTCATCTCCAAAGAAGTGACTTCTACCCTACGTTTGCTTTCAATAATTTTAACTTTTGTTGGATTTTTATAATTTATTTTGATCAGAATATGCAAAATAAATGATATATGAATTTCTAACAAATATTCACTATGTAACTTCTAATATATTGTAAATAACTTCATTCTACATATTCTAACATAATCATATTGATGTTTCACCAAGTATTTCTATGTTTGATGCATATTCACAAATAAAAGTAAATTACATAAAAGCATGAAATTGGTAAATGATCATTGTATTAAGATTAGATAAAATGACATAACATGCATAGAAAGTGATGGGATATATATAGTTGACATGACTTAATTGGCTACAACATGCAATCTCTATCGGCTCACTTGTTAAATATGTATAATGTAAAAATGAACATATTGTATTGATTCGAGAATACTATATTATGATTTACATTATACTGCCTATGCATAAGAAATATAATGACATGTATGTATATATGTTGTAAATTGTGTGCATGCAAGAAAGGTCGCGTTAATGAATAAGACTTTTATGCTTCAATTTGATTGAGGTTGGCGGAGACATAGTATTAGTATGTATAATAATGATATGATGTCTATGATAACATATGATCATTATGATAGCTCTATTCTACATATCATAATCATATACATGAAAGTATTACATAATTACTAATCTGCCATACACAATAATGATCCCAACATGATATGATGCATAGTACTGATACAAATGGATATAATGTATTGTTATACATATATAATACCCAATTTTTATAAGGTGAAAATAAAAAATCCTCTAATTAAATTATACCTTGAAATACAAACTTTCATAAAAATCATCAAAAAACATCTCATTGTAATTTACTCGTAAAACAGAGTAAATTTATATATATAAATATTTATTAATTTGCAAGGACTTGAAAATTGTGGAATTAGTTTTGGATTGTATAATTTTTGTAAAAGTTTTATCATCATCATCATTATTATTATTATTATTATTACTATTATTATTATTATTATTATTATTATTATTATTATTCTTATTCATATATAACTTTTGTTGTACCAGGGTACTAAAAAGTTGGGCGAGGATCTTTCTCAATTTGAGAAGATATAATTGAAAAGCGATGGGAATAGGCAGGGATTAGAGGAGGTAGTGGCGGGCGGAATTCGGATCAAACACTAGAGACGGATTAAATAGATATAGGAGGAATTGCTAATCGGGGGGGATTGAGTCCAGCGTGCAGTAGAGAGGGAGGTAGATTGGGCTGGGAATCGATGTGTGATATTGCTCTCGTGACAAGGTAGGAGAATTGTGCTGCGGGAACAGGCGGGCAGGTGCGCTAGGCACACCTATGCGAGACTAGAGCTGGTCTACCGAATGCGAGAAAGGAATTGGAGATGCGAAAGTACGTGAAGGCCGCAGGTCGGAGTCAGACTTGGCAGTGGGTTTTGTGTACGAATTGCAGGAACTGAATGGAGGGGGTGTCGATGCCTATTCGCACCGATGCCGCTTCGCACATGCAGGAGAAGCCAGGAGGGCGAATTGAGCAAAGAAGAACAAACAGAGTGTGTGTTTCTACGTAAGCGTTCGAAAAAGAAGGCATGGAGAGGCCAAAGTGTGAATTTTTGGAGCCCTCTCTACGTTTTCTTTTGTTGTCGAGAAGCGTTTTAGCGGATTTAGGTTCTGGGATAAATCTTTTGAGCATATTGGGCTTTAAATAAGACCCTAACCAGAGATTTTGCACTTATTTTTACGCGGATATTATAATCTGAGTTATGATTTCCTATAAGCGCAAGCCCCTATAGTTAATTATCCCTCCCGATAACGAGAGAGAACTTTTGATTAAGGCTGGTCATGAGATAGGCACTATGTATCCAACATATAATAGCAGCAACTTTAGGGTTTTTAAATTTAGATTTTTGGAGATTTTTTAATATTTGAAATTTAACACTATATACTTAAAGAAGATGATGAGGGAATAATGACAAGCTCGATCAAGATCCAATGATTCCATTACCTCGGGCTTTTATGGCCCCTGGTGTACTTAGTCAGAGGAGATAGTCAATCCAACTTGATAAAAGAAATCTTGTCGGCAGCCATGAGTTACTTCGTCCAAAAGTACCTTGTTGACTTGGAGTGGATGTTTGCGTAAGGTGATGAATTTAAGTTAATCTTAGCTAACAGAGGATTTTATATCTTAGAGTGCGTCGTATAATTCATTACTCAATGGGCTTTTAACTATTAGAGAACATATGGGCTTTGGCCATAACCGTAATATAGTGACATCATTTTACAGCAAAACCACCCAATCAGAGTGCACGTGCCACATCCCTACTGCGATGAATCAACTGAAAATGAATTGTAGTAATACATTCCACAAGACATCTACTTTTTATGAGCTAAAATTATTTTTCAATCCTCGCCAAACTATTACGAAGTGTGGATGAATTTTAGTTTTAAATTTTTTGGTGACATTTCATTTAAATGTTTAGAATTTGGTATATATTAGATTTTGAAATTTTAATAGGCTTTAAGAATTGACCCCTTCGATTGAGATTTACATTCAACGCGGCCATCATCAGGGTAGCATTAAAATTATTTCAAATATTTGTATTTATTAGAATTTTGGAGGCATTTAAAAAGCATAATCCCCTCCGGTTGATATTAGCTTTCAACACAACCACCATCGAGGAATTAAAAAATTTGTTATTTGAACATTGTTAACTCTATTCGCGAACTAACAAAGGATCAGGTTCAACAATTGATGATTATACGAATGCTAGAATCGAGAGTTTATGTTTTATGATGAGTTTCATCTAGAGAGCTTTTGAAGGCCTAATTTGGGCTTTAAAGTAAATATCGTTGTAGATTTGTGATTAGGTGTTTGTTTGTTAATCCAAGTTATGTCGACTCCTGTCCTTTTAATGAGGATGAAACTTGAATATTTGACCCGCGTAGCATTCTCAAACCTTTGGATTTAGGAATTTGATGTGACGATCGAAGTACATGCGGGATATATTTTAGCATATAAATCAAGCTATTTTTTATTTTTTTTAATATTTTAGTGAATCCACGAAGCATTATCAGATCTTGCATTTAGGAGCTTTATAAAAATATCAGAGCACATAGAACTATCTGGTTGACTTGACTTTCCAGTATCATCATTTCTGTCAGTAGCTATATTCGATGTAAGATATGTTTTCATATCTTGCCGGAAATCCACTCGCAATAATTACATCCATAATTTCCCTTGCATCTCCCTCACCATAACTGAAATTTGAAGTGACTTTTATCAAAGAGTATTTTTGAAAACATTTGGGCTATAAATCATCCTTTATAACCCTTAATATATCTACATCACTAAAAGTAGAAATTAGCTTCCTTTCATGCTTACATTCCATAGTCCACATGCTCAATTTACAATTCCTCAATTCTATCTTCTTCAGGAATCAATCTAATTTGAATTAACATCCAATTATAACTTTATCCAAATATGTTTTAAAAAGATTAAATTCTTCCTCATCCTATTGTAATCTAAAATTGGATCCAATGATCCATTTTTTTAGAGCCTTGATTTCCCTCGTATAATATCTGATTGATTATCCTGTCGCACCTTTAGACTCTTGGTTAAGTCATCTTTGATCTTAATAGAGTGATTTAATAATCAACATTGTTGATATTTTTTAGGGAGAGATTCAATGTTCTAAATTTCAATGAATATGAACTTTCGATTTTCTTTCAAAATCTCATGCCCAAATCACAATCAGGTGATCTTATTGATCAATTACTAAAATTTAGACCCATATCCAAAAGCGAGGATTCAAAATTTTAAACAATAAGGTGATTTACAGTAGCAAGTGCAACTTTTATTTGATTACTCTAAAGAGCTAAATTGAAACATAATTTCTTTTGTGGCATAAGTCTACATTTTCTTAAATCTAATAATTACGCTTGATGAACATACTCTGATATAGTGAGGTGCGCTAAAATGGACTAAATGAAGAACTCAAGTTTATGGACATATGAGCATATTTCTTTATAACTGGAGTTTAAGATGTAGTAACCAAAGAGCCAATTTAGTTAATCAAAATCATATCAATTTACCTTTTTAAAATATGGAGAGGATGTTGTTTAGATTATCCAATGCAAGTAGTTTAAAGGAAAATTTGATCTATATGTAAACATCCTTGTGTCGATGCCCATAGAAGTGGCTTCCTTAAATAAGTGAGGGTCTCTTGTCATTTGAAAATCTGGCAACCTCCCGACATCGCCTCCCCGCAAAGGGAGGTTGGGAGGCACTCGCCTTTAAATATTTCCAGCAAAATAAACAATATGACGGCGCGAGGTCTTTAAATCAAATTCTTCCCACCCAGATCGAAGATACAATGGCACGAGATCTTCAAATCAAGTATTTCTCGCAAAATAAAAAATACAACAGTGCAAGTCTTCAAATCAAGTACTTGTTACTTATAATTAAATTTATTTAATTTTTAAAAAATTTTAAAATTTTAAAAATAAAATTTTCCCCGAAAATGCAACAGCCAGTCAACGTCCTCTCCCTGCAAGGCGAGGTTAAGACAGCACTTGCCGTTAGTTTTTCCCGGCCAAATCAATGATGCAACGACGCAAGGTCTTCAGATCAAGTTCTTCCAAACCAAACTACTACAAAGTGTGGATGAATTTTAATTTTAAACTTTTTGGTGACATATTTCATTTAAATGTTTAGAATTTGGTATATATTAGATTTTGAAATTTTAATAGGCTTCAAGAATTGACCCATCCGATTGAGATTTACATTCAACGCAGTCATCATCAGGATAACATGAAAATTATTTCAAATATTTATATTTATTAGAATTTTGGAGGCATTTAAAAAGTATGACCCCCTTCGGTTGAGATTAGCTTTCAATACGACCATTATCGAGGAATTAAATAATTAGTTATTTGAACACAATCAACTCTATCCGCCCACTAACAGAGGATCAGGTTCAACAATTGATGATTATGCGAATGCTAGAATCGAGAGCTTAAGTTTTATAATGAATTTCATCTAGAGAGCCTTTGAAGGCATAATGTGGACTTTAAACTAAATATCATTGTATATTTGTGATTAGGCGTTTGTTTGTTAATTCAAATCATGTCGACTCCAGCCTTTTCAAGGAGGATGAAACTTAAATATTTGACCCTAACAGCATTCTCAGACCTTAGGATTTAGGAATCAGATGTGACAATCAGAATACATGAGGGATATATTTTAGCCTATAGATCAAGCTATTTATGGTTTTTTTAATACTTCTAGTGAATCTACGAAGAATTATCAGATTTGGCATTTAGGAGCTTTATAAAAATATAGGAGCACATGCGAAACATTAGAACTATCTGGTTGACTTGACTTCCCAGGATCATCACTTTTTTCAGTAGATATATTCGTTGTAAGAATTATGTTTTCATCTCTTCTCGCAACAATTACATCTAGATTTTCCATTGCATCTCCCTCACCAAAACTAATATATGAAGCAGCTTTTATTAAAGAGTGTTTTTGGAAACATTAGGGCTGTAAATCATCCTTTATAACCCTTAATTTAGCTCCATCTATGTTTCATCTCTTGCAGGCAATCCACTCGTAACAATTAAGTCCAGATTTTCCCTTCCATCTCCCTCACCATAACTAATATTTGAAGTGGTTTTTATCAAAGAGTGTTTTTGGAAACATTTGGACTGCAAATCATCCTTTATAACCCTTAATTTATCTCCATCACTAAAAGTAGAAATTAGCTTCCTTTCATGTTTACATTCCATAGTCTACATGCCCAATTTACAATTCCTCAACTCTATCTTCTTCAAGAATCAATCTAATTAGAATTAAAATCCAATTATAACATTATCCAAATAAGTTCAAAAAATATTAATTTCTTCCTCATCCTGTTGTAATCTAAAATTGGATCCAATGGTCTATAGTTTAGAGCCTTGATCTCCCTTATATAATGTCTGATTGATTATCCCGTCGCACCTTCAGACTCTTGGTGAAGTCCTCTTTGATCACAATGGAGTGATTTGATAATCACTATTGTCGGTATTTTTTGGGGAGAAATTCAATGTTTTAAATTTCAATGAATATGGACTTTCTTTTTTCTTTCATAATCTGATGCTCAAATCACAATCTTAGGTGATCCAATATATCAATTACTAAAATTTAGCCCTATATCCAAAAGCAAGGAATCAAAATTTTAAATGATAAGGTGACTTATGGTAGCAAGTGCAAATTTTATTTGATTGCTCTAACAGGCTAAATTGAAACACAATTCCTTTCGAGGCATAAGTCTACATTTTCTTAAATTTAATAATTATGTTTGATGAACATACTCTAATATAAAGAGGTGCACTAAGATGGACCAAATGAAGAACTTATGTTTATGGTCATATGAGCATATTTCTTTATAATTGGAGTTTAAGATATAGCAACCAAAGAGCCAATTAAGTTAATCAAAATCATATCAATTCACCTTTTTAAAATATGGAGAGGATGCTATTTTGATTAATAAATGCAAGTAGTTTAATGGTATAATTGATCAATATGCAGATTTTAACATCCTTGCGCCTGATGTGCAGAGAAGTGGATTCCTTTTTGAGGTTAATTACATTTGGAAGCTTTGTGTCGACATCTCACTTAAACAAAAAATATAGCCCTTTTTCTCTATCTTTGTATTTTTTATTTTGCTTTATGAAACTTTTTTGCAGGCTGTGGTTCTTTTTTTTATTAAAACTGTATATAATTAATTTGATTATATATATATATATATATATATATATATATATATATATATATATATATATATATTTAAAATCAATTAAAGTGACAAATTAATTGACTGAGGGTCTCTTGCCATTCGAAAATCAGGCAACCTCCTGATATCCCCTCCCAGCGAAGGGAGGTTGGGAGGCACTTGCTTTTAAATCTTTCCGGCCGGATCAAAGTTACGATGGTACGAGGTCTTTAAATCAAATTCTTCCTGGCTGGATCAAAGATACAATGGCGCAATGTCTTCAAATCAAGTATTCCTGGCCAAATCGAAAATACAACAGCGCAAATCTTCAAATCAAGTGCATGTTCCATATCATTAACTTTACTTAATTTTCAAAAAAATCAAATTTTAAAAATAAATTTATCTAAAAAATATGGCAACCTCATGGCATCTACACCCCGCAAGGGGAGGTTGAGACGACTCTTGTCATTGGTTCTTTCTGGCCAGATAAAAGATATGACGGCACGAGGTCTTCAAATCAAGTTCTTCCTGACTGGATCGGCGCGAGGTCCTATTTAGTTCTTTTTCCAGTTGGATCAAAAATACAACTATGGGTATTCAAGTTAAAAGTGTACCTGTCATTTAAGCAAGTAGAGAAGAAAGAAATTTATACATTTATTTTATTTGATGCTACTGACGGTGAGTGATCGATCGAATTGAAATGGACTGGGATTACAGGCAGCGGCATGTGAACTTTGGATCAGACACTGGCATCGAGTTAAATAGATATAGGAGGAATTGTTGGTCGAGCAGATTGGGTCCTGCGTGTAGCGGAGAGGGAGGCGGATTGGGCTGGGAATTGGCGTGCGACTCTGCGGGTCTAGTCACGGCTAGTTAGGCAGAACGGGCTCCTGGAACAAGCGGGAAGGTGCACTGAGCACGTGCGCGCTGGACTAGAGTGAGTCTGCCGAATGCGGGACCTGGATCAAAGACGCGGAAGTACGCGAAGGCCTCGGGTCGGAGTTGGGCTCGACCATGGGTCTTGCGTGCATATTCGCAAGAGAGGGAGAGGGGCGTTATTGCCTCTTTGCGCTGATGCCTCTTCCTACATGTAGGAGAAATTGGGAGGGAGAATCGAGCGGAGAAGAACGAACAGAGTGTGAGTTTTTGCATGAGAGTTCGAATGAGAAGGTGAGAGTGAGTAGGGGGGTTTTGTGTTCCATATGAGAGAGTTACGTGAGTGGGGTGATTTCTTGTGTGTTGTTGCATCATTTGGGCGAACCTCGGTGAGGTGGGGCCAGCAGCTGATTATAGGTCAACAAAGGGAAGCTATGAGCAAAGGAATCAAAACACTGTTATGGCAATCCACAGCAAGCTAAAATCACGAAAATAAGAACTTGCATAGGTGCACTCTTGGCAAATCTAGAAATAGCAAGAACACCCTCTGCAGATACTAAAAAGAGCTTAAATCAGGTTCTCTGTGATCCAATCCTATTCTTCATTCAATTCTTTCATGTGAATACAGTAAACTACTCCATTTGTTCTGGAATTCCATGGCGGGTTGTTGTCTGCCAAACATTCTCTTTGCCACAACCGAACTGGAATAGGAATCTGCAAGCCTGTTCATAAGTTCAAACCTAGAAGGTATCGGGTAAAGAAAAAAAAACAGCATTTGCTGGGTGTTTTTATTGGTCATGGCTACATCAAGTTAGAGTTCTTGATCAGACTAGGAAGAAATTGTAATTTCAGTCTTAAATAATTACGACAAACCATGCTTATACATTTCCAGTATGTGTTGGACCTAAGAACCTGAAGCTTGCTTCTTTTTTTTTTTTAAATTCTGATTGGCTGTTGTGTTCCTATAACAGGTCCATGAAGGAAACAGATGACGATCATGAGGATCCAAGAGGTACTATCTTTCCTGCCTCCCTTGCTTCGAACTAATCTATCCAACCTGCCTCCACCAATAAAATCTGTAATTTTCTATTTTTCTATCTTGTTTATTGTTTCGACTAGTTACCCTGTCAAACTATTCAAAATTTTATGAACTTTGGATGTGTTTCCCAACTGCATGTCCAAATTCCAGTTAAACAATGGTAACTAATCTCCAAAAGCTTCCAGTCCAATATTCATTTTCCATTTTCATTGTCTCCGTATTTTGTGTTTCTCTCTCAATTCTTAATTGTTTCTATAATTTTTCATCAGTTAGTTTTGTTTTGAAGCGCCCCCTAAAACTCTCCTGAAGACCCTATCTACACATTCCCACTACAAATCACTCCAAACACAGCAAACCTGCGGCATGTCCATCCAGGCCTGCTCAGCTCATATCTGGAAGCCCATATTTAATGGAAAGTGTATAACATAATATCTCATTAAAAAAAAAATTAGAGCATAGACTACAAATTATGGGAGCACTTCCTTCCATATTGCCTCTTCGTCCATATGTTCCCAAATCTCCTACCATTCTAACCAAAATTGCTGCAATCTATAGCCAAAACCCTTTCCATAAACATGAGCCAATCAATTCTTAATTGACTCAATGAGACTTTCATAAACCTTCCATCTATAACCAAATCTCCTTCCATAAACATGTATGAATCAATCTTAATTGACTCAATAACATATTCCTAAGCCTTTCTTCCAAAATATTTCAATATCATAAGCATTCAGCTTCCTTCATTGCTATCCTAATCTCTTTCTTACTTAATACTAGCCTCATGTCCCAAACCAACACCTAATAATATCCTTCCTTAGTAGCCTTAAAGCATTTATAATAAGTGAGAATGCTTAATTAAATTAATGATTAAAATAAAATTTGATTCCCTCCTACTTTCCTTTTCTCCGACCTAGCTGTTGGTTAGGTTTTTTTTTAGGCATTAGTTAGGTTTCTCTACTCTTCCTCTCTCGAAGGATTATGGTTTCCAACTTTTCTCTCTTTCCTCAAATATCTCTTTCAATACCTATTCACCACTTCTCTCCATCACATACCATTATCTTGTTTATTAAAATGCTACCAATAAACAATTTAGAAGGCTCATCATGGAGCCCAAAAAAAAAAGAAAATCACAAAAGTGAAAACCCTTTTCTCATGGATTGCACACAGAAAGATGAAGACTTTATCCAGTAACAAAACAGAAATTAAACCATGGGAAAAACTATGGTTCAACTACCTTTTGAAACTGCCATTTGGCCTTATAACGCTCATTGATTCTTTTGATCAAAGCGAAAGAACAAAAACCATCGAGTTTGGTTTCTTCTGGTGGGGTGAACAAAATATAATAAATGATTGCTAAAAAGACTTGGTGAAATTAATCAGTTGAAGATACCATCTTATTAAAAACAGGGGCGAAACCAATCAATTCTTTTGAGGGTGGGCAAACTAATTATATAAATAATTAAATATAAAAAATATATATAAGACATAATTCAATACAAAATTTTATATTTCATTATAATCGATGAAATGAGCAATGCTTACAAACTTTTCAATCTATTTTATATTTTTGATAATATTGCATTACTATTTTCAAATATGTCTTTCGAATTTATCCATCTCGTTGAGATCATATCTCCAAATCGAAGGTCGAAGCCCTAGGTAAGTAGGGCGACAATCACTAGAAATCTTTGCCCGTTCTTTACACTTCAAATATTAATCCATTTACAAAACCCTAAACATAGAAAAAACTCTAAATATAAACGCAAATATTTGAGAATATCTAATCAAATATTTATAACATGAATATTAATATGAGCTGAATAAGCAAAAGAATAAAAAAAAGGTGCAAGCAATTATGAACATTTTTTTACAGATCATTTACTAAAATTAAACTAATTGTCTTACCTCAAACAACACAAGTAAATAAGTATCTTAGGTCTTTGTTTCTAGTTTATCTAAATTTTTTGTTATTGTTCTATCTCAACTTATTGTCTCTATTTTTTAAGGGTTGTATTTCATTAAAAATAGGTTGAAAATTAATAATACAAAATAATAAAATTCTCATGCTATTACCTCAAAAGAGTACTTTAGAATTTTCTATGTTGAGGAAAAAAATCCAGGTCAAAGTATAACCTTCTTAGAAAGACTGAAACGTTTTTTCTTCAAATGTGGGCAAAATAGAATATGAGGGGCAAAATTAACAAAAGAATAGTTATTATTTGTTAAAATTGTAATTTTGAGGGTGGCAATTGCCCACCCTCAAGTATGCATGATTATGCCCATCATTAAAACCATTTGCATTCTCGAACAAAAGTTAACATGTCCATCAATTGCAAGGCTGCCAGACAATTACATCAAAAAGTTCTAGCTTTGAGTAGGTTATAAAATGCACAACCCTACAAATACTGTTTGATTATTCATATTGTGAAAAAAAAAACCATGCAAAATAACATATCCTTACATCAAAAAGTAGCATGTCCCTTTACCTGATATCCATATCTCGGAAGCATTTATGTGCTCTCGGTTCATCCAAAAGAACTTTCAAACTTGGCCACTCTATGATTCTAAGATGCCCATCCTTAAGGACAAAAAGATAGATCAGCGGTAAATCAAAAATTGTAGATTTCTGCGTACAAAGTTAAAAATGATTTATGCAATTCACATGAAAATAGATGGCCAATTGAATGATATGCAGCATAACACATCTACATTAGCTGTTTGGTTTTGTCATGATGAAGAGAAAACTTGGGATAAGAAGATTTTATGAATTTTTTTAGGCATTAAAAAGAAGGAGAATAGCTAACCACAAGTTGTTAAATAGCCTCATAAACTATAACTTGTGCGTGCAATAAGGAAGATTGGCCATAAACCACTCAATAGGCATATACCTGTCCCCCAGTGACAAATTTGGAACCATCTGAGCTAAAAGCAATACACTTCTGAGGACCAACAGATTGAAGAGGAGGTAGATCTTTGGCCACGAGCTTGAAGATTAAATCTCGATCACACAATTCAAATAATCTGCAAATTCATGATTTTTTCAGGAACATTGTATCATTCATGAAAAATACCTTACCATGATAAAAATAATAAGATCTTATAGCATATCGTGATTACCCTTTCAAGTACAATAGAAAAATTGAAGAAACTTAAAATGTAAAAAATAAGCAAGGTAGTTCATATAATTTGATCATGCATTTCTCATTTTCGATACAATAATAAATAAGAAAAGTGTGAAGTAGCTGGCAATAAAATAAAAGCGAACCAAAGAGATATACATTGAAATCTTCAGTACAGCAATTTCTTTTTTTCTTTTTCGTCAAGAAAAACACAAAAAGACTTACTCAAAATAAAACTAAAAAAATTATAGTGACCGGCAGCATCAGCCCATATAGTACCCCAATCATCATCTTAGATTAATTCTCTAAGATTTGTTTACTAAACATAGGAAAATTTTTTACATGTGCAAGTAGTGCAAACCACAACAACAACATCAAGCCTTTATCTCACTACATGAGGTTGGCAACAAGAATACTTATCTCATTTGTGTCCAGTTAAGAGTCAAATTCTCATTCAAATCTAATAAAAAAAAGGTCATTTTTAATATTTTCTAACCAAATCTTTTTAGGTCTACGTCTACCTTTCTTATTAAAGGCCAAATCTACTACATTACTCACCTAACCGGGTCATTGGAAGGCCTACATTTTATGTGTGTTATAAGTATTACAGACCAAAATACAAAAAAAAGGAGAAAAGTTTACTTTACTATAAATCAAAATTATAATTTGGCAATTATTTGCAATTTAAATTAAATCAAATGAGTGCAAAAGAGGATATACAACTCATTAACATAATAACATAGCTCAACCAAGTAAAGATGGATTAAAATAAAATAAGAAGCATTGCAGAAAAAACATAAATGTTTACTCTATGGGATTTCAACATAGATCTATAAAATGGGGTCAACAGAGCATGTCTAATGCCAACCACATAAAAAATATGGTTCACAAAGATTGGGATGTTATATGAAAATGCTGGAATGTAATCTTTCAAGTTTGTTAATTGTTTAATTCAGACAACAGAGAGATAAAAGGTTTGACCATTTATTACACTATTCACCAACTAGCTACTTAGGAATACTAAAAAACTTCTAAAACTTGACAAAAATATTGATTCATGAATGCACTTTTATCAAACCTATTGAATGCTGCTATAAACTAGAATCATCATCATCATTAGCCTTATCCCAACTATTTGGAGTAGAGGCATTATAAATTTTCATTTTCAATTAGTTTATTGTTAGTATTTTGTGTTTCTGCTCTCGGTTCTGCTCTGTGCTACAGTACAGGGCTGGTTCTGCTGAACCAGCTCGATTTTGCTGAACCTAATATGTCCGGTTCTCACACCTTCATATTTCGTGACCACCTCATTGATCCATAGGATTCCTATTGCCTACCCATCAATTCGTGGACTATTATAATCATTCTACAATTGTTATTTTGCCTATTCATCAATTCATGACTATTGCAATTATTCTATAATTACTATTCCCTAATTTTGTATGTTTCATATTAGAAGCTCTTTTAGGGTTATACAATACTACTCAAATATTTTTAATGAAATAATTAATCAAATCTTTTCAATTCTTGACATTTAAGCCATGACTTGATATTCAAACCCTCCTTAACTTTTGGCTTCTCTTGTCTGACATAATATGCTTCCTACTTCTCTTAAAGTATCAAAAGCCTACATTATCACCCAAATTAGGTAGATGTTATCATACTCTACCCATTAAAAATATTGATACCAAGAAACCATTGGTTCCATTGTCGCATAGTTTAGAACTAGGGAGTCAAGGCCCTCGGCACCTCCCACCCTTATATTTGAGATGTATGGAAACTTTGACATAAACCCTATTTTATATATATATATATATATATATATATATAGGCTTCACATTCTTTGTGCAGTATTCCGAGCATGCAAAAAAGACAAGCAAAAAGTGAGAATGAAGAAGGATCAGAAAATAAGGAAGAAAGAGCAAAAGGATAATTAAGAAATTCAATGCCTACAACTCCAAAAAACAAAGAGCGGAGAGAGATTAACAATGCATAAACATACTTCTATTCATTCCCTATTCCTCCCTAATTGGGACTATACATAGAATATAAGCAAATAATGCCAACTAAAATACCACTGCTTTGAGGAAAAAAAAAAGAAAATGATACCAACCAAAGATTGCCCACTAACTACTAACAAAATCAAACTAGTAATTACAATTGTTATGCTTTTCATTTTCCTATTATTTTCCCACAAATTCAAAACCGAACTTGCCCTTAAGGTTGTATTCATAAGCAAGACAAGAGAAAAGTTCAAGTAAGAAACACATGGATTATCTTCAAAAGGCACAAGCACAGATAATAAAGCAAGTGGCAAGAGCCTATCTAGCCATAACCCCTTTGGCTGGTCCCTTTGGTAACAATGGAGGTGACGATCATCTAGCCCATCATAATTCCTTGAGCAAATTCTTCATGTGCATCATGCTTAAGCTGAAGCAATAAAAGAGAATATTGACAACTGGCATTTAAGGAAGGAAATCGATCGATGCTTCAAGTGAAGCAAGGTAAAGGGCTTGGACATACATTTCATAAGAAAAATATACTGTCAAACAACATCACATCAATGGTTTTTCCTAAAATTTAAATTACTTTAGCATCCAAAATAGTGCACAAAACTTCATCGATATAACTAAGCTTATTTTTTACAAGTTTTGAACTTGACTAAGAAAAGAGATGGTATCCTTTATCATATCATTTTTTGCCTTTGCCTAAGCGATATTGGAATTGGCAAATAAATTTTTTTTGCAGAATAAGGAACCATGACATAGAATCTATTAGTGCCACTGGTGATTCCTGTTGGACGTATTATTCAAGGCATTTTTTAAAAGTTGTCAATATCAATTTTATATCCTTCAAGATTACAAAGATGAATGGTATTTGATTAATGCTACTCTTTAAGTTTTTCCCAACAAACCTCAATCAAACCAATGTTTTCCTCTAAAAATATATTCTTAAATAAAGGTTAAAGATCTTAGCAACAAGGATTTGAAAATCCATGTAAAGTATTGCATGATCTAGCTTTGAGATGTACATTAACTGGTGACTTGCTGCTAGCTGGATGAGTTTCTAGTAATAAGTTGGGTTTGTTGATGTGGATCAGGTTGGACGATCCTCTAGGAAACAAAAGGAGAAGAGGGTTTCAATCAAGACAAGTTTTAGTAGTTGTTACGATTGGGATCAAGGCAAGGTGACAATGATTTGGGCTTTAAGAACCAGTTGTGATCTCTAAATCATTACCGGTGGAGTCCATCAACAAATCTTGGACGAGTGAAAAACTCAGAAGATGATGAGGTTGGGGATTGGGAGTGAGTGATGCTAAAGTGATCAGACATTGAGGATCTAGAAGATGACAGGGTTGGGGATCATTGGTGATTGATGCAAAGGTAATCGGAGATTGGGGATATAGAAGACATCAAGGTAGGGAAGGCATTCAATAGCATCGTTTAAATGTCAATGGGATCTTGGATGACCGGATTGTCTGGATAATGGATAGGTTGGAAAGAGGGTTTCAACAACTGCATTCAAATTTCAATGAGATATTGGACCTCCAGACAATTTTGGAAGGTGGGGAAGAGGGTTTTGATGGTAAAGTTCAAATCTCAATGAGATTCTGCATATTGAGACTGATCTGAAAGAAAATGGGGCAGGAGGGTTGGGTATAGGCAATCGAAGGTGTGAGAATATCAATTGATACAAGCCTGCATAAAAGAACAAGAAAACAATGGGGTAGGAGGATCAACAATAAGGAAGAGAGGGAAACAAGTATAATTAGACAAATCGAGGGTGCCTACAACTCAAAAAAGAAGAGAGAGAAGAGAGAATAACAAAAGAAAGACACACTTCTATTCATTATATATTCCTCCCTTATTGAAAGTATTGACAGATTACAAGAAAGCACCTCCATTCGCCCACTAACCACTAACCAAACCCAAACTACTAATTACAATTGTTATCCCTTGAACTTTCCTATCACACAGAATTCCAATTGGGGAAGAAAATAAAAAACATTCCACACCCACTAATTTGCAATCTTAATCGACCCTCACTAGCACGGCCGCATATGGAAAAAATAGCAAGCAAGTACCAACTTTTCCGTGTAAGACAGATAAAAACCACGCTTACTTGCAACCTTTGGCCGTGGAGCAAACAATCTCCTCTCCACTGGGATGCACTGCAAAGCCCACGGGATCCCCGTCTTCTTCTCCCATCGCACACGTCACCTGATATAAGAAGAAAGATGAAGGATTGTCATGTAAGAAGTAACGCGAACGGGAGAATTAAGAGAAAGAGAAATCGAGGAGATGGACCAGGGGATCGGCCGATATCGAGGCGGTCTTCACATCGAATGAGAAGACCTCAAGGAGAGGCGGAGAGACACCGATCTTCGGCTTGCCTACGACGACCAGCACGCGGTTCTCCGGCCGCCTGATCCATGACGCACACGCCTCGCTTCCTCCCTCCATTCTCGAATTCTTCTCCCTTTTCTCCTTCGATGGTTTTTAGTTTTAGTAAAAAATATGAATTTTGTTCTATGCTAAATTGCTAATAATAAAAAAATTTAAAATTATTAAATTTTTTTTTTAACTTTTGCTTTTGCGTTTTTTTATTTTGAATAAAGTATTATTAATTTATTAAGAATTAAAAATTTGATCATGTTGTTCAAATATATGCAAAATAAATGCAACCCATCTAAAGCTTAGTGGTTAGAATCTTCAGCTCCTATCACGGAGAGTTAGAGATAACGAATTTGAGACATGTAAATTTGTGTGTGCAATAAATTTAAGAATATATATATATATATATGTCTCATAAAAATATATAATTAATTAAATATCCTTATTAATTATTTTCTCCAATAAATTTGTCTAAAAAATCTTTTGGATGAAATGACTTCTATTTATACTCAGAACTAGTTATCAAAGTATATTATAAAATTAATTCGAACAAACTTGTTGCGTTCTGGAATATTCGTGATGGTAGAGATATATAAAGTTTATCGTCCTATCTTTGTACGAAAATCCAACATACAAACAGGTAGAAGAAATGGATGCATCAATCACAGGAGACACTAGAATTTTTACGTGAAAATTTCTAAAAAGGGAAAAAATCACGGGGTCTGACCCAATTGAAATGAGTCCACTAATATAGGTGGTTGACTACAAATGATGCCCACCCTCGGAGGAGGGCGCTGGCTTAATGTATCAAATATACACTATATATATTACAGTACATAGTTAAAGAATGGCATTACAGGTATTCTTAAAAGAATGTTGATATGTTTGTTTGATCAGTAGGATCGTAGTTGATGGGCGATGGTGGTCAAAAGGCCTGTAGTTGGCAGGCGACATGATCGAATGGACCATAATCGGCGAGCAACAGTGGTCGGAAGGACTGTAGTCGGCGAGCGACGGTGGTCAGAAGGATCATAGTCTTGAGATGTTGGTCGGAGAGACCGTAGTCGATAAGCAACGGAGGTCGGAAAGATTATAATCGGCTGACACTGGTTGGAAGGACTGTAATAGGTGGCGACAAAGGTCAAAAAGATCATTGTCAGGCGACGACAATCAGAAGGACCATAATAGGTGGTGACGATGGTCGAAAAGACCATAGTTGGGTGACAGTAGCCGGAAGGACCGTAATTGGCAGATGATAGAGGCCAGAAAGACCATAGTCAAGTGATGGCGGTCGGAAGGACCGTAGTCAGGCGACGGAGGTCAGGAAGATCGTAGTTGGGCGATGGAGGTCAAAAGAACCTTAGTCTGGTAATATAGGTCGGAAGGACTGTAGTTGCCAAATGAGAGAGGTCAGAAAGATCATATTCAGGTGACGATGGTCAGAAGTGTTATAATTTTTGTCAATCCATTTGTTCAAGTAAATTCTGATACAAGTTATTTTTGATGATTAAAAAAGCATATTGTTTGTATACATTCTTCTCCTAACAAATATAGGAGTTTCTTTTTGTGTGTACTAACATATTTTTTTTTCAGAAAATTCACACTCCAGACTGCTGAAGACTTCAATTTCATTTGTTAATATTTATTGTGAGTGAAGTCTGTATTTTTTGTTTTTTTTGAGTCTGAAATAGTGTGATTGTAAGTTGGATAACCGTGCACACACATAATGGGGGAGTGAAATTTTTTTAAAAACTGATCGTACAGTACGATGTTGGATCATACGGGACGATCTCTATTTTATGTCCACTGCAATGAGCCTGTCTGTTTGAATATTTTTCTAAGTCCAGTTCGTACAGTACGAAATTACCTTCATACATAAGGATTTACAGTACGAATGGCTCTGAATATTTCATATAAGCTGTTCGTACGGGAAGAACAACCGGTACGAACGACTCTGAATTGTCGTCTTAAGGTTCATACAGCATGAAATATTCGTACGAATGGCTCTGAATTGTTTATCTTGAGATTCGTACCGAGTCGTATGGGACGAATTGTTCAATTTTTGAACTATTCATACAGTATGAAATTACTTTCATACAGAACTTTTTGTTGTACGAACGGCTCGGTTTGGGGTTTATACCAGTTCGTCCGGGACAAATAGTTAAATTTTTTGAAATATTCGTACAGTACAAAATGACTTCGTACCGAAGGTTTTGTGGTACGAATGGCTCTTATTGGGGTTTGTACTGAATCGTACCAGAAGAATATTTCATATTTTGAACTGTTCGTACAGTATGATTATCAATCGTACGGGATGATCGTGACGCGTGAAACTTGAACATTTCAGTTTTTGGACGGTTTTTCTTGTCCTTAATACTTAAGGGTCTTAAAAACTGACTTATAATATATCTTCTGCGAAAATTCTTCTTGAGAGTGAAAGGGAGAGTGATTGGGATAGTGTTTAGGAGTGAGTGTAGTGAGATCTTGGAATAAAAAAATATTTTGAAATTCACAAGGTTATCCAAGTGTGAGGATCTCATTATGTGTACTTCAAGCTTCCTCTTAATCTCCTTAGAAGCTCTAGCAAGAAAGTTGTTCAAGAAGTTTCTGGTTCTCTGCCGACATTAGGAGGGTGTGAAAGGACGAGTGGGTTCTTTGCCTACACCAGGAGGGTATGTGAAAGGACGAGTTGGTTCTCTGCCTTCACGAGGAGGGTGAAAAAGGGTGAAAAAGGATGTTGGTTCTCTACCGTACAGGGATTTGGTGGAAGAGAGTTTGTAAAGGCTTCTCCGCCTTGTTGTGGGGGCTAAAGGAGAGTCACTTTGATATAGTGCAATACCTAAAGAAGGAGTCTCTATGGAGTAGATATAGGTCGTGTTTGACCGAACCACTATAAAATCTGGTGTTCTCTATTCTGTTTTCTTTTTACTTACTGTATTTTCTTGCTGCACTGCATTTTATTTTTCTATGGTTGAAAAGCATCAAAGATTATCTTTATTCGTACAATACGAATTAAAATCGTACAGTACGATTTGCTTTGTATTGTGATTAAATTTTTTTCAAAATTCTAAGAGAATTTTAAAAGTATCAATTCACCCCCCTCTTGGTTAGCCTAGGGACGTAATTAATAGGTCTAACAACATATTCGCACTTTTAAGTGGTATCAAAGCCAATTTCAAAAATCACTGTTTAGATTACTTTTTGAAATTTGATCATGGCTAATTTTGGAAATCTGAACACGTTAGAAGGTTACTCAATCACTAGATCACCTTTATTTGATAATATTCCGTTTGATTTTTAGAAAACTTACATGTCTACTTTTCTACAATCTCTTGACTATCGCATGTGGATGTTAGTTCAGGATGGTTATACTACACCTACTAGACTTGTAGATGGCATAAGAGTTGAAACACCATTTGCTGATTAGACTTTAAAAGAAAGGGAATTAGAACAACTAAATACAAAATGCTTGAATAGCTTTTTCTGTGCTCTTAAATCTGATGACTATATGCGTGTTTCTACTTGTAAATCCGAAAAAGAAATATGGGATAGACTTTACATTATATATGAAGGTACAAATGAAGTGAAGCAAACTAGGTTGAATATTCTTTTGCACGATTATGAACTCTTTTGCATGAAATCGAATGAATCAATCTCAGACATGTATACATGTTTTACATATATAGCCACTTCATTGCATGCCATAAGTAGGGAATTAACGAATGCAAAAAAAGTAAATAAAATACTTTGTTGCTTACTTACTTCTTATGATGCAAAGATTACTATGATAACTGAATCGAAAGATTTAAATATCTATTCTATTGATAATCTTCTTGGATCACTAATTGCTTATGAGCAATCTGTGACTCAAAGACAGATTGATGCAGGAGATAAGCCGAAGGAGAAGAACATAGCTTTGAAGGTGAAAGGTTCAGACAGTGATCAGTCACTACCTGAAGATGAAGAGAATATTACCTTGATGACAAGGCAATTTAGAAGTTTCCTAAAGAGGAAGTAGAGAAGACGCCAACAGTGGAATAAAGGTAAGTTCTAGAAAAATATTAAGGCTTCTAATAACGTTATTTGCTATGAATGTAGGAAGCTAAGACACATAAAGACAGATTGCCCCAATCTCAAGACAAATCCTAGCAATGAGAAAGCTGAGGAAAAACCAAATGAGAGAAGGGGTAAAAATAAACTTCAAAGAGCTTTCTGGGCGGACTCAGCTTCAGATTCTTCAGAAACGGCACCTGAAGAGAAAGTCATAAATTTATGCTTAATGGCTGATAATCTTGATCATTCAGATTAAGAAGAGGTGTGTGACTTAAGTTATGATGAACTATTTGAAGTTTCTGAACACATTCATTCTGTATATAGGAAAATAAAAAAGTTGCATGCTAAATTAAATTTGGATTATTTAGAACTGTAAAAAGAATACAAAATCCTTAGGAAAGATCATGCGTTAATTGATGGCAACCACATGACTTTATTGGATGTATTTGATGATTTAAACAATCAGCATGAACTTTTAAAATCATCACACATTGAACTTGAAAATGATTTCAAAACTTTCATGGATGAATCAGATACTAGAGAGCATAATTTAAAGATTGATAATTCGATTCTAAAAAGTGCTAAAGCATATCATGAAATTCAGTTAAAAGCACTTAAAGAAAATAGGAAACCACTCAAATCTAAAGATTTTCACAAATCCTACTACAAGATCACTGGTTCAAAGTCTAAGAAAAAATCTTTCAGACAAATAGATTGGTGAATTCTTTTCCTGGAATAAAGTATTTTTCTTTTGATATGATAGGACATATTTCTCACACCTGTACTATTCATCATAGAACACATCTAGTGTGGAGACCTAAGCTGTATAAATCACAGTATATTACATATGTATCTGTTTTAAAATTATCTAGAGGTAAACCTAAACTTATTTGGGTTCCCAAGTCTAACGTTTGATAATTTTACAGGATCGCTCTCATACAAGAGTATTTGGTACCTAGACAGTGGCTGCTCAAAGCATATGACTGGAGATGCAAAATAATTTATAGCACTAGAAGCCAGGAATGGAGGCAAGGTTATACTTGGAGATAATACTACCAAGAGAGTGATAGGTACAGGTATAAATGGAAATTCTAAAAATTTTGTGATTGAAAATGTTCTGTTGGTTGAAGGCTTAAAACATAATCTATTGAGCATAAGTTAATTGTGTGACAAAGGTTATCATATAAAATTCTTGCCTACTAGTTGTGTTATTAGTCAAAATGGAATTGTTGTGTTAAATGGTGATAGAGTGAATAATGTTTACATGCTATATTTGAATTTAGTAAAACCTTCTACTGCTCTTTGTTTGAAAACTGTATCTGATGAATCATGGTTATGGCATAGAAGGCTTTGTTATGCTAGTATGAGAAATCTTAGGAAAATCACCCAAAAGGAGCTAGTTAGAGGTGTACCCAAATTAGACTTTACTAAAGACCATTTGTGTGATGCATGTCAATTAGAAAAATAAGTCAGATCCTCCTTCAGTTCAATCAAGGAAATTAAGACTAGCAAGCCCTTAGAAATTCTTCACATGGATCTATTTGAACCTATTAGTACCTTAAGTGTAAGAGGAAAAAGATTTGGGTATGTAATTATGGATGATTATTCTAGGTTCACCTGAATTAGATTTTTGAATCATAAGAGTGAATCATTTGAAGAGTTTAGAGATTTATTCACTTGGATTTAGAGAAAACTAGGTTTTGAAATTATAACTATCCAAAGTGATCATGGGGGAGATTTGAAAATGAATTGTTTGATGATTTTTATGAATCTCATGGGATTAAACACAACTTCTCAGCTTCTAGGGCACCTCAACAGAATGGAGTTATAGAAAGAAAGAATAGGACATTAATTGAAAGTGCTAGAGCCATGTTGGCAAAATATTCACTTCCAAAATATTTTTGGGCTGAAGTAGTTAGCACAGCGTGCTATGTGTTGAATAGGGTGTACATTAGATATAAATTAAATAAGACACCCTATGAACTTCTTAAAGATAGAAGTCTCAATCTCTCACATCTATATATTTTTGGATGTAAAGTGTTCATTCATAATAATGACAAAACTCTCTTAGAAAAATTTGATCACAAATCTGACGAAGGAATTTTCTAGGTTATTCAAGTATTGAAAAATCATATAGAATTTTTAATAAAAGAATTTTGGTAGTTGAGGATACCACTCATGTTATTTTTGATGAATCTTATAATAGTGAAAGGTCTAAATTGGATGAAGATGAGGTTGAGGAGATAACCCAAAAACTTGAAAATCAAAAGGTTGAAGAAAGGGTTGAAAAGGAAGAAGAAAACTAATTGCCTAAAAAATGGAAATTTGTTAGAAGTCATCCTAAAGAGTTGATTTTAGGAGAACCAAGTGAAGGAGTTAGGACTAGGCATGGTTTGAGGAAAGAAGTAAATCATTCAGCTTTTATTTCAATGATTGAACCCACTAATATGATCAAGCACTTTTGGATGAATTTTGAATTTTGTCCATGCAAGAAGAATTAAATCAATTTAAAAGAAATAATGTTTGAGAGCTAATTAAAAGGCCAAAAGATCAAAGTGTAGTTGGGACTAAGTGGGTGTTAAAAAATAAAATGAATGATTTAGTAGTTGTTATAAGAAATAAGGCTAAATTTGTAGCTAAGGGGTATAATCAAATTGAAGGGATTGATTTTAAGGAGACATTTGCCCCTGTAGCAAGACTTGAAGCAATTAGGGTGCTATTAGCCTTTGCCTGTTTTAAAGATTTTAAATTATATCAAATGAATATTAAGAGTGCCTTATTGAATGGGGTGTTAGAAGAGGATGTTTATGTTAAGCAACCTCTAGGTTTTAAAAATTCTAAATTCTCTAATCATTTTTTTAAATTAAAAAAGGCATTGTATGGACTAAAACAGGCACATCGAGCTTAGTATGAGAGGTTAAGCACTTTCCTTTTAAAAGGATCATTTGTTAAAGTAAGTGTGGACACTGCTCTATTTTTGAAAAGAATTGGGAATGAAATACTCATTGTACAAATATATGTGGATGACATCATTTTTGGATCAACTGATAAAAATTCATGTGATGAATTTTCAAAAATAATGAGTAGTGAATTTGAGATGAGTTTAATGGGTGACTTGAGTTATTTTCTTGGTTTTAGCATAAAGCAAAATGAGGAAGGAACATTTCTTTGTCAATCTAAGTATGTTAAGAACATTCTCAAAAAGTATGAAATGGATAATGCTAAACTTGTAACTACACCCATAAGTTCCTCAGTACTATTAGATAAGGATCCTAAGAGAAAATCTATTGATCAAAAGAAATTTAGAAGAATAATTGGATCATTGCTTTATTTGACAACTAGCCGACCAGACATTATGTTTAGTATTTGCTTATGTGCTAGATTTCAATCTGATCCAAAGGAATCACATTTGACAGCAGTGAAAAGAATATTGAGATATCTTTTGGGAACTCAAAATTTAAGGATTTGGTATCCTAAGAGTAGTTCTTCTTTTGAAATCATTGGATACTCAGATTCTGATTTTGCAGGCTGTAAGGTTGATCGAAAGAGTACTTCTGGGACTTGTCAATTTATTGGAAATTCTTTAGTATCTTAGTCCAGTAGAAAATAAAATTCGGTAGCACTTTCTACAGCTAAAGTAAAATATATTGCCTTAGGGAGTTGTGTTGCACTGGTGCTTTAGTTGAAACAATAATTGGTTGACTTAGGATTTTCTATTGGTACAATTTTAATCTTTTGTGATAATACTAGTGTCATTTACATTTCAAAGAATCCTATTCAACATTCTAGAACAAAGTATATTGATATAAGGCATCATTTCATAAGAGATCATGTAGCAAAAAAGGGAAATTGAACTATATCATGTCGCTACTAAAGATCAACTTACAAATATTTTCACAAAACCCTTAGCTTTTGACACTTTTAGCATGTTAAGGATAAGGCTAGGTGTGATTGATATTAATGCTTGATTGAAAATTCTACAAATTTATTTTGTATGTATGTGTTTGTTAGTTTGTTTGTTTCTAGTTTATTGTGTTTTGTGGTTATCTTGTGTGTCTTTTTTAAAAAATTGAAAATTTTGTCGTGTTGGTCTTTATTTTAGTATTAAAAACTTGTAGAGTTGGAGTGATGAAATTATATTTTCTTTGTCTATTCGTACTGTACGATGATGTCATCGTACTGTACGATTGTAGAAGATTCGTTTATACGAATGGGGTGGGTTCACGGTTAGTGTCAGTTATTATTGTTGATCGTACGTACGAACACATCTTTGTCTGTATGATCTATGTATCAATTTAGATAAGGACGAACCTAATCGTCGCCTGAACGATCCTTTAATATCCTAATCATCCCGGACGAACACGTCATCGTCTGTATGATCAGGAAGTCAAAAAGCATGTACGAAAGGATGCCTCGGGACGAGCAATTTACGAAAAGCCATTTCATTTTTGACCATTTTCATTCGTCCCGTACAAAATTTGATTCATCTCAAACGAAATTCATTTCATCCCGTATGAAATTTTTTCGTACAGTACGGTTGATCGCTTTTCTATATAAAGGAGGGTCATTTTTGTTCATTTCACCTTCAATTCCAAACCCTTTTAAGTATTCAAAAGAGATGTCAAGAAGCAGAAAGAGAGCTTGTCAATCTAGAGGTTCATCATCTAGGAGGGATTGGGATGATAACTTCTTAAGTGCTCAAAATAAGGAGGCATACTATAGGTATGCCGCATCTAAAATTACCCCTTCCCACATTTTTCTGCAAGAAAATCTTCACTGTGCAGTAATGCCACTATTTGACTCTACCCAGTTTTCTTTCTTTCTCACTCTGATCTTTGCATACAATAAAGATCTTTTTCATGTCTTTCTAGCCAACATGACATTCAATCAGGACCATACTAGAATCTCTTCCTACGTCCTAAAATAAAGAGTTGAAATAACCAAGGAGGATCTTGGAGAATATTTTCATCTAAAAACTCTGGGAATATGGGCACATACTCTAACTTTTTGATCAGACTATGATTGGTCCGAAGTCAATCAAGTCATTAGAGGTATAAGTCAACCTACACACTATCCTCGAGTTGACTCATTGAACCAAAATGCTCGAATAATCCAACATGTTCTTAGGACCTCCATCATTTTCAAGGCCGGTGATAAAGTAAACATGACCCCTCTTCTTTCTATAGTCACCTATTTGATTATGTCTGGATAACCCATTGATGAAGCCCAATTAATTTTGGACTATCTATATTCCCTCACCGATATTGACCATCCTAGTGTAAAGAGAAAGAAGAATATTGCCCTAGGTCATGTGATTTGTTTTATTCTTGAAAAGAAGTATAATATGAGCCACCCTGACGGACCATCTGAACTGCCACTTTATTTCACTGATGCTTCTTTTCGGATACTTTTTGGGAGAGATGGAGATGGGGATAACTCTGAGGATGAACCTGCACCTGCTCATGCACCTGCACTGGACCCGAACAAAGCTTCTATCAGGATATGGTTCATCATTTTGATCGACTTGATCAAAAGTTTGATAATGTGGAGCCACATTTGAAGTAGCAGGATGACATATATAATGAGGATAGGGGGTGGATTCGAGACCAGTTCGAGTCAGTGAACACTAACATTGCAACACTCAATAGCTATTTTGCTATGTTCACTGCTCCTCCACCTCAAGATCAAGGTCCTGCAGACTATTAGAGATGTCATTCTAGTTGTTTGGGTTTATTTTTGATTAGCTCTATTGTGCTTTGAGGCTGTGATTGTTGTGATTCTAATTTTTGTTATTTTTTCTGTGGTAGTTGTATGAATGATATTTGTGTTAGCAAGCTTTATCTTATGAGATTATTTTGAATGTAAAAGCTTGGTATTTCATATATGTGGATCATTATGGAATGAAGAAGTTCAAGTTTAATGCATATTATTCTATGATTATGACTATGACTGAAAATTTACTATTCTTGAACACTCGAATGTAATTGATCAAATTTATAAAATGTTAACTGAATTTGGATTACAATAGAAATTTCTATGCATATTTTTAATTTCTCAAAATATTTAGATTTCATTATGATTTGGTGTAGATTAGAAGATCTTACTTTATCTTATTTTAGACACGTATTACTTAGCCTAAATATAACTTAGCCTAAATTATTGTATATTTGATGTCTTAATATTACTCTTAATTTCTATATCAATGTGTTCATTATTGTACGAGTGATTACAGGATTGTGTTGTTGGAAAGAATTTTATTTCGCCAAAATAATATGAGCCAAAAATTAAAAAAAATGCACAAAATGTGCCATATAGTAAAAGATGCGCAATGTGCCAAAATTGTTAAGAGGCACAAAATTAGCCCAAACATTTAAAAAGATGCGTAATGTCGCCACAATGTCATCAATTATTCTTTCATTTAATATTTTCTCAAATATCACAACTCAATGATCGTCAAATTTGACTAAGGAATTTGATAATTTTTATTCATCATTTATACAATAGTTATGGTTACTTAATCTGTCTAATACATTATTATCATAGATCAACTTTTCTTCTCCTTATTATACTCTGTAATCTAAACCATTTTGAGTCTTTACTTTTTGCATTTGATTTTAATATTGTAGTTAATATTCTTTTAATATTATTTAAATTCTCAACTTTTTTGAGTGACTTCCCTTTTTGTTATTGTCAAAAGGGGGAATTTTTGTATTGTTTGACTTTTTGCATTATCAGTTGTATGTTATATGATGGGTACTTGTTACTTGTTATGTGTGTTTATGTGTGTTTACTTTTTGCATGATGTGTACTTGTTGCTTGTTATGTGTGTTTTTCTTTTAATATGAATGTATGTGTATGTGATTGTTTTCTTTTTATCCTCCTCTTCCCTTTACATTCCTTGTTAGATCATCTAACCTCCTCTTATCTCTTCTTTAGGATAGGTTATTTATTTAGGGGGAGCTTATGAGTTTATTTATTTAGGGGGGGCTTTCATTTAGTGGAAGCTTAGGAGAAATGTGAATTTAATTATTAAATCAAACAATAAATATTTTGCCATCATAAAAAAAGGGGAGATTGTTATGATTTTTGCGAATCCGTTTGTTCAAGTAAATTCTGATACAAGTTATTTTTGATGATTACAAAAGCCTATTGTTTGTATACATTCTTCTCCTAACAAATATTGGAGTTTCTTTTTGTGTGTATTAACATATTGTTTTTCAGGAAATTCACACTCTAGACTACTGAAGACTTCAAGTTCATTTGTTAATATTTATTGTGAGTGAAGTCTGTATTTTTTGTTTTTCTTGAGTCTGAGGGAGTGTGATTGTAAGTTGGATAATCGTGCACACACACAATGAGGGTGTGAAATTTTTTTTAAAAATGATCGTACAGTACGATGTTGGATCGTACGGGACGATATGTATTTTATATCCACCATAATGAGCCTGTCTGTCTGAACAGTTTTCTAAGTCCAGTTCGCACAGTACAAAATTACCTTCATACATAAGGATTTGTAGTACGAACGACTCTGAATTGTTCATCTTAAGGTTCACACGGGACAAAATATTCGTACGAACGGCTCTGAATTATTTATCTTGAGGTTCGTACCGAGTCGTACAGGATAAATTATTTAATTTTTGAACTATTCGTACAGTTCAAAATTACTTTCGTATAAAACCTTTTGTTGTACGAACGGCTCGGTTTGGGGTTCGTACCCGTTCGTCCAAGATGAATAGTTGAATTTTTTGAACTATTCATACAGTACAAAATGACTTCGTACCGAAGGTTTTGTGGTACGAACGGCTCTGATTGGGGTTTATACTGAATCGTACCAAAAGAATATTTCATATTTTAAACTGTTCGTACAGTACAATTGTCGATCGTATGGGACGATCATCATGCGTGAAACTTGAAATTTTCTATTTTTGGACAGTTTTTCTTGTCCTTAATACTTAAGGGTCTTAAAAACTGACTTGTAATATATCTTCTGCTAAAATTTTTCTTGAGAGTGAAAGGGAGAGTGATTGGGACAGTGTTTAGGAGTGAGTGTAGTGAGATCTTTGAATAGAAAATTATGAGGGGATGCACAAGGTTATCTAAGGGTGAGGATCTCATTGTGTGTACTTCAAGCTTCGTCTTAATCTCCTTAGAAGCTCTTGCAAGAAAGTTGTTTGAGAAGTTTCCGGTTCTCTACCGACACCAGGAGGGTGTGAAAGGACAAGTGGGTTCTCTGCCTAGACCAGGAGGGTGTGAAAGGACGAGTTGGTTCTCTACCTTCACTATGAGGATGAAAAAGGATGTTGGTTCTCTACCGCGCCAGGATTTGGTGGAAGAGGATTTGTAAAGGCTTCTTCGCCTTACTGTGGGGGCTAAAGGAGATTCACCTTGATATAGTGCAATACCTAGAGAAGGAGTTTCTAGTGAGTGGATGTAGGTCATGTTTGACCGAACCACTATAAAATTTGGTGTTCTCTATTCTGTTTTCTTTTTACTAACTACACTGTGTTTTATTTTTCTGTGGTTGAAAAGCATCAAAGATTATCTCTGTTCGTACCGTATGAATTAAAATCGTATAGTACGATTTGCTTTGTATTGTGATTAAAATTTTTTCAAAATTCCAAAGGAATTTTAAAAGTACCAATTCACCCCCCCTCTTGGTTAGCCTAGAGACGTAATTAATAGGTTTAACAACCTATTCGCACTTTCAGGAACGACCGTAGTCGGGCAACGAAGGTCCAGAAGACTATAGTTAGGTGACAGAGGTCAGAAGAACCTTAGTATGGAGACGAAGGTTGGAAGGATCATAGTTGGTAGATGATAGAGGTCAAAAAGGCCATAGTTAGGTGACGATGGTTGGAAGGAACATAGTTGGGCGACGAAGGTTAGAAGAACCTTAGTATGATAACGAAGGTTGGAAGGATCGTAGTTGGTAGATGATAGAGGTCAAAAAGGCCATAGTCAGGTGATGGTGGTTGGAAAGGCCGTAGTAGGCTAATGGAGGTCAAGAAGATCGTAGTTGGGTAGTGAAGGTCAGAAAAACCTTAGTTTGGTGACGGAGGTCGGAAGGACCATAGTCGGCGATGGAGGTTGGAAGGACAGTAATAGGTGGAGATAGAGGTTGAAAAGACCATAGTTAGGCAATGGAAATCAGAAGGACCATAATAGGTGGTGACGAAGGTCAAAAAGATCATAGTCGAGCGACAACAGTCGGAAGTACGGTAGTTAGAAAAAGATAGAGGTCAGAAAGACCATAGTTAGGTAATGGTGGTCAGAAGGACTGTAGTCGTGCGATAGAGGTTGGGAAGAACATAATTGGGTGGCAGAGGTTTGAAGAATCTTAGTATGGTGATGAAAGTCAGAAGGATCATAGTTGGCAGATAATAGAGGTCAGAAAGACCATAGTTGGGTAACGGTGGTCGGAAGGACCATAGTCGGACGATGGTGGTTGGGAAGACCGTAATTGGGCGATGGATGTCAAAAGATCCTTAGTTTGGTGATGAAGGTTGACAGGACTGTTATTGGTAGATGATATGGGTCAAAAAGACCATAGTCAGGTGATGGTGGTTGGAAGGATAGTAGTCGGACGATAAAGGTCAGAAAGACTGTAGTTCGGCGATGGAGGTCAGAAGAACCTTAGTTTGGTGATGAAGGTTGGAAGGACTGTAGTTAGCGATTGAGGTTAGAAAGATCGTAATAGGTGGCGATGAGGTTAAAAAGATTGTAGTCAAGCGGTGACAGTCGAAAGGACTATAATAGTTGGTGACGAAGGTTGAAAAGATAGTAATCGGGTAACTGTAGTCGGAAGGACTATAGCTGGCAGATGACAGAGGTCTAAAAGACCATAGTCAGGTGACGATGGTTAGAGGGACTGTAGTCTGGTGATAGAGGTCTAAAAGGCCGTCGTTGGGCGACAGAGGTTAAAAGAACCTTAGTCTGGTGAAGGAGGTCAGAAGGACCGTAGTTGGTAGATAATAGAGGTCAAAAAGACCATAGTCAGGTAACGGTGGTCGGAAGGACCGTAGTCGGGCGACGAAGGTCGGGAAGACCTTAGTTGGGAGACGGAGGTCAGAAGAATCTTAGTTTGGCGATGGAGGTCGGAAGGACCTTAGTCAATGATAGAGGTTGGAAGGATCATAATAAGTGGTGACAGAGGTTGAAAAGATCGTAGTTAGGCGACGATAGTAGGAAGGACCATAATAGGTAACGACGAAGGTCGAAAAGATCATAGTCAGGCGACAATAGTCAAAAGGACCGTAGTTGGTAGATTATAGAGGTCGAGAAGACCATAGTCAGGTGATGGTGGTCGGAAGGATTGTAGTTGGGTGACAGAGGTCAAGAAGACCGTAGTTGGGCTACGGAGGTTAGAAGAACCTTAGTCTGGTGATGGAGGTCAGAAGGACCGTAATTGGCAAATAATAGAGGGCAGAAGGACCATGGTCAGGTGACGGTGGTTGGAAGGACCGTAATCAGGCGACGGAGGTCAGGAAGAACGTAGTTGGGTGACGGAGGTCAGAAGAACCTTATTCTGGCGATGGAGGTCGGAAGGATTGTAGTCGACAATGGAGGTTGGATGGATCGTTGACAGTCGGTGGACATGTGTAAATTCAATGTCAGTTAGTGACCTGATGTAAATCCGGCGACAGCTGGTGGTTGGGCAGAAATTAGGTGTTAATCAGTGGTCTGACGGTGGTCGGGAAGAACTTCGATGGTGGTCAACAAATAGGCGAAAGTCTGGCGGTGGTTGAAAAACAAGTGGAAGTTTGATGATGATCGGGAAGAACTTCGAAGGTAGTCAACGAACAAATGGATCCGGCTGCGATGGGGAAGAACTCTGGTGGTTATCGGTGGAGAAAGAGCTCTCAAATTCTCCTCCTTTCCTTCTTCTTCTCTCCCTCTTTCTTCCCCTCTTATGTGAAGAATGGGGGCCTATTTATAATTTTTTTAGAGTGGAAAGGCTTATAAATATGGGGAGAATTAAGGTCAAGTTGGGAGTGTTAGAATGGATGGCTGATATTTACTCCTTCGATCATAGACAATTAATCAATCATTTAAGTGCCTTAATGTTGTTTGAATTTGATGATCTTGGGTCCATTGGATTTGTCTCGTCGAGCCGCTCGATTCGACTATAAGTATGTCATATTCGACAATCATTTAGCAATCTAATTGATGCTTTAAAGCCTTTGAGTATACTTTAAACCCTGTATTTGGGTTCATTTGGGCTCGAATTGGGCTGATTTTGGTGTCGTTAGGCTCATCTCACGGAGATGTTCAATTTGACTATAAGCTTGCTAAAACTAGAGATTAGATGATCCCCATTTTAATTTTTGAAGCTTTAATCTCATATTTACATTGAGATCATGCTTAATCAAGACTTTTTTTGATGACGTATTAGTTGCCTCTCTATTTTCTGATGTCGAAGCTTACAAACTTCGAAAATATATATTAGAGCCTTTGAAACAAAATTACCAATTCAAATGAAGGAAAATAAGGAAAGGAGTGAAGAGAAGGAAGAGAGCCCTCTTGCCACTAGAATCCTCCTCGACCACCATCAGATTTCCATCTAGCCACCGAGTGTCACCGGATTTTTTCCTGGTTGCAGACTAATGCTAGACTTCTACCTCATTGCCGACTAACATTGGACTTTCACATGGCCACCGATTGACGCTAGACTTTAACGTAGCTGTTAACGGACATCGACTTCTTCCGGACTACCAACTAACGCCAAACTTCTTCTCAGTTGCCAAATAACGTCGAACTTATGCCCAGCCATCGAGTAATGCTTGACTTCTTCCTGGCCACTTTCTGACTGTTGATCTCATTTTTTATAAGGTCATTAGGACCCAATCTAGATTCCAGATCAATCCAGGCCCTAGGATCTACCTGACCCTAGATCAATCTAGGCCTTAGGATCTACCTAGACCTTAGATCTATTCAATCCCTATGATCAATTATGATCTTAGATCACTCCAAACTCTAGGTTAATCCAGACCCTAGGATCAATTTTGATCTTAGATCAACCTATATACCAGATTAATCCAAATCCCAAATCAATCTAAAATCTAGATCAATCCAGATTAAGATCAAACCTAGACTCCAGATTAATCCATACCTCAAGTTAATCCAAATCTCAAATCAATTCAAACCTCAAACAAATCCAGACTTCAATCCACTTAAACATCTAGTTTCTAGTTCAAACCTCAATCGACCCTTTAAATCATTCTCCAATCTAGCTCCAAATTCTTCCAGTCAAGTACACTCATTCAATTGGTTGTAATTGACTTGGATAATTCAAATTAAAGCAATCAAGTTTTAAACCCAGTTCAAATCTTATTTTCCAAAATAAAAATCCAAGATTTAAAGGCCTTATCCTGAAAGCTTTTCTAGAGATTTTTTAAACACTTAAAACCCCAATAAAATGACCTCTAATTCAGAGTCTATCAATTTCATATTGATAGGACATATCTCTAGAGGAAACCCTCTAAATTTGAAGTCAATCTATATCTCTAACCCCAGAAACTGAATTGGTTTCCAAAGGTTGTAAAACCTTTAAATATTTATAACATATGCCACTGGACCTGCCACCTAATGAATCCTGACCTTACAGCCTTCTCCAAAGCCTTTAACCATATCCAGACCTTTGATTATGACTCATTAAGCATTGAACTACATTTTGGTGGACCCACTTTGACCAAGGGTCAAAATGACCAAAATACCCCTTGCGGGTATGAATAGTAATTTTGAACCAAATGATCTCCAAACTGCATGAAACCACTTTCAACAAATTTCAAATATTAAACCAAATTTGTTGGACCTAATCCCAGCTCCTGGGTCAACCTAGTTGACCAAGTCAACTTAGGTTGACCTAATGGCCCATTGAGGGCCCAAACAGGTAATTTGACTGAATTGACCTCCCCGGACCCTGGGATCACCTCCAATAATCTCAGAATGTCATTTCAAGTTTGTTAAGCATAGACCCAGACCTTAGGTCAACCTGGTCGACCAGGTCAACCTAGGTTGACCAAACTTCATTCAAACTTCAAATCCATTCAAACCTCATTCAAACTTCCTTAAACACATCTATGATAACTTGGACTTGACTGGTCATCCTGACCCAGTCACTAGTTGACATGGTTAACTGGGCTAAGATCCAGTCAAACCTGACCCATTTAGATCAATTCAGGGTCAATTTTCAAACCCAATTCAATTAAGCTTTTCCAATCTCTAAGACTATTCAATCATATGCTTTGGACTTTTCTAAATCCAACATGAGTCATATCATAGGGGTTCTGACTTGGTCAAACCACTATGTGTAGTCAAACCTCATCACTCATGGATTTATTTCCTCATGCATCAAACCTAATCTTTCAAGCCCTTGAAAACCCATCTAAATAGCAAGCATGAAACACTTTGAAGTCCACCACATCATCTTAGACCCATTGACTGGTCAAATGCAATCAATGTTAAATTCAAAATCCTCTCAAGTGGTCAATCCCCATTTAAATATCCATACCATGGGTTTACATGATTTCTAAATCATTTTAGATATTCCTCTGTTCTACCAAGAATCCATCTCAGCAGTTATTGACCCCCTTAACTAGTCAAAGGGTCAATAAACATTTAATATACTTGTTCAGTCAAACCTCCCTAACCCAGCATGTCCAGCCCAAACCAGGCCCATCAAACTCATGGAATCAATGCTATAAACTCCTCTAGAGCTAATCTAACCTAGCTCAACCCCTAGCGCACCCCTTAGCTCGACCCCAACATCCCTAGTGGTCCCCTTTATATGGAACAACCTAGGGTCATTTTTATATGAAGCTGCGTGCCTCCCTGCCTTCTAATGGCCTAAGCCAGCTATTAAACATCCCAGGACTTCCCCTGATCGATCCTAGTCGTCTATAATGACCCCAACAAATGGAATAGGGCAAGAGAGATGGGACTCTTCATTTGAAGCTAACACTCATTCCAGTCACTCTCTAGAGCCTCTCGTGTTTCGTTCTGCCTCATAGAACTTTCCTCATCCCTATACAATCATCCCTCCAATGTTTAGAGCTTACCGGTGATGATGAGAAGCGGAATATCATAGACCTGTCCACCCCAGCTATTCAAACTTTCTGTAGAAGCCTCCTTTGAGCTTGAAGACTTTTGTAGAATTAAGCATGGATAATCCACAAGTTCAGAGAACCTTAAATCATTTGAATCCATTCATTATCCTAAGCTATATTGCATTTACCTAGGTTCTTAAATATACTTTTAAAGATTGCATCAAAAGCTTGGAAATCACTTGAAACTGATTCCAAAAAATTTCCAAACACTTGGGAATCTCTCTTAAGGTTATTCCTGACCTTTGAGTTGATTTCAAGGAGTTGGGAGTTTATTTGGAGCAAAATCATTAAAAGCCCCTTAATTAAACAATTTTAATAATTCCAATAAATACCCAAAACTTTAAAAAATCATAACTAATTCTAGAAAATTCTAAATTAGCAAACTTAAAAGCATTGGACTTTATTTGGGGTCTAGTATTTATTAAAAATATCAACCCACTTGAAATAATTCAAATGTAAAAAAGTTAATAATCCGGTTAACCATTAGTCAAAATTCAAGTCAAAATTTCAAAAATTCACAACTTAATGCAGAAAACTCCAAATCCAGCAAACTCAAAGCCTAACTACTCATCAAAAAGTCTAATATTTAATAAAAATATCAAAATTCTAGAATTCTCTTTGAATCTAGAAGTTAACTTTTGACCCATTAATTAAATGATTAAAATAATCCAGAAAAGTCTAAAAACTCAATAATCACTTAAAATTCCAGAGAGCCTTAATCCAACTCTAACACTAGCAACTAATCAATCTTAATTAAAATTTTACTTTCAAACCTTTATCAACTCAATTCACTTAATTATACTGATTATCATTGGGTGACCCAGGCCTACAAGACTATTAAGTTAGCCCCAAGGAAGATGAAATAAACTTTACGGCCTTAGTGAGCAACAAAGATGATAGCCATTTAACTTTAAAATAATATATCTTAAAATTAATTTTAAATCATTAATATTTAAACTTTAATTAAAATTTTCCCTTAAGCCTTTAAACCAACCAAAACATCAAGCAACTTTAAACAAATATCCTTTATAGGACATATCCAAGCCACATAGCGTACCCCACCCACTTTAGATAGTTTTCCAGGACAACCAACTCTAGTCTTAGGCTAGGCTGGTGTTTACCTTTCTATTGTGTGTCAATTTTTCTATGTTAGTAGTAGCCATCCACTTTACTTTTCCTACAGATCCTTTGTTATAATATTAAAAAGCACTTTCCTATGGACATTTCATTTATTTATTTAATTGATTTAATTATTCAGTTGATTGTTTGATGTTAATAGCGATATAGAATTTATCTATTTTTCTTAGTTTTTTTTGGCGATCTTGCATGTCGTATTTGAGTTAACCTAAAAGCTGATCGGAGGCTCATAAGGGATCTTTAAAACTTTTTCTACCTTAATTAAATTAAAATTTTTAAGATAAGATAGGAACTCTAACATTTTAAGAAGTAAGCCCGGGATTGTTGGGAGTTCACATAGTATATTTATTACATTTTTTTTCATTTGTTAGGCACCTCACTGCATGCGGGTTTTGGCAGACCACCTGGCCTATGAGAGTGTAGATCTGTCAAGGGGATGATGTGCATTCTTTTAGGAAAAAACTATATTTTCTAAGCCTTTTTTAAAATTGTTTCATTCTGATTTAAATATTTATCAAGTCAACTAGCATGCATTGAATTAGTAACAAATTAAAGTGTGTCTAAAATTATTAATTGTATTTTTATTTCAAGCATCATTTTATCCAACATATGTTAAGAGGCCAATTAGAATCTACTCTAGATGTTAGCCCTAATTCCTTAAAAACTCAATCTAATTAACCTCTCTACCACTCTCACATAAAAGACCAGATATATAGTTTTGAAGCATTTAGGTGGTTTAGCTAGCTTCCCAATCCAGGTCGGGGTAAGTCTAGATCTTGCATTGCATTAGCTATGTTCGAGACATTAATTTTTTAGTACCCAATTGTGACTTAGGTTTTGAGGGAGGCTCAGGCTATAAGACCTCAATCTTCAGGAATTGAATCCCAACATTCTAATAAAATCTACATGTCAAAATTAAATATCTTTCAACCCAAAATTCAAGCCCAACACTTAGGATAGGTGGGGTGTTTTTGAACTATTTTAAAATCCCAAACACCTCCTATCTTTTCTCCTTTGACCTCTAGAAATAAGTGTTCAACCTTGATCCAATCTCTATTGAATTTTCAATTCTCATCTCCTTTGATATCACATGAAATTTCTATCGCTATTTTAATCGAGAGTATTTATTGGAAACTCTAATTTTCCTATAATATAATTAACTACGAGAGCCTACACTCGTAGGAGATTTAGAACCCCAAATAAAATTATCAAAATTAAGTTTTTAAAACCTCAATTTATTATCTTGGGAAAATCAAATACAATAATCATTATCATTATTTTCAAATGATTAATAATAAGTGATATCTTCTTTCTCGGGGAAGATATGTCGTTCAATTATTATAATTTTGATTATGAAATTAATGATTTCTTATCTAGATAATTGCAGCAAAACATTTGATCAAACATCATTTTGATCCTCCGAGATCATATATTATCTTCCCTTGAGTTTAACTACGATAATCATGATGAATTCAAAGTTTTTTAATTTAAACCTATTAGGGAATGATATTTTTCCCTTTCGAGGCGATATATTATTCATAATGACGTGTTCAATTTCGAAATTAAAATTCTAAAAATTTAATTCTCCCAAAGAAAATAAATCTTTTCAAACCAACACTTTTGTAATCAAACAAAAAAAAGTGGTGACTTCGCTGGGGATAAATCTCTCTCTTAAATCGATAGTTTTGACTACCCTTCTTTCTATTGGTTCCTCTATAAATTTGTTCCTTGGGTGAGTGTGGCCAACATCAATTAAGACATGTCAAAAGAGAGGTGAGTGTATGAAACCTCCTTCCAAGTAGGGCTTTGATATTTTACCTCCAAGATACTGGTAGAGCAAAAAAGTTAAGCCAAATCTTTCAAAATCCTCTTGTAAATATTGCAAATTTTCATGCTTAATCATATCTCAAGCATGCTAAGTTTCACAATTTACAGAAAATCTTTTAGTTTCAAAATAAAGATTTAAAACCCTCTAGAAAAATCCAGACTCTGATATTTCACCCTAAGCCAGTCAGTGTGGTGAAAGAGTCAAGTCAAATTTCCCCAGATTTTCTCTTTAATCTTGTTGACCTTTATGTTGGGTGAAGACTCAATGTATTGAGTCTCAAAACTTGAGAAAATCCTATCAAATTTTTAAACTTCAATAATCGCTTTCAAAATTATTCGAATCCAAGTCAATCATCATTGTCATATATTCTTGTACAACACTCTTTTGTAGTTTGACACATTCAATGTAAATCCAATCTTCTTTCAATTCAAATTTCAAGATTTAATCTTGCTAATAAACTAGGGCTCTAGCATTTTACCCCCAGGTCAATCGGTGGGGTAAAAGAGTCAAGTCAAAATCCCTTGATTTTCCCTTCGAATTTGCAACCCTCATGTTGAATGCAAACTCAACATGTCGTGTTTCAGTACTAAAAGAAAATCCCTCAACTTTTCAAAATTCAAACTTCATTTCAAAATACTTCAAAATAATTTTAATTTTCATTTTTATATGCTATGACATTCTCTTATGGTCTAGCATATATAGTGAAAATTCAAACCACTCCAACGAAATCTAGGCTTTGACATTTCATCCCAATTTAGTTGGCAGAATGAAAGAGTTTTGCCTAATTATCCAGATCTTCCTATCATTTTTTAAACCTGCACATTTGAGTGAAGCTCAATGTGTTGAGTCTCAAAATTCAAAGATGATTTCTTAAACTTCAACTTCTAGTTCTAAGTTCAAATCTAGTTTTAATATCAAATTCAAGTCCAAATCCAATTTCCAACTCAAATCAAGGCTTGGACATTTTGCCCCAAGTCAATTGGTAAAATGAAAGAGTCAAGCCCAATCTTTAGATTTTTCATATCAATTTTGTGAACCTACATGATTGAGTGAAACTCAAAATGTTGAGTTACAAAATTTGATGAAGATTCGTTCAACTTCAGCCTCAAGTTCAAATTCAAATCCAACTTTAAGTCCAAATATAATTTCAACATTAAGTTCAAACTTGATTTGCACCTCAAATTCAAGTTCAAATTTGATTTCAAATTCAAATTTGGGCTTTGACATTTCACCTCCAAGTTTCTTGGTGGAATGAAAGAGTCAAACCCAATCCTCAAGATTCTCATTTCAATTTTGTGAACCTTAATGTTGAGTAAAAACTCAATATGTTGAGTTCCAAAATTTGAGAACAATCAATTAAATTCAAGATTCAAACTTTAATTTAAAATCAACTAAATTCAAATCCACATCTTTGAATTTTAATCTCCCTTCTCTTAACTTCTTCTAAATCCAGGCTCTGACATTTCTTCCATAAGTCACTTGGCGGTATGAAAGAGTTGAGCCAATTCGTAAGATTTTTGTGACAATACTGTAAACCTGCATAACTAAGTGGCACTCTATATACTGAGTTTTAGGATTGGTAGAAGATCCATCAACTTCAATTTTTAAATCCAAAATCTCTGTTAAATCTAAGCTCTAACATTTCTCCTCCAAGTCACTTGGTGGGATGAAAGAGTCAAGCATAATTCCTAAGATCTTCGTGTTAATTTTGTAAACCTACATATTCAGGTGAAACTCATTGTATTGAGTTTCAAAATTTAAAGAAGATATGTTTAATTTTAACTTGAGATTTGAATTCAATTTCAACTATAAATCCAAATTCAATTTTGACCTTTAGTTTAAATTTGATTTCCATCCCTCAAATTCAAGTTCAATTCAAACTTCAAATTCAAATTCGGGCTTTGACATTTCACCCCCTAGTTAATAGGTGGGGTGAAAGAGTCGAGTTAAAACCTCTTGAGTTTCCCCTCTAAATTTGTAAATCATCATGTTGAATGCATAATCAACATGGTGAGTTTCAAAACTAAGGGAAGATCTTTCAATTTTCAAAATTTCAAAACCCTTTTCAAAATCACTTAAATTAATTCTAGATCATCTTTGCCACTTGTTCTCTACAACATCCTCTTATAGCTTAACATATGCAAAGCAAATTCAAATCTTCCCACCTAAATCTAGACTTTGACATTTCATCCCCAAGCCAATTGGTGGAGTGAAAGAGTCAAGCTAATTCCCTCGGGTTTTCTCACTAGATTTATAAACCTTTATGTTGAGTGTAAACTCAACATAATGAGTTTCAAAGACTTGAGAAAAACTCCACCAATTTTCAAACATCCAAAGCTCCTCTCAAAATCACTCAAATCAATTCCAGTTTTCAAAATTTAAAATCCCCGTCAAATTTGAGTTTTGACATTTTACTCACTAGTCAATTGGTAGAGCGAAAGAGTCATGTTCAACTCCTAAGTTCTCCTCATCAATTTAATAAACCACCATGTTAAGCATAAACTTAGTATGATTGAGCTATAAAATATTGAATAAAATTAGTCAAGTTCCAAATTCAAATTCTATTTCAAAATTAACTAATTCAAATTACTTTTCCTAATTCTAGAAAATCAAACATACTCAAATGACTGGGAAACTCATCTTCTTACTAAATAGAGACGTGCCTATGGAAGAATTCCTCTGTGGCAGTTTAATTCAATATGGAATGGAATTTTAGGATCTCATGTTATTAGTCAATGGGGAAATACTGATTGATATATCTGCCAGGATGCAAAGGGATATCTTCTTGGTTAAGATTACTTTATGGTCAGGATTTGACTTCCCCATCTCCAAGATGGAGGGTGTTGTCGCCCCTTTTCCCATTGTACCCTCTACTTAGGAGGATAAGAACTAGGAATCATTAATGATAGAAGAGTTACCATCTCAGTCTGAGAACGGGTCAAGTTCTAGCAGTCCTTTCATCTGTAAGAACCATAAGAAGAACTACCTTCAAAGAGTCAGAAAGAAGGTCGTTAAGGTCAGAAGGATTGTTGAGTCAGGAGCTTGAAAGTAAGTCAAATCTGAGGCCAATTGAGAGCACATTGTTCCTTCTACGTACCCCCTCGGTGGAAATCATTTCCACCCTTCTCCTGTTAATCAAAGGAGGGAGGTTGTGAGGAGAGTGGCATGATCTCCACCATGCCATTTTGACCAATACATAGAAGAGATCAATCAAGCAAGAACTGTGCATTCACCAGCAATAGGCCATAGGCCCCCAGTCGACGGTTATGACCCATCCACTATATTAGAGGATGTCAGGGCACATTACTACATGCATCCCACTGCACCATCTATGGAGGAGAAGGTGTAGAAACTGCTCAGGGTGCCACTCTCCTAACTACTAGGCCACTAATAATGAGAGGGGGAAATAACCTAAGATTGTATCAGATAGTGATACCGTCAAAATTTAACTTTCGAAGGGATCCTATCTTGATAAATCTTTTGATTTAAATGATACATCATCTTCTAATGATAGTGTAGACCCCATAATAATCTCTTCTTCTAAAGAGATGGTAGGAATATAATTCCACACTGTTAGGGTCGTACCCCATAGACTTGCAACTTTTAAGGAAGACATACCATTTTTCAAGTGTAGTGGGTCCAGATTTTCAAGATAGTTGATCCACCTTTTTAATAAAAATTGACCTCTACCCTAAATTTTTTGTAGTAGAGAGTTGTAGTTGACTCCACTAGATGTTAAATGCCCCTACCTCTACCCTAAATTCTTATGTAAGAGAATTGAAAAGATCAAATTTCTTTATCCAACTTAAACCCTTTTAAAATGGATTTTAATTCAAAATTTATTTAAGGGAGACCCTAGTTCAGTTTCTATGAAACTTGGTCTGGGTCAACAAAACTTAAATTCTCAAACCTTTCAAGATTAGTTGGAGTCGATCCACTTCTCACTGCACTTTTGAATTTGTTCCCATTTTTCATTTTGATAGGGTTCAAATGATTAAGGGGAAATTTTCTAATAAAATGAATGAATCTTCTACTCTTGATAAAAAAAATTCAAATCTAGTCCTTGAGGAATATGCATGAGTCCTTGCATATAGACATCTTTTCCTTTAAGGCCTATAGATATCTTTTCCTTTAAGGCCTTCTCTATAAAATTACACTCTGTGCTAGGTCCAAGGTCAGTCCCTCTAGAGGAGTATTTTATAATGCTTGAAATTACCATTCAAAGTCAAATCATAGCTGAGCTGAGTGCCTGAATCCTATTGAAGGAGCTCGAGGCCTTGCAGAGCATTATCTCCAAGGCTCAACAAAGCTCAGAGTTGTACAACACCCAAATGGTTCAAGCTCATGATAAGATATTGTGACTTAGAACCTTCCAAGTAGGAGACTTGATCCAAGTTCTTCAAAGGCCTATCTTAACTCACGAAGAGATTAGTGTGGAGTTTGAATCAACATAAGAACTACCTTTCCATCCTAGAGATGATCTAAGAGGGAGATCCTTATCAATTAATCAATTTTAAAGATGCCACCTAACGATTCCTGTCATCGGGGAGGTTATTCAAAAAGTACCATGTTAGATGAGTATAAAATTCAACATTTAAAAAATCTTAAGTTTAAAAACTCCTCAAATTAAAAAAATCTACAAAATCCAAAATTCAAAATTCAATTTCAAATTAGTCAAATCAAATTGAATTCAAAGATCTTCTAAATTCAAATCACAAATTCTAGAATCCAGTTTCGATCCCTTGTATGGAGCAAGTTTTCTCCACATACGATCATCCAGACTTGATCCTATGTGTGGAGCAAGTTTTCTCCACACATGATCATCCCAGATTTTATCTTTTGTATAGAGCAAGTTTCCTCCATACATGATCATTCCATATTCAATCTTCTATGTGGAGCAAGTTTCCTCCCTATATGATCATCTAGACTCGATCTTTTGTGTAGAGCAAGTTTTCTCTCCACAAGATTGTCCTTTAGTGATAAAGTACGCCCTTTATGGCACCATCCTAATTTCAAAATCCAGATTCAATCCTCTGTGGGAAGCAATGCTTCCATCCCATATGATCTTCCAGCTCTCTTTTCCTTAAGGTTTGATGTGAGTCATCGTGCTTTCTTTTCCTTAGGATTAGATCTACTAGTGATGGAGCACACCATCTATGGCACCGTCCTAGTTTCCTTGTTTGGGGTTAGACTCCCCATTGAAGTTCAAATCTATTAGTGATGGAGCATGCCCTCTATAGCACCGTCCTAATTTCAAATACTTCAAACCCGATCTCCTATGAGAAGTAATGCTTTCTTCGCACATAATCATCTAGTTTTCCTTTCCATAAGGATAGACATGAGTCATCGTGCTTTCTTTTCTTAAGATTATATCCACTAGTGATGGAGTACGCCCTCTATGGCTCCATCCTAGTTTTAAATTTCAAAATCTAGATTTGATCTTTTATGAAAAATAATGCTTCCTTCCCATAGGGTCCTCCAGTTTCTTTTCCTTAAGGATAGATATGAGTAATTGTGCCTTCTTTACTTAGGATTAGATGTTCTAGTGATGGATAACGCTCTCTGTGGCACCATTTAAGTTTCCATTTCAACTTTAAACTCCAAAATTTAATCTTCTTTTCCTTAAGGTTAGGTTCTTTCCTTCCTTAGGATTAGATCTACTAGTGATGGAGAACATCCATTGTGGCACCATCCTAGTTTCAATTTCAAATCTTAAATAAAGTTTTTAATTCCTTAGGGTTTAGGTTTTCCCCTTCCCATAGGACCTGACCCACTAGTGGTAGAGTACGCCCTTCATAGCACTACCCTAGTATTTATTCAAAACTTAATCCTCTAGGGTTTAATTTTTCTTTCCCTTAGAATCAAATTCCAAACTCAATCCTCTGTAGTTAGGAATTCTTGCTTCCTATATGATCACCCAGGCTTTCTTTTCCTCTAGGGATAGATCTCTCCTTCCCTTAGGATTAGACTCGGTAGTGGTAGAGTACACCCTCCATGGCACTACCCTAGTATCAATTCAAACCCCGAATCCCTAGGGATAAACTTTTCCTTTCCTTAGGATCAAAATTCTAGACTTGACTTTTTAATTCGGTCAATGCCAATATGTAATAGAACTTCATTATATTACACATATTGCGGTCCATTTGTTGACCTAATTTTTGTATGAGGTCTTTAGGACCCAATACAAATTCTAAATTAATCTAGACCCTAGGATGTACCTTGACCTTAGATCTATCTAGGCCCTAGGATCTACCTAGACCTTAGATTTATTCAAACCCTATGATTAATATAGATCTTTGATCACTCTAGACTCCAGGTTAATCTAGACCCTAGGATCAATTATGATCTTAGATTAACCTATATCCCATATCAATCTAAATCCCAGATCAATCTAAAATCTAGATCAATCCAGATTTAGATCAAACCCAATCTCTAGATTAATCCATACCTTAAGTCAATCCAAATCTCAAATCAATTCAAACCTCAAACAAATCAAGACTTTAATCCACTTAAAAATCTAATTTCCAGTTCAAACCTCAATCGAGCCTTTAAATCATCCTCCAATCTAGCTCCAACCTCATCCAGTTAAGGACGCTTATTCAATTGGTTATAATTGACTTAGATAATACAAATTTAAGTAATCAAGTTCAAAACCTAGTTCAAATCCTAATTTCCAAAACCAAAATCAATGATTCAAAGGCCTTGTCCTTAAAACCTTTTCTATGGATTTTTCAAACACTTCAAACCCCAGTCAAATGACCTCTGATTCAGAGTCTATTAAATACATATGGATAGGGCATGCCTCTAGAGGAAATCCTCCAAATTTGAGCTCAATCTGAGGTCTCTAACCCTAAAAACGGAATTGATTTCCAAAGGCTGTAAAACCTTTAAATATTTATGGCCTAAGCCAGTAGACATGCCACCCAGTGGATCCTGACCTTGGAGCCTCCACCAAATCCTCTAACTACATATAGATGTTTGATTATGATTCATTAAGCATTAAATTGCATTTTGGTGTACCCACTTTGACCCCCAGTTGACTAGGGGTCAAAATGACTAAAATACCCCTTAGGGGTATGAGCAATCATTTTGAATCAAATGATCTCCAAACTGCATGAAACCACTTCCAGCAAATTTTATTTATTAAACCAAACATGTTGGACCCAAACCCAGCTCCTAGGTTAACCTGGTTGACCAAGTCAACCTAGGTTGACCCAATGACCCATTAAGGGCCCAAATAGGTGATTTGACTGAATTGACCTCCCCAGACCTTGAACCACCTCCAACAGTCTCAAAATATAATTTAAAACTTATTGAGCATAGACCCAAACCTTGGGTCAACCCAGGTTGGCCAAATCAACCCTTAAGCTCCTTTACACTCAATCAAACCCCAAATCCATTCAAACCTTATTCAAACTTCCGTGAACACATCTATGCTAACTTGGACTTGACTGGTCATCCTGACCCAATCACCAGTTGACTTGGTCAATTGGGCCTAGGTCCAATCAAATTTGACCCATTTAGATCAATTCAATGTCTATTTTTAAACCTAATTCAATTAAGCTTTCCAATCTCCAAGACTCTTTAATCATATGCTTTGGACTTCTCGAAATCAAACATAAGTCATATCATAGGGGTTTTGACTTGGTCAAACCACTATGTGTAGTCAAACCTCATCACTCATGGATTTATTTCCTCATGCATCAAACCTAATCTTTGAAACCCTTAAAAACCCATCCAAATTGCAAGCATTCAACACTTTTAAGTACACCTCATCGCTTGGACCGATTGACTGGTTAAACCCAGTCAATATTAACTGTAAAATCCTCTCAAGTGGCCAAACCCCATTCAAATATCCATAACATGGGTTTATATGATTTCCAAATCATTTCAGATATTCCCCTAGTCCACCTAGACTCTAGCTCAGCAGTCGTTGACCCCCTTGACTGGTTAAAGGGTTAATAAACATTTAATATACGTGGTCAGTCAAACCTCCCTAACCTAGCTTGTCCAACCCAAAAAAAGCCCATCCAACCATTGAATCAATTCTAGAAACTCCTCTAAAGCTAATCCAACCCAGCTTAACCCCTGGCACACCCTTAGCTCAACCCAAATGTCCCTAGTGGTCCCCTCCATGTGGAACAACCTTGGGTCATTTTTATATGAAACTGCCTGCCTCCCTACCTCCGAACGACCTAAGCCAGCTATCAAACATCCCAGGACTTCCCCTGATCGATCCCAGCCATCCACAATGACCCCAATAGCTAGAATAGGGAAAGAGGGATGTGACCCTTCATTCAAAGCTAACATTTATTCGAGTCACTCTTCAGAGCCTCTCGCATTTCATTCTGCCTCCTAAAACATTCCTCAGCCCTATACAATCATTCCTCTAGTGTTTAGAGCTTACCGGGATATGAAGAGAAGTGAAAGATCATAGACCCGTCTGCCCAGCTTTTTGAACTTTCTGTAGAAGCCTCCTTCAACCTCCAAACCTTCTATATAATTAAGCATGGATAATTCACTAGTTCAGAGAACCTTAAATCACCTGAATCCATTCATTATCCTGAGGTATATCTCTAACCCTAGGCATTTACCTAGGTTCTTATATATGCTTTTAAAGATTACATCAAAAGCACAAAAATCAGTTCTCCATTCCTTCTTGAATCCTACCTTACCTCTATTTGTTATTTTAAACTATTTTAATCTATTATTTAAGCTGTATAAACTTAAAACTAAGTTTAGGGTTTATGGGGCTTCAGAGAAGGAAGACGACACAGCAGCCGTTAGATCTATTTATTTTAGATCAACAACTGTGATTCAGTCATATCTGTGGTTAGTTTCATATGCTTTAAACTGTGGGTTAGCCTAATTCATTCGGCCAGATCCTGACCAAATGTTCAAATAGCGGGATCAAATTCGAGTGACAGATCTTTCTAAGCCGAGATCAACCACGGGCTTTATCTCAACCGTTGGATCCACATTGTGTTAGATCCAATGGTTTAGAATCTTGCCATGCTAGTTAAGTGATCCACATCACTTAACCGCCGCCATCTGCATGGCCAAATTCCTGGCTGTCGCTTGGAAAGCGCATGCCCTGTCAGTGCGATGCCGCTGATATAGAAATTAAATGATTTTATTAATTTCAAAAATGCTATAAAACTTCAAAAAATTATATAAAATTCATTTTGAATCCATTTTTAGAGTTTTTATACTCTATGGATTCAGAATGAAGAGAACTTCATTTTAAAAATAATTTTTAGTTAATTTGAAATATATATTTTTTTGTATTTTAGTTATACCTTAAAGCTTAATTTATTTTAAATAAATATATATGAATCATTTTGATTTGAAATTTTACAGGGGTATCCTAGGGTTTATATTTGATCTCCCCTGATTTTTCTAAAGCTATTTGATGGAAATCCTTCATGTTTATCAATTTACAAAAATCTAAGTCAAATCTTGATCTAGATTTTTGGAAATTCATAGCTAATTCAATTCAAATCCAATGAATGCATTCTAGGGCTCTATGGAATCAGTGAAAGTTTCTCTTTCATTGAAAAATGAATCCAAGCCATGATCAAGTATTATTTGAGGCTAATTTTTTGATCAATGCTATAGAGATTATAGTAGATTGCTCTCAAATCATACATAACCATGGCTTCAAATTGAATAAGATATCATTTGAGGACATCTCCCACATCTTCTAATGATGTTAACTTGACTAGGTGCATCTTGCTTTTTATTTTTGAATTCTTAAGCCTATACACCCTTATGTGATATATGGTCTTAGCAATTCAATTTGATTATTCCATAGAGCATTAAGCATCCATCATTGCATGGTGTGGCTGATTGTATTAATGGTCAAGGGTCAGTGACATGGATTTAAGCCCATTTAACCTAGTGACACCTTAAGGACAAAAATTAAAGACTTTTTCTTAATAAACTTAGGTAAAACCTAGGATTCAAGTATATATCCTTTAGGGATGAAACTCAAAATACATAAATTTGGTGACACTACCTACCTTAGGATAGGAGTCCACTGATATTTGAAATCATTAAACCCTCTTAATTAATTAATGTAAGTTTAATGCATTAATTAAGTTCAAAACTTCTTAAAATTTGAATAAATCAAATTTAAATCTAAAAAATACAAATAATAGCTCTAACTAACCAGAATTCAACCCTTAATCAAAGAAAATTAAAACCCTTGACTGGAATTTAATTTCAGCCTTAATTTAATTTTAATTAAAAATTAATATTTAATTAATTTAATTAATTAAAAATAATTAAAAATTCTAACACTTGGGAATCTCTCTTTATATCATTCCTGAACTTTGGAGTTGATTTTAAGGAGTTGGGAGTTCATTTGGAGCAAAATCAATAAAAGCCCGTTAATGAAACAATTTTAATAATTCCAATAAATACTCAAAACGAACAAATAGCACATCCGGAGAGTGAGAAACTCTAGGATTTTAGAGTGAGAAAGTGCAATTTTTTAAACTTCTTAGCTTTGCGGGTTTGCTGCCTGACTCTTCGGTAGAGAGTTCGAGCATGGTGGCTGGAGGCCACCGGCCATCACTGCCTTCATCGGAGATCTCTTATCTTTGGCGTCTTGGTTCTGAGTTGGATTTCGAAGAGGAGAATATCCGTCATCATAGGGAAAGAGGTGAATTGGTTATCACAGAAAGGACTGTTGAGCATCAGAATAAGTTTTTTCTCGTTGAAGGCAAGGGGAAGAATGTTGCTTCAATTAAGGATTGTAAGGTTACTGATTTTCTAGGTTTAAATAGTTTCTCTCTTGATCCGGGGGCTTCATCCTCGGGTACGAAGATCTTTGTGAATCATTTTGGAAATTCAAATGCAATCTCTGTCCCTGACAGCAAGATAAATGCGAATTCCCTTTCTTCGGTTAGCAAAGGTTTTCATATCCCTAACAAGTCGCTAGCTGATTCAGAGAGGAACGGTCTAGTATCTATGGGAAATGAAGTGAATAACAGTTCTAATTTGATGGAAGTGAGGAATTGTGTCTCAGTTGATTTGGGTGATTGTGTGGAGAATCATGCGAATCCTGTCCGAATAGAGGGTAGCCCTCAGAGATTTAAACCAGGTCTAGTGGACAATGAGGTAGCAGGTGTGGATAAGGTAACTGATGGTTTGCCCAAGAAAACTAATGTTGAAGTGAATGCTAATCAATGGAGTACCAAGCCGTATATTAAGTTAAACTTCACTGAACTGGATGTGGTGTTGTCCGAGGATGGTAAGACAGTGAAATTATGTGAAGATATGGAGAATTTGAATGCTAGCAGGTTGGCTAATTGCTTAGTGTTCAAAGTTTTTGGAAAGGAAATGCCTTTACATTTGGTGGCATGGGAAGTGAGGCGGCAATGGAGCAAATTTGGTAATTTCCATTTCACTACTCTTGGAAAAGGTTGGTTTTCGTGTTCATTCAAATCCAATGAACTAATGGAGGCTGTTCTAGTTGGAGGGCCATAGTTTATGAATGGGTACATAATCGGTATGGAAAAATGGAAGCTGGATTTTTCACCATTATCTATGAAAGGATTGACTTCTCCAATATGGGTTAGGATGCCACACCTACCTCTTCATTGTTGGGATGAAACGAACATTGCAAGGATTGCATCTATGATAGGTAAACCTCTTATGTTGGATGGAAATTTGTTCCAATGGGGTAGACGTGAGTTTGCACGAATTTGTGTTAGGGTGAAGATTGATCAAAGTCTTCCTTTAGAAGTTTGGGTGGATAGTATTCTGGGGAGATTTTTTCAAAAAGTGGAGTATGAAAAAATATCATCCTTTTGCTTCTAATGTGGATTGATAGGCCATGTAAAAGCTGAATGTAATAAGGTTTGTGATATTCCTAAGGAAGTGGTGGGAGTTAGCAATGATGGTGGAGAGGGGGCTGTTGTGGGAAAGGAGGTTGAAAAAATGGATTCTACCTCTTATGGTCCTTAGGTTTTAGTTAGCAGGAAGAAAGGTAGAAGGGGTGGCCAACATAGAGAGTTTACAAATGATTCAAATTTAAAGTTTGTGAAGAAAAAGAATATCCCTCATCAGGTATTGCAAATGGCTCAAAAGGCTGTTCATGTAATTCCAGAAAAGGAGATGGCTGTCCAAGATAAGGAAGAGTTTCATAAAGCTGATGGTGGAAAGGGTATGGTGATTAGTAATGTGGAGGAGGTTGTTGTGAAGATGGCTACCACTCAACCTGCTGTCAATGTGATAAGTCTGGAAGCAAATGGAGCCTCTATGGTGGCTCTTGGAGGCGGAATTTAGGAGACAGAACATGATTCTTGAGCTGCTGGTTATTTTGATTCAACCATTTCAGATAGTGAACAAGGCAAGAAAGATGATGGGAAGGGATACTTGCGAACTCAAGTAGATCCTAATGGATTGCTTGCGAACTCAGGTAATCCCTATCTTAAAACTGATGGTAATCTTAACAGGGAACTCAATTCCTTGAGTAATAGAAACATTGAAGTTTTGGGAGTTTATTAGGATGGGGGTGCTGAGGAAGGAGAAATTAGTGGCAAGGAAATGGATAGTAGAAGAAACATGGTAATTCCTTGTAGTGGGTAGCTAGAAATATGCCAGGATGCGGGTAAGGACCTGTCGGAGCTGAAGGTGGCTGTTATGGAAAGTTCATCATTTGGAAAAAAAGTTAAGCTTTTGAAAGAGCTCAAATCTTTAGGCTCAAGTAACATAATTGCTCATAATAGGAAGACGGATGGTGGAAAAGCTAAAAAGAATGGAGGTTTTACTCCCAATCTTAAACAATGATGTCTATTCTTTTTTGGAATTACAGGGGAGCCAAGAAAAAAGGGGCTTCCCACTATCTACGTAGTTTAGTAGGGGACAATGGTATTTTTTTCATTGGTCTATTGGAAACAAAGTTATGCTCGCTGGATGCTTTTGAGGTAAAGAGAATCATTGGTAGTGAATGGGATTTCTCTCATGTCAATACTAGAGGTAAAGCTGGTGGTATTTTGGTACTTTGGAGGAATAAGATTTCTTCTTTTAAGATCTTAAAATCTTCCTCCCAATGTATTGTTGGCTGTCTTAAAATCCCTAATGGTGATTTGTGGAGTGTTTCTACTGTTTATGCTAATAAGGACAAATATGAAAGGAGAAAATTATGGGAGTTGATTGAAGGTTACACTCCTAAGGACATGCCTTGTATTTTAGGAGGTGATTTTAACTGCATACTTTCAAAAAATGATAAGATGGGAGGGAAGAGGTTTATGTTTTCTCAAGGACCTCAAGAGATGAAGGAGTTCCTTTCCAATAATGATCTTCATGATATTGGGACTGTTGGACCAAAATTTACTTGGTGCAATAATAAAGAGGGGATTGCCAGGATATGGGAAGGATTGGATAGAATTTGTCTTAACACTAAAGCTTTAAGTCTAAGCCCTTTTGCTGTAACTAAACACCTGCCGAGAGTAGCCTCCGATCATTGTCCTCTGTTGCTTAACCTTAATTCTACCATGAGGAAGTAGAAATCCTTGAAATTTGAAAATGCTTGGTGCTCTTACGAAGCTTCAAGGGGTGTGGTGATCAATGCTTGGAGGAAAAATGATTTTGGTAGTCCTTCTGACATCCTTCAAAGGAAGTTGAAGAGGTCTTTGAAAAACCTTTTCTTTTGGAGTAAAAGCAAGTTTAAAGACTTAAACAAGTCTAAAGAGGAGCTGCAAAAGGATATATTATCTTTACAAGAAGAGGAAAGCAAAAGTCGATTGGACCCAGCTAAATTACTGATTTTGAGAAGGAAGGTGAATGATCTTAATGTGACTCTTGCTAGACTGGCTACGTGGTGGAAGCAACGTTCAAAATCTCATTGGTTAGATCAGGGAGATTGGAATTCACATTTTTTTTATGCTTTTGTGTCAGCTCGGCAGAACAATAATATGATTAATCAAATGGTAGATTCCAATGGGCAAGTTATTACGGATCCTGAGGATATTCAAGCGGTGTTTGAAGATTTCTTCAGGAAAAAAATGGAGGAAAAGACAATGTTCGTTATCCAAGCTACCTGGTTTTCAACCTGCAGGACTGCTGAGTGAGGTCTATCAACTGGTTTTACTAAATAGGAATTGCTCTCGGTGGTGATGAAAATGAATAACATTACAGCCCCTGGTAATGATGGAGTGAATCCATGTTTTTTTAAACATTTTTGGAACATAGTGAATGAGGAGGTGTGGAATGCTGTCATTCACTTCTTCAAGACTGGTGTCATGCCAGATAATTGGGAGGAGACTTTGATAGTTCTCATTCTAAAGAGTTCTAATGCTACTGAACCGGGTATGTTCCATCCTATAAGCTTGTGTCAAACTCTTTACAAAATGGTAGGTGGTTTGATTTTGAGTAGGCTGAGATCTTGTCTTCCAACAATTATTTTGGAAAATCAAGGTGCTTTTGTTATGGGTAGAATGATTTCAGATAATTGTCTTTTGGCTCATGAATTGGTCAATAAGCTGAAATTTTCAAAATCTAAACTTGGATTTATGCTACTTAAGCTTGACATGGAACAAGCTTATGATAGCATGAGTTGGGAAACTCTCTATAGGATCATGTATGATGTTGGTTTTCCTGTTGGTTTCATAAATCTAATTAAGGAATGCATTTGAAACCCACTATTTTCTATTATTGTTAATGGGAAAAAAAGTGGATGGATTAAGGCTGAATGTGGGTTTAGGCAAGGATGCCCGTTATCTCCTAGCCTTTTTATTATTTGTTCTGAACTTTTGTCCAAAGCATTTGTGGAAAGAGGCAATGACTTGGGTATTAAGCTTGCGCCTAATACTCCAAAAATAACACACTTGCTTTTTGTAGATGATATTTTGATTGCAGCAAAAGCTTCTTGTAGAAATGCAAAGATTATTTCATCTATTCTAGATAATTATAGTGGCTGGACTGAATAAACCATCAATAGAAACAAATCTATGGTCTTGTATGGAAGATTTGTTTCTCGATCCAAAAGAAAGAAATTGAAAAACATGCTTGGTTACAGAACGGTGGAGGAGTTCAAATATCTTGGGGTTAAGATGTCTATCAGAAGATTGAAGGCAAGTTACTTTAGTGAAATTCTGGAGAAGGCGATGGACAAGCTCAATACACGGGGATCATGCAATTTGTCTATGGCTGGGAAGCTAGTGTTAATTAACTCTGTCTATTCTTCAATTCCATTATTTAGCATGGCTCATTCTCTGATTCTTAAAAGCATTCTGAAAGATCTGGATAAACCTTGTAGGAATTATTTGTGGCATAAAGAGCAATAGCGTAATGGTATGCATTATGTCCCATGGGATAAGATGTGTACTCCGGTAAATCTAGGTGGTCTTGGCATTCAAGGGGAAATTGAGAGATAAGGTCTTGTTAGAGCTCGCATTGCTTGGAATTATGTTAATAGGAAGGAGGCCCCTCTTATTAAAATTCTGGCAAACAAATACGGGAAGGACATCTGGAACTTTGAGGTTAAGAGATCATCTTCTCCTGCTTGGTATATCATTAGAGATGGTGGACGGTACTTAAAGCCTATTACAAGGTGGAAGATCTCTAATGGTGAAAGAATTAATATCCTTAATGACAACTGGATTCTCGATTGTAGTTTGAACAGATGGCCAGCACTGTGTGACTTTGCAAAGCTAGAGAATAATGCTGTCTCTTATTTAATTAAAGATGAAAGCTGGGATGAGGAAATGCTTAACAATATGTTATCTGAAGACTTAAGAAATATCATTGTCAGAACACCCATTAACGGAGGGGAGGAGGAAGACACGCTGGAACTAATGCATACTTATTCTGGTAAGACTATTGCTTTATTATCTTATCAAGCTTCTATTAAGCATCCTGCAATACAGAACAAAATTGGTTGGCTGCGAAGACTTAAAATCTTGCCTAAAGAATTCTTGTTCTAGTGGATACTGATTAACCAGGCAATACCAACGAAAGCTTGGATGTACAAAAGAAAATTGAGTGAATCTGATAACTGTCCGAGAGGCTATGCTACTGTGGAGGATAGTGATCACATTACTGTCAATTGTATAAAGCTCAAAGCCATTTTTTCTACTTTAAATAAGTGGGGTATTGTATTACCAAGCTTCAATAATTTTACAAACTGTATTAATAAGATGGAGAAGATGGTTGAATCAAATCTAGGCATTGTTAAGCTGTACATATCAACGGTATACCAAAATTGGAAAGAAAGAAATTCGTTTACGCATGGGAGTAAACCGAGGAGTGAAGGTTTGGTTGCAGCTCATATTTTGGCAGACTTTGTTCACCCGTTTACTATTCCAATTTGTAAGAACTGGGAAACTAACCAGCAAATGCTGTCTAAAACTTGGTTTCCTCCGCCTACAAATTGGATTAAACTAAATGTTGATGCATCCTTAAAGCAGAACAGGGAAGAAAGCATTGCTGGAATTTTAAGGGATTATAAGGGAAGATTCTTTATGGCATATGGAAGGAAGTTGGTGCATTGGGATATCTCCATGTTAGAGTTGATTTCTGTTCTCAACTTCAAAGATGTTATTAAAGATTGGATGATGGAGAAATAAGGAATAGTGATTGAAGGAGATAACAAAAATGTTATCAACTTACTCAAACAAACAATTTGCTTGAAGAATTGCAACAAGAAGGTTCAAAAGGTGGATCTTTCCTTTCTAGATAATTTTAAAAATGTAATTTTTCATTTCATCTCTAGGGAAGGAAACTGTGTGGCGAATGCTTGTGCCCAAAATGCTCTTCTGGGTGACTTTCTATGGGAACATTTTCTTGTTGATGTCCTTCCATCAAGCGTTTATGACTTGATTAGGAAGGACTGTGATAAATTAGCTATCACTTAGGCTCTTGTATTTCCTTTCATTTCCATTTCAATGCTAATTGCACTCCTTCAAAAAAAAAAAAAAAACTCAAAACTTGAAAAAATCATAACTAATTATAGAAAATTCCAAATTGTGCAAACTTAAAGGCATTGTACTCCATTTGGGGTCTAGTATTTATTAAAAATATCAAACCACCAGAAATAATTCAAATATAAAATGTCAACAATCAGGTTAACCATTAGTCAAAATTTAAGTCAAAACTTTGAAAATTCGTAACGTAATACAAAAAACTCCAAATCCATCAAACTTAAAGCCTAACTACTCATCAAAAGGTATAATATTTAACAAAAAATATGAAAATTCCAAAAATCTTTTTGAATCTAAAAGTTAACTTTTGACCCCTTAATTAAATGATTAAAATAATCGAGAAAATTCTAAATACTCAAAAACACTTAAAATTCCAAAAAACCTTAATCCAACTCTAACACTAGCAACTAATTAATCTTAATTAAAATTTATTAACTTTCAAATCTTAATTAACTCAATTCACTTAATTATATCGGTTACCATTGGGTAGCCTAAGCCTACAAGGCTATTAAGTTAGCCCCAAGAAAGGTGAAATAAACTTCTCGGCCTCGGTGAGCAATAAAGGTGGCAACCATTTAACTTTAAAATAATATATTTTAAAATTAATTTTAAATCATTAATATTTAAATTTTAATTAAATTTTTCCCTTAAGCCTTTAAACAAACTAGAACATCAAGCAACTTTAATCAAATATCCTATATAGGACATATTCAAGCCACACATCCTACCCCACACACTTTATATGGTTTGCTAGGACAACTAACTCTAGTCTTAGGCTAGGCTGATATTTACTTTTCTACTATGTACTAGTTTTGTTTATGCTTTTCACTGCATGTTATGTTTGAAATTTTTTTGTATGATTATTTATTTAATTTCTACACTTTGTAATATGATTGATGGGCGTTAAATTTACCCTTAGATTATGGATGATTTATTTGCCAATTCAATTTTATGTAGGTGGCTATGCTCATACAGGGCATTTAAAAGCTAAAGGGGGAAAAAATAAATAAAGCTTTAATTAACTATATTTTTTGCAGGTGCTTTAGAAACGCTTAAGTGCCCCTTTAAATTAAAAGAGCATGGTTAAGTGTGACTGTGATTTGAGCATTTTAATTTTAATAAATATTAATTACTTGGTATGTTAAATTAACTACTGATTTATTAGGATAACCTTGTAGGTTATTAAAATGTAATTTAATGTAATTTGAGTTATTATTAAGTTATGTAAGGTGACATTTGAGATGGGATGTTACGTATCCGATTTGGTATCCAAAGGAGAAGGGACATCCCTTAGGGGAGAGTCCTTCTCCATTTGGATATCCAAATTATGATGATTTCAAGTATCTAAAGAGGAAAGATAGCACCCCTTTCGAGGGGGAGTTTCTTTTCATTTGGATATCTGGACTCGATAGATTTAAGGAGCTCATAAAAGGATGAAGAAGTGAAGAACAAGAAGAATCCCAATTCTCAAAGTCACTTGGGTCTTAGGAGTAGAATCCAAGTTATTGTTAGTGGTACCTGACCACTTTACTTTTCTTGCAGACCCTAGGTTGTAATATTAAAAGGTACTTACCTGTAGACATTTCATTTTTTTTTTAACTGATTTAATTATTCAATTGATTATTTGATGTTGATTGCGATATAGGGTTTTCCTATTTTTGTTAGTTTTTTTGGCAATCATGCATGTTGTATTTGATTTAGCCTGGAACCTGATCGGAGGCTTGTGAGGGGTCATTAAAATTTTTTCTACCTTAATTAAATTAAAAATTTTAAGATAACATAGCAACTCTAACGTTTTAAGAAGTAAGCCCGGGATCACCGGGAGTTCACATAGCATATTTATTTCATTTTCTTTCCTTTTATTAGGCACCTCCTCGCCTGTGGCTTTGGCAAACCACCTGGTCTATGAGGGTACAAATCTGTAAAGGGGATGCTGTATATTCTTTTAGGAAAAAATCTATTTTCTAAGCCTTCTTTAAAATTGCTTCATTCTAATTTAAATTTTTATCGAGTCAACTAGCATGCATTGCATTAATAACAATTTAAAGTGTCTTAAATTATTAATTGTATTTTTATTTCAATCATCAATTTACCCAACATATGTTAAGGGGCTAATTAGGATCTGCTCTAGATGTTGGCCCCAATTCCTTAAAAACTCAATCTAATTAACGTCCCTACCACTCTCACATAAAAGACCAGATATATGGTTTTGAAGTGTTTAGGTGATTTAGCTGGCTCCTTAATCCAGGGTGGGGGTAAGTCCAGATCTTTCATTACATTAGCTAGGTATAGGTCATTAATTTTTTAGTACCTAATTTAGACTTAGGTTTTGAGGCAGGCTTAAGCTATAAAACCTCAACCTTCAAGAATTGAATCCTAACATTCTAATAAAATCTAAAGTCAAACTTAAATATCTTTCAACTTAGAATTCTAGCCCAACACTTAGGTTAGGCTGGGGTATTTCTGAACTATTTTAAAATCCCAAACACCAACTATCTTTTCTCCTTTAACCTCCAGAAATAAGTGTTCAACCTTGATCCAATCCCTGTTGAATTTCTAATTCTCACCTCCTTTGATATCAAGCCTTGAAACCTTAGATGAAATTTCTACCACTATTTAATCGAGAGTATTCATAGAAAACTTTGGTTCCCCTATGATGTAATTAACTATGAGGGCTTATGCTCGTAGGAAATTTAGAAATCCAGATCAAATTTTCAAAATTAAGTTTTCAAAACCTCAATTGATTATCTTTGGGAAAATAAAAAACGATGATCATTATCATCCTTTTAAATGATTAATAATAAGCGATATCTTCTTTCTCCAGGAAGATATATTATTCTATAATTATAAATTTAATTACGAAATTAATGATTTCTTTTCTAGATTATTGCAATCAAATATTTGATTAAACATCATTTTAATCCTCTATGATCATATGTTGTCTTCTCTTGAGTTTGACTACGATAATCTGGATGAATTCTAAATTTTATAATTTGAACCTATTTGGGAATCATATTTTTACCTCCTAAGGCGATATATTATCCATAATGATGTGTTCAATTTTAAAATTAAAATTCTAGAAATTCAAAATTTTTCTTTTCAAACCAATACTTTTTAATCAAACATTGATGCTGAACTTCTACCCTGCCACGGACTACAATCCTTCTGACCTTCATCGCTAGACAATGGTTTTTCCGACCTCTATCACCTGCTAACTATGGTACTTCTGACCTCCATCACCAGACTTCAGTGTTTTCAACCTCTGGCAACTATGGTCCTTCCAACCTCCATTATCTGAATATAGTCCTTCCGATCTATGTTGCTAGAAAACCATTTTTCTGACCTCCATCACCTGCTGACTATGGCCTTTCCGACCTCTATCGCTAGACAACGATCCTTTCGACCTCTATCGCTAGACTAAGGTCTTTTCGACCTACGTCACCTGTCGACTATGGCCCGTCTGACCTTCATCACTATATAACGATCCTTCTGACCTTTGTCGCTCACCGGCTACAGTCATTCCTACCATCGTCACTCGAGTACAATCTTTCTGACCCCCGTCTCTTGCTGAATATAGTCCTACTGACCAAACAAACATATCAATACTGATTCTTCCAATTTCCATCATGTAATGTATTCTATATGATGTATATTTGTTAAATTAAGCCAAGGCCTTCCCTCTAATGAAAAGCCTCATTTGTAATCAACTATAAATACTAGTGGATTCATTCAAACTAGATTAGGCCCCATGGTTTTCCCCTTTTCAGGATTTTTCACATAAAAATCTTGTTGTCTCTTATAAATACTGCACAATCTCTTTTTATCTAATTGTGTGCTGGATCTTCGTACGAAGCTATGACATTAAACTTTATATTTATCTACTACCGCAAATATTCCAGGACACAACAAAACTCAAATCTTGATTTGAATCTATGGGTATAAACGAGTCGAGCTGAGCTTGAGTCACTTCTGGATTGAACTTGAGCTTGATTAATTAATCGAGTTCAAGCTCAAGCTTGAGTTTATTCAATGAGTTCCAGCCGGCTCATGAGCCTGCTCATTTATTTTGGAAGAGAGAAAATGAATATAATTTAAGTAATTATTATAATAAAATGATAAAAAGAATGGAAAATTATGAGAAATATATTAAATAATTACGTAATATAAAAGTGAGATATAATTTTCAAACATTTTAAACAATTTTTTACATCAAATAAAAAATTTTAATATATTATATATTAATATTTTTTTAAATTTGTCAGCTTGCGAGCCAACGAGTCGAGTTGGGATTGACTCAATCTTGACTAGTTTACTCAGCGAGGAGCCCGAGTTGACTCACAAGTTGACTTGGCTCACTTGCACCCTTATTTGAAACTAATCTTAAATACAACTCACATTGGTCTACTGGTTAGGAGCTTTGGTTACCAATTAAGAGGTCATGAGTTTAAGTCTTATATATATATCTGCATATGAGTTTGTCATAATTGACCTAAATGTTCCAAATTACTTTTCATATGAGAATTGATGTCCAAACTTATTATTCGTATGAAGAGGCATTATATAGCCGTGGTCATATATAGAGTTAATAGTATATTAGAGAAAGTGACAAAATAATTTGAAAATTTTAATTTAATTAATAAGAAGAAAGAATTTATCTTCAAGCAATTTATTAATTCTCCTCCTCTATAGCTCTTTAGGCCTTTATTCATTAGTTGCAAAAGAGGGAGTTTGTTGACTTAGAGGAAGAAGTTTATTCCTTTGTATTCAACATTGTAGGTAAGAGTATACGATTTGGTCTATTTGAATTTATACTAATAACTTAATTAAGCTTTGAAAATTCTCTTATTGATAAGAAGTTTGCAATATGAAAAGCTGCACAATACTAATTGGCAATTACTTTAATGATAACCACAAATTCAAGATTATAAATATTGAGAATACTTTTTATGGAGTGCAATAAGAGAGAGAATATTCATAAGTTAGGAGTATATTTTGTCATAGATAGATTTCTACTAAAAATCATGAGAAGAGTATAGTTATTTTCAGAAACATGTTGCCAATTATGGAAGAAACAAAATTTTTTTCAATATACATGATGAAGATTATCAAGGAAGACAATTTGAAAAAAAAATTAAAGAAGACATGTCACATGGCAAGGGAACGTTCTAAAAATTGAGAAAAAATCTCCATCTAGTAAACAATTAATGGCATGCACTCTTTTCACAATATTAGGCCTTTTGAGGCTATTTTAAAATTGGGAAGACCTGCTAAGTTTCTCGAAGAGAAATACCTTTCTCTGTTGAGTTGGACAACCAATAACATATTGATAAGTTTAATTTTGGTAAAATTTGTAGTTAAATTATTGGTTATATTCTCATTATTATAATTTAAATATTAGTTTGGCATAATTTGATGATTAAATTAGCTTTATGTATTATTTGTTCTTTATTCTTATTTTTAGATTCTTCTTAATTGTACATTGAAATATAGAACTGATGAGGAAGAGTTTTATAATTGTAGTACATATAGTTCTCATAAGCTTCCCTCAATTTGGCCTATGTGTTGCAATTTGAGAGCCTGACTATATGTTTTGATGATTGCAAATATTATTGAATGCTTCATTTACTTATTCCTACATCACATTTTGGATATTTAATTTTTTGTGCTACTAAATTTTCCGGTACAACATACACCAAGCAAAGATTAAAGAACCGATTTAAGACAGTATAGCATTCGGGTAAAAGTCAGTCTATATGTTACAGAGTCTTTTTTTTTTAATTTTTTTAGTCTATTTTTGTATGGTATATGTTGGCTTAACAACCATGCACACACACAAGGGAGTTAAAATTGAATATTTTAATTTTTCTATTTATCATACTGTACGATCAAGATTGTCATTAATTAAAAATATTTATTTAAGTGATATTAATTAAAATTAGCATATAACTAATCATATTATATAATCTACACATCATACTGGACGATCAGCTATATTAAGAAACCTTGCCTTCGAATCCTAATACTAAAAATAGGCAAATTTGAAAATTGAAAATTGAACTAATCATAATATACAAAATTCTTCATAATGTATAATATTTAATTACACTTACCAAATTTAAGTCTGTCAATTAAGAAATCTAATCAGATTTGAATTAATTGTAGATTGTATTGTACTATATATATATATATATATATATATAGTATAAAACAATCAGATCCACTCGAGAGCTCTATGGATGAACTTTGGTTCATCCTGTAGAGTCTAAATTTTGATTTAAATTAATCGTGTAAGAAGATTTCCAATCATACAAGATGATCTTTGATTGTATTGAACTAATCATGCTGTATGATTCGAGTATCTTACTATACGATCAGAGGCAGCTATGTAAAAATTTAGGATTTTTAAATCCCCTGTATAAACATCTCTTATCATAAGGAAAGAGTCTTTTGACAGTCAAGTGATGTTTCTTTATTGTGAGAGAGCTTGGATAGTCCAATTCAAAAGGGAGAGAGAAGGTGAGGCTAAGAAAGGGAGAAGAACCTTGAGGGAGTTAAGGGTGTGTGAGGAGATTCACATGGTTACTCCAGCTACCGTGTAGATTGAATCCTTTGGTTGTGTGTTTGGAGCTCTTCAGGAAGAGCTTTAGGGAAGGAGTGTCTTAGGGGGTAAAGGTTGTCGACATCTTTGCCAGACCAAGAGGTGAAAAGAGGGAGCAGCATCTCCGCTAAGTGTGGAAGCTAAAGGAGGGATAGACATCTTTTTCAGGATTGAGGGTGAATGGAGTTTCAGTATCTATATCTAGTTTAGGAGGTGAAAGGAGGGACAACATCTTCACTAATTCGAGAAGGTGAAAGGAGGGACGAAATCTCTGTTAGGCCGAGGAGGCAAAATGAGAGATAGTCTATTGAGTTTTTAATGCTCATTCTCCACCAAGTTAAAGGAGAGGGGCTTCTCCACCTAGATATAGGCTAAAGGAGGGTCACTATTTAGTGCAATGTCCTATGGGGAGTGGACATAGGTTAAGTTGATCGAACAACCATAAATCTTAATTTACATTTTTTCTTATTTACTGCGCTTTATTTTTACTTGCAATTTGCTTTTATTGCACTTTGGTTGAACTGTAATTATATAATTGTAATAGAATTTTGGTGATTTGTTTTGATTGATTTTTGGTTTTAGAAATTATATATATATATTTCTAATTCATTTTCTACAAAAAAAAAGAAAACTTCATATATAATTTTTGTTTAGTTTTGAGTTGGTAAATCATTTTGCTTAATTGCTTCTGCTTTATTTCAAGTTTTATTATTAAGCAAAAGATTTTAAAAGATTTAAAATGTTTTTTAAAGAACTAATTCACCCCCCCTCTCTTGGTGTATCATAAGCACCTTTCAATTGGTATCTGAGCAAATTATGAACATTCAATTAGTATCAGAGTGGGTTTCTCACTATTTTAGATTTCAATATCTTGAGTAGATCCAATTGCACAGTTTGGCAACCATAACACTTCGAAAGGGTTTTCAATAACCCAGCCATCACTATTTGATAACATATTATTTTATTTCTAGAAAATTTGTATGTCAACATTTTTAAAATCAATTATTTTTTGTATGTGGCACATGATACTGAAAGTTGGATGTAGGATGTTAAGCCTCATTGAACTATCCCTAGACACATCAAGAGTCGGAGTGAATTGGTTGTTATAAAAGAAATCTTTTTAACAAAACAGCTTTTTGAGATTTTTTAATAACTTTAAACAAATAATATTATCACCCAATGCAGAAGAAAATTAACAAAATGAACTTATAACTATAGTAATGATGAGTTACTCAAATCAGTATATCATTAAACATACAATTTTCCAACATGCAATTTTAAAAAAATTAAGCGTAGAAAAGTAAAATGCAAAAATTAAAACTCAGAATAAACACACCAAAATTTTATAGTGGTTCAGTTAAATAATAACCTACGTATACTCTACGGAGTCCTCCTCTTCGAGTATTGCACTAAATCATTAGTGTCTCTCCTTTAGCCCCCACAGCTAGGCGAAGAAGTTCTTCCAATCTTTTCACCAACCCAGTGTGGTAAAGAATCTTGACCTCTTTATACCCCTCCTACAGAGAATCTAGCAATCCTTTTCACCCTCATAGTGAAGGCAGAGAACCTAACAATCTGTTTTCACCCTTCTGGTGAAGTCAAATAACCTCAACTATCTTTGGGATGACGTTCTTCTTCTTAGAGTGGCCCAAGAAATAAAGCAAGAAACTTTGAGAAAATAAGGTAGAAGATTGCTCGAAGGAACCATGTAAATAACCCTCACACTCCTTCTTCTTCACACACAAACTCTTCTTTCTTCTACTCAACGCACTCTAAGATTTTTTCTCAAAGCTCTCTCTCTAGAAAACCAAACAGCCAAAGACTTGAAATAAGTCTATTAAGAGAGCTTAATATAAGGCTTCGTAAAAAGCCTAAATAATTCAATTATGTTGACACTATATAATACGATAGAAGATCGTACAGTACGATTAGTTCAAATAGCCCTGTTAGTATTATATAAGGAATAAGGCACTTTACAATCTATTCAAGCATTTGAGCTGATAATCCAGTATGATTAGTTCAATCAAATAGGATTATTATCATGTACGATAGGTTATGATTTATTATCAACCCATATGGAAATCGGGTTATACTGTACCATTGGATAAATCATATAATACGATCTGATTGGATAAATTAATCCAAATATGATCCCCTAATTACAAGATTAGATTAGGCAAGATTTGATGATATCGTATAATATGATGCATATCGTACGATATGATTGGTATAAATTTTGAATTTCAAAATATTACGTAAAATATGATTGGCGGCTGAGATCATGATTTCTGCTGATCATCTTATATGATATGTATCATATATTATGATGAGTAAAAGGGACTTTAATTATTCCAATTAGTTGTTGTAATAATTTTTTGAATAGCTGATTGTACAGTATGATATGGATCATACAGTATGATTAGTTTAGAAAAATTACACTTCCAATTTTCTTAATTTCTCACTCCCCTATGTTTGTGCATGGTCACCAAGTTTAGCATCCACCAAATATAAGACTTTGACTCAAGATATATAGAATTAATTAAAAATAAAAAGATAGACTCTGAAAGAAACTTAAACCAATTCTACCCTATCTTAAGCTAATCACTTTGCGCTAAAATGTTAGTGCACAATAATAAATATCCAATAATAATAATAAAAGGAGATAACATAGTAGACAACCCAATAATATTTGTTATCATCAAAATCATAAGACTTGGGTCTAAAATTGTCAACAATCTCTCCCTTTTTGATGATGGCAAACATTATTGGTTATGATTCTAAATTAATTTTACTATGTCCTAAACTCCCCCTTACTAGTTGAGTTTTTTAAAAATAGGGAGTTTTTTGTTTTAAATGAATGAGCTAGAAGAACTAGAACAACACATAATTATGAACAAGAAATAAGCAAAAACTAACATAAAATAAATAAAAACTAGACTAATCAGAGGAAAGTAGAAATACGACCTACTAACAATATTCTACTCACCCTTTTGATATCACTAATATGGAGGAATGACTAAGCATGACAAGAAAAATAAAAAATAAATAGGATAAAGAAAACATAAGCATAAATAACAAACATGAACAATCACAAAATAAATACATAGAAACACACAAAAATATTTAAGTTTTCAACTTCTAATTCATCCTAAATCAAGCATGAATGTCTATAACACCTAGTCTAGTTCTCAGGGTGCTAAAAGTACCATAGGCAAGGGGTTTTGTAAAGATGTGTGTCAATTGATTTTTAGTAGCAGCTATATATTTCACTTTAGCAGTAGATATGGATACGAAATTTTATTTTTTGCTGGACCAGAAGACTAGAGATTATCTTATAAATTGATAGGTTCCAAAGGTACTTTTTCTATCAACCCCACATCCTATAAAATCTGAATCAGAATATCCTATGATTTCAAAGGATGAGCTATGTCTAAGATACTAGATTCCTAGGTTTTCGATTCCTAGAAGATATTTAAGAATGCTCTTAACAGTAATCATATGGGCTCCTTAGGATCAACATTAAATCGAGCATAAAGACAAACATTAAACATAATGTCAGGTCTGCTAGCAGTCATATACAACAGAGATCCTATAATCTCTATATAATTCTTTCGATCTATAAAATTTTTAATTGGATTCTTATCCAATTGAATGGTAGAGCTCATAGATATATTTATTTCCTTAGCATTTTTTAGCTCATATTTCTTCAAAATGTCCTTGATATGCTTTCTCTGACTAAGAAAAGTTCTATCATTTCCTTGATTCATACTAAATCTAAGAAAGTAAGTAATCTCTCTCATCATACTCATCTCAAATTCTTTACTCATTATTTTTAAAAAGTCATCACAAAATTTTTTATTAGTTGATCCAAATAATATGTCATCTATATAAATTTGAACGATGAGCAAAACTTCTCCTATCTTTTTTAGAAATAGGTTGGTTTCTACATTACCCTTAACAAAGGAACTATGGAGGAGGAAGGAGCTAAGTCTTTTATAACATGCTCTAAGTGCTTTCTTCAATCCATACAAAGACTTCTTTAATATCAATACATGATTAGGAAATTATGAATTCTTAAATCCAAGGGGTTGTTGTACATAGACATCTTTCTTAGTATTCCCATTCAGAAAAGCACTCTTAGTATCCATCTGATATAATTTAAAGCCTCTAAAGCAAGAAAAAGCTAACAAAACTCTAATGACTGCTAACCTAGCTACAGGGGTGAATGTTTCTTCAAAGTCAATTCTTTCTATTTGATTATACCCCTAGCTACTAATCTAGCCTTATTCCTAATCACTATACTAGAGTCATCCATCTTATTTTTAAAGACACACTTGGTTCCAATAGTACTCTGGTCCTTAGGTCTTCTAACCGACTCCAAAATATCATTTTTAACAAATTGATTCAATTCCTTTTGCTTAGCTAGAATCCATAATTCATCAGATAAGACTTGACTTATGTTTGTGGGTTCTACCATAGAGGTGAAGGTAGAGTGGCTAACCTCCATTCTAAGTCTATGTCTAGTTCTTACTCCTACTAATAGATCTCCTAAATAAGCTCCTTAGGATGACTAGATGAATATCTTTAATCTCTAGGCAAAAGACCCTGATGATCTACTATATTTTCTAGGTCAATAGATTCTACTCCTTAGGTGATTTCTACCACTTCTTTGTTTATAACCTAGGCTAAAAAGGTCTATCAGATTAATAAATATTATATGGGTGATCTCCTCTACCACTAGTGTCCTCCTATTAAATACACTATAGGCTTTACCTACATAAGAATATCCTAGGAAAATGCCTTCATCAGATTTAGGATTGAATTTTCCTAGTGGAGATTTTTAATTTTTTTGAATGAACACCTTACAACAAAAAATATGAAGGTGAGAGAGATTGGGTGTACTATCTTTGAGTAATTCATAGGGTATCTTATTGAGTTTAGATTTGACATTAACCCTATTAAGAACATAGCAAGCAATATTCACTATTTCAGACCATAAATATTTAGGAAGTGAATACTCAGCTCGTATGGCTCTAGCAGCTTCTACCAAGATTCTAATCTTTCATTTAATATCATTCTGCTAAGGGTTCTAAGAGCTAAAAAATTATCTTCTATTCCTAACTCCTTACAAAAAGATTCAAACTTATCATTTTCAAATTCTCCACCATAATCACTATGGACTATTGAAATTTTACTACCTAATTTCTTTTGAATCTATGTGGAGAATGTCCTAAATTCTCGAATGATTCATTTTTATACGATAAAAATCTAATAAAGGTAAATCTCGAGTAATCACCAATAATGATATATCCATAAAATTTTCCATCTAAGCTAGTAGTGCTAACTGGTCCAAACAAATCCATGTGAAGGATTTCTAAAGGTCTATAGGTTGTGATATCCTTGACTGAGAGAAATAAAGTTTTGATTTATTTTCATAGTTGGAATGCATCATAAAGGTGGTCCTTAGAGAATTTTAGTTTGGGTATGCCTCTAACTAGGTTCTTTTGGGTTATTTTTCTAAGTGTTTTCATACTTGTAAGGCATAGTCTCCTATTCCATAGCTAGGATTCATCAGCAATAGTTTTCAAACATAAAGAACTAGTATACTTAATATAATTTAAGTCAAGCATGTAAACATTATTAACTCACTTTCTTTCTAAAATAATATTCCCATTTAAACTAATCATGCTAGTAGATAAGAATTTAATATTAAAACCTTTGTCCCATAATTGACTGATACCAAGCAAGTTATATTTCAGGCCATATAATAGTAAACTATTTTCAATAATAAATTTCATAGAATTTTTAATCATACCTAAACCTACCACTTTCCTAGTGGTATTATCTCCAAGTGTAACTTTACCTCTTGCTCTAGCCTCTAGTATGATGAACTGCTTCATATCTCCAATCTATGCCTTGAGCATCCATTATCTAGGTACTATATACTCTACTGGGCCTTTTGTGAGAGCACTCCTATAAAGTCAGTCACTGGTTTGATTTGGGAACCCAAGTGAGTTTGGATTCCACCTTAGGCTTTGATGAATGACTTGCATGCATGCTACGCTATGGCGCAGATGATTTAGGCCTTCACACTAAATGTATCATATGGTGTATTGTGCAAGTATGGGTTATGTAACCTAGCATGCCACAAGTGCAACACCTAACACTAGGGAAAGGATTCACTAATCTATATGGGATGTGGTACTTCTTCTGAGGGGTATGTGATACATTTAGTGATGTGGGGTTATACCATTGTGTTAATGTAAGTGTTGGTTTATTTTATTAAAGTGTATGTACTTTTACTTTTAGGAACTCATTTGCTCTTTCAAAGCTTGTAACTTTTAATTTTAATGCACGCTCATTATGATCTAGTTCACTTACAAATGCTTCTAACTATTTATTTGAGACTTCTAATTCAAGATGCTTTAATTTCAAGGATTCATGTGCATTAGTTAGGTCAACATGCTTCTTATTTAATGTATCATATTCATTGAGTAAAGATATGTGCTCTTTATTTAATGCAGAATGTTCTATTCTAAGGCTATTATGCTCTTTTACAAACTTGAAAATTCAGAATTTAAACAAGCATACATTTCTTTAGCTTCCTATATGAATCATGATTTTTCTCAAATATAACAATAAGTTTATCATATGATTGCTAATATACCTCCTCTTGATCAGACTGATCAAGATTACCATTAAACATGAGAAATATATTAGTTACCTCATCTTCTGCTTCCTATTATGATGATTCTAAGGAGGTGTTAACCCAAAAAGCCTTCTATGTCCTATTCATTCCTTTCCTAAAGTTTTCCTTTTCTTTACCCTTCTCCTTTCTCGGGTGAGTTTTTAGGTTTGGGCAATCAGATCTCAGATTCCCTAGATTTCTACATTCAATTATGTCAGATGAAACTTTAACATTTTTATTACTTTACCATTGTTCCACTATTGATGATGTTTCTACTTTCTCTTTAAGAAACTTTTAAACTGCCGAGTCATCAATGCAATGTCATCATCCTCCTCAGCTACAGAGCTATGACTGTCAGAATTATTGGCTTTCAAGGCCAAAAATTTCTCCTTTTTCCTATCTCATGCATCCTGCAATCTCTAACTCACACCTTCCTCATAGACAATAAGTGAGTCTAGCAAGTTATCTATAGAGTAAACATTAAGATCTTTTGATTCACAAATGGAAGTAACCTTAGCATCATAATTACTAGGTAAACAACAAAGAATTTTGTTGACCTTTTTAAAATTTGAAATCTATCTACCTAGAGCATACAGGGATGTCACTATTTGAGTAAACCTAGTGCACATGTTTGAGATGATTTCATTAGGTTTCATATAAAAAAGTTCGTAATCGTGTAATAAGATGTTCAACCAAGATTATTCGATCTTGCTAGTACCTTCGTATGTAATACATAATTTATCCTAAATGTCCTTCTAGTGGTACATGTAGAAGCTCTCATGTGATCTTCATACTTAAGTGCACAGAAAAAGCAGTTTAAATATTTTGCATTTAATTGAGTTAAGTCCCTATCATTATTACTCTATTCATTAAATGGTACTTCAATTTTGATGCCATTAACAGAACGAAAGGGTGTAGAATAACCTTCTTATACCAAAAACCACATGTGAAAATTAATAGATTATAAGAAAGTAGACATGCGAATTTTCTAAAATGAAATGGTATGTTATTAAATAAAGGTGGATAAGTTATAGAATAACCCTCTATAGTGTTTCTATTATCAAAATGAGCCATAGATAATTTTTATCAAGGTTTTCTAAAATGCTACTTATGAGAACTACTCTGATACCAATTAAAAGTTCGATGTAGGCTGTTAAACCTCGTTGAACTATCCTTAGGCACACTAATAGGGCGGGGGGTAATTTGGTTGTTTTAAAATATTTCTTTTTAACAAAATTTTTTTTTTTTGAGATTTTTCAATAACTAAAACAAACAATGTTATCACCCGATGCGGATGCAAATTGACGAATTAAACTTATAACTATGGTGATGAAAAGTTACTCAAATTAGTATATCATTAAACATACAATTTTCTAACATGTAATTTTTAGAATAAATAACACATAGAAAAGTAAATTGTAAAAAGTAAAACTCAAAATAAATACACCAGAATTGAAAAGTCCAAGTAGGTTGTAAACCTAAGGCAATTGTCCCAAAGCTAACCAAGAAGGGGGGGGGGGTGGGATGAATTGGTAATTTAAAAAATTTCTTGGTTATTTAGAAAATAGATTTAAATAATTTATGCACAATTATAAATTTTTTGAAATTTATTTTTCAACCACAAAAAATGAAAAATGCGGAAAATAAAAATGCGATAAAAAGTAAAGAATAGAAGACACCAGATTTTATAGTGGTTTGATACAATAGGACCTACATCCACTCCCTGGAGACTCCTTCTCCAGGTATTGCACTAAACACTAGTGACTCTCCTTTAGCCCCTATAGCAAGTCAGAGAAGCCCTTACAAAAACCTTTCTTCCACTAACCCAGTGCAGTAGAGAACCACAATCCTTTTTCACCCTCCTGGTGAAGGCAGAGAACCCTCCATCCTTTCTCACCCTCTGGATGATGGCAGAGTACTAATATCCTTTCTCACCCTCCTAGTGATGGTAGAGTACATATGTCCTTTCTCACCCTCATGGTGATGGTAGAGTACTGATGTACTTTCTCACCATCCTGATGATGGCAGAGTACTAGATCTCTTCCCAAAGATCTTCTCTCAAGAGTTTTCAAAGAGGTAGGGCAGAGATTTGAAGTACATACAAAGAGATCCTTACCTTTAGGAAACCTTGTGAACCCTTCACAATTTCTACTTGTAAGATCTCATAATTCTCACTTCCTAACACTCTCCCAAAACACACTCTCTATCACTCTCTAGAAGAAATTCGCAGAAAGAGTTTTTAGGCAGTCAGTTTTTAGGACCCTTATATACAAATTATAAGAAAAATTATCCAAAAATTAAAAATTTCAAGTTTAACGGATTTGGATCGCATAGTATGATCATACTTTGTACATACGAATAATTCCAACAATATTATATGATGATGTATGAACCCATTTTTGTACTCTGATTAGCATCTGTACGAACCCTTATCGTATAGTACAATCAGTTCAAAAAATGAACCCTTCATCTGTACGATCATATACTAACCTTATTTTATACTATGATTGGCGTATGTATGAACCCACTTCATACAGTATGATCTGTCAAAAAATTGATGAGATCGTACTGGATGGACTAGATGAACTTGATTTCGTACTCTGATTGGCATCCATGATGAACCCACTTCGTACAATATGATTTGTCCAAAAATTGACGAGATCATACGGGATGAACTAGTACGAATCTGATTTCATACACTGATTGGTATTTGAGACGAACGCATTTCATACAGTATGAAATGTTTAAGAAAACTACTAAGTCCCAATTTTAATAATTCAATTTTTGGGATAAACACATTCAAATCATCCCATACGATTACAAATCATTCAGTATGATTAGTTTTATAATTTAAGATTTTTGTCTCACTCCCCCAATATGTATGTGCATGGTTATGCAATTACAATCACACTCTCTCAGACTTAAGAAAAATAAAAAGTATTAACTTCAATTACAATAAACCCTAGTCTAATTTTTCTTGAAGTCTTTAGTAGTCTAGAGTACAATTTTCTTAAAAATATTAGTACACACAAAAAACACAAATAATATTTCTAATAAATGTTAGGAGAAATAGTAATTAACATAATATTATTTTGGAATCATAAAAAAAACACATGATATAAGAATATAGTTATGAAAACTAAGTTGTAACAAGAATTTTATAGTGGTTCGGTCAAACCATGACCTACATCCAGTCCCAGGAGTCCTCCTCTTCGAGTATTACACTAAAGTTTTAGTGTCTCTCCTTTAGCCCCCACAGCTAGGCAGAGATACCCTTATAATCTTTTCACCAACCTGGTGTGACAGAGGACCTTAACATATTTTTCACCCTTCTAGTGAAGGCAGAGAACCTAGCAATCCTTTTTCACCCTCTAGTGATGGTAGAGAACTTAGCAACCTTTTTCACCCTCCTAGGGAAGGCAAAAAACCTCAACGATCTTCAAGTTGACATTCTTCTTCCTAGAGATACCCAAAAAACCAAGCAAGACACTTAGAGGAAATAAGGCAGAAACTTGCTAGATGCAACCATGTGAAAACCCCTCACACTCCTACTCCCATACACATAAACTCTCCTTTCTCCTTCCCAAAGCGCTCCAAGATCTCTCCTCAAAGGGCTCTCTCCAGAAAATTGAACATCCAAAGTCTTAAAACAAGTCTTTTAAGAGAGCTTAAATTAAAGACTTCATAAAAAGCTCTAATAATTCAATCCTGTCGACACTGGTCATATAGTACGATATAAGATTGTATAGTATGATTAGTTCAAATAGCCATGTTAGTATTATGCGAAGATAAGGCATTGTATGTTAGTTCAAGCATTTGAACTGATCGTCCAGTATGTTATATGCATCATCCAATATGATTAATTCAACTAAATTGGATTATCATCTCGTACGATATGTTGTAATTAGGTATCATCCCATGTAGAAATTGTGATGTACAGTAGGATTGGATAAATCATACAATATAATTTGAATGGATCAATTAATCCAAATTTGATCCCCTAATTATTGGATTAGATTATGCTAGATTTAATGATATCATATAGTATGATGTGTATCATACGGTATAATTAGTATAATTTTTAAATTTTAAAATATTACCTAATATATGATTGGTGGCTGAGATCATGATTTCTAATGATCATTCTATACAATATGGATCATGTAGAAAAAGAACTTTAATTATTCCATTTAGTCGATGTAATTTTTTTTTGAATAGTTGATCGTACAATATGATATAGATCTTACAGTATGATTAGTTCAAAATAATTACACTTCCAATTTTCTCACTTTCTCACTCTCTTGTGTGTGTACATAGTCACCAAGTTTAGTATCCACCAAAGATAAGACTTTGACTCATGAGATACATAATTAAATAAAAGTAAAAATACATACTCTTAAAGAAACTTAAACCTATTCTACCCCGTCTTGAGTTGATCACTTTGCATGGTGTACGATATATTTGAAATGTTAGTGCACAAGAACAAATATCCAATAATAATAATAATAAGAGATGACATAGTAAATAACCCAATAGTATTTGTTATCATCAAAATCATAAGACTTGGGTCCAAGTTTGTAACATATACAATCTAGATATTCTTTACCAATTCATATTTTGAATGGAGTAAAAGTGTAATCCTATTTACGGAATGGTCTTTAGAAGACTGAGAACTTGCACAACTTAATGGTAAGTGCTTGAACTATTTTTTTATGCACTTAAATCTGAAGATTACATGCATATTTCTACTTGTGTTAGTGGTTAGAAAGTATAAGATAAACTTTGCATTTCCTTCGAAGGCACACCTTAATGTTAAACGGTCACACTTGAGTTTATTGTTTCATGTGGATGAACTTTTTTACATGAAGCCTAGTGAATCCATTTCATATATGTATAGTCAGTTTAATCAAATCATCACTTCTTTGTATACCTTAGGTATAGAGATTTAAAAATTTGAAATTTTAATAAAATTCTATATTGCCTGCCTGAATCATGGAATGCTAAAGTAACTATTATATGAAAATCCAAAAATTTAAATTTTTTACTCGATTGACAATCTTCCAGGCTCTCTAATTACCTATGGGAAACATATGAGCCAAAGAAATATAGATGTAGAATGAAAGAAAGAATAGATTATGGCACGAAAGGGTGATGAGACTAAAAGTAGTGATTCAAGAGATGATGAAAGTGAAGATATTACATTAATGGAACATTAATTTAAGAGCTTCTTGAAATACAAACACAAATGACACTTAGATAAGAACAAAGGTAATAAAATCAAATAAGTTTTCTTCTGATGTGATTTATTTTGAGTGTAGAAAGCCAGATCATGTTAGATCAGATTTCCTTTACACCTAACTAAGGGTAAGGCAAGGATAAATCAAATTCAAAGAAGGGATAATAAAAGCTACAAAAGGCATTTTGGGCGAGCTCTAAATAAGACTCATCAGAAATAGAACTAGAAGAGAAGGTAGCCAACCTTTACTTAATGGCTAAAGATAGCATTGGGGACTCTAAAAATGATGAGGTATGGGAGCTTTCATATAACAAATTATTTTCTTTATTTTAACAAATTCCTTATTCTTATAGAAAGATTAAAAAGTAGCACTCATATTTGAAAAGTGATTTTGAAATTTAAAAAAAGAACATGGAGATTTAAATAATAATCATTTAAGTTAAAAATTAAACACATTGCACTAGATAAGGAGCTTGAATTATTAATAGAAGAGCGTGATTCATTAAATAAATTACATATTAAATTACAACAAAAGCATGGTTCCTTGAATAAAGATCATATTGAGCTAGAGGATACAATTAAGGAATTGGAAGAGCTAGCATTAGAATTAGATAACAATAAACATGCATTGGAGGTGGAAGTAGGAATGTATAAAATTGTAAATAGACATTTAATAAAGAAAATAACAACACTTAAAGAAAATACACCTTAGCATACACACACTGTAAAGTAATAGCCTAGAACATAATATGCATCATCCTTCTCTAGAAGGAGACCTCATTCCCCATTTAGATAAGAAAATATAATTTTAGGGATTAGGTGCTATTCGTGTGGCATACTAGGACACATTTCATGCACTTTCACACTACACCGTAGAACACATGATTTGAAGGCCCAGAGAAGCACCATTAGAGCCATGTATACATCTCAGCATAAGGTGGGACCTAAACCCACTTGGGTTCCTAAACTTAACCTATGATTATTTTATAGGTATACTCTCATTAGAGCTCAAGTGAGAGCATGTGGTTCTTATATAATAGCTATTTGAGGCATATGACTGGAGATATGAAGTAGTTCATTATGTTGGAGGCTAGGAATGGAGCTAAAGTCACTTTGGGAGATAATACTATGAGAAGGTGTAGGTATATGTATAATTGGCAAAACTTATGAATTTACTATTGAAAATAATTTTGTTAGTTGAATGATTAAAATATAACTTGCTAAGTATTAGTCAATTATGTGATAAAGGCTTTAATGTTAAATTTCTTTTTAACAAATGCCTAATTATTTTAAATAGAAAAACTATTTTAGAACTAATAAGGGAAAAATAATATTTATAAGCTTGACTTGAATTATATTGATGCATCAAATAATTTTTGTTATCTGTAAAACTATTATAAATGAGTATTGGCTATGACATAGGAGACTATGTTAAAAAAATAACTCCATGAGTTACAATTCACTAAAGATTATTTATGTAATGCATGTCAATTAGGAAAGTAAAATAAATCATCCTTTCACTCAATCAATAGTAATAATAACAACATCAAGCATTTATCCCACTATGTGGGGTCAGCTACATGAATCCTTTTTCTCCATTGTGTTCTATTAAGGGTTAAATTCTCATTTAAATCTAATAAAGAAAGGTCATTTCTAATATTTTCTAAGTCTTTTTAGGTCTACCTTTAAATTTTTTTAACATAAGCCAAATCTAATACATCTACTCTCCTAACCAGGTCATCAAAAGACCTCCATATTATATGATAAAACCATCTAAGGTGACTCTCTCTAATTGTATCTTCCATTGGTGCTACTCCAACCTTTTCACATATATGCTTATTTCGTATCATATCTAAGAATAAAGCCACTCATCCACCTGAGAATCTTCATCTCTATAATAGATAACTTAGTATTATGCTTCTCTTTTAACGACCAACTTTTTGCACCATAAAGCATTGCAAGTCTCACCAACTATCTTAATGAATTTTCCTGTAAGTTTGAGGTGGATTTTTTTATTACACAATAAAGCTCATTGCATTCCTCCACTTTAATCATCCAACTTGAATTCTACTAATAATATGCCCATCTATTTCACTCAATCAAGGACATTATAATTAGTAAACCACTCAAAATCATCCACATGGACTTATTTGGACCTGTTAGTATAGCTAGTCAAGGAGATAAAATATTTGGATTTGTAATTATGGATGATTATTCTAGATTTATATGGGTAAAATTTTTAGCATGTAAGAGTGAATCTTTTAAAGATGTTAGAACCTTTTCTACCTAGATTTAGAGGAAAACAAGATGCTTAATCTCAATAATTCATAATGAATATGGAGGAGAATTTGAAAATGAAAAATTTGAATTATTTTCTTAAAAAATTGGAATAGGTCATAATTTGTTTGCCTTTAGGACCTTACAAGAAAATGGAGTAGATGAAAGAAAAAATAGAATGTTGGTAGAGGCAGCTAGGACAATGTTATGAGAGTCTGGTCTACCTAAATATTTATAGGAAGAGGCAGTAAATATTATCTGCTATGTGCTAAATTAGGTAAACAGTAGGTCTAAGCTAAATAGAATACCTTATAAACTACTTGGGTAGCACACCAAATCTATCTCATCTACATGCGTTTGGTTGTAAATGCTTTGTGCCTTATAATATAAAATCTCACTTAGGAAAATTTAATTATAAGGAAGATAAAGTTGTTTTCTTAGGATATTCCTCAGTAGGAAAAGCCTATAGGGTCTTCAATAAAAGAACCTTAGTTGTAGAGAAATCCACCAATGTGGTGTTTGATGAATTAGTATTATAAAAAATGCTAGGTTAGTAGCTGAGGGGTACAATCAAGTCGAGGGAATTAATTTAAAGGAGAACTTTAAGCTATAGCTAGGTTAGAGGCCGTAAGAGTTTTATTAGCCTTTGTTTATTTTTGAGGTTTCATGTTATAAAAAATAGATGTTAAAAATGCTTTTCTAAATTATGTGATATAAAAGATGTTTATATAGAGCAGCCCCCCTAGTTTTGAGAATTCTACCTTTCCCAATCATGCTTGTTTACAAGCTGAAAAAAGCACTTTGTGGGCTGAAGTAAGTACCTAGGGCATGGTATGATGAGATTAGTAACTTTCTATTAGGGAAATCATTTATTAAGGGCAGTGTAGACTCCACTTTGTTCATAAAGATAGTTTGAAAAGTAATACTCATAATACAAATTTATGTTGATGAATTCTCTTTGGATCCATAGATAATAATCAATACAATGCATTTTTTGCCACTATGAGTAGGGAGTTTGAAATGAGTATGATAGGTGAGTTAACATATTTCTTTAGGTTTAGTGATAAATAGTGAGATGATGGTAACTTCCTAAGCCAATATTAAGATATTAACAAAATCTTAAAAAAATTTGATATGGAATGTTATAAAAACATAAATACATCAATGAGCCCAATCACCTAGTTAAGTAAGGATTTAGATGGGAAATTTGTAGATTAAAAGAAATATAAGGGAATTATAGGATCCTTACTATATTTGACTACTAGTAGGCCTGACATCATATTTAATGTTTATTTATGTGCTAGATTTTATATTGATCTTAAGGAACCCCATATGACTACAGTTAATAGAATTTTAAAATATCTCATAGGCATGTAGAACTTAGGCATTTGGTATCCTATGAATTGTTCTACTTTTGACTTAATTGGATATTTAGATATAGATTTTATTGGATATAGATTAGAAAGGAAAATCACATAGAAAAATGCCAATTTATAAGATAATCTTTAAATTGTTGGCCTAGTAGAAAATAAAAGTCTGTAGCCCTATCCACTATAGAAGAAGAATATTTAGCTATTGGAAGATGTGTTTCCCAAGTCTAGTGGCTGAAGTAATAGATTCTTGATTTTGGGCTATCTGTATGTACTATCCCTATTATGTGTGATAATACTAGTGCAATCTGTATCTAAAAATCCTATTCAACATTCTCACATTAAACACATATATATTAAACATCACTTCATTCAGGATCATGTAGCTAAGGGAGATAGAATTATTGTTTGTTGATACTGAAAAACCAATTAGTAGACATCTTTACCAAACCCTTAAACTATGATATATTTAGCATGCTCACGACTGGACTTGGTGTCAATTATCATGTTGTGCATTAGATTAAATAAGTGTAGTGGTACGTTAGTTGTCATACATTAGTTGTGATTATGTGTATGTTTTTTCCCTTTGCTATTATGAGTGTGTCATGTTGTGCATGTTTGTTTGTGTTTAGTATATATGTTTTATGTTGTGTGCCTATTTGTCATTTATAGTGTGTTTGATTAGACATTCTATTTTTAGTCTTTCCTTTTTCTCTAACCTATAGTTTGTCTATAATCCTCTTTTTGGAGATGTCAAAAGTAGGAGTAAATAATATTAGTTGTATTAGTTATTTTCCTTAGAACATTTTACATTGCTATTTTTTAATTCAATAATTATGTGTTATGCTATGTTTATTTTAAAAAATAATAAAATCATAAATAAAAAAATTAAAAAATTAAAGATTTTTCCCTATTTTTGACAGAAAGCACTTAGTGAGGGTGAGAACTTAAGAAGAAGTAAAAATTTAACATGTAATTTAATTTCCAACCAATAATGTTTGCCATCATAAAAAAGGGGAAGATTTTTGAAATACAGGAACTCGACCTTTTATTTTAATGATTACAAAATATTATTAGATGCTTCATTTACTTATTCTGGGATCACATTTTGGATATTTACTTTTTTGAGTGCTACTACCCTTTAGATACATCATATACTAAACAAAGATTGAAGAACCAGCTCAAGACTGTTTAGTGTTAGGGTAAAAGTTTGTCTATATGTTATAGAGTCTATATTTTAATTTTTTAGTCTATTTTTATAATAGGTGTATGTTGGCTTAGAAACTGTATGCACACTCATAAGGGGATTAAAATTGAATATTTTAATTTTTATGTACAATTTGTTCAAATAGAAATTAATTAAAATATTTAATTAAGGTGAGATTAATTAAAATTGGCTTATAACTAATCGTGTTATATTATCTACACATCATACTAGATTATCAACTATATTAAGAAACCTTGCCACCAAATCTTGGTAACTCAAAATTGGCAAAAATAAAATTTAAAAATTGAATTGATCATTAGGTACAAAATACTACATACTATCGATATTTAGTTTTTGTTACCTAATTTAAGATGGATAATTATGGAATTGAATCATATCTTATTTAATTTCAGATCATATTTTATGATTCATATATCATATAGTCCAATCCACTTGAGAGCTATGTGGATGGATTTTGGTTCATCCTATACAATTTAAATTTTAATTTGAACTAATCATACTAGAAGTTTTCTAATAATGCAGGATGATCTTTGATGGAATTAAACTAATCATACTATACGAAGTTGAGTATTATACTATATGATTAAAGGAATAAATATTAAAATTTAGGATATTTGAAAGCCTTCTTTATAAACTCTTTCTTGCCTTGAGAAAGGAGTTTTGCGAGTGAAGTCATGTTTCTTTTCTGTGAGAGGGCTTGGGGAGTCCAATTCACAAGGGAGAGAGAGAAGGTGAGGTTTTGATATGGAAAATAACCTTCACGGAGTTGAGGGAGTGTGAAGTGATTCACATGTTTGCTCCAATTGGCCTAAACCATGGGTCCTATTGTTGAGTGTTTGAAGCTTTAGGGAAGGAGAGTCTTTGGGGCCAATGACTCTCAGCATCTCTGCCCGACTAAGAGGTGATAGGAGGGAGAAACATCTTCATTGGGCATGGAAGCAAAAGGAGGGAGGAACATCTCTGCTAGGCTTAAGTGTGAAAGGAGTTTCAATATCTCCACTAGGTCAAGGAGGCAAAAGGAGGGGTGACATCTCCACAGGGTCAAGGAGGAAAAAAGTAGGGATGACATCTCCACCTAGCTAAGGAGGTGAAAGGTGGGATAGTCTACTAAGTTTATAATGCTCATTCTCCTCCTCGTTAAAGGAGAGGGGCTTCTCTGCCTAACTGTAGGCTAAAGGAGAGTCACTTTTTAGTGTAATAAATAACGAGGAGGATCTTCGGGGAGTGGACATAAGTCAAGTTGACCAAATCACTATAAATCTCAGTTTATATTTTTTTATTTTTTTTCACTTTTTTTACTTGCAATTTACTATTACTGTATTATGGTTGAACTATTATTATATGATTATAAGAGAATTTTAATGATTTTTTTTGATTGATATTTGGTTTAAAAAATCAACATATATATATATATTTCTACCGAAATAAAAAATTCATTTTTTTTGGTTTTTTAGTTTGTAAATCATTTTGCTTAATTAGTTCTATTTTTTTTTGAGTTTTTAACAAAAAGTTTTTAAATAGCTAATTCAACCACCTCTTGGAGTGCCATGAGCACCTTTCAATTGATAAAAGAGCCAATTGTGAACTTTCATTATGAAGTAGAAATAGATCACCACATTAACAGAACATATCATATGAGAGTGTGTTACTTTATTGAAAAAAATTAGAAGAGGATGATTGTTTTTTTAAAGGACTAAGCTAAGTGCTTGAAGAGAAATTGATGTTAGTGAAAATTTTCTTATATTTTTTACTATCGTCTTTTGTTTCAAATTTGCCTTACTTGGTGATATTGTGTAAGAAAAATTACATAAGGAGATGAAAATTTGAAGAAAAATGCCCAACATCATGACATTCAAGACTAAATTTGACTATAGATAGAGAGTATAACATTATAATGAGCAATTTACTTGCACCATAGTACTGATCTTGGCATCGTATTGATCTTGGTGCCATATTGCAAAATTGCCATAGTGTTAAGTTTATAGTCTTCAGCCTAACGTGCCTAGATTTTTCATTTTGGTTGGGATACATCATACCACTCCTAAATTCTTTCATACTAAGATCATTCCCTTTCTCTTATGGATTAATTTCAGTATTACTAGGCAATGTTCCATGGGGTACACTACTAAAATAAATTTCACTCTATCATAGTTGATTTTTAAGTTTTTAATTAAAGCAGCTTGACTTATAATTGAGTTCCCAATTGAATCACTACCTCTTCCAAAGGTGTCTTCCTATCTCCAAGTGAATTATTTTTCCTATAAGCAGAGGGGAATTACTAATGGTGATAAGATGTTGGGTGCTGTGAAAATCGATTATCTAGGGTTTAGTACATATTGCTAAGGATTATTCCAATTTTCTCTTTATTTTGATTAACCTGCATTAAATATATTATTACCACGAATATTATTATTATTAGACCAACTAAAATTAGGGTGGTTCCTCCAACCTGGATTGTAAGTATTAGAATAGGGATTATATTTTCTTCTATTGTTAATCACATTCTCAATCCATTGAACACTACTATCTCCAATATAATTCAAATCATGCTTTTTCATTGCCTATCTGATCCTGATCTTGAACTAACTTCAAAATTATCTAATTTTTTAGATATATCAGCTACATGAGCAGTCAAAATTGAAAAAGCATCCTACTAATAAACTCTAGTTACTCACTTTAGATTAACATTATCAAAAGGCCACTAAAAATTATTTGTATCCATTTCCTCAATTAATGCATAGGCTTCATCAAATGTTTTAGACATTAAAGATCCTTTAGTTATTTTATTAATTATTTGCCTAAGGATCCAACTAGTTCATTATAGAAAGTTTGAATAACCAAACAATCTAGTAAAGTATGGTGAGGGCATTTCCTAAGCATCTCCTTAAATCTCCCTTAACTTTCCTATATTGATTCTCCTTTAAACTAGGAAAAGGATCTGATATCATTCCTAAGCATAACAATTTTGGAAGGTGGGAAAAACTTAGCTTAGAATTTATGTACCAACTCATTCCAAGTGGTTATAGAGTTTAGGGGTAAGGAAATCAACCACAGCTTAACTTTGTCCCTTAATGAAAATGGAAATAATTAAAGCCTAATAACATCATCCCTAACACCATTATACTTAAATATTATGTAGATTTCTAAGAAACTATCTAAGTGTTGGTTGGGATCTTAAATAAGAATTCTCCCAAACTGGAAATTTTGAACCATCTGAATTATGGCAGGTATCAACTCAAAGTTATTAGACGGATAATAAGTTTATTGATACTCTAGTGAATTTCTTTGACTATAGGATTTATGTACTCCCTAAGAGGTTTAGAATGGTATTGATCTTGAATTGGTTTAACCATACCTAAAGTTAAAGCCTTTTTGGATTTTCTAATTTTATAAGGATCCTCTAAATCTCTTAGTCAAATAATAAGTGCTCTTTACTAGATCTAGTACACATAATAACAAAATAGAAATTAAATAATAAAAAAACTTAATAATATTTAAAATATTTTTTTTCTTTTTTTCTCCAAATTCTAAAAAATAAAAATAATAACAGGCTATAAGATACAAAGTAAGACTAAATATGCAACTCATTCAATAATATAGCTTAACTTGCAATACAAATGTTATTTCCCCAATAACAACATCAAAACCTTGATGCAGGCTATATGATGCATTATAAGCATGAATTATATTTATGCTCTAGGCTAAATATGCTTAGGTTTTTTTTTTTGATATATAATACCCACTAGTCAAGTGCATGTGTTGATCAATTGATAAAGTGATTGAGAGAGTGTTTATCTCACGAGGAAGTGATCTGTTAACAAGTAAGTGTTGCGACTCTAGCTCATGAGTTTATGTTTTTGATGATAACATATATTATGGCTCACATCTTTATGTCTCGAAGTATTTTCATTTTATACTTGTTTGTGTGTATACTAACATTTCAGGAATACTATGCACCATCTAATGAAGAATTAGAGCTCAAGATTAGGTAGAATAGGTTAAGCTGTAAAGAGTCTGTAATATTCATTGATGTAATTTTTGATATCTTGAGTCAAGTCCTGTAATGGTGTTTGCGAGCTTGGTGACCATGCACACACACACTTAAGGGAGTGAGATCTAGTCATAACCAGAAGTTCAATTTTTGAACAAATTATACTAGATGATTTCGATCGTCCAGGACAATCAGCTCATTAAACTAATCATACTCGATGATTTATATTGTCTAGGATGATTTATTATGATTATGAAAAAAGCCACCAATCATAATTTTGGTATGATTTCAAGATTTAAATTTTATTCTAATCATCCAGGATGATATACATCGTACTAGATGATCTATGACAATGTTGCCTAAATTAATCCTATAATTAGTTAATCAAATCTACTTAATTTGATATTCTAATCATACTTGACGATCTTAGAATCTTCTTGGGTGATCAGTACAAATTGGACCTAATCATCCTGGACTATCTAGTGATCGTCCTAGACTATCAGGTCAAATTTTGCACAACGTCCTAGATGATCCTGTGATCGTATTGGACAATCTTTGTCACTAGAATTTAGTTTTTGAAGCTTTTCAAAGCCCTCTATTTAAGCTTTTTCCAAAGATATTGTAATGGTCTTTGGTAGCCATTGAGGCTTCATTTTTTTTGGAGAAAACTTGAAGAGAGAGCCTTGAAAAAGAGAGAGAGGAAAGGGTGGAGTTTGAGAGGGAGAAGATCCTTGGAGGGGGTTTTAGGGGAAGTGTGGAGGGGGTTTCACATGGTTGCTCTGGCAAGCTTACACCTTAGTACCATCATATTCAAGATTTGTCTTGAGGGAAGTATTGGGAAGGAGAAGATCTTTTTGGTGTCAAAGGACCAGGTTCTTTGCCTTCACCAGGAGGGTGAAAAAGGATTCCAGATTCTCTACCGTTACTAGGAGGGTGAAAAAGGACTCTAAGTTCTCTACCGCACCAGGAGGGTGAAAAGGATTTCAGGTTCTTTGCCACATCGGGGGAGGTGAAAGGAATTTTATAAGAGATTCTCCGCCTAGCTATAGGGGCTATACGAGAGTCACTAAAGGTTTAGTGCAATACCTAGAATCGGAGGTTTTAGGGAGTGGACATAGGTCAGGTCGGACCAAACCACTATAAATCTGGTGTGTTCTTTTTAATTATTTTTTGCACTTTATTTTTACTACGAGTAACTGCTTGGGTGAAATCTTTGATTTATCTTTTTATTATTGATTTAATTTATTTTCACTCTAGGATAGAAAAATATTTTTCTTTTTGTTAAAGAAGTTTTTAAATATCTAATTCACCCCCCTATTGGTTAGCCACGAGACTAATTTTATAGGGTTTAACCACCCTCACAAACTTTCAAGTGGTATCAGAGTAGGATTCATAAATTAAGTTTTTAAAAACTTTTAAATTTTGATCAATGGCTAACTTTGAAAATTATAGTATTGCTGAAGGATATTCAATCACCCGACCACCATTATTTGAAAACATTACTTTTAATTTTTGAAAAATTCACATGTCTACTTTCTTGAAATCAATAGATTATCGAATGTGGCATATAATTCAAATTGGTTATTCTGTACCGTCACGTATTATAGATGGAATTAAAATTGATATTCCTTTCTTGAATGGAGTAGAGTAGAACAAATCAATACTCAATTAAATGCTAAATGTTTGAACTATTTTTTATGTGCTTTGAATTCTGAAGATTGCATGTTAGTATCCACATGCACTACTTGCAAGGAAATTTGGGATAAACTATGCACTACATGTGAAGGTGCTAGTAAAGTTAAGCAATCTAAGTTGAATATTCTAATGCATGTTTATGAACTTTTTTGCATGAAACCTTATGAGATGATTTTAGACATGTATACTAGGTTTACTCAAATTGTGACATCATTACATTCTTTAGGTAAAGAATTTTAAAACTTTGAAAAGGTTAATAAAATTCTACGTTATCTACTTAGTAAGTTTGATGCCAAAGTTGTTACTATTTATGAATCAAAAAATTTGAATGAATATTCTATTGATAATATGATTGGCTCACTCATTGCCTACGAGCAAACTATGAGTCAAAGGCTTATGGATGCAGGTAAAACGATAGTGCTAAACACTAAAGATATGGATGAAAGTGGCTTAATAGATGATGAAAGTAAAACATTAACATCAATAACAAGAAAATTAGAAAGTCTACTAAAACAGAAGCAAAAGCATCAACAAAAGTGGAACAAAGGTAAAAATGTTAAGAATATAAAGATTTCTTATAACGTTATTTGCTTTGGATGTAGGAAAAATGAACATATAAAAAATCAGTGCCCTAATTTGAAAACTCTTCCTACAAAGAAAAAGGGCAAAGCTAAGCAAATTATAAAAAGGGCAAATAATGAAAAGCAAAAAATCTCCTGGGCAGACTTAGCTTTTAAATCATCAGACTAGGAGCAAGATGATGTTTAAAGCTTTATTTGTGTTTTTATATATTTTTGTGTGCCTATTTTTTTATTATTTTATTTTATTTATTCATTATATTTTATTTATTTTCTATATTTTCTTTATGTTTCATTTTTTCTTTTTAGTTTATGCATTTTCTTTTAAATTTTTATTTAGACTCCATGTTATTTGTGTAGTTTCTCTGATCAACACACACATATCATTTTTTTATTTTATATACGCTTTAGAAAATCAAATCATTTTTCAAAGATCATTTTTTCTAAAAATAAAAAATATACCTCCTATTTTCTTAAAATTTTATGTAAGTTATGGTTGACTTCTCTAAAATCAGTCAAAGGAAGGAAACTCCTGATTTTGTCTCTCTATCTCATTTTTTTAATGAGGCTATTTTACTTTTGATTCAAAATCTTTATCAAATTATAAATTAGATTTTAAAATTAAACTTTTTTCATCTCCCTATATTTTGTCTATCCCATAGGGATCTTTTACAAGTTGTTGAATCCACTTCATCATTTTCTTAATCAAGCTGTTCATTTTTGTCACTAGATTTGGTTTGCTTTAGTCTTTAAAATGGCAGAAAGGAAGCATTTTTGTAAAAAAAAAAGGCGCATAGTGAGCCCAAAGATGAAATGTTGCAAATTTGGTTTTGATGATGACAAACATGTTTCCAGTGTGTTTTGCTTGGCTAATCTGTTTCAGGCACAAAAGACTGCGAGATACTCAAGCCAACTCAAGATCGGGTCTAAGTGTGTCAAATGTATGATTTTTCCTTTTATTGAGTCAATTGTAATGTAACTGATTCCATAGCTAAGTAACCTTGCACACATACACTCAGGGAGAGAGATTGAGTGAATTAGAGTTTTTGTTAAAATTTTGTTCAGATCGTCCTGGACGATAGTAGCATCGTCCTGGACGATCCAGTTAAAACAGAAACCCTAATTAGGGTGACTAAGTTAAGAGGGTCTGATTAAGCAGATCGTCCTGGACGATCTTTGGATCGTACGGGACGATATGCTCAAATAAAAAATTCCCAGCCGTCAGATTAAGTTAGGCAAGTTTTATTTTAAGTATTTTGGTCTGATCGTCCTGGAAGATATGTGTATCATCCTGGACGATGTACTACAATCATGCCTAAATTAGTCTGGTACTTAAGGAAAGCAATTAATGTTTAATTGATACGATCACATCATCTTGGACGATCGTGATCGTCTTGTGCATTTCAGCTGTACGACCCGAACTGTGTTCAGGATGATTTTGGGCCTTTTTGAACTAATCGTACAGGACGATGTCCCAATAGTCCTGGACGATCAAGTCATTTTTTGGTCGTCCAGCACATATTTCTCTGGACGACCCGAACTGTCTTCTGGATGATTTTCCTCAATTTGCACTAATCGTCCCGGATGATCGTAGTATCGTACGGGACGATATGAACAACTTTTTCTACTGATCGTCCAGAAGAGCCTAATCATCCAGACTGAATCAGCTGAATTTGAACTGATCGTACAGGATGATCTTTAAATCGTCCTGGACGATATTGGCCGACCAGTTGAGATTTAGGGCAAATTTTAAGCCCTCCTTTAAAAGAACTTTTTCCAATTATTGGAAAAATCTTTTGCTACCTTCCTTCCCTGAGAAACCCTAGAGAGAAAAGAGAGTTGGGAGAGAGAGAAGAGATCTTGTGAGGGGGAGTTAGTGAGGGATTCACTAAGGTTGCTCCAAGCACGGATCAGAGTCATCTTCTCCGCTCGTCGTCTGTCGTCTAGTTGGTATTCTTCGTGGGAGGATCGTTCGCAAGAAGATCCGGGGTTCTCTGCCCGCTTCAGGTGGAAGCAAAAGGAGTTCGAAGGTTCTCTGCCTGCTTCAGGAGGAAGCGAAAGGAGGTCAGGTTCTCTGCCTCACCGTGTGGTGAAAAGGAGGTGCTTTGTATAGGCTTCTCCACCTTGCTGTGGGAGCAAAAGGAGAGTCACTTTTGTTTAGTGCAATACCCGGAGGGGAGGCTCCGGGGAGTGGACGTAGGTCAAGTTGACCGAACCACTATAAAATCTGGTTTGCTTTTCTGATTCAGTTTTGCACTTTACTTTTCAATATAAACTGCTTGGGTGAATATCGTTGGTTGATCTTTTCGTTATTGTTTACTTGTTTCCGCTGCTAAGTATCGAAAAGATTTTTGTTGTTATCGTGAAATTTTTAAATAACCAATTCACCCCCCCTCTTGGTTAGCCTCGGGACTAGTTCAGTAGGGCTTAACATCCCTTTCAAACTTTCATGAAAAGATGCGTAATGTCGCCAAAATGAAAAGTTACATAAAATGTATTAAAAATAAAATGATGCGCAAGGTGCGCCAAAAACTAATAAAGAGGCAAAAAATGAGCCCACAATGAGTTAGCTTACCTTTCTTGTATCTCTTAAATCTGAAGAAAACCCTTATATCTATTGATATTTTCAATACTTAAGTTTGAAAATCATGACTTTTGATTCACCTTTTTGCATTAATCTTCAATTAGATATATTTCATGCAAGAAGTTCTAAGAAGATTATTGTTTTCTTCTCTAATTTGTTCCTTGATTTAGATGTTTTCTTAAAAAAGTTTTTTAGCCCTTAAGGAATGTGAGCTTCAATTAACAATTTCTGAATCTCTTACCTTTCTAGGATATGCATGGTCAATACATACCTTATTAAATTTTTGAATAAAATCAAGAGAGAACTTTCTCATTCCAAGAAAATTTTTGATATTTCAAACTAATTCTTCTAAAACATCACCTTCACAAGATCTGGACCGTTTGATCTTTTAAACTATTTTTTCTGTTTCATTTCTTCTATGCTCCTCTTCTTTTTGATAATGCCAAAGGGGGAGAACATATTATTTTATTTGTATAGTATTTGAACGTACTATTATATTTGTGTTGTATTTAAATGTACTATTATTTTTGTGTTGTATTTGTTTAGTTTATCTTTTTATCTAGTTATTTATTTTATTTATTTTATTTTAAAATAAAAATTAAAAGAAAGAAAATTTTATTTTTCCCTGTTTTAAAAATTTTTATCTTAGTGAGGGGGAGATTAGGAGAAAATACTTTTAGTTTGCAAATTCACCAGTAATATTTATCATCATCAAAAAGGGAAAGATTAATACAACTCGAGCTCACGAGTTTTTATTTTTGATGATAACAAACATTATTACTCACATCTTTATGTCCCCTAGTATTTTTATTTTATACTTATTTGTGTGTATACTAACATTTACAGAACACCATGCACCTTCAAACAAAGAATCAAAGCTCAAGATTGGGTAGAATAGGTTATGCTGTAAAGAGTTTATAATATTCATTGATGTAATTTTTGATTTCTTGAGTGAAGTCCTGTAAAGGTGTTTGCTAGCTTGGTGACCATGCATACACACACTCAAGAAAGTGAGTTCTAGTCATAACTAGAAGTTCAATTTTTGAACTAATCATACTGGATAATTTTGATCGTCCATGATGATCAACTCATTGAAATAATCATATTAGATGATTTATATCATCCAGGACGATCAGTTATGATTATTTAAAAAAACTTCCAATCATAATTTAGGTAAGATTTAAAGATTTAAATTTTTTTCTAATCGTCCAGGATGATATACATCATACTGGATGATCTATGATAATGTTGGCTAAATTAATCCTATGATTAGTCAATCAAATCTTTTTAATTTGATATTCTGATCATATTGGAAGATCACTGAATTGCCCTCAATGATCACAGAATTATCCTGGATGATGTCCTGGATGATCTATACAAATTTGAACTGATCGTCCTGGACTATCAGGTCAAATTTTGCACATCATCCTGGATGATCCTGCGATTGTACTAGACAATCTTTATTGCTAGAATTAAAGTTTTAGGATTTTTAAAGCCCTCTATTTAAGCTTTCTCCGAAGACATTATAAGGGTCTTGGGTAGTAAATAAGGCTTAATTTTTCTGGGGAAAACTTAAAGAGAGGGCCTTCAAAGGGAGAGAGGAAAGGAAAGACTTTGAGAGGGAGAATATCCTTGGAGGGGGTTTCAAGGGAGTGTGGAGGGGGTTTCACAAAGTTGCTCTTGCTTAAGGGATGTTTTGGGAAGAAGAAGATCTCTTTGGTGTGAAAGGACCAGGTTATTTGCCTTCACCAGGATGGTGAAAAAAGATTCCAAGTTCTTTGCCTTCACCAGGAGGGTGAAAAGGATTCCAGGTTCTCTGCCTCACCAGGAGGTTGAAAAGGATTCTAGGTTCTCTGCCTCACCAGGAGGGTAAAAAGGATTTCAGGTTCTCTGCCACACTGGGGAGGTGAAAGAGATTTTATAAGGGCTTCTTTGCCTAGTTGTGGGGGCTAAAGGAGAGTCACTAAAGGTTTAGTACAATACCTATAACAGGAGGTTCTAGGAATTGGATGTAGGTTAGGTTGGACCGAATCACTATAAATCTGATGTGTTCTTTCTGATTATTTTTTGCACTTTATTTTTACTGCGATTAACTGCTTGGGTGAAATCTCTGATTTATCTTTTTATTATTGATTTAATTCATTTTTGCTGCAAGATTGAAAAAAGATTTTTCTTTTTGTTAAAGAATTTTTTAAATATCCAATTCACCCCCCTCTTGGTTAGCCTCAGGACTAGTTCTATAGGGTTTAATTGTTGCAAATCTGGTTTTGATGATGACAAATATGTTTCTATTGTGTTTTGCTTGGCTAACCCGTTTCAGGCACAAAAGATCACGAGCAACTCAAGCCAACTCAAGATCAGGTCCAAGTGTGTCTAAGTGTACTATTTTCTTTTTCTTGAGTTAATTATAATGTAACTGATCCCCTAGCTAAGTAACCTTGCACACACACACTCAGGGGGAGAGCTTGAGTGAATTAGAGTTTCTATTCAAGTTTTTGTTCAGATCGTCCTGGATGATAGACACATCATCCTGGACGATCATGTAAAATAGAAACCCTAATTAGGGCGACCAAGTTAAGTGTGTCTGATTAAGCAGATCGTCCTGGATGATCATTTCATCGTATAGAATGATATGCTCAAATCAGAAATTCTCAGCCGCCAGATCAAGTTAGGTAAGTTTTTATTTTAAGATATTTGGTCTGATCGTCCTCGATGATACGTGTATCATCCTGGATGATACAGTACAATCATGCTTAAATTAGTTTGGTAATTAAGGAAAGCAATTAAGACTTGATTGATACGATCATATCATCCCGGACGATCGCAGGATCATCCTGGACGAAAATGATCATCTAGTGTGTTTCAGTTGTACGTCCCAAACTGTGTTCAGGATGATTTGGGCACTTTTTGAACTAATCATACAGGACAATATCCCGATCGTCCTAGACGATCAAGTCATTTTTGAGTCTTCCAGCATAAGTTTCTCTGGACGACCCAAACTGTCTTCTGGATGAAATTCCTCAATTTACACTAATTGTCCCAGACGATCGCAGAATTGTACGGGATGATATGAATAACTTTTTCTACTGATCATCCAGAAGAGCCAGATCGTCCAGGTTGAAGAAGCTAATTTTGAATTGATTGTACATGACGATCTATCTTGGTCGACCAGTTGATATTTAGGGAAAATTTTAAGCGCTCCTATAAAATATCTTTTTCTTTAAATAAGAAAAATCTTTTGCCACTTTCCTTTCTAGAGAAACTATATAGAGAGAGAGAGAGAGTTTGGGAGAGAGAGAGAGAGGATCTTGTGAGGGGGAGTTCGTGAGGGGTTCACGAAGGTTGCTCCAAGCAAGGATCAGAGTCATCTTCTTCGCTCTTCGTCTTTCGTCCTGTTGGTATTCTTGGTGAGAGGATCGTTCGCAAGAAGGTCCAAGGTTCTCTACCTGCTTCAGGAGGAAGCGAAAGGACGTTAGGTTCTCTGCCTCACCGTGTCGGTAGAAAGGAGGTTTTTGTACAGGCTTCTCCGCCTTGCTGTGGGAGCAAAATGAAAGACACTTTGAGTTAGTGCAATACCCGGAGGGGAGGCTCCGGGGAGTGGACGTAGGTCAAGTTGACCAAACCACTATAAAATCTGGTGTGTTCATTCTAATTACTTTCTGCACTTTTATTTTTCTGTGATTAACTGCTTGGGTGAAATTATGTTCGATCTTTTCGTTTGATTATTTTGTTCATTTCGACTGGAAATCATCGAAAAGGTTTTTACTGTTGCTCTCAAATTTTTAAATAACCAATTCACCCCCCCTCTTGGTTAGCCTTGGGACTAGTTCATCAGGGCTTAGCATCCCTTTCAAACTTTCAAGTGGTATCAGAGCGGGATTCAAAATTTAAGTTTAAAAACTTTTGAATTTGATCCATGGCTAACTTTGGTAATCATAATACTGCTGAAGGTTATTCAATCACACGACCACCATTATTTGATAAAATTCCTTTTGATTTTTGGAAAACTCGCATGTCCACTTTTCTTCAATCGATTGATTATCGCATGTGGATGTTAGTTAAGGATGGATACGAACCACCTTTTAGATTGATTAATAATATGAAAAATGAACTGCCCTTTGCTGATTGGACTTTTGATGATCGTGATTTAGCACAATTAAATGCCAAATGTTTGAATTATTTTTTCTGTGCTTAAATGTATACTAGATTCACTCAAATCATCACTTCTTTGCATGCCTTAGGTAGAGAACTTATAAACTGCGAAAGAGTGAACAAAATACTTAGATGTCTGCCTTCTTCATATGATGCTAAGATAACTACAATCACTGAATGTAAAGATTTGAATACTTACTATATTTATAGCTTACTTGGATCACTCATTGCATACGAGCAAGGGGTGAACCAATGACAGCTTGATGCAGGTGAGAAGAAGAAGGAGAAAACAGTGGCACTGAAGGCCAACAATAGTGATTCTTGCTCTTCTGGGTCTGATAGTGATGACATGGCCTTGATCACAAGGCAATTTAAAAGCTTTCTAAGGAAGAAACACAAGAACTTTCAGAAGTGGAATAAGGGTAAGTCTAACAAAAATTTTAAGAGTTCATCTGATCCTATATGTTTTGAATGCAGGAAGCCTGGACACATTAAGGCTGGTTGTCCTACACTTAAAGCTCATCCAAGCAAGGAGAAGGGTGAGGAGAAACATAAGTTCAGAAAGGACAAGAAGCGAATTTAGAAGGCATTCTGGGCAGACTCTACATCTGACTCCTCTGAGACTGAAGCTGAAGAGGAGGAAACAAATTTGTGTCTGATGGTTGATGATCACCCTGGTCAGTCGGACCAGGAAGAGGTATGTGAGCTTACTTATGATCAATTACTTGAAGTATCTGAAAAAATTCATGCATCGTATAGGAAGCTTAAGAAAACCCATGCTAACTTGAAACTGGATTATTTGACTTTGCAAATAGAGCATGATGTTTTGATTAAGGATCATTCCACTGTTGATAGCAATCACATGTCTTTACTTGATGAGTTTGATGAATTGAATAAAAAATATTCTGATTTAGTTACTGTGCATGATTCATTGAAAACCACTTATGTTGATTTGGAGAGAGCTTTTAAAGAATTAGATACCATGGCATGTGAAGTAGAAAGTAGTAATGGTGCTTTAAAATTTGAAATTGCAAGTTTAAATAAAAAGAATGAATTTTTAAAAGTGAAAATTAGTGCTTTTGAGAAAAACCAAACACCTCCTACTTTTGCACAGTTTTATGCACCTCCACCATTTGTAAATTCAGATTTAAAATCATCAAAGCATATTTTGTATAAACCTAGGAAGAGGCACTATCACTCACGTAGATTAGTTAACCCTTTTCCTGGTGTTAAATGTTATTCATGTGGCATGTTAGGACACATTTCCCACACCTGCACTGTTCATCGTAGTACACATTGGGTGTGGAGGCCCAAACTTCCTGTTTCACAGCACAGCACACATGTATTGCATTCTTCTTTTCATAAGAAGGACCCCAAACCTGTTTGGGTTCCTAAGAATGACATTTGATGATTTTATAGGTGTGCTCTCACACAAGACCTCATGAGAGCATGAGGTACCTGGACAGCAGATGTGTTAGACACATGACTGGAGATGCAAATCAGTTCATTTCGCTGGAGGCCAGGGCTGGAGGCAAGGTTACACTTGGAGATAACACCACCAGGTGGGTGGTAGGCTCAGGTATAATTGGTGATTCAAAGAATTTTATGATTGATAATGTTTTGCTTGTAGATGGACTGAAACACAACTTGCTGAGCATCAGTCAACTTTGTGACAAAAGATACATCATCAAATTCCTGCCCACTAGCTGCATTTTAAGCTTAAATGATAAAGTTGTTTTGCAGGGGCAAAGGATCAACAATGTCTACAAGCTGGATGTAAGTTGCATTAAATATGAGAATTTAATTTACTTATAAACTGCTGCTGATGAGTCTTGGTTATGGCATAGGAGATTGTGTCATGCAAGTATGAAAACCCTTAGAAGAGTCACCAAAAAGGACTTAGTTAGAGGTGTGCCCAAGCTTAAGTTCACTAAGGATCACCTATGTGATGCCTGTCAGTTAAGAAAGTAAGTCCAGTCTTCTTTTCACTTTATTAAGGATATTAGCACCTCTAGACCTTTAGAAGTTCTTCACATGGACCTCTTTGGATCCATTAGCACTGCCAGCTTAGGGGGGAAAGTTTATGGATTTGTGATTGTAGATAACTACTCGAGGTTCACTTGGATTAAATTTCTGTCAGACAAATCTGAGTCATTTGATGAGTTTAAGTCCTTCTCTACTTGGATTCAGAGGAAGTTAGGCTGTGAGATCTTGACTATTTATAGTGATTATGGTGGAGAGTTTGAAAATGTGAAGTTTGGAAGTTTCTGTGAGGAGCAAGGGATTAGTCACAATTTTTTAGCTCCTAGGACCCCTCAGCAGAACGGGGTAGCTGAAAGGAAGAACAAGACCTTAGTGGAAGCCGCTAGAGCCATGCTTGCTGAGTATTCACTTCCAAAATACTTTTGGGCTGAAGTGGTGAACACTGCCTGTTATGTGCTGAATAGGGTGAATGTGAGATCTAAACTGAACAAGACACCTTATGAGATCATTAAGGGTAGAACTCCAAACTTGTCCCACCTCCATATCTTTGGCTGTAAGGTTTTTATTCTAAACAACAGGAAATCATCCATAGAAAAGTTTGACCCCAAATCTGATGAAGGAGTTTTCTTAGGCTATTCCAGTGTGGGGAAATCCTTTAGGGGGTTCAATAAAAGGACTTTGGTGGTGGAAGAGACAACTCATGTGGTGTTTGATGAATCTGACCCTAAGGTGACTAGAGTTGAGGAAGAAGAAGAGGTAGAGGACATTACCCAAGGGATTGGAAATGCAAATCTTGAGGAGAGGGTAGAACCTCAAACCACATTGCCTAGAGATTGGAGATATTCTTTGAGTCATCCTAAAGAAATGATCTTAGGAGACCCTTCTGAAGGTGTTAGGACTAGGCATGGACTTAGGAAGGAAGTAAACCATTCTTCCTTTATCTCAATGACTGAACCCACCAACATCAATCATGCCCTTTCATATGAGTTTTGGATCATAGCTATGCAGGAAGAATTGAATCAATTTGTGAGGAATGATGTTTGGGAGTTAGTAGAAAGACCTAGAAATCAAAGTATTGTGGGAACCAAGTGGGTCTTTAAGAATAAGATGAATGATTCTGGTGTGGTGGTTAGGAATAAGGTAAGATTGGTGGCTAAGGGATATAATTAGACTGAAGGGATTGATTTTGAGGAGACCTTTTCCCCTGTAGCTAGATTGGAAGCCATTACAGTGCTACTAGCCTTTGCCTGTTATAAGGGATTTAAGCTGTTTCAAATGGATGTCAAGAGTGCCTTTTTAAATGGGGTAATAAAAGAGGATATTTTTGTAGAATAACCCCCAGGTTTTGAGAGTTCCCAATAACCAAATCATATTTATAAATTAGAAAGGGCCTTGTATGGACTAAAACAGACACCCAGAGCTTGGTATGAGAGGCTTAGCACATTCCTGTTAGAAAGAGAGTTTGTAAAGGGGAGCGTAGACACCACCCTTTTTCTGAGGAGAATAGGAGATGACTTACTCATTATCCAGATCTATGTTGATGATATAATTTTTGGATCTTCTAATAAATACTTATGTGATGAGTTTTCTAAAACAATGAGTAAGAAGTTTGAGATGAGTATGAAGGGAGAATTGTCCTACTTTTTGGGGTTTAGCATAAGGCAAATGGATGATGGAACCTTTCTAAATCAATCTAAATACACTAAGGACATTTTGAAGAAATATGAAATGGATAAAGCCAAGCCAATCAATACTCCCATGAGCTCCTCTGTTCAGTTAGATAAGGATTCAAGTGGAAAATCAGTTGATCAGAAGAAATATAGAGGAATAATTGGATCACTTCTTTACCTGACTGCTAGCCGACCTGATATTAGGTTTAGTGTCTGTCCTTGTGCTAGGTTACAGGCTGATCCTAAAGAGTCCCACCTAACTGCTGTTAATAGAATTCTTAGATATCTATTAGGGACCCCAAACCTAGGAATCAGGTACCCTAGGCACATCACCTCTTTTGAGATTATTGGATATTCTGATTCTGACTTTACAGGGTGTAGGGTGGATAGAAAGAGCACTTCTAGAACTTATTAATTCATAGGATAGTCGTTAGTCTCCTGGTTTAGTAGAAAATAGAACTCAGTTGCACTTTCCACTGGTGAAGCTGAGTACATTGCCTTAGGGAGTTGTGTGGCCCAAGTTCTTTGGTTGAAGTAATAAGTCTTGGATTTAGGATTACCTGTGGGTATAATTTTAGTTCTGTGTGATAATACTAGTGCCATCTGCATCTCTAAGAATCCAATCCAACATTCTAGAACCAAACACATTGATATAAGGCATCACTTTATTAGGGACCATGTTATAAAAGGGGACATTGAGCTACATCATGTAGCAACTGAAAATCAGCTGGCTGATATATTCACTAAACCCCTAGCCTTTGACTCATTCAGCATTTTGAGGACCAGATTAAGAGTGATTGATATAAATGCTTGATTCTGATGATTGCTGATGTCTGATTTCTCTGATTTTTATTCTATTTTTGTTAGTTAGCTTTTGTGCTGATCACTTGCATTCTGTTATTTTTATTCTTCTGCTTTATGTTCTAGCTTTAGTATTAGTTTGATTTGAGTATTTATTTTGATATGACTTAGTGTTTACATGTTTTGTTTATTGGTTCATCTCTTTTATTTACTATTTTATATTTTTGAAAATCCGATCACTTCTTGCTACTTCTGATTAACTGAATTTCTGATTGAGAGTTTTACCTTGTTTTTATTCTGAAACTAGTAAGCAGTGATTGATTCCACTGGATCGGTTAAAGGGAAGAAACATTGACGATTATTTCTCTTTCTCTAACTCCTTTGCTGGTGTATTATTTCTTTTGGATAAATATCCTCTTCAAAATTGAAATTTTAGTTTTTGAAATAGAGATTTATTTTATCTTCCTACAGTAATCTACCTCATATCAATAGTGTTTTCAAAGTCTTGAGTCATTATTTTGATTTTCTAAACCAAGTGATTGCACTTATCATATGACGTCTGGTTTTTTGTGAATTACTCTTCCTTATTGTAGAGAGCATCTCCTATGTCTGGAAGGTAATTTTACAGCTGAGATCTTTTAATGATTTTGAGAGGGAGAAAGCTTATAAAAGATGTACAGTGCACCAAAAAAAGTGAAAAAGAGGCACAAAATGAGCCCAAAGCTAAAAAGATGCGAAATGTCACCAAACTAAAAGATACACAAAATCTATCAAAAATCAAAAGATGCACAAAGCACCAAACAACTTGAAAAAGAGGCACAAAATGAGCCCAAACCAAGCTTTCTTTCCTTTCAGATCGTTAAATGTCTTAGAAAAATCTGTGCGCCACTTAATATTTTCAAAAGCTTGAGTTTAAAAATCCTGATTTTTGATTTTTTGCTTTGTAACACTATTATATCAGATATTTTTTTGGAACGAGGCTTACAAGGATCTCTTTTCGAATCTAATTTCTTTTCTTCTGAATTGGATTTTTATTTTAAAAGAGATTTGCATCGATAAGGTGCCCGAGGTGGGAGTTACGAAAGTCAGTTTTTCCAAATTTTTCTAGTTTTTAGCGCTATTAATCGTCTTCTTATTGGTTTTTAAATCTAAAATCAAGGAAAAATTCTAATTTACTGGAGCAACTTGATCAAAAAAAAAAAATGTTGCTATTATGTGTTCTCGCTTCAAGTTTTATTCATTTTTGTTTTTGTTTTAGTTTTCATGGTTGTGTCTTTGGGATCCTGATCTGTCATCTTCATCCTCCATCCTTTTCTATTTTTTCTTCACATCATCCTGGACGATTCACTGGTCGTCCTGGATGATCTTCTTCATCCTGGACGATCCATAAATCATCCTGGATGATCCATTCAAAACCGTCTCCAGTCTGATCCTACTGTCGAGAAACACTAATTATTGGTGATCGTCCTGGACGATCCATAAATCATCCTGGACGATATGATCCATATCTTTATGATCTGATCAAACGGCTGAGATTGCACCAATTATTAGCCATCGTCCTGGATGATCCACCTCATCGTCCTGGACGATCCACATGTCAAGCCGCTGGACGATTCAAATTCGGCCCGTCTGATATATTTATTGCATATCATCCTGGACAATCCACCTAATCGTCATGGATGATACTTTTCATCAACGATCGTCCAGCCTGACTCCTTGGGATGATCGTCTGTGTCTAATCGTCCTAGATGATCTCTGATCGTCCTGGACGATCGGACCGCCTTTTTGACCAATCGTCCTGGCCGTCATCAATGTCCATATCATCCTGGACGATCTCGTGATCATACGGGATGATCCGGCCAAATTCTTTTTAAACAGCCAATTTCTTAAGGTTTTTTCACACCACTCCTTCTACTCTCCCTCACTTCTACTTTCTCATGGCTGGCGGGAAACATTCTAAATAAAAGGGAGCGAGTTCCTCCCGGGGGCATGTTGATCCTTGCTTTCCAAATGCAGCCGATTAGGCCGCCTTTGAGTGCTATCATGACGTGGGGATCACGCATTCAAAAATAGTAAACCCCCGCACCCTTACCTCTCCTATTCTTGATCTTTTCGCACACACCTCCCTCACCTTTATCCTTACCCTAGCCTTTCCCTTTAGTCTTGAACTTCTTTAAGTTTTATTTGCCAATTTGCGTATTTCCACGAACAATTTAACTCTTCGTTCGTATGTCAATCAACATCCCGTGGAACTCACTACCCAAGACTTTCACAACATTCTTCAACTTTCTGTCACTGGCGATAAACTCCACACTTTTATCACCGACCCTGACTATGATTGGAGTGTCGCCAATCACTTCCTTCACAATACGAATCCACCCTACCATGACAATGCTTGCACTTCACTTCTTAAGGATGCACGGACCATTCAGCACGTCCTTCGTTCCTCCGTCATTCCAAAGGTGGGGGATCGAATTCACATCACCCTGCTACTATCCTTGACTACATACTACATCTTGGCCCGCAGGGAGTTTAATGCCTCTGACCTTATTATCCGATACATCGAGCACCTTACCACTATTAGGGATCCGAGTCATAGGCGTCGCCCAAATCTCGCTTTAGGTTATCTCATTGCATATGCCTTAGAAACCAAATATGACCTACAGTATCCAGTTCCTCCTGATGTCCCTCCTTCCTTCTTCACAAACAATTCATTCCACATCCTACACAGCACTCGACTACATCTGGTGCCTACCCTGGATGTTGAGGAAGAAGAGGAAGAGGCCATTCCAGTTCCTGCTGCACCCGCTGCACTTGCTCCCTTTCGCATCGCTTCTCCTTTTGATCATCTGGTGCAGCGCTTTGATTAGTGGGAGGCCAGATTCGACTCCTATGTTGCTGCGTAGGAGCAGCGGCACACTGAGGACCTGCAGCGCTTCACCGACTATACTGCTCAATAGCAACAACAGCATGACCAGGACATAACCTGGATTGGAGCCCACTTTACAGCCATTCACAACTACTTCAACCCACCTCTGCCACCTCCTCCTTCCGATCAGGATCCGCCTCCGATCTAGTGTTCTGTTTTATAGTTATTTTTCTTTTCTATTTTGTACTTATGTTTCAGTGTTTCTATTTACCCTCCTCCTTTTTGTGATGTCAAAAGGGGGAGTCAGTGTAGTAGTTTCTGTTCTTGTTATGTATTTGTAATTGTGTTTTCTGTATTGCTTTGGTTGTTAAATGAAAATTGAAAAAAAAAATTTTGTTTTTCAATCTCCTAGTTAGTTTATTTTTCAAACTACTGCATAAATATTTGCCATCATCAAAAAGGGGGAGATTATTATAAATCTGGTTTTGATGATGACAAACATGTTTCTATTGTGTTTTTCTTGGCTAACCCGTTTCAGGCATAAAAGATCACGAGCAACTCAAGCAAACTCAAGATCGGGTCCAAGTGTGTCTAAGTGTATTATTTTCTTTTTCTTGAGTCAATTGTAATGTAATTGATCCCCTAGCTAAGTAACCTTGCACACACACACTCAGGGGGAGAGCTTGAGTGAATTAGAGTTTCTATTCAAGTTTTTATTCAGATCGTCCTGGATGATAGATACATCATCCTAGATGATCATGTAAAAATAGAAACCCTAATTAGGGCGACCAGGTTAAGTGTGTCTGATTAAGCAGATCATCCTGGATGATCGTTTCATCGTACAGGATGATATGCTCAAATCAGAAATTCTCAGCTGCCAGATCAAGTTAGGTAAGTTTTTATTTTAAGATATTTGGTCTGATCGTCTCGGACGATACGTGTATCATCCTGGATGATATAGTACAATCATGCCTAAATTAGTCTGGTAATTAAGGAAAGTAATTAAGACTTGATTGATATGATCATATCATCTCGGATGATCGCAGGATTATCTTGGACGATTGCAGGATCATCCTGGATGAAAATGATCATCTAGTGTGTTTCAGCTATACGTCCCGAACTGTGTTAAGGATGATTTGGTCACTTTTTGAACTAATCGTATAAGATGATATCCCGATCATCCTGGACGATCAAGTCATTTTTGAGTCGTCTAGCACAAGTTTCTCTAGACGACCCGAACTATCTTCTGGACAAAATTCCTCAATTTACACTAATCGCCGGACGATCGCAGAATCGTACAGGATGATATGAACAACTTTTTTTACTGATCGTCCAGGCTGAAGCAGCTGATTTTTAACTGATCGTACAGGACGATCTTGGCCGACTAGTTGAGATTTAGGGAAAATTTTAAGCCCTCCTATAAAAGATCTTTTTCTTTCAACAAGAAAAATCTTTTACCACTTTCCTTTCCAGAGAAACCATAGAGAGAGAGAGTTTGGGAGAGAGAGAGAGAGGATCTTATGAGGGGGAGTTCGTGAGGGGTTCACGAATGTTGCTCCAAGAAAGGATCAGAGTCGTCTTCTCCGTTCTTCGTCTTTTGTCGTGTTGGTGTTCTTGGTGAGAGGATCGTTAGCAAGAAGCTCCAAGGTTCTCTGACTGCTTCAGGAGGAAGCGAAAGGAGGTTAGGTTCTCTGCCTCACCGTGTCAGTGGAAAGGAGGTTTTTGTACAGGCTTCTCCGCCTTGCTGTGGGAGCAAAAGGAGAGACACTTTGAGTTAGTGCAATACCCGGAGGGGAGGCTCCGAGGAGTGGATGTAGGTCAAGTTGACCGAACCACTATAAAATTCGGTGTGTTCATTCTAATTACTTTCTACACTTTTATTTTTCTGTGATTAACTGCTTGGGTGAAATTGTGTTCGATCTTTTCGTTTGATTGTTTTGTTCGTTTTCACTGCAAATCATCGAAAAGGTTTTTACTGTTGCTCTCAAATTTTTAAATAACCAATTCACCCCCCCTCTTGGTTAGCCTTGGGACTAGTTCATCAGGGCTTAACATCCCTTTCAAACTTTCATTAACCACCCTCATAAACTTTTAGTAAGTATATTAGTACTACCTATTACAGTCATAATATTTATCTTACTAAACAAAAATGATGGTTATTTTCTGTCACTACATAGGATTGCAAAAGAAAAGATAAAATAGCTGATAATAAAATGTTTTGGATTAGTACATGTAAATTACCAAAGTTTTCCTAGTGGGATTCTCTTTGTTGATGTAGATAAGAGTATTTGCATCCTTAGATCTCTTTCAAGCTTCCAATGATGAAAATGAAGGTTTATAGGCTTTCTATAGTGATTGTATCTCCATAGAACCTAGAAGGTTAAACATCCTATATCTAGGCCTATAAACATTCCATTATAATTATACTATTTGTTCCAATTTTCCTCTGTTAAGGAAATATGCCACACAAGTTTTAACTACATACATGTCCTCTACATGTATTAAATTAAGATCGAGAGATAATTAATACATCCATTTCTTATTCAAAGCATAAGAGTCTACATTAATACTAACATTATATTCACTTTATTAGCCAAAAACTATGGAATTAGCTAGACATGGAATGCAAAGAAAATAAATCAAATTTCATTGCTTGTATAAAAGAGGAAATACAAGAGTAAAATTTATTTCAAATGTTTAAGATGATATGAATTCACTTCCCACACTTCTTTCTACTCCAAATATCTTATTGCTTATAAAGGATAGTATAATAATTCCCAAATGTAGTATCCTTCTCTTCCCTAGCCTCTCTTAGACATGTAATATGAAGAAAATAAATTAGATTTCATTGCTTGCATAAAAGAGAAAACACATAAGTAAAATTTATTTTAGATATCACTTAGATAGTAAAATTACACTCTCAATACTCTTTTCTCTTATAAATATTTAATTGTATATAAGGAGACATGATAGTAATTCCCAAATGTAGTATCCTTCTCTCCCCTAGCATCCCTTAGACTTTACTCTAATAGGGCACTATAATATAGATAGAATTATGATAGAACTTATTGAAGAACTATTTATATTTGTACACAAATGGACTTAGGTGCTGCGACACTAGAAATGCTGGCGTCACGATGTCATAGAATGAATTAGCACCTCAATATTACTGGGCTTGAACTTCTGTGGCATTGGGATGATTTAGTGTATCTAATGGATGAATTAGTGTCACTTGGTTGAATAAGCATGACTCCATCTTTCTTTAATTGCTCCACTGTAGTGCTAAAAATGTTAAGCACTGTAGTACTTGAATGTGCAATATGGCATTGCAGTGTTATGAAGTTTGGCATTTCGGTAGTCAAATTCCAGATACTCACGAGCTATGATGCTAATTTTGGTTGCGATGACATTATAAAGTGCTATGATGTTGACCTTGGCTCCACTATTGCGCTAAATTAATTTGTATGTTTTTTACGCTCCAGTGCTATGATTTCTTAATGTTGACCTAAGCTCCACCATAGGGCATTATGTATGCAGTACTATTGGTTCTTAGAACACTAAGGTGCTGGTTTAACACTTGTGAGTTTCTCTTTTTTCCTGAGATATTCTTGCATAATAATAACTAAAATATTTTTACTGATAGTTAAGATAGTAAAATACTATAAAATTTACACTTACATTAGTGTAGCTTAGAGAGCACTAATGCCTATAAATGAGAGTCTTTTTAAACACCCAATGACCCAATCACCCAATTCCTAAGGATTAGAATATTTAATTGCTATTAATAAAAAAATAGGATAACCCTTACTATAACATATGTAATCATGGTTGGAGGAATCAACCTAATTTTTAACGGAATAATAATATGAATTAAGGTAATAACTAGAATAATAGTTAACTCAACCATGTAGAGAAATAGAATTAGTCTCAACAAAATTTTGGAAACCTTAGGCCCAATTATCCTCTATGATGCACTACAAATAATCTGAAAGTTTGTTAGGGGTGTTAAACCCTAAAGAACTAGTACCGAGGCTAACCAAGAGGGGGGGGGGGGGGTTGAATTGGATATTTAAAAACTTCTTTAATCACAAAGAAAAATATTTTTATATCTTACAACAAAAATGAATTAAAATAATAATAAAAGGATAAATCAAAGATTTCACCCAAGTAGGTAATCACAGTAAAAATCAAGTGCAGAAAATAATCAGAAAGAATACACCAAAATTTATAGTGGTTTGGTCCAACCTGACCTACGTCCACTCCCCAGAACCTCCCGTTCCAGGTATTGCACTAAACCTTTAGTGACTATCCTTTAGCCCCCCCCCAGAAAGGCGGAGAAGCCCTTACAAAATCTCTTCCACCTCCCCTGCTGTGGCTGAGAACCTGAAATCCTTTTCACCCTCCTAGTGAGGCAGATAACCTGGAATCTTTTTTCACTCTCTTGGTGAAGGCAGAGAACCTAGAATCTTTTTTCACCCTCCTGGTGAAGGCAGATAACCTGATCCTTTGACACCAAAGAGATCTTCTTCTTCCCAAAACTTCTGTCAAGAGAAACCTTGAATCCGATAGTATTAAGGTGCAAGTTTGCCAGAGCAACCGTGTAAAAGTTCCTACACACTCCCTTGAAACCCCCTCCAAGGGTCTTCTCCCTCTCAAACTCCACCCTTTAATCTCTCCCTTTTAAGGCTCTCTCTTCAAGTATTCTCCAGAAGAATGAAGACTAAATATAGTCAAATATAGCCAAAGACACTTACAAAGTGCCTTGAAAAAGCTTAAATAGAGGGCTCCAAAAACCCTAGAAACTCAATTATAGTGGCAAATATCATCCAGTACAATCACATGATCGTCCGGTATGATGTGCTTAAATATATGGCTTCAGAAAACCCAAAAAACTTAATTTTAGCCTCAAAGATCATCTAGTACGATCATAGGATCGTCCAAAATGATGTGCAAAATTTGACCTGATAGCCCAAGATGATCACCAGATAGTCCATAATGATCAGTTCAAATTTGTACTGATCATCCAGGATGATTCTAAGATCGTCTAGGATAATTCTGTGATCATCCAGTATGATCAGAATATTAAATTAAGCAGATTTGATTGACTAATCACAGGATTAATTTATGAAACATTATCATAGATTGTCTAGTATGATGTATATCATCCTGGATGATTAGAAAAAATTTAAATCTTGAAATCCTACCTAAATTATGATTGGCGGCTTTTTTTTCATAATCATAAAGGATCTTCCTGGATGATAGAAATCATCCAGTACGATTAGTTCAAATATTGAACATGATGTTTTGACTAGATCTCACTACCTTGAGTGTGTGTGCATGGTCACCAAGCTAGCAAACTCTTTTATAGGACTTGACTTAAGAAATCAAAAATTACATCAATGAATATTACAGACTCTTTGCAGCATAACCTATTCTACCCTAATCTTGAGCTTTGATTATTCGTTGGATGGTGCATGGTGTTCCTGAAATATTAGTATACATAAAAATAAGTATAGAATGAAAATACTAGAAGACATAAAGATATGAGCCATAATGTTTATTATCATTAAAAGCATAAACTCATGAGCTTGAGTCACAACATAATCAATATACGGATAAGAATACTTCCTTAGAAAACTTAGTGTTTCAAATAGGAAACAAACTTCAAGGCTAAGCTGCTACCTTTAGAAACGTTAAAAATTAGTTAGGGAAGCAAGATAATTCCCTAAATAATAGATCCTAAGGAACCTTGCCTAGCAATGCTAAGGTTAGCCCTAAAAACAAGGGTAATGAGTAGTGTAAAACCATATAGTTGAAGAGTGGTAAGAAGTTAGAAGAGGTATGGGGGTGTAAAATACGACTGAGGAGGAGATGCTTGATGTAACATCTATAGAATCCACCCAACCTATAAAAGAACCTATGCTAGGTTTTAGAGAGACCACCACCTCTATTTCCCTAGACGTTTGAAAAAAAAAACTTAAATAGGAAATTCTCTAGATTTTTGGAAGTGTTAAAAATTATTAATCAATATTTCATTTGTAGAAGCCTTAGAGAAAATATCGATCTATGCCAGATTCATGAATGATATCCTTATGAAGATGAGAAATTTAGATGACTTTTGAGACTATTGCACTCACTAAGGAGTGAAGTGTAATCCTACAAAATAAACTTTCTCAAAAGCTTAAAGTCCCTAGTAGTTTTACTATTCCTTATACTATAAGGATACATTTTATGACTTCAGAGCTAGCATTAATCTTATGCCCCTTTCCATATTTAGATACATAACTTAAGAGAGGTTTAACCCACCACTATTACCCTTTAGTTAGCATATCATTCATTTATAATTCCTAAGGGGTGATAGAGGATGTTCTAGTAAAGGTTGATAAGTTTATATTCCCTTTTAATTTCATTATTTTAGGTATGAAAGAAGATATGGAGACACCAATTATCTTGGGTAGACCTTTTCTTGCTACCATAAAAATAATGGTTGATGTGTAGAAGGGTGAGTTAACCATGAGAGTGTAAGATTAAGAGGTGACTATTGATGCAGTTTTCCAAAGATTATAGTGAGGATTATTATTATAGAGTGGATTTTATGGATAATTGATTGGAGAATCTTATGCATGAGATGTTACTTGATTGTTCATCAAAGCATTCATTACTTTAGGAGGACATAAGAGAGATTGATATTAATATTATTCATGTGATAGCTAATGTCCCTTGAGTTTTTAGAGAGAGGTATGAGATATTAGCCACATCATCTCTAGGGAAGTCATTAAAAAGATCTATCCTAGAAGCATCAATTATTGAGTTGAAAGCCTTACCTTTCCATTTGAAGTATGTATTATTAAGAGATGGATCAACCTTACATGTTATTATTTTTTTGAGTTAGAAACATACCCTAATGGTAAGTTGATTAGGGTTCTTAAAACTTTCAAGGAGCATTTGGTAAGATAATAGTTAATATTAAAGAGATCAGGCCATCGGCCTGCATGCATAATATTTTGATGGAAGAAGACTCCCAACCAAAGGCTTAACGATAAAGAAGATTGAACCTAGCCATGGAGGAGGTTGTAAAGAAAGAAATACTAAAATAGCTTAATGTATATATTATTTATCCCATTTTTAAGAGTGTTTTGGTTAGGCTATTCATTATGTGTCCATGGAGAGGGGTTTAATAGTGGTGTCCAATGGAATTAATGAGTTAGTACCTACTTGGATGCTCATAAGATAGAGGATTTTTATAGACTTTAGGAAGCTAAATAAGGCTATTAGAAAAGATCATTTTCCATTATCATTCATTGACCATATGCTTGATAGATTGTTAGATTCTATTACTTCTTAGATGGTTACTTAGTGTATCATCAGGTTCTTATAGCACTAGAGGATCAGAACAAAACAACATTCACGAGCCCAAATAATACCTTTGCCTTTATGAGGTTGTCTTTCAAACTTTGCAATACTCTTGCGTGTTTTAGAGGTGTATGAAGACTATTTTTTTATTTGATTAAGTGAGGCATTGAGATCTTCATGGATGACTTTTTTATATTTGGTATTTCATTTGATTCTTATCATATGCACTTATCCATTATTTTAGAATGACGTGAAGAATTAAATTTTGTACTAAATTAGGAAAAGTGTTAATTTATTATTATAGAAGGCATTGTGTTAGGTCACAAGATTTCTAAGAAAGGTTTAAAAGCGGAAAGGGCCAAAGTTCAGGTAATAGAAAATGTAGCATCACTTAGTTCTATTAAGGGGGTTAGAATTTTCTTGGGAAATTCTAGTTTTTATAGAAGATTCATTCGGGATTTTTCAAAATTTAGTAAACTATTGTATTTTTTGCTTTAAAAGGATGTCCCTTTTGATTTCAATAATGAATGTCTTGAAATCATGTGTGATGCTAGTGATTTTATTGTTGTAGTAGTCTTAGGGAAATTAGTAAATAAAAAATTTCATGTGATATACTATGCTAGTAGAATATTAAATGCTACACAAGTTAATTATACAATAATTGAGAAAGAAAAGCTAGCCATTTTTTGGGATGAAACCCACTGACAGGCCTACTTGTTAAATACAAAAAAGATGTACTAGGTCCTTAAAGGGACCTCCAGCTCGCTATTGCTCCGAAGAGCTACAAGAAAAGTCAAAAAAGAACCTAAGAGCTGGATATCCCTACTAAGCACGATTAAAAAGCAACCAAGTAACATTCTAAGAATAAAAAAAAGAAAGGTATAAATTGAGCACATTCAACACCGCCTTTCCAACCATAGTCGAGCCCTACACAAAATGAGAATGAGTCTCCAAAAACTTGAAAAAATAGGCCTGCAAGGACACTAAACAAAATATTTAAGAACAAGGAAAATCTAACAAAGAAAATAACAAAGCTAAGCCCATAAATAAAAAACTAGAGAGAGAACTAGTACTACAAATTAGTATAATTAAAGGTGAATAGGTTAACATCAAGCCAACCAAACCTGCAAGGCCAACCAAAGAAATAGAGCAAGCTAAATCGAATCCTGACAAAGCCACAGCAGACTAACCTAGTGACTGAAATAGATGAGTAGCTTTTCAAGTTTAAACCAGTAACATAATTAATATAATCATGGCTAAAAATTGGCCCATCATCATAGAGAAAAAAATTGATAGGAGGAATAACACCAAAACTCCCAACAACACAAAAAGGCAGAGAGAATAAGAGCCTAGGCCACCCAGGCTGACAAATCAACTAAGGGCACGAAGTCACAACACTGCAACTGAATGGAGTGATAGGAAGCGAGTAAGATAACAAAACAGTAGCAGATTTCCAACCATAACAAGATGAAGCCGCCAAAAAATAAACAGAAAATGTAAATTATAGAGAATGTCATAATATGAGAATGGGCTATAGTAACTGCAACAACGGCCCAAATGCTTACCAGTCCAAAACCAAAAAACCCCCAGAAGTATGCCCCAACTAATATGGTCCTAATCAATTAAAAGACCAAAATTCTTAGCATAAGTTAAAGATTAATGGATAGCCGTAGAACCGAAGTCATTAGTTGGAGCATAGTGTTACAAATATGGATTCAAGAAGTATAGTTTTGATGATGACAAACATGTTTGTGTTCTATTTTGCTTGGCTAATCATTTCAGGTACAAAAGATCAAATGCAATCCAAGCCAACTCAAGATCGAGTTTGTGTGTGCTTAATTATAATTTTTTTCTTTCTTGAGTCAAATGTAATGTAATTGATCCCCTCGCTAAGTAACCATACACACACACACTCAGGGGGAGAGTTTTAGTGAGTTAGAGTTTCTGTGTCAAAATTTTATTCATATCGTCCTAGACGATATTCATATCGTCTTGGATGATCTAGTGAAAATAGAAACCCTAATTAGGATGATCATGTTAAGTTAGTTTGATTAAGCTGATCATCCTAGATGATCCTAATATCGTACAGGACGATAGGCTTAAATAAGAAATTCTCAGCCGCCAGATCAATTTAGGCAAGTTTTTATTTTTAGAGATTTGGTCTTATCGTCCCGGACGATACGTGTATCATCCTGGACGATCCATTACAATCATGCTTAAATTAGTCTGGTGATTAAGGAAAGTAATTAAGGTCTGATTGATTTGATCATATCATCCTGGATGATCGCACAATCATACGGGATGATGTGTTAAAAATTCTGACCGTCCAGTACCTATCACCTGTACGTCCAGAGCTGTGTGCAGGATGATAATCTTATTTTTGAACTAATCATACGGGATGATACCCATATTATCCCGGACGATCAAGTCATTTTGAAATTGTCCAGCATGTTATGACCTGTACGTCCAGAGCTGTAAATCGGATGATTTTGACACTTTTTGAACTAATCATACAGGACGATAGTTATATCGTCTGAGATGATTAAGTCATTTTAAGATCGTCCAACTCAAGTTCCCCTGGACAACCAGAGCTATCTTCTGGATGAAATTCTTGATTTACACTAATCATCCTAGATGATCACCGAATCGTATGGGATGATCTGAACTGCTCTTATCTACTAATCATCCAGAGGAACTAGATCGTTCAGGCTGATACATATGATTTTGAACTGATTGTACAAGATGATCGACTGATCATCCTAGATGATATTTGAAGACCAGTTGAGATTTATGGTAATTTTTGAGCCCTCCTATTTAAGATATTTCTCTTTCAATAAGAAAAATTTTTTGCCACTTTCCTTTACAGAGAAATCCTAGAGAGAGAGAGAGAGAGATTGGGAGAGAGAGAGGATCTTGTGAGGGGGAGTTTGTGAGGGATTCATAAAGGTTGCTCCAAGAAAGTATCAGAGTCGTCTTCTCCATTCATCGTCTCTTATCTTATCAGTGTTTTCTATGGGAGGATCATTCACAAGAAGATCGAGGTTCTCTGCCTGCTTCAGGAGGAAGTGAAAAGAGTCCGGGTTCTCTGCCTGCTTTCGGAAGAAGTGAAAGGAGTTCAGGTTCTCTACCTCACAGGGTTGGTGAAAAGGAAGTTTTGTACAGGCTTCTCCGCCTTGCTGTGGGAGCAAAAGGAGAGTCACTTTTATGTTAGTGCAATACCCATAGGGGAAGCTCCAGGGAGTGGACGTAGATCAAGTTGACCGAACCACTATAAAATCTAGTGTGCTCTTTCTGATTATTTTCTGCACTTTATTTTTCTGTTATTATCTGCTTGGGTGACATCTGTGATTAATCTTTTCATTACTGTGTTTACTTATTTTCACTGCAAATTATCAAAAGATCTTTCCTGTTGCTCATGAATTTTTAAAATAACCAATTCACCCTCCCTCTTGGTTTGCCTCGGGACTAGTTCATCAGGGCTTAACATCCTTATCGAACTTTTAAGTGGTATTAGAGAGGGATTCAAAAATTAAGTTTAAAAACTTTTGAATTTGATCGATGGCTAACTTTAGTAATCGTAATACTGCTGAAGGTTATTCAATTACACTACTTCCATTATTTGATAACATACCTTTTGATTTTTGGAAAACTCGCATGTCTACTTTTCTTCAATTTATAGATTATCGCATGTGGATGCTTGTTAAGGATGGCAATGAAGCACCTTTTAGAATGGTTAACAATGTTAAAATGAACTGCCTTTCACTGAATGGACTTTTGATGATCATGACTTAGCCCAACTGAATACCAAATGTTTGAACTATTTTTTTTGTGCCTTAAAATCCAAGGATTACATGCGTGTTTCTACTTTTACAACTGGTAAAGAGATTTGGGATAGATTGTGCATCACTTATGAAGGTACATCTGAAGTCAAATAGTCTATGTTAAACATAATGCTTCATGACTATGAACTTTTTCGCATGAAACCTATTGAATCAATTTCTAAATGTATATAAGGTTCACTCAAATTGTCACTTTCTTGCATGCTTTAGTAAGAGAACTTATAAACTATGACAAAGTGAACAAGATTCTGAGATGTTTGCCTCTTTCTTTTGATGCCAAAATAACTGCAATTACTGAATTGAAAGATTTGAACACTTATTCTATTAATAACTTACTTGGGTCACTCATTGCTTACGAGCAAGGGGTGAACCAAAGACAGCTTGATGCATGTGAGAAGAAGAAGGAGAAAACTGTGGCACTGAAGGCCAATGATAGTGATACTGGTACTTCCGGGTTTGATAGCGATGATGTTGCCTTAATCACTAGACAATTCAAAAGCTTTTTAAGGAAGAAACATAAGAACTTTCAGAAGTGGAACAAGGATAAGTCCAGTAAAGATTTTAAAGGTTCATCTGATATTATCTACTTTGAATGCAGGAAGCCTGGACACATTAAGGCCGATTGTCCTACACTTAAGGCTCACCCAAGCAAGGAGAAGGGTGAGGAGAAACTAAAGTTTAGGAAGGACAAGAAGCAGATTTAAAAGGCATTCTGGGAAGATTCTGCATCCGACTCCTCTGAGACTGAAGCTGAGGAGGAGACTACCAATCAGTGTCTGATGGCTGATGATCATCCTGATCAGTCTAATCAAGAAGAGGAATGTGAGGTTTCTTATGATCAATTGCTAGATGTTTTTGAGAAAATTCATTCATCTTATAGGAAACTTAAGAAATTGCATGCTAGCCTGAAATTGGATTTCCTAACTTTGCAAAAATAGAATGATGTTATGGTTAAAGATCATTCTACACTTGATAATAATCACATATCTTTACTTGATGAATTTGATGAATTGAATAAAAAGTATTCTGATCTGATTATTGAGCATGATTTATTGAAAATCTCGCATGTTGATTTAGAAAGAGCTTTTAAAGAATTAGACAACATGGCATGTGACGTGGAGAGTAGTAAGGGAGCATTGAACTTTGAAATTACAAGTCTTAAGAAGGAGAATGAATTTGTAAAAGTAAAAATTAGTGCTTTTGAGAAAAATGAAACACCTCCTACTTTTGCACAATTTTATGCACCTCCACCTTTTGAAGAATCTGTTTTAAAATCATCAAAGTCTGTTTCATACAAACCTAAGAAGAGGCACTATCACCCACATAGATTAGTTAACCCTTTTCCTGGTGTTAAATGTTTTTCTTGTGACATGTTAGGACACATCTCCCATACCTGCACTATTCATCGTAGTATACATTAGGAGTGGAGGCCCAAATTGCCTGTTTCATAGCACATCACACATGCATTGCATTCTACTTTTCATAAGAAGGAACCTAAACCTGTTTGGATTTCTAAATCTGACATTTGATGATTTTGTAGGTGTACTCTCACACAAGATCTCGTGAGAGCATGTGGTACCTGGATAGCGGATATTCAAGACACATGACTGGCGATGTAAATCAGTTCATTTTGCTGGAGGCTAGGACTGGAGGCAAGGTTACACTTGGAGACAACACCACCAGGAGGGTGGTAGGATCAGGTATAATTGGTGATTCAAAGAATTTCATTATTGACAATGTTTTGCTTATAGATGGATTGAAAAACAACTTGCTGAGCATCAGTCAACTCTGTGACAAAGGATACAACATTAAATTCCTACCCACTTGCTGCATTATAAGCTTAAATGACAAAGTTATTTTGTAGGGACAAAGAATCAACAATATTTACATGCTGGATGTAAGTCGCTTTAAAGCTAATATTTCAAATTGATTAAAAACTGCTGCTGATGAGTCTTGGTTGTGGCACAGGAGATTATATCATGCCAGTATGAAAACCCTTAGGAGAGTCACCCAAAAGGACTTAGTTAGAGGTGTCCCCAAGCTTAAGTTTATTAAGGACCACCTGTGTGATGCCTGTCAATTGGAGAAACAAGTCTAGTCCTCCTTTCACTCTGTTAAGGATATTAGCACCTCTAGACCTTTAGAAGTCCTTCACATGGATCGCTTTGGACCCATTAGCACTGCCAGCTTAGGGGGGAAAGTCTATAGATTTGTGATTGTTAATGATTACTCAGGGTAACTGAAAGGAAGAATAGAACCTTTGTGGAACCCACTAGAGCCATGCTTGCTGAGTATTCACTTCCAAAATACTTTTGGGCTGAAGCAGTGAACACTGCCTGTTATGTGCTAAATAAGATGAATGTTAGATCCAATCTGAATAAAACACCTTATGAGATCATTAAGAGTAGATCTCCAAACCTGTCCCACCTTCGCATCCTTGGCTATAAGATTTTCATTCTGAACAACAGGAAGTCATCCTCAGGAAAATTTGACCCCAAATCTGATGAAGGAGTGTTCTTAGGCTATTCTAGTGTGGGGAAATCCTTTAGGGTGTTTAATAAGAGGACTTTGGTTATGGAAGAAATAACTCATGTGGTGTTTGATGAATCTGATCCCAAGGAGACTAGAGTCGAAGAAGAAGAAGATGTAGGAGAGATTACCCAAGGAGTTAAAAATGTAAATCTGGAGGAAAGGGTAGAGCCTCAAAATATTTTACCTAGAGATTGGAGATGTTCTTCGAGTCATCCTAAAGAACTGATCTTAGGAGACCCTTATGAAGGTGTTAGGGCTAGGCATAAACTTAGGAAGGAAGTAAACCACTCTGCCTTTTTTTCAGTGACTTAACCCACCAACATCAATCAAGCCCTTTCTGATGAATTTTGAATCTTAGCTATGCAAGAGGAATTGAATCAATTTATAAGAAATGATATTTGAGAGTTAGTAGAAAGACCTAGGAATCAAAGTATAGTGGGAACCAAGTGGATCTTTAAGAATAAGATGAATGATTCTGGTGTGGTGGTTAGGAATAAGACAAGATTGGTGGCTAAGGGGTACAATTAGATTGAAGGGATTAATTTTGAGGAGACCTTTGCCCTTGTAGCTAGATTGGAAGCCATTAGAGTGCTACTAGCCTTTACCTGTTATAAAGGATTTAAGTTATTTCAAATGGATGTCAAGAGTGCCTTTTTAAATGGGGTAATAAAAGAGGATGTCTATTTAGAGCAACCCCCAGATTTTGAGAGTTCCCAATATCCAAATCATGTTTACAAATTAAAAAAGGCCTTATATGGATTGAAATAAACACCCAGAGCTTGGTATGAGAGGCTTAGCACATTCCTGTTATAAAGAGAGTTTGTTAAGGGGAGCATAGATACCACCCTTTTTCTGAGGAGAGTAGGGGATGATTTACTCATTGTTTAGATCTATGTTCATGAAATAATTTTTGGATCTTTTGATAAAAATTTATGTGATGATTTTTCTAAAATAATAGGTAAGGAGTTTGAGATGAGTATGATGGGAGAATTATCCTACTTTTTGGGGTTTAGCATAAGGCAAATGGATGATTGAACCTTTCTCAATCAATCTAAATACACTAAGGATATTTTGAAAAAATATGAAATGGACAAAGCCAAGCCAATCAACACTCCCATGAGCTCCTCTGTTCAATTAGATAAGGATTCAAATGGAAAATCTGTTGATCAGAAGAAGTATAGATGAATAATTAGATCACTGCTTAACCTGACTACTAGCCGACCTGATATTATGTTTAGTGTTTGTCTTTGTGCTAGGTTTCAAGCTGATACTAAAGAGTCCCACCTGACTGCTGTTAAGAGAATTCTTAGATATCTTTTAGGGACCCCAAACCTAGGAATCTGGTACCCTAGGCACAACACTTCTTTTAAGATTATTGGATATTCTGATTCTGACTTTGTAAGGTGTAGGGTGGATAGAAAGAGCACTTCTGAAACTTATCAATTCATAGGATAGTCTTTAGTCTCCTGGTATAGTAGAAAATAGAACTCAGTTACACTTTTCACTACTGAAGTTGAGTACATTGTCTTAGGAAGTTGTGTGGCCCAAGTCCTTTGGTTGAAGCAACAAGTTTTGGATTTAGGATTACCTGTTGGCACAATTTTTGTTCTGTGTGATAATACTAGTGCCATCTACATTTCTAACAATCCCATCAAACATTCAAGAATCAAACACATTGATATAAGGCATCACTTTATTAGAGACCATGTTACAAAAGGGGACATTGAGCAACATTATGTAGTAACTAAAAATCAACTGGCTGATATCTTCACTAAACCACCAGCCTTTAACTCATTTAGTATTTTGAGGACCAGATTGGATGTGATTAACATAAATGCATGATTCTGATGAGTGATAATTTTTGAGTTTTTCTATTTTTATTTTGTTTCTATTAGTCTTTAGATTTGACTATCTATTTCCTATTTTATTTTTATTCACTGCTGATTTTCTTTTTATTGATTGGTGTTTTTTTGATTTGAGCATTTATTTTGATGAGATTTTCTACTTGTTTTTGATTCACTATTTTATTCCTTAAAAAAAGAAAATTAGATCACTGCTCACTACTGTTGATAAATTGAATTTATGATTGAAAGTTTTGCCTTATTTTTGGTTTGGAAGCTTGTAAGCAGTGATTGATTCCACTGGATCTGTTAAAGGGAAGGAACATTGATGATTGTTTCTCTTTCTATACCTTCTTTAATGGTGTATTATTTCTTTTAGATAAAAATTTTCTTCAAAATTAAAAAGTTAGTTTTTGAAATAGAGATCTATTTTATCTTCCTACAGTAATCTACCTCATATGAATAGTATTTTCAAAGTTTTGAGTCATTGTTATGTTTTTTTGAACTAGGTGATTGCACTTATCATATGATGTATGGTTTCTGTTTTGTGAATTACTCTTCCTTATTATAGAGAGTGAGTTTTGTCGTCTCTTAAGTCTGGAAGGTAATTTCACAGTTGAGATTCCTTAATGATTTTAAAAGGGAGCAAGCTTACAAAAGATGCATAAAGAGTGCCAAAATGAAAAGAGGCACAAAATTAGCCCAAACTGAAAAGTTGGGCAATGTCGCCAAAAATTGAAAGGAGACACAAAGTGTATCAAAAATCAAAAGATGTGCAAAGCACCAAACAAATTGAAAAAAAAGAGGCACAAAATGGGTCCACAAAGAAATAGGCTTTCTTCCCTTTCAGATATTTAAATGTCTTAGAAAAATCCATGCACCACTTAATATTTTTAAAAGCTTGAGATGAAAAATCATGATTTTTAATTCCTTACTTTGTAATACTATTATATCAGATATTTTTCTGGAACTAAGCTTGAAAGGATCTCTTTTTGAATCTAATTTCTTTTCTTCTGAATTGGACTTTTGTTTCGAAAGGAATTTGAACCTATAAGGTGTTTGAGGTGGGAGTTATGAAAGTCGATTTTATAACCTTTCTGGATTTCAGTGCTGTCGATCTTCTTCTTATTAGTTTTTGGATTAAAAATCAAGGAAAAATTTTGAATTACTAGAGCTGATCGATTCAAAATTTTTTTTATTATTTTTAGTTTTGTTTTTTCTTTTTTCTATTTTTTATTTAATCAGCTTTTATTTATTTATTTTTTTTTATGTTTTTTTTGGGATCCCTGATCTTTCCACTCCATCCTTCATCTTTTTCACTTTTTCTCACATCATCCTGAATGATCCATACATCATCCCGGATGATTCCCTTCATCTTGGATGTTCCATACGTTGTCCTGGATGATCCATTAAAATCATTCCCACCCTGATCACATGACTGAGTTGCACCAATTATTGGTGATCGTCCTGGACAATCTGTCAATCATCTTGGATGATATGATCCAATTTTCTTGATCCAGATCAAATGGCTGCGAGTGCACCAATTAGTGGTCTTCATCCTGGATGATACACCTCATTATCTTAGATGATCCACGTGGCAGAAGTTGGACGATTTAAATTCGGCTCATCCGATTCATTTATTGCCTATCATCCTGAACGATCCACCTAATCGTCTTGGACGATACTTTTCATCAACGGTCATCCAGCTGAACTCCTCGGGATGATCACCTATCTCTAATCAACTTGGATGATCTGACCGCCTTTTTGACCAATCGTCCTAGCTGTTATAGTTACTCATATCATCCTGGATGATCCTGCAATCATACGGGACGATCTGGCTGACTTCTACTTAAATAGCCATTTTCTTTAGATTTCTTCACCCTTCTTCCTTTAATCCTTCATCTCTTGTTATTCTAATGGCTGGTGAAAGAGATCTAGACATCAAGGTACAAGTTCCTCCCAGGGAAATGTCGATCCCTGCTTTCCTGATGCAGCCGATCGGGCTGCCTTCCAACGTTACCGTGAAGTTGGAATCACTCACTCCAGGATCATTAACCCCTGCACTCTTACCTACCCAGTCTTGGATCTATTTGCCCATACCTGCTTGACCTTCATTCTCACCATGGCCTTCCCCTTTAGCTCTGAACTTCTTAGGGTCTTCTTCGCAAATCTTCGCATCGCCTTTGACTACTCCGCCCACCAACAAATAAATAGAAAATGTAAATTACAGAGAATGTCATAATATGAGAATGGGCTATAGTAACTGCAACAATGACCCAAATTCTTACCAGTCCAAAACCAAAAAAACCCCCAGAAGTATGCCCCAATTAATATGGTCCCAATCAATTAAAAGACCAAAATTCTTAGCATAAGTTAAAGATTAATGGATAGCCACAGAACCGAAGTTATTAGTTGGAGCATAGCTCAGGAGTGAAGTATGTTCAGCATTATGACACAAAGAAATCAACATACGAATAAACAGGGAAATAATAGAGAGCAAAACACAATGCCACACCCCAGCTACCCCAACTAAAAAATTGATCCAAATTCTAGAAACAAGGGCAACAAACACATCCTAAAGTGCCAAAAGAAAAAAGACATAAAAACATCTTGATAAAACACCTTCTCATGAAGACAGAACCCATAATCATAATCTAAGAGAATAGAAGGGAAGAGAACTCCAGACCACATTCGAAGAAAACAACACCATTATATAAACGAGCAAAATAAACCAAGTAACATAGTAACAACCATCTCATCAACCAGTCAATGTGTAAGTAATTGACACTCCAGATGTCACAGTTATAAGCACCATACCCCACATTAAAATAGAAAGGTAGATAGATAGAATAACAATAGTAAAAACTACCACTACAATTACCCGGGTTGCCACAACTAAGTTCAGAAAAAAACATTATAGTTATGATAACAATAAGAGTAAATATACCAAAAATAATACCCATGAAGATCATAATCAACCTCATGAAACCAGTGATAATAAAAATCATTAATGACATCCAATGGCAGTGATAAAAATTACTAGTAAGCCAAACCCAAAACCATAAAAAAGGAAGCTTACGGCCAATCACAGAAAAAACACCAGTAATATTGTCAAAAACATAACTAATAAACCAAAAGGGATTGCCATAAAAGCTCAGGCATGTAGTATCTAATATGCAATCATACACAACAAACAAATGCCACTCCAATCTACTCCCCAACCCACCCAGGCTCATGTCAAACCTGCACGGGAAAGGCACACAAGAATAGAAAGGAACACAGTTGGGCGTAGCAACAATCAGAAAACAACCATAAACTTTCATCCAAATAGCCGAACAATTTCTCAACAAATGATACAAAGACTTTCTATCAATAAACTGGAACATATCCTGAACAAGGATATAGAAAAATTTCCATAAAATGACCATAGATGGACCACCCAAGCAATTATTTCTATTTGAGGATTGAAAGAAATCCAATTAAAAAAAAACCTTGGAGTAGATGAGCAACAAAAAGAGTGTTGATCGGCAAAATGAATTCTCCAATCATAGCTCAAAACAGGCCAATCCCACCTATTAACATCAAAACTTAAGTCTAGACTGCAAATAAACTAATTGCTGAAACCATGCTGGGAAGCAAACAACCATCCACAAATCAAGCATCTATTAATGGAATAACAATTAAGAATATGGCAACACCAAAATATCACACTATGGAAAACAAAACAAGTCCCATAGATAAAATACAATGGCAAGCAAAAAAAGCCAAATCCAGCCTGAGAGAATCAACCCAAATAATCATAGCATCAAACATACCACTAGGCCGAAAGAAGACCAAGCTAAAAGAATTAATTTTTTCTAACATAAGGAAAATCCATTTTATCTAATCTAATGATACCTTTCAGAAAAGGGGTGAGCTGATTATAAGAAAATCTAGTAAGGAAAATAAGATTAGAACCATGATTAGCCAACCAGTCGACATAAGCATTATCTTCTCTATAGATATGAGTCAATTTGACATTAAAGAAAATCATAAGCTATTTAATTTCCCTAATAAGATAAAAAAATTCAGGACTAAAACATTTCTCACCACTGTCTTTAAGGTAATAAAGCATGTGTAACGCATCAACCTCAATCCAAATATTAGCAAAACCAAGGGAAACACAACATTTCAGACTAAACAGGATAATAGAAAGTTCAGAGTAAATAACAGAACAAGCAGGAAGAGGACTAGCAATAGCAACAACAAAATTACCATTATAATCTCTAATGATACCACCACAACCACACATCTCCCCCTTAACCAAACCATCACTATTTAACTTAACCATGTTGAAAGGAGGTTTCATCCAATAAATCAATCTGGAGCTCTCATTGATATCCTTAACATTAAGAACAATACTAAACTCCTTAGCAACATCAGAATAACCTTCAAAATTCTTAGAGCTAAGAAGATTTTCATTAAGAAGCCTACAAACTTTATCTTTAACATTTCTAATAATAATGTCATGATTCATGGTGATATTGTTAAAAAGAGAGTTGTTCCTACTAAGCCATAGGTATCAAAGAATCAGGGAAGGAATAAGATTGACAATATGACCTCTCTCATTAACAAACCACAAATAGAGGATATCCTGTATAGAAATGTTAACCTTAAAATAATTGAGTTTAAAAAGATCCTCAAAATAAATCCACACTTTAGTAGCAATGGGCCCAGAAATAAAATTGTGGGCCCAGAAATAAAAATGTGGTGCATATTCTCAACATGATAACAACATTGGCATTTTGATGCAATAATGAAACCATGCTTAGTTAAAATCTCATCCATAGAGTCGAAATTATGTAAAACTCTCCAAATAAAAATAGCAATAGAAGAGGGAATACTTTTGTGCCATAACATAGTAAAAACTTTGTGAAGAAGCATATTTGGATCTAAAAGTATTCCAAGCCTTCTTAATACTAAAATTTCCATTTATAGCCATGTTTCTCAACATGAAATCATCAACATCATTGTTTAACAAAATTTACAAAACCTGATTAATAATATACAAAGAAATAACTTATAAAAGTTTCTGAATATCCCAGCAGTTATTGGTAATGAAAAAATTCACCTAGATAGCAGAGGTAGAAATAGAATTAAGTATATTGTCAATAGAAAACTGGTTCAAACACCTGTCCTGCCAGAAAAACAAATTGGCAGCACCAATGTCCCAAAATTTATAAGGTTCTATATCCCATTTGATATTACAAAGTCTTTTCTAGACCCTGGAATCAACCATTTTATAAGTACGAGTAGTTGGATGATTACCAACAGAATACTTATAAGTCATAAATTTAGCCCAAAGACTAGAATTAGCATAAAAGTTATACAAAAGTTTATAAGAAAAAGCTTGAGCTAAATCTGCCATGTTCTTGTAGCCCAAACCACCTTCCTCCAAAGTACCACAACACTTATTCCAAGTCGACCAAAGGATTTTAGAGTTACCACTCTTACCTCTCTAAAAAAACTTATTAATTAATTTCTCCAATCTATCACATATCGCCAAAGTAGGCTGAATAGTTGGAAAAATATAAACATGAAAAAAACAAAAAAACACTTTTAATCAACACCAATCTACCCCCAAAGCTAAGGAAATTAAATTCCCAAGAATTTGGTTTATTCTGCACCGTAGTAATCAAGTCATCAAAAAGGAAAGATCTTTTACAACCTTTAAAATGAGGAACACCAAGGTATTTTAAAGGTAAGAAACTTTGCACAAAACCAGTGGTATCTTTAATGGCAATGGTGTGACTTGAAGAAAAATTCTTAGGAGTGATAAAACAACATTTTTTTATTAAGGCTTAAACCACTTAACATCTCAAAATTATTAAGGAAAGACATAAGCATATTAATCATATTAATAGAACCATTGGAAAATATAATAACGTCATTAGCAAAGCATAAATGAGAGATAGGAAAGCCCCCAGAAGTGCAAAAATATAGATTTGGGTGAGAATCATAGAGATTGGTAAGAAAAGCTAGCCATAGTCTTTAACTTTGACAAGTTTAGGTCATATTTCATTGGCACAAAAGTGATTGAATATACTTATCATTCTGTTATTAAATATCTTGTAACAAAGATAGAAGCTAAGCTAAGATTTGTTAGATGGATTCTCTTGCTAGAAGAATTTGAGGTAGAAATCTTAAATAGAAAGGAACAAAATAATTATGTTGTAGATTATTTGTCTGGATCAGAATTGGAAAAACCTACATGTAATGAGTCTGACACCAATGAGTTTTTTTCAAATGAAATACTTTTTTCATTGAATTTATGTTGTGTGCCTTGGTAGGCTAACATAATAAATTATATTGTGAGTGGAGAGATTCCATTTGACATGACATATACCAAATGCATAAATTTATGCCTAGTGTTAAGTTTTACTTTTGGGACTAGCCATACCTTTTTAGAAAATACAAAGCTCAAATCATTAAGAGGTGTGTCCTAGAACAAGAGTTTAAAAATATTATTATTCATTGTCATGACTCAGAATATGGTGAGCATTTTGGTGGATTTAGAATTGCTTCTAAAATCTTACAATATGGATTCTATTGGCCTACATTGTTTAAGGATGTTAATTATTATGTTATAAAATGGCATAGATGTCAGCGTGTAGGTAATTTAAAAAAAATATATGAAATGCCCAGGAATTACATGTTGGAAGTTAAAATCTTTGATGTTTGGGGATTAGATGTTTTGTGACCATTTGTGCCATCTCTTGGAAATTAATACATTTTGATTACAATAGATTATGCCTGCAAATAAGTTGAAGGAGTGGCAATACCCAAGGATGATGCTCAGGTCATGATAAAATACTTAAAGAAAAATATCATTTTAAGATGTGGAATATCTAGGGTAATCATTAGTGATGGGGGAAGCCATTTTCATAATTTGAGAATAGAGAATTTAATTCTAAAATATGAAATTCAACATAGAGTAGCAATTTCTTATCATCCCAAAACTAGTGGACAAGATTCCAAAAATAGGGAGATCAAAAGGATATTAGAAAGATATGTAAGTCTAAATATGAACGATTGAGATTAGATGGTGCACTTTAGGCTTATAGTACTACATTTAAGACCTAAATTGGAATGTCTCATTATAGGTTGATTTATCACAAAGCTTTTCACTTACCATTAGAATTAGAACTTAAGGTCTATTGGGAAGTGAAAGAAATGAACTACAATGTTAATAAGGATAAGGAGAAAAGATTGAAACACTTGAATTAATTAGAAGTGCTTATAATGAATACTTATGAGAATGATAATTTGTATAAGGAAATAATAAAAAAAACATATTTTTGTAAGCTCATTAGAAAAGAATTTGAACTTAGACATGAGGTACTTCTTCATAATTCAAGATTAAAATTATTTCCTTAGAAGTTAAAGTCTTGGTGGTCAGGCCCATTCACTGTAGTCAAAGTGTATTCTTATGGAGCTATAAACATTATGGATAGTAAGACCACCCAAACATTTAAAGTGAATAGACAGATAAAAGCCATACCTAGGAGGGGCAATAGATCTCCTTAGGAGTTCTATGGAGTTGGCTCATCAAAGATAAAAGTTGGCATTATTTGGATAAATACTTTAAAATTAACACATATTAGGGGTAACCCAATTCTATATTATGATGTTTAAATGTGATGTTTAATGTATGTATGATGTTAATATGTGTGATCAAAATTTTCTTGGTTATGTTTGATGTGTGCTCAATAAATGATGTTAAAGTATTATGATAAACTATGTTTAACTGTTGAGTCCTTATATTAAAAATCAAACTAGAGCACTGCTACCTTTAGCCACTAAGGACAATAGTGCTAGCTATTTTCAATGAATTAATATATTAATAGAGCATCACAATACTTTAGGACCTTAGTGCTATAGTGCTAAATCACCCAATAGTGTCGTAGTGCCTAAAATCCTAGAACCGTAGTATTGAGCTCTTCTGTTTGGTCTCATTTGAGTATGCGCCATAGTGCTCCTATTAACTTAAGTCAACATATTAGGTGGGCAGCCTGGAAGTGTTCATATGTGTTGAATGCCATGGTGAAGGGCCAATTAAAATCCCACTATTCTGATTTCCTAAGCATAGCATCACATTGCCTGACCATAGTGCCATGATGTTTGTCCCTTCCTTTGACTAGAAGGATTATTAATTGACCAGGACTTCAACACTTTTAGATGTTAAAAAGAGAATCAGTTGTCTCATTCATTTTCCAACTAATTCCAAACATTTAAGCTCAATTGTGAATCATCTATGGTAGCATCCAACGGCTCCCAAGATTACCTTTAGTAAGAGAAGATCACCTTTATCATCCCCTTCTTATGATTAGAAGAGATTTAAAAGCACTACAATAGAAGTTAGGTACAATCACTCCATTGCCTATATGCAAGTAATCCTTGAGCGAGGATTTAGAAGTCTATGGGGGCATTAAAACACATGATTGTTAATAGGAGTTGTTAAATTTATTTCTCTGAACCGATAGCTTATATAGTCCCTACTATTAGGGAGTTGTTTGTAAATGCAAAGGAAGCCAAGGACAATAAGGTCATTGTTAGGGGGAAATTGACCCCATTTGATAACATTATTATTAATGGGGTCTATGGAACACAAAATTATGAGTTTGATGACTATGTTACTTCTAATGTGCCTAATCATTATAATGATATTCTAAAAGCCTTGACTCCCTAGTTCTTAATGCCTAATGGAAAATTCAGGAGGGGAAATAGTTAACTTCCATGCTTCTACACTCACCCAAGTATGCAAAGCTTGGAATTACTTCTTTTTAGTAAGGATCATGCAAGCACTAATATTAGTGAGGCCACTAAGGACTGAGCCTTTTTGAATTATACAATTTAGACTGGCCTAATATATAGGGAAAGCCATTTATCAGTCCCTCTTGTATTTGATTGAGGTCACCACCTCTATAAGATTCAACTATCCCTCTTTAGTCTTTTTAGGAGGTGGTCTTAGGAGAGCCTTGGGAGGAGTAGCTCCTCCCCATCTTTGCACTTACTAAGAATAAAAATTTATCTTCTAAGACCCCTACTTGGGAACTTGAGGAGAGAAGTTATCAGCCTAGCTAGCCCAGCCAACATATCCAACACATCCAACCAATCCAGCCTAAGCCTAGAGCCCTTAGGATCTTAGGTGATTAGGTGTCCACTCTCAGGGACCAAGTTACTAGCATCCAGAGCTATCTTGATGAAAGTAAATTGTGGCAGCATGGAATTAGCCATTGAATGGACTACATGGTGTACATGCAGTAAAGATATTATAAATATGTTACATAATTTAATGAAGCAGTAGTTGGTATGTTTAGAAACTGGTAACTATTCTAAGGTCTAGATTCAATGGTTTTACCTGTAGCTTTAGCTTTCGAACCTTATAGGTGGCTAGAGCAAACAACAACACCAAAAGAAAATGAAGGAGAGAATGAGGGAGATGATGAGGAGTGAGAGAGGATAGTTTGCAGTTTTATTTTATTTTGGCATTTTCTATTAGTTTTTAATTTTTATTTTAATTTTGTATTTTTTGTTTCTTATATTTTAATTTATCTAGCTTTTTATTTTATGTTTAGAGTTTGAATAAAATAAATTTAATTATCAATTACAATCTTATTTTATTAATCTTTTTGAGCTTTATAATATTCATCATTTTGTCTTATATATGTTATGAATGTAAATTTTGAATTGTTTAAAAATATGAAAAATAAATAACGTGATTAAGGACGAATAAGATTGAAAACATTTAAAATTAAATAGCCTAAAAAACAACTAATAAATTTCATTACCAATAGTACTTCTTAATAACAAAATATCCTAAAATAGCACTTAAGTATTTGACTAATTAAGTTTGGATCAAATGATTAAAGCTTAGTGAAAATGTTGTATTTAGATTAACTAAAAAGCCTATTATAAACAAGTACTTATAGAATTATAAATCTTGTAATTAACCCTGGATAATGATAACTTAGGTCACATAAGGGGGAGACACAATCAGGTATTCAACATTATTAAGAGGTGCTTATCAAAAGTATAAAAAGAAAAAGAAGTAAAAAGAAAATAAGTGAAGTAAAAAAAAGAAAATGAAAAAGAAAGGAAAAAGCTGAATACTAAAATATAAAATAATTGTACCTGAATGTTTAAACTCCACTTAAAGGATCAAAGGGAGAATTAATATAGGGGGAATTGTAGGAATTATGGTACATAAGGAAGTTTATAATTGTTAAGTGAACATTATGTAGTGTGTTGTTATCTTAAATTCCAAAATATTATTTTTAGTTAATGTTGTGCAGGAAAGACTTAGGAAATGAAAAAAAATTCATGAGTGTTGAACCAGGATCGCAACACTTATACTATTAGCACTACAACATCTAAAAGGCCCCGACATTAGATAAGGACATAAAAGTGCTAGAGCCTTAGAAAAATTTTCATTTAATTTAGCACCCCAATAAAATAAAGGTTAACACTGCAATGCTTCACATCACCACAGCATTAGAAATCAGCATCATAGCACTAGAGTCTTAGGAATTTGAGTGCCGGATTAGTGAATTGCATAACAATGCAACATCAGATTACACATTGAAGCATTGAAGAGTGCTCAACTTTTATAACATCCTAGTGGAGTGGTTGATAAAATGTAGAGCCATATCAAATTATCCAAATAATGATCTAGTTCAACCAATAGTTGTACTGGATCACTCCAATGTCACAATAGAGGCTAATTAGTAGCACTTAGGTGCTAGTTCATATTGTAATGCCATGATTCCACCATGTAAAGTTTTATGACACATGTGTATATTTATGTACTTAATATAAATAGATTTTAAGTATTTCTATTTTGGGGTTCTAGCATTCCAATGAGTCTTGAGTGCATAATTGTAGAGCCACCTTACATTCAATTTTAAGGGGACCTAAGGAGAGAAAGATATATCTATTGGAGTGGTTGACCTACCTTGTTATGATAAGTCAAGAAATAAAAGAAGAGAGGAGTGTGGAGAGTAAAGTTATGTTATCCTAGTGATATCTATTTACACTTTTCTCATTGTACTTTCTTTTTATAGCAATCAATGAAATCATTTTTATTTTATTTTTTAATTCCATAGATAGCTAAACTCCTAATTTTGGGGCTAAAGATGTGAAACTTTAGTAATTACTAATGTAGACTCTTATACTTTAGTGATTCAATGTATGTTTTTGATATCTCTTATTCTTAATATAATCTGTATAATGACCATGTGTAGAGTTAAAACATAGTGTGATATATTGCCTCGATGAAGGAATAATTAAGAGTATTGAAATGGAAATCTTACATGTGAAAGTTCGATAGGGATGTTAAGCCCTAGTGAACTAGTCCCGAGGCTAACCAAGAGGGGGGGTGAATTGGTTATTTAAAAATTTCACGAAGAACGAAAAAATCTTTTCGATACTTTGCAGCGGAAACATGTAAACAACAACGAAAAGATCAATCAAAGATATTCACCCAAGCAGTTAATATCAGAAAAGTAAATTGCAGAACAGAATCAGAAAAGCAAACCAGATTTTATAGTGGTTCGGTCAACTTGACCTACATCCACTCCCCGGAGCCTCCCCTCCGGGTATTGCACTAAACAAAAAGTGTCTCTCCTTTTGCTCCCACAGCAAGGCGAAGAAGCCTGTACAAAACCTCCTTTTCACCACACGGTGAGGCAGAGAACCTGACCTCATTTTGCTTCCACCTGAAGCGGGCAGAGAACCCCAGATCTTCTTGTGAACAATCCTCCCACAACGAACACCAACTAGACGAAAGACGACGAGCAGAGAAGTCGACTCTAATCCGTGCTTGGAGCAACCTTAGTGAATCCCTCACTAACTCCCCCTCACAAGATCCTCTCTCTCTCTCTCCCAAACTCTCCCTCTCTCTCTAGGGTTTCTCTCGAAAGAAAAGTGGCAAAAGATATTTCTTGTTGGAAGAAAAATATCTTTTATAGGAGGGCTTTAAATTTTTGCCCTAAATCTCAACTGGTCGGCCATGATCATCCAGGACGATCGCTAGATCGTCCTGTACGATCAGTTTAAAATCAGCTGTTTAAGCCTGGACGATCTGGCTCTTCTGGACAATCAGTAGAAAAACTTGATCATATTGTCCCGTACGATCCTGCGATCGTCCGGGACGATTAGTGCAAATCGAGGAATATCGTCCAGAAGATGGTTCGGGTCGTCCGAAGAAACTTGTACTGGATGACCAAAAAATGACTTGATCGTCCAGGGCGATAAGGGTATCATCCTGTACAATTAGTTCAAAAAGTGCCAAAATCATCCTGAGCATAGTTCGGGACGTATAGCTGAAATGCACTAGACGATCATGATCATCCGAGACGATCCTGCGATCGTCCAGGACTATATGATCGTATCAATCAAAAATAAATTGCTTTCCTTAATTACCAGATTAAATTAGGCATGATTGTACTGAATCATCCAGGATGATACACGTATCGTCCGGGACGATCAGACCAAATAACTTAAAATAAAAACTTACCTAACTTGATCTGGCGGCTGAGAATTTCTGATTTGAGCATATCATCACGTGCGATCCAAAGATCATCCAGGATGATCTGCTTAATCAGGCCCTCTTAACTTAGTCGCCCTAATTAGGGTTTTTATTTTTACGTGATCGTCCAGGATGATGTGAATATCGTCTAGGATGATCTGAACAAAAAATGAACAGAAACTCTAATTTACTCAAGCTCTCCCCCTGAGTGTGTGTGTGTAAGGTTACTTAGCTGGGGGATCAGTTACATTACAATTGACTCAAGAAAAAGAAAAATAATACATTGGACACACTTAGACCTGATCATGAGTTGGCTTGAGTGGCTCGTGATATTTTGTGCCTGAAACGGGTTAGCCAAGCAAAACACACTGGAAACATGTTTGTCATCATCAAAACCAAATTTGCAATAATCTCCCCCTTTTTGATGATGGAAAATATTTGTACATTAGTTTGAAAATAACAAATAACTCGGAGATTGAAAAATAAATATTTTTTCAAATTTTCATTTAACAACTAAATAAAAATAGGAAACATAACACATAAAAAAAATAGAAACGACTACAACTAACTCCCCCTTTTGACATCACAAAAAGGAGGAGGGTAAACAGAAATACCAAAACATCAGTACATAATAGAAAAGAAAACAACTACAAAATAGAAAACTAGAACGGAGGTAGATCCTGATCGAAAGAAGGAGGTGGCGGTGGTGGGTTGAAGTAGTGGTGAATGGCTTCAAAATGGGCTCCAATCCAGGTAATGTCCTGGTCATGCTGCTGTTGCTGCTGCGCAGCATATTCAGTGAAGCGCTGGATGTCCTCGGCGTGCTGCTACTCCTGGGTAGCTACATAGGAGTCAAATCTGGCCTCCCACTGATCGAAGCGCTGCACCAGGTGGTCAAAGGGAGAGGCAATGCGAAGGGGAGCAGGTGCCTCGGGTGCAGCAGGAACTGGAATAGCCTCTTCCTCTTCCTCCTCAACATCCGGGGTGGGCTCTGGATGTAGTCGGGTGCTGTGTAGGACGTGGAAGGAATTATTGGTGAAGAAGAAAGGAGGGATATTTGGAGCTGCGGGATACTGCAGGTCATATTTGGTTTCTAGGGCATAGGCAATGAGATGTCCTAAGGCTAGATTGGGATGACGGCGATGACCTTGATCCTGAATAGTAGTGAGGTGCTCGAGGTTCTGGATAATAAGGTCAGTGGAATTAAATTCCCTATGGGCCAGGATGTAGTATGTGGTCAAGGATAATAGTGGGGTGATGTGAATTTGATCCCCCGCCTTTGGAATGACAGAGGAACGAAGGACATCTTGAATTGTCCGGGCGTCCTTAAGAAGTGTAGTGCAGGCATTATCATGATAGGGGGCATTTGTATTGTGAAGGAAATGATTAGTGACACTCCAATCATAGTCAGGCTTGCTGATAAAGGTGTGGAGTTTGTCGCCAGTGACGAAAAGTTGGAGAATGTTATGAAAGTCCTGGTACGTGAGTTCGACGAGGCGTCGATTTACATAAGAGCGGAGGGTGGACTAATCAGCCAAAATCCGCAAATTTGCAAAGAAAATATGAAGAAGTTCCGTGCTAAAAGGAAAGGCGAGAGTCATGATGAAGGTGAGGGACGTGTGTGCGAAGAGGTCAAGGACATGATAAGTAAGAGTGCGGGGATTTACTATTTTTGATGGTGTGATCCCCACTTCACAATAGCGCTCGTAGGCAGCCTGATCGGCTGCATTGGGGAAGCGAGGATCAATAGGCCCCCAGGAGGAGCTTGCACCCTTTATCCGCGAGTGTTTGCCACCAGCCATTAGGAATCAAAAGTGAAGGAGAGTAGAGGAAGAAAGAGTGTGAAAAATCCTCAAGAAAATGGCTGTTTAAATAGATCTTGGCCGGATCGTCCAGTACGATCGTGAGATCGTCCAGGATGATCGGTATAATTATTACATCCTGGACGATTAGTTAAAAAGGCAGCCCGATCGTCCAGGATGATTAGACACAGGCGATCATCCCGAGGAGTCAGGCTGGACGACCGTTGACGAAAGGTATCGTCCAGGATGATTCGGTGGATCGTCCCGGACAATGTGCAATAAGTGTGTCGGACAGGCCGAATTCCAATCATCCAGTGGCTGACACGTAGATCATCCAGGACGATGAGGTGGATCATCTAGGATGATGGACAATAATTAGTGCAATGTCAGCCGTTTTATCAGATCAGGAAGATATGGGTCATATCGTCCAAGATGATGTAAGGATCGTCCAGGACGATCACCAATAATTAGAGTTTTTCAGTAGCAGGAGCAGTGTGGGGACGACTTTGAATTAATCATCCAGGATGATATTTGGATCGTCCAGGATGAAGAGGATCGTCCAGACCGATCGGGGTATCATCCAGGATGATGTCAAGAAAATAGAAGAGGATGGAGGATGGAGATGACAGATTAAGATCCCAAAAAAACACAACCAGTAAAATAAAGTAAACAACAAAATAAAACAAACAATAAAGAAAACTTGGAATAAGAAGACAGAAAAAATAATGATTTTTTTTCTCTTTGACCAGTCTGCTCCAGTAAAACAGAATTCTCCCTTGATTTTTGATCCAAAAACCAATAAGAAGACGATTGACAGCGCTGAAATCCAGAAAAGGTTGGAAAAATCAACTTTCGTAACTCCGACCCCGGGCACCTTATCGATGCAAACCTCTTTCAAAACAAAAATCTGATTCAGAAGAAAAAAAAATTAGATTTGAAAAGAGATCTTTTCATGCCTTGTTCTAGAAAAATATATGATATAATAGTGTTACAAAGTAAGGAATAAGAAATCAGGATTTCCAAACTCAAGTTTTTGAAAATATTAAGTGGCGCACGGATTTTTCTAAGACATTTAACAATCTGAAAGGGAAGAAAGCTTGGTTTGGGCTCATTTTGTGCCTCTTTTTTTTTTCAATTTGGTTGGTGCTTTGCGCATCTTTTCATTTTTGATACACTTTATGTATCTAATTTGGCAATTTCGCATCTTTTCAGTTTTGGGCTCATTTTATGCCTCTTTTTCAATTTATTTGACGCACTGTGCATCTTTGTAAGCTTTCTCCTTTTCATAATCAATAAAGAGTCTCAGCTGTGAAACTATCTTGCAGACATAGGAGATGACTCTCCACAATAAGGAAGAATGATTTACAAAATAAAAGCCATACATCATATGATAAATGCAATCATTTGGTTTATAAAATCATAATAGTGACTCAAGACTTTGAAAATACTATTCATATGAGGTAGATTACTGTAGGAAGATAAAACAAATCTCTATTTCAAAAATAAATATTTTAATTTTGAAAATGATTTTTATCCAAAAGAAACCACACACCAGTAAAGGAGTTAGAGGAAGAGAAACAATCATCAACGTTTCTTCCCTTTAACAGATCCAGTGGAATCAATCACTGCTTACAAGCTTTCAGATAAAACTAGGCAAAACTCTTAGTCAGAAGCCATTTTTTTTTTAAATTTTCAAACACATAAGACAGTAGATAAACGAGATGAATCAGTAAATAAAATAGGTAAAAACTAAACCATATCAAAATAAATACTCAAATTAAACTGACACTAAAGCTAAAACAAAAAATAGAAGAATAAAAACTAAAAACAACTGAAAGAAAATACTCAAACCAAAAACTAACTAACAGAAAACAGAATAATAATCAGAACAATCAGAAATCAGCAGTCATCAAAATCAAGCATTTATATCAATCACTCCTAATCTGGTTCTCAAAATGCTGAATGAGTCAAAGGCCAGTGGTTTAGTGAATATGTTAGCCAGTTGATTTTCAGTTGCTACATGATGTAGCTGAATGTCCCCTTTTGTAACATGGTCCCTAATGAAGTGATGCCTTATATCAATGTGTTTGGTCCTAGAATGTTGGATTGGATTTTTAGAGATATAGATGACACTAGTATTATCACACAAAATAGAAATTGTGCCAACAGGTAACCCTAAATCCAAGACTTGTTGCTTCAACCAAAGAACTTGGGCCACACAACTCCCTAAGGTAATATATTCAGCTTCAGTAGTGGAAAGTGCAACTGAGTTCTATTTTCTACTGGATCAGGAGACTAAAGACTGTCCTATGAATTGACAAGTTCCAGAGGTGCTCTTTCTATCCACCCTACACCCCGCGAAGTCAGAATCAGAATATCCAATGATCTCAAAAGAGGTGCTGTGCCTAGGGTACCAGATTCCTAGGTTTGGGGTCCCTAAAAGATATCTAAGAATTCTCTTAACAGTAGTCAGGTGGGACTCTTTAGGATCAGCCTGAAACCTAGCACATAGACAGACACTAAACATGATATCAGGTCAGCTAGCAGTCAGGTAAAGCAGTGATCCTATTATTCCTCTATACTTCTTCTGATCAACAGATTTTCCACTTGAATCCTTATCTAACTGAACTGAGGAGGTCATGGGAGTATTGATTGGCTTGGCTTTGTCCATTTCATATTTCTTCAAGATGTCCTTAGTGTATTAAGATTGATTGAGAAAGGTTCCATCATCCATTTGCCTTATGCTAAACCCCAAAAAGTAGGATAATTCTCCCATCATACTCATCTCAAACTCCTTACTCATTATTTTAGAAAAATTATCACATAAATATTTATCAGAAGATCCAAAAATTATATCATCAATATAGATCTGAACAATGAGTAAGTCATCCCCTATTCTCCTCAGAAAAAGGGTGGTGTCTACGCTCCCCTTAATAAATTCTCTTTCTAACAGGAATGTGTTAAGCCTCTCATACCAAGCTATGGGTGCCTGTTTCAATCTATATAAGGCTTTTTTTAATTTATAAACATGATTGGGATATTAGGAACTCTCAAAACCTGGGGGTTATTCTACAAAAACATCTTCTTTTATTACCCCCTTTAAAAAGGCACTCTTGACACCCATTTGAAACAGCTTAAATCCCTTATAACAGGCAAAGGCTAGTAGCACTCTAATGGCTTCCAATCTAGCTACAGGGGTAAAAGTCTCCTCAAAATCAATCCCTTCTATCTGATTATACCTCTTAGCCACCAATCTTGCCTTATTTCTCACCACCACACCAGAATCATTCATCTTATTCTTAAAGACCCACTTGGTTCCCACAATACTTTAATTTCTAGGTCTTTCTACTAACTCCCAAACATCATTCCTTACAAATTGATTCAATTCTTCCTGCATAGCTAAAATCCAAAACTCATCCGAGAGGGCTTGATTGATGTTGGTGGGTTCAGTCATTGAGATAAAGGCAGAATGGTTTACTTCCTTCCTAAGTCCATGCCTAGTCCTAACACCTTTAGAAGGGTCTCCTAAGATCAGTTCTTTAGGATGGTTCGAAGAATATCTCCAATCTCTAGGCAACGTGGTTTAAGGTTCTACCCTTTCCTCCATATTTGTATTTCCAACCCCTTGGGTAACCTCAACAATCTCTTCATCTTCTACTTCAGATCTAAACTCCTTAGGATAAGATTCATCAAACACTACATGGGTTATTTCTTCCACCACCAAAGTCCTCTTATTGAACACCCTAAAGGATTTCCCCACACTTGAATATCCTAAGAACACTCCTTCATCAGATTTGGGGTCAAATTTTCCTAAGGGTGATTTCCCGTTGTTCAGAATGAAAACCTTACAGCTAAAGACATGGAGGTGGGATAGATTTGGAGTTCTACCCTTAATGATCTCATAAGGTGTCTTGTTCAGTTTGACTCTCACATTCACCCTATTCAGCACATAACAGGCAGTGTTCACCACTTCAGCCCAAAAGTATTTTAAAAGTGAATACTCGGCAAGCAGGGCTCTAGCGGCTTCCACTAAGGTCCTGTTCTTCCTTTCAGCTACCCCGTTCTGCTGAGGGGTCCTAGGAGCTAAAAAATTGTGACTAATCCCTTGATCCTCATAAAAACTTCCAAATCTTTCATTTTCAAACTCCTCTCCGTGATCACTATGGATGGTAATAATCTCACACCCTAACTTCTTCTAAATCCAGGTAGAGAAAGATCTAAACTCATCAAATGACTCAGATTTATGTGACAAAAATTTTACCCAAGTGAACCTCAAATAATTATCTATAATCACAAACCCATAGACTCTCCCCCCTAAGCTGGCAATGTTAATGGGTCTAAAGAGGTCCATGTGAAGAACTTCTAAAGGTCTAGAGGTGCTAATATCCTTAACAGAGTGAAAAGAGGACTGGACTTGCTTCCCTAACTGACAGGCATCACACAGGTGAACCTTAGTGAACTTAAGCTTGGGCACACCTCTAACTAAGTCCTTTTGGGTGACTCTCCTAAGGGTTTTCATACTGGCATGACATAATCTCCTATGCCATAACTAAGACTCATCAACAGCAGTTTTTAAGCAAATTGAATTATCAGATTTAATGCAACTTATATCCAGCTTGTAGACGTTGTTGATCCTTTGCTCCTGCAAAACAACTTCATCATTTAAGCTTAAAATACAGCCAAATGGCAGGAATTTGATGTTGTATCCCTTGTCACAAAGTTGACCGATGCTCAGCAAGTTGTGTTTCAGTCCATCTACAAGCAAAACATTATCAATCATAAAATTCTTTGAATCGCCAATTATACTTGTGCCTACCACCTTCCTGGTGGTGTTATCTCCAAGTGTAACCTTGCCTCCAGCTCTGGCCTCTAGTGAAATGAACTGATTTGCATCTTCAGTCATGTGTCTAGAACATCTGCTGTCCAGGTACCACATGCTCTTATGAGGTCTTGTGTGAGAGCACACCTACAAAAATATCAAACGTCAGTCTTAGGAACCCAAACAAGTTTGGGTTCCTTCTTATGAAAAGAAGAATGCAATGTATGTGTGCTGTGCTGTGAAACAGGCAGTTTGGGTCTCCACATCCGATGTGTACTACGGTGAACAGCGCAGGTGTGGGAAATGTGTCCTAACATGCCACATGAAAAATATCTAACACCAGGAAAAGGATTAACTAAACGTCGTGAGTGATAGTGCCTCTTCCTAGAAGTGTATGAAACATGCTTTGATGAACTTGCAATAGATTTTTCAAAAGGTGGCGGTGCATAAAACTGTTTAAACGTAGGTGGTTTTTTGTTCTTTTCAAAAGCAGCAATTTTCACTCTTAAAAATTTATTCTCCTTGTTAAGACTAGCAATCTCAAAAGTTCTCGCACTTTCATTACTTTCTAAATCACATGCTATATCTTTCAATTTCTTAAAGGCAGTTTCTAATTCAACATGTGATGTTTTTAATGCATCATGCTCAACAATTAAATCAGAATGCTTTCCATTCAGTTCATCAAACTCATCTAGTAAAGACATGTGATTACTATCAATAGTGGAATGATCCTTAATCAACACATCATGCTCTTTTTGCAAAGTCAAATAATCCAGTTTCAAACTAGCATGAGTTTTCTTAAGCTTCCTATACGATCCATGAATTTTTTCAGATACTTTAAATAATTGATCGTAACCAAGCTCACATACCTCTTCCTGGCCCGACTAACCAGGGTGATCATCAGCCAACAGACATAAGTTTGTTTCCTCCTCTTCAGCTTCAGTCTCAGAGGAGTCGGATACAGAGTCTGCCCAGAATGCCTTTTGTATTCGCTTCTTGTCCTTTCTGAACTTTGGTTTCTCCTCACCCTTCTCCTTACTTAGGTGAGCCTTGAGTGTAGGACAATCCGCCTTTATGTGTCCAGGCTTCCTGCATTCAAAACAAATAGATTCAGATGAACCTTTAAAGTTTCTACTGGTCTTACCTTTGTTCCACTTTTGAAAATTCTTATTCTTCTTCCTTAGAAAGCTCTTGAATTGCCTTGTGATTAAGGTAACATCATCGCTATCAGACTCGAAAGTGCTAGCATCTGAATCTTTTGCCTTTAGCGCCACTGTCTTCTCCTTCTTTCGTTCACCTACATCAAGTTGTCTTTGGTTCACCCCTTGCTCGTAAGCAATGAGTGATCCAAGTAAGCTGTTAATAGAGTAAGTATTTAAATCTTTAGATTCTGTGATCCCAATAATCTTAGCATCATAAGAAGTAGGCAAACATCTAAGAATTTTGTTCACTCTTTCGTAATTAGTTAGTTCTCTTCCTAGAGCATGCAAAGAGGTAACAATTTGAGTGAACCTTGTGTACATTTCTGAAATTGTCTCACTAGGTTTCATGCAAAAAAGTTTGTAATCTAGTAACAAGATGTTTAACCTAGACTATTTGACTTCAGTTGTACCATCATATGTTATACACAATCTATCCCAGATTTCTTTACCCGTTGTACAAGTAGAAACACGCATATAGTCTTCATATTTTAAAGCACAAAAGAAACAGTTCAAATATTTTGCATTTAACTATGCTAAATCATGATCATCAAAAGTCCAATCTACAAACAGGAGTTTAGTTTTCACATTGTTAATCAATCTAAAAGGTGGTTCGTATCCATCCTTAACTAACATCCACATGCGATAGTCAATCGATTGAAGAAAAGTAGACATGCGTGTTTTCCAAAAATCAAAAGGAATATTATCAAACAACGGTGGTCTTGTAATAGAATAACCTTCAGCAGTATTATGATTGTTACAGTTAGCCATGGATCAAATTCAAAAGTTTTTAAACCTAAATTTTGAATCCCGCTCTGATACCACTTGAAAGTTTGATAGGGATGTTAAGCCATAGTGAACTAGTCCCAAGGCTAACCAAGAGGGGGGTGAATTGGTTATTTTAAAATTTCATTAAGAACTGAAAAATCTTTTCGATACTTTGCAGCGGAAACACGTAAATAATAATGAAAAGATCAATCACAGATATTCACCAAGTAGTTAATATCAGAAAAGTAAAGTGCAGAACAGAATCAAAAAACCAAACCAGATTTTATAGTGGTTCGGTCAACTTGACCTACGTCCACTCCCCGGAGCCTCTCCTCCGGGTATTGCACTAAACAAAAAGTGTCTCTCCTTGTGCTCCCACAGCAAGGCGGAGAATCCTGTACAAAACCTCCTTTTCACCACACGATGAGGCAGAGAACCTAACCTCCTTTTGCTTCCACCTGAAGTAGGCAGAGAACCCCGGATCTTCTTGCGAACGATCCTCCCACAACGAACACCAACTAGACGAAAGACGACGAGCGGAGAAGATGACTCTGATCCGTGCTTGGAGCAACCTTAGTGAATCCCTCACTAACTCCCCCTCACAAGATCCTCTCTCTCTCTCCCAAACTCTCTCTCTCTAGGGTTTCTCTAGAAAGGAAAGTGGCAAAAGATATTTCTTGTTGGAAGAAAAATATCTTTTATAGGAGGGCTTAAAATTTGCCCTAAATCTCAACTGGTAGGCCATGATCGTTCAGGACGATTGCTAGATCGTCCTGTACGATCAGTTTAAAATCAGCTATTTAAGCTTGGACGATCTAGCTCTTCTGGATGATCAGTAGAAAAACTTGATCATATCGTCCCGTACGATCCTGCGATCGTCCGGGATGCTTAGTGCAAATTGAGGAATATCGTCTAGAAGATAGTTCGGGTCGTCCAGAGAAACTTGTGCTGGACGACCAAAAATGACTTGATCGTCCAGGTCGATAAGGGTATCATCCTGTACAATTAGTTCAAAAAGTACCAAAATCATCCTGAGCATAGTTCGGGATGTACAGCTGAAATACACTAGACGATCATGATCGTCCGGGACGATCCTGCGATCGTCCAGGACGATATGATCGTATCAATCAAAAGTAAATTGCTTTCCTTAATTACCAGATTAAATTAGGCATAATTGTACTGAATTGTTCCGGATGATACACGTATCGTCCGGGACGATCAGACCAAATAACTTAAAATTAAAACTTGCCTAACTTGATCTGGAGGCTGAGAATTTCTGATTTGAGCATATCGTCCCGTATGATCCAAAGATCGTCCAGGACGATCTGCTTAATCAGACCCTTTTAACTTAGTCGCCCTAATTAGGGTTTCTATTTTTACCTGGTCGTCCAGGACGATGTGAATATCGTCTAGGACAATCTGAACAAAAAATGAACAGAAACTCTAATTCACTCAAGCTCTCTCCCTGAGTGTCTGTGTGCAAGGTTACTTAGCTGGGGGATCAGCTACATTATAATTGACTCAAGAAAAAGAAAAATAGTACATTGGACACACTTGGACCCAATCTTGAGTTGGCTTGAGTGGCTCGTGATCTTTTGTGCTTGAAACGGGTTAGCCAAGCAAAACACACTGGAAACATGTTTTTCATCATCAAAACCAGATTTGCAACAACATGCCTAAACCTTCCTTCACTTCCTTACAAGCTTGATAGAGATGTCAGGATGCATATTCTCTGATTTTTAAGCAATATAGGAGAGTCAACTTAGGAAAGCTTTATTCTAATTTCTTTAAAGGGAAATGGAGAGAAAGGAATTGTTTCTTTAACGGGTGGCCACATCCTTTGAATATTCTTAAAGATTTTGAAAGAAGGTTTTTGTAAGATGAATTTACAAAGGATGAATGTTTTGAGGTTATTAATCATCTTAGGGGAGCTAAATCTCTTGGCATTGATGGGATCACTTACTCTTTCATTAAATCTTATTGGAGCATTATTGGTGAAGACGTATATGAAAGTTCGTTAGGGTTGTTAAGCCCTTATGAACTAGTCCCGAGGCTAACCCAGAGGGGGGGGGGGGGGGGTGGGGCTGAATTGGTTATTTAAAAAATTCTTAATAAAAAGAGAAAATGTCTTTTAAATCTTTTTGAATATTTTAAAACCTAAACAACCTATGTGGAAGTAGATAACAAAATCAGAGATTTTCAACATGGAAAAATTAAATAAATTTGCAGAAATTAAAGTGCAGAAAAGTAAATGAAAAGAGCACACCAGATTTACTGTGGTTTGATCAACTTGACCTACATCCACTCCCCGGAGCCTCCCTTCTAGGTATTGCACTAAAGCTAAAGTGTCTCTCCTTTTTCTTCTACAACAAGGCGGAGAAGCCCATATAAAAGCTTTTCATCGACATAGGTGAGGCAGAGAACCTAAACTCCTTTTGCTTCCTCCTAAAGTAGGCCGAGAACACCCAACTTCTTTTGCTTCCTCCTAAAGAAGTTAGAGAACCTCAACTCCTTTTGCTTCCGCCTGAAGTAGGCAGAGAACCTTAACTCCTTTTGCTTCCTCTTGAACCAAGCAAAGAACCGTGATCTAGTGTTGAGTAAGACCTCCCTAGATCCACCAATGAACTAAGGATGAACAAGGAAGAAGATGAATGAATCCTTGCTTGGAGTAACCTTTATGAATCCCCTCATAAACTCCCCCTCACAAGATCCTCTCTCTCACCAAAACTCTCCCTCTCCTCTAAGATCTCTTTGGTTTAAAAAAATAGCAAAAAGTTTTTTATCATCAATTATAGAAGAGCTTAAATAGGAGGCCTCAAAAAGTGCCCTAAATTTCAGCTTGCCATCAAAGATCATCTAGGATGTTCTGTCGATCATCTTGTATGATCAGTACAAAAATAGCTTTTAGCCTGGATGATTGCCATTATTCTAGACAATTAAAAGAAATAATTTCTATATATCATCTAGAATGATTACACGATTGTCCAGGTTGATCAGTTCAATTTGAGTGGCAATCGACAAATCATCCCGCAAACGTCTTGGGACATCCAGGACAATACCCTGGATGATCAAAAGAAAACCATAGTTTTTATCTTGGACGATTGGAGATCATCCCAAAAAATATAAAGGATTATCCGGGATGATCTGGAAGATTGTCCTATATGATATGATTGATCAATTTAACCATAATTTATCTCCTAATCAAGGGATCATTTTAGGCATGATTGTAATGTATTGTCTAGGATGACCATGATCATCCTGTTACAAATCTAGTTTTGATGATGACAAATATGTTTCTATTGCGTTTTGCTTGGCTAACCAATTTCAGGTATAAAAGATCAAGAGAAACTCAAGCCAACCCAAGATTGGGTCCAAGGGTGTCTAAATGTACTGTTTTCCTTTTTTTGAGTCAATTGTAATGTAACTGATCCCCTAGTTAAGTAACCTTGCACATACATACACACACACAGGGGGAGAGCTTGAGTGAATTAGAGTTTCTATTCAATTTTTGTTCAGATTGTCCTAGACGATCAAGTAAAAATAGAAACCCTAATTAGGGCGACCAAGTTAAGTGTGTCTGATTAAGCAGATCATCCTGGACGATCCATACATCGTACGGGATGATATGCTAAAATCAAAAATTTTTAGCCTCCAGATCAAGTTAGGTAAGTTTTTATTTTAAGATATTTGGTCTGATCGTCCCGGACGATACATGTATCATCCTAGCCGATACTGTACAATCATGCCTAAATTAGTTTGATAATTAAAGAAAGCAATTAATATTTGATTGATACAATCATATCATCCAGGATGATCGCAGGATCATCCTGGATGATCATGATCGTCTAGTGTGTTTCAATTATATGTCCAGAGCGGTGATCAGGACGATTTGGGCACATTTTAAACTAATCGTACAGGACGATATCCGTATTATCCTGAATGATCAAGTCATTTTTGGGTCGTCCAGCACAAGTTTCTTTGGATGACCAGAGCGATCTTCTGGATGAAATTCCTGAAATTACATTAATCATCCCGGACGATCACAGAATCGTACAGGACGATCAGAACAACTTTTTCCACTGATCATCCAGAAGAACTAGATCGTCCAGGCTGAAACAACTGATTTTGAAATGATCATACAGGATGATTTATCGATCGTCCTGGACGATCTAGGCCGACAAGTTGAGATTTAGGGAAAATTTTGAGCCCTCCTACAAAAGATCTTTTTCTTTTAACAAGAAAAATCTTTTGCCACTTTCCTTTCTAGAGAAACCCTAGAGAGAGAGAGTTTGGGAGAGAGAGCGAGAGGATCTTGTGAGGGGGAGTTTGTGAGGGATTCACAAACATTGCTCCAAGTAAGGATCAGAGTCATCTTCTCCGCTCATCATCTTTCATCATGTTGGTGTTCTTTGTGAGAGGATCGTTCGCAAGAAGATCCGGGGTTCTCTGCCCGCTTCAGGAGGAAGCGAAAAGAGTCCAAGTTTCTCTGCCTGCTTCAAGAGGAAGCGAAAGGAGTCCAAGGTTCTCTGCCTGCTTCAGGAGGAAGCAAGAGGAGGTTAGGTTCTCTACCTCACCGTGTCGGTGGAAAGGAGGTTTTTGTACAAGCTTCTCCGCCTTGCTGTAGGAGCAAAAGGAGAGACACTTTGAGTTAGTGCAATACCCGGAGGGGAGGCTCCGGGGAGCAGACGTAGGTCAAGTTGACCGAACCACTATAAAAATCTGGTGTGTTCTTTCTGATTACTTTCTGCACTTTAGTTTTCTTTTATTAACTGCTTGGGTGAAATCTATATTTGATCTTTTCATTTATGTGTTTTACTTTTTCCGCTGTAAATTATCGAAAAGATTTTTTACTGTTACTCTCGAATTTTTAAATAACCAATTCACCCCCCTCTTGGTTAGCCTCGGGACTAGTTCATCAGGGCTTAACATCACTATCAAACTTTCAAGTGGTATCAGAGATGGATTCATAAAATCTAGTTTTGAAAAACTTTTGAATTTGATCTATGGCTAACTTTGGTAATTATAATACTGCTAAAGGTTAATTAATTACACGACCGCCATTGTTTGATAACATTCCTTTTGATTTTTGGAAAACTCGCATGTCCACTTTTCTTCAATCAATTGATTATCGCATGTGGATGCTTGTTAAGGATGGCTATGAGCCGCCTTTTAGAATGATTAATAATGTGAAAATTGAATTGCCCTTTACTGATTGGACTTTTGATGATCGTGACTTAGCACAATTGAATGCCAAATGTTTGAACTATTTTTTCTGTGCTTTGAAATCTGAGGATTACATGCGTGTGTCTACGTGTATAACTGGCAAAGAAATTTGGGATAGATTGTGCATCACTTATGAAGGTACAACTGAAGTCAAACAGTCTAGGTTAAATATTTTGCTTCATGACAATGAACTTTTTTGCATGAAACCTACTGTAACCATTTCTAAAATGTATACGAGATTCACTCAAATTGTCACTTCTTTGCATGCCTTAGGGAGAGAACTTACAAACTACGAAAGAGTGAACAAAATTCTTAGATGTTTGCCTTCTTCGTATGATGCTAAGATAACTGCAATCACTGAATCTAAATATTTGAATACTTACTCTATTGATAGCTTACTTGAATCACTCATTGCTTACGAGCAAGGGGTGATCCAAAGACAGCTTGATGTAGGTGAGAAGAAGAAGGATAAAACAGTGACACTGAAGGCCAACGAGAGTGATACTAGTTCTTCCGGGTCTGATAGCGATGATGTTGCCTTAATCACTAGGCAATTCAAATACTTTTTAAGGAAGAAACATAAGAACTTTCAGAAGTGAAACATGGGTAAGTACAATAAAAATTTTAAGGTTTCATCTGACACTGTCTATTTTGAATGCAGGAAGCCTGGACACATTAAGTTGATTGTCCTACACTTAAAGCTCACCCAAGCAAGGAGAAGGGTGAGGAGAAACACAAGTTTAGGAAGGATAAAAAGTGGATTTAGAAGGCGTTCTGGACAGATTATGCATCTGACTCTTCTGAGACTAAAGCTGAAGAGGAGGAAATAAATTTGTGTCTAATGGCTAATGATCATCCTGGTCAGTCTGACCAGGAAGAGGTATGTGAGCTTACTTAAGATCAATTATTTGAAATATCTGAAAAAATTTATGCATCGTATAGGAAGCTTAAGAAAACTCATGCTAGCTTGAAACTAGAACTTCTGAATTTACAAAAATAGCATGATTCGATAGTTAAAGATCATTCCACACTTGACAGCAGTCACATGTCTTTACTTGATGAGTTTGATGAATTGAACAAAAAATATTCTGATCTGACTATTGAGCATGATTTACTAAAAACCACGCATGTTGATTTAGAGAAAGCTTTCAAAGAATTAGACAATCTGGCATGTGAAGTGAAGAGTAGCAATGGTGCTTTGAAATTTGAAATAACATGTTTAAAGAAAGAAAATGAATTTTTGAAAGTTAAGATCAATGCTTTTGAGAAACATGAAACACCTCCTACGTTTGCACAGTTCTATGCACCTCCACCTTTTGTAGAATTTGGTTTAAAATCATCAAAGCATGTTTCATACAAACCTAGGAAGAGGCACTATCACCCACGTAGATTAGTTAACCCTTTTCCTGGTGTTAGATGTTTTTCCTGTGGCATGTTAAGACATATTTTCCACACCTACACTTTTCACCATAGTACACATTGGGTGTGGACAACACACATGCATTGCATTCTTCTTTTCATAAGAAGGGACCCAAACCTGTTTGGGTTCCTAAAATTGATATTTGATGATTTTGTAGTTGTGCTTTCACACAAGACCTCATGAGAGCATGTGGTACCTGGACAGCGGATGTTCTAGACACTTGACTGGAGATACAAATCAGTTCATTTTGCTAGAGGCCAGGGCTGGAGGCAAGGTTACACTTGGAGATAACACCACCAGGAGGGTGGTAGGTTCAGGTATAATTGGTGATTCAAAGAATTTTATGATTGACAATATTTTACTTGTAGATGGACTGAAACACAACCTTCTGAGCATCAGTCAACTCTGTGACAAAGGATATAGCATCAAATTTCTGCCCACGTGCTGCATTTTAAACTTAAGTGACAAAGTTGTTTTGCAGGGACAAATGATCAACAATATTTACAAGCTGGATGTAAGTTGCATTAAAGTTAAAAATTCAATTTGCTTAAAAACTGCTACTGATGAGTCTTGGTTGTGGCATAGGAGATTGTGTCATGCCAGTATGAAAACCCTTAGGAGAGTCACCCAAAATGACTTAGTTAGAGGTGTGTCCAAGCTTAAGTTCACTAAGGAGCACCTGTGTGATGCCTGTTAGTTAGGGAAGCAAGTCCAGTCCTCTTTTCACTATGTTAAAGACATTAGCACCTCTAGACCTTTAGAATTCCTTCATATGGATCTCTTTGGACCCATTAGCATTGCCAGCTTAGGGGAAAAAGTCTATGGTTTTGTGATTGTTGATGACTACTCGAGGTTCACTTGGATTAAATTTCTATCACATAAATCTGAGTCATTTGATGAATTTAAGTCCTTCTCCACTTGGATTCAGAGGAAGTTAGGTTGTGAGATCTTGACTATTCATAGTGATCATGGTGGAGAGTTTGAAAATGTGAAATTTGGAAGTTTTTGTGAGGAGCAAGGGATTAGTCACAATTTTTCTGCTCGTAGGACCCCTCAGCAGAACTGGGTAGCTGAAAAGAAGAACATGGCCTTAGTGGAAGCCGCTAGAGCCATGCTTGTTGAGTATTCACTTCCAAAATACTTTTGGGTTGAAGCGGTGAACACTTCCTGTTATATGTTGAATAGGGTGAATGTAAGATCAAATCTGAACAAAATACCTTATGAGATCATCAAGAGTAGAACTCCAAACCTGTCCCACCTCCATGTCTTTGGCTGTAAGGTTTTCATTCTGAACAACGGGAAATCATCCTTAGGAAAGTTTGACCCCAAATCTGATGAAGGAGTGTTCTTAGGCTATTATAGTGTGGGGAAATCCTTTAGGGTGTTCAATAAGAGGACTTTGGTGGTGGAAGAGTTAACTTATGTGGTGTTTGATGAATCTGATCCTAAGGTGACTAGAGTTGAGGAAGAAGAAGAGGTAGAGGAGATTACCCAAAGGGTTGAAAATGCAAATCTGGAGGAAAGGGTAGAACCTCAAACCACATTGCCTAGAGATTGGAGATATTCTTCGAGTCATCCTAAAGAACTGATCTTAGGAAACCCTTCTGAAGGTGTTAGGACTAGGCATGGACTTAGGAAGGAAGTAAACCACTCTGCCTTTATCTCAATGACTGAATCGACCAACATCAATTAAGCCCTTTTGGATGAGTTCTGGATCTTAGCTATGCAAAAAGAATTGAATCAATTTGTAAGGAATGATGTTTGGGAGTTAGTAGAAAGACCTAGAATCAAAGTATAGTGGGAACCAAGTGGGTCTTTAAGAATAAGATGAATGATTCTGGTGTGGTGGTTAGGAATAAGACAAGATTGGTGGCTAAGGGGTATAATCAGATTGAAGGGATTGATTTTAAGGAGACCTTTACCTCTATAGCTTGATTGGAAGCCAATAGAGTGCTACTAGCCTTTGCTTGTTATAAGAGATTTAAGCTGTTTCAAATGGATGTCAAGAGTGCCTTTTTAAATGGGGTAATAAAAGAGGATATTTTTGTAGAACAACCCCCAAGTTTTGAGAGTTCCCAATATTCAAATCATGTTTATAATTTAAAAAAGGCCTTATATGGATTGAAACAGGCACCCAGAGCTTGGTATGAGAGGCTTAGCACATTCCTGTTAGAAAGAGAGTTTGCTAAGGGGAGCGTAGACACTACTCTTTTTCTGAGGAGAATATGGGATGACTTACTCATTGTCCATATCTATGTTGATGATATAATTTTTGGATCTTCTGATAAATATTTATGTGATGAGTTTTCTAAAATAATGAGTAAGGAGTTTGAGATGAGTGTGATGGGAGAATTATCCTACTTTTTGGGGTTTAGCATAAGGCAAATGGATGATGGAACCTTTCTCAATCAATCTAAATACACTAAGGACATTTTGAAGAAATATGAAATGGACCAAGCTAAGCCAATCAACACTTCCATGAGCTCCTATTTTCAGTTAGATAAGGATTCCAGTGGAAAATCTGTTGATCAGAAGAAGTATAGAGGAATAATTGGATCACTGCTTTACCTGACTGCTAGCCGACCTGATATTATGTTTAGTGTTTGTCTTTGTGCTAGGTCTCAGGCTGATCCTAAAGAGTCCCACCTGAATACTGTTAAGGGAATTCTTAGATATCTTTTAGGGACCCCAAACCTAGGAATCTGGTACCCTAGGCACAACACCTCATTTGAGATTATTGGATATTCTGATTATGACTTTACAGGGTGTAGGGTGGATAGAAAGAGCACTTCTGGAACTTGTCAATTCATAGGACAGTCTTTAGTCTCCTGGTCCAGTAAAAAAATAGAACTCAGTTGCACTATCCACTACTGAAGCTGTGTACATTGCCTTAGGAAGTTGTGTGGCCCAAGTTCTTTGGTTGAAGTGACAAGTCTTAGATTTAGGATTACCTGTGGGCACAATTTCTGTTATGTGTGATAATACTAGTGCCATCTATATCTCTAAAAATCCAATCCAACATTCTAGAACCAAACACATTGATGTAAGGCATCACTTCATTAGGGACCATGTTACGAAAGGGGACATTGAGCTACATCATGTAGCAACTAAAAATTAGCTGGCTGACATATTTACTAAACCACTGGCCTTTGACTCATTCAGCATTTTGAGGACCAGATTAGGAGTGATTGATATAAATGCTTGGTTCTGATGACTGCTGATTTCTGATTTTTCTAATTTTTTATTCTATTTCTTTTAGTTAGCTGTTTGATTTGATTATTTACTTTCAGTTGTTTTTATTTTTTCTTCTGCTGATTTCTATGTTAGCCTTGGTGTTAAGTTGATTTGAGTATTTATGTTGATGTAATTTTCTACCTATTTTTATTTACTGGTTCATCTTTTTTATTTACTATTTTATGCTTTTTAAAATCCGATCACTGCTCGCTACTTCTGATAAACTAAATTTCTGACTGAGAGTTTTATCTTATTTTTATTTGGAAGCTGGTAAGCAGTGATTTATTCCACTAGATCTGTTAAAGGGAAGAAACATTGATGATTGTTTCTCTTCCTCTAACTCCTTTACTGGTGTATTATTTCTTTTGGATAAATATCCTCTTCAAAAATTAAAATATTAGTTTTTGAAATAGAGATTTATTTTATCTTCCTACAGTAATCTACCTCATATGAATAGTATTTTCAAAGTTTTGAGTCATTATTATAATTTTCTAAATCAAGTGATTGCACTTATCATACGACGTATGGCTTTTATTTTGTGAATTACTCTTCCTTATTATGGAGAGCGTCCCCTATGTCTGGAAGGTAATTTTATAATTGAGATCTTTTAATGAGTTTGAGAGAGAGAAAGCTTACAAAAGATGTGCAGTGCGCCAAACAAATTGAAAAAGAGGTACAAAATGAGCCAAAGCTGAAAAAAAGCGAAATGTCGCCAAACTAAAGGATACATAAAGTGTATCAAAAATCAAAAGATGCACAAAGCGTCAAACAAATTGAAAAAGAGGCACAAAATGAGCCCAAACCAAGCTTTCTTCTCTTTCAGATCGTTAAATATCTTAGAAAAATCTGTGCGCCACTTAATATTTTCAAAAGCTTGAGTTTAAAAATCTTGATTTCTGATTTATTATTTTGTAACACTATTATATCAGATATTTTTCTGGAATGAGGCTTGAAAGGATCTCTTTTCGAATCTAATTTCTTTTCTTTTGAATTGGATTTTTGTTTTGAAAGAGATTTGCATCTATAAGGTGCCCAAGGTGGGAGGTATGAATGTCAATTTTTCCAACTTTTTTTAGATTTCAGCACTGTCAATCATCTACTTATTGGTTTTTGGATTTAAAATCAAGGAAAAATTCTGATTTACTGGAGTAAATTGATTCAAAAAAAAATCATTAGTTTTTTATGTTCTCGTTTCGAGTTTTATTCACTTTGGTTTTGTTTTTTCATTTTACTATTTGTGTTTTAGGGATCCCTGGTCTTTCATCTCCGTCCTCCATCTTTTTCCTATTTTCTTCACATTATTCTGGACGATCCACCGATCATCCTGGATGACCTTCTTCATCCTGGACGATCCAACAATCATCCTAGACGATCAATTCAAATCGTCTCCACTCTGATCATACTGCTGAGAAACACCAATTACTGGTGATCATCCTGGACAATATGATCCTTATCTTCCTGATCTGATCAAACGGCTGAGAATGCATCAATTATTGGTCATCGTCCTGGACGATCCACCATATCATCCCGGATGATCCATGTGTCAGCAGCTGGATGATTCAAATTCAGCCTGTCCAACACATTTATTGGATATCATCCTAGACGATCCACCTAGTCATCCTGGACAATACTTTTTATCAACGGTCATCCGATCTAACTCCTCGGGATGATCGCGTGTGTCTAATCATCCTGGATGATCTCTGATCGTACATGATGATCCGACCACCTTTTTGACGAATCGATCTGGCTGTCATAAATGCTCATATCATCCTGGATGATCCTACGATCGTACGGGATGATCAGGCTGATTTCTATTTAAACAGCCAATTTCTTCAATTTTTTCCACACATGTCCTTCCACTCTCCCTCACTTGTGTTTTCAAATGGCTGGCGGGAAGCATTCTAGGCAAAAGGGTGCGAGCTCCTCACGAGGGAATGTTGATCCTCACTTTCCCAATGCAGCCGATCAGGCTTCCTTTGAGCGATATCTTGAGGTGGGCATCACAAAGTCAAAAATAGTAAAGCCCCACACCCTTACCTATCCTATTCTCGATCTTTTCACGCACACCTCCCTCACTTTCATCCTTACCCTCGCCTTTCCTTTTAGCACCGAACTTCCCCGAGTCTTCTTCGCCAATCTTCGTATTTCTGCTGACTATTCCACCCTCCGCTCCTATGTGAATCAACGTCCTGTCGAACTCACTGTTGTTTCTATTTTTCTATTTTCCCTCCTCGTTTTTGTGATGTTAAAAGGGGGAGTCAGTTGTAGTAGCTTTTATTCTTGATTTCAGTTGTAGTAGTTTTTGTTCTTATCTTGTGTTGGTTACTTTATGTGTAGTTGTGTTTCCTGTACTATTCTGGTTGTTCAATAAAATTTGAAAAAATTTGTTTTTTGATCTCCTAGTTCTTTTATTTATTAAACTACTACACATATATTTGTCATCATCAAAAAGAGGGAGATTGTTGAAAATCTGGTTTTGATGATGACAAACATGTTTCTATTGTGTTTTGCTTGGCTAACCCATTTCAAGTACAAAAGATCAAGAGCAACTCAAGCCAACTCAAGATTGGGTCCAAGTGTGTCTAAATGTACTATTTTCCTTTTCTTGAGTCAATTGTAATGTAACTGGTCCCCTAGATAAGTAACCTTGCACACACACACACAGGGGGAGAGCTTGAGTGAATTAGAGTTTCTATTCAATTTTTGTTCAGATCATCCTGGATGATATTCACATCGTCTTGGACGATCAAGTAAAAATAAAAACCCTAATTAGGGCAACCAAGTTAAGTGTGTCTGATTAAGCAGATCATCCTAGACGATCCATACATTGTACGGGATGATAGGCTCAAATCAGAAATTCTCAGCCGCCAGATCATGTTAGGCAAGTTTTTATCTTAAGATATTTGGTCTGATCATCCCGGATGATACTGTACAATTATACCTAAATTAGTCTGGTAATTAAGGAAAGTAATTAATATTTGATTGATACGATCATATCATCCTAGATGATCGCAGGATCATCCTAGATGATCATGATCGTCTAGTGTGTTTCAGCTGTACATTCAAAGCGGTGATCAGAATGATTTGGGCACATTTTGAACTAATCATACAGGACGATATCCGTATTATCCTGGACGATCAAGTCATTTTTGGGTCGTCCAGCATAAGTTTCTCTGGACGACCAAAGCGGTCTTCTGGACGAAATTCCTGAAATTATACTAATCATCCCGGACGATCGCAGAATCATACAGGATGATCAGAATAACTTTTTCCACTAATCATCTAGAAGAGCCAGATCGTCAAGGCAAAAATAGCTAATTTTGAATTGATCGTACAGGATGATCTATCGATCGTCCTGGACGTCTAGGCCGACTAGTTGAGATTTAGGGAAAATTTTGAGCCCTCCTATAAAAGATCTTTTTCTTTCAACAAGAAAAATCTTTTGCCACTTTCCTTTCTAGAGAAACCCTAGAGGGAGAGAGTTTGGGAGAAAGAGAGGATCTTGTGAAGGGGAGTTTATGAGGGATTCATGAAGGTTACTCCAAGCAAGGATCAGAGTCGTCTTCTTCGCTTGTCGTCTTTCGTCGTGTTGGTGTTCTTTGTGAGAGGATCATTCACAAGAAGATTCGGGGTTCTCTGCCCATTTTAGGAGGAAGAGAAAGGAGTCCAAGGTTCTCTGCCTGCTTCAGGAGGAAGCGAAAGGAGTCCAAGGTTCTCTTCCTGCTTCAGGAGGAAGCAAAAGGAGGTTAGGTTCTCTACCTCATCGTGTCGGTGGAAATGAGGTTTTTGTACAGGCTTCTCCGCCTTACTGTGGGAGTAAAAGAAGAGACACATTGAGTTAGTGCAATACCTGGAGGGGAGGCTCCAGGGAGTGGATGTAGGTGAAGTTGACCGAACCACTATAAAAATCTGGTGTGTTCTTTTTGATTACTTTCTGTACTTTAGTTTTCTTTTATTAACTGCTTGGGTGAAATTTGTATTTGATCTTTTTTTTTGTGTGTTTTACTTGTTTTTGCCGCAAATCATCGAAAAGATTTTTTACTATTGCTCTTAAATTTTTAAATAACCAATTCACCCCCCCTCTTGGTCCTCGGGACTAGTTCATCAGGGCTTAACATCCCTATCGAACTTTCACATCCGGTATAATTAGTGCAATTTTTGAGTAATAAAATCTTACCTAAATGGGTTTGCGACTGAGTATTTTTGATTTAAGCATATCATCTAGGATGATGGGAGGATCATCAAGGATGATTTACTCAATCAAGTTTAATTAATCTAGATGCCCTAATTAGGGTTTCTATTTTTAACTAATCATCCAGGACTATTTTGTATTGTCTTGTACGATATGATTAAGAGAACTAAAAACTCTCTGACTTACCAAATTTCTCCCCCTGAGTGTGTGTGTGCAAGGTTACTTAGCATCAGGATCCACCTTATTACATTTGACTCAAGAAAAGGTAAAAACCATTGGAATTAAAATTATAGACTGACTCAGTCCTAATCTACCTAATCTTGAGATGGCTTGAGTTTCAATTGATCTTATGGACCTGAATAGTTAGTAGGCAGGGCAACTAAAATAGATGTGCAGTAGTAACAATAGTAGAGAAACATGAATGTTTGTTATCATCAAAATTATAATACTTGAATCCAGATTTGCAACAGTATGGAACGCAATCGATTTATTTTTTACATATGGTAGGATGTGCTCTAATTAGAAAGAAACTCTTATTGTTCTCATTCCTAAAGTTAATAATCTATTTGTTCCTTCTAATTATTGTCCAATCAGTCTTTGCTTATCTATTTATAAATTTATTGCCAAAATGTTGCTTAATAGATTGATTATGGTTATTCCTAAAATTATTTTAGAAGACCAAGCTACTTTTGTTAAAGGTCATTCCTTATTAGATTATATTTTTTTGGCTTAAGAGGTGTTTAATAAATTCAAAATCTCTAAAGCTAAAAAAAAGGTTTTGTGGCAATCAAAGTTGACATGGAACAAGCGTATGATAGTATGGGGTGGACGTCATTAAGATAAGTGTTGGATCTTTTTGGCTTTCCCTTAAAATTCTCAAATCTTTTGATGGAGTGTGTTATCGATTAAAAATTCTCTTTCGATTAATGGTAAAAATTTTAATTAGATTGAAAGAAGGAGTGGTTTTAGACAAGGGTGTCCATTGTCCCCTTTTTTATTTATATTGTGTTCACAACTATTATCAAATGTTTTTTTTACAAAGGGAGGAAACTTGGGATCAAAATTGCTCCAAATGCACAAAGGATTTCTCATCTATTATATGTAGATAATATCCTTTTTTTTTCTGAAGCTAACACGTGGAGTGTGAAGAAGGTGAAAGGGATTCTTAATAACTATTACAAGTGGTCAGGCCAAAATGTTAATTTACAAAAATCTTTTATTTTGTTTGGCAAATCTCTTAATAGGAAGAAGAAGAAAATTATTGCCAATTTGTTGGAGTTCAAAGTTGTGAATAAGATGAACTATCTTGGAGTCAAGATTGCTTTAAGGAGGCTTGTGGTTTTAGATTTCCATAATTTGATGGAGAAGGCTTTAAATAGATTGATTGCTTGGGGGAATAAATTTATTTTGTTAGCTGGGAGGCTTGTTCTTGTTAAAGCCGCTTTTATGTCTCTTCCTTTTTTTCTCTCTTCTCACTCATTTGTTCCAATGGGATTATTGTATGATTTTGAAAAAATGTGTAGAAATTTATTTGGCATAAGCAAAATGGTAATCATGGACTTCATTATGCTGCTTGGGAGGTATTATGTAAATAAAAAAATAGAGAAGGCTGTGGGTTACATTCAGCTAATTCCCTAGTTGGGCCATTGCATGCTAAATTTGCTTGGAATTTCATTGCCAAATCGGATTCTTTTCTTAACAGGAATTTGATTGCAAAATATGGAAGAGATATATGGGATTATGAAAATAAAGAGGTTGTTCTTAAACATGGAAAATTATTGTTAATGGTGTAAAGTATCTTCGTCCAATTGTGAGGTGGAATGTTTCAAATCGAGTTTTTATCAATATACTAATGAATGTATGGATTCTTGATAGAAGCATTGATAAATGGCCTACGCATGTTGTTAACTTGGATGAAGTTAGTTATTCCCTAGATAATTTTATTATCAATGGCTCATGGGATGATGATTGGTTGGTAAAATATTTTGGTAAACAACTGTTTGACATGATTAAGCAAATTCATATTTCTTCAGATTCTTTGCAGGATCAAATAGAGCTAAAGATGAAATTTTCGGGTAAAAAAATCACATCTTTGGTATTTAAAGCTTTAGTTGAAGATTTTGGTGAAGTCAACTATTGGAAATGGATTAAGAAATTGATGCTGTTACCTCGGGTAGAATTATTTTGGTGGTGTTTTTTCAACGACGCCATTCCTTTTAATGATTTCTTATTGTATAGAAGATTATTAGACTATAATATTTGCCCAAGAGGTTATTTGTTTATTGAAAATGCGAATCACATAGCAGCTGAATGTTATAAACTCTTTCAAGTTATACAACATTTGAATAATTAAGGGTTTCCAAGTTTCTATGTTGTCTTCTTTTGCGGAATGCTATGATAATTTGGAAAGACTATATACTACTAATCCTTTCATTGCAAAAATATATATTATACATTGGTTTTCTTCTCTTGGAAAAGTAGGAATAAAGTAAAGCATGGTGGAGTTGAAGAGAGTCTGATTTTTATTGCTGCAAATGTTATCAGTGTTGCTTTTGCTTCATCTCTTATTAATATCAGTTCAGGAAACTGGTGTGTTAATGAGCTATCTCAGCTATCTAATAATTCTTGGCACCCTCCTCCCCCCGAATGGATTAAAGTCAATATTGATGCTTCTTTTCTTAATTCAAATAAAGCTGGTATTGGTGGAGTATTCAGAGACCATAATGGTAGATTCTTATTTGCATTTGGTTTTAGTTACTTATATTAGGATGTAGCTCAACTGAAAATGTTGGCTTTCCATTTTTGAAGAAATTTATAAAGGATTGGATGTTGGAATCCAGAGGTATCATTATAAAAGGAGATAATTTCAATATTATCAAGCTACTTCAAAGTTCTTGGGATAAAAGAAGCTGGAAGTTTTAGCATTTGAAGGGTGAGGAATTCTCGTTTTTAAAAAGAGTTCAGTCAAGTATTGTTCCATTTCTCGAATAGGAATTGTAACAAATTAGCTGATTTGTGTGCTATCTATGCTATTTTTAGAAATTTTATTTGGGATGATATTAGTTGAAATAAAACTCCTCCTTTTATTTCTTTGTTAAAGGAGGAATGTGATAGTTTATCTATCATTTAGTAGATTGTAATAGTTTTGTTTATTAATGCTATTTGCATTTCTCTTAAAAAACAAACTTCAAAAAGCTTTGGAAATTTACTATATTTGGTCCAAAACACTTTATCTTTTAGTATCTTATCTTTCTTTTCCATGTATGAGCAAGGACATAATTCAATCCTAATTTTGATTATGTAGGATAAATATTGTAGCTTACTAGTATATTTGTAGCATCAAGAATTGTTGAACCAAATTTTGATCAAGACCATCCTAGACCTCTTAGGGAGTATGCCAATCCCGTGCTAGATGGAATTAATTAGAGTATCAACCAACCTAATATCCAAGCAAACAACTTTGAGATGAAATCTTCCATTATTTAGATGTTAACAAATTCTTAGTTTTGTGGAACTCATGTTGAGGATACCAACCTATATTTAGGTAGCTTCTTAAAAATTTATGCAACATTCAATTATTATGGTGTTAGTCATGATGTTATTAGACTTCATTTGTTTCCATTTTCCTAAAGGTACAAAGCTAAGATGTGGTTGAATTCCTTACCCCTAAGCTCCATAACCACTTAGAATGAGTTGGCACATAAATTCCTAGCAAATTATTTCCCACCACATAAAATTACCAAGCTTAAGAATGATATAAGATCTTTTTCTCAGTTTGAAGGAGAGTTAATTTATGAGAGTTGGGAAAGATTTAAGGAGATTCTTAGAAAGTGCCCTTATCATTCTTTTCCTGATTGGTTGGTGATTCAGACCTTTTATAATAGACTTATAGGATCCCTTAGGTTAATTATTGAAGCTACAGCTGAAGGTTCTTTGATGTCAAAGCCTTTTAAAGAGGCTTATGCCTTAATAAAGGAGATGGCATCAAATAATTTCTAATGGCCTTCTCATAAAGTGAATCCTAAGAGAGTAGCAAGTTTCTATGAGTCAGATGGTTTGTTGATTTTGGCAGCTCAGGTAGAATCCATGCTTAAGAAGTGGATAATCTTGGAGTTTAATTTAGATCTTGGTCAGCTATGTACTTAGATGAGCATAATTTGAGTTCTATTGGTGAGAATAGTGCTCAACGAGTTAAAAATAAGAATTTGATTGGAAGATAAAAGAATTCTTATTCTAATACATATAATCTAGGTTAGAGGAACCACCATAATTTTAGTTGGAATAATAATAATGGTGAAATAATCTACAGTAACCTGTAGTACACCCTAGACCTTCTTATCCCCCAGGCTTTAATAAGAATGATAAGTTCAAAGATAGGAAGACACCTTAGGAGGAGTTAGTGATTCAAATGGCAACCCAATTACAAAATAAGGCTATTTCAATTAAGAACTTAGAAAACTAATTAGGACAACTTATAATTTATGTTAGTAGTGGACCCCATGGCACCTTACCCAGTAACATTGAAGTTAATCTAAACGAGAAAGGGAAAGAGCATATCTTGGAAAATTTAAGGAGTTGTAGTGATACCACCTAGCCTAAATGACATATCCAAGCAAGTCTGGCTGAAGACTATAAACTTAGCACGGTATGGGAGGCTACTCAAATAGGTTAATGTTACATCTTAAGTTTTATTGATTGAGTTTTTATTTATTGTGTATTTATGTTGTTTCTATTTTAAATTTATAAAAATATCATTTGTATCTTAAGTGTGAATTACTAAGTATTATGACTAAAATATTTTTATGTTAATTTTTTGAGAATTTACATACGCTACAAAATTAATCCAGCATCACAATGTCGGGTTTTAGAGAGCCACATCATTTGCTTTGCAAATGTTGTGGCATTTGAATCGGGCATCACAACACTGAAGTCTGAAGGAATTGGCATTATGCAAATTTGTAAAACTTTTTTACTGAAGCGGCATAGTGCTACTTTCACTCATGCAGCTCTCTAGCACTAATCCATATAGTGCCATGATGCCAAATCAGTAATTACTATAGCGATGCTGCATTGTATTCAATTTTATTGTACAAAGCAATTGCTTTCATTATGAATATTTATGGAGCACAATTGTGTTTCCTACAACACAACAATGTTAGGTTAAAACATAATTAGTAGTTACACCATAATAATAGTGGTCTTTTCAAGCTCCATAGTGCTCTCAAGTGTCAAACACCATGGCTCTTCCTTGGTTAAAAATCTAATCAGTCAAGTTTTTTATTCTTGCATTGCAATGCCATGTATGCTTCATACACTATGCCATTTTCAGTCTGCATGTTTGTCATTTATTATTTTTAAAATATTGTAGTGTTATTCTTCATAGTGTCACAATGCTTATTGAGTTTATGTATAAGGGTTAGTTTTTATTTTAATTTTCACTAAGCTCTAAGTTTATTTTACTTTGACAATTCATGTGTCTTTATATTTTTCATTCAATCGACTTAATTTCCTATGGCTCTTAAGGTTTTGGGTTTCAAGAAGAGAGTGGGACTCTCTTTTAAAGGGAGAAGATTTATTTGAGCTAAAGTAAATGAAAGATAGCCCCAATTATTTATAAGTAGCTAATCCTTGAGAGAGATTTTTGAAATCCTATTGGGGTAGTGATGCAGATTATTATGAATTGTGGTTGGGAAAAGCTGTGTCAGGAGCCAAATGCTTGTGCAGTGGAGGGAATTTTTTGCTAATGCAAAAGAAGCCCAAAATAACTAATGCTTTGTGGGAAATGGGTACCATATGATTCCCAAACTATTAACCATGTTTATAACCTTAGGGATATGAAGTTTGATGAGTATACCCCCTTCAGTTTAGTGCCTTTTGACCTCTAAGAGTTGTTGAGAGTTTTGTGTGAGTGAAGGAGTGGAGCTATCTAGAAAGTAAGGGATGGGAAGGTGGTTAATTTTGTTGCATCCTATTTAACCTAATCGTCTAAGGCTTGACACTATTTTATTTCTACCCTCTTTTTTCGAAGTAAAAATATTAGTGAGGTGAATAAGGATAGAGCCTTGTTAAATTATGCTATTTAGGTCGATCACTTTATTGATGTGGGAAAGCTTATTTATTCTTCCTTGTTGTGCATTATTTATGGTACTACATCAGTTGGTTTAGGTCACCCCTCTCTAATCTATTCACTTTGTATTGCTATTGGTGTGAGAGGTAATTCTTATGAGGAGTAACTATTTCCTATTTTTGCTCTCATGAATCATAGAATAGAAGGTTTTAGGAGGAATGTATATAAGGAGGATAAGGACCAAGTGAGCCCAAGATAACTAGTCAGCCCTAGAATAGTAGGTTGAGTGCTAGGACTCCAAGATCTCTAAGTGAATAGAAGGCTAATTTGAGAGAATAAATGAAGAGAGTTATTGATTTCTGTGATGAGAGTAAGGGATGGTAGGTCCATTATTCAGATATGCAGGAGAAACATTACCACTATACGTCTAAGTTCAATGAAGCATTAACGAGAATGTTTAGGGGAGCCCATTTGTTAAAAATTTAGATTAGCTTAAATATTCAACTACTTTTATTCATGATCCTTTTATTTGGCACCCATTTGATGGTGATATTGATGATGGTGATGAGGAGGTTAGAGACTCTGAGTGATGTTATTTTTCTTTGGTTGAGATTATCCGCTCTATGGCACTTGCACTTTGATAGCTAAATTAGCCAAATTAAAAAATTACAATTAAAATTTATTAAAATCAAGAATAATAAAAACCCTAAGTGATAACAATTCTTAATTTGAAAATCATAACAATCAACTAAATAAAGCATCTAAGTAAATATCTCATATTGAACTTCAAATACTAAGCACTAAAGAACTGATTAATGGATTTAAGATTGAATAATTAAGTTTAAAAAAAGGGAGCATGTCGATTAAATTATGAAAATCATCATAAACTCCACTATGGAATTGGTGAGCTTATAACAATCCTTATATTAATTCAATTTAGGATTTCTTGAAGGAAGAAGGCTATTAATTATTCAAAATCATTACTATGGCACTCAAATATGTTTAAAAAAGAAACACATGAAAAAAAAGAAAATCAAAGAAAGAAAGGAAAAGAAAAATGAGTACTTCATTAAAAATTTGTATATGATGTAGTCACATTCCTAAAAGAACTCTAATAATTAAATCAAATAGGCGAGTGTAATTAAACTAATACATATGAAGGGTTCTAGATTGATTTCTAATTTAACTAAAGGTAAATATAATTTCTAAATATAATATTTTTCAACTTTAAAATCAGAAGTCAACAATTTCTTACACTTGTAGTAGATGAGTTCAATTTGAATATTAATAGGGATGATTTATTAGGATGATTACTTTGATTGTTTAGATTAAAGTTTCAATACTTTGATCATTCCAATTTACATCTAAACGGTAATGTATTATCTTATATTTTAGTTCATTTTAAATTGCCAAATTTTACTTAGGCTAATGATGCTATTTAATAGTTTATTACTCCATTACTTGAGGATAAGCAAGACCTTAAGCTGGAAGGATTTATTAAGTGAAAATTATGTAGTGTTTTAATATTTTAAATTCCAGTAAAAATATTATTTTTGGTTGATGTTGTGCTTGAAAGACTCAAGAAAAAGAGAAAAATTTACAAGTGTTGAACCAGCACTACATCACTCATACTATCAATGCCATAGCATCTAGAACACCTTAATGCTAGACAAGGACATAACAACATCAGAGCCTCAGGAAAAATATCATTTAATTCAGTGCCCAGTGGAATAAAGGTCAGTGATGTAGCACTTCACAATGTTGTAGCACTAGAAATTAACTACCTAAATCTTGAGACCCTAGAATTTGAGCACCAGGGCACTGAACTGGATAATGTCGCAACACCAGATTACACAATAAATCCGCATAGAACTTAACTTTTGTAGTGTCACCATGGAGTAGTTGACTAAATATGAAGCCTCACTAAATTAGCCAAATGACACGTTGATTCAGCTAACAGGCATGCACCGTAGCAGATCATACATAGTAGATTTAAGGCTCTAGTTCAAATTGTAATGCCACAGTGCAATGATGTCAAGCGCTGTGGTTCTTGAGTCTGTTTATGTACTTAATATAGATAGTTTTACAAATTTTTTTTTTTTTGGGTTCTGCCATTCTAATGAGTCCCGAGTGCTTAATTATAGTGCCACCTTATGGTCAAGTTTAAGGGGGTCTAGAGGAGGGAAAGATATAGGAATATGAGCGGAGAAAGCAAGCAATCAAACAAGAATGGAGTGTGGAGAGTGAAGTTGTGCTATCCTAGTGATATATATTTACACTTTTCTTCTACTTTCTTTCTTGAACAATCAATGAAATTTATTTTGTTTTATTTTAATTCCATGGCGAGCTAAACTCCAAATTTTAGGCTAATGTTGTGAAGCCTTAGTAATTACTAATATCTACTCTTATACTTTAATGATTTAATGGATGTTTTCAATATATCTCATTTTTAATTTAATTTGTATAATGGCCATGTGTAGAGTTAAAACATTGTGTGATATATTATCTAGTTGGAGGAATATTGGAGCAATTATGAGTTTTGAAATGGAACTCTTGCATGTCTATACATAGGATGTTTGGTGTTCTAGAGACCATGATATATGAAAACTGTAGGAGGGCCATAAACCTTCCTTCACTTCCTTACAAGCTTGATGGAGATTTAAGGATGCATATATTTTGATTCAGAACCAACATAGGAGAGTTTACTTTGGAAAGCATTGTAAATTCAGTGACATTAGTTAGAAACACTTTATCTTATGGTATCTTATCTTTCTTCTATTTTTCTTAGTTATGATAAAATCCAAACATAATTTTGTTACATAGGATAAAAATTATAGCTTAACTAGATAATACTATCATATTTGCATTACATCAGAATACTTCCTTGTGGGATCAATGCCCTATCATATCACTTTTATCACTTGATTGACACATGCACTTACTTTTTTTATTGGCATTTATATCAAAGAAAACCTAAGCATAGTTCACACACCTCTACCTATTTTCAGACCATCGCAAATACAACATCAATAATTGGATTAGAAGAAAAATAAATTTGAACTTTTTTAAACCCAAGATCATTAACCCTAGGTGAATAGGCCAAAACATTCACTTATATATTTAGTAGTTGAACTTACAAAGAATATTAACTGAGATGAAATATTAAGCTCATTATGATAAGTACTCTTAATTAAGTTATTTATTATCAAGATATAGTATTAGCACCATTACATTAATATTTTCTTAATTTTTAAAATTTCAAAAGTTACAATATAGTAAAATAAGGTAATTGCTTGATAAAGTTGTTGTGGATTATTTGAGGACAAGTACTTATTTAGGTTTAGGGGATTTTATTAGTGAAAATTTTGTTATTTTTTTAATATCCTCTTTTGTTTCAAATTTGCCTGATTTAATGATTTTGTGCAGGAAAGATTAACTATGGAGATGAAGAAGTGATGAAAGGTGCCCATTATTGTGGCACTGAACTTCATAGTGTTGTGTCATTCAAGCCTAAAATTTAGCTCATGATAGAGAGAAAGGAGAAACATTGTGTAATTTACCAGTGCCATAGCATCCTCTAGAAACCATAGTGTAAGATCACTATCAATACCGCAATGTTGATTTTGGCGCCATAGGGCCAAATTACCATTGCACTATGATGTAGTTGTTAATTTAGTTACAATTTGAAAGTGACTTGCTAATTTAGTAAGTGCATCATGGCAAATAAAAACATCACCATTTTAGCTTTAGTTCAAAAAGATAGCACCATAGCACCATGGCCTTAGTGTTAGTTATGAGTCATAAATATAATAGCATGGCAAAATTTTTTGAGGGGGTTGGCATATTTTACTCTTATTTTCAGTACTAAGGAAAGTCTTGGGAGAAGGGAGAAAGTGCGTGTAAGCCAGGGGAGCAAGAACTAGGGGGATAGGAGAGTTTGTAATCATGTTCACAAGAACATAATGGTTCTATCTTTTCTTACTTTTATTTTTCACTTGTGATTTGAATTTGAAATAAAGTTTACTTTATTTATTTTAATTGTAATGTTTGGCTAAATTTCCTATCTAGGCTTATGATAAGTTGAGATTCATGTTTGTATAAATTAGATCTCAAATCTATTGGTTATGCAATGCTATTTTTAATTCCTTGTTTCTTTATTTAGATTTTGTATAGGTCTTGAACATTTTTAAAACTTAGTTTAATCTACACCCTCAATGGAAGTATTGTGGGGTTAATTATGTGAATTATAATAGGTTCCTACCATACATAAACATATGGTGGATAGGACTCTAGTATACTTAATGGGATAGAACCACTGTAGTGAAGTGGATCTTTGCTAGAAACTCCAATGAGCTTGATAGAGATGAGGAGTTACATAGTATCTGATCCACAATAATAACAACATAGGAGATTAGACTTTGTAAGCATAGCTTAAATATCATAAGTTCATGAACTTGAAATATAGAAATTTCTTCTTTTAATCTTAGCTTCTCACTTATATTAGTACCATCTCTTAGTTTTGGCAATAAGATAAATTTAGCGATTCATAAGAGTAGTAATAGAGTGATATTGAGATTATCCTTAATCTTGTGGGAATGATACTCACTCACTTTTGTATTACTTGACATGACACATGCACTTGAGTAATTTTAGTGAACACCATTTATTAATATAGAGTGCTTTGGTTATGGTAACCATCTGGATGATTTGCCCTCTTTTAGCCAAATATTATATTTTTTAGCTATCATTAAAGTCATTAAGAGTAATCAATAAGGAAGGGGGAGAAGCTGGATGCTCTTATTAAATTTTGATATATGAAAGAGGCAAGAAAGAGTGATATGCAGGTGACCTTGATAAAATAAACTATTATATCTTTTATGCATACATACTTAAATGAAAACTTGGTAATTGACATTAGAATAAATATGGACAAATTATTATTATTATTTTTTGGAGATATGCAAATAGCATTAAAACATAATCAAGAAAGTTACAAAGAAACCTATGTGATAAAAATTCTATCACAATCCTTCCTAATCAAGTCATCAGAACTTGAAGGAAGCTCACTAAAAATAAAAGCATCCCAATAAAAATCTCCTAAGAGGGCATAATGAGAATAAACATTTGCCACTCTATTACTCTCTCTAGAGACAAAATGAAAATCTACATTATGAAAAACATCAAGAAAAGAAAAATCCAATCTTTGTACCCTATTATTTTGATTATTGGTCTGCCTTACTAAATTTTGCAATAATTTGATAACATTGATGTTATCACCTTTAATAATGACTCCTTGCTTATCACTCATCCAATCTTAAATTACATTCTTGAAATAAAAAATAGCTAGTAATTCCAATAATGAAATGTCCTAATGCTTTAACTTCTTGCCATAAGCAAGTAAGAATCGACCTTTATGATCACGCAAAACTCCACCTATACTAGCCAAATTAGTGTGCATCAATGAAGCATCAACATTCAACTTAATCCAATTTGTTGGTGGGGGATACCAATTTTTAGACAGCACTACATGTCGGTTAGCATCCCAATTCTAACAAATTGGAGTTAATTGAGGTTGAATAGAATAAGAAAGAATATGAGTTGCTATCATTGCTGGAGTAGGAACCTTGAATCCATGCTTAGAACAATTCCTCACTTTCCACTTATGATAAACCAAAGATAAGTAAACTCTTACTGTTCTAGAATTTGACAATGCCAACTTCTCCAAATTATTCAAACAAAGAGATAAATTATGAAATTTTGGAAGATGAATACCCTATTATTTCAGCATATCAAAGATTTTATTTAACTTTATACATTGGACTAAAATACGATGAATATATTCAATTTCCTCTCTCGAACAAAAAATTGTATCTTGTAGTTTTCTGTGATTCAACCAATGATTAGTAGGTAATGCATTATTTATCAACCTCCACAAAAATAATACTTCCTTAGGAGTTAATTTTAACTTCTTGATCCATTTGATATTTATACCAACTTTATTAGGAACTGAAGATGCCTCAAATGCCAATGTAGTAATAGATTTACTTGAATTAACAGCTAAAAGCCCTCGTTGATCTTCATTTGAATAAGAAAAAAAATTTGAATTCTAGAGATTAACTGCAATAACTCATTAGAAAAATACTTCTTTAGAACCAGCTTGTTCCATCTACCAATTCCATCAAGGAGAAATGACACCGATTTATTTTGAAGATCCCTTATGTTACACGTTATTGTCCATTTATTTAAAGATATATCTAGAATCCAAATATCATTTGAAATATTGATTCTTTCGCCATTGGAAACTTGCCATCTGATGATGGGTTTTAAAAAATGAGCACCATCTTTTATAATACGCCATGCCAGAGAAGAGCATCTTATAATATCTTCATTCCAAATATCATTACCATATTTTTCCATAATAATTTTACTGAGAATAGAATTCTAATTTTGAATGAAGTTCCATGCAATATGAGCTCTTAAAAGACCCTATTTATCAGTTGCACCTTGACTACTAAGACCACCTTGATTTATGGAAGTACAATGAGTATTCCAAGAGATGTAATGCAAACCATGTCTTTCTTGTTCCTTATGCCATAAAAAATCCTGTAAAACCTATCAATGTCCTATAGAATACTCTTTGGTACCAAAGAGTGAGTCATAATGAAAGAAGGAATAAGAGAATATACTATTTTAATCAACAAAATTTTTCTAGCCAGAGACAGAGAATGAGACCCCCACATATTGAGCCTCTCCATTGCCTTATTCAGAACAATTTGATAATCTGCAGCTTTTAACCTTCTTGGGGCCATCTTCACACTAAGATAGGTAATTCAACAATTTCTTGATAAGAAAGAATTTTATTTAATTTTCTTTGCCTTCTTCTAGTGACATATTTTCCATACAAAATCATAGATTTCTCAAAATTAATGTTCTGTCCAGTCCAACTACAGTTATCCGTTAGAATTTTTATTATGAGCTTTGCATTATACCGAGAGGCTTTAGCTACTGCTAGAACATCATCAGCATATAACATATGTGAAACCTTTGTAGTGTTTGAAGCAATTCTTATGCCAAGATCATGGCCTCTATCATGCATTACTTTAGATAGCAACTCAGAACAATGAATGAAAAGACAAGGAGATAACGAACATCCTTATCTAAACCCGCATTTTGCATTTATCCAATTACTTTGTCTTCTATTGATAATAATAGAGAGTTTTAGATAACTTATACATTGGATAATTAAGCTTATAATCTTCTCCGGGAAACCCATAACACATAAAATCTGATTCAAAGTTACCCAAGACATGCTATCATATGTTTGTCAATATCTAGTTTAAGTAAAATATATCCTAGATAAGCTTTTGAGAATCTAAATTTATTTAAAATCTCAGGAGCCAAAATACAATTATCAAAAATAGATCTTCCCAGTATAAACACTCCTTGTTGTTTTGAAATAATCCTGGGAAGACATTCCTTCAATCTATTCAAAATCATACCCTCCACCATTGTATATATAGTTTTACATAAGCTTATGGGTCTAAACTTAGTCACATCTGATGCATTAGGAACTTTAGGAATTAATACAACCAATGTTTCTTTCCAACCATCAGACATAATTCTAGAAAAAAAATATTTCTTAACAACATTCCACAATTCAATATTTATAATACACTAGAAGAATTTAAAGAAAACAAGCATTAACTCCATCATTTCCCAGAGATTTATTATTTCCATCTTTATAACAGTAGATAAAGCTCTTGTTTCTTAAAATCTACTAATAACATCTACTTCAAGTCTTCATTTAACTGATGATCAAAATAAAAAATAGGCTAACTATTAAGCGAACATTGTCTCTTTTTCCATTTTTTTAGAAATTTTTTTTCAAAAGCTAACTGAATAACATTAGGATCTATTTCAATAGTTCCATTAGAAATATCAATTTGATTAATCATGTTTCCATTTCTTCTAGTAGTAGCAACATGAAAAAAAGAGAATTTTGATATCCTTCTTCGAGCCATTGAGATTTAGAATGTTGTCACTACCACATTGAAAGACTAGCAAGAGTAGTATTCAACACATGAATTTTCTTCCTCAACTCAAGAAGCTTATTCGGGTTCAAACCATGAATGCTTTCCTCTTCTTACAATGACATTATGTCATTTTGCAATTCACACTTTAATTTATTCAGCTCTTTCAATTTATTCTTGCACCAAAAAAATAAATTTTTAATAGATCTATTAACTTTCCTTTGAAGAATATCAGATGCAGTTCCAAAATCTTATTTTCTCTAGGCATTTTTAACCACACCCCAAGAAGCTTCATTAGAACACCATACATTCTCAAATCTTACAGATTTTTTAGTATAGATAATTGAATTGAATAGATTAAGTAGAAGGGCACAATGATTAGAAGCGACTCTTGGTAAATATTTAATAACAGCAAAGGAATATAAAATAAACTTTAGAATTTAGAAAAATTCTATCTAATCTCTCCCAAATATGAGCAAGACCTTCTTTATTAGTACACCATGTATATTTAGGCCCAATGGAACCAATGTCCTGATAATTATTTCGAGATAAAAAATCCTTCATCACTTGCAGCCCTTGGGAGAACATGAATCTCTAACCCCCCTTTTTCCCACTTTGGAAAGAAAACAATTAAAATATCCTCCAATAATGCAAGAATTATCATTATCTATATAGTCTTCTATCATATTCCATAATTTTCTTCTTTCATGCAGATCCTTATTTCCATGAACAATGTTTATAGTCCAGGTAATGCCATTAGGAACTTTTAAATAAACAATGATGCATTGATTAGAAGAATTAAAAATACTAAATGAAGAAATATTCTTTTTCCATAATATAAGAACACAATCAGAAGTTCCTCTAGCAGCAAAATGAAAAAAAACCCCATAAATACCAATAATCTTTCTAACTTCATTACTATCCACGTAATCTAATTTAGTTTCCATTAGACCTATAAAGAAAACACCATTATCTACAACCAAACTTCTCAAGTAATGAGAAGCTTATTTTTTCTTAGCTCCCCTAAAATTCCAAAGTAGTAATGAAGACATTTAAAAAATCAATGGGGATGATCGCCCAACACCTTCATGACTTCCATCACCTCTTCTACCTCTAAGACTGTCCTTAATCAGACCATACAAACTTAGATCTTTCTTTAATTTTTTCTTCTATTGAACAAATTTTGATGATGAATAATTCTTAGTCTTAACATCTAATAAACTTCCTTTCCACTAGAACAATCATTACTGGAAGAAGCAAAACCAGGAATAGAATTAACATTAATAGCTTTGGAAGGTGAGTTTGATACCTTCAAATTTTTCGGAATGTCTTCAACATTATCTCCTTCTGATGCTCTTGGTTGACCTTTATCCAGAACCTCATCAACATCTATAATAACTAGATATTTATTAACTTCTAAATATTCACATTCTTTATCATCAACAGAATAGCCGGCAACGCCCATATCAAAGACATCTTAAATAATTAGAACATAAGCAACTTCTGGAGCATTAGAAGTTGGCAATAATTTTTTGTCTCCATCTTATTAAGTTCTTCTTTATCAGTATATTTAACAACTAAATCAATACTTTTAGTTGCAAAAACTTTATCTGAAAAGTCTTTATTACAAGCACCAGGATTACCATCTTTGAATGAAAGTAACTTAGAAATCACAACATTAGTTTTTAAAGAATCATTAACTGGAAATACTGATTGAGCAACTTCTTTAGTCGAGTAATCAGAAATAGCCGAGGTATATCAAAATATGGATAGCTTAATTGGGATGAGTCTAACTGATTCATATTCATATTTTTAGTATTAAGTATGCATAGAATTAAACATACCATCTTAGGAAGCAGACTAATGCTTCACTATTAATCTAAATATAGAAATAGAATTTATTTTCATAATCAAAATCAGCATAAGGAATACAATATTCATCTTGAAAGATAAATAAAACATCCACTTATTATTTAAAAATTGAAATTAATAATGGATAGGATTTATCTTTGTCCAAAGATTTTTCACGCGATCTAGCGAACTAAAATAGGGTCTATATTAAACTAGGTTTTAGGATTCCTATAGTGGCAAGCCTCTATAGCTAATTAAATCTCTGAAGAGAAAAATTTTGATTAAAGTAGAGACTAGACTTATTTTATACTTAAAATAAGGATTTATGTTCTCATTCTATTAACTGGGAAAGTCTTATAGTTTGAATATTTATTTAGAAGATCAGGAAAATCCTCCTAGATGGAACTTTGAGGGGTGTATATGTAATCTAGACATATACTACTTGGAGTGGACTGCTAGCTAACTACCTAAGCACACAATTTAAAATTCATGTTGAGTTTAATTTATGTAAGATGATTAGCTCAATGTTAACTTAAAATCAAGGATTTGAATTCATATTTTTAATCTAGACTTTACAAAGATGCAAATTCTTGGCTGGTGCACTTTAAATTGATGCTTTACTTAACTTAAAGTTTCTCTAAGATGCACTTAATGTATTATAGACTCCACTTTTACTCTAATCTACATGATCAATATTTTAAGTAAATCAGGCAGCATTATGGCCCTATTCAAATAGGAATAGTAGACTCTGTCCAAGATGCGATGGACTATCACTTGCTTGTTGTTGGCTTGTGTGCTAAGCTAGTATACATTATAGAAAATAAAATGCATGTTTTTATGCATGTTAAGGTAAAGGTGTTCATGTATACAGTGCCATTATTATATCATCCAAGATCTAGTATATATATTCATATAAAGTCTTGAATATATAGATCAAAGAAAACCTATAAAAATATCTACCATTTAATGAAATTTTCCACCCTTATGAATACAATGCATAAATAAGAAGCATATATATGAAGCACCGTATATATAAGAAACTTTTATTTTTATTCATCTCAAAATTTGATTACAAATTGAGGTCTGTTGAAAAGAAAAGGTGGCCAAGCTCCACGCCAACAAGCTTAATTTTCTACACCTATGAATGATGTAAAACTAGAAACATGCTTGCTTATTTAGATCTTTTTGTATTCTAGGTTCTAATCTTCTATAGAATTCAAAAAGAGAATGCCCTTAAATAAAAAGGGTCATTATCTTTTGGAGCCCTATATGTATGTATATAAGCTAACATCTTTATTAATTTTCATAACTCTTTACTTTTATAACTTAATCTAAATATATATTCTAGACCTCTACATTTACATTTGACTCTTTATATTTACATTTGAGACTTGTTTACATTCTACACTGAGTCTTTGTTGGAAGAAAAAGTATACTCAAGTATAACAATGCATCCTACATATGCAAACAACTAAAGTAGAGTGCACCGTGCAGAAGAAAAGTGTATAATGTGCTTGTTATGACATCCATTTTACATAAACGTTAATAAACATACACATGATACTCTCCATGCAAGGCATCCACATCACATCAAACCAAACCACTGACCTAGCCTAAGCTAAAGTTACTTGTCATAGCAAACCATCGAAAGTGTGTGCAAAAGTTGTGTGCCTTAGATAGGTCATAGAAGATTTTATGTTTGAATTATCCACATTTTCTTTTATATGTTTATTAAAGGACAATAGATGTTTTAATTTGAATTTAAGTTTTATTGCTTTATTATTTTATCAAAAGATTTTTATTTTAAAGGGTCCAAATTATTTAGTTTTAAGTTATAAATAATTATGAAAATTATTAATCCCAAGTGAAGTATGGTCTTAATAATTATCAAATCCTAAGGCACATAATTATAATGCATTCATTCCACCATATAGGATAAAATTATTGCATAGGGTACTTGGAGTTTTATTTAATGCTTTTTTTAAAGGTTTATTGATAGTTATTGATGAATATAATAATAGAAAGATTCAAATTGCTTTGGGAAATCCATCTAACACATCCTAGGCTTATCAAATTAATGCACATATGCCCTACCATACGAATAAAGCATATGATGGGATCCTATTAACAATTTATTTGTTTATGAGATGATGCCTTCTTCTTGGAGAGACACTTTGATAATACTAATCCCTATGACAAAGAATGCTTTGGACCCAACTAAATTTAGTCCTATCAACTTATGCCAAACTATCTACAAGGTGCCACAAGAATGATTCTTAATAGATTAAAAACAACTTTACCAATGCTAATTTATGAAGAATAGGTGGCTTTTGTCCCTAGTCACTCAATCTCTGACCATTATTTGCTTGCTCAGGATATTTTCAACAAGTTTAGCTATTCAATTACCAAATGTGTGTATATGGCTTTAAAGATTGATATGGAAAAATCCTATGACTACATGTGTTGGCAAACTCTTTTCCAAGTTATGAAATTTATGAGGTTCCCATTGAAGTTCGTAAATTAGATTTTGTAATGTGTCATGAATCCAAGATTTTTTATTTTTACTAATGGTAGAAGATCTGAATGGATTGAACCTAAATGTAGATTTCAATAGGGGTGTTCATCATCTCCATAGTTATTCATCATTTTTTCCAAGCTTTTGTCTAAGGATTTTCACCAGTGAAGAGATAAATTGGGAATCCAATTCACATCTATTAGTGATAGAATTTCACATCCCCTTTATGTAGATGATGTTTTAATCTTTGTAGAATCATCTAGTGTTGCTGTTATTAAAATAACTAGTATCCTAAATGATTATAGTTTATGGAGCGGACAAAAATTTAACAATAGCAAATCCATGGTCATTTAGGGAAAATCTCGTTCTATTTGGAAGAAAAGAAGGATGGATAAATTATCGGGTTATTGATTGGTTAATTTATTTGAATTTTTGGGGGTTAAAATAGCTCTTAGGAAGTGTGTGTTGGCTGACTTCTAGATGATGATAAAGAAAGCTATGGACAAATTGAATACTTGAGGAAGCCATTTCTATCTCTTGCTAGAAGAGCTACGCTCATTAACTCTTTCCTACTTTCTCTCCCAAAATTTCTTGTAATGCATACTATGGTTCCTAAGGGAGTGTTGAATAAGCATGACAAATTGTGCGATCAATTTTTATGGCATAAGGATCATGATAAATAAGAGATACATTATGTTAGTTGGGAAGAAGCATATCATCTTACTGTTATGTGAGAACTAGGATTCCATTCTGCTCTTATGTGGAAAGCACCCTTTTGAGCACATATGGCTTGGTAGTTTTATCGAAAACCAACCTCTATGTTAAATAGGAACCTCATAGCTAAATATGGGAAGGATATTTGGAATAGAGTAGTTAATCATGGAACTTCTAATATTTGGAAAATTTTTATTGAGGGTGCTCAATTTTTGTAGCCTTTAATTTGATTGAAAATTACAAAAGGTAGTAATGTTCTGGTCATGGAAGATGTATGCTCAATCATTGGCCTACTCATTATGACCACCAAATTCTTTAAGATTTGAAAGTGGTTTACTTGATCGATGCAAATGATTAGTTGAATGTCCTGTTGTCACATAGATGCTTTGGCAATCACCTGGTTCAGAATATTCTAAACATTCCCATTGATAGCAATCTGATAGAAGATCAGCCAGAAGTTATCCAAGTAAATGTTAATAAGTCTTTAACAACTATGTCATTTACAAAGCTATTTCATCCTACTATAGATAATACAAATTGTGTATGGAAACTGAAGATGTAGCCTAGAGAAATATTTTTCTGGTGGAGGATTGGGAGGAATGCGTTGCCTACAAATTCATGGCTTTCTTTTAAGCAATTGCAAGGTTCAAATTTATGTCCAAGGGGGTACCTGCAGGTTGAAGATATAGATAATTTTACTGTCAAATGTAGTAAGCTTATTAATGTTATTACTAAATTTAATTAGTGGGGATTAGCTATACCTATCCTTAATTCTTATTCTAAATTTTCTAATCATTTGCCTAAGATATCAAAGTGTAGTCTTGTGATGGGGAGAATGTATTGTAGTGCTATTTTTCATTTATGGAGAGCAAGGAATGATTGCTAGCATGGAAGACCATATTTTTCTCCATTAGTTATTGTAGCAATCGTACTATCTATATTCATTCATTAATAAAGGAATCCTTTTTTTTAGGAAACCCTTGGTGGGGCCTACGTGTTAATATAGGGGAAAAAGTACAAGGTCCTTAAAGGGATCTCAAGCTTTCTACTGCTCAAACGAGCTACAAAAATAATCAAAAAACTAAAAAATCCTATGAGCTCGAGTTCCCTACTACATAAAAGTACAAAATATCCTAGGTACAGTCTACGGTGCATAAGGAGGAGCACCAAAAAATTGTGAAAAAACAAAAAACCAGGACCGAGCATCAGCCTTCTTCCCCAGCAAGCACGAGCAAAAACACTTGCAATAGACATAACCTGCAAAATACAATGGCAATCCAAGAAGCAGTTGAAAATATCAAAATAATTACAAGCATACCCCAACCATTTAGATAAAGAAGTCCACATGTCAACCACAACTAACCAATCCTCAATAACCCAACCAGCCAAACAATACCAAAGGAGACACTCCAAAACCCCAAAGATACAAGGAAACTAGAGCTGCCCCCAATCCATGCAAGGATCTAAACTACAGTCATCAGTATAAAAGATCTCCAAGCACCAAAAGAAATAACAGCCACACACCTCCACATAGGCATTAGGAATATGACAGTTAGTACTAGGACCAACACCCACCCAGCTCCCACAAAAACCAAAGCCGGCAAATAGAATTAACCACACCCGTCCCGACATAAACCTCCAGATAACCCAAAATAACACCGAAATAAGCCCCATAACCAACCAGCAAAAGAAATAATGCATAATATAAAGAACAATATACACCTCCACAGGTTAAACAGCCAAAAAAGAACAAAGTGGCCAAACAATCCAGAAATACCACTCCAAAGCAACAACCAAACAGCCAGAATCCAGGCCCTGTTCCAGGAAAACAACAAACCAACTCTCAAGAAAAATAGCCAGAAAACCCAGAAAGAACAAAACCCTCAAAACATAGTGCCCGTAATGAGATAACAACCACCAAAATAGAAAAGCTGCACAGAAGTAGAAAAACAACAAAGAACAAAGGCTAGAATCCAACCAGCAATAAAACCTAAAGAAGAACATAGGGAACATTTTGAATCTCCAAGTTGATCAGCCCTCTAATATGAATAGGGAGATTATAGACCAGAAAATTAGCATAGAGTCTAAAACCGTCCCCCATACCGCAATAGCTTGAGCACAAGCATTCCCACCCATATTAATAACAAAAAAAGAGCAATTCAGCATGCTCCCCAAATGCTTAATATCCCTTCTCATGTAGAAAACAAGAGAAGAACAACTATTGCCCTCACTAGCAAAGCAAGATTGATAAAAAAATTGGAATCCATTTCAACCACGTTATTAACACAACCCAGAGAAAAACAAGTCCTTAAACCATGAAGGATAACATATATATTCACAGCATTAACATCACCCATATATGGACCAGTAAAAGCCAAAATGCACTTACGAGAAGAGTCTCTAATGAGCCCACCACAACCCATCAACAAATTACTACAAATAGCTACCACATTAATCTTGAAAAAATTAGCCTTAGGCCTGAACCAAAAAATACACTTAGGAGCATTATGAGGCATATCAGCATCTAACTTAATACCCAAATCAGCCACATACCTATGGAAGTTGTTGAAACTCTTAAAAGAGAGTAAGTTAGCAGAATAAAGAGCAATAATCTTATCTTTAACATTTTGAATAATTCTATGATGACTCATTTTAACACTATTATAATGAGAATTATTCCTATCCAGCCACAACAACCAAAGAATAAGAGAAGGAATAAGATTCCTGATATGCCCTTTATGCTTAACAAAGCAAAAGTTAAGTAAGGAAGTAATAGAGAGATTGGCATTAAAGAAATTTAAATGTAAAATATCTTCAAAGTAAATTCAAACTTTAACAGCACAAGGACCAGAAATAAACACATGATGCATATTGTCCATATGATAGCAGCATTGACATTTAGAAGGAAGGATAAAACCACATTTAATCCAATTATCATTGGTAGGAATAAACTTATGTAAAATGTGCCATATAAAAATAGAGATGGTAGGAGGAATACTTTTGTGCCAAAGCATTTTAAAGATTTTGGAAGACTCTTTCCGAATTCTAATGAAATGCCAAGCATCCTTAAGTCTGAACAACCCATCTTTGGACAATGAGCACAATTGAACATCCGACATATTAATGTTCAAAGGAATTTTCAGAATAAGCTCAATAACAAAGCTAGGCAGATCATTAGAAAGCTTCTCCACATCCCAACTATTACCAGTAAAATAATGATTAACTTTAACAATAGCAATAGAGAAAGAATTAAGAAGAGAGTCAATGGAATTACCCCCCAACCAACGATCCTGCCAAAAGAAAATATTACTATTACCAAGCCCCCAACAAATAGAAGGCTTAATAAAGCATTTAGCCAAACACAAATGATGCCAAACCCTAGAGTTCCCTTTACTAGAACAACATAAGGTGGGATGGAAATCACCACAGTACTTAGCATTCATAAACTTACCCAGAGGCTCATATTAGCACAGAAATTATACCACAACTTAAAAGAGAAAGCTGAAGCCAAATCCTTTAAAGACTTGCAACCAAGGGCACCTTCCTCTAGAGTGTCATAATACTTAATCCAAGAAGACCAGTGAATCTTAGAGTTATTAGAAACCCCTTTCCAGAAAAAACTGTTAAAAATTTTATCAATCCTATTACACACAACCTGAGTAGGGAAACGAGTTTGAAAACTATAAACAGGGATCGAGCATAAAATATTCTTAATAAGAGTTAAACGACCACCAAAGCTAAGAAAATTTGAATCCCAAGAAGAGATCCTCTTCTGAACAACAGTAACTAAATCATCAAACAGAAAAGTTTTCTTTCTACCGTTGAAAGCCAGGATCCCGAGCACTTAATTTTGATGGTGATAATTAATACTTACTGAATTTATATGGACTTCCTTTAAGACTATAGATGTTTATCCTTGTATGTGAGCACTAACATTTCATGTCAGATACACACTGCTCAAGATTACTTGAGACTCAAACTGGGTAGAATAAGTATTCAAAAACCTGTATTTTTATTTTCTTTAATTTTGTTTTCTTGGGTCTGCCACAAAAGCATATATGTAAAGGAGCAACCAGGCACACACGTAGAGGGAGATTTTTTTTTCAATCAAATTTGTTTTTTAAAACTGATCGTACTGTACGATTCTGAATCGTACGGTACGATGGGTAATTAATATTCTGGCGAACGGCTAATTCTGGATGATTATCTCTGTGAACAAATCATATAGTATGATTGTCATCGTACTGAATGATGAGGTTCAAGTGAAAAACCCTAGTCGCCAGAATAAGTTTGGTAAGTTTATAATTTTGATATTCTAACTATTCATACTGTATAATCTATATCATACTGTACGATTATTTGAATACTTACCAAAATTTTCTCCCGTAATTAGGAAATAAAATTTTGGTTTCTTTATTAAATATGATCGTATGATATGATGTAATATCATATTGTATGATAGTTAGAGATGATTTCATTCATCCCTTTAATCGTACCAGATGAAACTAAGATTTTTGTTCTATTCGTACCGGATGATATTCATATCGTACTGGATGATGTACTAAAAATGAACTAATCATACTGTATGAATTGTGCAGTACTGGATGATAGTCAGAGATGAATTTGCTCATCCTAGAGATCATCCCATAGAACATCCTTTACGAATAGTTGAAATCAACATGATCATCCTGTACGATGTATCGATCGTACAGTATGATATCTATAGAATTTGAGAACTGTTCGTCTGTGCTCGTACTAGATGAAGCTATCTTTGAACTGATCGTACTTTACGATGCTATATCGTACTGTACAAATAGAGATAAAAAGTTGAATTTTTTAGGGTTTTTTGAAGCCTGATTTAAAAAGAACTTTAATTTTTTCAATAGAGTGGTGTTGGTCTGTCTTGTTGCTGTGAGAAGCATTGCGAGAGGAAGGAACTCTTAAGAGAGAAGCTTTCTTTAGAGAGATCCATGGGTTGTGAGAGGAAGGTGAAGGTGAGCTTGAGCGTGAGGGAGAAGGAGTTTGAGGGGATCACACGGTGGCTCCGAGCTAGCTGCATGCTTTCCTCCTCTTGTGGCTTTGGGGAGTCTTTGGAAAGTTCTCTTGGGAAGAGAGGCTTCAAGATCAACTTCATCAAGGTACTCTGCCATCTCCAGGAGGGAGAAAAAGGAGAAGGTCCGTTGCCATCACAAGAAGGGTGACATAGCGTTTGGTATTTCGCCACAGCGGGGAAGGTGAAAGCGAGTCTTGCAAAGGCTTCTCCGCCTTACTGTGGGAGCAAAAGGAGAGTTAACTTTTAGTAGTGCAAATCTCAGAGTGTAGGACTCCGGGGAGTGGACGTAGGTCAAGTGACCGAACCACTATAAAAATCTATGGTGTGCTTTTTTCATTTTTACTGCTCTTTACTTTTCATGCATTTTATTTACTATTTTAATTACTTGGTGAAAAATTCTGATCTTGATCTTATTTTGTGAAATTTAAATTATGTCATCATTATCGTTGTTGTGAACGAACTACTAGCTTCCGCATTCTGATTATTATGTTGCTACTTAAAAAAAAAATTAGAACTCCTGTTTAGGTTTGAATTTTTTAAAATACCAATTCACCTCCTTCTTGGTGCATCTCATACTTTCAAGTGGTATCAGAGCGTGGTTTCAAAATAGTTTTTTAGAAAACCTAAAAACATAAAATCCATGGCACATTTTGGTAACCATAACACTACGGAGGGTTATTCTACAACCCGTCAACCTTTATTTGATAATATACCGTTTGATTTCTGGAAAATATGCATGTCCACATTTTTATAGTCTCTAGATTATCACATGTGGATGTTGGTTCAAGAAGGTTATTCTGCACCATTTCGTATATTGAATGGAGTTAAAACGGAAATAACTTTTAATGAATGGAGCACTGAGGATAGAGAATTCGCATAGTTAAATACTAAATGCTTAAATTATTTCTTTTGCACATTAAAATCAGTAGACTATATGCGAGTGTCTACCTGTACTACTGGTAAGAAAATTTGGGACAAACTGTGTATCACATATATAGGAACTAGTGAGGTCAAACAATCTAGGCTGAACATACTGCTACATAATTATGAACTATTCCGCATGAAATCTAGTGAAACTATCTCTGAAATGTACACTAGATTCACCCAGATAGTGACATCCTTGCATGCTTTAGGGAGAGAGTTGTCTAACTTGGAGAAAGTGAACAAAATATTATGATGTTTGCCTAGTTCATATTATGTAAAAATTACTGCAATAACTGAGTCGAAGTATCTAAATATTTATTCAATGTACAATTTTCTTGGGTCACTCATTGCCTACAAGCAAGGAGTGAGTCAACGACAAAGTGATGCAGGTGAAAAGAAGAAGGAGCGAACGGTGGCCTTAAAAGTGAACAATTCTGAAAGTGATAGTTCTACAGTGGAGGAAGATGACGACATAGCCTTGTTGACTCATCAATTCAAGAATTTTTTGAAATGAAAGCAACGCTGTCAATAAAGCAATTGGTACAAATGTAAAAGCTCAAAGAATACTAAAGTTGCATCTAAGATAATTTGCTTTGAGTGCAGGAAACCTGGTCATCTCCGAGCTGATTTCCCCTACATTAAGACTCATCGAACCAAGGAAAAGGGCGAGGAAAGGTGAAAGTTCAGGAAGGGCAAATCTAAGACACAAAAAGCATTTTGGGCCAACTCTACCTCAGAATCATCAGAAGAAGAAGCAGAGGAGGAGGTAATAAATTTATGTCTTATGGCTAATGATAATCTTTATTAATCAGATCAAGATGAGGGATGTCAACTTTCTTATGATGAGCTATTGATTATCTCAAAAAAATATCATGACTCGTATAGAAAGTTAAAGAAAAAGCATGTAGTCTTAACACTGAGTTTAGTACTTTACAAAAGGAGCATGCTAGTGTTGTTAAACATTTTTCTGACTTGGGTAGATATCACTTGCCCCTGCTTAATGAATATGATGCATTAAATAAGAAGCATATTGAATTAACTACTGCACATGAAACCTTGAAATCATCACATGTTGAACTAGAGAATGCATTTAAGGAATTAGAAGAACTTGCAGATGAACAAGATAGAAGTGAGCATACATTGAGATTTGAATTTGCAAGTCCTAACCAAGAGAATAAATTTCTAAATGAAAAACTTCATGCATTTGAAAATAATAAAACACCTCCCAGATTTACTGAGTTTAATAAGCCTCCACCATGTGAACCATCTCATTCAGAACCAGCACAGCATGCATCAGCCAAACCCAGAAAAAGGCACTATCACCCCCGTAGATTAGTGAACCCATTTCCCGGTGTTAGGTGTTATTCTTGTGGCATGCTAGGTCACATAGCCCGCACGTGCATAATTCACCATAGGACACATCTAGTGTGGAGACCTAAGCTGCATTCATCATAGCATAACATGCATACATTTCATCCATACAAGCATAAGGTGGAACCCAAACTCACTTGGGTTCCCAAAACTAACATGTGATTGAAATTATAGGGATGCTCTCACAAAAGACCTAATGAGAGCATGTGCTACATGGACAGTGGCTGCTCGAGACATATGACTGGAGACATGAAGTAGTTCGTTACACCGGAGGCCAGGTCAGGAGGCAAGGTGACTTTGGAAGACAACACCATCAAAAAAGTGGTGGGCTCAGGTATCATTGGAAACTCTAGGAATTTGGTAATTGAAAATGTACTTTTAATTGATGGTTTAAAGCATAATCTTTTAAGTATTAGTCAACTATGTGACAAGGGCTTTGACATTAAGTTTTTTCTAACAAATGCATGATTAGCTTGAATGGTACACTTGTGTTAGAAGGAAAATGCATAAATAATATCTATATGTTAAACTTAAACTGCATTGAAAACTCAAACTCTTTGTGTCTGAAAATAATAACTGATGACTCTTGGATATGGCATATGAGACTATGCCATGCTAGCATGAAAACACTTAGGAACATCACTCAGAAAGACCTAGTTAGAGGCATACCTAAGTAAGACTTTACCAAGGACCATCTATGTGATGCCTGCCAATTAGGAAAACAAGTGAAATCATCATTTCATTCAATTAAGGATATCAGCCCTAGTAGGCCACTAGAAATTCTACACATGGACCTATTTGGACCTGTTAGCACCCTAGCCTAGGAGAGAAATCTTATGGATTTGTGATAGTGGATGACTACTCTAGGTTTACTTGGGTAAAATTCTTAGCACATAAGAGTGAGTCATTTAAAGAGTTTAGAACTTTTTCTACTTGGATTCAACGAAAATTAGATATGAAATTATGACGATCCATATTGATCACGGTGGAGAATTTGAGAATGATAACTTTGAATCATTTTGTCAAGAGATAGGAATAGAACATAATTTCTCTGCCCCTAGGACTCCTCAGCAAAATGGAATAACAGAAAGAAAGAATAAAACTTTAGTTGAAGCTGCTAGGGCAATGTTAGCTGAATACACTCTTCCTAGATATTTTTGGGCAGAAGTAGTGAATACTGCTTGCTATGTTCTAAATAGGGTAAATGTAAGATCCAAACTTAATAAGACACCCTATGAATTAATTAAGGGTAGGACACCCAATCTTTCCCACTTACATATTTTTGGATGCAAATGTTTCATCTTAATCAATGGAAAGTTACCCTTAGGAAAGTTCGATCCTAAATCTTATGAAGGGGTTTTCTTAGGCTACTCATCTGTAGGTAAAGCCTATAGAATCTTTAATAAAAGGACCCTAGTAGTAGAAGAGTCTACCCATGTGGTATTTGATGAATCTAATAAGATCTCTGAATCTAATCATGAAGAGGAAGAAGTTGAGATTATTCAGGGAGTAGAAACCATTGCCATAGAGACTAGAGCAGAACCTCAAGAGCAATTGCATAGAGATTGGAAATATTCTTCTAGTCATCCTAAAGAATTGATCTTAGGAGACCCATCAGAAGGTGTAAAAATTAGGCATGGACTTAGGAAAGAGGTTAGTCATTCTGTATTTATCTCTATGATTAAACTCACAAATATAGATCAAGCCTCAGGAGATGAATTTTGGATCCTAGCAATGCAAGAAGAGTTGAACCAATTCGTTAGGAATGATGTATGGGAATTAGTCAAGAGACCTAAAGAATAAAGTGTGGTTGGAACTAAGTGGGTCTTTAGAAAGAAGATGAATGACTCTGGCATAGTAGTGAGAAATAAGGCTAGATTAGTAGCAAAGGTTTATAACCAAATTAAGGGAATAGATTTTGAGGAAACCTTTGCACTAGTGGCCAGACTAGAAGCCATTAAAGTACTCCTAGCTTTCGCTTGCTTCAAGGATTTCAAATTATATCTAATGGATGTTATGAGTGCTTTCCTAAATGGGGTAATCAAAGAGGATGTCTATGTTGAACAACCCCCAGGATTTGAAAACTCATAATTTCTAAATCATATGTTTAAGTTGAAAAAGGCACTATATAGACTAAAATAGCACCAAGAGCTTGGTATGAAAGACTTAGTACATTCCTACTAGATAGAGGCTTTGTTTAGGGTAGTGTGGATGCCACCTTATTCTTTTAAAAGGTAGGAGATGAGATACTCATTGTTCAGATCTATGTATATGACATATTATTCGGACCATAAGAGAAAATCTTATGTGATGAATTTTCAAAAATAATGAGTGATGAGTATGAAATGAGTATGATGGGAGAACTTAATTACTTCCTTGGGTTTAGTGTAAGACAGATGGAAGGTGGAATATTCCTTAGCCAATCCAAGTACATCAAAGATATTCTTAAAAAGTATGAAATGGAAAATGCTAAGGCCGTGAATACTCCCATGAGCTCTAGCATTTAATTAGATAAAGATTCAAATGGAAAGTCAGTAGATCAGAAGTAGTATAGGGGAATAATTGGATCACTTCTCTACGTAACTGTCAGTAGATCGGATATAATATTTAGTGTTTGTCTCTGTACTCGATTTCAAGCGGATCCAAAAGAATCTCATATAATAGCTGTCAAAAGAATTCTTAGATATCTACTAGGCACTCCAAACTTAGGAATTTGGTATCCTAGACACAGCACTATATTTGAAATCTTAGGGTACTCAGATTCAGATTTTGCAGGATGTAGGGTAGATAGAAAAAGCACCTCTAATACCTATCAATTAATTAGACAATCATTAGTTTCATGGTCCAGTAGAAAATAGAATTCGGTGGCCCTCTTAATAGCTGAAGGAGAATACATAGCGGTAGGAAGTTGTGTTGCACAAGTCCTTTACTTAAAATAATAACTTTTAGATCATGGACTACCTGTAGGAACCATCCCAATATTGTGTTACAATACTAGTGCAATTTGCATATCTAAAATTCCAATTCAGCACTCACGAATAAAGCATATAGATATTAGACATCACTTCATAAGAAATCATGTAGCCAAAGGAGATATTGAACTACACCTCATTACTACTGGAGATCAATTGGCTGACATTTTCACAAAACCATTAGCTTATGACACCTTTAGTACCTTGAGAATAAAATTAGGTGTCATAAAAATTCTAGTTTAAAATAAAAAAAAATAAAAAATATATAAATTTTTTTTTTGTGTTTAAAATTTTTTTAAATAAATAAAAAAAGTGGACTTTCCTGATCCTCTCGCATCCACCTTGCTGATGCCCAAACCTTGAATTTTTCTGCACATCATACTGTATGATTCAGTATTATACTGTACGATTATCCAATTCAACAGATTACAGCCTTCCACTCCATCCACGGTCTAGTTCTATCCAACCTTATACATATCGTACTGTACGAATGACCACTCATACTGTACGATACACATTATTAGTCATCGTATTATATGAACCACCTATCGTACTGTACGATCCACATGTCAATATGGATTGGGACGAATTTAAACTTGGCCGGTATGAAATAATTACCGTTCGTACTGTATGAACACATATTCGTACTATACGATCAATTTCATCAAAAGTCATTTAGGCAACTTCTCAGGACGAACGCCCTCTCACTCACATTCATTGAGTATGATTCTGATCGTACTGTAAGATTTGATTCTCTTTTTATGAAAAGTTATCCAGAAAAAATAACTGTACCTATCGTACTGTACGATACTTCATTGTACTGTATGATACTACAAAAATTCTATAAATTAGAGGGATTCTCTGGTTAAGCTCACTCAATCCTCTTACAATTCCTCAATCCCTTCCCCCATTTCTTGATCAATATTTGGTGGAAGCAAGTGAGGCCGAATGATCGTGGGGAGCTCTTCCTCCTCTTGGTGATTTGACGACCGCTTTCTCTCTGCTACTGACGAAAAAGCGTACAACAAATTAAAAGAAGCCAAAATTACCCCGTCACGTATGTTAAATCAAGTCACTCTAAACTTCGAGGTGATGAATCTTTTTTCCTCCACCACTCTTCAATTTCTCTTGACACTCGTGTTTCCCTTCCACTCCGAACCTCTCTTTGAATTTTTTATAAATCTAAAAATCGACCTAGAATGTACCACCTTTATCTCCTATGTCTATAAATAACATGTCATTATCACTGTAAACAACATAGCTAAACATATTAGCCTATCCACTGAAGGCCCTCATCCCCAATCCATGCTCACAAATGATTATGATTGGACCTCAGTTAACATGACACATCAAAATATACCATCCAATCAACACTTGCCCCTTGTCCAAACTCTTAATCAAAAAGCACGCGTTATTGAGCATGTTCTTCGCACGTCCATAATACCCAAAGTTGGAGACCGCATACACATTACCCCACTTCTATCTGTGGTCACTTACTTAATAATGTCAGGCACCAAATTCAATGAAGCCCAAATAATCTTTGATCAGATTCATACCTTATCTGCTTTCCGATATCCTAGTGCCCGAAGAAAACTAAATCTTGCCTAAGGACATGTCATATGATACATCCTAGATGCAAAATATGAACTTCATTATCCTCTACCTCTAGATCATCTTCCTATCTTCTATTCAGATGCCTCTTTTTGTATGCTATTTCATCGGGGGGCCGCTCATACTGATCCCGATTTTGATGAAGAAGAGGCTGCTGCTCCTACCGACGCATCTCCATCACCACCAATACACCTGCCTGGACCTACCTATTCTGCCTACCCTCATGATGACATTATTCAACACCTTATCCGTTGAAAACTAGGCTGGATTCCCACATTGCCCAATAACATCAACAGCATGAAAGTGACATGAAATGGTTTGGGGAACGCTTCACCTCCACCGATCACCAGTTTACGTCCCTCCATCAGTACTTTCAAGTGGTTCCATGACCTCCACCACCACCTCCGAATCAGGATACTGAATTTTGAATATTTTAGTTTGCTTGTGTTGTACTTTCTTTTATTAGTTACTTGTCTTTGTATTTGCTTTTTGTTCTTATTTCTACTTGTTGTTCTTCCCTTTTTGGTGCTGTCAAAAAGGGGAGACATTTCTATGTTATTCTGTCCTTAATATTAATGATATATATTATTTATATGTTGCTCTTGTTATATTTACTATGTTTGTTATAAATTAAAAAAAAATTTCTCCTCCTATTTTAAAATAAATTATCCTTTTGAGGCAGAGCTAAGGAAGACATAACAATTGTGAAAATAAAAAAATATTATTTGATACCATCAAAAAGGGGGAGATTGTTGAAATTCAGGATCCCAAGCACTTAATTTTGATGGTGACAACTAATACTTATTGAATTTATATGGACTTCCTTTAAAACTATAAATGTTTATCCTTGTTTGTGAGCACTAATATTTCAGGTCATATACACACTACTCAAGGTTGCTGGAAACTCAAACTGGATAGAATAGGGTATTCAAAAACCTGTATTTCTATTTTCTTTATTTTTTATTTTCTTGAGTCTTCCATAAAAGCATCTATGTAAAAGGAGCTACCATGTGCACACAGAGGGAGATCTTTTTTCAGTTAATTTTTTTTTTAAAAATTGATCGTATTGTACGATTCTGAATCGTACTGTATGATGGGTAATTAATACTCAGGCTAACGGCTAATTTTGGATGATTAGCTCTGTGAACTAATCGTACGGTACGATTGTCATCGTACTGTACAATGAGGTTCAAGTGAAAAACCTTAGCTGCCAGAATAAGTTTGGTGAGTTTATAATTTTGATATTCTGAACTATTCATACTGTATGATTTATATCATACTGTACGATTATTTGAATACTTACCAAAATTTTCTCCCGTAATCAGGAAATAAAATTTTGGTTTCTTAATTAAATACGATCGTACTATACTATGTAATATTGTAATGTATGATAATCAGAGATGAGTTCATTCGTCCGTTTGATCGTACTAGATGAAACCAAGATTTTTGTTCTATTCATCCTAGACGATATTCATATCGTACTGGATGATGTACTAAAAATGAACTAATCATACTATACGAATAGTGTAGTACTGGACGATAGCCAGAGATGAATTTGCTCGTCCCAAAGATCATCGCACAGAATATACTGTATAAATAGTTAAAATCAACATGATCATCATGTATGATGTACCGATCGTACAGTATGATATCTGTATAATTCAAGAACTATTCACCTGTGCTCGTACTGGACGAAGATGTCTTTGAACTGATCGTACTGTATGATGCTATATCGTACTGTACGAACAGAGATGAAAAACTTGAATTTTTTAGGGTTTCCTGAAGCCTGATTTAAAAAGAACTTTAATTTTTTCAATAGAGTGTTGTTGGTCTGTCTTGCTACTGTGAGAAGCACTGAGAGAGGAAGGAACTCTTGAGAGAGAAGCTTTCTTTGGAGAGATATAGGGGTTATGAGAGGAAGGTAAAGGTGAGCTTGAGCGTGAGGGAGAATGAGTGTGAGGGGATCACACGGTGGCTCCTAGCTAGCTGCATGCTTTTCTCCTCTTGTGGCTTTGGGGAGTCTTGGGAAAGTTCTCTTGGGAAGAGAGTCTTTAAGATCAACTTCATCAAGGTACTCTGCCGTCTCCAGGAGGGAGAAAAAGGAGAAGGTCCGCTGTCGTCACCAGGAGGGTGACATAGCGTTTGATATTCCGCCACACCGGGGAAGGTGAAAGTGAGTCTTGTAAAGGCTTCTTTGCCTTACAATGGGAGTAAAAGGAGAGTCAACTTTTAGTAGTGCAAATCCCAGAGTGGAGAACTCCGGGGAGTGGACATAGGTCAAGTGACTGAACCACTTCAAAAATCTATGGTGTGCTTTTTCCAATTTTACTGCTCTTTACTTTTCATGCATTTTATTTACTATTTTAATTACTTGGTGAAAAATTCTGATCCTGATCTTGTTTTGTGAAATTTAAAATTATGTCATTAATATCGTTGTTGTGAACGAACTACTAGCTTCCGCATTCTGATTGTTAAGTTGCTATTCTAAAAATAAAAAAAAAATTTAGAACTCCTGTTTAGATTTGAATTTTTTAAAATTCCAATTCACCCCCCTCTTGGCGCATCTCGTACTTTCAAGTGGTATCAGAGCGGGGTTTTAAAATAGTGTTTTAGAAAACCTAGAAATATAAGATCCATGGAACATTTTAGTAACTATTACACTGCGGAGGGTTTTTCTATAACCCGTCCACCTTTATTTGACAATATACCGTTTGATTTTTGGAAAGTATGTATGTCTACATTTTTATAGTCTCTAGACTATCACATGTGGATGTTGGTTCAAGAAGATTATTCTGTACCATTTCGTATGTTGAGTGGAGTTAAAACTGAATTAGCTTTTAATGAATGGAGCAATGAGGATAGAGAATTTGCATAGTTAAATGCTAAATGCAATTGTTTCTTTTGCTCATTAAAATTAGAAGATTATATGCGACTGTCTACCTTTACTATTGGTAAGAAAATTTGGGATAAATTGTGTATCACATATGAAGGAACTAGTGAGGTCAAACAATCTAGGCTGAACATACTGCTACATGATTACAAACTATTCTGCATGAAACTTAGTGAAACTATCTCGGAAATGTACACTAGATTCATCCAGATAGTGACATCCTTGCATGCTTTAGGGAGAGAGTTGTCTAACTTGGAGAAAGTGAATAAAATATTACGATGTTTGCCTAGTTCGTATGATGCAAAAATTACTGCAATAACGGATTTGAAAGATCTAAATATTTATTCAATTGATAATTTGCTTGGGTCACTCATTGCCTACGAGCAAGGAGTGAGTCAACGACAAAGTGATGCAGGTGAAAAGAAGGAGCGAACGGTGGCCTTAAAAGCGAACAATTCTGAAAGTGATAGTTCTATAGTGGAGGAAGATGACGACATAGCCTTGTTGACTCGTCAATTCAAGAATTTTTTGAAATGAAAGCAACGCCGTCATCAAAGAAATTGGAACAAAGGTAAAAGCTCAAAGAATACTAATGTTGCATCTGACACAATTTGCTTTGAGTGCAGGAAACTTGGTCATCTCCGAGCTGATTTCCCCTACATTAAGACTCATCAAACCAAGGAAAAGGGCGAGGAAAGGTGAAAGTTTAGGAAGGGCAAATCTAAGACACAAAAAAGTATTTTGGGCCAACTCTGCCTCAGAATCATCAGAAGAAGAAGCAGAGGAGGAGGTAATAAATTTATGTCTTATGGCTAATGATAATCTTTATCAATCAGATCAAGATGAGGTATGTCAACTTTCTTATGATGAGCTATTGATTATCTCAGAAAAAATTCATGACTCGTATAGAAAGCTAAAGAAAAAGCATATTAGTCTTAACACTGAGTTTAGTGCTTTACAAAAGGAGCATGCTAGTGTAGTTAAAGATTTTTTTGACTTGGATAGAGATCACTTATCCCTGCTTGATAAATATGATGCATTAAATAAGAAGCATATTGAATTAACTACTGCACACGATACCTTAAAATTATCACATGTTGAACTAGAGAATGCATTTAAGGAATTAGAAGAACTTGTAGATGAACTAGATAGAAGTGAGCATTCATTGAGATTTGAATTTGCAAGTCTTAACCAAGAGAATAAATTTCAAAATGAAAAACTTCATGCATTTTGAAAAAAATAAAACACCTCCCACGTTTGCTGAGTTTTATAAGCATCCACCATGTGAACCATCTCATTTAGAACCTACACAACATGCATCAGCCAAACCAAAAAATAGGCACTATCACCCCCGTAGATTAGTGAACCCATTTCCCTGTGTTAGGTGTTATTCTTGTGGCATGCTAGGTCACATAGCCCGCACGTGCATAATTCACCATAGGACACATCTAGTATGGAGACCTAAGCTGCATTCATCAAAGCATAACATGCATACATTTCATCCATACAAGCATAAGGTGGAACCCAAACTCACTTGGGTTCCCAAAACTAACATGTGATTGAATTTGTAGGGATGTTCTCACAAAAGACCTAGTGAGAGCATGTGGTACCATGACAGTGGCTGCTCGAGACACATGACTGGAGACATGAAGCAGTTCGTGACACTGGAGGCCAGGTCAGGAGGCAAGGTGACTTTGGGAGAGAACACCACTAGAAAAGTGGGGGGCTCAGGTATCATTAGAAACTATAAGAATTTGGTAATTAAAATATACTTTTAGTTGATGGTTTAAAATAAAAACTTTTAATTATTAGTCAACTATGTGACAAGGGCTTTGACATTAAGTTTCTTTCTAACAAATGCATGATTAGCTTGAATGGTACACTTGTGTTAGAAGGAAAACATATAAACAATGTCTATATATTAAACTTAAACTCCATTGAAAACTCAAACTCTTTATGTCTGAAAATAATAGCTGATGAATCTTGGCTATGGCATAGGAGACTATGCCATGCTAGCATGAAAACACTTAGGAACATCACTCAAAAAGACCTAGTTAGAGGCATACATAAGTTAGACTTTACCAAGGACCATCTATGTGATGCCTGCCAATTAGAAAAATAAGTGAAATCATCATTTCATTTAATTAAGGATATCAGAACCACTAGGCGACTAGAAATTCTACACATGGACCTATTTGGACATGTTAGTACTGCTAGCCTAGGAGGGAAATCTTATGGATTTGTGATAGTGGATGACTACTCTAGGTTTACTTGGGTAAAATTCTTAGCACATAAGTGAGTTATTTAAAGAGTTTAGAGCTTTCTCTTCTTGGATTCAACGAAAATTAGGATATGAAATTACGATGATCCATAGTGATCATGGTGGAGAATTTGAGAATGATAAGTTTAAATGATTTTGTCAAGAGATAGGAATAGAACATAATTTCTCTGCCCCTAGGACTTATCAGTAAAATGGAATAGTAGAAAGAAAGAATAGAACTTTAGTTGAAGCTGCTAGGGCAATGTTAGCTGAATACACTCGTCCTAGATATTTTTGGGCAGAAGCAGTGAATACTACTTGCTATGTTCTAAATAGGGTAAATATAAGATCTAAACTTAATAAAACACCCTATGAATTACTTAAGGGTAGGACACCCAATCTTTCCCACTTACATGTTTTTGGATGCAAATGTTTCATCTTAATCAATGGCAAGTCACCCTTAGGAAAGTTCGATCCTAAATTTGATGAAGGGGTTTTCTTAGGCTACTCATCTATAGGTAAAGCCTATAGAATCTTTAATAAGAGGACCCTGATAGTAGAAGAGCCTACCTATGTGGTATTTAATGAATCTAATAAGATCTCTGAATTTAATCATGAAGAAGAAGAAGTTTAGATTTCAGGGAGTAGAAACCATTGCCATAGAGACTAGAGCAGAACCTCAGGAGCAATTGCCTAGAGATTGGAAATATTCTTCTAGTCATCCTAAAGAATTGATCTTAGGAGACCCATCAGAAGGTGTAAAAACTAGGCATAGACTTAGGAAAGAGGTTAGTCATTCTGCATTTATCTCTATGATTGAACCCACAATTATTGATCAACCCTTAGGAGATGAATTCTGGATCCTAGCAATACAAGAAGAGTTGAACCAATTCGTTAGGAATGATGTATGGGAATTAGTCAAGAGATCTAAAGAATGAAGTGTGGTTGGAACTAAGTTGGTCTTTAAAAATAAGATGAATGACTCTGGCATAGTAGTGAGAAATAAGGCTAGATTAGTAGCAAAGGGTTATAACCAAATTGAGGGAATAGATTTTGAGGAAACCTTTGCACCAGTGGCCAGACTAGAAGACATTAGAGTACTCCTAGCATTTGCTTCCTTCAAGGGTTTCAAATTATATCAAATGGATGTTAAGAGTGCTTTCCTAAATGGGGTAATCAAAGAGGATGTCTATGTTGAACAACCCCCATGATTTGAAAACTCACAATTTTCAAATCATGTGTTTAAGTTGTAAAAGGCACTATATGGACTAAAACAAGCACCAAGAGCCTGGTATGAAAGACTTAGTACATTCCTACTAGATAGAGGCTTTGTTAAGAGTGGTGTGGACACCACTTTATTCTTAAAAGAGGTAGGAGATGAGATACTCATTGTTCAGATCTATGTAGATGACATCCTGTTCGGATCATCAGAGAAAATCTTATGTGATGAATTTTTAAAAATAATGAGTGATGAGTATGGAATGAGTATGATGGGAGAACTTAATTACTTCCTTGGGTTTAGTGTAAGACAGATGGAAGGTGGAACATTCCTTAGCCAATCTAAATACATCAATGATATTCTTAAAAAGTATGAAATGGAAAATGCTAAGGCCATGAATACTCCCATGACCTCTAACATTCAATTAGATAAAGATTCGAATGGAAAGTCAGTAGATCAGAAGTAGTATAGAAGAATAATTGGATCACTTCTTTACTTAACTGCCAGTAGACTAGATATAATGTTTAGTGTTTGTCTCTGTGCTCGATTTCAAGCAGATCCAAAAGAATCTCACATGACTACTGTCAAAAGAATTCTTAGATATCTACTAGGCACCAAACTTAGGAATTTGGTATCCTAGACACAGCACTACGTTTGAAATCTTAGGGTACTCAGATTCAGATTTTGCAGGATGTAGGGTAGATAGAAAAAGCACCTCTGGTACCTGTCAATTTATTCAACAATAATTAGTTCATGGTCCAGTAGAAAATAGAATTCGGTAGCCCTCTCAATAGCTGAAGCAGAATACATAGTGGTAGGAAGTTGTGTTGCACAAGTCCTTTGGTTCAAACAACTACTTTTAGATCTTGGACTACCTGTAGGAACCATCCCAATAATGTGTGGCAATACTAGTGCAATTTGCATATCTAAAATCCAATTTAGCACTTATGAACAAAGCATATAGATATTAGACATCACTTCATAAGAGATCATATAGCCAAAGGAGATATTGAACTGCATCACATTACTGCTGGAGATCAATTGGCTGACATTTTCACAAAACCATTACCTTATGACACCTTTAGTATCTTGAGAAAAGAATTAGGTGTCATAGACATTCAAGCTTAAAATAAAAAAAAAATAAAAAATAAAAAAAATAATTTTTTTTTTGTGTTTAAATTTTTTTTAAATAAATAAAAAAGGGGACTTTCCTGATCCTCTCATATCCACCTTGCTGATGCCCAAACCTTGAATTTCTCTGCACATCGTACTGTACGATTATCCAATTCAACAGATCACAGCCTTCCACTCCACCCATGATCCAGATCTATCCTACCTTGTACATATCGTACTGTACGAATGATCGCTCGTACTGTACGAAAGACATTATTGGTCATCGTGCTGTACGAACCACCCATCTTACTATACGATCCACGTGTCAATATGGATTGGGATGAATTTAAACTCAGCCGGTACAAAAATAATTATCGTTCGTACTGTACGAACACATGTTCGTACTATACGATCAATTTCGTTAAAAGTCATTCAGACGACTTCTCGGGACGTACGCCCTCTCACTCACATTCACCTATTATGATTCTGATCGTACTGTACGATTTGGCTCTCTTTTTTTGAAAAGTCGTGCAGATGAAATAACTGCACCTATCATACTGTATAATACTTCATCGTACTGTACGATACTTCAAAAATTCTATAAATTGGAGGGATTCTCTGGTTAAGCTCACTCAATCCTCTTACAATTCATCAATCTCGTCCCCTATTTCCTGATCAATATCTAGTGGAAGAAAGCGAGGCCGAATGATCATGGGGAGCTCTTCCTCCTCTCGGCGGTTCGATGAACTCTTTCTCTCCGCTGCTGATGAGAAAGTGTACAACAAATTAAAAGAAGCCAAAATTACCCCTCACGTATATTAAATCAAGCCGCTCTAAACTTTGAGGTGACCTCCACCACTCTTCAATTTCTCTTGATACTCACATTTCCCTTCCACTCTAAACTTCTCTTTGAATTTCTTGCAAATCTAAAAATTGACCTAAAATGTACCACCTTTATCTCTTATATCTGCAAACAACATGTCATTATCATTATAAATGACATAGCTGAACATATTGGCCTATCCACTGAAGGCCCTCATCCCTAATTCATGCTCACAAATGATTATGATTGGACCTCAGTTAACATGACACTTTGAAATGTACCATCCAATCAACACCTGCCCCTTGTCCAAACTCTTAATCAAAATGCATGCGTTATCTAGCATGTTCTTCGTACGTCCATAATACCTAAAGCTGGAGACCGCATACACATTACCCCACTTCTGTCTGTGGTCACTTACATAATAATATTGGGTACAAAATTCAATGAAGCCCAAATGATCTTTGATTATATTCATACCTTGTCTGCTTTCCAATATCCTAGTGCCCGAAGAAAACTAAATCTTGCCTTAGGACATGTCGTTTGATACATCCTAGATGCAAAATATCACTTCATTATCCTCTACCTCTAGATCATCTTCTTATCTTCTATTTAGATGCCTCTTTCGTATCCTTTTTCATCGGGAGGCCGCTCACGCTGATCCCGATTTTGATGAAGAAGAGGCTGCTGCTCCAGCCGATGCACCTCCACCACCACCAATACACCAGCCTGGACCTGCCTATCCTGCCTACCCTCATGATGACATTATTCAACACCTTGATCGGTTGGAAACTAGGCTGGATTCCCACATTGCTCAATAACATCAACAACATGAAAGTGACATGAAATGGTTTGGGGAATGCTTCACCTCCATTGATCACCAGTTCGTGTCCCTCCATCAGTACTTTCAAGTGGTTCCATGACCTCCACCACCTCCAGATCAGGATCCCAAATTTTGAATATTTTAGTTTGCTTGTGTTGTACTTTCTTTTATTAGTTACTTGTCTTTATATTTACTTTTTATTCTTGTTTGTACTTGTTGTTCTTCCCTTTTTGGTGCTGTCAAAAGGGGGAGACGTTTCTGTCTTATTCTGTCCTTAATATTAATGATATTTGTTGTTTATGTGTTGCTCTTGTTATGTTTACTCTGTTTGTTATAAATTAAAAAAAAATTTCTCCTCCTATTTTAAAATAAATTATCCTTCTGAGTGGGAGCTAAGGAAGACATAATAATTGTGACAATCAGAAAATATTATTTGACACCATCAAAAAGGAGAAGATTGTTGAAATCTAGGATCCTAAACACTTAGTATTTATGGTGACAACTAATACTTACTGAATTTATATGGACTTCCTTTAAGACTATAGATGTTTATCCTTGTCTATGAGCACTAACATTTCAGGTCAGATACACACTGCTCAAGATTGCTGGAGACTCAAATTGGGTAGAATAGGGTATTTAAAAACCTGTATTTCTATTTTCTTTATTTTTATTTTCTTGAGTCTTCCACAAAAGCTTGTATGTAAAAGGAGCAACCATGCACACACACAGAGGGAGATTTTTTTTTTCAGTCAAATTTTTTTTGAAACTAATTGTACTGTATGATTCTGAATCATACGGTATAATGGGTAGTTAATACTCAGGCTAACGGCTAATTCTGGATGATTAGCTCTGTGAACTAATCGTACGGTACGATTGTCATTGTACTGTACGATGAGGTTCAAGTGAAAACCCCTAGCCGCCAGAATAAGTTTGGTAAGTTTATAATTTTGATATTCTAAACTATTCGTACTGTACGATCTATATCATACTGTATGATTATTTGAATACTTACCAAAAATTTCTCCCATAATCAGGAAATAAAATGTTAGTTTCTTAATTAAATATGATCGTACTATATGATGTAATATCGAACTATATGATAGTTAGAGACGATTTCATTCGTCCCTTTGATCGTACCAGAAGAAACCAATATTTTTATTCTATTCATACCGGACGATATTCATATCGTACTGGACGATGTACTGAAAATGAACTAATCATACTATATGAATAGTGCAGTGCTGGACGATAATCAGAGACAAATTTGCTCGTCCCAGAGATCGTCCCACAGAACATCCTGTACGAACAGTTGAAATGCACATGATTGTCCTATACGATGTACCAATCATACAAATAGTTGGAGAACTATTTGTTTATGCTCGTACTGGATGAAGATGTCTTTGAACTGATCATACTGTATGATACTATATTGTACTGTACGAACAGAGACAAAAAAGTAGAATTTTTAGGTTTTTCTGAAGCGTGATTTAACAAGAACTTTAAGTTTTTTAATAGAGTGTTGTTGGTCTGTCTTGCTACTGTGAGAAGCATTGAGAGAGGAAGGAACTCTTGAGAGAGAAGCTTTCTTTGGAGAGATCCATGGGTTATGAGAGGAAGGTGAAGGTGAGCTTGAGCGTGAGGGAGAAGGAGTGTGAGGGGATCACACGGTGGCTCCGAGCTAGCTGCATGCTTTGCTCCTCTTGTGGCTTTGGGGAGTCTTGGGAAAGTTCTCTTGGGAAGAGAGGCTTCAAGATCAACTTCATCAAGGTACTCTGTCGTCCCAAGAGGGAGAAAAAGGAGAAGGTCCGCTGCTGTCACCAGGAGGGTGACATAGCGTTTGGTATTTTGCCACATCGGGGAAGGTGAAGGTGAGTCTTGTAAAGGCTTCTCCGCCTTGCTGTGGGAGCAAAAGGAGAGTTAACTTTTAGTAGTGCAAATCTCGAAGTGGAGGACTCCGGGGAGTGGACATAAGACAAGTGACCGAGCCACTATAAAAATCTCTGGTGTGCTTTTTTTGTTTTTACTGCTCTTTACTTTCCACGTATTTTATTTACTATTTTAATTACTTGGTGAAAAATTCTGATCTTGATCTTGTTTTGTGAAATTTAAAATTATGTCATCAATATCGTTGTTGTGAATGAACTACTAGCTTCCACATTTTGATTGTTAAGTTGCTATTTTAAAAATTAAAAAAAAAATAGAACTCCTGTTTAGGTTTAAATTTTTTAAAATACCAATTCACCCCCCCCTCTTGGCGCATCTCGTACTTTCATCTACCTTTATAAATCGGCACCCCAAGATACTTAAAAGGCAAAGAAACATGATTAAAACTAGTTAAATTCCTAATAGCCAAAATATGATTTAAAGAAACTTTCTTACCAGTGATAAAATTACACTTATGTTTATTAAAAGTTAAGCCACTAACCAATTCAAATTGATTCAAAAACCTTAAAATCCTTTTAACTCTATTAACAGATGCATTAGTGAAGATAATGAAATCATCAACAAAACATAAATGAGAAATATGAAAACCACCTAAAGTTCTAAAGTAATGGCTAGGAAAGTGTTCAAAAAGGTAAGAAAGACCACAAGACAAATATTCAATAGCAATTATAACAAGCGCACGATAAAGAGGGTCACCCTGTCTCAAGCCATGAGAAGCCTTAAAAAACCATGACTCGTACCATTAACAATGATAACAAAATATGGAATCTCAATACAAAGATTAATAAGAGTAATAAAATGTAAATTAAAACCAAACAACTTCAAAATCTCATAAAGAAAATTCCAATCAATATTATCATAAGCTTTCATAATGCCCAGTTTCAAAATCATATTACCACCAGTAACTTTAGCATCCAAATCATGACAAAATTCTTGAGCCAAAAGGATATTGTCAGCAATAGCACGCCCTTTCACAAAACCCATTTGAAAAGGGGAAATAAGTTTAGGCAAAAAAATATAAAGATGATTCATTAAAATCTTAGAAATCAATTTATAATAAAAAGTACATAAACTAATAGTTCTAAAGTCATTCCAAAGAGAGAGAGAATTATTCTTAGGAATAAGCACAATAGAAGTAGCATTGAAGAATTTTGGGATCGGATTACCCCCAAAAAAATCAATAACAGCTGAAAAAAGATCATTACCAATAATATGCCAAGCTTTCTGGAAGAAATTCGTAGTGAAACCATCAGGGCCAGCAACAGAATCAGAATTCATGCCAAAAATCGTTTCCTTAACCTCTTCAAAAGTAGGAAAATGAGATAAAAAAACATTATCCTCATGCAAAATAACAGAGGGTATAAGGTGAGGATTAGCAAGAGTAAAAGGAAAGAAATTCTTATTAAGATGCTGTTGAAAGTGCAAAATAAATTGATTAGCAATTTCAACCTTTTCTTCGGTAAGAGTGTCATCCATCTGACAAATCTTATGGATAACATTCATATTAAATTTCCTCTTAACCATAGCATGAAAATACTTAGTATTTTTGTCACCTTCCACCAAATGCTTCATAGCCGCTTTTTGCTTCCAAAAGGCTTCTTCCTGTGCTTGAAGTTTAAAGAGCCCTTGTTTAACCTCACACAAATAAGTCAGATTATCAGCAGAGGGGTTCAATTGGCAAAGCGACTCCTGAATAGCAACCTTATCTTCAGCAATTAAGATATTAGAAAAAAAATTCTTAAAGATCGAATGATTCCACCAATTTAAAACAAACTTATGTCTTTTCATTTTGTACCACAACCTTTTCATACCAGTAATAGAATTGTCCAGAAATAAAGGAGCAGACCAATTATTCTTCCTAATATCCAAGAAGGTATCATGAAGTAACCACATGTTCTAAAATCTAAATTGAGAAGGAGAAGCCCTCAAAGTAGGCTTAATTTTAATAAGAAGAGAAGAGTGATTAGAAAGGGTCCTACTGAGATGTTCAACATTAGTAGAATCAAACAAATTTAACCAAGCATCATTAAATAAAACTCTATCTAATCTTTTCCAATGATTGCCACGATTCCAGGTAAAGCTATCACCGAAAAATCCAATATCAATCAAGTTATAATTTAGAATCATGTTATTAAAGTCCTCTATAGAGTAGTAAATGGGGAGAGAACCCCCTAACCGTTCAACAGGATTAGAAATAGTATTAAAATCCCCACCCACAAACCAAGGAAGGTTGCAAATACTATGAAATCAAGCAATATTATCCCATAAAATCTTTCTATTATTATGAGAAGAAGCAGCATAAATAAAGGACCAACAACATTGCCGATTAGCACTTTCAATATTACAATGAATAACTTGGTTAAAATCACCAATAATGTCAAGTCGAACAAAATCTTTCCAAAAAACCCAAATGTTTTTAGAGAAATTAGATAAAGTGTTTTTAAAACCCAAAAAATTTAGTAGTACTAATTAATTTGTCAGAAGCAATAAGAGGCTCAAGTAAAACAAGATGCAAAACATTATGAATACGACATAAGTTTTTAACTCTACACCTAGAGGAGGAGCAACCAATCCCCCTAACATTCCAATTAATAACATTAAACATAAAAAATAGGAAATTAATGAGAAGTATGTGAATGGGGATTATGGGGCGGTCGAAGGACAACATTCTTTGGTTTGCGACCTCTTTTACCACAGCTTTTAGAAAAGCTAGTATCATCTCTAGGAAAACTTTTAGCCAACAAATCCATATCATCATAATTAGTACAAGCGTCACTATGATAATAATCATTCAAGGGTAATTTACCTTTATTCAAGATACCTGAGTGCTTTCGAGAAGGAGACAAATCACCTTCCTCCGAAAAAATATCACCTCCCACATAGGATTCATTGTTTAAAAGCATATCCTCCTCCCTCTCCACCACAGAAGTGGGAGGAATCTGAGCTGACACATTAGTAGAAGCCATATCCTTAATCAAAGTATTATTGTTAGCCAAGTCAACATCCAAAAGAGTTTCATTAGATTAATTTTTACTAATAGGGTCAGATGGTGGAATTTGATCAATCACATTAAGAGAAACATTAGGAATAGAAGAGTCTAAGATACAATTAACCTCTTGGCTTTGAACCACATTCTCCACATTCTCCAAATGAATCGGGTTAGCTTCCACGTGATCAGAAACCAAGTTTAAAGGTTCAATACCAAGAACTACAACATTAGCCTCATTAGTGAAATTCCCATCATTACCATGAATGGGAGTAACCAAAGCCAATTCCTTGTCATTAATTCCATTGTTAGCAACTAGAAGATTAGAATCTTTTCCCTTCCTAAGATGAGGATGAAGCTTAAAATAATCGGTTATACCATGCCCATACATTTTACAATGAGAACAAAAAATAGGAACATTTTCAAAATCCACTTTTTGAAAATAATCGTTAAGCTTCGAACCAAACCAGACCTCATTGGGATGTTTTTTAGAGATATCCATTTCAACTAACACCCTTGCCACAGAAGGTTGAGAAATAGTAGTTGTTGCTTGGTCGGTTTGTAATGGTCTACCAAAAATAGACGCTAAGCCAAATAAGATTTGAGTGTTAAAGAAATGCAAGCGTAAATTAGGAATTAAAATCCAAACAGGAGTCACCGATGATTCTTCATGAACATCAAAATCAGGAGACCATTTAAGGACTCTCATTTGGCAACCTTAAATATAATAAGCCTTTCTAGAAAAAATGCGGCTATAATCCAAATCATTGCTAAGTTGGATAGCTATATGGCGAGGATCCAACAGACCCACTTGAAAGGATCCAGCCAATTTCAGATTTAAGAAAATTTTTGAATAACATCAATGTTAGGACAATTCAACATGAATTTTCCAACCAAAGTAAATGCAAAAGGCTTAGCCAACAAAGAAATAATAGAATCCTTAAGAATCAAAGCTGGACAACCTTTGAAGGATGATTGAACAAAAGGAATCTTAGAGCCCAAAGAAGCCGAGCCAGCTAAAACATCCTTACTGGCCGGAGCCAGAGCAGGAGAAGGGATAGATGACGACGGTGATGACATCTCCCAAAAACTACCAAAACACCAGCACGAGAGATCAGAAGAAAAACAGAAAGGAGAAAAAACCACAAAGAATGAAACACCGAACACAGAGAAGTGCTAAAACAAACCCAAAAAGGAAGGAAAAATTGCGAGAAGGAAGACGAAGATGATCGGAGGAGCAAGCCCTAAATTTCCACAAAATCGCCACATAATAGAGAGGAGGATTAATAAAGGAATCCTATTAAGGAGCACTAGGATGCTAACTAGCTCAATGAGTTGCCTCAATAAAAGCTTTGATGTCCCCCACCTCTTGATTGAATTAAAGTCAACGTGGATGCTTCTCTTCTTCCTTCTATTAGTGCTGGTATAGGTTATGTTATTAGATATCACTATTGTAAACTCATTTTAGCATTTGGTAACTAGATTTTTCTTTGGAATGTTGTTCAAGTTGAGCTTTGTTTTGTTCTTGCACTCTAAGCTATTCTACAATGATGGATGTTTGAAAAATAAGGCATTATGATTTAAGTTAATATTGTTAACATTATTAAGTGGCTTTAGAACTTTATGGAGAGCCTAAAATGGTTATGTAAAGCTAAAATGGTGTAGGATATTTCCTTTTTGAGAGAGTTTAAATAGGTCCTCCTCTATTATATTCCTAGAAATAGTAACTATGTTGCCGATTTTTGTGCCTCTTATGCTATTTTTGGTGATTTGTTTGGAATAATGTTGTAGATATAAGCCTTGCCTCAACCTTCTTATCTTTGTTGAAGAAGGACAGTGATAGAATTTTTATCCCCTAATAGTTTGTAACCTTTTATTTCTTTTTTAATGCAAAGTGCACATCTTCACTATGATTCAAGCATACGCATAAAAGCCTTGAATTTTTAATTAAATATCTTTTTGATGAATCAATATTTTAAATTTAATTGAATATCTTTAATAAATTAAATTAAAATCAACTTAAGAAATTTTTTAATTTAATTTTATTTAATTTGATTGATTTAATTTTATTTAATTTTCTCTAATTTTTATTTATTTTATTTTTGGAATCTATACAAATTTTAATTAATTCTTAATTAATTTCTTTTAATTTTTTAAATTAATTAATCTATTTTTTATTTAATATTTTTATTTTTATTTTATTAATTTAATTTTTAAAGTTTATTTAATTTTATTAATTTCTCTAATTTATTAGTTTCCCTTCTTTATTGAAGGAAATTGGGATACAAGATTGATTAACCAAATGACCTCAATCAATCAGATAATTGACACCATAGGTTAGTAGTATCCTATGGTACAATCACTAAAATTTGGAGTTAATTTGGTCAAAGATTGACTGTATTTGATTTTATTTAATTAACATTTATTTTAGAGTTAATCTTTAATTAATATTGTTTTAATTGAAATCTAATAGGTCTTTATTTTTTCTTATTTATATGATTGATCTAGGGTTAATTTCCTAAACTATTTCTAATTGGCTAGACATAACCCTAAGTTGATTTACATTGTTGTCTCCAGTATTCAATTGGGCTTGCAATCAAATGTATCTAACCTTTGCATGAAAATAAACAATCCACACAAAAATGGAGGTCTAATACTCTATGGATATGGCAATATAAATTTTCAAACATTTAGATCAAAATTTGGCCTAACCATTTAAAAATTCACATCAAGACAAGGGAGACTTCAATTAAGGTTGAGAAAATTATGGGATATAGGTAATGTCTCGTAGTTTAGTCCCTCCAAATTTCAAATCAAACAAATGAGTACATAGGTATTAATAAATGAAAATAGTAAGTAATCAAAGTTAAATAACATGTTAAGTACTCATCAAAGCCACTGGATTTTTTCTTTTAAATGACAGAGCCCTTTCCCTTAAATCTATTGAGCCCTTATATGCAATTTTTGCTATGTGGTTAATTTACTATGCTTTTTTAAAGCTATATTAAATTATATCCATTTATTTATTTAGTTTAATCAAAATAAATTAATAATTCTGATGGGGTATGTTCTTTCTAGGTAGCATGAAGCAATTGGGCCATGTGGATTATGTTAGTTGGCGACTTAACCATATTAGCATGTGGTTAAGTGGTCTGATCTTGCATGTTTGGAATGAGCAACCATGATGTGTATGTTCAAATGCTATGTTTGATTAGAGTCAAATTGAGTTGAATGGATCTTATGATGCAAAAAACCAGGACCATTCAAAATAAACAAAAACAATTCTATGACCCTAATTTTGTCTTCCTTATTTTATCAGCTGAGAGAAAGAAGCTTCATCTTAGCTTGAAATCAACATATAATGGATATATTGGTTTAAATTAACTACAAAGATTTCTAGGGTGTTAAGTATTCACTGCATATGAAGTTTGGAAGCTTTACACAATGAACACAATGCTTAATTTGTTTTTGGGAAACCCCCAGAGGGGCCTATGCATTGATTAAATTAAAAATTATAAATTCCTTAAAAGAAAGTTTGAGCTCACTACTACTTAAAAGAGCTACAAAAGAAGCGAAAATAAAACCTACGAGCCAAAGGTCCCTACTAGGCAAAATTACAAGAAAACCTAGATACATTCTAGGGTGGCAAGCACTGAACACCCAATAAAGAAATAAGATCAACTGGGTGTCTTTAAGCACCATCTTTCGACCAAAAAATTAAGGAGCCAATAAACATGCACTAACAGGATCCTGCAAAATGAAATAAAAAATAAGAAAGGAATTGCATAGGCAAGAAATAACATTATAGTAACTAATATGATCATCAAGACCATTAGGTTTATAAGAATCCAATAAGTAGATGGGAGAGGCACTAGTATTGGAGATAATGCAGTTTAATTCCATAGCATTTGATATAAAGGAACACCAACTAATGAGAACATAATAATTGAAATAAGTTTCTAACGAACAACAATCCACCAGGAAAATAATAATAGGATGCCAACCTAAATAGTTCCCCTAATAGCAGGAGAAAAAGAAAGGGTCCCTAGTAACACACCCCAACGAATAGAAAGTGGAAACCCACCCAGCCCAGCAAAAGGCACAGCCTTGATTCCCAGCAAACAACCAGAACCACTCCCACCAAATAGGTTGCAAACTACAGAATAAATACATGAACATAATCCCATAGAAGCCAAAAAAAAAGACCCAATTGATATTAAAATTTTGGAAGAACCACAGTTGTAACCACCATGAAATCCAAACAAATAATGGCCCAGCAGTGGTAGAGAATGCCAATAAAACAATCCTAATAGTAAACTCATAAATGGAAATCACACCCTTATATAAAAACATAGACCAACACATAAAAATCCATAGAGAGGATAGGCAGGCCCAAATACCTCAAAATGGCACATAAATAATGTAGTTAATAGAAATCCAGAACCAAGCAAAAACATAAAATCGAAACAAATAACCAGAAAAACTACAGTGATATGGGACAATTAAGCTCAAGAATGTAGTATCTATATTGCCATCATGAATAAAAACCAATTTCAAGTCCAATCTAATCCAAAACCCACCCAAGCATATTATAAAGAACCTACAGAGGAGAAGTCTAATGGAGTAGATAGAGGAGCAATTCGAGACTGGATTCATAAGCAGTAAAAACCTAAGAATCCTCACCCAATAACCTAAATAACCAACAAAGATGATCAAACAAAAAGGATAAATCAGGCATTCATCATCGAAAAGCATACCAATGTGATCTATAGTAACTGAGCAAGGGTACTAAAAGAACTCATAGCAAGACAACCAAACCTGAACACCCAAAAAAGACAGCAGATCCTGCCTAACCGAGTGCAGATAAAGCCATGACAGAACAACCCAAAAAATAACCACATTAGGAATATATGAGTAGCACTTCAGGTATAAATAAAAAAAGTAAATGTTACACTCATGGCTTAAATTTGGCTAAACATGACAAATGAATAAGTGGGAGAGAGGATAACAATAATAAAGAAGAGGAAATAAAATCCTCAACTCATTGAAGACCAACACATCTAGGTAAATAATACCGAATCACCACCAAAAAAATAAGTAGAAAGCACAATATTATCACTAAAACCTTGATTGAGAAAGAGCAAAGCATCAGCCCCTAAGAAAAAATAAAACCTAAGCTCTAACATAGGGTAAGACAATTTTATCCAATCTAATGAGACCTTTCAAAGTGTTAGTTAAATTAAGAGAACTAAAATAAATAAAGAAGTCTAGATTACAACCATGATTGGCTACTAGTCAGCACATGCACTCCCTTCTCTATGAATATGGGTGATGGTGTAATTTAAAAAAACCAAACACTGCTTAATTTCCCTACTGAGATAAAATAAATCAGGATTACAAATATTATCATTAGAATCTTTTAAATAATATATACTATAAGTAACATCCACCTTAATCCAAATATTAGTAATGCCAAGAGAAAGACATAATTTAAGGCCATATAAAATAGCTAACAACTCAGCATAAATGATAGAACACTTGAGCAAGGGGCCTGCATATGCCATGACAATATTCCAAATAGCATCCCTGATAATACCACTATAACCATAAGTAGAATCTTTAACTGAACCGTTAGCATTAAATTTAAAGGTATTAGCAGGGGACTTAAACTAATAGATCAATTTAAGATCATTAGAATGATTAGCCTACAGAGAAATACCCAACTATTGAGCCATAAAAGAGATGCCCCTAAAGTTTTTAGTGGACAACAGATTAGTAGAATAAAGCTTCAAAACTTTCTCTTTAACATTTTTAATAATTAGATGATGGTTCATGCAAATATTATTCAAGTGGGATTTATTTCTAGCAAGCCACATGAACCACACAATAAGGGAAAGAATCACATTCCTAATATGACCTCAAGAATTATTAAACCAAGAATTCAACATATCATTGATGGATTCAATCTAAAAATATCCTCAAAATAAATCCATGTTTTGACAACAATAGGGCCAGAAATAAACACATGGTGCATATTCTCCACATAATAAAAACATTGAAATTTGGGTGGTAAGATGAAACCTCTTTTTAATTAAGTTCTCATAAGTAGGAATGTAATTATGCATAATTCTCCAAATAAAGTAGCAATAGTGGTAGGGATACTTTATGCCAGATCATAGAAAAACTTTGGTCACACAATTCTTAACTCTAAAAGCATTCCTAGCATCCTTTAATCTAAACATACCATTATTATAAAGGTTACTTAATAAATAATCATCAGACTTAATATTAATAAGAAGATGTATAAATCGCCTAATAATAGACTCAAGAAGAACATCAACAAGTTTATTGCAATCCCAACTATTCAAAGAAATAAAAAATTAACCTTAACAGTAGCAGTAGAAAAAGTATTAAGAAGAGAGTTAATAGAATGCTTACTTAACCAATAATCTTCCCAACAGAAAATGTTAGCACCACCAAGACCCCAAACTTCCCATTTAATATTGCAAAATCTCTTCCAAACTCTAGAATCACCCTTATTATAAAAGCACATAGTAGGATACATACCAACACAGTACTTAGCAGTCATGAACTTAGACCAAAGACTAAGTTTAGCATGAAAGTTAAACGATAAATTGATAGAAAAAGCATAGGATAAGTCAATCATATTCTTACAACCCAAATTACCTTCCTACAGAACACTATAACATTTACTCCAAGTGGACCAAATAATTTTAGAATTGTTATTGACACCATTCCAAAAAAATTTATTAAACAATTTTTCAAGTCTATTATAAACAACATGAGTAGGTCATAAGTTTTGAAAAAGATAAATAGGAGGGGAACATAAAACACTTCTAATAAGAATCAATCTGCCACCAAAACTCAAGAAATTAAATTCCCAACAATTAAGCTTTTTTTTTGCACAGAAATAAAAAGATAATCAAAAGAAAGGTTTTCTTACGACCTTTGTAAAGGGGAACCCCAAGATATTTAATATGTAAAGAGCCATGCATAAAACCAGTAATAATTTTGATAACAATAATATGATCCTGAGAAACTTTGTTAGAGGCAATAAAGCAGCTCTTTCTTTTATTAAGGGTAAGACTACTCGAAACTTCAAAGTTGTGTAAAAATCTCATAAGCATAGTAATCATATTAAAAGAACTATTGGTAAAGATAATGACTGAAAGTGCAAACAGGTTGTTAGACCTATTGCTCAATGTCCCTAGGCTAACCAAGAGGGGGGGGGGGGGGGGAATTGGTTCTTTTTAAAATTACTCTTGATATTTTGGAAAATTTAAAAGCTAATCGTATAGTACGATATAACTTCATACAGTACGAACAGAGATAATTTTTGCTCTTTCTTTTAAAACAGAATATCAATCACAATGAGAATAAACTGTAGAAAATAGAAATATAGAAAAATAAATAGTGAACAGAAAACACCAGAATTTATAGTGGTTCGGTCAAACACGACCTACATCCACTCCCTAGAGACTCCTTATCTAGGTATTGCACTAAAACTAAGTGACTCTCCTTTTGCCCCCACAGTAAGGCGGAGAAGCCTTTACAAACTCTCTTCCACCAACCCCAGTGCGGCAGAGTACCGTCGTCCTTTTCACCCTCCAAGTGCGGCAGAGAACCGTCAGCCTTTTCACTCTCCAAGTGCGGCAGAGAACCGTCGTCCTTTTCACTCTCCAAGTGCGGCAGAGAATCGTCATCCTTTTCACCCTCCAAGTGCGGCAGAGAACCAGAATCCTTTCGAACAATACTCTTGCAAAAGTCTCCAAGGAACTAGGAAGATGCTTGAACAACAAGTAAAAGAAATCCTCTCAATTGGATAACCTTGTGAATCTCGTCACAATTTTCTCTTGAAAGATCTCTCAAAACTCACTCCCAAACACTCTCCCAATCACTCTCCTCTCACTTCCCAAAAGAATTTTCGCAGAAGGATTTTTTTCTTCAAACAGTTTTGAGTCATTCTTATACTTAGGACAGAAAAAATCATCCAAAAATTGAATTTTCAAGTTAAGACCGTGCCGATCGTCCCGTACAATCGACAATCGTACTGTACGAATAGTTCAAAAATTTAAACAATCCATCCTGTACGACTCATCAGACGAACAAATCAGAGCCGTTCGTGTAAATAGTTCATCCCGTACGAACGCTTGGACGATCAAGTCAGTAAGCATCGTCCGAACACTTCATCCCGTACGAATGCTTGGATGATCAAGTCAAAAAGCATCGTCTGAACACTTCATCCCGTACGAACGCTTGGACGATCAAGTCAGTAAGCATCGTCCGAACACTTCGTCCCGTACGAACGCTTGGACGATCTAGTCAGTAAGCATCATCCGAACACTTCATCCCGTACGAACGCTTGGACGAATCGAATAGTAAGCATCATCCGATCCATTCGTCCCGTATGAATGCTATGGACAAACCCAATTTTGAGCTGTTCGTACAGCAAAAACTCATGTGCGAATGGTATTCGTACTGTACGAACATCCCTTAGAAAAATTTTCTTGTCTGATGGGTTCTCCCTATAGGACATATTCTTTATATTGTACTGTACGAAATAAATTCGTACTGTACGATCAGTTTAAAATATTTAAACTTTTTACTCCCCCATTGTGTGTGTGCATAATTATCCAACTTACAATCACACTCTCTCAGACTCAAGAAAAAGAAACTCTCAAACATAAGAAAAAGAAAAAATTTACAGACTTCATTTACAGTGAACAAGTGAACTTGAAGTCTTCAACAGTCTTGAGTGTGAATTTCCTGAAAAATACTTTAGTACACACAGACAAAAACTCAAATATATGTTAGAAGATGAATTAGACAAACAATAAACTTTTGTAATCATCAAAAACATAAACTTAGATTAGAATTCTCATGAACAAAATGATTCACTCAAATCAAAATAATCTCCCCCTTTTTGATGATGGAAAAATAATTATTGTTTGATAATATAAAAAAATAGATCTTCTAACATTCACATTGATCTTCTAATATTCACTCAATGTATCCCCTTTAAATAAAAGGTCTACACTCCCCTAAAATAACCTAAATCCCTAAAATTGACTTATCCTATCCTTAAGCTCCCCTTAATGACAAATCAAGATATTTGAGGATAGACAAGGGAAGGGAAGAAAAGAGTGTAGAGCAATAAAGCACATACAAACATACAAAGCACATACAACCATACAATACATACAAAGCACATACAACCATACAAGAACATACATACAAAACACATACAACCATACAAGAACATAAGTCAAACAATAAAGCTCTCCCCCTTTTGCCAACAGCAAAAAGAGCACTAAAAGATAGCTGAGAAATGGAATTATGTTAAATGAAGTTGAATTACAATATTGAAATGAGATGCAAAAACTAAAGACTCAAAAATGTTAGATTTCAAAGTATGTTAAGGACAAGAAAAGTTGATCTAAAGTAGTAATGTATTAGACATGTTTAGCAGTCTCAATTTTTGTATAGAAGAAGAGATAACATTATCAAAAATTCTAAGTCTAAAGTGACAATTATTGATTAGTGAAAAAGAGAATAAAAAACTAAAGGAAAGAATATTTGGCAACTTTGCGCATCATTTGATTTGATGACACACTTTGTGTGTCTTTTTACAGTTGGCGACATTGCGCATCTTTTGATTTGATGACACACTTTGTGTGTCTTTTTACATTTGGCGACATTGCGCATCTTTTCTTACATGGCACATTTTGTGCATCTTTTCAAGCTTTGCTTTGAATTTAAGATTCTTTCCAATAATATTATCTCTTTAATCACAAATATAATAATAAACACAAAGATATAGAATGAGAGAATAATGTTAAAACAACAATCATACATAATTTTAGACTAAATAATATATGTCTAAATAAGATTTAAAGAAGATCTCCTAATCCACACCACAACATAACGAAATCTAAAAAATTTGAAAATTTAAAGTTATGGATACTATTTTTATTGTAATATGAACTCAATTAACATTCTAGATCAGTAATCAACTATATTCAAGTGATTTGAAGAAAAAAAAAATAATAAGGCCATTCACTAACACAAAAAGAATAAACACAGAAATAGTGGAACATTTCATTACTAATAACTTCACAACATACAACCATAGAAAGTTACACGTTTAAGACACATCTCATATAAAGAACTTGCTAAAACATATTCAAAATAAAAAACTCACAACAAAAACAACTTAAAACAGATAAAGAGTAACACAATCACATCCAAGCTAGTACTGAGAGGGACCCTGATCAGGAGGTGGAGGAGGTGGTATACCACCGAACAACAAAAAATAGCTGTTAAGAGTAGCAATATTTGTGTTAACAGCATCAAACTGATCATCCTGTCTCTTCATATGAGCCTCCATGTCATCAAACCGTTGGTCCATTCTATCAAAATGTTGGACCATGTTTTGATAGAAATGCTGTGAAGGTCCAGGTGAAGTTGAGGGTGCACCTGAAGGAGCAGTAGCAAAATGAGGCTCATCATCTGAGCTGTCAGCTGTACCCTCTTTCCCAAATAATGCTCTAAAAGAAGCATCTGTGAAGTATAGTGGGAGCTCTGAAGGACCAGAAGGATGAACTAGATTATATTTTCTCTTTAGGATGTAACACACAACATGTCCTAAAGCAATATTTTTCTTCCTCTTCACACTAGCCAATCCTATGTTAGACAGATAATAAATGTAATCTAAGATCAATTGGGCTTCATCTATAGGCTGACCAGTCATAATAAGAAATGTCATTGAAGAAAGAAGTGGAGTCATATTAACTCGATCTCCTACTCTAGGTATTATTGATGTCCTAAGCACATGTTGGATTATCCTAGCATTTTGATTCAACATTTCTACCCGAGCGACATGTGTAGGTATGCTTGCACCTCTAAGAACTTGGTTAATTTTGAACCAACCGTTTCAGGTCTAGTGGAAAAGGTATGAGCTCTAATCCCTTGAGTTCTAAGATGAATATATTCTCCTAGATCCTCCTTTGTTATTTTAACCTTTTGTTTAAGGACATAAGAAGAGATGGCTGTATGATCCTCGTTAAAGGTTATGTTTGCCAGGAAAACATGAAACAAGTCCTTATTGAAGGCTTAGATCAAGGTCAATAGAAAAGAAAATTGTGTCGAGTCAAAGAGGGGCATAACTGCAAAATGGATGTTTTCTTGCAGTAGAATGCGGGAAGGAGTAACCTTAGATGCAGCATACCTAGGGTATGCTTCCTCATTCTCCTCACTAAGGAAATTTTCATCACATTCCCTTCTTGATGCCGGACCCCTAGCCACTCTAGCCCTTTTTCCACTGCCAGACATTTTCTCTCAAGGCTCTAAAGGTTTCTAGATAGATAGTGAAATGAAAGAAAATGACCCACCTTTATATAGGAAAAACCTGATATCGTACTGTATGAATAACATTCGTACAAGACGATCCTAGATTCATCCGGGACGAATGAAAATTCGTCCGAGATGAACGAAAACAGTCAAAATGAAACAGTTTTTCGTAAACTGCTCGTCCCGAGGTGTCCTTTCGTACAGGCTTTTTGACTTCCTGATCGTACAGACGATTACGTGTTCGTCCGGGATGATCCAAAAATTAAAGGTCATTCAGGCGACGGTTAGGTTCGTCCCACATGCGAAATGACACATGGATCGTACAGACGAATGATGTATTCGTACGTACAATCACCAATAATAACTGCTCTAACCATGTTTCCTCTCCTTTCGTACAAACAAAATATGGGTATGATGATGTTATCGTACAGTACGAATAGAACTAAAAACCCCAACACTTCAAAAACTTGCATGCCTTTCAACATTCAAATAAGGAACAAACAAAAACATAATACAGAGTTCAAACAAGAAATAAAAACATAATAATGAAAACAAATCAACGAACAAATTGACAAATACAAAACAAATAGAAATACATTTGTAGAAAATTTTAATCAAGCATTTAGATCTATCACACCTAGCCTTGTCCTCAACATGCTAAATGTGTCAAAGGCTAAGGGTTTTGTGAAAATATCTGCAAGCTGATCTTTAGTAGCCACATGATGTAGTTTAATTTCACTTTTTGCTACATGATCTCTTATGAAATGATGCCTTATGTCAATATGCTTAGTTCTAGAATGTTGAATAGGATTCTTTGAAATACAAATGGCACTAGTGTTGTCACAAAATATTGGAATGGTGCCTACTACTAATCCTAAGTCACTCAATTATTATTTCAACCAAAGTACCTGTGCTACACAACTCCCTAAGGCAATGTACTCTACTTTAGCTGTAGAAAGTGCTACTGAATTTTATTTTTTACTGGACCAAGATACTAATGAATTTTCAATGAACTGGCATGTTCCAGAAGTACTTTTCCTATCCACCCTACAGCCTGCAAAATCTGAATCTGAGTATCCAATTATATCAAAAGAAGAACTGTTCTTAGGATACCAAATTCTTAAATTTTGAGTTCCCAAAACATATCTTAAGATCCTTTTTACTGCTGTCAAATGTGATTCTTTTGGATCAGCTTGAAATCTAGCACATAAGCAAACACTAAATATAATGTCAAGTCTGCTAGCAGTCAAATAAAGCAAAGATCCAATTATTCCTCTAAACTTCTTTTGATCAATAGATTTTCCCTTTGGATCCTTATCTAATAGGATTGAGGAACTCATGGGTGTAGTGACTAGTTTAGCATTATCCATTTCATACTTTTTGAGGATTTCCTTAACATATTTAGATTGACAATGAAAAGTCCCTTCCTCATTTTCTTTATGTTAAAGCCAAGAAAATAAGTCAAATCACCCATCAAACTCATCTCAAATTCACTACTCATTATTTTTGAAAATTCATCACATAAAACTTTATCAGTTGATCCAAAGATGATATCATCCGCATATATTTATACAATGAGTATTTCATTCTCAAATCTTTTCATAAATAGAGTGGTATCCACACTTCCTTTAACAAATGATCGATTTAATAAGAAAGTGCTCAACCTCTCGTACCATGCTTTAGGTGCATGTTTTAGTCCATATAATGCCTTTTTCAATTTGAAAATATGATTAGGGTATTTAGAATTTTCAAAACCTGGAGGTTGTTCAACATACACATCCTCTTCTATCATCCCATTTAGAAAGGCACTTTTAACATCCATTTGGTACAATTTAAAATCTTTAAAATAGGCAAAGGCTAACAAAACACTTATTGCTTCAAGTCTTGCTACAGGGGAAAATGTCTCCTCAAAATCAATTCCTTCAATTTGGTTATACCCCTTAGCTACTAATCTAGCCTTATTTCTAACAATTACTCCTAAATCATTCATCTTTTTTTTGAATACCCACTTAGTCCCAAGTACACTTTGATCTTTTGGCCTTTCAATTAATTCCCAAATATCATTTCTCTTGAATTGATTTAACTCCTCTTGTATGGCCAATATCCAAAATTCATCCAAAAGTGCTTGATCTATGTTTGTGGGTTCTATCATTGAAATAAATGCTGAATGATTCACTTCTTTCCTCAAACCATGCCTAGTCCTAACTCCTTCACTTGGTTCACCTAAAATCAATTCTTTTGGATGACTCCTTACAAATTTCCATTCTATAGGCAATTAGTCTTCCTCTTCTTTTTTAACTTTATCTTCAACTTTTTGATTTTCAAGATTTTGATTTATCACCTCAACCTCATCTTCATCCATCTTAGACCCTTTACTACCACAGGATTCATCAAAAATAACATGTGTAGTCTCTTCAACTATCAATGTTCTCTTATTAAAAACTCTATAGGATTTTCCAACACTTGAGTATCCTAGAAAGATTCCTTTATATGATTTCGGATCAAATTTTCCTAGAAGAGTTTTATCATTATTATGAATGAACACTTTACATCCAAAAACATATAGATGTGAGAGGTTGGGACTTCTACCTTTAAGAAGTTCATAGGGTGTCTTATTCAATTTAGACCTTATGTACACCCTATTCAATACATAACATGCTGTACTAACTGCTTCAACCCAAAAATATTTAGGAAGTGAATATTCTGCCAACATGGCCCTAGCAGTTTCCACTAATGTCTTGTTCTTTCTTTCTACAACTCCATTCTGTTGAGGTGTTCTCGGTGCTGAGAAGTTGTGTTCAATTCCAGGAGATTTGCAAAAATCATTAAACATTTTATTTTCAAATTCTCCCCCATGATCACTTTGGATACTAACTATTTCAAAACCAAGTTTTCTCTGAATCCAAGTGGCAAAATCTCTGAACTCATCAAATGATTCACTCTTATGATTCAAAAATCTAATTCAGGTGAATCTAGTATAGTCATCCACAATAACATACCCAAATCTTTTTCCTCCTAAACTTAAGGTACTAACAGGTCCAAATAAATCTATGTGAAGAATTTCTAGGGGCTTGCTAGTCCTAATTTCCTTGATAGAATTGAATGAGGATCTCACTTGTTTTCTTAGTTGACATGCATCACATAAGTGATCTTTAGTAAAATCTAATTTGGGTACTCCTCTAACTAGTTACTTTTGAGTGATTTTCCTAAGATTATTCATGCTAGCATGACAAAGCCTTCTATGCCACAACCATGATTCATCAGATACAGTTTTCAGACACAAGGCAGTAGATGCTTTAACAGAATTAAAATCTAGCATGTAAACATTGTTTACCCTATCACCATTCAAAACAACAGTTCCATTTAGACTAATAATACAACTTGTAGGTAAAAACTTAATATGATAGCCCTTATCACATAATTGACTAATACTCAACAGATTGTGTTTCAAGCCTTCAACTAACAGTACATTCTCAATAACAAAATTTTCTGAATTTCAAATTATACCTGTATCTACCACTCTCTTTGTGGTATTATCTCCAAGCATCACTTTGCCTCCATTCCTGGCTTCTAGCGATATAAATTGACTTGTATCTCCGGTCATATGCTTTGAGCATTCGCTGTCTAGGTACCAAATACTCTCACGAGGTCTTCTATGAGAGCGTTTCTACAAAATAAGCAAACATTAGCCTTGAGAACCCAAACAAGTTTGGGTTCACCTCATGACAACTTTAAACCAGATGCATGTGTGATATGCTATGGTTTCTGCACCTTAGATCTCCATACTAAATGTGTTCTATACTTCAAAGAACAGGTATGGGAAATGTGTCCTAAACTACCACAAGAAAAACACTTTATCCCTGGAAAGGGATTCACTAATTTATTCTTCCTAAAAATTTTCTTTTTAGATCTTAAGTCAATGCTCTTGTGGTAAGATTCATGAAACTCTTCAAGCTTAGGTGGTATTTTATTTTCCTTAAGTGCTTTAATCTGAACTTTAAGATATGCATTGGCACTTTCTAAAATCGAGTTATCAATTTTCAACTCATGCTCTCTAAAATCCGATTCATCCATAAAAGTCTTAAAATCTTTTTTAAGTTCAGCATGTGATGATTTTAAAAGATTGTGCTGTTTGTTTAAATCGTCATACTCATCCAACAAAGTCATGTGGTTGCTATCAATTAATGCATGATCTTTTCTGAGGATCTCATAATCTTTTTGCAGCTCTATGTAATCCAAATTCAACTTAGCATGCAGTTTCTTAAGTTTCCTATATGCAGAATGTATGCGTTCAGAAACTTCAAATAATTCTTCATAGCTTAAATCACATACCTCATCCTCATCTGAATGGTTGAGATTATCAGCCATTAAGCACAAATTGGTAACTTCCTCTTCTGGTGCTATTTCTGATGAATCTGAAGCTGAGTCCGCCTAGAAAGCTCGTTGTACTCTCTTTTTACCCCTTCTATCCTTTGGTTTCTCCTCGGTCTTCTCCTTATTAGGATTTCCTTTGAGATTGGGGCATTCTGTCTTGATGTGACCTAGCTTTCTGCACTCATAGCAAATGACTTCATTCGAAGCCTTGACATTCTTCTAAAACTTACCCTTGTTCCAATTCTGGCGTCTTCTCTGCTTCCTTTTTAGGAAACTTCTAAATTGCCTCGTCATCAGGGTAATATCCTATTCATCCTCAGGTAGTGATTGATCACTTTCAGAGTCATCCACCTTTAAAGCAATATTCTTCTCCTTTCGCTTCTCACCTGCATCAATCTGTCTTTGAGTCACCGATTGCTCATAGCAATTAGTGATCCAAGAAGATTGTCAACAGAATAAACGTTCAAATCTTTAGATTCTGTTATTGCGGTTATCTTTGCATCATATGTAGGAGGTAAACAACATAATATCTTGTTAACTTTCTTAGCATTTGTTAACTCCCTACCTTAAGCATGCAATGAAGTGGCTATGTGTGTAAAACAAGTGTACATGTCAGAGATTGATTCATTCTGTTTCATGCGAAAAAGTTCATAGTCGTGCAAGAGAATGTTCAATCTAGTTTGTTTCACTTCATTTGTACCTTCATATGTGATGCAAAGTCTATCCCAAATTTCCTTTCCTGATTTATAGGTAGACACACGCATTTAATCTTCCGATTTTAAAGCACAAAAGAAACTATTTAAATACTTAGCATTCAGTTGAGCTAGTTCACGTTCTTCTACAGTCCAGTTTGCAAAAGGTGTTTGAACTCTTATTCCTTCTACAATCCTAGTTGGTTCAGTATAACCATCTTGAACTAACATCCACATACGATAGTCAAGAGATTGCAGAAAAGTAGACATGCGAGTTTTACAAAAATCAAAAGGAATATTATCAAATAACGGTGGTCTAGTGATCGAGTATCCTTCCATAGTATTTCTATTTCCAAAATTAGCCATGATCGAAATTTCAAACAGTATTTAAAACAGTTGTTTTGAAATTAGCTCTGATACCACTTGAAAGTGCAAACAGGTTGTTAGACCTATTGCTCAATGTCCCTAGGCTAACCAAGAGGGAGGGTCAATTGGTTCTTTTTAAAATTACTCTTGATATTTTGGAAAATTTAAAAGCTAATCGTACAGTACGATATAACTTCGTACAGTACGAACAGAGATAATTTTTGCTCTTTCTTTTAAAATAGAAATTCAATCACAACAAGAATAAACTGCAGAAAATAGAAATGTAGAAAAATAAATAGTGAACAGAAAACACCAGAATTTATAGTGGTTCGGTCAAACACGACCTACATCCACTCCCTAGAGACTCCTTCTCTAGGTATTACACTAAAACCAAGTGACTCTCCTTTTGCCCCCACAGCAAGGCGGAGAAGCCTTTACAAACTCTCTTCCACCAACCCCGGTGCGGCAGAGTACCGTCATCCTTTTCACCCTCCAAGTGCGATAGAGAACCATCATCCTTTTCACTCTCCAAGTGCGGTAGAGAACCGTCATCCTTTTCACTCTCCAAGTGCGGCAGAGAACCGTCATCCTTTTCGCCCTCCAAGTGCGGCAGAGAACCGGAATCCTTTCGAACAATACTCTTGGAAAAGTCTCCAAGGAACTAGGAAGATGCTTGAAGAACAAGTAAAAGAAATCCTCTCAATTAGATAACCTTGTGAATCTCGTCACATTTTTCTCTTGTAAGATCTCTCAAAACTCACTCCCAAACACTCTCCCAATCACTCTCCTCTAACTTCCCAAAAGAATTTTCGCAGAAGGATTTTTTTCTTCAAACAGTTTTGAGTCATTTTTATACTTAGGACAGAAAAAACCGTCCAAAAACTGAATTTTCAAGTTAAGACCGTGCCGATCGTCCCGTACGATCGACAATCGTACTGTACGAATAGTTCAAAAATTTAAACAATCCATCCTGTACGACTCATCAGATGAATAAATCAGAGCCGTTCATACAAATAGTTTATCCCGTACGAATGCTTGGACGATCAAGTCAGTAAGCATCATCCGAACACTTCGTCCCGTACGAATGCTTGGACGATCAAGTCAGTAAGCATCGTCCGAACACTTTGTCCCGTACGAACGCTTGGACGAATCGAACAGTAAGCATCGTCCGATCCATTCATCCCGTACGAACGCTATGGATAAACCCAATTTTGAGCTGTTTGTACAGCAAAAACTCATGTACGAATGGTATTTGTACTGTACGAACATCCCTTAGAAAAATTTTCTTGTCTGATGGGTTCTCCCTGTAGGACATATTCTTTATATCGTACTGTATGAAATAAATTTATACTGTACGATTAGTTTTAAACATTTAAACTTTTTACTCCCCCATTGTGTGTGTGCACAGTTATCCAACTTACAATTACACTCTCTCAGACTCAAGAAAAAGAAACTCTCAGACTCAAGAAAAAGAAAAAATTTACAGACTTCATTTACAGTGAACAAGTGAACTTGAAGTCTTCAACAGTCTTGAGTGTGAATTTCCTGAAAAATGCTTTAGTTTACACAGACAAAAACTCAAATATATGTTAGAAGATGAATTAGACAAACAATAAACTTTTGTAATCATCAAAAACATAAACTTAGATTAGAATTCTCATGAACAAAATGATTCACTCAAATCAAAACAATGACATCATCAGCAAAACATAAATGAGAGATAAGTAAACCACCCTTAGTTCTATAAATAAGATTAGGATGATTTTCAAAAAGGGTGGCAAGGTCTCTAGATAAATACTCAGTAGAAATAATAGAAAGGGTAGTAGATACAGGATCACTTTTCTTAAATTGTGAAAAGATTTAAAAAAACCATTGCTTCTTCCATTCACAATAATAGAAAAGGAAGGACCATCAATGCAATTTTTGATAAGGATAATAAAAATTGAATTGAAACCAAACAAATGCAAAATGTCATAAAGAAAATTCTAGTTGATGTTATCATAGGCTTTGGCAATATTTAATTTCAAAATAATGTTAACCCCTCTAACCCTAATATCAAGGTCATGCAGGATCTCTTGAGCTAGTAGTATGTTATCAGAAATAGCCCTCACTTTGACAAAACTAGTTTGGTTAGGAGAAATAACTTTGGGTAGTAGAGGAGATAACCAATTCATGAGAATTTTAGAAATCAACTTACTAAAAAAGGTACAGAGACTAAAAGGCCGCAGGTCATCCCAATTATTGATGGCATTCTTTTAACGAATAAGGACATTAGAAGTGGAAGAGAAAAACTTAGGCATAGTGTTACCATCAAAAAAATATGAAACATCACCATAAAGATCTGATTTTATAATTTCCAAAGGCTTTTGAATGACTTAGTAGTCTAACCATCCAACCCAGCCATAGGTCAAAATTCATAGTATGAACAATTTCTTTAATTTTCCCCAAAGAAGGAGGATTAGTAAGAATCACATTATCATTCTGATTAATAATATTAGGATTGTTAATGGGAATGGGATTAAAGTTTTTGTTAAATAACTTTTTGAAATGCTCCACCATAGAGTTAGCAATTTCTCCACCATCCTCAATTTGGGAGTCATTAGGAAGAGAAATTTTATGAATGTAATTTTTAGCTCTATTTCTCCTAACCAAGGTGTGAAAATACTTTGTGTTGTAGTCCCCTTCAATGAGGTGCATGTAAGCATCTTTTGTTTCCAAAAAACTTTCTCCTGAGCTTGTAATTTAAAAAGGGAATATTTAACATCTTGCAGAAGTCTAAAATTATCATCTGAGGGATGAAGTTGACAATTATGCTTCATAGAGTAAACTTTATCCTCAATATTCAAAATATTAGTAAAAATAACTTTGAAAATATTCTTATTCCAACAATTAATTTTGCACTTAGGACTTTTAAGTTTAAACCATAAGCTGTTCATGCCCATAATAAAATTATCAAGATGAAGAGGGGCATGCCAATTATCCTAGACCATATTCCAAAAGGAATTATGAGTAACCACATATTTGGAAATCTAAAGTTAGGAGCAGGACCATCATGCCTCATTATAGTAGCAATAAGGAGGGGAGAGTGATTAGAAAGGGTTCTACTGAGGTGCTCTACAAAAGTAGTACTAAAAGAATTAATCCAAACATCATTAAAAAGAACACGATCCAAATGTTGCCATAAATTTCCACAATTCCAAGTAAAGGAATTTCTAGTATAGCCAATGTCAAGTAAGTTGCAATCCAAAATCATATTAATAAAATCATCCATAGATTGATAAACAAGGTTGGAACCCCCAAGTCTTTAAGAAGGATTGGAGATAGTGTAACAATCGCCACCAACCAACCAAGGTAAATTAATTAGGCCGTGAAAAATAACAAGTTTCTCCCAAAGAAACTTTCTAGTAATGTGAGAAGTAGTATCATAGACAAAGGAAGCTAAAATGCATAATAATAATATTGCAATGAATAACTTGAGAGAAATCCCTAACAACTTCAATAACAATAGGATCTTTCCAAACAACCCAACTTTTATTAGAAGAGTTAGCCACAACATGATTAAAGCCCAAAAACCTAACAATGTCATCCAACTAGTCAGAAAAATGATAGGCTCAAGTAAGACTAAATTGGAAACATTATGAACACGACATAAATTTTTAACCCTAATTCTAGTGGAAGGGAAACTAATGCCTCTAACATTCGAAATGATAAACATAATCATTAAGATGCAGTTGACTAGTTTGAGAATGGTTACTTCTAGGAGATAATAAAATAAGATTTTTGTTTTTCCTATTCTTCCTCCCTTGCACTTCAGTAAATACATTATCATTTTCCAATATAATAGCTTCATTAGAGATACTTTTAGAAGCAACATCAGAGTTTTCATAAGTAGTAAAGTTATTAACAATATTTAGAGAAGTTTGAGGATCCATACAACCATTATCCAATTTAGTAGCATGAGTAAAAGCACATTCCTCACTGTCATCCAGACCAAGTTAACCTTCTTCCAAGTGTTGTCCCTCTTCCACATTTACCACATTTCCTATTCATTCAAGAGCGTGTAAGAGATAGTTTGATTAAAGCATTCATCATTATTTACCAAAAAATCAAATTTAGCCAGGTTTTGGTTGGTAGAGCAAGTCAATTGCAAGGATGTTAAAGTATTGTTAGGTTCAAAATAAATAACAGCCATTTTCTCATCTAGATTGTTAACAATATTAAAAGTATAACATTGATTATCTATAGGACAAGGATAAGATGTTTTTTTTCCACTCCCTTCATAGTTAGCATATTCATAACATTATCATGAATGTTTTTTAACATCTTGGCATGATCAAGGTCCCCTACACCACCAATATCAATGTGACCATTCATAATGTGGCTTGGTTCATGCGAAGGGCCCAATTGATTCAGATTACTCTTAGTAGCGGATTGAAGTTCCTGCATATGATTAGTATCACAAGAGGTAATGATGAAACAACTTTTTCTTTATCTTTACATTCTTTAGAAGTATCTTTTTATTTGTGGAGGTGAGGATGCAAAATGAAACATTCCATAACATTGTGACCAAGCATTCTACGGTGATTAAAAAAATAGGAAAATTTTCAAATTCCACTTTTTCAAAGTATCCACATTGCTGAGGACCAAGACATATTTTTTTAGGATACTTTTTAGAAACAACCTTCTCAACCAAAATACGAGTTATAGACTGATAAGAAATAGATGTCGTGGCTTGATCCATTTGTAATGGTCTACCATAAATTGAAGCTAAAGCAAACAAAATTTGAGAGTCGAACATATGCAATCTCAAGTATGGAAATGACATCCACACAGAAGCAATAGGAAATTCTTCTTTAATATCAAAGAAAGGTGTCCATTTGAGCAAACACATTTGATAAAGATTGAATATAATAAGCTCTTCACGAAAATAAATGGTTATAGCCTAAGTCATTGGAAAGTTGTATTGCTATATACCGTTGATCCAAATGCCAAATAAAAAAATATTTCAGATAGTTTGAAACTAACAAATAACTTGTGAATGATGTCATGATTAGGCCAATACAACACAAATTTTCTAACTAACATGAACTCAAAAGGAGCAACCAATTGAGAAATGACATTTTCATCATTCATCAAAGTAGAAACACCCTTAAAGGAAGTTTGGAATAAATCAGATTTAGGGGATGAGGAAGAAGAGCCTCCAGTAACCACCTCTTTGAAGGACCATGAATTTCCATTCCTAGAAACATCAAAAAAACCAACTGGTTTAGCCATATCAGAAGGCTTACATGTAGTCCATGGGTTCAATGATGATGGAGTCACCTTCGAATGAAAACCAAAAAAAGAACAAAGATGAGACAAAATGAAGCACAAAATAATAGATGAAAACAAAACAACAAAAAATTGTAGAAATATTCATGAAGATCCTCCGCAATGAGAGGAGAAAGCAAGCAAAAGATGAAACCCTAAAATTGCCTTGAAATGGCTAGAGCACGATGCATGATGCAATTATCTTTTTGAATATAATGCTAATTTTAAACTGTAGGTCTAGGATTAGGGTTAGTCATTTACCTTTATAGGAAGAGTCCTTGAGGTTATATTTAGACTAGTTTTCTACCTTTTTTTTGAAGAAATGTAATTTACATTAAAGCATAAAAGAAGAGAATACAAAAGACTAGTTTTCTTCCTTAGGATAAATAGAATAACTTTGTATAAGGAATGGAGACTGCTTAGGTTAGGTGTTTAGTAGCTTGGGATGAAGATGCTCATAGAACACCCTCAATCTAGTTAGTGGCAAGCTTCAAATAGTTGAAAAATGATGGGGGAAATGGAGAAGTACCTTTATGAAGCAAAAAAAAAAAATGCCTCCACTCTGGAGAAGACTAGTTAAGGAATAAATTTCTAATGAATGGTTTACTCCCATTTCCCTATTCAATATTTTTAGGTTTGATCCAAAGGATGGGATTGATCAGGGGAATTCTTGAAATGCATGCCAAATATCCTAGGTGGTTAGGGAGCATAGGAGTGGTCTAAGAAAGGAGGAAATAACTTGGGGTCACTTTTCATGGAGGAGAGCATTAGGGTTCGGTTGAGCTAGCCTAGGGCTTGGATTGGGTTCAATGCATCTTTAAGAACATTATAGAGCTATCTTGAGTTATCCAAGCCAACTAGTATGGAAGAAATATAAAGCATTGAGTGGTTTGACCATTCATATATTTCAAGTGAATGTGACTAGTTTGACTTGTCAAAACTTGTGAAGCTAACTATGATAGACCTTAGGGAGGTTTTAGGCGTTGGCTAGGTAAGTTCAAAAGAGTTCAAAATCATATATTTAATATTTGAGTGAAGGAGATCATACATGAATGGGTTTAACCATTTTGGATGAGTTAACCAAGTCAACTCATCCATGCTATAGGTTCTACTTAGGTTATTAATTGGTGTGAGTTTGAATAATTGGAAGGGTTTAGTTAGTTGTATGCAATGGTGGGTCTCAAAGTAGACTAGTTTGATCAATTTTATATTTAGTTGATGGAGATAGGCTGACCAAACATATTCAACCATGAGGAGCTATATTTAAAATGAATGGGTGAAGTTTAATAGAGAATTAGGGTTTATAATAGTTCAATCAAGGGGTTTGATTAATTGGGATAAGTTGAGCTAGCTCAACTAGGTTAATTTGGTTAACCACTAGCTCAGGAAACCAGGGTTGATAAGTTTAATTTATGAATCTTCTAATGGTAAAGTTTGAGTAGGGTTTAATGTCTAGGGTCTAATATATTATAGAGTTTTGTGCACTAGGTAAGTTGATTATAAATTGAGGTTTTGAAATGATTAAAAAGTATTTAGATTTTGTTTAAGGAGCTTGGGGTTCAATAGCTAGGTCTATGGCATCATGACTAGTTATTAAAGCCAAGGAAAAATAGTATTTTGAGGGGGTTTAGAATTTAAATGACATAAATCAGAAATGAGGTTAATAAATGTTGCAAATCTGCGCTCAAGTATTGTGATTTTGATGATAACAAACATTATTATTTTCAAAATATACTTTGGTGGATCCAAAAACTAAGTAACCTTACACACACACACTCAAGGGAGTGAATCAAAGAGATAGAAAATTTTTTGTTTGTTGAACTAATGGTACAGTACAATGTATATCATATTGGATGATCTATTTACTAGAAAACCCTAATTAAGGCATCTTTGTTAATTATAATTAATTAAGCTAGTCATCCTGGATGATCATTATTGTACAGGATGATACATTTTAATTAAGAAATCAGCTGCCCATCACAATTTTGGCAAGAATTTATAATTCAAAATTTGTTCATGTCATATAGGATGATCCACATCATCTTGGATGATATATAACAATCATGCCTAAATTAAATATGTGAATAGGAGAACAATTATGGTAAAATTTATTCTATCTGATCGTACAGGATAATCGGTGCCGATTGCCATGGATGACATTAAACATACATGGGATGATAAGGGATCACTGTCTATTATACCAGATGAAGACCATAGTTTTTTAACTAATCATCCTGGATGATGAACCCTTTTCATACTAGACGATAAAGAATTACATGGGACGATAAGGCATCACCGCGTACCATACAAGATAAAGTTCAGTAGTTTTGAACTACTTATCTAGGATGATATTCGAATCATCCAGAATGATTAGTCTATTTATTTAACTAATTGTATAAGGAAATGCAATTTGTACTGTCTAAATTGGTATTTTAAAACTAATCGTACTAGACGATCAGTGCCGCTAGATTAAAAATTAGGGCTTTTTTGAAGGCTCATTATTTAAGCAATTGTATTTATCTTTGGGCAAATCTTTTACTGTTGAGGCATCTTGAGAGTAAGCTTAGGGAAGGAAGAGGGGAGCTTTGAGAGAGAGAAAGAGAGTTTCTTGTGAGGGGGAGTTATGAGGGATTCACAAAGGTTACTCCAAGCAAGGTTTTCATCATCTTCTTCAAGATGCTTCCTCGGTGGCTCTAGGTAGACTTTCATTAGCATCAGATCTAGGTTCTCTGCCTACTTTAGGAAGGAGTAAAATAATTACAAGGTTCCCTTCCTACTCCATGAGGGAGTAAAAGGATTTCCATGTTCTCTACCTACTCCAGGACCGAGTAAAAGGATTTCTAGGTTCTCTACCTACTCCAAGAGGGAGTAAAAGGATTCAAGGTACTCTATCTCACCAGGTCGGGGGAAAGATTTTGTTAGGGCTTCTCTGCCTTACAATGGGGGTAAAAGGAGAGACACTAATTTTAGTGTAATACCTGGAAAGAAGGTTTTTGAGGAGTGTATGTAGGTCAAGTAGACCAAACCACTATAATTTTGGTGTGTTCTTTCTATTAACTTTTCTACATTTGATTTTCTCATTTTTCTGTGATTTGTTCTATGATTGAAATCTTTGATTTTTATTATTGTGAAATTAGTATTGCTTCCGCACTATGGGATAAAATTGTTTGTTTTAAAATATTTAAAAAGATTTTTTTTTGCCTTAAAAAATTTTAATATAAGCAATTCACCCCCCCCCCCCCCCCCCTCTTAGTTAGCCTTGGGCTAGTTCATAAAGGTTTAACAACCCTTATAAACTTTGAAGTGATATCAAAGCGGGATTCATAAATTAAGTTTAAGAAAACTTTTGAAAAAAGATCTATGGCTATATTTGGTAATCGTAATACTGCGAAAGGATATTCAATCACTTGACCACCTCTATTTGATAATATTCCTTTTGATTTTTAGAAAAATTGCATGTCCACCTTTTTATAATCAATTGATTATTGCATATGGATGTTAGTTCCAGAAGGTTATTCTGAACCTTCTCACTTTATTAATGGCATAGAAATTGAACTTCCCTTTTTTGAAAGGAGCATAGAAGATAGAGATTTAGTCGAACTTAATGCTAAATATTTGAAGATTACATGCGTGTCTCTACTTGCTTAACTGTAAAAAAAATTTGGGACAAACTATACATACCATATGAGGGAACTAATAAAGTAAAATAATCTAGGCTAAACAATCTACTTCATGATTATGATTTATTTTACATGAAATCTAGTGAATCAATTTCTGAAATGTATACTAGGTTTACTTAGATTGTTACTTCCCTACATGTCTTAGGAAGAGAGCTTACAAATTATGAAAAATTTAACAATATTTTTCATTGTTTACCTTCTTCCTATGATGCAAAAATCTCTGCCTCTAATGAATTTAAAGATCTGAATATTTATTCCAATGATAACTTACTTGGGTCACTCATTGCCTACAAGTAAGGAGTGAGGCAAAGGCAGCTTGATGCAGGTGAAAAGAGAACAGAGAAAACTGTAGTCTTAAAGGCTAATGATTTTGACAGTGACTCTTCTGGATAAGATGATGATGACATTGCACTAACGACTAAGCAATTTAAGAGTTTTTAAAGAAAAAGCAAAAACATCATTAGTAATGGAATAAAGGTAAGAATAGTAAAAATTTTAAAATTTCTTTTGACGTTATATGCTCTGAATACAGGAAGCCAGAGCACCTAAAGTCTGATTACCCAACTCTTAAAGCTTACCTAAGCAAGGAGAAGAGTAAAGAAAATCCTAAATTTAAGAAGGGTAAGCAAATGACTTAAAAATGTTCTGGGCAGACTCAGTATTAGACTCTTCTAAAACTGAAGCAGAAGAGGAGGTAACCAACCAATGCTTAATGGAAGATGATCATCTTGATCATTCTGATCAAGAGGAGGTATGTGAGCTTACCTATGATTAATTATTTAAAGTTTTTGAAAAAATTCATACTGCATATAGGAAGCTTAAAAAATTACATGCCAGCCTTAAATTTGACTTTTCAATTTTACAGGAAGAGCATGAATGCCTAAGGAAAGATCATTCCACTATGGATAGTAATCACATGGCTTTATTAGATGAATTTGATATTTTAAAATAGAAGCATTCTGAATTAACTACTGAACATGATTCCTTGAAAAAATTTCATGTTCAATTAGAAAATGCATTCAAGAAATTAGAAACTCTTATATCTTAATGAGATAATAGAGAGCATTCATTGAAATTAGAAAATTTAATTCTTGAAAGTACAAATAAGTTTTAACAAGCTGAATTAAGTACTTTTAAGGAAAATAAAAACCTACCTTCACTTGAAGAGTTTCAAAAATCATCATCATATATACATCATTCAAACCTAGGAAGAGGCACCATAACCCAAATAGATTAGTAAATCCTTTTCCTGGTGTTAGATGTTTTTTCTTTTCGAAGCTAGGACATATCTCCCACACTTGCACTATCTACCATAGAACATATTTGATGTGGAGACCAAAATTGCATAGTTCACAACATAATATGGAAGCATTTCATCCCACATTCCATAAGGTGGAACCCCAACTTATTTGGGTTCCAAAATCTGACCATTGATGATTTTGTAGGAGTGCTCTCACAAAAGGCCTCATGAGAGCATGTGGTACCTAGACAATGGATATTTAAGACACATGATTGGAGATGCAAATCAATTCATTTTGCTGGAGGCCAGTGTAGGAGACAAGGTGACACTTGGAGATAATACCACCAGGACAATGGTGGGCTCATGTATAATGGGCAACTAAAAAAAATTGATCATTAAAAATATTTTACTGGTAGATGGCTTGAAACATAATCTATTCAGTATCATCCAGCTTTATGATAAATGCTTCAGCATAAAATTTCTATCTACCAGCTGCATAATAAGCTTAAATGACAAAACTATTTTACAGGGAAGGAGAATCAATAACATCTAAATTCTTGTTCTAAATTACATTAAATCTGATACTGCTCTTTACCTAATAATAATTACTAATGAACCCTGGTTTTGACATAGAAGATTATGTCATGCAAGCTAGAAAATCCTTAGAAAAATCACTCAAAAAGACTTACTGAAAGGAATACCCAAATTAAAGTTCACTAAGGTCGACTTGTGTGATGCCTATAAATTAGGCAAATAAGTCAAATCCTACTTCCACTCAATCAAGAACATTACCACTAGCAAACCTTTAGAAGTCCTTCACATGGATCATTTTGGACCTGCTAGCACTGTAAGCCTAGGAGAGAAAGTTTTTGGGTATGGGATTGTTAATGATTATTCGAGGTTTACTTAGGTTAGATTTCCATCTCATAAAAGTGAATCATTCATGAAATTTAAGACATTCTGCATTTGGATATAGAGGAAGCTAGGTGTGAAATTCTGATAATTCATAATGATCATGGTGGAGAGTTTGAAAATAAAAAAATTAAATTATATTGTAAGGAGCAAAGGATAGATCATAACGTTTTAGCTCCTAGAACCCCTCAGTAGAACAGGGTAGCTGAAAGAAAGAATAGAACCCTAGTAGAAGCCGCTAGAACCATGTTAGCTGAATATTCACTGCCTAAATACTTTTGGATAGAAGCGATGAATACAACCTATTATGTTCTAAATAGGGTTACTATTAGATCTAACCTGACCAAGACACCCTATGAAATCCTTAATGGTAGGACAACCAACCTCTCTCACATTCATGTTTTTATATGTAAAGTGTTTATTCTAAATAATGGAAAATCTCTACTTAGAAAATTTGACCCCATATCTGATGACGGAGTGTTCCTAGGTTACTCATACGTTGGAAAATCCTTTAGAGTTGTCAATAAAAGGATACTAGTGGTAGAGGAGACCACTCATATTATATTTGATAAATCTCATAATTCTTGAGGGTCTAGGGTAGAAAAAGAAGAAGTTGTAGAAGTCACCCAAGGAGTAGAATCTGTAAATTTGGAGGAAAGGGGAGAAGCTAAAAATTTACTGCCTAGATAATAGAGATATTCTTGAAGTCATCCTAAAGAACTGATCTTAGGAGACCCATCTGAAGTGTTAGAACTATGCATGGACTTAGAAAGAAGCAAACCACTCTGCCTTCATATCAATGACTAAACCCAACAACATAAATCAAGCCCTATTTGATGAATTATGGAACCTATCCATACAAGAAGAGTTAAATCAATTTGGGAGAAATGATGCTTGGGAACTAGTTAAAAGACCTAAGGACTAGAGTGTTATTGGGATTAAATGGGTTTTCAAAAACAAAATGAATGATTCTGGTGTAGTGGTGAGAAATGAAGCAAGATTAGTAGCTAATGGGTATAACCAAATATAAGGGATTGACTTTGAAGAGATCTTTGCCCCTATAGCTAGATTAGAAGCCATTAGGGTGCTACTAGCCTTTATCTGCTTTAAGGGATTCAAACTATACCAAATGGATTTTAAAAGTGCCTTTCTGAATAGGGTAATAAAAGAAGATGTATATATTAAACAACCCCTGCTTTGAAAATTCATAATTTCCTAACCATGTGTTCAAATTAAAAAAGACATTACATGGACTAAAACAAGCACCCAGGGTATGGTATGAAAGACTAAGCCCATTCCTACTAGAAAGAACCTTTGTTAAGCGGAGCATAGAAACCACCCTCACTACAGGAAAACTGTCTATTACCGTCAGAATTTCAGGCGGATGGTATCCGCCGGAAACTAGCGACACAATTACTGGCGGATGTGTCGCCGGTAATTATGCGATGGAATTTCTGGTGGATTATCTGCCGCTTATTTACCGGCGGATAAAACGCCACAATTGCACCGAAAATGTTTCATTTGCCGACGCAATATCCACTGGAAATTACTGGTGGTCTTACCGGCGTATTGTCCACCGGCTTACTTAAACTCGACGAACTATAACTGGTGGATGTTCCGCCGGTAATCTATCCGCCAGAAAATCCATCGGTAAAGGCCCTATTTCGAGCCATCCCGCGCCTGGTTCCTCATTCTCGTCTTGTTCGGCTTTTCTGCCGGAAATATCGGCGGATTATACACCGGAAATGGTGCTGGTAATACGATATATCAAATTTTTCGACGGATTATGCATCGGACATTTCCGGCGCTTAGTCCGCCAGAAAGTCCAACGGTAATAGTAATGTCGGTTTGTTGCGGTGTATAATCCGCCAGTATTACCAACGGATATTTTCACCGGTAATAGCGACGGATCATACGCCGAGAACTAATAACATAATAACGTCATTTTTTGTTATTTTTTCGTCGGAAATACGCCAAAAAATTTGCCAGAAATATTACCGACAGATTAAATCCGTCGGTAATCTATTTCCGACGTGCAAATTACCGTCGGACGTATTTCCGTCGGAAATCCACCAAAAACCATATATTTTCGGCTGATTTTCATTGTTACCGACAGATTTTGTCCGCCAGTAATAATGAGTTTCCTATAGTGCCTATTTTTGAAAAAGGTAGGAGATGAACTATTGATTATCCAAATTTATATTGATGATATTCTGTTTGGATCTTCTGAAAAGAATCTATGTGATGAATTTTTAAAAATAATGAGTAAAGAATTTGAAATGAGTATGATAGGAGAACTGACTTGCTTTCATGGATTTAGTATAAGGCAGAAGGATAATGGAAATTTCCTTAGTCAATCAAAATATATTAAGGGAACTAGTTATTGAGCACAGGTTACGGCATGATACTAATGTTTCTCAAAATCAATTTGGATTCATGCCAGGTAGGTCTACTATGGAAGCCATACATTTATTAAGAGGTTTGATGGAGAAATATAGAGAGAGTAAGGAGGATTTATATATGATATTTATTGATTTAGAAAAGCATATGATAAAGTTCCAAGAGAAGTGCTATGGAGAGTTCTTGAAAAGAAAGGAGTTAATAACGCTTATATTCAAATCAATAAAGATATGTATGCAGGAGCTATTACTTGTGTTCAAACACAAGGTGGTTTGACCAAGTATTTCCCTATTTCGGTTGGATTACAATAAGGATCAGCCTTAAGCCCATATCTTTTTGCTTTAGTCATGGATGTTCTCACTAGACATTTGCAAGAGGATGTACCTTGATGTATGCTTTTTTCTGATGATTTTCTTCTTGTTTATAAGACTAGAGAGGGAGTTTGAAGGCAAACTAGAATTGTGGAGGTCAACCTTAGAGTCTAAAGGTTTTCGCTTGAGTAGATCTAAAATGGAATATATGGAGTGTAATTTTAGTAATAATAGACCTAGTGAGGGGATTGTGACTTTGGCCGATCAAGTCATTAATAAGAGTACACGTTTTAGATATCTTGGATCTATTGTTCAGAGTGATGGTGAAATAGATGGGGATATTATCAGCATAATCCAAGTTGGATGGTTGAAGTGAGGAATGCATCGGGTTTATTGTTTGATAGAAAAGTACCCCTCAAACTTAAGGGAAAATTCTATAAGATGGTGGTGACACCTGCAATGCTTTATGGTGCCGAATGTTGGCCATTAAAAGAGAAGCATAATTCTAAGTTAAGTGTTGCAGAGATGAGGATACTCAGGTGGATGAGTGGCTTTACCCTTAGAGATAGGATATGAAATGAGCATATTCGTGAAAAGGTTGGAGTAGCTCCAGTGGAAGATAAGATTAGAGAGAGTCGCCTTAGATGGTTTGGTCTCATAAAACGGTGGCCTCCTGGTGACCCAGTTAGGAAAGTAGAGGTCTTAGATTTGAATTATGTTAAGAAAGGTAGAGATAGACCTAAAAAGACTTGGTTAGAAAATATTAGAAATGATCTTTCTTTATTAGATTTAAACGAGAATTTTACTTTTAATAGGGTATAATAGAGAAAAAGGATTCATGTAGCTGACCCAACTTAGTGGGATAAAGGCTTGTTGTTGTTGTTGTTGTTGTTGTTATAATCAAAATATATTAAGGACATCCTTAAGAAATATGAAATGGATAAAGGCAAGCCAATAAACACTCCCATAAGTTCTTCTGTTCAATTAGATAAGGATTTAAATGGAGAATTCGTTGATCAAAAGAAATATAGAAGAATAATTGGATCACCTTTTTACTTAACTACTAGTAGACTTGATATTATATTTAGTGTTTGTCTCTGTGCTAGATTTCAAGCAGATCCAAAAGAATCCCACTTGACTGCTATTAAGAGAATCCTTAGATATCTCTTAAAAGCCCAAGACTTAGGAATCTGTTATCCTAAGCATAGCACTTCCTTTGAAATCAATGTTCACTTTTGTTGTTGATTTTATTTTAAATGATATTTTTGCCTTATTTTTATTTAGAAGCATGTAAGTGGTGATTAAATCCTCTAAAATAATTAAAGGAAGAAACATTGAAGATTATTTCTCTTCCTCTAACTCCTTTAGTGATGTATTTTCTTTTTGAATGAAAATCTGTTTCAAATTAAAAATTAGAATTTGAAATAGAGATCTATTTTATCTTCCTTCAATAAATCTATCTCATATGAATAATGTTGCAAGTCAATAAATCTCTTTCATGTTTTTTTAGTCAAGGTGTTTACATTTATCATATGGATAGGAATTTGTTTTGTGGTTTACCCTTTCTTATATAAGAGAGTCAGTTTATCCTTTCTCATATTTGGAAGATAATCTAATAACTGAGTAATTTTTTAAAGATTTAGAAAGGATGAAAGCATGCAAAAATGAAAAGATGCACAAAATGAGCCGAAAAATTGAAAAGATGCGTAATGACTGCCAAATAATTGCAAGAAGCACAAAGTGCATAAAAAATTAAAAGATATGCAATTTGCACCAAAAGCTGATAAAGTGGCACAAAATGTGCCCACTAAGAGTTAGCTTGCATTTCTTTCAAATCTTTAAAATCTTAGAAGACTCCCTGTGCCAATTGATAATTTTTGATTAATTACATTGCAGTATTATTCTATTAGATATTTTTTTTCTAAAACAAAGGATAAAAAGATCATGTTTCCTATCTAATTTCTTTTTTGATTTAGATTTTCGATTAAAAAGGATTTTGACCTGTAAAGAGTCTGAGATGGTGTCAACAAGATCAATAGAGCCTTTCAGAATTTCAGCATTGTCAATTAATTTCCTACTGGTTTTCTAAATTTAATAATGAGGTAATTTTATCATTTACTGGGAGCAAATCTATTCAAAAGAAAAAACCTATGTTTTTTATTGTTGTTATCATATTTTTATTATCTTATTTTTGGTTATTTTTTATTTGTTTTTTTTTATTTTGGGACCCTTGCTGTTCAGCACATTCCATCCTCAAATTTCTCCAAATTTAGTCCACATCGCCTAGGTCGATCTAAATCATCCTGTACGATATTAACAAAACATAAATTCTCAGATTACTACACATCCAATGACTGATCTGATCGAATTAATTATTAGTGATCCTAATAGATGATTTTCACTTTGTCTTGTATAATCCATATGGTAGAAATAGTTGAATGATTTCAATACAGCTGGTATGATTCATAATGACACATAATCTTAGATAATACACATTTTCATCATGTATGATATAGTCAGTCAACGATCGTACAGGCTAACTCCTCAAAAAGATTTCCATGTGTCCAATCATCCCATATGATATCTTATCATCTTGGATGATATGACCAACTTTCTTGACTAATAGTCTGGATGAATTAATTGCACCTGATCATCCTGGATGATTAATCGATCTTCCTGTATGATCTAGCCTATTCTGTATAAACAACCCAAATTCAACCTTTCTTATTCACTCCAATCTTTCAAATACTTCTTCCCTCTCACTTTAGATCTAAATATTTGCAATGGATGGAGGCAAGAGGTCTCAATCAATTGTTGGAAGTTCCTTCTGACATTAGGTCAATCCAAGATTTGCTGAGGCAACTGATGAAGATGCCTGCAACAGATATAAGGATGTCGGAATCACTCCCTCAAAAATCATCAAATAGGAAGACCTCCACTTTCAAGTACTACCTCTATTCACTCATACAACTTTGTCCTTCATTCTTACTCTTGCTTATCCCTTCTGTTATGAACTACTTTTTGAGTTTTTTGCAAGCCTTAGACTAAACAGTGAGGGTAATGCCCTCCAATCCTATGATAATAGGCGACCAGTAGAAATTACCTACCTAGACTTTCATAATTTTCTTCACCTATCCACTACTGGTGAAAAAATTCATGTTTTAGTCACAAATCCTGAGTTTGATTGGACCCCTATCAACATCACACTTAGGGAATCCAGTAGTAACTTCCAAATTGCCCAGGTTAGCACTCTAGTTCAGGATGCCCGCATCATCCAGCACATACTTTAAAACTTTAACATTGTTAAAGCTGGTGATCGAATCAATATTTCTCCTATTCTTTCTCTTGAAACTTACTTCATAATGGCTCAAATAGACTTTAATGCAGTTGATCTCTTTCTTCATTATCTTTCAAATCTGACCTGCATTAGAGATCCCAAACATAAGAGAATACCTAATCTTCCTTAGGACACATCATAGCTTTTGTCCTAAAATCCAAATACAACTTCCAATTTCCTACACCACCGGATCATTCCCCAGTCTTCTATTCTGATACCTCCTTCCATGTCATTCAAAGTGCCTCTCACTGCCAGACTATATATTGAGAAGAAGATGAGCACGAGGAAGGTCTAGCACATATTCCTGCACCTGTCCCTATCCACTCGTAGTCCTAGATAGATCAGTTGGTTCAAAGGTTTGACCAGTGAGAGGCTAAATTTGACTCTTACGTAGCTGAGTAGCAGTAGCATGAATAATTCTTAGCTCTCTTTGATGCCTACGTAGTCTAGCAGCAGTAGCAGCATGACCAGGATATGGCTTAGTTTAGGGAGCAATTTTCTTCCATTCACTGCCTCTTTCAGCCGCCACCACCACCACCACCACCGCCTCTTCCTCTTGATTAAGATCTATTTGATTTCTAGTTTGGTTTTGTTTCTATTATTATATGTTTCTTTATTGTGCTTACTTTGTTATGTTTAGTGTTTTCTTCTTCCTCCTTTTTGTGATGTCAAAACGGGGAGTAGTGTGTTATTAGTAAAGTTTATTTCTTATTCAGTGTGTTGTTTGTTTCCCACCTAGTGTTCCTATTTAGTGTTTACTATTTTGCATTTTCTTTAAAAAAAAAATCACCTCCCCTATTTTTTCAAAGATTAACATAGTAAGGGGGAGTATAGAGAATATCAAAATACTTTTGAAAACTCTTAACAATAATATTTGCCATCATCATAAAGGGGGAGATTGTTACAAATTTGGGCTCAAGTATAATTATTTTGATGATTACAAACATTATTATTTTTGTACTATGATATCTCTTGATAATTGAGTTTGTTTGCATATCTATTTTCTATGTATGCTAACATTTCAGGTCCACAGATCACTTGTAATGTCAATTAGTTCAAGACTAGGTAGACTAAGGTTGAGCCAGTCTGTAATTTAAATTTTAAAGCTAATTTACCTTTTTTGAGTAAAAAATCTACTATGGTGGATCCAAAAGCTAAGTAAACTCGCACACACACACACTCAAGGGAGTGAGTCAGAGAGTTAGAAAAACTTCTATTTTTTGAACTAATCGTGTAGTACGATGTATATTGTACTAGATGATTTGTTTACCAGGAAACCCTAATTAGGGCATCTCTATTAATTAAGATTGATTAAGATAATCATCCTGGATGATCATTATCATACAGGATGATACATTTTAATCAAGAAATTAGCCGCCAATCATAATTTAGGCAAGAATTTATAATTCAAAATTTGTTCATATCGTATAGGATGATCCACATCATCCTAGATGATATATGACAATTATGCCTAAATTAAACCTATGATTAGGTGAATAATTATGGTAAAATTGATTCGATCTGATCATGTAGGATGATTGATGCTAATCAACCTGGATGATAGAGAACATGCATGGGATGATAATGGATCACCATCTATCATACAAGATGAAGACCATAATTATTCAACTAATTGTCCAAAATGATAAGCCCTTTTTGTACTAGATGATAGAGAATTGCATGGGACTATAAGAAATTATCGTGTATTGTACAAGATGAAGTTCAATAGTTTTATACTACTCATCCGGGAAGATATTCGAATTGTCTGAGACTATCAGTCTATTTCTCTTGAACTAATCATATAGGGCAGTGCAATTTTTTTATACTGTCTAAATTGGTTTTTTTAAACTAATCATACAGGACAATCGTATGATCATACTGGACGATCAGTGCCGCTAGATTAAAAATTAGTGCTTTCTTAAAGGCTCACTATTTAAGCAATTATATTTAGCTTTAGGGAAATTTTTTGTTGTTGAGGTGTCTTGAGAGAGAGCTTAGAGAAGGAAGAGAAGAGCTTTGAGAGATAGAGTTTTTGTGAGGGGGAGTTATGAGGGATTCACAAAAGTTACTCCAAGCAAGATTTCTATTATCTTCTTCAAGTTGCTTCCTTGATTCCTTGGTGGCTCTGGGGAGACATTCATCAGCATCAGATCCAGGTTCTCTACCTACTCCAGGAGGGAGTAAAGGGATTCTAAGATTCTCTGCCTACTCCAGAATGGAGTAAGAGGATTTCCAGGTTCTCTAGCTACTCTGGGAGGAGTAAAAGGATTTCTAGGTTCTCTGCCTACTCCAAGAGGGAGTAAAAGGATTTAAGGTACTCAGCCTCACCTAGTCGATGGAAAGATTTTGTATGGGCTTCTCCATCTTACTATGGGGGCAAAAGGAGAGACACTACTTTTAGTCTAATACCTGGAAAGGAGGCTTCCGGGGAGTGGGCGTAGGTCAAGTAGACCAAACCACTATAATTTTGGTGTGTTCTTTATATTAACTTTTCGCTTTTAATGTCCACATTTTTATGTGATTTTTTCTATGGTTGAAATCCCAGATTTTTGTTATTATGAAATTTGTTTTAGTTCCGCACTATGGGATAAAATGTTTCGTTTTAAAATATTTAAAAAGATTTCAAAGAGATTTTCTTTTTTCCTTAAAAATTTTTAAGATAACCAATTTACCCCCCCCCCCCCCCCCCCCCCCTCCCTCTTGGTTAGCCTCAGGCAAGTTCATAAAGGTTTAACAACCCTTATGAACTTTCAATAAATGGTACCCAAGAGGTGTGATGAACCTGGAATGTAAATCATACACATTGACGTTGACCGAGATGATTAACTAAATCTTTGATATTTGACATACATAGATCCAAGTAGACAATGATTTAGAACATGCATTGATTTAAAGTAGGAAAATATGGCGAAGAAGAAATTATTTCAATGAGCAAGTTTTAAATAGGAAACATACTTGAAAGGGAATTTATCCCTGACTAAAAGATTTAGTTTGGAAAATACTTGAAAGGGAAATCATCCTAAATAAGCTGCTTTTTGTGGTTAGATCAAGAGAATACTAGGTATCATATTCCCAATCAATTGAAGTTTAAAAGAAAAGGTATAATCATAGGAAGATTACATCAATCCTTAAGAATGAGCAGGCAATATACTCTGGAAAATACTTGAGTGGGAAATGATACCAAATAAGTAGAATTAAGTGGTTAGATCAGGAAAATACCAGGAATTATATCCCCAATCAAACTACGTAAAAAGATTAAACTACGTAAAATAGACTTTATAGATCTTCATAAACCTTTGCATGCCTCTTTAGAGTTAATAGTGGCTACAAATTTTTGCACCCACTCCTTAAATATAAAGAGATTTAGCATTCAAGAAAATTAATTTTAGCAAGTCTATGCTAATATTTTCAGGTCTCTACAAAGTTCTTATTGAGTCTCCATAAATTATCATGAGTCTCAATAAAGTCAATTTTATAAACAAATTATGTTATTTACCCTAGCCATTATAAGCCCAATTGAGACAATAATTTAAGCTATTTTGAAAGTTAACATATATATATATATATATATATATATATATATATATATATATATATATATATATATATATATATATATATATATATATATATCTATATCTATATCATATGATAGTGAGTCAATACTTATGATCACTTTTACTTATATTTGACCTTTATTTTACTAATTTTCTTTATAGTTTTAATAAATGTATGAGTGGAGAAAACTTAGCATTACGTCCAACAATGCATACAAGATTACATTGTTATATAAATAATAACATGATAAATATTAAGTGTCATCTCTCAAAGATTAAGACTTTAATTACTGAAATTAGGTTGATCTAACTCTATTTAAATAATTAAAACTTAATAATGACTTGAATAAATCAAGAAAAACTACAATCTACAAACTGAAAATAAAAACTTTTTAAGTTTAGAATTTGATTGGGAAAACTTATGGATTATATTTCACGAGGATAATTTTTATTAGTTTAATGAAAATGTGATGAGGAGATAAATCAAAATCTTATTGTAGCAAGATTTATAGAGGAACTTACCTTTTTCTAAAAAACCTAGGTTTACTAATTTCCCTTGATACCTTAGAGTATTCACCAAACATTACCCCAAAAATTCATCAAAAATAGGCACAAAATTAGCTCTGAAGCACATTAAATTTAGCTTGGCACATGACTATGGCTTACACATTAAGGTTTGGTTCTTAGGCTTTAATCTTTTTATCTCAGTGGCTCAAAATGTTACTTCTAGGTGCCTAGGTGCTAGAGGTGGGCACTATCCTAGGTGTTCAAGAATTCAATGCCTTCAAATGCACCTATTTTGTCTTAGAATTCTTTAATGGATCTACCTTGTTCTAGTTTATACATACATGAAATAAATAAATAATAACCCCCTACATAAATTATAATCCTTGCATTAATGTAACAAATTTTATAATTTACGTGGAAATAAATCTGAAAATCAAATATCTATGCTAAGAGAAAACTACATAAAAATCACATGTATCGAACACCCCCACACTTAGATATTTGCTATTTCTCATGCAAATAAACAAATGAAATACAAAATATTAGAATAAATTAGAAAAAGGTAGATTAGTAGTTACATTGTATGCTTGCTTACAAAAGTTATATTAATTTATAGAGTTATCACATGTTATAATATTAAGGTTATAATGTGTTAGATACCTTTTATTGGCTATTTCATTAGTAATTTTAATCTCCCCTCTCCTTATCAAACCTAGTCACATCAATAGTGTGATTGTGTAATCTAAACACTATTTGATTTTTATGAACTATTCTATTTCCTTAATACACATATATCCTATATCTGTTATATGCCTCAACATATTCTCTAGTTAATTTGATATACGATCCATAGTATCTTTATGGTGAAGGTACGAACTTGATTGGTATTCTTTTTTAAGTGTTATTTGGGGGGAGGGGGGGGGGATGGGGACGCGGTGTGAAATGTGTATTTAAATTTTGATATATTTGGTGCTGAAACTTATAAGCTATCAAAGGGAAAGTTTTCCTTAGATAAAAAGTGGAGAAACTCTAGATCGAATATTTGGGAGTCTATTAAATTATTATTATTTTTATATACTTTGTGGATTAGTGGTGATTTTTTTTGCTGGAGAAACTCTAGTTGTGATTTTTTTTTTTAATTGGGATGCTCACTATAAGAAATTGTCTCTTTGTATTGAGCTTTTGGCTAGGGTTTCTTAGGGTAAGTAGGATTTGTAACCTTAGGAGGTTATAACTAATGTGGGTAAACATTTAGGAGAGTTTTCAATAGGTTAGATGTATGTTAGGGTTGAAGGAAGTTAGGATTGAGGTGATGTGTAAGAGATAAGAATTGTGTTGGGAGAAAAGAGTAAGTGTACACCACCACAACCACCAACAACAACAATATCAAGCCTTTATCCCACTATTGGGGGTGTACACATGTATCCTTCTTCTCCATTGTGTCCTATTAAGAGTAATTCTTATTTAAACCTAACAAAAAAGTCATTTATAATACTTTCTAACCAAGTCTTATTTGGTCTACCACTACCTATCGTAACTTAGGCTACATCTAATACATATACTCCCCTAACTAGGTTATAGAAAGGATAACATTTTATGTGACCAAACAATCTAAGGTTAATTTCTTTAATCTTATCAACCATTGGAGCAACTCTATCCTTCTCACATATATACTCATTTCACATTCTATCTTATTACGTAAATCCACTTATCCACCTGAGCATCCTCATCTCTACAAAACTTAAATTAATTTTATGCTTCTCTTTTAAAGATCAACATTTTTTTCTATAAAGCATTATAAGTCTCACCACCATCTTATAAAATTTTCCCCTTAGTTTGAGGGGTAATTGTTATCACAAATTAGGCCTGTTGCCTTCCTCCACTACAAGCATCCAACTTGAATTCTACTAATAATATCCTTATCTATTTCATCATCACTTTAAATAATAAACTTGAGATACGTAAATGTGTACTCTTTTTAATGATGTGATTGCTCAAAGTCTTAATCCCCCTATTAGATCTATTAATAACACTACATCTTTTTTATTTTATATCTACTCAAATGAAAACTTATAAACTCTAAGGTTGACCTCTATAATTCACATATTCCTTGAAATCCCTCTTTAGTATTATCAATAAGAGGAATATGATAAAAAAAAAATTATACAGTAGGGTATATCCTCTTTCAAATGACTAATAAGAACATCTATGACTAAAGCTAAGAGATATGAAATTAAAATTATTACTCGATCAAGTCCAACTTAAACAAGAAAATAATTAGTCAAACCACGTTGTGTTTGAACATAAGTTATAGTTCCTATAAAAATATCCTTAACGACTTGAATATAAGTGTTATTAACTTATTTAGTTTTTAGAACTCTATAGGGCACAACTCTTTTAACTTTATTATATGCTTTCTCTAAATAAAAAAATATGATATGTAGATCCTCCTTACTCTCTATATACTTCTCCATCAAACCTCTCAACTAGTTAACGGGGTTGGTGGAGTAACCTATAGAATTATGAAATGAATTAAGCCTTTATCAATCCCTAGCAACGCTTTGGTTTTTATTATATATAAAAATTATGAGATCCCCATTTAATATATGTAAGTATACATGCTGAATAAAGTAATATAGTGATGGAGTAGAGTATCGATCCCATGAGGAAGATGTGCTCACTTTCAAGCACTAATACTATCTACTAAAATTACAATAATTATTCTTCTAAAAAAAATAAAGGTTGCAGACATTCAATTACTTAAATCAAATTATATAAAGATAATGAATACACTATAAGGATATAATGTTTTGGATTGATGAATGTAAATAACATATTTTTCCTAATGAATCTCTTTTATTGTGATGCTATCCAGAGCATGTGCATCCCTATATCTCTATCGAGCTTATAGGAATAAAAGATGTCTATAAACTCCCTATAGTTATATCATCTCCTTAAGAATTTAGTACATTTCACACCCTACGCCTAGGCATGATGCATACTAATTCAATATTCCTTGTTATGCTTGATTCCCTCCATCGAGGCCCCACATTGCACCTAATTTTAGCTACACATATGGCCACTATGTGTATTAAATAAAGATCTGGTAATATTGAAACATCTTTTAATCATTTAAGGATTAAGAGAATTCATTAGTACTACATATGATACTTACAATGTTAATCCAAAATAAAAGAATATAGCCATGGAGTAAAATTTAAGTAAACTCATTTTCATTGATAGCATGATAGAAAGAAAATATAAGAGATATATATCACCAGAAGGGTTTAGTAGCTCTCGTCCACACTCCTCTTTACATATAGTTTGCTTCCACAAACACAAGCCAAACACTCTAATGATGGTATCAAATACTTCTCTAAATTTCCTTAGTTATCACCCTAAGAGAGTTTCAAAGAAGCACTTTCAGTTGGTCTAAAATTATCTAAGTGACTAAACTATCTTACAAATATAACATATGAAAATCTAGATAGGCATCTCGCAATACGGTGCTAGAAAGATCAATGCCACTATACCCAATAAATGAACTAATGCTACAATACTATTTTTTGTGTGCCATTGCGGTGCTTGCGTACATGGATCAGTTACCTAGAGAACAGTCACATCGCTTCATTGATTGATGGTGTCCTTGAGAAGTTATAACTGCTAGTCATGGTGCTGCTAACTTTCAGGCCTATAGTGCTAGGATGGAAAATTGGCCATTGAGGTGTTATGGATTATGACATAACGGTGCTGGACAATATAGAACTCAGTTCCATGAAGTTGATATTTGACCCCAATGACTCTGCTCGATAGAGAAGTCGGTACTACAATGTTAATATTCTGGCACTTCGGCAGTGTCTTTGGTGGTTCTATGGCATTATTTATTCTAACGCCGTGGCGCTGTATGAAACTTAGAATTTTATGCCTTTTCTAAAATTTTCCTATATAATACCACTAAAATAACACATTTTCATTACAAATATAACACATAAAATAACAGATTATGTATACTTATCACTAGTGTATATCTTCCATAATAGATGTACCTGACATGAATACAAACTAAATTTTAGAAACATTAATATGACATTATAACCTATGATTAATTACTCTTATAGGAAAATAAAGGCACATTGATTCATTGTGCTTTCTTAATTTTGTGATTGAATACTACACTAAGAATTACTTACCATCTCATAAGATAGGCATGGTATTTTGCAATGGATTCAAAGTAAAAAAAATAGGGTTTCATGAAATTATCATTTTTGGGTTCCAACATAATTTAAAGAATAACATGTCATCTCAAATGATGAATATGATATACCATTAATGTGTTTGGAAAGGGAAATGGGGTTCTAAAATTTTGAGCATTCTTGTAACCAAATGCAATAATGAAAATAATATATCATCTTTAGAAAGGAACATAGTATTATATGAAGGATTTGAAAGAAAGAATGAGTTTTAAAAAATGCACCATTTCTATTATCAAATATGATAAGGAGAACATCATATCACCTGAAAATATGATAACGATAATCTATAAAGGTATTCTAAAGTAGAAATGGATTTTGGAAAGATTGCCTAAATTTTGAGTGATTTGTCCTCTACCTTATAAGAATAACCTTGGGTTTATTTTAATCTGGAAACACCAATTCCCCTTAAAGGTAAGCCCTCATGGTTAATTACAACTTAAGAATGGTATTCTTAAGAAAACTCTCAATTAAAGTAGTGATTCATATTCTTTGATTACAAAGTTTAAGTCTTGAATAGGAGTAGACATTTTCAATTAGATAGCTCAAAGTTTAATAGTTCTTCTCGAGTAAAATGAGAAAAAGTAGGGGCATTGGATTCTGAGAGACATAGAAGTAACCCTAGTCTATCCTATGTTAGGATTTAGAATTTAAAATAAAAATTTAATATCTAAGTTAAAATTTTAATAGAGTTGTGGGATTATATTCTAGGAAGCTGATTTTTAGTATGCCTTAGAACCTAGAATTAAAGTGAATCACTATGGAGTAGTAACTCAAATCTAGTCTAATGATACACAAAATATGGAAATTGGCCTTATATCTTTGAGTCTTAAGAAGAGTTTAAGGAATTTCTAATGCTTTTGGCTATATATTCCCACCTTGAATGGAAATGCCAGTGATAACTCTACCTTGTCATTTTAAAATCATGATCGAAGTCTTATGTAAATGTAAGATGGGTGAGATGTTATTATTTAGCTTTTTGGAAAGTTGTTCTGACATCTAAGAAATCTTAAATGGTCCTGAACCATGAATGTTGGAATATGATTTTAAAGATAAAATACAACTAATTTTTTTTTAGTTAATTTTAAGGCAATGCATACTAATTGACTCTATGTAATAATTAAAATGTGAAGTTTTAAAGAGGCTTAGAAAATAGTTTTATGATAAAAGAGCATAACTCCCTTGAGTTAGAATTGCTCCATAAAATATTAGGTGGGCTACTTCTACCCATAGACAGGGAGGAGCCAAAAGAGGGAAAAGAAGAATTAAATCTGCATTATTTGGCCCCAAGCAATTCCTAACTCACTTTCTAGATTTATCATCTTTCTATATTATTACACCTAAATTTTATTATTTAGTTATGAGTAAAAGAATTTTTTATTCCTGAGAGACTAAGCTAAATCTAGACAAACATTACATGGAAAAAGAAACCTAAACATAAAGGATTTATAGTGCACACAAAAGTAAAATACATTATTAAACAAATAAATAAATCATGTGTAATATCTAGTGTGGTAAGTGAGACTGGATACAAATAAGGGTTTGTAAAAAATAATGGTAGACATGCTCCACCACTAAAAACTTAGATTTCTAAACCTATGTATGATGTAAGTCTTTTTATATGATAAATTTGCTTATTTATTAGTCCTCAAGTCTCTAGCCACTAATCATTTTTTAGAAAGGCTTTCAAAAGATAGAAATATCTTAAATAGGAAAAGATTTCTTTACTTTTAGTTCCATTATACTTGGATAAATGAATAAATTCTATAAAGGCTTTCACAACTCTATATTAAATTACATTTCAAAATAAAAAGGCTCTAAGTATACTCATTATATGGTTAGTATGAGAAGCAATATACATCACTAAGTAAGAAAAACTTAACAAATTATTAGTATTTACTCAAATTTTAGTAACTTGTATAAAAGCCATCATTTTAATAAAAAGGGGGGTGTTGACCTCATTTTTGTATGAGGTAATCATGAACTACCCAATTCTTCATTTTCAGTCCCATGACTATCAATCATCAAGCTTACAATCATCTGATTTGTAGTTATATGATCTACAACCATCTAGTCTTCAATCACTTACACCCCAATTAATCAATCAATCAATCAATAATCAAACAAACCTATAATAAACCTTTAATGAGCTTCAATCATATATCCAACATTCAATCAACCCACAATCACTTAGATGGAAATTAGTTAATTCACAATCAACTAACATGCAATTACTCAACCTATATCCGTTGATTCATAATCACCCTAGATATCCAATCACATTGATTGATCATCACTTCTATAGTCAATAATCATTGAAGCTTAATCCCTTGGATAATTGAAGCCTTGCACTGCAATCAGTACCACAGTGTACTTCCTTACACATTATATTGACTCTTCGACCTTAGTCATGGTCTAAATAACTTCACTTGGAGCTCTATATATCAAATCATGCATCACTGAGTCTTTGAACAAATGACTGACCCATCTGACCCAGTTGAGCTTGCTCAAGCTATCCCAATTAATCATTAACCTAAATCACCTTCAATTAAACTCTAAATCAACTCTAGCCTTCACCAAACTATTTTGATTATCACTCCTAGTGAATTTTACCTGCTTGGTCACCTTGGCTTAGTCAACAGTTGACTTGGTCAACTAAGCCCAAGTCTCATCAAATCAAACCTACATGAGCCAAATAATAGCATATACTCAATTCAAGACCATGAAACCCTCAAAACCACTTTATCTTGTGGTTTAAGGGCATCCAAACATATTACAAGTCAAATCATGATGAGTTTTACCAAGTCAACACATTAAACTTGGTCAAACCCATTCACACATCAACCCTACATTTAAACATCATTTATACAGCTTGAAACTTTTAGCCATTGGCCCTAGCAGCAGGTCACACTTCCCCTAAAGTCGACCTCAGCTAGATTTGACCAGTTGACTAGTCAAATAGTCAACAAAACCAACAAAACTCCTTAAAGGGTCAAACCACCCAATACACCATATTTCCCTCTATGCCAGCTCATGCAACTTGTTCAAAATTATTCTAAAATATTATTGTACATTTCCTAAACTAATACCAGCAGCTAGTTTAGCTTATAATAATAAGTTGGTCCCCTCCCGTGTGAGCTTAACCCAAGCCTCCAGCTCCTTGTATAGTCAACCTCCCTGCTCCATAATAATCAGTGCCAGTTGTCAAACATCTAAGCATTGCCTTTGATTGATCTTGGCTGTCCAAAGCAGCTCCAAGCCCTAAATTATCCAAAATAATATTAAACCCTAATTTTGACTTCATTCTTACCCTAGCCATACTTCAAATCATTAGAGTTTTCATTTTTTATTTCCCGAAGATCCCTCTAGCTTCCCCTGGTGTTTTCCTCATGTTTGGAGCTCATCGATGGAAAGATTGATGGCACACCAAAGGCTTTTTAGTCCCGACCAGTACAATTTGTCATCAAGACATCCTCCAAGCTCAGCATCTTCCGTAAGGTTGTAGAGAATCTCTTAATAAAGAAGATGAACCCTCACACATCATCTGAAGTTAATTTTGTAAAGGTAAAATAGTGCTCTTTTAAACTATGATCTATGGTTTTATTATTATCATAATTTATTATAATTTTTATATACCATTTTTACTAAGGTTAATTAAATAAGAGAATACAAAAGCAATTATATTAAACATGAGGGGAATTTTAATGAGATGTAAATGCAAGAAACACAAGCAATAGTTAACACTATACATGCTTTCATATAAATGATAAAATGTGCATAAAATAGGTGTTCATAGAATATAGCATAACATAACATTGATTATATAATAACTAGTGCACTAAGCACCGTGCATAGTATATCAACTAGGTTGCCTCCCATTAACTGTTAAGTTTATAGTCATTGGCCAGACTATCCAATTATCTTATTTCAAGATGAACCAATTCAGTTGTATTTCATACTCGATTAATGCCTCCCTCTATATAAGGATTCAGTCTATGACCATTTACTTTAAAAGTATTTAAACTTTTCTTATCCATAAATTCCACAGTTCCATAAGAAAATATTTTTACCACACCGAATGGTCTAGACCATCTTGATTTCAATTTTCCAAGGTATAACGTAAGTCTAGAATTAAATAATAAAACTTCCTATCCAAGAGTGAATTCTTTTCCTAAGGAGATTTTTTTCATGCCATTTCTTAACCTTTTCATTATAAATTCTTGCTTTTTCATCAGCTTCTTTTCTAATTTCTTCCAGTTCACTCAATTGTATTAATGTTTTTTCTTTTGCTATTTTAAAATTATAATTCAATTCTTTAATTGCCCAAAAAGTATTATGCTATAATTCCACAGGAAGGTGGCAAGCCTTTTCATAAATTAATTTATAGGGAGTTATACCAATTGGAGGTTTACAAGTAGTTCTATATGCCCATAATACATCATCTAATTTCCTTTCCTAATCTTTTCTATTTGAATTAACCATTTTTTCTAGGATTCTTTTAATGTCCCTATTACTAATGTCAGCCTGAACACTAGTTTGAGGATGAAAAGTAGTTACTACTGTGATAAATTTCATATTTCTTTAATATTGTTTCTATTTTTATTGCAAAAATGAATTCCTCCATTATTGATTAAAACTCTTGGCATTCCAAATCTTGAGAACATATTTTTCTTTAAAAGCTTAATCATAGTTTGAGCATCAGTTTTAGAATTTTCCACACCTTCAATCCACTTTGAAACATAGTCCACAGTAATAAGAGTATATTGATTTCCATAGGATGGCACAAAAGGTCCCATAAAATCTAATCCCCAAACATCAAATATTTTCATTTCTAGAACATAATTCATTGACATTTCATTTCTTTTTGTAATATTTCCAATTCTTTGGCACCGATCAAATTTCTTAATATATTCATTTACATCTTTATATAAAGTACGCCAAAATCCTAATGTGAGCCATGACACTTCTTAGTGATTGATTTTATTTCTTCTTCAGGAAAACATCTTCTCATAATTTTATCATTGCAAGATTTAAATAAATAAGGTTCATCCCAAAAAAAAATTTGGAATCATGTAAAATTTTCCTCTTTTGACAAGGGTTTAAATCATAAGGAAGTATACCACTGATGTTAAAATAAGTAATGACTGGGTAATAAGGAGAATTATTTGCATGAGCTATAAATAATTGTTCATCAAGAAAATCTTCATTAATCTAATCTTCATTTAATATTTATATTTTTAATAGAATGTTTAGAAAGATGATCAGTAATTTGATTTTTAGTTCCCTTTCTATAAAAAATTTAAACATCAAATTCTTATAATAGAAGAATCCATCTTACAAACCTTGGCTTAGTGTCTTTCTTTGTCATAAGATATTTGATAGCAACATGATTAGTGTAAATAATTACTTTAGTGTCGATCAAATATGATCTAAATTTACCAAAAGCAAAAAAAAATGGCTAATAATTCTTTTTTAGGTTTTGTATAATTACATTGTGTAGAATTCAAAGTTTTGCTAGCATAAAAATGACATAAAATTTCTTAACTTTCTTATATCCTATAACAACACCTATGGCAATATCACTAGCATCACAGATTACTATAAAAGGTGAGGACTAATCAGGAGCAACAATCACTTTAGCAGAAATTAGATGTTATTTTAGTGCATTAAAAGCTTCAAGACAAGGAAAATTAATTATAAAGGGAACATCCTTCTCCAATAATTGACATAAGGGTTTAGAAATTTTAAAGAAGTCTTTAATAAATCTTTTATAAAATCCTGCATGACCTGAAAATCTTTTAATGCCATTAACTAAATTAGGAGGGGGTAATTTTTCTATTACCTGAATCATTGCAACATCTACTTCCAGTCCCTTCTTGGAAACTTTATGCCCTAAAACAATGCCCTTAGCTACCATCAATTGGCACTTCTCCCAATTTAACACTAGATTTGTTTCCACACATCTTTTCAAAAGTGCAGTCAAATGCTCAAGACAAGAATTAAATGTAGTTCCAAATACTAAAATATCATCAATGAAAATTTCAAAACCCCACTAAATTAAGTTTGAGAAAATTGACATCAGGCATCTTTGAAAAGTAGAAGGGGCATTGCATAAATCAAAAGGCATTCTTCTAAAGCAAAGGTTCCATAAGGACTAGTGAAAGTAGTTTTATCTTGATCTTGAGGTGCAATAGGAATTTGATGATATCCTGAGTATCCATTAAGAAAATAATAAAATGAATGTCCTGTCAACCTATCTATGCTCTGATCGAGAAATGGCAAAGGAAAATGATTTTTTCTAGTGGCTTTATTTAATTTCCTATAATATATATAAATCCTCCATCCTGAAATAGTTTTAGTGGTTATAAGATCATTGTGTTCATTTGTTATAACATTTAAGCCTTCCTTGTTAGGAGCATAATGAATACGACTAACCAAAGAACTATCTGAAATAGGATAAATAATCCTAGCATCCATCCAATTAAGAATATCTTTTTTAGCACAATCTTTCATAGAAGGGTTAAGTCTTGTTTGAGGGTCAGCTTTGGGTATTGAATTAGCTTCCATTAAAATTCTATGCATACAAAAGTCAGCAATTTTCTACCCAAAAGCACTTTTAAAATTACTCAACACCTTAATAAACTAACTTTCTTGATGTAGTTTTAATTTTGTAAAAATAATTACATGGAGAGTCAAATTATTTCCGAAAAAGCATACTTAAAGCATTAAGTGCTAATGTAGGAGCTTCCTCAATGGATAGTTTCAAAGTTTTTTTGAAAGAAAATGTTGCAAAATTTTACTGGTCATATTTTCATTCCTTTTGACAACTTCTCCCGTCATTTCTACATTTTCTTCCACTTCTTCCTCTTCTAAAAATTCCCCTTTTAAGAACTCTTCCTTAAGATTCTTTATTACCATATCTTCTAAATTCACCCTAAAACATTCTTTATTCTTCTCATGAGGGAATTTTACTATTTTAAGAACATCAATTTTTACTTCTTGATCTTGATCCCTCATAGTTAATTCACCTTTATGTACATCAACCATTAATTTTCTAGTGGCTAAAAATGGTCTTCCTAAGATGACAGGTAGTTCCTTATCTTCTTCCATATCTAGAATAATAAAATCCATAAGAAAAATGAATTTATCAACTTTAATTAACACATCTTCTATTACTCCCCTAGGGTAAGTAAATGATCTATCGATAAATTGAAGAGTAACAGATGCATGTTGAACCTCTCTAATATCTAGTCTTTTAAAAATAAAGAGTGGCATGCGGTTAATACTTGATCCCAAATCACATAAATCATTGAAAGTTTGATATAGGATGTTAAACCTCGATAAACTATCCCTAGGCACACGAAGAGGGGGGTGAATTGGTTGCTTAAAAAACTTTAAAATAAAAAACAATTTTTTGAGATTTTTTTAATATTTTAAAAATAAATAATATTATTACCTGATGCGAAAGTAATTTAATGAAAAAAAAACTTAGAACTATGGTAATGATATGAGTTTCTTAGATTAACATACAGTTTTTAGAAAAGTTAAAAAGTAGAAAAATAAATTATAGAAAGTAAAACTCAGAATGAGCACACCAAAATTTTAAAGTAGTTTGATCAAATAATTACCTATGTCTAGTCCTCAGGGTCATCCTTTCTGGGTATTACTCTAAAACTTTAGTGTCTATCCTTTAGCCCCCACAGCTAGGTGGAGAAAACCCTTATAATCTTTTCACCAACTTGGTGAGGCAGAAAACCATGACCTCTTTTTCACCCTCCTGGTGAAGGTAGAGTACCCAGCAATCCTTTTTCACCCTCATGGTGAAGGAAGAGTACATAAAAATCCTTTATCACCCTCTTGGTGAAGGAAGAGAACCTTGATAGTCTTATAATTAATGATCTTCTTCCAAGAGCCACCTATGAAACCAAACAAGACACTCGAACGAAATAAGGTAGAAGCTTACTTGAAGCAACCATATGAAAACCCCTCACACTCCTTCTCCCTTACAAACCAACTCTCCTCTCTCCTTTCCAAATCTCTCCATGATCTCTTCTCAAATCTCTCTATCTAGAAAACCTAACAACCAAAGACTTCAAATAAGTCTATTAAGAGAGCTTAAATACAAGGCTTCACAAAAAGCCCTAATAATTTAATTATGTCAACACTAATCATATAATATGATCCCATATCATATATTACGATTAGTTCAAATAGCCCAATTAGTATTACACAAAGAACAAGGTACTGTAGGATTAGTTCAAGTATTTAAGCTGATCATCCAGAATAATATAGAGCATTGTCTAGTACGATTAGTTCAATCAAATTGGATTATCATCCCATACGATTAGTGGTGAATAGTTATTATAACATGTACAAATCAGGTCATACAATATGATGGGACACATCGTACAGTACGATCTGATTGGATCAATTAATCCAAATGTGTTCTCCTATATACAGGATTAATTTAAGAAAGATTTTGTTATATCATACAATATGATGCATATCATATAATATGATTAGTATAAATTTTAAAATTTAAAAAATTGCCTAAAATTTAATTGGCAGTTGAGATCTTGATTTGTAAATTATCATCTTGTATGATTTGTATCATATAGTACAATTAGTTTAAATAGATTTAATTAGCCAATTAGACATTTTATCGATTTTTTGAATAGCTAATCGTACTATACGATATGGATCGTACAGTACGATTGGTTCAGAAAAAATACACTTCTAGTTTTTCCACTTTCTCACTCTCATGAGTGTGTGTGTGCATGGTCACCAAGTTTAGCATCCACCAACAATAAGACTTTGACTCAAGAAATATAAAATTAAATAAAAGTAAAAATATAGACTCTTAAGGACACTTAAACAATTTTACCCAGTCTTGAGTTGACCACTTTGCGTAGTGTATGGTAGACCAAAAATGTTGGTGCACTAGACTAAATATCCAATAATAATAATAACAGGATATGACATAGTGGAAAACCCAATAATATTTGTTATCATCAAAATCACAAGATCTAGGCCTAGATTTGTAATAATCTCCCCCTTTCGATGATGGTAAAAATTATTGGTTATGATTTCAAATTAATTTTACTATGTCATAAACTCCCCATCAATAGTTAAATTATTTGAAAATAGGTAGGGTTTTTTTATTTAAATGATTAAACAATAGAAAGGCATGAACCAAAGAACAACACATAATCATATCAAAAAAAAAACTAGACTAATCAAAGCAAAGTAGAAATACAACCTACTAACAACATTCTACTCCCCGTTTTGACATAACCAAAAAGGAGGACCGAGATGTTGAAATCCAGGATCCCGAGGACTTAATTTTGATGGTGACAACTAATACTTACTGAGTACATATAGACTTCCTTTAGATTATAAATGCTTAATCCTTGTATATGAGCACTAACATTTCAGGGCATATGCACACTACTCAAGATTACTAGAGACTCAAACCTGGTAGAATAGGATGTTGAGGAGTCTGTAATTTTTTATTTCTTTATTTTTATTTTCTTGAGTCTGCCACAGAAGCATGCATATGAAAGGAGCAACCATGCACACACACAGGGGGAGAATTATTTTTTTAAAATGATTAAATTTTTTTTAAGCAAATCGTACTGTATGATTTTGTATCGTACTGTACGATTAATTAAAAATACTCAGGCTAACGGCTAATTTTTGAATGATTAAGTTTACAAACTAATCGTACTGTACGATCCATATCGTACTGTACGATAAGATATAATTGAGAAACCCTAGCCGCCAGAATAAGTTTGGTAAGTTTTTGAATTTGGTTTTTTGTACAGCTTGTACTGTACGATACTGATCGTACTGTACGATTAATTAAAACTTACCAAATTATCTCCCCAATCAGGAAATAAACGTTGGTTTCTAATTTTATATGTCGATCGTACTGTACGACTTACAGAGACGATTTCATTTATCCCAGAGATCGTACCAGACGAAACCAAGGTTTTTTGTTCTGTTCGTCCTGGACGATATCAAGAAATGAACTGATCATACTGTACGACTGGTGGAGTGCTGGACGATTGTCAGAGATGATTTCCTTCATCCCAGTGATCGTACCAGACAATCCCAAGAATTTTTGTACTATTCATCCTGGGCGATATTCGTATCGTACAGTACGATATCCTGAAAAACACTATTCATACTGTACGATTCAAGGAGTGCTGGACGACTAACAGAGATGAATTCTTTCGTCCAGAGGTTTGTCCCACAGTTCGTCCTGTACGAATAGTACGAATCAACAGTATCGTCCTGTACGATATACGTATCATACAGTACGATATAAATAAAATTCGATAACTGTTCGTCTGTACTCGTACTGGACGGAGCTGTAATTGAACTGATCGTACTGTACGATCATAGATCGTACTGTACGAACAGAAATGCAAAAGTTGAAACTTTTAGGGTTTTCTGAAGCCTAATATAAAAACAACTTAAAATTTTCTTTAGGGAGTTGTTGATCTATCCTTTTGCTGTGAGAGGCTTGGAGGAAAAAGAAGGAGATTCGGTAAAGAGAAGTTTTTGGAGAGATCCAGGGCTTGAGAGAGGAAGGTGAAGGTGAGCTTGAGCATGAGGGAGAAGTAGTGTGAGGGGATCACACGGTGGCTCCAAGCTAGCTGCATGCTTTGCTCCTCTCGTGGCTTTGGAAGCTTCAAGAAAGTTCTCGAGGGAAGAGTCACTTCAAGATCAACATCGCCAAGGTACTATGCCATCTCCAGGAGGGAGAAAAAGGAGAAGGTCCGCTGCCGTCACCAGGAGGGTGACATAGCATTTGGTATTCCGCCGCACCGAGGGAGGTGAAAGTGAGTATTGTAAAGGCTTCTCTGCCTTGTTGTGGGGGCAAAAGGAGAGTCAACTTTTACTAGTGCAAATCCCGGAGTAGAAGACTCCGGGGAGTGGACGTAGGTCAAGTGACCGAACCACTATAAAAATCTCTAGTGTATTTTTTCCTGTTTACCGTACTTTACTTTTCATGCTTTTATTTTATACGTTTAATTGCTTGGTGAAAAATTATTATTTAAACCTTGTGATGTAAAATCTAAAATTGAATTATCAATATCATCGTTGTGAATGTTGTATTTTCTTCCGCACATTGTTCGTTAGGTTATATTTTCAAAATACAAAAAAAAAATTAGAAGTCTTATGTAGGGTTAAATTTTTAAAATACCAATTCACCCCCCCCCCTCTTGGCGCATCTCGTACTTTGAAGTGGTATCAGAGCGAGGTTTCAAAATAGTATTTTAGAAAACATAGAAACGTAAGATCCATGGCTCAATTTGGTAACTGTAACACTGTGGAGGGTTATTCTATAATTCGTCCACCTTTATTTGACAACATACCGTTTGATTTCTGGAAAATACGCATATCTACATTTTTACAGTCTTTAGACTATCGCATGTGGATGTTAGTCCAAGAAGGTTATTCTGCACCATTTCGTATGTTGAATGTAATTAAAACTGAACTGTCATTTAATGAATGGAGCATTGAGGATAGAGAATTTGCACAACTAAACGCTAAATGACTAAATTGTTTCTTTTGCGCATTAAAATGAGAAGACTATATGCGAGTATCAACTTGCACTACTGGTAAACAAATTTGGGACAAACTGTGTATCACGTACGAAGGAACTAGTGAGGTCAAACAATCTAGGTTGAACATACTGCTACATGATTACGAACTATTCTGCATGAAACCTAGTGAAACTATATCTGACATGTACACTCGATTCACCCAGATTATAACATCACTGCATGCTTTAGGAAGAGAGCTGTCTAACTCGGAAAAAGTAAACAAAATACTACGATGTTTATCTAGCTCATACGATGCTAAAATCACTGTAATAACTGAGTCAAAAGACCTGAATGTTTATTCTATTGATAATTTGCTTGGGTCACTCATTGCCTACGAGCAAGGAGTGAGTCAACGATAAAGTGATGCAGGTGAAAAGAAGAAGGAGCGAGCACTGGCTTTAAAAGCAAACAATTCTGAAAGTGACAGCTCAGCAGCGGAGGAAGATGATGACATAGCCTTGATGACTCGTCAGTTCAAAAATTTTCTGAAAAGAAAGCAGCGCCATCATCAAAGCAATTGGAACAAAGGTAAGAACTCAAAGTATACTAAGGTTGCATCTGAAACAATTTTCTTTGAGTGCAGAAAACCCAATCATCTCCGAGCTGATTGCCCCATCATTAAAGCTCATCAAACCAAGGAGAAGGGTGAGGAAAGATCAAAGTTCAAGAAGGGTAAATTTAAGACTCAGAAAGCGTTTTGGGCCGACTCTGCCTCAGAATCATCGAAAGAAGAAGCAGAGGAGGAGGTAACGAATCTGTGTCTTATGACTAATGATAATCTTGATCAATCAGATCAAGATGAGGTATGTCAACTGTCTTACGATGAACTGCTTGTTATTTCTGAAAAAATCCATGACATGTATAGAAAATTGAAGAAAAAGTATGTTAGTCTTAATACTGAGTTTAGTACTTTACAAAAGGAGCATGCTAGTGTAGTAAAGAATTTTTCTGACTTAGATAAAGATCATATGTCTTTGCTTGATGAATACGATGCATTAAATAAGAAGCATATTGAGTTAACCACTGCACATGATACCTTGAAATCATCACATGTTGAATTAGAGAATGCATTTAAGGAACTAGAAGAACTATCAGGGGAACTTAGTAGTAGTGAGCATGCATTGAGATTCGAATATGCTAGTCTTAACCAAGAGAACAAATTTTTAAATGAAAAACTTCATGCATTCAAGAATAACAAAAAACCTCCCACATTTGCTGAATTCTTTCAGCCTCCACCATGTGAATCATCTCATTCAAAACCAATACGGCATGCATCATCCAAACCCAGAAATAGGCACTACCACCCTCGTAGATTAGTGAACCCATTTCCAGGTGTTAGATGTTATTCTTGTGGCATGCTAGGTCACATAGCCCGCACGTGCTCAATTTACTATAGGACACATCTAGTGTGGAGACCTAAATTGCATTCATCACAGCATAACATGCATACATTTCATTCATATAAGCATAGGGTGGAACCCAAACTCACTTGGGTTCCCAAAGCTAATCCGTGATTGACATTGTAGGGATGCTCTGACAAAAGACCTAGTGAGAGCATGTGGTACCTGGACAGTGGCTGCTCGAGACACATGACTGGAGACATGAAGCAGTTCGTGACACTGGAGGCCAGGTTAGGAGGCAAGGTAACTTTGGGAGACAACACCACCAGGAAAGTGGTGGGCTCAGGTATCATTGGAAATACTAAAAATTTAATTATTGAGAATGTACTTTTAGTGGATGGTTTAAAGCACAATCTTTTAAGTATAAGTCAACTATGTGACAAGGGCTTTGATATAAAATTTTTGTCTAACAAATGCATGATTAGCTTAAATGATTCACTTGTGTTAGAAGGAAAATGTATAAACAATGTTTACATGTTAGACTTGAACTGCATTGAAACCTCAAACTCTTTGTGTCTGAAAATAATAGCAGATGACTCTTGGCTATGGCATAGGAGACTATGCCATGCTAGTATAAAAACACTTAGGAACATCACTCAGAAAGACTTAGTTAGAGGCATACCAAAGTTAGACTTTACTAAGGACCATCTTTGTGATGCCTGCCAATTAGAAAAATAAGTTAAATCTTCATTTCATGCAATCAAGGATATCAGCACCACTAGGCCACTAGAAACTCTCTACATGGACCTGTTCGGACCTGTTAGTATAGCCAGCCTAGGAGGGAAGTTGTATGGGTTTGTAATAGTAGATGACTACTCTAGGTTTACTTGGGTGAAATTCCTAGCTCATTAGAGTGAGTCATTTGAAGAATTTAGAATTTTCTCCACTTGGATTCAAAGGAAATTAGGATGTGTAATTTCAACAATTCATAGTGATCACGGTGGGGAATTTGAGAATGATAAATTTGAATCTTCTTGTAAAGAGGTTGGAATAGAACATAATTTCTCTGCTCCTAGAACTCCTCAGCAAAATGGAATAGCAGAAAGAAAGAATAGAACTTTAGTTGAAGCTGCTAGGGCTATGTTAGCTGAATACACTCTCCCTAGATACTTTTGGGCAGAAGCAGTAAATACCGCATGCTATGTGTTAAATAGGGTGAATGTTAGATCCAAACTTAATAAGGCACCCTATGAGTTGCTTAAGTGTAGGACACCCAATCTTTCCCACTTACATGTTTTCAGTTGCAAATGCTTCATCCTAATCAATGGCAAGTCACCCTTAGGAAAGTTTGATCCTAAATCTGATGAAGGGGTTTTCCTAAGCTACTCATCGGTAGGTAAAGCCTATAGAATATTCAATAAGAGAACCTTAGTAGTAGAAGAATCCACCCATGTGGTATTTGATGAATCCAATAAGACATCTGAACCTAATCATGAAGAAGAAGAAGTTGAGGTTATACGGGGAGTAGAAACCATTACCATAGAGACTAGAGCGGAACCTCAGGAACATCTGCCTAGAGATTGGAAATTTTCTTCTAGTCATCCTAGAGAGCTGATCTTAGGAGACCCATCAGAAGGGGTAAAAACTTGGCAGGGACTTAGGAAAGAGGTTAGTCATTCTGCATTCATATCTATGATTGAACCCACGAGTATAGATCAAGCCTTAGGAGATGAATTTTGGATCCTAGCAATGCAAGAAGAGTTGAACCAATTTGTTAGGAATGATGTATGGGAGTTAGTCAAAAGGCCTAAAGAACAAAGTGTGGTTGGAACTAAGTGGGTCTTTAAAAATAAGATGAATGACTCTGGAATAGTAGTAAGAAACAAGGTTAGGTTAGTAGCGAAGGGGTATAACCAAATTAAAGGAATAGATTTTGAAGAAACTTTTGCTCCGGTAGCTAGACTAGAAGCCATCAGGGTACTGTTAGATTTTGCTTGTTTTAGGGATTTTAAGCTGTATCAAATGGATGTCAAGAGTGCCTTCCTGAATGGAGTAATCAAGGAAGATGTGTATGTGGAGCAACCTCCGGGGTTTGAAAACTCACAATTTCCAAACCACGTGTTCAAACTGAAAAAGGCACTATACGGGTTAAAACAAGCACCTAGAGCCTAGTATGAAAGACTTAGTATGTTCCTACTAGATAGAGGCTTTGTAAAGGGTAGTGTGGACACCACCTTATTTTTGAAGAAGGTAGGAGTTGAAGTACTCATTGTTCAGATTTATGTAGATGACATCTTGTTCGGATCGACGGAGAAAAGCTTATGTAATGATTTTTCAAAAATAATGAGTGATGAGTTTGAAATGAGCATGATGGGAGAACTTAGTTACTTCCTTGGATTTAGTGTAAAACAAACAGAAGGTGAAAAGTTTCTTAGCCAGTCTAAGTACATCAATGACATTTTGAAAAAATATGAAATAGACAATGCTAAGGCTATGAATACACCCATGAGCTCTAATATTCAATTGGATAAAGATCCCAGTGGGAAGTCTGTAGATCAAAAGAGGTATAGGGGAATAATTGGATTGCTTCTCTATCTGACTGCCAGTAGACCAGACATAATGTTTAGTGTGTGTCTCTATGCCCGGTTTCAAGTTGACCCGAAAGAATCTCACATGACTGCTGTCAAAAGGATTCTTAGATATCTTCTAGGCACCCCGAACTTAAGAATTTGGTATCCTAGACACAACACTTCTTTTGAAATCTTAGGATACTCAGATTCAGACTTTGTAGGATGTAGGGTAGATAGAAAAAGCACTTCTGGCACTTATCAATTCATTAAACAATCATTAGTTTCATGGTCCAGTAGGAACCAAATTCAGTAGCCCTATCCACAGCCGAAACAGAATATATAGCGGTAGGTAGCTGTGTTGCACAAGTTTTGTGGTTAAAACAACAGCTTGTAGATCTAGGAGTACCTGTAGGAACCATTCTGATCATGTGTGACAACACTAGTGCTATTTGCATATCCAAAAATCCAATTCAACACTCAAGAACCAAACATATAGACATTAGACATCATTTCATTAGAGATCATGTAGCCAAAGGAGATATTGAACTGCACCACATTGCTACTGAAGATCAATTGGCTGACATTTTCACAAAACCATTAGGTTATGACACATTTAGCACTTTAAGAACCAAATTAGGTGTCATAGACATTCAGGCCTAATGTAAAATTAAAAACAAAAAAAACAAAAAAAAAACAAAAAAAAAACAACAAAAAAAAACAAAAAAAAGGGGTTTGTGTTTGTTATGATTTGTTTTGTTAACATAAAACAAAAAAAAAAAAATTGGATTCCTGATCCTCTTCCCATAGTGCTCACAAACTTTGATATTCTCTGACAATCGTACTGTACGATACACTATCGTACTGTATGATAAGGTTCAAATCACTCCAATCTCAGCCGTCCATTCCCATTCACGGCCCAGATCTTTCATGTCTTATATCTATCGTACTGTACGATTCACCACTCGTACCGTACGATACTAATTATTGGTCATCGTACTGTACGACATACCAATCGTACTGTACGATCCACGTGTCAAACAGATTATGACGAATTTAAATCGGTCGGTATGAATATTATTGCCTATCGTACTGTACGATACCCAATCGTACTGTACGATATCTCTCAAATTCTATAAAAAGGGAGAGATTCTTTTCCTATTCTCCTCACTCTCAATAAATATGAATTTCCTCATTCCTCCAATCCTTTCTTCCAAAATGTCTGGGTCCAGTAAGCGCGGTCGAATGATCTTCGGGAGCTCTTCCTCCTCTCGGCGTTTCGATGATCATTTTCTCTCTACTGCGGACGAGAAAGCATATATTAAAATCAAGGAGGCCAAGTTCACTCCATCCCGCATGCTAAATCAAGCCGCCCTAAATTTCAAGGTGATGAATCTGTTCGCCTCCACTAGCCTTCAATTCCTTCTGACTCTTACTTTGCCGTTTCACTCCGAACTCTTGTTTGAGTTTTTTGCCAATATCCAAGTCGACCTCGAAAACACTACTTTCACGTCTTATGTTTGTAAACAGAATGTTGTTATCACCGTCAACGACATTGCTGAGCACATCGGGCTGTCCACTAACGGCCCTCGTCCGCAATCCATGATCTCCCACGACTATGATTGGACGTCAGTAAATATGACCCTTAGAGGTGTCCCCTCCAATCAATATCTACCCCTGGTCCAAACCTTAAATCAAAATGCCCGCGTTATCCAGCATGTCCTACGCACATCCATTATACCTAAAGTTGGAGACCGCATCCATATTACTCCACTACTTTCTGTCGTCACCTATCTAATCATGTCTGGCACAAAATTCAATGAAGCCCAAATGGTGTTTGACTACATTCATACCTTGTCTGCCTTCCGATATCCTAGTGCCCATCGTAAACTGAACCTTGCTTTAGGGCATGTCATAGGATACATCCTAGATGCAAAATATCAACTTCATTATCCGCTCCCTCCTGATCACCTTCCTATCTTCTACTCGGATGCCTCCTTTCGTATCTTGTTCCATCGGGGGGCTGCTCCCGCCGATCCCGAGTTTGATGATGAGGAGGCTGCTGCTCCTGCTGACCCACCTCCACCACCACCAATCCAACCACCTGGCCTTGCTCCTCCCGACTACCCTCACGACGACATTATTCGACGACTTGATAGTCTGGAGACTAGGTTGGATGCCCACATTGCTCAGCAACATCAGGAGCATGACACGGATATGAGATGGTTTAGGGAGCGCTTCACATCGATTGATCACCAGTTTGCCTCCCTCCATCAGTACCACCAGCTGTTTCCCGACCCTCCACCACCACCTCTGGATCAGGATCCAGATTTTTAGGTTATTGTAGTTGTTTCTGTTTTCTGTTTGTTATCAGTGTAGTTGTTTTCTTTTTCTTCCCTTTTTGGTGTTGTCAAAAGGGGAGACTTTTTTGTGTGTTATGTATTCTATTTTTGCCTACTATTAAATGCTACTGGTTGTTTATGTTCTCACTACATTTATGTTTTTTCTATCTTGTTGTTTTATTTATGTTATAATAAAAAAAAAACTGTTTCTTCTCCTCCTATTTAAAAATTAATAAGCTACTCTTCTGAGGGGGAGCTAAAGAAGTCAGAACATCTGTCCATCAGAAAATATTATTTGACACCATCAAAAAGGGGGAGATTGTTGAAATCTAGGATCCCGAGCACTTAATTTTGATGGTGACAACTAATACTTACTGAGTACATATAGACTTCCTTCAGATTACAAATGCTTAATCCTTGTATATGAGCACTAAAATTTCAGGTCAGATGCACACTGCTCAAGATTACTGGAGACTCAAACCGGGTAGAATAGGATGTTGAGGAGTCTGTAATTTTTTATTTCTTTATTTTTATTTTCTTGAGTCTGCCACAGAAGCATGCATGTGAAAGGAGCAACCATGCACATACACAGGGGGAGAATTATTTTTTTAAAATGATTAAAATTTATTTTAAGCAAATCTTACTGTACGATTAATTAAAAATACTCAGGCTAACGGCTAATTTTTGAATGATTAAGTTTACAAACTAATTGTACTGTATGATCCATATCGTACTGTACGATAAGATATAATTGAGAAACCCTAGCCGCCAGAATAAGTTTGGTAAGTTTTTGAATTTGGTTTTTTGTATAGATCGTACTGTACGATACTGATCGTACTGTACGATTAATTAAAACTTACCAAAATTATCTCCCTAATTAGGAAATAAATGTTGGTTTCTAATTTTATATGTCAATCGTACTGTACGATCCTATATCATACTATACGACTTACAGAGATAATTTCATTCGTCCCAGAGATCGTACCAGATGAAACTAAGGTTTTTTGTTCTGTTCGTCCTGGACGATATCAAGAAATGAACTGAGCATACTATACGACTGGTGGAGTGCTGGACGATTGTCAGAGACGATTTCCTTCATCCCTGCGATCGTACCAGACGATCCCAAGAATTTTTGTACTATTCATCCTGAACGATATTCGTATCGTACAGGACGATATCCTGAAAAACACTATTTATACTGTACGATTCATGGAGTGCTGGACGACTGACAGAGACGAATTCTTTCATCCTGAGGTTCGTCCCACAGTTCATCCTATACGAACAGTAAGAATCAACAGTATCGTCCTGTACGATATACGTATCGTACAGTACGATATGAATAAAATTTGATAACTGTTCGTCTGTACTCGTGTTGGACGGAGCTGTAATTGAACTGATCGTACTGTACGATCATAGATCGTACTGTACGAACAGAAACACAAAAGTTGAAACTTTTAGGGTTTTTTGAAGCCTGATATAAAAACAACTTAAAATTTTCTTTAGGGAGTTGTTGATCTATCCTTTTGCTGTGAGAGGCTTGGAGGAAAAAGAAGGGGATTCGGTAGAGAGAAGTTTTTGGAGAGATCCAGGGCTTGAGAGAGGAAGGTGAAGGTGAGCTTGAGCGTGAGGGAGAAGTAGTGTGAGGGGATCACACGGTGGCTCCAAGCTAGCTGCATGCTTTGCTCCTCTTGTGGCTTTGGAAGCTTCAAGAAAGTTCTCGAGGGAAGAGTCACTTCAAGATCAAATCACCAAGGTACTCTGCCATCTCCAGGAGGGAGAAAAAGGAGAAGGTCCGCTGCCGTCACCAGGAGGGTGACATAGCGTTTGGTATTCCGCCGCACCGAGGGAGGTGAAAGTGAGTATTGTAAAGGCTTCTCCGCCTTGCTGTGAGGGCAAAAGGAGAGTCAACTTTTACTAGTGCAAATCCTGGAGTAGAGGACTCCGGGGAGTGGACGTAGGTCAAGTGACCGAACCACTATAAAAATCTCTGGTGTGTTTTTTCCTGTTTACCGTACTTTACTTTTCATGCTTTTAATTTGTACGTTTAATTGCTTCGTGAAAAATCATTATTTAAACCTTGTGGTGTAAAATCTAAAATTGAATTATCAATATCATCATTATGAACGTTGTATTTGCTTCCGCACATTGTTCGTTAAGTTATATTTTAAAAATACAAAAAAAAATTAGAACTCTTGTGTAGGGTTAAATTTTTAAAATACCAATTCACCCCCCCCCCCCCCCTCTTGGCGCATCTCGTACTTTCACGAGAAGCATAACCTGAAAAACAACATCAAATAGGATAAGGAAAAACATAACATGAACAATCAAAAAACAAATTATGTAGAAACACATACAAATATTTAAGTTTTAATTTTAAATTCATCCTAAATCAAGCATGAATACCTATAACACCTAGTCTAATTCTCAATGTGCTAAAGATGTCATAGGCATGGGATTTTTGTAAAGATGTGAACCAATTGATTTTCAATAGCTATATGATGTAGTTTTATATCTCTATTTGTTAAATGATCTCTAATAAAATGGTGTTTAATATCTATATGCTTAGTCTGAGAGTGTTAGACTAGATTTTTTTAGATATAAATGGCACTAGTGTTATCACACATGATTATAATAGTGCCGACAGGGCGTCCAAGGTCAGGATTTGTTACTTAAGCTACAAGACATGAGCAACACATAATCCTATAGCTATATATTCTACTTCAACAGTAGACTGGACTAAAAGACTAGAGATTTTCCTATGAATTGACATGTTATAGAGATACTTTTTCTATTAACCCCATATCATATAAAGTATGAATTAGAATATCCTATGATTTCAAAGGATGAGTTATGTCTAGGATACCAGATTCCTAGGTTTTGGGTTTCTATAAGATATCTAAGAATTCTCTTAACAACAATCATATGGGACTCCTTAGGATCAGCTTTAAATTTAGCATAAAGATAAACATTAAACATAATGTCAGGTCTGCTAGCAATTAAAGAAAACTGAGATCCTATAATCCCTCTAAACTTCTTCTGATCTATAGAATTTCCGCTTGGATCCTTATCCAATTGAATGGTAGAGCTCATAGGTGTATTTATTGCCTTAGTATTTGCCATCTCATATTTCTTCAAAATGTCCTTGATATACTTTCCCTGACTAAGAAATGGTTCCATCATATCTTTGATTCACACTAAATCCAGGAAAATAGGTAAGCTCTCCCATCATGCTCATATCAAATTCTTCACTCATTATCTTTAAAATATTCATCACAATGATTTTTATTAGTTGATCCAAATAATATGTCAACCTCATAAATTTGAATGATGAGCAAATCTTCTCCTATCCTCTTTAGAAATAGGGTGGTATCTACACTACCCTTAACAAAATATCTTCTTAGGAGGATTGAGCTAAGTCTATCATTCCACGCTCTTGGTGCTTGCTTTAGTCCATACAATACCTTCTTTAATTTGAATACATGATTGGGAAATTATGAATTCTCAAATCCAGGGGGTTACTCTGCATAGACTTCTTCCTTAATATCCCCATTGTGAAAGGCACTCTTCACATCCATCTAAAATTTTAAGACTCAAAAGCACTCAAAGGATAGTAAAACCCTAATGGCTTTTAACCTAGCTACAGGGGTAAATGTTTCTTCAAGGTTTATTCCTTCTATTTGATTATACCCCTTAGTTATTAACCTATCCTTATTCCTAATCACTATACCCGAGTCATTCTTCTTATTTTTAAAGACCCACTTGGTACCAACAACACCCTGGTCCTTAGGTCTTCCAACTAACTGCTAAACATCATTCCTAACAAATTTATTCAATTCTTCTTCCATGGCTAGGATCCAAAATTTATCAGATAGGGCTTGATTTATGTTTGAGGATTCTGTTATAGAGATAAATGAATAGTGGTTATTCTCATTTCTAAATCCATGCCTAGTTTTTACTCCTACAGATGGATCTCCCAAGATGAGCTCCATAGGATGACTAGATGAATATCTCCATTCTATAAGTAATGGACCTTGAGGCTCTACTTTATTTTCTAGGTTAATAGATTCTACTCCTTGGATAACATCAACCAGTTCTTCCTCTTCTAACCTAAGCTCAACAAATCTATCAGATTCATCAAATACTACATGAATGGTCTCCTCTACCATTGATGTCCTCCTATTGAATACTCATACGCTTTACTTACTGAAGATTATCTTAGGAAAACTCCATCAGATTTTTTTTTTAGGAAATGCAATTGCAATAAAACCAAAGCCCTAATATAAACTACTAAACAAAACCAATACTATCACATTCCTCCTTTAACAATTTAAAAAAAGGAGGAATGTTATTCTTACTAACATCATCCAAAAAAGATACTAATAAGAACAAAGTTAGCATATAGATCCGCTAACTTATTATAATTCCTATAAGAAAAATTAAAGTTAACTTGATTAAAATCATTCAAAAATGAGAGCTCATCCATCCAATGGCCACCATTCATACCATTCACATTTCTCATAACCTCTTGAAGAAATCTGATTATATTATAATTGTCTCCTTCAATGATAATCCATTTGACTTGCAACATCCACTCTTGAGCGACCCAACATAATAAATGAATAGCTAACAGCTCCAATTGAGAGACATCTCAGTGTAAACAATTGAACCCAAAAGCTAACAAGAATCTCCCTTTATGATCCCAGAAATCTCCACAAATTGAAGCTTTATACGAAGGTTAGAAGGATGCATCCACATTAACTTTGATCCAACTAAAAGGAGGAGGGGGCCGATGATTAAATGACAGCTGGGAAAGCTGATTAACACCTCAGTGGCCTAAATTTACATTACCATAAACAACATAATATGACATAGCAGCATAACTAACTAAATTTGCTACTATCACCAAAGAACTGCCTTCGAAATAGCTATGAACTACTTGGTTTCTAGCTTTCTAAGATAAATACACCGCTGAACAATAAAGAGTAGCTATAAACCCATCATTCAAAGAAAAATTTTCCAGCCATGTACAACATTCTTCAAAGGAGCCAAATTTAAGAATGCCAAATCCCGACTTGTTTAACTAATGTAAAACCTAAACAAGCTTCTTGCAGCTTACAACCACATGACCGAAATCTTCTACCGCATTACAGCCTCTCAAACACCCATTAACATCTTTTAATCTTCTATACATCAAAAACTGGAACATTGGAATAGCATTGTTAAAAATATTTTACCAAAGTGCATCTACCCGAGGATTCAGCTTAATCCTTCTAATCCATTTTCAGTACTCATTACCTGTATGCCTTTCCACTAAAGCCTCAAATGCCAAGCTTGAAATAGTTTTCCAAGAGCACTTATATGCAAGTTCAAATTGATCAGTATCTAAATCATGACAATTCTAAATATTACAAATAAGCACCAACAATTGATCACTAAAGAATTTTTGAAGCTCTTCCTTATTCTACACTCCATCCACAATGAAAATATCAACAGTCATATTACCATAAACAAAATCAGAACTAAATGTTGGCCACTTATTAAAGCATTTACCCAGCATCCATACATCATTTAATACATAAATAGACTTCCCATCCCCTATCTTCCATCTTGTAATTGGACCGAGAGACTTGGCTCCATCATACAGGATTTTCCAAGAAGAAGAAGAGCCAAACTTCCTCTCAATCTTGCGACCACGACCACCAAATTCTTTCGGTTTACAAATAGTATCCCAACAGACAAAATGAAGGTCATTCTTCCCATCTTATCTATGCCAAATGAAATTCCTATGCATCTTCTCAAGATCACTCAAAACTCCATTTGGCACAAGAGAATGAGTGGATAGAAAAATGGGAAATGAAAGAATCACATCTTTAAGGAGAATAAACCTACCAGCTAAGGAAATAAATTTATTCCCCCAAGCATTAAGTTTTGTTAAGGATTTGTCTAAGACATTCCGAAAATTAGCACTCACCAGCCTCCTCAGAGAAATTTTCACACCCAAATAAGTCATCTCTTTAACAGGTTTAAAACCCATAATTTTAGAAATGACTTTCCTCCTCCTCTTTTTGACCAACTTCCCAAAAAGAATAATAGATTTTTGAACATAAACCTTTTGGCAAGAAAAATTATAAAATTCTATCAGAACACTCTTAATTTCCTTCACCACCTTAATGTTAGCTTCAGAAAACATCAGAATATCATCAGAATACAATAAATGGAAAATCCTAGGAACATTTTACCGAATTTTAATCCCAATAGAACCATTCTTCTGAATAAGAGCATTAGACAATAATTGGGAGCACAAAATGAAATAAAATGGAGACAAGGGCCAACCTCGTCGTAAGTCATTTCTAGCCTTGATGCAATTTGATGAAGTACCAATAACCAAGACCAAAATCTTGGGATCTTCAATGCATTCCATAATAAGCCTTCAAAATTTATAGGGAAAGCCAAAATACTAAAGTACTTCATTCAAGGTAGCCCACCCCATACTATTACACGCCTGCTCCATGTCGATCTTGAAAGAGACTAATCCTTTCGAAGCTTGGAAAATCTAAATTTATGAAAAACCTCCTGAGCTATAAAAATATGCTTAGACAAAGACCGACCTTTCACAAAAGCTGCTTGCTCTACAAAAATAAGCTTAAGCAAATTGAATCTAAATCTATTAAGAAGAATTTTTGCCACAATCTTATAAATCATCTTACAAAGCCTTATATGCCTAAAGTTAGATGGAACCAGCAGATTAATAACTTTTGGGATGAGAATAATAAGTGTATCCTTCCAATCAGCATCAATCTTTCGAGATAAAAAGAATTCATTAACTGCATTCCAAATATCTTCCTTAATAATGCCCCAATAAACTTTTACGAAGAAATAAGAAATCCCATCATTCCCCAGAGATTTACTACCCCCAATTTGATTAACAACCTTAATCAACTCCTCTGGTGACAAATCTGCTACCAATAAAGATCTATCACCATCATCCAACAAGAATAAAGGAGGCAGTCACCCTTCAAGCACACACTTCCTCCTCCTCCATTTTCCCTTGAAGAATTTAAAAAAAACTTCTTCAATCCTTGGTAGATCATCTATAATCCTCCCATCCCCATCTTTGATTTGATAAATCAAATTTGAGTTTCTCTGAGCACTTGCAAAGGAATGAAAAAACTTTGAATTGGAATCACCCTCCGCCATCCACTTTACCTTAGCTCTCTGCCTCCACTAGGTCCCCAACTGAGCCAAGGTTATATTCAATTCACTAACCTTCGATCTAAGCAACAAAATCTTCTCAATCGGAAGCCCACCTTCATCAGCCTCCTCAAACTGCAGCTCCAAAATTTCTCTTTTAACACAATCCTTCAATTGAATGAAATCTTTAAGCTTAGCTTTACTCCAAAAATATAATTCCCTCAAGGCCCTTTTGAACATTGTGTTAAGGATCAAAGCATAACTCCCAACAATCCACTTCAACCAAGCTTTGTACATAACAACCAACGAAGCATGGAATAAAGCCCAAACATCTTCAAATCTAATCATCCTTTTATAATTAAGGTTCTGATTCAAAATATTTAATATGACAAGGCAATGATCTGAAGTCACACTTGCAAGACAAAAAACCACCATCAAATGAGAAGAATTCAAAGGTACTGAATTCATGAAACACCTATCCAACCTCTGCAGAATACAAACACCTCCATCTTTATTATTACACCAAGTGAATTTAGGGTTAATAAAACCAATTTCATGGTAATCATTTTTAGCTAAGAACTCCTTCATCTCCTTGGGTCCTTGAGAAAAAGAAAAAATTTTCCCTCCCCTTTTATCCTCCTTCAATAATAAACAATTGAAATCCCCACCTACCACAGATGGAAGATTTTTAGAAGAATACCCTTCAATTTTATTCAAAAATTCCCACCTTTTACACTCATATTTATTCCCATAAATAGATGAAATCCTCCACACTCCTTTATTTAGAACAGTTAAAATCACCAATAACAACCTGACACAAAGCTTCCAAAATAGAAAAAGAAGTAATACTAGATATCCAAAGCATATGAATAGCCCCCCTCCCCAATTGACAGTAAATGAGAAAAATCCCAATCCACACAAATCAAAAAATTAACATCCCTCCTATCAACAGAAGTTAACTTAGTTTCCAACATCCCTACAAAAAAACATCATGCTCTTTAATAAATTCCTTCAAGTATGGAGAAGCCTATTTTTTCCTAGCTCCTCTATAATTCCAAAATGCAATTGATGACATCAATCATTACAAGGGGAAACATCCCCCAACCTTCTTTTATTCTCCACTTCCCCCACATCCACTTTCCTATTTCTAGGAATTAATTTAATAGGACCAAGTCCTTTAAGTTCCTTAGAAAGTTTCTTTTTAACAAATACAAAACCATCCTTTATAAGAACATTCTCAAAAATATTCTCTTGATCTTTATCCCTCACCTCCAAATTAGAAACACCATGAATCCCTCCTCTGGGATCTATAGAACAATCACCAATACCACCCCCTTCCTCACCAAATCCAATTACACATTAATTTTATTTACATCAGAACGAAGAATAGTTGAAGAAGAATTATGATCCATACCTGATTTAACTGCAGAATCATTTGGAAAATGAGTTACCTTCATATTAGAGATACCGCAACATCACCAACCAGAGCAACCTTCGATCCCTCTGGAGACTAGAAACAAGCTACACCCTCATCTAAGGGCCCAGTACCAATGACCCCATTCAAGCCAACAAAGACTGCTTCCTTCCCAACATCGACCACTACCTTAGCCTTAAAAAATTGCTCCACATTCTTAGACCTGGCAGAGCTCACAAACCCCCTCCTAGCTAAATTTTTAAACTTCCCTTTACCATAATTGACATGAATCCAAGGTCCATAACCTAGCACACTATTTCCCTCACCACCTACAGCACCTCTAGAATCTGGCTTCTAAAAAGTCTTGCCAGAATTAGCTAGACCGTCCACCTCCCCAGAATCATTTACTCCCTGTTTAGTATTAACCTCCAAAACACCTCCAGACTTAAGTACCACACAATTACCTTTATAATGCACAATCCTACCACATTTAAAATAGAAGTTGCAGACTTTTTCATAATCAATCCTTTGGTAAAACCTTCCCGAACACTCTTCAACCCAAACACCCAAAGGCAATTAGCAATCCAGCAAAATATGAACACACACTCTGGCAAATTCTCTCTTCCCCCATAGAAACTTTTTCCCATCAATTATATAAGACAAACCAACTTTGGATTCAATCCTACACACATTAATCTCATCCCAGCATTATAACAAAAGATTTGACATCCTTATCCAGATATTTATCGATAACCCCTTCAATGAAGTAAGAGAAAAGTTGGGAGACCCTTTATCAATCACAATAATAGGCCCATTCACATACTAAGGCCCATAAGATAATTCCAACTGCATAGCTTCTGGTTCATGAAATGAATATAAAATCCAATCTAACCCAAGCACATTTAGATAAAAATTCCCAAAATGACTCCATTTCCTTCTTAATTCTAAACTGATAACATAGAATGGAACATTTTCCCCAAATACCTTAATAATAACAGCATTCTGCAACTTCTTTGTATTTTCCAATTCATTTTGGACATATAACATCGCAGCTCGACCATCTTCCATCATACACGAACCATAATCTGAATTAACAACTATGATATTCGGTTTCTTATTGCAAACATTAGGCATCTTATTCCCACCCTGAGGATTCATGACTGGAATAGCCAGTTTAGCAAGAGCTTGGCTCCCAACATTAACTTCTCCCAAAGAACAATGATAAACAGTAAACATATCCTTATCCACACTAACCTGGTTATTTACTTCAGCAATAATTTTATCAAAAATTTTAATACCAAAGCCAAGCTTATCAACATTAACCATATTCATTTCAAAAATCAAAGAAGACCAGGAATTTCTTTTATATTAGGTCGGAATCTCCAACCAACCCAGTAATTAAATTGGCATTACTAAATCTATTAACATAATTTTTTAGTCCACAAGATGACAAAGGTTCACCATCATTATTCCCCTTACTACCATCACAATTATTTTTAACCACATCAGAATATTTAGGACTAGTAAAACCAACTTCTGAAATGATGGCTATACCTTTCCCCACCACAGAAAAATCCTTCTTAACACAAATTGAAGCCTCTTCATTGATAACCAATGGTTTCTCCTTGAAAGGCTTGTCTTGAACACCAAAAGTTGAAGAAATAGAAGAACCTTTATTAAAAATACCTCCATTCGACTTACCAGATGATTTTAACCCTGAACGAGATGGTTTGAAACTTCCACCTAAAGAGGAATGACGACCATCCAACCCTAATAGTGGAGAATCCCCACTATTAGATGGACAACAGCCCTTTGCTACCATCCTAGAAGCCCCACAGAACTCATGACAAATTGTAATTTTTTTAAATCAGTGGCACTTTCTCTGTCTAGAAACACGGATACTCTCTCTATAGAAAATATAGGACTAATTATCACTTATAAAACTACATGAGATTTAGGATCAATTTTCCTAAGTGAGAATTTTCATTCTTTAGAATGAACACCTTATAACCAAAGACATGAAGTGAGAGAGATTGGGAGTCCTACCTTTTAGTAATTTATACGGTGTCTTATTGAGTTTGGATCGGACATTAACCCTATTAAGAACATAGCAATCAGTATTCACTACTTCAGCCCAAAAATATGTAGGAAGTGAATACTAATCTAGCTTGGCTCTAGTGACTTCTGCTAAGGTTCTATTCTTTTTTATAGCAACCCCATTCTGCTGAGGGGTTCTAGGAGTTAAAAAATTATGTTCTATTCCTAGCTCCCTATAGATGATTCAAACTTATCATTTTCAATCTCTCCACCAAGGTCACTATGGATAGTTGAAATTTCATAACCTAATTTCTTTTGAATCCATGTGAAGAATGTCCTAAATTCCTCGAATGATTAATTTTTATGTGATAAAAATCTAATCCAAGAAAATCTCAAGTAATCATCAACAATCACATATATATATGTTTACTTAAGTAATCATCAACAGTCACATATCCATTTGTTTATCCACCTAAGCCGGTAGTGCTAATCTATCCAAATAAATCCATGTGAAGGATTTTAAAGGTCCACAGGTGGCGAGGTCCATGACTGATTGAAAGGAAGTTTTGATTTGCTTTCCTGGTTGTTAGGCATCACAAAGGTGATCTTTAAAGAATTCTAGTTTTGGTATGCCTCTAATTAGATCTTTTTGGGTTATCTTTTTACATGTTTTCATGCTTGATTGGCATTCTCGTATGCCATAGCAAGTATTCATCAATAATAATTTTCAAGCATAAAGAACTAGTGTACTTAATATAATTCAAGTCAAGCATGTAAACATCATTATATCTCTTTCCTTTCTAAAACAATATTTCCATTTAAACTATTCACTCAATTAGTAGATAAGAATTTAATATAAAAACCTTTGTTGAAAAATTGACTAATGCTGTACAAGTTATGTTTCAAGTCATCTACTAGTAATATATTTTCAATAATAAAATTCTTAGAATTATAAATCATACATGAACCTACCACTTTCCTTGTGATATTATATCCAAGTGTAATTTTGCCTCCTACCCTGGCCTCCAACATGATGAACTGCTTCATATCTCTAGTCATGACCCTTGAGCATCTATTGTCTAGGTGCCATATACTTTAACTAGGCTTTTTGTGAGAGCACTCCTATAAAGTCAATCAAAGATTAGAAATGGAATCCCAAGGGAGTTTGGGTTCCACCTTAGGCTTTTATGAATTGCTTGCATGTGTGCTATGTTGTTGTGCAGATGATTTAGGCCTCCACACTAAATGTGTCATATGGTGTATTATGTAAGTGTGGGTTATATGACCTAGTTGGCCACAAGAATAACACCTAACACTAGGGAAAGGATTCACAAATCTATGTCGGGTGTGGTGCCTCTTCCTAGGAATATGAAATGTATGCAGTGATGAGGGGTTATACCATTATGTCAATGTAGGTGATGGTTTATTATTTCGAAGTGCAGGGACTTTTTTTTTTAAGAATTCATTTGCACTTTCAAACTTTTTAACTTCTAATTTCAATGCATGCTTCTAGTTCACTTGTAAATGCTTCTAATTATTTATATGAATCTTCTAACTCAAGATGATTTGGTTTCAAAGCTTCATGTGCATTAGTTAGATCAACATGCTTCTTATTTAATATAACATAATCTTCAAGTAAAGGCATATGCACTTTATCTAATGCAGAATGTTCTACTCTAAGGCTATCATGCTCTTTTAGTAAACTTAAATATTCAGAATTTAAAGTAGCATACATTTTCTTAAGCTTTCTACATGTATTGTGAATTTTTTCAAAAACTTTAAATAATTTATTATATGAAGCTCACATACCTCCTCTTGATCAGAATGATAAGGACTATTATCAGCCATAAGGAACAAATTGGTTACATTCTCTTCCACTTCCAGCTCTGATGAGTCTGAAGCAAAGTCTGCCCAAAATGCCTTTTGTATCCTTTGCTTTCCCTTTTCAACTTTAGCCTTCTCTTAACCCTTCTCCTTGATTAGGTTAGCTTTTAGATTGGGGCAACTATTCTCAAGTGGCCTAGTTTCTTGCATTCAACTCAAAATGCATTAGATGATGCTTTAAAATTTTCATTTAGTTTAACTTTGTTCCATTGCTGATGCCACTTTTATTTTCTTTTAAGAAAGTTTTTGAATTGATGTGTCATCAATGCTATGTCTTCATCTTCCTCAGCTATAGAGTTGTCACTTTTTGATTCTTACTTTTAATGCCACCACTTTACCCATTCTCTTATCTCCTACATCCAACAATCTCTAGCTCACACCTTGCTCGTAGGCAATAAGTGAGCCTAAGAAGTTATCAAAATAATAAAGGTTGAGATATTTTGATACACAAATGATAGTAGCCTTAGCATCACAGTTGGTAGACAATGAAGAATTTTATTTAATTTTTTAAAATATTAAAGCTCTCTACCTATAGCATGCAGGGATGTCACTATTTGAGTAAACCTAATGTACATTTCTGAGATGGTTTCATTAGGTTTCATCCGAAAAAGTTTATAATCATGCAATAAGATGTTCAACCAAGATTGTTTGACTTCATTAGTACCTTCGTATATAATATAAAGTTTATACCAAATGTCCTTGCTAATGGTACAGGTAGAAACTCTTATGTAATCTTTAGACTTGAGTACACAAAAATAATAATTTAAATATTTTACATTCAATAGTGCTAAGTCCCTATCCTCATTGTTCCATTCATTAAATGGTACTTTAGTTTTAATGCCATTAATTAAATGAGAGGGTGCAGAATAACCTTCTTTTATAAAAAATTGCATGCTAAATCAATAGACTGCAAGAAAGTAGACATACAAAATTTCCAAAAATTAAATGGTATGTTATCAAATAAAGGTGGATGAGTTATAGAATAACCCTTTATGATGTTTCTATTATCGAAATGTGCCATGGATCATTCTTCTCAAGGTTTTCTAAAATGCTACTTGTGAGAACCGCTCTAATACTAATTGAAAGTTTGATGTTGGATGTTAAGCCTCGATGAACTATACCTTGGTACACCAAGAGGGGAGGGTGTTGAATTTTTTGTTTTACTAAACTTACTTTAATATAAAAACAATTTTTAAATAATTTAGAACAAATAAGATTATCACCCGATATAGAAGCAATTTAATGAAGCAAAACTTATAACAATGGTAATGATATGAGTTACTCATATTAATATGCAATTTTAGAAAAAGTTAAATTGCATAAAGTAAAACTCAGATTGAACACACCAGAATTTCATACTGGTTCGGTCAAGAAATGACGTACGTCCACTCCCCAGAGTTCTCCTTTCTAAGTATTGCACTAAAACCTTAGTGTCTCTTCTTAAGTTCCTATAGCTAGGAAGAGAAGCACTTATAATCTTTTCACTAACCTAGTGTGGCAGAGAACCTTGACCTCTTTTTCACCCTTCTGGTGAAGGTAGAGTACCCAGTAATCCTTTTTCATCCTCCTAGTGAAGGTAGAGTACCCAACAATCCTTTTCTCCCTCCTAGTTAATGTAGAGTACCCAACAATCCTTTTTATCCTTATGGTGAAGGCAAATAATCTTGACAGTCTTCAGGCTCAGAATCTTCTTCCTAGAGCCTCCCAAGAAACCAAGCAGGATACTTAAAGAAAATAAGATAGAAGCTTGCTGGGAGAAATATTATTAAAAACCCTCATACTCCTCCCTCACACACAAAGCTCTCCAAGATCTCTTCTCAAAGCTCTCTCTCTCTATAGAAAACATAACAGCCAAAGACTTAAAATAAGGTAATTAAGAGAACATAAATATAAGGCTTCATAAAAAGCCCTAATAATTCAATTCTATTGATATTGGTCGCTTAGTATGATTAGTTTAAATATCCCTATTAGTACTATGAAAAAAATAAGATGTTGTGTGATTAGTTCAAGTATTGAAGCTGATCATCCAGTACGACTAGTTCAATCAAATTGGATTGTCGTCTCGTATGATTTGTAACAAGTAATTATTATCTCATGCTAAAATTGGATTGTATAATATAATGGGACTCATTATACAGTACAATCTAACTAGATATATTAATTCAAATTTGTTCACCTAATTTAAGCAAGATTTGATTATATCATACAGTATGATATATATTATACGATATAATTAGTACAAATTTTGATTTTTAAAATATTGCGTAAAATATGATTAACGGCTGAGATCTTAATATCAACTGATCATCTTATATGATCTATATTATATATTATGATTAGTATAAATAGCTTTAATTAGTTAATTAGCCATTTTAATGATTTTTTGAATAGCTGATCATACAGTATGATATGGATCATACAATATGATTGGTTCAAAAAAATTACAATTCTAGTTTTCTCACTTTCTCACTCCTATGAGTGTGTGTGTGTGTATAGTCATCAAGTTTAGCATCCACTAATTACAAGACTTTGACTCAAGAAATGTAGAATTAAATAAAAGTAAAAATATAGACTCTTATAGACACTTAAACCTATTTTACTGAGTCATAAGTTAACCACTTTGCACGGTGTATGGTGGACTTGAAATATTTGCGCATAAGAACAAATATCTAATAATAATAATTATAGGATTTGACATAGTTGACAACCCAATAATATTTGTTATAACCAAAATCATAAGAACTGGGTCCAGATTTGCAACAAGGCCTACCACAGAATTTATCTCTAATAGTTAAAGGAATGGAAAAACTTCCTTGGTCTTTAAGTTATTCAGGAAGTTTCCTTTGGATTATAGAACTACAATCTTCAGTTAATGCCACAGTTTCAAATTCTCCAAACTTCCTTTTCATGTTTAAAATATTCTTTATAAATTTTGCATAGGTGGGCATCTATTCAGAAGCTTCAGAGAAGGGTATATTAATAGCTACTTTTTAAACACTTCTAAAAATTTTGAGAACTGCTTATCTAAGTTTTGTTTGATAAATCTCTGAGGAAAAGGTGCTAGTGGTCTCTCTTCAACTCTCCTAATTATTCGTTCAGGTTATATTATAAGTTCAGGTTGTTATATTGAAGATTTATTTCTTTCATGCTCAACTTCACCATTTTCCTTTTTGTGTAAATCTTTATCTTTGCAAGGATCTCCCAAATCTTTCCCACTTCTAAGTTTGATATTATGACATTGTTCTTACATTTTTTTTGTAATTAACCTAGCGGCTTGCCCTATTTGATCTTCATAAGAGCATAAGTTTAATTTACAGCTTAGATTTCTAATTATAATATAATTTTTCCAAAGGTGTTTTCTCATTACTTTCCTAATGGCTTAGACATTAATGATCTTCTAGTTGCAACATCAATTATAGCTCTAAGAGATCCTACTAATCCATTGTAAAATGTTTGGATTATCAACCAATCAGGTAATACATTATGCATACATTTTCTTAACATTTCCTTAAATATTTCCCAACTCTCCGAAATGGATTCTCCTTCAAACTGAGTAAGAGAAGATATGTCATTTCTTAGTTTTGTAGTTTTTAGTTGTGGAAAATATTTATCATGAAACATATGAGTCAATTCATTCCAAGTGGTTATACAACCTGGGGATAAAGAGTTCAACAACATTTAGCTTTATCTCTTAGAGAAAAGGGGAATAATCTAAGTCTAATAGCAATATTACTAACATTATTATAATTAAATATTACACAAATTTCTATAAAAAACTAGCTAAATATAAATTGGGATCTTCTACTAGAGTTCCCTCAAATTGAGAATTTACTACATTTGCTTCCCTCCGTCGAGGCCCCACATTACACATAATTTTAACTGCACATTTGACCACTATGTGCATTAAATAAAGATCTGGTAATATTAAAAACATCTTTTAAATCTTTTAAGGAATAAGAGAATTCATTAGTACTATATATGATACTTACATCATAAATCCAAAATAAGAGAATTTAGTAAGACATGGAGTAGAATTAAAGCGAACTCATTTTTAATTATAGCATGATTGAAAGAAAATATAAGAGATAGATATCACCAGATGGGTTCAATGGATATCCTCTGCACTCCTCTTTACTTACAAATTTGCTTCCATAAACATAAGCAAAACACTTTAATAATGGTATCAAGTACTTCTCTAAATTTCCTTAATTGTCATCCCAAGGGAGTTTCAAAGAAGCACTCTGAATTAGACTGAAATTATCTAAGTGACTGAATACTCTTAAAAATATAACATAATGATTATTTATAAAAAAAAACATAAAACAGGCGTCTGGCGCTGTGGCGCTAAAAAGATTGGTGCCGCTGCACCCAATAATAAACTAACGCTGTTGTGCTATTTTTCTAGTTTCACTGCAGTGCTTGCTAACTTGGCTTTATTACTTGGTGAATAGTCACATCGCTTCACTGACAGTTTGTGTCATTGGAACTTACAACTCCTGTGCCACGGTGCTGCTGGCTTTTGGATGTTGTAGTGCTGGAAGGGAAATTTAGGCACCAAGGCATTATGGATTATGACGTAGGGATGCTGGATAACAAAGAACTCAGCATCGCGAAGTTGATTTGAATGCTTTGGTGCTACTCGAAGCGAAGTCAGCTCTACAATGTTGATATTTCGGCACTTCGATGGTTTCTTTGATGGCATTGCGGTGTTATTTGTTCTAATGCTATGGCGCTATATGAAACATAGAATTTTTTTACCTTTTTTATATTTTTCCTGTATAATATAACTAAAATAACATATTTTAACTGAAAATATAACACATAAAATAACACATTACTTACACTTACCATTAACCTCTATTCGAAATCATAAAATGGAGGAAGGTGTGGTTGACTCCACTATATACTTAAAGATAAAACCATATGATTGATCAAAGCTATAAAGAAATGTTTATTCGCTACCTCCCACCTCTTTTGTGTGGGTAAATTTCTATTTTAATATTTAAATCTATATCAAAATAAAATTTTCTTAGAAATAAAAATCTTATCATATTTCTTGCAATTTTACATCTTATAAGAATCTCCTGCATTATCATAAACCTATTCAATGATTTTCTTAAAAAAGTTACTAGTCCTATCAAAAGATATGGCTTGTTTTGTAGATTTTTTTCCTTTGATAAGAGAGTGAGATCTCTTCCTTCATGTTTGGAAGATGATCTTACAATAGAGAATATTCATTTCTGGGTTTTAAAAGGAAGTCCCTTTACCAAAAATTAAAATTAAAAAAATATAAAAGATGTGCAAAGTGTGCCAAAAATAGAAAAGATGTGGAAAGTGCACCAAATAAATAATTTACAAAGCGTGCCAAAATAAAAGATGCGCATAAGCATGCCAAATAAAAGATGCATAAAGTGTATAAAAAATTAAAAAAAAAGATGCACAAAGTGCCAAATAATAAAAGATGCATAAAGTGTGCCATGAAATTAAATAACTAAATGGTTTCCTTTTCATAACTCTAAATCTCATAAAATCCATTTGCTCTAGATATTTTTATTGATACTTGGATCTAAAAATTTTGATACCAGTTTTATCTTTATGTATTGATATTCTATTAGATATAAGAAATTATGCAAGAAAATTGAATAGATTAAATTGCTTTACCTCAATTTAAATCTTTTGAAATAGATTTATAATAGAATCCTAGTTTACTTTCTAGGGAGCTTGATTTGGGTCAACAAAATCAAAATCCTTAGATCTTTTTCATTTTGTTAGAGTCAATCTACTTATTCCTTTAATCTTGAATATGTTCCCATTTGTCATTTTTAATAGGGTCTAAATGATTAAGAAGAAAATTTCAAATAAAAAGGATAAATTATTTAGTCTCTAATGGAAATCTAACAAGGTTTAAACATTCCTACATTAGAAATGATCTCTCAGTCAGGTTTTAACATTTGGGAATCAATCTCTCATTCAAGTATCCATCTTTATTTGGGAATCAATATCCAATTTAAAGTTTAAATCTTCATGTTCGAGAATCAATCTCTCGCTCGGGTCTTAAATTTGCTCATTTTAAAATCAATCCCCCATTCTGGCATCCAACTTTGTTTGGTAATCGATCTCCCATTTAAAGTTTAAATGTTCCTATCTGGGAATCGATTACTCGGTCAAGTCTTAAATTCACTCACTTGGGAATCAATCTCCTATTATGGTATTCATATTTGTCAGGGAATCAATCTCCCATTTAAATTTTAAATCATCCCATTTGAGAATCAATTTCTCAGTCAAATCTTAAATTTGCTCATTTGGGAATCAATCTCCCATTTGGGTATCCATCTTTGTTTGGGATCGATCTTGCATTCAAACTTTAAATCTTCCTATTCAAGAATCAATCTCTCGATGAGGACTTAAATTCTCGCATTTGTGAATTGATCTCCCATTTGGGTATTCATCTTTATTCGGGAATTGATCTCTCATTCAAAGTTTAAATCTTCATATTTGCGAAGTAATCTCTCGATCTGGTCTTAAATTCACTCATTTGGAAATCAATCTCCCATTCACATATCTATCTTTATTTGGGAATCAATCTCCCGTTTAAAGTTTAAATCTTCATGTTCGAGAATCAATCTCTCGATTAAGTCTTAAATTCGGTCATTTGGGAATCGACCTCCCATTCAAGTATTCATCTTTATATGGAATTGATCTCCCATTCAAACTTTAAATCTTCTTGTTTGAGAATCGATCTCTCGGTCAGGTCTTGAATTCACTCGTTTGAGAATTTATGTTTCATTTGGGTTTCCATCTTTATTTAGAAATCGATCTCCCATTAAAAGTTTAAATCTTCTTGTATGATAATAGATCTCTCGGTCAGGTCTCAAATCATGGATATGGTATTGTTCAGGGGATTTAAAGTCAAAAAATAAGGTTTTATGAAATTATCATTTTTGGGTTTCTACATAATTTAAAGAATAACATGTCATCTCAAAAGATGAATATAATATTCCATTAAAGTGTTTGAAAAGGAAAATGGGGTTCTAAAATTTTGGGCATTCTTGTAATTAAATGTGATAATTAAAATAATGAAACATCTCTAGAAATGAACATAGTATTATATTTGGATTTGAAAGCAAAAGTTTGTATTACCAAATAGAAAGAAAAAAAAAAGGATTTGAAAGAAAGAATGGGTTTTAAAAAATGCTCCATTTCTATAATCAAATATGATAAGGAGAACATCATATCATCTGGAGAGATGATAACAACATTCTAGAAAGGTATTCAAAAATATAGAAATAGATTTTGGAAAGACTATCTACATTCCTAGAGATTTATATTTCATTGTATATCTAGAGAGGAGAATAAGGAGGTTTTTCTCTAATAGGTCACATTTTTTAGAGAGAGAAGGTCCCATTTTTTAGAGAGAGAAAGCAATTTTTTAATTTTTGTTTCACATAATTTTTGGCTTCCTCCGATGGTGGCAGAGGGTCGTCGGCCTTCGTCGGCTGGTGGTTCTTTTAATGGTCTCCGGTAATCTTCAAATGGTGCTTGATTTCTTTCCTTTTTGAATCCAACTTCGTCTTCACCTACATTTGGGGATGATAAATCTGGGTTCGATCACGACGCAAAGATGAGGTTTAAGTCAGCAATGCCTTTGGTCATAAATGAAGGTGTATTGCTGGCTCCAAAAAAACAAATTGAATGTGTAGGGAAGGGTAAGAATGTTTTAATGGATATCATGGATAAAGCCCAAAAGTGTCTGGATTCATCCCAGATTACAAATTTGAGTTTAAACTAAGTAATGGCAGTTCTTCGTCATCTAGCTCGAAGATTTCTTTGAAAGGAGGTGTCGATGCCAACCTAGTTGAGAGGGGTACTGAAAGTTTGAAAGAAGTGGAAGTTGATGATCTTAGATTGAGTATGGTCCAAAGTTTAGAGGAAGAGATAAATAAGGAGAATTTTAATGACCAAAAATGTGGTGGCGAACTACAGATTAAAGAGGCTAGCTTAGATTTGTCAGTTTCTGACTTGGAGAAGGTGTGTAGTTATGATTTAGGTGACCTGGGCAATTTCAATATAGGTAACAATCAGGCAGATGTTCCCAAACCACATTCGAGCAAGGTGTTGATCAATACATGGAGCAAAAAGTCCAATATCAGATATCTGGATACTGATTATGGTGACTGTTTAATCAAGAATGGATATGTAGTGAAGTTGCATTTGCAAAATGAGTTGGAAAATACTAAGAAACTTCAAAAGTCATTCGTAATCATTGTTTTTGGAGAGAATGTTCCCTTCCATGTTATAGGAACGGAATTGAGGAGGCAATGGTCCAAATTTGGTAGATTTCATGTGACATTGCTTGGAATGAGGTGGGTTATATGTGCTTTCGAAGAATCAGGTCCAACGGAGGCAGTTCTTTCTAGTGGTCCTTGGTATGTTAAGGGACATATCATTGGAATGGATACATGGTCACCTTCCTTTTTTCCTACCTCATTAAAGGGGTTAACAACACCTGTATGGATTAGGATGCCTAACCTCTCATTACAATGTTGGGATAAGATAAATATATGCAGAATTGCATCCATGGTTGGTACTCCATATCAAATTAATGGGAACATGTTCTTGTGGGGGAGAAGAGAATTTGCAAGAATTTGTGTCCGAATCAAGCTAGATGACAAGCTACCGATGGGAGTCTGGGTGGAGGGAAATTCAGGTAAATTCTTCCAAAAGATTGAGTATGAAAGGATTTCCAACTTTTACTTCAACTGTGTCAAGATAGGACATTTGAGAAAGAATTATATGGAAATTTTTTTAGAGGCTAATCATGCTTTTAAGCAAATGGAGAATCTGGTTTGTAATGTCACTCCATATGAGAAGGAAATTCTTAGAGTTGCTGAAAGGATGGTGGGTGGTGGGTCTGATGCTAGCAAAGTAAGATATGGACCTTGGGTTTACATCAACTATGGGAAGAGGAGGTTTAGGAATTCAAGCTTCAAGAAGACTTGGTCAAGGCCTTTAAAGGAGGATGCTGCTAAGGTGAATGGATCTATAGAAATCCCTATTGATCAATGGGATATGATTAATGCTGAAATGGCTAAAGATTGTGCTGAGCCAGGCTCTCTATCGAAAGTGACGGTTGCTGAGGCAAAATCAAACTTTTATAAAGTTCATAATAGCTCATTGAGTATTCCTTCATTAGAAATTGGAGGAGGTATTCTCTCGAATTCCTGTAACATTCATAATGATGTTAACAAATTTGAAGTTTTAACTCAAGTTATTAAGGAAGGGGAGATTGTTTGAATAGAGAAGGATGAGGTGATTTCTCCTGATGGTTCTATTATCAATAAAGGAGTTGAGCTTGAATCCATGGAAAAGGGACCTGATGTAATGGAAGTTGAGTTGGGCCTTAAAGATGGTGGACCTTCTAAGGTCAAGAAGAAAGGTTCAAAATAGCTTAAGGGATTGGGGCCGATCAAATTGGATCCTAGAAGTAGGAGAGTGGATGGTGATCAAAAGAAGGTACTGAGTGGTATCATTGATTGGAGGGATGTCAATTCATTGATTGGTACTAAGTGGGACTACATTCAAATTCCTTCTGAAGCCTTGTCAAGAGGTATTTTGGTGTTATGGAAGTATAGCATGGCTTCTTTTAAAGTCTTGGAATCTTCTCCCCAATTGGTTATTGGAGAGTTAGATGTTCTCAATAAAGGTAAATGGAGAGTGGCTACTGTCTATGGGAATAAGGATGTATACAAGAAGAGGGTGCTTTGGGAGATGTTGGAATTATTCTCTAACAAAGACTTGCCTATGGTGGTGGGGGGAGACTTCAATTGTTTGCTTTCTAAGGAAGACAAAAGGGGAGGGAAAAGATTTACTTTTTCCCAAGGACCTAAAGAGATGAAGTCTTTTTTGACTTGTATTGATTTTCATGAGGTTGGATGTGTTGGGCCAAAGTTTACATGGTGTAACAATAAATCTAGTGCTGAACATATTCTTTAAAGGCTATACGGATGTTCTGTAAACACAGCTGCTATTAGCTCTTCCCATCATATGGTGGTTAGGCACTTGGCTAGAGTATCATCGGACCACTGCCCGATCCTCTTAAATCTGTTGGAGTTCAGCCTTTTGTCTAAGAGAGTTATCAAATTTGAAGATGTTTGGGCTTCTATCCCGGCTTTTACTGTGGTGGTGAGGGAGGCATGGAGGATGAAAACTTTTGGGAGTCTTTCTCAAACTCTTAACTACAAGACGAGAAGAGCTTTAAAGGCTTTATTTATTGGAGTAGGGCCAAGCTGAAGAACTTAAATCTTTCTAAGGAAAGCCTTAAAAGGGAGATCTTGGAGCTACAAGAAAAGGAAGCAGAATTTGGGTGTCTTTCAGCTGAGGATAGCTGGTCCCTAAAGCCAAACTATGTGAGCTGAATTCTACTTTGGCTCGCCTGAATACATGGCAGAGCCAGTGTGCAAAAATCAAATGGTTGGTTGAGGGTGGTAGAAATTCTAGTTTTTTTCAAGCTTTTGCTAGTGCAAGGAAGAATTCTAATTTCATCTTCAAAATTAAAGATGAAGAAGGGCTTTTTGTGGAGGATCAACACCAAATCGAAGATGGCATGTTTTGATTCTTTAAGGAGAAGTGGAGAGATAGCAGCTGCTCATTGGATGGTTGGCCATCCCCGTGGAAATCCTCGGATGAAGATGACATTAAAATGTTGAACAAAGAGTTCTCCTTAGATGAGGTGGAGACTGTGATCAAGCAGGTTGGTGGGAACATTGTCCAGGGAATGATGGTATTTCCTACTCTTTTATTTAATCTTATTGGGCCATCATGAAAGAAGATTTCAAGAATGCGATTAATCATTTCTTTTGCTCATGGGAAATGTGTGGAATGAAAGAGAATCTTATTTTTCTGATCCCCAAGGTGAGTAATCATATATCTCCTTCAAATTTTAGACCCATTAGTCTGTGCAACACTGTTTATAAAGTGGCGGCCAAGGTGCTTTTGAATAAATTGTCGGTTATTATTCCTAAGTTTGTTTTAGAAGAGCAAGTGGCCTTTCTGAAAGGGAGGTCATTGTTTGATCATGTTCTTGTAGCACAAAAAGTTTTTCATAAGTTCAGGTATTCTAAATCGGCTAAGGGTCTAGTCTCTTTCAAAATTAATATGGAGCAAGCTTATGATTCTATGGGTTGTCCTACTTTGTGTAAAGCCTTAGATTATTTCGAATTTCCAATAAATTTTTCTAATTAATTAGGGAATGTGTTCAAGATCCTACTATCTCTTTGTTGATAAATGGCGATCTTACAAATTGGATCAAGGCTAGTAGTGGTTTTCGACAATGATGTCCTCTTTCACTATTTTTGTTTATTCTTTGCTCTCAACTCTTATTGAATGCTTTTTTACAAAGAAGTGACTCAATATGAGTTCGTGTTTGTCCAAATGGCCCAAGGATATCACACTTGCTCTATGTATATGATATTGATTACTTTCTTTGAAGCCAGAGTGAAGGTGGTGAAGGAGATCAAAGGCATTAATGGACTTTTGTGGTTAGACAGGTCAAAAGATAAATAATAGTAAATCATGTATTCTGTTTAGTATAGGAGTAAGAAGAAGGAGAAGGAGAGTCATTTCCCGTACTATGGGTTTTAAACCGGTCAAGGAGTTCTATTATTTAGGAGTTAAAGTTACTTTCAGGAGGCTAGTAAGAGTAGATTTTTAATTTATCATTGATAAAGTCTTGAGGTTGTTGAACATTTGGGGTGGTAAATTCATCTCTTTAGCTGGAAGGATCACTCTTGTTAAATCAATTTTGCTCTCTTACCCTACTTGTCATTCTACTCTTTCATTGGTCCTAAAAGGTGTCTTAGATGAAATGGATATGGTATGTAGAAGCTTCATTTGGAACAAAAGGGGTGGAGAAGCTGGGCTTCATTACATTAACTGGTATTTGATGTGTAAGCCATTGAATTGTGGAGGGCACGGGTTACATTCTTGTTTAAACAAACTTGGACCACTAAGGGCTAAGCTTGCTTGGAATTATGTTCAAAATAAAGAATCGTTGTAGCACAAGGTTCTATATCCAAAATATGGTTCTTTGTGTGATGCTACTGGTACGAAGAAGGTAGGATCAGTTGCTTGGAAATTGATTACTGATGGTGGGAGATTCCTTAAACCAATTGTTAGATGGAGCATTGCTAATGGTGGATCTATTAATGTCTTCAAAGACACTTGGATTATGGATAAGACTATAAACAGATGGCCGACATTTGTTCTATCCCAAGGTAACAAAGTATTGACAGTGGATAGGTTCATCTCCGATGGGAGCTGGGATGTAAGTGAACTGAACAAATTATTTGGGAAGGAGCTTGTGAATCTCATTAGCAAGCTACAGATTTTGTCGGATCTTTCTGAGGATAGGATGGAGCTTATTCATCAGTTATCTGGAAATTTAATTGTTGCTATGGTTCTTGAAGCATTGGAGCAAGATTATCCTAGTTTTCAAAACTGGAATTAGATGAAAAAGGCTAGGATTATCCCTCGGGTGGAGACTTTTTGTTGGAAGATTTTCCATAATGCTATTCCTACCAACCAATTCTTATCATATAGGAGATTGCAAGGGAATAATAGCTGTCTAAGGAGTTGTGATGAAGTTGAAGATGTTGAACATGTTGTAACCAAATGCAAGAAGCTGAAGGAGGTTGTTCAGCATTTAAATAGATAGGGGTTTCAAATCCTTGCATTCAATTCATTTGAAGACTACTGCAGGTGGTCGGATACTCTGAATTTTTGGTTGGTTAACTTATTTTGTAATACTATTTTCTTCTCTTGGAAGGCAAGGAATGAGCTGGTTCATGGAGGTGTTGAGGGAAGTCCATTAGTGATTGCGGCTAATTCTATAAGCTATGCTGCAGTTTTAGCTTCTTATAATTGTTGTAACTCGGGCCACTAGGATACTAATTAGCCTAAGCTATTGGTTAATCATTGGCATCCTCCTCCACCCGATTAGATCAAAGTTAATGTGGATTCATCGTTATTACCTTCTTACAAAGCAGGGATTGGTGGTGTTTTTTGAGACCACAATGGCAGATTTCTGCTGGCATTTGGACAAGCTGAAGTTCATTGTGATGTCTCCTGATTGGATCTTCTAGCTATTCAAGCTATCAAGGATGTTATTAAAGATTGGATGTTATGTTATAAAGGTCTTATCATTGAAGGTGACAATAAAAACATCATCAAGTTTCTTCAGGATGCTGTTAGGAGAGACGGCCAGGAGTTGGGAGACTTTCCTTTTATCAAGAATTTCAATTATGTAATTTTCAATTGTATAGATAGGGAGTGTCATAACTTAGCGGATTTATGTGCTAACTTTGATATCTTTAGCTCTTTTATTTGGGAAGACATTAGTATGAATAAGGTTCCTCCTTCTTTTGTTAGAATATTAAAGGAGGAATCTGATGCATACTAGTTGGTAGTTTATATTGCTTTTGTTAGTTATTAATGCAGCTGAATGCTTCTTTCAAACAAAAAAAAAAAAGAGAGGAGAATAAGGTTGCATAATTTTGTGCAACCTATGCTTTGGGAGGTAGCTTCTTTTGGGACTTTTTTCATAGTAAACTTACTTCTTTATTTATCTCTTTGATAAAGGTAGATTGTGATAGATTATCTATCATTTTGCTTGTATTTTATTTTTTATTAATAAAATTATGCTATTTATATTGTTTCATATATATATATATACAGGGTTTTATTTTGATCTAGTGATACCGATTCCCCATAAAGGTAAGCCCTTATGGTTAATTATAACTTAAGAATGGTATTCTTAAGAAAACTCTCAATGAAAGTAGTGATTCATATTCTTTGATTACAAAGTTTAAGTCTAGAATAAGAGTACACATTCCCAAATAGATAAGTCAAAGTTGAATGGTTCTTCTCGAGTAAAAGGAGAAAAGGTGGGGTGCACTAGATTTTAAGAGACTTAGAAGTAACCCTAGTCTATCATATGTTGTGATTTAGAATTAATATTAAAATATAATATTTAAGTTAAAATTTTTTTAGAAATGTGGAATTACATTCTTGGAGGCTTCTTTTTGGTCTGCTTTAGACAATAAAATTAAAGTGAATCACTACAGAATAAAGACTCAAACCTAGTCTAACGATATGCAAAATAAGAGAATGGGCCTAATATCTTTGATCCTTAAGAAGAGTTTTAGGAATGCCTGATGCTTCTGGCTTTATGTTCCCACCTAGAATGGGAATGCTAGTTATAACATTACCAAGTCATTTTAAAACCATGATCTAAGTCTTATGTAAATACAACATGGGTGAGCTATTGTTATTATATATGTCTTTGGAAAGTATGTTTTACATCTAAGAAATCTTAAATTGCCCCTAACCATGATGTTGGATTATGATTTTAAAGATAAAATTCAATTACAAAATTTGTTTAGTTGGTTTTTTATGAAATTCATGTTAATTGACTCCATGTAATAATCAAAAAGTGAAGTTTTAAAGAGGCTTGGAAAATAGTTTTATGCTAAAAGAGAAAAACTCCCTTGAGTTAAAACTACACACTAATATGTAAGGTGGTCTAATTCTACCCGTAGACAAGGAGGTGCTTAAAGAAGGAAAAAAAGAATTTAATTTTCATTATGAGACCCCAAGCAGTCCCTAACAAACTTTCTAGATATTATCTTTCTATATTATTACACAAACTTTATTATTTAGTTATGAGTAGAAGAGTTTTCTATTCCTAAGAGCTAAAGTAAAAATCCAGATAAATATTACATGGAAAAAAATAAAAAAAACACAGGATTTTTAGTGCGCACAAAAGAAAAACACACTATAGAACAAATAAATAAATTAAGTGTAATATCTAATGTGGCAAGTGCCACTTAATACAAATAAGGGTTTTCAAGAAATAAAGGTGGCCATGCTCCACTACAATATACTTGGATTTCTAAACCTATTTATGACATAAGTTTTTTTACAAAATAAATTGGTTTCTTTATGAATCTTCAAGTCTTCTGCCAGCAACCATTTTTCATAAAGGCTTTTAAAAGAAAGAAATATCATAAATAGGAAGAGATTTCTTTACTTTTAGTTCCATTATCCTTAGATAAATGAACCAATTTTATAAAGACTTTTACAACTCTATATTAATTTATATTTCAAAATAAAAGACTCTAAGTATACTCCCTACATGGTTAGTATAAGAAATAATATACATCATTAAAGTAAGCAACACATAATAAATCATTAATATTTGCTTAAATTTGAGTAACTTTTACAATAGCCATCCTTTCAATAAAAAAGCGGGTTATGAACTAATTTTTCTATGAGGACATCATGTACTACAAAATTCCTAAATTTTAATCCCATGGCTATCAATCATCCTTCTTATAATTACTTAATTTGTAGTTATCAGATCAACAACCATCTAGTCTTCAACCACTTATAGCTCAATCAATCAATATATCAACAATCAATCAACCCTACAATTATCCTTCAAAGGGCTTCAATCATACAACCAACATTCAGTTAACTTACAATCACTAAAATGCCAATCAGTTGATTCATAATCAACTGACTTGCAATGAATCAGCCTATATCCAGTTGATTCCTAATCACCCTAGATGTCCAATCTCAATGATTAATCATTACTTCTACAGTCAACAATCACTGAACCTCAATCACCTAGATAATTACAACCCTACACTACAATTAGGTAGCCAAGTGTACTGCCCTGTATAGTGCACCAACTCTTTGACCTCAATCAAGATCCAAATCAATTCACTAGGAGCTCTATACATCAACTCATACATCATTGATAATCTAAGCTAATGACTATGATGCAATTGAGCTAGCTCAAGCTGGCCCAATTGATCATCAACTTCAATCACCTTCAATTTAACTTTAAATCAACTCTGATCCTCACTAAACTCTTATGATCATCTCTTCTAGTGAATCTGACTTGACTGGTCACCCTGGCTTAGTCAATAGTTAACTTGTTCAACTGAGCTAAAGTCTAGTCAAATCAAACCTACATTAGCCAATTCATTGTATACACTTAATTCAAAACCACCAAAACCTCAAAACCACTTTATCATATGGTTTAAGGGCCTCCAAACTTTTTAAGAGTGAAATCTTGATTAGTTTTACCAAATCAACACGTTGAACCTAGTCAAACCCATTCATACATCAACCCTATATTCAAACATTATTTATATAGCTTCAAAATTTTTGCCATTTATCGTAGCAACAAGCTACACCTCCCCTAGAGTCCACCTCAGCTGGATTTGACCCGTTAACTGATCAAATAATTATTAAAACCTATAAAACTCCTCAAATGGTCAAACAACCTAATACACGTCATTTCCCTCAATGCTAGCTCATACAACCTATTCAAATTTATTCCAAAATGTTCTTATTCATCTCCCAACATGATACCATTGGCTAGTTTAGCCTATAATAGCTAGGTTGTCACCTCCTATGTGAGCTCAACCTTAGCCTCTGCCTTCTTATACAATTTGCCTCTTTAGTCCCTAATAACCTAGGCTAGTTGTCAAACATCCAAGAATTTCCTTTGGTTGATATTGGCTATCTAATGTAGCTCCAAGCCCTAAATTACCCAAAACCATAAGAAACACTCATTCTAACTTCATTCTCACCCTAGCTGCCCTTTAAAGCATAAGTGTTTTTGTTTTTATTTCCAGAGTTCCCTCTAGCTTCCCCTAGTGTTTTCCTTGGGTTTGGAGCTTATCGTTGGTGGGATTGATGGCACACTGAAAGGCTTTCCATCCAAATCTATCCAATTTTTCTTCTAATCCTCCTCTGAGCTCAAACATCCTCTAAAATCACTTCTATAAAGGTAAATCCCAAACCCTAAATTCTAAGCTTAAGTGATAAAAAACTTTCATAATATTCAATTTAAAACTTTCAAAATCCTCCCCATTCTTTCTATATTCATAAAAAATCTTTGTCTAAAGTTCCATGACATATAATTCATCCTGTAAATAATAAGAGAAGATTTGTAAACCTAGGGTTTTCAGCCATTCTCGTATGGAAGAAAAAATCCATGCTGTTTAAACTCTTCTGCTGGGTTGAAAGGCAAGAATTTCCCCACATGTTGCATGATTTGATCCCTCAAAAATCAAAATCGTAGAATTTCATCTGAGCTATTGAATTTGTTCCATGAGTGATCGAACGACTACAAGAGCTCGTAGAATAGAGCTTTCTTAAAAAACATTGATTGATGGTTCATAAATAGTTTATCAAAGCCTCTAGATAAATATTCCATAGTAATAATTAAAAGGGTAGGGGAAAGAGGATCTAATGCCTTAGACCTTGAGAAGCTTTAAAAAAACATTACTCTTGCCATTAATGATAATTGATAAATTAGAATTTTCAATGTAATTTTTTATAATTTATAAAAATTGAAAATGAAAACCAAAAGCACCAGTGATATTATAAAGAAAATCCCATCAAATATCATCATAATCTTTAGACATATCAATCTTAATAATGATGTTGTCACCATTAACTTTGGCATTAATCTCATGGATCATATCTTGAGCAAGAAGGATGTTATAAGAAATATCTCTCCCCTTAACAAAACCTATTTGAGAAGGATATATAATCCTAGGGAGAAACAAAGCCAACCTACCCATGATAATATAAGAAATTAGCTTGTTGAAAAAAGGGCAAAGTTTAATAGGCATAAAGTCCTCCCAATTATTAATAGCATTCCTTTTGGGGAAAAACATAATAGCAATAGAAATGAAGTATCTAGATAAAGGAGAACCCCAAAAAAAGTCCAAAATAACATCCACAATATCCTCTTTAGTAATATCCCAAGTCTTTTGAAAGAAACAAAAAGTAAAGCCCTCTGGCCTAGCCACAAAATCATTATTTATACCCATAACAGTATCATGAATCTCCTTAGTAGAAGTGGGATTTAAGAGAAAAGCATTATCCTCTTCAAAAATCAAGTGAGGAATGAGGTGGCTTTGAGAGATAGGCTGAGGAGAGATTTTCATTAAATATGTTTTCAAAACAATTTATGCCAGAAGAAGTAATAAGATCCTCACTATAATTGCACAACCTTCTATTTAACATCAATAATATTAGTGAAAATATTTTTGAAAACATTTTTGTTCCATTCAACCTTTTCAACTTTTACCAAAGCCCAAACATTCCAACATAAGAATTATCAGGCTGAAGGGGAGCATTCCAGCTATCTTTCACCATACAAAGAAGTCTAACATCAAGAAACCACATATTTTGAAATCTAAATATGGGAGGAGAGTGGCTTCAAACAATTTTAATACCAATTAAGAGAGGAGCGTGATCAGACAGGGTCCTGCTTAATTAATTCACATGAGTAAGAGAAAAATTAGAAATTTTAAAAGAATATGATCAAGTCATTACCAAAGATTACCATGATTCCAAGTAAAATTACTACAAAAAAAGTTGGCATCCACAATATTACAATATAAAATCATGTGATAAAATTTTCCTTAAAGAGAGAATGAGGGACAGAAAACCCTAGTTTCCCAACAAGAGAAGCAATAGTATGAAAATCTCCACCAATAAGCCACAACAAATCCACCAAGGAGAAGAAATTGGAGAGCTGCTCCCAAAGTCTCCTTCTGGTAATTCTACTAAAAGAAGCATATACAAAGGAAGCATAACATTAGAAATTAAAAATTTCAATAGATGAATGAAGAGAATGCCTAAAATTCACAATGAAATCTATTTTAATAGGACTATTCCAAAAAACTAAAATTTTGTTTGAACAATTGGCATAAGCAAATTTAAAACCAAGAGAAGCAGCCATAGACATAAGAATATTGAATAAAAATATTTTTAAAAGCTTTGTGTTTCTTTTTTCTAACTTTAGTAAAACCTTCATTAGAATCCGTCCGATCATCATCCAATTTTTTTCTAATAGAAGAGCAAGCTGCAATTGAAATAAAAAAATCCTTGGTAGGAGACATTAAATTATTATCTAGGCATATGGCCTCAACAAATTCACCATCTTCTATAACATCACCTACCACCAGGACCTCATTGTTCATCTATTTCCCAACATAAAAAATATCACGTGGAACCTCTTTTTCAAGAGCAACAAGCTTCACAGAATCAGAAATTGTGTCACCAATATGATCATTAGGACAAGAAACCAAAATGCCATTTTAAACACTAATTATATTCTTATTTAATACACAAGGCATTTGAGATAGGGGTAAAGAAGAACTCACAACAATAAGGTTAGATGGAGTAATACCTTCCACCAAAATAGGATCACTTGAGACCTATAATTGAAGATTCAAATTATTATCTTGATCAATAATAGAATTGTGAAGGGGAGATGCAATATGATCTTACATGAGCCATTCGATAAATCCCCAAGAGTAGGGGCCTAGCTAGCATTCAAAGAAGGAACATTATTAGGATACGATTCAATAATTTCCTTAAAAAGGGAAGGATCCAAATTATTATCCTTATCAACTAGTTCAAAGGTTCCTCTATTAGGTGACTTTTTCTTTTTCAGCTTGGGATATAAGATAAAATAATTTGAAATTATGTGGCTATGTGTTTTGCAATGGTTACAAAAAGGGGAATGTTTCAAATTCAATCTTTTACAAATAACCCTTGTTTTTAGGCCCCACCCAGATCTCCTGGAGGTATTTTTTGTAATATCAGCATCGACAATAACAAGAGCAATGGAAGGACTGGATTGAGCAGGAGTAGCTAAAAGTTTGGTGAGGTTGTAAGACCTTGGTGAACTATCCCTAGGCGCACTAAAGGGGGCGGGGGGGAGGGTGAATTGATACTTTAAAAAAATACTGCAATAATAATACTTTTTTTGTTTTATGCTAGAGAACAAGTATAAAAACAAATCTGTGTAATTAACTTAACACATGCAAAAGTGAATTAGTGTTTAAAATATTTTCATATTGAGGCACAAATATATCAATCAAAATTTGAAAATTTCCCATTTAGAGAACAAAAATTTAACCTAATTGCAGTTGATAATAAATGATGAATTTTGTTCAATAAATTCAAAGTGTGGAAATAAGAAAAATACAAAAAAAGTAAAAACAAATAAGGAAGAGCACACTAAAGATTTTATTGTGGTTCGGTCAACCTTGACCTACGTCCACTCCCCATAGTTCTCTAGTCTAGGTATTGCACTAACACTCTAGTGACTCTCCTTTTGCCCCACAACAAGGAGGAGAAGCCCTTACAAGAATCACTTCCAAGAAAGTTAGTGTGGTGGAGAATTCAAAGCTATCTCACCCTCCTGGTGATGGTAGCGAACCTTTAATCCTTTTTCTCCCTCTTGGACAAGGCAAAGAATATGGAATCATTCTTCACCCTCTTTGTGATGGCAGAGAACCACAATCCATTTTCACCCTTTTGGTGAAGGTAGAGAACCACAAACTATTGACTTTGAAGCTTATCTCCCAGGAGAATCTTCAAGAACTCACCAAGGCCACAGGAGGATGCTAGGTGCAAGCTTGCCTTAAGCAACCATATGAATACCCCTTATACTCCTTCTCCCTCACACACATCCTCACATTCTTCTTCCTCTCTAAACCCAAAATTCTCTCAAGAATAATCTCCCTCAGAGTTCCTTCAATAGTCAAAGTCCTTGTGAAAAAGACTTCAAAAGGTTGTTTAAGTAGTAGGCTTCAAGAACTCTAATTTTTCAAGTTAGCCATTTGTGTTTGTACAGTACGATCTAGATTCATACGATATAATTTGTTCAAAAACATGACTCATCCAGTATGACGAAAATAGTCGTTTAGACTAATTATTAAATTTCAACAAAGTTATATAGTACGATTAGTTTAATGTCGCTCTATTTATATAAGACGATCACGAGGATGATTGGAAATCATCTCTAACGAACATTCTATATGATTCACATCATACAATACAATCAATGTAATATTAATAGTTTGTATAGTACGATATAGCTATCGTACTATACGATTAGTGCAAATTTAAGATTTCATCCAGTACGATCTCTGGGATGACCAAATTTCATCTCTATCAAACATATGATATGATCAAGATAATACAATATGATTAGCTCTATTAAATAAGCCTTTATTTAATTAACTAATCATGGGGAATAATTTAAGTAAGATTTCAAATATTATATAGTATGATTTGGATCATACAGTACGATTAGTTCAAAATTCTTTTTTAAAAATTCTCACCTAATTTATCTGGTAGCTAGGGTTTCTTATATAAAAAAAATGTATACAATCCACATCATATAGTACGATCAGTTCAATACATTAATGATACAATTAGCTGTTAACCATCTTCTTCGTATAACGGATCGTACATTATGATCATAATCGTACGGTACGATTTGTCCAAAAAAAAATTATCTCAAAATTTTCTCACTCCCCCTATGCATGTGTGCATAGCCGCCAATTTTGCATACACCCTTACATGGCCATACTAAAAAATAAAAAAAATAAGAAAGTTAAAATCACATACTCTTTTGATTGAAATCCTACTCTACCCAAACTTGAGTCTTCAGTAATCTTGAGCGGTGTATGGTGTACTTGAAATGTTAGTGCACACAGATGAAAATTAATATTTAATATATGTTCTAGGAGAATTAAAATCTCAATCAATAATATTTATTATCATCAAAATTATAAGCTAGGGATCTTGGATTGCAATAGTAGCTTGATCCATTTGAAGAGGTCTTCTAAAAATGGAAGCTAGAGCATGAATAATTTAAGAGTTAAACATATGCAATCTCAAGTTTGGGAATAAAATCCACATGAAAATAATAAGAGACTCTACTTTATTATTAAGAAAAGGAGACCATTTAAGGATCCACATTTGATAAGTGCTAATATAGTATGCTCTCCGGGAGAAAATATGGCTATAGTCGAGGTCATTGGAAAGTTGAATAGTTATTGCCTCGGATCTAGTAGATCGACATAGAAAGAGTTAGATAATTTAAGATTTAATAAAAAAAAATGAATGAATTGTTTCAAGATTGGGATGAAACAAGGAAAACTTTCCTACCAGGGTAAACTCAAATGGTGCAGCAAATTTTTCAACATCTTACTCAAATATCATAGCTACAAAACCTTTAAAAGAAGTATTCATGAAAAAAAATTTAAGGAATAGAAGAAGAAGATGATCCTCAAATCAAATCACAAAAGGATCTAAAATAATTATCAAACCCAATAAAATTAGAAAGTTTCCCATTAGCATTTGGTTTATTAGAAGCCCATGGGTTAGAGGATGAAGGAGCATCTGTCAATAATAAGGGCATCAAAATAGAAGAAATAGTTAGAACCAATAATTAGGTAAACCAAACCAGGGGCTAAATAAGGCCCTCAGCCATGAGGAAATCTCTCAAAAATAAAATAAAATAATAAAAGCATAATAATATTAAGCTAAAAATTGCAAGTTAGTAGGAGCCCTAGAATCACCAGAGCAAAGGAAGATGGAGATAGGAGTTGAAGGGATTTTTAAGTTTACTAGTGAATTTATTTATTTTGTTAAAACACAAGAAGGGACCGACACATTAATATAAAAAAGGATTACAGAGATCAATCGCTCACTATGCTCAAAAGAGTAACATTAAAAAGAAAATAAAAACCTATGAGCCTTTGATCATAACTAAGTACAAGAATCACAAAAAAACTTATGAAAATTCTAAGGGAGGCTAAGAGCCAACCCCAAAAATAGGAGATAAAAATGAAAGAATTTAACATACACCTCCTACAAAAAGAAAAGCTGCTAAAACAATAGATTGTAGCATTAATCCAGCACTCCTGCCCATGATAATCTTTAAAATTGTCAAAAACTTGCTCAAAATAGATAGCATAGCTACAACCAAACAAATAGCACAAAGCATCCCAATTTATGCATAAAATAAATTGTTAGTAGATATGTTTGTAATACACCAAATAGATGGATTCTAGAAATATTGATTCAATATAATGTTGCAAATTTGGACCCGAATCTTATGATTTTGATGGTAATAAACATTCTTTATGATGTTATCTCCTATTATTAATATTATTGCATATTTTTTTTGTATACTAACTTTTTAGGTCCTATGTACATCGCTCAAAGTGATCAACTCATGATTGGGTAGAATAGGGTTTAGTACAATACTCAAACAAGAGTGAAAGTTCATGAGGGTTGTTAAACCTTTTAAGAATAAGCCTAAGGCCAACCAAGTGAGAGAGGGAGGGGGGGGGGATAATTGGTTAATTAAAAACTTCTTAAACAAAAAAGAAAAATCCCTCTTTTTAAAGCTTTCTCAAAATTTGAAAACTAATAATTTTATCTCTTAATGTAGAAGCAAAGTAATTTTACAATGCTGGAAAATTTGAGGTTTTGAACCACAAAAATAAAAGCAAAAAATAAAGTATGAAAAAATAAAACCAAGAACAAACAAACAAGAGATTTATAGTGGTTCGATAAACTTGACCTATGTCCACTCCCTGAAACCCACCGTTCTAGGTATTGAACTAAACTTTTAATGACTCTCCTTTAGCTCCCACAACTAGACAGAGAAGCCCTTACAAATTCTCTTCCACCAGCTCGGTGAGGCAGATGACCGTAATCCTTTTTCTCCCTCTAGGGGATGGTAGAGAATCTTGAATCCTTTTTCACCCTCTAGTGATGGTAGAGAGCCATGAATCATTTCATAAGAGAGGATCCTTCAATCACTTTCACCTTCCCTGGTGCGGTGGAGTAGCCAGGTCCTTTGGAAACAAAGAGATCTTCTTCTTCCCAAAACTTCCCTCAAGAAAAACCTTAATAATGATGGTACTAAGGTGCAAGCTTATCGGAGCAACTATGTGAAATCCCCTCCACACTCCCTTGAAACCCATAAGGATCTTCTCCCTCTCAAACTCCACCCTTTCCTCTCTCTCTTTCATGGCTCTCTCTTTAAGTTTACCTCAAAAGAAATGAGACTCTATGTATGTCAAAGACCCGTATAGTATCTTTGGAGAAAGCTTAAATAGAGGGCTTTAAACCCTAAAAATTCAATTCTGGTGGCAAATTGAAAGTTCGAAAGGGTTGTTAAGCCATTGTGAACTAGTCCCGAGGCTAACCAAGAGGGGGGTGAATTGGTTATTTTAAAAATTTGTTGACTACCAACAATTTAGAAAAAATCTTTTTAAAAGTTTTATAATAATTACAGTTTCATGATGATTTGCAGATGTTCAACGATGATCAAAGAATAATAATCACAATCGCACAATCATCTACAGAAAAGTACGTACAGAAAATAATCAGAAAGAACACACCAGATTTTATAGTGGTTCGATCAACTTGACCTACGTCCACTCCCCTGAGCCTCCCCTCCTGGTATTGCACTAACACTAAGTGACTATCCTTTTTCTCGCACAGCAAGGTGGAGAAGCCTGTACGAAACCTCCTTTCCACTAACGCAGTGAGGCAGAGAACCTAAACTCCTTTTGCTTCCTCCTGAAGTAGGCAGAGAACCCGGACTCCTTTCGCTTCCTCCTGAAGCAGGCAAAGAACCTCAATTTTCTTACGGATGATCCTCCCACAGAAAAATACTGACAAGACAAGAGATGATGACTAGAGAAGACGACTCAGATCCCTACTTGGAGTAACCTTTGTGAATTCCTCACAAACTCCCCTCACAAGATGCTCTCTCTCTCTCCCAAGCCCTCTCTCTCTCTCTCTCAAGGTTTTCTCTGGGAAGGAAAGTGGCAAAAGATTTTTCTTGTTGGAAGAAAAAGATCTTTTAAATGAGGGCTCAAAAATTGCCCTAATATTCAATTTGATGATGCCAATCATACAGTACGATCCAATATCGTACAGTATGATCAGTTCAAAAATAGTGTCGTCTAGTATGAATGCAAATGAACAGTTCACAAATTTTATAAATATTGTATCGTATGATCCGTAGATCATACAACATGATCAACTTAATATCAACTATTCGAACGGGACGATCTATGAGATGAATGAAATTTGTATCTGTCCATCATCCCGCACTATATAATTCATACAGTACGATTAGTTTATTTCAGTACATCATTTGGTATGATATAAAAATAATCTGGGATGATCAGTACAAAAATTATAGTTTCATCTAGTACGATCTACAGGATGATCCAAAATCATCTCTATCCATCGTACTGGATGATTGACATCGTACAGTATGATCGAATGTATTTAAGAAACCAAGATTTAATTGCCTGATTATGGGGGATATTTGACAAGATTTGCAAAGATCATACGGTATGATTAGTTCAAAAATTCTAAATTTAAATCTTACCAAAAATAAGCCTAGCGGCTAGAATTTTTCCAATCATACAGTACGATCTGAATCGTACAATATGATTAGTTCTAAAAAATAAACTTTCAGAATTAGCTATAAGCCTAAAAATTAATCACAAATCATACAATATGATGTATACTTCGTACAGTATGATTTTCTTTTAAGAGAAACACTAAATCACTCAAAAAAAACCCCTGAGTGTGTGTGTGCAAGGTTACTTAGCTAGGGGATCCTTTACATTACATTTGACTCAATAAAGATGAAAAAAGTACATTGGACCTAAATTATAAAACAGACTGACTCGATCTTGGACTGGCATGAATTTGTAATTGATCCTGTAGACTTGAAAGATTAGACAATCAACCAGAAACAGAAATGTTTACTATCACCAAAATCATAGTCCTTGAAACCAGATTCGCAGCAATCTCTCCCTTTTTTATGATGGCAAATATTTGTTTATAATTTTGAAATCATTAATTAAACAACGGGTGAATGATACAAGAGCACTGAACTAACCCAAAACACAAGAGCTACTACTCCCCCTTTTGACATCTCAAAAGGGGAAAACAATATATAGAAATAGTAAAACTAGTACAATTCAAACACGAGAAAGCATATAAATAATGAAATCAAAAAAGCTTTTTTTTTATAAAATTGAATTTTCCCTGATTTTTAATTCAAAAGCCAATAAGAAGAAGATCGACAATGCTGAAATCTAGAAAAGTTGGAAAATTGACTTTCATAACTCCTACCTCGGACACCTTATAGGTTTAAATTCCTTTTAAATAAAAGTCTAATTCAAATAAAAAGAAATTAGGTTCAGAAAGAGATACTTTCAAGCCTCATTCCAAAAAAATATCTGATATAATAGTATTACAAAGTAAGGAATCAGAAATTATGATTTTTCATCTCAAGCTTTTGAAAATATTAAGTGGTGCATGGATTTCTCTAAGATATTTAAATATCTGAATGGGAAGAAACCTTATTTCTTTATGGGCTCATTTTGAGCCTTTTTTTTCAATTTGTTTGGCACTTTGTGCATCTTTTGATTTCTGATACACTTTGTGCTTCCTTTCAATTTTTGGCGACATTGCCTAATTTTGGCGCTCTTTGCACATCTTTTGTAAGCTTGCTTCCTTTCATAATCGTTAAAGAATCTCAGCTGTGAAATTACCTTCCAAACATAAGAGAGGACAAAATGCACTCTCTACAATAAGGAGTAATTCACAGAATAAAAACCATACATCATATGATAAGTGTAATCACTTGATTAAGAAAAACATAACAATGATTCAAAACTTTAAAAATACTATGCATATGAGGTAGATTACTGTAGGAAGATTAAATAGATCTCTATTTTAAAACCCGATTTTTTAATTTTGAAGAAGATTTTTAACCAAAAGAAATAATACACCATTAAAGGGAGTTAGAGGAAGAGAAATAATCATCAACGTTTCTTCCCTTTAATAGATTCAGAGGAGTCAATCACTGCTTGCGAGCTTCCAAACAAAAATAAGGCAAAACTCTCAGTCACAAATATAGTTTATCAGCAGTAGTGAGTAGTGATCTGATTTTAAAAGGAATAAAATAGTAAATCCAGAGCAAGCAAAAAATCACATAAAAAAAACTACCCAAAGTAGAAAAACAACAATCAATAAAAAGAAAATTAGCAGTGAATAAAAAAATAAAATATGAAACAGATAAACAAATTAAAAGACTAACAGAAACAAAAGAAAATAATCAACCTCAGAAATCATCAGTCATCAGAATCATACATTTATGTCAATCACACCCAATCTAGTCGTCAAAATGCTGAATGAGTCAAAGGCCAGTGATTTAATAAATATGTCAGCCAGCTGATTTTCTGTTGCTACATGATGTAGCTCAATGTCCCCTTTTGTAATATGGTTCCTAATGAAGTGATGCCTTATATCAATGTGTTTGGTGTTGGATTGGATTCGTAGAAATACAGATGGCACTAGTATTAGCACACACAATAGAAATTGTGCCAACAGGTAATCCTAAATCCAAAACTTGTTGCTTCAACCAAAGGACTTGGGCCACACAACTTCCTAAGGCAATGTACTCAGCTTCAGCAGTGGAAAGTGCAACTGAGTTCTATTTTTTACTTGACCAGGAGACTAAAGGCTGTCTTATGAATTGGCAAGTTTCAGAAGTGCTCTTTCTATCCACCCTACACCCTGCAAAGTTAGAATCAGAATATCTAATAATCTCAAAAGAAGTGCTGTGCTTAGGGTACCAGATTCCTAGGTTTTGGGGTCCCTAAAAGATATCTAAGAATTTTCTTAACAGTAGTTAGGTGGGACTTGTTAGGATCAGCTTGAAACCTAGCACAAAGAAAAAACACTAAATATAATATCAGATCGGCTAGTAGTCAGGTAAAGTAGTGATCAAATTATTCCCCTAAACTTCTTCTGATTAATAGATTTTCCATTTGAATCCTTATCTAACTGAACAAAGGAGCTCATAGGAATGTTGATTGGCTTGGCTTTGTCCATTTCATATTTCTTCAAAATGTCCTTTGTGTATTTAGATTGATTGAGAAAGGTTCCATCATCCATTTGCCTTATGCTAAATCCCAAAAAGTAGGATAATTCTCCCATCATACTCATTTCAAACTCCTTACTCATTATCTTAAAAAAATCATCACATATTTTTTTATCAGAAGATCCAAAAAGTATATCATCAACATAGATCTGCAATATGAGTAAACCATCCCCTACTATCCTCAGAAAAAGGGTGGTGTCTACGCTCCCCTTAAAAAACTCTCTTTCTAACAGGAATGTGCTAAGCCTCTCATACCAAGCTATGGGTGCTTGTTTCAATCCATATAAGGCCCTTTTTAATTTGTAAATATGATTTGGATATTGGGAACTCTCAAAACCTGGGGGTTGTTCTACAAAAACATTCTCTTTTATTACCGCATTTAAAAAGGCACTCTTGACATCCATTTGAAATAGCTTAAATCCCTTATAACAGGCAAAGGCTAGTAGTACCCTAATGGCTTCCAATCTAGTTACAGGGGCAAAGGTCTCCTCAAAATCAATCCCTTCAATTTGATTGTATCTCTTAGCCACCAATCTTGCCTTATTCCTAACCACCACACCAGAATCAATCATCTTATTCTTAAAGACCCACTTGGTTCCCACTACACTTTGATTCCTAGGTCTTTCTACTAACTCCCAAAAATAATTTCTTACAAATTGATTCAATTCCTCCTGCATAGCTAAGATCCAAAACTCATCAGAAAGGGCTTGATTGATGCTGGTGGGTTCAATCATTGAGATAAAGGCTGAATGGTTTACTTCCTTCTTCAGTCCATGCCTAGTCCTAACACCTTCACAAGGGTCTCTTAAGATACATTCTTTAGGATGACTCGAAGAATATCTCCAATCTCTAGGCAATATGTTTTGAGGCTCTTCCCTTTCCTCAAAATTTGTATTTTCAACTCCTTGGGTAATCTCTCCTATATCTTCTTCTTTCTCAACTCTAGTCACCTTAGGATCAGATTCATCAAACACCACATGAGTTGTCTCCTCCACCACCAATGTCCGCTTATTAAACACCCTAAAGGATTTCCCAACACTAGAATAGCCTAAGAACACTCCTTCATCAGATTTTTGGTCAAATCTTTCTAAGGAAGATTTCTTAATGTTCAGAATGAAAACCTTACAGGCAAAGACATGGAGAAGGGACAGGTTTGGAGTTCTACCCTTAATGATCTCATAAGATGTCTTATTCAGGTTGGCTCTAACATTCATCCTATTCAAAATATAATAGGCAGTGTTCACCGCTTCAGCCCAAAAGTATTTTGGAAGTGAGTACTCAGCAAGCATGGCTCTAGCGGCTTCCACTAAGGTCCTATTCTTTCTTTCAGCTACCCCGTTCTACTGAGGGGTCCTAAGAGCTAGAAATTTATAGCTAATCCCTTGCACCTCATAGAATGTTCCAAATCTTACATTTTCAAACTCTCCATCATGATCACTAAGAATAGTCAAGATCTCACAACCTAACTTCCTCAGAATCCAAGTGGAGAAAAATTTAAACTCATCAAATGACTCAGATTTATGTGACAGAAATTTAATCCAAGTGAACCTAGAGTAATCATCAACAATCACAAATCCATAAACTTTCCCCCCTAAGCTGGCAGTGCTAATGGGTCCAAAGAGATCCATATGAAGGACTTCTAAAGGTCTAAAGGTGCTAATGTCCTTAATGGAGTGAAAAGAGGACTAGACTTGCTTCCCTAATTGACAGGCATTACATAGGTGGTCCTTAGTGAACTTAAGCTTGTGGACACCTCTTACTAAGTCCTTTTGGGTGACTCTCCTAAGAGTTTTCATACTGGCATGACATAATCTCTGATACAACTTGAAAGTTTGAAAGCGATGTTAAGCCCTTGTGAACTAGTCCCGAGGCTAACCAAGAGGGGAGGTGAATTTGTTATTTTAAAAATTCGTGGACAGCCAACGATTTAGAAAAAATCTTTTTGAAAGTTTTATAGCAATTACAGTTTCACGGTGATTTGCAGATGTTCAATGATGATCAAAGAATAATAATTACAATCACATAATCATCATCAGAAAAGTACGTGCAAAAAATAATAAGAAATAATACACTAGATTTTATAGTGGTTCGGTTAACTTAACCTATGTCCACTCCCCAGAGCCTCCCCCCCGGGTATTTCACTAACACTAAGTTACTCTCCTTTTGCTCCCATAGCAAGGTGGAGAAGCCTGTACAAAGCCTCCTTTCCACCAACTCGGTGAGGCAGAGAACCTGAACTCCTTTCGCTTCCTCATGAAGCAGGCAGAGAACTCGAACTCTTTTCGCTTCCTCCTGAAGCAGGTAGAGAACCTCGATCTTTTTGCGAACGATCCTCCCACAGAAAAACATTGACAAGACAAGAGACTACGACTGAAGAAGACTACTTAGATCCCTTCTTGGAGTAACCTTTGTGAATCTCTCCCAAACTCCCCCTCACATGATCCTCTCTCTCTCTCTCCTAAGCTCTCTCTCTCTCTCAAGGTTTCTCTGGAAAGGAAAGTGGCAAAAGATTTTTCTTATTGGAAGAAAAAGATCTTTTAAAGGAGGGCTCAAAATTTTTCCTAAAATTCAATTTGATGATGTTGATAAAATAGTACGATCCAATGTCGTATAACACAATCAGTTCAAAGATAGTGTCGTCCAATATGAATGCAAATGAACAGTTCATACATTTTATAAACATCGTACCGTACGATCCGTAGATTGTACAGTATGATCAACTTATTCTCAACTATTTATACGGGATGATCGGTGGGATGAATGAAATTCATCTTTGTCCATCATCCTGCACTATACCATTCATACAATATGATTAGTTCATTTCAGTACATCGTCTGGTACGATATAAAAATTGTCCAGGACGATCAGTTCAAAAATCATGGTTTCGTCTGGTACAATCTACAGGATGATCCAAAATTGTCTCTATCCATCGTACTGAACGATTAATATTATACCGCACGATCGAATGTATTTAAGAAACCAAGATTTAATTACCTGATTATCGGGGATAATTTTGGGAAGATTTGAAATGAACGTACAGTATGATTTACATCGTACCGTACGATTAGTTCAAAATTTCAAAATTTAAACCTTACCAAAAGCAGGCCTGGCGGTTAGGGTTTTTCGGATTGTATAGTACGATCTGAATCATACAGTATGATTAGTTCTCAAAAATAAACTTTCAGAATTAGCCGTAAGCCTGAAAATTAATCACAAATTGTATAATATGATGCATACATCGTACAATATGATTTTCTTTAAGAGAAATACTAAATCACTCAAAAACTCCCCCTGAGTGTGTATGTGCAAGGTTACTTAGCTAGGGGATCCTTTACATTACATTTGACTCAATAAAGATAAAAAGAGTACATTGGACTTGAATTACAAAACAGACTGACTCGATCTTGGACCGGCTTGAATTTGTAATTGATCTTGTGGACCTGAAAGATTAGACAATCAACCAGAAATAGAAATATTTGTTATCATTAAAATCATAGTCCTTGAAACCAGATTCACAACATAAATATCATACAATATGATCGCAGGATCCTCTAGTACGATGTATAGAATTTAAAAACCCTAAAATCACAATTCTAATGGCAAAGATCATCCAGTACGATCGTAGGATCGTCCAGTATGATGCGCATAATTTGACCTGATAGTACTCTATGATCACAATATAGTATAATATAATGAGTTCAAATTTATACTAATCATCTAGTACGATATGGGGGATCATCTAAGACGATTAGATGAATAATTATTATATTTCATCTTTTACGATATGCAATGATTAATTTTTATCTCACGATAGATTTGGGTCATACAGTACGATCGTCTACGATCATCCTGTACGATCTGATTGAATAAATTAACCATAATTACTCCCCTAATTATTGAATCAATTTAGGCATGATTGTCATAGATCACATAGTACGCTACACATCGTACGATACGATTAGAGCAAAAAATAAAATTCAAAATATTGTCTAAATTATGATTTACAGCTGAGTTTCTTGATTTCTATAAATAGTCTTGTATGATATGAATCATACAGTATGATTAGTTTAAAATACATAAATCATCAAAGTTAGTAGTTTAGATGAGCTGATCATACAGTACGATATAAATCATACAATATGATTAGTTCAAAATTTGAATTTCTAGTTTTGACTCAATCTCACTCCCCCTGAGTGTGTGTGTGTGTATGGTCACCAAGCTAGTATACACCGTTACAGGACTTAACTCAAGAAATCAAAAATATATTAATGAATATTACAAAAATCTTTACAGCAAAACCTATTCTACCCAATCTTGAGCCTTGAATCTTTGTTAGATGGTGTATGGTGTTCCTAAAATATTAGAACACACAAAAAAAAATATATATTGTAAATACAAGTAGACATTAGGCTGTGAGCCACAATGTTTTTTATCATCAAAAATATAAACTCGTGAGCTCAAGTTGCAATAAGGAGGACTCTGGGTAGTCAACGTAGGTCATTATTTGACTAAACCACTATAAAATTCAAGTTTGTTCTTTCTGAGTTATATTTTTTATAATTTACTTTTCTGTAGTTTGAGTTTTTGGAAATTACATGGTAGAAAATTATCTGTTTGATGATATATTAATTTGAGCTATTCATCATCATCATAATTAAAAAAAATTGTTTCATAATTTTTCTTTCGTATCGGGTGATAATCTTATTGATTTTTAAGTTATTAAAAATTTAAAATATATATATAATTTTGTGTTTAAAGTTTTTTTTTTTAAACTAAAAATTCACCCGCCCTCCCCCCCTCTTGGATTACCTATGGATAATTCACCAAGGATTAACATCCTACATCAAACTTTAAATTAGTATCAGAGATGTTCTCTTAGGTAGCATTTTCAAAAATCATGCGAAAAATAATATATACACTACGTAGGGTTATTCTATAACTCATCCACCATTATTTGATAACATACCATTTGATTTTTTGAAAATCCGCATGTCTACTTTTGTGTAATCATTTGATTTTTGAATGTGGTTTTTGGTACAAGAAGGTTATTCAGCACCCTCTCATTTTGGTAATGGCAGCAAAACTGAAGTACCATTTAATGAATAGAGCAATGAAGATAGGGGCTTAACTCAACTAAATACAAATGTTTAAACTTTTTTTTGTGCTATTAATTATCAAGATCACATGAGAATTTCTACCCGTACCACTGGCAAGGTCATTTGTGGGATAAATTGTGTATTACATACAAAGGGACTAGTGAGGTCAAATAGTCTAGGTTGAACATCTTATTACACGATTATAAACTTTTTCACATGAAATCTAATGAAATCATCTCAGACATGTACACTAGTTTACTTAAATTGTGATATCCCTGCATGCTTTATGTAGAGAGCATTCAAATTATGAAAAAGTGAAAAAAATTCTTCGATGTCTACCTATTAATTATGATGCTAAGGTTACTTCCATTTATGAATCAAAATATCTTAATATTTATTCTATAGATAACTTGCAAGACTCAGTTATTACATATGAACAAGGATATATATGATAAGAGAAATAACAAAGTTATGGCACTAAAAGATAATAAATCATAAAGTGATAGCTCTACAACTTTGGAAAATGATGATATAGCATTGATGGTACGTCAATTCAAAAACTTTCTAAAAAGAAAACAAAAGCATCATCAGTTGTGGAATAATGGTAAATAAAAAAACTTAAAGCATCATCTGATACCATTTTCTTTGAGTGCAGGAAGCTAGGCCACTTGAGAATAGATTGCCCAAAGGGTAGGGAGAAGACCAAATGAAAAAGTGGGAAGCAAAGGATGTAAAAGACATTTTGGTAAGACTCCACCTTGAACTTAGCAAAGCTGAAACTGGAAGAGAAGGTAACCAATCTATGCCTTATATCAGATAATAATATTGTTCATTCTAATCAAGAGAAGATATGTGAGCTTTTATACAATGAATTATTTGATGTATATGAAACAATTCACAATGCATATAGAAAGCTTAAGGAAATATATGCTAGTTCAAAATCTGAATTCTTAAGTTTGTAGAAAGAGCATGATAGCCTTAGAGTAGACCATTCTTCATTATATATGGAGCACATGTCCTTACTTGATGAGTATAATGCATTAAATAAGATTTGTGTTGATCTAAATAATGCATATAAATCCTTGAAATCAAATCATCTTGAGTTAAAAGAATCATATAAATAATTAGAAGAAATTACAAATGAATTAGGTCATAATGAGCATGTATTAAAATTTGAAGTAGCAAGATTTGAATGTGCAAACAAATTCTTAAAAGAAAAAATTAATGCTCTCCAAAAAGATAAACCATCACAACATTGACATAATGGTATAACCTCTCATCGCTGCATGTATCATATACCCCTAGAAAGAGGCACCACACCCCATATAGAATAGATAATCCTTTCCCTGGTGTTAAGTGGCATTCTTGTGGCATGCTAGGTCACATAATTCGCACTTGCATAATTCACCATAGGACACATCTAGTGTGGAGGCCCAGATTACTTGAACCATAGTATAACATGCATGCAAGTCATTTATAAAGGCATAAGGTGAAACCTAAACTCACTTAGGTTCCCAAATCCAACATTTGAGACTTTATATCAAAGCTCTCACAAAAGGTCTAGTGAGAGCATGTGGTACTTGGATAGTGGATGCTTAAGACACATGACTGGAGACATGAAGCAATTCATCATGCTGGAGGCCAGGGTAGAAGGCAAAGTTACACATTGAGACAATACCAGAAGGAAAGTGGTAGGTTCAGATATGATTGGTAATTCTATGAATTTTATTACTGAAAATGTCTTACTAGTAAATGGTCTGAAATATAACCTACTTAGCATCAGTCAATTGTGTGACAAAGGCTTTTATATTAAATTCTTATCTACTAGTTGTGTTATCAATTTAAATATAAATATTATTTTATAAGGAAAGAGGATTAATAATGTTTACATGCTTGATTTAAGTTGTATTGAATTTACTAGATCCTTATGTTTTAAAACAATCACTAATGAATCATGGCTATGGCATAGGAGACTATGCTAAGCAAGTATGAAAACTCTTAAAAAACTAACCCAAAAGGGCCTAGTTAGAGGTATACCCAAACTAGAATTCTCTAAGGACCACCTTTGTGATGTCTTCCAACTAGGAAGATAAATCAAAACTTACTTTCGATTAATCAAGGACATAACTACCTATAGGCCTTTAGAAATCCTTCACATGGAACCGTTTGGACCAGTTTTTTTTTTTTTTTTTGAAGAAGCAAAGAAGATCTTGCATTAATAAAACTAAAGAAGGATCAAAAGGTCTACAAAGAACAACCTACTGATTCCTCCTTCAATATCTCTACAAAAGAAGGAGGAACCTTATTCAAAGAGATGTCTTCCCAATAAAAGGAGCTAAAAATAGCAAAGTTAGTATATAAATCTGCTAACTTATTACACTTTCTATCTATACAATTGAAAATCACAAAATGAAAATACTTAAAAAAAGAAACTTCTTCCATGCCTTGACCACCCTTTCTCCACGCCTCCTTCAAGAACTTTATGATATTGGCATTATCACCTTCAATTATGATGCCTTTATAGTTAAACATCCAATCTTTAATAACATTTCCAATGTATCGGACAGCAAACCACTCTAGCTGTGAAATATCCCAATGAACTCCAGAGTATCCAAACACTAAAAGAAACCTTCCTCTATGGTCTCAAAAAACTTCCCATATACCATCTCTATAAGAAGATAATAGAACTGCATCCACATTCCCCTTGATCCAATCGGTTGGAGGAGGGTTCCAAGGATTTTCCAACAGCAAACGTTGATTAGCATCCAACTGGCCCGAGCAAAACCAATTAAACTCCGAAGAAGCTGCTGCATAGCTGACGGATTCCACAGCAATCAACAGCGAGCTCCCCTCACGGGTCCCATGAACCAGCTCATTCCTCGCCTTCCATGTAAAATACACTGCATTCCAATACAATTTAACCAACAAACCATTTTGAAGTTCTAGCCATTTACTTCTCTCCTCCAAGGAATGAGCTTCATTGAACCAAAATCCCCAGTAGTTTAAATGAACCAGCACCACCTAAAGATTCCTACAATTGGATACAACATGATCAATATCTTCCACTTCATTACATTCTCTCGGACATCTGTTTGAAGCTTGCAATCTTCTATAAAATAGGAATTGAAATGTAGGTAGAGCCCGATTAAAAATCCTCTACTAGAAGTTCTCTACCCGAGAGTTCAGCTTCGCCTTCTTCACCGAACCCCAGAAAATAGATCCTGCATACTCCTCCTCCATTGCAGTAGTTGCAAGTGCAGAAATAGACTTCCCGGAATGCATATGAATCAATTCCAGATGATCTACCTGTAAAGATGGCTCTATTTTGACATTACAAATCAAATCAACCATGTCATCTCCAAAACATTCCTTAAGAGCAGAAATGTTCCACTCCCCACCTCAAATAAACTTGTTCAACGTCTAACCACTGTAGTCTTGAATCTTGACAAACGTTGGCCACCTGTTAATACTCTTGTCTAATAACCAAATATCCTCCAGGATATCAATAGCATCCCCATTAGCAATACACCATCTCACAATAGGATTTAGAAACTTCCAACCATTAGATAATAGTCTCCAAGCAGCAGACCCAATCCTCCTCCCGCCTTCTTGATTCCAAAAAGATCCATATTTTGGGTAAAGAACACTATGCAATAATGATTCCTCATCATGAACATATCTCCAAGCAAGCTTGGCACTTAAAGGCCCAGTTCTACTAGAGAAAGAGTGCAAACCACGTCCCCCACTTTCTAAAGTCCTACACAAAGTGTTCCAATTGACATAATGAAGTCCATCCCCTCCATTCATCTTGTTCCAGATAAAGCTCCTACGAAGCTTATCAATCTCATCTAGAATTCCCTTAGGAATCAGAGAAAGAGTTGAATGGAATGTTGGATATGAAAGTAGTACAGTATTTACCAACGTAGTCCTGCCAGCCAAGGAGATGAGCTTACCACCCCACATGTTCAGCTTCCTTAGAACACTATCAATTATAAACTGGAAGTCTAATTTCACAAGCCTTCTCAAGGCCATTTTAACACCTTGGTACTTGAACTCCTTAACTTTCTTAAAGCCCATCAAGTTGGTTATAGCTCTCTTCCTTCTTCTACGAACAGCGTTGCTAAAGTGGAAACCCAATTTTTTAGCATTGACCTTCTGACCAGTCCAACCACAGAACTCATCCAGAATACATTTGATCTCTTTCACCTTGCCCACCATTTCTTCAAAAAAAATCATCACGTCATCTACATCTAGAAGGTGGGATATCCTAGGTCCATACGGACTAATCTGGATACCAAGAGAGTCTCTACTAAAGAAAGCATTACACAGGAGCTAAGAACAGAGAATAAATAAGTAAGGCGACAACGGACATCCCTGCCGAAATTGACTTTTAACATAAATCCATTCAGTAGGATTATCATTAACTAACAAAGAGATAGTTGGATTCTGAACGTAATCCATGATAAGCTTAGAAAACAAAGAATGAAATCCAAAATACACTAATGCTTTGCATAAAGTCAGCCAGCACATGGAGTCATAAGCCTGTTCCATGTCAATTTTAAAAGAAACTAAACCCGTCGAAGCTTTAGAGTACCTGAATTTATGAAACACCTCTTGGGCTATAAGAACATGATCAGAGAGGGATCTTCCTTTTAGAAACGCCGCCTACTCTTTTGAGATCAATTTAGGAATAATAAAAGCCAATCTATTTAACAAAACCTTGGCAGTAACTTTATAGGCAATATTACATAAACTAATTGGCCTGAAATCAGTAGGAGAAAGAGGATTATCAATATTGAGAATCAAAATAATAAGTGTCTCCTTCCATTCATCACACATTCCAGATAAGTTAAAGAAATCATGCAACACCTTCCAGAAGTCATCCCTGATAATGGACCAGTAACTTTTGATGGAGGAATAAGTAATGTCATCCCTCCTAGGAGCTATGAAGCCCTCGGCTTGCTTGATCACCTCCTCTAGGAGAAATCCTTTCTCAAAAACTCTATATCAGTAGCTTCAAGTCACCTCCACGTGGTAGGCCACCCTTCCAAAACACCACTTCTCTCACACCATTTCTTCTTGAAAAACTAAACAAGAACTTCCTGAACTCTGAATTGATCCTCCACCATGCAACCATTTTCATCCTTCAAGCTAAAAATAAAATTGGAATTCCTTAAAAAGCCTGGAAAAATTGAGAGTTGTAATCACCTTCCACCATCCACTTAACCTCCGCACGTTCTCTCCACCAACTATTGAGTCGAGCTAAAAGGGAGTTTAGCTCATTCACCTTCACCTTAAGGGACCACATCTCATCAACCGAGAGATGCCCCCTTTCAGCTTCCAAAGCTTGAAGTTCCAAGATCTCCTTCATGAAAACCTCCTTTTGATGATTGAAACTTTTAAATTTTGCTTTACTCCAGTAAAATAAAGCCTTCAAGGTTTTCTTCAACTTATGGTTTAGAATTTGAGAAGAATTCCTAGCAATTTTAACCTTCCGGGTATTTTTAACCAATGCAGCCGACGCTGGGAAAGAAGCCCATACATCCTCAAACTTAAATGATCTTCTACCCATAGTACCAATATCCACCAAGTTTATCAAGATGGGGCAGTGATCTGATGCCACTCTTGGGAGGTGTCTAACCACCAAATGATGAGGCAAGTTAATAGCAGGTGAATTTAAAAAGCATCTATCCAATCTCTCCAATATCCGATCAGCTCCATGTTTATTATTACACCATGTAAACTTTGGCCCACTACAACCAACCTCATGGAGGTCATTATTCATTAGGAAGGCTTTCATTTCCTTAGGACCCTGAGAAAACATGAATCTCCTCCCACCTCTCTTGTCTTCTTTAGTTAGAAGACAATTGAAGTCACCACCCAAAACCAAAGGATAATCAATTCCAGAGAAGGCTTCCAACTTCTCCCACAACCATCTTCTCTTATAAACATCCTTATTGCCATATATAGTAGCAATTCGCCATCTTCCTTTGTTAGAAATCTCCAACTCTGCTATCACAGCCTGGGAAAATGACTCCAACACCTTGAACGAAGCTATACAACTCTTCCACAACACTAAGATACCATCAGACAAACCCACCGACGGCACATGAAAGAAATCCCAGCCACTTCCTAACAGAGAAATGGCATCCCTATCACGAAAAACCTTCAGCTTAGTCTCCAACAACCCCACAAAAAACCCCATTTTCCTTCACCACCTCTTTTAGATATAGAGAAGCTTTGCATTTCCCAGCTCCTTTACAATTCCAAAACAATATTGAAGCCATTAATGGATAGGAGGGGAGGAGTCCCTAGCTTTTCCCTTGAGATCACCATCCAATCTCCTGGTTCTAGAGGCCACATTTATAGGACCCAATCCTTATAGTTGTTTGACCCCTTTCCTCTTAACATTAGATGAACCATCTTTAATAAGCCCCAACTCATCCTTCAAGACCATGCCTGCCTTCCCCAAATCAGAAAACTCACTTCCTTCTATAATACCCGAAGGATTAGGAATATCAACTGCTTCAACTACCTCCCCTTCCTCCAAAATAGCATTCAAAACTTGAAACTTATTATTATTACTAGAAATACTACAAGAGGAAGATAACATACCCCCCTCCAAGGCTCCTTCCAATTGCTGCTTCAGTCTTCCATCAACTAAAACTTCCTTAGCATTTCGATCACCAGGCATAGAACATGATTCCATTCCACCCTCAGCTAGCCCATCAATAGAATGAACAACTGCAGCAGCAACATTCACCTTCTCAGTAGGTGGGGCTACCGATCTTGCCACTTTACAACATCCATCTTCATAGCATGTGATTGAAAATTCCTCTTTCTCAGCATTCTCTTCCCATAATTGACATGTACCCAAGGACCATATTCCTATAACGATTCATCCGCACCATCCACCATCCTCCTATCTGGAATCTCCGAAGCCACCTTCCCAACTAGACTCTCCTTGAGCTCTTGAACTTGCGACACTCCTACCCCATTTTTAAAGCAATTGTCTTTAAGATGGCCTATCTTTCCACAGCGAAATAAAAAGTAGGCAACCTCTCGTATTCAATACACTGAAAGAATTTGTCCTAGCTGCCTTCCACCCAAACTCCCAAAGGTAGCTGGTTTTCGAGTTTGACCTGCACACACCCTAGCAAATTCTCTCCTCCCCCATTGGAGCATGTTTCCATTAATGAGATATAGGGTTCCCACCATAGAAGCAATCCTACTCACATTAATTTCATCCCAACATTGTAAAGGGAGATTTGGCATACGGATCCAAATAGGTGCAGAGAGCCCTTTTAGCGAGGATGGTGAAAAAGAAGGAGACCACCTATCCATTCCAATAATGCTTCCATTAACATACCAAGGACCACTTGTTAACACCAAATCCACAGGTTCCGGCTCATCAAAAGCACAAAGGACCCATCCCATCCCAAGCAAGGTCAAGTGAAATTTGCCAAATGAGGACCATTGTCTCCTTAGCTCCAAACTAATGATAGGAAAAGGCACCTCATCTCCAAAAACTTTGATAACCAGAGATTTCTGCAGTTTATTTGAGTTTTCCGGTTCATTAGGAACATGCAGTTTAACTACAGAACCATTCTCAATAAATCCTTTGCTTAGATTAAGGTCAGCAACCTTAATATTTGCCTTCTTACTCTAAGCATTCGAAGAAACAAGCTTGATCTGAATGGGAGCATTCTATTGATTCAAATGATTATAATTACCCAGATCCCCTTGCTCATAAAAGCAAACCTTCTTCAAGTCTGTTCCTGAGATCTCTTCACCTTGCCTACCATCAATAACAGAACTTCCACCTCCTGAAGTCATCTTCTCTGACAATAATTCAGCAGAAGGATATTTGCTAAAATTCAAATGAGAATCCTCATCCACTGCTGCTTCAACAGCACCACTAGTGCCCTGGATAAGATCAACCAAATCACTCCATTACACCTTTGAACCAGAAGAAGAAGATGCACCTAACTTATTTCGGATTTCACCAATATCTTATAGGTAAATAACAGATTTCACAGGACTCATAACCACATCAATGCCAATGACATTTTTCCCTTTCCCCTGCACTTCTACAGATTTCTTGGATCTCATTAGCCCGCCTTCATTAATAATCAAGGGACGATCGTTCTTGATCCTGAATTTCATATCCATAAGGGAGACGGAGTCACCAAATGCTGGCGGAGATAAGCCATAAGCCAACCTTGAATAATTCTAAGTCGAAGAAGAAGGACGTCGGACGTCGAAGGAGCCACCAGCCAAGGGTTCCCGGCGGCCTTCCGCCGTCATTGGATCAACCTAAAAATGCACAAAATTGGAAATTAAAAAAAAGATTCTCTCACTAAAAATGTGAAGCTTCTCTCACTACGACCATACTTGAACAGGATCCAAGTAAGCCTCCCATTTGGACTAGTTAGCACTACCAACTTAGGTGGGAAAATATATGGATATGTGATTTTTGATGATTACTCTAAATTTACTTAGATTATATCTTTATCCCATAAAAATGAATCATTCAAGGAATTTAGGATATTCTCCATATTGATTTAGAAGAAATTAGGTTGTGAAATTCTAACTTTTCATAGTTATCTTGGTGGGGAATTTAACAATGATAAGTTTGAATCATTCTATAAGGAGCTAGGAATAGAACATAATTTTTCAACTCCTAGAACCCCTTAGCTGAATGGGGTTAATGAAAGAAAGAATAGAAGTTTAGCAGAAGCTACTAGTGTCATGCTAGCAGAATACTCACTTTATAAATATTTCTAGGTAGAAGTAGTGAATACTGCTTATTTTGTTCTTAATAGGGTTAATGTTAGATTCAAACTATATAAGAGACCCTATGAATTACTCAAAGGAAGGACACCCAATATCTCTCACCTTCATGTTTTTGGATGTTATTCATTCTAAAGAATGGAAAATCTCCATTTGGAAAATTTGATCCTAAAGTTGATGGAGGAGTTCTCCTAGGATATTCATCTGTAGGTAAAGCCTACAGAGTTTTCAATAAGAGAACATTAGTGGTAGATGAGACCACCCATATAGTATTTGATGAATCTGATAGATCTATCAAACTCAGGTTAGAAGAAGTAGAAGTGGTTGAGGTCACCCAAGGAGTAGAATATATTAACCTAGAAAATAGAGTAGAGCCTTAAGACCTATTGCCTAGAGATTAGAGATATTTATCTAGTCATCCTAAGGAGCTCATTCTAGGAGATCCATCTGTAGGAGTAAGAACTAGGCATAGACTTAGAAAAGAAGTAAGACACTATACTTTCATTTCTATGGTAAAACCCTCAAACATAAATTAAGCCCTATCTGAAGAAATCTGGATCTTAGCCATTCAAGAAGAATTGAATCAACTTGTTAGGAATGATGTTTGGGAGCTAGCTAGCAGACCTAAAAGTTAGAGTATTAAAGGAACTAAGTGGGTTTTTAAGAATAAAATGAATGACTCTGGCTTAGTGATAAAAAATAAGTTTAGATTACTAGCTAACAGGAACAATCACATTGAAGGAATTAACTTTGAAGAGACCATTGCCCCTTGTTGACCTCATTTTTGTATAAGGTTGTAAGGACCAATCCAGATTTTTACCTATTAATCTGATGGTTGACACCATCTAGTTGTCAATTATCCATAACTTAATTCAATTCTCAATCTAAACCTTAACTAAATATCTAACTTAGACCTCAATCAAGATTCAATCAATCCAGACCTCAATCAATTCAGACTTCAATCAATTCAAGCTTTAATTAATCTAGACTTCAATCCGAATTTCAACTATAACTTCAATCAATTTAGACTTCAATCAATCTAGCTTCCAATCAATATTCAATCATTAGATATCATTCAATTGATTATGATTGATATGAATAGTTCAAATTCAATCAATCAAATCCAAATCCACCTTGAGTCTAGAATTATTGACCAAAATCTAGGGTTAAAGGCCCTTATCCTGAAACCCTGTTTAAGTGATTTTTCAATCACTTGAAAACAAAGTAAAATGACCTCTGATTCATGATATATGAATTGAATATTGATTAGGCATGCCCCTGAGGTTAAGCCTCCAAATTTGAACCCAATCTTAGACTTCTAGGCCTAGAAAATTTAATTCCAAAGGTTGTAAAACCTTCAAATATTTACACCCTATGCAATCAGACTTGCCACCTTCTGGAATTTGACCTTGGGTCCTTCCCCAAGATCTTTGAACATGTCCATAGCCTTTATTATAGCATGTTAAATATAAAACTGTATTTTGATATACCTAGTTTGACCCCAGTTGACCAGGGGTCAAAATGACCAAAATGCTCCTTAAAGGCAAAATTGAAGTTTCATTCAAAGTTCAATAAGTCCTAGTCCAATCAAACCCTAAAACCTCCTTTAATGCACCTTAAAAACTATTAGGAGTGCGTTGGACTCAAATCCAAGCCTTGGTCAAGCATGGTTGACCAAGTCAACCTATTTTGATCAAATTGCCTTTTAAGGGCTTAAATCGTCATTTCAATCCAAATGACTTCACCATTGCGTGAGACTACCTCTATTGGATCTAAAATATTATGTTGAAGCTGTTAGACCCAAACTCAGGCCTTTTTTGATCTGGTTGACCAAGTCAACCTAGGTTGACCACATGACCCCTTGAGGGTCCAAATGGTTATTTTGACTTAAATGACCATTCAAGTCCATGAGATTACTTCCATTGGTCTCCAATGATCAAATTAAACTTGTTGAGCCCAATCCTAACCCCTGGTTTGACCTAGTTAACCAAGTCAACCATGGTTGACTAGATTAACCATCAAGCCTTATTCACATTCAATTAAGCTTTAAACCCTCCCTAAACTACATTCAAATCTCCTGACCACCTTTCTTATTGATTTAATCTTGACTTGTCACCTTAACCCTGTCAATAGTTAACTTGGTCAATTGGGCCCAAGTCTACTCAAACCAGGCCCAATTGAGCCAAATCCATACATGTGACCCAATCAAACTTCTCATTCACTAAAATTCACTCCATCACATGGTCCAAGCACAATAAAGACCTTGATGAATCAAATCACACTTGATTTTTCCTGGTCAAATTATCAAATTTGGTCATACCTATATTCTTGGTCAACTTAAGTCAAAATGGATTAATTTAACCCATTCAATTTAATTGAATCTCCCAAGCTCTCAAGCTCACTTCAAGGCATGATTCAAATGCATACAAACTCAGTTCGAGTCAAATCACCATGGGTTTTAACTTGGTCAAACCTCAATCTAAGGTCAAACTACATTTCACATGCCCATTCACTCAAACTTCAATTGAATGCTTTAAGAATCTATAAATCCATTTTATTTAATGCCTTGAATATTTCCTAGCTCACCATAAGTCAAGTCATGAACGGTTTGACCAAGTTAACTCAAACATATGGTCAATCCCCTTATGCATCCATTCATATCTTAAGCTTAACACCCTTGACTCCTCCCAACCTTATTCTAATAGACCCTTGCACTTGTCAAGTCCACATCAGTAGAATTCTTGACTGGTGGATTATTCAACCCAGTCAACAAACTCTCTAAGAGGCTTTTAAATGGTTGAACCTCCCTATCCTAGTTATCTCCCTCCACTCCAAGCAATTATAACTGTCTAAACTCCTTCTAAAGTCTTCGTAAACTAGCTATAATTCTTAGATTAGGTTTAATCTAAGCCTAATCACCCCAAATGCTCATGTGAGGAGAAATGACACTTTCCATGGCATTGTCTTTATATAGTCCTTTCCTACAGCATTCTAACTACCCAAGACATTTGGCAAGCATCCTTGCAAGCTGCCAAACTGATCTCAGCCATCCATATAGCCCAAGGAGTTTGAATTGAGCAATGAGACAAAAGGGGTCTCATACCTTGACCTAATACTCTCACCACGCTCAAGATCTCTAGATGAATACTAGTTTTGTTCGAGCTCTTAGAAAACTCCTTAACCTTCGCCAAGTTAAATCCGCCCACTTTAAGCTACTGACGACTATCCTCCGGCCACCCAAACACCAAGTCTGATGAAGGTTGAGAACGCATAATCTTTGGCTTCTCAAACCATATTTTTATCTAGGAAAACATACAAGGATAGTCTACAAGCTCAACCGATCAAAAAACTTCCAAATCCAACAGTTGGATTAGGTAAAAAATCAAAACCCTAGCTTAGGACACTTAGATTAAAAAAACTTTCTATTAATCACTTTTTAAATCATTAAAACACTTCCCCCACTATTTTTATTTACCTCATAAACGTCTATTTAAAATTTCATGCAAAATGATCAAGTCAATTTTGAGAATGAGTAATTTTTCATTTTAAGGTTTTAGTTTATGTAGGTTTATAACTGCATAAGATCTAGGTCATCGATCTTATATTTAACAGTTCTGATCTAGCTATTCTTCCTTAAGGTTTGTCTACGAGTAAGCATACGGTTGATCAGATTGTTGTTCGGCACAATCTGGGTCTTCTGCTCTAAACTGCACTGGATCGAATGGCAAATAATGTGTATTGATGCAGATAAGTCAAAACCGTGTAAGCCCCACCATCTAATGATTGGTATTTAATGTTGAGTCGCACCACCATCATAGGAATCAATTAATATCAATAATTTCCTGGCGGCATAATCATAGACATTAAATGCCATTGCCACTGCGAGTGCGTCCCTCCCACGTTGAATCGGCCAACCATAATGCGTTGTGCGTCCCTCCCACTGCTGTTGGTGCTGCAAGTTCAATTTTAACTAATTTAAATTATTTTAAATGCATTTAATTAACAAAAACTTTAAAAATTATTTTAACAAATACTTTTCCAAAATTTAAGTGTAATATGTCATTTTGCTTAGAATTTTATGTACTTTTATTTAAAACTAAAATTTTTAAACATATTTTATATATTTTAAATAATTTCAATTATTAATTATTTGGTCTTTAATTAATATTTAATTAAATATAAATCCAAATTATATTTAAATTTTGAGAAAAATATAAGTGATGTTTTCTAGCATTATTTGAACTTTATTTTAATATTATTTGAGTTTACAAATTCATAGGTTGCATTTTAACCTTTTAAAATTTTAAAATTTTATTTGATTATACTTTCAAATCCCATTTGCATGCATGTAGATAGGATTTGGAATTTTAACTAGAGATTAATCTTGATTGAACAAACTTAATGGGGAGTGTTTAATGAGCAATTATGTCATGATTGCTCACTCATTAAACTCCAAATTATTCAAGTTATTTCTTGAATTTGATTATTTTAGGAATGCATATGCACCTAGTTATAAGCTTCTTAATTGATGTGATGTGATGCACTTTGCTTGTCTTAAGGGTTAGTGACATTGATTTTAATCATACATAACGTAGTGATATCTAAGGACAATAATTAAGGATATGTCTTACAAATTTGGAAAGATTTTTATAAATTAAATATGCATCCAATAGGGGTAAAATTCAAAACATTTAAACTTAGTGACATCTCTTACTACAGGGTATATTTTCACTGATTTTGAAGATCACTATGTTAAATATCTAATTAACTTAAATTTAACCCTTTAATTAAGCCTAAAAATTCTAAAAATCATAATAAATTCAAATCAAATCTAAAATTACAAATAATATATCAAACCCCTTAGAATTTAACCCTCTAACTAGTAATATTAAAAGCCCCTTGACTAGACTTAAAGTTTTAAACTTAATTTAATTTTTAAGAAAAATCGAATTTTAATTAATTTAATTAATTAAAAATATTAAAAATTCCAAATAACTTTGAAATACTTGAGAACACTCCCTTGGGTCATTCCTAACCTTTAGGGGCAATTACAAGAAGTTTTAAATTAGTTTGGATCAAAATAATTAAAAACCATTTCAATTAATCAATTAAATATTCAATTAAATATTCAATTCTCAAAAATTCATAACTAATTTCAGGAAATTTCAAATTGAGCAAACTCAAAGGCATTAGACTCCAGTAAGTGTCTAGTATTTATTAAATATATAAAATCACCAGAAATAAGTCAAAGTCAAAAAGTCAACTTTTTGGTCAATCATAATTCAAATTTGAGTGAAAACTTCAAAATTTTATAACTAAATCTAGAAAATCTAATTCCAACAAACTTAGTGTTTAATTACTCATCTTTGGGGTTAATATTTTTAAAAAATACCAAAATTCTTGATTCAATTTAAATCAAAAAGTGAAATTTTGTCCCCTTAATTTTATATAAATAATTCTAAAAAATCCTAAATTTCCATAATTAACTTAAAATTCTAGAAAACATTAACTCAAATATTAAAATTAGTAGTCAATCAATCTCATTAAAAATTATCAACCAATTTAAGTATTAATCATTCAAATCAATTAACTCATACTAGTTATTACTGGGTAACCCAAACCTACAAGGCTATTAGCTTAGCCTCATGGAAGATTAATTTAATGAATTTTTTGTTGTTACAAAGTATGTTAAGCCCCCTTTAAAATTGAGAAAGCATGGACAAACATGGCTACAATTTAAATTTGAGTATATGTATTTATCTGCTTGAGATTGGGTGTTAATTTCAATATTAACTACTTAAGATAACCATGTAGCGTGTCTAGAATCTTTTTATATGTTTGAGATATAATGTATTTAAAATTGAGCTGTATTGTAAAATTTGACTTTTGAGATGAGATGTAAAACATCCAACTTGAAATCAAAAATGGAGGGAACATCCCTTAAGGGAGAGTTCCCTTCCATTTGGAAATTCAAGTTAGGATGGTTTTGAATCCAAAGAGGAAAGAACACCCCTTCGGGGAGGAGTTCTTTCTAATTGGATACCTTGCTGAAGGATGAACAAGTGAAGATATAGAGAATATCCCATTCTCAAATCACTTGCATCAGTTCTAAGATTAGAATCAAGGTTATTGTCAGTGGTACCCAACCACTTTTAATTTTTGTAGGCCCTGGGTTGTAATTAGGTGGCATTTGCCACATGGACATTAAATTCATTTAATTGATTTGATTGATTTATTTACATTTATTATGTTGTAGCTAGGTTTCTTTCTTGCACGTCGATCTTTATTTTAGCCTGGATACCATAGGAGGTTCATGAGGGAGCATTAAATTTTTTTTACACAAATTAATTAAAAATTATCAGGCACATATAGAGACTTAACGGCTTTAAGAAGTAAGAACTGGAACAACCCAGGAGTTTGCATGCATCCTTTTGATTCTTCTCTACCTTTTTAGGCACCTCCTCGCATGCAGTTTCTGGCACACCACCTGGCTTATTAGGGTACAGTTTTGTTAAGGGGATGTTGTGCAATATCTAAGGAAAATTATTTTTAATCCTTTTTAAAACTACTTTATACTTATTTATGGATTTAAAATGCACTAGCATACATTGTATTTGAAATAAATTAAAAGAGTGAAAAATTTTAATTACATTTCAAAGCATAATCACCCTACATAAGTAAAAGGGCCACCTAGGAACTGCTCTAGACATCGGCCCAAATTTCATAAAACTTAATTAACAACATCATTACCCATAGTTCATAAAGAGAATGGATACATGGTTTTAAAGTGCTTTGGTGATTAGCTGGCTCCCCAATCTAGGTCGAGATTAGTCCAATTTTGTATTACATTAGTTAGGTTCGGGTCACTATTATTTAGTGCCCAAATTCAATATAGGATTCGAGGCAGACTTAAAATTATAATTCCTAACTACCTGGAATATAATCCCAATATTCTAATAAATTAATAACTCAAATTAAGATCTCTCAAACAAAAATTTAAAGCCCAATACATAGGATAGTTTGAGGCATTTCTGAATTATTTTAGAATCTCAAAATGCCTCCTACTTCTCTTCTATTGACCTCCAAAAATAAGTGCTCAAATTTGATCCAATCCTAGTTGAAATTTAAGTCTCGCCTCCTTGGATATCACTCTTTAAAAATTTCAAATAACATTTTTATTGTTATTATAATTGAGATTTTTTATAAGAAAATCAGGTTCCCTACGATGTAATTAACTATGAGAGCTTGTGCTGGTAGGAGATTTAAAGACACCAGATTAATTTTCAAAATTCAATTAACTTTCTTTGGGAAAATTAAAACTAGCAATGATCATTATCATTATATTTGGATGATCGATAATAAATGATATTTTATTTTTTCAGGAAGACATCATTTATTATCTAGACTTTAAATATGAAATTAATGATACTTCACTCTAATTATTATAGCAAAATACTCGATCAAATAATATTTTAACCAGTTAGGGTTATATGTAGTTCTTTCTTGAATTTGACTATAATATTTGGGATAGAATTTATAATTCTAAATCTGAACCCATCATGGGATCTTACTTCTACCTCTTGAGGTGGTATATCATTTCCAATGGATGTTCAATTTCATAATTAAGATTCAAAACTCAATTTCAAATTTCCTAAAGAAATTTAATTCTAAGTTTTTTATACCCATTCCAAAGTAAAGCTTCTCTTTTCAAACTAACACCCTTGTAGTTAGGTTAGAGGCCATTAAAGAACTATTAACCATTGCTTACTTTAGAGGATTTAATTCATATCAGATGAATGTCAAGAGTGCCTTCCGAAATAGGGTAATTAAAGAAGATGTATATGTTGAGCAACCTCCAGGCTTTGAGAATTCTCAATTTCCCAGTCATGTATTCAAATTAAAGAAGGTATTATATGCATTGAAGCAAGCACCAAGAGCATGTTATGAGAGACTAAGTACATTCCTTCTAGATAGTGCCTTTATTAAGGATAGTGTAGACACCACCCTATTCCTAAAGAAAGTAGGAGAAGATCTACTCATTGAAAGTTTATGAAGGTTATTAAACCTCTGAGAACTAGCCCGAGGCTAACCAGGCGGGAGGGGGAATTAGTTATTTTAAAAATTCTTTAACAAACAAAAAATTAAAACCCTTTGATGTGGAAGCAGAACAGTTTCACATAACAAAAATCAAAGATTTCAAACACAGAATAAATCACAAAAAATGTAGAAATTAAATCCAAAAAAATAAATAGAAAGAGCACACCAAAATTATAGTGGTTTGTCAACCAAAATTATAGTGGTTCGTCAACTTGACCTACGTCTAATCCCCAAAAATCTCCTGTTCAGGTATTGCACTAAAAGTAGTGTCTCTCCTTTTGCACCCACAATAAGGCTAAGAAGCCCTTATAAAATCTTTCCATTGACTCGATGAAGCAGAGTACCTTAAATCCTTTTACTCCCTCCTGGAGTAGGAAGAGAACTTGAAAATCCTTTTACTCTCTCATGTAGTAGGCAGAGAACCTTAGAATTATTTTACTCCCTTCTAGAGTAGGTAGAGAACCTAAAAATCTTTTTACTCTCATCTGGTGTAGGTAGAGAACCTTGGAAACCTTTTACTCCTCCCTGGAGTAAGAAGAGAACCTGGATCTAAAGCTAATGAAAGTCTCCTCTAGAGCCACAAAGGAACCAGAAAAGCCGCTTGAAGAATATCATGGAAACCTTGCTTGGAGCAACCTTTGTGAATCCCTCATAACTCCCCCTCACAAGGATTTCTATCGCTCCCAAGCTCTCTCTCTCTTTCTTCTCTAAGCTCTCTCTCAGATCAACCCCACAACAAAAGATTAATTCAAGGACAATATGAGAGCTTAAATAGTAGGCTTCAAGAAACCCTAAAAATTCAAGTTAGTCATCACAGTTCGTATATTACGATTAAAGTTTGTATAGTATAATTAGTTCAAAACTAGTCTCGTCTAGCACGAAGTCAACAACCATTCATATAAACTATTCAAATGATATGAAAATATTTTATAGTTTGATATATAGATCATGTAGTATAATTTATTTTATTTCCTCTATTTGTATTGGATGATTCCTGGGATGAGTTAACTTCATATCTATTAATTATCCCATACTGTTCACTTTGTATAATACGGTTAGTTTTTTTCAAGTAAATCATCTAGTACTATATGAATATCATACAATACGATTAGTTCAAAAATTATGGTTTATTTGGTATGAACTCTGGTATGACCAGCTTTTATCTCTATTAATCATTTGGTATGATCAATATCATACAATACAATCAGATTTCATAAATTATACTATAATTTGATTGACTAATTATGGGGGTTAATTTTAGCAAGATTTCAAATGTTTATATAGTACAATTAAGATCATATAGTACAATTAGTTCAAAACTAAAACTTTGAAATCTTACTTAAATTAATCTAGTGGCCAGGGTTTTTAGATTATAATGAATTGTATACTATGATTAGTTCATAGAAACTAATTTTTAATTATCCATTAAGCTTGTTTTCAGATTGCATATTATATAGTATGATTGAAAATCGTACACCATGATTTGTTAAAAAAATTTAATAAAAAATATTTTCTCTCTCCCTATGTGTGTACATGGTTACTCGGCAATAGTATCCATCAGATTATATGATTTAACTCAAGAAAGGTAAAAATTACATAAATGATAAAAAATACAAACTATAATCCTAGTCTACCTAATCTTGAGCTGATTAAAGTTGCAAGTGAATGGTGGACCTAAAAAGTTAGTGAATAGAGCAAAATAGATATAAAGTAAACCAATTATCAGAAGATAGCAACAAGGAAATAATAATGTTTGTTATCACCAAAATTATAGTACTTGAGTCCTGATTTGCAACAATCTCCCCCTTTTTTTATTATGGAAAACATTGTTGTTTAAAGATACTCAGATTCTTTGCTATCTTCTCATCTCCCCCTTAAAATGTGAATTTTTGAAAGTAAGGGGAGTTTAAGTTTAATATGGGAGCAATTAATCAATAAACACCAAACAAAACAACAAACTACTAACAAATAGTTTAGAAGACTACTTACAAATAATTTAGAAGCTATTAATAACAACAAACAACAACTTACTACTCTCCGTTTTGACATCACAAAAAGAGAGACGAAGAAACACTAATCAACAGAATATAAGAAGTATGTATAAAAACATTTGCATAATAAGGATAATAACATACAAATTTGAATACAACTTGAAACAAAAGACCATAAGATAAAATTAAGGTTTTTATTTTAATCGATCAGCTTCAATAAATGATAGATTTATCTTATTATCAAATTTAAAAACTAGTAGGAAATTAATTAACAATGCTAAAATTCAAAAAGGTTAGAAAATTAATCTTGTTAACCCTAGCTCAGACTCCTCACAAGTCAAAATCCTTTTTAAACAAAAATCTAAATAAGAAAAAAGATAGGAAAAGTGATCTTTTCAAACTTCTTTTCAAAAAAATATGAGATAGAAATAATATTGCAATGCAATGAATAAAAATCATGATTTTCAAATTCAAGTGTTGGAGATATCAATATACACATGTAGTCTTCCAAGATTTTAAAGATTAGAAAGGAAAGGAAGTTTAAATTATTATGGGCTTATTTTGTGCCTCTTTTTAGTTATTTGGTGCACTTTGCCCATCTTTTGATTTTGACACCCTTTGTGTATCTTACAAATATTTAGGGGTCATTGTGTAATAATTTTTTTTTATTTTGGGCTCATTTTGTGCCTCTTATCATTTTTGTAAGCTTTCCTTCTTTCAAAACCTTTAAAGATGTTCAGTTATGACATTATCTTTCAAATATGAGAGAAAAATTCCCTCTCTTATATAAGGAAGAGTAAGCCACAAAGCAGAATCCTATCCATATGATAAATGCAAACAACATGATTCAAAATTTGAAAGAGATTCATTGACTTTGAACATTATTCATATGAGATAGATTACTATATGAAGATAAAATAGATCTTTATTTCACAGTCCAACTTTTAATTTGAAATAGATTTTGATTCAAAAAGAAAATACACCACTAAAGCAGTTAGAAGAAGAGAAATAATCATCAATAATTCTTCCTTTCACTATTTTAGAGGACTCAAATACTGCTTTCTAATTTCTAAAACCAAAAGCAAGGAAAAAATGTCATTTAATAATTCAGTATCAAAAGTAAGCAGTGATCTGATTCTTAAAAGACACTGAAGGAAAAAATAATAGAAAATTAAAAACATAAAACAAAAATACATAAAAAGAAATAGTCATAAAAATAAAACAAACAAAAAGAACAGAAACAGAAAGCATTAATTTCAAGCATGAATATCTATTACACCTATTCTGGTTCTTAGGATGCTAAAAATTTTAAAGGCTAGTGGTTTTGTAAAGATACCAGCAAGTTGGTTTTTAGAAGCTACATGGTGTAGCTCTATGTCTCCTTTGGTAATATGGTCCCTAATTAAGTGGTGCCTTATGTCAATGTGTTTGGTTCTGGAGTGTTTGATTAGATTTATTTGAAATATAGATGACACTAGTATTATCACATAAGATTGAAATTATACCTACAGGTAATCCTAAATCTACAAGTTATTGCTTTAACTAAAGGGCTTGGGCCACATAACTTCCTAAGGCTATGTATTCAGCTTCAGCTGTGGACAGTACAATTGAGTTCTATTTTTTATTAGAGTAGGAGATTAAGGATTGTCCTATGAATTGACATATTCCAGGACTGTTTTTACCCAGCATTACATAAAATCTGAGTCAGAATATCCTGTAATTTTAAATGAAGTGTTATGCCTAGAATACAAGATTCCTAAGTTTTAAGTTCCTAAGAAATATCTAAGCATTCTCTTAATAATAGTAAAGTGGGACTCTCTTGGATCAGATTAAAATCTAGCATAAAGATAAACACTAAACATAATATCAGGTCTACTAGGAGTTAAGTAAAGAAGGGATCTAATTATCCCTCTGTATTTCTTCTGATCAACTAATTTTCTATTTGAGTCTTTATCTAACTGAATAGTGGAACTCATGGGAGTGTTTATTGGCTTGGCTTTATACATTTCTTATTTCTTAAGGATGTCCTTAATGTATTTTGATTGACTAAGAAAAATTCTATCATCCTTTTGCCTTATGCTAAATCCTAGAAAGTAGGTTAGTTCCCCCATCATACTCATCTCAAACTCCTTACTCATTATTTTTCAAAATTAATAACATAAATTTTTATCAAAAGATCTTAACAAAATATCATCGACATAAATTTGGACAATCAATAGTTCATCTCATATATTTTTTAGAAATAAGGTGGTGTCTACATTCCCCTTAACAAAGGTTCTTTCTAGTAGGAAAGTGCTTAGCCTTTCATACCATGCCCTAGGTGCTTGTTTTAATACATATAATACCTTTTTTAATTTGAATATATGATTAGAAAATTATAATTTTTCAAAGCCTGGGGGTTATTCAACATACACACCTTCCTTTATTACCCTATTTAGAAAGCTACTTTGACATCTATTTAGTACATTTTAAATCACTTAAAATAAGCGAAGACTAGTAGCACCCTAATGGCTTCCAATTTAGCTACAGGGGAAAAGGTCTCTTAAAAGTTAATCCCTTCTATCTAGTTATATCCCTTAGCCACTAATCTTGCTTTATTTCTAATCAATACTCCAGAATCATTCATTTTGTTTTTGAAAACCCATTTAGTTCCAGTAACACTCTAGTCCTTAGGTCTTTCAACTAGTTTCCAAACATCATTTCTCATAAATTGATTTAATTCTTCTTGCATGGTAAGGATCAAGAATTCATTAGATAGGGCTTGATTAATGTTGGTGGGTTCAGTCATTGAGATGAAGGTAGAGAGGTTTACTTCTTTTTTAATACTTTGCCTGGTTGTAACACCTTCAGATAATTCTCCTAAGATTAGTTCTTTAGGATGACTTGAAAAATATCTCCATTCTATAGGTAGTGTGTTTTCAAAGTCTACGCTTTCCTCTAGATTTGTAGATTCTACTCCTTCGGTAATTTCTACTACTTCTTCTTGCTCCTTAGGCCCTCAAGAATTATCAAATTCATCAAATACAATATGAGTGGTCTCCTCTACTACTAGTGTCCTTTTATTAAAGACTTTATAGGATTTTCTAACATTTAAGAAACCGAGGAATACTCCTTCATCAAATTTTGGGTCAAACTTTCCTAGTCCAGACTTCTCATTATTCAGAATGAACACTTTACATCCAAAGACATGAAGGTGAGAGAGGTTGGGTGTCCTACCCTTAAGGATTTCATAGGGTTTCTTGTTCAACTTGGATCTAACATTAACCCTATTTAGAACATAATAGGCTGTATTCACTACTTCTACCCAGACGTATTTAGAAAGTGAGTGTTCAGTTAGCATGGCTCTAACGGCTTCTTCCAAGGTCCTATTCTTTCTTTTAGCTACCCAGTTCAGCTGAGGGGTCCTAAGAGCTAAAAAATTATATTCTAACCCTTGCTCATTATAGTAAGATTTAAATTATTCTTTCTCAAATTCTCCACAGTGGTCACTATGATTGGTTAAAATTTCACAACCTTGTTTCCTCGGAATCTAAGTGGAAAACCCCCAAATTTTTCAAATGATTCACTTTTATGAGATAGGAATCTAACCCAAGTAAATCTTGAGTAATTATTAATAATTACATACCCAAAGATTTTCCCTCCTAGGCTTGCAGTGCTGACAGGTCCAAAGAGATCCATATGAAGGACTTCTAAGGGTTTACTATTGTTAATGTCTTCAATTAAGTGGAAGGAGGATTTGACTTATTTTCTCAATTGATAGGCATCACATAGGTGGTCCTTATTGAACTCTAATTTGGGAATTCCTCTCACTAAGTCTTTTTGGGTGATTTTTCTTAGGCTTTTTATGCTTACATGACACACTCTTCTATCCCATAACAAGGATTCATCAGCAATTATTTTTAAGCAAAGAGCAGTATCAGATTTAGTTCAGTTTAGATCAAGAATATAGACATTATTGATTCTCCTTCCTTGCAAAATAGTTTTATCATTTCAGCTTATCATATAGCTGGCAGAAATAAAATTTTATGTTGAAGACTTTATCACAGAGCTGGCTGATGCTAAACAGATTATATTTTAATCCATCTACTAATAAAATATTTTTAATTATGAAATTTTTTTAGTTGCAAATTATACCTGAGCCTACCACTCTCCTAGTGGTATTATCTCCAAGTGTCACCTTGCCTCCTGCCCTAGCCTCCAGTGAAATTAATTGATTTGCATCTCTACTCATGTGCCTTGAACATTCACTATCCAAGTACCTCATGCTCTCACGAGGCCTTTTATGAGAGCACCCTTACAAAATCATTAGTGGTCAGATTTAGGAACCCAAAATAATTTGGGCTTGCACCTTATGGAATGTGGGATGAAATTCTTGCATGCTATGTTGTGAAATATATAATTTTGGTCTCCACACAAAATGTGTTATACGGTGGATAGTGTAAGTGTGGGAGATTTGTCCAAGCATGTCACATGTAAAATATCTAACTCCAAGAAAAGGGTTTACTAATCTACATGGGTTATGGTGCCTCTTCCTAGTTTTGAATGCATGCTATGATGGTGCATTATGAAATTGTGTAAGTTTAGGAAGTGTTTTGTTTTCTTTAAAAATAGTTAGTTCAGCTTACAAAAACTTGTTTACACTTTCAAGAATTTTATTTTCAATCTTCAATACATGCTCCCTGCTATCTAATTTAGATGCAAGAGTTTTTAATTTCTTGAATACATTTTCTAATTCAACATGTGATGTTTTCTATCATCCTTTTTCCTTATGCTAAATCCTAGAAAGTAGGTCAGTTCTCCCATCATACTTATCTCAAACTCCTTACTCATTATTTTTAAAAATTAATCACAGAAATTTTTATCAAAAGGTCAAAACAAAATATCATCAACATAAATTTGGACAATCAATAGTTCATCTCTTACCTTTTTTAGAAATTTGGTGGTGTCTACGCTCCCTTTAACAAAGGTTGTTTCTACTAGGAAAGTGCTTAGCCTTTCATACCATACCCTAGGTGCTTATTTTAGTCCATATAATGCCTTTTTTAATTTGATTATATGATTAGGAAATTATGAGTTTCAAAGCCTAGGGTTTGTTCAACATAAACATCTTCCTTTATTACCCCATTCAGAAAGCCACTTTTGACATCTATTTGGTACATTTTGAATCACTTAAAATAAGCAAAGGCTAGTATCACCCTATTGGCTTCTAATCTAGCTACAGGGGTAAAAGTCTCTTTAAAGTTAATCCCTTCTATCTGGTTATACCACTTAGCTACTATTCTTGCTTTATTTCTAACCAATACACCAGAATCATTCATTTTATTTTTGAAAACCCATTTAGTTCCAATAAAACTCTAGTCCTTAAGTCTTTCAACTTGTTTCCAAACATCATTTCTCATAAATTAATTTAACTCTTCTTGCGTGGTTAGGATCCAGAATTCATCAGATAGGGCTTGATTAGTGTTGGTGGGTTCAGTCATTGAGATGAAGGTAGAGAGGTTTACTTCTTTTTTAATTCTATGCCTAGTTCAAACACCTTCAGATAATTCTCTTAAGATCAATTCTTTAGGATGACTTGAAGAATATCTCAATTCTCTTGGTAGTGTATTTTCAAGTTCTACACTTTCCTTTAGATTTGTAGATTCTACCCCTTGGGTAATTTCTACTACTTCTTCTTCTTCCACCCTAGGCCCTCAAGAATTATCAAATTTATCAAATACAATATGAGTTGTCTCCTCTACGACTAGGGTCCTTTTATTAAAGACTTTATAGGATTTTCTAATATTTGAGTAACCTAGGAATACTCCTTCATTAAATTTTGGGTCAAACTTTCCTAGTTGAGACTTCCCATTATTTAGAATGAACACTTTACATCTAAAGACATCATGGTGAGAGAGGTTGGGTGTCCTACCATTAAGGATTTCATAGGGTATCTTTTTCAACATGGATCAAACATTATCCCTATTCAGAATATAATAGGCTATATACACTACTTCTACCCAGAAGTATTTAGGAAGTGAGTATTTAACTAGCTTGGCTCTAGCAGCTTCTACCAGGGTTCTGTTCTTTCTTTCAGCTACCCCATTCTATTGAGGGGTCCTGAGAGCTGAAAAATTATATTCTATCCCTTGCTCCTCATAGTAAGATTTAAAATTTTCATTCTCAAATTCTCTACCATGATCACTATAATTGGTTAAAATTTCACAACCTAGTTTACACTTAATCCAAGTGGAAAAAAACCTAAACTCCTTGAATGATTCATTATTATGAGATAGGAATCTAAGCCAAGTAAACCTTGAGTAATCATTAACAATTACATACCTAAAGACTTTCCCTCCTAGGCTTGCAGTGTTGATAGGTCCAAAGAGATCCATGTGAAGGACTTCTAAGGGTTTACTAGTGTTAATGTTTTTGATTAAGTGGAAGGAGGATTTGACTTGTTTCCCCAATTGACAGGAATCACACAGGTGGTTCTTAGTGAACTCTAATTTTGGGAATTTCTCTCATTAAGGCTTTTTTGGTGATTTTTCTAAGGCTTTTCATGCCTGTATGACACACTCTTTTATGCCATAACTAGGATTCATCAGCAATTATTTTTAAGCAAAGAGCAGTATTAGATTTAATGCAATTTAGATCAAGCATTTAGACATTATTGATTCTCCTTTCTTTCAAAATAGTTTTGTCATTTAAGCTTATTATATAGCTGGCACAGAAAAATTTTATGCAGAAGTGTTTATCACAGAGCTCATAATGCTGAATAGATTGTGCTTTAATCCATCTACCAATAAAATATTTTTAATGATGAAATTTTTTGAGTTGCCAGTTATACTTGAGCCCACCACTCTCCTGGTGGTATTATCTCCAAGTGTCACCTTGACTCTTTCCCTAGCCTCCAGCAAAATGAATTGGTTTACATCTCTAGTAATGGGCCTTAAAAATCCACTCTCCACGTACCACATGCTCTCATGAGGCTTTTTATGAGAGCACCCTTATAAAATCATTAGTGGTCAGATTTGGGAACCCAAAAAAAAGTTTGGGTTCCACCTTATGGAATGTGGGATGAAATGCTTGCATGCTATACTGTGAATTATATAATTTTGGTCTCCACACCAAATATATTTTCTGGTGGATAGTGTAAGTGTGGGAGATGTGTCCTAGTATGTCACAAGAAAAATATCTAACTCCAGGAAAAGGGTTTACTAATCTATGTAGGTTATAGTGCCTCTTCCTAGGTTTGAATGCATGCTGTGATGGTGTGTTATGAAACTATGTAGGTTTAGGAAGTGTTTTGTTTTCTTTAAAAGTAATTAGTTTAGCTTGTAAAAACTTGTTTACACTTTTAACAATTGAATTTTCAATCTTCAATGCATGCTCCCAACTATCTAATTGAGATGCAAGAGTTTTTAATTTCTTGAATTCGTTCTCTAATTTAACATGCAATATTTTATATCATCCTTTTGCCTTATGCTAAATCCTAGAAAGTAGGTCAGTTCTCCCATCATACTCATCTTAAACTCCTTACTCATTATTTTCAGAAATTCAAAACATAGATTTTTATCAAAATATCCAAACAAAATATCATCTACATAAATTTGGACAATTAGTAGCTCATCTTCTACCTTTTTTAGAAATAGGGTGGTCTCTACGCTCCCCTTAACAAAGGTTCTTTCTAGTAGAAATGTGCTTAACCTTTCATACCATGCCCTAGGTACTTATTTTAGTCCATGTAATGCCTTTTTTATTTTGAATATATGACAAGGAAATTGTGAGTTTTCAAAGCCTGGGGGTTGTTTAACATACACATCATTTTTTATTACCCCGTTCAAAAAGCCACTTTTGACATCTATTTGGTACAGTTTGAATCCCTTAAAATAAGCAAAGGCTAGTAGCACCCTAATGGCTTCTAATCTTGCTACAAGGGTAAAGGTCTCTTTAAGTTAATCTCTTCTATATGGTTATACCCCTTAACCACTAATCTTGCTTTATTTCTAACCAATACACCAGAATCATTCATTTTGTTTTTGAAAACATATTTAGTTCCAATAACACTCTAATCCTTAGGTTCTTTAATTAGTTTCCAAACATCATTTCTTATAAATTGATTTAACTCTTCTTACATGGTTAGGATCAAGAATTCATCAGATAGGGCTTGATTAATGTTGGTGGGTTCAGTCATTGAGATGAAGGCAGAGTAGTTTACTTTTTTTCTAAGTCTATGCCTAGTTCTAACACCTTCAGATGGGTGTCCTAAGATCAGTTCTTTAGGATGAATTGAAGAATATCTCCATTCTCTAGGTATTGTGTTTTCAGGTTCTACCCATTCCTTTAGATTTCTAGATTCTACTCCTTGGGTAATTTCTACTGCTTCTTCTTCCACCCTAAATCCTCAAGAATTATCAAATTTATTAAATACAATATGAGTGGTCTCCTCTATCACTTGTGTCTTTTTATTGAAGACTCTATAGGATTTTCTAACATTTGACTAACCTAGGAATACTCCTTATAGTAAGATTTAAATTTTTAATTCTCAAATTCTCCACCGTGGTTACTATGATTTGTTAAAATTTCATAACCTAGTTTCCTTTGAATCTAAGTGGAAAAATAACCTAAACTTCTCAAATGATTCACTTTTATGAGATAGGAATCTAGCCCAAGTAAACCTTGAGTAATAATCAATAATTACATACCCAAAGACTTCTCCTCCTAGGCTTATTGTGCTGACAAGTCCAAGGAGATCTATGTAAAGGACTTTTAAGGGTTTGCTAGTGTTAATGCCTTTCATTAAGTTGAAGGAGGATTTGACTTGTTTCCCCAATTGACAGGCATCACACAGGTGGTCCTTAGTGAACTCTGATTTGGGAATTCCTTAACTAAGTCTTTTTGGGTGATTTTTCTAAGGCTTTTCAAGCTTGCATGACACACTCTTCTATGCCATAACTAGGTTTCATCAATAATTATTTCTAAGAAAAGAGCAATATTAGATTTAATGCATTTTAGATCAAGCATGTAGACATTATTGATTCTCCTTCCTTGTAAAATAGTGTTGTTATTTAAGCCTATTGTGTAGCTAGCAGATAAAAATTTTATGCTAAAGCCTTTATCATAGAGCTGGCTGGTGCTAAACAGATTAATTTTTAGTCCATCAACCAATAAAATATTTTAATGATGAAATTTTTTCAGTTGCCAATTATACCTGAGCCCCCCACTATCCTAGTGATATTATCTGCAAGTGCTACCTTGCCTCCTGCCCTAGCTTCCAGCGAATGAATTGGTTTACATCTCCAGTCATCTGTCTTGAACATCTACTATCTAGATACCACATGCTCTCATGAGGCCTTTTGTGAGACCACCCCATTAAATTCATTAGTGGTAAGATTTGGGAACCCAAAAAAAAGTTTTGGTTCCACCTTATGGAATGTGGGATGAAATGCTTGTATGCTATGCTGTGAAATATATAATTTTGGTCTCCACACTAAATGTGTTCTGTGATGGATAGTGCAAGTATGGGAGATGTGTCCTAGCATATCATAAGAAGAATATCTAACTCCAAGAAAAAGTTTTACTAATCTATGTGGGTTATGGTGCCTCTTCCTAGGTTTGAATGCATGCTGTGATGGTGTTTTATGAAACTATGTAAGTTTAGGAAGTGTTTTGTTTTCTTTAAAAGCAGTTAGTTCAACTTGTAAAAACTTATTTATACTTTTAAGAATTGAATTTTCAATCTTCAATACATGCTCCCTACTATCTAATTGAGATGCAAGAGTTATTTCTAATTTCTTAAATGCATTCTCTAATTCAACATGCAATGTTTCCAAGGAATCATGTTCAGTAGTTAAATCAATATACTTTTTGTTCTAAGTATCAAATTCATCTGGTAAAGCCATGTGATTACTATACAGAGTGGAATGATCTTTTCTTAGGCTTTCATACTCTTTCTATATAATTGAAAAGTCAAATTTAAGGCTGGCTTATGATTTTTTAAGCTTCCTATATACAGTATAAATTTTTTTAGAAACTTTAAATAATTGATCATATGTAAGCTCACATATGTCCTCTTGATCAGAATGATCAAGATGATCATCTGCCATTAAGCATAGGTTGGTTACCTCCTCTTTTATTTTAGTTTTAGAAGAGTCTAATGCTGAGTCTGCCTAGAAAGCTTTTTGAGTCCTTTGCTTGCCCGATCTTGAATTTAGATTTTTCTTCATCCTTCTCCTTGCTTGGGTAAGATTTAAGAGTTCGGTAATCAGACTTCAGGTGCCCTGGCTCCTGTATTCAAAGCATATAACATCAGAATTAATTTTAGAATTTTTTCTATTCTTACCTTTACTCTATTGTTGCTGACATTTTTCTTTTCCATTAAAATGTTTTTGAATTGCCTAGTAATCAGTGCAATATCATCATCATCATCTTGTCCAGAAGAGTCACTATTAGAATCATTAGCCTATAAGGCTGCATCTTTCTCTTTTTTCTTTTCACCTGTATCAAGCTGCCTTTGACTCACTCCTTGCTCGTAGGCAATGAGTGACCCAAGTAAGTTATTAATAAAATAAACATTTAGATCTTTAGATCCAGTAATGGTAGTGATTTTTGCTAAAAGTTCGATAGGGATGTTAAGCCCTGATGAACTAGTCCCGAGGCTAACCAAGAGGGGGGTGGATTAGTTATTTTAAAAATTCGTGAGCAACAGGAAAGATCTTTTGATAATTTGTAGCGGAAACAAGTAAACAGAGTAATGAAAAGGTCAATCATAGATTTTACCCAAGCAGATTATAATAGAAAATAAAGTGCAGAAAATAATCAGAAAGAGCACACCAGATTTTATAGTAGTTCGGTCAACTTGACCAACGTCCACTCCCCGAAGCCTCCCCTCCGGGTATTGTACTAACACAAAAGTGACTCTCCTTTTGCTCCCACAGCAAGGAAGAGAAGCCTGTACAAACCTCCTTTTCACCAACCCGGTGAGGCAGAGAACCTGAACTCCTTTCACTTCCTCCTAAAGCAGGTAGAGAACTCGGACTCCTTTTGCTTCCTCCTGAAGCAGACAGAGAACCTCGATCTTCTTGCGGAAGATCCTCCCACAGAAAACACTGACAAGATAAGAGATGACGAATGAAGAAGATGACTCTAATCCTTGCTTAGAGCAACTTTTGTGAATCTCTCACAAACTCCCCCTCATAAGATTCTCTCTCTATCTCCCAATCTCTCTCTCTCTCTCTCTCTCTCTCTCTCTCAAGGATTTCTCTGGAAAGGAAAGTGGCAAAAAATTTTTCTTGTTGGAAGAAAAAGATCTTAAATAGGAGGGCTCAAAAATTGCCCTAAATCTCAACTGGTCATCAAATATCTTTCAGCATGATCAGTCGATCGTCCTGTACAATCAGTTCAAAATCACACGTATCAACCTAAATGATCTGGTTCCTCTAGATGATTAGTAGATAAGAGTAGTTCAGATCGTCCCGCACAATTCTGCGATCGTACGAGAAGATTAGTGTAATCAAAAATTTCATCCAGAAGATAGCTCTAGTCATCCAGGGGAACTTGAGCTGGATGATCTAAAAATGACTTGATCATCCAGGATTATATGTCTATCATCCTTTACCATTAGTTCAAAAAGTGCAAAAATCGTCTGGTTCACAGCTTTGGACGTACAGGTCAGAACATGCTAGATGATTTCAAAATAACTTGATCGTCCGAGATGATATGGGCATCGTCCAATACGGTTAGTAATGGGATTATCATCCTGCACATAGCTCTTGATGTACAGGTGATAGGCATTGGACGATCAGAATTTTTAACACATCGTCTCGTACATTTAACACATTGTCCTGTACGATCCTGTAATAGTCCAGGATGATATGATCGAATCAATTAGACCTTAATTACTTTCCTTAAACACCAGACTAATTTAGGCATGATTATAATGGATTATCTAGGATAATGCACGTATCATCCGGGACGATCAGACCAACTCTCTAAAAATAAAAACTTGCCTAGCTTAATTTGGCGGCTGAGAATTTTTAATTTAGGCCTATCATCCTGTACGATATTCGGATCATCCAGGATGATCAACTGAATCAAATCGACTTAACATGATCATCCTAATTAGGGTTTCTATTTTCACTAGATCATCCAGGATGATATGAATATCCTCTAGGATGATCTGAACAAAATTTTCAGATAGAAACTCTAACTCACTAAAACTCTCCTCCTGAGTGTGTGTGTCTAAGGTTACTTAGTGAGGGGATCAATTACATTACATTTGAATCAAGAAAGGAAAAAATTACAATTAAACACACCCGGACCCGATCTGGAGTTGGCTTAGATTACATTTGATATTTTATACCTAAAATGATTAGCCAAGTAAAATAGAACACAAACATATTTTTTATCATCAAAACTATACTTCTTGAATCCAAATTTGCAACAATCTCCCCTTTTTTGATGATGGCAAACATTTATGCAGTAGTTTCAATTAAAACAGACAGGAGTAATCAACGCACATACGAAAGAAAATATTTCATTTTAAATTTTACTAAACACAAAATAGAATAAGGGAAATAATTATAATACAAAAATAGTAAAAGAAACTACTAGTCACTCAAAACACTGACTCCCCCTTTTGACATCAGAAAAAGGAGGAAGAACAGACACAACAATACAAACAAAAAATACACAAAATAAAAAAAATAAAAGCAAATTAAATAAAAAATAGAAACAAGAAAAAACAAAACTAAAAATAATAATTTTTTTTAATCGATAAGCTCTAGTAATTTAAAATTTTCCCTTGATTTTTAATCCAAAAACCAATAAGAAGAAGATCGACAATGCTGAAATCTAGAAAGGTTAGAAAATCAACTTTCGTAACTCTCACCTCGGATACCTTATAGGTTCAAATTACTTTCAAAACAAAAGTCCAATTCAGAAGAAAAGAAATTAGATTCGAAAAGAGATCCTTTCAAGCTTTGTTCTAGAAAAATATCTGATATAATAGTATTACAAAGTAAGGAATCAGAAATCATGATTTTTCGTCTCAAAATTTTGAAAATATTAAGTGGTGTATGGATTTTTCTAAAATATTTAAAGATCTGAAAGAGAAGAAAGCCTATTTCTTTGTGGGCTCATTTTGTGCCTCTTTTTTTAATTTGTTTGGCGCTTTGTGCATCTTTTGATTTTTGATAGACTTTGTGAATCCTTTCAATTTTTGGCGACATTACGCATTTTTTTTAGTTTGGGCTAATTCTATGCTGCTTTTCATTTGGCACTCTTTACGCATCTTTTGTAAGCTTGCTCCCTTTCAAAATCGTTAAAGAATCTTAGCCGTGAAATTACCTTCCAAACATAAGAGACGATAAAACTCACTCTCTACAATAAGGAAGAGTAATTCACAAAACAAAAACCATACATCCTATGATAAGTGCAATCACTTGGTTAAAAAAAATATAACAATGACTCAAAACTTTGAAAACACTATTCATATGAGATAGATTACTGTAGGAAGATAAAATAGATCTCTAATTCAAAAACTAGCTTTTTAATTTTGAAGAAGAATTTTATCAAAAAGAAATAATACACTATTAAAGGAGTTAGAGGAAGAGAAACAATCATCAATGTTTCTTCCCTTTAGTAGATCCAGTGGAATCAATCACTGCTTACAAACTTCCAAACAAAAAACAAGGCAAAACTTTCAGTCAGAAATTTAGTTTATCAGCAGTAGTGAGCAGTGATCTAATTTTTTTTTATAAAAGGAATAAAATAGTGAATCAAAAACACGTGGAACATCTTATCAAAATAAATGCTCAAATCAGAAATGCACCAATAAAATAAAAGAAAATCAGTAGTGAATAAAAATAAAATAGGAAACAGACAGTCAAATCCAAAGTCTAACATAAACAAAATAAAAATAGAATAACTCAGAAATCATCAGTCATCAGAATCATGCATTTATGTCAATCACACCCAATCTGGTCCTCAAAATGCTAAATGAGTCAAAGGCCAGTGGTTTGTGAAGATGTCAGCCAGTTGATTTTCAGTTGCTACATGGTGTAGCTCAATGTCCCCTTTTGTAACATCGTCCCTAATAAAGTGATGCCTTATGTCAATGTGTTTGGTTCTTGAATGTTGGATGGGATTCTTAGAAATATAAATGGTACTAGTATTATCACACAGAATATAAATTATGCCAACAGGTAATCCTAAATCCAAAACTTATTGCTTCAACCAAAGGACTTAGGCTACACAACTTCCTAAGGCAATGTACTCAGCTTCAGCAGTGGAAACTGCAACTAAGTTCTATTTTCTACTAGAACAGAAGACTAAAGACTATCCTATGAAATGGCAAGTTCTAGAAATATTCTTTCTATCCACCCTACACCCTGCAAAGTCAGAATTAGAATATCCAATAATCTCAAAAAAAGTGTTGTGCCTAGGATACCAGATTCTTAGGTTTGGGGTCCCTAAAAGATATCTAAGAATTCTCTTAACAGTAGTCAGGTGGGACTCTTTAGGATCAGCTTGAAATCTAGCACAAAGATAAACACTAAACATAATATCAGGTCGACTAGCAGTCAGGTAAAGCAGTGATCCAATTATTCCTCTATATTTCTTCTGATCAATAGATTTTCCATTTGAATCCTTATCTAACTGAACAGAGGAGCTCATGGGAGTGTTGATTGGCTTAGTTTTGTCCATTTCATATTTCTTCAAACTTTCCTTAGTGTATTTAGATTGATTGAGAAAGGTTTCATCATCCATTTGCCTTATGCTAAACCCCAAAAAGTAGGATAATTCTCCCATCATACTCATCTCAAACTTCTTACTCATTATTTTAGAACAATCATCACATAAAATTTTATTAGAAGATCTAAAAATTATATCATCAACATAGATCTAGATAATGAGTAAATCATCCCCTACTCTCCTTAGAAAAAGGGTGGTATCTCTACTCCCCTTAACAAACTCTCTTTCTAACCGGAATGTGCTAAACCTCTCATACCAAGCTCTAGGTGCCTGTTTCAATCCATATAAGGCCTTTTTTAATTTGTAAACATTATTTAGATATTGGGAACTCTCAAAACCTGGGCGTTGCTCTACGTAGACATCCTCTTTTATTATCCCATTGAAAAAGGTACTTTTGACATCCATTTGAAATAACTTAAATCCTTTATAACTAGCAAAGGCTAGTAGCACTCTAATGGCTTCCAATCTAGCTACAGTGGCAAAAGTCTCCTCAAAATCAATCTATTTAATCTGATTGTACCCCTTAGCCACCAATCTTGCCTTATTCCTAACCACCACACCAGAATCGTTCATCTTATTCTTAAAGACCCACTTGGTTCCCACTATACTTTGACTCCTAGGTCTTTCTACTAACTCCCAAACATCATTTCTTACAGAATAATTCAGTTCCTCTCGCATAGCTAAGATCCAAAATTCTTCAGAAAGGGCTTGATTGATGTTGGTGGGTTCAATCATTGAGATAAAAGCAGGGTGGTTTACTTCTTTCCTAAGTCCATGCCTAGTCCTAACACCTTCAGAAGAGTTTCCTAAGATCAGTTCTTTAAGATGGCTCAAAGAATATCTCCATTCTCTAGGCAAAATATTTTGAGGCTCTACCCTTTCCTCTAGATTTGTATTTTTAACTCCTTGGGTAATCTCTCCTACATCTTCTTCTTTCTCAACTCTAGTCTCCTTGGGATCAGATTCATCAAACACCACATGAGTTGTTTCTTTCACCACCAATGTCCTTTTATTAAACACCCTAAAGGATTTCCCCACACTAGAATAGCTTAAGAACACTCCTTCATCAGATTTGGGTTCTAATTTTCTAAAATATGAGTTCCTGTTATTCAGAATGAAAACCTTACAACCAAAGACATGGAGGTGGGACAGGTTTGGAGTTATACCCTGAATGATCTCATAAGATGTCTTATTTAGATTTGATCTAACATTCATCGTATTCAGCACATAAAAGGTAGTGTTCATTGCTTCATCCCAAAAGTATTTTGGAAGTGAATACTCAGCAAGCATGGCTCTAGCGGCTTCCACTAAGGTTCTATTCTTTCTTTCAGCTACCCCGCTCTACTGAGGGGTCCTAGGAGCTGAAAAAGTATGATTAATCCCTTGCTCATCATAGAATGTTCCAAATCTCATATTTTCAAACTCTCCACCATAATCACTATGAATAGTAAAGATCTTACAACATAACTTCCTCTGAATCCAAGTGGAGAAAGACTTAAACTAATCTATGTGATAAAAATTTAATCCAAGTGAACCTCGAGTAATCATCAACAATCACAAATCCATAAACTTTCCCTCCTAAGCTGGCAGTGCTAATGGGTCCAAAGAGATCCATGTGAAGGACTTCTAAAGGTTTAGAGGTGCTAATATCCTTAACAAAGTGAAAGGAGGACTGGACTTGCTTCCCCAATTGACAGGCATCACACAGGTGATCCTTAGTGAACTTAAGCTTGGGGACACCTCTAACTAAGTCCTTTTGGGTGACTCTCATAAGGGTTTTCATACTGGCATGACATAATCTACTTTGCCACAACCAAGACTCATCAGCAACAGTTTTTAAGCAAATTGAAACATCAGCTTTAAAGCAACTTACATCCAACATGTAAATATTGTTGATTCTTTGTCCCTATAAAACAAATTTGTCATTTAAGCTTATAATGCAGTAAGTGGGCATGAATTTGATGTTGTATCCTTTATCACAGAGTTAACTGATGCTCAGTAAGTTATGTTTCAGTCCATCTATAAGTAAAACATTATCAATAATGAAATTCTTTCAATTACCAATTATAACTGATCCTACCACCCTTCTGGTGGTGTTATCTCCAAGTGTAACCTTACCTCCAGCCTTGGCCTCCAGCAAAATGAACTGATTTGGTTCTCCAATCATGTGTCTTGAATATCCACTATTTAGTTTCCACATGCTCTCATGAGGTCTTGTGTGAGAGCACCCCTACAAAATCATCAAATGTCAGATTTAGAAACCCAAACAGGTTTGGATTCCTTCCTATGAAAAGAAGAATGCAATACATATATGTTGTACTGTGAAACAGGCAATTTGGGCCTCCACACCTAATATGTACTATGGTGAATAGTGCAGGTGTGAGAGATGTGTCCTAACATGCCACAAGAAAAACATCTAACAACAGGAAAAGGGTTAAATAATCTACGTGGGTGATGGTGCCTCTTCCTAGGTTTGTATGAATCATGCTTTGATGATTTTGAAACAGATTCTTCAAAAAGTGGAGGTGCATAAAACTATATAAAAGTAGGAGGTCTTTCATTTTTCTCAAAAGCACTAATTTTAACACTCAAAAATTCATTTTCTTTCTTCAGACTTCCAATTTCAAATTTCAGATGATGTTCACTACTATCTAAATTTGATGCAAGAGTTTCTATTTCTTTAAATGTAGCTTGTAATTCAACATGCAATGTTTTTAATAAATCATGCTCAATAATTAAATCAGAATGCTTTTTATTCAATTCATCAAATTTATCAAGTAAGGAGATGTGATTGCTATCAAGTGTAGAGTAATCTTTAACCATAACATCATACTCTTTTTGCAAAGTTAAGTAATCCAATTTCAGGCTAGCATGCAATTTCTTAAGTTTTCTATAAGATGAATGAATTATCTCAGAAACTTCTAGCAATTGATCATAAGTAAGCACACAACCTCTTCTTGATCAGATTGATCAGGATGATCATCAACCATCAGATACAGATTTATAGTCTCCTCCTCAGCTTCAATCTCAGAGGAGTCAAATGCAAAATCTGCCCAGAACGCCTTTTGAATCCACATCTTATCCTTCATGAACTTGGATTTCTCCTCTCCCTTCTCCTTGCTTGGGTGAGCCTTAAGTGTAGGGCAATCGACCTTAATGTATCCAGGCTTCCTGCATTCAAAGAAAATAGTATAAGATGAACCTTTAAAATTTTTACTGGACTTACACTTGTTCCTCTTCTAAAAATTCTTGTGTTTCTTCCTTAGAAAGCTTCTGAATTTCCTAGTGATTAAGGCAATATCATCGCTATCAGAAATGGAAGTATCAGTATCACTATCGTTGGCCTTCAGTGCCATAGTATTCTCCTTCTTCATCTCACCTACATCAAGCTATCTTTGATTCACCCCTTGCTCGTAAGCAATGAGTGACCCAAGTAAGTTATCAATTGAATAAGTGTTCAAATCTTTGTATTCAGTAATTGTAGTTATTTTGGCATCAAAAGAAGAAGGCAAACATCTCAAAATTTTGTTCACTTTTTCATAGTTTAAAAGTTCTCTTCCTAAAGCTTGAAAAGAAGTGACAATTTGAGTGAACCTTGTATACATTTCAGAAGTTGATTCAATAGATTTCATGCGAAAAAGTTCATAGTCATGAAGCAATATGTTTAACCTAGACTGTTTGACTTCATATGTACCTTCATAAGTGATACACAATCTATCCCAAATTTCCTTATCAGTTGTACAAGTAGAAACACGCATGTAATCCTCAAATTTTAAGGTACAGAAATAATAGTTCAAACATTTGGCATTCAGTTGGGCTAAGTTACGATCATCAAAAGTCCATTCAGAGAAAGGAAGTTCAGTTTTAACATTATTAACCATTCTAAAAGGTGCGTCATAGCCATCTTTAACAAGCATCCACATGTGATAATCTATAGATTGAAGAAAAGTGGACATGCGAGTTTTCCAAAAATCAAAAGGTATGTTATCAAATAATGACGGTCATGTAATTGAATAACTTTCAACAGTATTACATTTACCAAAGTTAGCCAGGGATCGAATTCAAAGGTTTTTAAACTTAATTTTTGAATCTTGCTTTGATACCACTTAAAAGTTTGATAGGGATGTTAAGCCCTGATGAACTAGTCCTGAGGCTAACCAAGAGGGGGGTGAATTGGTTATTTTAAAAATTCATGAGCAACAGAAAAGATCTTTTGATAATTTATATCGAAAATAAGTAAACATAGTAATGAAAAAATCAATCACAGATTTCACCCATGCAGATAATAACAAAAAAATAAAGTGCAGAAAATAATCAGAAAGAGCACACCATATTTTATAGTGGTTCAGTCAACTTGACCTATGTCCACTCCCTAGAGCCTCTCCTCTGGGTATTGCACTAACACAAAAGTGACTCTCCTTTTTCTCCCACAGCAAGGCCGAGATGCCTGTACAAAACCTCCTGTTCTCCAACCAAGTGAGGCAGAGAACCTGAACTCCTTTCGCTTCCTCCTGAAGTAAATAGAGAACCTAGACTCCTTTGCTTCCTCCTGAAGCAGGTAGAGAACCTTGATCTTCATGCGGATGATCCTCCCATAGAAAACACTAATAAGATAAGAGACGATGAACGGAGAAGATGACTCTAATCCTTGCTTGGAGCAACCTTTGTAAATCCCTCATAAACTCCCCCTCTCAAGATCCTCTCTCTCTCCCAAGCTCTCTCTCTCTCTCTCAAGGATTTCTCTAGAAAGGAAAGTGGCAAAAGATTTTTCTTGTTGGAAGAAAAAGATCTTAAATAGGATGGCTCAAAAATTGCCGTAAATCACAACTTGTCGTCAAATATCATCCAGGATGATCGGTCGATTGTCCTGTATGATCAGTTCAAAATCACATGTATCAGTCTAAACGATCTGGTTCCTCTGGACGATTAGTAGATAAGAGTTATTCAAATCGTCCAGTATGATTCTACGATCATCTGGGATGATTAGTATAAATCAAAAATTTTATCTAGAAGATAGCTCTGGTTATCCAGGGGAACTTGAGCTTGATGATCTTAAAATGACTTGATCGTCGAGGATGATATGTCTATCATTTTATATGATTAGTTCAAAAAGTGCCAAAATTGTCTGGTTCACAGCTCTAGACGTACAGGTCATAACATGCTGGATAATTTCAAAATAACTTAATCGTGCGAGACGATATGGGTATCATCCTATATAATTAGTTCAAAAATGGGATTATCATCCTACACACAGTTCCGGACGGACAGGTGATAGGCACTGGATGGTCAGAATTTTTAAGACATCATCCTGTATGATCCTACGATCATCCAGGATGATATGATCGAATCAATCAGACCTTAATTTCTTTCTTTAAACACCAGACTAATTTAGGAATGATTGTAATGGATCTTCCAGGATGATACACGTATCGTCCGGGATGATCAGACCAACTCTCTAAAAATAAAAATTAGCCTAACTTGATCTGGCGGCTAAGAATTTTTTATTTAAGCCTATCATCTTATACATTATTGGGATCATCTAGGACGATCATCTTAATCAAATCGACTTAACATGGTCATCCTAATTAGGGTTTCTATTTTTACTGGATCGTCCAGGATGATATGATATCGCCTAGGACGATCTGAATAAAATTTTGAGACAGAAACTCTAACTCACTAAAACTCTCCCCCTGAGTGTCTGTGTGCAAGGTTACTTAGCGAGGGGATCAATTACATTACATTTGACTTAAGAAAGAAAAAAATTATAATTAAATACACGTGGACTCGATCTTGAGTTGGCTTGGATTGCATTTGATCTTTTGTACCTGAAATGATTAGCCAAGCAAAACAGAACAGAAACTTGTTTGTCATTATCAAAACTATACTTCTTGAATCCAAATTTGCAACATTTGCATCATAGGAAAAAGGTAAATAACTAAGGATTTTGTTAACTTTTTCATAATTTTAAGCTCTCTTCCTGAGGCATATAGGAAAGTAACAATCTAAGTAAACCAAGTATACATTTCACAAATTGATTCACTAGGTTTCATGTGAGATAGTTCATAATTGTGAAGTAGAATATTCAGCCTAGATTATTTTACTTCATTGGTTTGCTCATATGTTATCCATAGTTTATCCCAAATTTCTTTTCTAGTTGAACAAGTGGAAACACATATATAATCTTTAGATTTTAAAGCACAAAATTTTTTTTCAAATATTTAGTATTCAATTGGGTTAAATCTCTATCATCTGTACTCCATTTAGAAAAAGGTATTTCAATTTTAATGCCATTTACTAATCTAAAGGGTACAGAATATCCTTCTTGCACTAACATCCACATGTAATAATTAATTAATTGTAAGAAAGTAGACAGAGAAATTTCTAAAAATAAAAGGAATATTATCAAATAAAGGTGGTCATGTGATTGAATATCTTTTCTTAGTATTACGATTACCAAAATCAGCCATGAATCATTTTTCAAAAGTTTTCTAAAAGTTAAATTATGAATTTTGCTCTGATACCACTTAAAAGTTTGAGAAGGTTGTTAAACCTCAAAGAACTAGCTCGAGGCTAACAAAGAGAGGGAGAGGGGGTGAATTGGTTATTTTAAAAATTCTTTAACAAATAATAAATTAAAACCCCTTGATGCGAAAGCAGATCAGTTTTATAAAAATAAAAATCAGAGATTTCAAACATAGAACAAATAATAAAAAAATACAAAAATAAAATGCAAAAGAGCAAATAGAAAGAACACACCAAAATTATAGTGGTTGGGTCAACTTGACCTACGTCCACTCCATGAAAATCTCCTTTCTAGGTGTTGCATTAAAAGTAGTGTCTCTCCTTTTTCCCCCATAATAAGGTAGAGAAGCCCTTACAAAATTTTTCCATCGACCCAGTGAGCTAGAGTACCTTGAATCCTTTTACTCCCTCCTGGAGTAGACAGAGAACCTAAAAATCCTTTTACTCCCTCCTATAGTAGGCAAAGAGCCTTAGAATCCTTTTACACCCTCCTAGAGTAGGCAGAGAACCTAGAAATCTTTTTACTCCCACCTAGAGTAGGTAGAGAACCTTGGAATCCTTTTACTCCCTCTTAGAGTAGGCAGAGAACCTAGATCTAATACTAATTAAAGTCTCCCCAGAGCCACCATAGAACTAGAAAAGTAGCTTGAAAAAGACGGTGGAAACCTTGCTTGGAGTAACCTTTGTGAATCCCTCACAACTCCCCCTCACAAGGATTTTTCCCTCTCCCATGCTCCCTCTCTTCTCTCTCTAAGCTCTCTCTTAGATCAACTCCACAATAAAAGATTAATTTAAGGACAATATGAGGGCTTAAAAATTAGGCTTCAAGAAACTCTAGAAATTCACGTTAGCTATCACTGTTCATATAGTACATTAAAGTTTATACAGTGCGATCAGTTTAAAACTAGTCCCGTCCAATGTAATGTCAACAGTTGTTCAAATGAACTATTCAAATAATATGAATATATTATATAGTACGATATATAAATCATCTAGTACGATTTGATCTATTTCCTCTATTTGTGCGGTACGATTCCTAGGACGACTAAACTTTGTCTCTATTAGTTATCCCATATTGTTCACTTCATATAGTCTGATTTGTTTATTTTAAGTAAATCATCTAGTACGATATGAGTTTTGTACAGTATGATTAGTTCATAAATTATAGTTTATTTCTAATGAACACTAGGATGACCAGATTTTGCTCTATTAATCATTTGGTATGATTAATATTGTATTGTACGATCAAATTTCATTAATTAAACCATGATTTGATTGGCTAATTATGGGGATTAATTTTAGTAAGATTTTAAAAGTTTGTATAATACTATTAAGATCATATAGTACGATTAGTTCAGAACTTAAACTTTAAAATCTTACTTAAATTAATCTGGCGGCTAGGGTTTTCAGATCATAATAAATAGTACAAAATAATTAGTTCACATAAACTAATTTTTAATTAGACATTAAGCTTATTTTTAGATTGTATATCATATAGTATGATTAAAAATCATACAACACGATTAGTTAAAAAATTTTAATAAAAAAATATTTTTCTCTCCCCCAGTGTGTGTGTGCATGGTTACTCAGCAATAATATCCACCAAATGATATAATTTGACTCAAGAAAGGTAAAAATTATATAAATGACTGAAAATATAGACTGTAACCCAAGTCTACCCAATCATGAGCTAATCAAAGTTACAAGTGAATGGTGGATCTGAAAAGTTTGTGAACAGGGCAAAATAGATATTCAATAAACCAATTATCAGGAGATAGCAGCAAGGATATAATAATATTTATTATCACCAAAATTATAGTACTTGAGTCCTAATTTGCAACACTAGTTGTTCAATTTTTTGTTGATTATATACTTTTTGGATCCACAAATAAGAATCTTTGTGATGATTTTACAAAATAATAATTGAAGAGTTTGAGATGAGCATGATGGGAGAGGTTACTTATTTCCTTAGATTTAGCATGAAGCAAAAGCTTGATGGAACCTTTCTTAGCCTGTTTTGGTTGAAAAATATTATTTTTGAAAAAGATTAATTATCTTTGGGAATAATTCAAAATTGATTCTTAAATTTGAATTCTGAAATTGAACATCCATTAGTGATAATATACTATCTCGAAAGGTAGAGATAAAATTGCCTAATGGGTTGAAATTTAGAATTTCAAATACGATTTTGAATATCGTAGCCTTATTTAGGAGGGAACTACATATGATCCCAAAGAATAAAAAATGAAGTTCAATCAGATATCTGGCTACGATAATCTAGATAGAGTATCGTTGATTTCATATTCAAAATTATATCAACAAATGATATATCATCCCAAAGGAAGAGGATATCACTTATGGTTAATTATTTGAACATGGCAATAACGATCACCATTTTTTGTTTGATTTCCCAAAGATAATTGATTAAAAGTTTTGAAAAGTTTGATTTTGAAAATATGGTCTGGGTTTTCACATCTCCTACGAGCGCAAGCCCTCGTAGTTAATTACATCGTAGGAAACCAAAAATTTCCTATAAAAACTCTCGATTAAAATAGCGATATCAATTTTATTTAAGATTTTCAAAGATTGATGTCAAAGGAGGTTAAGGGTTGGAATTTTCAAATGGGATTGGTTCAAAATTGAACACTTATTCTTGAGCCAAAGGAGGAATGGTAGGAGGTGTCTTGAGATTTTGAATTACTTCAGAAACACCCCAACCTATCCTAAGTGTTGGGCTTGAATTTGATTGAAAGAGATATTTAGTTTGAATGATCAATTTTATTAGAAAGTGGCAATTAGATTCCTGGAAGGTTGAGGTCTTAAGATTGAACATCTGCCTCAGAACCTAAGTCTAAAATTGAGTACTGAAAATCAATGAGCCGGATCCAAGCTAATGCAATGCAATCCTGGACTTACCCCGGCCTGGATTGGGGGGCCAGCTAAGCCACCTAAATGCTTCAAAATCATGTTGTCGGTCTTTTATCAAAGAGTGGTTAGGGACATTATTTAAGATTAGTTTTAAGGAATTGGGGCTGACATCTAGAGCAGATTCCTAATTGGCCCCTTAACTTATGTTGGGTGAAATACTTAAGCTAAAAAATATAATTAAAGATTTAGACTCAAATTTAATTCGTATCTAATGCAATGCATACTAGTTGACTCGATTAAATGCTTAAATTAACATGTAGCAGTTTTAAAATCTGGCTTAAAAATAGGTTTTATCTTAGAGATTATACAACATCCCCTTGGATAGAACTGCACCCAAATAGGTCAGGTGGTCTGCCAAAACCTGCAGGGGGGAGGTGCCTAACAAGGTAGAGAAAAGTTAATATGAATGCATGAAAAACTCCCGGCGAGTCCGGGCTTACTTCTTAAAATCGTTAGAGTTTCTATCGGAGCCTAAAGTTTTTTTTTTAATTTTAGTTAAAGTAGAAATAGTTCATGACCGTACCCTCACGAGCCTCAGATCAAATTCTAGGCTAAATCAAATACGACATACAAGATTGCTAAATAAACTACTAAAAGCATGTGGGTCCTTGATTGTAATCAACATCAATCAAATCAATCAAATAATTAAATTAATTAAATAAATATTCAAATCGAAAGTCCATAGGCAAGTGCCTTTTAATAATATAACCCAGGGTCTGCAGGAAAAGTAAAGTGGCCAGGTACAACTGACTACAACCCAGATTCTAATCCTAAGACTCAAGTGACTTTGCGAATGGGTCTTCTCGTTCTTCACTTCTTCATCTTCTTCTAACTCCTTGGATCGTCAGGTCCGGATATCCAAATGAAAAGAAACTCTCCCTAGAAAGGGGGTTATCTTTTCTCTTTGGATATTTAAAATTCATCCTAATTTGGATCTCCAAATGGATAGGAACTCTCCTCTAAGGGATGTCCTTTCCTTTTTGGATTTCAAATTGGATGCTTAAACATTTCAATCTCAAAGTACTTTAAATAATTTACTACTCAATTCACATTCAAATTACATCAATTTAAAATTAAAATTCTAGACTCGATCCTGTAGGGTTATCCTAATAATCGACAGTTATAGAAACATCCCAAGAAGTTGATATATTTGAAATTTAAAATACTCAAACCAGCCACACTTGGCTATGCTCTTTTAATTTAAAGGGGGCTTAGCGTATTTTCTGGAGCACCTGTGTAGTTTATTATTTATGAATTTACCCCTTTATTTAATGCCCTGCATGATATGGCCACCTGCATAAAATTGAATTAGTATAAATCATTCCTAACATAAGGGTAGGTCTAACGTACAATCAAATCAACACAGAATGCAGTAAATAAATAAACAATCACATTAATATCGATTACTTAGATTTAGCAACCAGCATGCAATGAAAACCCCAAAAAACCCGGCACACACAAGTAGCAGAAAAGTAAACACCGGCCTAGCCTAAGACTAGAGTTGGTTGTCCTAGCCAACCATCTAAAATGTGTGAGGTAGGCTGTGTGGTTTTGATATGTCCTAAATAGGCACTTGATTGAAGTTGCTTAATGTTCTAGTTGGTTGAAGGCTTAAGGGAGTTTTAATTTGAGTTTAAATATTAATGACTTGATATTGATTTTAAACTTGATTTTGATTGTTTGTTGGATACCACCTTTGTTGCACACCGAGGCCGTGAAGTTTATTTCACCTTCCTTGGGGCTAATTTAATAGCCTCGTAGGCCTGGGTTACCTAGTGGTACCCGGTATAATTAAATGATTTAAGTTTGATTAAGATTTAAAGGTTGATTAATTTTTAATTGAATTTGATTGGTTGCTCGTTTTAAGGTTAAGTTGATATTTTCTAGAATTTTTGAAGATTTATTGAATTTTGGAATTTTCTGGATTATTTTAATGATTTAATTCAAGGGTCAAAAGTTAACTTTTTGATTTAAGGAGTTTTCTTAAATGTTAATATTTTATTAAAATACTAGACCTTAATATGATCAGTTAGATAGTAAGTATGCTGAAATTGGATTTTTTTAGATTTTATTATGAAGGTTTGACGTTTTGACTTGATTTTGAACTAAGTTTGACCAAAAGTTGACTTTTTTAAATTTGATTGATTTCTAGAAACTTAACATTTTTGATAAATATTATACCTTAATATGAGTCATATGCCTTTGAGTTTGCTCAATTTGGAGTTTATTTGAATTAGTTATGAATTTTCAAAGTTTTGAATATTTGTTGAATTTTTAAAATTGTTTAATCAAAGACCTTTTTGTGATTTGAGTCCAAATGACCTCCAAACTCCTTGAAATAAACTCCAAAAATTAGGAATTACCTAAGGAGTGATCTTCAAGTGTTTGGAAAATTTCTGCAATTTTTAATTATTTCTAATTAATTAAATTAATTAAATATTAAATTTCAATTAAAATTAAATTAAGCTTGATTTTAAAGTCCAGTCTGGGGGCTTTTATTTTTCATTGATTAAGGGTTCAATTCTGGTCAGATTGAGGTATTATATGTAATTTTTAGGTTTAAATTTGATTTATTATAATTTCTAGAAGTTTAAATGGCTTAATTAAGGGTCAATTTTGATTAAGTTAATTGAGGGATTTAATGATTTTAAAATTCAGTGAGAAATTTTTCTAGGGCTGAGAGTGTCACTATGTTCAAATGGTTCGAGTTTCAAGTCAATAGGAGGTGAATCCTAATTAATGGAATTTTCTTAAGTTTTCTAATCAAATTCTTAATTATTGTCCTTAATGTCACTAGTTTTGAGTGGGTTCAAATCAAAGCTCAACTAACCCTTGAACAGTAATTACAATCACATCAATACAGTCAATCATGAACAGAATGAAAATGTCCTAATGCTCTATGGAATTAATTATAGTAAAATATTAAAGTTATAGATCACATCATGACCTATGAACTTAAATATTTAACTATAAGAGATTGGATATATCAAATTGAATTAAGGAGATTTGAGGACATAAAATAAAATATCCTTAAATCAATCTCAATTCAATTTGGATTCAAAATCATACATGATTTGATATTTATGTAAACAAATCAATATATCATTGAAAGCTAATCTTTCTCAAATCATGTATAATCACAATCTAACTTTGTTTTAAATGAGAGAGACCCTCTCACCAATCCCATAGATCTCTAACATGCTATTGTTAGATTAAGATTAAATCAGATATGAATTTTCAAAAAGGAAAACCTAAGTCATCCTTGACTTAGATTTTTTGAAAATTCATAAATTAATAATATATACATCAAATAGGCTTACAAAAATTAATGGAAATCAAGCTTAGGCCCTATAATACCTCTGTTAAAATTCAGATTAAAAGAGATTGTATATTTTTATTTAAAAATAAAATAAGATTTTCTGAATACTTGATATAATTAATAGAAAATTGCTCAAAATATTTTTATTTTATTTTTAAAATAAACTAGATATAAATACGAACAAAACGAGCCCAAGAACTCCAAAAATGGTTAGAAAATTAAATTCCTATTATTTTTATAAGTTCTTCATATTTTCTGAAATTTTTTTAATAGTTTGAACGGGCCGGTTAGACTGCAGGGCTGACCTGGGTCCGGGCTTTCCATGTGGCACGACATGATTCGCCCATGTGGACAGCGGCAGTCAAGTGGGCCAAGCTCACTTATCCAGCGCGGCATTGCGTAGAGCTGTTAGATCTAATAAAGCTCCGATCCAACGGTTGATATCACAACCGTAATTGATCTTAATCCAGAAGGATCCAACGGTCTAAGTTCAGCCCACGGTTTAAAATAAGCGGATCAGATGAAGTCGGATGAGATCCATTCATCCACTGGTTTAAAAGATCAAATCAGACCATTAAACTGAAGAAATCATGACCGTTTGTATCAAATAGATCGAACGAAAGGTTGTGATTTTGTCTTTCCCACTCGGTTACTGCAAACCCTAAGCTTGTTTTTGAATTCGTTTGCTTAAAATAATGAATCAAAGAGTTTAAAACTTTTAACAGAAATAAAATAGGATGTAAGAAAGGTTGGAGAAAAGTTTTCTAAGCATTTGATGTATTATTCAGAGAGTTATTTAACAACCTACGTAAACACCTAGGGTTTAGTATTTACCGCAGTAGAATTGATGGATTTGGCTGATTTAGATCTCTCCGAACTTGTGGATTGTCCACGCTTAGTTCCCTTGAAGACCTCGAGCCTGGAGAAAGTTTCTATAAGGAGTTGAAGTAGCTTGGACGGAGCTAGCTTCGGCTTGCACTCGAACTCATCGCCGGCAGCCACCAAATGCTCGAGAATGATCAGGGAAGTGTAGAGGGATCTCTGAGAATGCAAAACAAAAACTCAGAGAGGCTAGGGATCCACTGGAAAGGAAAAAAATTCCCTATTGAGCTCTCCCGTCTCTCTTGCCCTATTCAAGCTACGGGAGCTCTTTTTGACGGTCTGGATACTTCAGGTGGAGCGTTGGGATGTTGGACAGCTGGCTTAGATGGTTAGAGGGTCGGGGTAAGGACTGTACTAGCTGGAACGACCAGGAAGTTTGCCTTCACGTGGGGAGGACCGCCTAGGTTGGTTGAGTCGTTTGGAGCTATGGAAATGGCTTGGCTGGGTCAAGCTAACTCCAGAAAGATTTTTGGAGATGTTTAAGTCAGGTTAAGTGAGCTAGATGGGTCTAGTTTGAATTGGGTAAGTCGGGTGGCTCAATTTTACTGGGTAGGGCTCATTAATCCATTGGGTTGAGCTAGGAAGCATGCTAAGCACTAGGCTAGGTTGGGTTGAATCCCTGGGAGCTTCTGGAATTAATCTCATAGGCTGGAAAGGCCTGGATCCATCTTGGCAAAGCTTAATGGGTCAGATTGACCATTCAATTCCATTTCATGCATTGGGTTGACTATTTGACCAATCAATTGGACTAGGCTGCTGAGGTGGAGTCCTAGTAAATTAGAAAATTTGACCTAAGGGTTTGAGAGTAATGCAAAGACATGTGATGGGGATTTGAATGAAGGTTGACTTCATGAATTCATTCCTTATGCTAGAGTTGACTGTTTGACCAGTCACGCTGGTCAATAGTGCTGAGGTGGCATGTAATGACCTCAAAAACTGGTTGAATTGAGTATCAAAGGTTGAAAAGGATTTGATACCTATGGGTTAAAACAAGAGCACTTAAGGTTTTGAACATGTTTTATTGAGTTGACCAAGTCAAACTCAATGTGATTTGAGTTGAGGTGGATTTAAAAAAAATTCAAGGCATTGATTGATGTAGGTTTGAAGATTTGAAAGGTTTCAAATGAATGTTTGAAGGAATTTGACCCAAATGACTCACATTTGATTGAACTTGGGTTTAGTTGACTAAGTCAACTGTTGACTGGGTTAGGGGTCCAATCAAGTCTAAATCATTGAAGGGTATGGCCAGGGGAGTTTGATTGAGTCTTGAGTATACTTGAAGTTTGATTTAAATTGAAAGGGCTTAAGGGTTGAACTGGTCAACCTAAGTTGACTTGGTCAACCAGGTTGACCCAGGGTTAAGATTTGGACTTAACAAATTTGAAATGATAAATGGGGTCTAGTGATTTCAGGATTCAGATGAGTCATTTCGATCAAATGACCTATTTAAGCCCTTAATGGGCCTAATGGGTCAACTGGGTTGACTTGGTCAACCGGGTTGACCCAGGGTCAGGGATTGAGTCCAACCAGTTCAGAATGACATTCTGAGTCTGCTGGTGGTAGTCTCAAAGTCTAGGGAGATCATTTGGTCAAAATGACCTATTTGGGCCTTTAATGGGCCTTTCAGGTCAACCCTGGTTGACTTGGTCAACCAGGTGGGTCCAGGGCCTGAAAAAGGGCTCAACAGATTTGGTTTGATATTTGGAGACCAATGGAGGTGGTCCTAAGGTCTGTGGAGGTCATTTGGTCAAAATGACCTATTTTGACCCTTAAGGGCCTGTTTGGTCAATTTGGTTGACTTGGTCAACCAGATTGCCCCAAGGGCTGGTTTTGGGTTCAATGGATTTGGTTTGATATTTTAAACTTGTTGGAAGTGGTTGCATTTGATTTGGAGCTCATTTGGTTCAAATGGCCATTTACACCCTATAGGGGTATTTTGGTCATTTTGACCCCTGGTCAACAAGGGATCAAATTGAGTCCAACAAAATGCATTTTATTGCTCAATGAGTCATAATGAAGGGTCTGGAAGTGATTTGGAGCTTTGTAGAAAGCTCTAGGATCAAAATCCACTAGGTGGCAGGTCCAGTGGCATAGACTGTAAATATTTAAAAGTTTTATAGCATTTGGATTTCAATTCAGTTTATGGGGTTAGAGATCTCAGAATGAGCTCAAATTTAGAGGGTTGCCTTTAAATACATATCAAATCAGTATGGAACTAATAAACCTTGAATCAGAGGTCATTTGATAGGGTTTTAAAATGTTCAAAGATTCACTGGAAAAGGCTTTAAGGACTTACACCTTTGGCCTTTGAAATTTGATCTGGATTTTTGGTTTTGATCTGGATTTTGAGTTTGAATGATTGGATTTGAATTACCCAAATCATTTATGATCATTTAGAGATCATAAGTGATAGGATATGATTAAAGTTTGATCAAAGGTAGAATCAAGGTTTGAACTAGAGTTTGGATTTTGAACTGGATTGAATTCTGGATTTTGATCAAGGTTTAAATTGAGGATATGGATTAAAGTCTGGATTCATTAAAGTTTGAATTGAATGAAGGTTTGGATTAATCCTAGATCTAGATTGATCTAAGGTCTAGGCTGATCTTAGAATCTGGGTAGATCTAAGAACTTGGAGTCTAAGGGAATCGTAGGGTCTAGGAAAGTCTTAAAGTCTAGGATCTAAAAGAATCCTAGCATCTAGAAAAATCTTAAGTTGTGGATCAAGGAGAATCCCAAGATCTAAAATAATCTGGAGGGTAGATTAATCTAGCACCTGAATTAATCCTAGGGTCTAGAATAGATCCTAAGGACTGAAGTCTAGGAAGATCCTGGAGTCTAAAAGTCCTCGGGTTTAGGGACTAGAAAAATCTTAGGATCTAGAATAGATCCTAAAGTCTAGATTCTAGGAGGATCCTAAAGTCTAGAATGATCCTAAGATCTAGAAGGATTTAGAGGAATTCTAGGGTCTAGAATAGATCCTAGGGTCTAAGAAAATCATATGATCTAGAGTCTGGCAGAATCCTAGGGTCTAGAATAGATCCTAGGGTTTGATGTCTAGGAGGATCCTAGAGTCTAGGTTAGTCTGAAGTTTGATTGAGTTGAGTTTTAAAATTAATATGGGATTAAATCAATTTGAATCTGGATTGATATTTAAATTATGGATTGATCTAAGATCAGCTTGATCCTAGGGTCAAGATTAATTTGAAGAGATCTTAGGGTCTAGAGCAGATCCTAGGGATTGAAATCTAGGGAGACCCTAGAGTCTAGATTGGTTTTAAGTTGTGTTGATCTGGGGTCAGGATTTGATCAGGGGTCTGGATGGGTCCTACTGACCTCATATAAAAATGAGGTCAACATAGCCAAATATAATATATCAAAGATATCTTTAAAAAATTTGAATGGATAATGTTAAGGCAATCAATACTCTCATGAGCTCTACCACTCTATTAGATAAGGATCCCAATAGAAAATTAGTTGATCAGAAGAAATATAGAGGGATAATTGTATCTCTTCTTTATTTGACTGCTAGTAGACCTAAAATCATGTTTAGTATATTTCTCTACTCTAGATTTTAGGCTGATCCCAAGGAATTCCATATTAGTGCTATTTAAAAAATTCTTAGATATCTTATAGGAACCCAAAATCTAAGAATCTGGTATCCCAGAAATTGCTCATCTTTCAAAATTATAGGATATTCTAATTCAGACATTACAGGATGCATGGTTGATAGAAAAAGTACCTCTGGAACCAGTCAATTCATAAGAAAATATTTAGTCTCCTCATCAAATAGAAAATAAAACTCTACAATCTTATCTACCACTACAGTAGAATACATAACTGTAGGAAGCTGTGTTGCTCAAGTCCTATTGCTCAAGAAATAAATCCTTGACCTTGGACTCCTTGTCAAAATAATTACAATAATATGTAATAACAGTAGTGCCATCTGTATTTCAAAAAATCTAATCCAACATTCCCAGGCTAAACACATAAACTTTAGACACCATTTCATTAGAGATCATATAACCAAGGGAGTTATAGAATTACATCATATAGCTACTAACAACTAATTGGCAGATATCTTTACAAAACCCCTTGCTTTTCAAATCTTTAGACTAGGTGTTATAGACATTCATACATGAATCAAGATAAATTGGAAATTGAAAACTTAAATGTTTATGTACTTTTGTGTAATTTGTTTTGTGATTTTTCATGTTTGTAATTTATGTTTGTGATCTATTTTGTGTGAATTTTTCTTCTTCTTTTCTTTTCATGAAGTTTTCCTGATCATCATGCACAAATTCAAAATTTCTCACATCGTACTGTACGATATCACAATGCACCATACGATCTTCATAAAATATCACATAACTACTCATAGCACATCCAACAATTATTGGTGATTATACTATACAAACTCCAAATTTATACTATATAATACACGTAGCACTCACCATTGGATGAATTATTTTTGGATGGTATGATATTATTTTTGGTCACATAAAACGACGGCCTTCCGATGACCCAGTTAGGAAAGTAGAGGTATTAGATTTGACTTATGTTAAGAAAGGTAGAGGTAGACCTAAAAAGACTTGGTTAGAAAATATTAGAAATGATCTTTCTTTATTAGATTTAAACGAGAATTTGACTTTGAACCGGACATAATGGAGAAAAAGGATTCATGTTGCCGACCCCATGTAGTGGGACAAAGGCTTGTTGTTGTTGTTGTTGTTGTTGTTGTTGGTATGATATTAAATATCGTATCGTATTGTATGAACACCTATTCATACTGTATGTTATAACCTTTCAACCATCATCCAAGCCAACTCCTCGGCATGACCGCCTTATTATTGACCTGCTAGTATCATTTTGATTATACTGTATAATAAAACCAACTTTTTTGACTGATCAGACTAGACGAATTAAATTTCTTATATCATACTATATGATCATACATCATGCTATACGATATGGCCAATCTTTATTTAACGGAAAGAAACACAAGGATTCTCTTCACTCTAATCCTCTCAATCTTTCTTCCTTCCTCTATAAGTTCCTACTCATTGCAATGGCCATTGGAAAGCACTCATGGGATCTCGTAGGATGTTCTTCCATTCACACCTCTTCTATCACTCACTACCTGTTTTATCATGGCTAAAATTGATTTCAATGCAGCTAATTTGATTATTCGATACCTTAAAAACCATAACTGTATTAGAGATCCTAAAAATAAGTGAAAGCCAAATCTCACATTAGGTCACATCATTGCCTTTATTCTATAATCTAAATATAATATCCAATTCCCTGCACGACCAGACCACCTTCCAATCTTCTATTCAAATAGCTCATTACATTTCCCCCATAGTGCTAACAGCCAAAATGTTCATTATGTGGACACCGAGCTAGAGGAAGTAGAGGGAGGTGCAACAATAACTCCAACATCAACATTTGTACCCTAGCCTTCTCTGTATGAGACACAAATTTAGAGATTTGATCAATTGGAGACTCAGTTCAATGCTTATGTCACAGAGAAGCACCAGCAGCATGAGACTGATATGGCATAGTTTAGAGAGCAGTTCACATCCATTCATTGATTCTTTTAGCCACCACAATCACCTCCTCCACCTGATCAGGGACATTCTAATTTTTAGCTTGCCCTGTTTTAGTTTTTGTCTATGTTACTTTTTTTCTTTTCATTGCATGTTTGTTTTATTTTTAGTATTATGCTTAGTCATTCCTACTTTTTTGTTATGTCAAAAGGAGGAGGAGATTATTGTTTGTTGGTTATAATTTCTACTTTATTATGATTAGTCTACTGGTTTATTTATTTCCTATTCATGATTGTCTGTTCTTTTAATTCTTCAAATTTAGTAATAAAAAAATATTTAAAAAAACTCTTCCCACTTAAAAAAAACTAAACTAGTGAGGGAGAGTTTAGGGCATATCAAAAATTAATTTGAAATTATAACCAACAATGTTTGCCATCATCAAAAGGGGAGATTGTTGCAAATATGGACCCAAGTCTTTTAATTTTGATGATAACAAATATTATTGCACTCTTTATGATCCTATCTCCTATTATTATTATTATTATTACATATTTATTTTTGTGCACTAACTTTTTAGGTCCACAATACACTGCATAAAGTGATCAACTCTAGACTGGATAAAATAAGGTCAAGTGTCTTTGAGAGTCTGTATTTCTACTTTTATTTATTTCAATATTTTTTAAGTCAAATTCATGTATTTGTGGATGCTAAACTTGGTGATCGTGCACACACACACTTAAGAGATTAAAATTAGATTAATTGTTCTAATCAGATCATTCTATACGATTGAACTAATCATACTGTATGATTCGATTTCTATATAAGATGATAATTATTTACCACCAATCATACGAGATCATAATCCAATTTGATTAAACTACTCATACTAGATGATGTTCTATATTTTACTGGACAATTAGCTTAAATACTTGAACTGATTGTACAATGCCTTATTCTTTGTACAATACTAACATGGCTATTTGAACTAATAATACTGTATGATAAGGAATCGTACTGTATGATCAGTGTCGATAGAATTAAATTATTAGAGCTTATCGTGAAGCCTTGTATTTATGCTCTCTTAATAGACTTATTTCAAGTCTTTGGTTGTTGGGTTTCCTGGAGAGAGAGCTTGGATAAGAGATCTTGGAGAGCTTTGGGATCGAGAAAGGAGAATTTGTGTGTGAGGGAGGAGTGTGATGGGTTTTCATATGATTTCTCCGAGTAAGCTTCTTCCTTATTTCCAATGAGTGTCTTACTTGGTTTTTAGGGTGGCTCTAGGAAGAAGATCATCTGTCCAAATACCATAAAAGTTCTTTTCCTTCACTAGGAGGGTGAAAAAGGAGTGTGAGGTTCTCTGCCTTTACTAAGAGAATGAAAAAGAGGTTAAGATTCTCTGCCACTTCAGGTTGGTGAAAGATTGTAAGGTCTTTTCTGCCTAGCTGGGCAGGCTAAAGGAGCAACACTATGGTTTTAGTGCAATACTCAAAGAGGAGGACCTCAGGGAGAGGACGTAGGTCATTATTTGACCGAACCACTATAAAATTTGGGTGTGTTCTTTCTGAATTTAATTTTTCTGCAATTTAATTTTCTACACTTTAAGTTTACAGAAATTGCATGGTAAAAAATTTTCTATTTGATGATATATTGATTTGACATATTCATCATCATCATAATTTAAATTTTTTGTTTCATAATTTTGATTCTACATCGGGTGATAATTTTATTGGTTTTTAAGTTATTAAAAATCCAAAAAAATAAAATAAAATGTACTTTTGGGTTTAAAGTAAGCTTTTTTTAAACTAGCAATCCCCCCCTCTCTTGGTGCGCCTAGGGATAATTCACCAAGGATTAACATCCTACATCAAACTTTCATAAAACAAAAAGATTAATATTATCATTACAACAGAAATGCCCACTATAGGAGTTAAAAAGACTATGGAAGAAGAAAATATTGCAAATCTGGATTCAAGGAGTATAGTTTTGATGATAATAAACATGTCTATGTTCTGTTTTGCTTGGCTAACCATTTCAAGTCCACAAGATCAAGTATATTCCAAGTCAGCTCAAGATTGAGTCAGTCTGTATGTGGTTCAGGTCTAATGTAATTTTTCCTTTTCTTGAGTTAAATTCAATGTAATAGATCCCCTAGCTAAGTAACCTTGCACACATACACTCAAGGGGAGAGTTTTAGTGAGTTAGAGTTTCTATTTAAAGTTTTTGTTCATATCATCCTACACGATATTACTATCGTCCTGGACAATCCTGAGAAAATAGAAACCCTAATTTGGATGATTATGTTAAGTCGGTTTGATTAAGCTGATTGTCCTAGACGATACACATATCTTATAGGACGATAGGCTTAAATCAGAAATTTTGAGCCGCCAGATTAAGCTAGGCAAGTTTTTATTTTTAGAGATTTAGTCTAATCGTCTGGGACAATATGTGTATCATCCTGGATGATCTATTACAATTATGCCTAAATTAGTCTAATGATTAAGGAAAGTAATTAAGGTTTAATTATTTCGATCAAATCATCCTGGATAATCACAAGATCGTATGAGACGATATGTTAAAAATCTGACCGTCCAGTGCCTTTCACCAGTACATCCAGAGCTATATACTGGATGATTTTGGGTAATTTTGTATTAATCGTACGGGACGATACCCATATCGTCCCAGACGATCAAGTCATTTTGAAATCGTCCAGCATGTTCTGACCTGTATGTCCAAAGCTGTGTGCAGGATAATTTTGTCATTTTTGAACTAATCATACAGGATAATAGACATATCGTCCTGGATGATCAGGTTATTTTGAGATCGTCTAGCATAAGCTCTCTTGGAAGACCAGAGCAATCTTCTGGATGAAATTCCTGATTTATACTAATCATCCTGGACAATCGCAGAATCGTACAGGACGATATGAACAATTTTTGTCAACTAATCATCCAAAGGAACCATATCATCCAGGCTAATACATGTGATTTTGAACTGATCGTACAGGACTATCGATCGATCGTCCTGGATGATCTTTGTTGACCAGTTGAGATTTAGGGCAATGTTTTAGCCCTCCTATTTAAGATCTTTTTCTTTTAACAAGAAAAATCTTTTGCCACTTTCCTTACCAGAGAAAACCTTGAGAGAGAGAGAGCTTGGGAGTGAGAGAGAGGATCTTGTGAGGGGGTGTTTGTGAGGGATTCATAAAGGTTGCTCCCAGCAAGGATCTGAGTCATCTTCTCTGTTCATCTTCTCTTATCTTGTAAGTGTCTCTGTGGCAGGATCATTCACAAGAAGATCTAAGTTCTCTGCCTACTTCAGGAGGAAGCAAAAGGAGTCCAGGTTCTCTACCTGCTTTAGGAGGAAGTGAAAGGAGTTCAGGTTCTCTGCCTCACTGGGTTGGTGGAAAGGAGTTTTTATACAGGCTTCTCCGCCTTGCTGCTGGAGCAGAAGGAGAGTCACTTAGTGTTAGTGCAATACCCATAGGGGAGGCTCTGGGGAGTGGATGTAGGTCAAGTTGACTGAGCCACTATAAAATCTGTTGTGTTCTTTCAGATTATTTTGTGCACTTTATTTTTTTTTTGTTATTATCTGCTTGGGTGAAATTTGTGATCAATCTTTTATTACTGTATTTACTGGTTTCCACTATAAATTATCAAAAGATCTTTCCTGTTGCTAAAGAATTTTTAAAACTACCAATTCACCCCCCTCTTGGTTAGCCTCGGGACTAGTTCATAAGGGCTTAACATCCCTATCGAACTTTCAAGTGGTATCAAAGCGGGATTCAAAAATAAAGTTTGAAAACTTTTTAATTTGATCCATGGCTAACTTTAGTAATAGAAATACTACTAAAGGTTATTCAATTACACGTCCACCATTGTTTGATAACATACCTTTTGATTTTTGAAAAACTCGCATGTCCACTTTTCTTCAATCTATAGATAATCACATGTGGATGCTTGTTAAGGATGACTATAAAGACCTTTTAAAATGGCTAATAACGTTAAAATTGAACAGCCTTTCAATGAATGGACTTTTGATGAACGGGACTTAGCCAAACTAAATGCTAAATATTCGAACTATTTTTTCTGTGCCTTAAAATCTGAAGATTACATGCTTGTCTCTACTTGTACAACTGGCAAAGAAATTTGGGATAGATTATACATTACTTATGAAGGTACGTCTGAGGTTAAGCAATCTAGATTGAACATCTCACTTTACGGCTACAAACTCTTACGCATGGAACTTAGTGAATCAATTTTTGAAATGTATACTAGGTTAACTCAAATTGTCACTTCTTTACATGATTTAGGAAGAAAAATTGAAAACTATGAAAAAGTGAATAAAATTCTGAGATGTTTGCCTTCTTCTTTTGATGCCAAGATAACTGTAATTACTGAATTCGAAGATTTGAACACTTATTCTTTTGATAACTTACTTGGGTCACTCATTGCTTACGAGCAAGGAGTGAACCAATGATAAATTGATGCAGGTGAGAAGAAGAAGGAGAAAATTATGGTGCTGAAGGCCAACGATACTGACACTGACTCTTCTGGGTCTGATAGTGATGATGTTACCTTAATCACTAAGTAATTCAAAAGCTTTCTATAAAAGAAATATAAGAATTTTCAAAAGTGAAACAAAGGTAAGAGTGGCAAAAATTTTAAAGGTTTATATGTTACTGTTTATTTTGAATGCAAGAAGCCTGGACACATAAAGGCTGATTGTCCTACACTTAAGGCTCACCCAAGCAAGGAGAAGGGTAAGGAGAAACCCAAGTTTAGAAAGGATAAGATTCTACATCTGACTCCTATGAGATTGAAGCTGAAGAGGAGACTACAAACTTATGTTTGATGGCAGATGATCATCCTGGTCAGTCTGACCAAGAAGAGGTATGCTCTCACACAAGACCTCGTGAGAGCATGTGGTACTTGGACAGCGGATGCTCAAGACATATGATTGGAGATGCAAATCAATTCATTTTGCTGGAGGTCAGGGCTAGAGGCAAGGTTACACTTGGAGACAACACCACCAGGAGGGTAGTAAGAGCAAGTATAATTAGTGATTCAAAAAATTTTATTCTTGATAATATTTTACTTGTAGATGGATTGAAACACAACTTGTTGAGCATCAGTCAACTCTATGACAAAGGATATAACATCAAGTTCCTACCCACTTGCTGCATTATAAGCTTAAATGATCAAATTATTTTACAGGGATAAAGGATCAATAATGTATACATGCTAGATGTAAGCTGCTTTAAAATTGATTTTACAATTTGCTTAAAACTGCTGCTGATGAGTCTTGGTTGTGGCACAGGAGATTATGTCATGCCAGTATGAAAACCCTTAGGAGAGTCACCCAAAAGGACTTAGTTAGAAGTGTCCCTAAGCTTAAGTTCACTAAGGAGCACCTGTGTGATGCCTGCCAATTAGGGAAACAAGTCCAGTCCACCTTCCACTCTATTAAGGGCATCAACACCTCTAGACCTTTAGAAGTCCTTCACATGGATCTCTTTGGACCTATTAACACCACCAGCTTAGGAGAAAAAGTCTATGGATTTGTGATTGTTGATGATTACTTGAGGTTCACTTAGATTAAATTTCTATCATATAAATCTGAGTCATTTGATGAATTTAAATCCTTCTCTACTTGGATTTAGAGTAAGTTAGGTTGTGAGATCTTGACTATTCATAGTGATCATGGTGGAGAGTTTGAAAATGTGAGATTTTGAATATTCTGTGAGGAGCAAGGGATTATGCACAACTTTTCAGCTCCTAGGACCCCTCAGCAGAATGGGGTAGTTCAAACGAAGAACAGAACCTTTATGGAAGCCGTTAGAGCCATGCTTGCTGAGTATTCACTTCCAAAATACTTTTAGGCTGAAGCGGTGAACACTACCTGTTATGTGCTGAATAGGGTAAATGTTAGATCCAATCTGAATAAGATACCTTATGAGATCATTAAGGGTAGAACTCTAAACCTATCCCACCTACATATCTTTGGCTGTAAGGTTTTCATTCTAAATAATGAGAAATCATCCTTAAGAAAATTTAATCCCAAATCTGATGAAGGAGTGTTCTTAAGCTATTCTAGTGTGGGGAAATCCTTTAGGGTATTTAATAAGTGGACTTTGGTGGTGGAGGAGACAACTCATGTGGTGTTTGATGAATCTAATCCTAAGGAGACTAGAGTTAAGGAAGAAGAATATGTAGGAGAGATTACCCAAGGAGTTGAAAATGCAAATATGGAGGAAAGGGTAGAGCCTCAAAACACTCTGCCTAGAGATTGGAGATATGCTTCGAGTCATCCTAAAGAACTGATCTTAGGAGACCCTTCTAAAGGTGTTAGAACTTGGCATGGAGTTAGGAAGGAAATAAACCATTCTGCCTTTATCTCAATGACTGAACCCACCAACATCAATCAAGCCCTTTCTGATGAGTTTTAGATCTTAGCTATATAAGAAGAATTGAATCAATTTGTAAGAAATGATGTTTGGGAGTTGGTAGAAAGACCTAGGAATCAAAGTGTAGTGGGAACCAAGTGGGTCTTTAAGAATAAGATGAATAATTCTGGTATGGTGGTCAGGAATAAGGCAAGATAGGTGGCTAAGGGGTACAATCAAATTAAAGAGATTGATTTTGAGGAGACCTTTGCCCCTATAGCTAGATTGGAAGCCATTATAGTGCTACTAGCCTTTGCTTGTTATAAGAGATTTAAGCTATTTCAAATGGATGTCAAGAGTGCCTTTTTAAATGGGGCAATAATAGAGGATATCTTTGTAGAGTAACCCCCAGGTTTTGAGAGTTCCTAATATCTAAATCATATCTACAAATTAAAAAGGCCTTATATGGATTGAAACAAGCACCCAGAGTTTTGTATGAGAGGCTTAGTACATTCCTACTAGAAAGAGAGTTTGTTAAGGGGAGCGTAGACACCACCCTTTTCCTTAGGAAAGTAGGAGATGATATACTCATTATCCAGATCTATATTGATGATATACTTTTTGGATCTTCTAATAAAAATTTATATGATGATTTTTTTAAGATAATGAGTAAGGAGATTGAGATGAGTATGATGGGAAAATTATCCTACTTTTTGGGGTTTAGCATAAGGCAAATGGATGATGGAACCTTTCTGAATAAATCAAAATACACTAAGGACATCTTGAACAAATATGAAATGGACAAAGCTAAGCTAATCAACACTCCCATGAGTTCCAATGTTCAATTAGATAAGGATTCAAATGGAAAATCTATTAATCAGAAGAAGTTTAGGGGAATAATTGGATCATTGCTTTACCTGACTGCTAGCTGACCTGATATTATGTTTAGTGTCTGTCTATGTGCTAGGTTTCAAGCTGATCCTGAAGAGTCTCACCTGACTACTGTTAAGAGAATTCTTAGATATCTTTTAGGGACCCCAAACCTAGGAATCTGGTACCCTAGGCATAGTACTTCTTTTGAGATTATTGGATATTCTGATTCTGATTTTATAGGGTATAGGGTGGATAGAAAGAGCACTTCTGAAACTTGCCAATGCATAGGTCAGTCTTTAGTCTCCTGGTCGAGTAGAAAATAAAACTCAGTTGCACTTTCCACTGCTGATGCTGAGTACATTACCTTAGGAAGTTGTGAGGCCCAAGTCCTTTGGTTGAAGCAACAAGTTTTGGATTTAGGATTACATGTTGGCACAATTTCAGTTCAATGTGATAACACCAGTGCCATCTATATTTCTAAGAATCCAATCCAAAATTCTAGAACCAAACACATTGATATAAGGCATCACTTTATTAGGGACCATGTTACAAAAGGGGGCATTGAGCTACATCATGTAGCAACTAAAAATCAACTGTCTGACATCTTTATTAAACAACTGGCCTTTGATTCATTCAGCATTTTGAGGACCAAATTGGGTGTGATTGACAAAAATGCTTAAATCTGATGATTACTGACTTCTGATGTTTTCTGTTTTCTTCATTTTGTTTTAGTTTTTGTTTGATTTACTTGTTCATTGTACTTTAGAATTTTTTCTTTCCTGCTGATTTTCATTGTTTGATTTGCTTATCAGAATTAATTATTTTCTACTAATTTTCATTTGTTGATTTTCATTTACTGATTTTCACGTGTCTGGTTTTTCTTCCTTCTTATTTTTATTTACTGCTTACTCACTTCTAAATCAGATCACTGCTCACTACTGCTGATAAACTGGATTTCTGACTGAGAGTTTTGCCTTATTTTTTATTTAAAAGCTTGTAAACAGAGACTGACTCCTCTGGATCTGTTAAAGGAAAGAAACGTTGATGATTATTTCTCTTCCTCTAACTCCTTTAATGTTATATTATTTCTTTTGGATAAAAATCTTCTTCAAAATTAAAAAGTTTATTTTTGAAATAAAGATCTATTTTATCTTCCTACAGTAATCTACCTCATATGAATAGTATTTTTAAAGCTTTGAATCATTATTATGTTTTTCTTAATCAAGTGATTGCACTTATCATATGATGTATGGTTTTTATTTTGTGAAATACTCTTTCTTATTTTAGAGAGTGAGTTTTGTTGTCTCTTATGTCTGGAAGGTAATTTCATAGTTCAGATTCTTTAACGATTACGAAAGAAAGCAAGCTTACAAAAGATGCGTAAAGAGCGCCAAAATGAAAAGAGGCACAAAATTAGCCCAAACTGAAAAGATGCACAATGTCGCCAAAAATTAAAAGGATACACAAAGTGTATCAAAAATCAAAAGGTGCACAAAGCGCTAAATAAATTGAAAAAAGAGGCACAAAATGAGCCCACAAAGAAATATGCTTTCTTCTCTTTTAGATCTTTAAATGTCTTAAAAAAATCCACGCACCACTTAATATTTTTAAAAGCTTGAGACGAAAAATCATGATTTCTAATTCCTTACTTTGTAATACTATAATATCAGTTATTTTTCTGAAACGAGGCTTGAAAGGATCTCTTTTTGAATCTAATTTATTTTCTTCTGAATTATACTTTTGTTTGAAATGAATTTAAACCTGTAAGGTGTCTGAGGTAGGAGTTACGAAAGTTAATTTTCCAATATTTCTGGATTTCAGCGTTATCGATCTTCTTCTTATTGGCTTTTGAATTGAAAATCAGGGAAAATTCTATTTTACTGGAGCTGATCAAAAAAAAATTGTTGTTTTCACTATTGTTTTTCTCAATTCTATTTTTTATTTGATGTGATTTTGGATTTTCCTTTTTTTGTGTTTTTGGGATCCCTGCTCTTTCCTCTCTATCCTTCATCTTTTCACTTTTTCTATGGAGCACATTTTGCAGCCATCCATGGCTACTTTCAGCCACTACCTCCTCCTCCATCTGATCAGGACCCACCTTCGTACTAGTCATTTTTTCTTATGTTATTTTTCTTGTGTTTATTTTGTACTATTATTTTTATGTGGTTTCTATTATTTTTCCCTTTTTGAGATGTCAAAAGGGTGTGTAGTTGTTATTGTTATGTCCTGTTGTTGTTGTGTTCTAGTTCTTGTATTTCTAGATAGTTATAATTCCTTAGCTTATGAATGTTTAGATATTTTTTTTAAAGTATCAATGTTTATTCATTGAACTTGCATTTCCCAACAAATGTTCGCAATCATAAAAAATGGGGAGATTGTTGCAAATCTGGATTCAACGAGTATAATTTTGATGATAACAAACATGTCTGTGCTCTTTTTTGCTTGGCTAACCATTTCAGGTCTGCAAGATTAAGTATAATCCAAGTTAGCTCAAGATTGAGTCGGTCTGTATGTGGTTCAGGTCTAATATAATTTTTCCCTTTCTTGAGTCAAATTCAATGTAATTGATCCCCTAGCTAAGTAACCTTAGACACATACACTCAGGGGGAGAGTATTAGTGAGTTAGAGTTTCTGTTTAAATTTTTCGTTCATATCATCCTTGACGATATTACTATCATCTTGGACGATCCAGTAAAAATAGAAACCCTAACTAGGATGATCATGTTAAGTCAGTTTGGTTAAGCCGATCGTCCTGGATGATACACATATCGTACAACATGATAGGCTTAAATCAGAAATTCTGAGCCGCTAGATTAAGTTAGGCAAGTTTTTATTTTTAGATATTTGGTCTAATGGTCCCGGATGATACATATATCATCCTGGATAATCCATTACAATCATGCCTAAATTAGTCTGGTGATTAAGAAAAGTAATTAAGGTTTAATTAATTCAATCATATCATTCTGGACGATCGCAAGATCATACTAGATGATATGTTAAAAATCCTGACCATCCAGTGTCTTTCACCAGTACGTCCAGAGCTATGTACCGGATGATTTTGGGTAATTTTGTACTAATCGTACGAGATGATACTCAGATCATCCCAGGTGATCAAGTCATTTTAAAATCATCCAGCATATTCTAACCTATACATCTAGAGCTGTGTGTAGGACAATTTTGTCATTTTTAAACTAATCGTACAGGATGATAGACATATCGTCTTAGACGATCAACTCATTTTGAAATCATCCAGCACAAGTTCCCCTGGATGACCAGAACTGTCTTCTAGATGAAATTTCTGAATTACACTAATCATCCAAGATAATCAAAGAATCATACGGGATGATATGAACAAGTTTTGTCTACTAATCGTCCAGAGGAATCAGATCGTCCAGACTGATATATGTGATTTGAACTGATCGTACAGGACGATCGACCAATTGTCTTGGACGATCTTTGATGACCAGTTGAGATTTAGGGCAATTTTTAACCCCTCTTATTTAAGATCTTTTTCTTTCAAGAAGAAAAATCTTTTGGCACTTTCCTTACCAGAGAAAACCTTGAGAGAGAGAGCTTGGGAGTGAAAGAGAGGATCTTGTGAGGGGTAGTTTGTGAGGGATTCATAAAGGTTGCTCCAAGCAAGGATCTGAGTCATCTTCTCCTTTCATCGTCTCTTGTCTTTTTGGTATCTCTGTGGGAGGATCATTCCCAAGAAGATCCGGGTTCTCTGCCTACTTCAGGAGGAAGCGAAAGGAGTCTAGGTTTTTTGCCAGCTTCAGGAGGAAGCGAAAGGAGTTCAGGTTCTCTACCTTACTGGGTTAGTGGAAAGGAATTTTTATACAGGCTTCTCCACCTTGCTGTGGGAGCAGAAGGAGAGTCACTTAGTGTTAGTGCAATACCCAGAGGGGAGGGTCCAGGGAGTAGACGTAGGTCAAGTTGACCGAACCACTATAAAATCTGGTGTGTTCTTTCTAATTATTTTTTGGACTTTATTTTTTCTATTATTATCTGCTTGGGTGAAATCTGTGATCAATCTTTCATTACTGTATTTACTCATTTCTGCTGCAAATTATCAAAAGATCTTTCTTGTTGCTAAAGAATTTTTAAAACTACCAATTCACCCCCGCTTGGTTAGTCTCGGGACTAGTTCATAAGGGCTTAACATCCCTATCAAACTTTCAGAAAATGTAATCCAACTTACCAACCAGGCTAAGAAGGATGGCACAAAAATAACCCCACCCAACCTGAAAGTAAAAGTTACGCTTACAATAACATCAAAGAAGTAATTACCACCAAGAAGATAACAAAGGGAAAATACTAATGCTCGATGGAATAAAAAAAGATGAAAATAGAAGCCAAGAAACCAGTCTTCAGCCAATGAATGAACATTACATCACTACAAAATAGCAAAAAAAAGACCTATAGGAGAATAGACCCAATAAGAAAAATAAGGGAAAAGGAAAATCTACTAAAAAAAGAAAAACCCCACTACAGGAACAACAACCAACCTCAGTAACCTAATAAGATAGGAATGAAAAATCCAAAATGTTAGCCTAGGAACTAATCTAAAGCCAGCAGGCCTCACAAAATAAAAACCCAAAGTAGCAGCAATAAGTACCATACCAACCATTAGAGCAAATGGAAGGAAGGGCTGGCACCACCACTTGAAAAATAAACTAGCAACCAGCACAACTAAGAGGAACCCGAACAAATACTAACAGCAGCTGAACAGAACTCCAGACACCATTAGCAAGAAAGAATAACACAATAAAGCCAATAATAATAATAATAATAATAACAAGAACAAGAACAAAATAACAACAAAAGTAACATCCTAAAAAACGACAAGCCAAATTTATCTAGCATAGTCATTTCCCTTAAAAGAAGGGGTAAATCCAGCCCAAAAAATTCAATGAAGCCATATAACTTACTATCAAATTTGGCCAGCCAATCTGCATAATAATTTCCTTCTCTATAAATGTGAGAAATGTCATAATTAAATTGGCTAATAAGATACTTAATATCCTAAATAAGATAAAAATTTTTAGGCTTACTAGTAGCATCACCCTTCACAAACTTCAGGACCAACATAGCATCTACCTCAACCCATACATCCTTAATATCCATCACATACATTAATTAAGCCCATAGCCAATGGCTTTATGCTCAGCAACAATAGTAGAATAGGGAGATAAATGACCAAAAAAAATTACACAAAACATTACCCAAATTGTCTCTAAATATTCCCCCTAGAGCCAGCCAAGAGGCTGTTCAAAGAGCCATCAATATTTATATTCATGTAAGGTAGCTTAGGCCTAATCTACCTCTAATTCTTAGAATTAAAACCTCCATTATTACAACTAAACTTAAAAAAAGGGTTATGGGCAATAAACTAGTAATTCTTAAAATTATTGAAGTTAATTAGGTTGACAGCAAAAAGATTTTGGGTTTTTTTTCACTTTAGAAATAATATGAATGGCATTCATGTTAATCTCTTTTAGAATAGGAATAATATTCCTAATAAGACTTTTACTAGGTAAAAGCCAAGCATGTAAAATAGAATCGATATCAGTGCTGTAGGTAAAATGATTATTGTCGAACATGTCATCAAAATACATCCACACTTTAGATGTCATAGGCCCATTAACAAAACATGATTTAATGTCTCAATAAATTGTATAAATATAAGAAAAATAAATAAAATTTTAATGGCTATTCTTTTTCTTTAAAAAAAATAAAAAAATGGTATTATAAACGAATAGACATGGCTATTTTTGGAGGTTCCCGAATTAAAGCAAAAATAGTCATGTGTATGTGTTATCTCTTCTCTCTCCAATCCACGCCCCCCCCCCCCCCCAACAAAAAAAATCAAAATATTTTTTTTTTAAATGTGAACATGTTATAATGCAAAGACTTGAGAAAATCTGACAATTAGGATAGAGAAAAAAAGCTATTTAATTTCCAAAAGAAAATGTACAATCACAGAACAAATGTAAAGATCTCATCTTTCTATGATTCCTCTCTTCAAATGTGCTAGAATCTATTGATCTTGGACTTGAAAGGGATGAATTACTTCTTAATTGTTAGTGATATCAATTTAATGATTCTCTTTAAATTTAACTACTGATTTTCATTTATTATGAATTATAGATTCACTCTAATCCCACGTACCAACTTTATTAAAAAGAACATCTCTACTGATGATGATCTTTTCAGAATGTAGGTCAAATAATCTGTATGCCTTTGACTGAATGTTGTAACAAATAATTATAAACTTTATAGATTTTCTATTCAACTTGCTTCTATTGTGGCCATCCTCCAATGCATATGCAATGCTTCCAAATACTTTCTAATGACTAACAATAGGTTTTCTACCATTCCATGCTTCATATGGTGTAATATTTTGAACAATATTTGTTGGAGAAATATTCAAAATATAAATAGCAATTGCAACAGCTTTAGCCCAAAATGAATTTGATAAATTCTTCAACTTTGACATGCTTCTTACCATCTACAATAGTTTTTTCTTTCTTTCCACAACCTCATTTTACTATGGTGTATTAGGAGCTATTAATTATTTAAAAACTTCATACTTGTCACAAAATTTACCAAACTCATTTGATGTAAACTCTCCACTCTATCTATATGTAGAATTTTAATATTCTTGTCACTTTAATTCTCCACCAATGCTTTAAAATGCATAAACTTTTCAAAGGTTTCTGATTTATACTTCAAAAAATATTCCCAATTCATTCTACTATAATCATCAACAAATAGAAGAAAATACTATACCCTCCATGAGATGATGTATTCATTGGGCCATACAAATATGCATGAATTAACTCCAAACATCTTCTTGCTCTCCATGATTTTTCATATAGAAAAGGCTTTTTAGCTTGCTTTCCCATAACACAAGCTTCACAAATTTCACTATAGTCAACTTTAGGTAAACCATAAAACATCCTCTTTTGATACAACAATTTAAAACCTCTCATATACTAGTGACCATATCAAAAATGCCATAACTTTGCATCAGATATCATCTTAACCATCAAGACTTTCTCTTGAGCTGTAGAAATATTAAGTGAAAGTTTTATTTGGTGCCATCTGAATTCTTGCAATTTATTGCTTACTTTTCTTGTCTTTAATATTATAAGCCTTTTTATCTAATCCAACTTTATTTCCACTATCAATTACTTGCCCAATGCTTAAAAAATTATGTGTAAGTTTTGTAGCATAAAAAATATTATGTAATAGATTTACCTTCTCATCACTTGTCCCAATAAAAATGCTCCCCTTGCCTTTAACTTGAATAACATTATTATCACAAAATTTGACTTCTAAATTCTTTAATATATTATTGAAAATCAAAGGTTATTTAAAATGCTCCAATAAAACATGAAAAGGAAGATGTAATCCCATCTATGCCAGGTGATTTATTATTTCCTTGTTGAAAAATAGCGTCTGTAAACTCTTCCTGGGTGAATTCAGCATTCAACATGTTCATGTCTAAAAATGTTAGCCTCTAATTTTTCATAATCAAAGTCCAATCAATTAGCTTGCAATCTCTGGCTTTCCACTTCTTCATAAAAAGCTTCAAAAAAATCAGAGGTCAAGAGATTGGAAAATGTATCTCCAAGATAATTTTTTAAGAACAAGTGGCGTTTATTCCAGGTAGATTCATGTCAGAATATTGTTTATTATCTCATGAGATCTTGAACAAGTTTAGAATCTCTAAGAATAAAAAAGGAATGATGGCAGTGAAGCTGGATATGGAGTAGGCGTATGATAGCATGTGATGGCCAATGTTACAAAAAATTTTAAAATGGTATGGTTTCCCCTCTAAGTTATCTGAGCTCATCATGGAATGTGTGATGAATGCTAGGTTCTCTATCATTTTGAATGATAAAAATTCAAAATGGATCAACGCAAAGAGTGGTTTTTGGCAGGGGTGTTCGTTATCACCATATTTGTTCATCATGTGTTCTCAACTTTTATCCAATGCAATCAACCAAAGGGGCCAATAGTTGGGTGTTCAATTGTCACCAAGAAGCCAAAAGTTCACACATCTTCTCTATGTAGATGATGTGTTACTATTTGCTCAAGCATCAACAAGATTAGCAAGATTATTGAAGGCCATTATTGCAGATTTTTGTGGATGGACAGGACAACGGGTCAATACCAACAAGTCTCAGATCATGTTTGGTAAGGTTGTTAGACGATTCATAAAGAATAGAGTTGCTAGAAGATTGGGTTTTAAAGTAGTGAAGAAGATGCATTGCTTGGGAATTAAAATAGTCATGAGAAGATTGAGAATGGTAGATTTCTAAGGTTTGTTAGATCATGTTTTGGAAAGGCTTAATGCTTGGAGGAATAAGCTTTTATCTATGGTAGGATGAATTACTCTTTCTAAATCCTCTTTATTATCATTGCCAAATTTTTTGACAACACATTCTTTGGTTCCCAAGAGATTATTGCATGAGCTGGATAAATTTTGTAGGGATTTCATTTGGTACAAACCTAATGGGAGAAAAGGAATGAATTATGTAGCTTGGGATGATATATGCAAACCAAGAAATGCTGGAGGACTGGGGTTGTACTCAGCTGCTCATAGAGTTGGCCCACTAAGAGCAAGATTGGTGTGGAATTTCATCCAAAATACATATTTTTTACTCATAAGAATATGGTTGCTAAGTATGGTGAAAACATTTTGAAGGGACAGTGCAAGAAAAGTGCTTTAATTGTGTGGAAAATTCTGGTAGATGGTGGTAAACATCTTAAACTCATTGTTAAATGGAAAGTGGGTAATGATAATAGAATTAATGTTGTGAAAGAAATTTGGCTTCTAGATAAATTCTTTAATACTTAGCTAAACTTTGTTAATTGTGTTGGTTTGGAAGGAGTGATGCTTCACCAATTCATATCCAGTGATGGTAGCTGGAACGTGACAGAGCTTCAACGTTATTTCCATAGTGATCTTGTTATGTTGATTTTGCAGATTCCTACAAGTTCCAGCATGGATGATGGTCAAGTGGAAGCTATGTTCCAGCATTCAGGAAGATCCATCTCTGCTATGTTTTATGAAGAAGTAATGAAAGGCAGCTTCAAGGAGGATGACTGTGGATATTCTAAGTGGCTAAAGAAATTGAAACTCAATTCGAGAGTGGAATTATTTTGGTGGAGGTTGAGTAAGCATGCTATTCCAACAAATTATTTTCTTAAATATAGAAAACTATGTTACAATGACTTGTGTGCTAGAGGATGTCAAGAAGTGGAAACTAATGCTCACATTGTAGTTAAATGCAAATTTCTGACGGAGATTATTCTAAAGCTTAGAGATTGGGGCTTTAGCATTCCAATTTTTCATTCTTTGGAAAGCTGTTTGGAGGAAATTAAAAGTCTTTCATTTTGGTATTCTAACATATTGAAGATGTATTGTACAGCAGTTTTCTTACCCTAAAAAATTGAAATGAGGTAAAACATGGAAAGCCTGCTCTTTCAAGTTTTGTGGTTGCATCCAATGTTCTGTCAATAGCTATGATACAATTAAGTCTAATGCAAGATAATTGGGGTGTTAATCTCCCTAACGAGTGTCATAATGCTTGACACCCTCCACCGCTAGATTGGATTAAAATTAACATGGATGCTTCAATTTTGAGTTCTAATCTAGCTGAGATTGGAGGAGTGTTTAGAGAACATAAAGGAAGGCTTCTTCTTGCTTTTGGGAAGAAAAGAATTCATTGGGATTTGGCACAACTCAAGTTGGAGGTGGTATTAGCAATAAGGGAGTTTATTCAAAGTTGGATGATGAATAGCAAAGGAGTAATAATTGAAGGTGATAATCTCAACATTATCAACTTCATCCAAGATTCAATGAAGAATTCAAAGTGGCAATTGGAAAATTGGGTGGCAAAGGAGTTATTCTTTCTAAACAATTTCAATAAGGTCATTTTTCATCATGTTAATAGAGATTGTAACAAAGTAGCGGATTTTTGTGCTACTTTGGCTTTAGAAGATAGTTTTCTTGTTGATAGTTTTTCTTTTTGCAACATTCCTTCTTCTTTGCTTAGTTTTTTAAAGAAGGAAAGTGATCCTTTTATTACTTGTAATTAGTTTTCTGTCTAGTGTAATTTGCAACTTTAAAAAAAAAATTCTTTCACATATTAATCTTTTTGAAAAGAGGCTTCATTCTAGCCATATAATTAGAACAACTACTATCAAGGAAAAAAATTTTAAATTATCACAATCACTGTGAAAATGTGTCATAAATAAATTATTTTGATTTATAGTCTTCTCTGTAATATTGAATTATTTTTGTTTGAACTAACATCTATCATATGAATGTCCAAATTTCTTACAAAATCACACAGAATTTTGTCTTTATTTTCTTGATTCCTTTGTTTGTTCAAACAGTTTGTCTCAATATGACCAAACTTCTTATAATAATAACATTACTTTTGACCCCCACTTGATCTTTTATATCCATAGGTTCCTCAAAAATAAGAACAGGAATAATATTCCTAATAAGACCTTTACTAGGCAAAAGCCAAGCATGTAAAATAGAATGGATATAAGTGTTGTAGGTAAAATGATTATTGTTGAACATGTCATCAAAATACCTCCACACTTTAGCTTCTATAGTCCCATTAATAAAAACATGATTTAATGTCTCAATATCGTAACAACATTGGTATCTACAGGGAATAAAGAACTCTTTCTTCATTAATAAAACATCAATCAACAAGAAGTTCTTTAAAACTCTACAAACTAAAATGAAATATGATAAAGGAATATTATTATGCCAAATAGCAGAAAATAAGGTCGATCTAGTGTGAGTAGTTCTAATAGCCTCCCAAACCTTCTTGAATGCAAAATTGTTAGATATGGACAAATTAAATAAAATATGATCCTCATTGTCTTTTTAAAGAAGAATTTCCATAATTTTTTTCCATAAGACAACCAGAAACATAATCCTTCAATTTGATAGAATCCTAATTATTATCAGTAATGAAATGATTAACTTTATTAGAAGCAGTGGAATGAGAATTCAAATATCTATCAATAGAAGAGAAACTCATCCACATATCTTAAAACACACCTCACCTTCTCCAATACCACATTGAATAAAATTCTTAGCCTCCCCCTTGATGGAATAAAGCTTTTTCCACACTAAAGAATCACAACATTTATAATGATAGATGAGAGGATGTTATCCAATATAATATTTACTCAACATAAATTGAGCCCATAAACTTTTATTAGCTCTAAAAGAACACCAAAGGTTATAGGAAAAAGCAAGAGCCATATCAAAAACACTTTTGCAATAACACACCACAACAATTGTTCCAAGAAGCCCACATAAAGAAAGTAGGATTATTTTTAGAACCCTAGAAGAACTTGATCATCACCCATTTCAAATGCAAACAAATATTAAAAGTTGGTTGAATAGTGTGAAAAATATAAATCGGCAAGGAGCAAGGAACACTTTTAATTAAAATAAGTATCCCACTAAAAGATAAAAAATTATAATACCAAGAAGATAACTTCTTTTGAATTGAAGTAAAGATACCTTCAAAAAGGTGAGATATCTTCTCGCTTTAGACAAAGGTGTGCCCAAATATTTAATCAAATGTTTTTGTGGAGCAAAACCAAATTTGCTCTTAACAACATTAATTCAAGATGGGGAGCCAAACTTCCCATAAATGAAGCAGCTTTTATCCTTGCTAAAACTCAACAAACTAAACAGTTGAAATTATGAAAGAAACTTAAAAGGAAATTTTAATGTTTTAATAAAAGTATTGTAAAAGATGATAAAGTCATCAGCAAAGTTAAAATGAGAAATTGAAAAGCCAACAACAGTCTATAATGCAAATTAGGATGTTGATTGTACATATTATCTAAGCCCCTAGAAAAATATTCCAGAGTAATGACAAATATTCCACATCACCTTGCCTAATGACTTGAGTAGACTTGAAAAAAACCATGGGATTTACAACTCATAATCACAAAAAAGAAATAATTTTCAATGCGATTCTTAATAAGCTTTATGAAATAATCATTAAATACAAACCATTCTAAAAATCATAAAGATAATTCCAATTAAGGTTATCATAGGCTTTGGTAATATCAAGCTTGAGAATAGAATTACACCCTTTAACCTGAATATTAATAAAAATGCCACAACCCTTGACAAAACTAGTTTGGCCAACAGAAATAATTTTAGGAAGTAATAAAGCCAATCTCCCTATCAGGAACTTGGAATTAAATTTACTGAAAAAGGAACACATGCTTATCGGCCTAAAGTCGGCCCAATAGTTTATGTCCTCTTTATTAGAAATCAAAGCAAGTGTAGAAGAGGAGAAATATTTGGGGTAAGGGAAACCATTAAAATAAATCTCTAATAGCTTCCACTGCATCCTTTTTAATAATATCCCAAGCCTTCATAAAAAAATTGGTGGTGAAACCATCGGGGCCATCCACAGAATCAATGTTCATCCCATTAATGATCTCAAAGATTTCTTTTTCAATAAGCACTTGAGTGAGAAAGTTATTATCATCATCAATAATTAACTGAGGGATGATACCAGGATTGTAAAAAGGAGCCGAAATAAAACTACCATTAAAGATATTTTTAAAGTACTCTACCCCATAACTAATAATTATGTCCTCATCATCAAAAATGGAGCCATCTTATAAATCAATCTTGCGAATATGATTAGTGGCCCCCTTATTATTAGCTATAGTATGAAAAAATTTAGTATTTTTTTACCATTCAACTAAGAACTTATAAACTTCTTTCAGCCTCAAAAAAACTTCTTCCATCTCTTTAAAATGGAATAAGTTAATTTTAGCCTTATTAAGCAACTTAAAATTCACATTAGAATGATCATTCAAATAAAGATTATCCATAAAATTGATAGTTTTCTCAGCCTCCTGAATGTTGGGAAATAGATTTTCAAAAGCACATTTGTTCCACCAACTTAATTTTTTTGCTTTAATAATTTCATTTTAATCCAAAGCCTAATCATACCCTTTACATTACCATTAGGAACCAAAACACACTGCCAATTACTCTCAACAATTTTGTAAAGAAGATTCGTTTAAAAGCCACATGTTTTCAAATTTAAAGGAAGAAGACCCCAAAACCTTTTGCAAATTAATACTGAGTAACAAAGGAGAATGATCAGAAAGTGTTCTACTCAAATGCTCAATATGGTTTAGAGGAAAATTAGAAATCCATTTATAATTAAGAAGGATCAGATCAAGTCTTTGCCACTTATTGGATTTGTTCCAAGTGAAAGAACTACTAGAAAAGCCAATATCATGTAATTTATAATCCAAAGTCATATTATTAAAATATTCCATAGCATGAGTCAAGGGGGTCGGCCCCACTCCTTTTACTAGCATTAGAAATAGTATCAAAATCCCAACAAACAAGCTAGGGAGTATTAGAAATACTCAAAAAGTCATTTATATAATTCCAAAGAATTTCACATCTTAAACACGAACATCCTGCATAAAAAAGGAACCATTACAATTTAGTTGATAAAAACTAACTTGGGTGTGAATTACCTGAGGAAAATCTTGAATAATGTTGATATTCACAAGATAATTGCACAAAATCCTTTTTTTTTTTTGAGCAATTGGCAAAGTACCTACTAAAACCAAGATGCTTGCCCATAGAAATCAACTTGGCAGTAGAAGTAAGAGACTCATATAAAACAACAAGAACAATTTTATGGACCCTACAAAGGTTCTTAACCCTAACTTGAGAGTCAGAACCTTCCACACCCCTCACATTCCATATAAGAGCCTTAACCATTAAAAGAATACAAAATAGTTTGAGCCCTGGTAGATTGTGGAGTGGTTAGCACATTCTTATTATTTTCATTTTTGTTTTTTCCATCCTTAGTAAAACCATCATCATTTACAATGTTACCACCATTGTTAAGAGGAGTGGACATTGTAGCAGAATTAACATTCTTCTAAATCTTGGAAACCAAAATAGTAAAGACATTCACAACATGATCATTAATAGAAGTAGGAATAACTTTTGCCTCCTCACAAGCATCATGTCTCGACATGTTTGATGCATCAACAGCTCCATCAATCGAATAGCTCTCTTTGCCAAAGCTATCAATTGACTCAAAAAATTGAGAAGGCATTTTGTTCAAATTATAAGGATGTTTTGATTGAATTTTCCTAGGAAATAACATAGCTATCAATTGCAACACCCAGTAAAGAAGTGGGTAAATGATTTTGTTTAGTTAAAGAGGGTGTTAACCTCATTTTAGTATGAGGTCATTTGGACCTAATCCAAGTTTCAGAATGATCCTTACCCTAGATCAGCCTAGCTTCTAAACCAATCCAAACCTTAGGATCTATCAAGATCTTAGGATAATTCTAGACCCCAAACCTTAGGACTTTTAGACTAGGATTTTCCTAGATTTCAAACCCTATGATCTACCCAAGTCCAAGATCTACCCAGACTCTGGATCAATCCAGACCTTAGGATTAATTCCAATCCTAAATCAATCTATATCCTAGACCAATCCAAATTCTAGACCAATTTAAACCCTAGGATCTATTTAGGTCATAGGATTCTCTTAGACTTTAGACCTTAAGATTCACCTATGTCCTAAGATCCTTCTTGATCCTAGATCTTAGGACTCCTTAGAATATAGAATTCTTCTAGACTCTAGCCCCTAGGATCTATTCATACCTTAAGATCTACCCAGGCCCCAGATCTATACAGACTCCAGATCAATCCATATTCAAATAAAATCCAAACTTCAAATAAATTCTTGCCCTAGGTCAACCTGGTTGGCCAAGTCAACCCAGGTTGACCACCAACCAGGTTGACCACTTTAACATTTAAGCTTTTGCACATTGAATCAAACCCTTAATCAATTTCAAATATATTCAAACTAATCTAATCACTTTCCTTAAGGATTTAGGTTTGACTGGACCTTTTACCCAGTCAACAGTTAACTTGGTCAACTAAGTCCTTGAGTGGTTAAAATGTGTCTATATGACCCATCTCATTCCACCTATTTAATTCAACTCATTTTAGACCACAAATCAACTCTAATCTAATGCTTAATCATGTCCTAATGCTTGGCCACTCAAATCCTAGAAATTTTGACCAAGTCAACATACTAGTTTTGGTCAAATTTCTAAATCCTTAGTCAAATACCCATGTATCCTCAATCAAGCTCTTAAGACTCATGCAAGCAGCTCTCAAGACCCACCTAGACTCCACCACAGCTGTTTAACATGTTGACTTGTCAATATAGTCAACATAACGAACAAAACTTCTTCAACTGGTAGACCTGCTCAACTCTCCCTCTTTGATTGGACTCAGGTCCATCCAGCACATGGAAGGGATTCTACAAACTTCCTAGACACAGCCAGACCCAAACCCATCTATTAACATGACTCCTAGCTCAATCCAACGACTTAAATGAGCTCACCCAGTCAACTTGATGAACCCAGCTCCTTGGCTTGGACTCAGACCAATCCATCTCATCTAACCTTACTTAAACACCTCCAGAAGCTTCCTTTGAGCTAGCCCGACTCAGCCCAACTGCTGGTATACCCCTTAGCTTGACCAACCACCTTAGTGTTCCCCTCTATGTGGAAGGACCTAGGGACATTTTCACCTGAGCCTCACCCCTCCTCTACTCCTTAACAGCTTGAGCCAGGTGGAAAACATCCCATCAACCTCCCTGAATGATCCTAGCCACTCCTTTTGGCTCCAGCAGCTCGAATAGAGAGAGAAGGGATGAAACTAGGCATTACAAGAGATTCCCCATTTGAGTGGATATTCCAAAGCTTTGGCATTTTGTTTTGCACTCTCAGAGCTTCTTCTATAATTTCCTAATCTTTTCCTCATGCTTTGAGCTCACCGGCCATGGAATCGATGGAGATCCGTGCCTTAGTTCGTCTTATCCCTTCAAAGTTCCAATCCAATGATCCTTCGAGCTCAAAGTCTTCAAGGAAGTTGAGCTTGGATAGTCCACAAGTTCAGAGAACTTTAAATCATCCAATTCTATCCATTTTATTTTGGTAAAACTCTAACCCTAAGCATTTACCTAGGTTCTTAAATAAGATTTCTTAGATTGCATCAATGGTTCGAAAAACTCATCCACATTATTTTTGAGACTCTACTTTATCTCTATTCAAAGTTTTAAAATAATTTGGGCCACTATTTTGATAAAATGTAATGGAAAATAGGCTTAGGTTTTGTGGTTTTGCGAGAGGAGGAAGATGATCCTATAGCCGTTGGATCTATTCTATTAAGATTAACAACAACGATCGAGTAGGATCTACAGTTCAGTTCGACATGTCAAAACTGTAGGTTGATCTATTCCTTATCTGGCTGAATCTAAACCATCAATCCCAACCACGGGAATCAAATCAACCATTGGATCATTCTGAGTGGAGTTTAATCCCATAGGTTTGATATCAGCTGTCATATTTGCACTGCGATGGATTCGACGGCTAATGTTGTTGCCACACTGGATAAGTAGCCTGACCCATTTGACCGCCACCATTCGCGTGGCGGAATCTTATCGTGCCACATGTAAAGGACCCGTACAGTCAACACTGCCAGCTGACTGTACATTAAAACCCTTAAAATTAATTCAAATAAATCCTAAAACTTCAAAAAATCATAGGAATTTCATTTCTGAGCCAATTTTGGAGTTCTACGGCGCATTTTCTTTAGTTTTTAATCTACTTTATTTTGAAAATAAAATTAAAATATTTTGATTAATATTTTATTAATTATTTCAAATATATAAAAAAACCATATTTTATTTTTAATTAAGTATATATAAATCTTTTTAAGTTGAAACTTGACAGAGGTATTTTAGGGCTTAAGTTTGATCTTCCCTAATTTTCCTAAAGCCATTTGATGCAATCTTAGTTAGCTTATGAATTTATAAAAATCTTGATCATATTTTGATTTAGATTTTTGAAAATTCAGGGTTAATGCAATTTAAGTCTAAACAGATCCTGCTAGAGCTCTATGGAATTAATGAGAGGCTTTCTTTCACTGAAAAATAAAATTAGATTATAATTATGTATGGCTTGAGGAAGACTTGCTTTGAATAGTACATGGACTTATGTGAATAATTGTCAAACCATATAGGATTATAATATCAAATTAGATTGAGCTTCACTTGAGGATGATTTTCTTTTATATATCCTCAAATGCCTTCAATTCAATTTGATGCATCTTATTTTTTATAGTTAATTATTTAAGTTTATAGGTCATCATTTGACCTATAATTTTAATAATTTACTATAAAATCCTTCCATAGGGTATTAGGATATTTCACTTTGTTCATGATTGTATGATGTGATTGTAATTAGTATCCAAGGGTTAGGAGAACTTTGATTCAAACCTACGCAGCTTAGTGACATCATTAAGGACAATAATTAAGGACTCTTATCTAGAAAACTTAAAAAATTCCAATAATTAGGATACACTTCCTATTGACTTGAAACTTTGAACACTCAAACTTAGTGACATTTTAAGCCTTAAGAAAAACTCTCACTATTTTTTGAAACCATTAAGCCCTTTAATTAATTTTCTTAAGATTAAACTTTAATTAAGCCTTAAAACCTTCTAGAAATTCTAATAAATCAAATTTAAATCACAAAAACACAAATAATACCTCTAACTGACCAGTATTAAACCCTTAATCAATAAAAAATAAAAGCCCCTTGAATGGACATAAAATTTGAGTTTAATTTAATTTTAATTAAAATTTAATATTTATTTATTTATTTAATTAAAATAATTCAAAATTCCAAAAAATTCTCAAACACATGATAATCCCTCCTTGGACCATTCCAAATCTTTGCCAGTGATTTCAAGAAGTTTGGCGTTCATTTGGACTCAAACCATTAAAACACCCTTAATTAAAATAATTAAATGGTTCAAATAAACCCCAAATTTTGAAAATTCATAACTAATTCTGAAAATTACAAATCAGTCAAACTCAAAGGCATTCAATACATATTAAAATCTAATATTTATCAAAAATATTAAACTTCTGAAATTATTCAAGTTTGAAAAAGTCAACAGTTGGGTCAAACCTAAGTCAAAAATCAAGTCAAAATCCAAATCTAGCATAGTTATTGTCTAACTGATCGTATTAAGGTCTAATATTTTAATAAAATGCTAACTTTTTAGAAAATATTCTTAATCAAAAAGTTAAATTTTGACCCCTTAATTAAATGATTAAAATAATCTAGAAAATGCTAAAATTTAATAACAAATTTTAAAATCCAAAAAATTTTAATTTAATGTTTAAATCAGTCAACAAACCCCTTAATACACAATAACCACTCCTAAGACGAAGTTTTTAGGCAGGACTATTCCGTGCTGCGGTGTTACGTGTCATGAGGAGGCTTTGTTCCTTGAGCCTGGTGGCACAACGCCACGAATGGATTCAATGGAGTGTTAAAATTTTAAAATTAATTAATTATTAATGATTTAAATAAAATTAAAATTCGTAATCAAATTATATCAACTAAGTTTATAGGCTGGACTACTCTAAGCTACATGACAACGTATCCTATGGAGGCTTTGTTCCTCGAGCCTGGTGGCACAATGCCACAAACTGGTTGATAGCAAACTTAAATAAAATTTAAATCTTAAAATTAGTAACAAATTAAGTTTAATTAAGATTAATTAACTTTCAAACTTTAATCAAATTCAATCTACTTAATCATATCAGGTACCACTGGATAACCTAGGCCTACGAGGCTATTAAATTAGCCGCAAGGAAGGTGAAATAAATTTTGATAACCTTGGTGAACAACAAAGGTGGTAATCATTTAACTTTAAAATAATACACTTTAAAATTAATCTTAAATCATTAATATTTGAACTTTAATCAAAATCCCTCCTAAAGCCTTTCGACCAACCAGAACGTCAAACAACTTTAACTAAATGCCCTATATAGGACATATCCAAACCCCACGAACTTTAGACACACTTTAGATGGTTTTCTAGGATAACCAACTCTAGTCTTAGGCTAGGTTGGTGTTTTACTTTCCTACTATTGTGTGCCATATTTTTCATGATTTTTATTACATGCTGGTTGTTAAATTTAAGTAATTGATTGATTATTTATTTATTTCTTGCACTCTATATTGTGATTGATTGTGTGTTAGATCAACTCCTAGGCTATGTATGATTTATTTGCTAATCTAATCTTATACAGGTGGCCATACTCATAGAGGGCATTTAAAAACTAAAGGGGGCAAAATAAAAATCAAGCTTTCAATTATCAACGTTTGATGCAGGTACTATGCATGCTTAAGTCACCCTTTAAAATCAAAAGAGCATGATTAAGCATGGCTGAGATTTGAGCATTTTAATTTTCAAAATATTAACTGCTTGGGATGTTGAATTAATTTCTAATTTATCAGGATAACCATGCATGTTGTACTTGAGTCTAAATTTTTTATTTTAATTAATGTAATTAAATTTAGATTAAGTTGTAATTTAAAGTGATTTGGGATGGGATACACACCTATCCTACTTAGATTCCATAGAGGAAGTGGACATCCCTCAAGGGAGATTCCTCCTCCATTTGGAAGTTTAAGGTAGGATACTTTGAGTATCCAAGGAGAAAAGATAACACCCCTTTCGAGGGGGAGTTTCTTTTCACTTGGATATTCAGACCCGATGATCCAAGGTGCTCCACAGAAGAATGAAGAAGTGAAGAACAAGAAGACCCATTCTCAAAGTCACTTGAGTCTTAGGAATAAAATTCGGGTTGTAGTCAGGGGTACCAGGCCACTTTACTTTTCTTGTAGACCTTGGGTTGTATAATTAAAAGGCACTTCCATATCGACTTTTAGTTTGAATTTTAATTTAATTGATTTAATTATTTAATATAATTGATTAATGTGTTGATTGCGATATTAGGATTGCATGCTTTTAGTAGTTTCTTTGGCACTCTTTGCATGTTGATCTTTGTTTTAGCTTGTAACCAGATTGGAGGCTCATGAGGGAACGTTAAAAATTCTTTTACTTAAACAAATTAATTTTTTTAGCCAACATAGCAACTCTAATATTTTAAGAAGTAAGCTCAGGACCACCGAAAGTTCTCATTTCATAATGGTTGCATTTTCTTTCCATTTGTTAGACACCTCCCTATCTGCGGATTCTGGCAGACCACCTGGCCTATGAGGGTGCAATTCTTTCAAGGGGAATCTATACATTCTTCTAGGAAAAAAATCTATTTTTAAGCTTTTTTAAAATTACTTCATTCAAATTTTAAGCATTTAATCGAGTCAATTTGCATGCATTGCATTATATACAAATTTAAAAGTGTCTAAATCTTTAATTGCATTTTAGCTTAAGTATCAAATACTCAACATAGGTTAAGGGGTTAATTAGCATCTGCTCTGGATGTCAACCCTAATTCCTTAAATCTATCTTAAATAATGTCCCTAACCACTCTCACATAAAAGACCTGACTCATGATTTTGAAGCATTTAGGTGGTTTAGTTGGCTCCCCAATCCAGGCCGGGGTAAGTCCAGGTTTTGCATTAGCTAGGTTCGAGTCACTAGTTTTCAGTACCGAATTTAGACTTAGGTTCTGAGGTAGATTTTTAATCTTAACTCCTCAAACTCTAGGAATTTAATCCCAATGTTTTAATAAAATTGTTAACTCAAACTTAAAATCTCTTTCAATCAAATTCAAGCCCAACACCTAGGATAGACTGAGGCACTTCTAAATTATTTTCAGAATCCCAGGTGCCTCCTACTTCTCTTCTTTTGACTCTAGAAAGAAGTTTTCAACCTTGAACTAATCCCTATTGAAATTCCAACCCTAACCTCCTTTGACATCAATCTTTGAAAATCTTAAATGAAATTTGTATCACTATTTTAATCAAGAGTATTCATAAGAAATTTCTAATTTTGTATGATGTAATTAACTATGAGGGTTTGTGCTCGTAGGAGATTTAGAAACCCAAATTGAATTTTCAAAAATTAACCATTTCAAAAACTTTAATTAATTTTCTTTGGGAAAATCAAGCCCGACGATCATTATCATCATTTTCAAATGATCAATAGTGATTAATAACTTCTTTCCCTAGAGAGATATATCAATTACTATTATAATTTTGATTATGAAATCAATGATCCTCTCATCCAAATTATTGTAGTTAAATATTTGATTGAACACTCATTTTGACCCTTCAGGGTTATATGTGGTTCTTTTTCACATTCGACTATGATAATTAGAATAAATTCAAAGTTTTAAAATTTGAACCCATTAAGGAAGGATATGTTCACCTCTCAAGAAGATTTATCATTCATAATGACATGTTTGATTTTAAAATTAAAAATTCCAAAAATTCAACTTTCCCAAAAAAAATTAAATCTTTTTCAAAAACTATATGTTTTTCAACTTTCCCAAATATGATGCTGATTATATGGTTTACTAGTTGGATGACAAATTGGACTTAAACCTCCACCAAATTAAATCCATAATTTGATGAGGACCTAATGATCATAGTGAGGAAGTTTTAAGTATTTTGGATGATAGGTTAAATTTTAGATTTTCCTAAGATGTCTCGCCCTAATCATTAAGTGATTTTCTTAGGGTGGACCAAGGCTTGGATTGGGGTGAAATGAGTGTTTATCTAACCATCATAAGACGACCTAAAACCATATAAAATTTATTCATAAATACCATATAAATTACACATTATGATTATGGACAAAATAAATTTTACCCACTAATTCACTTTATGTTTCTTTAATCAAATCTATATACATGTCGATGAAGTAATAAGGTTATTGAGAGAGTGTCGATCCCATGAGGAAGTGTTATGCTGGATTACAATAAAATTTGTATTAACTACTATAGATGTAAGGTTTGGCCTATTGAATGAAAACTAAGGGGATAAATTCTACCATTGATAGGCAAATAATTTCATAATAGTAATGGTTTTGACCAACATGATTTTGGTTTTCCTCGAAATAGTTTTAATCTAGAGTTAAAAAGTGAAACCTCTTATCTAAGAGAAATTATTTCTTAAGAAGCTGTTGATCATGCCTATTTTTTAATTTAATATTTATAAAACTTAGCATTTACATAAGCCTCAGTTCTAAATTCTTCTAATTCATTCAACAGTATTAATTATTTTTCATCTACCCTCTTAAGAATGAAATTTAATTCTTTCATTGCCTAGAAGGCCATATGCTCTAATTCTACAAGAAGGTGGCAAGCTTCTCTAAATAATAATATATTGGGTTACATTCCAATAGGGGCTTCAAAAGTAATTCTATTGGCCCATAATTCATCATCTATTTTAATAACCCAATCTTACCTATTTGAACTAACAATTTTTTCCAAAATTTGTGTAATCTACATGTTTCTTAGTTTAGATTGGCCACTATTTTAGGGATGATAAGATATTTTAACCTTATGATGAATACCATATTTAACTTGTATTATTTATACTCTCTTATTATAGAAATGACATCCCTCATAACTAATTAATACTCTAGGCATTCCAAATCTAGAAAAAAATATTTTTTCTTTTAAAATTTAAGCACAGTTTGAGCATTATGTCTAGGTATTTCCACTCCTTCAATCCATTTTGATACATAATCAATAGTAAGATGAATATACTGGCATTAATGGGATTGCACAAATTGTCCCATTAAAATAAATCTCCAAACATCGACTAACATAATTTCCAAAATAGAATTTAAGGGCATTTCATTTCTTCTAGAAATATTCCCTAATCTTTGATATTTATCACACTTTAACATCTTTAAATAATATATAGGTCAATAAAATGGTGATTGGAGTAACTTAGAAGTAGTTCTAAATCCTCCAAAATTCCCTATATAATGAGAGTCCTGATATTCCCTAATTACAGGTTCTACTTCTTCCTCGGGGATACATGTTTGAATGATTTAGCCACTAGAAGCTTTAAACAAATATGGTTCATCCCAAAATTAGTATTTAGCATTATACAAAAAATTTCTTTTTTGAGTACATAATAAATCAAATGGAAGTGCACCACTAACAATAAAATTGATAATATCAGCATACTATGGTAATCTTCTAAGATGTAACACGAACAATTGCTCATATGGAAAAAACTCATTAATTTTAAGTTCCTTTGATGCATGTTCTTCAATTGTAAGTCTTGATAGGTGCTCAACAATTTGATTTTTTAGTTCCTTTTTTATCTAAAATTTCTACATTAAATTTTTATAATAAAAGAATCTACATCACCAACCTAGGTTTGGTGTTCTTTTTTTTCATATGGTATTTGATTACATAATAATTAGTATATACACTTATTGTTATGCCAATCAAATAAGACTGAAATGTATCAAAAGTAAAGACAATGATTACTAATTTTTTTTAGTGGTGGTATAGTTACATTGTGCAACATTCAAAGTTTTACTAGCATAAAAAATTACATAAAATTTCTTATCTTGGTTTTATCCAAGAATAAAACTTACAATGAAATCAATTACAAAAAAGGTAGGGACCAATCAACAGTAATAATAGGTGTAGTAAATAAATGCTATTTCAATGTTTTAAAAGCTTCAAGAGATGTAGTATCAAAAATAAATGGAACATCATTTTCTAACAAAAGGCATTATTGTTTTAAAATTTTAGAGAAGTTCTTTTTAAACTCCCTATAAAATTTTGTATGTTTAAGGATGCTCCTAATTCCATTAAAAAAAGTGGGAGGTAGTAATTTTTCTATTACTTAAGCCTTTGCTTTATCTACCTCTAGTCCTTCCTTTGAGAATTTATACCCCAAAATAATACCCTAAGTCACCATAAACTAACATTTTTTTTAATTTAGTACTAAATTTATTTCCACACATCTTTAAGTATAATGATCAATTGATCAATGCATAAATCAAAAATAGTATAAAACACAAAAAAATTATTCATAAAATTTCAATGCACTACTTAATTAAATATGAAAAATAGACATCATACATCTCTAAAATGTAACATGAGCATTACAAATACCAAAAGGCATTCTTCTAAAGGCAATTTTCCCATAACGACTAGTGAAGGTAGTTTTGTCCTGGTCCTTAGGTTCTACAGGATTCTAGTGGTACCTTGAGTATACATCTAAAAAATAATGGAAATAATGTCCTGCCAACCTATCCAACATATAATCAAGGATAGGAAATGATAAATGATCTTTCTTAGTGGCTTTGTTCAATTTCCTATATTTTATACAAATTCTTTAACTAGTAACTATCTTAGTTAAGATAAGCTCATTATGTTCATTGGATACTACAATTAAACCACCCTTCTTAGGTATACAGTGAATAGGACTTACATAAGCCCTACTTGAAATTTGGTAAATAATTCTTACATCAAATCATTTAAATATTTTCCTTTTGACAACCTCTTTTATAGATGGGTTTAGTCTTCTTTGAGGATCATCTTTTGGTGTAGAATTGGCCTCCTTTAAAATCCTATACAAATAGAGCATGGGGTTAATTCTTTTGATATTAGTTATAGTCCATCAAAAAACTTTCTTATAATCTCTTAAAACCTTAATCAACTTTCCTTTCTATTCTTTTTCCAAGCTTACCAAACTTATCATTTGTAAAATTGAATCTCTACCTAAAAAGGCATACTTAAGATGGCTGGGTAAAACCATATGTTCTAAAATAGAAGCATCCTCTATAGATGGTCTTAAAGTTCTACCCACAGATGAAATGTCTAAAGTCTAAAACTTCCCTTTTATATTTCAATAGTATATTTAATAAATTGAAAATATTTTCCTAAGTCCTCAAATTTGCTTTCCAATTCCATCTCCTCAAAATTTTCTTCCATCAATTATTCTTTGAAACCCTCCCTCAAAAATTCTTCCAATTCCACTCTAAAGTAGTTTCTATACTTTTCAATAAGGAATTTTATTTATTTAAGAACATCTATGGTCACTTCTTTGCCTTGTACTTTTATGGTCAATTACCCTTTAAGAACATTGACCATAGACTTACTAATTGCTAAGAAAGGTCTCCCTAAGATAATAGGTATCTCCCTATCCTCTTCTATATCTAGGACAATAAAATCAATAGGGAAGATAAACTTGTCTCCTTAATGAGAATATCCTCTAGCTACCCCATATGATAAGTAAATGATCGACAAACCAACTAAAGGGTAACATAGGAAGGTTGAACCTCTCTGACATTTAATCTTTTAAAAATGAATAAGGGCATAATATTAATGCTAGATACAAAATCACACTAGGCTTTACAACATAATTTATCTCTTATCTTTATGGGAATGGTAAAGCTAGCTGGATCTTTCAAATTTTTAGGAAGTTTATATTGAATAATAGCACTACACTTTTTAGTTAAGGCTATAGTTTTAAACTATCCTAACTTCCATTTAGAATATCCTTCATGAATTTAGCATAACTGGGCATTTATTCTAAGGCTTCAGAGAAGGTTATATTTATGGTTAGGTTTTTGAACACCTCTAAGAACCTAGAGAATTTTTTATCCAATTTTTGTTTAATTAATCTCTTGAAAAAGGTAGTAGTGGTCTCTCTACAATTTTTTTAATGGGTCATTAAGTTTATTTGATTGTTCAGCTTATTGGGTAGGAGGTCCAGCTTCTATGGGTTCTTCTACACCATTATCCTTTTGAGGCTGATCTTTACCCTTAAGGGTCTCCCAAACCTTTCCCAATTCTAAGCTAGATATTCTTACATTGCTCCTCCAATTTTTGATTGTTGATTAAACTAATAAGTTGCTCTATCTGGTTTTTTATTTTTGTAATGGCTATAGATTAATCCTAAAATTGAATACCCATTTACATTACTACTTTTTTGAAATGTGTCTTCCCATTCCTAAGCTAGTTGCTTTAAACAAAACCTAAAGCGGTAACACTATGGGGTGATGGGGGGCTTACTGTGAGCTAGTAAGTGACTTACAGAGTCTAAAATATGCTTAGTATTCTTTGATATGAAATTAATAAAATCACACCAAAATACCCAATTATCTGTGTTGAATCAAGTAATAAAGGGATAGAGTAGAGTGTCGAACCTATGAGAAAGTGTTCTGCTTAATTATAATTTAACTACTATTACATCAAATGCACAAGTTATCCTACTCAAATTAAAAATGATGTTTTAGAGCTTTTTCACTAAAAGAAAAAAAAAACTTACAAGAAAATTTTGATACTTATGGAAATAATGTATTCAAGACTAATGAATGTAAATAACATAGTTTTCTTAATGAGACTCTTAGATTTTAGATGTGGATCAAAGCATATGCATCCCAAGATCTCCTTCAAGCTTGTAAGGGTAAAAAGAAAGGTTTATGGCCTTTCTACAATTATATTATCTCCATAAAACCTTGAATAATCAAACATCCTCTATCAAGGCATGCTAACATTAAATTTTAATACTCCTAATTAGTCTAGTATTCCTCCATCAAGGCTATACACTATATTGCATTTTAACTATACATAAGGACATTATATGGATTGAATGAAAAATGAGAGATATTGAAAATATCAATTTATCATTCAAAGCACAAGAATCTTCATTAGTACTTGCTATAATTTTTACATCATCACCCCAAACCTAGAGAATTAGCTAGACTTGGAAGACGACACAAGCAACCTCATCTTCATTTCATTCATTGGAAGAGGAGATACTAGAAAAGTAATAAGAATATTTCACACAGAAGGATCAAATGATCTTCTCCAAACTCCTTTTTCCTAACCATAAAGTTTCTTATATAAATAGGCTAAGATCTCCAAAATGCAAAGTATCTTGAACTTCCCTAGCCTCCCTTAGACTTTACTCTAAGGGGGCACTAAAGAAACATACATGAAATTATATAATTTTACTTAAGCAATAGAACTCTCTAAATAATAATACTAAAAAATTATTTTTAAGAAGTACATGGATCGACTAGGTGGAAACATGGTGGAATAAAATTAACTAGTGGCTTGACACTGTAATTTTGGCTCCGCTATAGTGCTTGCTTACCTAAAATAATTAATGATTGAAACAACACATCTTTTGGCTGAGTTAGATAGCTCCTGTTGTCGGCAACTGCTCCAATATGATGCTACAGATGTATTTGATTAAAAAGTGTTGAGTTTTTAAAAATATTAATTATTTTTGGGTGATTTAATTTCTTAAATTTCAATCTTGAAATCAAACACATTATTATGAACGATATATCATCTCCGAGAGGAAAAAATATCGTTTCCTAATGGGTTCAATTTACTGGATTGAAAGTTTATCCCAATTATTATAGTTAAATTCATGAAAGAACTATATATGACCCCAAAGGGTCAACATTCAATCAGGTATTTTACTATGATAGTTTGGATGAAATATCATTAAACGTATAATCAAAGTTATGATAATAATTGATATTTCTTTCTAAGAAAAGAAGATATCAATCATTATTGATCATTTGAAAATGATGATAATGATCATTGATTTTGACTTAGTTTTCTCCAAAGATAATTAATTAGGATTTTGAAAAATTGATTTTGAAGATTTTGTTTGATTTATGTTACTAAATCTCCTATGAGCGCAAGCCCACATATTTAATTACATTGTAAGAAACTGGAATTTCCACTAAATACTCTCAATTAAAATATTGATAGAAATTTTATATTGAGATTTTAAAGTTTGATATCAAGGGAGGTGAGGATTAGAAATTCAACTGGGATTGGATCAAGGTGAGAATTTATTTTTGGAGGCCAAAGGAAGAAAGGTAGGAGGTGCTTTAAGATTTTGAATCACTTCAGAAATACCCTAGCCTATCCTAATTTTTTTAATTTGAATGGTCAATTTTATTAAAAAGTTAGGATTATATTCCCAAAAGATTGAGGCCTTATAGCCTGAGCCAACCTTAGAACCTAAATCTAAATTGGGTACTAAAAATCAATAACCAAAATCTAGCTAATATAATGTAGGATCTGGACTTACCCCAGCCTAGATTGGGGAGTTAGCTAAACCACCTAGGCACTTTAAAACCTTGAGTCCGATCTTTTATGTGAGAGTGGTAGGGATGTTTGATTAAGTTAAGTTTAAGGAGTTGGGGCCAACATCTAGAATATATCCTAATTTGGCCCCTTGAATTATGTTGGGTAATATGAAACTTAAAGTAACTACAATTAAACTTTTAACTCATTTTAATTTTTTTCTGATGTAGTGCATACTAATTGACTTAATTAATGCTTAAATCAAATACAAAATAATTTAAAAAATATTTAAAATAAGTTTTTCACTAGAGATTGTACAGATTCTCCTTAACAGATCTGCACCCTCATAGGCAGGTGGTCTGCCAAAACTAGCAGGCGGGGTGGTGCCTAACAAAAGAAAAAAGTTCAACAAAATGCAATAGTCTCGAGCTTACTTCTTAAAACAATAGAATTTCTATGTTATCTTAAAATTTTAATTTGATTAAAGTAAAAAAAAATTTTAATGATCCCTCATGAGCCTTAGATCAGGTTCTAGCTAAATCAAAGATCGACATGCAAAATCGCCAAAAAATTATTAAAAGCATACAATCTTATATCATAATCAACACATTAATCATTAATCAAATTAATTAAAATAATATAAAAATTAAAAGTCCATATGGTAAATGCCACTTAATATTACAACTAAGGGTCTACAGAAGGTAAAATGGCCATGTACCACTAACTACAACTCATATTTTACTCCTAAGACTCAAGTGAATTTGAGAAATGGATTCTTCTCAATCTTCACTTCTTCATCCTTTTGCGAGCTCCTTGGATCGTTAGATCTGGATATTCAACTGAAAGAAACTATTCCTTGAAGGGATATTTTCTTTCCTTCTTGGATATTCAAAGTATCTTAATCTGAATCTTCGAATGAAGAGGACTCTCCCCTAAGGGATGTCACCCCTCTCTTTTAATTTTAGATAGGATTTATGTCCCATCTCAAATGCCACTTAACTCATTTGCAACTCAAATATATTAAATTACATTGAATAAAAATTATAATCTAAACTTGGATCACCTATAGGGTTATCCTAAACAATTATATTTAAATCATTTGAAGCAGTTAATATAATGAAATTTAAAATGCTCAAACAAGCCACACTTGGCAATGCTCTTTTAATTTTAAAAGGGGGACTTAGCATAGTAACAATACCTATAGCAATTTAATATTTATAATTTTTCACCTTTTATTTTAAATGTCCTGTATAAGCATGGCCACCTATATAAGATTAAATTAGCATAAATCATCCCTAACCTAGGGGTAAATCTAACACCCATCAAACACATCATAGAGTGTAGAATTTAAATAAATAATTACATCAACATTAATAACCAATATGTAGTGAAAACTCAAAAATCTCAACACACAACAGAAAAGTAAACTCGGGCTTAGCCTAGATCTAGAAGTGGTGCCCTAGCAAACCATCTAAGTGTGTGTAATAGGCTGTGTGATTCGGATATGTCCTATATTGGATAATTGGTTAAAATTGTCTAATATTTAGGTTTATTGAAGATTAAAGGATAAATTTTGCTAATGTTTAAATATTAATGTGTTAAGGTTTATTTTAAAATATATTTTTAAGGTTGATTAATTACATGAATTTAATTAGTTAAAAATTAAAGGACCAATATAATCTAATCAATTACATTATTTACTAATTTTAAAGATTAGATTAATTCAAATATTTCATCAATTGGTTCGTAGCATTGTTTCACAGGCTCGAGGAACCAGGCCTCCTTAAGACATGTAGCCCCGTAGTCCGAGGTAATCCTACCTAAAACTCTAATTGATCTAGTAAAATTAAGAATTTTGAATTTTGGTTAGATTATTAATAATCAATTGATTTTAAGGTTTTACACTCCATTGAATTCGTTCATGGCGTTGTGCCACCAGGCTCGAGAAATCAGGCCTCCATAGGACACTTAGCCCCGCAGCCCAGAGTAGTCTATCCTAAAAACTTTATCTTTGGAGTGGTTGTTATGTACTAATGGGCTGGTTTGATTGATCTCATTAATCAAATTAATAATTTCTAGAATTTTGATTGATTATTAATTTTTTTTAATTTTATGGATTATTTTAATTATTAAATTAAAGGGTCAAATTTTAACTTTTAGATTAAAATTAATTTTTGGAAATTTAGCATTTTTATTATATATTAGACCTTAGGATGAGCAATTAAACTATAAGTTTATTAAATTTGGATTTTTCTATAATTAGTTATGAATTTTTGAAGTTCAAGTTAAAATTTGAACTAGAGCTGACCAAAATGTTGACCTTTTTATTTTAAGTGATTTTTGATGATTTAATATTTTTAATAAATATTAGACCTTATATGGAGTATAATGCCTTTGAGTTTGCTCAATTTGGAATTTTTTACATTAAGTTATAAATTTTTAAAGTTTTGATTCAATTTTGAACTACATTTAATAGGAGAGTTGACTTTTTTATTTTTGACCTATTTATGTTTATTTGTTATTTTTAGAAAATACTAAACATCAAATGGAGTTAAATGACACTACGTTTGGTCAATTTAGAATTTTTTCGAATTAGTTATGAAATTTTAAAGTTTGGTTAATTAGTTGATTTTTTAAATCATTTAATTAAGCAGGCTTAGATTGTTTTAATCCAAACTCATTCTAAACTGCATAAAATCACTCCCAAAGGTTAAGGATGACCCATGGGAGTGTTTTCAGGTATTTAGAATTTATTTGGATTTAATATTTTTTAATAATTTTATTTAATTTATTATTGATTTACATTAAAACATAAATTAATGTTAAATTAAAAGTCTAGTGATATGACTTTTAATTTTCCTAAATAAAGTATCAATTTCTGGTCAGTTTGTTATATTATTTGTAATTTTTTTATTTAATTTTGATTTATTATAATTTTTGAATTTTTTGTGATCTTAAAAGGGTTGAATTTTGACTTGCTTAATTTTCTGATAATTTTTAATAATTTTATTTAATTTATTATTGATTTTCATTAAAAGTTAAATTAATGTTAAATTAAAAGTCCAGTGATATGACTTTTATTTTTCCTAAATAAAGAATCAAATTTCTTAATACAATTGCTTCTTGCACTTTTCAAAAAAAAAATAAAGTATAAATTTCTAGTCAGTTTGTAATATTATTTGTAATTTTTGGATTTAATTTTGATTTATTATAATTTTTGAAGTTCGTGTGATCTTAAAAGGGTTGAATTTTGACTTGCTTAATTTTCTAACTTAATGACCTCCAAATCCAGTAAATTTTGGTCCTAAGGTGTAAAATGTCACTAAGTTTAACTTTTTGAAGTTTCACCCCTATTGGGTGTGTGTACAATTTTCTAAAATTTTTCTAAATTAGCTAGACCTTATCCTCAATTATTTTTCTTATATGTCACTAGTGTTCAATTAGGTTTGAATCCTTAGTCATCTAACCATGACACTAAATTGCACATATCACAGAAAAAGTCAAGATTAATTCTAAGTGGAGTTTGGGTTATAAATTTTCAGTGTTTTGGGTCAAAATTTGACCAAAAACTTTGAAAATTTAATTCACCAAAATCCAACCATTAACCAGAGCTGAATTTTTTATGGAATGTGAGTATCACACCATAGTTTATCATGTCCAATTTAAACTCAATCAGATCACTAGAATGAGAATTATAAGAGAATTTCAATTTTTGTTAAAAGCTAAATAACTCTCTATACAGTGATCCAAATCAGTCAAAAAAATATTTAAAATAAACTTGAACTAAAGATGGTTCAACCGAGCCCAAGAACATCAAATTTGGACAAAAAATAAATTTTTTGTGAATTTTTGAAGTTTAGAGAATTTAAATTAATTTTTAAATCAATTTTGATTCAAAAAATCAGATCAATGACCAAGATTGGGCCACATCACCACGCCTTCATACTGAAGAACCAGGGTTTGAGCCCCAGGGATTACACGTAGCTCAGAGCTATCCGATCAGCCTAGTTTGAACGAACGGATGGTCAAGATTGACCTTGATTTTTTAGTTCATTTTTGAACTGAAACTTCAAATCCTCATAACTTTCAATCCAACTATCCAAATTTGATGAAATTTGAAACGTAGGATCTAGGTATCCTAATCTTTCAACCCATTGAGTTTCAAGGCTCCATGCATTGAGATTTGGGAAAAATTAAAGTTTGATAATATAACTTAAAATTGGTATAACTTACAATCCAAATGTCAGATTTTGATCTTCTTGGGCTTATTGGAAAGCTGGAGAAGTCCTCTATAACTTTGTTGAAAACCTTTAGAATGTTTGATGGCTAGATTTAAATCTATTATTGAAAGTCATCTTTCTCTCACTATCTATCTCTCTCTCTTCCCTAAAACGGGTTTAGGAGCTTGAGAAATGTAGGGGAATGCTTGGGAAAGCCTTAGAACTAGCTAGAGAGGTTGGATTTTCTATCTTATGAGCTGAGATTTGCTAGATAAAAGGGAATAGGCAAGTGAAAGCTCATGATGACTTTTTATTCTCTCCCATTCCTAACTTAATCTTGGCTTGAATTGATTGGGGGTGTCAAGTTTCAGACTTATTCTAGATGACTTCCAAAATCATTTTTGGTCAGATAAGAAAGGTGTTAATATGTAATTTTGAATTCCCAAGGTGGCATAACCACCAAAGCCTATATATTTAACTTGTTTGACCACTTTGACTAGTCAATTAAGTATGTTGACTAGTGAGGTGGTAGTCAAATGTCCATACCAATTGGTTGGAGAGGTTTTGAGGAAGCTCAAGGCTATGGAGTGAGAGTTTGATCACACACATATATATAAAAGGAAGTGTGGCCAAATATAATGAGTTGACTTGGTCAACTTAACTTGAGTTTGATTGACTAATGGCTAGGGTAAGTTTAGATTATGGGCTAAATTTTATTTAAGGCATGCAATGAAATAGATTTGATGATTTAAGAGGGTTTGAATTGGTCAAAGGGGTTGGATTGACCCATTTCACCCTTAAGGGGAAATTGGGTCAACCTAAGTTGACTTAGTTAATTAGGTAGACCCAGGACCTGGGTTTGGGCTAAATAGATTTAAAATGATATCTTGAGTCTATTGGAGGTGATACCAATGTTTGGAGAGTTCAATTTAGTCAAAATGACTATTTGAACACTTAGAGGGTATTTAGGTCAACCTTGGTTGACTTGGTTAACTATGTTGACCTAGGGGCTTGGATTATGTCCAACAAGTTTGGTTTTACTTTTGGAGTTGAATGAAAGTGTTTCCATCCAATAAAAAGGTCATTTGATTCAAAATGACTATTCACACTCCTAAGGGGTATTTTGGTCATTTTTAGTTGACATGTTCAACTAGGCTTAACCAGGGTCAGGGTTTAAGTCCAATGTACTCCTAATGATGATTAGGATACGTTTGAAGAGATTTTGAGGCTTGATTTGAAAAGTTCATGTTGAAGTGTATAGAAAACTCCAAAATTGCTCTTTAAGGGGCATTTTGGTCATTTTTGAAAGTTCGATAGGGATATTAAGCCCTTGTGAACTAGTCCCGAGGCTAACCAAGAGGGGGGGTGAATTGGATATTTAAAAACTTCTTTAAATAAAAAGAAAAATCTTTTTATATCTTGCAGCATAAATAAATTAAATCAATAATAAAAAGATCAATCACAAATTTCACCCAAGCAATTAATCACAGTAAAATAAAATGCAGAAAATAATCAGAAAGAACACACCAGATTTATAGTGGTTCGGTCCAACTTGACCTACCTCCACTCCATGGAGCCACCCTCCAAGTATTGCACTACACCTTTAGTGACTCTCCTTTTACCACCACAGTTAGGCGAAGAAGCCCTTACAAAATCACTTCCACCTTCCCCGGTGCGGCAGAGTAGCCGATCCTTCGACACCAAAGAGATCTTCATCTTTCCAAAACTTCCTTTGAGATGACCCTTCAATCCGATGGTACTTAGATGCAAGATTGACAGAGCAACCGTGTGAATCCCCTCACACTCCCTTGAAAATCCCCCTTCCAAGGCTCTTCTCCCTCTCAAACTCTGCCCTTTTCTCTCTCCCTTACAAGCTCTCTCTTCAAGTTTTCTCCAAAAAAAATGAAGCCTCAATGGCTGCCAAAGACACATATCAAATTCCTTGAGAAGGCTTAAAAAGAGAGCTCCAAAAACCCTTCCAAATCAGTTCTGGCATCAAAGATCATCCAGGACGATGTGTAGAATTTGACCTGATAGTCCAGGATGATCACCTAGACGATATGTTCAAATTTGCACTAATCATCTAGGACGATTATAACATCATCCACAATGATTAAAATATCAAATTAAGCAGATTTAATTGACTAATCATAGGATTAATTTAGGCAACATTATCATAGATCGTCTAGTATGATATGGATCATCCTGGATGATTAGACCAAAAACTGAACTTAAAATCTCGCCTAAATTATTATGGAGGCTAGGGTTTTGAGATCATATTGGATCAACCAGGATGATATAAATATCATCCAGGATGATTAGTTCAATGAATAGATCATCCTGGACGATCTAAAATCGTTCAGTATGATTTATTCAAAAGTTGAACTTCTAGTTTTGACAGATCTCACTCCCCCTGAGAATGTGTGTACATGATCACAAGCAAGCATACACCCTTATAGGACTTGACTCAAAAAATTAAAAAGTACATCAAATAAGAATTACAAGAATCACACATCATAACCTATTCTACCCATTCTTGAGCCTTGATTCTTTGTTGGATGGTGCATACTATTTCCTGAAATGTTAGTATACACACAAATAAATATACATTCCAAATATTAAGAGATGTGAGCCATAATGTTTATTATCATCAAAATAAGAACTCGTGAGCCCGAGTCATAAAAATTTTGACCTTTGGTCAACTAAGGATCAAAATGAATCCACAAAAATATAATTTACTACTCAACGAGTCTTAGTTAAGGGTTTGGATATGATTAGAGGGTTTAGAGAAGGTTCCAAGGTGAAGATCCACTGGGTGGCAGGTTAAGTGGCATAGGCCATAAATAGTTGAAGGTTTTACAGCCTTTGGGTTTCAATTCTATTTCTGGGGTTAGAGACCTCAGAATGAGATCAAAGATGGAGGGTAGACCTTAGGGACAAGCTTAATCAATATGCAATTAATAGATCATGAATCGGGGGTCATTTGACTAGGGTCTGAAGTGTTTGAAAGATCATTGGAAAAGACTTTCTAGACACGGCCTTTGAACCTTTAATTTTAATCTGGAAATTCGAATTTGATCTGGATTATTCTAAGATCTGGGTAGATCCTAGCATCTAGATTGATCTAGGGTCTAGGTAGATCTTAGGGTCTGAATTGGCCCAGGAGACCTCATACAAAAATGAGATCAACAAGATGTTTAAGCACTATGGTGTTGGAATATGAATTTTGACACTAAGGCATTTCAAGGGTCAATGCTCCAGTGCTCATTTTCCCGAGGCTCCAATCCTAATGTGCTAAATTTGGATGTACTGACATTGTGTCACACCATATTCACTTTTCATTTTGAAAATGAACCTAACTAAGAAACAAAACTATAATGAATTTTTTGAGATTTTTTTAATAATTTAAAAAACTAAATTATGATTAAGTTTTTTATTAGGTTCTAAATTCTCTATAGATGTTAGTCTTTATAGTTAATTATATCTCAAGATAAGACTTGAGAAAACTCTTGATTAGGGTGGATACTTTTAAATTTATACAAATTTTATCAAAGATTTGAGTTTCTTAACCTACAAAATAAGAATGAACAAAACTTGAGGATTGATTTATTAAAAAGATTTAGATTTAGTTTGACTTTATGGTTTATATAAAATTTTGATGACCCTTCATAAGAGGAGATATTGAGGTTTGCATACAACCTAAGCTTATGTTTATTTAGAATAGAATGCTAGCTAATGCTATCTAATAGCCTAAGTGTCATTCATTGCCTTGACCATAAGGCACTTTATTTAAATGAAATCAAGGTTTTGATTTAGAATTTAGTCAGGACTCTTTAATATGTTAATCCACCTAACTAGCACAATGCATAATGTATGATTTATAAAGCAATATATTAATAAAAGTTTTATGTATTTATTGTTAATGGAAATAATGTATAACCCAAGCTTTGCTAAAAAGTCAGGTGACTAAGCTCCACCATAATAGGTGGATTTATACTCATATACAATGTAGATTTAAATATGATTACTTTCTTAAATTTTATAGTTTTCTTGCTCTAGGATTTTTTATAGAATTCTGAAAGATAATGATCTTCAAAGGAAGAGGAATCATTTCCTTTTGGAATTGACAAATCTATATAAACAATCATCTTTAAATCCCATACAACTTTTTTACTTAATATAACTTGATCTAAGTACTAAAAGAGTCTACAACTTTACATTTACATTGATATTTATAATTACATTTGAACTTAGATACATTCTACTTTTACTCTTTATTGGAAAACATTAAATTTAACTAAAGAAATATAACTTATATATATGCAAACTACTAAAGTAGTGTGTATGATATAGGAATAATATAATATTCATGAATTTGACATCCAAAGTATAGAAAGTAAACAAACATAAAGGATACCATCCAAGCAAAGGCATCCATATCACACCAAAATAAATAACTGGCCTAGCCTAGGCTAGAGTTGGTTGTCCTAGCAAACTATTTAAAGTGTGTGCAGTGGTTGTGTAGCTTTGAAATGTCCTAGAAGGTTTGATGTTATAAGTTATCTTTTTTTGAATTTATTTGTTTATTATAGACTAAAGGATGTTATAATTAAATCTAAGTTTTAATGTTTTATTCTTTTATTAGAAGAATTTTTAATTTTAAGTTATAAAGAATCATGATAATTAATCACCCCAAGTGAAGTATAGAATTGATAACCGTCAAATTTTAGGGCCCATAATTATAATGAAATCATTCCCCCATATAGAATAAAATTATTGCTTAGAGTCATTCCTTTTATTTTAATGTTTTATTAATTTAAGCTTCAAAGAACACTGCTAATTAATTGCACCAAAGCTTGAAGCTGTTAATTAAAAAGCCTTTGACTAATAATTGTAATGCATTTGATTCACCTTAAGGGATCAAACCAAGTGTACAGAGTCCATTGACTTTTATTTAATATTTTATCGATCATTATTTTAAAGAATATTTTAATCAAAGACTCCAAATTTCTTTGAAGTATTCAACCAACACACTTTAGGCCTATCAATTTAATGCATTTATGCCCTCCCTTAGGAATCAAGCATATGCATACAAACCTTATTAATTATTTAGTCATTTAAATTTAATTGAAATTATATATTTAATTAAATTTAACTTAACTTGATTAAATATTCAATTTGATTTAATATTGTATGAATTTTCTCTAATTTTTGTTCATTTTAATTAAATTTAAATTTTTATTTAAATTTTAATTAATTTATTTTATTTCTTTAAATTAATTAATTTACTCTATTTTATTTTTATTATTATTTATTTAATCTTTATTTAATTTAATTATATATATTGAAATTAATTTGATTTATTAAATTCTTTCCTTATTGAAGGAACATAGCATATGTGATTGATTGATCAATTGATCTCAAAAAATCAAGTAATTGATATCATAGGTTAGTGATAACCTAAAGCTCGATCACTTAATATTTGAGGCCAATTTGACCAAAGGTTGATTTTATATGATTTTATTTAATTAATTTTTAATTAAGAATTAATCTTTAATTTATATTATTCTAACAAAATTTGATAGGGCTTCAAATTTTCCTTTATTATAATGAAATTTACTTTATATTTTTAATATATATATATATATATATATATATATAATGAATTTTAGAAATTTTAGTTCCAAAATAGGGGTTGAAATTAGGCTTTGTGATTTTAGTGTCTTAATGAACCCTAATTAATGTTAAATTAATTCCTAGGATTTATGATCTCACCAAGTGTACTAGATTTGAGTTTGGCCGCTATTAGAGTTAAAATGAGTTTCATCCCTTTTAAGGGGCTCTTCTCCCTGGTTCATAGAGCACTTAATTATAAAAATTTATTGAGTATTTGATTTAATATGGTTTTCAAAATATGTGGCTTTTAAATTTTATTTAATAAATAGTTTAAATGAATTATCCAGGGGCAGTGCTAATGGGTAGACCCTTTATACATGGAGATAGATGATTGGTAATGATCAACCACTTAACCACATCAAATAACCTCATTGACTTCAATCCCATGCTATATGGGATGGATAGCTCAAATCAATTGATTGATCTACAAGATTGCGAGGTGTCAGATAAAGCTGTGACATGATGCAATCACATCCATTCAAAATGAGCATAAGAGACTGAATGTCTATAAGCATTTCCTCTTCCTCTCATCACTCGAAACCTCAAGATATTAATTTGACTAAAACATTTTATACAAGAGATATTATTGTACCAAATATTCCACTTGGGATCACAGAAGTTTATGCTACTATTACATGAAGTTTGAAGGCTTAATATGAAGTATGCCATATATTTAAATTAAACTTAAGTTTAGAGATAGGGCTAGGGTTTTACCAATATAGGAAGGGCCCAAAGGGCGTTCTTGGGCTTATTTTGCTCTTTATCTTGAGTGGAATAACTTTGTTGAAGGAGTCGAGGCCTAAAGAGCACTTGACTGGAAGTTTGAATTTATAGGATAGATTAGTTGATGGTTGGTTTTTGAACTCATCGCAAATGATGTGTAAATGATTAAAAAAATGCTTGGGAAATGTAGGTGGATCTCTAGAATGCAAAAATTAAATTGAAAATGCTCTTGGGAAGCTCTATGTAGAGAATAAACTCTAAATGAAGAATCCTTTCAATTTTCCCTATTCCAACCATTCCAAGATAAATCAATGGCTGGGATTGATTTTCTCACACTCTAGATGATTTCCAGGTGTTACAAAGGATTAAGGAGTAGCCTCTAAGTAGGGAAGTGGCTTGGAGAGTTGAATAATGTTATGGAGTCATTTTCATGGAGGGGATCACAAGGGTCAAGTTTAGGATGAACCAAGGTGTGGGATGGGTTCAAGAAGTTCTTAAGAAGATTCTAGAATAGGTTTGAGTAGGCCAAATAGGTTGGGAGTGGAATGGGCTGATTTAAGTGGTTTGACCACTTATGTATTTTTAGGTAATTTGACCAATTTGATTGGTCAAAGTTGGTCATATTGAATAGCCTAAACCACATGAAGTTTTAAAGGGCTTGTTGAATCAAGTTTATGGAGTTTGTTTGAGTTTAATTGAAGTTTGAATTGAGGAGACCATGTATAAATGGGTTTGACTAATTTAGGTGAGTTGACCAAGTTAGCTCACAATGTGTTGACTATCCCTTGACTTAGCACATTTAGAAGTTTAATTGGATTGAATTTGAGAATTATATGGAGTTTAGTTATTCATATATAGGGATTTGATCAAACCTACTCTATTTTGACTAGTTTTGGATTGGGTTGACCAAGTCAACCATTAATTAGGGTAGGTGTACTAGACATGTGCCAACCATCAGGAGCTATACTTAACTTGATTTGATGAGGTTTGATTGAGACATAAGGGTTGTAGTAGATTAATGTAGGGGTTTGGTAAGTTGAGCTAGCTTGTGGTAGGTTAATTTGGTCAAATGGGTTAATCTCTAGTTTCAAAAGCTGGGGTTGAGTAATCTAGTTGATGTGGCTGCAAAGGTGATAGTTCATACAAGTTCTAAGGTCAAAATGGCTAATGTCATGCATAATGCAATTCACTACGCAAGTTCAGTGTAGGTTGGGGTTTAGCCCTTAGCTTTTAGGTCAACCAAGGTATGGTTTAGGGCTTAACTAACTTTAAGGTTTTCAAATTTAGTTTTAAGAAGTTTGTTGTTCAACGGTTAGGTCTAGGACATTTAGAATAATCATCAGACCCAAAGCTTGTTAATGGTTCAGAGATTTAGGGTTTGAATGACCTCAATTAAAATGAGGTCAACAATAGTAATTTAAAATTCTTCTTTAAAATTGTACCCTAGAACTTCAAAATTCCATAAAGTCTAGAATACAACTCAAATGCATATGAGAAAATTATGGGAGACTAGAAACTTCCCAAGGATCCTTTCATATAAATTTGGGGCCTATTTAAGATAAGAATATAGAGTTTTTAAATAAATATGGTTTGTTGTATTAGCTAAATTACTTAAAACTTATTAAACTACTGGCCTCAAAAAAGTACTCATTGGATAATACTCTCTTTCTTGAATCCATAGGGTGGTTATACACCTAAAATGGTTCAATGGATCAAGCCCAATTAAATTTTGAATTTTGAGACATTTTTTAGAATTAAAATTTTTTAATAAGATGATTTACACGACTAGAAATTGATTTGGCACATGCTTTAAATATGGCATGCTCCAATTCACTGCTTAAATATATAGTGGGCCCTAGGGCATCTCAAACTAAATAATAACTATTTAATATGAGTGCATAACATTTCTATTTAGGTTTTGTTGGAATCGTTAACTTCTTCTGCTAAACTAACATCTATGGCTAATCTTCTTGGTTTTAATTTTTGTTTTAGTAATTGTTCCAATAAAATATAGATTTTTTAGAATAGTCTTGTGAGGGTGGACATTATTGAAAACCTTTCACAGGCTGTTCATACTTATATTGGTTTTTTTCTTAAGTTTAACTATTATGGGTCTTCTATTTATGCTTCCTATTCTCATATGGGTAGACAAAGTCTTTAGAATCAGGTAAATTTATTTTCTAATGTTGTCAATGATCCTTGGTTGGTTGGTGGTCATTTCAATACCATATCTAATCCTTTTGAAAGGATTAGGGGTAAAGCTCCTAATTCACAAGCTATGAAAGATTTTAATAAAGAGATACTGGATTGTAATCTGCTTGATATTACTTTTAGTGTTAGTAGTTTTACTTGGAATAGAGCCAGTATGTGGCAAAGGCTTCATTAGATTCTTTTCAATAATATTTGGATTTGTATTACCCTCTTACTAATGTTGAGCATTTGAATAGAACTAGTTTTGATCATTCTCCCCTCCGCAATGCAATATTCAATAGACCTAAGTTCATGCTTCTTTTAGATTTGAAAATATGTGGCTATTAGATGAATCCTTTTATAAGATTGATGAAAATAATTGGCAAGCTCCTTTGACCCTTGATGATAATATTATTGGTATGAAAAGATTTTGGTTAAAGCATAAAAGATTAAAGAAAAAGTTGAATTGGTGGAATAAATGAGCTTTTACAAACCCTTTTTTCTAATATTCTTGAGGCTGAAAATAAGGTCTCCACATTAAACAATAATTACCTAGAGGATTAATTTATTAATAATTGAACCTTCTCAATAATGCTATAGTTTGTTTTTCCAACTTCAATGGAAGGAAGAATCTTGTCGGAGACAAGAAGCATTTTCTAAATTTCTTTTGGAGGGGGATAGAAATAAAAAAAATTCATGGCATTGTTAAGAAAAAAAGGGCTACTAAGCACATTCATAAAATTATTAATCCTGAAGAGATATCCTATGATTCTAATGATTTGATTGCTATCTTTGGTGTGGATTATTTCAAAAGCATGTTAAAAATGAAATTTAATCTGGAGACTATAAACAATTCCCTTGTCATTCCATCTTTGATTAATGAGGTTGATAATCTATTGCTCAGTCATATTCCTTCTGATATTGAGATTTTGGAAACCATTAAAGGGATGAATTTTGATTCTGTGGCTAGCTCGGTTGGGTTCACTACCAAGTTCTTCTAAAAAATATGGAGTAATATAAAGGTGGATTTGTTGGATGTTGTTGGAGAGTTTTTAATGACACTCCTTAACTTATGTTTTTCTCGGCTTCCTCTATTACTCTAATTCCTAAGAAGGTGGTTATTAACTATAGGAATGATTATAGGCCCATAATCTTTGCTCCTTTTTTAACAGGCTTATTTCTAAAACTATTTTAGGAAGGTTAGCTAATCTTCTTTCTAAAATCATCTTTCTTAATTAAATGGGTTTTGTTAAAGGGAGAGCCATTTTTGATAATTATCTCCTTGCTCAAGAAATTATTCATGATATTGATGCTCAAGTTGAGGGAGTAACATTATTATAAACTTGATATTACCAAAGCTTACGATAACCTTAACTAGGAGTTTTTATATCAAATTTTATCTATATTTAGTTTTAACTATGCTTTGATTAGGCTTATCAAGCATAGCATTGAGAACTATTTCTTTTCTATTATTATAAATGGTAAGTGTCATGATTTCATTAAATCTTCCCAAGGTATTATACTAGGGGACCCATTATCACCTGCTTCATTTATTATTGCCATGGAGTTTCTTTCTAGAGGACTTGATGATCTGTATAGAAAGCATCCTAAGTTTTAATTTCACACTTTGGGTGATTTTCCTATATCTCATTTTAGTTTTGTTGATGACTTTATTTATTTTTTTAATGGTTCTCTAAAAAATTTTTCTTCTTTTTAAATTACTTGTTGAATTTCAAAAGAATAGTGTTTTGAATATTAATAAAAATAAGTGTTATTTCATTACTGCTAACTCTATTTCTCAGCATAAAATTGATGTGATTCTTAATAAATTTGGTTTTTTTCCCTAAGACACTCCCTATTAAGTATTTGGGTACTCCTCCTTTCCAAGGGAAGAAACAGTTTCATCAGCTTGAAAGCATTTTTTCCTCTATCAAGGGAAGATTATCTTCTTGGGCTTTTAATTTTCTCTCTTTCGGTGGGAGATTTATTCTAATTAAAAGTGTGCTTTTTTCTTTACCAAATTATATTTTTCATACCATATTTGTAATCATATGGAGTGAGTTTTCAACAAGTTTTTTTTATGGGTCCAAAAGTAAAAGTTATGTATTCATTGGGCTTCTTAGAAAAAATGTTTTGGTGTGGTAGATGAAGGAAGTATGGGATGTAAAAACCTAGTTGATATGACTCATGTTTTTTCTTACAAGCTTTAGTTTTCCTTTAGATCTATGAAAAGCTTGTGGGCTAAATTAATGATGGGAAAGTATTGTGGTGGTAAGCATCCTTTGATTTGCTATTATAAAGGAAGCGATTCTCTAGTCTGGGAAAGGCTTTGCTCTATTAAATGGGAGGCTAATAAGCTGATTCAATGGGGAATTGAGCAAGGAAATTCCATCTTTTGTCATGATCATTAGATTAGGAATTCTTTTATTGATACTTTCTTAAACACTCACTCTACTAGTGTTATTAAAGTTAAGATTTCTTTTAGAGATAATATCTAGAATGATGATAAGTTGACGGGGTATATTCATGATAGTTTGGTTACTTAAATTTTGGATATCTCATTATAATTGGAGAATGAGGATTGCTTTATGTTTAATATGTATACATTTAGCAATTTTGTTTTCAAAGAAGTCTGAAATATGATCAAAACATATCAAAACAAATTCTCTTTATTCTCTGCTATGTGGCATAAGAGTATTCCCATGTCTTGCTCTATATTAGTTTCTCATATTTGGCATAACTATATTCCCATTGATAGTTTTTTAACTGAAAAGGATTTTAATTATCATCTAAATGTCAGTGTTATTTACATGTTGAATCCTTGAATCATGTTTTTGTTAATGGTTCCATGGCTGTTAGAGTCTGGTGCTTCTTTGTTGAGAAGTTTTAAATTAATTTTTCTAACAATTCTACTAACATAAATTCTATTTTGCTAGCTTTTTAATGCCTCTTAATTCTCATATTATGAATCTCATCCCTATCAACATTTTTTGGGTATCTTTTGATGGAGAGAAATTATTTTAAGCATAAAAATGTCAAGATGAATTCTATGTGCTTTATTTCTAAAGTGAAAAATGAAGTTCTCCATCTTTATTAGGTTAGGCTTATTACGTATGATTGTTTCAAGATTGTAAATACATTGCTTCTAATTTTGGTATTACTCTTAAGATTTTTGATAATATTGGTGAGACTAGGATTATGAGATGGTTGAAACCTACCCCTCCACCCCTTTTAAATTGAATATGGATGGTTCTATAAATAATCACTTAGTTGTGGAGGGTTTATTAGAAACCATACTAGTAAGGTGATTTGTGCTTTTGCTGGTCCCTTAGACATGTGTTCTTCTTTTACTACTAAACTGAAAGCTTTTAGTTATGGTATCAAACTTTGTTACTCTTTAAGGATAAAGGTTATATGTGTGGAGGTGGATTCCATGCTCATTATATATTTCATAAAGAATGATGTGATCGATAATACATAACTTTTTATGGAAATTAAGCTAATGCTTTATCATTTTAATTACAACATCTCTCATATTTATCATGAAGGTATTTGTTGGGCTGAGTGGTTGACCAAATTTGGTTGTAATCTAGAGGGTTTTTATGAAATTTCTACGGAGAATTTGCCTCATATTTTAAGAGGCATCACTAGACTAGATATGATGCGTCTACTTTATTTGAGATGTATTTATTAATGGTGGTTTTTTTGTTGTTATGCTCTCTAGTTTTTTTGTTTGCTTAGGGTTTATGCTTTATTTCTCTTTGGGTATGAGGTTTGCTGTCCTTTTGGGTGTGTTTGTGATCCTCTACTAAGGCTCTTATTTTTGTTACCTTTTTTGGATTTACCCCTATTATTTTTTGGTGCTATTTGTTGATGTTTTACTGGTTGTTCATTACGGGTTTCTGGGTGGTTATATTTTTCTGATGGTTGTAGGCTTTTTGCCTTGCTATGAAAGGTTGGCTTTGATTTTTGCCCCCTTATGCATTATAAGTTAATTAATTGGTTTTTGTTACATAAACATCTAGAGCTATGGCAATATGGGTGTTTGGTTTCTATTAGTTTCTCTATTTCTGGCAATGTTCCTTGCCTCATTTTGGCTGGGTGGCTGGGTGGTTTTCATTGTTTTCCTTATTCTATTGTGAGGTGCGTGTGGTCAGGTTGCTTAGTGGTTATGCGTTAATCTTTGGGGAGATAGTTCTTAGTCAGTTTTTTTGTGTTCTTTGTTAGCTTTTTCTCCCTAAGTTTGTGCTTAATTGGGTTCTATATCTTATTTAGTTTGGATGTTTCTGCCTAACTGCACTATTTTCTCTATCTTTAGTGGGATTTTAAGAGGTTTTATTCTGGATCTCTGGATGAGTTTCAAGTGTAGTGTGGCAAATTTCCCTCTAGCCAATTGGTATTCTCTTCTTACTTATGGTCTTAGGCGATTTTTTGTGGCCTTGTATTTTGTAGGTAGGATATTAAGCAGTGATGGTGTGCTTAATGGTTATGAGTCTCATCTATTATTCCTAAGGTCAGTGTTTTGGTATGTTCATTATTATTGTGTTGAATCCTTTTGTAGTTCTAGCAGTTGGTGCAGAGTAAGCTTTATCTCTGGTTTAGGATGGTCCTTTTTTAGGTGGTGGCAATTTGCCCCCCTTTTTCTCTTAATTTTTTTTATATATTATAAGTAGTTGGGTTCATCAGCTCATTAGGACCATTTTTTATTTTTTCTTGTTGCTTTCTAAGCAGTAGTGTGCATTTGAACTCTTAAAGAACATATAAAGTTTTTGGGAATTAATGTGTAGGACCTTATATAGGTTTTAACTAAAAAAACATTTAGAATGAGTTCAGATGGCTACTATTTAGAGCCTTAAACCATGGGGAGGTTGGACAAGATTCAGTCTGACATAATTAGATCCATGGAGATAAAATAGAAGAAATTGGTAGCTATGATTTTTCCTTCAACTTCCAGCTTTGAAAATTAACCGTCCATGTAAAAAAACATAGCCATAGATTTTTCGTGCGTTGATTTGTTGGAAAAAGATCTAGTAGGGTTTCCATGAAGTAACTTATCAGTATAATGGTCAAAATCCTATGGATCAATTATTTACTTAACAAAGGCTTGGAACCCTAAATTATTGAGCTCAGTGTTGACCTCATTTTTATGTGATGTCAAATTCTTTCATCATCTACTATCATTAGTGCCTAGGTCTTTCTATCCTACTTTATAAGAACTTTAGGGGGCACCCTAAGAACTTAGTTTGAGGACAAACCAAGGTCTTACGAAACCTCCTAAGGACATTTCTAGGTTCATCCCTAAGCCTTTGAATATCAAAGCTTTTATATAAGATTCATACCTTCATATTCATTGTCTATACATAGGAAAACAATTCTCCATGATCTTGAGATTTAAATAAATTATCTCTTGGCCTCTTATCAATAATTTTCAAGCAACCTTAGCCATTAAAAACCCAAGAACCATTTAGGTTAACTCACATTTCTCAAAATTCCATGTGGACAAATTAATTATGCTAACAGATTTAATTTATAGTTCTTTAATTAATTTTGCATAGCTTAACAACTTCCATCTCTACAGATAGATTGATGCTTGACTACCAATAAAAAAAGAAGCATAATTTATTTATATAATCAAACTTAACATAATGAATCTAATATTCATCTCAAAACATAAAATAATATTCACCTATACTTTTAAAAATGAAATAAAATTGGATAGACTTTAATATATGTTTAGAGATTTTTCCCCTACTCTAGTGAACTAAAGAAGGATTTATTTTTCTATTGGTTCTAGGTCTCCTATAGAGACAAGCCTCTATAGTTAATTGCATCCCAAGATAGATCATGAGAAAACTCTCAATTAAAGTGGTGACTAGACTATTTTATATTTATTAAGACTAAAATCAAGAATTTAGGTTTAGACCTACCTATCAACCAAGAAAAGTTCAATACCTGAAAACTTTTTTATAGGTTAAAGGAGGAAAAGATAGATAGTGTGTAAGATTCTGGAAAATTTAGAAACACTCTAACTTACTCTAGGATTTGGCTTAATAGTTTAGATAAGGATTTTATTTAGGATTAAGTTTATATTTTATTAGAAATTTGGTAATCCTCCTGGGGAAAAGATATTGAAAGTTTATGCAAATATTAACTTATGTCTGCTCAAAGTGAACTGCCAGCTAACAAAGTAAACAATTGTAAAACTGTAGTTTTTCTTATTTAATATATGTAAGTTAGATAACTATTTATATTTTTTATTTTATCTTGATTTAAGGAATTAGGTTTAAAATTTAAAATCAGAGATTTATAATATTTCTAAGGTTAAAATGCAACTGTCTAACGCAATTTAATGTTACTTTAACCTTAACTCTAAATCTATTTTAACTTTTAAAAATTTATAGTAAATCTAAAATTTTTCCAAAAAATTGGCAGCATGTCATCCTTATACCACTAGAAAATAGTGCGTCAGCCCGATCGCTTTGGCCCCACCTTCCTTGCTATAAGCTTGTGTGCTGGGCTAGTGTACTTTACAAGAAAGTAAAATACATGCATGTGTATAAGTAAAGGTGTTTGAGAATGTAGTAGTAAACTGCATTATCATAGATCTTACACATGTGTACATACAAAGGTAGGGGCCTATATATACCTAAGTAAATAATCTACCCTCGAACGCAATGATCTACCTTCCCTCATCAATGCATGACGTATAATGTAGTTTATAAAAAAAACTTTAATACATATTTATAAATAAATTAAAGTACAACCCAGGGTGTACTATAATGGAAATATGGCCAGACTCCACAATAACAAGCCTAGATTTCTATACCTACGAATAATATGGATTTGAATGTGTTTACTTATTTATTCTTTAAGTCTCCTGGATTTTAGTCTTCTATAACGTGGCAAAAGCTAATTTCCCTCAAAAGAAAGAAGATTCATTTCGTTTGGAGTCCTACTAATATTTAATAAGCAAGCACATTTAAAGTCTTTACAACTCTTTTAAATTTATAACTATATATAACTATACAAAGAATCTATTATTTACATTTAAATTTACACTTTACATTTACATTTATCCTATTTATAGTATATATTGATTCTTTACAATAAAGAAAGACTTGACTTTGACAAGACTATTGCTAGTGTATATACGAACTAGTAAAGTCAGTGCAATACAAATTGAATCCCAAAGTACAAGAAAGCAAAAAAAGGCAAAGCAAATAGACACCCTCCAAGCAAGGTATCAAAATCACATAAAAGTGTAGAAAAAGAAACACTACCCTAGCCTAGACAAGTGTCAGTTATCCTAGTAAGAAATTCTAAAGTGTGAGCTAAGCTGTGTGACATAGTCATGTCATAGTTTAATAATTTATTTATGATGTCTTCAATTTAAATTTATTTGTTTAGAGGTCAAAGGAATTTAATCTAAGTTTAAGTTTTAAGGATTTAGTGTTTTATGTTTTATTAAAATGTTTTACGTGTTTAAGTTATTTTGGTTTAGGTTTTTAACAACATTTGTGATTAATAATTTACGTGCTTGAAGCACTAATCAATAAGTCCAAGGCTAATAATTGAAAGGTATTTGTTTCCCCCTAAGGGTTAAAACAAGTGCATAGAGACCTTCATGTTTATTTTATTTTTTTTTTATTTCTAATTAGTTTTATTAATTAATCACTTTAAAGCCTGAAGCTCTTAATGAAAAACTTCTAGGCTTTCAAATTAATAATGCATTTATTTCTCCCTAAGGGAGAAAACAAGTTCATATAGTCCTTCATGTTTTTTAAGTGGTTTATTAAGTTATCATTTATTTAATCCATTTAATTTGATTTTATCTAATTAATTTAATTTTAATTTGATTAATTAATTTGGTTTATTTAATTAAAGACAATTTATTTGTGTTTGATATTCATTGATTTTTATTTTATCTATTTTGTTTTGAATTTTAAAATTTTATTTAATATTTAATTAATTTCTTTTAATTATTTAATTTATTTATGTTTAATTAATTTATTATTTATTTATTTATATATTTAGGTTTACTTATTTCATTTTACTTTTTATTTTTATTTATTTATTTATTATTTATGATATTTTGTTTATGCACTTTACTTATTCTTTTCACCATTATTAGGTATGTTAACCAAAGTTTGACATTTTATTTTTATTTAAAATTTTAGAAGTTTATTATTTTTATTAAATGATATTATTTATTTTATGGTCAATGCAAATTTTTTGTATCTTTAAGTTTTTTTATTTAATTAATTAAAATTTTTACAAAATTTGCCTAGTTAATGAATTAATTATTTAATTCAAGTAATTGAGTTAATTTTTATTTTTGAACCACACCAAGTCTAATCAACATGAAATCATCACAAGAGGTCAGTAGTAACTCCTGATGAGGATTACAATAGTTTGAAGCCATATGTGGATTTGTTTTTAAATTATTTTATTTATTTACTTATCAAATTTTCTTTAATTTTTAATCAGTTTTAATTTTAAAAGTTCCTTATAGGACTTATTTTTCCTTAATAATTTCATTAATTTAAAGCTCAATTTAATTTTATTTATATTTTTATGATTTAATTTGATTTATAATGAATTATTAAAGATCTTTTTCTTAGTCAAAAGCCACACAAGGGCCTACACATTAATATAAAATAAAGATTACAAGACCTTAAAAGCTATCAATAACTCACTATGATCCGAAGAGCAACATCAAAGGAAATAAAAGCCTAAGAACCTTTGATCCCTACTAAGTAAAAGAATCACAAAAACAAATCTAAGAAAAATCTAAGGGAGGCCTGGAACTAACCCCCAAAAATGGAGATCAAAATAAAAGAATTTAGCTTGATCCTCCCATAAAATGATAGGCTACAAAAGAACTTGATAGCATAGTAAATTGAACACACCCAAGATTTAGAATCTTTAAGTTCTCCAATAACCTTAACTATGAAACATACATAAGTGCAACCAAGAAAATGGTAAAAATTAACCATGATTAGGTAGTAAATATAAAGGTCAACACTTAAGGATACAGCTCGGTTTAAATCACCAAAATTTTCATAGTTGTTCCTAAAAATCCTAGCCTTAAAAACTTAATAGTTGTTATTCAGTATAACAAAAATAGGAATAGTAAAATTATAATAAAATAGCCCACCATCATAGTAGTTAAGTAATCCAAAGCATAGAAAATTATACTCAAGTTTACCAACATGGTGCAGATTATTGGCAAAACAACACAAACAAAACCTAACCTACAGATAAAAACTATCAAGCACATAATAATAACAAAATAGAAATACCCTCCATATGGTAAACCCAAAAATCTGAGACAAAAAGTAAACCTAATCAAAAGTAAATCAACTAATACTGGAGCCAACAGCCCAACCAACAAACAATGGCTTAACACCACAGAACAACAACACAACCAAATTACACTAGCAGGCATATAAACAAAGTTATTATCCCTTAAACATAAGGCATGGACTCCATAAAAAGATTAACCCCTAGAAGGCGAGCAGATGAAAAATTAGAAACCCCAAAGACACCCACCCAATAGGGGAGGAAGTCGAAGACAAAAAAAATTAGCAAAGCCAATATAAATAAAGAAGGATAAACAAAGTGCCTCCAAAAATAAAAACTAGCTCTAACACCCCATAATGAAAAGCCACCATAAAGCCAAAAACTAGAAGAACCTAAAAACCACAAGACAACCATTAAATTCTTAAGTAAGGCAACTCAGCTTTATCCAGACACACCAGCCCTCTCAAAATACCAGGCAAATCAAAACCATTAAATTTAATAAAGCTATCAATCTTGCAATCAAACTTAGCAAGCTAGTTAGCAAAACAATTACCTTCACAATAAATATGAGAAATCATGTAATTAAAATTGGAAAGCAAAAACTTAATTTCTCTAATAATATAAAAGTTATGGGGCTTGGTAGAAACATTGACCTCAATAAAATGTAATAAAATGTTGGCATCAACTTCCGCCCAAATATCATAAATATTTAGAGAGTAACAAAGATTAAGCCCAAAAACAAGAGCTTTGAGTCCAGTATGGAGAGCAAAATAGGAATTTAATGGACCATCAAATGCACAAAGCACATTACTAGAATGATCTCTGATAATCTCACCCCAGCCATAAGAAGTGTTATTAATAGACCATAAGATTTAAGTTTGAAAAAGGGAAGCATAGGTTTCAACCACCTAACAATCTTAACTTCCCCCTCCATGCCAAAAGAATTGAAATAAGTTTCAAAATGCAGAGCTACAAACTTATAATTTTTAAAGTTGGAAAACTTGATCAAATTAAAGAAAATTAATTGAAGAACTTTATCTTTCACTCTAATAATGATACGCAATAAATCTATCTACACATTATTATGTTTAGAATCATTCCTATCCTTCTAGATAAACCAAAAATTTAGAATAGGGATGAGATTTTTAACATGCCCTTTCATGGACATAAACCGAGCTTATAGAATTCACATCACTACTACTATTAAAGTGATTGCTCTTAAAAAAATCATCACAGTACCTCCACACTTTAGCAACAATAGAGCCATTAATAAAAACATAATTCAAAGATTCAATATGAAAAAAACATTGACATTTGGATGGAAGGTAGGAACCTTTCTTCATTAAAAGGAAATCAATAGGCATAATTTTACGAAGAATTCTAAAAACCATAATGGAATCAGAAATAGGAATACTATTATGCCAAATGACAGAAAATAAAGGGGATATGAGTTTGGTACTATGAAAATAATTCCCCTTTTTTTAAACTAAAATCCCCTGAAATTGATAGGTCAAATAAAATATAATCCTCATTCTCCACTTGTAAAGAAATATAGTAATTTTATCCACAATGCTTTAAGATACAAAATCCCTTAACTTTTCAACATTCTAGTTGTCACCATTAGAAAACATTTAACCTTAATAAATGTTATTGAATGGGAGTGCAAATAAATATCAATAGATAAAGGCCCCATCCATTGGTCTTGCCAAAAGAAGACATTACCATGACCAATACCCCACTAAGTGATAATATCAGCCTTCCAATTAATGGAACATGGCCTTTTCCAAAGCAAAGAGTCACTACCCTTGAAATGATAGATAAGAGGATTTTTACCACCATAATACTTAACATAAACTTAGACCATAAACTTTTGTTAATTCTAAAGGAAAACCATAACTTATAAGAGAAATCATGCGCCATATCCAAAATACCCTCACACCCCAAACCACTTTCTTCAAAAACACCATAACACTTATCCCTAGAAGACTAATGAATAGAGGATTTGTTACTCGTAGAGTCCCAAAAAAACTTATTAATAAGTTTTTACATACGGGAATAAACACTCATGGTAGGTTGAACATTATGAAAAATATAGATTGGATGAGAGAATAAAACACTTTTAATGAACACTAATCTGCCACAAAAGAAAAATTAGTTGAAATCCTAAGAAGAAAGTTTTCTCTTAATAGAAGCAATGATGTCCTCAAAAAGGTAGGCACGCTTCTTCCCCTTAAATAAAGGAGTACCTAAGCTATTAATGGGGAGAGTATTAGGGGAAAAACCACACTCTTTATGGATATCATTGATTCTATGCTAAGATATAGATTTAGTAGTCAGAAAACAACTCTTACAATATTAATAGTTAAGCCAATAATCATTAGAAATTCCTCTCATTATATAGATTATTTAGTATATCATATAATATGATTTAGATCGTACAGTATGATCAGGTGAATTTAGATTGTTTAGATGGCTATTGGAAAAAGGTTGTCAAATTGTACAATAAGATTAGGATCATCCTAGATGATCTTTGAAAAATTAATCATTTTAAAGAGTCGCCTTAATGAATTTTTGACTAGTAGATTATAAAGTATGAACAAGTATTCATTCAGTATGATAGTGCAATTATTATCATGCCGGCCGATTTGAATTCATCCAATGGGTGCTGAAACCTGGACCATATAGGATGAAGTAGTCATCATATAGTACGATCATCAAATATTCATCAAATCAAGGTCATCAATTTATTAAGGGTGAGGATGTGCAGACATATGAGTATCATACAGTACGAATAAGGTTCATACCATATAAATGAAGTTCATATCTACAAATAAGGTTCATATAGTACAATGTGAGCATTTAAAAAAAAGATTCATGTGTGAAGACTCCCTATAAGAGTATGCCCCTGTAGTTAATTATATTTTGTAACAGAATACTCTTAATAAATGTGAAGACTAAAGATTTTTAAAGATATATGGATCTAAATAAATAAGATTTAATGTATAAGCTTTAGATTATAAATTCTCTAGTGTCCTCTGAATTTAGATATTAGATTTTGAATTTTAAAAGAATTGAATTTGAATGTGCTAAAATTGAATAGGTGTTTATGATATGGGGGTATACTTTCTTAGAGTGAGTTGCCAACTAAAATTCCCAATGCATAATTAATCTCCCTAGATGTAATGCATGATAGGCTGAGTTCTTTCCTAAATGTTAAAGGATGAATTAGACTCCCAAATTTTTGACACAAGATGAGCAATTTTAACTTTAAGTTCAAATGACACTAGTGAGATGACTCGCTAAAAACTTTTAATTTTGTCTTATTTAACTTGCCTAACAAAATTTTCTAACTCCCAAAATTTCTTAGAAATTTTGGCAGTATAGCAGCCATATTCAAAGGAAAGCGTAGCATCCCCCGAGCACAATGAGGACCCCACTTCCTTACTAACAATGGGCATAAACGTTTGCCAACAGGAGTCGTGGCCTCACAATAATAACCTTGACACTCAGTACTTGGCTCAGTTGTAACATTGACATGAATCAGTATTGCACTTCCATAGATAATTGCTCTAACTTTGACCACCCATGCACTCCAAATTATGGAACTATGGCTCTGTGATGCTATAGTGTTCAAAGGACCAATGCCATGGTGTTGCAAAATTCCTAGGACTAGTACAGGGGCTTTGATAGCCCTACAATAGCAAGTGTTTTGGCAATGTGATCATAAGTGTCTTGGTGCTGTGGCGCTCAAACTAATTTCTAATTTTAAGCCTTTTTGCCTTAAAATTCCTACACAACATCAACTAAAACAAGCATGCTTACATGAATACATATATAAAATAATAAAATAATATTCACTTAACAAACTCCTCTTAACTTAAGCTATTTTGTCCCCAAGCAACATGATTGAACTTTTGAATAATTCATCTTTCCAAATAAATTTGTAAGTTCAAAATGATAAAAATGTAGGAAAATGCTTCACTAATTTCATGTTAATTGAACTGAGCTAAAGGATGGCAATTTCAATTAAAATAATTATTTGTGAATATCCTAGGTAATCATTTTTTATTAATATCTATATTTAAATTCATCTACTACATGTGTATATGTAGTGGTTTACTACATTATTAAATTGAATGATTTATCTTTTAGGAATGTTCATACTATAGTTAACTTTCATAATTCATTTGTAAACATCAGCATGTTTTAGGATTCTTACACTTACCTTATTTAATTCAATATTTATGTTCTTCAGGTATTGAGTTCTCTGGTACCCAATTTTTATGTTTCAATACTCATTCTCCTTCAAGATTTTTGTTTCTTTTTTCCTTTCATCTTTTTCTCATTTTTTTTTTACTTTTTGGAGTACATTAGTAATAATACTAAATACCTAATTGCTTAGTCCCATCAACTAACCAGAATTTGACTTAATTTAGCATTATTAAGAGGTTTCCCAATGCCATACTTAGTTTATAAAGAATTTTAACAATTGATCTAAGCATTACCTTTTCTAAACTTAGTCAGACAATTTATAACCAGTAGTTAAGTGCTTTGGTGTTATAGAAGTTAAATTCAATATGAAGTATTAACTAAATGATTTAATTAGTGGTTATTAAGATAGTTTTATATTATAATTATTTACCTTTAATCATTCATTCAAGCACATGTAGTGCTATATTTTCTTTATTTTTAATTAAACTAATTAACAAATTTTATACTAGTTAAATGAATTTCAAGTAATGCATTTATAAAATTTGTAAGGATCAATCAATACTTAAGCATGTAATAAATTGGATATAAAATAAAAACACAAGGTGAAAACTATAGCAACAACAAACTATATAAGCATAATAGTGTACAAAATGTAATATGCAACAACACAACTACTTAAAACTAATGGAATACAAACAAAACACATATACAAAATTTAGGTTGCCTCCCAAGTAGTGCTAAGTTTATTGTCTTCAGCCAAACTTTGCCAAAATTTTCATTTATTCTAGTTCATATCAATACTACTCCTTAATTGATCATTACTCATCTCCATTCCTTTATCCTTGGGGTTGATTTTGGAATTGCTAGGTAAAACAAAATGGGGTCTATTATTAAATGAATTTGTTAGCTATCCTAATTAAATTTTCAAATTCCTAATGGAAGCAGCTTGACTTTGTAATTAATTCCTTATCTGAAGCTATAAATCTTTAAAAGGTGAGTTCTTTTAATTAAATTAATTATCTTGATTAAAGATTGGGGTATAACAAGGTCTAGGGTTTCTAAAGCTTTCCGAGGAGGGTTCAAGGTATTACCTATAGGTTATGCTGACTAGCATTCCAATAATTATCACTATTATTATTATTACTCCATCTAAAATTAGGATGGTTCCTCCAATGTAGATTATACGTATTAGAGTAGGGGTTATTCTGTCTTCCATTCATATTCACATTCTCTAAACCTTGGAGATTAAGATTACTAGAATGATTAAATAGACTCTCCTGTACAAGCATAGGTGATCCTAAGGCTGGACTAACTCTAAGACTATCCAATTTTCTAAACATGGCCACTACTTGGGTAGTCACAATAGAAAGGGCATCAGACTCATACACATTAACTACTCTCTTAGGATTCACCTTTTGAAAAGGAAATCAAAATTTATTTGTTTCCATTTCCTTTATAAAAGAATAAGCCTCTTCAAAAGGCTTTAACACAAAGATTGTTTAGCTGCCTTATCAATTATAGACTTAAGTGATCCTACAAGTTCATTATAGAAGGTATGTATCACTAACCAATCAAGCAAAGCATGGTGAGGGCACTTTCTAAACATCTCCTTAAATCTTTCGTAACTCTCATAAATTGACTCTCCATTAAATTAAAAAAATGAGGTAATATCATTACTATGATTAGCTATTTTTTAAGGTGGAAAGTACTTTACCAGGAAATTATGGGTTTATTCATTCCAAGTGGTCATAGAGCTTGGGGGCAAGGAATTTAACCACATCTTTTCCATGACCCTTAGAGAAAAAGGAAACAAAGCAAGTCTAATGGCATCATCTTTCCGTGGGGAGGTGTTGCAAATCTGGATTCAAAAAGTATAGTTTTGATGATGACAAACATGTTTGTATTCTATTTTGCTTGGCAAACCCATCTCAGGTATAAAAGATCAAATGCAATTTAAGCCAACTCAAGATCAGGTCTAAGTGTGTCTAAATGTAATTTTTTTTCCTTTCTTGAGTCAAATGTAATATAATTGATCCCCTAGCTAAGTAACCTTACACACACACTCAGGGGAAGAGTTTTAGTGAATTAGGTTTTGTGTTCAATTTTTATTCTGATCGTCCCGGACGATATACACATCATCCTGGATGATCCAGTGAAAATATAAACCCTAATTAGGGCGACCAAGTTAAGTCTGTCAGATTAAGCCAATCGTCCTGGATGATCCATAGATCGTACCGGATGATAGGCTCAAATCAAAAATTCTCAACCGCCAGATCAAGTTAGGTAAGTTTTATTTTTAGAGATTTGATCTGATCGTCCCGTATGAAACGTGTATCATCCTGGACGATCCATTACAATCATGCCTAAATTAATCTGGTGATTAAGGAAAGTGATTAAGATCTGATTGATTTGATCATATCATCCCCGACGATCGCAAGATCGTACGGGATGATGTGTTAAAAATCCTGACCGTCTAGTGTCTTTCACCTATACGTCCAGAGCTGTATGCAGGATGATAATCTTGATTTTGAACTAATCATACAGGACGATACCCATATTGTCCTGGACGATCAAGTCATTTTGAAATCATCTTGCATGTTTCACCTGTACATTCAGAGCAGTGCTTAGGATAATTTTGATACTTTTGAACTAATCTTACAGGACGATCAAGTCATTTTGAGATCATCCAGCACAAGTTCCTCTGGACGACAAGAGCAATCTTCTGGATGAAATACCTGATTTACACTAATCATCGATCATCTGGGATGATCAGAATAACTTTTTTCTACTAATCGTCTAGAAGAACCAGATCTTTCAGGCTGAAATAAGTGATTTTGAACTGATCGTACAAGTTGATCTAGCGATCATCCTGGATGATATTGGCCGACCAGTTGAGATTTAGGGAAAATTTTGAGCCCTCCTATAAAAGATCTTTTTCTTCTAATAAGAAAATTTTTTTGCCACTTTCTTTTCCAAAGAAACCTTGAGAGAGAGAGAGCTTGGGAGAGAGAGAGAGGATCTTGTGAGAGGGAGTTTGTAAGGGATTCACAAAAGCCAGGATTAGAGTCATCTTCTCCGTTCATCATCTCTTATCTTGTCGGTGTTTTCTGTGGGAGGATAGTTCGCAAGAAGATCCAGGTTCTCTGCCCGCTTCAAGAGGAAGCGAAAGGAGTTTAGGTTCTCCGCCTGCTTCAGGAGGAAGCGAAAGGAGTCCGGGTTCTCTGCCTGCTTCAGGAGGAAGCGAAAGGAGTTCAGGTTCTCTACCTCACCAGGTTGGTGGAAAGGAGTTTTGTACAGGCTTCTCCGCCTTTTTGTGGGGGCAGAAGGAGAGTCACTTTTGTGTTAGTGCAATACCTAGAGGGGAGGCTCTGGGGAGTGGACGTAGGTCAAGTTGACCGAACCTCTATAAAATTTGGTGTACTCTTTCTAATTATTTTCTGCACTTTACTTTTCTGTTATTATCTGCTTGGGTGAAATCTGTGGTTGATCTTTTCATTTTTGTGTTTACTTGTTTCTGCTACAAATTATCGAAATGATTTTTCCTATTGCTCATGAATTTTTTAAATAACCAATTCACCCCCCCCCCCCCCTCTTGGTTAGCCTCAGGACTAGTTCATCAGGGATTAACATCCCTATCAAAATTTCAAGTGGTATCAGAGAGGGATTCAAAAATTAAGTTTAAAAACTTTTGAATTTGATCCATGACTATGAACCACCTTTTAGAATGGTTAACAATGTTAAAACTGAACTGCCTTTCATTGATTAGACTTTTGATGATCGTGACTTAGCCCAACTGAATGCCAAATATTTGAACTATTTTTTTATGCCTTAAAACCTAAGGATTACATGCGTGTTTCTACTTGTACAACTGGTAAAGAAATTTAGGATAGATTGTGCATCACTTATGAAGGTATAACTGAAGTCTAACAGTCTAGGTTAAACATATTTCTTCATAACTACGAACTTTTTTGCATGAAACCTACTGAATCTATTTCTGAAATGTATACGAGGTTCACCCAAATTATCACTTCTTTGCATGCTTTAGGAAGAGAACTTACAAACTATAAAAAGTGAATAAGATTTTGAGATGTTTGCCTTCTTTGTTTGATGCTAAGATAACTACAATTACTAAATCGAAAGATTTGAACAATTATTCTATTGACAACTTACTTGGGTCACTCATTGCTTACGAGTAAGGGGTGAACCAAAGACAGCTTAATATTGAAAGTTCGATAGGGATGTTAAGCCATAGTGCACTAGTCCCGAGGCTAACCAAGAGGGGGGGTGAATTGGTTATTTAAAAATTTCACAACAACAATGAAAAATCTTTTCGATATTTAGCAGCGAAAACAATTAAACAAGAACGAAAAGATCAATCTCAGATATTCACCCACGTAGTTAATATCAAAAAGTAAACTGCAAAACTGAATCAGAAAAGCAAACCAGATTTTATAGTGGTTCGGTCAACTTGACCTACGTCCACTCCCCAGAGCCTCCCCTCCGGGTATTGCACTAAATAAAAAGTGTCTCTCCTTTTGCTCCCACAGCAAGGTGGAGAAGCCTGTACAAGACCTCCTTTTCACCACACGGTGGGGCAGAGAACCCGACCTCCTTTTGCTTCCTCCTGAAGCAGGCAGAGAACCTTCGAACTCCTTTTGCTTCCACCTGAAGCGGGTAGAGAACCCTGGATCTTCTTGCGAACGATCCTCCCACGACGAACACCGACTAGACGAAAGACGACGAGCGGAGAAGACGACTCTGATCCGTGCTTGGAGCAACCTTAGTGAATCCCTCACTAACTCCCCCTCACAAGATCCTCTCTCTCTCTCCCAACTCTCTCTCTCTCTAGGGTTTCTCAGGGAAGGAAGGTGGCAAAAGATTTTTGTTTCAAGAAAAAGTTCTTTTATAGGAGGGCTTAAAATTTACCCTAAATCTCAACTGGTCGGCCAAGATCGTCCAGGATGATCGATATATCATCCTGTAGGATCAGTTCAAATTCAGCTGTTTCAGCCTGGACGATCTGGCTATTCTGGACGATCAGTAGAAAAATTGTTCATATCGTCCGGGATGATTAGAGTAAATCGAGGAATATCGTCTAGAAGACAGTTCGGGTCGTCCAGAGAAACTTGTGCTGGATGACCAAAAAATGACTTGATCGTCCAGGACGATACGGGTATCATCCTATACGATTAGTTCAAAAAGTGCCCAAATCATCCTGAACACAGTTCGGGACGTACAGCTGAAATGCACTAGACGATCATGATCGTCCGGGACGACCCGGTGATCATCCAGGATGATATGATCGTATCAATTAAATATTAATTACTTTTCTTAATTACCAGACTAATTTAGGCATGATTGTACTAAAACATCCAGGACGATACATGTATCGTCCGGGATGATCAGACCAAATAACTAAAAATAAAAACTTGCCTAAGTTGTTCTAGCGGCTGAGAATTTATGGTTTGAGCATATCATCCCGTACGATCAAAAGATCATCCAGGATGATCTGCTTAATCAGACTCACTTAACTTGGTCGCCCTAGTTAGGGTTTTTATTTTTGCTGGATCGTCCAGGACGATGTGAATATCGTCCAGGATGATCTGAACAAAAAATAAATAGAAACTTTAATTCACTCAAGCTCTCCCCCTGAGTGTGTGTGTGCAAGGTTACTTAGCTCGGGGATCAGTTACGTTATAATTGACTCAATAAAAAGAATAATCATACATTTGACACACTTGGACCCGATCTTGAGTTGGCTTGATTTGCTCGTGATCTTTTGTGCCTGAAATGGGTTAGCCAAGCAAAACATACTGGAAACATCTTTATCATCATCAAAACCAGATTTACAACAATCTCCCCCTTTTTGATGATGACAAACATTTGTACAGTAGTTTGAAAATAAACATAAATAGGAGATCAAAAAATAGATATATTTTTTTCCAAATTTTCATTTAACAATCAAACTAATACAGAAAACATAACACATACCAAAGACTGAAACGACTACAACTGACTGCCCCTTTTGACATCACAAAAAGGAGGAGGGTAAACCAGAACACGGAAATATAACTTCAAAATATAAAAGAGAACAACTACAAAATAGAAAACTAAAACTGAGGTGGATCCTGATCGGAAGAGGGAGGTGGCGGTGGTGGGTCGAAGTAATGGTGAATGGCCTGAAAGTGGGCTCCAATCCAGGCAATGTCCTGGTCATGCTGCTGTTGCTGCTGCGCAGTATAGTCAGTGAAGCGCTGGATGTCCTCGACGTGCCGCTGCTCCTGGGCAACAACATAGGAGTCAAATCTGGCCTCCCACTGATCAAAATGCTGCACCAGGTGGTCAAAGGGAGAGGCAATGCGAAGGGGAGCAGGTGCCTCTGGTGCAGTAGGAACTGGAATGGCCTCTTCCTCCTCTTCCTCAACATCCGGGGCGGGCTCCGGATGTAGTCGGGTGCTGTGTAGGACATGGAAGGCATTGTTGGTGAGGAAGGAAGGAGGAACATCTGGAGCTGCAGGATATTGCAGGTCATATTTGGTTTCGAGGGCATAGGCAATGATGTGTCCTAAGGCTAGATTTGGACGACGGTAATGACCTGGATCCCGAATGGTGGTGAGGTGCTTAAGGTACCGGATAATAAGGTCGGTGGCATTAAATTCCCTATTGGCCAGGATGTAGTAGGTGGTCAAGGATAGGAGTGGGGTGATGTGAATTTGATCCCTCGCCTTTGGAATGACAGAGGAACGAAGAACATGCTGAATAGTCCGGGCATCCTTAAGAAGTGTGGAGCAGGAATTGTCATGATAAGGGGCATTAGTATTGCGAAGGAAATGATTGGCGACACTCCAATTATAATCTGGGTCGGTGATAAGGGTGTGGAGTTTTTCGCCGGTGACGGACAGTTGGAGAATGTTGTGAAAGTCCTTATAGGTAAGTTCGACGGGGCACTGATTTACATAAGAACGGAGAGTGGAATAATTAGCCGAAATCCGCAAGTTTGCAAAGAAAATGCGAAGAAGTTCTAAGCTAAAGGGAAATGCGAGAGTCATGATGAAGGCGAGGGAGGTGTGTGCGAAGAGGTCAAGGACAGGATAAGTGAGAGTGCAGGGATTTATGATTTTTGATGGTGTAATCCCCACTTCATAGTATCTCTCGTAGGCAGCCTGATCGGCTGTATTAGGGAAGCGAGGATCAACCGGCCCCCGGGAGGAGCTTGTACCCTTTTGCCGCGAGCGTTTACCACCAGCCATTAGGAAATAAGAGTGAAGGAAAGTAGAGGGAGAAAGAGTGAAAATCCTTAAGAAAAACTACTGTTTATATAGAAAATGGCCTGATCTTCCCGTACGATCGCGAGATCGTCCGAGACGATATGGGCATTTATGCCGTCCTGGAAGATTGGTCAAAAAGGCGGTCCGATCATCTAGGATAATTAGACACAGGTGATCATCACGAGGAGTCAGGCTGGACGACCGTCGATGAAAAGTATCGTCCAGGATGATTAGGTGGATCGTCCGGGACGATATGCAATAAGTGTGTCGGACGGGCCGAATTCCAATCGTCCAGGGGCTAACATGTGGATCGTCCAGGATTATAGGGTGGATTATCCAGGATGATGGACAATAATTGGAGCAATGTCAGCCATTTGATTAGATCAGGAGGATATGGATCATATCATCCAGGACGATGTAAGGATCATCCAGGACGATCACCAATAATTGAAGTTCTTTCAGCAGCAAGAGCAGTGTGGGGATGATTTTGAATGAATCATCCAGGATGATGTTTGGATCGTCCAGGATGAAGAGGATCGTCCAGGACGAAGAGGATCGTCCAGGATGATCGGGGTATCATCCAGGACGATGTAAAGAAAACAAAAAAAGATGGATGATGAAGATGACCGATCAGGATCCCAAAAACACAACCTTGAAATCAAAATAAAACAAAAACGAATAAAACTCACAATAAAAACACATAAAAGCAATTTTTTTTTGTCAAGTTGCTCGAGTAAATCAAAATTTTTCCTTGATTTTAGATTCAAAAACCAATAAGAAGATTATTGACAGCGCTGAAATCCAGAAAAGGTTGGAAAAATCAACTTTCGTAACTCCGACCCCGGGCACCTTATCGATTCAAACCTCTTTCAAACCAAAAATCCGATTCAGAAGAAAAGATATTAGATTTGAAAAGAGATCCTTTCAAGTCTAATTCCAAAAAAATATCTGATATAATAGTGTTACAAAGTAAAAAATCAGAAATCAGGATTTTCAAACTCAAGCTTTTGAAAATATTAAGTGGCACATGGATTTTTCTAAGACATTCAACAATCTGAAATAGAAGAAAGCTTGGTTTGGGCTTATTTTGTGCCTCTTTTTCAAATTTGTTGGTGCTTTACGCATCTTTTTATTTTTGATACACTTTGTGTATCCAATTTGGTAATTTCGCATCTTTTTCAGTTTTGGGCTCATTTTATGCCTCTTTTTCAATTTATTTGGTGCACTGCGCATCTTTTGTAAGCTTTCTCCTTTTCATAATCATTAAAGAGTCTCAGCTGTGAGATTATCTTCCAGACATAGGAGATGACTCTCCACAGTAAGGAAGAATGATTCACAAAACAAAAGCCATATATCATATGATAAATGCAATCACTTTGTTTAGAAAATCAAACTAATAACTCAAGACTTTGAAAAATACTATTGATATGAGACAGATTACTGTAGGAAGATAAAATAATCTCTATTTCAAAAACTAACATTTTAATTTTGAAGAGGATTTTTATCCAAAAATAACTATACACTAGTAAAGGAGTTAGAGGAAGAGAAACACTAATCAATGTTTCTTCCCTTTAACAGATTCAGTGGAATCAATCACTGTGTACCTGCTTCCAAACCAAAATAAGGTAAAAACTCCCAGTCAGAAATTCAGATTATCAGAAGTAGTAAGCGGTGATCAGATTTTGAAAAGCATAAAATAGTAAGTGCAAGATATGAACCAGTGAATAAAAATAGGTAGAAAATCACATCCAAGTAAATACTCAAATCAAACTAATAGTAAGGCTAAAACAGAAATCAGCAGAAGAAATAAAATCAACTGAAAGCAAATAATCAAACGAAAAACTAACTAACAGAAAACAGAATATCAATCAGAACAATCAAAAATTAGCAGTCATCAGAATCAAGCATTTATATCAATCACTCCTAAACTGGTTCTCAAAATGCTGAATGAGTCAAAGGCCAGTGGTTTAGTGAATATGTCAGCCAGCTGATTTTTAGTTGCCACATGATGTAGCTCAATGTCCCCTTTTGTAACATGGTCCCTAATGAAGTGTTGTCTAATATCAATGTGTTTAGTCCTAGAATATTGGATTGGATTCTTAGAGATATAGATGGCACTAGTATTATCACACAGAACAGAAATTGTACCAACAGGTACCCCTAAATCCAAGACTTGTTGCTTCAACCAAAGAACTTGGGCCACACAACTCCCTAAGGCAATGTACTCAGCTTCAGTAGTGGAAAGTGCAACTAAGTTCTATTTTCTACTGGACCAGGAGACTAACGACTGTCTTATGAACTGACAAGTCCCAGAAGTGCTCTTTCTATCCACCCTACCCCTCACAAAGTCAGAATCAGAATATCCAATGATCTCAAAAAAGGTGCTATGCCTAGGGTACCAGATTCCTAGGTTTGGGGTCCCTAAAAGATATCTAAGAATTCTCTTAACAGCAGTCAGGTGGGACTCTTTAGGATCAGCCTGAAACCTAGCACAAAGATAGACACTAAACATGATATCAGGTCGGCTAGCAGTCAAGTAAAGCAGTGATCCTATTATCCCTCTATACTTCTTCTGATCAACAAATTTTCCACTTGAATCCTTATCTAACTGAACTGAGGAGGGCATGGGAGTATTGATTGGCTTGGCTTTATCCATTTTATATTTCTTCAAAATATCCTTAGTGTATTTTGATTGATTGAGAAAGGTTCCATTATTCGTTTGCCTTATGCTAAACCCCAAAAAGTAGGACAATTCTCCCATCATACTCATCTCAGACTCCTTACTCATTATTTTAGAAAACTCATCACATAGATATTTATCAAAAGATCCAAAAATTATATCATCAACATAGATCTGGACAATGAGTAAGTCATCCCCTAATCTCCTCAGAAAAAGGGTAGTGTCTACGCTCCCCTTAACAAACTCTTGTTCTAACAGGAATGTGCTAAGCCTCTCATACCAAGCTCTGGGTGCCTGTTTCAATCCATATAAGGCTTTTTTTAATTTATAGACATGATTTGGATATTGGAAACTCTCAAAACCTGGGGGTTATTATACCAAAACATCTTCTTTAATTACCCCATTTAAAAGGCACTCTTGACATCCATTTGAAACAGCTTAAATCCCTTATAACAGGCAAAGGCTAGTAGCACTCTAATGGCTTCCAATCTAGCTACAGGGGCAAAAGTCTCCTCAAAATCAATCCCTTCTATTTGATTATTCCCCTTAGCCACCAATCTTGCCTTATTTCTCACCACCACACCAGAATCATTCATCTTATTCTTAAAGACCCACTTGGTTCCCACAATACTTTAATTTTTGGGTCTTTCTACTAACTCCCAAACATCATTCCTTACAAATTGATTCAATTCTTCCTGCATAGCTAAAATCCAAAACTTATCTAACAAGGCTTGATTTATGTTGGTGGATTCAGTCATTGAGATAAAGGCAGAATGGTTTACTTCCTTCCTAAGTCCATGCCTAGTCCTAACACCTTCAGAAGGGTCTCCTAAGATCAATTCTTTAGGATAACTCGAAGAATATCTCCAATCTCTAGGCAACGTGGTTTGAGGTTCTACCTTTCCTCCAGATTTGTATTTCCATCTCCTTGGGTAACCTCAACAATCTCTTCATCTTCTACTTCAGATCCAGACTCCTTAGGATCACATTCATCAAACACTACATGTGTTGTTTCTTCCACCACCAAAGTCCTCTTATTGAACACCCTAAAGGATTTCCCCACACATGAATATCCTAAGAACACTCCTTCATCAGATTTGGGGTCAAATTTTCCTAAGGATGACTTCCCATTGTTCAGAATGAAAACCTTACAGCCAAAGACATGGAGGTGGGACAGATTTGGAGTTCTACCCTTAATGATCTCATAAGGTGTCTTGTTCAGTTTGACTCTCACATTCACCCTATTCAGCACATAACAGGCAGTGTTCACCGCTTCAGGCCAAAAGTATTTTGGAAGTGAATACTCGCAAGCATGGCTCTAGCGGCTTCCACTAAGGTCCTGTTCTTCCTTTCAGCTACCCCATTCTGCTGAGGGGTCCTAGGAGCTGAAAAATTGTGACTAATCCCTTGATCCTCACAAAAACTTCCAAATCTTTCATTTTCAAACTCCCCTTCGTGATCACTATGGATTGTAATGATCTCACATCCTAACTTCTTCTGAATCCAAGTAGAGAAAGATCTAAACTCATCAAATGACTTAGATTTATGTGCCAGAAATTTCACCCAAGTGAACCTCGAATAATTATCTACAATCACAAATCCATAGACTCTCCCCCCTAAGCTGGCAGTGCTAATGGGTCCAAAGAGGTCCATGTGAAGAACTTCTAAAGGTCTAGAGGTATTAATGTCCTTAACAGAGTGAAAAGAGGACTAGACTTGCTTCCCCAACTGACAGGCATCACACAGGTGATCCTTAGTGAACTTAAGCTTGGGCACACCTCTAACTAAGTCCTTCTGGGTGAATCTCCTAAGGGTTTTCATATTGGCATGACACAATCTCCTATGCCATAACCAAGAACCATCAGCAGTAGTTTTTAAGCAAATTGAATTATCAGATTTAATGCAACTTATATCCAGGTTATAGACGTTGTTGATCCTTTGCCCCTGTAAAACAACTTCATCATTTAAGCTTAAAATGCAGCCAATGGGCAGGAATTTGATGTTATATCCCTTATCATAAAGTTGACTGATGCTCAGTAAGTTGTGTTTCAGTCCATCTACAAGCAAAACATTATCAATCATAAAATTTTTTGAATCACCAATTATACCTGTGCCTACCACCTTCCTGGTGGTGTTATCTCCAAGTGTAACCTTACCTCCAGCTCTGGCCTCCAGTGAAATGAACTGATTTGCATCTCCAGTCAGGTGTATAGAACATCCGTTGTCCAGGTACCACATGCTCTCACGAGGTCTTGTGTGAGAGCACTCCTACAAAAATATCAAACTTCAGTCTTAGGAACCCAAACAGGTTTGGGTTCCTTCTTATGAAAAGAAGAATGCAATGCATGCGTGCTGTACTGTAAAACAGGCAGTTTGGGTTTCCACACCCAATGTGTACTACGGTGAAACATGCAGGTGTGGGAAATGTGTTCAAACATGCCACATGAAAAATATCTAACACCAGGAAAAGGGTTAACTAATCTACGTGGGTGATAGTGCCTCTTTCTAGATGTATATGAAACATGCTTTGATGAACTTGCAACAGATTTTTCAAAAGGTGGCGGTGCATAGAACTGTTCAAAAGTAGGCGTTTTGTTCTTTTCAAAAGCACTGATTTTCACTTTCAAAAACTCAATATGTTTATTTAAACTTGCAATTTCAAAAGTTCTTGCACTTTCAATACTTTCTAAATCACATGCCATATCATTCACTTTCTTAAAAGCATCTCCTAATTCAACATGTGATATTTTTAACAAAGCATGCTCAACAGTTAAATCAAAATATTTTTTGTTCAACTCATCGAATTCATCAAGCAAGGACATGTGACTGGAATCAAGTGTGGAATGATCTTTAACTACAGAATCATGCTCTTTTTGCAAAGTCAGATAATCTAATTTCAGACTAGCATGAGTTTTCTTAAGCTTCCTTTATGATGTATGAATTTTTTTAGAAACTTCAAATAATTGATCATAAGTAAGCTCACATACCTCTTCCTGGTCCAACTGACCAGGGTGATCATCAGCTATCAGACACAAGTTTATTTCCTCCTCTTCAGCTTCAGTCTCAGAAAATTCGGATGCAGAGTCTGCCAAGAAAGCCTTCTTAATCTGCTTCTTGTCCTTTCTAAACTTTGGTTTCTCCTCACCCTTCTCCTTGCTTGGGTGAGCCTTAAGCGTAGGACAATCCGCCTTTATGTGTCCAGGCTTTCTGCATTCAAAACAAACAGATTCAGATGAACCTTTGAAATTTCTACTGGTCTTACATTTGTTCCACTTGTCAAAGTTCTTATTCTTCTTCCTTAGAAAGCTCTTGAATTGCCTTATGATTAAGGCAACATCATCGCTATCAGACCCGGAAGTGCTAGCATCTGAATCTTTGGCCTTTAGTGCCATTATCTTCTCCTTCTTGCGTTCACCTACATCAAGTTGCCTTTGGTTCACCCCTTGCAAGTAAGCTGTTAATAGAGTAAGTATTTAAATCTTTAGATTCAGTGGTAGCAGTAATCTTAGCATCATAAGAAGCAGGTAAATATCTAAGAATTTTGTTCACTCTTTCGTAGTTAGTAAGTTCACTACCTAAAGCATGCAAAGAGGTAACAATCTGAGTGAACCTTCTGTACATTTCTGAAATAGTCTCACTAGGTTTCATGCAAAAAAGTTCATAATTATGTAACAAGATGTTTAACCTAGACTGTTTGACTTTAGTTGTACCTTCATATGTTATACATAATCTATCCCAGATTTCTTTTCCCGTTATACAAGTAGAAACACGCATATAGTCTTTAGATTTTAAAGCATAAAAGAAACAGTTCAAGCATTTTGCATTTAACTATGCTAAGTCACGATCATCAAACGTCCAATCAGCAAAAGGCAATTCAGTTTTCACATTGTTAATCAATCTAAAAGGAGGTTCGTATCCATCCTTAACTAACATCCACATGCGACAGTCAATCGATTGAAGAAAAGTAGACATGCATGTTTTCCAAAAATCAAAAGGAATATTATCAAACAACGGTGGTCTTATAATAGAATAACCTTCAGCAGTATTACGATTGTTATAGTTAGCCATGGGTCAAATTCAAAAGTTTTTAAACCTAAATTTTGAATCCCACTCTGATATCACTTGAAAGTTCGATAGGGATGTTAAGCCCTAGTGAACTAGTCCTGAGGCTAACCAAGAGGGGGGGGTGACTTGGTTATTTAAAAATTTCACAACAATAATGAAAAATCTTTTTGATATTTAGCAGCGGAAACAATTAAACAAGAACAAAAAGATCAATCTCAGATATTCACCCCGCAGTTAATATCAAAAAGTAAAGTGCAGAACTGAATTAGAAAAGCAAACCAGATTTTATAGTGGTTCGGTCAACTTGACCTACGTCCACTCCCCGGAGCCTCCCCTCCGGGTATTGCACTAAACAAAAAGTGTCTCTCCTTTTGCTCCCACAGCAAGGCGGAGAAGCCTATACAAGACCTCCTTTTCACCACACGGTGGGGTAAAGAACCTGACCTTCTTTTGCTTCCTTCTGAAGCAGGTAGAGAACCTTCGAACTCCTTTTTCTTCCACCTAAAGCGGGCAGAGAACCCTAGATCTTCTTGCGAACGATCCTCCCACGACAAACACCGACTAGACGAAAGACGACGAGCAAAGAAGACGACTCTGATCCGTGCTTGGAGCAACCTTAGTTAATCCCTCACTAACTCCCACTCACAAGATCCTCTCTCTCTCTCCCAACTCTCTCTCTCTCTCTAGGGTTTCTCAGGGAAGGAAGGTGGCAAAAGATTTTTCTTATTTCAAGAAAAAGTTCTTTTATAGGAGGGCTTAAAATTTGCCCTAAATCTCAACTGGTCGGCCAAGGTCGTCCAGGACGATCGGTATATTGTCCTGTAGGATCAGTTCAAATTCAGCTGTTTCAGCCTGGACGATCTGGCTATTATGGACGATCAGTAAAAAAATTGTTCATATCATCCCGTACGATCCTGCGATCGTCCAGGATGATTAGTGCAAATCGAGGAATATCGTCTAGAAGACAGTTTGGGTCTTCCAGAGAAACTTGTGCTGGATGACCAAAAAATGACTTGATCGTCCAGGACGATACGGGTATCGTCCTATACGATTAGTTCAAAAAGTGCCGAAATCGTCCTGAACACAGTTCGGGACGTATAGCTGAAATGCACTAGACGATCATGATCATTCAGGACGACCCGACGATCATCCAGGACGATATAATCGTATCAATTAATATTAATTGCTTTCCTTAATTACCACACTAATTTAGGCATGATTGTACTGAATCGTCCAGGACGATCGGTATATCATCCTGTACGATCAGTTCAAATTCAGCTGTTTCAGCCTAGACGATCTGGCTGTTCTGGACGATCAGTACAAAAAATTATTCATATCGTCTCGTACGATCCTGCGATCGTCCTGGACGATTAGTGCAAATCGAGGAATATCGTCCAGAAGACAGTTCGGGTCGTCCAGAGAAACTTATGCTGGACGACCAAAAAATGACTTGATCGTCTATCATCCTGTACGATTAGTTCAAAAAGTGCCCAAATCGTTCTGAACACAGTTCAGGACGTACAGCTGAAATGCACTAGACGATCATGATCGTCAGGGACGACCCTGCGATCGTCCAGGATGATATGATCGTATCAATTAAATATTAATTACTTTCCTTAATTACCAGACTAATTTAGGCATGATTGTACTGAATCGTCCAGGATGATACACGTATCGTTCGGGATGATCAGACCAAATAACTAAAAATAAAAACTTGCCTAAGTTGTTTTGGCGGTTGAGAATTTTTTATTTGAGCATATCATCCCGTACGATCCAAAGATCATCCAGGATGATCTGCTTAATCAAACTCACTTAACTTGGTCGCCCTAATTAGGGTTTCTATTTTTGCTGGATCATCCAGGACGATGTGAATATCGTCCATGACGATCTGAACGAAAAATGAATAGAAACTCTAATTCACTCTAGCTCTCCCCCTGAGTGTGTGTGTGCAAGGTTACTTAGCTCGGGGATCAGTTACATTACAATTGACTCAATAAAAAGAAAAATCATACATTTGACACACTTGGACCCGATCTTGAGTTGGTTTGATTTGCTCGAGATCTTTTATACCTGAAACGGGTTAGCCAAGCAAAACACACTGGAAACATGTTTGTCATCATCAAAACCAGATTTACAACAAATGTAGGAGAGAAGAAGAAGGAGAAAATTGTGGCGCTGAAGGCCAATGATACTGACACTGATTCTTTCGGGTCTGATAGCGATGATGTTGCCTTAATCAGTAGGCAATTCAAAAGCTTTCTAAGGAAGAAACATGAGAACTTTCAGAAGTAGAATAAGGGTAAGTCCAGTAAAAATTTTAATGGCTCATCTGATACTATTTAATTTGAATGCAAGAAGACTGGACACATTAAGGCTGATTGTCCTACACTTAAAGCTCACCCAAGCAAGGAAAAGGGTGAGGAGAAACCCAAATTTAGGAAGGATAAGAAGCATATTCAAAAGGCATTCTAGGAAGATTGCGCATCCGACTCTTCTGAGACTGAAGCTGAAGAGGAGGAAACTAACTTGTGTCTGATGGCCGATGATCATCCTGATCAGTCTGACTAGGAAGAGGTATGTGAGCTTACTTAAGATCAATTATTTGAAGTGACTGAAAGAATTTATGCATCTTATAGGAAACTTAAGAAATTGCATGCTTGTTTGAAGTTGGATTTCTTAACCTTGCAAAAAGAGCATAATTCTGTAGTTAAAGATCATTCCACACTTGATAGCAATCACATGTCTTCACTTAATGAATTTGATGAGCTGAATAAAAAATATTTTGATTTTATTACTGAGCAAGATTTATTAAAAACCTCACAAGTTGATTTAGAAAGAGTTTTTAAAGAATTAGACAGCATGGCATGTGAAGTGGAGAGTAGTAAGGGAGCATTAAAATTTGAAATTGCAAGTTTGAAGAAAGAAAATGAATTTCTTAAAGTAAAAATCAGTGCTTTTGAGAAAAATGAAACACCTCCTACTTTTGCACTATTTTATGCTCCACTACCTTTTGAAGAATCTGTTTCAAAATCATCAAAGCATGTTTCATACAAACCTAGGAAGAAGCATTATCACCCACGTAGATTAGTTAACCCTTTTCCTAGTGTTAGATATTTTTTCTTGTGGCATGTTAGGACACATCTCCCACACTTGCACTATTCACCATAGTAAACATTGGGTGTGGAGGCCCAAATTGTCTGTTTCATAGCACAGCACACATGCATTACATTCTTCTTTTCATAAGAAGGAACCGAAACCTATTTGGGTTCCTAAATCTGATATTTGATGATTTTATATGTGTGCTCTCACACAAGACCTCGTGAGAGCATGTGATACCTGGACAGCGGATGTTCATGACACATGACTGGAGATGCAAATTAGTTCATTTCGCTGGAGTCCAGGGCTGGAAGTAAGGTTACACATGAGATAACACCACCAGGAGAGTGATAGGTTCAGGTATAATTGGTGATTCAAAGAATTTTATGATTGATAATATTTTTCTTGTAGATATATTGAAATACAACCTGCTGAGCATCAATCAACTCTGTGACAAAGGATACAACATCAAATTCCTGCCCACTTGCTGCATTTTAAGATTAAATGACAAAATTATTTTGTAGGGATAAAGAATCAACAATGTCTATATGCTGGATGTAAGTTGCTTTAAAGTTAATGTTTTAATTTATTTAAAAACTATTGCGGATGAGTCTTGATTGTGGCACAGGAGATTATGCCATGCCAGTATGAAAACCCTTAGGAGAGTCTCCCAAAAGGATTTATTTAGAGGTGTCCCCAAGATTAAGTTCACTAAGGACCACCTGTGTGATGCTTGTCAATTAGGAAAGCAAGTCCTCCTTTCACTCTGTTAATGACATTAGCACCTCTAGACCTTTAGAAGTCCTTCACATGGATCTCTTTGGATCCATTAGCACTGCCAGCTTAGGGGGGAAAGTCTATGGTTTTGTGATTATTGATGATTACTCGAGGTTCACTTAGATTAAATTTCTGTCATATAAATCTGAGTCATTTGATGAATTTAAGTCCTTCTCCACTTGGATTTAGAGGAAGTTAGGTTATGAGATCTTGACTATTCATAGTGATCATGGTGGAGAGTTTGAAAATTTGAAGTTTGGAACTTTCTGTGAGGAGCAAGGGATTAGTCATAATTTTTCAGCTCCTAGGACCCCTCAGCAGAATGGGGTAGCTAAAAGGAAGAACAGGACCTTAGTGGAAGCCGTTAGAGCCATGCTTGCTGAGTATTCACTTCCAAAATACTTTTGGGCTGAAGCGGTGAACACTACCTATTATGTGCTGAATAGGGTGAATGTTAGATTCAATCTAAACAAGACACCTTATGAGATTATTAAAGGTAGAACTCCAAACCTGTCCCACCTCCATGTCTTTAGCTGTAAGGTTTTCATTTTGAATAATCGAAAATCATCCTTAAGAAAGTTTAACCCCAAATCTGATGAAGGAGTGTTCTTAAGCTATTCTAGTGTGGGGAAATCTTTTAGGATGTTTAATAAGAGGACTTTGGTGGTGGAAGAGACAACTCATGGGGTGTTTGATGAATCTGATCCTAAGGTGACTAGAGTTGAGGAAGAAGAAGAGGTAGGGGAGATTACCCAAGGGGTTGAAAATGCAAATATGGAGGAAAGGGAAGAACCTCAAAACACTTTGCCTAGAGATTAGAGATATTCTTCGAATCATCTTAAAGAACTGATCTTAGGAGACCCTTCTGAAGGTGTTAGGACTAGGCATGGACCTAGGAAGGAAGTAAACCACTCTGCCTTTATCTCAATGACTGAACCCACCAACATCAATCAAGCCCTTTCTGATGAATTTTGGATCTAAGCTATGCAAGAGGAACTGAGTCAATTTGTAAGGAATGATGTTTGGGAGTTAGTAGAAAGACCTATGAATCAAAGTATAGTGGGAACCAAGTGGGTCTTTAAGAATAAGATGAATGATTCTGGTGTAGTGGTTAGGAATAAGGCATGATTGGTGGCTAAGTGGTATAATCAGATTAAATGGATTGATTTTGAGGAGACCTTTGCCCCTGTAGCTAGATTGGAGCCATTAGGATACTACTAGCCTTTGCCTGTTATAAGGGATTTAAGTTGTTTCAAATGGATGTCAAGAGTATCTTTTTAAATGGGATAATAAAAGAGAATGTTTTATAGAACAACCCCTAGGTTTTGAGAGTTCCTAATATCAAAATCATATTTACAAATTAAAAAAGGCCTTATATGGATTGAAACAGGCACCCAGAGCTTGGCATGAGAGGCTTAGCATATTTCTGTTAGAAAGAGAGTTTGTTAAGGGGAGCGTAGACACCACCCTTTTTCTGAGGAGAGTAAGGGATGATTTACTCATTGTCCAGATCTATGTTGATGATATAATTTTTGAATCTTTTGATAAATAATTATGTGATGACTTTTCTAAAATAATGAGTAAGGAGTTTGAGATGAGTATGAAAGGAGAATTATCCTACTTTTTGGGGTCTAGCATAAGACAAATGGATTATGGAACCTTTCTCAATCAATCTAAATACACTAAGGACATTTTGAAAAAATATGAAATAGACAAAGCCAAGCCAATCAACACTCCCATGAGCTCCTCTATTCAGCTAGATAAGGATTCAAGTGGAAAATTTGTTGATCAGAAGAAGTATAGAGGAATAATTAAATCACTGCTTTACTTGACAACTAGCCGACCTGATATTATGTTTAGTGTTTATCTTTGTGCTAGGTTTTAAGCTGATCCTAAAGAGTCCCACTTGACTGCTGTTAAGAGAATTCTTAGATATCTTTTAGGGACCTCAAACCTAAGAATCTGGTACCCTAGGCACAGCACTTCTTTTGAGATTATTGGATATTCTGATTCTGACTTTGCAGGGTGTAGGGTAGATAGAAAGAGCACTTTTGGAACTTGCCAATTTATAGGACAGTCTTTAGTCTCCTGGTCCAGTAGAAAATAGAACTCAGTTGGACTTTCCACTGCTGAAGCTGAGTACATTGCCGTAAAAGGTTATGTGGCCCAAGTCCTTTGGTTGAAGCAACAAGTTTTGGATTTAGGATTACCTATTGGCACAATCTCAATTCTATGTGATAATACTAGTACCATCTACATTTCTAAAAATCTAATCCAACATTCTAGAACCAAACACATTGATATAAGGCATCACTTCATTAGGGACTATGTTACAAAAGGAGACATTGAGCTACATCATGTAGCAACTGAAAATCGGCTGGCAGACATATTTACTAAACCATTGGCCTTTAACTCATTCAGTATTTTGAGGACCAGATTAGGTGTGATTGATATAAATGCTTGATTCTGATGACTACTGATTTCTGATTTGTCTGTTTTTCATTCTATTTCTGTTAGTTAGTTGTTTGATTTGATTATCTATTTTCTGTTGGTTTTTGTTTTTCTACTGATTTTCATTTTAGTCTTATTGTTAGTTTGATTTGAATATTTATTTTGATGAGATTTCCTACTTGTTTTTTATTCACTATTTTATTTCTTTTAAAAAAAATTAGATCACTGCTCACTACTACTAATAAACTGAATTTTTGACTGAAAATTTTGCCTTATTCTTAGTTTGGAAGCTTGTAAGCAATGATTGATTTCACTGGATTTATTAAAAGGAAGAAACATTGATGATTGTTTCTCTTCCTCTAACTCCTTTAATAGTGTATTATTTCTTTTGGATAAAAATTTTCTTCAGAATTAAAAAGTTGGTTTTTAAAATAAAAATCTATTTTATCTTCCTACAGTAATCTACCTCATATGAATAATGTTTTTAAAGTTTTGAGTCATTATTATGATTTTCTAAACCAAGTGATTGCACTTATCATATGATGTATGATTTTTTCTTTGCGAATTACTCTTCCTTACTATAGAGAGTGAGCTTTGTCATCTCTTATGTTTGGAAGGTAATTTCAGAGCTGAGATTCTTTAACATTTTTGAAAAGGAGAAAGCTTACGAAAGATGCACAAAGAGCGCCAAAATAAAAAGAGGCACAAAATTAGCCCAAATTGAAAAGATGCGTAATGTCACAAAAAATTGAAAAGATACATAAAGTGTATCAAAAATCAAAAGATGAGCAAAGCGCCAAACAAATTGGAAAAGAGGCACAAAAAGAGCCCACAAAGAAATAGGCTTTCTTCCCTTTCAGATCATTAAATGTCTTAGAAAATCCATACACACTTAATATTTTCAAAAGCCAGAGACAAAAAATCATGATTTGTGATTTCTTACTTTATAATACTATTATATTAGATATTTTTTCTAGAACGAGGCTTGAAATGATCTCTTTTTTAATCTAATTTTTTTCTTCTGAATTAGATTTTTGTTTTGAAAGGAATTTGCACCTATAAGGTGTCCGCGGTGGGAGTTACGAAAGTCGATTTTCCAACTTTTCTGGATTTCAGCGCTATCGATCGTCTTCTTATTCGTTTTTGGATTCAAAATTAAGGGAAAATTTGGAATTACTGGAGCTGATCATTTAAAAAAATTCTATTTTTTGTTTTGTTTTTTCTCATTCCTAGTTCCATTTACTTTGGTTTTATTTTCTTTTTGTTGTATATATTTTTGGGATCCCTGATCTTTCCTCTCCATCCTTCATCTTTTTCATTTTTTTCTTCACATCATCCTGGATGATTCCCACATCGTCCTGGACAATCTTCTTCATCCTGGACGATCCATACATTCTCCTGGATGATCCATTCAAATCATCCCCTCTCTGATCAAACGGCTGAGATGCATCAATTATTGGTGATCTTCCTGGATGATCCTTACATCATCCTAGACGATATGATCCAGTTTTCTTGATCCTGATCAAATGGCTGAGAATGCACTAATTTTTTGTCATCGTCCTAGATGATACACCTTATCATCCCAGACGATCCATGTGTCAGTAGTTGGACAATTCAAATTCAGCCCGTCCTATATATTTATTTCATATCATCCTAGGCGATCCACCTCATCTTTCTGGATGATACTTTTCCTCAACGATCGTCCAGCTGGACTCCTCAGGATGATCGCCTGTCTCTAATCATCCTGGATGATCTTTGATCATCCTGGATGATCCGACCACCTTTTTGACCAATCGTCCTAGCCGTCATAATTACTCATATCGTCCTGAATGATACTGCGATCGTACGGGATGATCTGGTCAATTTCTACTTAAACAACCATTTTTCTTCAGATTTCTTCACACCACTTTCTTCCAAACTTCCTCTCTTATGATTCTAATGGCTGGTGGAAAGAGATCTAGGCATCAAGGTGTGAGCTCCTCGTGGGAAAATGTCGATCCCCGCTTCCCTGATGCAGCCAATCGGGCTACCTTCCAACGCTACTGTGAGGTTGGAATCACTCACTCCAGGATAGTCAACCCCCGCACTCTTACCTACCCAATCCTTGATCTGTTTTCCCATACCTCCTTGACCTTCATTCTAACCTTGGCCTTCCCTTTTAGTTCTAAGCACCTTAGGGTCTTTTTGAAAATCTTCGCATCGCTGCTAACTACTCCACCCTTCACTCCTTTGTTATTCAGCGTCTTGTAGAACTCACCACCCAGGATTTTCACCATATCCTTTAACTCTTTATCACTGATGATAAGATCCACACCCTCATTACTGATCCAGATTTTGATTGGAATGTCGTGAATCATTTCCTTCGGAACACTAATATTAATTACCACGATAATGCCTGTTCCTTCCTCCTTAAGGATGCCTGCACTATTCAACATGTCCTTCACTGCTCAATTATCCCCAAGGCTGGGGACCGCATCCACATCACACCCTTACTTTCCATGACCACCTACTATATCATAGCCCACCGAGATTTTAATGCTACTGATCTTCTTTTTCGATACATCGAACATCTTACTAGTATTAAGGATCCGGGCCATAGACGACACCCAAATCTAGCTCTAGGACACATCATTGCATATGCTCTGGAGACTAAATATAATCTGTAATATCTAGTCCCTGTCGATGTCCCTCCTTCCTTCTTCACAAATAACTCCTACCAGCTCCTCCACAACACCCGACTTCATTCGAAGCCCGCAATGGATGTTAAGGAGCAAGTGAAAGAAGATGTTCCTATTCCTTCTGCACCTGATGCCCCTGCTCCCCTTCACATTGCATCTTCTTTCGATCATCTGGTGCAGCGGTTCGACCAGCGAGAGGCCCGGTTTGATTCTTATGTGGCTACCTAGGAGGAGCAGTATACGTTGGATCTATAGTGCTTCAAAGACTATGCTGCTCAGCAGTAATAGCAGCACGACCAGGACATGGCCTAGTTTGGAGCCCATTTTTTCGCCATTCATAGCTACTTTCAGCCACCACCTCCTCTTCCTTCTGATCAGGATCTGCCTCCTTTTTAGCTTTGTGTTTTGTGATGTTTTCTTCTTATATTATTGTGTCTATTCCTCCTCCTTTTGGTGATCTCAAAAAGGGGAGTTAGAGTTTTGAGTGACTAGTAGTTTCCTGTACTGTTCTAGTTATTTCTTATTTTGCTCTTATTTTGTAGTTGTTCTCCTTATTGAGTGAAATTTGAATTGATATTTATTTTTCATATGAGCGTTGGTTAACTCTTGGTTATTTTATTTGAAACTACTGCATCGATATTTGCCATCATAAAAAAGGGGGAGATTATTGCAAATCTGGATTCAAAAAGTATAGTTTTGATAATGATGAACATGTTTCTATTCTGTTTTGGTTGGCTAACCCATCTCAGGTATAAAAAATCAAATGCAATTCAAGCCAACTCAAGATCGGGTCCAAGTGTGTCTAAATGTAATTTGTTTTCCTTTCTTGAGTCAAATGTAATGTAATTGATCCCCTAGCTAAGTAACCTTGCACAAACACACTTAGGGGGAGAGTTCTAGTTCAATTTTTATTCTGATTATCCCAGACGATATACACATCGTACTAGACGATCCAGTGAAAATAGAAATCCTAATTAGGGTGACCAAGTTAAGTCTGTCTGATTAAGCAGATCATCCTGGATGATCCATAAATTATACGGGATGATAGGCTCAAATCAGAAATTATCAGCCACCGGATCAAGTTAGACAAGTTTTATTTTTAGAGATTTGATCAGATCATCCTGGACGATAAGTGAATCATCCTGGATGATCCATCACAATCATGCCTAAATTAGTCTGGTGATTAAGGTTTGATTGATTCGATCATATCGCCCCTGAATAATCTCAGGATCGTACGGGATGACGTGTTAAAAATCCTGATCGTCCAGTGCCTTTCACCTGTACGTCCAGAGTTGTGTGCAGAATGATAATCTTGATTTTGAACTAATCGTACGGGACGATACCCTTATCGTCTCAGACGATTAAGTCATTTTGAAATCATCCTGGATGTTTCACCTATACATTTAGAGTAGTGCTTAGGATAATTTTGGCACTTTTTGAACTAATCGTACAGGGCGATAGACATATCATCCTGGACGATCAAGTCATTTTGAGATCATCTAGCACAAGTTCCTCTGGACGACCAGAGCGGTCTTCTGGATGAAATTCCTAATTTACACTAATCATCCCGGACGATGGCAAAATCATCCGGGATGATCAGAATAACTTTTTCTACTAGTCGTCTAGAAGAACCAGATCATCCAGGCTAAAACAGGTGATTTTGAACTGATCGTCTATAGAAGATCTTTTTCTTCCAACAAGAAAAATCTTTTGCCACTTTCCTTTCCAGAGAAATCTTGAGAGAGAGAGAGAGCTTGGGAGAGAGAGAGGATCTTGTGAGGGGGAGTTTGTGAGGGATTCATAAAGGTTGCTCTAAGCAAGGATCAGAGTCATCTTCTCTGTTCGTCATCTCTCATCTTGTCGATGTTTTCTATGCAAGGATCATTCGCAAGAAGATATGGGTTCTCTGCCCACTTCAGGAGGAAGCGAAAGGAGTTCAGGTTCTCTGCATTCTTCAGGGGGAAGTGAAAGGAGTCTGGGTTCTCTGCCTGCTTCAGGAAGAAGCAAAAGGAGTTCAGGTTCTCTACCTCATCGGGTTGGTGGAAAGGAGTTTTGTACAGGCTTCTCCGCCTTATTGTGGGAGCAGAAGGAGAGTCACTTTTGTGTTAGTGCAATACCTGGAGGGGAGGCTCCGGGGAGTGGATGTAGGTCAAGTTGATCAAACCACTATAAAATCTGGTGTGCTCTTTCTGATTATTTTTTGCACTTTACTTTTCTGTTATTTTCTGCTTGGGTGAAATCTATGGTTGATCTTTTCATTTCTGTGTTTACTTGTTTCCGCTGCAAATTATCAGAAAGATTTTCCTGTTGCTCATGAATTTTTTAAATAACCAATTCACCCCCCCTCTTGGTAAGCCTCGGGACTAGTTCATCAAGGCTTAACATCCCTATCAAACTTTCAAGAGGTGCCTAGCAAGGAGAGAAGATCAATATGAATGCATAAAAAAAACCCCGGTGTGCCTGGGGTTGCTTCTTAGTTTCTCTTATCTTTCAATATGAGCCTAATATTTCTTTATTTAACATGTAGAAGAATTTTTTCATTTTCTTTAAGAGCCTAATAGCTTTCCAGGCTAAAACAAATTCGACATGCAGGAAATAAACCTACAAAAATAGATAATTTTTAAGGCACAAATAATTTAAACAAACATCATCACATACTATAAAAGGATTGTAAAAGAGGCCTTATGGAAAGTGCCACTAAATTGTAACCCAGGGTCAACAAAAATTAAAAGTGGTTGGGCACCATTAATAACATCCTGGATTCTGATCCTACAAAATGACACAAGTGTTAAAATGGGATATTTTTTTGTCATCATTCCTTTAGCTCTGTTCTTCGGGCTCCTTCGATCCGTCGATTCCACATATCCAAATGAATAGAACACCTCACCCATGGAGTGTTTTTTTTCTCTTTGGATTTCAAGTCATCCTAAATTTGGATCTCCAAATGAAAGAACTCCTCCCCAAAGGGGTGCTCCCTTCCTCTTTGGATTCAAAATTAGACACTAAAATATCTCATTATAAGTGACTTTCATAACTCATTTTGAATTTACATTTATAAAAAATAAAATGACTTTAATATAACTTACACGTTACCCTAAGCAGTTCATATATAAAATTTCATAGCCCATGTTTGAGCTAACATATTCACTTAGCCATATTTTTAATGTTAAGGGGGATTAGTAATTTTAGCACCTGCAAAAAAAATTATTAATAACATATTTTTTATTTTCCCCCTTTATGTTGTTGTACATAAGCTTAGCTACCATCAAAAAACTCCATTAGCTTTTAGATCATTCCTAATCTAAGAGAAATCTAGTGCCCATCACATGTCACATAACCTATAGACAGTAAAGGAAAAACATCACATCATATGCAACACAAACCACATCAAAACATAGCAACAAACTTGCAAGAACAATTGTATAAAATCTACGTAAATTCTATGTCACACAAGAAGAAAATATAAATGAACAATAGCATGCCTAAAACTAGAGTTGGTTATCTTAACAAGCCATCTATAGTTTGTGCATCAGACTACCTGGTTTGGATGTATCCTAACTGGATTTTTGTTTGGAGTTTTCTAATATTTCCTTTTATTTGTTATAGGTTGAAGGAAGATTTAATTTGATTTTATTTTAAAATTTTAGTGTTCATTTTAGGATGAGTTTTAAAAGTTAATGTTCATTAATTATTAGTTCTCTAAAGTTATAAAGTTTATTTTGGTTTTTTAGTCCTTAAGCCTCAAAGTTTAATACACCTATGCTCTTCAAAATGAAATCTACATAAGGTATGGAGGCTACCATTAATTAGTGATTTATGGTTCATTATTTAGGTTGAATAATAACTTTTTTTGTTTACACCAGGGCCATAAGACTTATTTCACCCTCCTTGGGGCTAACTCAATAGCCATATAAGCCCGAGTTACCTAACAGTTATTTTTGGGTTTAGGTTTGATTTAGTTCATTGATTAGTTATATAAATTTGTGGTTATCTTATGTTAATTATTAGTTTATTAATGGTTTTCCATCAATCAGTTTATGACATTGTCATAATGGGTACAAGGATAAAGGCCTCCTTAAGATACGTAGCCCCACTGCTCGAGTTAGTTAAGCCTAAAAATCTTATATCAATCTTATTGATATAGTTATATTAATGATTTAATTTTAGTTGGTTATTTACTGATTTAAATAGTTTTATAACTTATGATTTGCATTCTACCAAATATGTTCGTGGCATTATCATAACTTGTACGAGGACCATGGACTTCTTAGGACACGTAGTCCTGTAGCTCACGATAGTCCATCCTAAAAACTTCATTAGTGGAATGTTGGTTGTTCATTTTAATGTTATAACCTGATTTAACTAATTAGATTGGCGATTTACTAAAAAATTGATTATTTATTTATTTTTGGTGTTTTACGAATATTTTTTTGCATTAAATAAAAGTCCATTCCTTAACTTTTAGGTTTGCTATAAGTTATAGAGTTTTTATAATTTTAATAAATATTGGACCCTGAGAATAGTAAAATGACAGTGAGTTTGTAGGATTTGGAATTTTTTATAACTAGTCATGAATTTTCAAAGTTTAGTGCATTTTTGAACTAAGGTTGACCAAAATTTTTACTTTTTATTTTTTAAAAATTTTGAAGATTTGATATTTTTTATTAATATTAGATCTAGGAATGAGTTCAGTTCCTTCGATTTGGCTCAATTTAGATTTTTCTATAATTAGCTATAAATTTTTTAAATTTATGCATTTAATTGAATTATTTAATAGCTTAATTAGGGAGATTTTCCTTTTCTTACACCAAACTAACTCCAAACCTTTTAAAATCACTCTAGAATGTTAAGAAAGACCTGTATGGGGTGATTTCAAGTGTTTTGAATTTATTTGTTATTTTTAATGATTTTTTAAATATTTATTTTAATTAATTATTGAATCTCCATAATTATTAAATTAAGGTAAAATTTGAAGTATGGTGATAAGGCTTTTAATTTTCTTAGATTTAATATTCAATAATGAGCATTTTGAGCATTGTTCAAATTTTTTTATTTAATTTAGATTTATTACATTTTTTTGAAGGTTCAGCCACACAAAGATGCTAGTTTTCATTTTACTTAATCTTTTAATCAAATGAAATCTAAATTGACTAAAATTAAAACCACAAGTTTATGCTATCACAAAGTTCACTGATTTGAAGTTTCATCTCAATTGGATGTGTGCAGAATTTATTAGGATTTTTCTAAGTTCTCTAGATAAATCCCTTAATTTTCCCTTGGTGTCACTAGTGTTCTAATGAGTTTGAAATTTGGTCTTGCTAACCCACACACATGCACAATCACACCATAGAAAAATTTCAAAAATATTCCACTTATTTGGAAAGTTATGAGTTTTCAAAATTATGGGTCTAAAATGGACATATCACCTTGAAAATTCATTTCACAGTAATCCTGAGCATAGCATAACCTATAAAAGTTACTTGAGGTGTATAAAATGCTAAAAAAATCTTCCACCAAAATTTGAGCCTAGTTTGACCACTCAAACTTGAGAAAATTCAAGAAATGGATTTCAAACAAATGTAAATATCTCAAAATACATTGATCAAAATAGCTTGAAATGTCTCTAGAAAATGGTAGGGCTCAAGCCCTTTCCATCAGGACCAAAAGCACTCAATTTATAAAAAATTAGATTTCTTTTATAAATTTTTAAAGTTCTTAGCATTAAAATTAATTTTTAAATTAATTTTAATTTAAAATTACTATGGCCAATCATTGGATTAAGATAAATGGTGGCTTTCCTAGTACAAGACTCGTGGAGGGCAGCAAAGGCACCACTTATCCACTTCAGCAAATGTTCCAGGTCATCCAATCTGATGTGGATTGAATCAATAACTCAAATTTGGCCATATCATCCATTCCTTATTCCCAAAGAACCTGAGTTCAAATCCAAGAGAAGGCACGCCGACCTAAGCCATCCAATCAGCTCAATTCAAAGGAACGAATGGCCTAGATTAATCCAAATTTTCTAGTTCATTTTATAACTAAAAATTAAATGGTCATAACATTCAATCACACCATCCAAATTTGATGAAATTTAAAAATTAAGATCTACATAACTAGATCTTTAAATGCCTGGAGTTTAGAGGCTCCATTCATTAAGATCTAGGAGAAAATGCAATATACAACAACAACATCAAGCCTTTATCCCACTACGTGGGGTCAGCTACATGAATCCTTTTTCTCCATTATGTCCTGTTAAAAGTCAAATTCTCATTTAAATATAATAAAGAAAGATCATTTCTAATATTTTCTAACTAAGTCTTTTTAGGTCTACCTCTACCTTTCTTAACATAAGTCAAATCTAAGACCTCTACTTTCCTAACCGGGTCATCGGGAGGCCTCTGTTTTATGAGACCAAACCATCTAAGGTGACTCTATCTAATCTTATCTTCCACTAGAGCTACTCCAACCTTTTCACAAATATGCTCATTTCATATCCTATCTCTAAGGGTAAAGCCACTCATCCACTTGAGCATCCTCATCTCTGCAACACTTAACTTAATGCTTCTCTTTTAATAGCCAACATTCGGCACCATAAAGCATTGCAGGTCTCACCACCATCTTATAGAATTTTCCCTTAAGTTTGAGGGGTACTTTTCTATCACACAGTAAGCCTGATGCATTCCTCCACTTCAACCATTCAACTTGGATTCTGCTGATAATATCCCCATCTATTTCACCATCACTATAAACAATAGATCCATGATATGTAAATGTGTACTCTTATTAATGACTTGATCACCCAAAGTCATAATCCCCTCACTAGGTCTATTATTACTAAAATTACACACCATATATTTCGTTTTAGATCTACTCAAGAGAAAACCTATAGAGTCTAAGGTTGACCTCCACAATTCTAATTTACCTTCAACTCCCTCTCTAGTCTTATCAACAAGAAGAATATCATCAACAAAAAGCATACACCAAGGTACATCCTCTTGCAAATGTCTAGTTAGAATATCCATGACTAAAGCAAAAAGATATGGGCTTAAGGCTGATCCTTGATGTAATCCAATCGAAATAGGAGAAAATGAAAAATGAAGTTTAAAATTTATGCTAAGATATCTCACTAAACTGTTGATGGATTTCTTTGATCTTGGGCTTTTTTTTCTCCTTGAGAAGTCAACTTCAACTTTGTAGAAGACCCCAAAAGTTGGTTCTGGCTAGATTAAAAGATAGCTCTAAATCTTCCCTTTCTCTCTCTATTTCTCTCTTGCACTTTGCTAATATAGGATTTGGAACCTATGGGATAAGGGGAAAAGACTTGTAGAGGGTAATGAAAGCTCTGGAGATGCTAAAGGAAAGAATTTGGGGGTTGGAATTAGCTAAGAGAATGCCAAGCGATGGAAAGGAGGGTATATGTTGCTTTTTCCCACCTTAAACTATAGCCTTTATTTTGGATGGTTGAGATTGATTGGAGGAGCCCTTTGACATTTTCCACCTATCCAAAATGGTTTGGAGCCAGAGAAATGGCATCTTGGGAGAGAGTGACTTCGTTGGTCTCATGTGAGGGAAGGGGACCACTTCTTTGCCCTCTTGGCAAAGCTAAGCCTTGGGTTTGGTCTAAAAGATGGTTTAAGAATGCTTTAGGCAAAATTTGAGTAGGTTTAAGCAAGAAAACCTAGGGGGAATGGATTGGTTAATGGAAGCTTGACCCATTAACTAATATTATTTATTTTGAAAGGTTTTGTAAACTTTTTGACTAGTTAACAAGTCAATGTTGACTGGGATAAGTTAGAAAGGGGTCATGCATACAGTAGGAAGAGTGTCCAAGGGTTTGAGCCCAATGGTTGGAAGTTTGGATGGAGATTTGACTACATGTATGGATTTAACCCTTCATGTTGAATAAACCAATGATGACTTAACCAATGATAATGTTGGACATACTTAGAAGATCCAATGAAATGATTTTGAATGTTCAATTTGGTTTGATAATGCTTGGAGCATTGAATTTGACTTTGGTTAAGCGTATGGTTTATTTTGATCAACCAGGTCAAATTAAGGGATGGAGTTAGGTCTAATAGGTTCAAAATGATATTTTGGATCCAATGGAGGTGATCCCATGCAATTGTGGGGACTCCCTGCATGAAGTGCATATTTGGGCCCTTAAGGGGCATTTTTGTCAACCATGGTTCACTTGGTTAACTTGGTCAAATGAAAACTTGATTTTTAGTTCAATACACTCCAAATGGTATTTAGAATGCATAGGATTAGAATAAGCCATGTTGAGGTTTAAGGGAAAGATTAATTTTCCCTTAAGGAATTTTTGGTTTTAGTGGGCCCTTGGTCAGCCAGTCCACCAAAGGTTAATATTTATGTTTAACATGTCATAGGAAAGGTCATGGAAATGTTCATGAGTTTTGGGGAAGGTCCTAAGTTCAAATTCCATAAGGTACATAGTTTAGTTGCATGGGCTATAAATATTTAAGTGATTTGCAGCCTTTGGAAATCAATTGAATTTTAGGGGTTAAAGGACTTATATTGCTCTCAAATTTGGAGAGTTGACCCTAGAGATATGATTAATAAATATGCATTTTATGGATCATAAATCAGAGGTCATTTGGTTTGGTTTTTTGATAATTGAAAAATCACTAAAAAAGGGTTATGGGACATATGCTATTGGCTTTAATTTTGGTTTGAAATTTTGGATTTGATCTTTATTTTGGGTTTGGTAAATTGAATTTGATTTACCCATACCAATAATAACCATTTAAGTGATTGTCAGTTATTGGGTGGAAGTGATCAAGTGGTAGTCACTAGATGATCTCTACTTAAGGAAATTTGGATTTGATTTCTGGTTGGTTCTAAATTTGGATTGAGTTTGAATTTAGTTTTGATTTTTTTTTTAATTAGCCTCGCATAAAAGTGTGGTCAACAAATAGACCCCGAATATGTGTAGTAGAATAAATTTTTACTGCTCATATTGGCATTGACCAATTTGATGGCTCAAGTTTTGGATTTGGATACTAAGGAAAGGAAGCACCTAACCTCAGGTCTATACGATGTTGATAGGGGACTGACACCTAATAGATAGGTTTCTTTAGATTTTTATTTACCTCTAGATCTAAGGATGGAAGGACAAGGTCTCACACCAAACCTTATGATGTTAAAGAGGTGGTTAGGCTATGAAAGGGCCTGGTAAGCTTAAATCTAACCTTAGCTAGCAAGATCTTAGAAGATAAGAAGCATAGGGAATCACACCTATTCCTACAAGATTGAGATTTCTTGGAATTATATTTACCTTTAGGTTTAGGGAAAGGTATCACACCTAACCTGAAGAGACTTAAGATGACCAAATTATGAAGGGGCCTAACAGGCTTAAATCCAACACAAGCTAGTCAAGATCATAGGAGATAGAAAGCATGGGGACTCACACCTATTCTAAAAGATTAAAGGATTTCTTTGAATTTTATATGGTGTTAATATGATTACACAAAGGGCTTGCTCCATTATTAGTAAATTCAGTCTTAAGGAAAGGAAGCATGGGGACCCACACATAACCTTTCAAGACCAAAAGAGTTTGGTTTTTTATACTAGGGAGGTGCCACAAAGGGCTTGCTCCACCACTAACAAGATTTAATCCTACGGAAAGGAAGCATAGGGACTCACACCTAACCTTAAGGATTAGAAGAATTTAATTTTGATACTAAGATGGAGACACATAGTGCTTGCTCCACCACTAATGAATTTAATCATAAGGAAAGGAAGCATGAGAACTCACACTTAACCTTAAGGATTAGAGAATTTTGGTTTTGACACTGGGATGGTGCCACAAAAGGCTTTCTCCATCACCAGTAGATTTAATTGTATGAAAAGAAAATACAGGGACTCACATCTAACCTTAAGGATTAGAGGTTTTTTGTTCTGATATTAGGATAGTGCCACATAGGGCTTGCTCCACCACTAGTGGATTTAATCCTAAGGAAAGAAAGCAAGGGGACTCACACTTAACCTTAAGGATTAGAAGATTTGATTTGATACTAGGATTATGCCATATACACTTATTCCATCACCAGTGGATTTAATCCTAAGGAGAGTAAGAACAAGTACGCACACCTAACCTTAGGAAAGAGAAGATTTTGATTTAATACTAGGATCGTGCCATAGAGGGATTGCTCCATCACTAGTCAATTTATATTAGGTTTCTTTTGGAATGAGTCATCAGCTAATATAATAGAGGGCATATTCCTTGGCCTCTTCATTGACTTGTGCAAACAGGGAACCAAGCGACTCATCTAGAGCTGCGATGTAAAAGATCAATGGCTTCACTGGAATAAGGGCTTCCAAGATTGGAGGATATATAAGATACTATTTGATATTCTCGAAGGCATTTTGACATTTCTCATCTCATATAAATTTAGAGTCCTTTTCAACTAGGACAGAGAAAGGTTGTCATCTTCTAGAGAGATTGGAAATTAATCTTTTTATATATGTAATCCTACCTTAAAGGGACCTTAGCTGAGTGAGGCTTTTAGGAGGTAACATATATAAGATAGCTTTGATCATAGCATGATCAATTTCAATTCCATGGTGCCCTACTACAAAAGCCAAAAATTTCCCATAAGTGATGCTAATAACACACTTCAAGGGATTATTTTTGAGGTCATAGCGGTACAACTGCTCAAAAATAATTTTTAAGTCATATAGGTGAGCCTCTTTTACTTTTCTTTTGATGCCCAAATCATTGATTTATCATTCTATTTGATTATTGATAAGTACATCAAAAATTTGGGTCATAGCCTGCTGGTAGGTTGCACCAGCATTTTCTTAGACCAAATGGCATCACCATATAATAAAAGATACATATAGGAGTTCTAAAAATGGTGTTTCTCTTATCTTCTTAGGCTATCTTGATTTGGTTATATCCAAATCAGCCATCCATAAAGGAGAAACTAACATGAGAAGAGGCAATATCCACCATAAGTTTAGGTATGGAGAAGAGAAACTCACCTTTGGGATAAGCTTTATTTAGATATCAATAATGGGTGCAGATTCCAATTTGACCATTTTTCTTTCAAACTGGTACGTCTCTAGCTACCCAAGAGGGATACAGCTCTTCTTGAGTAAATTTTACCTCGACCAATTTCTTAATTTTAGAATAACTTATTCTTCATTCTCTAAATGCATATGTTATAAAGCATGTTTAATTGGAATGGAATTAAGTCAAACCCTAAGTTTATGGATAGCTACATCAGAGGATAAGCCCAACATTTCATCGTATGTTAAGGTAAAGTAATCCTTAAACTCAAAAAGGAGTTTGATTAGATCATTCATTTCATTTTCACTCAATAAGGAGCTAATGAAGGTAGTGTGAAATTTATCCTCTATTTCAAGGTTAATTTTTTTTAATTCATCAACTGTTGATTTAATTTCTTCCTCAAATTTTGAGGATTCATCCCCATCTTGAAGTTCATATAAGTCATCTGATGTTTCTAAACAAAGCTTATCAAGATAATATACTATTTCAATAAGGACCCTTTCAGATTCAAGATGATTCATTATCACGAGACAACATTCATCATTTTCAAATGACGCAATGGTACCAAAGTTAATACCACTATTCAAAATTCTTTTATTTTTTGCATGCTAGAGGCTCTCATGGTATCTAGCTTGACCCTTGGTCCATTGACCTAGTGTGAAACCTTTAGAAATATAATTTCTTACATAGAGAGGAAAATAGCCAAAAGATAATTCCATTAATTTATTGAAATCTTCCTCCTCGAGAATTACATTACCTTCTTTTTTGAGGTGTAGGGACAATGGAAGAACTTTTGGAATTTTCCTACTTCATCGCCTAGATTAGGAGATTCCTTAATTACTAACCCTGTAACCCTATCAACGGACAGTGATGTTAATGTTAAGGCTTTAATTATTTTACTAAGCTTTTCAAATATTATTAATTTAGGCTCATCACTTTGAGTTTTTGGAACCACATCCTCTAGATCACTATCTTGTTCTAAAGTGATATTAAATTTTGGAGGAGGATTTGTCTTTTAATAATCCAAAGGAATCATTGTTCCCTATACTTTTTGAGTCATTATCTAAACTTGACTCTAATTAAATGCACATCAGGGGTGTTTTTTCTTTTGAATGAAGCATGGCCTCAACCATGTACTCTTTGGGTCATCCTCCGACCTTTCTGAGGGACAGTGTTTGGAGGCTAAAAGATCACACCCTTGACGTCATCTTCACTATCAATTTCTTTTCTTTCTTTACTTTTCTCTTTTTCTCTTTCTTTTTTCCTTTGACATTTCATTTCCTTTTTTGCTTTGTTTATTAGTTTTCTCCTCTTTGATTCTAATTTCACTTTTAGAATAAGTAGTCAACCTTTCATGTGTGTAGTATGCAGTATCTTTGTAGATCCTGATTATATGAATAGAGAATGGTTGAAACACCCTGAATCACATATTCAATGTCATCTCATTGATACTTGATGCATTAGTATAGAGTAGATGGAAGCATCATCTATTCGCAGATCCAAGGCCTACCTAAAAACTCATTGAAGGACATTACTAAATTAATTATATAAAATTTAGCTTCCATTTTTAACTCTTCAATCTATAATAAGGGTGTGATTGAACTTAATGCCTTCTGGCCATTTTCATCAAAACCACATAGTACTAGCTTATCATTAGTGAGCTTATGTGTGTCTACTTTTAGATAGGTGAGAGTCTATATATTCATAATGTTGACCGATGCACCTGGATAAATAAGGACTCTACATAATCTAAAATTCCTCATATTTATGGAAATATAAAGTGGGCAGCCATGACAAATAATCCCTAGAAAAAGATCCCCATCAAAATAGATTACTCCTAGAATTCCTTTGAAATATAATGCTTTATCTTATAAAGTTGCAGCAAGCTGAGTTAAACAAATCTCTAGGTTGAGAAGTTCCTTGAATGAAGACTCACTCATTTCTTTTGAGAGAACGAGTGAATCATGGATACTCAACCTCACTGTCAATTTTATAAGATGGGATAAGATATTGTAATTAACCTTCGGAACATAATGATCATGACTCAGTACATTCAAAGAAGGATTTGGATGTTGGGTGGAAGTTTGAATCAAATTATTAGATGTGAATTATTTGCCTCTTTCTTTGGTTGGAAGCCTAAGCGGTAAGACTTTACTATTATGAAGATGTATCTCCATGATTTCCTTAGGGGGAGAAATAGTGGCATGGTCTACATTATCCTTTGGTGATCAACATCATATTTTGATGGAGAGTCTACATCTAAAAAATCTATCACGATAGGACTCCGTTAGAAATTAATTTTGGTGGTATCACTATCTAATAAGATTATAGGTTCATCATCCTCTGTAGAGGTCGAATTCAAAAGATCAATTTTTATGGAATTTTTATCGATCACTGTTAAATCTTAATTTTTAACTTTATTAGATTTTACTTTCACTTCACTTTCATTATTAATCATCATAATATATGCATAAGGATCTTTTATAAATTTTTGACCCTTTATCTTTTATAGGGCATAAAGTCAGATAAAGAAAGTGGGGATAGGGGATCACTCCACCATACACCATCTAAATACATCTCTCATCAACTATATATTTCCTCTCTATAAATTTGTCACTCATTTTCTTTTTATAGATTATAATAATTCCTACAACTACTTGACAGGAAATCATCTCAACATCCTCCTATAATGCCTCCAGCTAAATCTTCAAGATTGGGCCCCAGGCTCTTATAAGAAATTATTAAGAAAGTTCGTAATATTTATTAATCAACTTTTTAAATGTCTGGGATAAAATAATATCCCAATAACTTCTTTCTTCTCATCAAAAAATGCTTCAAGAATGGCATTCTAGAAGCCATTTCCTATAGGTTATTTACCTAGTTAAGTAATTTCTCAAAAGTCTTTATCATGAACCTCTTTAGGAGAAAAATAATAGGCTCGTGGCTTTTCTTTAATAAATTTCCACTACATATTGCGCTTAAATTTGGGGTTCACACTTAATTGAGAGGTTTCGCCACCTCAAAATGTATTCAACTAGAGACTCTTCTGGCTTTTACTTTTTGACACCAGATTGCCTATAGTAATATGATGTTGAGAGCTATATCTTTAAGAATAGACCCTCAAACTTAGCAAATATCCTCACTAAACTACTAGGTAGATTGGAATACCATTCAAAAGTAAGTCCAAAAAAGATTGCTAATAAACTAGAGACATAGTAGAGCATCACACTCTCTGGCATTTTAATAGCTTGCATAAAAATGAACCAGATGCTACCTCAAATTTTCTAAACCACTAAAGACTTTAAATAATAGTGGCACATTGCCCTTCAGATAAGGAACTAAATTATACGTCTCGAGATAGGCCCTGCCCTTCAGAATAGACACGGTCCCTTGGGACTAGGCTAAGGCCTCCCTTACCTGGTTTTTAATTATTTATTTGATATCCTTTTCTGTCGGAGTTATAGGAACTATAGAGATCATTAGGGTTTGCTTTGGCCTTCAACTCTACTCACCCACCGTATGCACTGTTGGATGTAGCTGCTCAAGCTAAGATAGCTGTGTTTTAGCTAGCTGATTATGCATTTCTACATCTCTTTGCAGCATCTCTTCCACTTTGTTCTTGACATTTAATATGTGCTCATCTTTATTTTTTGAGCCTAGCTGACACATCTAAATTAGAATCCACTATAGATTAATCCTCTTCTTTCTTTAGTAGAGCACTTCCATGATCAGTATCCCTAACCGATGATCTGGTCATTACTATAAAGACACTACTCGTAGGAACATCCCCCTCACTAGAGTCTATAAAAAGTCATCCTATTCTAGATCAAAGGATTCAATTATTTCTTTCTTCTTCAATATATCCCTGGTTTCTTGAACCACTACATCAATGGGTCTCCACTCAATGTACTAAGGATTAATAAGCAAATAGTCATTATACTCCATCACCATTTGAAATTCTTTATGTTCTAACTTAACTATGATTTCTTTGATTTTAATTTCTTGAGCTATATCAATGGACTCTTTTATCATCTCATTGTCAACTCTATTATTCTTGTTGTCCCGTACCTCCTCCCCTTTGACTGTTCCAGTGTTGGTAGACACAATGGTGGCATCTATAATGGGTCGTATGATCTCCTCCTTTGGAGATGGAGGAGGGATACGAGAAGGCAGCTCTACTCCATCTGGTGAGGTAGAAACTTCATGTCTCTGGGCAAGGATCCAAGAGGCTATTATAGGTAACTGATCACCTTCACTTTTACCAACCTTGATTGGGACAAACTCTTGTTATGGAGACTTAGGCCTCTTGCCCTTCACTTGTGTTGTTTCTCCTTTTTCTCCTCTTTAGGTCTGACCATAATGGAGGTGATCTTAGAGACTACATAGGATAAATTGGAGGCCTATGTTGCAAATAAAAACTCAAGCATTATGATTTTGATGATAAAAATATTATTATTTTCGTATTGTTGTCTTCAATTAATCGTTATTATTAAATATCTACTTTTTTTTGCCCTGCTCACTAACATTTCAGGTTCACAGTTCACTTGCAACTTCAATCAGCTCAAGATTGGGTAGACTAGGGTTGACTCTATTTGTAATTTCAACTTTAATGTACTTTTACCTTCGTTGAGTCAAGTCATATATATGGTGGAAACTAAGCTGAGTAACCTTGCACATACATACTCAAGGGAGTGAGTTGCTAAGTTAAAAAATTTTCTATTTTTTGAACTAATCATATAATATAATTTATATTATACTCGATGATTAGTTAAATAGAAAACCTTAATTATGGCACCTCAATTAATTTAGATTGATTAAACTAATCATACTATATGATCCATATCATATAGGATGATTAATTAGAATCAGCAAAATAGCCACCAATCACAACTTAGGTAATATTTTAATATTCAAATTTTGTGTCTAATCATACCATATGATATACGTCGTACTGTATGATATATGATAATCATGCCTAAATTGATCATGTGATTAGGTGTTTAATTATGGTTAAATTATTCAACTAAATCGTACAGGATGATCGGAGATGATCATACTGTACGACCTGATTCCTGTATGCAATGATAATTAAACACCACCCCTCATACTGGATGATTAACTATGTATTTGTAGTAATCGTACAGGATGATCATAGACAATTGTATTGGATGACTCGATTCCTACATGAATGATAATTAAATGTTGCCCCTCATACTTAGTGATTAGCTATGCGTTTGTACTAATTATATAGGATGATGTACCCAATCATATAGGATGATCAATATAAACACTTGAACTGATCATACACTGGGTTGCAGTTCGTACTGCTAAAAGTGCAAATTTGAACTAATCATACATTATAATATTGGATCATACTGGATGATCAGATGCGCCAAATTAAAATTTAACGCTTTTTTGGAGGCTCTCTATTTAAAGTCTTTCATTATCTTATTAAGAAGTCTTTTGGCTACTAATTATTTTGTTAGGGAGCGAAGATATGCTTAGCAGAGCGTCGGGAGAGACAAGAGAGGGAAAGTTTTTTATAAGGGAGATTTGTGAGGGATTCACAAGACTACTGCAAGCAAGGTTCTTCCTCGTCTTTTTTAAGCTTCTACCTTGATCCTTTAGAGGCTCCAAGAAGACATTCTGTAGCAACAAGTCCCAGGTTCTCTACATTCTCCAAGAGGGAGAAAAAGGATTATTGGTTCCTTACCGTCACCAAGAGGGTGTAAAAGGATTACAGGTTCTCTACCTTCACTAGAAGAGTGAAAAAGGATTTTAGGTTCTCTACCTTCATCGGGCTAGTGAAAAAGATTTTGTATGGGCTTCTCCACCTTGCTGTAGGAGAGACACTACTTTTAGTGTAATGCCTGAAAAGGAGGTCTCGAAGAAGTGGACATAGGTCAGGTTGGACTGAACCACTATAAATCTTTGTGTGCCTTTTTATTATTCTGTACTTTTATTTTTCTGTGGTTTACTTTATGGTTGACAAACTTTTAATTTTTGTTATTGTAATTTTAACTTGCGTCCGTATTAAGGGGATAAAGAAGCTTTCTTTTTGTTTAAAATTTTTAAGTAACCAATTCACCCCCCCCCCCCCCCCCTCTCATGGTTAGCCCTGGGCTAGATTCTTTAGGTTTAACAACCTACATAAACTTTTAAGTGGTATCAAAGAGGGATTCAAAAATGAAGTTTTAGAAAACTATTGAAAAACAAACCAAGGCTTCTTTTGGTAATCATAATACTGTGGAAGAGTATTCAATCACATTATCACCTTTATTTGATAGTATTCTTTTACATTTTTAGAAAATTTATGCCTTCCTTCATGCAATCTATTAAATATTGTATGTGGATGTTAGTTCAAGAAGGATATTCTACACCATCACATTTTATAAATGGCATTAAAACTGAAATACCTTTTCTAAATGGAGTATAGATGATGGAGATTCAACCCAACTAAATACAAAATGTTTAAACTATTTTTTCTGTGTGTTAAAATCTGAAGATTACATATGTGTATCTACTTGCACAACTTGTAAAGAAATTTGGGATAAACTCTACATAACCTATGAAGGAACAAAGTATAAAGAAATTTGCTTGATGAATTTGATTGAAAAGTTAAATAAGAAGTATCTTGATTTAACTCATGAGTATGATTCCTTAAAAGCATATCATATTGATCTAGAAAATTCATTAAAGGAATTATAGGCATGTCGAGATAAAGTTGATAATAGGGAGCATAAATTAAAAGTTGATAATGCAATTCTTAAAAGTGCAAATAAAATTTTATAAGAAAAACTAACTGCTCCTAATGAAAATAAAACAACACCACAGCATGCATCATCTAAACCTAGGAAGAGGCACCATAACCCAAATAGATTTGTAAATCCATTCCCATGAGTTAGATATTTTTCCTGTGGCATGCTAGGACATATCTCGCACACTTACAATATCCATCATAGAACACATCCGGTATGGAGGCCAAAATAGCATAAACCACAGCATAACATGCAAGCATATCATCCTTCAATCCATAAGGTAGAACGTAAACTTATTTGGGTTCTAAAATCTAACCCTTGATGATTTTGTAGGACTGCTCTCATAAAAGGCCCAGTGAGAGTATATGGTACTTGGATAATGGATATTCAAGGCACAACTTGATGAATTGCTTTTCATCTCCAATTTTGTTTACATGCTTGATTTGAATTGCATTGATTCTACTACTTCTCTTTTCCTAAAAGTAATTTCTATAGAATCCTGGTTATGGCACAAGAGACCATGTCATGCAAGCATGAAAAATCTTAGAAAAATTACCCAAAAAGACATAGGGAGAGACATACCCAAATTAGAATTCCCTAAGGACCACCTGTGTGATGCCTATCAGTTAGGAAAGCAAGTCAAATTCTCCTTCTACTCAATTAAGGACATTAAAACTAGTAAACCTTTAAATGTCCTTCACATGGATCTCTTTGGACCCCTTAGCGCTGCTAGCCTAGGAGGGAAAGTCTTTGGGTATGTGATTATTGATGATTACTCATGATTTACTTGGGTTATATTCTTATCTCATAAAATTTAGTCATTCAAGGAATTTAGGACATTCTTCACTTGGATTCAGAGAAAGCTAAGTTGTGAAATTCTTACCATTCATAATGATCATTGTGGAGGGTTTGAGAATGAAAATTTTGAATCTTATTGTAAGGAGAAAGGGATAGATCACAACTTTTTAGTTTCTAGAATCCCTTAGCAGAACAAGGTAGCTGAAAGAAAGAACAAAACCTTGGGAGAAGCTGGTAGAGCCATGTTAGCTGAATACTCACTTCTTAAATACTTCTGGGTAAAAGCGATAAATAGATCCTGTTATATTTTGAATAGGGTTAATATTAGATCCAATCTGAACAAAACACCCTATAAAATCCTTAAGGGTAAGACACCCAACCTCTCTCACCTTCATGTCTTTGGATGTAAAGTGTTTATTCTAAACAATGGGAAATTTCTGTTAGGAAAGTTTGGTCGCAAATCTGATGAAGGAGTTTTCCTAGGATACTCAAATATTGGAAAATCCTTTAGAGTTTTCTATAAAAGGACACTCATGATAGAGGAGACCACTCAAGTAATTTTTGATGAATTTGATAATTTTGGAGGGTCTAAGATAGAATAAGAAGAAGTGGTAAAAGTCACTTAAGGAGTAGAATCAGTAAATCTGGAAGAAAGCATAGAACCTAAAAATATATTGCCTAGAGAGTGGAGATATTCTTCAAGTCATCCTAAAGAACTGATCTTAAGAAACCCATCTGAAGGTGTTAGAATAAGGCATAGACTTAGAAAAGAAGTTAACCACTCTACTTTTATCTCAATAATTGAACCCACAAACATAAATCAAACACTATCTAATAAATTCTGGATCCTAGCCATACAAGAAGAACTGAATCAATTTACTAAAAATGATGTTTAAGAATTAGTTGAAAGGCCTAAGGACCAGTGTTGTTAGAACAAAGTGGGTTTTAAAAAATAAAAGTAATTATTCTGATGTAGTGGTTAGAAACAAAGCAAGACTAGTGGCTAAGGGGTACAATCAGATAGAAGGAATTGACTTTGAAGAGACTTTTGCCCTGGTAGCTAGACTAGAAGCCACAAGGATGATACTAGCTTTTTCCTACTTTAGGGGATTCAAATTGTACCAAATGAATGTTAAAAGTTCCTTTCTAAATGTGGTAATAAAAGAAGATGTGTACATTGAACAACCTCTAGGTTTTAAAAATTCACAATATTCCAATCATGTGTTCAAATTAAAAAAATTATTATATGGACTAAAACAAGCACCTGGAGCGTGGTCTTAAAGGCTAAGCACATTCCTACTGGATAGAACCTTTGTTAAGGGGAGCATAGATACCACCTTATTTCTCAAATGGGTAGAAGAAGAACTACTCATTATCCAGATCTATGTTAAGGATATTCTATTTGGATCTTCTAATAAAAAATTATGTGATGAATTTTCTAAGATAATGAGTAAGAAGTTTGAGATGAGATAGATGGGAGAACTAAACTACTTTCTTGGATTTAGTATAAAGTAGAAGGATGATGGAATTTTCTTTAATCAATCAAAATACATTAAGGACATTCTTAAGAAATATAAAATGAATAAATCCAAGGCAATTAGCACTCCCATGAGCTCTACAGTTCAGTTGGATAAGGACTTAAGTAGAAAATCAATTGATCAAAAGAAATATAGGGGAATAATTGGATCATTTTTTTACTAAACTACTAGCAGACCTGATATTATATTTAGTATTTATCTCTGTGCTAGATTTCAGGTTGATCCAAGAGAATCCCACTTCACTGTTGTTAAGAGAATCATTAGATATCTCTTAGGAACCAAAAACTTGGGAATATGATATCCTATGTACAACACTTTCTTTGAAATCATAGGACATACTGATTTAGACTTAGCTAGATGTAGGGTTGATAGGAAAAGAACTTCTATAATATGCCAATTTAAAGGATAATCTTTAGTCTCCTGATCTAGTAGAAAATAGAACTTAGTAGCCCTGTTTACGGCAGAAGCTAAATACATAGCCTTAGGAAGTTGTGTGGCACATATCCTTTGGTTAAAGCAATAAATCCTAGATTTAGGACTACCTGTAGGCACCATTCTAATCTTATATGATAACACTAGTGCATCTATATTTTAAAGAATCCAATCCAACACTCCAGGACCAAACACATAGATATAAGGCACATTTCATTACGGACCATGTCACCAAGGGAGATAGAGAGCTACATCATGTAGCCACTAAAAATTATCTTGCAAATCTTTACAAAACCTCTAGCTTTTAAAACCTTCAGCACCTTAAAAACTAGATTAGGTGTCATGGATATTCATGCTTAAAAATTTGAAATCTGATGTTTTTTTTTTGTTTTATGTTTTTGTCCTTTCACTGATTTTTTTTGTTATTTTTCTTTATACATGTGCTTGTTTCTTTCTTTTAAAATATAAAAATCTGATCACTACTTAATTCAGTAGTTAAACTCTTCTTTAAATGACAATCTTACCTATTTTTCTAATCAGTTATTGACTCATCTAAAACAGTTAAGGAAAGAAAATTTGAAGATTATCTATCTTCTTCTAACTCCTTTAAGGGTGTAATTCATTTTTAATCAAAATCTATTTTAAATTGAAAATTGGACTAAGAAATATAGATATTTCATCTTCCTACAATTCTCTATCTCATTTAAAAATTTTTACAAATCAATGAATCTTTTTTAAAATTTTCTTACTCAAGTTGTTTGTCTATATCAAATGGATTAGGTTTTAATTTCTGGTTTACTCTTCCATATATAAGAGAGTGAGTTCTTTTTCTCTTATATTTGGAAGATAATCTCATAACTGAGAGTCTTTAAAGACTTAGAAAGGATGCAAGTTTCTAAAAGCAAAAAATAGGCACAAAATAAGCCTAAAAGCTGAAAAATACGCAATGAACGACAAAATTTAAAAGATTCACAAAGTGTATAAAAAATAAAAAGATTTTTGAAGTATGCTAAACACTAATAAAAGAGGCACAAGATGAGCCCACAATGAGTTAGCTTCCCTTCCTTTCAAATCTTTAAATCTTAGACAAATCTATGTGCCAATTGATATTGTCTACATCTGAATTTGAAAATCATGATTTTTGGTTCATGACTTTGCAATGTTATTCTCCTAGATATATTTTTGACAGGATGTTTAAAAAGATCACATTTCCTGTATAATTTATTTTCTAAATTAGATTTTTATTTAAAAAAAACTTTGACCTGTATGGAGCCCGACCTAGGGTTGACAAAATTCTAATATCTAACCTTTCTGGATCTTAGTATTGTCAATGCATTTCTTACTGAGTATTTTCTCTAATCATAAGGTAAAATTTTAATTAATGGATTTAATCATTTTCTTAAAAATAAAAAAAGAAAATCTTTAATTTTATTTTGTGCTTATTTTTGTCTTATTTTTTGACTTATTTTATGTTATTCTTGTTTTTTTTTATTTTGAACCCTTCCTGATCATCACATTCTATCCTTTAGCTTCCTCAATTTTTGTTCACATCATCCAGTACAATTTATATCATATTATATGATATTAGTAAAATATCAAATCTCTGATTACATCACATCCAACGGCTAATATCAGTCAATTATTAGTGATCATATGGTATAATTTCTTCATTGCAATGTTCGATCCACATGGCAAAATCCATCGGATGAATTTAATTTAGCTAGTATGATGTTTAATGACACATCATAATATAAAATTCATGTGTTTATACTGTATGAACTTATAAGTCCAAGATCGTACCGGGTGACTCCTCGGGATGAATGCTCTATCTCTAATCATCCAGCATGATGTCTGATCATACTGTATGATAAGACCACCTTTTTAAACAAATCCCTTAGATAAATTGATTGCACCTGATCATTCTATACGATCTCACGATCGTACAGTATGATCTACCTAAATTTTATTTAAGCAGCAAAAATTCCTTCATTCTCTTCACACAATTCTACTCTTTAAATCATTTTCTTCTTTCTTGAGATCTCAATGGATGGAGGAAAGCATTCCTGAGCACTTACGGGTACTTCCTCTAGACACACTATCAATCCATGATTTACTGAGGCTGCTGATGAAGAGTCCTATAACAAATATAAAATTGCTGGAATAACCCCTTCCAAAATCATCAACCATGAGGTTCTAAACTTTCATGTACTCAATCTCTTTGCCCATACCACTCTTGGCTTCATCCTCACCCTTTCCTATTCATTCAATTTTGAACTTTTATTTGAATAATAGTGAAGTTACTACCCTGCAATCTTATGTTAATAGAAGGACTATGGAAATAACCTACAAAGACTTCCATGACTTTCTTCACCTTTCCATTACTAGCGACAAAATTCACATTTTGGCCTCAGATCTTGACTATAATTAGACCAAATCCAACACTATTCTTAGAGAATCTACTATTAAATAACACATTCCTATTTTCAACACATTAGTGTAAGATGCTAGGATCATCTGGCATATTCTTTAAAATTTTGTCTTTCCTAAAGTTGGTGATAGGATTAACATTACACCTATTCTCTCACTTGTTACCTACTATATCATGGCTCACATTGACTTTAATGCAGCTAAACTTATAATTCGATATCCTAATAATCTAACATGCATTAGTGATCCTAGATATAAAAGAAAGCCTAGCCTTGCCTTGGGACATCTAATTGCCTTTGTCCAAGAGTCCAAATACAATCTTTAATTTCCTATTCCACCTGATCACCTCCCAATATTCTATTCTAATAGCTCCTTCCACATCCTTCATAGTGCTCATTACCGTAATGTTTGATACGCTAACCGTGAGCTAGAGGAGGGAGAGGAAGAATAACCTTAAGCACCTGCCCCTATCCACCAGCACTCTTAGATTGATCAGCTGGTTTAAAGGTCTGATAAGTGGGAGGCCCATTTTAACTCTTATATAGCAGACTAGTAGTAGCAACATGAATAAGATTTACATCTCTTTGACTCCTACATAACCCAGTAGCAGCAGCAACATGATCAGGATATGGCCTGGTTTGGAGAATAGTTTGTCTCCTTTCATCACTTCTTTCATCCACCACCACCTCCACCTAATCAGGGTTCTTATGGTTTCTATATTATTATGCTTTTATTTATTTCTATTTAGTGTTTTTTCTTCCATTTTTTTATTTCAAGGGGGAGTAGTAGTGTGTTGTTAATTATTTGTATCATTTGTTCTAATGAAGCTAGTTTCCTATTTTACTTATTTTATATTTTACTTGTTTCTTATTTTACATGTTTTTTATTTTACTTATGACTGGCTTGTACTTCATTATAAAAAAAATAAAAAAATCTTACTAAAAATAATAAAATAATATATATATATATATATATATATATATATATAATAATTAAGCTTTCCTTATTTTCAAATTTTCATCTTTTAAGGTGGAGTTTCAAAGAATATCTAAGTGTTTTGAATTTTTTTAACAACAATATTTGCCATCATCAAAAAGGGGGAGATTGTTACAAATCTAAACCCAAGCACTATGATTTTGAAAGCTAAAAACCTTATTATTTCTATACTATTATCTTCTATTAATCATGATTATTGAATATCTTTTTTGTTGCCCTGCTCACTAATATTTCAGGTCCATATTTCACTTGTAACTTCAATCAGCTCAAGATTGGGTAGACTAGGGTTGAGTCTATTCTTAATTAAAACTTTAATGTACTTTTATCTATCTTGAGTCAAGTCATGTATGTGGTGGATACTAAGCTGAGTAACCTTGAGCATACTCACTCAAGGGAGTGAGTTAGTGAGCTAGAAAAATTTTTATTTTTTGAACTAATCGCACAATATGAATTATATCTTACTAAACGATCAGTTGAGTAGAAAACCCTAATTAGGGCACATCATTTAATTAAGATTGATTATACTAATTGTACTGTACGATCCATATCGTATAGGACAATTAATTAGAATTAGTAAAATAGCCACCAATCATAATTTATGTTATATTTAAATATTCAAATTTTATGTCTAATAGTATCACACGATATGCATCATACTGTATGATATATGACAATCTTGCCTAAATTGATCCTGTAATTAGGTGTTTAATTATGGTTAAATTGTTCAATCAGATCATACAGGATGATCAGAGACAATCATAATATACGACCTGATTCCTGCACGCAATGATAATTAAATGTCACCCCTCATTTTAGATGATTAGCTATGTGTTTGTTCTGATCATACAGGATGATCATAAACGATCGAATATTTTCTTTCTCAATTATATTAGATCTATGATAAAGGCTTTAGCATAAAATTTTTGTCTACCAGCTGCATAATAAGCTTAAATGACAAAACTATTTTGTAGGGAAGGAGAATCAATTATGTCTACATGCTTGATCTTAATTATATTAAATTTGATACTACTGTTCGCTTAAACATAATTGCTGATGAATCATAATTATCACATAGAAGAGTGTGACATGCAAGTAAGAAAAGTCTTAAAAAAATCTCCCAAAATACTTAGTGAGAGGAATTCCCAAACTAGAATTCACTAAGGACCACCTATATGATGCATATCAATTCGAAAAACAAGTCAAATCCTCCTTCCAATCAATCAAATACATTAACAGTAGCAAACCCTTAGAAGTTCTTCACATAGATCTATTTGGACTTATCAGCACTGCAAGCCTAGGAGGGAAAGTCTTTGGGTATGTGATTATTGATGATTACATGAGGTTTACTTGGGTTAGATTCCTATCTCATAAAATTGAATCATTCAAGGTGTTTAGATCTTTTTCCACTTGTATTCGGAGGAAACTAGGTTATGAAATTCTAACCATTCATAGTGACTATGGTAGAGAATTTGAAAAAAAAAAATTGAAACATACTATAAGGAGCAAGGGATATATCATAATTTTTTAGCTCCTAGGATCTCTCAATAGAATGGGGTAGCTAAAAGAAAGAACATGACCTTGGTAAAATCCACTAGAGCCATGTTAGCTGAATGCTCACTTCCTAAATACTTCTGGGTAGAAGCGGTGAATACATCTTGTTATGTTCTAAATAGGGTTAATGTTAGATCCAAGCTGAATAAGACACCCTATGAAATCCTTAAGGGTAAGACACCCAACCTCTCTCACCTTCATGTCTTTGGATGTAAAGTGTTTATTCTAAATAATGGGAGTCTCAACTAGGGAATTTTGACTCAAAATTTGATGGAGTGTTCCTAGGTTACTCAAATATTGGAAAATCTTATAGAGTCTTTAATAAGATGACATTGGTAGTAGAGGAGACCACTCATGTTATATTTGATGAATCTGATAATTCTGGAGGGTCTAGGATGGAAGAAGAAGAAGTAGGAGAAATCACCCAAGGAGTAGAATCTATAAATATGGAGGAAAGGGTAGACCCTAAAAATATATTACCTAGAGAATGGAGATATTCTTTGAGTCATCCTAAAGAATTGATCTTAAGAGACCCATCTGCAGGCATTAGAACTAGGCATAGACTTAAAAAAGAAGTAAACCACTATACCTTCATCTCAATAACTGAACCCACCAACATAAATCAAGCCCTCTCTAATAAATTCTGGATCCTATCCATACAAGAAGAGTTAAATTAATTTGTAAGGAATGATGTTTGGGAGCTAATTAAAAAACCTAAGGACAAGAGTGTGGTTGGAACTAAATGGGTTTTCAAAAACAAAATGAATGATTCTGGTGTAGCGATGAGAAATAAATAAAGATTAGTAGCTAAGGCGTATAACCAGATAGAAGGAATTGACTTTAAAGAGATATTTACCTCTATAGCTAGATTAGAAGCTATTAAGGTACTACTAGCCTTTGCTAATTTTAACGTATTCAAACTGTATCAAATGGATGTCAAGAGTGCCTTTTTGAATGGGGTAATAAAAGAAGATGTGTATTTTAAAAAACCCCCTGTCTTTATAAATTCATAATTTTCTAATCTTGTGTTCAAATTAAAAAAGGTATTATATGGACTGAAATAAACACCTAGGGCATGGTATGAAAGACTAAGCATATTCCTACTAGAAAGAACCTTAGTTAATGGGAGCATAACACCACCATGATTCTAAAAAAGGTAGGAGATGAACTACTGATTGTCTAAATTTTTGTTGATGATATTCTGTTTCGATCTTCTGATAAAAAACTGTGATAATTTTTCAAAAATGATGAGTAATGAATTTGAAATGAGTATGATGAGAGAACTAACCTACTTTCTTAGATTTAGCATAAGGCAGAAGGATGATGGAACTTTCCTTAATTAATCAAAATACATTAAAGACACCCTTAATAAATATGAAATGGATAAAGTCAAGCCAATCAACACTCCCATGAGTTCCACTATTCAGTTAGATTAGGATTCAAATGAAAAATCTGTTGATTAAAAGAAAGACAGAGGAATAATTGGATCACTTCTTTACTTGACTGCTAACAAACTTAATATTATGTTTAGTGTTTATTTCTATGCTAGATTTTAGGCTGATCCAAAAGAGTCCCACTGCTGTTAAGAGAATTCTTAGATATCTCTTAGGAACCCAAGACTTAGGAATATGGTATCCTAGGCATAGCAGCTCCTTTAAAATCATCGGATATTCTGATTTAGATTTTGTAGGATATCGAGTTGATAGGAAAGCACTTCTGGAACATGTCAATTTATAAGACAGTCCTTAGTCTTCTCGTCCAATAGAAAATATAACTTAGTTGCCCTATCTAATGTTGAAGCTGAGTACATAGCCTTAGGGAGTTGTGTGGCCTAAGTCCTCTGGTTAAAGCAATAAATTCTAGATTTAGGATTACCTATAGACACTATTTCAATCCTATGTGATAACACTAGTGCCATCTACATTTTGAAGAATCTAATCCAACACTCCAAGACCAAATATATAGATATAAGGCACCATTTCATTAGGGACCATATTACCAAAGGAGATATAGAGCTACACCATGTAGCCACTGAAAATCAACTTCTTGATATCTTTACTAAATCACTAGCTTTTGAAACCTTCAGCACCTTAAGAACCAAATAAGGTGCGATCGATATTCATGCTTGAAATTAATGTTTTCTGTTTATGTTCTCTTTGTTTATTTTTCTATTTATATGTCTATTTTTTCTTATGTGTTTCTGTTTTGTGGTTTTGATTTTCTATTATTTTCCTTTAGTATTTTTAAAGATTCAGATCAATGCTCAATTCTGATATTGAATTCTCAAAAAGACATTTTTTTCATTGCTTTTGGTTTTAGAAATTAGTAAGCAATGTTTGATGCCTCTAAAATAGTTAACAGAAGAAAATTTGATGATTGTCACTCTTCATCTAACTCCTTTAGTGGTGTATTTTTTTTTTGAAGCAAATTTATTTCAAATTAAAAGTTGAACTTTGAAATAGAGATCTATTTCATCTTCCTACAGTAATTTATCTGATATGAATAATGCTCTAAGTCAATGAATCACTTTCAAGATTTCTTAATCAGGTTGTTGCATTTATCATATCGATATGATTCTCTTTTGTGGTTTAGTCTTCCTTATATTAGAGAGTGATCTTTTCTTCTCTTGTATATGAAAGATAATCTCACAACTTAAACTCTTTAAAGGTTTTAAAAGGAAGCATGCTCACCAAAATGACAAGAGGAACAAAATGAGCCCAAACCTAAAAGATGCACAATGACCGCCAAGTAATTGCAAGATATATAAAAGTGTAACAAAAATTAAAAGATGCATAAATTGCACCAAATAACTAAAAAAAGAGGTACAAAATGAGCCCACAAAGAAATAAGCTTCCCTCTCTTTCAAATATTTAAATCATAGAAGAATCCATGTGCCACTTGATATCTTCAAACACTTGAATTTGAAAATCATGATTTTTGGTTGATTACTTCGCAATGTTATTCTATTAGATATTTTTTTTGAAATGAAGTTTAAAAAGATCACTTTTTCTTGTCTTTTTTTTTTTCTGATTTAGATTTTGTTTGAAAAGAATTTTGACCTTTAAGGAGTCTGAACTAGGGTTAATAAGATCAGTTTCTACCCTTTCTGGATTTCAGCATTATCAATTCATTTCTTACTAATTATTTTAATCTACTCAGAATGGAAATTTATCATTTACTGGAGTTGATCGATTAAAAAAAAATTATGTTTTTTTAATTTTGACTTATGATTATTTTTAGCTTGTTTTTATTTTGTTTTATGCTTTTCATATTTTATTTTTGGGTTGAAACCCTCCTGATCATCATATTCCATCTCCTAGATTTTAAAGTTTTGTTCACATCGTCTAGGATGATCCATATCATCCTATACAATATGAACAAAAATTCCAATCTCTGATTACAACACATCCAACAGCTGAAATAAACTGATTATTGGTGATCGTCTCATATAATTCATACATCATACTAGATAATCCATGTGGAAAAAATTATTTGATGATTTGAATGCAGTTAGGCTGATCCATTAAGACAAATTATCTAAGATGATCAAAGTGTTTGTTCTGTATGATCAACTTAATTAACGATCATAAAGGTTGACTCCTTGGGATGATCATCTTGTGTCTAATCGTCCCATACGATATATGATCAAACTGGACGATCAGATAAACTTTTTTGATCGATCGTATGGCCGAATTTATTGCACCACATCATCTTGTATGATATCACGACCGTCTAGTACGATATGGCCAATTCTATTTAAATAGCCAAAATCTTTGAATTCTCCACACCATTCCAATTCTCTAAATCTTCTACTTTCCTTTTATGCTTTTCCTTCTTAAAATGGCTGGTGGTAAATGATCTCAGGCACTGGTGGGTAGTTCCTCTCGATGAACTATCGACCCTCGCTTCATTGAGGCTCATGATGAAGAAGCCTATCAACGATACAAAAATACTGGGATTACACCATCCAAAATTATCAACTAGAAAGTTTTGAACTTCTAGGTACTCAATCTGTTTGCCCACACCACTCTAGGCTTCACTTTCACACTTGCCTATCCCTACAATTCAAAACTTCTTTTTGATTTTTTTGTCAGCTTCATATTAATAGTGAGGGTACCACCCTCCAATCTTACATTAATAGAACACCAGTCGAAATCACTTATCAGGACTTCCATTAGTTCCTCCACCTTTCCACAACTGGTGAGAAAGTTCACCATGTAGCTTCTTACACTAAGTATAATTGGACACAAGAAAATACTATCCCTAGGGAATCCAACATTAACTAGCACATACATTATGTCAACACCTTAGTTCTGGATGCCTGAATCATCCAGCACATATTTAGAAACTCTTTCATTCCTAAAGCTAGTGATAGGATACACATTACCCCTGGTCTTTCACTTGCAACCTACTTCATTATGGCTCACATTGATTTCAATACTGCTAACCTTATTATTCACTATCTTTAAAATCTGACCATCATTAGAGATCCCCGCCATAAGAGATTGACCAATCTAGCCTTAGGACATCTCATTGCCTTTATCTTAGAATCCAAGTATAATTTTCAATACCCTGCACTAGCAAATAATCTTCCAATTTTCTATTCCAATATCTCTTTCCATGTTCTTCAAAGTGCTACTCATCAACATGCTCATTATCATGACCATGAGCCAGAAGAATAATAGGGAGGTCCAGCACCAAAGCTAGCACCCGCATCGATAAACCAACAAACTCAGTATGATGCACTGGTTTAATGATTTGATCAGTGCGAGGCTAGATTTAATAACTATATAGAAAAGCAGAAGCAATAGAATGACCAGGATATGACTTGGTTTGGGGAGCAGTTTTCTTCCATTCAATGCTTCTTTCAACCACCACCACCTCCTCCTCCACCTAATCATGATCCTTCCTTTTTCTAGTTTGCTCAGTGTTTTGTTTTTGTGTTTGTGCTGGTCATTACTTCTATACTGTGTGATGTACTTACTTTATTCTATTTAGTATTTTTCTTTCTTCTCCTTTATTGTGATGTCAAAATGGGGAGTAGTGTATTGTTTAGTATATTGTTTACTTCTTATGCTTTAGTAAAATTAGTTTATTTTCTGCTTACTTGTTTATTTTTGTCTTTACTTAAGTCTCACACTTTTCTTAAAAAATAAAAATAAAATAAAAAATAAATAAATAAAAATAATTTTTTAACTCCCCTTACATTCAAAATTTCATCTTCTAACGGGGAGTTTCAAAGAATGTCAAAGGGCTTTGAAAATTTTTAACAACCATGTTTGTCATCATAAAAATGGGGGAGATTATTGCAAATCTGGGTCTAAGGACTATAATTTTGATGATAACAAAAGTTATTATTTTCTTATCATTATTATGATTACATATCTATTTTGTTGCTCTGGTCACTAACATTTCAGGTCCAAAAGTCCACTGGTAACATCAATCAGCTCAAGATCAGGTAAACTATGGTTGAGTCTATCTACAATTTCAATATATTTTTATCTTTCTTGTGTCAAGTCATGTATTTGGTGGACACTAAGTTAAGTAACCTTGCACACACACACTCAAGGGAGTGAGGTGGTGATTTGGAAAAGTTTCTACTTTTTTAACTGTTCATATAATACGATTTATATCATACTGGATGACTTACTAAAATAGGAAACCCTAATTAGGACACCTCAGCTAATCAAGTTTGATTAAGCTGATCAACTATAAACCCTAGCATCAATATTCCTCAATGGCTCTCTGTTCTCTGGCATCTTTGTGGCGATTCTAGGGCTCCTGCTTGGGCGACCTTCTTCTCTATCATGGATTGGTTTTAGTGGCTAGATTTGTTTGGTTTTATTAATCATTTTATGGTTATCGTTTGCTTTCATGTTTTTGTTTTATTTCCTTTCAATTTTTAGCTTTGCGCTGGGGGATAATGACTCCGTCATCATCGAACCCTTGGTTCACTATGAATGTTGAAGGTAGTTCTCAGTCTTTTATGGAAGTTCTTGATGGTTGTGCCTCCTCATCTGCCTCAAAGATTGATTTCGAACATACTTCCTTCAAATTCTTACCAGCATTATTGCTTGATGATAAAGTTATTTCTCATCTTGCTGCTCCATTCGCCTTAACCCTTGTAGGGAAATTCGTGTTATGACACCCAAATCATGATTTTATCTTCAAGTTTTTTCTGAATCTTAAACTTTCTGGGGCATGTTTAATGGGATTGATGGATCAACGACATGTTGCTATATAACTTTCTAATGATTTAGACTATAGCCATATTTTTTCAAGAAGAGCTTATTACATTCAAGGTTGCCAAATGCATTTGCTTAAATAGACTCCTGATTTTGACGTTAGGGAGGAATTGCCTATTACCCCTATTTGAATTTATTTTCCTAATCCAAGGTTGATTTTTTTATTACCTAAATCTTTTTTGCTATAGCTTCTATCTTTGGTAGAACTTTATAGATGGATCAAGCTACTGCCTCTATTTCTAGGCCATCTGTTGTAAGGGTTATGGTTGAAATGGATATTTCTAAGAAACATCCTAAGGAAATATAGATTGGTTCTTAGCACAATGGCTACCAACAAAAAGTTGAATTTGAAAATTTGCCGATATTTTGTGGCTTTTGTAAAATGCATGGCCATTCTAATTCTGAATGCTTTAAATTACACCCTCAATTATGCAGGAAAACTACGAATGAGCGAGAAGGGGAAAATACGGGGAGGAATAATGATCAGATCTCTAACCCTGTGCAGGAGCAAAATTCTCAAGGGGAGAATCCAGTCATTAAGGAGGGAGAAAATCTGTTCCCCCATTGTTGCTTAAGGCTAGAGAAAATCTTACATTGGTCAGAGGGATTGTTGATCCTCCATTTATTATGGCTGAGTAAAGGATGGAATCCAATACTGAGGATCCAATGGATGTTATGGTTGCTAAGCACAAAAATATAATTTTTACTTGCCAATTAACTTGTTCTATAAATAAAAGTTTACTTGAGATCAGTATTGATACTAACAATAAGGAGTCCATGTCTAATGTTATGGTTACCTCAACTTCTCGTGTGCAGGTTATGGGAGAGCATAATTTGGAAGAAGGATAGCTTGCCCAAGGGGAAATTGTGGAGGGTAATATTAACTCTATTTATGTTGCGGAAAAGGGTTCTAAGGATTCTCAAACTTTACCTCAAAATTTTTTTCTATGAATGTTTATGAAAATCAAGGAGATTTCAATAAAGGTGTTGGTGAGGAGGAGAGTAATTATCATTCTGTTCCTACCAGAAAGAATAAAAAAAACAAAAACATCATTATTAAATACCCTAGAACCACCTGATCTCAAGCTTTACATTTAAACTCTTATGATTAAATCTCTTATTTGGAATGTTGGGTATTTGGTGCCCTTCTACTAGAGTTAGACTAAAGAACTTGTGTCGTATTCATAATGTTTCCATTCTAATTATCTTTGAGCCTTTTATTTCTGTTGATAAGATGAATAGTACTGCTAGAATTTTGGGTTTTAATCATGCTGTGGCTAATATCTCAAATACGATTTGGGTCATTTGAAAGGATCCTTTGGTTATTGGGATTGTGGGAGATTTTATTTAGGTTATTCATTATTGTATCAATTTTTTGTATTATCATTATTTTGCTTATTTTGTTTATGCGGCCACTTCTCATAGCAGAAGAAAGATATTATGGGATCAACTTATTATTTTTCATAACAGTATTAACTCTCCCTAGATGGTGGGAGGTGATTTTAACACTATTTCTTCCCCTGCTGAAAGACTAGGGAGGTCTAACCCTATATACCATTCTATGGAGGACTTTAATAACATGATTTTAGATTGTAACCTTATTGATATTGGCTATACTGGTAGTAATTTTACTTGGAACCATGGTAATCTTTGGCAAAGGTTGGATCGTGTTCTCTTTAACGATAGTTGGATTGTAACCTTATTGATATTGGCTATACTGGTAGTAATCTTAGTAGAACTCTTTTTGATCATTCCGCTTTGTTGATAACGATTAATTATAAAAGTGATTCCAATATTAGTAACTTTAGATTTCAGAATATGTGGCTTCTACATCAATCTTTCTTTGAGATGGTTAAGGAGAACTGGTATGCTCCCCTTCACCCTGATAACTCTATATTTGGTATGAATAGATTGTGGCTTAAGTTGAAAAGACTCAAGCAAAAAATTAATTGGTGGAATCTGAATGTTTTCAAAAATATTTTTTCTAACATTGTGGATGCTGAAGAAAAAGTTTCCTATATGGAGCAGATTCTGTAAAACTAGCCTTCTAATGCTGATGTTAGTGCACTTAATTAGGCTAAAAGTGTTTTGTGTAATTTACATGAACAGGAAGAAACTTATTGGAAGCAAAAAGCTACTTCTAAGCATCTTATTGATGGGGATAATAACACTTAATATTTTCATGCTTTAGTCAAAAGGATTAGAGTTAGAAACTGGATTCAGAAAATTACTCGTGATGATGGTTCTTATACTGATGATGCTGGGGAGATTGCTAACTCTGGTGTGGATTTTTTAAAAAATTTGTTTAATAATAATGTTACTTCTGTCCCTATGACAAACAATCCTAGTATTATCCCTAATATCATTAACCAAGATGATAATTTGGCTCTCATTGTTCCGCCTACTTTGGAGGAAATTAAGAACACAATTTTTTATATGAATTATGAATCTGTTGTTGGTCCTGATGGGCATAACACTAAGCTTTTTCAGAAAGTTTGAGACATTATGAGTTTTGATCTATTTAATTCTATTTTAGACTTCTTTCCTTGTAACCGTATGCCTAATTTTTTTTCTTCTTCCACCATAGTGCTTCTTGTTGGATTGATTTTAGACCTATCAGTCTTCATACTTCTTTTGGTAAAGTGATTTCTAAATTGCTTATGAACCTCCTAGCTCCTTCGCTTCCTAAAATTATTGCTCCTAATCAAACTTGTTTTGTTAAAGGGAGATCTATTTCGAATAGTATTTTGTTAGCTCAAGAAATTTTGAATGATTTAGATGTTTGGGTACATGGTGGGAACATTATTTTCAAATTGGATATTGCAAAAGCTTATGATCATTTTAGCTGGAATTTTCTTTATCATGTTTTACATTTATTTGGTTTTAATTCTATTTTTGTTAATCTCATTAAACAGTTTATTGAAAATTCCTTTTTCTCTGTTATTATTAATGGCAAAAGTCATGGTTTTGTTAAGTCTTCCCATGGGCTAAGACAAGTTGATCCTATCTCTCCTGCCCTCTTTATTATTTCCATGGAGTAATTGCTAGAGGTATTATCAATCATTATGAAAACTTCACTAACAACTACTATAGAACTATGGGTGGCTTTCCTGTTTCCCATTTATGTTTTCATGTTGATGTTTGCTTCTATTAATCGGGTTAATAAACTCATGAGGTTTTTGAATTTGTTTGAAAAGTGTAGTGGTCTTTTTGTCAATAAAGTAAGATCTGTTTCATTGTTTCCAACAAGGTTTCTCATAATCACATTGGTACTATCAAGAATAATACCAATTTTGTTCAAGGGACTTTACCTATTAAGTATTTAGGGGTTCCTCTCTATTAGGGTAGAAAGAAAACTTTTCTTTTTGATGATCTTATTACTTCTGTGCAAAAGAAACTTCTCTCTTGGGACTCTAATTTCCTCAATTTTGGGGGTAGATTAACTCTTATCTAAAGCGTTCTTTGCTCTTTAACTGTGTATTCCTTTCAAACATTGCAACCTATTATTACTGTTTGTAATAGAATTGAGAAATTAATCAATAAGTTTTTTTGGCGTGGCTCTAATGTGAACTCCAAAGTTATTTTGTCTTCATAAACCAAGTGTTGCGGGGTTTTTAATGAAGGTGTGTTGGGTTATAAAAATATGGCTGATTTATCTCAAGACTTTTCCTTTAAATTGTGGAAAAATTTTCATTCTAGAATCTCTCTTTGGTCTAACCTTATGATTGATAAATATTGTGTTGGTAAGCACCCTTCTATGTGTTCTTATTAGTACAGTGATTCCAGAGTGTGGAAAAGACTTTGCAACATTAAGTAGAGTGCTGAACCTCGTATTAAATGGGGCCTTAGTAGAACGAACATTTTTTTTGGCAGGATCAGTGGCTTGAAGGTAAGTCCATTGATTCCATTATTAATTCGTTTTCCACTACCGCCACTAAAGTGGACTCTTTTACCATTGATGACACTTGGGACTATATTAAATTGTTTGATACTATTCCTGTTGATGTTGTTTTCAAAATTCTCAACCTGCCCATTAACATTATTCTGATGGTTTGTTATTAAGTGATTTTTCCCAGAATGACATGTTTAGATTAATGGATGATTGGCATGTGTTTAGGGAGAAAATTGTGTTACTAAAATTTACACCATGATTTGGTATAAAAGTATCCCTAAAACCATTTCTATCTTTATGTGGAGAATTATGCATAATTATATCCCAACTGATGACAATCTGAGGAAGAAGGGCTTTATTATTACTTCTAAGTACCAATGTTGTTACCATGTGGAAAACAAGCATCATGTTTTTATCTCTGGTCTGATTGTTGTTAAAATATGGTATTATTTTGATGATATTTTCAATTTGAATCTTTTTAATGCTAATATTTCTATTAACACTTTGCTTGATTCCTGGTTCATTAATTCCAAAGGTCACATCAAAAATGTTATTCCTTCTTTGATCTTGTGGCATTTGTGGATGGCGAGAAATAACTCTATGTTTAGTAATATTAGAATGGATGTGTCTCATATTATTTAGAATATTAAGGATAAAGTTTTTAAAATTTTCATTGCGAATCTTATTACTTTCAAGAACTTTAGGAATTTCTCATTTGTCGTGTATAATTTTGATGTTATTCTGCATAATAATTGCTTTTTGGAGGATCCTAATTTGGTGTATTGGATTAAAGCTCCACTTAATAGTTTAAGCTTAATGTGGATGGTTCTGTTAAAAAAGATGTTTTTGGTTGTGGTGGTATTATCAGGGATGATAAGGGTAATATTATAATGTCTTTTGTTGGCCCGCTGGAGAAATGTTCTGTCGTGAGGGCTGAACTTTCTGCTATTCTTAACGGTTTGAAATTATGTTTATTGCTTGGTATTACCAATATATGGATTGAGGTGGATGCCACTTCTACGATTCATTTCCTTATGAAGAAGACTAAGAGAGTTTGCAATTCTGATCTTTTTTTTATCTTATTAGAGAAATTAATTAGCTTTTGATGTTTATTAATTTCTCTATTTCTCATGTTCATAGGGAAGGTAATGTTTATGCCGACTGATTAGCTAATTTGGGTTGTAAGTTGGATTGTCTTACTGATTTCTCTAACTTGAATTTACCTATGTTACTTAAATATATTAATCATTTGGATAAAATGGGGCTGCCTTATGTCAGAAGATAGCCATATTTTACGTGGGTTGTTTGTTGTGCTGTGGATTCTGGTGTCCTGTGTGCTTACCGTTGCTTGGTGGTTTTGGTTTTTGATAATGTCTCATCTGGGTCTTACGTTGATTTTCCTTGTGTTTGCCCTTTTATTGCTTTGGTTTTTGTTTCTTTCATGAATTTTATGTGTGTTCTGGCAATAGGTTAGAACTGTGATTGGATTGCTCGATTTCTCTATTTGTTGCTCTTCTACTCCTAGGAGGTGTTGTGTGTCCTGGTGCTATTTTTGGGCTATGCCTGCTGGCCTTTTGGGAGGCTTGTGGGGGGTTTTTTCTGTGTTCAACTCTATGGTCTGGTTCTTATGCTGTGTTTCTACTATATGTGGGCATTTTGGTTGCTAGATTTCATTCTGTGCTTTATTCAGCTGCTGGTGTATTGCGGTATCTAGGAGTTTGCCATTTTTCAGTGCATTCTGGATCTGTATAATGGCAGGACCTTTGGTATTGGCTAGGGAATTTGCTGGTGGATTTGGATTCTACTGTGGGTTACGGTTTCTTCTTTTTGCTGGGGGTTATTCATGCCTGGAATTTACCTGACAGTATTTCAGTTATGGTTTGGCTTTATTTCTGTTGTGGTTTCTACTGGTGGCTGACTGGTTATGGGAGTAAGATTGAGCGACATTTGGGTTATCTTATTGATGGCTGCTTTGGGTGTCTCCTCCTGAGCTCTTATAGTCTGTCCCATGTTATGTTTTCTCTGATGCAGTTCTGTCTCTGGTTATTATGTGGGCTGGTTGTGCTTTACCATAGAGTGATAATTCAATTTTTTTGGAATTTATAGGGCAATTTTGTTGTCGGGGTAGCCAAATCCTTGATCATTTCTTAGCCTTGTTGCCGCTGATGTTTTATTAGTTTGGTTATGTGCACCTTTTCCTTAATGTCATCTGATTTATCGCTCTGTTTGGATGCTTAACTTATTAACCTGCAGATTGTTTTATTTAATCACTATTTTAACTTTTGGTACTTCTTTTATATTATATTTAATTGTTTTATTTAGTGTCCTTGCAGGCCTCTTTTATAGGTTTTTGGAGACTAGTTCTCACTTTGTGCAGGACCCTATTTTGCTTGGAAAGGCTGAGCTGATTGATTTTTGTACTTTCCTTTCTAGTCTCTTGTTTACAATGTTATTAGGCTTCCTTGTAATCGTGCTTAGTGGGGATTATTGGCTCTTTAGTTTGCTTTTCTCCTTTAATTTTGTAGCTCTATTAAGCAGTAGTGAGCTGGAAGTCCCCTTAAGGACTTGTAATCCTTTTTTCCTAATTAACACGTAGGCCCACTGGTGGGTTTCAACCAAAAAAAAAGTTTGATTAAGCTGATCATGCTGGATGATGCATATTGTACAGAACGATCATATATAATAAGCGAAGTAGTCGCCAATCACAATTTAGGTAATAATTTAATTGATCAAATTTGACCTGATCATACAGGATGATATACATTATACAGGATGATCTTGGACAATCATACCTAAATTGATCCTGTGATTAGGGGACTAATTATGATTAAATTGATCAATCATATTGTACAAGACAATCGGAGATTATTGTACTGTACAACCAGATCCCAGCATGGTACAATATTTAATCATCACCCATCGTGTAGCATAAAAACCATAATATGTCAACTAATCATCTTAGACGATACCCCTCCTTTGTACTGGACGAGCTAATTGCTACGTGGGATGATATTTAATCATCATCTACCATACTAGATGATCAATATGGACCCATGAACTAATCGTCCAGGATGATCAAACGATCATACGGGATGGTCCATATAACTACTTGAATTGATCGTACATACCAATACTTTTCGTACTAGCTGAAAATATGATGTTTTGTACTAATCGTATAGGATGATCATCCTAATCATACTTGATGAACTTTGACGGTAAATTGAAAATTAGGGCTTCTTTTGGAGGCTCTCTATTTAAGCTCTCATATAGTCCTGAGAAAAATCTTTTGTTGTTGAGTTGATCTAAGAGAGAGCTTAAAGAAGGAAGAGAGACAGTTTGGGAGAGAGAGAGAGATCCTTGTGAAGGGGAGTTATGAGGGATTCACAAAGGTTGCTCCAAGCAAGGTTTCCACCTTCTTTAAGCTGCTTGTCTGGTTCCTTTATGGCTCTAAGGGAGACTTTCATCAACATCAGATCCAGGTTCTCTACCTTCACCAGGAGGGTGAAAAAGAATTCCATGGTTCTCTGCCTACTCCAGGAGGGAGTGAAAGGAATCCAAGGTTCTCTTCTTACTCCAGGAGGGAGTAAAAAGATTTCCAGGTTCTCTGCCTATTCCAAGAGGGAGTGAAAGGATTCATGGTACTCTGCCTCACCTGGCCATTGGAAAGACTTTGTAAGGCTTCTCCACCTTGCTATGGGGGTGAAAGGAGAGACCCTACTTTTAGTGCAATACCTGGAAAGGAGGTTTCCGGATTATGGGCATAGGGCAAGTTGACCAAACCACTATAAATCTGGTATCTTTTTTTATTTACTTTTCCACATTTAATTTTTGCATTTTTTGTGATTTATTTTGTGATTGAAATCTCTGATTTTTATTATTATGAAAGTGATCTACTTCCATATCAAGGGGTTTTAATTATTTGCATTGTTAAAGAGTTTTTTAAATAACAAATTTAGCGCCCCCCCCCCCCCCTCCCTCTTAGTTAGCCTCGAGCTAGTTCTTTGGCGTTTAACAACCCTCATAAACTTTCAAGAGGGGATTGGTTGCTCTCACTCTTAGGCAACTTAGAGAATGAATTACATGAACCAAGCCCCTTTGGGAATTTGAGTTTATAAAATGATTTGGAAAAGAAACTAGATGCTCATTAAAGCATGGTCAGTTATACTAGGGCATTAGTCTTTTTTATATCTACCCACTATAGAGCATGCATGTGTCCATAGAAGTTTGGTAGCTTAAGTGAGCTAGTTTGATCAAATGATTGAGATTGCATAAAAATGACTCGAGTTATAAAATTTTCTAGTTATCAAATGATTCAAAGTATATAGCATCCATACAACTTACTATACACTAAATCTTTCAATAAACATGTATATTATAACCAAAACTATAGTTGTGTCTTAAAAACTTATGGAGAAAGATGATGAATGACAACTAATGACAAAAGAGAATGGAGCACTGGTGATGATTGAGTCAGAATGATCACCAAAGGTGAACGGATGATGAACGATGAAAAAATCATGTGAGATGATTTTCATAAGATCAAGAATGGAAGGAGAAATTGTGTGAGGTAGAGAGGCAAACAATCATGTAATAAGAGGGAAGATGGGCTAAGTTTTGATATAGGGTTATTTTAGGGCATTTTTGGTGGATTATCCACCAATTTCTTTCCGGTGGAACTTCTGCTGGAATGAATTTGACCAGTTTAAGTAAGCCGGCAGATATTCTATCAGCACATCCGCCAAAATTGTTCTGACAAAATGTCTATCGGTACATTTCATCTTCTTTAAGTAAACTAGTGGATTACCTAAAGGATTGTCCACTAGAGAAGTTTTGTTGGAATATCCACCAAAATCACCGCCATATAGCTTCAGTCAAAAATGTTGCCGGTATTTCCGTCGATATTTTTGGCGGTCTTCTATCTAATGGAAAGTTCGCCAGAACTAATAGTTTTTCCTAGAGTGAAGAAATGGAGGCGACTAAATTCTTCATTCTGCTGTCCAATTATTCCAAATATTCCTCACAAATAATTAAGCCAGTAAACAAAGAAATAATATGTTTACTGTGCAAACAATACTTTTTAAGATAAATTCAACATTACTCCAAATAGAAATGTTAACATGTCTATATACAAAGATGATGATAAATGAACATTTACAATATCATAAGAGTATTTCAATACTTTGCAATTCATCACCATTACAATTTGATATGATAAGAAAAATAATATACATATGATCTACTCTTATGATAAGGAATCAATAGCTCCATTTTATCATTAGCTACAACTTTTACATTAAACAAGAGATGGAGTAAGTATGCATGCATGCTCAACATAAGTTATTCCATTTGAGGCATACACATTGAATTTATATTTCAACTACTATTTATTTGAGTATAAAAACACAATTATTCATGTAAACTCTGAAATTTTTCACAACTTAGGAAGTAATAGAAACATGGATAACATGGATATACATAAGAATTTTCTCAAATCATTTGGTTAGGAACTTTGGGCAAGAATTTACATATGAATTTCCCTAATTAGTTAGAAGTCACATGAAATAAACTTTGAATTAACTTGTATTTTATTTTAGACTTTTGTATATAAATATTAAATTACATAAGAATAAAATGTATCACCAATAATGCAACAATTTCTCCCAGATTTTATACATAAAATTGGCTTACAAATCACATGGTACAAACCATAGATCAACTCACATTTTTAAATTTTTTTTTTGGAAATTAAACAACAAGCAAATGAGATGAATGAATGAAGCGCTCTCATATTCTTGCAACTATAAATTTTAGAATTTTGTTTGAAAATTGAACCACGAATAAATAAAATGAATGCATGAAGATCTCTCTCATTTATGGAAGAAAAATTCATGAAAAAAATTTGTACATGCATTTTCAAATTTAAAAAACAAAACTCATGAAGAACACTTACATATATTCTTTAGTTCATAACAGAAGAAAACTCTTCAGAAACATTTTCATATATTACGATGTTCATAAGAAAGAAAACATATGAGAAAGATTTACATATTCTCTTTTAATCTCAAGTAAGAAAGTTAATGTAAATACATCTACATAAACACTATTTCAAGCCTAAATAGAAATACAATGCGCAACACATTTAAATAACTCTTTCAATCTTAAGAAGAAAACTAAATGAAAATACATATAAACTCTTTCAAACATAATGAAGGAAGCACAACGAAATTTTACATAAAATCTTTTAAACATTAAAATAGGAAGCTCAATGAAAATTTACATAAACTCTTTCAAACATTAATGAAGGAAACATAATGGGAATACTTACATGAACTCTCTCAATCTCAAGGAAGAAACACAATGAAAATACATTTGATTATACTCTTTTCATCTTAAGGGATAAAACACAATGAGCATACATTTACATCTACTCTATCAAGCTTAAGATGGGAATCTCAATGAACATCTTTTAAACTTTTGACAGAAAACACAGTGGAAAAACTTAAAAACTCTTCTTTCAAACTTGAAAAGGAAAACATGATGAAATACTTACATAAACTTCCAAACCTAAGGAAGAAAACTCATAAAAAAAAAATTAAAAAAAAAAAAACTTACAAACTCCTCTTTCAAACACGAGAAAGAAAACACCATAAAAATACTTACAAACTCTTCCAAACATAAGGAATAAAGCTCAATCGAAAACTTACAAATTCCACTTTCAAACTTGAGAAAGAGAACACGATGAAAATACTCACAAATCCTTCTAAACTTAAGGAACAAAACTTAATGGAAAAACTATAGATTCTTTCAAAACTTAAGAAATGATTTAAAGAGAATATTTACATAAAATCCTCTTCACTTCTCTTGGCCAAATGTATGGAAACTACTATATCATTCTTCTTCTTCTTCTCTAGTGGAACAAACCAACAAGCACCATCTCTCTACTCTTTCTTTGCTCAAAATATTATGTACAGAGAGATCAACAACCTGGTGTTGACCTAATTTTTATGTGAGATCAAGAATATCAAATAATGTTCAATCTTAAATCAATCCAAATAGAAACTGTAATTTAAAATTCAAAATCCAAAATCAATTGTTGAAATCCAAATCCAAAATCCCTTCGTTCAAGACTATTTTATGGGAAAATTTTAAATCCTTAAAAACCCTATCAAATGGCCTTGGATTCATGATCAATTAGTTGCATATTGATTAGGCATGTCCCTAGGGTCAACCAGATTAATTTAGAAGCATTTCTAGCCTTCTACCCCTCAAAATAAAATTTATTTCCAAAGGCTAGAAAACCTTTAAATATTTATAGCCTATGCCACTCGACCTTGCATCTTATTAAAAATCACCTAGGAAACCTCCTCAAAATTATTATTCATTTTCATAATCATTGTCATGATGCATTGAACCAATATTGACCCTTGGTGGATCATGGTTGACAATGGTTGACCATGAAGCCCTTGAACCTTGAAACTTTCTTAAAATTAAATTTCTCTTAAAATTTAACATGGCTCAGTCAAACAAAATTATGAAATCTCCTCCAAAACATTTCAAATATGATTTGAAGTGCATTGAACAAAACCTCAAGTCATGGTCAACCCTGATTAACCAAGTCAACCTAAGTACACCAGAGGGCTCCTTAAGCCCCTAAACATGCAACCAAATGACCTCCCCAATGAATGGGACCACCTCTAACAAGTTCTAAATTACTTTTGAAATAGATTTGATCCTAATTGACCCCTAGTCAAACCTAGTTAACCAAGACATCCATGGTTGACCAAAACACACGCAAATACTTAAAAATTTTAAAACTCATAATTTTAACAAAATTAATGAACCAAACTCATGGGGATAGTCTATAGGGTCACCATGAGTCCCCTAAAAGAAATTCAACCCATGGGCCCACTTGATTTAGCCAGATTGGTTGAACCTAGTGGACCCAAAGTAGTTTTCTTGAGCCAAATCCCCATCCTTCTGAAAGTAAATTGCACCAACAACTATAATAGGTGTTCTTTATCCTATTACCTAAGTTTTAATAAGCCCAACCCATGGGTTGACCTAGGTCAACAATTTGGGCTAACCTAATTCCTCTAAAGCCCAAATTTATATATCCTAAGCCAACCCAGCCTAAATTGGTTGCTTCAAACATTTCAAATAAGTTCTAGAAGCTCCTTTTCACCTTCCTGAAGCAGCTTGTTAGTTTAATTTGGCTCTATGTGCATAAAACTCTAAAATCCCTCTTTCTACATCACTTGTCCTTACATTGTCCTTCAACTACCCAAAAAAAAGTCTCCCAACAACCCCAGCCATATGACAACAATTAGGGAAGCCTCTAAATGAATCTCAAACTGTGGTGAAGGCTCCATGGCTTAAATTTGGGAAAAAAGGCCAAAAAGGTTATATAAGCAAGACAATCAATCCATAGCCTCCCAAGCCCTCATTCTTCTTCCTCTATGCTCCAAAAAATTCTCCAAACTTCCCCATAACCTTTCTCAGCCTTAGAGCTCAAAACAATCTCCATTTGATATGATAGAGAGAATAGATAGAGAATAGAGAGAGAAAGCCTCCAAACTAAAATAACTTCGATCCATTAGAAATTAGAGCTTGGAGTCTTCAAGGAAGTTATAAAGGACATTAGCAGGAGTCCATAAAGCCCAAAATCAAGAGAACCCATCCAATTATTAGAGTTATTTTTGCATTTGAAGCTTTAAAATTCAATTTCAAATTACTTTAATATATTAATGCATAGATCCCCCAAACTCCATGGATTGGAAGATTAAGGAATCAAGAAACTATGTTCAAAACTTTTGTTGAATTTGGATGAGTAGATTGGAAGGTATGAGCAATTGAATATTTATTTTATTTTGAACAAAAAATTTCTGATTCAATTAGAGCCATTCAATTATGCATTTATCATAATCGGACTCCCAAAAATAACAATGCCACATGCCATCTTACTTTGGACTCAAACTCAAGCATTGTGAAATCAAAAAGTGCCTATGTGGCTAAATCTCAATTATTAATTATATTTGGAGCAATTCAAATAGCGTCGAATAGCTACTTACATGTTTAAGTGGTTAATAATTGACTCGATTAGCATCTTACACTATCTTCGCTGCCTTCCCAATGATTGCCAATGATTAGCAATCATTACGTCAGTGGGACATTCAAATTAAAGCCAAAAATAAATAAATAATGTTGATAACTTCAAAATTTCACCATAAATTAATTTCTTACCCAATTGAGTGTTCTTGGGTTCATTGGAACCATCTTGAACCTAATTTAATTTTAAAATTGATTTCAAGTGATTTAGACTAGTGGATTATGAGCAATTTATGTTTTTTAAAACTATTTTTTGTAATTACTCATGAACCAATAGTCTAATTGGCCTCAAATTTGGATAGGGAATATTATCATGTGTGCCTAACATGCCTAATTTTTTTGGGCCTTGGTGAACATTAGATTTTTGTGAATTTAATTTTAAAAAAATTTGTCACATTTTGACACAAAATGTTGGAAATTCATAACTCTTTATCCACTTAGAATTAGGTCTTGATTATTCTTTGGTTTGTACATATTAGTATAATGGCTAGAGTGCCACTAATTTAAACCAATCCAAATAATAGATTTTTTCTTAATTAAATCCCCAAAAGTATAAATGTAATTATCTTTTGGGATCAATTTTGAAACCTAGGAGGACCTTGATGGCTTTAAATTTAGTGAGTTTGAAGCAAATTTTCTAGTGCACATATATTTAAAATTTACTGGTTTTGAAGGTCATTTGGTCTATCAATTAGTGAATCCAAGATTGACACACATAATTGACCTAAAAACTTTAAAACTTCATAATAAATCCAAAAAAATATAAATTAAGTGTCAAATTAATCAAGAATAACAGCTTAATAAGTAAAAATTAAAAGTCCCATTATAAATCATTAGAATTAAAAGTAATTTAAAAATTACAAAAAATAATTAAATAATTAAATTTAAATATTAAAAAATATTTAAAAATACCAAAATAATTTTAAACACTTGTAATCATCCCTAGGAGTCATCACTGACATTTGGGGAAGATTTCAAAACGTTTTGAGTTAATTTGGTATAAAAATAAGAAATACCTTCTAAATAAATAATTAATTAAAGAATTAAAAGGGCTAAAAGTGTAAAAATCATAACTAGCTGTAGAAAACTCCAAATGATACAAACTCAAAGGCATTTGACTCATCTCTGAGTCTAGTATTTATGAAAAATATAAATATTCTAAACTTAAAGTAAATCAAAAAGTCAAAATTAGGACAAAATTTATTTAATAAAATAATTTAAAAATTATAATTCAATAAATTCTAGAAAATACAAAATTTAATAACTCAATGAATAAAAATAAATGAATAATAATCACACTTCATACTCCATCAATAAAATTTTTAGGGTGGACTACCTAGAGCTACAGGGCTATGTGTCTTAAGGAGGCCTTGGTCCTCGTGCCCGTTAAAATAATGCCATGAATGAGTTGACGAAACATAAGTGTTAAATTGTAAATATTATAAATCAGTAATCTATAAATTAAATTTATTAAAAATCATCGGCTAACCATCAAACTTAAATAAATAGGTAATTACTAGGCAACCCGGGCTTACAACCCGGGCTTACAAGCCTATTAACTTAGCCCTAAGGAGGTTTAAATAAACCTCATAGCCCTACTTTAATAAAGGTAACTCTTAAATAACCATTAAAATTAATAATAAAATACTTACACATTTGAGGCTTTCAAACACATTGCTTGAATCCTTTCAGGAAGGTAACTATGTATTGGATTGAGAGCTTTAAATGGATAATTAAAAGACCTTAAACAAATAATCAACAATCAACTTTAACAATTAAACATATCCTAAAATAAATCTCAAAACATCAAAAGCACTAAAACTTAAACTTAAACTATAATTCCCATAGCTTTCAATAAACCAAATTCAACCCTTAAAAAAATTTAAATGATAATAAATCTAAGGAAGAATCCAAACCACACACTATTGATGGCTTGTTAGGATCACCAACTCTAGTTTTAGGCTAGGCCACTATTCCTTTCATGCACTTTTCTATGATGTAAAAATAATAGATATGTGAATAAGTGCTAGTTATTATGGTTTAATATGATGAATTTTTCTATGCTTATGCTATGATATTTTTTTCATGTTGCCTATGACATGATCTGTGATGGGCATTTAGATTTTCCTAGGTTCGGAGGGATATGGATGTTTATTCCTGAACATATTTTTTGCATATGGTTATGCTTATACAGGGCTATAAAAAGGGGCCTAAAATTAATCATGATTTAGAACTAACCAAACCTTCTATATGAGATTTCTATTGTAATAAAATTTCCATCTTTAAAAAAAACTTACATCATTTCATAGGAATAGAATCCAAGTTGTTATTGGTGGAACCTCACTACCTTTACTTTTAGCAGACCCTAGGTTTTATATTAAGTGAAGCTTACTATTGACCTCACTTTTGTATGAGGTCACTAGGGCCAATCCAAACCCTAGGATCTACCTAGACCCTAGGATCTACCCAGATCCTAGATCAATCTAGATCAAATCCAGATTTTCAAACCAAAATCCAAGGTTCAAAAGCCCTATCTTGAAAGCCTTTTCCAGTGATTTTTCAAACACTTCAAACCCTAGTAAAATGACCCCCGATTCATGATTTGTAAATTTCATATTGATCAGATATGTCCCATGGGTCTACCCTCCAAATTTGAGCCAATTCTGAGGTCTCTAACTCTAGAAACTAAATTGAAACCCAAAGGTTATAAAACCTTCAAACATTTATGGCCTATGCCACTGAACCTACCACCCAGTGGATCTTGACGTTGGAGCCCTCTCCAAACCATTTAATAACATCCAAACCCTTAATTATTACTGGCTGAGTAGTCAACAATATTTTGGTGGATTCATTTTGACCCCTAGTTGACCAAAGGTCAAAATGATCAAAATGCCCCTAAAAGGGCAATTTTAGAGTTTTCTAAAGAATTTAACATGACCATTTTAAATCAAGCCTCAAAACCTCTTCTAATATATCCTAATCAATAATAGGAGTACATTGGACTCAAACCTTGACCTAGGTTAAGCCTAGTTTACCAGGTTAACCTAAAATGAACAAAATACCTCTTAAGAGTGTGAATAGTCATTTTTGAATCAAATGATCATATTTTTGGATGGAACCACTTCCATTAAACTCAAAATGTCAAACCAAAACTGTTAGACATAATCCCAACCCCTGGGTCAACCTGGTTGACCAAGTAAACCAGGGTTGACCTAAATGCCCCCTAAGGGCCCAAATAGTTATTTTGACTAAATTAAACTCTCCAAACTTTGGGCGCACCTCTATAAGATTCAAGATATCATTTCAAATTTGTTGAGCCCAAACCCAAGTCTTGGGTCAACCTGGTTGACCAAGTCAACCTAGGTTGATCCAATTTCCCTTTAAGGGTTAAATGGGTTATTCCAACCCATTTAACTAATTCAAACCCTCTTAAATCCTCAAATCTATTTCATTGCATGCCTTAAACAAAATCTAACCCACAATCTAAACTTACCCTAGCCATTAGTCAATCAAACTCAAGTGAAGTTGACCAACTCAACTCAATATACTTGGTCAAACTTCCTTTCAAGCATATGTGTGTTTACTCACTCAAACTAAGTGGATTGCTTCTAATCCCTTTTAAATCATCCTACCAGTATTTAAGACCATCCCCTTTGCCACCTCATCACTCTTTGACTTTTGACTAGTCAAACTTAGTCAACAAATGAGGAGGGAGTGGTCAAAATGGCCAAACTAGCTTTCATGAGAGCTTAGGTGGTCATGCCATATTGGTAATCCATATCTCTTTCAACTCAAGCCATCTCCTCTGATTTTAAGCAATCCTAATAACACTTAGAAAGCATCCAAGCCTCCCTTAATCATTCATAGCCATCCAAACCAAGGGGATGAAGGGATAATATCAAAACTTAACTCAAAGCCTTGGACTTACCTCATTTCACTCAATACTTATTATCTTGAAGCCTTCAGCCCATGAGACTAAAAATCCAACCTCTCTAGCTAGTTTTAAGGCTTTCCCAAGCATTTCTCCATTTTTCCCAAGCTCTAAAACCCCTTTTAGGGAAGAGAGAGAGAGATAGTGAGAGAAATAAGACTTTCAATCGCAGATTAAAATCTCACCTTTAAACATTCTTAAAGTCCTAAGTGAAGTTGTAGAGGACTTCTCCAACTTTCCAACAAGCCCAAGAACATTAAAATCCGACAGTTGTATTGTAAGTTATCACTATTTTAAGTTATATGATCAAACCTTAATTTCTACCCAATCTTAATGCATGGAGTCTTTAAACTTCATGGGTTAAAAGATTAGGGTATTAAGATCCTACGTTTCAAATTTCATCAAATTTGGATGGTTGGAACAAAAGTTTGAGCATTTGAAGTTTCAGTTCAAAAATAAACTAAAAAATTTGGGTCAATTTAGGTCGTTCCTTTGTTTGAACTAGGCTGATCGGACAACTCTGAGCTGTAGGCCTTCCCTGGGGTTAAAACCCTAGTTCTTCAGCATGAAGGCATGCCGACGTGGCAAATTCTTGGCCGTTAATCCAATTTTTTGAATCAAATTTTATTTAAAAAATCAATTTAAATGCTCTAAACTTTAAAAATTCACCAAAAATTCATTTCTTTTCCAAATTTGATGTTCTTGGGCTCATCGGGACTGTCTCGAGTTTAAGTTTATTTTAAAATTTATTTTATCTGATTTAGATCACTGTATAAAAAGTTATTTAGCTTTTAATGAAAATTTAAATGCTTTGATAAATCTCAACCAAGTGATTTGATTGAGTTCAAATTTTATCTGATTTAGTTCAAACTTGGGTATGATGCCCATATTTCAAAAAAAAATTAGCTCTGGTTGATGGCTGAATTCTCGTGAATTAAATCTTCAAAGGTTTTTATCAAATTTTGACCCAAAACTTTGAAAATTTATAACTCACACACCACTTACAATTAGGCTTAAATTTTTTTGTGGTACATGGTAATTAGTGTCAATGCTAGATGACCAAAATTTTAAACCCATTTAGATACTATAGACACCTAGAGAAAATAATTAAGGAAAAGGGCTAGTTAACTTAAAAAATTCTAGGAAATTATACGCACACCCAATAGGGGTGAAACTTCAGAACCTTATATTTAGTGACATTTTACACATTAGGTTCAAATTTTGCTAAATTTGGAGGTCATTAGATCAGAAAAATAAGTAAGTCAAAATTCAGCCTTTTTAAAGACCCATAAATTTCAAAACAATTATAAAAAATCAAACTAAATACCAAAATTACAAATAATATATCAAACTGACCATAACATGATCCTCTATTTAGGAAAAATAAAAGCCCTATCAGTGGACCTTTAATTTAACTTTAATTTAAGTTTTAGTAAAAATTAACAATTAATTATATTCATAATTAAAAATTATGAAAAGTACAAAATAAATTTTAAACTCTTGAAAACACTCTCATGGGTCATCGCAGACCTTTGGAAGTGATTTTATGCAATTTAGGATGAGTTTGGATCAAAATAATCAAAATCTCCTTAATTAAATAATTTAAAAAATTAATTAATTAACCAAACTTTGAAAAGTCATAACTAATTCCATAAAAATCCAAATTGATCAAAATTAGTGTCATTCAACTCCATTTGATGTCTAGTATTTTCTTAAAATAGCAACAACAACAACAACAACATCAAGCCTTTGTCCCACTACGTGGGGTCGGCAACATGAATCATTTTTCTCCATTGTGTTCGGTTCAAAGTCAAATTCTCGTTTAAATCTAATAAAGAAAGATCATTTCTAATATTTTCTAACCAAGTCTTTTTAGGTCTACCTCTACCTTTCTTAACATAAGTCAAATCTAATACCTCTACTTTCCTAACTGGGTCATCAGAAGGTCGCCATTTTATGTGACCAAACCATCTAAGGCGACTCTCTCTAATCTTATCCTCCACTGGAGCTACTCCAACCTTTTCACGTATATGCTCATTTCGTATCCTGTCTCTAAGAGTAAATCCACTCATCCACCTGAGCATCCTCATCTCCGCAACACATAACTTAGTATTGTGCTTCTCTTTTAATGGCCAACATTCTGCACCATAAAGCATTGCAGGTCTCACCACCATCTTATAGAATTTTCCCTTAAGTTTGAGTGGGACTTTTCTATCACACAACAAGCCCGATGCATTCCTCCACTTCAACCATCCAACTTGAATTCTACTGATAACATCCCTATCTATTTCACCATCACTCTGAACAATAGATCCAAGATATCTAAAACGTGTACTCTTATTAATGACTCGATCGCCCAAAGTCACAATCCCCTCACTAGGTCTATTACTGCTAAAATTACACTCCATATATTCAGTTTTAGATCTACTCAAGAGAAAACCTTTAGACTCTAAGGTTGATCTCCAAACTTCAAGTTTACCTTCAACTCCCTCTCTAGTCTTGTCAACAAGAAGAATATCATCAGCAAAAAGCATACACCAGGGTACATCCTCTTGTAAATGTCTAGTGAGAACATCCATGACTAACGCGAAAAGATATGGGCTTAAAGCTGATCCTTGATGTAATCCAACCGAAATAGGGAAATACTTGGTCAAACCACCTTATGTTTGAACACAAGTAGTAGCTCCTTCATACATATCTTTAATGATTTGAATATAAGCATTATTAACTCCTTTCTTTTCAAGAACTCTCCATAGCACTTCTCTTGGAACTTTATCATATGCTTTCTCTAAATCAATAAATATCATATGTAGATCCTCCTTATTCTCCCTATATTTCTCCATCAAACCTCTCAATAAATGTATGGCTTCCATAGGAGACCTACCAGGCATGAATCCAAATTGATTTTGAGAAACATTAGTATCACACCGCAGCCTACGCTCCATAACCCGCTCCCATAGTTTTAAAGTGTGACACATTAACTTAATTCCTCTATAATTTGCACAATCTTGTGCATCACCTTTATTCTTATAAATAGGAATCAATACACTCATTCTCCACGCATCTGGCAACTTTTTAGTCTTCAAAATATTATTAAAAAGCTTAGTTAGCCAAGAAATTCCTTCATCTCCTAAGCATTTCCACATCTCTATCGGGATATCATCAGGTCCAATAGCTTTTCCACACTTCATTTTCTTTAAAGCCTCTCTAACTTCGGTTTTACTAATACGCCTATAAAAACGGAAATCTTTATTTTCATTTAGGGTGCTAAGGTCACTAAAGTCAATTGTATTCTTACAATCTTCATTAAAAAGTTTATCAAAATATCTCATCCACCTTTGTTGAATATCATCTTCTAAGAAAAGTACTTTTTGATCTTCATCCTTAATACACTTCACTTGAGTTAAATCCTTACTACTCCTATCTCTTTGTTTGGCTAGCTTATACATATATCTTTCTCCCTCCTTAGTATCTAATCTATTATATAAATCATTAAAAGCTAAGATCTTTGTATCACATATTGCTTTCTTAGAATCCTTACATGCCTCTTTATATCTTTCCCAATTATCAGAATTTTTACATCTAAACCAATTTTTATAACAAATCTTCTTATTTTTTATCTTTTCTTGCACAATTGGATTCCACCACCAGCTATTTTTACTATTAAGGGTTTTTCCCTTTGATACTCCAAACACATCTTTTGTAATATTTTTAATATCACTAGCCACTTTTTCCCACATAACATTAGCATCCTCATGCACAAATAAAATCTTAGAATCTAAAACCTTACTCTCCAAAATATTTTTATTACTATTCTTTAAATGCCCCCATCTAATCCTAGAAAATCGCTTTACTTTATTTTTTATTTTATGTCCCTTCATCTTAAAGTCTAAAACTAATAAGCAATGTTGGTACATAAACTTTCACTCGGAATAACTTTACAATCTTTGCAATCTAAACGATCTACTTTTCTTATAAGAAAATAATCAATCTTAAAATAGCAAATCAACAAAAATAGGTCAAAGTCAAAAAGTCAACTCTTCGATCAATTATAGTAGAAAATTAGGTCAAAACTTCAAAATTTTATAACTTAATGTAGAAAACTCCAAATTGAGCAAACTTAAATACATTATATTTCAAGTAAGGTCTAATATTTATTACAAATATTAAATCATCAAAAATCACTTAAAATGAAAAAGTTAACTTTTTGGTCGATTGTAGTTCAAATTTTAACTAGAACTTCGAAAATTCATAACTAATTGTAGAGAAATCCAAATCTAGCAAACTTATAGTCTAACTGCTCATCCTAAGGTCTAATATTTAAGAAAAATACTAACTTTTTAGAAATCAACTTATATCTAAAAGCAAAATTTTGACACTTTAATTTAATAATTAAAATAATCTATAAAATTTAATAATCAATCAAAATTCTAGAAATTCTTAATGTGATTAATAAAATCAATCAATCAACCCTTTAATACATAACAACCACTCCAAAGATGAAGTTTTTAAGATGGACTACTTTGGGCTACAGGGCTAAGTGTCCTAAAGAGGCCTGGTTCCTCGAGCCTCGTGGCACAACGTCATGAATGGATTCAATGAAGTATAAAACCTTAAATCAATTAATTATTAATAATCTAACTAAATTAAAATTTTTAATTTAACAACATCAATCAAATTTTTAGGGTAGACCACTCTAGGCTATGGGGATAAGTGTCCTAAGGAGGCTGTGTTCCTCGATCCGGTGGCACATCGCTATAAACTAGTTAATAAAAAATTTAAATTAATCTATTCCTTAAAATCAGTTACTAACCCAATTAATTAAATTTTATTAGTCCTTTAATTTCTAACTAATCAAAAATATTTAATCAATCAACCTAAAAAAATACAATCTAAAAATAAATAAACTTTAACACATTAATACTTGAACTCTAACCAAATTTACCCTTCAACCTTCAACAACCTAAATATTTGCAACTTAAACTAGTTACTCGATATAAGACATATCCAAAACATCTAGCCTACTACACATACTTAGATGATTTGCTAGGGCACCACTTCTAGATCTAGGCTAGGCCGGTGTTTACTTTTCTACTGTCTGCCTGGATTTTTTAGTTTTTATTGCATCTTGATTGCTAATGTTAATATGATTATTTATTTAATTTCTACACTTTGTAATGTAATTGATAGGCATTAGATTTACCCTAATTTAGGCATGATTTATGCTAATTCAATCTTATACTTGTGGCCATGCTCATACAGAGCATTTAAAATAAAACGGGGCAAAATCATAAATATTAAATTGCTATAGATACTACTGCTATGCTAAGTCCCCCCTTTTAAATTAAAAGAGCATGGCCAAGTGTGGCTGATTTGAGCATTTTAAATTTCATTATATATAACTGTTTGAGATGATTTAATATTAACTATTTAGGATAACCCTGCAAGTTATCCGAGTCTAAATTTTTAATTTTTATTAAATATAATTTAAATTTATTGAGTTGTAATTCAAAGTGACATTTATGAGGGGATACATAAGTATCCAACTTAGATTCCAAAGAGGAGAGAACATTCCTTAGGGGAAGGTTCGCCACCATTTGGAAGACTAAGTTAGAATAGTTTTAAATATCCAAAGGGAAAAGAAAACACCCCTTTCGAGGGGGAGTTTCTTTTCATTTGGATATCCAGATACAACGGATCCAAGAAGTTCATAGAATGATGAAGAAGTGGAGATTGAGAAGAATCCCATTCTAAAATTCACTTGAGTCATAAGAATGGAATATGGGCTGTTGTCAGTGGTACCTGGCCACTTTACATTCTACAAACCCTAGGTTGTACTAATAAGTGGCATTTGTCACATGGACTTTTAATTTGAGTATTAATTTAATTGATTTTATTAATGATTAATGTGTTAATTATGATATAGGATTGCATGCTTTTAGTAATTTTTTAAAGATTTTGCATGTCGATCTTTGATTTTACCTGGAACCCGATCGGAGGCTCGTGAGGGATCATTAAAACTTTTTCTACTTTAATCAAATTAAAAATTTTAATACAATATGGAAACTCTAACAATTTTAAGAAGTAAGCTTGAGATCGCTCGGAGTTCACAAAGCATCTTGTTATACATTCTTTACTTTGTTAGGCGCCTCCCCACATGCGAGTTTTGGCAGACCACCTGTCCTATGAGGGTACAGATCTGTCATGGGGAATCTATATAATCTTTTGGAAAAAACCTATTTTTAAGCATTTTTAAAATTACTTCATATTTTATTTAAATATTTATTGAGTTAACTAGCATGCATTGCATTGAATCCCCCTCTGATACCACACTTGAAAGTTTGTGAGTGTTATGAAACTCTATAGAACTAGACCAAGGCTAACCAAGAGAGGGGGGTGAATTGGTGTTTTAAAAATTATTAAATAAAAATAAAAATCTTTTTAAATATTTCAAAACTAAATAGTCTTAAGTGGAAGCAAATACTAGAATTATAAATTTTAACCACATAACAAATCATAGAAAAATGCTGAAATAAAATGCATAAATAGTAATAAGAAAGAGCACACCAAATTTTATAGTGGTTTGGTCAAATCTGAACTATGTCCACTCCCTAGAACCTCCCATTCTTGGTATTGCACTAATCAGTTAGTGTCTCTCCTTTTGCCCCCATAATAAGGAGGAGAAGCCCTTACAAAATCTTTCCATTGACCTAATGAGGCAAAGAGCCTTGAATCCTTTTTCACCCTCCTAGCGAAGGCAGAGAACCCAAAATTTTTTTACTCCCTCTTGGAGTAGGCAAAGAACCTGATAATCCTTTTACTCTCTCCTGGAGTAGGTAGAGAACCTGGATCTGATGCTAATGATTGTTAACCCAGAGCCACCGAGGAACCAAGGATGAAGAAGGAAGAAGACAATCGAATCCTTACTTAGAGCAACCTTTATGAATCCCATCATAAACTCCCCCTCACAAGATCATCTCTCTCTCTCCCTCCCAAACTCTCCTTGTTCTTCTCTAAGCTCCCTTGGGTTAGAACAGTAGCAAAAGATTATTTAGCAACAATTAAGAGAACTTAAATATGAGGCTTCAAAAATAGCCCTAATTTTTAATTTGGTGACAAAGATCATCTAGGATGATTCAAATATCATCCTGTACAATTAGTACAAAGTAGTCCTTTCTACAAGTATGATCAGCATTGCCCTATATGATCAGTTCAATTATTTGAACAAATTATCCCGTATGATCTTTCGATCATCCTGGATTATTAGTTCACGAGTGGCTATTGATCACCCAGTATGATGGCTGGCAATTAATTATCATCCCATGCAGCACACAATTTATCCAGTACGATGTAGAGGTATCATCCAAGATGATTAGTTGAAAAGTTAAGGTTTTCATCCTATACGATGGGTGATAATTAATTATCATACCATATAGTGCTTGGATCGTCTAGGACGATTGTCTCTAATCATCCTATAAGATTTGATTGATCAATTTAACTATGATTAATACCCTAATCAAGGGATTATTTTAGGCATGATTGTCATGCATTGTTCAGGATGATATGGATCATCTTGTAGGAAAATAATAATTTTTGAATTATGAAATCTTGCCTAAATTATGATTGGCGGCTGTTTGTTTCAATTTGTATTGATTATCTTGTATAATATAAATCATCCAGGATGATTAATTAAGTAAACTTAATAATTAAGAATGCCCTAATTAGGGTTTTTTTTTAAATTATTATCTATGATGATTTAGAATTGTCCTGTATGATATGATCAAAAAACCAAAAAAACTCTCTAACTCACCAAATTTCTCCCCCTGAGTGTGTGTGTAAAGTTACTTAGCTTCAGGATCCATCACAGTACATTTGACTCAAGAAAATGTAAAAGATGCATTGAAATAGCAATTACAGATTGACTCAATCCTAGTCTACCTGATCTTAAGCTGATTGAAGTTTCGAGTGAACCTATGGACCTGAAAGGTTAGTGAGCAGAGAAAATAAAACAGATATGCAAGAATAGAAGAATTAAAGAAATAGTAATATTTGTTATCATCAAAATCACTATGCTTGGGCCCAGATTTGCAACAAAAATGAATCAAAAATTTAATAGTATTTACTTTAAGATTCATACTACCCAATATAAGTCAAAGGGTAAATTAAGGACTGCTCTAGATGTTGGCCCTATTCTTAAAAACTTATCCTAATCAAACATCCCTATCACTCTAACATAAAAGGCCAGACTCATAGTTTTGAAGCATTTAGGTGGTTAGTTGGCTCCTCAATCCAGGCTGGGGTAAGTCCAAATCCTACATTACATTAGCTAGGTTCGGATTACTGATTTTCAGCACCCAATTTAGATTTAGGTTTTGAGGCAAGCTCTAACTATAAGACCTCAACTTTCTTGGAATATAATCACAACATTCTAATAAAATTGATAAATCAAAATTAAATCTCTTTCAATCCAAATTTAAGCCCAATACTTAGGATAGGCTGGGGTACTTCTGAACTATTTCAGAATCTCAAAGTACCTCCTACCTTTCACCTATTGGTCTCTAAAATAAGTGTTCAATTTTGATCTAATCCCTGTTGAAATTCCAATCCTTGCTTCCTTTGACATCAAGCTTTGAAATCTTAAAATAAAATTTTGACCACTATTTTAATTTAGAGTATTCATAGGAAACTCCAATTTCCTATGATGTAATTAACTACAAGGGCTTGCACTCGTAGGAGATTTAGTAACCTAGATAAATTTTTAAAATTAATTTTTCAAAATATCAATTAATCATCTTTGGGAAAATTTAAGTCAAAATCAAAGATTATTATCGTCATTTTCAAAATGATCAATAATGATTGATATCTCCTTCCCTCAGGAAGATATATCAATTATTGTTATAACTTTGATTATGAAATTAATGATAATTCATTCAACTTATTGTAGTTAAATACGTGAGTGGATAATTATTTTGACCCTGTGGGGTCATATATAGTTTTACTCGAATTTGACTATGATAATCAGGAGGAAATTTTAATCCTGTAAAATTGAACCCATTAAGGAATGGCATGCTCATCTCTTGAGAGGATATACTGTTCATAATGATGCATTCAATTTCAAAATTTAAAATTAAGAAATTAAATCACCCAAAGATAATTAACCTTTTTCAAAATAATAACTTTTTAATCAAATTCACTTGCCACATACACTTTGAATGTTAAATATTCTAATTTGATTGTTTAAACTAATTGCATAGTAGAAATTACATATTTTCATAAGTTTCTTCCTTGCATATGCTTGTGTCTGAAATTTTGCTAGGCTCTCGGGTATAAAATTCTTCTACTCATAATTAAATTAAATATTTAAGATAACATAGAAAGAAAAAGATTTTAAGAAGTAAGTTAGAGCTCTTCTGGGGTCTCATGCATTCATATACTTCCTTCTCTCCTTATTTAGGTACCTCCCCACTTGTGAGTGAATTCAGACCACCCGACCTATGATGGCGTTATTCTATTTTAGGAGAGGAATGCTCTTATGGGAAAAAAATTATTTTTATAAGCCTTTTTTAAAAACTTCAAAGCATTCTAATTTCATATATATTCAATTAGCAAGCATTAAATTAGAAATAAACTAAAAATAAATTTCATTTCATTTCATTTGCTCTAGAAGTTAAATATAATTTTTATGTGCAAGGCCACTTAGGATTTTATCTAGATGTCAACTCTACAGCCTACCCATCTTTCATAAAGATTGGATATCATGGTTTTGAGACAATTTGGTGGTTTTGCTGGCATTCCACTCCAAGAAGATATAAATCCAAAAATTCATGCACTACCCTTAGAATAGGTTTGGGTAACCCTAACTTAGACCTACGTTCTAAGAAATAATTAATTTCATAAATCCTCACACTTGTGTAATATAATCTCAAATATCTAATAAAATGCCAAGTTAAATTTAAAATCTTATCTCTAAAATATTAAAGTCCAATATAGGATAGACTAGAGTGCTTCTAGGAGGTCTGACAATCCTTTCTCCCTACCTTTCAATCATTTTACCTCTAGAAAGAACTATTCCAAATTGATATAATCCCCTTTAAAAATTCTTCACCTCTCAACTTTATCTTAATTACTGAGATCTAAAGAAAAAAATTTTCACTACTTTAATAGAAAGTATTCTTAGGAGATTCAATTTTCCTAGGATGTGATTATCCATAAAGGCTTACCTTTTATGTGGAACCTGTAACTCCATATTAAAATAAACCCTCTTTTATTTTTCATAATATGGGGGAAAATATATGGGAATGTAGATGATTTCAAAAAACTCATTTTGTAATTTAATCACTTCGCAAAACATCATTCTCATATTTTGAGGTGATATAATATGATCATTATTGTATTTGTTAACAAAAATAAAAAATTTTCAAGCCTCACTTTTATCTTTAAATACTATTTTAGAATTAAATTTCTATCTTTTGAGATAGTATGTTATTACTCTTTTTTTATTCCACTATGAAAGTGAATAATTTCAAAAACCCTATTTTTATACTTGAAACCATTTATAACAATATGTCTATCTTTCATGCCATATTCAATCACAAGAATAGGAATACCCTGAATCTGTGTGCTCAAAATTTTATTTTTCCCATATATTATTTTGGCGACTCTGCTGACAATAGTTCCTCTCTCCATCTTTTATAATGGCTAACATTTTCATACATCAGTAGTATTCAAGACTACATTTCTTTAATCAATTGCCTTACTCATTTCTTCCTTAGGTAAGCATGAATGGCATCTAAAAAGTTTAAGAAGTGACTGAGGGAACTTTTATAGGCTAAAACATTTATTTTGCATTCCTTGACAAGTTATTTAAAATAAGGAAAGAATTAAGAAAAGTTCTTTCAAAATCCTCATTAAGCATTTATAGATTCTAGGAACCATGTATTAAATGAAGCTCTAGTGCATTATGAAAGTTCGGGGAGGTTGTACGACCTCGTTGAACTATCCTTAGGCGCACCTGAAATTTCAAGGAGGCTGTGAGACCTCAATAAACTAGCCCGAGGTGCATGAAAAAGGGGGGGTGAATTGGTAATTTAAAAGTCAAGCACTAAACAAAAATACTTATTTTTAGTTTTTTGCTACAAAAATAAATTGTAAACTAAATCCAGGTAGATAACTTAAAATTATGCTGAAGCAATTAATAATTTTAAAAGAGATATTATATTTTTTTATTTTTTTAATACATACAAATTTTCTTATTACAAGCCACAATCCAGCCTAAGCGCAGTTAATCATAAATATTGAACTTAGTAAATTCAACTCATAGATAATAATAAAAATTATAGAAAGAAAACAAATGCAAAAAGAAAAAAGCCCACTAAATGATTTTATTGTGGTTCGACCAACCTTGACCTATGTCCATTCCCCAGAGTCCTCCGCTCCGGCTATTGCACTCAGATAAAGTGACTCTCCTTTTCCCCTACAGTAAGGCAGAGAAGCCCTTACACATTCCCTTCCACCAAATTTGATGTGACGGAGTGCCAGAAGCTATGTCACCCTCTTGGTGATGGCAACGAACCTCCAACCTTTTTTCTCCTTCCTGGAGAAGGCAGAGTACCTCAGCTCCTTTTTCACTTTCTTGGTGAATGCAAAGAACCCAACTCCTTTTTCTCCCTCTTGGAGAAGGCAGAGAACATCAAGGACTTGACTTTGAAGCCTCTCTCCCAAGAGAAAACTTCAAGGACTGACCAGGCCACAGGAGGAGCAAAGGTACTTAGCTAGCTTGGAGCAACTGTGTGATCCCCTCACACTACTCCCTCATGCTCAACCTCACCTTCTCCTTCCTCTCAAACCCTGAATCTCTCTCAAAAGCTTCTCTCTCAGAGTTCCTTCTTCAGCTGAAGACACTACTCTCTTTTTTAAGAGATTATTAAAACATTACTTAATTATTAGCCTTCCAAAAAACCCTAAAATTCAACTTCTCCCATCTTTGTTCGTATAGTATGATATTAATTCATACAATATGAATAGTTTAAAAACTAGACCCATCCAGTATAAAGCAAACAGTCATTTAGAAGAATTGTTTAAATTTTGCAAACATATCATACAGTATGATCGTGAGGTTGTCGAGTATGATCTGTTCAATTTCTTTATATTCATATAGGACGATTAGTGGGATGAATGAAAATCATCTCTATCAATCATCCTATACTTTTCTCATCGTACAGTCAGTTGATTTCTAGTAGGTTATCTAGTACAATGTAAACATCGTACAATATGATTAGTTCAGTAATCATGATTTTGTTTCGTACAATATTTGGGATGACCAAATTTCATCTCTATCTTTCATACAATATGATTAAGATCATACAGTATAATATGCTATCATTAATTAAACCATGATTTGATTGACTAACTATGGGAGATAATTTAACTAAGATTTCAAAATATCATACAGTATGATTAGGATGGTATAGTATGATTAGTTAAAAAATCATTTTTTTTAATTTCTTACATAATTTATCTGGCGACTAGGGTATACAGATTGAAACAAATCATACAGTACAATAGGCATCATATAGTATGATTAGTTCAATATAATTAATGATTTAATTAGCCCTTAGACCATTTTTTTTTAATAATGGGTCGTACAATACGATTGTAAGTCATACAGTATGATTAATTTTAAAAAAAAATTTATATATTTTCCTCACTCCCCCTCAGTATGTACACAATCAACAATTACATACACCCTTATGTGGCCAGACTCAAGCAGTAGAAAATTTAAAAAAAAAAGTTAAAATTATAGCATCTTTAACTTGGCACCCTATTCTCCCAAACTTGAGTCTTCAGTAGATCTGAGCAGTGTATGTTTTTCCTGAAAGGTTAGTACACACAAACAAAATATAATATCCATTATTCATGCTAAGAGAAATAAAAAACTCACTCAATAATATTTATTATCATCAAAATTACAAGCTAGGGATCCTGTATTGCAACAACCTCCCCCTTTTTTATGATGACAAACATTTTTAGTTGAAAGTAAAATTGATGTTTGTTTCTTCTAAGCTCCCCCTCACTAGGTGATAGATTTTAAAAGAAATAGGGGTTACACCCTTTTTTATTTTTTTATTTTAAAAAAATATAGTAAAATAAAATAACAAAGAAAATAAAAATATAAATAAAATATATTTTAACAAATGCAGATATACAACCAAACACACTCCCCCTTTTGACATCACCAAAAAGTGGAAAAATACTAAAAATAAGACAGAAAACTATAACACTTGAAAAAGAGGAAATACGTCTCACCAAAGAAAAACTAAAAGAAAGAAGATCTCTGAATAGGTGGTGGTAGTGGTGGTGGTGGGTGAAAGTAGTTGTGAATTGAAGAGTTTTGTTATTCGATTGAGGGGAATTATTCTCCAAACTAAGCCATGTTAGTCTCGTGTTGCTGTTGCTATTGGTCCAGGTGAGACTCTAGATGATCGAATCTTTGTACCATCTCCTCAAATGAATAGAAGTGAGGTGTTAGTGTTAGTTCTGGTGCCACTGGGGCTAGTACTGGTGTTGTTGTAGCTATAGGAGCAACTCCTCCTTCATCAAAATCAAGCTCATCATGCTCTTGCCCCATATGAAAAAGAATACATAAGAAAGAACTTGTATAGAAGATAAGAGTATTTTTAGGAGCTGTAGGGTTGGTGAGGTCATATTTTTTCTCTATGATATAGGCTATGACGTGACCTAAGATGACATTTTATTTCCTTTTAGTTGAGGTAAGTCAAATAGGTGTCTAATTTTGAATATAATCGATGAGCATTTGAGCTTCATCGAATTTGGTATTCGACATTATAAAATATGTTACTAGGGAAAGCAAAGGAGTGATATTGACACCGTCTCCAGCTTTAAGTATTACTGAGGTATGAAGAACATGCAAGATAACTCTTGTATTCTTGTTTAGGGAATGGACTAAAGGTTGGTGTTGATTAAGGGCAACATTTTGAATCACAAGATTTACAAAACTCTTATCATAATCACCCCTAGAGGCTATGGATTGTGGATGGGGTCCTTCATTAGAGAGTTGGATATATTCCCCTAAATCTGCCTTAGTGATTTCTACAAGGCAATGACAGACCTAGAAGGACATGGTGTGGGTTTCAGCATTGATTCTAAGGTTTGCTAGGAATTCATAAAGAAGTTCTGAATTAAAGAGAAATGCTAGGGTGAGAAGAAATTGATGAGTTGTTAAAGAAAATAGGCTCATCACCTAAAAGTCAGAGCAAGTTGGTTAAGTATTCTTGAGGGGCTCTGTAAACCTTCTTGTATCGGTAATATGCCTCTTCATTTTGAGTAGATTAAAAATAAATGCTGATAGGGCGATGAGAGGAGGAGCCTCCCTTGGTCAATTGGCTTCACTTGCTACCTCCAGCCATTTGAGAGTTGTAGGTTTGTAGGGGGTATGAGGTTGGAAAGGAATTGAAGGAGTGGTTTGAGCTAAGGAAACTCTCTTTATTTATATAATCTCAACAAATCATATAGTATGATGTGATATCATACAGTATGATCATAGGAGTTCAATTGTCTAGATAACTTGTCGGAAAAGGTGGTCAAACTGTACAGTATGATTAGTATCATACCAGATGATCTTAAGAAATTGTGTTCATCCCGAGGAGTCGTCTGAATGACTTTGATTAAATGTCATGCAGTACAAACAGGTATTTGCATAATATAAAGTGTAATTATAGTCATACCAACCAAATTAAAATCATCCTAATAGATTCTAACATGTGTATCGTATAGTATGAATGGAGGTTCGTATTGTATAAAATATAATTATGATCATACCAACTGAATTAACTTTGTCCCAATAAATTCTAACCTTGTATTATATAGTACAAAATGAGGATCATATAGTATGATTTCCAATAATGCAGTTTAGCTTGATCATTGATCTAATCTAAAGATAAAGGCTTGTGTAAGCAGTGTAGATCATACAGTATGGAGGTGAATCGTATATTACAATGTGGATAGTTTTTTTATTTTCTCTAGTGAAAAGTGGGTGATGATCAAGGAAAATCTACTAAATAAAAATAAAAACAAAAAATACAAATTAAAATAATATTAGAAAATATACACACACGTTCAAAATGGCATAAACTTTAAACACATAAAGAAATGGTTGATTTCAAATGATAGGAAAATTTTAGATTCATCCTGAATCAAGCATGAATGCCTATAACACCTAATCTAGTCCTCACGATACTAAAGGTGTCATAGGATAGAGGTTTAGTAAAAAGTATGCCAATTGATCTCCAGTAGCAATATGATGCAATTCTTTATCACCCTGGGTTACATGATCTCTTATAAAGTGATACCTAATGTTCATATGCTTTGTACATGAGTGTTGAATTAGATTTTGGGATATGCAAATGGAATTAATGTTTTCACACATGATAGGAATGGTGCCTAAAGGGAGTTCAAGATCTAAAATTTATTACTTTAGCCATAAGACTTGAGCAACATAGCTTCCTACAACAATATATTCCACCTCAGTGGTGGATAGGGCTATTGAATTTTGCTTTCTACTGGACCAAGAAGCTAATGATTGGCTAATAAATTGAAAGGTTTTGACGTACTTTTCCTATCTACCCTATATCTTGCAAAGTTAGAATTAGAATTTCCTATGATTTTAAAAGATGAGCTATGTCTAGGGTACTAGCTACCTAGGTTTTAGGTTCCTAAAAAGTATCTAAGGATTCTCTTAATAGTAGTTAGATGATATTCTTTTGGATCAACTGAAAATCTAGCACAAAGATATACATTAAACATTATATCAGGTCTATTGGTAGTCAAATAGAGGAGTGATCCAATTATCCCTTTAAAATTTTTTTGATCTACGCACTTCCCATTTAACTCCTTATCTAACTAAATGGTAAAGCTCATGGGAGTGTTTATTTCATTAGTATTATCCATTTATTTTTCTTAAGAATGTTCTTAATATATTTAGATTGGCTAAGGAAGGTTCCATCATCTTTCTACTTCATACTACATCCAAGAAAAAAATTTAGCTCTCCCATCATGCTCATATCAAACTCTTTGCTCATTCTTTTGAAAATTCATCACATAGGTTTTTATCTAAAGATCCAAATAATATATCATTAATATTTATTTGAACAATGAGTAGTTCTTCTCCTACTTTCTTGATAAATAGGGTGGTGTCTTCATTACCCTTAAAAAAGTCTCTATCTAGGAGAAATGTGCTTAGCCTTTCATACCATGCTCTAGGTGTTTATTTTAATCTATATAATTCATTCTTTAACTTGAATACATGATTAGGAAATTTTGAATTTTTAAAGCCTGGTGGTTGTTCAACATACACATCTTTTTAATCACCCCATTTAAAAAGGCACTCTTAAAATTCATTTGATATAATTTAAATCCCCTAAAGTAGGTAAAAGCTAGTAGCACCCTTATGGCTTCTAGTCTAGCTACTGGGGAAAAGGTTTCTTTAAAGTCTATTCCTTCAATTTTATTGTACCTTTTAGCTACAAATCTAACTTTATTTCTCGCTACCATTACATATTTATTCATTTTATTTTTGTACACCCACTTTGTTCCAATAATACTCTGGCCCTTAGATCTTTTAACTAATTCTCATACATCATTTCTAACAAATTGACTCAATTTTTCTTGCATTGCTAGGATCCAAAATTCATCGTCTAAGGCTTGATCTATACTGGTGGGTTCTATCATAGAGATGAATACAGATTGACTAAACTTCTTCCTAAGTCCATGCCTAGTTCTAACACCTTCAGATGGGTCTCCTAAGATTAGTTATTTAGGGTGACTAGATGAGTATCTCCATTCTCTAGGCAAGAGCACTTGAGGTTCCACTCTATCTCCTAGGTTTGTAGCTTCTACCCCTTGAATGACCTCTACTTCTTCTTCTTCTGGTTTAGATTCAGAGGTCCTATCTGATTTATTAAATACCACATGGGCAGACTCTTCTACTACCAAGGTCCTCTTATTAAAGAATCTATAGGACTTACCTATAGATGAATAACTTAAGAAGAATCTTTTATCAAACTTGGGATCAAATTTTCTTAAGGGTGATTTTCCATTGATTAGAATAAAGCACTTACACCCAAAAATTTGTGAGTGAGAAAGGTTGGGTGTCCTACCCTTAAGGAGCTTGTAGGGTGTTTTATTTAATTTGGATCTAACATTTACCCTATTTAAAACATAACAAGCAATATTCACTACTTTTGCCTAAAAGTATTTAGGGAGAGAATAATCAGCTAGCATGGCCCTAGTAGCTTCTACCAAAGTTTTATTTTCCTCTCAGTTATTCCATTCTGCTAATGGGTCCTAAGGGCAGAGAAGTTATGTTCTATTCCTATCTCTTAGCAGAAGGATTCAAACTTATCATTTTCAAACTCTCCCCCATGATCACTATGAATGGTTAAAATTTTACATCCTAATTTCAATTGAATGCAGCTAGAGAAAGTTCCAAATTCCTCAAATGACTCACTCTTATGTGCTAGGAATCTAACCCAACTAAATCTAGGGAAGTCATCTACTATTACAAATCCATATGTCTTTCCTCCTATGTTGGATGTGTTAACTAGTTCAAATAGGTCCATATGAAGGATTTTTAGTGTCCTAGAGGTGTTAATGTCTTTGAATGAGTGAAATGAAGACCTAACTTATTTTCCTAGTTGGCAGGCATCATATAGGTGGTCCTTACTAAAATCTAGCTTATGTATATCTTTAACTAACTTTTCTAGTGAAGGTGAGAGTGAAGCTTTTATCAAGTTAGAGAGAGAAGCTTTTATCAAGTTAGAGAGAGAAGCTCTCGGAAAGCTAGAGAGAGAAACTTTCTTTTTTCAAATTTGATTCTTCCTACTATTTTGGCTGGTTCTTCACTAATGATGACTGAGGCGACGGCGATCACATCTGGTCGCCAGAGTTGTTCCTCCTTATCCAGTTCTCTTGGTCATCCTGATGTCCCTTGCAGATCTCTCAAGGCGAGTCCTTTGAAGATTGTGGAACCCTTGTCTATTTCAAATTTGATGTCTCTCCTAGCTCCTAGCAAAGGTAAAGTATTAGAGAATGAAGTGATCATTAAAGCTCTGTGACCTTCTGGTTGCATTACTCCTCCTAAAAGTTTGAATGATTTTGAGGCATCTTCGTCTTCAGGTATGAAGTTATTTATTAATAGGTTTAATAATAAAATTGCTAAACCTCATTCTCTGGAGAAGGATGAATCTTCAAGTAATTTGGTAATGGTTAAGCCTTTAGATGTTTGTGTTATTGCTCAAGGAGTGAATCTTTCTAAGAATTCGGAAGTGCAAATGGAACAGGGAGCTATCCCTGTTCATAATAACAACAACCCATGGATGAGGCGACCAAATATCAAATTTAATTTCTCCATGGATGATTCTATTCTTTCTAAAGATAGAATGGCGGTTAAGCTAAATGAAACAAGTGTTAAGATGAATACAGATAAGCTCCAGTTCTCTATCATGGTAAAGGTTTTTGGGAGCGAGGTCCTGATTCATCTGATTACAAATGAGTTATGTCGTCAATGGGTGCAATTGGGGAAGTTTCACTTAACCATCCTTAGATTAGTATTGGTTCTTTGCTCATTTTCCACTGTGGAGGTTGTAGAGAAAGTATTAGAGGGAGACCCTTGGTATGTTAATGGGCATATTGTTGGAATGGATAGGGGGACTCCTCAATTTTCTCCTTCTTCTTTTAAAGGATTATCATCTCCAATATGGATCTGGATGCTGCATCTTCCACTTCTTTGTTGGGATGAAGTAAATGTGGTGAGAATTGCTTCAATAATAGGAGCTCCTTAATGGATTGATGGTAATATGTTCCAATGGAGTAAAAGGGAGTATGCTAGAGTTTCTGTTTGCATGGCTCTACATAAACAATTTCCCATGGGAGTTTGGGTGGAAGGTTCGAGTGGTCATTTTTTTCAAAAAGTAGAGTATAAAAAAATCTCCTCATTTTGTTTCAAATGTGGAAAAGTTGGACATCTGGTTATGAATGTAATTTGAATGGCAATTCTGATTTGAACGAGGGTGCTTCCAGGTTGGAAGAGGGTGTTAGCATGTCTGACAAGTCTTTTCTGGAAGATGTCAATATATGACCTTCTTATGGTCCTTGGGTCCATGTCAAAAATAGGAGAAGAAGGAAAGTCTTTTCTGATGATCACAGAGGCAATCAGGTTGATAAAGCTAAACGCTCAAATGTTGGTCCTATCTTTGTTAAAAAATTCCAACCAGTTAAGAAAGTGTCTCAGGCTTTTGAGAAAGGAGGGATAATGGAGCTAAATACTATGGAGGAAGACTCTCACAGCCAGGAGCTACCAACAATTGTAGAAGATGCTGCACGGTGTGCTAAACCAGAATATTTCGATGTTGTTGTAGAAGCTTTGTCGAGAGATGCTGATCCCCCTGCTGCTATGTCTTTGACAGTAAGGTACCTTATCCTGGTGCTCCAACATTATTAGTTGATATGAATAGGTTTAAAATTTTGGAATGTGCAAATGAGGACAATCCTGAGTTTCTTAAACCTTCAGATGGAGTAATAGAAGAAGGAGAACTTGTTGCTAAAGATTTGAAGACATCAGGATCTGATTCAGGATTTGTTGAAGAAGATTCTGGAGGTATGAAATTCAAATTTCAAAAAGAACTGAGATCTTTAGGTAAAGATAATATTCTTCTTCAAAGAAGGAAAGGGGGGTGTGTTGAAGAGAAGTAAGAGTGGGAGTAATCCCAACTCTAATCTTAAATGTCATCAATAGCTTTCTGGAATTGTAGGGGGGCCAGAAAACAAAAAGCCTCCTGATATTTGAAGGAATTGGTGAAAGACTTTGATATTTTCTTTGTTGGGCTTGTTAAGACAAAAATTTCTTCTGTTAATAGGTTTGAATTCAATAAAATGATTGGACCTTGCTGGGATTTCTTTCTTTTTCCTGCTGAAGGTTTGTCTAGTGGTATTATGGTTTGTTGGAGAGCTGATATTGTTTCTTTTTCTATAAAGGACACCTCTCCTCAAGTTGTTGTGGGAGAGCTTAATAGTTCAAATAAAGATTTGTGGTTGGTTGTCACGGTTTATGGTAGCAAAGAAACTTATAAGAGGAGATTCTTGTAGAGAAGTCTTGAAGCTTTTTCAAATAGGAAACTCCCTTTTATAGCGGGATGAGACTTTAATTGTATCCTGTCACAAGAGGAGAAAAGAGGTGGTAAGAAGTTAGTCTTTTCTCAAGGCCCTCAAGACATCAATATGTTTATGAACAAATGTGACTTCCACGATATTGGGGTTGTTGGACCCAAATACACTTGGTGCAATAATTAAAAAGGTGGTGCCAGGATTCTAGAGAGATTGGACCATTGTCTTCTTAACTCATTTGCTTTAGAAGTTATTCAACTTGCAGTTGTTTGTCACCTTGCTAGAGTAGCATCTGATCATTGTCCTGTCCTGATTAAAGTTGTTTCTTCTAGTTTTTGGAAAAATAAACTCCTGAGGTTTGAAGAAATTTGGACCTCTTATCCAACTTCTTCGACAATTGTGGCTAAATCTTGGGGAAAGCATGTGCGAGTTAATGTAGTTCAATCTCTCAATGTTAAATTTAAAAGAGCTTTGAAGGCATTATTCTTTTGAAGCAAATCAAAACACTTGAATCTTAATGTTCTAAAAGAGCGGCTTAAGAATGAAATTTTGGAGTTGTAAGAAGAGGAAGCTGAAAGAGGAGGTTTGTCCGAAGATAATCTCTGCTTGCTGAAGTCTAAGGTACTTGAGCTTAATTCTACACTTGGGAGGCTTGACACTTGATGGAGACAAAAGGCGAAGGTTAAGTGATTAGAAGAAGGATACACCAATTCAAAGTATTTTCATGCTTTTACTTCAGCCAGGAGAAGTTGTAATCAGATTAATCAAATCAAAGATAACTATGGCAATTTGATTGAGGAGCAAAGCCAAGTAGAAGAAATTTTCTATGAGTTCTTTAAAGACAAATGGAAAGAAATGAGGTGTGTTCTAAGGGGCTGGCCATCTTCTTCTTATGTGTTGAATGATGAAGATAAAAGCTTTTTGATGGCTGAGTTCTCTAAGGAGAAGCTGGATTGTGTTGTTAGTCATCTTGAAGCCCATATCTCTCCAGGTTTGGATGGCATCTCTTACTCTTTTATTAAATTTTTATTAGCAAATTATAAAAGAGGATGTTTGGAAAGCTGTCTATTCTTTTTTTAATACTGGTGTAATGTGTAATAAGTAGAAGGAGACCTTAGTGGTTTTAAATCCTAAGGTGAAATACCCTCTTAATCCTTCCAACTATAGACCAATCAGCCTTTGTTTATCTTTTTATGAAATTGTGGCAAGGATGTTGTTGAATAGATTAATTTGGCTCATTCCAAAAGTTATATCTGAAGACCAAGCTGTATTTGTAAGAGGTCGTTCTTTATCTGAACATGTTTTTCTTACCCAAGAGTTAATCCACAAGTTCATATTCTCTAAAGCTAAGAAAGGATTGATGGAAATTAAAGTTGACATAGAACAGGCATATGATAGTATGGGATGGTCTACTTTAAAACAAGTGTTAGAGCATTATGGTTTCCCTGGTAAGTTTTCTAATCTGTTATTACAATGCGTGGCTGATCCAAAATTCTCTTTTTTTATTAATGGTAGCAAATCTAAATGGATAGAGGCCAAAAGTGGTTTTAGACAAGCGAGCCCCTTGTCTCCTTATTTTTTCATTTTGTGCTCACAATTGCTATCCGATGCTTTTACTCAAAGAGGAAGAAATATTGGTATCAAAGTTGCTCCTAATGCAGAAAAAATTTCACATCTTCAATATGCTGATGATATTATTATTTTCTATGAGGATAAGCATAAGAAAGTGAAGAAAATAATCAAAATCATGAAGGATTAAAAAAATGGATGGGTCAAAAGGATAATGTTCAGAAATCCTCTGTTATCATTGGGAAATCAGTTGGTAGAAAAAGGATTGTTAGTTGGTAGAAGAAGGATTATTGCTCTTTCATAAATTTTGGTTTTTAAGGTGAAAGTACGAGATGCGCCAAGAGGGGGGTGAATTGGTATTTTGAAAATCAACCCTAAACAAGAGTTCTACTTTTTGTAATTTTTTAAAGGATAACTTAACGAGTAAAGTGTGGAAGCAAGTAACACGTTCACAATGACAATATTGATGATACAATTGTACCTTACACAACACAGGATTTAGATATGATTTTTCACCAGGCAATTTAAAGTACTAATTAAAAGCATGAAAAATAAAGTATGATAAAATGGAAAAAGCACACCAGAGATTTTTATAGTGGTTCGGTCACTTGACCTACGTTCACTCCCCGGAGTCCTCTACTCTGGGATTTGCACTAGTAAAAGCTGACTCTCCTTTTGCTCCCACAATAAGGCGGAGAAGCCTTTACAATACTCACTTTCACCTCCCTCGGTGCGGCGGAATACCAAACGCTATGTCACCCTCCTGGTGACAGCAGCGGACCTCCTCCTTTTTCTCCCTCCTGGAGATGGCAGAGTACATTGGCGATGTTGATCTTGAAGTGACTCTTCCCTCGAGAACTTTCCTGAGACTCCACAAAGCCACAAGAGAAGCAAAGCATGCAGCTAGCTTGGAGCCACCGTTTGATCCCCTCACACTACTTCTTCCTCACTCTCAAGCTCACCTTCACCTTCCTCTCGTAAGCTCTAGATCTCTTCGAGGAAAAACTTCTCCTTCATGAATCTCCTTCTTCCCTCAAAGCCTCTCACAGCAAGAGAATAGACCAACTACTCTCTATAAAAAATTTTAAGTTGTTTTTATATCAGGCTTCAAAAAATCCTAAAAGTTTCAACTTTACATTTCTGTTCGTACAGTATGATATATTATCATACAGTACGATCAGTTTAAGTACAGCTCCATCCAGTATAAGCACAGACGAACAGTTATCGAAGTTTATATATATCGTACTGTATGATATGTATATCGTATAGGACGATAATATTGATTCATATTGTTCGTACAAGATGATCTATGGGACGATCCCTGGGGTGAAAGAATTCATCTCTGCCAGTCATCCAGCACTCCTATAGTCGTACAGTACGATTAGTTTGTTTTAGGATATCATCCTGTACGATACGAATATCGTCCAGGATGAATAGAACAAAAAAGCTTGGTTTCGTCTAGTATGATCGATGGGACGACTAAAATCGTCTCTATCAGTCGTCCAGCACTTCACTAAACGTAAAGTACTATTAGTTCATTTTAGGATAAGATCCTGTACGATACGAATATCGTCCAAGATGAACAGAACAAAAAACCTTAGTTTCGTTTGGTATAATCGAAGGGACGAATGTAATCGTCTCTGTCTATCGTACGGTACGATACATCATCGTACAGTACGATCAACATTAATTAAGAAACCAACGTTTATTTCCTGATTACGGGAGATAATTTTGGTAAGTATTCAATTAATCGTACAGTATGATCCTAATCGTACAGTACGATCAGTTCAAATTTAGGAACTTACCAAATTTATTCTGGCGGCTAGGGTTTTTTAATTGAACCTTATTATACAGTACGATAAGTATCGTACAGTATGATTAGATTAAAAATTTAATCATCTGAAAAATAGTCGTTAGCCTGAGTATTATTAATTAATCATACAGTATGATTTTAATTCGTACAGTACGATATTCTTAAAAAAAAATTTAACATTTAAAACAAATCTCCTTTCACATACATGCTTCTGTGGCAGACTCAAGAAAATAAAAATTACAGACTTTTCAACATCCTATTCTACCCAGTTTGAGTCTCCAGTAACCTTGAGCAGTGTGCATCTGACCTGAAATATTAGTGCTCATATACAAGGATAAGCATTGGTAATCTAGAGGAAGTCCATATGGATTCAGTAAGTATTAGTTGTCACCATCAAAATTAAGTGCTCGGGATTCTGGATTTCAACAATCTCCCCCTTTTTGATGGTGTCAAATAATATTTTCTGATGGCCACAATTGTTCTGACTTCCTTAGCTCCCCCTCATAAGAATAACTTATTAATTTTTAAATAGGAGGAGAGGAAAGAATTTTATTTTCTTTTTATTATAACATATAGAATAAAAAACCATAACAAGAGAAAAACATGTAGTGAGAACAGAAGAGTAAACATAAAATACCGATATCATTAATAGTAAGAAAAATAGAACAACATAGAACACAGAAACGTCTCCCCCTTTTGACAGCACCAAAAAGGGAAGAACAAAGAAACAACTACAATGACAAGAAATAAAAAAACATAAATAACAACAATAACTCAAAACTCTGGATCCTGATCCGGAGGTGGTGGTGGAGGTCGTGGAAATAGTTGGTAGTACTGATGGAGGGATGCAAACTGGTGATCGATGGAGGTGAAGCGCTCCCTAAACCATTTCATATAAGTTTCATGTTCCTGATATTGCTGAGCAATGTGGGAATCCAACCTAGTCTCCAGTCGATCAAGGTGTTGAATGATGTCATCGTGAGGGTAGTCGGGAGGAGCAAGACCAGGTGGGTGGATTGGTGGTGGTGGAGGGGCGTCAGTAGGAGAAGCAGCCTCTTCGTCATCAAACTCAGGATCGATGTGAGCGGCCCCTCAATGGAATAAGATACGAAAAGAGGCATCTGAGTAGAAGATAGGAAGATGATCTGGAGGTAGCAGATAATGAAGTTGGTACTTGGCATCTAAGATGTATCCTATGACATGCCCTAAAGCAAGGTTCAGTTTACAGCGGGCACCGGGATATCGGAATGCAGACAGGGTATGGATATAATCAAAAACCATTTGATCTTCATTGAATTTTGTTCCAGACATGATTAGATAGGTGACGACAAAAAGCAGTGGTGTAATATGGATACGGTCTCCAGCTTTAGGTATGATGGACGTGCGAAGGATATGCTGGATAACATGGGCATTCAAATTCAGGGTTTGGACAAGGGGCAGGTGTTGATTGGATGGGACACCTCTAAGGGTCATATTAATTGATGTCCAATCATAATCATGTAAGATCATAGATTGGGGATGTGGGCCGTCAGTGGACAGCCCAATGTGTACAGCAATGTCGTTGACGGTGATGACATGCTATTTGCAGACATAAGAAGTGAAAGTGGTGTTTTCTAGATTGATTTTGACATTGGCAAGAAACTCAAAAAGGAGTTCAGAGTGGAAAGGAAAGGCTAGAGTCAACAGGAATTGAAGGGTGGTGGATGTGAAAAGGTTCATCACCTCAAAATTCAGAGCGGCTTGATTCAGCATGCGAGATGGAGTGATTTTGTCCTTCTTGAGTTTAGTGTATACTTTCTCGTCTGCAGCGGAGAGAAAGCGATCGTCGAAATGCTGAGAGGAGGAAGAGCTCCCGATGATCATTCGGCCGTGCTTACTTGCACCAGACAAGGTTGAAGAAGGGATTTGAGAGAGAGATGAAATTTGGAGTGAGTGAGAGTGAGTGAATGTAGTCAAACAATCCCTCCATTTTATAGAATTTGTGAACTATCGTACAATACGATTGTGGATAGTACAGTACGATAGGTACAATAATGTTGTCTGGATGACCATTCAAAAAGTGAGTCAAATCATACAGTACAATCAGAATCGTACTGTACGAACGTGAATGTGAGGCGTTCGTCCCGAGGAGTCGTCTGAATGACCTTTGATAAAAATAATCGTACAGTACGAATAGGTGTTTGTACAGTATGATAGGTAATAATGTTCATACCGGCTGAGTTTAAATTCATCCTAATCCATTTGACATGTGGATCATACCGTATGATGTGTAATTCATACAGTATGATGGCCAATAATGTGTACCGTATAGTACGAGTGGTGAGTCATACAGTACGATAGGTATAAGACATGAAAGATCTGGACCATAAATTGGAGTGGACGGCTGAGATTTGAGTGATTTTAATGTTATCGTACAGTACAAAATAGGATCGTACAGTACGATCGTCAGAGAAATTTAAGATTTGTGAGCAGCAAGGTAAGAGGATCAGGAAACTATTTTTTTCATTATTATTATTTTTTTATTATTATTATTTTTTTTATTTTTTTTTATTTTTAAACAAACTAATCATAACAAACACACAAAATTATTTTTTTTTCTTTTTTTTTTGTTTTTTTTTTATTTTAGGCTTGAATGTCTATGACACCTAATTTTATTCTTAAAATGCTAAATGTGTCATAATCTAATAGTTTTGTGAAAATATCAGCCAATTGCTCTTCAGTAGCAATATAGTGCAGTTCAATATCTCCTTTGGCTACGTGATCTCTGATGAAGTGATGTCTAATGTCTATATATTTTGTTCATGAATGTTAAATTAAATTTTTAGATATGCAAATAGCACTGGTGTTGTCACACATGATCGGAATGGTTCCTACATGTAGTCCTAGATCTAACAATTGTTGTTTTAACTATAAAACTTATGCAACACAGCTACCTACCGCTATATACTCTTCTTTGGCTGTTGATAGGGCAACCGAATTCTGTTTTCTATTGGACCATGAAACTAACGAATGTCCAATGAATTGACAAGTACCAGACGTGCTTTTTCTATCTACCCTACATCCTACAAAGTCTGAATCTAAGTACCCTAAGATTTCAAAAGTAGTGTTATGTCTAGGATACCAAATTCTTAAGTTTGGGGAGCCTAGTAGATATCTAAGAATTCTTTTGACAGTAGTCATATGAGATTCTTTCAGGTCAGCTTGAAAGCGGGCACAGAGAAACATACTAAACATTATGTTTGGCTGCTGGCAGTCAAGTAGAGAAGTGATCCAATTATTCCCCTATACCTCTTTTGATCTACATACTTCCCACTGGGATCTTTATCCAATTGAATGTTAGAGGTCATGGGTGTATTCATAGCCTTAGCATTGTCCATTTCATATTTTTTCAATCTATCATTTATATACTTAGATTGGCTAAGGAACGTTCCACCTTCCGTTTGTTTTACATTAAATCCCAGGAAGTAACTAAGTTCTCCCATCATACTCATTTCAAACTCATCACTCATTATTTTTGAAAATTCATAACATAAGCTTTTCTCCGTCGATCTGAATAAGATGTCATCTACATAAATCTGAATAATGAGTACCTCAACTCTTACCTTCTTCAAAAATAAGGTGGTGTCCACACTACCCTTAACAAAGCCTCTATCTAGTAGGAACGTACTAAGTCTTTCATACCAGGCTCTAGGTGCTTGTTTTAACCCGTATAATGCCTTTTTCAGTTTGAACAAGTGGTTTGGAAATTGTGAGTTTTCAAACCCCGGAGGTTGCTCCACATAAACATCTTCCTTGATTACCCTGTTCAAGAAGGTACTCTTCACATCCATTTGATACAGCTTAAAATCCCTAAAACAAGCAAAGGCTAACAGTACCCTGATGGCTTCTAGTCTAGCTACCGGAGCAAAGGTTTCTTCAAAATCTATTCCTTCAATTTGGTTATACCCCTTTGCTACTAACCTAGCCTTGTTTCTCACTACTAATCCAGAGTCATTCATCTTATTTTTAAAGACCCATTTAGTTCCAACCACACTTTGTTCTTTAGGTCTTTTGACTAATTCCCATACATCATTCCTAACGAATTGGTTCAACTCTTCTTGCATTGCTAGGATCCAAAATTTATCTCCTAAGGCTTGATCTATATTCATGGGTTCAATCATAGATATGAATGCAGAATGACTAACCTCTTTTCTAAGTCCATGCCTAGTTTTTACTCCTTCTGATGGGTCTCCTAAGATCAGTTCTCTAGGATGATTAGAAGAAAATTTCAAATCTCTAGGCAGATGTTCCTGAGGTTCCGCTCTAGTCTCTATGGTAATGGTTTCTACTCCCCGTATAACCTCAACATCTTCTTCTTCATGATTAGATTCAGAGGTCTTATTGGATTCATCAAATATCACATGGGTGGACTCTTCTACTACTAGGGTTCTCTTATTGAATATTCTATAGGCTTTACCTATAGATGAGTAGCCTAGGAAAACCCCTTCATCAGATTTAGGATGGAACTTTCCTAAGGGTGACTTTCCATTGATTGGGATGAAGCATTTGCAACCAAAAACGTGTAAGTGGGAAAGATTGGGTGTCCTACCCTTAAGCAACTCATAGGGTGTCTTATTAAGTTTGGATCTAACATTTACCCTATTTAACACATAGCACGTGGTATTCACTGCTTCTGCCCAAAAATATCTAGGAAGAGTGTATTCAGCTAACATAGCCCTAGCAGTTTCAACTAAAGTTCTATTCTTTCTTTCTGCTATTCCATTTTGCTGAGGAGTTCTAGGAGCAGAGAAATTATGTTCTATTCCAACATCTTTACAAAATGATTCAAATTTATCATTCTCAAATTCCCCATCGTGATCACTATGAATTGTTGAAATTACACATCCTAATTTCCTTTGAATCTAAGTGGAGAAAATTCTAAACTCTTCAAATGACTCACTCTTATGAGCTAGGAATTTCACCCAAGTAAATCTAGAGTAGTCATCCACTATTACAAACCCATACAACTTCCCTCCTAGGCTAGTTGTACTAGCAGGTCTGAACAGGTCCATGTGGAGAGTTTCTAGTGGCCTAGTGGTGTTGATATCCTTAATTGCATGAAATGAAGATTTAACTTGTTTTCCTAATTTGCAAGCATCACAAAGATGATCCTTAGTAAAGTCTAACTTTGGTATGCCTCTAACTAAGTCTTTCTAAGTGATGTTCCTAAGTGTTTTCATACTAGCATGACATAGTCTCCTATGCCATAACCAAGAGTCATCCGCTATTTTTTTTAGACACAAAGAGTTTAAGGTTTCAATGCAGTTTAAATTTAACATGTAAACATTGTTTATGCATTTTCCTTCTAACACAAGTGTATCATTTAAGCTAATCATGCATTTATTAGAAAGAAATTTTATGTCAAAGCCCTTGTCACATAGTTGACTTATACTTAAAAGATTATGCTTTAAACCATCAACTAAAAGTACATTCTCAATAATCAAATTCTTAGTGTTTCCAATGATACCTGAGCCAACCACTTTCCTGGTGGTGTTGTCTCCCAAAGTTACCTTGCCTCCTGACCTGGCCTCCAGTGTCACGAACTGCTTCATGTCTCCAGTCATGTATCTCGAGCAGCCACTGTCCAGGTACCACATGCTCTCACTAGGTTTTTTGTGAGAGCATCCCTACACTGTCAATCACAGATTAGCTTTGGGAACCCAAGTGAGTTTGGGTTCCACCCTATGCTTATATGAATGAAATGTATGCATGTTATGATGTGATGAGTGCGATTTAGGTCTCCACACTAGACGAGTCCTATAGTGAATTGTGCAAGTGCGGGCTATGTGACCTAGTATGCCACAAGAATAACATCTAACACTGGGAAATGGGTTCACAAATCTACGAGGGTGGTAGTGCCTATTTCTGGGTTTGGATGATGCATGCCGTGCTGGTTTTGAATGAGATGATTCACATGGTGGAGGCTGAAAAAACTCAGCAAACATGAGAGGTTTTTTATTATTTTCGAATGCATGAAGTTTTTCATTTAAAAATTTGTTCTCTTGGTTAAGACTTGCATATTCAAACCTCAATGTATGCTCACTACTACTAAGTTCCCCTGCTAGTTCTTCTAGTTGCTTAAATGCATTCTCTAGTTCAACATGTGATGATTTCAAGGTATCATGTGCAGTGGTTAACTCAATATGCTTCTTGTTTAATGCATCATATTCATCGAGCAAAGACATATGATCTTTATCCAAGTCAGAAAAATTCTTAACTACACTAGCATGCTCCTTTTGTAAGGTACTAAACTCAGTATTAAGACTAACATGCTTTTTCTTTAACTTTCTATACGAGTCATGGATTTTTTCAGAAATAATAAGAAGTTCATCGTAAGATAGTTGACATACCTCATCTTGATCTGATTGATCAATATTATCATAAGTCATAAGACATAGATTCGTTACCTCCTCCTCTGCTTCTTCTTCCGATGATTCTGAGGCAGAGTCGGCCCAAAACGCTTTTTGTGTCTTAAATTTGCCCTTCTTAAACTTTGATCTTTCCTCACCCTTTTCCTTGGTTTGATGAGTCTTGATGTTGGGGCAATCAGCTCGGAGATGACCGGGTTTCCTGCACTCAAAGCAAATTGTGTCTGATGCAACTTTAGTATGCTTTGAGCTTTTACCTTTATTCCAATTGCTTTGATGACGGCGCTGCTTTCTTTTCATAAAATTTTTGAACTGACGAGTCATCAAGGCGATGTCGTCATCTTCCTCCGCTGCTGACCTGTCACTTTCAAAATTGTTTGCTTTTAAAGTCACCGTTCGCTCCTTCTTCTTTTCACCTGCATCACTTTATCGTTGACTCACTCCTTACTCGTAGACAATGAGTAACCCAAGTAAATTGTCAATAGAATAAACATTCAGGTCTTTTGACTCAGTTATTGCAGTGATTTTAGTATCATATGAGCTAGGAAAACATCGCAGTATTTTATTTACTTTTTCCGAGTTAGACAACTCTCTCCCTAAAGCATGCAGAGATGTTACAATCTGGGTGAATCGAGTGTACATGTCAGATATAGTTTCACTAGGTTTCATGCGGAATAGTTCGTAATCATGTAGCAGTTTGTTCAACCTAGATTGTTTGACCCACTAGTTCCTTCGTACGTGATACACAGTTTGTCCCAAATTTGCTTACCAGTAGTACAAGTTGATACTCGCATATAGTCTTCTGATTTTATTACGCAAAAGAAACAATTTAGACATTTAGCATTTAACTGTGTAAGTTCTCTATCCTCAATGCTCCATTCATTAAATCATAGTTCAGTTTTAATTCCATTCAACATAAGAAATGTTGCAGAATAACCTTCTTGGACCAATATCCACATGCGATAGTCTAGAGACTGTAAAATGTAGACATGCATATTTTCCAGATATCAAACGGTATATTGTCAAATAAAGGTGGACGAGTTATAGAATAACCCTCCGCAGTATTACAGTTACCAAATTGAGCCATGGATCCTACGTTTCTAGGTTTTCTAAAACACTATTTTGAAACCCCGCTCTGATACCACTTGAAAGTACGAGATGCGCCAAGAGGGGGGGTGAATTGGTATTTTAAAAATCAACCCTAAATAAGAGTTCTACTTTTTGTAATTTTTTAATGGATAACTTAACGAGTAAAGTGCGAAAGCAAGTAACACGTTCACAATGACAATATTGATGATACAATTGTACCTTACACAACACAGGATTTAGATATGATTTTTCACCAGGCAATTTAAAGTACTAATTAAAAGCATGAAAAATAAAGTACGATAAAATGGAAAAAGCACACCAGAGATTTTTATAGTGGTTCGATCACTTGACCTACGTCCACTCCCCAAAGTCCTCTACTCCGAGATTTGCACTAGTAAAAGTTGACTCTCCTTTTGCTCCCACAGCAAGGTGGAGAAGCCTTTATAATACTCACTTTCACCTCCCTCGGTGCGGCGGAATACCAAACGCTATGTCACCCTCCTGGTGACGGCAGCGGACCTTCTCCTTTTTCTCATTCCTGGAGATGGCCGAGTACCTTGGCGATGTTGATTTTGAAGTGACTCTTCTCTCGAGAACTTTCTCGAGACTCCCCAAAGCCATAAGAGGAGCAAAGCATGCAGCTAACTTGGAGCCACCGTGTGATCCCCTCACACTACTTCTCCCTCATGCTCAAGCTCACCTTCACCTTCCTCTCGTAAGCCCTGGATCTCTCTGAGGAAAAACTTCTCCTTCACGAATCTCCTTCTTCCCTCAAAGCCTCTCACAGCAAGAGGATAGACCAACTACTCTTTATAAAAAATTTTAAGTTGTTTTTATACCAGGCTTCAGAAAACCCTAAAAGTTTCAACTTTTGCATTTCTGTTCGTACAGTATGATATATAATCATACAGTACGATCAGTTTAAGTACAGCTCCATCCAGTACGAGCACAGATGAACAGTTGTCGAAGTTTATACATTTCGTATTATATGATATGTATATCGTACAGGATGATAATGTTGATTCGTACTGTTCGTACAGGATGATTTATGGGACGATCCCTGGGATGAAAGAATTCATCTCTGCCAGTCGTCCAACACTCCTACAGTCGTACAGTATGATTAGTTTGTTTCAAGATATCATCCTGTACGATACGAATATCATCCAGGATGAATAGAACAAAAAAGCTTGGTTTCATCTGGTACGATCGACGGAACGACTGAAATCATCTCTGTCAATCATCCAGCACTTCACGAAACGTACAGTACGATCAGTTCATTTTAGGATAACGTCATGTACGATACGAATATCATCCAGGATGAACAGAACAAAAAACCTTGGTTTCGTCTGGTACGATCGAAGGGATGAATGTAATCGTCTCTGTCTATCATACGATACGATATATCATCGTAGAGTACGATCGACATTAATTAAGAAACCAACGTTTATTTCCTGATTACGGGAGATAATTTTGGTAAGTATTCAATTAATCGTACAGTACGATCCTAATCGTACAGTACGATCAGTTCAAATTTAGGAACTTACCAAACTTATTCTGGCGGCTAGGGTTTTTTAATTGAACCTTATCATACAGTATGATAAGTATCTTATAGTATGATTAGATTACAAATTTAATCATCTGAAAAATAACCGTTAGCCTGAGTATTATTAATTAATCGTACAGTACAATTTTAATTCGTACAGTACGATATTCTTTAAAAAAATTTTAACATTTAAAACAAATCTCCCCCTGTGTGTGTGCATGGTTGCTCCTTTCACATACATGCTTCTGTGGCAGACTCAAGAAAATAAAAATAAAGAAAAAAAAAATTACAGACTTTTCAACATCCTATTCTACCCAGTTTGAGTCTCCAGTAATCTTGAGCAGTGTGCATCTGACCTGAAATGTTAGTGCTCATATACAAGGATAAGCATTTGTAATCTAGAGGAAGTCCATACGGATTCAGTAAGTATTAGTTGTCACCATCAAAATTAAGTGCTCGGGATCCTGGATTTCAACATAAGGTTGTTAAAGAACTCACCTATCTTGGAGTCAAATTGGTTTTAAGAAGGTTGGTTCTTTCAGATTTTCAAAACCTATTGGGGAAGGTGTATAGCAGAATAAATACATGGGGAAACTGATTTATCTCTCTTTCAGGAAAGCTGCTTCTGATTAAGTCATCTTTTCTTTCTCTTCCTACATTCTTATCTACGCATTCACTAGTCCCTTTGGGAGTGTTGAAAGATTTGGATAGGATGACTAGGGATTTTCTTTGGAAAAAAGGGGATAGAAGTAAAGGCCTTCACTATGTTGCATGGGAAACCTTATGTAGAATAAAAAGAATGGGTGGCCAAGGAGTGCAATCTGTAGCTGCTAAAGTAGGTTTGTTGAGGGCTAAATTTTCTTGGAACTTTGTTACAAAGCCTTCCTCTCTTCATAACAGTATCTTGATGGCAAAATATGGGAAGGATATTTGGAACTCTATAATTAGGAGCTATGCCTCTCCTACTTAGAAGATACTAATTAATGGGGCCAAATTTGTACAGGAAATTATGAGATGGAAGGTCTCGAATGGTAGCTGTATTAATACTTTTAAAGATGTAGGGGTTTTAGATAAGAGTCATGATCGTTGGCCTACTTTTATTGTAGAGCTAAATCAAGAAAGTTCATGTCTTATGAATTTTTGAAAGAAAGAAGAATGGGATGTTCCCAAGCTAAAGCAGTTCTTTGGTCCTGACTTGGTGGAAGTAATTAGATCTGTTCTAATACATTCAGAATTACAAGGTGATCAATTGGAGCTGATGTATAAATGCTCAGGTAAATCTATAGCAGCTTTGGTTACTGAGATACTGCTTGGTATTGCTAAAGAAGTTCTGAGTTTGAGATGGATGAAAAAGCTAAGACTTTGGCCCCGTGTTGAGTTATTCTGGTGGAGACTAAATTAAAAGGCAATCCCCACAAATGAATTTCTGATGTATAAAAGACTGCAGGACTTCAATGGGTGTCCGAGAGAATGTGAAGCAATAGAAAATTCTGAACACATAGCAGTCAACTGTGTATACCTCTTTCAGGTGATAAGTATGCTTTATAAATGGGGATTTAAGGTCCCTATTTTTACTGATCTGGAAGAAAGCCATCGTGAGTTATCTGTGTTATCAAACTGCAATCCGTTTATAGGGAATTTATATTGCTATGCATTCTTTCTTTCTTGGAAAAGCATAAACAAGCTTAAACATGGTGTAAAAGAGGACTGTCTCTCTATAATAGCAGCAAATTCAATCAGCTTAGCTGCTGCCTCATTTTGCTTTAATCCATTCTAGAATCACTGGGGTACCAACCAGCTGCTGCAGGTGTCTTCTTCTTATTGGTGCCCTCCTCCCCCCGAGTGGATTAAGCTCAATGTTGATGCTTCACTAGAGAGCTCTTATAAGGCTGGAGTAGGCGGCGTGATAAGAGATTCTAAAGGAAGATTTGTGTATGCTTTTGGCCTTTCTTGTTTGCATTGGGACTGCTCAAAATTGGAGCTTATATCGGTTCTTTCTTTGAAGAAAGGTCTTCAAGAGTGGATGTATGTGGTGAAAGGAATCATAATAGAACGCGATAATTATAATGTGATGAAATATGTCCAAAGCATGATGAATAATGAAGATGAGAGGGAAACTTACTTGAAGCCACAACATTTATCTTTTCTTAGAGATTTTAACCAAGTGCTATTTCATTTTGTGAATAGTTGTTGTAATAAGTTAGCTGATTGTTGTGCTAACTATGCTTGTTCTTCTGATTTTATTTGGGATAATGTTGGTTGTAATAACATTCCTCCTTTGTTTCTTTGTTAAAGGAGGAAAGTGATAGGGGTGCTATCACTTAGAGCTTGTATCTGAATTATCAATAAAATTGCTCTATGCATTTCTTCACAAAAGAAAACTAACTTTTTCTAGGTAATATTCCTAAGGATCTTCATGCTTACATGACATAATCTCTTATGCCATAGCCAAGAGTTATAAATTATGGTTTTCAAACATAAGGAGCAAAAATATTCAATACAGTTCAAGTTAAGCATGTAAACGCTATTTATTCATTTTCCTTCTAAAACTAGTTTTCCATTTAAACTAATCAGGCATTTTACAGAAAAAAATTTCATGTCAAAACCCTTGTCACATAATTGATTAATGCTCAGTAAGTTATGCTTTAGACCATCAACTAAAAAAATATTTGCAATTATAAAATTACTTAAGTTTCCAATTGTACCTGAGTCAACCACTTTCTTAGTGGTGTTTTCTCCAAGTGTTACCTTGCCTCCAGACCTGGCCTTCAGTGTGATGAACTGGTTCAAATCACCAGTCATATGCCTCGAGCATCCATTGTCCAGGTACCACATACTCTCACAAAGTCTTTTGTGAGAGTACCCCTACAAAGTCACTTGAACATTAGATTTGGGAACCCAAGTGAGTTAGGGTTCCACCTTATGCTTGAATGAATGATATGAATGAATGTTATGCAGTGATGCATATAATTTTGGCCTCCACACTAAATGTGTCCTACGGCTGATAGTGCAAGTGCGGGTTATGTGCCCTAATATGCCACAAGAGAAACACCTAACACTAGGAAAAAGATTTAGTAATCTAAGTGGGTTATGGTGCCTCTTCCAAGGATTATGTGATGCATGCTCTGATGGAGGGTTATGAAACTATGCCAAGGTAGTGATGGTTTATTATTTTGAAGTGCTATTATTTTCTCTTGCAAAAACTTATTTGCATTTTCTAGAACAAATACTTATATTTGTAATGCATACTCACTTTCATCTATTCTTAATGCACTTACTTTTAATTCTTTGAATGATTTTTCTAGTTCAATATGCGAGATTTTCAAGGAATCATATACATTAGATAGATCATTATGCTTCTAATTTTATGTATCATATTCATCAAGTAAAGTCATATGATCACTATCTAAAGTAGAATGCTAGCTTACAAAACTAGTATGCTCATTTTGCAAAATAATAAAATTAATGTTCAAATTTACATACATCTTTTTTAATTTCCTATATGAATTATGATTTTTTTTATATAATAAATAATTCTTCATAGAAGAGTTTACAAACTTCATCTTGATCTGATTGATTAAGATTATCATTAGCCATAAGACATTGCTTTGTTACCTCCTCCTCTGCTTCTAGTTCTGATGATTCTGAAGTGGAGTTGGCCCAAATTGCTTTCTATGTCTTGTTCTTCCCCTTCCTAAATTTTGCCTTTTCTTTACCCTTCTCCTTCACTGGGCGAGTTTTCAGGTTAGGGTAGTCTACTCAAAGATGACCTGGTTTCCTACATTCAAAATAAATCATGTAAGATAATGCTTTAAAATTTTTATTATTTTTACCTTTGCCCAAATATTGTTGATGACGCCTCTACTTTATTTTAAGAAAACTTTTGAATTACTATTTCATCAATATGATGCCATCATCTTCCTCCACTACAGAACTATCATTATATGAATCATCTTTCTTTAGAGCCACAGTTCTCTCCTTCTTTTTAGTTGCATCATTTTGCCTCTGACTTACTTGTTACTCGTAGGCAATGAGTGACCCAAGTAAATTGTCAATAATGTAAACATTCAAATCTTTTGATTGAGTAATTACAATTATTTTAGCATCATAAGAGCTAGGTAGGCATTATAAAATCTTATTAACTTTTTCAAAATTTGATATTTCTCTACTTAGGGCATGCAAGGATGTCACTATCTAGGTAAACCTAGTATATATTTCAGATACAGTCTCGCTAGGTTTCATGTGAAAAAGTTCATAATCATGCAGAAGAATATTTAACCTGGACTATTTAACTTCACTAGTTTCCTCATAAGTGATGTATAACCTATCACAAATTTCCTTCCTAGTAGTGCATGTAGAAACTCGCATATAATCCTCAGATTTTAAAGCACATAAAAAATAATTTAAACATTTAGCATTTAATTGTGCAAGTTTTCTATCCTCATAACTTCATTTAATAAAGGGAATATCAGTTTGGATGACATTTACTACATGAGATGAAAGTGAATAACCAGTTTGAATAATATGCCAAATTCTATAGTCAATGGCTTACAAAAATGTAAACATGCAAATTTTCTAGAAAATCCAATGGGATATTTTCAAACAAAGGTGGATGGGTTATGGAATAACCCTCAGCAGTATTCTTATTATCAAAATGCACCATTAGATATATACTTGAAGATTTTAAAATTTAAATTTCAATACCTACTCTGATACCACTTAAAGGTTTGAGGAGGTTGTGAGACCTCAATGAACTAGCCCGAGGTGCACCAAAAAGGAAGGGTGAATTGATAATTTAAAAGTCAAGTACTAAACAAAAATATTGAATTTTTTTTTTCATCTACAAAAATAATTTCTAAATTAAGTCCAGGAAGATAACTTAAAATTGTGCAGAAGCAATTAATAATTTTAAAAGAGATATTATATTTTTTAATTCTTTTAATACATGCAAATTTTCTTATTATAAGTCACAATCCAACCTACTTGCAGTTGATCATAAATATTGAACTTAACAAATTTAACTTGTATATAATAATAAAATTGAAGAAAGAAAATAAATTCAAAAAGGAAAAAAGAACACCACAAGATTTTATAGTGGTTTGGTCAACCTTAACCTACGTCCACTCCCTAGAGTCCTCCGATCCAGCTATTGCACTAAAATAAAGTGACTCTCCTTTTGCCCCCACAACAAGGTAGAGAAGCCCATACACAATCCCTTCCGCTAAACTTGATGCGGCGAAGTGCCAGAAGCTGCCACCCTCTTGGTGACGGCAGCGAACCTCCAATCTTTTTCTCCCTCCTCGAGAAGGCATAGTACCTTAGCTCCTTTTTACCCTCTTGGTGAAGTTAGAGAACCCAACTCCTTTTTCTCCCTCCTAGATAAGGCAAAGAACCTCAAGGACTTGACATTAAAGCCTCTCTCCCAAAAAAAAACATCAAGGACTCACCAGGCCAAGGAGGAGCAAAGGTGCTTAGCTAGCCTTGAGCAAATGAGTGATCCCGTCACACTACTTCTCCCTCATGCTCAACCTCACCTTCCTCTTCCTCTCAAACCCTCGATCTCTCTCAAAAGCTTCCCTCTTAGAGTTCCTTCTTCAGCCTAAGACACCTCTTTCTTTTTGTAAGAGATTATTAAAACATTGCTTAAGTATTGGTCTTCAAAAAATCCTAAAGTTCAAGTTCTCCCTTCTTTGTTCGTATAGTGTGTTATTTGTTTGTACAGCATGAATAATTCAAAAACTAGACACATCCAGTATGATGCAAACAGTCATTTAGATGAACTATTCAAATTTTACAAATATATCATACAGTACGATCTTGAGGACATCTAGTATGATCTGTTTAATTTCTCTGTATGTGTATAAAATAATCTATGGGATGATTGAAAATCATTTCTGTCAATTGTACCATACTATTCTCATCATATAGTATGGTCAGCTCAGTCAATTATCCCATACTGTAGGATGAGAACAGTATGGGACAATTGAAAATCATTTCTAATAGGTTGCCCAGTATGATATAAATATCATACTGTAGGATTAGCTCAATAATCATTATTTCATTTTTATATGATATGTAGGATGACCAAATTTCATCTCAATCAATCATATGGTATGATCAAGATCGTACAGTATGATATGCTATCATTAATTAAATCATATTTTTATTAACTAATTATGGGGGATAATTTAAGTAAGATTTTAAAATATCGTACAATATGATTAGGATCGTACAGTATGATTAGTTTAAAAATCATTTTTTAAATTTCTTACATAATTTATCTGGTGGCTAGGTTTACAGATCGAAACAAATTATATATTATAATAGGCATCGTACAGTATGATTAGTTCAATATAATTAATGATTCAAGTAACCGTAAGACCATTTTTTGAATAACAGATCGTATATTATGATTATAAGTTGTCCAATATGATTAGTTAAAAAAAATTATCTTAGATTTTTCTCACTCCCCCTATGGGTATATGCACGGTCACCAATTTCATACACCCTTATGTGGCCAGACTCAAGAAGTAGAAAACTAAAAAAAAAGTTAATATTATAAACTCTTTAAATTGACAACATATTCTACCCAAGCTTGATTCTTTAATAGTCTTGAGCGGTGTATGTTTTTTCATGAAATATTAGTACACACAGACAAAATACAATATCTAGTATTCATGCTAAGAGAAATAAAAAACTCAATCAATAATATTTATTATCATCAAAATCATAAGTTATGGATTTTGGATTACAACAACACCAAGAGGAATATATAGTTTTTGCTAACACAAACTAATTGTAAATACAACTTGTAATGAACATTAAACTCATGCAGGAAATTTAAAGTGAAAAAAAAGAGCACACTAGAAATTTTATAGTGGTTTGGTCAACCTTGAAGGAGAAATAAATCAAGAGGAATATATAGTTTTTGCTAACACAAACTAATTGTAAATACAACTTGTAATGAACATTAAACTCATGCAGGAAATTTAAAGTGAAAAAAAAGAGCACACTAGAAATTTTATAGTGGTTTGGTCAACCTTGACCTACGTCTAATCCCCAAAGTCCTCCTCTCCGGGTATTGCACTAACACTATAGTGACTATCCTTTTGCTCCTACAGTAAGGAGAGAAGCACTTACAAATCACTTCCACCAAACCCAGTGAGACAGAGAACCAAAAGCTATGTCACTCTCCTGGTGATGGTAGTGAACCTTTAATCCTTTTTCACCCTCCTACTGAATGTAAAGAACCCACAAAATCTTTCTCACCCTCCCAGTGATGGTAGAGACCCTTCAATCCATTTTCACCATTATGGTGAAGGCAGACCCAAGTCCCCAACTTTTAAGTTTCTCTCCCAAGAATAACTCCAAGAACTCACCACGGCCACTAGAGGAAGCAAGGTGTAAACTTGCCTAGGGAAACTGTGTGAAAACCCCTCACACTCGTTCTCCCTCACGCATAACCTTACCTTCTCCCTCTATAAGCCCAAATCTCTCTCAAGTATTCTCTGTTAGAGTTCCGTCAACAACCAAAAATCTCTCTTGAGACTTCATTGAGCTGCTTAAGTATAAATCTTCAAAAAACACTAAATTTTTAATTAGGCCATCACTGTTTATACAATACAAATTGGGTTCATACAATACTATTAGTTTAAAATGGGTGTTCATCTAATATGATGGAACAACCATTCAAATGAATAGTTTAAATTCTACGTACTTATCATACTGTACGATGGTAAGTTCATAAGATATGATTAGTTTAGTTTCCTTCTATTCGTATAGAATAATTATCGAGATAATTGGAAATCATTTATATCAATCATCTTGTATGATTAAATCTTATAGTATATTTAGTTCAAATATCAAGGGTTCATACAGTATGACCAATATCATACTATACGATTAGTTTAAAAATTAAGGTTTTCATCCAGTATGATATATGGGATGATTGAATTTCATCTAAATCAATTGTATAGTATGATCTACATCATACAATATGATTAGCCATATATAATAAGTTTTAATTTAATGGACTAATCATGGGGAATAATTTAAGTAAGATTTCAAACATCGTATTGTACAATTTGGATCGTACAGTAAAATTAGTTCAAAGTTTGATTTTTAAAATACTTACTTAAATTATCTAGTGGCTATGGTTTCTTAATAGAAAAAAATTGTATAGTACAATCTACATCATATAATATGATTAGTTCATAAGCATTAATTACACAATTAGCTGTTACACCTCTTTTATCATATAACTGATCGTACGGTATGATCGTAATCATACAACACGATCAATTCAAAAATTCTCAGCTCACTTTTCTCACTCCTCTGTGACTGTGTGCACGGTCGTCAATTTAGCATACACCCTTACATGGCCAGACTCAAGAAATATAAAATAAAGGAAAATAAAAAATACAAGCTCTTTTGAAAGACATCCTATTCTATACAAACTTGAAGCTTAATCAATCTTGAGCGGTGTATGATGTAACTAAAAAGAAAGTACACACAGAAAAATAATATTCAATAGATATGCTAGAAGAAATAAAACTTCAATCAATAATATTTGTTATGATCAAAATTATAAGCTAGGGATCCTGGATTGCAACACATTGGATTCTAAAATTAAGAAATATCTCAGAAATAAAAGCTAAAACTTTTCTCTCAGATTGTTTTTCCTTCCTTACTGGTATACATTGTAGTTATAGTCCTTGATAACTCAACTGATATCATGAGATTCCAAAATTATCAAAATTCATAAATCAATTTCAAATTATAAAAATGATTATTTCTAATTAAATTTATTGGGGGTATTATTCATTTGCAGAGAGCAATAACTAGTAAGTTGATCTTTTTTTTTATAAGAACCTCACTCTTAAGAAAGTGGAATCAGCAACCACTATTCAATTCAATATGGGGGTTCATTCCATTATACTATTAGTAAATGGTGAAAAGGTGCTTCATTTGATTGTTGATGAGAAGAAGTAGGCTCCCTTAATGGAGTTAGTAATTTGGTAAGGGTCCAATTCCATTATCCTGAAAAGAGGACTGGTATTGCCCCTATACCCATCACTCCTCTATTGAGGGAGGACAAGCAATTATAATACAAGATTTTTAGTGTAATAAGCTTTGTGTTTGACATCAGCCCTACTTCCATATCGAAATTGTCATTTAAAAGCAAGTCCCAGAAGAAGAATTGCCTTTAGAGAGTCAGGAAGAAGATTATGAAAGAAAGGGAAATGTCTAAGTTTGAGTTAATTAAGAAATACAAGACTGAGGCTCATAAGGAATTACATATTCCTCCTACTTCTCCTTTGCTAAGTGGAAGTCACATCCATCCCCTTTCTACTGTAAAAGGCGAGGAGAAAGTATACAGGATAGCTCGCTCTCCACCACGCCTGCTAGACTGTTGCCTTGAGAAGACTACTAAGGAGGAGAGGATTCAGAAAAATAAAAATTTATGGAATATTATTAACACTTGTGCTACATAAGCTAGTGTGACAAAGGAAGAATTCTTGAAGCACATGAGTTAAACAAAAAGAATGAGAAATAAAAAGAAAAATCATATTATAAAGAGGAAAGAGAGAGTTGGAAAGAATTATGCAGCCCACTTGGCTCAAATGATAGTCACTACATCTATGTGAAAGAATTCAAGAGGCTCAAGTCAACGTTACAAATATGATTGATTAATTGAACAATTTAGGGGAAGAAAAGAATTGTTGATTAATGATAATAGTATTATTAAATGTAAAAAATAGAATATGAAATTTTGTCTTTACAAAGTTTATATAATAGATACTACATGAAGCTCATTATGCAACATATAAATTTCACCATTAGGATAAGAAAATGTAAATTCATTTTAAAATAATGTTTAGAGGGACAAAATGAAAAAGAGGTATATTTTTGGTTGAAATCCCCATCCCCATTAACCTTGCTTGATTTCTTCATTGCCCACCAAAGGCAAAGGGTAGTAAAAATTTAAAAGATACTTCTATGTACATTCTAGTGATTGATGATAACAGTAAAATAAAATGCAAAAGGGTGAAAATCAGAATGATAACACTAATTTAGCAGTGATTAAAGAACACTCCTTGAAATCTATTCCTCCAATCATAATATCAAAAACAAAAGATGAATCTAAAATCATATTAGATAGCGATACACCTGAAGTTAACTTTCAAGGTAGTCCTATCATGATAAATTTCTTAAATTCAAATTTCTCATTAAAAAATAAGTTAGAGCCCACCTAAGGGTAGTGTAAATCCTAAGATATATTCTCATCTTGAGGAGATCATGGAAGTATAACTTCATAGTGGCAGAGACTTACCACCTAGGTTGAAAACAAATGAGAAAGTCAAGCAGGTCATGTCTAGTGATCAAATTCATTCATCTACTCAATAACAAAATCCTTCCTCAAGTCCACCGGATCCTAATCTTGATGTTCCAAAGGTTGATTATAATGTGCTAGCTCATCTTAGGATATTACCAACTAAGTTAAGTAAAAAAAAGATGCTCATCTGTATCATTTGAGAGTTATCTTTGAACAGATGGGACGCTATGATCTCAAAATGAATACCTTAAAGTGCCTTGGGTGTCACCTCAGAGAAATGTTTGGGTTTTGTAGTGAAGCACTATGGAATTGAAATTGATCCTGCTAAGATTAAGGCCATCTTAGATATGCCACCCCAAAAAAGCCTCACTCAATTAAGATCCCTTCAAGAAAAATTGATGTATCAAAGACGTTTCATTTCGAATCTATCTAGAATGTGTCAGCCAGTTGCTATTATGGATAAGAAGAACTCCAAATTCTTCTAGGATCAGAAGTGTAAAATGCTATTAAGAGTATCAAGCATTATCTCAATAATCGTCCAGTCTTAGTAGCCCTAATTCTTGGGAAACCTTTGACCTTGTATACTACCACTTTGGATGATTCACTTGGTACTTTGTTAGCACAAATTGATGAAGATGGTAAGGAAAAGGCATTGTACTGAATTAATTGATGTTGAATCATAACTAATTGTATAAAACTTTAAAGGACACAAACTCAAAAGCATTGGAATCATCTTTGGGTCTAGTATTTATGAAAAATATAAAATTTCTTAAACTCAAAATAAATTAAAAGTTTAAATATAGTCAAAATTTCATTAATAAAAAAATTCATAAATTTAATAAAACTTAGAATATTTAAAATTTAATAAACTCAATGAATTAAATCAAATGAATAATAATACTTCACACTTTGTCAATAAAGTTTTTAGGCTAGACTACCTCAAGCTATGGGGTTATGTGCCCTCATGGCTCTAGTCCTCGTTCCCTAAAGAGGCTCTAGTCCCCATGCCAATTGTGATAAAGTCATAAATGAGTTAACAAAACATAAATGTTAAATTGTAAACATTATAAATTAATTAACTAAAAATTAAATTAATTAAAAATTATCAATCAATCATCATACATAAATAAATAGATAATTACTAAATAACCTAGGATTATAACTTTATTAACTTAGCCCAAGGAGGGTGAAATGAACCTCATAGCCCTGGTTTAATAAAGGTAATTGCTATTCAATTTAAATAACCATTGAATTTAATAATAAAATGCTTAGACATTTGAGGCTTTCATACTCCTCGCTTTATTCCTTTTAGAAAGGAAACTATGTATTAGATAGAGAGTTTTAAATGACTAATTAAAATACCTTAAATAACCAATCAACAATCAACTTAAATAATTGAAATCTATCCTAAAATAAATCTCAAAACATTAGAAACACTAAAACTTAAACTTAAACTTAAACTATAATTTCCATAGCTTTCAATAAACCAAATTCAACCGTTAGAAAATTTTAAAAAATAATAAATCCAAGGATATATCTAAACCACAAAGCATATTACACACATTGTACATAGCTTTTTAAGACAACCAACTATAAGTTTAGGCTAGGTCGCTATTCCTTTCAAGTGATTTTCTATGATGTGAAAATGATGTGTACAAGAATGAGTGTTCGTTATTATGGTTTAATGTGATGAATTTTGTGATGCTTACGCTGTGATGTTTATACTAAGTTACCTATTATGTGATCTCTGCTGGACATTTAAATTTCCCTAGAAGAGATCTTGATGTTTATTGTTAATTATATTTATTTTAGATTATTTTGCCTATATAGGACTATAGAAAGGGGGATAAAATTAATCATGATTTAGAGCTAACCAAACTTTCTATAGGATCTTTTTGCTACTTAGCCCCCTAATTATTAAAAGCATGGACAAGCTTATATGTTGCTCAAAATTAGCAAATGACTATGCAATGTGAAGTATTTATATGATTTACATTAAAATTTCTTCACTAACATGCAAGGAGTTTGCATCATTTTCATTATAAAAATATAATTTATTAATTAAAAAAAGTTATGAAAGTCTATAAAATAAGGCATTTTACCAAAATATTAAGGGTCCAAGGAGAAAAGAATATCCTTTAATGGAGGGTTCTTTTCATTTAAAGACTCTAAAGGATGAAAACACGAAGAACCCAAAAAAAAGAACCAAGCTGAAGAAGAATAAGAAGAAATGAAGACAAAAATGAAAATACCTTGCTTTAAAAAAGACTTACGTCATTTCATAAGACTAGAATCCAGGTTGTTGTTGGTGGAGCCTGGCTACCTTTACTTCCAACAGACCCAGTGTTGTATACTAAATAGCATTTATTTTACGGACTTTGAATATTTCATATTCAAATTTGATAGTTTAAATTGTTTACAAAGTAGAAATAGCAAATTTTTCAAAGGTTTTTTTTTCTTGCATGTGCTTTTGTTTGGAATTTTGCTAGGCTCTTAGGAATAAAATTATTGTACTCATAACTAAATAAAATTTTCAAGATAACATAGAAATATATATAATTTTTAAGAAGTAATCCATAGCTCATTCGGGGTCTTATGCATTCATATCATTTCTTCTCTCCTTGTTTAGGCACCTCCCAGCCAACTGGTGAATTCAGACCACCCGACCTATGAGCTGTTATGTTTCATTGAAGGTATGCTTTTTTAAGAAAAAAAATCTATTTTTATAAGCCTTTTTAAAAACTTTAAAGCATTTTTATTTTATACATATTCAATTACCATTCAATGCATTAGAAATAAACTAAAAATAATTAAAATTTAATTGTATTAGGTCTAGAAGAAAAATACAATTCATATGTGCAGGTCCACTTAGGATTTTCTTTAGATGTCAGTCCTAAATTCCAAAAACTTTAACAATAGCCTACCCATCTTTCACAAGGATCGAACAATATGGTTTTGGGTTGATTAGGTAGTTTTGCTGGCTTTCTATTCCATGTAGATGTAAGTCATACACTGCGCTTAGAATAGGTTCAAGTTACTACTATATAGTGCCTAACTTAGACCATTGTAGAATAATTTATCTATCTTCTTAGATAATATTTTATTGTCAATGCCATATTCAATCACAGGAATAGGAATACCTCAAATCTATGTGGATTTTAAACTTAAAATTTTATTTTCCCTCACTTAGCCAAAATTTCTTTGGGAAAGAACACCAAAACTGAGAGCTAGTGGAGAGAAAGAGCAGCTCTCTTGCATTATTGTTTTCCTACTCAAGAAAGGAAATGAAAATTCATACTTAGCCATTTCTAGCTTTTCTTTTTTTGTTATATATATATATATATATATATATATATATATTAGGATTTATGTTTTAATTTATGGATTAAAATTTTATAAGTTTATTTGTTAGTGATAAATAATTTTAAATTTTATAGGATTTTAAACTTGATTTAATTTTGATTTTAAATGAAATTAAGTAGGATTTTGTTATTTATTTATTTATTTATTTATTTTATTATTTATTTTGATTATTATTATAATTATTATTATTATTATTATTATTATATTATCATATATATTTTAATTTATGAATTTTGTAAATTAAAATTTTATGTCTTGATTTGTGAATGATAATTCATTTTAGATTTTTATAGAATTTTAAATTTAATTTAAATGAGATTAAGTGGGATTTTGCATTTTATTCAATTTATTTTTATGTTTTGTGTTTTAATTTGAAGAGTTTTTTTTTATTATATTTATTTAATTTAAGTTTTAATTAAGATAATATAATCTAAAAGAGTTCAAATTTGATTTGAATTGAGTTTTAAATTTTAATGAGTTTAGATTTAAAACCATATTTTAGATTTGAAAATTATATTTTTATTTTGAGTTTTAGAATTTTGATTGATTGATTTAGAAGTTGATGATGATGATTACTCTACCAAATAGTGATTAAAGGAATTAGCACAACTAGCAAAGTCAAATGTATGAATTAGTTTAATCAAAATGGGGATTTGAGTATGATTTGGTAAGACTCAAGTCTTCTTTCTAGTCCAAGAGAAGTAATGATTGCATGTGGGGAATCTTTCCTATGTCAACAAACTAGTGGGCATCTTCTAAGAAAGGGAAATCTATGGGAAGATTTACACCTAAGATTGGAAGGTCTAGGATTTAAGTTTAATAAGGATGGTGACTAAAAGGTATTCTCCAACACTAGTGAGTTTAGCATTTAAGGAAAGGAAGCCTAAGTGTGGGGACTCCAACTAACCTCAAAAGACCAAGATTTTGAATGGAACTTGGGTGATGCCATTAGGGGCTTGCTCCACCACTTTATAGATAAGATTTAAATTAGGATGGTGCGATGGGCCACTTGGTCCAACACTAGTGGGTTTATTCTTAAGGAAAGTAAGCCTAAGTGTGGGGACTCACACCTAACCATAGAGGACCAATATTCAGATTCGAACTAGGATGGTGCCATAGGAGGCTTGCTCCAAAACTAGCGGGTTTAGTCATAAGGAAAGGAAGCCTGAGTGTGGGGACTCACACCTACCCTTAGAGGACTAAAATTTAGATAAGGATGGTGCACAAGGGGCTTGTTCCAATCATAGAGAATGATCATAGGGAAAGAAAGCATGGGGACTCGCACTTAACCTACGAGGGATCAAGATTTAAATTAGGCTGGGGCCATGAGAGGCATGCTCCACCACTAGTAGATGATCATAAAAAAAAGAAAGCACATGGACTCACACCTAATCCGAAGCAAGTAGTTTATTGTTTGGATCATGATAACTACCTAATAAACCAAAATTCAAAAGAAAAGATTCCACTCAGGGTTTCTTACACCAATCTTAATGATAAAATAAAGACTTAAATAGAATTTCTATCCCAGAAAAAAAGGAGCATATAGGATACCATAAAAATATGTTTACATCTAACTTCTATTTTAATCGAAGCATATAGGAAATCATGTGGAAGTGGGTATACACCTAATAACTATCTTTATGGCCATGATGGAGCATATATGAATCCATGAAAATGGGCTTAAACCTAACACCTACTTTTTGGGATATGGAGCATTTAGGGTACCATAAAAATTGGTTTACACCAAATAGATTATTTTAAATGACAATGGAGTATATAGGACACCATGATAAGGATGGGTTTACACCTAATAGTTATTTTTAGGTGGTTAGATTAGAATGATACATGTCGTCATATCCCCGATCAAGTGAAATTTAAAAGGAATGCAATCAAAAAAAAATTACATCAATCCTTAAGAATGAAATTTAATTAAATGTTAGAGATAAAAAAATCTTTATGCATGAATTTTCAAAAGAACAAGGAGAATATTTAAGCCTACTCAATAACAAAGATACTAAGAAATGTCAAATACTCATCAATAAATTGAGAGAAGTTATATATATATATATATATATATATATATATATATATATATATATATATATATATATATAATAAAATCTAGTTCAATAAAGATTTAAATTAAAGAAAGAAATTAAGCATTTTCAATTTTCTTGCATGACATGTACTTTTATATCTAATAGAACATCATTATATGATGATGAATCTAGAACCAAAATTTTCAAAATCAAGTATCTAAAGTATTAAATGACATACAAGTTTTTTGAGATTTAAATACTTAAAAGAAAGGGAAGCCACTTACTTATTCATTTTCAGCACATTTTGTGCATTATTTTGTCGCTCTTTGAGCATCTTTTGATTTTTGGCACACTTTGCGCATCTTTTAACTTTTGGCGCACTTTGTGCATTTTTCATTTTTGGCACACTTTGTGCATCTTTTAATTTTTTAGCAAGATGCTTCATTTTTAAAATCTTTAAAAGGAGATATTCTCAATTGTTAAATCATCTTTCAAGTATAAGAGAAGAAAACTCGCTCTCTAATAAAAGTAGAAAAGCTCTACATGAAAACCCAATCCTATAATATGATTGAACAACTTGATTAAGAGAATTATAATATAGATTCATAAACATGCAAGAGATGTCTATAAGATATAAAATAGTAGGAAGATAGAGAAGAGTTTCATTATAACGCTATTTTAGTTTGAAATAGATTTTAATTTAAAACATGAAATCAACCCACACTAATGGTGGGAGGGAGGGAATATACTTTTTTAATTATCAATGATGATCATTGATTTTCTTCTTTAAGTATTTAGAAGAGTCAACCAAAACTTACTTTATATTTTAAAGAAAATAGAGGTAGAATTCCCACTAAGAAGAATAAACCAACTACTCTCTATAAACAAATTGTTCGAAAACTTGCCTTATGCTTTAACATTCAAACTTTCACAAATAAATTTACTTTAATTTTGACAATTTTGTATATATCAATTTTATGGACACCTACATTGAAAATGGAATTTAGATATTTATTTGGCATGATTTGAATCAGGATCCAGTCTAAAAGAATTCATATTAGGGAGGTGATTAAAACTAAAGTTTAGATTTTATTGAATAGATTTAAATTTGGATTTAAGTTTAAAGATTTAATTTTGCATTTGACTTTGAGAATTTAGAATAAAGATGTAATAAACTTAAATTTTTAATCAAATCTTTAAATAATTAAAAATCTCTAATCCTTTCTAAAGATTATGAGAAAAGTCTATCCCCCGTGGAGTCACTACAAAAATCTCATGGATAAATAAATGAATGACCACTGCTTCTTTATAATGTTTCTTTAGATAAATCTACATAGCTTGCATTATACTGCCTCAAAAGATAGACTAATGCTTTACTATCAACTTGAAAAAAGAAATGAATATATTTTTAATGTTGCATTAAGTATAGGGAATGTGAAATTCATCTTAAAAATAAAATTTGCATTCACCTATCATTTTTATTATGAAATTAATCAAAGATAAGCTTTAATCTACATCTAAATATTTTTCCCCTACTTTAGTAAATTAAAATAGGGTTTATTTTATACTAGGTTCTAGACTCCCTATAGAGGTAAGCCTCTATAGTTAATTACATCTCTCACAAGAAAAATATTAGTTAAAGTGGTGTAATCCAAGAGCCCAAGTTTTTGTTTTGATGATAACAAATATTATGGGATTGTATTTAATTTCTTCTATGCTTAATTATTACATATCTTTTTTTGTGTGTACTAATATTTTAGGTTTATCATACACAAACCATCATTAGAGAATTAGGACTCTATACTAGATAGTTTAGGTTTAATTTATACAAGATTCTATCCTTCTTATTTCTTTAGTCTATCAATATAAAAAGGTGTATATTATGCAAGACTCCCTATAAAATTTGATGGTGGTTCGGCATCTACCTAGGGTGGCTTCAGATCATTGCCCTATTATTTTAAATCTTTGGAATTGTCATCCTAAGGCAAACAGGGTCATTAGATTTGAAAATAATTGGGCTTCTCATTTTGCTTCGTAGGCTGTAATACAAAAAGCTTGTAACTGGAAGACATTTGGAAGCTATCCTAAAATTCTAAATATCAAGTTTAGAAGGGCTTTAAAAGTGCTATTCTATTGGAGTAGAGCCAAGCTTAAAGATCTTAATCAATTGAAGGAGTCTCTTAAGAAGGAAATTCTGGAGTTACAAAGGGTGGAAACAAATGGTGGAGGTCTCTCTGATGAGAAAATTTTGATTCTCAAAACAAAGGTGAATGAGCTTAATAGTACTTTTACTCAGTTGAATATGTGGTGGAGACAATGGGCTAAGGTTAAATGGATTAAAGATGGGGATACTAATTTGAAGTTTTTTTATTCTTTTGCAAGTGCTAGGAGGAATGCTAACTCTATTTACAAGATCAAGGATGATAATGGAGTGATAGCAGATGACCAAGCTTGGATTAAAAAAAAAAAAAATTTAACTTCTTTAAAAATAAGTGGCAAACTAGAGTTTGATCGTTGAATGGTTGGCCTTCCCCTTTGTGTGTGCAGAATGAAGATGATAGAAGATTATTGGAGGCGTAGTTATCTATGGAGGAAGTTATGGGAGCTGTAAATCAGCTCGGTGGTGGTATATCACCTAGAGCTGATGGGATTACACACTCATTTATTAAGGCTTATTGGTCCATTTTTAATTCAGATGTTTGGAATACTATTAAGCAATTCTTTTCTACTAGGGAAATGGATTCTAATTGGAAAGATACATTGATTGTGCTCATTTTGAAGGTGGATAATCCTTTGGTTCCTTCTAGTTTTAGGCCATTTAGTTTATGCAAAACTATTTATAAATTGGTGGCTAAAATTCTCCTTAATAGATTTATATCTATATTTACAAAACTTATTTCAAAAAATCAATCAACTTTTTTGAAGGGTTGTTCTCTATCTGAGCATGTTTTGGTTGCTCAAGAAGTTTTTTATAAATTCAAATTTTCTAAATCATCTAAAGGTTTGGTTTCATTCAAAATTAATAAGGAACAAGCTTATGACAGTATAGTGTGGAGAACTTTGGAGTAGGAGTTAAATTATTTTGGCTTTTCATTGAAGTTTTCTAGACTTATAATGGAGTGTGTGGAGAATCCCAAATTTTCTATCTTGATTAACGGCAATTCTTCAAATTGGATCAATGCTAGAAGTGGTTTTCATCAAGGTTGTCCCTCATCTCCATTTTTATTTATTTTATGCTCTCAGTTATTATCAAATGCTTTGATATAAGGAGACAATGAGATTTGGATTGAAATTCATCCAAATGCTCCGAGGATATCTCATTTGCTTTATGCTGAAGATATATTAATTTTTTTCTAAAGCTAATGTGAAGGTGGTAAAGAAGATTAGGGGTATTCTATTGGACTTTTGTAGTTGGTCGGGCCAGATGATAAACTATCAGAAATCTATTATTCTCTTTAGAAAAGCCATAAAAAGGAGGAGGAGGAAAATATTTTCTCGGTTCATGGGGTTTAAAACTATTAAAAAGATGAATTAAAGATTGCTTTGAGAAGACTTGTGGCTGCTAATTTTCAGTTTCTTCTTGACAAAGTCATGGAGAAACTTAATGCTTAGGGGAATAAGTTTATTTCATTATCTGGGAAATTTACTCTTATGAAGTCGGTTATTCTCTCGCTTCCTATTTTTTAATGCACTCATTCTCTTGTTCTGAATGGACTTTTGGCAGAAATTGATAAGGTTTGTAGGGAGTTTATTTGGCATAAGCGTGACAAGAGGAAGGGCCTTCACTATATGAGCTGGGAAGCATTGTGTAAACTAATTGAGATAGGTGGTTGTGGTCTACATTCCTCTGTTAGAAAGGTGGGAACATTAAGGGTGAAATTAGCTTGGAAATTCCTTAATAATACTGATTCATTGTTGTACAAGATCATGGAGTCCAGATATGGTTCTTTCTGTTGGAATACTGAAGTTAAGTAGAACTCATCAATTTCTTGGAGGAGTATTTTGAGTGGTACAAAAGCTCTACAACCTATTATGAGGTGGAAAATCACAAAAGGGGATTCGATTAAAGTAATTAAGGATGTTTGGGTATTGGATAAATGTTTTAATAGGTGGCCTACTTTTGTCTCTATTCTAGAGAGTGATGATATGACTGTTGATAATTTCATTAAGGAAGGAGTCTAGAACAAGGAGGAGCTTCGGGAGTATTTTGGGGAGGAGTTGATCATGTTGATTTGTCAAGTCCAGATTGATCCAAATTTGACAAGAGACCAAGTAGAACTTATTCATCAAATATCAGGTAAATTGATTTTTGCTCTAGCATTTAGAACAACTTTGCATTATCTGATTGTAAATATGTATTAAAGATGGATTAAGAAGATTAAGCTCAATACAAGGGTGGAAGTGTTCTGGTGGAGGCTATATCGCAATGCTATTCCTACCTTCCAAATCCTGGAACATTGAAGGTTAATAGATGGTAATTTATGTCCTAGAGGATGTATGGAGATGGAAGATTATGAACATGTGGTGGTTAAGTGATTAAAGCTGGTTTGGGTTGGGCAAATTTTGAATAAATGGGGTTTTGGAATTCCTTCATTTGGTTCATTTCATGAATGTTACGCCTAGTTGGAAAAATCTACATCAAAGAAAGTATTTCTTGCTAATCTTTATTGTTCTGCTATTTTTCTTTGTTGGAAATCTATAAACAAAGGTGTGTATGGGAATAACGAGGATAGTAGTCTTATTATCACTGCAAATTTAGTTTGTTTTGCTGCTATTTCTTTGTCAGATTGACATACCAGAATTAAATTAGGCATCTGGGGTGCTAATCAACCAGTTCGGTTGTTCAAAAATTGTTGGTATCCTCCCCCTCCTGATTGGATCAAAGTTAATGTAGATGCTTCCTAATTATCATCTTATAAGGCTGGAGTTGGAGGTGTATTTCAGGATCATAAGGGGAGGTTTTTATTAGCATTTGGATTCAGTGGTGTTCATTGGGATATAACTCGGTTGGAAATGTTAGCTATTCACTCCTTGAGTTTGGTCGTCAAAGAATGGATGCTACAGTATAAGGGAATTATAATTGAAGGGGATAATGTCAATGTTATTAAGTATATTTAGGATGGTCTTAAAAAGATGGATGCGTACAAGGGCAGCATTGGAATAGAAGTTTTCTCTTTCATTAAAGATTTTCACTATGTCATTTTTAATTGTGTGAAAAGGGAATATAATAAGTTAGCTGATGTTTGTGCTAACATTGCTCTTAGTAGTAGTTTTGTTTGGGATGATATTAGTATGGATCATATTCCTCCTCATTTTCTTCAATTGTTAAAGGTGGAGTGTGACGTTTTTAGTAGTTTGTATTAGGCCTTTTTTCTTTTAATGCTATTACTATTTGCATCTTTAAAAAAAAATAATATAAAAAGGTGTATGTTAGCTTAGTAAGTGTACAAATACACATGGGGAGAATAAAAAAAGAAGATTGTAATTTTTTTATTTAATCATACTTTACCATTAGTGCAAATAGAAATAAATTATTATGTTTAATTTAAATAAAAAAAATTCATATATAACTAATTATACAATACGATCACATCTAGTAGTGGATGATCAACTATAGCTAGAAACCCCGCCATCAAATATAACTTACCTAAAATAGGAAAATTCAAAATTTTAAATGAACTATTTATATTATACAAATCATTTTGCACTATATGATCTTTCAAAATCATTGTCTAATTAGGTCATTTAATTAAGTAATCAAATCAGATCTAATTGATTACAGATTATACTGTACGATACTATATCATACTATATAATTTACCTAAGTCTCTGGACAAAGTTTAGTTCATTCAGTACGATCAAAATTTTATACTGTATAAATCACCTGATGGCTCTCTGGATAATTTTAGTTTATCCTATACAATTTGATATTAAGTTATTATAATCATACTTTACTACTGTACATTCATACATAACAATTAGCTAATAAACTTTAACTAATCATCATGTAGACTATTCATCATATAATACTATAGAAGGATATTTGAACTAATCATACTGTATAATCTATAGATTGTATTATATGAACATTGATGGCTAAATTAAAAATTAGAGTTTCTTGAGACTAATAGTTAATCATCTCTTATATCATGAGAGAGAGTCTTTAGCAGTCAAGGGGTGTGTGTCTTCTATAAATGAGGGTTTAAAGAGAGATTTTAAGCATGAGGGAGAGAGAGCTGAAGTTGTAAGAGGAGGAATAGCCTTGCAGAATCAAGGGAGAGTGAGAGAGAGTGTCTACACATAATTTCTCAAGACAACATCCATCTTCTTCCTCCATGAGTCAAATCTTTACTTAAGGAAAACTCTAGGAGTAATCTCTTTATGTCAAAGGACCATCAGAAACTCTAATGCACCATAGAAGGTGAAAGGGATTTGGCTACTCCATCGCACTAGGGAAAGGTGGAAGAGAAACTTATAAGGTATTCTCTGCCTTGCTGTGGGGCAAAAGGAGAGATAATAAAGCTTTTAGTGCAATACCGAGAGAGGAGAACTATGGGGAGTGGACGTAGGTTAAGGTTGACTAAACCACTATAAAATTCTGGAGCATTTTTCCACACTTTAATTGTTGCATTTTATTTTCTTGCACGTTTACCTTTTTATAAATCCTAGTTGAGAACCTTTAGATTATTGTTGATTGATTTATGTTAGCAAAGAAAAATAAATAAAAATCTCAAAAATAAAAAGAAGAAAAATATTTTGTTATTTATTTTCTTATAAAATCAAAATAGAAAAATTAGTATTTATTTTTTCCTATTATTAGCTTCCACATTACAAGATCTGATTTTAAACTTATGTTATGAATTTTATTTAAGTTTTTCAAAAGGAGATTTCTAAAAGAAAATTTTTTAAACACCAATTCACCCCCCTCTTGGTGTGCCGTTGTAGTTCATGTGGTTTAACAACCATGAATTGAACTTTCAATTGACATTAGAGAGGGTTCTCTGAATTAGTGGTTTAAAAACCCTAAGGAAAATCTATGGCACAATTTGGGAATATAAATACTGCTAAGCGTTATTCAACAACTTGTCCACCACTATTTGATAATATCCCATTTCATTTCTATAAAATCTGCATGTCTACATTTTTATAATCAATTGACTATAAAATGTGGCATAAGATACAAATTGGATATTTTTCTCCTTTTCATATTATTAATGGTGTTAAAACTAAAAGCATGTTTACAAATGGAGTTTAGAAGATAGGGATCATGCACAACTAAATATAAAATGCTTAAATTATTTTTTGTGCATTAAAATAAAAGTACTACATGCAAGTTTCTTCATGCTCTACTTCCTGCACTCATAGCAAATAACTTCATTAGAAGCCTTAACATTCTTTTGAAACTTACCTTTGTTTCACTGTTGGCATCTTCTCTGCTTCCTTTTTAGAAAACTTCTAAATTGCCTTATCATCAAGGCGATATCCTCTTCGTCCTCAGGTAGTGACTAATCACTTTCTGAATTGTCAACCTTCAAAGCTATATTCTTCTCCTTTCACTTCTCACATGCATCAATCTATCTTTGAGTCACAGATTGCTCGTAAGCAATTAGTGATCTAAGAAGATTGTCAACAGAATAAATATTTAAATCTTTAGATTCTGTTATTGCAGTTATCTTTGCATCATATCCGATAGGCAAGCAATGAAGTATCTTGTTAACTTTTTCTGTATTAGTTAACTCCCTACCTAAAGCATGCAATGAAGTGGCTATGTGAGTAAAACGTGTGTACATGTCTGATATTGATTCATTCGGTTTCATGCGAAATAGTTCATAGTTGTGTAAGAGAATGTTCAACCTAGTTTGCTTCACTTCATTTGTACCTTTATAAGTAAAATAAAGCCTATCCCAAAATTTTTTTCCTGATTTACAAGTTGAAACACGCATGTAGTCTTCTGATTTTAAAGCATAAAAGAAACTATTCAAACACTTAGCATTTAATTGAGCTAGCTCACATTCTTCTACAATCCATTCGGTAAAAGGTGTTTGAACTCTAATTCCTTCTACAATTCTAGTGGGTTCAGTATAACCTTCCTGTACTAACATCCACATGCGATAATCAAGAGATTGTAGAAATATAGATATGCTAGTTTTCCAAAAATCAAATGGGATATTGTCAAACAAAGGTGGTCTACTGATCGAGTAACCTTCTAAAGTATTTCTATTTCCAAAATTAGCCATGATCGAATTTCAAAAAGTATTTTAAATAGTTATTTTTGAAATTGGCTCTGATACCACTTGAAAGTATGAATAGGTTGTTAGACCTATTGCTCACGTCCCTAGGCTAACCAAGAGGGGGGGTGAATTGGTCCTTCTTTAAAAATTACTCTTGAAATTTTGGAAAAATTTTAAGTAAATCGTACAGTACGATTTGACTTCATACAGTACGAATAGAGTTAATTTTTTACTTTCTCCAAATCACAGAATTTCAACCACATAAATAAAATAAAATGCAGAAAAAGAAAAGTACAAAAAAGTAAACAGTAAGAATAGAAAACACCAGAATTTATAGTGGTTCGGTCAAATATGACCTACATCCACTCCCTAGAGACTCCTTCTCTAGGTATTGCACTAAACTTAAGTGACTCTCCTTTTGCCCCCACAGCAAGGTGGAGAAGCCTTTACAAACTCTCTTCCACCAACCCGGTGCGGCAGAGAACCGTCGTCCTTTTTCACCCTCCTGGTAAAGGCAGAGAACCAAACGTCCTTTTTCACCCTCCAAGTGACGGCAGAGAACCAAATGTCCTTTTTCACCCTCCAAGTGACGACAGAGAACCGGAATCCTCTCGAACAAAACTCTTACAAAAGTCTCCAAGAAAATTAGGAAGATGGTTGAAGAATAAGTAAAGAAGTCCTCATAATTGGATAACCTTGTGAATCCCTTCATAATTCTCTCTTCAAAGATTTCTCAACACTCACTCCCAAACACTCTCCCAATCACTCTCCCTTTCACTCTCCAAAAGAATTTTTACAGAAGGATTTTTTTACAAGTCAATTTAAAGATCCTTATATACTAAAGGCAAGAAAACCGTCCAAAAATAGGATTTCTTAAGTTTCACGCGTCCCGATCATCCTGTACGATCGATCTTCGTACTGTACGAATAGTTCAAATCATTGAACAATTCGTCTCATACGATTCCATACGAACCTAAAATAGAGTCATTCATGCCACCAAATCTTCTGTACGAATTATATTTTGTACTGAACGAATAGTTCAAAAAAGAACGATTCATCCCGTACGAACCAGTACGAACCCAATTCAGTGCCCTTCGTACAATAAAGTATCATGTACAAAATAAATTTTGTACTGTATGAATAGTTAAAAAATGAACAATTCATCCCGTACGAACCAGTATGAACCCAATTCAGTGCCCTTCGTACAACAAAATATAGTGTACGAAATAAATTTCGTACTGTACGAATAGTTCAAAAATAAATAATTTGTCCCTTATGAATCAGTACGAACCCAATTTAGAGCAGTTTGTATAGTAAAACCTCATGTACAAATAGTAATTCATAATATATGAATGTAACTTAGAAAAATTTCTTGGTATATTGGTTCGATATGGAGGACATATACTACAGATCGTCCCGTATGATATGCAATCCTACTGTACGATCAGTTTAAAAAATTAAGTTTTTTACTCCCCCATTGTGTGTGTGTATACAGTTATCCAACTTATAATCACATTCTCTCAGACTCAAGAAAAATAAAAATACAAACTTTATTTACAGTGAACAAATAAACTTGAAGTCTTCAGCAATCTGGAGTGTGAATTTCCTGAAAAATACTTTAGTACACACAACAACAAAATTCAAATATTTGTTAGGAGAAGAATAAAACAAACAATAAGCTTTTGTAATCATAAAAAATAACTTGTATTAGAACTCACTTGAATGAACAGATTTAGCCAAATCATAACAGAAAACTCAATGGAAAAACTTACAAACTCTTCTTTCAAACTTGAGAAAGAGAACACCATGAAAATAATTACAAACTCTTCCTAACATAAGGAAGCAAACTTAATGGAAAAACTATAGATTCTTTCAAAACTTAAGAATAAATTTAAAGAGAATACTTACTTAAATTCCTCTTCACTTCTACTGGTTGAATGGAGGGAAACTATAGCAGCATTCTTCTTTTTCTTCTCTTGTGGAAGAGACCAACAAGCACCAGCCCTCTACTCTTTCTTTGTCCAAAATGTTGTGTAGGAAGAGAGCAGCAACTTGTCCCCCCTCCCCCCCCCCCCCCCCCCCCCCCACACCAAAAAAAAAAAAAAGGGAAAGAGCACCAAAGCTGAGAGCTTATTAAGGGGAAGAGCAATTCTCTTGCTTTTTTTTTTCTACTCAAGAAAGGTTAACAAAAATCTGAAGTTAGCCATGAGAGAGTGCCATGAGAGAGCTGAAATCATTCCTCTTTTTTTCTTATTGGAGTGAGACAAAAAGGTGGGAGAATGCAAAGCCCATCCAACCCTCATAAAATTTGAAATCAATGGCTTGGATGAGTGCTTTATAATACCCTTTAAAAGTAAATGAAAATTCTTCCACCAAACAACATAAATTGCCCCCATCATGCATGGATTCAAACCTTAAAAGTTTTAGGCATGAAAGGTCCATCCTACCCCATGTGACTTTAAAATGGATGGCTAAGATGAGACTCTTGGTACTTTGGAGGCCTGATGAGGAAATAATGTTATTGCATGCATCTTGAACCATTGGATTAAAGTGCATTTGGATGAGAATCCCTATAAGCCATGAGGAGTAAAAAGATCATCCTACCCTTAGCCATATTGAATGGATGCCTAGGATGGTTCGCTTGATTTAAAAATTATTAAATGGATAAAGCGGGTTTAAATTTGAGTTTAATTTTGGATTAATTTGAGATGAATTCAAGTGGGGTTTTTTATCTTATTCTTTCTTTTCTTTTCTTTCTGTTATATATATATATATATATATATGGATTAAAATTTTCAGTGTTGATTTATTAGTAATAATTCACTTTAGATTTTATAGTTTTAAATGAAATTAAGTGGGATTTTGTTATTTATTTTGATTTATATTTTAAATTTTATTATTACTATTATTATTATTATTATTATTATTACATACATATTTTATTTTATGTTTTGATTTATGGATTTTGTAAACTAAAATTTTTATGTCTTGATTTTTAAATGATAGTTCATTTTATATTTTAATAGGATTTTAAATTTAATTATATATATATATATATATATATATATATATATATATATATATATATATATATATATATATATATATATATATATATATTATTTTTGAAAATAACAAAGGCCTATTCCATAAAGGAGGTCAACATGGCATTGCAATGTTAAACTGGAAGTTGCACTATAGCGCTCCAAGCGCCAAGGTGCTCTAGACACTGGCACAGCGGCTCTGCCAATTTACTATCTATAGTTCTACTCTCTCCTTATGATCCCATAGCCCTAACCACCATATATTTATGTTAAGTCAGACTATATTTTAAAACCTTTATTTATTCTTCTACTCCTCCGTTGAGGCTTTAGGTCATACTAACCTTTTCATTTATGTATAGCCTATACATAAACCAACTAAGCATAGAGGAATTAAAATTAGCATGAATATTATAAAGAATAAACCTACTATTAGTAATACACACTTTTTAAATAATCATAGAGATATAGAGATGATTTTACAAACACAAACATTTTATTTCATTTAATAAATCAACAAGTTATAAACTTTAAAACACAAGATAAATAAAAGAAAAAAGGTTAAAAATTATCTGAATCCAAGATATAGACTCCTTTGCACTTCTCTAATTTGATCTACAATAATACAATACGCCAAACACAGATATAAGAGCCACTCCACTCAAGAATAGCCCCTCACTCTCACACACAGTCTCTTAACTCCACACAATGCCAACCTTATAATATGAACTCAAAGGCTACTATTTATATTTTTTTTTCAAAATAACTAAACTAGGCCCACGGAGCTAGCTTGGTTGTGCTGCTAGACCAACGTATCGATTCACCATTCATCGCATTGGTTCACTAATTCAATCATCTCCCATTCCAATGATGGGTGATTTGGCGTTGAGATGCTTCCTTGATAGAGCCTCAGTTCTAAGCTCTCTAACAAATTTTTTTAAAGCTCTTCATTGTGGTGTTGAAGGGGTGGCATGCGGTGTTGGAACAAGCTTCGGCTCTATGATACTAACTTTGTGGTGTTCTGGTACTGTTTCAATTTTCATGATTTTTCACTTATTTCCTGCATAAAACATAAAGATGAAAAACACAAATATCATAATATAGGTATTTTAAAATTACTAATTTTTTCTCTTATCACTTATGAGCTCAGTTAGGGCTTCTGGGAGATCACAGATTGTGTTACAAACATTCACTTAAATTTAACAAAGAATTATATCACACCAAGATTTAGGCAAGTGAACCATCTTCGTGCAGACTCCTTAAGTGTGGTAAAGAAAGTTGATATGAAAGTGCATCATCCACATCTAGTACGGAAGTCATCAACTCGAAAGTTGCTTCATGATCAGTGGGATAGGTATTGCCTCTATATGACTCTAGGTAATGCACTTTGAACTTGGGAGGTGGCCTCACCTCAGTAATTGCCATGGAGAAGGCATTAGTGAGTTTGGCTCATTCTTTCTAGTCTGCCTAGCCAGCAAACTATAGTCTTCATTAGTCATCCAGTGCAAGTGTAGTCAAGGATCAATGTTGAGATCAGTGATTGCTCTAGGTGCCTACAATGATCTATAGAGTTTAATCATCCCTCAGGGATGATATCAACTTTGACTCACCGCAAAGGTTACCCAGGGCATCTTGAATTTTCTATATGATCCAGTCCTCCATCTTCTATAGATCGCGATGAGTAGTGAATTTTGCATCCTCCATATTGATTGAAGACTCTTGTGGAAGTCGCTTGTCTGGCTAGGGCTGCCTTCTTATCGTTGGCATCAGTCTACATTTACCACACTTGAGAGGATGTTGAATCAAAATTTATCTGTGGATGGTTTGATGCCATACTAGCAGATCAACCTGCTGAGCTAGAACCTGTGAGCAAGAATGGAGAGTGCAAAGAGAGAGCAAGCGAAGAGATCAGGGAATATTGGAGATCTTAGACTAGCAAAGTGTCCACCATTGGAGAAAAAATCTTTGTGCAAGAGTCCAAAGCTGAGGATTTAAGGTCTAAGATCCAAGATTCCAGCTCCTCCAAGTATTCCTCATCACCCCTTATTTATAGGGTTTAGGGCTACAGAAAGGCTTTATAGACAAAAAATTAAATGGAATACAAGCCAAAAAGAATACCCCTGCAACACTATATGCTAATCTAACACATGTCGCCACTTGACAAGCTGGTCGAGGGAGTAGTCAACGAGCGAGCTCTCAAAGGGCAAGCTTAGTTGTTGCAATTAAGCTTTGGGTGAGTCTGCGAGTAAGCACTTGCAAGTAGCCGAGCATGACTGATGACTTTTGAAGAAGATCATAGGTTGTCTTGCGGAAGAAGGTGAATGGAATGTTGCAAGAATGAAAGAGCTTTAGGCATAATGGTTGTAGTTGAAGAGTGTCTTCTAAGTAAGCACTTCTCTATAGCTTACTTAGACAAGTTTGGGTGTTAATGGGAGAGAACTAGTGAAAGTGAGAGGTTGCTGCGAGTGATGGTTTGATGAGTGATCCCTGTTTAAAATTTTGTAGGGCGAGTTCCGCAATGGACCCAGGCAAGTTGAGCCTGATGGCTCCCTCAAGTGAGTCCCTCTATAGGTCCTAGTGGTGTTCCCCAAAGAAACTCTTCTTGAGGGCGAGTATTCTCATCATGTTCTAATAAATATATTGGAAATACCTGTGAAGATATTCATAAGCATACATAAATATTATTAAGAGATTTGATTTCAAAATTAACATGAAAACAGTTCTTTTTTCCTAAATTTATAATTCAAAAATAAAATTTTAGAAGTTGAAGCCGGGTCACTTGGTACCCGCTGTAGTGGCGGATTTTTTTATTATTATAATTCCTTAGCTGTTTTTTATATTTATTTTTTATAAATTTTTGAAAGGAAAGTATGATAGCAATATACACTGTTGCGAAATGTTGTCGTCGTTTCAATACAGCAAAAGCCAAATGCCCAATATGGGCATTGACAGTTTCAAAGCGCGTCGTCTGGTTCATTTTCCTTGCCTTGCACAATTCCTAGAAATTATAAATGAATGAGACGTCGGCGAATTGGTCAGCGGCAGAAGGTGGAGAACATTTACTTCTTTGCAGTTAAGAGTTTTCTTCTCCTTTGGTCAATCCTGCAATTTCTATTTGAAGATATTGTCGTAGCAGGAAAAAAATAAATAGATATTGCTGTCTAGTTGAAGCCTCAGGTAGTCGACGGCTTCGCGCATCAGTGAGATCAGCGGTTGCTGCGTGGCTCTGCATAATTTTTTATAATATTAAAATAAAACCACGTACAGACATTCCAAGGTAAAATATATAAATATTGGTTTTTACTTAGATTAATATAATTTTAAGATATCTATATATAATAGCACTAACTTTAATATAGATTTATGAATAAATTCTACATTAAATATCCTGGTACTATTTATTTTATTAAAATATAAAATATGTCAGTATTTACAAACACATCATCAACATATCCTGCGAAAAATAATAAATAAATGAAAAAAAATTCTTACAAAATAGATCATATATTCATATACATTATGAGTTAAATTAAATAAAATAGTGGTAATGAAAATTTAAGAATTAAGAAGAGTTAAATACTAGAACCTTTTTTATTTATGAAAGGAATTGAAATATGCTTCAAACTAATTATTTTTTTTTCAAATAAATTTGTATGATGTTAATTTTTTTTATTTCATAGAAAAAAAATTAACTATTGCATAAATTAGATTGTATATATAGGTGTGTGTGTGTTTGTGTGTTGGATCTAATCTGTATTTGAATGACATCTAAACATTCTAGAAGGCTAACTCTAACAAATTAACTTGGGAGCCTATGTGAAAATGGAGAGAAGAATCCAATATCAAATATTTGTAATATAAGTGATCAAGATGGCCGAGAGTTATGAATAATCAAACAGATCTAAACTATTCTTCATCACCCTTTATTTATAAAGATTTGAGGATTACATGAAAGATTACATCAATAAATAAAAAAATAAAAAAATACAATAATTTACATACTCCCAATGTGGACTACCTTAGACACATATTGCCATCTAATTGGTTGGAATGATTGTACGGATCTAATGACCTACCTAGAGGTAGGTTTACAAGTGTCGAGTATGCGTTGGCGGTTTCAATACTGTCGAGGGAGTATTGAGCGAGTGCTGAGATGGGGCTAGTAGCTACTAGATAACTTGAAGCCGTTGGTGACTTACGTTGAAGTCTTAGAAGGTGAGTGAACTGGTGTTGCGGGGAAGGTCAGTTTTGTGGTTACACGATCACAACAGGATAAGTTCAGGGCCCTTGAGTACGCACTTTCTCGTGGATGTGGTGGTGAGTGTGAATGATGACACTCCATTGTTGATGATGACGAGCAACTTTGATGGATAATTTACTGAGGCGAGTGGCGTGTCGTGAAACCCACAGGAATCCTTGATTTTCCCTCATGGGGGGTAACCTTCATCTGTGTTTCCAAGCAAGTGAGGCCCGAGTCCTTAGGCGAGTGTCTTTGTTGGGCCCGTTATATTCAACTCTCTTTCTCGGAACCTGCCGATTACTATTAAGTACTTGAAAAGACATATATATATATATATATATATATATATATATATATATATATATATAATAAAAAGAAATACAATGAAAGTGATCGTTTGTGGGTAGATGAGTCCCACAACTAGCAATCAATAGTTTAAGAAACAGAAATAAACGTTCAACGTGAGGGTTTTTCCCCGTGAAGGAAATCTCAACGCTCAAGTAAGAAATTATGAGAGGAGATCTTGCTTGTCAAACCGGTTGATTGCCAAGAGACTCGTGTGTTATCTGAGTTCAGGGAAAATGAAATTTTATAAACAGAGGGTGTTCTAGAAGGGCTTTATGAAATATGTAGAAGGAAAATTTTATTTTATGATGAGACTTAAAATTATTAGATTTTGGTTTCCTTAGGGGCAATTTTTTTTTATGCTTTCTAAAACAATTTTATAGTACAAAAAATTTTAGTTTTAAAAATATTTGTAAAAAAAAGCTACTTTAGAAAGCAGTAAGAAAGTTATTCCAAATGAAGCCTTAGGATTCATTTGAGACAACTTTTTTACTGCTTTCTTTCTAAAGCAGCTTTTTAGTACAAAAATTTCTCGTCCAATAAATTTTGGTACTAAAAATGTTGCTTTTTAAAGTAATAAGAAAGTTGTTCGAAGTGAAGCCTTAATCTATAATTTGTTCAATATAAATTCTATCATGGAGTACTAATTTTAACATAATCAACGTTTTTACCCATCTTGATATAATTTTATGATGATATCTCACATAATTATTTTTTCAATTTAGCAGCAAGGTAGGAAACTGGCGTCTTTGGATTTGGATAGCGTAGGGAAAAATAATAATCTAGAGGAATTCTCTGGAGTTCTAGAACAATATTATATAGAAAGGAACATAAATGAATAAAAATGATAGATGTGAAGGTGTATTCATAGGCATGTTGATAGGCTATTTAGAATAATGTTTTTTTTTTCAACCAAGTCAAAGCATTTATTCATTTGTTGGATTCAAATTTGTCTATGAGTGACACCCGGTTTTATTAGCAAGCCTAATCTTTGAGTGGATGACTTAGAAACTAGTGAGTGAATGTAGAGAAGAGAGAGAGCGAGAGAGGAGAAGGAAACCATAGAACTGGGAAATTTTGTAGAGAACTCAAGAAAAGTGTGAATCTCAAGCTAGCTAAAATTCATAGGAACAATCTGAACCTCAACCAAAAGCCCAGCAAAAAGTAACAAATTGCTCCTCATCACCCCTTTTTATAGGGTTCTAAGAGATGTAGAAAAGGCTACACTACAAAGTAAAAAATACAATACTATATAGACTATCCTAGACACATGTCATCCTTTGATCAAAAAAGAGTACTAACAAGTCATCTCCATGTGAGCATTGTAGTGCCAAATAAGCGAATTAGCTTGGACAAGTCTGCAGGCAAGATGAGTGAACCTGTGACTAGTAAGCCTACTACTGTCGTCAGTGACTTGTGTGTGAGTTCCTGGATCGCCTGAGAGGAGAGAAGAAAATGAGATGTCATCACAGGAATTGAGAGGCTCTAAGTTAGATGGTCGTGGAAAGATGAATAGAGGCATCATTATGTAGCTAAGCTTGGTGAGCTTGTATGAGAATGATCGCTCCATCAGAGAGCGAGTGGTTGTGATAGTTGTCCAGGTATTTGGCAGGTGTCAAGTTGCTGGCTTGACGAGGGATACCATATTCACCTTGTAAGAGGGCAAGTTCCTTGGTAGGCATGGGTGAGTAGTGCATGTTGATCATGTTAAGCAAGCTCTTCCATGGGTTCTAGGTGAGGAAGGCCTCTTGGATTGTTGGGCATGTTCCTATTGTGGGCCTCCTTTGATGGTGAATTCCTTTATCATGACCCACTGGCTACCTACTAACTTTTTCAAATTTTGGCTGAAGATGTGCCTAAAGACCCCTTCTTCATGATCTTCGCCAATAAATTTAATGAGCCATCTTTGCTCACTACAACTAATTTTAGTGTCTACATTCCTTTTTTGAGTTTATTGACAAAGCCGCGTAGTTTTGCAAAACTTTGGTCAAATGCCAAATCCTATTTTAGGTCTAGTTAGCTTAGTTTGCATTGACTATATAGGTCATCTGGCAAATTTTGGGGTCCAAATCATCACTTATCTAGAGTTGCATTATCAATTAAATCTATTTGGATCTCAAAATAGTATAGTACACCATGAAATCATTAGTGGCATTACTAGTAGAAACTTCCAACTAGAAGTTTTGGATGGTTTTTCATAAAAAATTTTGATGAAAAGTTTTTTGTTAGAATTATCAACCTCATGATGAATATATACCTCAGTAGTTTGTATTATGAGCATATCAATAGCTGGATGATTGTCTATCTCAATAATCAATGTACTCAAATTAAGCATATCCAAATTTTTGGGGTCTAATATCATCACTTGTCTAGAGTTGCATTGTCAATTATGTGTATTTGGATCTCAAAGCAGTATATTACATCATGAAATTACTAGTGATATTACCAGTAGAAACTTCCCTATAGAATTGTTTGCTGGTTTTTCATCAAAAATTTTTATGAAAAGTTTTTGTTTGAAACTATCAACCACAAGATGATTATCTACTAGCATAATATGTGTGTTATGAGCATATCAACTACACACTCATTGTCTAACTCAATCATTATTAAACTCAAATTATATCAACTACAATATATTTTTCCACCTCAGCAACCTTTTCTTATTACCACAGTAATGTTTGTGTTATTAATATTTGTACACCACGCTCTTGCTTCATTTTTCTTATTACTAATAATTGTATATTAATTTATTCATAAATTTGAAGACTAATAATTGGTCGTTTGGAACCTAAAAATATGGAGTTTTTTTATAATTTGAAGCGAAAAAAAAAAAGATTTGAAGTTTATTTTATATTATCTTTTATTTGTAGGGTAGTAGAGATTCATAAGGTTTTGAAAATCCTTATATTCAAGACCATAAATTTATCCCAAATTTTCAAACCACAAATACCTCAATTCTAGTGATTAAAAATGTCACCCTTTGTCATCATGACTCTACTTAATCCATGTCGATCCCACCGTGAGTGCACTTGACTCTACTTAATCCAACCCATAACTCCCAATCCAATACTTCTAGTTGTTGATTCACTATACGAAATCCAAATATAGCTCAACCATCATTGATCCCATGAGATATAACTAGATTCTTATCTTATTTCATGATTAGCTATCCTCACAACCATAAAGCTCTTGTTTCTTGATTAGCCAAATGCATGCCTAGATATGTCAGCCTACCATAGCAAGCATTCATTGCCATCACAAATTCACTTAACATTTGCATTCCCATATATAAAAAAACTCACCCAATTTCACCAGTACCATTGATTGCTTCATCTCATTACTGATTGATTCTAACCATGATAAGGAATAGACTCATTAGAAAAAAAGAAAAAAAAATGATGAGTGAACACATTGAATTCTACAAAACCAAACCAATTATCGTTCTTGTTTAGGTTGAGAGTGCCTTTAAATAGGTATTCTACTTATCAATCAAATTATAATGTGCCATCATAGTTGCTAGAAATGCATATTATTGAATGACAAAAACTTTTCTATATTAATGGAAATATTGCTTCACCATTCGTGTTAAATAGGGGATGAAAATGATATGAAAAAAATAAAAGATTATTGTGCAACCAATCATATGGAATTTAATGTGAGATAAGTCTCAAATCCTAACCCTTCCTTTCGAAATTATATCTCTATGAACAAAAGTAACAACATCGAGGTTACTAAGGAGGTTTCCTTACATCATACTAATATAAATCTTTGATTAGCATTAGTTGCTCCCTAAAATTATAACCTCTTGTCAATCTCTTACATCACTATAATTTTTATTTTATATTATTATATTTTGGATAGTTTATTATGTGTTTAAGGACACTCAAACTTGACAAAGGTGCTAATACAAAGAAGTGATGCAATCTAGGAGCCTGAACATATATTTTGATGATAACAAAAATTATTGAATGTTATCTAGTTTCTCCTATTTGTTATTATTGCATATGTTATTTATGTATGTACAAAAATTTTAGGTGCAACATATACCAAGAAAAATTAAAGGATAAGAGCCTAATATTGGGTAGTATAGGATTGATTTTTATAAGAGTCTATATTTTTATCTTTTTTGAGTCAATATATTATAAAATGTCTATGTTAGCGTAGCAACCATGTACACACATGAGAGGAATGAAATCAAATATTTTAATTTTTTTTAATATCATACTATATAATCTTGATCATATTGTACGATCTTAATCGTACTGTATGATCTTGATCGTACTATATGACATGAATGAAAAAAAATTGATTAAATTTTTTTTAAATCAAGTGAATTAATTTTTACACTAATCATATAGGAAGATCAATTGTAATAATTAAACCCTACCGCCAATCAAATTTATGCAATATTTTGAAATTTGTAAATTCTTCTATTTATACTGTGCGAACATGTTTATATTGTACGATATTTAAAATCTTGCTTAAATTAATTTTGAAAATTAATCAATCAAATTAGGCTTACTTAACCATTAAGATCATATAGTATGATCCATATCATACTAGACGATCGATAGAGATGATATTTGGTCATCCAGGAGTTCATCCTGGATGAACTATGATTCGATTAAATTAATCATGTTGTATTACCCTAAGATTGTACTAGATGATTAGTTAAAAATTATAAACTTATCGTATAATTAACTATTAATTATATAATACTAAAGTGAGAATTGAACTAATCATATTGTACGATCTTCGGATCATAATGTGTGAACAGAGATGACTAAATTAAAAATTAGGGTTTTTCTTTGAGCCTGGCATTTAAATAACTCTTATTACTTTTAAAGGAGGCTTTAACAGTCAAAGGGCTTGAGACTTCTATGAGAGAGAGTTTGAAAGGTGAAATTTTGGGTTGGGAGAGAAAGGTGTGTTGAGAGAGAAGGAGAATAGCCTTGTGTGATCAAGGTAGTATAAGAGAGAGAGAGAATCTACATACGGTTGCTCCAGCCAACATCAATCTTCTTCTTTCATGAGTCAAAGCTTTACTTGAGGGGAACTTCGAGAAGAACCTCTTAGAGTCAAAGGGTCATCGACAACTCCATCGTATCATTGGTGAAAAGGATTCGGCTACTCTGTTGCACCGTTGGTGAAAAGGATTTGGTTACTCCACCACACCATTGGTGAAAGAGATTCAGCTACTCCGCACACTGGGTTGGTGGAAGAGAATTTGTAAGGGCTTCTCCATCTTGCTAGAGGGAAAAAGGAGAGACACTAGAGAGTTAGTATAATATAATGAGAGGAGTCAGGGGAGTGGACGTATGTCAATATTAACCGAACCACTTTAAATTTTTGGGGTACTCATTATTATTTTTTTATCGCACTTTAATTTTCTACATTTTATTTTCTTGCACACTTTTATTTCTTATAAATCTGAGTTGAAAATTGATATTAATATGGTACGTGTATTTTAAGATTTTCTTGGAATTTATTTTTGTTAGAAAAGAAAAGAAAAGAAAATTCTTAAATAAAAAAAGAATAAAAATATTTTCCATTCATTTTTAAAAAAAAATCAAAAATAAAAATTTTTGTTTGCTTTTCTTATTATTTGCTTCCACTTGAGAAAACTTGTTTTATAAGTATAATTGAGAATTTGGTTAAGTTTTTCAAAGAACAGTTTTTGAAAAAGAAAAATTTTAAAATATTAATTTACCCCCCTCTTGGTGTGTCCTTGTAATTCAAGTGGTCTAACAAACACAAATCAAACTTTCAATTGCTATCAGAGCGGGTTCTCTAAATTAGTGTTCTCTAAATTAGTGGTTTAAAAATCCTGAGAAAAAGATCCATGACATAATTTGGGAATAGGAATACTGTGGAGGTTTATTTAATAACTCGTCCACCATTATTGATAATATTCCAATTGATTTTGAAAAAAATTCACATGTCTATTTTCTATTGACAATTGGAGGACTAACAGGAGTAATTCTAGCTAATGCTTCACTAGATGTTGCACTGCACGATACATACTACGTAGTTGCACACTTCCACTATGTTCTATCAATGGGTGCTGTATTTGCTCTATTTGCAGCATTCTACTTCTGGACACAAAAAATCATTGGTAAAACATTGAACGAAAACCTAGGACTATATACAATTCTTACAGTCTATAGAATACACTACACTTGAACTAACAACTCTACTTCGGTACATGAGTTAGAGCTCTTTAAGGTTCCAAGCGATTAACCACTAATTGCTTCCAACCTAACTTCGATATTTCACTTCCGTTTACAACTCTTTGATCCACTCCTAGTGGGTGGTATTCGTGAGTCACATGGAGAAATAGAATACACTACACTTGAACTAACAACTCTACTTCGGTACATGAGTTAGAGCTCTTTAAGGTTCCAAGCGATTAACCACTAATTGCTTCCAACCTAACTTTGATATTTCACTTCCGTTTACAACTCTTTGATCCACTCCTAGTGGGTGGTGTTCACAGGTCAAAGCATTTGGTGTAGACTGTTCTGATGTGAGTACGCATCATAGCATTTGGCACACTTTACCAGTGGAAGCCAGTGCGCTTTTGACACTTCACTCGCAAGAGGAGCTCAATGATATTAGATCTGTATGGTTTGATGACCGTGAGACACTTGTGTCTTCAGGTTATGACGACCCTATAGTCCGGGTCAAGGGCCTCGGCTGGTTGATTAATGGTCTGATTCTTACAATCAATTGATTATCTCATGTGGTATATGATAGAAGTTAGATATTCTATTTCTTCATGAATAGTTTTTTTTTTCATTAATTAAAATGATATTCCTTCATGAATAGTTAATGGTGTTAAAATAAAAATTATGTTGCTGAATGAGGCATTAAGGATAGAGACTATGCAGAACTTAATGTCAAATGCTTAAACTATTTTTAGTGTGAACTTAAATTAGAAGACTATATGAGAGTCTCTAATTATACAACTGGTAAGAAAATCAGGGATAGACTTTGTATCACATTTAAATTTATTATTGCATGAGTACAAACTCTTCTACATGAAACCTAGTAAAACTATATTTAACATGTACACTAGGTTTACCAACATAGTGATATCTTTGCATGCCTTAGGAAGAGAATTATCTAATTCTGAGAAAGTAAATAAAATTTTACAATGTTTGTTTGATAGTTTTGATGATATAGTCATTGTAATCTATGAATTTAAAGATCTAAATGTATACTCAATTGATAACTTATTAGACTCTCTTATTACTTACGAGCAAAATGTGAGCCAAAGACTTTTGGATGCAGATGACAAAAGGAAGGAGAAGATCATGGCGCTGAACAATGATGACAAGGATAACAACATCTCTAAAGTAAATAAGACAATGATAGAGCCTTCATGACCCAGCAGTTCAAGAGCTTCCTGAAATGAAAACAAAAAACCTACCATAATAGGAGTAAAGGTAAAGAAGGCAAATTTAAAAAATTTTCTTCTGATGTTGTATGCTTTGAATGTAGGAAGCCTGGACACCTACGGTCCGCTTGCCCCAATCTTAAGAGCTGCCCTATGAAGGTGAAGGGTGAGGTGAAGCCAATTAGAAAAAGGAGAAAATAAAAGACATAAAAGGCCTTCTAGGTAGACTCGGTCTCAAATTCATCTGAATAATAACCTGAGGAGGAGAACTAATCTAATTTAAAGGCCAATAATATAGTTGTTAACTCTGATCAGGAAGAGGTATACGAGTTATCTTAAGATGATTTATTTTAAATTTTTGAGTAAATGCATGCTTCATATAAAAAACTTAAAAATAGCAAGCATGTTTAAAGAAATAACTTTTTAATTTGAAATGTGATCGACATGTTAGTTAGAAAACATGTTAATCTTAAATCCAAACAAATCACATTAGATAAGGAGTATGCATCATTACTAGATGAGTTTAATTACTTAAATAAAAATCATGTTGAATTAATTAAGTCACATGATTCCTTGAAAGATGTGTATATAGAGTTGGAGAAAGCATTAAAGGAACTAGAGAAACTTGCAATGGAACTAAACACTAATGAGCATGCATTAAAATTTGAAGTTACAAGTTACAAAAGTGTAAATGAATTTTTACAAAAAGAAATAACTGCACTTCAAACTAATATAAAAGGGCCTACACTACCACCAAAGCCACGATCTAGGACACAGTATCGATGGGGGCCGTAGAGTGAACTTTTGAATTGTATAAAAGTTTAGGGCTTTATCACACCTAAATAATGCTCCGGTCTTCTTTGATATAAAATTAACAAAGTCCCGCTTAATATATACAAGTATACGTGCTAAATCATGTAATAAAGTGATAGAGTAGAGGGTCAAACCCACGAGAAAGTATGCTTACTTGTAACAAACTACTAAAATTTACTATAATTATAATAATTATCCTACTGAAATAAAAATAATAATTATAGAGATTCTATCATTGAATAAAATAGTATAAATATTGGATATAATATTTATTTAAAGTGTTTTGGATTGATGAGTGTAAATTTTACATCATTTCTAATGAGACTCTTAATCATAGATATGATTCAGAGCATATATATCTCTAGATCTCTAACGAGCTTATAGGGGTGAATGATATCTACTAACCTCCTATAGTTATAATATCTCCTCAAAAACCTAAAATATTTTATATCCTATGTCTAGGCATGCAAACATCGTATTCAATATTTTTGGTTATTCTTGCATTCATCCGTCAAGCTATACATCACATTATATTTTAAATACACATATGACCACTATATGTATTAAATAAAGAATATAATAATATTAAAAATATTTTGTAACATTTATAGAATAAGAGTCTTCATTAGTATTTAATATGTACTTTACAACATCAATCCAAAAAAGAGAATTAGTTAAACATAGAATAAAAAATAAGCAAACTCATTTTCATTATACTCATGGAAGAATGAAAATACAAGAGAGTGTTATCACTAGAAAGGATCAAAGTATCTCCTCTACACTCCTTCTCCCTTAACTTAAAGAGTTGCTTCAAGAAATATAGGCTAAATATTCTAAATAATTATATCTTATACTTCCCTAACCTCCTTTAGATTTTACTCTAAGAAGTAATTAGAGAAGTACTCTAAGAAATACTGAATTTTACATAAGTGGCTAAACTCCCTTACAAATATAATATCATAATTATTTATAGGACAACACAAAATGTCATTTGGCACTACAGTGCTTGAAACAGAGGCGCCATGATACCCTTGAAGTAAAATAACACCTCGATAATGAAACCTTTACACCGCCGTTATTCTTGTTGATGTGGATCAGTTCCTTAGTGAACAATCACATCTTTTCACTAATAAAATGTGGCCCTTTAAATTTACAAGTGCAACATTGTGATGCTGTTAACATTCGAGTGTTGCGGTGCCCGAGTGCAAAAAATGGCACCAAGGCATGAGAAATTATGACATAGCGACATTTTAAAATAGAGAATTTGATGCTACCAAGATGACTTCTTGCATTCAGTGCTGGTAATGCTATGATGTTAGCTTTTTTGATGCCACGGTGCTAGCTAATAGAGAACTTGGCACTTAAATATTTGATTCTTGATGGTAATGAAGGTAGCACTATGACATTATTTCATAGGACGCCGTGACGCTATAATCTTTTAAAATTTTCTACTATTTTTGAGTTTAAGGAAAAAATAACTAAAATAACAAATTTTTTCTGAAAATAAAATATGTAAAATACTACATAATTTACACTTATCAAATTCTTCCCAGCTTAAACTTTTGCTTGTCCTCAAGCAAATAAAGAAACTTGTAATTCTAATTGATTAAATAATCGAAGTAAAAATTGATAATTTATAATTACTAAAATATACGATAATACAACATAGTATAGAAGTAGCAGAAATGAACAAAGTTATAATTCAGGTTTGGAAAAAATACTAATAATTATCCTAACTATTCATCCTTATTATTGCTTAATTTGAATATAATCATTGACTTTTAAATTTTAGATTGAATAATGTAGCTTAAAGAATAGATGTGTTTGTAATTAAAATTAAAATTTTATTAGTTTATCATCATTTATACTAGTTCTCCTATCTTATCCTTTGTGAATTTAAGTATAAGATTGCTATCAAACTCTAAGTTTTTATGTGATAACAATTTTTTAAAGTTCTTTTTCTTTTTCTTATTTTCTTTCTTTTTTCTTTTAGAACTCTTTTCACATCATTTTTTCTTTTTATTTTTTTATGGAGTACATAGTTAATAATTTTTAATATCAATTTTGCTTAAAATTTTCTTACAGTCTTAATGATTTTCATGTAAGAATTGAATAAGATTACTAATTCCAAATTCAGGTTCCTTTAATTTTTAAGTTTAACATACCTATATCTATTCTTTAACCTTAATTATTCACCCTCAATTTAAAAGGTCAATGTATAAATGTATAGCTTATAAATTCAAGTTAAGATAATAATTTAAATGATCTAAGTTAGTTAATTATTAGTTTTTTCAATCTATGAATTATAAAGCAGCGTTCATTTGAACTATGATCTAAGATTTTATTATTATCCTATTTTTTATAATTTTTAATTAACATTTTTATTATGGTTAAATAAATAATTAGAATGTTGAGATTTTATTGGAAGACAATATAAAAATGTTAGTATAAGGGTAATTTAATCAAATGTAAATAAAAGCACTTTTGAACATTAATAAATACACATATTTTTATATGAATGATAGAAAGGTACAAAACATATGATATATAAGCTAATGCAATATATAAGATAACTAGTGCTATAAGCACCATTACACATTCAGTGGCTCTCATGGCCACAAATGATCATTAGGCTAATACAATAATATCACTCCATCATGTCACTAGGATCCTCCCCCCAAGGCAAAGAAATAAAAAAGAAATTAAAATAAAAATATGCTACATAATAAAAGTAGCATTCAATCTCTCTCTCTCTCTCTCTCACTCACTCACTCACTCTCTCTCTCTCTCTCTCAAACACACACACACACATCAATACAAATAAGAATAACACCTAACTAGCAGAATCTGGGTCTTACTCATCATCATCATTATAGCCTCTATCGCTAGGCTTCCAAACAAAAGAATCATGAGAAAGTTCATATGGAAATTAAAGCTGATCAGGATGCTCCACAAAAGGACTACTTCTAAACATTCCGACATGAGCATAATTAAAGTTAACAGTGTATCTATAATGATTTTCTTGATGGTCCATGTTGTGGGACATCCTCATCTTTATCTCAAGATGCCAATCTTTAGATTCATCATAGAAGTGAGTAACCTTTTCCATCTTCTCTCTTAATTCAGCCACCTTATCTCCAAAGTTTTAGGGGTTCTAGCACTTCTACTCTTGTTGCTACTATCAGGCCTCTCATACACTCTAAGATCACTATGGTCTCATTCTTCCTCCTCCTCAAATTCCTTGACACCCAAATTTTTCTTAAGGGCTACAATGGAGAATAATTATTCTCAGTTTGCTCTCCTCTTACACCCGCTGCACCATATAAAGCATAAGGTAGAAAGGGTTCCCTAATCTAACAGAAGTGGTACCCTAATGATGTACATAAGAGAGGAGAAAATAAGCTTCCCTACATCAATGGATTACCCTATTTGAATAGCATAGTTCAATAGGGTATGATCACGAGTAACTTCACTAATGTTTCTACTTGGCAATAAATAGGCTGAAATGAAATAGTGCTAGGCTTTAGAGGTTTTGGTCAGGTAGGTGGCAAGAAAATTGATAATTTTTTTCTCTCTTATTTTCTACTTGCTCCACTATTGGATCCACCCAAAATATTAAAGATATCTTGAGGATTTATAGGTGTCCTAATAAAAGCAATATATTCATCAAATTTAAAATCCCTAAGTCTATAGATTTTATTAATTGCCACAGAATTGAAAGGGACCTACTTACCCCTAATATAGCATTTGTTATCCATTGCCTCCTTTTCTTTAGCAAAAAATTTTCTAACCATATTTATAATGGCAGTATAGGGCTCTTCACAAAAATTTTCCCAACCCTACTCATAATGATCTATATGATAAGGTGGCTTGGATTCTGAAAACCACTCTTAAGAATCATTTATTTGGTCACAACTAAATCAATAAACTCGGATTCTACATCAGTAAAAATGAAGCTACTCTAATCAAAGGGAAAAGAAGCCCTATTCGTTTAAAACATTTTAGGGGCTATCTATCTTAAGAGGATTAAAAAGAAGAAGAGATTGAAGGAAATGATATATTATGAATGAAATGAAAAATATAACCCCATTTTATAACTCAATTGAGTGCTAAGGCGCTACAAGAAATGGCATCGCAATGCTTAAGTATGCATAAGATGACAAAATGGTCAAACTGACAGGCACTGCAGCGGTCCATGCCAAGTGGCATAGCAGTGTTTGTTTTCAGAATTTATAGCATCAATTTGGAATTGGCCACTGTCGCTATGTTTGACACATATTAGCACAGTAGTGCTTACATCAACAACTGCTGCAGTGCTATTAATGAATCAATAATAGAGGCGTAATGGCATCGTGGTGTTAGTTATCAGCACTGCAGTGCTTACCAAAGTTTTATAATTAAAGTTATGATCATATAATACTCTTTCGGCTTGGCAGAGCCATATCTTTTTGACTTGAATGGTTTGGTGCTATGTCGCTCAAATAATCAGCACTGCAGTGCCAATTATCCAAGCAAATAGTGGTTCAAAATTAGCATTTTTTGTGGTTTAGTGTTGCAGCGCTTGCTTTCAAAATTGCGGCACTTAGAAGAGTAGCGTAGCAGCGTTAAAGCACTCAGCACTATGGCACTCAATTAAGTTTGGGCCCATTTATTATTTACTAAATTTAGATCATAACTTTATTTATCAGAATAAAATAAAATGCAAAATATGTCAAGAACAACAACATATGCAATATAACTCATGTAAATTCAAATTATTTAACATGATACATTAAACCTAAATATTGGTTGCCTCCCATATAGCGCTAAGTTTATAGTCTTCAGACAATCTTGCCTAAATTTATCAATTTGGCTAAGGTACATTTCTACCATTCTTCAAATGATTTTCTTTAGGACCTTTTTCTTTTTCCCTTAGGTTAACTTCAGTATTGCTAGGCAATGATCCAAGAGGTCTACTATTGATTGAAATTGCAAGCTAACTTAATTGGGTTTCCAAATTTTTAATAGAAGCGACTTGATTTTATAATTGAGTCCCTAACTCCATTACTACATCTTTTAATAATGATTTTTTAATTCCAAACTAATTACTTTGATTAAATCTTGGAATATATACAGGTCTAGGATTAACAGCAAGTTGTTAAGGATTGTTTCAATTTGCTCATTGATTATTTTGACGAGAATTCCATTGCTTATTACCAGTAATTTTATTTGACCAATTAAAATTAGGATGATTCCTCCAACCTAGATTATGTCTTATAGTAGGGATTATTTTGTCTTCCAATCAAATTAATATTTTTTAATCCCTCGTACATTACTATTTTGAATTAAATTATGATCCTCTAATTGCATGGATAATTCAATTCCTAATTCTAAATTTAATCTTATTATGCTCAACTTCTTAGAAATTGCTGCAACTTGTGCAGTCAACATTAACAAAGCATCAGATTTATATATTCCTACTACTCTCTTAGGATTTACCCTATTAACAGGCCACTAAAAATTATTAGTAGCTTTTTTCTCTATTAATTCATATACTTTCTTAAATGGCTTAGACATTAATGATCCTCTAACTGTAGCATCCATGATTGCTTTAAGAGATCCTACTAATCCATTATAAATGTATGAAAAACCAACTAATCAGGTAAAGCATGGTGAGGGTATTTCCTAAGCATTTTCTTAAATTTCTCCTCACTCTTATAAATTGATTATCCTTCAAACTATGTAAAAGAAGTGATATCATTTATAAATTTGGAAGTCTTTGAAGGTGAAAAATACTTAGTAAAAAACTTATGAGCTAACTCATTCCAAGTGGGTATAGAGCCTGGGGTAAAGAATTCAACAATATCTTAGCCTTATCTCTTAGATAAAAGGGGAACAATCTAAGTTTAATAGAATCATCACTGACACCATTCTACTTAAATATTGCATAAATTTCTAAAAATAATTAGCTAAGGGTAAATTTAAATCTTTAATAAGAGTTCCTCCAAACTAAGAATTTTAAACCATTTAAATTATGGTAGATTTTAATTCAAAATTATTAGCTTGGATTGTAGGTCTATTAATGCTCTGATGAATTTTGTTTACTAATGGGTAAGCATAATCCCTAAGAGGTCTAGAATAATCTTGATCTAGTACAGGTTCAACCATTTTTATAATCTTTTTTACTTTTTTAAATTTCTGAAAGGGTTTTTTCTATGTTAGAGTCAAACAATAAAGGTTCCTTTCTATATCTATAAAGTATGCAACCATGAATATGAAATAAACAAATAAAGTAAATAAAACAAAAGATACATGTAGGTATATCTATGCAATTAATTCAATAATATAGATAAAATTATAAAAAATAAAATACTTCCCCAACAATGGTGCCAAAAACTTGATGGGGGTTGTGGAGTAAACTTTTGAATTGTATAAAATTCTTGGGCTCTATCACCCCTAAATAATAATTAGTTTTTCTTTAATATAAAATTAATAAAATCTTATTTAATATACGAAAGTATACATGCTGAATCAAGTAATAAAGTGATTGGGTAGAGTGTCAAAACTATGAGAAAGTATGCTTACTTATAACAAACTACTACCGTGTACTCTAATTATAATAATTATTCTACTAAAATAAAAATGATAATTATGGAGTTTCTATAATTGAATAAAAATAATAAAATATTGGATATAATATTTAATTAAAGTGTTTTAGATTGATGTGCATAAGTTTAATATCTTTCCTAATGAGACTCTTAATTATAGATGTGATTCAGAGCATATATATCTTTAGATCTCTATCGAGCTTGTAGGGGTGAAAAGGATATCTGTTGACCTCCTATAATTATAATATCTCATTAAGAACCTAGAACATTTTATATCCTATGTCTAGGCATTAAAATATCATATGTCAATATTCATAGTTAATCTTACATTCTTTTATCGAGGATATACATCACACTATATTTTAACTGCTTATGTGGCCACTATATGCATTAAATTAAGAATGGGATAATATTAAAAATATCATTTAACATTTATAGAATAAGAGTCTATATTAGTACTTAATATGTACTTTACATCATCAATCCAAAATAAGAGAATTAGCTAGACATAGAATAAATAATAAGCAAACTCATTTTCATTAAACTCATGAAAGAATGAAAATACAAGTGAGTGATATCACCAGAAAGGATCAAAGTATCTCCTCTACACTCCTCCCATAACTTATAGAGTTGCTTCAAGAAACATAGGTTAAATACTCTAAATGATTGTATCTTGTACTTCCCTAACCTCCCTTAAATTTTACTCAAAGAGGAAACTAGAGAAGTACTCTAAAAAATATTGAATTTTACATAAGTGACTAAAATCCCTTACCAACATAATACATAATTAATTATAAGATAACACAAAAGGGCATCTGGCACTGTGCTTAAAAGAGTGGCATCGCATATCCCTTGAAGTGAACTAATGCCTCAACACTAAAACTTTTGCACCATCATGGCACTTGCTGACAACGATCAGTTACTTAGTGAACAGATGAATCTTTTCACTGATAGAATGTGGCCTTTGAAAGTTTCAACTACAATGATGCGCCATTGTTGACATTCAAAAGCTACGGCACCTGACTGCAAAAAATGGTGCCAAGGCCTGAGTAATTATTGCACCGTGGCATTTGAAAATAGAGAATCCGGTGCTGCCAAGCTAACTTCTTGACACTACTATACTAGTAATGTTATGGCACTAGCTTTATTGATGTCATAGCGCTGGAAAACAGAGAAATTGGCATTACAATGCCTGATTTATGGCGCCTCGATGGTATTAAAGGTGGCGTTGTGGTATTATTTCATCAATCACTATGGCGTTGTAAGCTCCTTAAAATTTTCTATCATTTTTTGAGTTTATCTTATACAAAAACAACTTAACCACATATTTTCCTTGAAAATAAAATATGTAAAACACTACATCATTTACACTTATCAAGCATCCATCATATGTACCTAGGAAGAGGTATTATCCCCCGCATAGGTTAGTGAACCCATTTTTAGGAGTTAAATGTTATTATTGTAGTATTCTAGGACACATAGCCCGCACATATAAAATTTATCTTATAACACATTAAGTTTAGAGGCCCAAGGTCTCATCACAGCATAACATGCATCACATCCATTCATTGAAGCATAAGGTGGAACCCAAACTCACTTGGGTTCCCAAATCTAACCTTTGATTCACTTTGTGAGGATGCTCTTATAAGAAGTCAAGTGAGATCATATAGTACCTAGATAGCAACTACTTAAGATACAAGACTAAAGATATGAAGCAGCTTATTGCGCTGGAGGCTAGGAGCAGAGCCAAGATAACTTTTGGAGGCAACACCACTAAGAAAGAGGTTGGCTAAGGTTTAATTAGTAAGCCTAATGGTTTTATTATTGAGAATGTGCTTTTAGTTGAAGGTTTAAAGCAAAATTTACTTAAAATTAGTTAATTATGTGATAAAGGATTAGATATTAAATTTCTTTCTAAACATTATCTTATTATTTTGAATGATAAAGCTATTTTAGAAGAATAGAGAATTAATAATATCTATATGCTTGATTTATCTTGTATTGATACTTTTTGATGATATATGCTATTTGAAAACTATTTTGAATGAATCTTGGCTATGGCATAGGCAACTATGCCATGCTAATATGAAAACCCTTATAAAGATTACCCAGAAGGATCTAGTTAGAGGCATTCCCAAGCTAGCCTTCTCGAAGGATCACGTATGTGATGCGTGTTAATTAGAAAAAGAAATTAGGGCATCCTTTCATTTTATTAAGGTTGTCACTACCACTAGACCACTAGAGATCCTACATATGAATTTATTTAGACCCACTAGCACAGCTAGTCTAGGTGGTAAGAGTTTTGGATTTATGATAGTAGATAACTTTTCTAGATTCACTCGAGTTAGATTCTTAACACATAAGAGTGAGTATTTTGATGAGTTTAAAATTTTCTCCACTTGGATTTAGAAGAAGTTAGGTTGCTTGAATCTATAATTCATAGTGATCATGGTGGAGAATTTGAGAATGAAAGGTTTGAATTATTCTGCCAAGAGTTTGGGATTGATCATAATTTTTTTGCCTCTAGGATCCTGCAGCATAATAATATAGTTGAAAGGAAGAATAGGACACTAGTGGTGGAAACTAGGGCTATATTACCTGAGTATACCCTACCAATATAGTTTTTATCAAAAATAATGAATATTACGTGTTTTGTGCTAAATAGGGTGAATATTAGATCCAAATTGAATAAGACACCTTATGAGCTACTTAAGGGTAGGACACATAATCTTTCACATTTACATGTCTTTGGGTGTAAGTATTTTTTTCTTATGAATGGTAAATCTCCTTTAGAAAAGTTTGATTTTATGTCAGATGAAGGAGTCTTCTTAGGTTATTCCTTAGTAGGTAAAGCTTATAAGGTCTTTAATAAAAGAACCTTAGTTTTAGAGGAATCCACCTATGTTATTTTTGCTAAATCACATAGATTAGCTGAGCCTAGGATTGAAAATGATGATGTGAGGTAGAAATTACTCTTGGAGTATAGGTTTTTGACCTAGGAGATAGAGAAGCACCTTAGGACCCTTTGCCAAAAGTGTGAAGATATTCCTTTAGTTAACCTAGAGAGGTTATCTTAAGAGTTCCATCAATAGGGGTTAGGACTATGAAGGCCTTAGGAAAGAAGTTAGCCATATTGCAATCATTTCCATGATAGAACCAACTAGCATAGATCAAGCCTCAGTGATAAATTCTAGATTCTAGCCATGTAGGAGGAGTTAAACTAGTTTGAAAGGAATGATATATGGGAGTTGGTTAGTAAAACTTTCGATTAAAGTGCAGTTGTGACTAAATGGGTGTTTAAAAGCACGTTGAATGACTATGGATTAGTGATTAAAAAGAAGGCTAGATTAAGCGGTATAACCAAATAGAAGGAATTGATTTTGAGGAGATATTTCTCCTATAGCTATCTTGGAAGCCATTAGAGTTCTCCTAGCATTTATATATTTTAGAGGCTCAATTATATCAAATGGATATGAAGAGTGCATTTCTTAATGGGGTTATTAAGAAAGATGTTTATGTAGAACAAACCCCAAGTTTTGAAAATCCATTATTTCTCAACTATATTTATAAACTAATGAAAGTATTATATGGATTAAAATAGGCACCTAGGGTATTATATGAGAGACTTAGCACCTTTCTCCCAGATAGATCATTTATTAAGGATAACACAGACACCACCCTATTCCTTGAGAAAATAGAAGTTGATTTACTCATAGTTCAAATCTCTGTCGATGACATACTCTTTTGATCTACTAATGGAAATCTTTGTAATGAATTTTCAACCACTATGAGTAAGGCATTTGATATGAGTATGAAGAGAGAATTAAGCTATTTCTTAGATTTAGTATAAAATAGAGAGAGGATTATACCTTTCTTTATTGGACTAAATATATTAAGGAGATCTTTAAAAAATTTGATATGAAAGGTTCTAAAAGTATTAATACACCAATGAGCTCAACCATCTAGCTTGAAAAGGATCTATATGGAAAATCAGTTGATCAATAAAGGTATAGAGGAATTATAGGATCACTACTATATTTGACTGTTAGTTGACCTGATATTATGTTTAGTGTTTATCTATGTGCTAGATTTCAAGATGATCTAAAAGAATCTCATATGACTGCAGTGAAAAGAATTCTTAGATATCTTATAGGTACCCAAAACTTAGGAATATGATATCCTAGACATAACACCACCTTTAAAATTATAGGATATTCAGACTCAAGACTTTGCAGAGTGTATAGTAGATAGGAAAAGTACTTCTAAAACTTATTAATTCATAAGTTAATATTTAGTTTCCTAATCTAGTAGAAAGCAGAATTCTTCAGCCATATCCACCGCTAAAGCGAAATACATAGTCGTAGGAAGTTATGTTACTCAAGTCTTATGGCTAAAGAAATAAATTCTTGTTCTTAGAATTTTTGTGGGAACTATCTCTATCATAGGTCATAATACTAGTGCTATCTACATTTCAAATAATTTAATCCAACATTCCTGCATAAAGCATATTGACATTAGACATCATTTCATTAGAGAACATGTAGCAAATGGAGACATAGAATTACATGTTGTGTCTATCAAGAATCAACTGGAAGGTATCTTTACCAAACTCATTAATTATCACACATTCAACACACTTAGGACTAGGATAAGTGTCATGGATATTCATGCATAAAAGTTGGGGTTGATGTGAGTTGAAGTGAATTTGTTTGCTTAATTTCTTTTTATTACATGTTTACGTGTTTATTTATTTTATGTTTTATGTTATGTATATTATTTTTTATCCAATCTATTTATCTCAGTTGTGTATGGATATTACTTGTGTGTATTTTTAGCTTGCTGATTTTTTCCTGATCATCACTCATAAACTTTATTTTAGTTATACTATATGAAAAACTTTGTATTGTATGATCTATATAGATCTTCAATCAACACTGTTTATTCACTCCAATATTTCAAATTAACTCAATTATTGATCATCATACTATATGAATACCTTCATCGTACTGTATGATACATGTGGCATTGATCATTGGCATTTTAATTCAGATAGTATGATATTTAATTCAGCATCATACTCATACGGTATAAATACCTGTTCATACTATATGATCTATTTAGTCAAATATCGTATAGGCTAACTCCTTAGGATGAATGATTTAATAAAAAGTGAATATCGTATATGATAACTCCTCATTCTTGATCATGTTATACAATTTGACCACCTTTTTTAACTGTTTGACCGGGATGAATTGAATTCCTCTAATCATACTATACTATTTGCATTGTACTATATGATCTACTAAGGGGTATAAAGGGATGTGAAATCCTAAGGTTCTACACACTCAATCTTCCAATCCTTCTTCTTTCTGCTACTTGCAATCCTTCCTTAGCGTCCTCATGGCCAATGGTAAATAATATTGATCACTAATAAGAAGTTCTTCCCATCATCTTGTGGATGACCAGTTTTAATCCATTAAAGACGAGTCAGCTTATCATAGGTATAGGGGTACCCACATTACTCCTTCGAGGATCCTTAACCACGAGAATCTAAACTACTAAGTACTAGAACTCGTTGTTAGCACCACACTCCAATTTATTTTAACTCTAGCATTTCCTTTAACTCCAAATTCTTTTATGAATTTTTTGCAAACCTAAGACTCGATGTGGATAGAACCTCTATGCAATCTTATGTCTGTAAGCGACCTATAGAAATTACCTATCAGGACTTTAATCAATACCCCCACCTCTCAAGCCAAGGAGTATAACCCCATAGTGTTAGCTCTAGGGGGGATTATGATTGGGCACATGTCAATCTAAATCTTAGAAATGCACCACTCAATCGGCACCAGCCACTTGTAAAATCTCTCAACCAAAATGCCCGCATCATCCAGCATGTCCTTAAAACTTTAATATTACCCAAAGCTGGCGATAAAGTAAATATTACCCCCTATTATCTATTTTCATCTATTTTATCATGGTTATGATAGAATTTGATAAAGCTATCATATTTATTAGATATATTAATGACCTAACATCTATTAGAAATTTAATGGTTGGATGTAGACATAATATTTCTCTATAACACATCATTGCCTATATCTTAGATGCCAAATATCAACTAATACACCTTCAACCTAGCAACATTTCCCCTACCTTCTACACTTATAGTTCCATCGACCTCCTTTTTTAGTGACAAACATCATGGGGTGCAGCTCACAAAGGAGGTGTAGGAGTTTGATGAGGAAGGGGAGACCTTCCAGCACCAACACCAGCTCCATCATCGACACCAACACATATGCACCAGCCATAGTTCTATGAGAAAATGATAGAGAGATTTAATTGCATAGAGATGCAACTGTAAACATATATCCAGCAGTAACAACATCATGAGCTAAACATGGCATGGTTTGGAGAGCAAATTGCTTCACTTCACAATTACTTTTTAGCCACCTCCACCACCACCTGATCAGGGATCTTCTTTTGAGTTGTGTGTTATGTGTTATGTAGTTTATTTAATTAGTGTAGTTTATTTGTACTTTTTATGCTTTGTGCCACACAGTGTCTATTTATTCTTATTTTTAACTATAGTTCTCCTTTTTGGTGATGTAAAAGGGGGAGTAGGAAGTTGTTGGTTTGTACTTCTTTTCATCCTTAGTATAGTTTGTTTTACTTCCAGTTTTTGTATGTTGGTTATAATTTTCATGTTCAAACAAAAACAAAAATTTACTTCCTATTTAAAAAAAAGGATATCACTTAGTAAGGAAGAGAACTTAGGAGAAAAATAAAATTAATTTGTAATATAACCAACAATATTTTTTATTATAAACAAGGGGGAGATTATTGTAATCTGGGAGCCTGAGCTTATGTTCTGATGATAACAAATATTATTGGGCTTTATCTAGTTTTTTTCTTATTTGCATTATTACATATATTTTTATGTCTGTACTAATATTTCATGTACAATATACACCAAGCAACACTAAAAGATCAGGGCTAAAGATTATGTAGTATATGATTGATTTTTATAAGAGTCTATATTTTTATCTTTCTTGAATAAATATATTGTAAAAGAAGTATATTAGTGCAGCAACCATGCACACATACACGAGGGGAATGAAAATAAATGATTTTAAATTTTTTTAATATCATACTATACATTCTTGACCATACTATATAATATGAGTGATCAAAAATTAATTAAAAATATTTTAATTAAGTAAATTAATTTTTACACTAATCATACTATACGAATTGAATTATATACGACGATCAATTGTAATCAGGAAACCCTACTGCCAATCAAAATTAGGCAATATGTTTAAATTTGTAAATTATTTTATTCATATAGTATAAACATGTTCGTACTATATTATATTTAATAATCTAACCTAAATTAATCCTAAAAATTAATCAATCAAATCAGGCTTAATTAACTGTTAAGATCATACGGTATGATTCGTATCATATTGGATGATCGATAGAGATGATGTTTAGTCATCCAAAAGTTTATCATGGATAAACTATTATTCAGTTAAACTAATTGTATTGTATGACCATAAGATCATACTGGACAATCAATTAAAAATTTTGAACTAATCATATAATGAACCATTAATGATACAATACTAAAGGGAAAATTGAATTAATGTTACTACACAATCTTCAGGTTGTACTGTACAAAAAGAGATGGCTAAATAAAAAATTAGAATTTTTCTTATAGCCTGATATTTAAATAACTCTTATTTTATTTAGAGTAGTCTTTGACAGTCAAAGGGCTTGATTCTTCTATAAGAGAGAGTTCAAAAGGTGAGCTTTTAGCTTGGGAGAGAAAGGAGTGTTGATAGAGAGGGAGAATAGTCTTATGGGATCAAGGGAATGTGGGAGAGAGAGTCTACGCATTGTTACTCTGGCCAACATCCATATTCTTCCTCTATGGTGAAAGCTTTACTTAAGGGAGACTTCATGAAGAATCTCATGGAGTCAAAGGGTCACCGACAACTCTATCGCACTATTGGTGAAAGAGATTTAGCTACTTTGCCGCACCGTTGGTGAAAGGGATTCAACTACTCGATTGCAATGGGTTTGTAGAAGAGATTTTTGTAACGGCTTCTCCGCCTTACTGTTGGGGCAAAAGAAGCGACAATAAAGGTTTAGTGCAATATTTGGAGAGGACTCTAGGGAGTGTGTGTGGGTCAATGTTGACCAAAGCACTATAAATTTCTGGTGTTCTCATTCTTATTTTTGTTATCCACTTTAATTTTTTGCATTTTATTTTCTTGCATGCCCTACTTTCTTATAAAAATGAGTTGAAAACTGATATTATTGTGGTACATGGATTTTGAGATTATCTTAGAATTTATTTTTGTTAGAAAAGAAAATAAAAATCTGAAAACAAAAAAGAAGAAAAATACTTTTCATTTATTTTTCTACAGCATCAAAAATAAAAATTTCTATTTGCTTTTTTTACTATTTGCTTCAGCTTGAGAAAATTTGTTTTAAAAGTATAATTGTGAATTTGGTTAAGTTTTTCAAAGACTAGTTTTTGAAAAAGAAATTTTTTAGAACATAAATTCACCCCTCTTGCTGTGTCGGTCTAACAACCACAAATCAAACTTTCAATAAGCTATATTACTTATACTTAGAATGAAAATTGTCTAGCATATTATGATAAGCTTTATAAATAGAAAGCTTTGGTTCATCAAATAAGATAACTTTGATATTGTTCTAACATTAATTTCCTTGTTTGGATAGTTAAAAAGGTCTTCCCTTATTTATTTATTTATAAATTTTGATTTTTTTTTACTTTCAAATATGATGTCTGTGAACTTACAAAAATCCATCATACTTCATTTTCTTTGATTTTGAATAAAAGCCATACTCCTTTTATAGTAAATTTATTCTGATATTTGGGAACCATCCAATGTCCTGACATTTGGATGTCACATTGATTTATTATCTTTATAGATGATTATACTTAGATGACTTAGTTGTGTTTGATAAAATACAAATTAGAAGTTAACTCGCTATTTTAAAAGTTCTATAGCAACATTCATATATAATATAATGCCCGAGTACAAGTTGTAAAAAGAAATGATAATAAAGAATACCAAAATTTTTAACTTCTATAACTATTGGACTATTATAACTCAATCCATCAAACCAGTTGTTTGAATACACCTCTATAGCATACTGTGGCCAAATGCAAAAAATTAAAGTTATTGTAGGTTATTCGTGCTTCCCTCATCGAGGCTCATATGCCATTATGCTACTAGTGTGAAGCTCTTTTCTCAACCATATATCTAATTTATTGATTTACATCCTCGACCTGTAAAATTTATTTTTTTGTATATAATATTAATAAAAAAATGATATATATGTTAGCATCCCCTTGTTAAACTCATTTTAATCACTATAAGTGTCACATTTCATGATGCCATTGTGTATTTCTTCAAGTCTGATTTTAGGGATAGTATTTTAAGTAAATCTATACTCTTGTATACAATATTACAGAAGAAGATTTGGAAGTATTATTAAAAAAAGTGAGTAATTTATATCATAGATCAAAAAATTTAAACTAGATGTTAATACCTTGTAGAATAACACAATAATTGTAAAGTGGATGTATTAGAACCTAGTGTGCAAAACTTGGATCTAAATATAAATAACCACTCATAAAAGCTAGGAAATTGTTTAAGTTGAGCTAGAGTCCCTCACAATTAATAATCTAGACCAATCATTACATAAGGAAAGTCCTTACGTAATGTCTAGGTAATTTAGGAGACATTTACCCTAACATCTAATGGGGGCTTATTTATATGGGGCTTGTGTGTAACGTAATATGAATATGCTTAAATTTTATTTGATATATATATTTATATATATAATTAGACCTCACTAGATATGCAAGTATACATGTCGATCAAGTAATAAAATGATAGAAAATAGTGTTGATCCCATGAGAAAGTGTTCTACTTAATTGCAATTGAACTACTAATGTCTAATATAGATGTACAAGATATCCTACTAAATAAAAATGATTATTTTAGAGTTTTTCCCTATTAATGGAGAGTTGCAAGATAAAAAGATACCAATGTAAATAAAGTATTTTGGACTAATGAATATAAAACAACATAGTTTTTTAATGATACTCTTAATTTTTAGATGTAGATCACATCATATGCATCCCTAGATCTCTATCGAGCTTATAGAGGTGAAAAAGGAGATTTATAGCCTTCTTATAATTATAATATCTCCATAGAACCTAAAAAGTAAAATATCCTATGTCTAGGTATGACAACATTCTATTTCAATACTCCTATTTGTTCAAATATTCCTCCATCGAGGAAATATATCACACTAGATGTTAACTATATACATGACCATTGTATACATTAAATTAAGAATAAGAGTTATTGAAACTATTTATAAATTATTTTAAGGCATAATAGCTTTCATTAGTAATTATTATGCATTTTTATCTAATACTCAAAATTTTGGCCAAACATGGATAACATAAAAAAGCAAACTCATGTTCATTTCATTTATATAAGATAAAGATACAGGAGAAATGTCACCAAGAAGGATCAATAAATATTCATCACCCTCATTCTTCTCCTAACAATACAATTTGCTTACAAAATACAAGCTATGATCTCTAAATACAAGTATCTTGTCCCTCCCTAGCCTTACTTAGTTTTTTACTCTAAGGTAGAACTACAGAAAGACACTCACTAGTATAAACTCCACTAAATGAAAAAAAAATCTTTCAGCACCAACTCTCTCTAAAAAAAATAACTAAAAAACTATTTATAATAAGTATAAAAATTGCCTCAAGAGCTGTGACGCTCAAAGTATAGGCGCGACATCATTATAAAATGAACTAGCACCTGATGGTGGTGGTGGAGTAACCTAAAGAATTATGAAAATGATTTAGGGCTCTATCAATCCCTAAATAATGCTTCAATTTTTTTTTTTTGATATAAAAATTATAAAACCTCACTTAATATACGCAAGTATACAAGTCGAATCAAGTAATATAATGAAAGAGTAGAGTATTGATCCCACGAGGATGAATATTTACTTGTAAATAATAGTACTATATATTTCAACTATAATAATTATCTTACTCAATTAAAATAAGTTTGGGTGGAGATTCAATTACTTAATTTAAAATTAAAAATAATTATTTAAAACATGATTTAAATAAATAATTTTAGATTGATGGAATGTAAATACAATATATTTCTTAATGATTCTCTTTTATATTGATGTTATTCAGAGCATATGCATACTGACCACTCAGCCAAGCATGAAGAGAAAAAAGATAGATTAAACTCTTCCAACCTCAATACCATTATAAAATCTCATTCTATCACCTTATGAAAATTTTAGAAGAGTAAGTAAGCATGTATTGCTAAACCCCCCCATGATAATTTATCTCTATAAATTTGATATATGACAAGCACTATGCCTATGCTTGTATTATATCAATCTAACACACCTGATTGTATCTGCTTTTCTATTCCTAGGCTCCATATTACACCTGATATTAACTACACCTAATATGTTCTCATCAGTCAATAACAGTAGCTCTCATAACTACAACACAACATCACATCATAATTACAATACCATGGGGATCCTCCCCAAGCAAAAGAACTAAAAAAATAATAATAATAAGCTACAAATAAATTAGCCACATCCTCTCTTTCCTCTCTCTCTCTCTCTCTCTCTCTCTCTCTCTCTCTCTCTCACACCTACCATGACTAACCAATAAAAAGAAAGGAAATGATTCCCATCACTTTGAATCACAATAATCTTTCTCGTCATCATCATCATTAGGCTGGGTCCAAACAAATGACTAATATTTTGGAGCAGTAGGGAAATGCGGTTAGTCTAGATTCTCCACAAAAGGACTCCTCCTAAACATCCCCACTAAAGTCGCATTGAAATGGCTATATAGTGGTAATGCTTTTTCCTATAAACTTGAGTAGTAGGCTTGTCATTCCCTACTCTCCTCATAGAATTCAATCACCTTCTCCATCTGCTCCCTCAACTCATCTACATTCTTAACTAAGGATTTAGTACTCATAGAACTCCTACTATTGATGATGCTAGACCTACTAGACAACCTAGGCTCACAAGGGCCACCCTCCTCTACATCTACCCTTTAAAAAACTCAATTTTTTTCTTTTAGTCAAGGTTAAAATAGGAAAAATCCTTCCTCACTAGGACCTCTCCTCATACCAGCATTTACATATAAAGCGTGGATATGAGAAGGATATCCCAAGCCCATAGAAGTAGTGCCTCAAATAATGTAAGTCAAGAAAGAATGAATAAGCTTTCCCACAACAATGATGTAGCCAACCTGAATAGCATAATTAAGAACAACATGATCTTTGGTCGCCTCACTAATATTTTTACTGGGAAAAAGTCGAGCAGAAGTAAAGTAATGCTAAGCTTTTGAGAGTTAAGTTAAGAAGATGCAGAAAAATTAATAATTTTGTTCTCCCTCTTCTTCCACACAACTCCAACATTAGGCTCACACAACACTCAAACTTTTCTTAGAATCATAGGCACCATAAAAAGGGGTTTACTCATTAAACTCAAAATTTTGAAGCTTATAAAGATGGTTGATGGTCACAGGATCGAAGGGTACCCACTTACCACACACATAACACTTATTGTCCACAGCCTCTTTCCAAATGATTGTGTAGTCTAAATAATCATAACTTTTTTATGGTGCTACCTACAAAATAAATATAGAGCATAATCATTACATATTATGCAACCTTCTTTTTAATTATTATCATTATAACTACAAAGAAAAAAATGCTAAAATATACACAAAGACATGCTATCTAGTGGATGCTTTATCAAAGTTAAATATCCCATCTACTATTTACTATGCTAGTGTATGGCTTATACAAACTTTTTATATTTTTAAATATAATTTCAATAGCATTTCTGTCTTTGTACATACCATCACAAGGATATTCAAATGATGGCTTCACATTAGAATCAACTACTCAAAACAACCTTATTAAAGGCTTTGATTATTTTGAAATTATTTGGTAATCATTCTAAAATTTAGAATCTAAAATGATAGTTACCTCATTTGTTTTGATGGTTTTGGATATCTTTTAATAAGTGCATTGCTTAATAGTATAAATGCTTGTAAATAATGTTTATGTCCTTGAAATTTTTCAATGTAATATTGCAAATAGTGTTGCTCATAGTCACATTCTCTCTTTCCAACTTGTTGCTATATTTATCATTTAACAACTCTCTAACCTTCTTATAATCCACGGCATTATTAGTTACTAACTACATAATATTATATGAGACCAGTCATTCAACAACTTTAACAAATAAAGAACATAAAGAAGTTACGTCTTTCGTAACGTTAAAATCATCCTCAAACACCATATGGACAATAAACAAAAAAATTTGATGAAGATTCTACTTTTGCTATCCATCCATCTATCAACCATTGAGGTACACTCACTTTCTATCCAAGTAAATCTTTAAGAAGCAATAAGTAGCTTGTATTCTATATTTCAATCTCTTAATAATTTCACTCATTTTATAATATGAAGGGAGTTTGTAACTGGGACCAATAGCTAAACAACTTTATCCAGACATGTAATTAGGAGTTAAGAACAGACTTATTTAGTTAGGTGTGCCTAATAATTATCTCTTTATATTGACTCGTCATTTCGTCATGCCCCACGCAGGGGAAAAAAAGCGATTTAATTAAATTAATCTTATTATATAACTCTCCAACTTTAACGGCTCCCCATTTTATCACTAATAATTTTGAATTTAAAATTATTTATGGAAATGAAACTGTGTATAATGATATATAATTTTAAAAGTCCATTGTGATGTGCGAAAAAAATAAAAAATAAAAAAAGATTTCAAAAGCCCTGTCAACGTCCCTTCACCGAACACCAAGCAGGCTTCCCTTAACTGACGTGTAGAATGATAAAGTTTTGAATGAGCCTAAGATGAGAATTCTTGCATCACACGATGAATTCATTTTTAAAAAAAATGGGGTTGAATTTGAACAATTAGATTCAACGATTGCTTAACAAAGGCGCTGAATAGGAGTACCCTCAGAATCATGAACGAGGTAGAAAAATTTTAAAAGAATTCCACTATAAAAATGTTGCTTCAAGGAAACATTTAAATGGAAAGTTTTCAAAATTAAATTTATGATGGTCAGAACTCGGATTTCAACAAATTTAAAGTCAAATTAAGCATCTTGATGAGACGAACTAATTCACACCACGAATGATCTGATATGACTTCAAATGAGCTCAAATCAAACACGTGAAACATACTTGAAAACTTCTGAACATTAATTAAAGAATTAAACTGTCTCCAATAATGAAATGCTTATAATCAAATTGAGCTACATGAAGAGATAAATCTAATGAGTCCAGACCATTTGATTATGACATCATTAAGATTCTTAAAGATTTGATGAATAATCTATGATCAAGGGGATTAATATGAACCGTACAATTGCGTTTTTTGAATTATGACCAAATTCTCAAAAAGTTTATGAATAGGACTTCATTCTCTACAAGAGGGGGCTTCAAGAGTTGATAGAGCTAAAGAACTCTATAATAATTCTTGATGATTATCACAAATAACCACCATAAACAATCACCATTTCCATCTCCAACCTTCTATCAACCAAATATTTTCATTTGTTTATTATATATAACCTATCATTGGGTTTTAATTTTCTACTTACGCACATTTGAAATTTGTAATCCCTACAATGGGATTTAGATAATTATACTCAAATGTATATAATCTCATCTTCTTCTATTATGAGGAAGAAAATATTCTTGTACTCTACATAAGTAAGGGATTATTACAACTAGGTTAGGCTTTGTGCATCCAGGATCTTTCTATAGAGCTAAGATACTCTGTTGTTATAAATTTTCTAGTACGTAACAGTTTGACACTGTTTATAAGAAAAAATCTCAATATATTATATATACTTTTTTGAAGATTGGCAATCAATCCATCAATCAAGAACAATAGAATGTAGGTAGTGAAGACTAGCCAAGTCTCACTTTGGAGGATCGTATGCATAGGATGGAAGAACTTTAAGTTCAAATATTTCAACTTTTAGAAGAGACTAAACAACAAAGAGCACCATTACAGTATGATGAAATTCTGCCCCACAAAATTAATAATAATTTAGGGATGAAGCAAATCAATTAGTAACTCCTCTTTCACAGCTTCATCATGGTCTCTTAGACACTACCAATTTAATATATCCTTTCCATTTTATTAGGTCACTCGTTTATCAATCATTGAAAATATAAATCAACATCACATTATTGATGCCATTCATGAAGTTCTAAGGATGTGCTACAACACCTTATTCAAAACAATTCTCTTGGAGAAAAATAAATCAACATACTCTTCATCACAGCTCTTAAGAATCTTGACCCATGACTAATAAAATTATTTATCATTTTATTTCAATGCAGTTTATGTTCAAGCACATTGACTATTAAAAGACCATTATACACATTTAACATGCCTCCAATATAGGCCTTTATAAGGTGTTCCTCGTAACTCTAAAGTGCTACGAACCCACATGGTTCTACTCTCTTTTTAGCAAAAATATACTTTATCAATATAGCCTGACTTTTCATTGAACAATCCATCATTAATCAAAAAATGATCAATGACTTTTTCCATCTTTCTATGATTCGGCAAAATGAGGTAGATAACTAAAAAATGTTTATAGTCAAATTAAGCAGTTTAATGAGGTGAATCGTGGAAAGATGGAATAAGTCAGTGTCTCCAATTAAAAATGCTTATAGTCAAATTAATCAGTTCAATGAGACGAATCTAACGAACCTAAAATTATTTAATTATGGCATCATTAAGGTAGTTAAAGATTTAATAAATGATTTCTGATCAAAGGGATCGATATGGATTGTATGATAGAGTGCTTTGGGTTTTGGTCAAATTTATCAAAGCATCCCTCTCAAAATAAGGCTTCATTCTCTATATAAGTTGGGATCAAGAGCTGGGAGTGCTAAATAACTTCATAGCAATTTTTTATGATCACCACTGATAACCACTATCAACAATCGTCACCATTACCAATATATTCTTGTAAGAAATATACAAGCGGAGGGTTCAAGAAGATCAATGATTATTTTCAAATAGGATACACAAATTCCTTTTCATGGCCTCACTAATTCATTCTCCCAAACCCTATATACTCATGTCTTCTCCTTGATTTCTCAAGGAAAAGAACAAAGTGCCATTGGATAATAGATCCTTGATGATATCACAATGAATGGAGTTGCATTTACTATTAAGAATGATAGGTCAAAGGATGCTAGATCATTGAACTTTAGATTCTTTAATCAGTATAGAGCTGAGAGACTTTATAGCACTCCTACAACTAACAAAGACATACTAAGGAAAAAAATGCTACAACTTATATGGGTATCCACCTTACTACAAACTAAGGCAACTTAATTAATCCATGAATCAATCTATTATCATCAATTGGCCTTCAGCAAATGATAATAACATGTGCGACCAATAAAGAAGTATATTCTTTTGGAGTTCAGAGAAGAACCAATACTAATAGTTGATGACAACATTTTATAATCATATTGTACAACCAAAAAAATATAGTGAAAATATTATATAACTTACATGTACTTATTTCTTGATCTTGCCATCCTCATAATTATCTCCTTCTAAACATTGAATTGTTGACTCAGAAGCATCTAAACACATATGCTCTAATTGTGCACTTTTCACACACATAAAACACAATATTATTTCAATTGGACTAAACCGCAAGTTTTTGCTCATTTTGAATTTTCACAAAAAAAATTTGATGCATTTTATAAGTTGATGTTATTTTATCTAATTTTTGTCTAGAGATATCTTCATATAATATTAATATGATAAACTCTCTTTATATGATAAATGTTCTAGCACAAAAGAATATTACTAAAAATGCATAAAATTGATATTACATTTGAAGGCTATAATTATATAAGTATGTTTTTATATCTGCTAATCGGCCATCTGAAATGTGAATTTTTAAATAAATTATAAAGAATTGAACGCTCTTTATTATCAAGTACTGTCCAAATTTAATCCAAAAATATAGACTTCACGTTGCGTGACAAAAAAAAATATTTTTTCTAAAGAAAACAAATGAACACAATCAACAGCCAACAACTTCACGCCACGTCATAAAATAGCAAGTTCCGTTGTAGAGAGCACGCAGCGGATCATCCCTTCCTCCTCTCGCCGGCTCATTTCAAAGGCGCGAGGCCTCACGTATTCCCTTTCCTATTCTTCCTCCCTCCTCAGCCCCCACGTCGAGTCCACCGTACGAAACGACAAAGAAAGAGGCCGCCTTCTCGGTCTCCTACCTCCGATATCTCTCTACTTTCTTGCTCTAGCCATGGACGTTATATAGTTCTTGTCTGAGAGGGAGCTCGGGGCAAAATTCTTGCTCTTTGTTCCCTCTCCTTTGCTGTTTCCTATAGAAGAAGAAGGAAAGAGATGGTGTCGTCGGCGTTGAATGGACTCTTCGCCGGGCTGGCGATCGCGGTTCTGGTCTTTATTCCGTCAGCGGCGTGGAATGATGGGTCTCAGCTGATGATGGAGCTAGAAAGGGGGATGCCAGCGAGGGCCCCGGTGGAGGTGCTAAGGGCGCGGGACCACTTCCGGCATCGGAGAATACTTCAGGGTGCAGCTCCATCGAGTTACGGCGTGGTAGATTTCCCTGTCGAGGGGTCGTGGAATCCCTTCACCGTAGGGTATTCTTGCTTCCTTCTCTTCTAGTTACGTTTGCCGCCACCATGAGTTTTATTTATTAGGTTCCGAGGATTGGATGATCTCTTAATCCTCTTCTTGACTTCTATGCTTTCGGGATATCTCTTTTTCAATGCGATTTACTTCTTTCTTGTTGAATTTCGATTCTGGAAAGTGAAACCAAGTGAATTTTATTTTTATTTTCCTTGAAATTGTGCTTCTTGATAGTACATACATAATCGGAAAAAGGTAAATGATCCGTTTTTTTCCCCTTACCGCATTTGTTAGCTGTTTGTTTTGGGATAGACGTATCCTATATTGTGTTTCGTTGTCAGGGTTTAATTTGTTTTTGTTATTTGTAGGCTATACTTTACCCGTGTGAAACTGGGCAATCCTGCGAAGGAGTTTTATGTTCAGATTGATACTGGAAGCGATATCCTCTGGGTGACTTGCAATCCCTGTAATGGTTGCCCTACCAGCAGTGGGCTAAATGTAAGGTCTTTGCGCCATCAGCATCTTCCTTTTCATCCATTTGTTTGCTGGGTTGAAAAATGAGAAAAGAACTAACATTTAAGGAAAAAAATGAATCAAGATTTCCTGATACATTTTGTATCAGGTTAAGAAGGCAAGATAATGAAACATAGAAGACAAATAGTTGCATTTAGAAAACGTTTAAATATTTGAGAAGGCAAAAATGGTCCCGTGTGTTGTTTCTGTGTTTATTTATCTGTGTTCTAGCTTTAAGCTTTTGATTTCTTACCTTACTAAAAAATATATTTGCATATTCCGTTACAAAATCTATTAGGATATTTTAATTTAATTTTTATCCAACATTCAAAAAATTAAACCGGACACAATGGAGAAAATATTAGAAATGATCTTTCTCTATTAGATTTAAACGAGAATTTGACTTTGAACCGGACACAATGGAGAAAAAGGATTCATGTTGCCGACCCCACGTAGTGGGACAAAGGCTTGTTATTGTTATTGTTATTATTCAAAAAATTAATTAAATTATTCAGGATTTAATATCAATATGTTAGACAGCATATCAGGATATCCTAATATAATTTTTATGCAACATTCAATTGATTCACTACTGTATTTGGTATTTTAAGTTATTTAGGATTTAATTTCAATATGTTAGAAAGCATATCAGGATATCCTAATATAACTTTTGTCCAACATTCCGTTGATTGACTACCGTAGTTGGGATTTTACTTCAATTTGCATATTATAATTTATGATCTCAGAGCATCTTCCAGATAAGTATTTTGTAAGAAAAATTTACTGATTTGCAGATCCAGTTGGAGTCTTTTGAGCCAGACAAGTCCTCTACATCTTCATCCATCTCATGCTCAGACCAAAGATGTACATCAGCCATCCAAACTGGAGAGGCAACTTGCTCCTCATCAGATTCTTCAAGTTCACCTTGTTCTTACTCTTTCCAGTATGGTGATGGAAGTGGCACTTCTGGTTACTATGTGTCGGACACATTATATTTTGACACAGTTACTGATAATGAACAAACTTTGAACTCTTCAGCTACCATTATATTTGGGTAAATTCTATGCACTTATAATAGTTCCACAGAGTGGAGTTTGAATGAAGCTAATCCATTGTATTTAAAAATGCTTTTAGTAAAATTATGAATTTTTTATGCTTATAACAAATTAGGCGGCCTTTGACTTTTAATAAGCTTCAAAGCTATTTATTCATTTTTACTATTTGATTCTTATTTTATGCTCAACAGAATGTTCTGTGGGCATTTTCCTTTTTTTTAAACCACTCACGTTAATTTGTTTATTTGGAACAGATGTAGCAATTCTCAGTCAGGAGATTTAACCAAATCTGATCGAGCAATTGATGGGATATTTGGATTTGGACAACATGAATTGTCTGTTATCTCACAGTTGTCATCTGCAGGAGTTGCTCCTAAAGTGTTTTCTCATTGCTTAAAAGGTTCAAATAGTGGTGGGGGGATACTGGTTCTCGGAGAGATTGTTGAACCGGGTATTGTCTATACCCCACTTGTTCAATCAAAGTAAGTGCCTCTTTTTAAATCTGCTAAAACATTATTGCTTGAATTAAATATGTTCTTATGCTTTAAAATTTTCATTAATAGAACTAAATTCATCATGAAATTCCATGTAATACATCTTATATTGCTTGCTTTGTGTATAGGTTCACAGCATCTACCTATGATATTTATTTGAATGCATTACAATGCTTTTTATATATTTTTTTTCGTGTTGTACTGATAAAATACATAAACTCCTTCCCATTAACCTCCCAAGCGCCAAGTGGAAGTGCTTGGAGAGTGACCGCAAACCACCCATTCATATTTGAAGTAGCATTTGATTTTTCTTTTTTTCTTGGAGGAAAAATTGGGATGTGTGATGCTACTCTTTTTTCTTGTGTTTCAGCATTTTTTATTGATAATTTTTATCTGAACAATTGAAGACCATGCATAAAGGTGGTTTGGTCACCCAAATATATTTTGTATCTAATTGAAATTTAGGTAGTCATTGGGATACTGGTGCTTTGTTTAATTGATATTTTCAATAAAATTCTGAAGTCTAAGAGGATGCCTAATGGTTGACAACGAAACATTTTGGTAGCAATATTAAAAAAAATTGATGTTTATGATTATTCTAATCATTGAGAAATCAAAGTGAGTCATATAATGAAAGCTATTGAGGAGAGTAAGTCAATTTTAAAGAATAAATTTGGTTTCATGTTAAGAAGATCTACTACATTTATCAATTAATGCAAAAGTATAAATTGTAGAGAAAGGATCTTAATTTTAGTTTTACTGATACTGAGAAGACATGATTACCATGAGCTTTGATTTAGTGGTCATTAAGTGATAAAGGTGCATTCAAGATATGAAGTATTAAAGATATCTGTGATGAAACCTTGACTAGTATTCTAAGTAAATGTGTAGTCACTAATTTTTTAAAGTTATAGTAGGATTTACATTAAGGCACAAAAGCAACTCCATTTATTTTTGTATTGATTATGAAGATGCTTATGAATTGAGTTGCCTTGATGTATCTTTTTTTGTAGGTGACAGTTTTGACTGGCGAGATATCTGCTGAAATAAATAGAATGTTAGAATAATGGATGAGTAGAATTAGAAGAAAAAATATACTATATTGTTTGCAGTTTTAGTGGATCTCAATATTCATTAATATTATGGAAAGACAAATTAATATTTAGGTGGTATAAATTAAAGTATTTTGGATATATTATATAGAATAATAGAAAAATATACATGAGGATATAACTTCTCGAGTTAGACTGATCAAAATGGATAAGTGCATTAGGAGGATTATGTGAAAAAATGATATTATGGAATTGTTTTGATATCATCATCAGATGTATCTTGAATAATTTATTAGTAAATTTAATTTGTTCTCAATGATTATCATCTATTTTTAGTTCTAGATTTAGCATTGACTTATATCCTTCTGAATTGAAAATTGCCATTCATTCTTTTTGATTATTACATTTGATTTTTTTCCAACCTGAATAAACTCTGCGGGCAGCATCCACTATGTTAACTTTAAATTACCTTGTTTCTTTATCAGTCCATACAAAAACTTCTTGGTATATTTATTTGTTCTTGTATCTTATCTTCTTGACAAATTCAAGAATTTTTTATACTCTTCTAACTTATTTCTGTAGCTGATCTGTGCCCCAATGTGTTTCATAAGATAACATTCTCCATTTTTGTTGCTTTGAACTCAACTAATCGTAATTTTGATAATCCTTTTGAAATAGGCAGTCTTATAGCCATGTAGTTTACATTTTTCTGTTCAGCAGCTATTTTTCTCTTGTAAGAAAGCACTGTAGAAGATCCTCGCCATTTTATCCTTAAATTTTAATCTTGCTAGGCATAGCCTAATTGTATAGCTTTTATTTATGATACTCTAAATATTAGTAGTGTTTTAAAAAGATTAGGCGCACCCAAGGAAATATGATCCCCGGGGTACTAGGCACCACCATAATCTTTCACCAGAGTGAGAATTGGGTTGCTTAAAAAGAACTAATTATATTATTATTCTAAATTTGTTTAATTATGATGATTTTTTGTTGAATAATATAAAATGATCATCATCTCATTAAATTATATTGAACAAATTGATTGGATTGTTGGTTTTATTGCATTCTATATTTGAAAACTTGCTAAATAGATTATTTTAAACAAGTACTATGAAATTAATTAATTTTGTAACATGCATACACAAATATAATCCAATCTTCACGACTACGAAATTAATTATATTTTGTAACTGTTTGAGTTCGTCTGCTTTTTTTCCTCACTATTGACATTTGCCTGCTTGCTCGCTACGAAGGTAACAATATTTCAACCCTTTCATGTGCTTCTTCAACTAAATCTCTTAAATCTGTCGAACTATCTTACCTGCAAATATAACATACTCAATGCTAGAAAGATTGGCCCTTTTGCAATAAATAAGAAGCTTTGTGATAATACCTATATGATAGACCTCATGGATCATCTGAAAATCATGAAGACTTCCAATGTTAGATGGTTCTTCTTATACTACTCACCAAATGCGACTGCCATTATTGAATCAAACTCTAATTTAAATTCTTCTAAAGGTTAGGATAATTGATGCGTTAGCCTCAGCATTTTCCCTTTGATTTTTTGTTATTTAGTGGGATAACAATACTTTGCCCCTTTGTACTTTTATAGTTATAGTACTTTTAGCTTGTTTGTCTTAGTTATTCTTTTGAGAAGGTTATATTTTGTTCTGTAGCTAAGTGGTAATATTAGTCTTTTTTGCTTAAGGGAGCAGGTAGGCTGAAAACAAAAGACTCTTTCCTCCCTATTTCCATTTTTCTTGCTACTAAATAATGTAGAAAATAACCAACGAAGCAATTTCATTTTGTCCTGTAGCCAAGTAGTAATATTATTCTTCTTGTCTTCAACTGAAACATGCATATATGTTGCAATGGAATCAAATTTATTGCATGTGTGACGATCCCCAAAGCATGCATGCATTTTATTTTTTTTGCAATATCAAATACTTAGACACAAAATTTCACACGCGCTTCCAGTAGTTAGGGGCGACCCAACTGACGAGGTTGAGCCTACTATTCCTGAGTGGATTAGGGCTGTTATGTTGCCGGATTTTTGGATTAATGTACTCTTTATGTGGATGTGAATGCATTTGGAGCACATATATAAGTGCACATAAAGAGGAGAAATCATTAAGCAACACTAAGGATAAATTCATTAGTGTACATTATGTATAATAAGAGACTCAAAGATAGAAACTTGAAAAAAGGGTTGACAGATGATGAAGACCCTTCCTTTGATTTGTGAGGATATGATATCAAGTGATGAGTGGTTCGTAAATAATGAAGTGGAGATAACACCATCTGAATTACAAGAAGATTTCAACATTGATTTATTTGATGGTGATAGAAACAAAAAATCTGCATTCATTACAACCTAACTACAAAAACAAATAAAGAGAAAATATATATAAAAAGAATTTATTTTTTTAAAGCTCCTTTAATTTGGAGTATTACTCTCACCTTCATGTTGATGATAAATGTTTAGGGAAGAGGAAGATGATGAAAATATATGAAGAAGTAGGTTGGGAGACATTGGACTCCACGGATGATGATGCAAGGGAGAGAGCAGTTCGTTATGATGACGACTCAAATGAGGCGGGGGAGATATGTGAATATGTTATTACATAGTTCAATAGGAAGTTAATATATCATTCTTTAACATATTATTTGGTTATCATATAAAAATTTACTTTTAACATTCATTTTCATTGTTCACAATTTTTTGATTTTGAGGGATATGCCTCAAAATTTCTTAAAGCTTATGCCTTGATTCATAGAATGAAAATGCCTCAATACCCAATTGCACAATTTTAAACCTTGATACTCTCTAGAACTAGATTTATAATCCTCTATTTGTTCTATCCTCCTATTTGTCTCTAAGATTTAATTCTTTTGAACTTAAATTCTTATGTTTATGTTTGATCAACTTGTTTCCAAGGGCGCATACTTGTTCCTCCAACTCTTTATTCCATGACACTTGAAGCATTAGCTCCCACGGCTCAAATCAATGCACGGAGTTTGCCTTACTCAGCGCCTTAGGGTAATGCATTCACGTAGGCAAGCCTTTGTAATAATTCCTTCTTAGGAAGTGGGTGAGGCAGTATGATCTTGCGACATCTTGCTCGAGTGTCTAGACATTTTCCCTTTTCACCTTTAACTAAAACATATTTTTAGTTGATAAATATAATTAAAATAATTGGCTGGTGATAAAAAAAAAGCATCGTAACACTTGTACTGTTTGGTTCCTTAAGATTTTGAATTCCAAATTTCTTGGAGTCTCATGGTGTACTGTTTGGTTCCTTAAGATTTTGAATTCCAAATTTCTTGGAGTCTCATGGTAATTGGGTTATGGAGATTTGGAGTTTCATCTAACCTAAGATTTTTTGATGTATTTGGCATTACATGTCTTATGTTTGCTTCATTACCTTCTTTTTTACATTATGATTTCAAACGTGATCCTTTACTATTGGCACTGAATTTTAAGAAAATTAACAAATATTTAGAACTATAATTTTTTTTATTCTGTGCATTCAGGCATTGTACAATTTTTTAAGTGATTAAACTGATTAAATTTTTAAAAATAGCTTGGGTTTATGCAAGGAATATGTCTTGTTATTTGAATATGAAAGTATTTTCTAGAAAGGAAGCTACTAAAAGATAAAGAAAATTAATTTATTAATGCTGCAGTTTTTAATTAAAAATTAATCTTATCTTTAAGCTTGTGAATGCTTACTCTATGGACATTCAGGCCTCACTACAACTTAAATCTTGAAAGCATTGCTGTCAATGGGCAAACACTATCTGTTGATTCATCAGTGTTTACAACATCAAATACCCAAGGAACAATTGTTGATTCTGGCACCACCTTGGCTTATCTAGCAGAAAAAGCATATGATCCCTTTGTTAATGCAGTAAGTGAACACATATCTTGGTCTACAATTTTTATAGTAATGAAATTAAAGTAATTTGATCCTATTCAGTAGGTTTGGGTTTATTCCCAAATTTTTAAAGTGTTGTCTTGTTCTTATTTAGAAGATAACTTACTTGAATTTTTTCATCATTATTATTGTTGTCATTTAACGAGGTTCATATTATGCTGCCACCTTTATCTGCGTCCTCTGATGCTTGTCAAAACTCTCTAGCTTAAATTGCTGTGAATTTTTGCTTTACCATAGATGCAAATATACTTTTGGTTTCTTTTTAACCGTGCTAGTGTTTATTCATGATATGTATGTTAAACTCATACTTTCTTGAATGTTAAACGTATGCTTACAAGTGGTCTCTACATTTTAAACACAATGCATATGCATTGATGAATGTCATGCCTCTTTACGTGATTTTACTCCCTTAATCTGCAGATTGTTGCTTCAGCTTCATCAAACCTAGTAAGTTCATTTGTTACTAAAGGAAACCAGTGCTTTGTCACAGCTAACAGGTATTTTCCTTAAAACCATGTTTTCTGTGAGATTTGACATGCTTAGTGGATGTCTCTTTTCTTTTTTACTTCAGCTATGTAACACTCTTTCCATGCCAGAATTGATGAGGTGTTTCCACCAGTTTCGCTCAATTTTATGGGAAATGCATCTATGATATTGAAGCCGGATGACTACCTTATTCAGCAGGGTTCTGCTGTGAGTTGTGCCTTGTTCTCATTCTTCTAATAAATTTTGTTCTAGTAGTGGCTGCACAAATATGTAAATTATCTGAACTTCTGATTTTAATTAAAACCCTTTTGAGTATGCTTCCTCTCTGTTTGTAGGGTAATGGTATTATATGGTGTATTGGCTGGCAAAAGAATGATGGTCAAGGGATAACCATACTAGGAGGTTGGTAGACAATTTCTATTTCAAGAAGTTACTTAATACGTGCAGCCATGGTTTTAAATGCTTATAGTGTAAGCAGCAGTTTTTTTTCCCTTTTTGGATACCCTAACTCGCCCGTTTTCCCAGTAATACATCCATCCCTACCTGCTTGCTTTCAAAGATTATACACTATGCATATACCAAACATGAATCTATACCTGAATGCATTTATGGCATGCATGCATTCATGGAGACAAGTACTGATGCGTACATTATTTCCTGTGTCTAACATTCATTCTTGTGTACATATGTTCAGAGATATATTTATACATGCATGCTAGCATGCCGAACATTCCAACCCGTTCATAATTACATATCATTATTGGGCACTATCAGTAAGATTCAATGCTGTACTATGGTTTAAGAAAAATAATCCAAATGCAGGATTAATAATAACTTGATTGACTTAACAAAAATGTTTAGATATGAAAATTTCAAGTTTTTGATCATATTTTTGTATGTCGAGAATTAAAATATATGGTTGCTATTAAAATTTGTTACTAGAAAGTGAAATTCAGCAATGTTTTCCAAATACCAAAGCTGTCACCTTTCTCATCACAGTACGAATTTTAAATTTCATGTGATCTAGGAACTTGTAAATAAGCAAGATCATGGACCTTTATTTTTCTATTGGGTTCATCCATTAGTTGAAGATTTATATACTTGGTACAATTATTAAAAAATGTTAAAGATTTTTTTTCTTCCATCATCCCTCACTTTCTCTCTCTACTATGCATGTGTGTACATCCTCTGCACATACAAGCTCACTTTTTCACATATATATAGCTCTAAGGGGCTCATGGATGCCCCCTTCCCAACATACATCATTTGAAGAAAGTAAGACATCTAGCATATTGTCAAAGTATTGTATGCAATGTATGATTCAAGAAGATTTGCTCGCATCCCTTAGCTGTGGGCTCCGAAAATTCGACCCCGGCCTCCGCCCACTTTTTGCTTTCTTTAGGGGGGGAGTTTTAACAAACTAAGTTCCGGGGTAAATTTTGGAAGGCAGATGAGTATTGTAGATAAGACACTACCCAGAGATTTCACCCTCATTTAGCAAGGACTTTATGATCTGAGTTCTGGTTTCCTATAGGCGCAAGCCCCTATAGTTAATTACCCCTCCCGGTAACGAGAGAGAACTTTCGATTAAGGCTAGTCGTCAATCAGATACGTAAAGATACGTGAGTCCGGCATATAGTAGTAGCAATGGGTTTAGGGTATTGAAAAATTGAGAGATTTAAAATTTAAAATAGAAATTTTCACCATCTTGCACTTAAAGTGGATGGTGGGGGAATGGATGATAGACCCGATCAAGATCCCATGGTTCCGTCATCCTGGGCCATCGTGTTCCCTGGTCTACTTAGTCAGAGGAGGTAGTCGACCCAACCTGAAAGAAGAATCCTTGTCGGCAGCCATGGGTTGCTTCGTCCAAGGGTACCTTGTAGACCTGGGGGGAGTGTTTGTCTAAGGGGACAAATTTGAATCCACCTTAGCTAACAGAGGGCTTTGTGCCCTATCGATCATATCCTATTGATTCATATCTCAAGGATTTGATGCCATTGGGGAGCATACGGGCTCTGGCCATAACCATAATATAATGGTGCCATTTGGCGGCGACCACCTGGCTCAGAGGGCCCCGAGTCATAACCGTTTATCCTGCAGTGCCATTTGGCTGCGAAACTGCCGATTAGAGGACTCGTACCACGTCCTTGCTGGCAGGAGATTGTTTGAGAATGGATCCTAGTGATATTTTCGACCAGGCATTAGCTCTATGTGAGCTGAAGTAAATTTTAATTTGTCCACCTCGGCAAACTGTTGCGGAGGGTGAATGTTTTTTTTGCTTTAAGTGTTTGATGAATTTATTCCAATTTTAAATATTTTGAAGTTTGGGACTTTGGGATTGTTTGGAGTTTTGGATTTTGTGGGAGCTTTGGGTGGTATTTTTGAAATATCTAAAATAGACCCCTCCGGTTGAGATTTGCATTCAACACGGCCATCATTGGGGTGCATGAGCTCATTTATATTTTATTGATTGAACCCTGTCGACTCTATCTACTGGTCGATAGAGGATCGGGTTTCGTAGACTTTGGACCTTTGTTAGTGAATTCTCTTGATTATAGGCCTTGAAGGCCTAATATGAACTGTAAAATAAATATCCCGGTCGATCTCGCGACCACATTTTTATTTAATGGTTCGAGCCGTGTCGATTCTTTCTACCCGTATAGGAGGATCGGGCTCGAACTGGAATTCACTTATTGACCCGCGCAGCATCCCTAGACGTCACGTGTGTACCAATAACACGCTCGCCGGGGCCCATGCGGGTTCATGATACATCCCCTTATGTGTACCTAAGTGTATACAAGTTACGGTGCATGTGCTGGGATACATTTGAAATATTTGTAAGTGCCTTCTGTCCGCTTGCATGAATGTTGCGGATCCGGTGGCGTGGCGTTGTAGCTTGTGGACGTCTTCTGTCTGCTTGTACGAAGGTTGCAGATTCGGTGGCGTGGCGTTGTACGATCTCCCCTACTGCTACTTATAGGTAGGTAGATGTTTTCATTCATGGATTGGAATTGACTTCAGGATACTGCATTTACTGAAGTCTTTCTTCATCTACCCATAGATGATATGTGGTGCGTACATCTATATTTGTGGGGGATTTATATATATTGCGGATCTTTATCCTTGATTGCATGCAGATCAGTAGGTTGAATGTATAACGGGCCTCCTTCAGCGACTCGTAGGCATTTATATTTGATGTAGTCATTTGACGTTTTTCTCCCAAATGAGATTTTGTGTACACTGCGGGTCTTCTACACATGTCATAGACATTTGCATTTGTTATACGTTGTCTGCTTCTACTTGTGAACATCTCATGTTGCATATTGATCGCTATGACTTGCCAATGTTCCTTGTATTTGTTTGACATTTGATTGTTACTGCTTGAGGGAATGTCGCTTAATAGTGCTTGCATCCCAATTATCATGACGGCTCTTTGACATTCGTTGGAGATTTCATGCCATAGCTTATAGGTAGAAACTTTTGTTCATTTCTCTTTTTGCAAGCAAGTTGTACCTGGAGTTCTTTATTTGACACAAATTCAATTCGAGTCCCTTGTATTTGTTCATTGCAAGTCTTCTATACATGCTCATGAAAGGATGTTCATATTCATTGCATGATCCTTGTAGTAACTTGTAGGTAGACTGTTGTATATTATAGGAACATCATGTGTTTGTCTGCATTACATCTCTTATGCTGTTGCTTACAAGTACATCACACTTCTTGTATATGGCCGTTAGTGGGTTATCATGCTCATTGTAATTTTGCAATCACTTCAAGTCACCCAAAGTATTGAATTTCATTATCATTTGTGAGTGAATTATGCTTGTAGGAGTTCGACATATTGTCTTGCAAATTCATGTAGGTTGAAGATTCTTTGTTGTAACATTGAATAGATCGTTGCAAGCAAGTCGTACTCATTACAACTCCCTTGAATATGTTATGTTGGTGAACTACTATCCCCTTTACATGGTGAAACTGTCATGATTGCTTTTTGGCATTTATATTTCAACTTATACAATCATCATAAATGAGCTACACCTTGAAGGTCTAAGAAAGTCGTCGTATTCTCTACGATCTTCATTGATCACTTTCTTATGTATGAGTCATATTGAACATCACCAGTTTTACAATACTCTTGAAGATAGCTTATGGCTCATATAATGGATTTGCCTGTTGATGACAACTTGCTACTTCATTAAAATCTTGTATTATTTTTGTTGTATCTTCCTTCAACTTCCTCAATTGATACATGTAGGGAAGTTGTATCGATGTTTCGTTCATAACGAGTCCTTGTAAACTTGTTCGTATATGAATTATCGTAATCATTTCATGTCCCTTGCATATTGCTCAAACTTCTTATCTTTCAAGTTTGATTTGAGTCTATGTTCTTTATTTTCATTTGAATCCTTGCTCGCAAATATGTCACAAGTTATGGTGAAGTCCACAAGTCCTTGTATGTTCAATTCAAGTCAACGTTCTTTGCATTTGTTCTAGCTGAAGTCCAAATTAAAGTCCCCTATTATCTTTGAGTTCAATTTTAATTCAAGTTCAATTCATTTAGTATTTAATTCCAGTTCACAAGTCCATGTCCCATTTTTGTTCAAGTCCTCAAAATCTTCAAATGAAATTTCGGCAGCCTCCCGGCGTCTCCCCCGTTTAGGGGAAAAACCAAGAGGCTGCCTTCCCCTCCACGCGACGTGCGCGCTTCAGGTAGATGTCCATAGACACCACGACAGCAAATTTTCTTCAATCCCCACACGCTACATGAGCGTTTAGGGGTCTCGGGCACCTGTTGCAAAGAGCACAAAGATTTCCCCACGAATGGGTACTTATTTTTGTCCCCCTAGCGCTACATGAGCGGTCCGGGGATTACCCAACTCGTCGCGAGCGCCGCACCGGTTTCCCACCCTACTACGCTACGTGAGCGCGTAAGGGGTTTACCGGTTCGTCGCAAGCGTCGAGCGCGGGGTTTAAGGCGATTGCCCACCTCGTCGTAGGCGTCGTGCTAGCTTCCCTCCCCACTACGCTACGTGAGCACGTGGGGGGTTTGCTAGCTCGTCGTCAACGACGAGAACAGGAATCTGAGTTTAGGGAGTATACCTTCGCATGTCGACGGCGGTGCGGGTTCGTGGATCGAGATAAGGGAGAGAGAAGATCCTCTCTTTTCTCTTTGCATTCTCTTTTATTCATTTATTAATTATAATTAATAAATATTAACTTTAATTAAACTAATTACAACTAATTAAAATTAATTATAATCATTTAATTAGAATTAACTATAATTAATTATAATAAATATAATTAATTAAAATAATTATGAGAATTAATTTTAATTAAAATTAATGAGAATTAATTTTAATTAAAATTAATTAAAACATTTTCTCCCTTCCTCTCTGTTCAGCAGATTTACTGGATTAGGCCGAAGAAGCGCCCGGAATATAGAAAGTTACCTTCACTACACGCGAGCTCCCTATGTTGCTTCCGATCAAATGGTGTAACTTCCTACCCGACGGGAAGGGAACGTCGTCTGGGATGCGGAGTCGGACAGCAACGAAGGAGGTAGGAGGATCTCTCCCTCTCTCTCTCTCTTTCTCTTCTCTCGGGGTCGAGGCAGTTGGAAGCCGGCTAGGGTTCGGCTGGAGGATGAATGGAGGCCGGAGCTTGTGTCGGGTTGAGGGATTCGGGTAGGAGCAGGAGTCGGGTGAGGGGAGAAGCAGGGGAGATCGCAAGCAGCGTCGGGATCGGCTCGGGTAGAGTTGGGATTGAGGTTCAGGACTTGCGATCGAGGGCTTGAAGATCGAAGGGAGTGAGGGCTTCGGTCGGCTAAGGAGGAGGAGAGTGGAGTGAGAATGGGTAGATCTGGACGTTGGGGCTTGCGGCTATGGAGATCGGGATAGGAGGGATCGGAGTTTTGAGGGTTGCGAACAGAGGAGGAAATCGAAGAAGTTTTTTGCGAAGGCTTTGGGGTCGGTATTTAACGACGACTTCGGGGTCCGCTCGAGGTGAGCTACGCACACGGGAGAAGCGACGTTTCGGCGCCGTTGCAGAGGTATGGTCGCTAATTTGAGCAGGATTTGCGGTAGAAGACAGGGAATGGGGTAGCCGACTGCGGTAGATCCTGGCAGGTATGGATGCATTTTTTTATTCTCTTTTTTTTTTACATCAGCAGAGGTCAACATTAGCTTAAGTTTCTAGGAACTGAAAATAGAGAAGAAAATATCAGACATTTCAAGAATTCTTGCAATTTAGCATAAGAGAATGGCTAGAGGAAGATGGATTAAGAGATAAAAATGGTTTTTATTTTTTTGCTTGACTTTCCACACTTCCGAAATCACCACCTATAATCATTCTCACACCCTCATATTCTCTCCAGCACCAACCAAAAATAGACAAAAGGCAAAAGCTAAACAATGAGAAAGTGACCTGTTCATATTATTCTTCTCACAAAAAGCTATACCCACTTTCGCAAAAACATACACCCACACTAAAACTTTGCCACATGGAAGCTTTTGATCCAAGTTGGTGTGTGCTGTAGTTGTCCTGTTGTTGTGCTTGCCTTCCTTGCCAACTTATACTGATTCTTTGCTATTATATTTGAGGATGTTTCCTTCTCCTAAATGATGGTTCTCTCTCTTTCCCATCCTCCTTGAAGTACAGCCGCAACTCAAGGTAAATATTATGAAGCAGTTCAAGAAGTTCGTTTTTGAATACCGAAGTGCATAGTCTTGTGGTAAGCATTTCCATTAGATAAGATGTTGAACTGCAAGAATGCCTCACTATCAGGTGTAGCGTGAATTGAAGATGGCGATTGAGTTGATCATAGATTATCCCACGCATTAGCGGGAAGCTTCGTCATGTGGACATTGTGTTGTGATACTATTATTTGAGCAAGAACATATGAAAGATTGGATGAATGAGTGAATGGTCTGTCCACTCAAGTTTTTAAGTGATTGCTCCATTTTGCTCCAACACTTTATAGGGATTATAGTATCTTCTCACTATTTTAACCGTGCAAATCACGATATGGACCGAAACATATTTGCAGTGCCATGCCAAAAGACTAAAAGTCTAAAATAGTCCCCCGACTATTAGGAAATGTCCAATTTAGTCTCAGACTTTCATAATGCCCCAATTTAGTTTCCGACTATTAAAAAATATCTCAATTTGGTCAAAGTAACAGGTAAAGTTAATCCCAACAGTTAAATATGAGGGTATTTTGGGTATTGGAGTTATGTGAGATTATATTATTATTTTTATATATTTTATTATTTATCGTATTAAAGTAAATAAAAAAATTATAATGAAAGTTAATTATGTTTATTAATTATTCACTTTTGTTTTTTAATTGGTTAACTTCTATTATGATTTTTACATTATTTTACTATGATAAATAACAAATAATACAAAAATATAATACAATCTCACATACACCATAATACGTAATATGCCCTCATATTTAACTGTTGGAATTAATTTTAATTGTTATTTTTGATATTGAGATCAAATTGGAATATTTTTTAATAGTCGGGAGACTAAATTAGGTCATCGTGAAAGTCTGGGACTAAATTGGACATTTACTAATAGTCGGGGGATTATTTTGAGCTTTAACTCCATGCCAAAACCTTCCCAAGTTGTGAGCCTTTTTGTTCTATCCATCAAATGATACCATTCCTTCGTCTGTCCATCCATGTGGAATGATGTGATAACCAATTTATATTTGTCAGTGAATTTGTGGAAGCAATAGACCTGTTCAATTTTGTGTTATCCATGTTTTTGGGTGGCCGCTTTCTTGGAAAAACAAGGTAAATTACTTTGAAGGGGTTCCTACACAAGGTTTTGTCATGCTTGTTCAGTACACTGTGGTGCTGACGTGATCTTGTTCTTGTTTAGCATTGGATTGTTGTTAATTTTTTACTCCCAATTTTGTCAGCTGGTGGTTGATTTTGTGAAAGGTGATGCTCATGGCATTTAGTTGGTCTTTGATGCTGTTGAGGTGGCCATTCATCTTGATTGTTAAATGGGTACTGTCAGCCATAGTGAAGAACGATGAGTAACCGGCGTAAATGCTCTCTTAAGTTGCTTGGATGGAGCTGAAAAGGTGTTGGAGCATCTGGTGATGAGGCTTAATGATATTAGGAATTTGAAACTAAGAAAATACCAAGAGATTTGAGAACACTTGCAACTCCACATAAGAGAAAGGCTAGAGGAAGATGTTGGATAAGAGATAAAATGGGTTTCAATTTTCACCTATCTTTCCACTCTCCGAATATCACTACCTATGCTCATTTTAGCACTCCTAGACTTTCTCAGAACCAACTAAAAAGAGACGCATGATAAAAGCTGACCAACTAGAAAGTGACCTCTTCATGTTATTTTTCTTCACCAAAACTTGCTCCCACACTAAGCCTTTGTTGTCACATAGAAGTCGATGAGCCATGCTTGTAGCATTGCACTCATCTGATACGCCTCGAAAGTAAAAACAACAAATAAAAGAGAAGAATAGTGTAGGAACATAAAGATAGGGCTGATTTTCTTATTTCTCCTTCAATAGTAAAGAAAGATACAATTGATCTATTTTTCGAGAGGTAGATTTGCTCTCCCACTAACCCTAGTCGCCGCTAGGAACTCACAACAAACACTAGGAAAATAAACTCAGCAATTGATCTATTATTCGAGAGATAGATTTGCTCTCCCACAAATCCTAGACACCGTTAGGAACTCACAACAAACACTAGGAAAATAAACTCAGCAATATCCTCCCTAAACCATAGATAAACTCCCCCTTAAATAGCCCTAGAACACAACACAATTAGCACCTTTCTAATCAGCATAAGTATATGGTGTAGAACGGGGCTAGAAATTTGAAATGAATTCCTGATTTGGGGATAGATTAAGGAAATGACAGTAATTCATATATTATGGAATTAATTCCAGTAGTTTAGGAAAGAAATCCGGAGTTAATTGATGCTTAGGTGGCTAGAGAAATTAAAGCAAGAATCAATTTGGATTGATATGGGTTAAATGACTGCTGTAATTGGGGTGATTAATTAGGGGGAGTTAATTAAGAGAGAGGGGAGAAAGGGGGCCGGCCAAGAGAAAGGGAGGAGGGGTTGTCCATATTCAATGAATGCGTCTATGTGCAATGAATGTTGAAATTGGAATTAATTGCAATTCAATTTTAGATTTAATCCATCCAAGATTGAAGGGGGGGGGGGGGTTTCCTAAAATATATTAATTAATTTAAGAAAGGATTTGAATTTCAAATTTATTTGAATTTGAATTAAAAAACTTTCCAAATTAATATCAAACTAATTTAGGAAAGAGAGAAATTAAGGAGGGAAAGGGATTGGGGCCGACCATGTAAGGCGGGCTTGATTGAGGATTTGAAATCTTTTCCAAACATAGGACATTAATTAAGGAATGAGGATTAAAGGAGAATCTCTAATTAATGTCAGATTGAGGAGGTTTCCGAACAAGTTAACTTATTTTAGGAAAGAATTCAAATTCAAATAATTTTGAATTTTTGAATTTTGAATTTTGAATATCGAAAATTTTTCAAGTTTAGAATGGACCAAAATTGGAAGGTATTCAATACCTCAATTTGAACAATTTTTTTGGAAGCAAAGAAGGGGGAAGGGGAGAGGCTGGCGGCTTGTGGGGGGTGGGGAAGGTTGTGGTCGGCGGATAGGAGGAGGAGGGAAAGGGAATTTGGAAGAGATAAAACCACGAATTGGGACGCTTCCTGCGGTTGCTGGGTGATGCGTTGCCCTTCACCTTGGGACTTTAAACCACGAGCTTGGACGCTTCCTGTGGTTGATGGGTATTGGGTTTCCCTCACATAGGGACTTCCACTCTCCTAAAAACTCTCATATCTCTCAAGAACAAAGTACAAAAATTTTCTTCTTAATAATCCATTGACCATTACAAGAAAGGAGGAGGCTATAAATAGCCAAAATACAGAACAAAAGACAAAAGTGCCCCCTGGGGTCACAAGCACCTACTCCCTCAAGTGAGAGTAAAAATGAAAAATGCATAAATAAATTAATAATATAAATAATAACTTAAAATAAAATGGTGCGATCATGGCCGTCGATGTTCGCCTCCTCCTCTGATAAGCTTTCGTGGTCGGATGTCCACATCAATATAATTTTGGAAACCTTTATAAATAAATAGAACCTTCCTAATCAACATAAATATAATTTAGGAAATCTTCCTAAACAATTAAATATGATTTACGAAACCTTCCTAAATAATTAAACATATTTTAGGAAACCTTCCTAAACTATTAAACACTTCCTAAATAGTATAAACACGATTAGGAAACTTTCCTAAACAACTTCCCTTTGATTAGGAACATTCTTATATAATTTTTCTTAATTAGGAACTTTTCAAACTACTCCCTCTTGATTAGGAACCTTTCTAAACAATTTTCTCTTCGTGACTGTGGGGGCCCCCAACGTATCAGATTGGTCAGAAATGATCCCAATTCCTGCCAAACATTGACGTCACTCTTCCTTTGTGTGATTCCCCTTCCCCAACCTAGTTTGTCAGCAAGCCTGCAACGACCTTGTCGGGCTGGAAGAACCTAGCCTGTATGAAAAATGCTTGCTAATTTTCTGCAGGAAAGAGCTCCATTAGTCTCATGCAAATGCTGCAAATCCAGCTTAGTGTTTTTTGACCCGACTATGGCTCAAAATGAAACTCAAGTATAGCGTTATTTTCCCTACCTCGCCAAGCCTGGTATTTGGAAATACCACGCCTGAGTTGCCAAGCTAGGTAAGCTAGACAGATTTGAAATTATTTTCCGTAAGATCTACTGTGGAGGATGATCCAAAAATAAGAGAAAATGAAATGTTTAATGTGGAACTTTTTGAGTTGTTCACCAAGAAGGATATTGACATATTGTGGCATATAATTTGTTTCCTGTTGTTAGGAAATAGGCTTAACCTATTCAAATACAGAATGAAAATATAAAAAAAGTAGAAAAGAAGATCGACAAACAAAATAAATAGAATTTTATATAAATTCATTCAATTGATGGCTACATCATATTACTATATTGTTTGATTATAGAGAATTATTTCCCCCAAATTTTTTGATATAAATATTAGATGATGCCTTGATGAAATAAACTGCATATATTGTATATCTCTATCAAGTGTGTGTAGCATTCTTCGTAGGATAAAAGTTAGGATGTGCAGTTAAACACCAGAAATATTATTTTTAAGTGGAGAATCCTAGTCGCTTTTAAACTAGAATTTAATCATCTATAATTTTTTATGACACATTTTGGAATTATGTTATACATATAGATAATACCTTTCGATCCTGGTTCTGATTTTGCAGATATCGTTCTTAAAGATAAGATAGTTGTTTATGACTTGGCTAACCAAAGAATTGGCTGGACAAGCTATGACTGTAAGTTCGCAGGAGTCAAGCTCTCTTCTTCCCCTGCCCATTTCTTCTTGCTGTGGCTCAAATTTGGTCTAACCTTTATTCAAATTGTATCAGGTTCTCAGCCTGTTAATGTTTCGACGAGCTCCGGTAAGAATGAGTATCTCAATTCAAATCAGCTTGACACTTCAGCATCCAATAAATACCCAACACTGCGTCTTCCAAGCGCTGTGGCTATTGTTGTGCATATCTTGGTAGCTACAGCCTTGTTCTTGTAGGAAATAATTTGAAGACGTGTACGCATGCAGCTGTGCTCCGTTTTGATTATACAGATTTCAGCAGCTGCTTGCTTCTCATCCATCATATTCATGCCTTTTTTTTAGGGCGCTGTTGTTGTAAATTAGTTTTTCTTGGCATTCTTGATGGTCATACCTCGCATGTATGCATTTTTGTTCTTATTTTCCCATTTTAACTTACAGTTGATCATTGTTGTAATTCATTTAAAACTTATATGGTTGAGGGTACGGTCATTGAATGCCTCATATATATATATATATATAGAATACGTAGGGACAGCACAAATCTTGTTACTGTAGTGGAGAAGTTGATTAATTGAATATTGAGGAGCAGAACCAGTTCTAACTCTTCTTTTTTAAGAAATTGTTTGAATCTTTAATTTGTTTTTCATACTTCTAGAAGACTTAGATCCAGATACAATACATTTATTGTTGAATAGCAAGGCATTTTTATCCATTAGCAAAGATTATTTTTCCTACTTTTAAGATGCCAATCATGGCAGTCATTAAGGCAATATTGTAGGATAGAAAGAATAGTCATGCTATTTGTCTTTTGCTGGCCGAGTTGTTTTTGTTTTTAAATTTGATGGATTGGTTATATTTTTTTAAACGAAGTAAACTTTACTGGCATGCACGGGTGCGGGATATTTGATGACAAACTGAAGGAGAATTTGCATACGTATTCTAAAATTTTATTGCTAAACAATAGAAGAGGTCAAGACAAATAAAATAGTATTTTTAGGTTTGCCTTTTTGACTCTTATTTATAGGTTGGAGTATAAGTAAGATTTATATACAAATATTTGCATTAAAATATACATATATCGAGAATATAATATGGATTGATAAAATATTGCCTGAAAAAGATATGTTAATTATATTTTGTCGATTATATGAAATATATATTAGATCTTTTCTCATATAAGACGAGCCTATATATAGTTATTGATTAGTTTGGTTTGATCTGATTAAGTCCTGAGATAACATTTTTTAACCAGTTGGCCTCTCTCTCTCTCTCTCTCTCTCTCTCTCTCTCTACACACGCACATACACACTTTAATTTTGAAGAAAAAAAAATCTATAAAGAATCCTGAAGAGTCTATCATTATGGATGGTGATAATTAAACTATTTTACTTCAAGAAAGTTGCTCATTTTGATTTATTAATTGGGAATTAAGAGGTTTTGGATTTAAATTTGTGTATGTGATGTGTGTACAGTTTGTTTTAATAATATGCTTATTATATTCATATTGGATAAATCAAATTGCTTTAAGCCTCATGCATTTTGAGGATTAACTGCTTCTTTTCCTACTCGTCTTAAAAGGAGAAGATGCTTTGACTGTCCCAATCCTTATTAGGAGCTATTGCGAGTTATTGAAATTAGTTCATGGATCAATTTATTTTACTTTTTTCCCCTAAATTTAGGTTTATCAATAATAGATAACTTCTTTCGAACTTCATCTACATGGTTAAGTTTTCTTTTGGGACCATAAATGATAGCAATGTTTAAGGGTGAAATTAGCCCCTTCTTGTAGGGGAAGCAAAAATTTTAAAATTAAATATTATAATAATAATTAAATGAATAAAATATTTAGAACTAATGTTTCTAATGAAAAACACAAACTAGTAAAATTATAACATCAAAATTTATAAGTGGTAAATATAAAATAGACAAGAATGTGAAAATTAAAAGTTTTAATTTATTTAATTACCCAATCCCTTGAGAGTAAATGGTCAAATATTTTTTTTAATGATAATTGGGGCAAATTTTGTAAATTGAGGATGCACAAACTTCCAAAAAATCAAACTCTTAAGAAAAAAATTGACGGCGGGCAATTGCCAATCCTCACTTTAATGTGATTCTACCCTTAGCAACATTATATTCTATTCATTTTAGAGTAATAAATGTTTTTTTTTTGTCTAAATAATAAGACAGTAATTCTATCAAAAGAATTGCATTAATAGAAACACATATGTTAGCTTCACATAATTTTACTAATGAAATTATTAAATAAGTGATGGATCTCAGTTTATCTGTGAGAGATAGGATCATGCTTGTAAGACTAGGTAGGCTATCACAAAATAACCAAGGAAGAGATGTGTAAGAAAAGTAGATGTGGGATTTTATTACTTTTAGTGGACATTAAAACTAGCATGGGAGAAGTTAAACCACCTCTAACATGGCTATAAGGCACTCTTGGTGAGTGCATTTAGATGTCTTTGATGTGTGCCTCTAGATGTCTTCGTGTATGTCTTTAGGTTCCTTTGGCGAGTGTTCATGGCTCCTTCAATGAGTGCTTCAGATGAATCATTTAATGAAAAGGCAAAATCACCATTGCTAGATGGGCATTGGTGAACCTCTCCCACTAATTGAATGAATGAAATACCTAGCTGAGGTGAATGCTTTTAGCTTGTGTGCCCGTCTTGGCTAGTACTAATAAGGTGAGTCTTCTTGTGGAGTGTCCTCCCCCTTGGTTGAGTCAAATGACTACCCCAAGATATCCTCCAACTTTATTATGAGTTTCCTTGATCTTCTTACCTTGCTAAAATTTTTATATTGGGGTGTATATTTAGTTCCATTATTCTCTTGTATCTTTAGGGAGCATCTTTGAAAATAGAATAAAATATTAAATAAAATAATAATTTCTTTTACTAACCAGTACAAAAGAGAAGCTATAAGTTTTGTTATCATGCTTTATTCTTGTATTGGGGAGGATATCCCTTATTTATGACTATAATAATGTTGCTTAATTTGATCACTCAAAATTTACACTAGTTAGAGATTTCACTCTCATTCTTGTGAGAACTTTATGATCTCAAGTCTAGTTTCCCATAGGCACAAGCCCTTATGGTTAATTACTCATCCCGATAATGAGAGAGAACTTTCAATTAAGGTTATTCATTGGATATATACTAAATACCTGACATATAATAGCAATAATTTAAGGATTTGTTTTTTGAATTTTGAGGATTTAGAAATTTACCTCCATAAACTTAAAGTGAGTGATGGGGGAATGATGGTCAGCCCAATCAATATCCCAAAGCTTTATCTTTACAAGCCTTCGTGATCTCTAGTTTTCATAGTCAAAGGAGGTAATTGACCTATCTTGAATAAAGGATCATTATCGGTAGCCATGGATTGCTTCATCCAAAGTTATCTTATAGGCTTGAACTGAATATTTGCATAAGAGGACATATTCAAGTCCACTTGAGCTAACAAAGGGCTTTGTGCCCTATCAACTATACCTTATGATTCACTCAATGGTTTGGGGCTAGTAGAGAACATTCAAGCTTTAAACATAACTATAATTTAATGGTACCATTTTATAGTAAAACCACCCAATTAGAGGGCCTCAGTCATATTCATTTATTTTAGTTACATTTGGCAATAAAATCACTAGTTAGAGGACACATGTCACATCCTTACTAGTAAGGGATGGTTTGAGAATGAATCTTAGTGATTGCTTAATTAAACATACGCTCTTTTTGATTTAAAGTTATTATCAATTTTATCTTTCTTGACAAACTATTATGAAGAATGTATAGATTTTTTTGTAGGTTTTTGGAGTTTAATTTCTTTTAAAATTTATAAACTTTTATTGGACATTAAATTTGAAAATTTTATCAAAATTTGATCCCAAAATAGGTAACTTTAGGAGTTGGGAGCATTTTTATAAATTAAATATCCCATTTCAATTGAGATATACTTTCAACATGTCCATCATTGGTATGGAATTACTTTAAACTTATTTTTATTTTAATCAGAGTTTTGGAGGTATTTAAATAGATAGTCTTCTCTAGTTTAGATTCAATTTCAGCATGACCATTATGATGATATTAAATATTTTTGTCATTAAAACATTATCAACTTTATTACTTTCTTATAGAGGATCGAGTTCAAATGCTAAATTTGTGAATCATTATATGTGCATAAAACTTAAGAGTTTACATTTTATAATGAAATTTCTTTATAAGATGCTTTAAAAGCTTAATGTTAACATAAAAGTTAAACATTTTTTATTTTAAAATTTTGCCCTTTATTTACTTATTAAGTCAATCTCATTTATTCCAGTCTTTTTAAGGAGGAACAGACTTAAGATTTAAGTTTATATTTAATCTTCATAGTATTCTCAGTGTGGTACCTCTAGAATCAATATTCAGTCTGCCTATTATGATCAAACTTGGGTTGAGGTGACCCATTAAACCTTTGCTTTTGAACCCCCTTAGCATATTTTTGGAAGTGTTTTGAGTGCATGTGAGTTTGCATATATTTAGTTGTAGGTCACAAGAGTTTGTTTGCATGTTTAAGAAAATCTGAATTTTTCCCTGGGGTGCTATGGCATTGGTGTTTGGGTCACTCTGATGTTAGGTTTCAGGTTTTTGGCAATTTAATTATGTGCTTCAGCATGCGGTGAACATGACAGCACCGTGGATCCCTAAAGGGAGCATTGTGTTTGGCGCTAGGCCAAATTTTAATATTAAAAATATCATTTTTTACTATTCATTCCATTTCTTCTCATGCAAGCTACTGATGATAGAGAGAAAAAGAGAGGATTATTAGTGAGAGAAACTCTATTTCAGGCAGCTTCAGGTCATTTTTAGCTAGCAACCTAACTCAAGTAATTATTCGGGTCGAGATAGGTTACATTCGACATATCTCAGTTTTTAATATTTTTGGGTTTTTGTTATTTTTCTAATCAAATTATAATTTGGTTTTACAAATAATTTATTTTTATCAGGTTCTGGTAACTTTCATCCATGTAACTTTTGATATATTATCAATGTGACTATTCTGGTCATTTTGCGTATTTATTTAAGATTTTCTACTAGGTGATTTTGAAAAGTAGTAATTCTTATCCATTAAAAAAAAATTTAACATCTAAAAATAGTGCTTTAGTTTAGTTAAAGCTTCAAAATACTATTATACATAATCTCTACTAATATGATAAAATTTTGAAAACTTAATTTTGGCAACCTAAAACTAGGTGGGTAATTATTTAACAACCATTAGAGAATTTTTGTAGAATTATACAAAAATATTGTGATTAATTTAGTAGTATAGAATGCACTTTATTTTTAGTATATATGGAGAGAAGAGATTTTGTTGACGACAAGAAGAGATGTCTAGGTTTCAAGAAGAAATTATGTTATCTATTATGTGCTGGAAGCTCTAAAGCATGAGGGTTATATTTATTAAGAAGGGATTCTTTTTGTGGTAAGAAGGGATTTTATTATTTGTTATATGTTGGAGCTATGGAGATTGAGGGCTATATTCATTAAGAAGGGATTCCATTAGTGCTGAGAAGGGATATATAAAAAATTGCGGCATGAGAGCCATTTTAATAATTACTATGAAATATTTATTTATATTTCAATTAGTTTTAGTGCAATGTTAATAGTTAATAAATTCCTATTTTAATTCAATATTAGTGTATGCTTTAGTTTCAACTTTATGTATGGTACTTTAGTTTATTATTTCAGCACAACATTTTAGTTCTTTTGGTTTAAACTATTGATTTCTATTTTAGCCTATCATAGCCTACCGAGTTATATTAGCTCACCTCTAGTTTTGCTTTCGTTTTCAAGTTAGAAAAAGGGTAAGAGCTAGCTAAGAAGTTGTGATATCAAGCTCTGATCTGTGCTATAGCTATGCCTTTTGGATGGTTTCATTTCTTATAGACTTGGTTTTTTTTGTTGCCAAGCACTATTATTGACAGACCTAAAATTGCATATATATTTTTGGATGATATATACAAAAATATTTTTTAGATTTAGTAGTGTTCTACTTTATATTATATTTAATAGTGGCCTTATATTATATATAAATTAAAAGTTTAGGTTTTTAGCACTTCTCCAACTGGATCATGGGGTTAGTCTCAACTTCTTGTCATGATTAGGCATGATATGATCTATATGATATCAAGTCATTATCAGGTCTGGTCGTGATAAACTTTTTGTTATCAGAGAGCCAGTTGGAGAAGCAAATTATAACAATACTATATGATTTAATTGTAGAAGAGTGAGAAGGTTCTGAGTAGTTAAGGGTGTTTATTTTGTTTTGTTTAGATATACATGTGTCATAATATTTTTGAGATGGATTAACCAAATCCAAATATGACCAAGGTTAGAGCTCCAGCTAGAAAGCTTAAGTTTAGTGTACAGCTTTTATGATCAATTTTATGGTAGTTTCTCAGATTACAGATCTGGTAGCACAATTGGTAGGTGAGGCTTATATGTGAGTTTTTGGTGTCCAATCTAATGATATGGACTAGTTATTTACAAAATTTATGATATTACAATCTCCTAGACTTTTCAAGTGTTATTGAGCCTAGCGCATCTGAGGGTTGGTTATTGAGAATCAAGAAGACTCTAGATAGGATGCATTATGTTCTTGAGAAGAGTGTTATAATAGTTTCATTCCTATTAGATGGTGAGGTAGAGTCTTGGTGGCTTGGCTAGCAGAAGGTGAAGTTTTAGGGTCATATAAATGCCTTGATTACCATGGAGGGGTTTATGAAGATATTCATGAACTAATTTATACGACCATCTACTTGGAGGTAGTTGCAAAGTTTTTTTTTTAGATTCATTCAAAGGAGTATGTTAGTGATGCAATATAAGGGGGTGTTCACTGCTCTCTCAAGGTATGCTCCATAATTGATTGGCACTTCTAAGGAGAAGTGTTACAGGTTTTTGGTGGGACCCCATGATGCCTTGAGATAGCTGTCACTACCATTGGATATCATAAATTTTACTCAGTTGGTTAAGAGGGACAAAAGGACGGAGGTTGATCTGATGGCAGTTCAATAGTGATGGACTAAGAGCAAGAAAAGGTTTGGTAGTGAGGCATCTGATAGTGCCTTTCTAGGAAGGGGAGCAGGCTTAGACCTACTAAGCTTAGAAGGAGACAATTAGTAGTAATTCCTTTTGAATCTGATAAAGGAAATGTTGCCTGTACTAGAGGTTCAATTAGTGGGGCACCATTATGTTAGCATTATGACAGGAGGCATAATAGTCAGTGTTATCGAGTGTCAGGTTGGTGTTTTTTTAGTGGTCAGTATGGACATAGAATTATTGAGTGACCACATAATCGATTTCATAAGAATTTTCATTTAAGAGTTGTAAGCTCTGAATAACTAATAGTGGGTAGGTTGAGGACAGTACCACCCCGATCACATTCTAAGGTTTCCAATAGTAGTAGTGGTAGTTTATTATTAGGAGGCCCATATTCTGGAGGTTTGAGAGGTGCAAGGAGTTCTATTTCTTTGAATATAGTACAATCATATATTATAATCTAACACAACAAAAGGCCAGTGAGTCTTCAAATATTTTGATAGGTATGACTTATATTTATGTATCTTCTTATCATATTTTATTTGATTATGATGCTAGTCATTATTTTATATCAGAGCAGTATTTTGATTCTCTCAATTTAATTTATGTGCCATTACATGTTTTCTTATATGTGGTTTTCCTGTGGGAGATGGAATGGTAGCTAGTAGGTTCTTTTTCTTATGATTTTAAGGTGCTGATAGAATTTAGAGATCTAGTTTGATTTTACTACATATTTTTTATATTTAATATCATTTTGGATATGGATTAGATGAGTCTCTATGTGGCTCAGATCAATTTTCTAAAGAAGAAAGTGACTCTGTATCAGAATAGTGGGAGCTTTATGTTTTAGGGAATCAAAGGTATTTTCTCCTGTTTGATTTTTTCTCTTGAGGTGGATAAACCTAGGAGAAAAGGTAGTTCAGTATTTCTAGCTTATGTCACGGATGTAAGGCTATTTCCTATATCTGTGAGTAGTATCCCTATAGTTTGGGACTTTCTAGATGACTTCCCTAACGGGTTAGTAACTTTATTATTGGATAGGGAGGTAGAGTTATATATAGATATTCTTCCAGGTACTACTTTGATCTCTAAGGCCCCATATCAAATGTCACCTAAGAAACTTTAGGAGTTGAAGGTGCAACTTTAGGAGTTGGTGAATATAGTTTTACAGCATATGTATGGCTCCTTATGAAGCTGGATATGGTAGGAAGTATAGCAATAAAGATCTATTTGATCAGAGAAAGGCTGAGGTTTACATGTGATAACAAGAAGAAGGACTATGAACATAAATATAGATTAGTTGAATTTTAGACTAGAAATTAACCCTATAAAAGATGTTAACAGATTTTGAAAAATTAGTAAGCCGAGTCCAAGATATATTGGATCTTTTGAGAATATTAAGAGGATTGGTAGCTCTGCCTATAGGTTATTATTTTCTAATCATATATCAAATATACATAGTATATTTCATGTATCTTCTTTAAGAAAGTGAGTATCCAATTCTGGGAGTATATTATCTACTCATGATGTCGAGGTTCATTTGAATCTATACTATAGAAAAGAACAAGATAGGATTTTGGCGTACAATGCCAACAAATGGAAGAGTAAACGATTTTGATGGTTAAGGTACAGTGAAAGCACATGACCATTAGAGAGGCTACTTTTGCTATTCGGGATCCCTAGCTTGTATTTTTGATGATAACAAATATTATTGATTGACTCCATATTTTTCCTAACATTTATATTCCATATCTACTTTTTTTGTATATTAAAATTTCAGGTACATCATACATCGCTCAAGAATTTTTATCGCTCAAGAATTTTTAGGGCTCAAGATTGGGTAGAATAGGACATATTTTGAAAGAGTCTGTATTTTTCATTTCTTTAATTTTATATTTCTTGAGTCAATGCCATGTAAGGGCATAAGCTGATTTGGCGATCATGCACACACACACAGGAAAGTGAGAAAAATAAATTTAAAAATTTTAAACTATCATACTATATGATCCATATTATAATGTATGATTAATTATTTAGAAAATAATTAAAAAAACTAATTCTATAATTAATGTTTTTTAAGCTAATCATACTAGATAAACCATATCATAATATATGATCAATTTAATAAGGAAACCATAGCTGCCAATTAAAATTAAGTAATATTTTAAATTTTGATTTTTGAACTAATCATATTGTACGATGTTATTCATACTATATGATATTTTAAAACTTAATTTAATCCCCATGATTAGTTAATTAAATTAAAGATTAATTAATATAGCAGATCCTATTGTACGATGTAGATCATACTATACAATACATACCATACTATTTGATTAATAGAGATTATAAATATTCATCCTAACGATCATCCTGGATGAAACCTTAATTTTTAAACTAACTGTACAATATGATGTTAATCGTGCTAGATGATTGGTAGAGATAATTTTCAATCTTCTTGGTGATCATCCTGTAAGAATTTAAGATAATTGAACTAATCATACCATACATCTCCAGAACATACATTATGATCACTATGCAGATCTTGAACAATTTATCCCATGACTGTTCTATCGTACTGAATGATTTATGGTTTTTGAACTAATTATACTGTATGATCATCAATTATAATGTATGAATAGAATCGACTTAATTAAAATTTTAGGGTTTTTGGAGGCCTTGTATAAAAGATTTATTATTAGTCTCTTAAGATATCTTTAGATATTGAAGAGATTCTGAGAGAGCTTTGTGAGAGGTCTTTCGGCATTGGAGAAGGAAAAGGTGAGGTTGCTTGAGAGGGAGAAGGAGTCTGAGGGGATTCCACACGGTTGCTCCAAGCTAGCTTATATCTTGATTCCTCTAGTGGCTTTGTTGATTTCTTGGGGTTTCTCTTGGGAGAAAGACTTCAAGGTTAAATATTGAGGTTCTCTACCTTCACCAGGAGGGTGAAAAAGGATTGAGGTTCTCTACCTTCACTGGGAGCATAAAAAAACTTTCAGGTTTGCTACCTTCACTTGGAGGGTGAAAAGAGCTTCTAAGGTTCTCTACCTCACCAAGAGGGTGAAAAGGATTCTGATTGTCCACTACACCGGGTTGGTGGTAGTGATTCTTATAAGAGCTTCTCCACCTTACTGTGGGGGCTAAATGAGAGATACTAAAGGTTTAGTGCAAAACCTAGAGAGGAGAATTCTAAGGAGTGGATGTATGTCAAGGTTTACTGAACCACTTGTTTGTAGTTGAAAGCGGGTTTTAAAAAAAATTAGTCTTCTTTGGGAAATTCAGAATTGAAATTAAAAATTGATTCTAAAATCAAACATCCCATCAAAAATATTATACCACCTTGGGAGGTGGAAATAAAATTTCAGAATGGGGTTTAGATTTAGAATTATAAATCTTGTCTTGAATATCATAGCCAGATTTAAGAGAGAACTTCATATGGCCCCTAAAGGTCAAAATAAGGTTCAGTCAAATATCAAACTACGATAATCAAGAGGAGCGATCGTTAATTTTATATTCGAATTCATTTTAACAATAGATATATCTCCTTGAAGGGAGAAGATACCATTTGTAAATAATCGTTCAAACTTAACGATAACGATCATTAGTGATTTAACTTTCCCAAAGATGACTAATTGAGTTTTGAAAAATTAGATGTGGATTCTAAATCTCCTACGAGCACAAGCCCCTGTAGTTAATTACATCGGAGGAGACCGCAGTCTCTTACAAAAACTCTCGATTAAAATAATGGCAGAAATTTTGTTTAAACGATTTTCAAGGAGTGATATCAAGGAGGTGAGTTTGGAACTCAAATAGGGAGTGGATCAAGTTTGAGTAGTTATTTTGGATTCAAAGGAGGAAGGGTTGGAGACACTTTGGGATTATGAAATAATTCAGCAGTGTCCCGACCTAAGCTAAGTGTTAGGCTTTAAATTTTAGATTGAAAGAGGATTTAATTTGAGTTAATCATTTTATTAAAAATTTGGGATTATAATCCCAGAGATTGGGGTCTTATGATTCAAAAAGAAATCTACCTCGGATCCTAACTCTAAATTTAGACACTGGAATACAGTAGTCTGAACCTAACTAATGCAGTGTAAAATCTGGGCTTATCCCAGCCTGGATTGGGTAGCCAGCTAAACCACCTAAACGCATCAAAACCATGAGTTCGGTCTTTTGATGCAGAGTGATCAAAGACGTTATTTAAGATTGGTTTAAGAAGTTGGGGTCGACATCTAGAGCAGATTCTTAATTGACCCCTTGACTTATGTTGGGTGGAATGCTTAGACTAAAATGCAATTAAAATTTTAATTTAATTAGTTTCTAATGCGATGCATGCTGGTTAAAATTTCCAAATCAGGTATGCATGAAATTTTAAAAAAAAGGCTTATAAAATAATTTTTTGAAGAGACTAGACTTCCCCAGATCCAGCACCTCATCCTCATAGGTCGGATTATCTGGACTCTACCTGCAGGCGGGGAAGTGTCTTATAGCAAGGAGGGAGAGAGATGCAGTAATATGCATGCGACCCCGGATGATTCCGACTATTCCCTAGGTCGTTAAGTTTCTATGTTATTTATATCTTAAAATTTTAAATATTACTTATGAGTAAAAATATTTTTAGTCTTTAGAGAGCCTAGCGAAGTTCAGGCTAAAATAAAAACAACATGCAAGAACCAAAGAACTAATAAAAATAAGTAACTCTATACGTAATTAAATTAAATCATAACATAATAAATAATTAAATTAATTAAGTAAATATCCATAGGCAAATTGCCTTGCTTATTACAACCCAGATTTACATAAATTAAAAGTGGCCGGGCACCACTGACGACAACCCGGATTCTACTCCTAAGATTCAAGTGACTTTGAGAATGGTTCTTCTCGCTCTTCACTTCTTCATCTTTTTGGAACTCCTTGGATCATCGGGTCCGGATATCTAAATGGAAAGAAGCTCCCCCTTGAAAGGGGTGTTATCTTTCCTCTTTGGATACTTGAAAGGTCATCCCAATTTGGAGCTCCAAATGGATAGGGGCTCTCCCTTAAGGGATGTCCCTTCCTCTTTGAATCCCAAATTAGATGTTTGAAAGATATCCTAACGTAGCCTTCCAAATGGAGGAAGACTCTCCCCTAAGGGATGTCTTCTCCTCTTTGGAATCTAAGTTGGATATTCATATTTCATTCTCAAGTCACTTGGCAATTTACAACTCAAATATGACATCAAATTACATTGCATGAAAATTAAAATTTAGACTCGATCCTGCAAGGTTATCCTAATAATCAACAGTTAATATTTGACATCCCAAGAAGTTAATATATTGAAATTTAAATGCTTAAATTCATAGCCACACTTGGCCATGCTCTTTTTGCTTTAAAGGGGGACTTAAACAAATTTTTGGAGCACCTATGCAATTTAATATTTATGATTTTTTCCCCATTTATTTTAATGCCCTGCATGAGCATGGCCACCTACATAAGATTGAGTTAGTATAAATTGACCCTAACCTAGGGGTAGATCTAACGTATAATCCATCATAATACAAAATGCAGTACGCAAATAAACAATTACATCAACATCAATCTCTTAAATCTAACAACCAGCATGCAGTGAAAATTATGGAAAACCCGACACACGTAAGTAGCAGAAAAGTAAACACCGGCCTAGCCTAAAACTAGAGTTGGTTGTCCTAGCAAACCATCTAAAGTGTGTGAGGTGGGCTGTGTGGTTTGGATGTGTCCTAAGTAGGGCAATTAGTTAAAATTATTTAAGTTCTAGTTGGTTGAAAGGATTAAGGGAATTTTTAATTAAAGCTTAAATCTTAATGTTTTCAAATTTTAAGATATATTTTAAAGTGTTGAATGGATACCACCTTTGTTTCTCACCGAGGCCGTGAAGTTTATTTCACCTTCCTTGAGGCTAATTTAATAGCCTCGTAGGCCTGGGTTACCCAGTGGTACCCGGTATAATTAAGTAATTTGATTTTACTTGAGTTTAAAAGTTAATTAATTTTTAATTAAGGTTGGTTGGTTGTTGGTTTTAATATTGAATTGATGTTTTCTGGAATTTTAGATCATTTGTTGAATTTTGGTATTTTCTGGATTATTTTATTCATTTAATTCAAGGGTCAAAAATTAACTTTTTAATTTGAAGAGTTTTTTCGAAAGTTAATATTTTATTAAAATACTAGACCTTAAGATGATCAGTTAGACAGTAAGTATGTTGAAATTGGATTTTTCTACATTTTATTATGAAGGTTTGAAGTTTTGACTTGATTTTGAACTATATTTGACCAAAAGTTGGCTTTTTCAAATTTGATTAATTTCTGGATTTTTGACATTTTTGATAAATATTAGACCTTAAGATGAGTCATATGCCTTTGAGCTTGACTGATTTGGAGTTTATTTGAATTCGTTATGATTTTTTGAAGTTTTGATAATTTATTGAATTTTTTAATTTGCTTAATTAGAAGGCTTTTGATAATTTGATCCCAAATAACCTCCAAACTTCTTGAAATCACCTCCAAAGATCAGGAATGATCTAAGGAGTGATTATCAAGTGTTTAGAAATTTTTGGGATTTTTAATAATTTTTAGTTAATTAAATTAATTAAATATTAGATTTCAATTAAAGTTGAATTATTCTTGAATTTTGGTCAGTTTGAGGGGTTACTTGTATTTTTTGGATTTATATATGATTTATTACATTTTCTAGGAGCTTTAATGTTCCATTAAGGATTTGATTTTAATTAAGGTAATTAAGGGGCCGAATGACTTCAAACTTCAGTGGGAGATTTTCTATAGACTGAACAAGTCATTAAGTTTGAATGGATCAAGTTTTAAGTCAATAGGAGATGAATCCTAATTTTTTTAATTTTTCTAAGTCTTCTAATCAAGTCCTTAATTATTGTCCTTAATGACATCACTAGGTTAATTGGGCTGGAATCAATGTTCCACTAACCCTTTGACAAATGCATAGGTAAACTTACATACAATCATCACAGTCACATCCTAAAACTAGGAGAACCCTAAGAACTAAGTGGTGTGTGTATGTCTTTAAGCATGCAAGGGATAAAATATGGCTTGATTAATTAAAAGATAATCAACGAATAATTAACAAATTACTTATCCATTGATTACCCATCACTCCACATTAATCATGTTCAAACATGCCTAATCTAGGTTTAAAATTTCAAGGGATCTCTTAGAGATTAAAGATTTAAATATATATACATATATATTTTAAAATGAATTTCAAAATACATAAATTCATATATACTTATATATGTAAATATAAGTTTTGAATTAAATAATTAAAACCATGATAAAAAATAATTTAAAACATTTTAAGAGATCCTCTGGTCACTTGAAATAATTTTAAAATAAATTTTAATTTCTAAAAATATTCAAAATATTATAATAGTAAACATTAATCAAATATTAACAATATTGAAATAATTTAAAATATTTAAATCAAAATACTTGAAATTAAAATTAAATTTTAAAATGAATATTCTAAGTAGTATCATAGAATATTGAAGAAATTTAAAATAAAAGTTTAAGTTTTAAGAAAATATTTAGATTAATATTAAATTAAAATTTAATTAAGTCTAAATATTTGAATATCTGAAATAAGTTAAAATATATAAAATATTTTAAGTTAATTTTAATTTTAAATCAAAGAGATTAAAATATTGAGTAATTTGAGATATTATATGCTAATTTTGGATTCGTATTTAATTTATAGTAGTTTTTTTAAAGTTTTTAAGGTTTAAAATATATTTAAATTAGTTAAAATATCTTTAATTACTCTCTGGAGGCGGGATGGACAGCTGGTGGCATCCGGTTCGTCCATCCAGAGGCGACCAATGATTACGGGCAGCGATTGCTAGGGCCCACGCACTTTCAACTTAATCCAGTCAACAAATTGCATCAACCATCGGATTGCGTGGGTTTGATCTAACGGCGGAGAGCAAATCACTCCATTTGATCTCCGCCAACAGAGATCAGACGGCCACGAATTGATCCCGCGGTGCTGAATGGAGGGTGGAGATGAAGCTGGACTCAGAAATTCTATAGGACCAAATCCATTGGTGGAAGTGTTACAAATCTGGTTTTGATGATGACAAATATGTTTCTATTGTGTTTTGCTTGGCTAACCCATTTCAGGTACAAAAGATCAAGAGCAACTCAAGCCAACTCAAGATCGGGTCCAAGTGTGTCTAAATGTACTATTTTCCTTTTCTTGAGTCAATTGTAATGTAACTGATCCCCTACCTAAGTAACCTTGCACACACACTCAGGGGGAGAGCTTGAGTGAATTAGAGTTTCTATTCAATTTTTGTTCCGATTGTCCTAGACGATATTCACACCATCCTGGACGATTAAGTAAAAATAGAAACCCTAATTAGGGTGACCAAGTTAAGTCTGTCTGATTAAGCCGATTGTCCTGGACGATCATTACATCGTACGAGACGACAGGCTCAAATCAAAAATTTTCAGCCGCCAGATCAAGTTAGGCAAGTTTTATTTTTAAATTTTTGGATTGATCATCTCGGATGATACGTGTATCATCCTGGACTATCCAGTATAATCATGACTAAATTAGTTTGATAATTAAGGAAAGCAATTAATATTTGATTGATACGATCATATCATCCTGGACGATCATGATCGTCTAGTGTGTTTCAGCTGTACGTCCAGAGTGGTGCTCAGGATGATTTTGCCACTATTTGAACTAATCATACAGGATGATATCCATATCGTCCTGGTCGATCAAGGCATTTTTAGGTCATCCAGCCCAAGTTTCTCTGGACGACTAGAGCAGTTTTCTGGATGAAATTCCTCAATTTACACTAATCATCCTGGACGATCGCAAAATCGTATAGGACGATATGAACAACTTTTTTTATTGATCATCTAGAAGAGCCAGATCATCTAGGCTGAAACATCTGATTTTGAACTGATCGTACAGGACGATCTATAGATCATCCTGGACGATCTTGGCTGACTAGTTGAGATTTAGGGCAAATTTTGAGCCCTCCTATAAAAGATCTTTTTCTTTCAACAAGAAAAATCTTTTTCCACTTTCCTTTACAGAAAAACCCTAGAGAAAGAGTTTGGGAGAGAGAGAAATGATCTTGTGAGGGGGAGTTTGTGAGGGATTCATGAAGGTTGCTCCAAGCAAGGATCAGAGTCATCTTCTCCGTTCATCATCTCTCGTATAGTTGGTGTTCTTTGTGAGAGGATCGTTCGCAAGAAGATCCGGGTTCTTTGCCCACTTCAGGAGGAAGCGAAAGGAGGTCAGGTTCTCTACCTGCTTCAGGAGGAAGTAGAAGTAGTCCGAGGTTCTCTGCTTGCTTCGAGAGGAAGCGAAAGGATGTCAGGTTCTCTGCCTACTTTATGACGAAGCAAAAGGAGTCCGAGGTTCTCTGCCTGGTTCAGGAGGAAGCAAAAAGAGGTTAGGTTCTCTGCCTCACCGTGTCGGTGAAAAGGAGTTTTTGTATAGGCTTCTCCACCTTGTCGTGGGAGTAGAAGGAGTCACTTTGGTTTAGTGCAATACCCGGAGGAGAGGCTCCGGGGAGTGGATGTAGGTCAAGTTGACCGAACCACTATAAAAATCTGGTGTGTTTTTTTTGATTACTTTCTACACTTTAGTTTTCTGTGATTATCTGCTTGGGTGAAATTTGTGTTTAATCTTTCCGTTTGAGTATTTACTTATTTCCGCTGCATATCATAGAAAAGATTTTTGCTATTGCTCTCGAATTTTTAAATAACCAATTCACCCCCTTTCTTGGTTAGCCTCGGGACTAGTTCATCAGGGCTTAACATCCCTATCGAACTTTCAAGTGGTATCAGAGCGGGATTCAAAAATTTAAGTTTAAAAACTTTTAAATTTGATCCATGGCTAACTTAGTTAATCGTAATACTGCTGAAGGGTATTCAATTACATGACCGCCATTATTTGATAACATACCTTTTGATTTTTAGAAAACTTGCATGTCCACTTTTCTTCAATCAATTGATTATCATATGTGGATGCTTGTTAAGGATGGATATGAACCACCTTTTAGAATGATTAACAATGTAAAAACTGAACTGCCCTTTACTGATTGGACTTTTGATGATCGTGATTTAGCATAATTAAATGCCAAATGTTTGAACTGCTTTTTCTGTGCTTTAAAATTTGAAGATTACATGCGTGTCTCTACTTGTACGACTGGTAAAGATATTTGGGATAGATTGTGCATCACTTATGAGGGTACAACTGAAGTCAAATAATCTAGGTTAAAAATATTGCTTCATGACTACAAACTTTTTTGCATGAAACCTACTGAATCCATTTCTGAAATGTATACAAGGTTCACTCAAATTGTCACCTCTTTGCATGCCTTAGGTAGAGAACTTACAAACTATAAAAGAGTGAACAAAATTCTTAGATGTTTACCTTCTTCGTATGATGCTAAGATAATTGCAATCACTGAATCTAAAGATTTGAATACTTACTCTATTGATAGCTTACTTGGATCACTCATTGCTTACGAGCAAGGGGTGAACCAAAGACAGCTTGATGCAGGTGAGAAGAAGAAGGAGAAAATAGTGGCACTGAAGGCCAACGAGAGTGATACTAGTTCTTCCAGGTTTGATAGCGATGACGTTGCCTTGATCACTAGGCAATTCAAAAGATTTCTAAGGAACAAACACAAGAAATTTCAGAAGTGGAATAAGGGTAAGTCCAACAAAAATTTTAAGGGTTCATCTGATACTGTCTGTTTTGAATGCAAGAAGCCTGGACACATTAAGGCTGATTATCCTACACTTAAAGCTTACCCAAGCAAGGAGAAGGGTGAGAAGAAACACAAGTTCAAGAAGGATAAGAAGTGGATTCAGAAGGCATTCTAGGCAGATTCTGCATCCGACTCCTTTAAGACTGAAGCTGAAGAGGAGGAAACAAATTTGTGTCTGATGGCTGATGATCATCCTGGTCAGTCTGACCAGGAAGAGGTATGTGAGCTTACTTACGATCAATTACTTGAAACATCTGAAAGAATTCATGCATCATATAGGAAGCTTAAGAAAACTCATGCTAGCCTGAAACTAGAATTTCTGAATTTACAAAAAGAGCATGAAATTTTAATTAAAGATCATTCTATGGTTGATTGCAATCACATGTCTTTACTTAATGAGTTTGATGAATTGAACAAAAAATATTCTAATCTGACTACTGAGCATGATTTACTGAAACCACGTATGTTGATTTAGAGAAAACTTTCAAAGAATTAGACAACCTGGCATGTGAAGTGGAGAGTAGCAATTGTTTTTTGAAATTTGAAATTGCAAGTTTAAAGAAAGAAAATGAATTTTTGAAAGTTAAGATCAGTGCTTTTGAGAAACATGAAACACCTCCTACGTTTGTACAGTTTTATGCACCTCCACCTTTTGTAGAATCTGGTTCAAAATCATCAAAGCATGTTTCATACAAACCTAGGAAGAGGCACTATCACCCACGTAGATTAGTTAACCCTTTTTCTGGTGTTAGATGTTTTTCCTGTGGCATGTTAGGACACATTTCCCACACCTGCACTGTTCACCATAGTACATATTGGGTGTGGAGGCCCAAAATGCTTGTTTCACATCACAACACACATGCATTGCATTCTTCTTTTCATAAGAAGGAACCCAAATCTGTTTGGGTTCCTAAGTCTAACGTTTGATGATTTTGTAGGTGTGCTCTCACACAAGACCTCGTGAGAGCATGTGGTACATGGACAGCAGATGTTTAAGACACATGACTGGAGATGCAAATCAGTTCATTTTACTGGAGGCCAGGGCTGGAGGCAAGGTTACACTTGGAGATAACACCACAAGGAAGGTGGTAGGCTCAGGTATAATTGGTGATTCAAAGAATTTTATGATTGATAATGTTTTGCTTGTAGATGGACTGAAACACAACCTACTGAGCATCAGTCAACTGTGACAAAGGACACATCATCAAATTCCTACCCACTTGTCACATTTTAAGCTTAAATGACAAAGTTGTTTTGCAGGGACAAAGGATCAATAATGTCTACAAGCTGGATGTAAGTTGCATTGAAGCTAAAAATTCAATTTGCTTAAAGACTGCTGCTGATGAGTCTTGGTTGTGGCATAGGAGATTGTGTCATACCAGTATGAAAACCCTTAGGAGAGTCACCCAAAAGGACTTAGTTAGAGGTCTGCCCAAGCTTAAGTTCACTAAGGACCACCTGTGTGATGCTTGTTAGTTAGGGAGGCAAGTCCAGTCCTCCTTTCACTCTATTAAGGATATTAGCACCTCTAGACCTTTAGAAGTCCTTCACATGGACCTTTTTGGACCCATTAGCACTGCCAGCTTAGGGGGAAAAGTCTATGGTTTTATAATTATTGATGATTACTCAACATTCACTTGGATTAAATTCTTGTCACATAAATCTGAGTCATTTGATGAATTTAAGGCCTTCTCTACTTGGATTCAGAGGAAGTTAGGTTATGAGATCTTGACTATTCATGGTGATTATGGTGGAGAGTTTGAAAATGTGAAATTTGGAAGTTTTTGTGAGGAGCAAGGGATTAGTCACAATTTTTTAGCTCCTAGGACCCCTCAGTAGAACGGGGTAGCTGAAAGGAAGAACATGGCCTTAGTGGAAGCTGCTAGAGCCATGCTTGCTGAGTGTTCACTTCCAAAATTCTTTTGGGCTGAAGCGGTGAACACTGCCTATTTTGTGCTGAATAGGGTGAATGTAAGATCAAATATGAACAAAACACCTTATGAGATCATCAAGGGTAGAACTCCAAACCTGTCCCACCTCCATGTCTTTGGCTGTAAGGTTTTCATTCTGAACAACGGAAAATCATCCTTAAGAAAGTTTGACCCCAAATCTGATGAAAGAGTGTTCTTAGGCTTTTCTAGTGTGGGGAAATTCTTTAGGGTGTTCAATAAGAGGACTTTGGTGGTGGAAGAGTCAACTCATGTGGTATTTGATGAATCTGATCCTAAGGTGACGAGAATTGAGGAAGAAGAAGAGTTAGTGGAGATTACCCAAGGGGTTGAAAATGCAAATATGGAGGAAAGGGTAGAACCTCAAACCACATTGCCTAGAGATTGGAGATATTCTTCGAGTCATCCTAAAGAACTGATCTTAGGAGACCCTTCTAAAGGTGTTTGGACTAGGCATGGACTTAGGAAGGAAGTAAACCACTCTGCCTTTATCTCAATGACTGAACCCACCAACATCAATCAAGCCCGTTCTGATGAGTTTTGGATCTTAGCTATGCAAGAAGAATTGAATAAATTTGTAAAGAATGATGTTTGGGAGTTAGTAGAAAGACCTAAAAATTAAAGTATAGTGGGAACCAAATGGATCTTTAAGAATAAGATGAACGATTCTGGTGTGGTGGTTAGGAATAAGGCAAGATTGGTGGCTAAGGGGTATAATCAGATTGAAGGGATTGATTTTGAGGAGACCATTGCCCCTATAGCTAGATTGGAAGCCATTAGAGTGCTACTAGCCTTTGCCTGTTATAAGGGATTTAAGCTATTTCAAATGGATGTCAAGAGTGCCTTTTTAAATGGGGTAATAAAAGAGGATATTTTTGTAGAATAACCCCCAGGTTTTGAGAGTTCCCAATATCCAAATCATGTTTACAAATTAAAAAAGGCCTTATATGGATTGAAACAGGCACCCAGAGCTTGGTATGAGAGGCTTAGCACATTCCTGTTAGAAATAGAGTTTGTTAAGGGGAGCGTAGACACCACCCTTTTTCTGAGTAGAATAGGGGATGACTTACTCATTGTCCAGATCTATATTGATGATATAATTTTTGGAGCTTCTGATAAATATTTATGTGATGAGTTTTCTAAAATAATGAGTAAGGAGTTTGAGATGAGTATGATGGGAGAATTATCCTACTTTTTGGGATTTAGCATAAGGTAAATAGATGATGGAACCTTTGTCAATCAATCTAAATACACTAAGGACATTTTAAAGAAATATTAAATGGACAAAGCTAAGCCAATCAACACTCCCATGAGCTCTTCTGTTCAGTTGGATAAGGATTCAAGTGGAAAATATGTTGATCAGAAGAAGTATAGAGGAATAATTGGATCACTGCTTTACCTGACTGCTAGCCGACCTGATATCATGTTTAGTGTTTATCTTTGTGCTAGGTTTTAGGCTGATCCTAAAGAGTCTCACCTGACTGCTGTTAAGAGAATTCTCAGATATCTTTTAGGAACCCCAAACCTAGGAATCTGGTACCCTAGGCACAACACCTCTTTTGAGATTATTGGAAATTCTGGCTCTGACTTTGCAGGGTGTAGGGTGGATAGAAAGAGCACCTCTGAAACTTATCAATTCATAGGTCAGTCTTTAGTCTCCTGGTCCAATAGAAAATAGAACTCAGTTATACTTTCCACTACTGAAGCTGAGTACATTACCTTAGGAAGTTGTGTGGCCCAAGTTCTTTGGTTGAAGAAACAAGTCTTGGATTTAGGATTACCTGTAGGCATAATTTCTATTCTATGTGATAATACTAGTGCCATCTGCATCTCTAAGAATCCAATCCAATATTCTAGAACCAAACACATTGATATAAGGCATCACTTCATTAGGGACTATGTTACAAAAGGGGATATTGAGCTACATCATGTAGCAACTGAAAATCAGCTAGCTGACATATTTACTAAACCACTGGCCTTTGAATTATTCAGCATTTTGAGGACCAGATTAGGAGTGATTGATATAAATGCCTGATTATGATGATTGCTGATTTCTGATTTTTTTGATTCTTATTCTGTTTCTGTTGCTTAGCTGTTCGATTTGATTATTTGCTTTTAGTTATTTTTATTTTTTCTTCTGCTAATTTCTGTGTTAGGTTGATTTGAGTATTTATGTTGATGTAATTTTTTACCTATTTTTATTTACTGGTTCATCTCTTTTATTTACTATTTTATGCTTTTTAAAATCTGATCACTGCTTGCTACTTCTGACAAACTGGATTTCTGACTGAGAGTTTTACCTTATTTTTATTTGGAAGCTGGTAAGCAGTGATTGATTTCATTGGATCTGTTAAAGGGAAGAAACATTGATGATTGTTTCTCTTCCTCTAATTCCTTTACTAGTGTATTATTTCTTCTGGATAAATATCCTCTTCAAAAATAAAATATTAGTTTTTGAAATAGAGATTTATTTTATCTTTCTACAGTAATATATCTCATATGAATAGTATTTTCAAAGTCTTGAGTCATTATTATGATTTTCTAAACCAAGTGAGTGCACTTATCATACGATGTATGCCTTTTTATTTTGTGAATTACTCTTCCTTATTATGGAGAGCGTCTCCTATGTCTGGAAGGTAATTTTATAGCTGAGATCCTTTAATGAGTTTGAGAGGGAGAAAGCTTATAAAAGATGCGCAGTGCACCAAACAAATTGAAAAAGAGGCACAAAATGAGCCCAAAGCTGAAAAGATACGAAATTTTGCCAAACTAAAAGATACACAAAGTGTATCAAAAATTAAAATATGTGCAAAGCGCCAAACAAATTGAAAAAGAGGCATAAAATGAGCCCAAATCAAGCTTTCTTCTCTTTTAGATCGTTAAATATCTTAGAAAAATCCGTGCGCCACTTAATATTTTCAAAAGCTTGAGTTTGAAAATCCTGATTTCTGATTTATTACTTTGTAACACTATTATATCAGATATTTTTCTAGAACGAGGCTTGAAAGGATCTCTTTTCGACTCTAATTTCTTTTCTTATGAATTGGATTTTTAGTTTGAAAGAGATTTGCATCTATTAGGTGCCCAAGGTGGGAGTTACAAAAGTCGATTTTTCCAACTTTTTCTAGATTCAGCGCTGTCAATCATCTTCTTATTTGTTTTTGGATTTAAAATCAAGAGAAAATTCTGATTTACTGGAGCATATTGATTCAAAAAAAAAAATTCGTTGGTTTTTTGTGTTCTCGTTTCGAGTTATATTCACTTTGGTTTTATTTTTTCATTTTACTATTTGTGTTTTAGGGATCCGCCTCCATTTTAGTTTTATATTTTATAGTTATTTTTTTTTGTACTGTTGTTTCTATTTTTTTGTTTGCCCTCCTCTTTTTTGTGATGTCAAAAGGGGGAGTCAGTTGTAGTAGTTTTTGTTCTTGATTTTAGTTGTAGTAGTTTTTGTTCTTATCTTGTGTTGGTTACTTCATGTGTAGTTGTGTTTCCTGTACTATTCTGGTTGTTCAATGAAATTTGAAAAAAATTATTTTTTGATCTCCTAGTTCTTTTATCTTTTAAACTACTGCACATATATTTGCCATCATAAAAAAGGGGGAGATTGTTGCAAATCTGGTTTTGATGATGACAAACATGTTTCTATTGTGTTTTACTTGGCTAACCCATTTCAGATATAAAAGATCAAGAGCAACTCAAGCCAACTCAAGATCGAGTCCAAGTATGTCTAAATGTACTATTTTCCTTTTCTTGAGTCACTTGTAATGTAACTCATCCCCTAGCATAGTAACCTTGCACACACACACTCAGGGTGAGAGCTTAAGTGAATTAGAGTTTCTGTTTAATTTTTGTTCTGATCATCCTAGACGATATTCACATCGTCCTGGACGATCAAGTAAAAACAAAAATCCTAATTAGGGCGACCAAGTTAAGTCTATCTGATTAAGCCGATCATCCTGGACGATCATTATATCGTACGGGACGATAGGCTCAAATCAAAAATTCTCAGCCATCAGATCAAGTTAGGCTAGTTTTATTTTTAGATTTTTGGACTGATCGTTCCAGATGATATGTGTATCATCCTGAACTATCATGTACAATTATGCCTAAATTAGTCTGGTAATTAAGGAAAGCAATTAATATTTGATTCATACGATCATATCATCCTAGACGATCTCAGGATCATCCTGGACGATCATGATCATCTAGTGTGTTTCAGCTGTACGTCTAGAGCGGTGCTCAGGATGATTTTGCCACTATTTGAACTAATCGTAAAGGATGATATCCGTATCGTCGTGGCTGATCAAGTCATTTTTAGGTCATCCAGAACAAGTTTCTCAGGATGACGAGAGCGGTTTTCTGGACGAAATTCCTCAATTTACACTAATCGTCTCGGACAATCGTAGAATCGTACGGGACGATATGAACAATTTTTTCTACTGATCATCCAGAAGAGCTAGATCATCCAGGCCGAAACTGCTGATTTTGAACTGATCGTACAGGACGATCTATATATCGTCCTGGATGATCTTGGCCGACCAGTTGAGATTTAGGGCAAATTTTGAGCCCTCCTATAAAAGATCTTTTTCTTTCAACAAGAAAAATCTTTTGCCACTTTCCTTTATAGAGAAACCCTAGAGAGAGAGAGAGTTTGGGAGAGAGAGAAAGGATCTTGTGAGGGGGAGTTTATGAGGGATTCATGAAGGTTGCTCCAAGCAAGGATCAGAGTCATTTTCTCCATTCATCATCTCTTGTCTAGTTAGTGTTCTTTGTGAGAGGATCATTCGCAAGAAGATCCGAGTTCTCTGCCCGCTTCAGGAGGAAGCGAAAGGAGGTCAGGTTCTCTGCCTGCTTCAGGAGGAAGCAAAAGGAGTCCGAGGTTCTCTGCCTTCTTCAGGGGGAAGAGAAAGGAGGTTAGGTTCTCTGCCTCACCGTGTCGGTGAAAAGGAGTTTCTGTACAGGCTTCTCCGCCTTGCCGTGGGAGTAGAAGGAGAGTCACTTTGGTTTTGTGCAATACCCGGAGGAGAGGCTCCGGGGAGTGGACGTAGATCAAGTTGACCGAACCACTATACAAATCTGGTGTGTTCTTTCTGATTACTTTCTGCATTTTAGTTTTCTATGATTATCTGCTTGGGTGAAATTTGTGTTTAATCTTTTCGTTTGAGTATTTACTTGTTTCCGCTGCATATCATAGAAAAGATTTTTACTGTTGCTCTCAAATTTTAAGTAACCAATTAAACCCCCCTCTTGGTTAGCCTCGGGACTAGTTCATCAGGGATTAACATCCCTATCAAACTTCTAGGAAGCAACCGCCGAACAGAGGGATTTGAGCCATTGATCAGCAGATTAACAGCTCAAATCGACCCAGTTCATGCAGGATTTAGCTCAAACCCTAGAATATGTTTTCTTACTCATTCTCTCAATCTTGTTAAAATAAATTAATGAAATTTTAAACATCAACTAAGAATATGAACAGAAAACATGTGGAGGGCTTAGCTTGATCCGAAACTCATTGAATAGAAAGTTATTTGAATCAAAATCTAGTGATCTAAGACTAGAGTTTCAGGATATTTCACCATGGGATTTGAACTGGAAATAAGTTCTCTGATTTTGTAGTTTGTCCTCGTATATTTGTTCTCTTGAATCCACGATCAGGCGAGCTTTGGATTAAAAGAATGAGAGCTTGGACGGATTGGGCTTATGTTCGCCGGAGTGCTACCACCGACGAGGTCTGATGGTGGAGTTTTGCTCAGGAAAGCTTGGTAGGACTCTAGGGAACTCGAACGAAATCTCAGAGGGTCTTGATGGAGCTGGGGTAGTGAGAGAATATGAAGATTAGAACGATAGCCTTTTTGATCCTTTTTCCCTATTTAAACGGTCCTAAGCTTGAGGGATGACCCTGATGCATCAGAGGGCTCCCTTGGATGATGGACAAGTGTCCCAAGCCATTGGAAGGCTGACCCAAAGGCTGGAAAAGCCTTTGCTCCCATTGGATGGCCATGGGATGAGTGAGGGGACCACTACCATTTAAGGCTAAACCAAGAGCTGATCTTGGTTTAGAGAGCTTAAAGGGGACTTTTGGATTTGAGTGGAAAGAGTTAAGCAGCTTAGATTAAGGGAAGAAGGAGTTCACATGCATGGTTTAACCATGGAAGGAGGGATTTAACATTTGTTGACTTCTTTGACTGGTCAACCAGTCAATAGGGGCTGATGTGGCAAAGAGAAAGTCTATTGAGCTAGTTTGGATGAGTCAAATGATTTGAAAATGAATGGGTTAGCTTAAGTAAAGAGGGTTGACCATTTAAAGCCATTTGGAGGCTTTATTGGTTAGGTTGACCAGTCAACCAGCCTACATGGCTGATGAGGTGGATTGAGAGGGTCCTAAAGAGGCATTTTAAGGGATTAGAAATGATTCAAAAGGTCAACGGATGGAGCATGAATGAACATATGATAATTTGAGGAGATTTGAACAAATATATCAGGTTGACTTGGTCAACTATTGATTGGGTCAAGGGTCCAATCAAGGCCTAATCACTCAAGCACATGTTCAAGGAGTTTTGATGGAGTTTTGAGCATATATGGAGTTTGATCCAAAGTTAAATAGCTTAAGGAATGGATTGGTCAACCTGGGTTGACTTGGTCAACCAGGTTGACCCAGGGCTAGGATTTGGGTTCAATGAACTTGATAAGATATTTGGATTCTGGTGGATGTGGTTTCAGGGCCTGGGATATTTATTTAGATCAAATGACCTATTTAGGCCTTTAATGGGCCTAATGGGTCAACTAGGTTGACCTGGTCAACCAAGTTGACCCAGGGTCAAAAATTGGGCTCAATCAATTCAAAATGGTATTTTGAGTCTACTGGTGGTAGTCTCAGGGTCCGGGGAGGTCATTTGGTGAAAATGACATATTTGGGCCCTTAATGGGTCATTGGGTAAACCCAGGTTGACTTGGTCAACCAGGTTGACCCAAGAGCTTGGAATAGGCTCAACAAGTTCAGTTTGGTATTTAAAAATTGCTGGAAGTGATCCCAAGCAATTTGGAGATCATTTGGTTTGAAATAGGGATTTGAACCCCTAAGGGGTATTTTGTTCATTTTGGATTTTAGTCAACTGGAGGTCAAAATGGATCCAACAAAATGCAGTTTAATGTTTAATAGGTGATAATCAAGGGTTTGGAAGTGATTGGAGACTTTGGAGAAAGCTCCAAGGTCAAAATCCACTGGGTGGGAGGTCTAGTGGCATGGATTGTAAATATTTGAAGGTTTTATAGCCCTTGGATTTTGATTCAGTTTCTGGAGTTAGAGACCTCAGAATAAGCTCAAAATTGGAGGGTTGTATCTAGAGACATGTCATATCAATGTGGAACTGATAGACTCTGAATCAGAGGTCATTTGATTAGGTTATGAAAGGTTTGAAAATTTGCTAGGAAAGGCTTTCAGGACCTAAGTCTTTAGCCTTGGGTTTGGATCTGAAAATCTAGATTCAAATTGGATATTGGATTTGAATACTTGAGCTTGAATTATCTAAATCATTTATGATCATTTGGGTTATCATAAAATGGTTAGATAGGGCTTGGGTTAGATTAGAGGCAAGATCAAGGTTAAGACTGTAATTGGAATCAAGGAAGCTTAAGGTTTCAAAAGATTTGAGAATTGGATTTGATTGAAGTTTGAATTGGGTTAAGATCTGGATTGATCCTAGATGTAGATTGATTTAAGATCTGGGCTGATTCTAGAATTTTGGTAGATCTAAGAACCTAAAATCTAAGAGAATCTTAAGGCTTAGGTAGATTCTAAAGTGTGGAGTCTAAGAACACCCTAGGATCTAGGAAAATCCTAAGATCTAGAGTCTAGGGGATTCTAGGGTCTAGGATCTAGAAGAATCCTAATATCTAGGAAAATCTTAAAGTCTAGGATCTAAAAGAATCCTAGTATCTAGAGTAGGTCCTAAGATCTAGTGTCAGGCAAGATCCTAAGATCTGGAGTAGATCCTAGGGCCTGGATTAATCTGAGATCTGGGTTGGATCCTAATGGCCTCATACAAAAATGAGGTCAACAAATGGACCCCCAATATGTGTAATAGAATGATGTTTTATTGCACATATTGGCGTTGACCAAACTAGAAAGTCAAGTTTTGAGTTCTAATCCTAAGGAAAAGAGGGAAATTTTAACCTTAGAGGATTAGGTAGAAGGTAGAAAGTAGAATTAGGATGGTGCCACGGAGGGCGTTCTCCATCGCTAGTGATTCTAATCCTGAGGAAAGGAAGCACCTATCCTAAATGAAGAGAAGAGAAGGTAGAACTAGGATGGTTCCACAAAGGACGTTATCCACCACTAGTGGATGATCATGTGGGGAGGAAGCTTGCTCCACATAGAGGATCAAAACTGGATTGAAACTAGGATGTTGCCATGGAGGGTGTTATCCAACACTAGCGGATAATCGTGTAGGGAGGAAGCTCACTCCACATAGAGGATCAAAACTGGATTGAAACTAGGATGGTGCCACAAAGGACGTTATCCACCACTAGTGGATGATCATGTGGGGAGGAAGCTTGCTGCACATAGAGGATCTAAACTGGATTGAAACTAGGATGGTGCCACAAAGGGCGTTATCCACCACTAGTGGATGATTATGTGGGGAAGAAGCCTGCTCCACACAGAGGATCAAAACTGGATTGAAACTAGGATGGTGCCACGGAGGGCGTTATCCACCACTAGCAGATAGTCATGTGGGGAGGAAGCTCGCTCCACACAGAGGATCAAAATTGGATTAAAACTAGGATGGTTCCACAAAGGGTATTATCCACCACTAGTGGATGATCATGTAGGGAGGAAGCTTACTCTACACAGAGGATATAAACTGGATTGAAATTAGGATGGTGCCACAAAGGGCGTTATCCACAACTAGTAGAGGATCATGTGGGGAGAAAGCTTACTCCACACAGAGGATCTAAACTGGATTGAAACTAGGATGGTGCCACAAAGGGCGTTATCCACCACTAGTGGATGATCATGTGGGGAGGAAGCTTGCGCCACACAGAGGATCTAAACTAGATTAAAACTAGGATGGTACCAGAAAGGGCATTATCCACCACTAATGGATGATCATGTGGGGAGGAAGCTTGCTCCTCACAGAGGATCAAAACTAGATGGAAGCAAGGGTGGTGCCATAAAGGGCGTTATCCACCACTAGCAGGTCTAATCCTAAGGAAAGGAAGAATCCTATCCTAAAGGAGAAGGTGAACAAACTTAAAATTTGAAAGATATGTAGACGTAAAATACTCTTGATCAGACTGGCATATATTTTATTGATTAGGTCTGAGCTACATCAAGCATAGTACTTCTTAAGGAAGCACCCGTTAACAGGTAACATCGGGTGGTTTCCCTTATAATCCACTAGCTGATACGAGCCTCCTTCGTAGGCCGTTTCTACTATGAAGGGTCCTTCCCAGGTTGGCTCAAACTTCCCACCGATCTTTTGGTGGGCTAAGATAGGCCTCTGAAGAACCAAGACCAAGTCTCCTACTTGGAAGGTTCTAGGTCGCACTAACTTATCATGAGCCTGAACCATTCGGGCCTTATATAACTCTAAATTTTGTTGAGCTTGGAGATGACGTTCCTCGAGGCCTTCAAGCTCTTCAAGTCGGAGCCGTGCATTCTGCTCAGTTGTAATTTGATTTTGAATGGAAATTCTGAGCGAGGGAATTTACACTTCCAAAGGGAGTACCGCCTCGGACCCAAACACTAGTACAAATGGTGTGAATTGGGTCGAGGTTCTATAAGTGGTCCGATAGGCCCACAAAGCTTCCACCAACCTCTCATCCCATTGACGCATATTATCATCAAGGGTCTTTTTAATAATTTGCACCAAAGTCTTGTTGAAAGCCTGAGCCAACCCATTAGCCCGGGGGTAATAGATTGTTGAGTATCTCCAATCAATGTTATGACACCTTATAAAATTGTTGATTTTTGTAGACTTGAATACGGACCCATTATCAGATATAATTCTGTGAGGAATGCCAAATTGATATACGATATGGTCACAAAAGAAATTTAAAACATGGTGTGATGTTACATTGCTTAAGGGAATTGCTTCCGCCCACTTTGAGTAATAATCAGTCGCAGCTAATATGAAATGATGATCCTTCAGAGAAGGAGGGTCAATCAACCCGATAATGTCCATGCCCCAACTTTTAAAGGGCCACGAAGCTATCGTGGGGTGCAATACATTAGGCGGCTGATGTAAGACCACACCATGGACCTAGCATTGATGACAATATTTTGCAACATTCATGCAATCGTCAATCATCGTAGGCCAGTTGTATCCAAGTCTTTTAATTTTCAACTTCATTGTTGACTAAAGTGTAGGATAGGGCATGTTTCTTGATCTGGTTGGCGAGGGACTTGTCCTGGGGGAGCTTGCCTCCTTGGAGATAGTTAATTAATGGTTGTCTCAAATCGCCCTATTTCTCAGTTTCTGAAGAGGCAGAAAGGACATGAGGAGGCTGTTTGTTGATGTGCTCTAGGTCTATTGGGGATAGGACCCGACGACCCTGAATCTCTATAGGAATTGAATCTTCTTCCGAGCATGCAAATTCCTTTGCATGCTTTGCCAGGGCATCCACCGTAGAATTGCTACCATGAGGAACCCTATACAAAGTTACGACAGGGATCTGCTCGAGTAGGTGACTGGTATACTGGTGGTATTTTAGGAGATTAGGATTCAAGACCTTATAGGTTCCTACAACCTGGTTGATCACCAGTTGAGAATCACCAAAGATTTTGATCTCTTTAATCTCCATCAGGATTGTGAGCTCCAAGCTAGTTATTAGAGCCTCATATTCAGCCTCATTGTTTGTGCAAGGTTCTGACAAATGGTAGAAAAAGTGCATCATCCCCTTCCCTGGTGTTATGAAAATTAGGCCAATGCCAGCTTTTTTGGGGATCGTAGATTTTTAGGTTTTGTCCCGTCGAGAAGACGCCACACCATCAAAATATAACTCCCAGACAGGGTCATTGGGTTCCCTTAAACTCTTTATTTGTTCATCCGATAAATCATCATTCAAAAGAGAATTCGCCGGCAGCGGGTGTGCTGCATGGAAGTCGGCAACGGCTTGCCCTTTCACTACACACAGGGGAATGAATGTAATTTCAAATTGGAGCAATATCATGGACCATCGAGCCAAGCGTCCTGACAACGTTGGCCGGGTATAAGATATTGTAAAGGATTGACCTTAGAAATCAAACGGATTGGATGAGACAACATATAATGCCTTAGTTTTTGTGCTGCAAAAACTAAAGCAAGGCAATGCTTCTCGATTGAAGGATATCAAATTTTCGTAGGAAGAAGCCTTCAACTAAGGTGATAGAGAGCATTCTCCTTCCCTTCGTCGTTGACCTGAGCTAACAGGGCACCTAAAGACTCATCTAGGGCCGCAGTGTAGAGGATCAAAGTTTTCCCTGGAACAAGGGCTACCAAAATTGGTGGATTTGTAAGGTACTCTTTGATATTGTCAAAAGCACTTTGACACTTCTCATTCCAAATGAATTTAGCATCTTTCTTAGTAAGGGCCGAGAAAGGTTGACATCTTCCAAAGAGATTAGATATGAATCGTCTTATATATGCCAACCTACCTTGGAGAGACCTTAGTTGGGTAAGGCTCTTAGGAGGTGGCATATCTAGAATGGCTTCAATTTTTGAAGGATCAATCTCAAACCCACGGTGCCTCACTATGAACCCTAAGAATTTCCTGAAGTGACTCCGAAAGCACACTTTAGGGGATTCATTTTGAGGTCATAGCGGCGCAACCGCTTGAAAATAACTCTTAAGTCATAAAGGTGAACCTCTTTGACTTTACTCTTGACAACTAGATCGTCAATATAACACTCAACTTGATTGTGGATTAAGTCATCAAAGATGTAGGTTATGGCCCTCTAGTAGGTTGCACCGACATTTTTAAGGCCAAAGGGCATCACTTTATAACAAAAGATACCTATAGGGGTCCTGAATGCAGTGTTTCTCTCATCTTCTGGGGCCATCCTGATTTGATTGTAACCAGAGAAGCTATCTATAAAGGAGAAAACAGCATGCGAAGAGGCAATATCCATCATAAGCTCGGGTATGGGTAAAGGAAATTCATCCTTGGGACATGCCTTATTCAGATCCCTATAGTCGATACAAATTTAGATTTGACCATTTTTCTTTTAAACCGGCATGATGCTAGCTACCCAAGAAGGATATTATTCTTCTCGAATAAAGCCAACCTCAACCAGTTTCTTAATTTCAGAAATGACTTATTGCTCGATCTCTAAATGCATGCATCTAGGGGCTTGCTTAAAAGGAATGGCATCATGCCGGATTCCAAGTTTATGAACTGCTACCTCGGCAGGCAGACCTGGCATTTCATCATATGTCTAGGCGAAGCAATCCCTAAACTCAGAAAGGAGTTGTATCAGATCCTGATACTCATCCTCACTCAACAAAGCACTTATAAAAGTAGGGCGAGGGTCATTGTCAGTTCCTAGGTTGATTTCTTTTAGCTCGTCGACCGTCGATTTAATCTCCTCCTCAAATTTAGGGGGTGCATCCCGAACTTGAGGCTCATCGGGATCGTCTAAAGTCTCTAGACAAAGTCCGTCAAGGGGACTGACGGCTTAAGTAGGGACATTTTGAGATTCAAGATGATAAGTTATCATTAAGCAGTATTCATCATCATCAAAAGAACTAATGGTACCAAAGCCGATACCACATATTGAATTTTTATTGATCTTTGTTTTTCAAAAATTTTCATGGTATCTAGCTTGACCCTTAGTCCATCGATACGGTACGGGTCCTTTAGAAAAAGTATTCTTTACACAAATAGGAAAGTAGCCGAAAGGTAATTCCATTAATTCATTAAAATCTGCCTCCTCAAGGGTTACATCACCTTCATCCCTTGAGGAGGAGGAGCCAGGGAAGAAATTCTTGACTTTCCTTATCTCACTGCTTAGGTTAGGGCCCTCTTTAATCTCTAACCCTCCAACTCTGCCAGCCGACAGTGGGGTCAAGGATAGGGCCTCAATTCTACTACTAAGCTTTTCATACATTATTAATTTAGGTTCATCATTTTCAATCTTTGGGACATCAACCTCGGGGTCACTATCCTAATCTAAAGTGAGATCAAACTTTAGAGAAATATTTTTATTTTGGTAATCAAAAGGAATTTCAATCCCCTATTTTTCTAGCTCTTCATCGGAGCTTGACTCCGGATTAGTATACACCGGGGTTGTTCTTCTTTCAAATGAAGCACGACCTCGATCCCATGCCCTTTGAGCCATCCTCCCACCTCTTTGAGGTAACATGTTTGGAGGCCTAAGGACAACGATGTCGAGCTCATCCTCACAATCTGATTCTTGCATCTTTTGATCATTTTTCTTTTCTTTTTCTTTCTTTTTTCCTTTTGATTCTTGATCTTGATTAAAAATTTGTTCATTCTCTTTCTCCGTAATTTTGATCTCAACTTTAGAGTAAGGAGGGGTCCCTTTTGGTATGAAATATGCAGCATCCTCGTAGATCCTCATTTTTTGAATTGAGAATGGTTGCAAATCACCCTTGATTACATGCTCAATGCCATCTCGTTGGTACTTGACGCATTGATGTAGGGTAGATGAGACCATTCTATATTTATGATTCAAAGGCCTACCTAGAAGTGTATTAAAAAACATGGCCGAATTAATAATATGTAAAATTGCTTCGGTTTTTAATTCTCCTATTTTTAACAAAAGGGTGATCGAACCCAAAGCTCTTGTGCCTTTCTCATTGAACCCACGTAGCACCAACCTATCGGTGGCGAGCTTTTTGGTATCAACATTAAGGTATGTGAGGGTCTTTATCTTCATCACGTTGATCGATGCACCTGAATAGATAAGAACTCTTGATAACTTAAAATTCCCTACATCAATAGTAATATAGAGAGGATGATTGTGATCGATAGTTCCCAATAATAGGTCTTCATTTGAAAATGTTACTCCTGGAACTTCTTTGAAGTAGAGGGCTTCATCTTTTGAGGTTGAAGCCAGCTGAGCAAGGCAAATCTCAGGCTCGAGAAATGCCTTGATTATTGACTCTCTCATTTCCTTGGACAGGATGAGAGCATCATAAATGCTCAACTTAGCTGGCAACTTCCTAAGATGAGCTAGGACATTGTAATCAACCTTAGGAACGACATACTCAAAACCCGATGGAATCAATGGAAAATCAGGATGATTAGGAGTGTCTAGAATCAGATCGCTGGAGACAACTTGCTTATTTTTATCCTGAGGAGCAAGCCTAGGGGGTAAGACTTTACCACCACGTAGTTGCACCTGCTCGATGTCTTCAGGAGGGCAAACTAAGGCAGTATCTACACTCACCATAGGCAATGGATCATCATTTTCTGAAAGGGAGTCAGAATCCGAAAGGTCTATCATGATAGGATTCCCCTGAAAGTTGATTTGAGGGAAATCACTTTCTAACAAGGCTTCAAATTCAACTTCTCATTAAGGGATTGAATCAGGAAAATTGAGTTTTTGAACATCTTGATTGATCTAAATAGGATTTTGAATTTCATTGGAAGAGTTATTAATTTGCATTTTATTATCATGGTTAATCATCAAAATTGAAGTAGAAGGATTCTTTTTATTAAACTTGCGACCCTTTGCCTTTGATGGGCAAAGTAAAAGTCAAATAACAAGAGTGGGGATGGGGCTTTAATGCCACCATCGGTTGCTCGAATACATCTCTCATCAACATACTTCCTCTCTACAATAATATCTCTCTCTTCGTTTTCATTCAATACAGTAGTTCCTACGACTACTGGAGAGGGAAGTAGCTCAACATCCTCCTGCGAAGCATCCCGGTCAACCTCCCAAATCGGGTCCTGGGCTGTCATGGGCATCTGTTGAGAAAGATGATAAGACTTGTTAATCGACCTTTTAAGTGCCCGAGATAAAGCAATATCCCAACCATCTTCAATTGAAAGAGAAGGGTTAGAATTGTTACTTGATATTATCTTGACGGACCCTTATTCCGGATTGACCAAATACTCTTTTGGAAGCACAATATTACCATGTTTGATATTCCTTTCAAGCCAATCTTTAAAAATAATGCAGTCCTCGATGGGGTGGCTAACCATGCGGTGGTAAGGACAGTAGTTTGGATCATCCTTTCTCTTTATATCATCTGGCCACCTCACTTCTGACAATTAAAAATCTGACTTCTTCGAAAGACTCTTAAAGATTTTCCCTATCACTTCCCTCTTGAATGGGTAAGGCTTTGTCAACCTTTCTTTAAAGGGGATAAAAGAGGGATCTTTTGTAGGTTGTGAGGTCACTTGAAAAGGTTGTTTCTGAGCTAACTGTGATGGAGGAACACTAGGTTGGCTAACAACTGGTTGTTTCCCCTTATCAACTGCTGAAACTGTAGCTCTCTTTTCAAATGATTTGATTGGCTTATCTACCTTCTTTTTTCCTGAAAGATCCTTCAAGAATGGCATCCTAGGAGCCTCTTCCTGTAGGTTACTAACTTTGTTTAGAAGTTTTTCAAAAGTTCTTATAGTGAAACCCTTCAGAAAAAAAGCAACAGGCCCATGGATATTCTTCAAAAGAATTTCCACTATATATTGCTCTTGCAGCTAGGGTTCACACTTCATTAAAAGGTTTTACCACCTTAAGATGTACTCAACCAGAGACTCTCTCGGCTTTTATTTTTTAATAACCATATCACCCACTGTAGTGCGCTGCTGTGCTCCTGAAATCTCTTTAAGAATAGATTTTCAAGTTCATTAAAGGTTCTTACTGAACCGTTGGGCAAATCTGCATACCATTCGAAAGCTATGCCGGAAAGACTACTAACAAATTGGTGAAATAGTAGAGCATCCGACCCCCTGGCATTGCAACAGCTTGCACGAAAGTGGGCCAAATGCTGTCTCAGGTTTTCAATTCCAGTAAAGATTTAAAAGATGGTGGCACGAAGCCCTTAGGTTAAGGAACCAAATCATATTCCTCAGGGTAAGGTCTACCCTTTGGAATAGATGTAGCTCCTTGTGATTGGGCTAAGGGCTCCCTTTCTTGATCCTCAATTAGTTGCTTAATATCTTTTTGAGCTGGTGCTGGGGGAATGACTGGAGGGACTCAAGAGGCTATCGGCTGAACAGGGGGATCCGGTAACACTGGCTGCTGGATAAGTGGAAGCATTGAAACAAACTCTGGGATTTTATAACTAGCTTCTTCCCTTTTTGCTCTATCAGTGGCTTCCCAAGTAGATTTTTATAACTCAAGGGAAGTCTCATGCAACTTGTCCAATTGTTGCTGCATTTCTTTAACCTGTAGTAATATTTCTCCCACTTGTGCTTCCAGGTTCTTGATGTGCTGCTCATCTCTAGCTCTCACTGACTTATCTGAATATGAATCAACAGCTGCTGAACCCTCCTCTTTGTCAGATCGGCACTTACTTGGTTCATTTTCTTTAACAGACCCTCTAGTTTCAACCATGTAAACATCACTAACAGACTCAGACAGCCGTACAGGGAGCCCAGGGGTAGCAGGTAGGAGCTTAGAACTATCAACTAGGGTACCAACTGGATCCATAACTAAGATATCTGAACTGACAATCAAACCAACTGGGGTCTGGGTAGCATTGGTCGAAGCCTGTGGAAACTCAGCTTGGAAGTGGAGAGGTTTGACTATAGGTGAGGGGATGTTCACTCTACTGATCTTCTTAGGAACATACTTCTTCTCAGGGGACTTGGCCCTCTTTTCCTTAACTTCAATTCTCCTTCTGGCTTTGGAATTTTCTTGGACTTTGACCACCACCGAAGCCAACTTTGGAGGTGTTGGTAAATGAACTGGGGGTCTACCAATAGGATGGCAACCTCTCTCAGATCCAATGAGTACTATACCCTCCGTCCTAGAGGATAGAGGGCGTGGCACCCGGTGGTAACCATCAACTAAGATAGAGGCTGCATGTTGTCTTACAAACTTCTTATTTCTCCTAACAGACTGAGGAGTCAAATTTTTGGCATTAGATTTTTCTTGCCTTAAAATATTCTTTTTGAAACGGTGGGAGATAACCCCTTTTTAAGTGCTTTACATATTGTTCCTTGGTTTCCCCCATTTATGCAGCACAGGTATGGATAATGTTCCTCAACATTATTGTTCTTTACAGTTGTTTTTCTTCAGGAGTTCTGTTAGTGGAGTAATCGACAGGGCATGGGGGGATACTAGCTATCCTAGACACCCTCTCCTCCGCTGAAGCGGCAGCTAAAGGGTGGAAATAACTCCCTTGAAGGAGTGGAGAGGAGGCAGAAATAGGTAGATTCTCAATAGCCTCTAGGTCTACCTGAGCTAAGGTCTTAACTTCCACAATCTTCCTTGACTTGGCTATCTTCCTCGTTACTCATCTCAGGTAATTCTTTTTCTGATTTTTACTAGTGAAGGGGATCCCAGAACTCAACCCCTTTTCAAAAATAGAGCCTATCTCTAGGGCCTCAACAGTAGCCTCGGGTCCCCCTCCCTTTTCATCAGGCACAAAAGGGTCAGTCACTGGTCCTAGCACTAGCTCTAAGACAGGGCTATCAGCCTTAGCTGCATTCATACTAAGTATGCTCTTTCCATCTAAAGTCAACTCAACGGTATTAAAGCCCAAACTAAATTTGATCTTATTTCCCAAATCAATTTGTTCACAGGTCAATCCTTTCTGAAATGTAAAGAGCAACTTGCCATCCATTGACTTGAATTGAAATTTCTAAAATTTGAAAGGAAGAGTTGAAGTCAGGAATTTCTTGAATTTAAAATTAGAAGATTATAAAAATCCCATATCCTATTATATATATATATATATATATATTGAGTTGTAGGTATTACAACCCAGAATATAATGATGGGATAAAGGCTGGTTATGATTTTGAGAGGGATTAGAATCCTCACAAAATATACCAAGCTACAAAAGGAAATTAAAGTGTAGCATATTATCGTGCAGATTTCAGATTGAGATTGAAATGGAACTTTGAAGAGATCTCAATTTTGAATTAAAAGTGGACTTTCTCCAAACTTTGAAACACAACAAGTTGGACTTTCGTTTAACCCAAAGGCCTATAAAGCAAGGAGAATGTTTAAAAAGAATTGGTTTCCTAACTCTTCCCACTTCACAATTAAAAAGGTAGGAGGTTAAGGCTATTATTATTGAAAATTAAGAATCTTAAAAGAAAGATTGACCAAACTCCTTTCAATTTTAAAAATCTATGTATTGAGTCAGACTTAATAACTTAGATTTCATAAAATTGGAAAGGAGAAAATAAAGTTGGATTTGACACTATCGCCCCTCCAATCAGCTTGGGGGCAGAAGGTCAAAATCCATACTTTAGTAGAGGTTTCACATCTCTTTTTAACATGAAATTAAATTAAAGAAGGTGTTGGCCTATCTTTCCCAAGGGAGAAATGAGTAAAGGAGCCAATGGAAGAATGGTAGTCAAAACTACCGATGCAACAAAATTTTGCCATTATTAAAGATGGAAAGAGAGATGTAGTCCCACCGTGGTCGCCATTTTTTGTTTGTAGTTGAAAGCGGGTTTTAAAAAAATTTAGTCTTCTTTGGGAAATTCAGAATTGAAATTAAAATTTGATTCTAAAATTAAACATCTTATCAAAAATATTATACCACCTCGGGAGGTGGAAATAAAATTTTAGAATGGGGTTTAAATTTAGAATTATAAATCCTGTCTTGAATATCGTAGCCGGATTTAAGACAGAACTTCATATGGCCCCTAAAGGGTCAAAATAAGGTTCAGTCAAATATCAAGCTACGATAATCGAGAGGAACGATCGTTAATTTTATATTCGAATTCATTTTAACAAAAGATATATCTCCTTGATAAGATACCATTTACAAATAATCGTTCGAAGATAATGATAATGATCATTAGTGATTTAACTTTCCCAAAGATGACTAATTGAGTTTTAAAAAATTAGATGTGGGTTCTAAATCTCCTACGAGTGCAAGCCCCCGTAGTTAATTACATCGGAGGAGACCGTAGTCTCCTACGAAAACTCTCGATTAAAATAATGGCAGAAATTTTGTTTAAAGGATTTTCAAGGAGTGATATCAAGGAGGTGAGTTTGGAACTCAAATAGGGAGTGGATCAAGTTTGAGCAATTATTTTGGATTCAAAGGAGGAAGGGTAGGAGACACTTTGGGATTCTTAAACAATTCAGTAGTGTCCCGACCTAAGCTAAGTGTTGGGCTTTAAATTTTAGATTGAAAGAGGATTTAAGTAAATAAATAATCACATCAACATCAATCACTTAAATCTAACAACCAGCATGCATCGAAAACCACAAAAAATCTGGCACATGCAAGTAGCAGAAAAGTAAACGCCGGCCTAGCCTAAAACTAGAGTTGGTTATCCTATCAAACCATCTAAAGTGTGTGAGGTGGGCTGTGTGGTTTCGATGTGTTCTAAGTAGGGTAATTAGTTAAAATTATTTAAAGTTCTGGTTGGTTGAAAGGCTTAAGGGGATTTTAAATTAAAGTTTAAATCTTAATGTTTTGAAATTTTAAGATATATTTTAAAGTGTTGAATGGATACCACCTTTGTTGCTCACCATGGCCGTGAAGTTTATTTCACCTTCCTTGGGGCTAATTTAATAGCCTCGTAGGCCTGGGTTACACAGTGGTATCCGGTATAATTAAATAATTTGATTTTACTTGAGTTTGAAAGTTAATTAATTTTTAATTAAGGTTGGTTGGTTGTTGGTTTTAATATTGAATTGATGTTTTCTGGAATTTTAGATCATTTGTTGAATTTTGGTATTTTCTGGATTATTTTATTCATTTAATTCAAGGGTCAAAAATTGACTTTTTAATTTGAAGTGTTTTTTGGAAAGTTAATATTTTATTAAAATACTAGACCTTAAGACAATCAGTTAGACAATAAATATGTTGAAATTAGATTTCTCTACATTTTATTATGAAGGTTTGAAGTTTTGACTTGATTTTGAACTATATTTGACCAAAAGTTGACTTTTTCAAATTTGATTGATTTCTGAATTTTTGATAAATATTAGACCTTAAGATGAGTCATATGCCTTTGAGCTTGACTGATTTGGAGTTTATTTGAATTAGTTATGATTTTTTGAAGTTTTGACAATTTATTGAATTTTTTAATTTAATTAATTAGATGGCTTTTGATAATTTGATCCCAAATAACCTCCAAACTTCTTGAAATCACCTCCAAAGATCAGGAATGATCTATGGAGTGATTATCAAGTGTTTGATAAATTTTTAGGATTTTTAATAATTTTTAGTTAATTAAATTAATTAAATATCAGATTTCAATTAAAGTTGAATTATTCTTAAAATTGATTTCAAATATGGTTGATTTTATTTTTCATTGATTGGGGATTGAATTATGGTCAGTTTGAGGTATTACTTGTATTTTTTGCATTTATATATGATTTATTACATTTTCTAGGAGCTTTAGTGTTCCATTAAGGGTTTGATTTTTATTAAGGTAATTAAGGGTCCTAATGACTTCAAACTTCAGTGGGAGATTTCTAAAGGCTGAACATGTCACTAAGTTTGAATGGTTCAAGTTTCAAGTCAATAGGAGATGAATCCTAATTTTTTTGATTTTTTTAAAGTCTTCTAATCAAGTCCTTAATTATTATCCTTAATGACATCACTAGGTTAATTGGGCTGGAATCAATGTTCCACTAACCCTTAGACAAATGCATAGGTAAACCCATATACAATCATTAGAATCACATCCTAAAACTAGGAGAACCCTAAGAACTAAGTGGTGTGTGTATGTCCTTAAGCATGCAAGGGATAAAATATGGCTTGATTAATTAAAAGATAATCAACGAATAATTAACAAATTACTTATCCTTTGATTACCCATCACTCCACATTAATCATGTTCAAACATGTTTAATCTAGATTTAAAATTTCAAGGGATCTCTTAGAGATTAAAGATTTAAATATATATTTATATATATTTTAAAATGAATTTCAAAATACATAAATACATATATACTTATATATGTAAATATAAGTTTTGAATTAAATAATTAAAACCATAATAAAAAATAATTTAAAACATTTTAAGGGATCCTCTGGTCACTTAAAATAATTTTAAAATAAATTTTAATTTTTGAAAATATTCAAAATATTATGATATTGAACATTAATCAAATATTAACACTATTGAAATAATTTAAAATATTTAAATCAAAATACTTTAAATTAAAATTAAATTTTAAAATGAATATTCTAAGTAGTATCATTAAATATTGAAGAAATTTAAAATGAAAGTTTAAGTTTTAAGAAAATATTTAGATTAATATTAAATTAAAATTTAATTAAGTCTAAATATTTGAATATCTGAAATAAGTTAAAATATATAAAATATTTTAAGTTAATTTTAATTTTAAATCAAAGAGATTAAAATATTGAGTAATTTGAGATATTATATGCTAATTTTGGATTTGTATTTAATTTATAGTAATTTTTTGAAGTTTTTAAGGTTTAAAATATATTTAAATTAGTTAAAATATCCTTAATTACTCTCCGGCGGCGGGATGGACAGCTGGTGGCATCCGGTTCGTCCATCCAGAGAAGGCCAATGATTGCAGGAGATGATTGCTAGGGCCCATGCGCTTTCCACTTAATCCAGTCAGTAAATTGCATCAACCATCGGATCGCGTGGGTTCGATCCGATGGTGGAGAGCAAATCGCTCCGTTTGATCTCCGCCAATAGAGATCAAATGGCCACGAATTGATCCCGCGGTGCTGAATGGAGGGTGGAGATCAAGCCAGACTCAGAAATTCTATAGGACCAAATTTGTGGTTGGAAGCAACCGCCGAACAGAGGGATTTGAGCCATTGATCAATAGATCAACGGCTCAAATCAACCTAGTTCATGCAGGATTTAGCTCAAACCCTAGAATATGTTTTCTTACTCGTTCTCTCAATCCGGTTAAAATAAATTAATGAAATTTTAAACCTCAACTAAGTATATGAAAAGAAAACATGTGGAGGGCTTATCTTGATCCAAAACTCATTGAATACAAAGTTATTTGAATCAAAATCTAGTGATCTAAGATGAGAGTTTCAAAATATTTCACCATGGGATTTGAACTGGAAATAAGTTCTCTAATTTTGTAGTTTGTCCTCGTATATTTGTTCTCTTAAATCCGAGGTCATGCGAGCTTTGGATGAAAAGAAAGAGAGTTTGGATGAATTGGGCTTATGTTCGTCGGAGTGCTGCTGCCGATGAGGTCTGATGGTGGAGTCTTGCTCAGGAAAGCTTGGTAGGACTCTAGGGAATTCGAACAAAATCTCAGAGGGTCTTGATGGAGCTACGGTAGTGAGAGAATATGGAGATTAAAATGATAGCCTTTTTTATCCTTTTCCCCTATTCAAATGGTCCTAAGCTTGAGGGACGGCCTTGATGCATTAGAGGGCTCCCTTGGATGATGGACAAGTATCCCAAGCCATTGGAAGGCTGACCCAAAGGCTGGAAAAGCCTTTGCTCCCATTGGATGGCCTTGGGATGAGTGAGGGGACCACTACCATTTAAGGCTAAACAAAGAGCTGAGCTTGGTTTAAAGAGCTTAAAGGGGACTTTTGGATTTGAGTGGAAAGAGTTAAGCAGCTTAAATTAAGGGAAGAAGAGTTCACATGCATGGTTTGACCATGGAAGGAGGGATTTAACTTTTGTTGACTTCTTTGACTGGTCAACCAGTCAATGGGGGCTGATGTGGCAAGGAGAAAGTCTATTGAGCTGGTTTGGATGAGTCAAATGATTTGAAAATGAATGGGTTAGCTTAAGTAAAGAGGGTTGACCATTTAAAGCCATTTGGAGGCTTTGTTGGCTAGGTTGACCAATCAACCAGCCTACATGGCTGATGAGGTGGATTTAGAGGGTCCTAAAGAGGCATTTTAAGGGATTAGAAATGATTCAAAAGGTCAAAGGATGGAGCTTGAATGAACATATGATAATTTGAGGAGATTTGACCAAATATATTAGGTTAACTTGGTCAACTATTGATTGGGTCAAGGGTCTAATCAAGGCCTAATCACTCAAGCACATGTTCAAGGAGTTTTGATGGAGTTTTGAGCATATATGGAGTTTGATTCAAAGTTAAATAGCTTAAGGATTGGGTTGGTCAACTTGGATTGACTTGGTCAACCAGGTTGACCCAGTGCCAGGGTTTGGGTTCAATGAACTTGATAAGATATTTGGGGTGTGGTGGATGTGGTTTCAGAGCCTGGGATGGTTATTTAGATCAAATGACCTATTTAGGCCTTTAAAGGGCCTAATGGGTCAACTACATTGAGTTGGTGAACCAAGTTGACCCAGGGTTAGAAACTGGGCTCAATCAATTTAAAATGGTATTCTGAGTCTACTGGTGGTGGTCTCAGGGTCCGGGTAGGTCATTTGGTGAAAATGACCTATTTGGGTCCTTAATGGGTCATTGGGTCAACCCAGGTTGACTTGGTCAACTAGGTTGACCCAGGAGCTAGGAATAGGCTCAACAAGTTTAGTTTGGTATTTGAAAATTGCAGGAAGTGATCCCAAGCAATTTGGAGGTCATTTGGTTTGAAATAGGGAGTTGAACCCCTAAGGGATATTTTGGTCATTTTGGATTTTAGTCAACTGGAGGTCAAAATGGATCCAAAAAAATATAGTTTAATGTTCAATAGGTGATAATCAAGGGTCTGGAAGTGATTGGAGACTTTAGAGAAAGCTCCAAGGTCAAAATCCACTGGGTGAGAGGTCCAGTGGCATGGGCTGTAAATATTTGAAGGTTGTACAACTCTTGGATTTTGATTCAGTTTCTGGAGTTAGAGACCTCAGAATAAGCTCAAATTTGGAGGGTTGCCTCTAGAGACATGTCATATAAATGTGGAACTGATAGAATCTGAATCATAGGTCATTTGATTTGGTTTTGAAAGGTTTAAAAATTTGCTGGGAAAGGCTTTCAGGACCTAAGTCTTTAGCCTTGGGTTTGGATCTGAAAATCTGGATTCGAATTGGATCTTGGATTTGAATGCTTGAGCTTGAATTATCTAAATCATTTATGATCATTTGGGTTATCATAAAATGGTTAGATAGGGCTTGGGTTAGATTAGAGGCAAGATCAAGGTTGAGACTGTAATTGGAATCAAGGAAGCTTAAGGTTTGAATAGATTTGAGAATTGGATATGATTGAAGTTTGAATTGGGTTAAGATCTGGATTGATCCTAAATCTAGATTGATTTAAGATCTGGGCTGATTCTAGAATCTGGGTAGATCTAAGAACCTAGAATCTAAGAGAATCTTAAGGCTTAGGTAGATTCTAAAGTGTGGAGTCTAAGAACACACTAGGATCTAGGAAAATCCTAAGATCTAGAGTCTAGGGTTTTCTAGGGTCTAGGATCTAGAAGAATCCTAGTATCTAGGAAAATCTTAAAGTCTATGATCTAAAAGAATCCTAGTATCTAGAGTAGGTCCTAAGATCTAGTGTCTGGCAAGATCCTAAGATCTGGAGTAGATCCTAGGGCATGGATTAATCTGAGATCTGGGTTGGATCCTAATGACCTCATACAAAAATGAGGTCAACACCATTATAAAATTCTGGTGTGCTCCTTCTATTTTTTACATCTTATTTTATGTATTTTTATTTCTTATAAATTTATTTTCCTATAAATTTACTTTGCTACAAATATGTGCAGAGTTTGTTAAAATTAACTTAAGCTTTCTTGAAAAAAAATAAACAAATAAAATAAAATAAAAAATAAAAATTATAAAAATATTTTTTATATTCACTCCACTTATATTTGTTTTTGACATTATTTTTAAAGAAAATTGTTTTTCTTTAGGGGTAAATTTTTAAAGAACCAATGCACCCCCCTCTTGGTGTGGCTAGGGAAAGTTCAACGAGGCTTAGCATCCTCCCATGAACATTCAATTAATATCGGAGCATGTCTCAAAAGTAGTGTTTAGAAAACCTTGAGAAAAATGTTCCATGGAACACTTTGGAAATAGAAATACCGCAGAGGGTTATTCATTAACTCGTACACCACTTTTGATAATGTTTCCTTTAATTTATGGAAAATTCGCATGTTTACTTTTTTTGCAACCAATTAATTTTCACATATGGTATTTGATACAAACTGGTTATTATGTATCATCACACATAGTTAATGGAGTAAAAATTGATATATCTTTCACTTAATGGAGTATTGAGGATAGAGACTTAGCTCAACTGAATGCTAAATATTTAAACTATTTTTTATTCATTGATCTAAAGGCTATATGAGAGTCTCTACAAGTATTGCTGGAAACAAAATTTGGGTAGGTTATGAATCACCTAAGAGGATACTAGTGAAGTTAAATAGTGTAGGTTAAATATTTTGTTACCTGATTATGAACTCTTTCGTATGAAGCTTGATGAGAGTAAATCAGTCATGTACACTGGGTGTAGCTAGATAGTGACATCCTTGTATACTCTAGGTAGAGCACTATAAAATTCTAAAAAGCTCAAAAAAATTCTATGTTGCCTATCTAGGAGTTATGATGCTAAAGTAACTACTATTTATGAATGTAAGGATTTAAATATGATTGATAATTTGCTTGGCTAGCTCATTGCCTATGAGCAAAGCATGAGTCAAACATTGCTTAATGCATGTGACAGGAAGAAGGAAAAGTAGTGGCAATGAAAGCCAATGAATTTGAAAGTGACAGTTATGCAGTTAAGGAAGATGATGACATGGCACGGATGACCATATAATTCAAAAGTTTTCTAAAGCGAAAGCAAAAGAATCATCAACGGTGGACCAAAGGTAAACTAAGTAGAAATTTTAAAGCCTCATATGATACTATTTGCTTTGAATGCATGAAACCAGGGCACTTGAGAACAGACAGCACCAACCTGAAAACTCACCCTGCCAAGGAGAAGGGTGATGAGAAGGACAATTTCAAAAAAGAGAAGCATCGAACACAAAAGGAATTTTTGGGTGACTCTACTTCAGAATCTTTAGAACATGAAGCAAAGGAGGAGGTAACAAATTTGTGTCTTATGGCTAACGATAATCTTGATCTTTCTGATCACGACGAGGCATGCCAACTATCCCATGATGAGCTTGAAAGTTCGAAAGGGATGTTAAGCCCTACTGAACTAGTCCCGAGGCTAACCAAGAGGGGGGGTGAATTGGTTATTTAAAAATTTCACGATAACAACAAAAAAATCTTTTCTATACTTAGCAGCAGAAACAAGTAAACAATAACTAAAAGATCAACCAACAATAATCACCCAAGCCGTTTATATTGAAAAGTAAAGTGCAAAACTGAATCAGAAAAGCAAACCAGATTTTATAGTGGTTCGGTCAACTTGACCTACGTCCACTCCCCGGAGCCTCCCCTCCGGGTATTGCACTAAACGAAAGTGACTCTCCTTTTGCTCCCACAGCAAGGCGGAGAAGCCTGTACAAAACACCTCCTTTTCACCACACGGTGAGGCAGAGAACCCGACCTCCTTTCGCTTCCTCCTGAAGCAGGTAGAGAACCTTCGAACTCCTTTTGCTTCCACCTGAAGCGGGCAGAGAACCCACGAACTCCTTTCGCTTCCTCCTGAAGCGGGCAGAGAACCCGGATCTTCTTGCGAACGATCCTCCCACGAAGAACACCGACTAGACGACAGACGACGAGCGGAGAAGACGACTCTGATCCGTGCTTGGAGCAACCTTAGTGAATCCCTCACTAACTCCCCCTCACAAGATCTCTTCTCTCTCTCCCAACTCTCTCTCTCTCTAGGATTTGTCAGGGAAGGAAGGCAGCAAAAGATTTTTCCAAAAGTTGGAAAAAGTTCTTTTAAAGGAGGGCTTAAAATTTGCCCTAAATCTCAACTGGTCGGCTAATATCGTCCAGGACGATCAGTAGATCGTCCTGTACGATCAGTTCAAATTCAGCTGATTCAGTCTGGACGATTAGGCTCTTCTGGACGATCAGTAGAAAAAGTTGTTCATATCGTCCCGTACGATACTACGATCGTCCGGGACGATTAGTGCAAATTGAGGAAAATCATCCAGAAGACAGTTCGGGTCGTCCAAAGAAATCTGTGCTGGACGACCAAAAAATGACTTGATCGTCCAGGACGATTTTGACATCGTCCTGTACGATTAGTTCAAAAAGGCCCAAAATCATCCTGAACACAGTTCGGGTCGTACAGCTGAAATGCACAAGACGATCACGATCATCCGGGACGATCCTGCGATCGTCCGGGACGATGTGATCGTATCAATTAAACATTAATTGCTTTCCTTAATTACCAGACTAATTTAGGCATGATTGTAGTGCATCGTCCAGGATGATACACGTATCGTCCGGGACGATCAGACCAAAATACTTAAAATAAAACTTGCCTAACTTAATCTGGCGGCTGGAAATTTCTGATTTGAGCATATCGTCCCGTACGATCCATAGATCGTCCAGGACGATCTGCTTAATCAGACCCTCTTAACTCAGTCGCCCTAATTAGGGTTTCTGTTTTAACTGGATCGTCCAGGACGATGCTACTATCGTCCAGGACGATCTGAACAAAATTTTAACAGAAACTCTAATTCACTCAATCTCTCTCCCTGAGTGTGTGTGTGCAAGGTTACTTAGCTAGGGAATCAGTTACATTACAATTGACTCAATAAAAGAAAAAATCATACATTTGACACACTTGGACCCGATCTTGAGTTGGCTTGAGTAGCTTGCGGTCTTTTGTGCCTGAAACTGATTAGCCAAGAAAAACACACTGGAAACATGTTTGTCATCATCAAAACCAGATTTGCAACAATCTCCCCCTTTTTGATGATGGCAAACATTTGTAGAGTAGTCTGAAAATAAAATGAAACTAAGATGAAAATAAAATGAAACTTAGAAATCAAACAAAACACACATTTTTTAACTTTTCTTTTAACAGCTCAAACAATACAGAAAACATGACTCAGAAAATAGAAACAGACACGACTACAACTGACTCCCCCTTTTGACATCACAAAAAGGAGGAGGGAAAAACATAACACGAAAATAAAATATAAAATAAAACATACACAGAACAACAACAAAACAGGAAAATCAGAATTTTTCCTTGATTTTAGATTCAAAAACCAATGACAGGACGATTGACAGCGCTGAAATCCAAAAAGGTTGGAAATAATCAACTTTCGTAACTCTGACCCCGGGCACCGTATCGATGCAAACCTCTTTCAAAACAAAAATCCGATTCAGAATAAAAGACATTAGATTTGAAAAGAAATCCTTTCAAGCCTCGTTCCAGAAAAATATCTGATATAATAGTGTTACAAAGTAAAAAATCAGAAATCGGGATTTTCAAAACTCAAGCTTTTGAAAATATTAAGTGGCGCACAGATTTCTCTAAGACATTTAATAATCTGAAAGGAAAGAAAGCTTGTGTTGGGCTCATTTTGTGCCTCTTTTTCAAATTGATTGGCGCTTTGCGCATCTTTTGATTTTTGATACACTTTGTGTATCCAACTTGGCAATTTTGCATCTTTTCAGTTTTGGGCTCATTTTATGCCTCTTTTTCAAATTATCTGGCGCACTGCGCATCTTTTATAAGCTTTCTCCTTTTCATAATCATTAAAGAGTCTCAGCTGTGAGATTATCTTCCAGACATAGGAGATGACTCTCCGCAGTAAGGAAGAACGATTCACAAAACAAAACCCATACAACATATGATAAATGCAATCACTTGATTTAGAAAATCAAACTAATGACTCAAGACTTTGAAAAACACTATTGATATGAGGCAGATTACTGTAGGAAGATAAAATAATCTCTATTTCAAAAACTAACATTTTAATTTTGAAAAGGATTTTTATTCAAAAGAAACTACACACCAGAAAAGGAGTTAGAGGAAGAGAAACAATTATCAATGTTTCTCCCCTTTAACAGATTCAGCGAAGTCAATCACTGCTTATCAGCTTCCAAACCAAACCAAGGGAAAAACTCTCAGTCAAAAATTCAGATCACCAGAAGTAGTGAGCGGTGATCAGATCTTGAAAAGCATAAAACAATAAGTGCAAGATATGAACCAGTGAATAAAAAAAAGTATAAAATCATATCAGAGTAAATACTCAAATCAAACTAACAATAAGGCTAAAACAGAAATCAGCAAAAACATAAAATCAACTGAAAGTAAATAATCAAAGCCAAAAACTAACTAATAGAAATCAGAAATCAAAAAACTAAACCTAACTAACAGAAATCAGAATACCAATCAGAAAGATAATACATCAGCAGTCATCAGAATCAAGCATTTATATCAATCACTCCTAATCTGGTTCTCAAAATGCTGAATGAGTCAAAGGCCAGTGGTTTAGTGAATATGTCAGCCAGCTGATTTTCAGTTGCTACATGATGTAGCTCAATGTCCCCTTTTGTAACATGGTCCCTAATGAAGTGATGCCTAATGTCAATATGTTTGGTCCTAGAATGTTGGATTGGATTCTTAGAGATACAGATGGCACTGGTATTATCACACAGAATAGAAATTGTGCCAACGGGTACTCCTAAATCCAAGACTTGTTGTTTCAACCAAAGAACTTGGGCCACACAACTTCCTAAGGCAATGTACTCAGCTTCAGCAGTGGAAAGTGCAACTGAGTTCTGTTTTCTACTGGACCAGGAGACTAACGACTGTCCTATGAATTGACAAGTCCCAGAGGTACTCTTCCTATCCACCCTACACCCCGCAAAGTTAGAGTCAGAATATCCAATGATCTCAAAAGAGGTGCTGTGCCTAGGGTACCAAATTCCTAGGTTTGGGGTCCCTAAAAGATATCTAAGAATTCTCTTAACAGCGGTCAGGTGGGACTCTTTAGGATCAGCCTGAAACCTAGCACAAAGATAGACACTGAACATGATATCGGGTCGGCTAGCAGTCAGGTAGAGCAGTGAACCTATTATCCCTCTATACTTCTTCTGATCAACAGATTTTCCATTTGAATCCTTATCTAACTGAACTGAGGAGGGCATGGGAGTATTGATTGGCTTGGCTTTGTCCATTTCATATTTCTTCAAAATGTCCTTAGTATATTTTGATTGATTGAGAAAAGTTCCATCATCCATTTGCCTTATGCTAAACCCCAAAAAGTAGGACAATTCTCCCATCATACTCATCTCAAACTCTTTACTCATTGTTTTAGAAAACTCTTCACATAAGTATTTATCAGAAGATCCAAAAATTATATCATCAACATAGATCTGGACAATGAGTAAGTCATCTCCTAATCTCCTCAGAAAAAGGGTGGTGTCTACGCTCCCCTTAACAAACTCTCTTTCTAACAGGAATGTGCTAAGCCTCTCATACCAAGCTCTGGGTGCCTGTTTCAATCCATATAAGGCCTTTTTTAATTTATAGACATGACTTGGATATTGGGAACTCTCAAAACCTGGGGGTTGTTCTACAAAAACATCTTCTTTAATTACCCCATTTAAAAAGGCACTCTTGACATCCATTTGAAACAGCTTAAATCCCTTATAACAGGCAAAGGCTAGTAGCACTCTAATGGCTTCCAATCGAGCTACAGGGGCAAAAGTTTCCTCAAAATCTATCCCTTCTATCTGATTATACCCCTTAGCCACCAATCTTGCCTTATTTCTCACCACCACACCAGAATCATTCATCTTATTCTTAAAGACCCACTTGGTTCCCACAATACTTTGGTTTCTAGGTCTTTCTACTAACTCCCAAACATCATTCCTTACAAATTGATTCAATTCTTCCTGCATAGCTAAAATCCAAAACTCATCCGATAAGGCTTGATTGATGTTGGTGGGTTCAGTCATTGAGATAAAGGCAGAATGGTTTACTTCCTTCCTAAGTCCATGCCTAGTCCTAACACCTTCAGAAGGGTCTCCTAAGATCAGTTCTTTAGGATGACTCGAAGAATATCTCCAATCTCTAGGCAATGGGGTTTGAGGTTCTACCCTTTCCTCCAAATTTGTATTTCCAACTCCTTGGGTAACCTCAACAATCTCTTCATCTTCTACTTCAGATCTAGACTCCTTAGGATCAGATTCATCAAACACTATATGGGTTGTTTCTTCCACCACCAAAGTCCTCCTATTGAACACCCTAAAGGATTTCCCCACACTTGAATATCCTAAGAACACTCCTTCATCAGATTTGGGGTCAAATTTTCCTAAGGGTGACTTCCCGTTGTTTAGAATGAAAACCTTACAGCCAAAGACATGGAGGTGGGACAGATTTGGAGTTCTACCCTTAATGATCTCATAAGGTGTCTTGTTCAGTTTGACTCTCACATTCACCCTATTCAGCACATAACAGGCAGTGTTCACCGCTTCAGCCCAAAAGTATTTTGGAAGTGAATACTCGGCAAGCATGGCTCTAGCGGCTTCCACTAAGGTCCTGTTCTTCCTTTCAGCTACCCCGTTCTGCTGAGGGGTCCTAGGAGCTGAAAAATTGTGACTAATCCCATGATTCTCACAAAAACTTCCAAATCTTTCATTTTCAAACTCCCCTCCGTGATCACTATGGATGGTAATAATCTCACATCCTAACTTCTTCTGAATCCAAGTAGAGAAAGATCTAAACTCATCAAATGACTCAGATTTGTGTGACAAAAACTTAACCCAAGTGAACCTTGAATAATCATCAACAATCACAAAACCATAGACTCTCCCCCCTAAGCTGGCAGTGCTAATGGGTCCAAAGAGGTCCATGTGAAGAACTTCTAAAGGTCTAGAGGTGCTAATGTCCTTAACAGAGTGAAAAGAGGACTGGACTTGCTTCCCCAACTGACAGGCATCACACAGGTGATCCTTAGTGAACTTAAGCTTGGGCACACCTCTAACTAAGTCCTTTTGGGTGACTCTCCTAAGGGTTTTCATACTGGCATGACACAATCTCCTATGCCATAACAAAGACTCATCAGCAGCAGTTTTTAAGCAAATTGAATTATCAGATTTAATGCTACTTACATCCAGCTTGTAGACGTTGTTGATCCTTTGCCCCTGCAAAACAACTTCATCATTTAAGCTTAAAATGCAGCCAGTGGGCAGGAATTTGATGCTGTATCCCTTGTCGCAGAGTTGACTGATGCTCAGCAGGTTGTGTTTCAGTCCATCTACAAGCAAAACATTATCAATCATAAAGTTCTTTGAATCACCAATTATACCTGTGCCTACCACCTTCCTGGTGGTGTTATCTCCAAGTGTAACCTTGTCTCCAGCTCTGGCCTCCAGCGAAATGAACTGATTTGCATCTCCAGTCATATGTCTAGAACATCCGCTGTCCAGGTACCACATGCTCTCACGAGGTCTTGTGTGAGAGCACACCTACAAAATCATCAAATGTCAGTCTTAGGAACCCAAACAGGTTTGGGTTCCATCTTATGAAAAGAAGAATGCGATGCATGCGTGCTGTGCTGTGCAACAGGCAGTTTGGGTCTCCACACCCAATGTGTACTACGGTGAACAGTACAAGTGTGTGATATGTGTCCTAACATGCCACATGAAAAACATCTAACACCAGGAAAAGGATTAACTAAACGTCGTGAGTGATAGTGCCTCTTCCTAGTAGTGTATGAAACATGCTTTGAAGAACTTGCAACAGAATTTTTAAAAGGTGGCGGTGCATAAAATTGTTCAAAAGTAGGCGGTGTTTTGTTATTTTCAAAAGAACTGATTTTCACTTTCAAAAACTCAATGTGTTTGTTTAAACTTCCAATTTCAAACGTTTTTGCACTTTCAATACTTTCTAACTCAGATGCCAAATCATTCACTTTCTTAAAAGCAAGTTCTAATTCAACATGCGCTATTTTTAACAAGTTATGCTCAACAATTAAATCAGAATGCTTTTTATTCAGTTCATCAAACTCATCTAGTAAAGACATGTGATTGCTATCAATGGTGGAATGGTCCTTAATCAACACTTCATGCTCTTTTTGCAAAGTCAGATAATCTAGTTTCAAACTAGCATGGGTTTTCTTAAGCTTCCTATATGATGTATGAATCTTTTCAGAAACTTCAAATAACTGATCGTAAGTAAGCTCACATACCTCTTCCTGGTCGGACTGACCAGGGTGATCATCAGCCATCAAACACAAGTTTGTTTCCTCCTCTTCAGCTTCAGTCTCAGAAGAGTCGGATGCAGAGTCTGCCCAGAACGCCTTCTGAATCTGCTTCTTGTCCTTTCTGTACTTTGGTTTCTCCTCACCCTTCTCCTTGCTTGGGTGAGCTTTAAGTGTTGGACAATCAGCCTTAATGTGTCCGGGCTTCCTGCATTCAAAACAAACCGATTCAGATGAACCCTTAAAGTTTTTATTGGACTTACCCTTGTTCCACTTCTGATAGTTCTTATGTTTCTTCCTTAGAAAGCTTTTAAATTGCCTTGTGATTAAGGCAACATCATCGCTATCAGACCCGGAAGAGCTAACATCTGAATCCTTGGCCTTTAGTGCCACGGTCTTCTCTTTCTTGCGTTCACCTGCATCAAGTTGCCTTTGGTTCACCCCTTGCTCGTAAGCAATGAGTGATCCAAGTAAGCTGTCAATAGAGTAAGTATTTAAATCTTTGGATTCAGTAATAGCAGTAATCTTAGCATCATAAGAAGCAGGCAAACATCTAAGAATCTTGTTCACTCTTTCGTAGTTGGTAAGTTCTCTACCTAAAGCATGCAAAGAGGTAACAATCTGAGTGAACCTTGTGTACATTTCTGAAATAGTCTCACTAGGTTTCATGCGAAAAAGTTCGTAATCATGTAACAAGATGTTTAACCTAGACTGTTTAACTTCAGTTGTACCTTCATATGTTATACATAATCTATCCCAAATCTCTTTTCCCGTTGTACAAGTAGAAACACGCATATAGTCCTCAGATTTTAAAGCACAAAAGAAACAGTTCAAACATTTGGCATTTAACTGTGCTAAATCTCGATCATCAAACGTCCAATCAGCAAACGGCAATTCAGTTTTCACATTGTTAACCATTCGAAAAGGTGGTTCGTATCCGTCCTTAACTAACATCCACATGCGATAATCAATAGACTGAAGAAAAGTAGACATGCGTGTTTTCCAAAAATCAAATGGAATGTTATCAAACAACGGTGGTCTCGTTATAGAATAACCTTCAGCAGTATTATGATTGTTACAGTTAGCCATGGATCAAATTCAAAAGTTTTTAAACAGAAATTTTGAATCCCGCTCTGATACCACTTGAAAGTTCGAAAGGGATGTTAAGCCCTACTGAACTAGTCCCGAGGCTAACCAAGAGGGGGGGTGAATTGGTTATTTAAAAATTTCACGATAACAACAAAAAAATCTTTTCTATACTTAGCAGCGGAAACAAGTAAACAATAACGAAAAGATCAACCAACAATAATCACCCAAGCAGTTTATATTGAAAAGTAAAGTGCAAAACTGAATCAGAAAAGCAAACCAGATTTTATAGTGGTTCGGTCAACTTGACCTACGTCCACTCCCCGGAGCCTCCCCTCCGGGTATTGCACTAAACGAAAGTGACTCTCCTTTTGCTCCCACAGCAAGGCGGAGAAGCCTGTACAAAACACCTCCTTTTCACCACACGGTGAGGCAGAGAACCCGACCTCCTTTCGCTTCCTCCTGAAGCAGGCAGAGAACCTTCGAACTCCTTTTGCTTCCACCTGAAGCGGGCAGAGAACCCACGAACTCCTTTCGCTTCCTCCTGAAGCGGGCAGAGAACCCGGATCTTCTTGCGAACGATCCTCCCACGAAGAACACCGACTAGACGACAGACGACGAGCGGAGAAGACGACTCTGATCCGTGCTTGGAGCAACCTTAGTGAATCCCTCACTAACTCCCCCTCACAAGATCTCTTCTCTCTCTCCCAACTCTCTCTCTCTCTAGGATTTCTCAGGGAAGGAAGGCAGCAAAAGATTTTTCCAAAAGTTAGAAAAAGTTCTTTTAAAGGAGGGCTTAAAATTTGCCCTAAATCTCAACTGGTCGGCTAATATCGTCCAGGACGATCAGTAGATCGTCCTGTACGATCAGTTCAAATTCAGCTGATTCAGTCTGGACGATTAGGCTCTTCTGGACGATCAGTAGAAAAAGTTGTTCATATCGTCCCGTACGATACTACGATCGTCCGGGACGATTAGTGCAAATTAAGGAAAATCGTCCAGAAGACAGTTCGGGTCGTCCAGAGAAATCTGTGCTGGACGACCAAAAAATGACTTGATCGTCCAGGACGATTTTGACATCGTCCTGTACGATTAGTTCAAAAAGGCCCAAAATCGTCCTGAACACAGTTCGGGTCGTACAGCTGAAATGCACAAGACGATCACGATCGTCCGGGACGATCCTGTGATCGTCCGGGACGATGTGATCGTATCAATTAAACATTAATTGCTTTCCTTAATTACCAGACTAATTTAGGCATGATTGTAGTGCATCGTCCAGGACGATACACGTATCGTCCGGGACGATCAGACCAAAATACTTAAAATAAAACTTGCCTAACTTAATCTGGCGGCTGAAAATTTCTGATTTGAGCATATCGTCCCGTACGATCCATAGATCGTCCAGGACGATCTGCTTAATCAGACCCTCTTAACTCAGTCGCCCTAATTAGGGTTTCTGTTTTAACTGGATCGTCCAGGACGATGCTACTATCGTCCAGGACGATCTGAACAAAATTTTAACAGAAACTCTAATTCACTCAATCTCTCTCCCTGAGTGTGTGTGTGCAAGGTTACTTAGCTAGGGAATCAGTTACATTACAATTGACTCAATAAAAGAAAAAATCATACATTTGACACACTTGGACCCGATCTTGAGTTGGCTTGAGTAGCTTGCGGTCTTTTGTGCCTGAAACTGATTAGCCAAGAAAAACACACTGGAAACATGTTTGTCATCATCAAAACCAGATTTGCAACAGAGCTATTTATTAGTTCTGAAAAAATCCATGACTTATATAGGAAACTAAAGAAAATGTATACTAGTTTAAACTCAAAATTTTTTAATTTACAAAAAGAGCATGATAGTCTTAGGGTTGAACACATTGCTTTAGATAAGGAGCACCTCTTTTTACTTGATGAGTTTAATGTATTAAACAAGAAGCATATTGATTTAACACAAGCACATAAATTCTTGAAATATGAGGATATTGATTTAGAGAAAATAATTAAGGAGTTAGCAACACTTGCATTAGAATTGGATAGTAAATACCATAGTTGCTAGTTAAATTAGGTCATGAAAGAATTGCAAATGAATACCTACTAAAGAAAATCAGTGAACCATAATAAAACACTCATGGTCCTATTCATACGCAACCACATCCTAAGACACATCATATGAAAGTTTGTGAGGGTTGTTAAACCCTAAAGAACTAGTCCCAAGGCTAACCAAGAGGAGGGGGGTGAATTGGTAATTTTTAAAAATCTTTAACAAAACTATATCTTGATTCAGAAGTAAGTTAAATTTGCAATAAAAAGATTAGATTTTTCACCCAAGTAGTTAATCACAATAAAAATAAAATGTAAAAAAATAATCAAAATGAGCACAGAAGAATTTATAGTAGTTCGGTCAACCTATCCTACGTCTACTCCCCAAAAACCTCCTTTCCAGGTATTGCACTAAAAGTAAAGTCTCTCCTTTAGCCCGCATAGCAAGGAGGAGAAGCCCTTACAAAATCTTTCCATCAACTCGATGAGGCAGAGTACCTTGAAACTTTTTACTACCTCCTAGAGTAGGCGGAGAACTTGAAAATCCTTTTACTCCCTCCTGGAGTAGGAAGAGAACCTTGGAAACCTTTTACTCCCTCCTAGAGTGGGCAGAGAACCTTAGAATCATTTTACATTCTCCTGGAGTAGGTAAAGAACCTGGATCTGATGCTGATGAAAGTCTCCCCCAGTGCCACTAAAGAATCAGAAAAGAATCTTGAAGAAGATGGTGGAAATTTTATTTGGAGAAACCTTGTTGAATCCCTCACAACTCCCCCTTAAAAGGATCTCTCTCTCCCAAGCTATCTCTCTTCCTTCTCTAAGATCTCTCTCAGATCAATTCAGTAGCAAAAGATTTCTATCAAGACCGTATGAGAGCTTCCAAAAGAAGCCATAATTTTTAATTTTTTGTCAAAGATCATCCAGTACGATCGTGAGAACATCTTGTATGATTTGTAAAAAATAGCATATTCAGCCAGTACGAACTGTATTGGTTTGTACGATCAATTAAAGTATTTATATGGATTGTCCTGTATGATCTTTTGATCATCCTAGATGATTAGTTTAGGAGTTTGTATTGATCATCCAATACGATATTCGATGATTAAATATCATCCCATGCAATAATCAGTTCTTCCAGTACGAAGGAGGGGTATCATCCATGATGATTAGTTGACATATTATGATTTTTATCCTATATAATGGGTGATGATTAAGTCATACCATGCTGGGATCTGGTCGTATAGTACGATTGTCTCCGATCATCTTTTATGATATGATTGATCAATTTAATCATAATTAGTCCCCTAATCATAGGATTAATTTAGGCATGATTATCATAAATAATCCAGTATGATAGAGATCGTACTTTATAATTAGAGTATAATTTATATATTATGAAATTGCCTAAATTATGAATGGCGGCTATTTTTCATGTCTATAATTGATTATCCTGTATGATCTGAATCATCCTATATGATTAGTTAATTATTCTCACTTAATAATGGGTGCCCTAATTAGGGTATTCTATATAATTGGTCATCTAGTACGATATATATCGTACTGTAGGATTAGTTCAAAAATAAAAAAAAATTTCTAATTACTAACTTACCCCCCTTGAGTGTATGTGTGCAAGGTTACTTAGCTTGGAGTCCACCAGATATGTGACTTGACTAAAGGAAGGTAAAAAGTATATTGAAATTGAAATTAAAGATAGACTCAACCCTAGTCTACTTGATCTTGAGCTGATTGGCATTGCTAGTGAACTTATGGACTGAAAGGTTAGTGAGCAGGGAAAACAAAATAGATAAGCAATAATAGTTGTAGTAAAGAAATAATAATATTTGTTATTATCAAAATCACTGTACTTGTGCCTAGATTTGCAACAATCTCCCTCTTTTTAATGATGACAAATATTATTGTTAAAAATTTTTAAAGTCCTTTGACATTCTCTGAAACTCCCGCTTAGAAGATGAAATTCTGAAAGTAAGGGGAGTTTATATTTTTATTTTAAAAAATGTAGAATAGTAAACAAGAAATAAACTTCAATAAAATTGAATATAGAAGTAATTAATAATAAACTACTAACAATAAACTACTACTCCCCCTTTTGACATCACAAAAAGAAGGAAATAATAGAAAAGCAAATGACATATAGAAAAGACATCACATCATACAGAACTAAAGAACAACATAAATATAGGAACAAACAAAACACATCAAAAAAAAAAAAAAATGAAAAGCATAAAATAAAACAAAAACAAGCCAAAAATAATTATAAATCAAAATTAAAAACATTATATATATATTTTAATTAATCAAATCCTGTAAATAATAAATTTACCTTATTATTAGATTTAAAAACTAGTAAGAAATAAATTGACAACACTGAAATCAGAAAGGTTAAAATATTGATCTTGTTAACCTTAGCTTGGACTCCTTACAGGTCAAAATCTTTTTTAATCAAAAATCTAAATCAGAAAAGAAATTAGATAGGAAAAGTGATCTTTTTAAACTTCATTTTAGAAAAAATATCTGATAGAAATAATATTGCAATGCAATGAATCAATAATCATGATTTTCAAATTCAGGTGTAGGAGATATGAATAAACATATGAAGTCTTCCAAGAGTATAAAGATTAGAAAGGAAGGGAAGCTTAATTTATTGTGAGATCATTTTATGCCTCTTTTTAATTATTTGGCACACTTTGTGCATCTCTTGATTTTGACACACTTTGTGTATCTTGCAAATATTTAGCGTCATTGTGCAAAAAAAAATAATTTCTAGTTTTGGGCTCATTTTGCACCTCTTGTCATTTTTGCAAGCTTGCCTTCTTTCAAAACCTTTAAAGCTTCTCATTTGTGACATTATCTTCCAAATATGAGAGAAAAAATTCCCTCTCTTATATAAGGAAGAGTAAGCCACAAAACAGAATCCTATCCATATGATAAATGCAAACAACATGATTAAGAAAATTTGAAAGAGATTCATTGACTTGGAACATTATTCATATGAGATAGATTACTGTAGGAAGGATAAAATAGATCTTTATTTCAAATCCTAATTTTTAATTTGAAATAGATTTTGATTCAAAAGGAAATACATTACTAAAGGAGTTAGAGGAAGAGAAATAATCATTAATGTTTCTTCCTTTAACTATTTTTAGAGGAGTCAATCACTAGTTATATGCTTCTAAATAAAAATAAGATAAAAATGTCATTTGAAAAAGAAACTCAAAAGTAAAAGTAAGCAGTGATCTAATTCTTTAGAATACTAAAAGAAAATAATATAAAATCAAAAAGCATAAAGCAAAAACTCATAAGTAGAAACAAACATACACTTAAAACAGGAAAAATAAAAAATAGAAGGCATTAATTTCAAGCATGAATATCTATCACATCTAATCTGGTTCTTAAGGTGCTGAAGGTTTCAAAGGTCAGTGATTTAGTAAAGATATCAAGAAGTTGATTTTATGTGGATACATGGTGTAGCTCTATATCTCCTTTGGTAACCTGGTCCCTAATAAAAAGGTGCCTTATGTCTATATGTTTAGTCATGGAGTGTTGGATTGGATTCTCTAAAATGCAGATGACACTAGTGTTATTACATAGGATTGAAATGGTGCCTATAGGTAATCCTAAATCTAGAATTTGTTACTTTAACTAGAGGACTTGGGCCACACAATTCCCTAAGGCTATGTACTCAACTTCAGCAAAGGATAGGGCACTGAGTTTTTTTTTCTATTGGACTAGGATACTAAGAATTGTCCTATGAATTGACATGTTCCAGAAGTACTTTTTCTATCAACTCAGCATCCTACAAAATTTGAATCAGAATATCCTATGATTTCAAAGGAGGTGCTGTGCCTAGGATACCAGATTCCTAAGTCTTGGGTTCCTAAGAGATATCTAAGAATTCTCTTAATAGCAGTCAAGTGGGACTCTTTTAGATTTGCTTAAAATCTAGCACAGAGATAAATACTAAACATAATATTAGATCTATTAGTAGTCAAATAAAGAAGTGATCCATTTAATCCTTTATATTTCTTTTTATCAATAGATTTTTCATTTGAATCTTTATCTAACTGAATAGTAGAACTCATGGGAGTTTTGATTGGCTTGACTTTATCAATTTCATATTTATTAAGGATGTCTTTAATATATTTTGATTGACTAAAAAAAGTTTCATCATCCTTCTGCCTTATGCTAAATCTAAGAAAGTAGGTCAATTCTCCCATCATACTCATTTCAAACTCTTTACTCATCATTTTTGAAAAATCGTTACACAATTTTTTTATTGGAAGATCCAAACAGAGTATCATCAACATAAATTTGGATAATCAGTAGTTCATCTCCTACCTTTTTTCTGAAAGAGGGTGGTGTCTACGCTTCCCTTAACAAAGGTTCTTTCTAGTAGGAATATACTTAGTCTTTCATACCATGCCATGGGTGCTTATTTCAGTCTATATAATGCCTTCTTTAATTTATGAAAGTTCATGAAGGTGGTTAAACCTTGTAGAACTAGCCCAAGGCTAACCAAGTGGGGTAGTGAATTAGTATTTTTAAAATTCATTAAGCATAAAATAATCTTTTTGAAGTCTTTTTTGAATATTTTCAACACAAATAATTTGATCAGATGTAAATAACCAAAAATATAGATTCAACATAGATTAGATCACAGAAATAATTGAAAATACATACAGAAAAAATAAGTAGAAAGAACACAACAGATTTATAGTGGTTTGGTCAAATTTGACCTACACCAACTCCCAAGAACCTCCCGTTCTAGGTATTGCACTAATCAGTTAGTTTCTCTCCTTTTGCCCCCACAGCAAGGCAGAGAAGCTCTTATAAAATCTTTCCACCGACCCGGTGAGGTGGAGAACCTTGAATTATTTTTTCACCCTCCTGGTGAAGGAAGAAAAACCAGAATCCTTTTACTCCCTCCTATAGTAGGCAGAGAACCTGACAATTCTTTTACTCCCTCTTGGAGTAGGCAGAGGACCTAGATCTAATGCTAATGATTGTCTCCCCAGAGCCACCAAGGAACTAAGGATGAAGAAGGAAGAAGATGATCAAATCCTTGCTTGGAGTATCCTTTATGAGTCCCCTCACAAACTTGCCCTTATAAGATCCTCTCCCTCTCTCCTAAACTCTCCCTCTTCTCTAAGCTCTCTTGGATTAGAAACCAGCAAAAGATATTTTAAAGAGACAATTAGAGAGTTTAAATAAAATGGCTTCAAAAAGTGCACTAATTTTAACTTGCCAACAATATGGTCCAGGATGATCTGTTGATCGTCCTGTATGATCAATACAAAAATAACCTTTAAGCCAGGATAATTGCCAGTGTTCTCAATGATTAAAAGAAGTAATTTTTATATATCGTCCAGGACAATTTCACGATCGTCCAGGATGATCAATTCAAATTGATTTGCAATCGACAAATCATCCCACAATTGTCTTGGGATGTCTAGGATGATACCCTAGAGGATCAGAAGAATATCATTATTTTCATCTTGGATGATTTGAGATCGTCCCACGAAATATAAAGGATCATCCGGGATGATCAGGGAGACCATCCAATACAATGCGATTGATTAATTTAACCATAATTAGTCTCTTAATCAAGGGATCATTTTAGGCATGATTGTAATGAATCATTCAGGATGATCAGGATCATCCTATATGATTAGTGAAATATTTAAAAAAATAAAATATTGCCTAAAATGTGATTGGCAGTTGATTTCTAGATTTATACTGATCGTCCTATATGATAAAAAAATCATCCATGATGATTAGTTAAGTAAACTTAATCATCATGGACACCCTAATTAGGGTTTCTATTTTGAACTGATCATCCAGGAGAATTTTGGATCTTCTTGTATGATATGATAAAAAATAGAAGAACTCTCTGACTTACCAAAATTTCTCCCCCTGAGTGTGTGTGTGCAAGGTTACTTAGCATCAGGATCCACCTTATTATATTTGGCTCAAGAAAAGGTAAAACCATTGGAATTAAAATTACAGACTGACTCAGTCTTAATCTTACCCAATCTTGAGCTAGCTTTAATTGTAATTGATCTCGTGGACCTGAAACGTTGTAGGCAGGGCAACTAAAATAGATGTGGAGTAGTAACAGTAGTAGAGAATCATGAATGTTTATTATCATCAGAATTATAATGTTTGAATTGAGATTTATAATAATCTCTCCCTTTTTGATAATGGAAAATATTTGTTAGATAATTTCAAATAAAGCAGGTATTGAAAATCAAGCAGATATTTTTTTTAAAGAGAAAAATATAAGCAACAAAGTAAATAAAATAGGTAAACAATACAAAAATAATAGTACTCCCCCTTTTAACATCACAAAAAGGAGGAAATAGAAAAAATAACCACTAAATAGAATATAGTATAGAAACAAATACAAACTCATAAACAAACACAACAAAAACTAGAAAGAGAAACTCTGATCAGGTGGAGGTGGTGGTGGTTGAAAGAATTTATGAATGGAGGTAAATTGCTCCCTGAACTAGGTCATATCTTGGTAGTGCTACTACTGCTACTAGACTACATAGGTATTAAATTTGGCCTCCCACTGATGGAACCTCTGTACTAGTTAATTAATTTGAGGTTGCTAGTTAATAGGGGAAGGTACAGGAATGGGAACTTCCTCTTCTTCCCTAGGTGCCTTGTGTGCATGGGAACGACGAGTACTATAGAGGGTGTAGAAAGAGCTATTTGAGTAGAAGATCGGGTGGTGAACAGGTGGAGCAGGAAATTGAAGGTTATACTTTGATTCAAGAATATATGCAATTAGGTGTTCGAGGGCTAGGTTTGGCTTTATTTTGTGGCTTAGATCCCTAATGCATATTAAGTGCTTGATGTATCGAATAAGAAGATCAGCAGTATAAAATTGGTGGTTGGCCATGATATACTAGGTGGTGAGTGAAAGGATGGGAGTGATGTGAATCCTGTCTCTAGCTTTTGGAATAACTAAGTTATAATGAATGTGCTGGATTATTTGTGTGTCATTGACTAGGGAACTGAAAAAGGAGTCATGAAAGTGAGCATTGGTATCCCTAAGGGTGTTGTTGACATGTGTCTTATTGAAGTTAGGATTAGAAGCTAGAAGATGGAGCTTATCTCTAGTGGTGGATAGTAGAAGAAACTCATAGAAATCTTGATACATTATTTCGACAAGATGATGATTAATGTAGGATGAAGGGAGGTCAAATCAGAAATGAGACGGAGACTGGCAAAAAACTCAAATAGGAGTTCAAAATTAAAAGGGAAAGCCAGAGTGAGGATGAAACCCAGGTTTATGTTGGCAAAAAGGTGTAATACCTAAAAATTGAGGGTGGATTGATTTATGATTTTTGAGGGGTTGATGCCAGCAGATTTGAAGCGGGCATATCCTGCTTCATCTGCTACTTCAGTGAATCGAGGATCGACAGCGCTCCTAGAAGAGCTGCTTATAAGTGCATGAGATCTTTTGCCGCTGTCAGCCATATTAAGAAGTGGAAAGATTGAGTGAGAGAAGGGTTGAAGGGTTTGGTGAAGAATAAGGTTTCAAATGACTATTTAATAGATTTAAGAATATCATCCAGGATAATCGTGGGATCTTCTAGGATAATCATGGGATCATCCAGGACGATCATGGGATTGTCCAGGATGATTAGTGCAATTATTATCATCCAGAATGATAGGTCAAAAAGGTAGTCATATCATCTAGGATGATCAGATATCGTCCAGGATAATTAGACACAGGCGATCATCCCAAGGAGTCATTCTGGACGATTGTTGACAAAAAAGTATCATCCAAGACGATTAGGTGGATCATCTAAGATAATTAGTATTAATGGATCATACTAACTGAATTTAAATTATCCAGAATATTTTCAATGTGGATCATCTAGGACAAATAGGTGGATCATCTAGGACAATTACCACTAAATGGTTCAGATCAGTCGTTGGATGTGTAATGTGTGGTGATTTGATCATATCATCCAGGATGATGTGAATAAAACTTAAAAAAATGAATGATGGAGAGGAACAATCAGAGGATAAAATGAATAATATTCAAATCAAAATACCAAGAAAAATAACAACAAAATAAAGAAAAAAGAAACAAAAAGTAAAGTTTTTTTTTTTAAATCGATCAACTCCGATAAATGACAAAATTATCTTAAGTTTAAGTATAACAACTCGAAAGAAATGAATTGACAACTCTAAAATCCAAAAAAGTTAGAAAATTGATTTTTGTAAACCCTTCCCCAGACACCTTACAGGTTCATTTTCCTTTTAAACAAAAATCTAATTCAAAAGAAAAGAAATTAGATAAGAAAAGTGATCCTTTCAAACTTCATTCCAAAAAAATATCTGATAAAATATTATTACAAAGTAAAGAATCAGAAATCAATATTTTTAATCTCAAGTGTTTGAATATATTAAGTGGCACATGAATTCTTCTAAGGTTTTTAAAGATTTGAAATAAGAGGAAGCTTATTTCTTTATGGGCTCATTTTGTGCCTCTTTTTCCAGTTATTTGGCACACTTTACGCATCTTTTAATTTTTGATACACTTTATGTATATTTTCAATTTATTGGCAAATATTGCACATCTTTTTAGTGTTGGACTCATTTTATGTCTCTTTTTCAGTTGATAGGCACACTTTGCTTATCTTTTGCAAGCTTCTTTTTTTTCAAAACCTTTAAAGAATCTCAGTTGTGAGATTTTCTTCCAGATATAAGAGAAGAAAAACTCACTCTCTTAGATAAAGAAAAGTAAACCACAAAACAGAATCATTCTTATATAATAAATGCAACCACCTGATTAAGAAAATATGAAATTGATTTAATGATTTGAAACACTATTCATATGAGATAGATTACTACAGGAAGATAAAATAGATCTCTATTTTAAAGTCTAACTTTTTAATTTTGAAAAAAGATTTTTATTTAAAAAGAAAAATACACCATTAAAGGAGTTAGAGGAAGAGAAAAGATCATCAATGTTTCTTCCTTTAACTATTTTAGAGGAGTCAATCACTCCTATAATCTTCTAAATAAAAAACATGGAAAAATCTCATTTAGAAAGAAAGTTCATCAGCAGAAGTGAGTGGTGATCTGATTTTTAAAATACTGAAGTTAAAATAATGGGAAATCAAAAGCATAAAGCAAAAATTCAAAAGGGAAATAAACAAACAAATAAAGCCTAGCAAAAAGAACATACACAATAAAACTTATAGAAAGAAATAAAGAAATACATAAAAATAAGGAAAATAAAAACATAGATAGAATACATCATTTTCAGGCATGAATATCTATCACACCTAATCTGGTTCTTAAGGTGCTAAAAGTTTCAAAGGCTAGTGGTTTTATGAAGATATTTGCAAGTTGCTTTTCAATGGTTATATGGTGTAGCTCTATGTCTCAATTGGTAATATGGTCCCTACTGAAGTGGTACCTGATGTCAATGTGTGTGGTCTTGGAGTGTTTGATTGGGTTCTTAGAAATGTAAATGACACTAGTGTTATCACATAGAACTGAAATTATGCCTATAAGAAGTCCTAAATCCAGAATTTATTGCTTTAGCCGAAGGACTTGGGCCACATAACTTCCTAGGGCTATGTATTCAACTTCAGCAGTGGACAATGCAATTGAGTTCTATTTCCTACTGGACTAGGAGACTAAGGATTATCCTATGATTTGACATGTTCTAGAGGTGCTCTTTCTATCCACCCTACATCCTGCAAAGTTTGAATTAGAATATCTTATGATTTTAAAAGAAGTGCTATGCCTTGGATACCAAATTTGTAAGTCTTGGGTCCCTAAGATATATCTAAGGATTCTCTTAAGAGTAGTCAGGTGGGACTCTTTTAAATAAACTTGAAATCTAGCACAGAGATAAACACTAAATCTAATATCAGGTCTGCTAGGAGTCAAGTAAAGAAATGATCCAATTATCCCTCTGAATTTTTTTCGATCAACTAATTTTTCATTTAAGTCTTTATCTAATTGAATACTAGATCTCATGGAAGTGTTTATCCATTTCATATTTTTTTCGGATGTCCTTAATGTATTTTGATTTATTAAGAAAAGTTCCATCATCCATTTACCTTATGCTAAACCCCAAAAATTAAGACAATACTCCCATCATACTCATCTCAAATTTCTTACTCATTCTTTTAGAAAAATCATCACATAAATTTTTATTAGAAGATCCAAACAGTATATCATCAACATAGATCTGGATAATGAGTAATTCATCTCCTATTTTCCTTAGAAAAAGGGTGGTGTCTACGCTCTCCTTAACAAACTCTCTTTTAAGTAGGAATATGCTAAGCCTCTCACACCATGCCCTGGGTGCCTATTTTAATCCATACAAAGCCTTTTTTAATTTGAAGACATGATTTGAAAATTGGTAATTCTTAAAGCCTGGGTGTTGCTTTACAAACACATCTTCTTTTATTACCCCATTTTGAAAGGCACTCTTAATATCCATTTGGAAAAAGCTTAAATCCCTTATAACAGGCAAAGGCTAGTAGCACTCTAATGGCTTCTAATCAGGGTATAAGGGAAAAATTTTCCTTAAAATTAATCCCTTCTATTTGGTTGTACCCCTTAGCTACTAATCTTGGCTTATTCCTAACCACCACACCAGAATCATTCATTTTATTTTTAAAGATCCATTTTGTTCCTACCACACTCTGGCCCTTAGGGCTTCCAACTAGCTCCCAAACATCATTCCTTACAAATTGGTTTAGTTCCTCTTGCATGGCTAGGATAAAGAATTAATCAGAAAGGGCTTTATTAATATAGGTGGGTTCAGTCATTGAGATGAAGGCAGAGTGATTCACTTTTTTTTTAAGTCCATGCCGAGCTCTATCACCTTCAGAAGGGTCTCCTAAGATCAGTTCTTTAGGATGATTAGAAGAATATCTCCATTCTCTAGGTAATATAACTTCAGATTCTATCCTTTCCTGAAGATTAGTAGATTCTACTCCTTGGGTGACTTCTACAACCTCCATTGTTGCAAACTTGGTTTCAAGGACTATAATTTTGATGATAGCAAATATCTCTGGTTCTTGTTGACTGCCTAATCTTTCAAGTACGCAGGATCAATTACAAGTGTAAGCCAATTCAAGAACGAGTCAGTCTATGTTGTAATTTAGGTCAAATGTATTGGTTTTTATTTTTATTGAGTCAATTGTAATGTAACTAATCCCCTAACTAAGTAATCATGCACACACACTGAGGGGGAGAGCTTGAGTGAATTAGAGTTTCTGTTCAAATTTTTGTTCAGATCATCCTGGATGATAGTCACATCGTCCTGGATGATCAAGTAAAAATAGAAACCCTAATTAGGGCGACCAAGTTAAGAGGGTCTGATTAAGCAGATTATCCTGAACGATATTTGGATCGTACGGGACGATATACTCAAATCAGAAACTCTCAGCCGCCAGATCAAGTTAGGCAAGTTTTTATTTTAAGATATTTGGTCTGATCGTCCCGGACGATACGTGTATCATCCTGTACGATCCAGTACAATCATGCCTAAATTAGTCTGGTAATTAAGGAAAGCAATTAATACTTAATTAATACGATCATATCATCCTGGACGATCGCAGGATCGTCCTGGACGATCATGATTGTCTAGTACATTTCAGCTGTACGACCCGAACTGTGCTCAGGATGATTTTGGCACTATTTGAACTAATCGTACAGGACGATACCCTTATCATCATGGATGACCAAGTCATTTTTTGGTCGTCCAGCACAATTTGCTCTGGACGACCCGAACTGTCTTCTGGACGATATTCCTTAATTTACACTAATCATCCCGGACGATTGCAAAATGATACAGGACGATATGAACAACTTTTTGAATTGATCATCTAGAAGAGCCAGATCGTCCAGGCTGAATCAGCTGATTTTGAACTGATCGTACAGGACGATCGCGACGATCTAGCTATCGTCGATCTTTGCCGAGCAGTTGAGATTTAGGACAAATTTTAAGCCCTTCTATAAAAGAACTTTTTCTTGAAACAAGAAAAATATTTTACCACTTTCCTTTCTAGAAAAACCCTAGAGAGAGAGAGAGAGAGTTTAGGAGAGAGAGAGAGGATCTTATGAGGGGGAGTTAGTGAGGGATTCACTAAGGTTGCTCCAAGCACGGATCAGAGTCGTCTTCTCCGCTCGTCGTCTTTCATCGTGTCGGTGTTCTTTGGGAGAGGATCGTCGGCAAGAAGATCCAAGGTTCTCTGCCTGCTTCAGGAGGAAGCAAAAGGACGTTGGGTTCTCTGCCCGCTTCAGGTGGAAGCAAAAGGAGTCCGAAGGTTCTCTGCCTGCTTCAGGAGGAAGCAAAAGGAGGTTAGGTTTTCTACCTCACCTCGTGGTGGAAAGGAGGTTTTTGTACAGGCTTCTCCGCCTTGCTGTGGGAGCAAAAGGAGAGTCACTTTTTGTTTAGTGCAATACCCGGAGGAGAGGCTCTGGGGAGTAGACGTAGGTCAAGTTGACCGAACCACTATAAAATCTAGTTTGGTTTTTTGATTCTATTTTGTACTTTACTTTTTCGATATCAACTGCTTGGGTGAATATCTGTGATTGATCTTTTCATTCTTGTTTACTTGTTTCCGTTGCTAAGTATCAAAAAGATTTTTCTGTTCCTCATGAAATTTTTAAATAACCAATTCACCCCCCTCTTGGTTAGCCTCGGGACTAGTTCACTAGGGCTTAACATCCCTATCGAACTTTCAAGTGGTATCAGAGAGGGATTCAAAATTTAAGTTTAAAAAGTTTTGAATTTGATCCATGGCTAACTATAATAATCGTAATACTGCTGAAGGTTATTCTATTACAGGACCACCATTATTTTATAACATTCCTTTTGATTTTTGGAAAACATGCATGTCTACTTTTCTTCAATCAATAGATTATCATATGTGGATGTTAATTAAAGATGGTTATGAAGCACCACATAGACTTGTTAACGGTATTAAAACTGAACTCCCGTTTGTAGATGGGACTTTTGATGATCGTGATTTAGCACAGTTAAATGCAAATGGTTTGAACTGTTTCTTTTGTGCTTTAAAATTTGAAGACTATATGCGTGTGTCTACTTGTACAATGGGTAAAGAAATCTGGGATAGATTGTGTATAACATATAAAGGTACAACTGAAGTCAAACAGTCTAGGTTAAACATCTTGTTACATGATTACAAACTTTTTCGCATGAAACCTAGTGAGATGATTTCAGAAATGTACACAAGGTTCACTCAAATCGTTACCTCTTTGCATGCTCTAGGAAGAGAACTAACTAATTACAAAAAAGTGAACAAAATTCTTTGATGTTTGCCTTCTTCATACGATGCTAAGATTACTGTGATCATGGAATCTAAAGATTTAAATACTTACTCTATTGACAGCTTACTTGGATCACTCATTACTTACGAGTAAGGGGTGAACCAAAGACAACTTGATGCATGTGAACTAAAGAAGGAGAAGACAGTGGCACTAAAGGCCAAAGATTCAGATGCTAGCACTTCCGGGTCTGATAGCGATGATGTTGCCTTAATCAAAAGGCAATTCAAGAGCTTTCTAAGGAAGAAGAATAAGAATTTTCAAAAGTGGAACAAAGGTAAGACCAGTAGAAACTTTAAAGGTTCATCTGAATCTGTTTGTTTTGAATGCAGGAAGCTTGGACACATAAAGACAGATTGTCCTACACTCAAGGCTCACCCAAGCAAGGAGAAGGGTGAGGAGAAACCAAAGTTCAGAAAGGATAAGAAGTGGATACAAAAGGCGTTCTGGGCAGACTCTGCATCCAACTCCTCTGAGACTGAAGCTGAAGAGGAGGAAACAAATTTGTGTCTGATGGCTGATGATCACCCTGGTCAGTCAGACCAGGAAGAGGTATGTGAGCTTACTTATGATCAATTACTTGAAGTATCTGAAAAAATTCATGCATCATATAAGAAGCTTAAGAAAACCCATGCTAGTTTGAAACTGGATTATTTGACTTTGCAAAAAGAGCATGATGTTTTGATTAAGGATCATTCCACTATTGATAGCAATCACATGTCTTTACTTGATGAGTTTGATGAACTGAATAGAAAGCATTTTGATTTAATTGTTGAGCATGATGCATTAAAAATATCGCATGTTGAATTAGAAGCAGCTTTTAAAGAATTAGATGCTATGGCATGTGAAGTAGAAAGTAGCAATGGAGCTTTAAAATTTGAAATTGCAAGTTTAAAGAAAGAGAATGAATTTTTGAAAGTGAAAATAAGTGCTTTTGAAAAGAACAAAAAACCACCTACTTTTGAATAGTTTTATGCATCGCCGCCTTTTGAAAAATCTGTTGCAAGTTCATCAAAGCATGTTTCATATACATCTAGGAAGAGGCACTATCACTCACGTAGATTAGTTAACCCTTTTCCTGGTGTTAGATGTTCTTCATGTGGCATGTTATGACACATTTCCCACACCTGCACTGTTCACCGTAGTACACATTGGGTGTGGAGACCCAAACTGTCTGTTTCACAGCATAGCACGCATGCATTGCATTCTTCTTTTCATAAGAAGGAACCCAAACCTGTTTGGGTTCCTAAGACTGATGTTTGATATTTTTGTAGGTGTGTTATCGCACAAGACCTCATGAGAGCATGTGGTACCTGGACAACGGATGTTCTAGACACATGACTGGAGATGCAAATCAGTTCATTTCGCTGGAGGCCAGGGCTAGAGGCAAGGTTACACTTAGAGATAACACCACCAGGAAGGTGGTAGGCTCAGGTATAATTGGTGATTCAAAGAATTTTATGATTGACAATGTTTTGCTTGTAGATGGACTGAAACACAACTTGCTGAGCATCAGTCAACTTTGTGACAAAGGATACAGCATCAAATTCCTGCCCACTGGCTACATTTTAAGCTTAAATGATAAAGTTGTTTTGCAGGGGCAAAGGATCAACAATGTCTACAAGCTGGATGTAAGTTGCATTAAATCTGAGAATTCAATTTGCTTAAAAATTACTGCTGATGAGTCTTGGTTGTGGTATAGGAGATTGTGTCATGCCAGTATGAAAACCCTTAGGAGAGTCACCCAAAAGGACTTAGTTAGAGGTGTGCCCAAGCTTAAGTTCACTAAGGATCACCTGTGTGATGCATGTCAGTTAGGAAAGCAAGTCCAGTCCTCTTTTCACTCTGTTAAGGATATTAGCACCTCTAGACCTTTAGAAGTTCTTCATATGGACCTCTTTGGACCCATTAGCACTGCCATCTTAGGGGGAAAAGTCTATGGATTTGTGATTGTAGATGACTACTCGAGGTTCACTTGGATTAAATTTTTGTCCCACAAATTTGAGTCATTTGATGAGTTTAAGTCCTTCTCCACTTGGATTTAGAGGAAGTTAGGTTGTGAGATCCTGACTATTCATAGTGATCATGGTGGAGAGTTTAAGAATGTGAAGTTTGGAAGTCTTTATGAGGAGCAAGGGATTAGTCATAATTTTTCAGCTCCTAGGACCCCTCAGCAGAATGGGGTAGCTGAAAGGAAGAACATGACCTTAGTGGAAGCCACTAGAGCCATGCTTGCCGAGTATTCACTTCCAAAATACTTCTGGGCTGAAGCGGTGAACACTGCCTGTTATGTGCTGAATAGGGTGAATGTGAGATCAAAACTGAACAAGACATCTTATGAGATCATTAAGGGTAGAACTCCAAACCTGTCCCACCTCCATGTCTTTGGCTGTAAGGTTTTCATTCTGAACAACAGGAAATCACCCTTAGGAAAGTTTGACCCCAAATCTGATGAAGGAGTGTTCTTAGGCTATTCTAGTGTGGGAAATCCTTTAGGGTGTATAATAAAAGGACCTTGGTAGTGGAAGAGACAACCCATGTGGTGTTTGATGAATCTGATCCTAAGGTGAATAGAATTGAGGAAGAAGAAGAGGTAGAGGAAATTACCCAACGGGTTGGAAATGCAAATTTCGAGGAGAGGGTAGAACCTGAAACCACACTGCCTAGAGATTGGAGATATTCTTCGAGTTATCCTAAAGAACTGATCTTAGGAGACCCTTGTGAAGGTGTTAGGACTAGGCATGGACTTAGGAAGGAAGTAAACCATTCTTCCTTTATCCCAATGACTGAACCCACCAACATCAATCAAGCCCTTTCGGATGAGTTTTGGATCTTAGCTATGCAGGAAGAATTGAATCAATTTGTAAGGAATGATGTTTGGGAGTTAGTAGAAAGAACTAGAAATTAAAGTATTATGGGAACCAAGTGGGTCTTTAAGAATAAGGCAAGATTGGTTAGGAATAAGGCAAGATTGGTGGCTAAGGGGTACAATCAGATAGAAGGGATTGATATTTAGGAGACTTTTGCCCCTGTAGCTAGATTGGAAGCCACTAAAGTGCTACTAGCCTTTGCCTGTTATAAGAGATTCAAGCTGTTTCAAATGGATGTCAAGAGTGCCTTTTTAAATGGGGTAATAAAAGAGGATGTTTTTATAGAATAACCCCAGGTTTTGAGAGTTCCCAATATCTGAATCATGTTTACAAATTAAAAAAGGCCTTATATGGATTGAAACAGGCACCCAGAGCTTGGTATGAGAGGCTTAGCATATCCCTGTTAGATAGAGAGTTTGTTAAGGGGAGCGTAGACACCACCCTTTTTCTGAGGAGAATAGGGGATGACTTACTCATTGTCCAGATCTATGTTGATGATATAATTTTTGGATCTTCTGATAAATATTTATGTGATGAGTTTTCTAAAATAATGAGTAAGGAATTTGAGATGAGTATGATGGGAGAATTGTCCTACTTTTTGGGGTTTAGCATAAGGCAAACAGATGATGGAACCTTTCTCAATCAATCTAAATACACTAAGGACATTTTGAAGAAATATGAAATGGACAAAGCCAAGCTAATCAATACTCCCATGAGCTCCTCTGGTCAGTTAGATAAGGATTTAAGTGGAAAATCTGTTGATCAGAAGAAGTATAGAGGAATAATAGGATCACTGCTTTATCTGACTGCTAGCCGACCTGATATCATGTTTAGTGTCTATCTTTGTGCTAGGTTTCAGGTTGATCCTAAAGAGTCCCACCTGACTGTTGTTAAGAAAATTCTTAGATATCTTTTAGGGACCCCAAACCTAGGAATCTGGTACCCTAGGCACAACACCTCTTTTGAGATCATTGGATATTCTGATTTTGACTTTGCGAGGTGTAGGGTGGATAGAAAGAGCACTTCTAGAAATTGTCAATTCATAGGACAGTCTCTAGTCTCCTGGTCTAGTAGAAAGTAGAACTCAGTTGCACTTTCCACTGTTGAAGCTGAGTACATTGCCTTAGGAAGTTATGTGGCCTAAGTTCTTTAGTTAAAGCAACAGGTTTTGGATTTAGGTTTACCTATTTGCATAATTTCTGTTCTGTGTGATAATACTAGTGCCATCTGCATCTCTAAGAATCCAATCCAACATTCTAGGACCAAACACATTGATATAAGGCATCACTTCATTAGGGACCATGTTATAAAAGGGGACATTGAGCTACATCATGTAACAACTGAAAATCAGCTAGCTCACATATTCACTAAACCCCTGGCCTTTGAGTCATTCAGCATTTTGAGAACCAGATTAGGAGTGATTGATATAAATGCTTGATTCTGATGACAGCTGATTTCTGATTGTTCTGATTTTTATTTTGTTTTCTGTTAGTTTTTGATTTGATTATATTTCTTTTCAGTTGTTTTTATTTTTTATTCTTCTACTTTCTGTTTTAGCTTTAGTGTCAGTTTAATTTGAGTATTTATTTTGATATGATTTAGTTTTTACCTATTTTATTTACTGATTCATCTCGTTTATCTACTATTTTATGTGTTTGAAAATAAACAAAAAATGGATTTCTAACTAAGAGTTTTTGCCTTGTTTTATCTGGAAGCTTGTAAGCAGTAATTGATTCCACTGGATTTGTTAAAGGGAAGAAACGTTGATAATTATTTCTCTTCCTCTAACTCCTTTACTGGTGTATGGTTTCTTTTGGTTAAAAATCTTTTTCAAAATTAAAACATTAGTTTTTGGAATAGAGATTTATTTTATCTTCCTACAGTAATCTACCTCATATGAATAGTATTTTCAAAGTCTTGAGTCATTATTATGATTTTCTAAAACAAGTGATTGCATTTATCATATGATGTATGACTTTTGTTTTGTGAATCATTCTTCCTTATTGTGGAGAGTCATCTCCTATGTCTGGAAGATAATTTCACAGCTGAAACTCTATAATGATTATGAAAAGGAGAAAGCTTACAAAAGATGCGCAGTGCGCCAATTAAATTGAAAAAGAGGCATAAAATGAGCCCAAAGCTGAAAAGATGCGAAATATCACCAACTAAAAGATACACAAAGTGTATTAAAAATTAAAAGATGTGCAAAGCGCCAACCAAATGGAAAAAAGGAACAAAATGAGCCCAAACCAAGCTTTCTTCCCTTTCAGATTGTTAAATGTCTTAGAAAAATCCATGCGCCACTTAATATTTTCAAAAGCTTGAGTTTGAAAATCCTCATTTCTAATTTTTTACTTTGTAACACTATTATATCAGATATTTTTTTGGAACAAGGCTTGAAAGGATCTCTTTTCGAATCTAATTTCTTTTCTTCTGAATTAGATTTTTGTTTTGAAAGAGATTTGCATCGATAAGGTGCCCGAGGTGGGAGTTACGAAAGTTAATTTTTCCAACCTTTTCTAGATTTCAGCGCTGTCAATCGTATTCTTATTGGTCTTTGGATTGAAAATCAAGGGAGAATTCTGATTTACTGGAGCAGCTTGATCGAAAAAAAAAGGATTTGTCAGTCTTGTGATTTTGGAATTCTACGAGCTTTGCTATTTTTAGATGTTGTCTTTCCCTTTTTGAGATGTCAAAAGGGGGAGTAGTCATTTTTGGTTTTGAATTAGTTTTAGTGTCTTTTATTATTCACCCATTGTTAAATTCCTATTTTTAAAATTATCAACAAATGTTTGCCATTATCAAAAAGGGGGAGATTGTTGTAAACTTGGTTTCAAGGACTATGATTTTGATGATAGCAAACGTCTCTGGTTCTTGTTGACTGCCTACTCTTTCAGGTACGTAGGATCAATTACAAGTGTAATCCAGTTCAAGAACGAGTCAGTCTGTATTGTAATTCAGGTCAAATGTATTGGTTTTTGTTTTTATTGAGTCAATTGTAATGTAACTGATCCCCTAGCTAAGTAACCTTGCACACACACACTCAGGGGAGGAGCTTGAGAGAATTAGAGTTTCTGTTCAAATTTTTGTTCAGATCATCCTGGACGATAGTCACATAATCCTGGACGATCAAGTAAAAAATGAAACCCTAATTAGGGCGACCAAGTTAAGAGGGTCGGATTAAGCAAATCGTCCTGGACGATATTTGGATCGTACGGAATGATATGCTCAAATCAGAAACTCTCAGCCACCAGATCAAGTTAGACAAGTTTTTATTTTAAGATATTTGGTCTGATCGTCCCAGACGATACATGTATCGTCCTGGATGATCCAGTACAATCATGCCTTAATTAGTCTGGTAATTAAGGAAAGCAATTAATACTTAATTGATACGATCATATCATCCTGGATGATCATGATCGTCTAGTGCATTTCAGCTGTACGACCCGAACAGTGCTCAGGACGATTTTGGCACTTTTTGAACTAATCATATAGGACGATACCCTTATCATCCTGGACAATCAAGTCATTTTTTGGTCGTCCAGTATAATTTGCTCTGGACGACCCAAACTGTCTTCTAGACGATATTCCTCGATTTACACTAATCGTCCCGGACGATCGCAAAATCGTACGGGACGATATGAATAACTTTTTAAATTGATCATCTAGAAGAGCTAGATCGTCCATGCTAAATCAACTAATTTTGAACTGATCGTACAGGATGATCTAGCGATCGTCCTGGATGATCTTTGCCGACCAGTTAAGATTTAGGGCAAATTTTAAGCCCTCCTATAAAAGAACTTTTTCTTGAAACAAGAAAAATCTTTTGCCACTTTCCTTTCCAGAAAAACCCTAGAGAGAGAGAGAGAGAGTTTGGGAGAGAGAGAGAGGATCTTGTGAGGGGGAGTTAGTGAGGGATTCACTAAGGTTGCTCCAAGCACGGATCAGAGTCATCTTCTGTTCTCGTCGTCTTTCATCGTGTCGGTGTTCTTTGGGAGAGGATCGTCAGCAAGAAGATCCAAGGTTCTCTGCCTGCTTTAGGAGGAAGCAAAAGGAGGTTCGGTTCTCTGCCCGCTTTAGGTGGAAGCAAAAGGAGTCCGAAGGTTCTCTGCCTGCTTCAGGAGGAAGCAAAAGGAGATTAGGTTTTCTGCCTCACCTGGTGGTGGAAAGGAGGTTTTTGTACAGGCTTCTCCGCCTTGTTGCGGGAGCAAAAGGAGAGTCACTTTTATTTGGTGCAATACCCAGAGGGGAGGCTCCGGGGACTGGACGTAGGTCAAGTTGACCGAACCACTATAAAATCTGGTTTGCTTTTCTGATTCTATTTTGTACTTTACTTTTCCAATATTAACTGCTTGGGTGAATATTTGTGATTGACCTTTTCATTCTTGTTTACTTATTTCCGCTGCTAAGTATCGAAAAGATTTTTCTATTCCTCGTGAAATTTTTAAATAACCAATTCACCCCCCCTCTTGGTTAGCCTCAAGACTAGTTCACTAGGGCTTAACATCCCTATCAAACTTTCATCCACTCCTTTTACCCTAGACCCTCTAGAATTATCATATTCATCAAACATAATATGAGTGGTATCCTCAATAATCAGAGTTTATTTATTGAACACTCTATTGGATTTCCTAATACTTGAGTAACCTAGGAACACTCCATCATCAGATTTTAGGTCAAACATTTCTAGTTGAGACTTCCCATTATTCAGAATTAACACTTTACATCCAAGGACACGACGGTGAGAGAGGTTTGGTGTCCTACCCTTAAGAATTTTATAGGGTATTTTGTTCAGCTTAGGTATAAGATTTGCCCTATTTAGATCATAACAGGCTGTATTCATCGCTTCTACCCATAAGTATTTAAGCAGTGAGTATTCAGCTAACATGTCTCTAGCGGCTTTTATTAGGGTCCTATTCTTCCTTTCAGCTACCCTATTCTGCTGAGGGATCCTAGGAGCTGAAAAATTGTGATCTATCCCTTGCTCCTTATACTATGTTTCAAATTTCTCATTTTTAAACTCTCCACCGTGATCACTATGAATAGTCAGAATTTCACAACCTAATTTCCTCTGAATCTAAGTGGAGAAAGATCTAAATTCCTCAAATGATTCACTTTTATGAGATAGGAATCTAATCCAAGTGAAGCTCGAATTATCATTATTAATCACATACCCAAAGACATTCCCTCCTAAACTTGAAGTGCTAATAGGTCTAAAGAGATCCATGTGAAGGACTTCTAAGTGTTTTCTAGTGTTAATATCTTAATTGAGTGAAAGGTGGATTCCCTAACTGACAGACATCAAAAAGGTGGTCCTTAGTGAACTCTAGTTTGGGGACACCTCTCACTAAGTCTTTTTGGGTGATCTTCCTAAGACTTTTCATACTTGCATGACATAATTTCTTATACCACAACCATGATTCATCAGCAATTAATTTTAAGCAAATAGCAATATCTACTTTAAAGTAGTTAGATCCAGCATGTAGACATTGTTGATCCTTTTTTCCTACAAAATAATTTTGTCATTTAAGCTTATAATGCAGCAAGTTGGTATAAATTTTATGTTGAAGCCTTTATCCCAGAGCTGGCTGATGCTGAGTAGATTGTGTTTCAGTCCAAATATAAGTAAAAATTATCAATGATGAAATTTTTTGAATCACTAATTATACCTGATACCTCCACTCTCCTGGTGGTGTTGTCTCCAAGTATTACCTTGCCTCCTGCCCTGGGCTCCAGCAAAATGTAAAATCTCCAGTCATATGCCTTGAGCATCCACTGTCCAAATACCACATGCTCTCATGAGGTCTTTTGTGAGAGCACCCCTACAAAATCATTAAATGTCAAATTTGGGAACTCAAATAGGTTTAGGTCCCTTGTGATGAAAAGAAGAATGAGATACATGCATGCTATGCTGTGAATTTTGCACTTTTGGTCTCCACACCCAATGTGTACTACGATAAATGATGCAAGTGTGGGAGATATGTCCTAACATGCCACAAGAAAAATGTTACAAATATGGATTCAAGGATCCTAATTTTGATGATAACAAATATTTTTATTTCTCTATTGATGTTACTACTGCACATCTGTTTGTAGTTACCCTTCCTACTAACATTTCAAGTCCACAAGGTTAAGTGTAATTCAAGCCAGCTCAAGATTGGATAGATTGAGACTAAGTTAGTTTGTAATTTCAAGTTCCAATGGTTTTTTAACTTTTCTTGAGTCAAATGTAATAAAGTGGATCCTGATACTAAGTAACCTTACACACACGCACTAAGGGGGAGAAATTTAGTGAGTTAGAGTTTTTTCTATTTTTGATTATATCATACAGGATGATCCAAATATCGTCCTAGATGATATGTTAAAAACAAAAATCCTAATTAGGGAATTTGGGATATGTTAACCTGATTAAGTAAATCATTTTGGATGATCCTCCCATCGTCCTAGATGATATTCTTAATTCAAAAATCTCAGCCGCCAAACTTATTTAGGCATGTTTTAAGATTGAATTTATGTGTCTAATTGTAAAGGATGATCCGACATCATCCTAGATGATTTGTACCAATCATGCTTAAATTAGTTAGGTGATTAAGGAGAGTAATTAAGGGTAGATTGATCAATCATATCATTCGAGATGGATGATCAGTAAGAAAAACCTTAACTCTCTCCTAGACATACTGAACTATTTGCTGGACGATATGTCCCCTTTTGTACTAATCATACAGGATGATATCTACATTGTCCTAAACAATCAGTAATTTTTCAAATCGTCCTAGCTCATCTGTTGGACATCCCAAACTATCTGTTGGATGATAATATCTTATTTTGAACTAATCGTATAAGATGATATGGGCATCATCTTGGATGATCAGCTATATTTCTAACTATCACCTTGACTTATCTCCTGGATGACCTGAACTATGTTCTGGATTTTTAAGTTAGTTTTGTATCATCCTGGACGATCAATTGCGCCAAATTAGAAAATTAGTGTTTTTGAAGCCTGTTATTTAAGCAAATTATTTTTACTTAAAAGAAAGATCTTTTGCTGTATTCCACTCCAAGAGAGCTTAGAGGAGAGGGAGAGTTTGGGAGAGAGAGATGATCTTGTGAGGGGGAGTTTGTGAGGGGTTTGACAAAGGTTTCTCCAAGTATGGATTTGATCATCGCCTTCTTTCCTCATCCTTGGTTCCATGGTGGCTCTAGGGAGATGATCATCAGCATTAGATCAAGGTTCTCTGCCTTCTTCAGGAGGAAGCAAAAGGATTCTGGGTTCTTTGCCTGCTTCAGGAAGAAGCAAAAAGATTCTGGGCTCTCTGTATGCTTCAGGAGGAAGAAAAAGGAGTTGGGGTTCTCTGCTTACTTTAGGAGGAAGCAAAAGGAGTCAAGATTCTTTGCCTCGTTGATGTCATTGGAAAGATTTTGTAAGGGCTTCTCTGCCTTGCTGTGGGAGGAGAAGGAGAGTCATTATAGTTTAGTGTAATACTTGGAGGGGAGGCTCCTAGGAGTGGACGTAGGTCAAGTTGACCGAACTACTATAAATTTGGTGTGCTCTTTTAATTTATTTTTCACATTTTAATTTTTGCATATTTCTGTGATCTGATCTATGGTTAAAATTCTAATTTTGGTTATCTACTTCTGCTTACATTGTTTATGTTTTAAATATTCAAAAAGAAAAAAATAATTTTCATTTTGTGTAAGAATTTTTAAAATACCAATTCACCCCCCCCTCTTGATTAGCCTTGGGACTAGTTCATAAGGGCTTAATAACCCTAACGAACTTTCAAGTGGTATCAGAGTGGGATTCATAAAATCAAGTTTTGGAAAACTTTTGAATTTTGATCCATGGCTAACTTTGGTAATCATAATACTGTGAAAGGTTATTCAATCACATGACCACCTTTATTTGATAAAATTCCTTTTGATTTTTGGAAAACTCCCATGTCACTTTTTTATACTCGATCGATTATCGCATGTGGATGCTCGTTAAAGAAGGTTATGTTGCACCTTATAGACTTGTTAATGGAGTTAAAATTAAAATTCCCTTTGTTGAATGGACAACTGATGATAGAGATCTTGCTCAATTGAATGCTAAATATTTGATCTACTTTTTTGTGTATTAAAATCTAAAGATTATATGTGTGCTTCAACTTGTGCAACTGGAAAAGAAATTTGGGATAGATTATGTATTACCTATGAAGGAACGAACGAGATTAAATAATCTAGACTGAATATTCTTTTGCATGATTGTGAACTCTTTTGCATGAAATCCAATGAATTAATTTCTAAGATGTACACTAGATTTACACTGATTGTCACTTCCCTGGATGCCTTAAGAAAAGAACTTACAAACTACGAAAAAGTGAATAAGATTTTGCGATGTTTGCCTTCTTTCTTTGATGCTAAAATTATTTTAATTATTGAATCAAAAGATTAAAATAATTATTCAATTGATAACTTACTTGGATCACTAATTACTTGTGAGCAAGGAGTGAACTAAAGGCAGTTTGATGCAGGTGAGAAAAAGAAGGAGAAAGCCATAGCCTTGAAGGCTGATGATTTTGACTCTAGCTCTTCAGGTTATGATGATGATGACATGGCCTTAATCACAAGGCAATTTACGAGCTTCCTGAGGAATAAACAAAAGCATCATCAGAAGTGGAACAAAGGTAAATCTGGTAAGAACTCTAAAGGTTCTTTTGATGTTATCTATTTTGAATGCGGGAAGCTAGGGCATGTGAAGTCTAAATGCCCAATATTGAGGCTCACCCAAGCAAGGAGAAAGTTAAAGAAAAGACTAAGTTCAGGAAGGATAAGAAGAAGATCTAAAAGGCATTCTTGGTTGATTCAGCATCTGACTCCTCTAAAACTAAAGTTAAAGAAGAGGTAACCAACTTGTGTTTGATGGCGGATGATCATCTTGGTCACTTTGATCAAGAAGAGGTATGTGAACTAACGTACGATCAATTGCTTGAAGTTTCTAAGAAAATTCATACATCGAACAGGAAGTTAAAAAAATTGCATGCTAGCTTGAAATTGGAATTTCTGAACTTACAAAAAAAAGCATGAAGTTTTGATTAAAGATCATTCCACCTTGGATAGCAATCATATGACATTACTTGATGAATTTGATGAACTAAATAAAAAATGTTTTGATTTATCTGTTGAACATGATTTCTTGAAAACATTGCATGCTAAATTAGAAATTACATTCAAGGAATTAAAAACTCTTACATCTGATTTAGAGAGTAGGGAGCATGCATTGAGAATAGAAAATTCAATTCTTAAAAGTTCAAATAAATTTTTTGATGCTGAATTAACATCTTTTATAAAAAATAAATGACCACTATCACTTGAATAATTTTATAAATCATCATCAAAGTATGCATCATTCAACCCTAAGAAGAGGCACTATCACCAATGTAGATTAATAAATCCTTTTCCTGGTGTTAGATGTTTTTCTTGTGGCATGCTGGGACATATCTCCCACACTTGCATTATTCACCATAGTACACATTAGGTGTGGAGACCAAAATTATAAAATCCATAGCATAGTATGCATGCATTACATTCTTCTTTTCATCACAAGGGACCCAAACTTGTTTGGGTTCTTAAATTTGATATTTGATGATTTTGTAGGGATGCTCTTACAAAAGATCTCATGAGAGCATGTGGTATATGGACAACAGATATTTAAGGCATATGACTGGAGATGCAAATTAATTTATTTCACTGGAGATCAGGGCAGGAGGTAAGGTAACACTTGGAGACAACACTGCCAGGAGAGTGGTGGGATCAAGTATAATTAGTGATTCAAAAAATTTCATCATTGATAATATTTTACTTGTAGATGGACTGAAACAAAATCTGCTCAGCATCAGCCAACTCTGTGATAAATGGTTCAACCTAAAATTTCTGCCAACTTGTTTCCTTATAAGCTTAAATGACAAAATTATTTTACAGGAAAAAAGGATCAACAATGTTTACATGCTGAATCTGAATTACTTTAAAGCTGATATTGCAATTTGCTTTAAATTAATTGCTGATGAATCATGGCTGTGGCATAGGAGATTGTGTCATAAAAGCATGAAAAGCCATAGGAAGATCACCCAAAAAGACTTAGTGAGAGGTGTCCCCAAGCTAAAGTTCACTAAGGGCCACCTGTGTGATGCCTGTCAGTTAGGGAAGCAAGTCAAATCCTCCTTCCACTCAATCAAAGACATAAACACTAGTACGAAAGTTCGATAGGGATGTTAAGCCCCGATGAACTAGTCCCGAGGCTAACCAAGAGGGGGGGGGGGTGAATTGGATATTTGAAACAAAACAAAAATCTTTTTATAATGTGCAGCAGAAATAAATTAAAACAACGATAAAAAGATCAATCACAGATATCACCCAAGCAGATAATCGTAATAAAATAAAGTGTGGAAAATAATAAGAAAGAACACACCAGATTTATAGTGGTTCGGTCCAAGCTGACCTACGTCCACTCCTCGGAGGAACCCTGCAAGTATTGCACTAAACCAAATAGTATCTCTCCTTCAGCCCCCACAGCTAGGCGGAGAAGCCCTTACAAAATCACTTCCACCTTCCTCGGTGCGGCGGAGTAGCCGGGTCCTCTGACACCAAAGAGATCTTATTCTTCCCAAAACCTCCCTCGAGATGACCCTTGAATCCGATGGTACTTAGGTACAAGCTTACCAGAGCAACCGTGTGAACCCCCTCACACTCCCTTGAGAATCCCCCTTCCCAGGCTCTTCTCCCTCTCAAACTCCACCCTTTCCTCTCTCCCTTTCAAGCTCTCTCTTCAAGTTTTCTTCAAAAGAATGAAGCCTCAATGGCTGCCAAAGACACCTATAAAGTGCCTTGAGAAAGCTTAAATAAAGAGCTCCAAAAATCCTTCCAAATTAGTTCTGGAGGCAAAGATCATCCAGGATGATCGTTGGATCGTCCAGGACGATGTGCTCCAAAAGATGGCTTCAAAAAACCCTAAAAACTTAATTCTGGCGGCAAAGATCATCCAGGACGATCACAGGATCGTCCAGGACGATTGCAGGATCCTCCAGGACGATGTGCTCCAAAAGACAGCTTCAAAAAACCCTAAAAACTCAATTTTGCCTCCAAACATCGTCCCGGATGATCGCAGGATCGTCCTAGACGATGTGCAGAATTTGACCTGATAGTCCCGTACGATCCTGGGATAGTCCAGGCCGATCAGTACAAATTTTGCACAAATCATCCAGTACGATATATATATCGTCCAGGACGATTAGAACAATTTTTGACTCTTAAATCCTTGCCTAAATTATCATGGCGGCTAGGGTTTTGAGATCATATTGGATCGTCCAGGATGATATAAATATCATCCAGGACGATTTGTTCAAAAGTTGAACTTCTGGTTTTGACAGGATCTCACTCCCCCTGAGTATGTGCACACATAGTCACAAATAAGCATACACCCTTACAGGACTTGACTCAAGAAATCAAAAAGTACATCAATGAGAAATACAATAAAGCCTATTCTACTCATTCTTGAGTCTTGAATCTTTCTTGGATTGATGCATGTTGTTCCTGAAATGTTAGTACGCACAAATAAATATATATTTCAAATACTAGGAGATGAACCATAATATTTATTATCATCAAAATAAGAACTCATGAGCCCGAGTTGTAATATAGTAAACCCTTAGAAGTCATATACATGGATCTCTTTGGACCTGTCAGCACTTCAAGCTTAGGAGGGAAAGTATTTGGGTATGTGATTGTTGATGATTATTCAAGGTTCACCTGGGTTAGATTCTTGTCTCATAAAAGTGAATCATTTAAGGAGTTTATATCCTTTTCCACTTAGATTCAGAGGAAGCTAGGTTGTGAGATTGTGACTATTCATAGTGATCATGGTGGAGAGTTTGAAAATGAGAAGTTTGAAACCTACTATAAGGAGTAAGGGATAGATCAAAATTTTTTAGCTCCTATGACCACTCAGCAGAATAGGATAACTAAAAGGAAAAATAGGACCCATGGTAGAAGCCGCTAGAACAATGTTAACAGAGTACTCACTTCCTAAATACTTTTGGGCATAAGCGGTGAATATAGCTTGTTATGTTCTGAATAGGGTAAATTTTAGATTTAAGCTAAATAAAACACCCTATGAAATTCTTAAGGGTAGGACACCCAACCTCTCTCCCCTCCATATCTTTGGATGTAAGGTATTCATTCTAAATAATGGGAAGTCTCAACTAGGAAAGTTTGACCCAAAATTTGATGAAGGAGTGTTCTTAGGTTACTCAAGTATTAGGAAATCCTATAGAGTCTTCAATAAGAGATTACTGATTATTGAGGAGATTACTCATGTTGTGTTTGATGAATCTGATAATTCTGGTGGGTTTAGGGTAGAAGAAGAGGAGGTTATGAAGTCACCCAAGGAGTAGAATCTGTAAATTTAGAGGAAAGGGTAGAACCTGAAGTTTCACTACGTAGAGAATGGAGTTATTCTTTGAGTCATCCTAAAGAACTGATCTTAGGAGACCCTTCTGAAGGTGTTAGAACTTGGAATGGGCTTAGAAAAGAAGTGAACCACTCTACCTTCATTTCAATGACTGAACCCACCAACATCAATCAAGCTCTTTCTGATGAATTTTGGATCTTAGCCATGTATGAGGAACTAAATCAATTTGTTAGGAATGATGTTTGGGAGATGGTAGAAAGACCTAAGGACTAGAGTGTAGTAGAAACCAAATGGGTCTCTAAGAATAAAACGAATGATTCTGGTGTGGTGGTTAGGAATAAGATAAGATTAGTGGCTAAGGGGAACAACCAAATAGAAGGGATTAATTTTGAGGAAACCTTTGCCTCTATAGCCCATTTTGGAGCCATTAGAGTGCTACTAGCCTTTACATGTTATAAGAGATTTAAGCTTTTCCAAATGGATGTCAAGAGTGCCTTTTTAAATGGGATAATAAAGGAAGATGTGTTTGTAGAGCAGCCCCCTGACTTTGAGAATTTCCAATTTTCAAATCATATTTTCAAATTAAAAAAGGCCTTATATGGATTAAAATAGGCACCCAAAGCATGATATGAGAGGCTTAGGACATTCCTACTAGAAAGGGAGTTTGTTTAGGGAAGCATAGACACCACCCTTTTTTTTAGGAGAGTAGGAGATGAATTATTCATTGTCTAGATCTATGTTGATGATATACTTTTTGGATCTTTTGATAAAAAATTATGTGATGATTTTTCTAAAATAATGAGTAAGGAATCTGAGATGAGTATGATGGAAGAATTATCCTACTTTCTTAGATTTAGCATAAGGCAAATGGATGATGGAACCTTTTTTAATCAATCAAAATACATTAAGGACATCCTGAAGAAATATGAAATGGATAAAGCCAAGCCAATCAACACTCCCATGATCTCTAGTGTCCAGTTAGACAAGGATTTAAAAGATAAATTTATTGATTAGAATAAGTACGGAGGAATAATTAGATCACTTCTTTACTTGACTGCTAGTAGACTTGATATTATGTTTAGTATTTGTCTCTATGCATGATTTCAGGCTGATCCAAAGGAGTCCAACTTGACTGCTGTTAAGAGAATTCTTAGATATCTCTTAGGGACCCAAAACTTAGAAATATGGTATCTTAGGTACATCACCCCCTTTGAAATTATAGGATACTCTAATTCTAACTTTGCAGGATATAGGGTGGATAGAAAGAGCACCTCTGGATCCTATCAATTCATAGGACAATCCTTAGTCTCCTGGTCCAGTAGAAAATAGAACTCAGTTACACTGTCCACTACCGAAGCTGAATACATTGCCTTATGAAGTTGTGTGGCCCAGGTCCTTTGGTTAAAATAACAAATTTTAGATTTAAGACTTCCTGTAGGCATAATTTCTGTCCTATGTGATAACACTAGTGCCATCTACATTTCAAAGAACTTAATCCAACACTCCAGGACCAAACACATCGACATCAGGCACCAAATTATTAGGGATCATGTTACCAAAGGAGACATAGAACTACATCATGTAGCCACTGAAAATCAACTTGCAGATATCTTCATAAAACCACTGGCCTTTGAAACTTTTAACACCTTAAGAACCAAATTAGGTGTGATAGATATTCATGCTTGAAATTGATACTCTCTGCTTATATTTCAGCACTTAGTTTTTGTTTGATTTGTTTATCTATTTCTTTTTATGTATTTTTTGATTTTCTACTAATTTTCCTCATTTTTTCTATTATTATTTGTTTGATTTGGTTATTTCTTTTTATGTGCTTTCCTTTTGTCTTTGATTTCGTATTTATTTTTTTCTGAATCAGATCGCTGCTCACTACTGCTGATGAGCTTGATTTTTAAATGGGAGTTTTGCCTTATTTTTATTTAGAAGCTTGTAAGCAGTGATTGACATCTCTAAAATAGTTAAGGGTAGAAACATTGATGATTGTTTCTCTTCCTCTAACTCCTTTAATGGTATATTTTTCTTTTCGAATAATTTTTTTTTTCAAAATTAAAAAAGTTATACTTCAAAATAGAGATCTATTTTATCTTCCTATAGTAATCTATCTCATATGAGTAGTGTTCCAAATTATTGAATCACTTTCGTATTTTTTAATCAGGTGATTACATTTATCATATGAGAATGATTCTATTTTATGGATTACTTTTCCATAACTAAGAGAGTGAGTTTTTTTTCTCTTGTATCTAGAAGATAATCTCACAACTGAGAGTCTTTTAAAGATTTTTAAAGAAAGGAAGCTAAAAAAAGATGCGCAATGTGCACCAATCAACTAAAAAAGAGGCACAAAATGAACCCAACACCGAAAAGATGCGCAATGTTCACCAAAAAATTGAAAAGATACACAAAGTGTATCAAAAATCAAAAGATGTATAAAGTGTGCTAAATAATTGAAAAAGAGGCATAAAATGAGCCCAGAAAGAAATAAGCTTCCTCCACTTTCAAACCTTTAAAAATCTTAGAAGAATTCATGTGCTACTTAATATATTAAAAAACTTAATTTCTGGTTCTTTAATTTGAAATACTATTTTATCAGATATTTTTTTGAAATGAAGTTTGAACGGATCACTTTTCTTATCTAATTTCTTTTCTTTTGAATTAGATTTTTGTTTGAAAAGAATTTGAACCTGTAAGGTATCCGAGGTAGGGTTTATAAAAATTGATTTTCCAACTTTTCTAGATTTTCACTCATCAATTTCTTTTTATTAGCTTTTGAATTGAAAATTAAGAAAAAATTTTGATTTATTGGAGCTGATTGATTCAAATTTTTTTTTATTTTTGTTGTTTGTTTGATTTTTCATTTATATTTTGATTTGAATCTTTTTTTGTATTTTGGACTCCCTTGATCATTCCTCTTCATCATCCAACTTTTTTAAATTTGGTTGACATCGACCTAGACGATATCTACATCATCCTCGACGATATGATCACATCTCCACTCCAACGGCTGCTCTGAATGAATTATTGGACATCATCCTGGATGATACACCTCATTGTCCTAGACGATCCACATCCTGGATGATTTAAATTCAGTTGGTACAATCCATTATTGTCGATCGTCCTAGCCAACATCCAGAAGGACTCCTCAAAATGATCACCTTACCCTAATCATATTAGACGATACCTGATCATCCTGGATGATATGACTGCCTTTTTGACCAATCAGCCTAGCCGACATTATTGCTTCAAATCATCTTGGATGATATCACGATTATGCTGGACGATATAGGAAACTCTTTATAAACATACCAAATTTAAAACTATTCTTCACTCCAACTTCCTTCTTCCCTTCAAAGCTTTCTCTCATTCAGTCAAGCTCCCAAATGGCTGGTGGCAAATGCTCCAGGATGCTTATTGGAGGCTCCTTGAGGGGAACTGTGGACCCTCACTTCATTAATGCAGTAGATTAAGCTGCCTACCTTTGCTATAAAATTGTAGGGATTACACTCTCCAAGACAGTCGATCCCCGTACCTTGACATATATAATGTTAGACTTGTTTGCTCATACTACTATTACTTTCATTCTAACCCTTACAGTTCCTTTTCACTTTGAACTTGTTTATGAATTTTTTGCCAATCTTTGAATCAACTCTACCTACACTGCACTTCAATCCTAGGTAAACGAATGACATGTAGAAATCACTTATCAGGACTACCATGAACTTCTTCAACTTTCCACCACTGGAGACAAGCTTCACATCTTTGTCTCAGATCCTGATTTCAACTGGAGTCCTATTAACCAGTACCTAAGGAACATAAATGTAACTTACCATGATGGTGCCTCTAGTTCATTGGTTAAAGATGTTAGGACCATCCAACATGTCCTTAGAACTTCTATAATTCCCAAAGTTGGTGACCGTGTTCACATTTCTCATTTACTTTCCATGACCACCTATTATATCATGGCTCATTGGGAATTCAATGCTACTGATGTTCTCTTTTGATACATTGAGAACTTGACTACCATTAGGGATCCCGGACATAGGAGGAAACCAAATTTGGCCCTAGGTCACCTCATTGCTTGTGTTCTTGAAACCAACTACAATCTTTAGTATCCTACCCCACCAAATTATCACCCTTCTTTCTACTCAAACAACTCCTTCCATGTCCTTCATAGCACTCACCTCCATCTAGAGCATACAGCGGATGTGGGAGAAGAGGAAGAAGGTATTCCTGCACCCATTCCTTAACCAATTCCTATTCGCTAGCACTCACAACTGGATCAACTGGTGGAGCAGTTTGACTGGTGGGAAGCCCGGTTTGACTCCTATGTTCTTGCATAAGAGCAGTAACATGCAACAAATGTCGATCATTTTAATGCCTATATGGCCCAACAACAGCAGTAGTACGACCAGGATCTGGCCTAGTTTGGGGAGCAATTTACTTCCATTCAGTGGCGGAGCCAGAAAAATTTCGTAGAGGGGGCCCAAAAATTTTTTTTTAAATCCCCTCAACTTTTTTCATCCGGGCTTGGGACCGGCATTGACAGTTTTAAAAATTTTTATTTAAAACATAAACTACTAAATAAAAGACAAAGTGCACTTACAATTTATAGCGTCTATTCTTCATATTTTGAAAAAGCTGAATAACAACATCATTATCAATATAATCTAAAATTTCTTTTTCAATATAAGCGATTAAAGCATCGTTCATCCATTGATCTCCAATTCGATTGCGTAGTCGATTTTTTATGATAGCCATTGCAGAAAATGCTCTTTCAACTCCTGCTGTTGCAACGGGTAGTACTAATGCCAGCTTCAATAGCCTAAAAACAAGAGGATATAACATTTCCTTCCTGCTTTGAACCATTTTTTCAGCAAGAATTGCTATATCTTTCAACAATGAAAATTGAGCATAAAACTGCATATCCATAATGTAAGTTTCTAGCTGATCATTGAGAATCATCAAATCTGAAGTACTGAAATCGTTTGGATATAAGTTTGTCATTCTAATTAACTTCTCTTTGTTGAATGCACAGAACAAATTTGATGGGTTCAAACAAGCAATACACAAAAGTAATTCAGTATTAGCCTCTTTGAATCTATTATTCAACTCTTGATGTTGCATGTCAAGTACTGTATAAAATATATCAACTCGGTAATGATGTAGATTAGTCATTTCTTGAAGTCCACGGCGTGGTCGTCCACGGGCAACCCATTTGTCATTTAGATTTGGAATGTTGATTTTGTGTTCAACACAAAATAAAGACACCTTTTTAATGAAATCATCCCATTTGTTATCCCTCATATCTTGTAATCTAATTTTTGATATTTGAACTAAAGACATAGCATTCACAATGTCCTAATCTTTTCTTTGCAAAGCTTCTGATAGTGCAGCAGTGATTCCAAGTATGTCTTTCATTAAGTGCAGACAGAAAGAGAAGTCAAAAGATAGCATGGAATCTAATAATGCAAATGCCTCTCCTCTCTGTTCTGAGCTGATGCCATCCTCCAAAACAATTTCAAGCACATTCATAACTGAGGAGAACATCGTAATCAATCTAATCAGTGACTCATAATGAGAACCCCATCGTGTTTCACCAGCACGCCTTAAAGATATTTCTCGATTTAATCCTCTTCCAGTAAAAACCTCACCGTTCTGTAATGCAGTTAACGTCATCTCACGTTGTTTTGCATGAAACACCAACAATATTCATCACATTTGAAATTATAGTAAACAACAATGCTATCTGAACATGATTTTTTGCAACTGTTACTAAGGCTAACTGAAGCTGGTGTGCGAAGCAATGAATGTAATGTGCTGATTTATTGTCATTCAGAAAAAGTGCCTTTAGGCCATTAAATTCTCCTCTCATATTACTTGCTCCATCATATCATTGACCACGAATTTTCGAGTGTGACAAACAATAATTAGAGAGGACTTGCTCAACTCCTTCCTTGAGATGTCTAGCTGAAGTTTCCGGAACATGCACAATACCCAAAAAACGTTCAATAATTATGCCTTTCTTATTCACATATCGTATAACGACAGCTATTTGTTCTTTCCCAGATATATCACGAGCTTCATCAATGAGAATAGAGAAGAAACTATCACCAACTTCATCTTTTATGTAGTCCGTAATTGCAATAGAAAAAGCTCTACAAATATCTTTCTGAATATCAGGGGCAGTTAACTTCAAATTCTCAGGAGCATTCTTTAGTACAACATTATTTATATCTTCATTATGCTTTGCTAAAAATTCAAGTAGTTCAAGAAAATTGCCTTGATTTCTGGAGTTGGAAGTCTCATTATGCCCCCGAAAAGCTAATCCTTGTCTTAGAAGGAATTTCACACAATCAACAGAAGAATTTAGGCGGATACGATATGCATTTGTAACTCGATCAGATTGTAGTTGCAAGGCAAACTTAATATGTTGATCTTGTTCCATTAAAGCTTCACAATTTAACCTTGCATTATTATGAGCACTGTTAGGTCCTCCTATATGAAGATTAAATCTATCAGGTTTTTTCCAATTCGAGAATCCATTTCTCCGAAATGCCTCATCATCTTCTTTTCCCCTTCCTTCAACCCCAAAAAGATAGCAATACAGACAGTAAGCTCTATCCTTCTAAATATTATACTCTAACCAACTGGAGTATCTATCAAACCATCTCGGATTGAAACGTCTATCTTTGATCCCAAACTTAGTTTTAGGAAAGTCATGATTGCGAGGCTGACAAGGACCTTTTTGCAAATACGATCTTCGAACTTGATCACGAATGTTATAACTAAAATCAGAAATAGGTATACGCAATCCAGGATCTAATTGAAGATTCTCTACATCTGGTTCCCTGCTTTTTGATGATTCACCATTTGTTCGATTTCTTTTTTTATTTTGTTGATCATCATTATTTCTTGAATCCTCTATTGATGTTGATACACAAGATTGTGAGGCCTTTTTAAAATATTTCTCCATAGTCTTTGTGAGAAGTCAAATTACCTAAAACATGTAGAACTCATTTGAAGCAAACTACAAAGCCTTCCAAACTCCACTAAAATTAAAATAATAACAATTATATGATGTAATATAGGTTAATGAAAGTGAGCATAAGGGTAAGCAAATTAAATTGCTCAACGAAGAGGATATGCGTTATGGAGGGCTTGTACAGGTCAAAAATTTATTCACTTGTTTTTTCTTTTATAATGCATTTCACGAACTTTTACCAATAATAATACCCAATCCAAAGCATATTATAGATACAAGAAAAAGTAGTTTCGAATCCACTTCTGATACACTTTTATTGGAATAGTAATTTTCAAATTTCTCAACTACGTGGTTGGAGCAACTCATCCCTTTGTTTTCTAATTCCAGAACATGTTTGATGTATTTTAGTGAAAGACACAAAATTCAAAAGAGGAGAACAATACCATCATATGCATATTGAAAATCATTTTTAAAAACCTTTAAAGCCTTGAAACTTCCTCCTAACTGCCATTTCTAATCATCTTATAATTCAATAACATCGTATAATTGAATAAGAAAGGTCTAGCATCGCAAGAAAGCAATAACATCTAATATATTATAAACTTCATGCTTATTTAATATTCCTAAAAAGAAAATTGGTTGATCTCAGATCTTAAACCTGGTAATCTTCCTTATAAATCTACAAAAACTGAACTGATGTGAATTCTCGAACTGTGCAATAGCAACCATGATGGTTAATTTACTGCATTATCCTCCCTTAAAATGGTATGATGCATAAAATCAGATTAAAAACTAATAAAGCTGGTGCCTCATTGGTAGAAATATGAGGAATCAGTTTGCGGTTATTGAATTGAAGATGGGCTACAGTAAAATAAGATTTGCAGTTCTCTGTATTTCTCAAAGCAGTCACTCAAAACTCCTATTAAATTCAAAGCGATGAAAAAACAGAACTTAACAATCAAACAGTTAAACTAAAGGAAAGAGAAGTAAAAAGAAACTCAGAAATCTCCAAGTTGGATGCAAAGCAAGTGAAATTGATACATAACAACTGAAAATAGCAAAGAGAATCCAAATCAATGCAATAACAGATCTTACCTTCTAGATTCAAGGACGGACTGGACGGTGGACGGACTGGCGCCGGCGGCCTGTTCACTGCGACTGCCGTCGATCAAAGAAGGAAGAAAGGAACCACACAGATGGAAAGCCTGGAAGACTCAGCCTCTGCGACTGCCGTCGATCGCAAAATCCGAAGCTTCCGTCGCGCGAGAGCTTCTGATCAATCGCAAAATCCTCAGCTGCCGTCGCGCGAGAGCTTCTGGGCGAATTTTAGGGCAAGCGAGTACCGAAGGTTTGAACCGGGCATGCGAACGGACCGAAATATTTGATACCCGAAATTTTTCACAGAGGGGGCACGTGCCCCCTCGGGACCCCGCTTGGCTCCGCCTCTGCTTCCATTCATTAGTTCTTTCAGCAACCTCCACCTCCTCCACTTGATTAGTGTCCATCGTACATGTAGTTTAGTTTTTTTATTTTTGTTATTGTTTGCTTCTAGGGTGATGTTTATATTATAATTCTTTCATATATGTGTTCTGCTTTGTGTTTTTTCTCCTTTTTGTGATGTCAAAAGGGGAGTAGTGTTACTGTTAGTGTTTTATCATTTGCCTGTTTCAGTAAAATGTGCTTTGCTTTACTTATAGGGTTTTGCTTTGCTTTGCATTATATGCCTGATTTGAAATTATCTAACAAATGTTTGCCATCATCAAAAAGTGAGTTAGAGTTTTTTTTTATTTTTGATCATATCGTACAGGATGATCCAAATATCGTCTTGGATGATACGTTAAAAATAGAAATCCTAATTAGGGCATCTGGGATAAGTTAACATGATTAAGTAAATCATCTTGGACTATCCTCCCATCGTCTTGGATGATATTTTTAAATAAAAAATCTCAGCTGCCAAAATTATTTAGGCAAGTTTTGAGATTGAATTTATGTGTCTAATCATACAAGACGATCTGACATCATCTTGGATGATTTGTACCAATCATATCTAAATTATTCAGGTAATTAAGGAGAATAATTAAGGGTAGATTGATCGATCATATCGTTCAGGATGATCATAGGATTGTCCAGGATGATCAGTAATAAAACCTTAACTCTCTCCTGGACGTCCCAAACTATCTACTGGATGATATGTCCCCTTTTGTACTAATCTTACAGGATGATATCTACATCGTCCCGAACTATCAATTATATTTCAAATCATCCCAGCTCATTTGTTGAACGTCCTGAATTATCTGCTGGACGATAATGTCTTATTTTGAACTAATCATATAGGACGATATGGGCATCATCCTGGATGATCAGTTATATTTCTACCTATCATCCTAACTAATCTCCTAGACGACTCAAACTATGTTCTGGATGATTTAGTCAATTTTGTACTAATTTTACGATCGTCCTGGACGATTAGTTGCGCCAAATTAGAAAATTAGGGTTTTTGAAGCCTGTTATTAAAGCAAATTTTTTTACTTGAAAGAAAGATCTTTTATTGTATTCCACTCTAAGAGGGCTTAGAGGAGAGGAAAAGTTTGGGAGAGAGAGGGGATCTTGTGAGGGGTTTCACAAAGGTTGCTCCAAGCAAGAATTTAATCATCATCTTCCTTCCTCGTCCTTGGTTCTATGGTGGCTCTAGGGAGACAATCATCAACATTAGATCAAGGTTCTCTGCCTGCTTCAGGGGGAAGAAAAAAGATTTTGGGTTCTTTGCCTGCTTCAGGAGGAAGCAAAAGGATTCTGGGTTCTCTGCTTGCTTCAGGAGGAAGCAAAAGGAGTGGGGGTTCTCTGCTTGCTTCAGAAGGAAGAAAAAGGAGTTAAGGTTCTCTACCTCACCGGTGTCAGTGGAAAGATTTTGTAAGGGCTTCTCTGCCTTACTGTGGGAGCAGAAGGAGAGTCACTATAGTTTAGTGCAATACTTGGAGGGGAGGCTCCGGGGAGTGGATATAAGTCAAGTTAACCAAACTACTATAAATCTCGTGTGCTCTTTTCATTTATTTTTCAGTATTTTAATTTTTGCATATTTTTGTGATATGATCTTTGATTAAAAATTTGATTTTTGTTATCTTCTTTCATTTATATTGCTTGTGTTTTAAATATTCAAAAAGATAAAAAAAATTTTCATTTTGTGTAAAAATTTTTAAAATACTAATTCACCCCCCCTTCTTGGTTAGCCTTGGGAGTAGTTTTTCAAAAAATATCTAACACCAGGAAAAGGGTTTACTAATCTATTTGGGTTATGGTGCCTCTTCCTAGGTTTGATTGTTGCATGTTTTGTTAATGGGTTATAAAATTCTTCAAGTAAAGGCGGTGTTTTATTTTTTTCCAATGCAATAATTTTTCTTTTAGAAACTCATTTGCTATTTCATAGCTTGATACTTCCAGTATCAATTTATGCTCATTATAGTCTATTTTCCATGCAACAGTTTCTAATTCTTTGAAAGTTTTTTTCTAAATTAACATGCGATATTTTCAAGGAATCATGTTTAGCAGTTAAAACAAGATAATTTTTGTTTAAAGAGTCAAATTCATCTAGCAAAGCCATGTGATTGCTATCCAGAGTGGAATGATCTTTCCTTAGGATTTCATGGTCTTTCTACAGATTTAACATTTCAACTTTAAGGCTAGCATGTACTTTCTTAAGCTTCCTATACGAAGAGTGAATTCTTTCAAAAACTTTAAATAATTAATCATATATAAGCTCACATACCTCTTCTTGATCTGAGTGATCAAGAGATCATCAGCCATTAAGCACAAGTTATTTACCTCCTCTTCAGTTTTAGTGGAGTCAAATGCTGAGTTTGCCTAGAAAGCCTTTTGGATCCTTTTCTTGTCCTTCTTGAACTTTGGTTTCTCCTCACCCTTCTCCTACCCTTCTCCTTGCTTGGGTGAGCTTTCAGAGTTGGGTAATCAGACTTCAGATGCCCTGACTTCCTGCATTCAAAACAGATAACATGAAAAGAAACCTTAAGATTTTTATTACTCTTAGCTTTATTTCACTTCTAAAAATGCTTTTGTTTCTTCCTTAACAAGCTTTTAAATTGTCTTGTTATTAAAGCAAAGTCATCATCATCAGAACCAGAAGGATCAATGTCAGAATCATTAGCCTTCAAGGCTATAATTTTCTCCTTTTTCTTATCACCTGTATCAAGATGCCTTTGGTTCACTCCTTGCTCGTAAGCAATTAGTGATCCAAGCAAGTTATAATCGACTAAGTATTCAAATCCTTAGATTCAGTATGACAATAATTTTTGCATCAAAGGAAGATGGAAAACATTGCAAAATCTTGCTTACTTTTTCATAATTCGTAAGCTCTCTTCCTAAGGCATGCAAAGAAGTAACAATATGTGAAAACCTAGTATACATTTTAGAAATTAATTCACTAGGTTTCATGTGAAAAAATTGATAATCATGTAAAAGAATGTTCAACCTAGATTGCTTCACTTCGTTTGTGGCTTCATATATTATATATAATATGTCCCAAATTTCCTTACCAGTTAAACAAGTGGAGAGATGCATATAATCTTCAAATTTTAAGGCACAGAAAAATAGTTTAAACATTTAGCATTCAATTATACAAGATCTCTATCATCAATTGTCTATTCAGCAAAAGAAATTTTAGTTTTAACACCATTGACTAATCTATAAGGTATAGAATATCCTTCTTTAACAAGCATCCATATGTGATAATCAATCGATTGTAGGTGGACATACGGGTTTTCTAAAAATCAAAAGGAATATTATCAAAAAGAGGTGGTCGTGTGATTGAATATCCTTTCTCAGTATTACGATTACTAAAGTTAGCCATTGATCAAAATTCAAAAGTTTTCTAAATTTTGATTTTATGAATCCCACTCTAATTCCACATGAAAGTTTGTGGGTGGTTAAACCTTGTAGAACTAGCCCAAGGTGAACTAAGAGGGGGGTGAATTGGTATTTTAAAAATTCTTCAAGCATAAAACAATATTTTTGAAATCTTTTTTGAATATTTTCAACACAAACAATTTGAGCAGAAGCAAATAACCAAAAATAGAGATTTCAACACAGAAAAAATCACAAAAATAATTGAAAATAAATGCAAAAAAAATAAGTGGAAAGAACACATAAATTTATAGTGGTTCGGTCAAGTCTGACCTACGTCCACTCCCCACCTCCCATTCCAAGTATTGCACTAATCACTTAATTTCTCTCCTTTTGCCCCCACAGCAAGGTAGAGAAGCCCTTACAAAATCTTTCCATTGACCCGATGAGGCAGAGAACCTTGAATACTTTTTTCACTCTCCTGGTGAAGGCAGAGAACCCAAAATCCTTTTACTCCCTCCTGGAGAAGGCAGAGAACCTGATTATCCTTTTACTCCCTCCTGGAGTAGGTAGAGGACCTAGATCTGATGCTGATGATCATCTCCCCAGGGCCACCATGGAACTAAGGATGAAGAAGGACGAAGACGATCGAATCCTTGCTTGGAGCAACCTTTATGAATCCCCTCACAAACTCCCCCTCGTAAGATCCTCTCTCTCTCTCCCAAACTCTCCCTCTCCTCTAAGCTCTCTGGGATTAGAAAATAGTAAAAGATAATTTAAAGAGATAATTAGAGAGTTTAAATAAAGAGGCTTCAAAAAGTGCCCTAATTTCAACTTGCCAACAATATCATCCAGGATGATCTATCAATCGTCTTGTATGATCAGTACAAAAATAGCCTTTAAGCCAGGATGATTGTTAGTGTTCTGGATGATTAGAAGCAGTAATTTCTACATATTATCTAGGAAGATTACACGATCATCCGTAATGATCAGTTCAAATTGAGTGGAAATCGACAAATCATCCCGTAAATATCTCGGGACGTCCAGGATGATACCCTGGATGACCAGAAGAAAATCATAGTTTTTGTCTTGGATGATTGGAGATCATCTCATGAAATATAAAGGATCATCCGGGACAATCAGGGAGATCATCCAGTACGATGTGATTGATCAATTTAACTAAAATTGGTCTCCTAATCAAGGAATCATTTTAGGTATGATTGTAATGAATCATCTAGGAAGATCATGATCGTCCTATACGATTAGTATAATATTTGAAAAATAAAATATTGCCTAAAATGTGATTGGTGGCTAATTTCTAGATTTATACGAATTATCATGTATGATAAAAAATCATCTAGGATAATTAGTTAAGTAAACTTAATTATCAGGGATGCACTAATTAGGGTTTTTTTTTAAACTGATCGTTTAGGATGATTTTGGATCATCCTGCACAATATAATGAAAAATAGAAGAACTCTCTGACTTACCAAATTTCTCTTCCTGAGTGCGTGTGTAAGGTTACTTAGCATTAGGATCCACCTTATTACATTTGACTCAAGAAAAGGTAAAACTATTGGAATTAAAATTATAGACTAAATCAGTCCTAATCTACCCAATCTTGAGCTAGCTTGAATTGCAATTAATCTTTTGGACCTGAAAGTTAGTAGGCAGGGCAACTAAAATAGATGTGTAATAGTAATAGTAGTAGAGAAATAGGAATATTTGTTATCATCAAAATTATAATACTTGAATGTAGATTTATAATAATTTAAACACATGATTAGGAAATTGTGAATTTTTAAAGCTTGGGGGTTATTCAAAATACACATCTTATTTTATTATCCCATTCAGAAAGGCACTCTTGATACCCACTTGGTATAGTTTGAATCACTTAAAATAAGTAAAGGCTAGTAGCTCCCTAATATTTTCTAATCTAGATACAGGGACAAAGATCTCTTCAAAGTGAATTCCTTCTATCTAGTTATACCCCTTAGCCACTAATCTTGCTTTATTTCTCACCACTACACCAAAGTCTTTAATTTTATTTTTGAAAACCCATTTAGTTCCAACCACACTATGTTCCTTAGGTCTTTTAACTTACTCCCAAACATCATTTTTTATAAATTAATTTAATTCTTCTTACATGGCTAGGATCCTGAATTCATCAGATACGGCTTAATTTATATTGGTGGGATCAGTCATTGAGAAAAAGGTAGAGTGGTTTACTTATTTTCTAAGTCTATGTCTAGTTCTAACACCTTCAGATGGGTCTCCTAAGATCAGTTCTTTATGGTGACTCAAAGAGTATCTCCATTCTCTAGGCAGTGTGTTTTCAGGTTCTACCTTTTCCTCCAGATTTGCAGATTCTACTCCTTGGGTAATTTTAACTACTTCTTCATCTTCCAGCCTAGACCCTCCAGAATTATCAGATTCATCAAATATAACATGAGTGGTCTCCTCTACTACCAGTGTCCTTTTATTGAAGACTCTATAGGATTTTCCAATATTTGAGTAACCTAGGAACACTCCTTCATCATATTTTGGGTCAAACTTTTATAGCTGAGATTTCCCATTATTCAAAATGAACACTTTACATCCAAAGAAATGAAGGTGAGAGAGGTTGGGTGCCCTACCCTTAATGATTTCATAGGGTGTCTTGTTCAGCTTAGATCTAATATTAACCCTATTCAGAACACAGCAGGTTTTATTCACAACTTCTACCTAGAAGTATTTAGGGAGTGAGTATTCAGCTAATATTACTCTAGCAGCTTCTACCAAGGTCCTGTTCTTTCTTTTAACTACCCCATTCTACTGAGGGGTCCTAGGAGCTAAAAAATTATGATATATCCATTTCTCCTTATAATAAGATTAAAAGTTTTCATTCTTAAATTCTCCACCGTGGTCACTATGAATGGTTAAAATTTCATAACCTAGTTTCTTCTAAATCCAAGTGGAAAAGACCTAAACTCCTCGAATGATTCATTTTTATGAGATAGGAATCTAACCCAAGTAAACCTCGAGTAATCATCAATAATCACATACCCAAAGACTTTCCCTCTTAGGCTTGTAGTGTTGATAGATCCAAAGAGATCCATGGGAAGGACTTCTAAGGGTTTGCTAGTGTTAATATCTTTGACTGAGGGGAAGGAGGAATTGACTTATTTCTCTAATTGACATGCATCACATAGGTGGTCCTTAGTGAACTCTAGTTTGAGAATTCCTCTCACTAAATCTTTTTAGGTCATTTTTTTAAGGCTTTTCATACTTGCATGACATAATCTTCTATGCCATAATCAAGATTCATCAGTAATTATTTTAAGCAAAGATTAATATCAGAATTAATGTAATTAAGATTAAGCATGTAGACATTATTGATCCTCCTTTCCTATAAAATAGTTTTGTCATTTAAGCTTATTATATAGCTGGTAGACAGAAATTTTATGCTGAAGCCTTTATCACAGAGCTGGCTGATGCTAAGCAGATTATGTTTCAAGCCATCTATAAGTTAAATATTTTCAATGAAAATTTTTTTTGAGTTGCTAATTATACCTGAGCCCACCACTCTCCTGGTGGTGTTATCTCAAAGTGTCACCTTGCCTCCTGCCCTAGCCTCCAACGAAATGAATTAATTTACATCTCCAGTTATATGCATTGAACATCCGTTGTCAAGGTACCACATGCTCTCATGAGGCTTTTTATGAGAGCACCCCTATAAAATCATTAGTGGTCAGATTTAGGAACCCAAATAAGTTTGGATTCTATCTAATGGAATGTGGGATGAAATGCTTGCATGATATACTGTGAATTAAGTAATTTTGGTCTCCACACAAAATGTGTTCTAGGTGGATAGTGTATGTATGGGAGATGTATCCTAGCATGCCACAAGAAAAACATCTAACACCAAGAAAAGGGTTAACTAATCTATATGGGTGATGGTGCCTCTTCTTAGGTTTGAATGGTACATGTTGTGGTGATGGATTATGTAACAGTGCAAGTATAGGTGATGTTTTATTTTCCTTAAAAGCATTTAACTTGATTTGTAAAAACTGGCTTGCACTTTCAAGAATTGAAATTTTAATTTTTAATGCATGCTCCCTATTATCAGCTTCATCTAAACATGCCATTGATTTCTTAAATGAATTTTCTAAATCAATATGGGATGCTTTAAGGAATCATGCTCATTAGTTAATTCAGAATGCTTCTTATTTAAAATATCAAATTCATCTAATAAAGCCATGTGATCGCTATCTAGAGTGGAGTGATCTTTCCTTAGGCATTCATGCTCTTTCTAAAGAATTAAAAAGTTAGATTTAAGGCAGGCATATGATTTTTTAAGTTTCCTATATGCAGCATAAATTTTTTTAGAAACTTTAAATATTTGATCATAGGTAAGCTCACATACCTCCTCTTGATCAGAATGATTAAGATGATCATCTTCCATTAAGCATAGATTTGTTTCCTCCTCTTTTGCTTTAGTTTAAAAAAAGTCTGATGTTGAGTCTGCCCAAAAAGCATTCTGAGTCCTTTCCTTGCCCTTTTGACTTTGGGCTTTTTCACCCTTCTCCTTGCTTAAGTGAGCTTTAGGGGTTGGGCAATCAGACTTTGGGTTCCCTGGCTTCCTGGATTTAAAGCATGTAACATCAGAGGAATTTTTAGAATTTTTATTATTCTTACCTTTATTCCATTGATGTTGACATTTTTTTCTTTTTCTTTAAGAAGCTTTTGAATTATCTAGTTAACAATATAATGTCATCATTTTCTGATCTAGAAGTATCACTATCAGAATCATTAGCCTTTAAGGCTACAATTTTCTCCTTTCTCTTTTCACATGCAACAAGGTGCCTTTGACTCACCCCTTGCTCGTAAGATATAAGTGACACAAGTAGGTTATTAATGGAATAAACATTCTGATCTTTAGATTCAGAAATGGCAGTGATTTTTTGCATCGTAGGAAGAAGATAAACAACAAAGAATTTTGTTAACTTTTTTATAATTTGAAAGCTCTCTTCCTAATGCATGAAGGGAAGTAATAATTTGAGTAAACATAGTATACATTTCAGAAATAGATTCACTAGGTTTCATGAAAAAAAATTCATAATCATGAAGTAGAATATTCAACCTAGATTGCTTTACTTCATTAGTTCCCTCATATGTTATGCATAATTTATCCCAAATTTCATTTTCAGTTGAACAAGTAGAGACACACATGTAATCTTCTAATTTTAAAAAACAAAAAAAATAGTTCAAACATTTAGCATTAAGTTGGGCTAAATCTTTATCTTCTATGCTCCATTAAGAAAAAGGAAGTTCAATTTTAATGCCATTCACTAATCTAAAAGGTATAGAATATCCTTCCTGAACTAACATCTACATGCGATAATCAATAAATTGTAAGAAAGTGGACATGCAAAATTTTCAAAAATCAAAAGGTATATTATCTAATAAAGGTGGTTGTGTGATGGAATATCCTTCCATAGTATTACGATTTCTAAAGTTAGCCATCGATAGTTTTTAAAAGTTTTCTAAAACTTAATTTATGAATCCCGCTTTGATACCACTTAAAAGTTTGTGAGGGTTGTTAGACCCTAAAGAACTAGTCTTGAGGCTAACCAAGAAGGGGGATGAATTGGTAATTTTAAAAAATCTTTAACAAAATGAAAAATCTTTTTATATCCTTATGGGGAAGCAAGTTAAATTTACAATAAAAAGATTAAAGTTTTCACCCAAGTATTTAATCGTAATAAAACTAAAATGCAAAAAAATAATCAGAATAAACACTCCAGAATTTATAGTGGTTCAGTCAACCTAACGTACATCCACTCCTCGAAAACCTCCTTTCCAGGTATTATACTAAAAGTGAAAGTATGTGTAGGTTGTTAGACTTACTACAACTGTCACAAGGCTAACCAATAGCCGGGGGGGGGGGGGGGGGGGAATTGGTAATTTTAAAAATTCTTGGTTATTTAGAAAACTAATTAAATATTCTAAGTACAATAATAAATTTTATGATAATTATCAAAATAATAATTTTTATAAAGATATTTTTCAAACACAGAAACTTAAAGATGCAGAAAAATAAAAAACAGTAAAAAATAAAGAAATAGATGACACCAGATTTTATAATGGTTCGATCCAACTAGACCTACGTCCACTCCCTCGAGACTCTTTGTCTAGGTATTGCACTATTCAATAGTATCTTTCTTTTTGCCCCTACAGCAAGGTGGAGAAGCCTTTACAAACTCTCTTCCACCAACCAGGTGCGACAGAGAACAGATGCCTTTTACACCCTCTAAGTGATGACAGCATACTAACTCGTCCTTTTTCACCCTCCCAATGAAGGTAGAAAACCCAATGTCCTTTTTCAACCTCTTAGTGAAGGCAAAGTATCCAACTTCCTTTCTCACCCTCCTAGTGATGGTAGAGTACCGACATCCTTTTTCACCCAGTTGGTGATGGCAGAGTATAATATATCCTTTGAAAATCCTCTCTCAATAGCCTTCAAGGAAGTAAGGAAGAACTATGGAGAACAAGTAAGTGATCCTCACCGTTGGGCACCTTTGTAAATCTCCTCACAAATTGCACTCGCAAGATCTCTCACTTTTCAATCTCAAGACACTCTCCCAAACACACTCCCAAGGCACACTCAAGAGAAATTTACAGCAAGATCTATGGATAGCCGGTTTTTGGACACTTATATATGAAGGACAAGTAAAACCATCCAGGAAATTGAAAATTTCAAGTTGAACAGACTCTGATTGTACAATACGATCAATGATTATACATATAAATAGTTCAAAAATGAACTCATTTGTCCGATATGATCCTGTACGAACCTGATTTTGTACTATGTGAGTCATCTGTATGAACTGACATCATATAGTACAAATAATTCAAAAAATGAACTCCTTATCATGTATGATTATGTACGAATCTCATTTCATACTTTGTCAGTTGTATGTACTAACCCCACATCTTACAGTATGAACAGTTAAAATAAATCATATATTCCTTGGTATGAAAGTGGACAACACCATTTTATACTCTATGAATCGTCTGTACGAACATAAATCATATAGGATGAACATAAAATTGTACAGTACAAATAGATCAAAAATTGCAAGTTCATTCGGGATGATCTGGTAGGCATCCATTTCATACTCTGTGAGTCTTCTGTGTAAACCAATGATCGTATAGTACGAACAGTACTTAAATTTTTTCATGCATGATTTGATTAACTTCATTTTGGAGAAACTACATGTCAAATTGTCTGGTACAATCCATAAATCGTAGAGTACGATTAATTTTAAAATTTAAGATTTTAGTCACTTCCCCAGTGTGTGTGTGTACGGTTACCCAATTACAATCACACTCTCTCAGATTCAAGAAAAATAAAAAAAGTTCAGACTTCAATTACAAGAAACCCTAATCTAATTCATCTTGAAGTCTTCGGCTATATGGAGTATAATTTTCCTGAAATGTTAGTACAAACAAACAAAAAAAACAAAATATATCCAATATATGTTAGGAGAAATAGTAATCAATACAATAATATTTTGGTATCATTAAAACTCACATAAAATAAAAACATAGTTTTGAAAACAAAGTTGCAACAATCTCCCCTTTTTTATGATGATAAAATCCTTATTTTTTGAGTTAACATTTAAGCAAAATTTTCTCCTAAGCTCTTCCTAAATGAATGACCAAGTTAAAATAAGGGATTCCAATGAAGTTTAAAAAACACAACCCTAAATTAAAAAAAAAATCCAATACCTCACAAAAATTATACAATAAATAATCATACACACATATATCAAAACAAATTAAATAACACACATCAAATAACGTCAAACATATAAAACAACATCAAACAACATATATCAAAATAAATTAATCAAATAACACACATCAAATAACATCAAACACATCAAACAATATTTAACTTCTCCTTTTGACAACAACAAAAAGGGAAGTTTTTCATGAAAAGATAAGTTTTTGTGGAAAAATCAAACTTATTGATGAAGAAGGAGATTTAAAGTAATTGAAAATACAATATTAACTTCCTAATGCTAAAAAAAGCTCAAATTTTAAATCAAAGAACAACTAAGATTAGAAAAGTTAACCAGGCTCAGTATTCGTTCTAGACATAGCATATAATAAAAATAATTATTACAGAAATGATGAAATAATTATTAATAATTTTTTAATTTAATAGTGAAGATTATTGCCAATTATATGGATTTGTGTGAGAAATAGAATGATAAAGGAAAGAACAGTATCAATTGGCGACATTGCACATCTTTTAAATTATGTGGCACACTTTGCACATCTTTTGTAGTTTGGGCTAATTTTGGGCCTCTTTTCACATTGCGAACATTGCACATCTTTTAAAATAAGTGGCGCATTTTGTGCATCATTTTACATTTTCTGTCTTTCCATATCAACAAATCTTTAACACAAAATCTTATAATTAACAAAAATAAACACATTGAAAAAGAACTAAAATAACGATAAGACATCTATTTTGCAATAATTATAACTAAGTAATACTTGTCTACAAGAATATGCGATTGATCTTCTAATCTACATCCAGTCATAATGTAATTTAAAATTTTGACAGATTAAATTTTGCGAGGAAATTAATTTGTAGAGCAAAGTAATTTAAAATTTTATTCGAGAGATCAACTATAAGTGATTTGTCTCCAAAAACATAAACATTTCAAGGCAACATTGCATCATTTCATTCATCATTTAAAACCATACAACCACATCATGAAGACACTAACACATGAAATCACTGAAAAACATCTCAACAATAAATATATAAACTCATCAGCAACTACAACATAAAAGTAGAACTAATATCTCGAGGGACCTTAATCTGGAGGTGGCTAAGGGTTAAACGCCGTAAAGTAACTATTGATCCTAGCTACAATAGTGTTGACAGAGTCAATTTTCCCTCGGATCCACCCCATGTCTTCATTATATCTAGCATTCTACTAGTTCAGGTGATTCTCAATTTGATCAAAGCATTGATCAAATTGAGTTTCCAGTTTGTCGAAATGCTGGACCATTTCTTGGTGGAAGTTTTGATCTGGTCCAAGTGCAGGTGTAGGTACTCCTTTTTCTCCCTCTAAGTTATCTCCCTCAGAACTTTGATCCTGACCAAAAAGTGCATGAAAAGAGGCATCGGTAAAGTAAACGGGAAGTTTATTTGGAGGTTCAGGATGGACCAGGTTGTATTTCTTTTCTAGAATGTAAGTAATTAGGTGTCCTAAGGTCACATTTTTCTTCCTCCTATTGTGAGGAAGTCCAAAATCAGAAAGTTTATAGATGTAGTCCATGATTAATTGGGCTTAGTCGATAGGAGTTTTGGTCATGATCAAGTATGTGATGGTAGACAAAAGAGGAGTCATATTTATATGATCACCAGCTGTTGGAATTATAGAGATTCTCAAAATGCGCTGGAAGATCCTAACATTTTGGTTAAGGGAATAAACATGAGGAAGATGGCTTACTTGTGAAACACCTCTAAGTGTTTGATTTACATCCATCCAATCATAATCTACTCTAGAGGTCATGGTATGTGCTCTCACTCCTAAAGTCCTAAGGTGAAGAAAGTTGCCTAGATCTTCCTTTGTTATTTCATTTCATTGCTTAAACACATAAGAGGTCATCCTAGTCTGGTCTTGGTTCATTTTCATATTTGTAAGAAAAGTTTGAAAGGTTTCTCGATTATAGGCAGAGATCAAGGTTAGGATAAAAGAGAATTGAGTTGAGGAGAAAAGAGGCATAATCGAGAGGTTTATGTTGCTTTGGATAAGGAGTTGAGAGGGGGTAACCTTGGCTCCAATATAATGAAAGAAAGCTTCCTCATTTTCCTTAAAAAGAAAGTTGTCATCTACCTCTCTAGTGTAAGAGGAAGATCTATTGGAAAGATGTACCCTCTTGCTACTACTTGCCATTTGGAAAGTTTTAGACATAAGAAAGATGAAGATTGAAAGAGATTGGTGAAGAAAAAACTTATCCAAGTCCTTTCTATTTAAAGAGAAAAGACCTATCATTCAGTATAAAATTTAGATCATACGTACAATTTTGAAATCATACGGGACAAAAAATATTTTGTACATACGAATGAAAACGACTAAAAATGAAATGACTTTTCATAAACTGCCACTCCTGAGGAGTCGTTATATACAGGCTTTTTGATCACACGATCGTACAGATGAATACATGTTCATCCAAGATGATCAGAATATTAAAGATCATTTTACGATGGTTAGGTTCGTCCACATGAAAAATTGACAACAGGATTGTACAGATGAAGTGCAATTTTGTATGTACGATTTGCATTCAATAATTGACTTTTCAAAAAAAGTCCCCAAATCATACATATAAAAAATAAAGGATTGTACAGATGATGATGACATCATACAGTATGATATAAATAAAAAAATCTCAATTTCATGCGCTCACTCAGAAAAATACCATGTATATGCTACAGGATTAGTACAGTACAAAAAAAATTTTGTACAGTATGAAGAAAAATAAATAAAACAAGACCTGAAAAAGAAAAAAAACTTTTCAAAAATTAATCACTCAAGATTCGATGACATGCAACAAAGAAAAAAAAAACCAAGAATAAACAAAATAAACCAAATAAAAGAAAACATACAAAGATACAAACGCTAACAAACAACCTAAGAAAATAAACAAACACACTAATACATTACAAATCAAATTTATAGATATTCAATTTGAGCATTAAGATCAATCAGACCTAATCTGGTTCTTAAGGTGCTAAATGTGTCAAAAGCTAGTGGTTTTGTGAAAATGTCTGCAAGTTGATTCTCAGTGGTAACATGATGTAATTCAATTTCTCGTTTAGCCATATGATCTTTAATGAAGTGATACATTATATCAATATGCTTGGTTTTAAAATGTTGAATAGGATTCTTTGAAGTGAATATGGCACCTTGTATTATCATAAAAATTTAGAATAGTGCCAATTGAAAATCCAAAGTCAATTAGTTGTTGTTTTAACCAAAAAACCTGTGTCACACAACTACCTAAGGCAATGTATTCTGCTTCAGCAGTAGAAAGGGCTACTAAATTTTATTTTCTACTAGACCAAGAAACTAAGGATTTTCCTATGAATTGACAAGTTCCAGAAGTACTTTTTTGGTCAACCCTACATCCTGCAAAATCTGAATCAGAATATCCAATAATTTCAAAAGAAGAGCTATGCTTAGGATACCAAATCCCTATGTTTTGAGTTCCCAAAAGATATCTTAGAATTCTCCTAACAGCAGTTAGATGTGACTCCTTTGGATTATCTTGAAATGTAGCACACAAATAAACATTAAACATTATATTTTGTTTGCTAGCAGTCAAGTAAAGTAATGATCAATTTTTTACTCTAAATTTCTTTTGATCAACAGATTTTCCCTTAGGGTCCTTATCTAACTACACTGAGGAACTCATTAGTGTACTCTCTTGTTTAGCACTATCCATCTCATATTTCTTGAGGATATCCTTAATATACTTTGAATGACTTAGAAATGTCCCACCCTCCTATTACTTAATGCTGAAACCAAGAAAGTAACTCAAATCTCCCATCAAACTCATTTCAAATTCACTACTCATTATCTTTGAAAATTCATCACAAAGATTTTTATTGGTGGATCCAAATAAAATATCATCAACATATATTTGAACAATGAGTATGTCATCTTCTATCCTTTTTAAGAAGAGAGTGGTGTCCACACTTCCTTTAACAAATGATCTTTCTAATAGAAAAGTGCTTCTCTCATACCAAGCCCTAGGTTCCTATTTTAGTCCATACACTACCTTTTTCAATTTAAACACATCATAAGGGAATTTTGAATTTTTAAAGCCAGGAGGTTGCTCAACAAAAACATCATCTTATATCACCCCATTAAGAAAGGCACTCTTAACATCCATTTGAAACAATTTAAAACTTTTAAAATAGGCGAAGGCTAGTAATACCCTTATCGCTTCAAGTCTAGCTGCAAGCGCAAAAGTTTCTTCAAAATTAATTTCTTTTATTTGATTATACCCCTTGGCCACCAATCTTAACTTATTTTTAATCACAAAACCTGAATCATTCATTTTATTTTTGAACATCCACTTAGTTCCAACAACACTTTGATCCCTAGGCCTTTCAATCAATTCCCAAATATTATTTCTAACAAATTGATTCAACTCTTCTTGCATGGAAAAAATAAAAAATTCATCTGAAAGTTCTTAATTTATATTAGTGGGTTCAATTATTGATATAAAGGCATAATGGGTTACCTCTTTACTAAGTCCATGCCAAGTTCTAACACCCTCACTAGGTTCACCTAAAATCAATTCTTTAGGGTGACTTAGAAAATTTCCATTCTCTAGGCAAAGGGTTTTCTATTCCAATATTCTCTTCCAAATTTATCTTTTCAATTCCTTGGGAGATATCTTCAATATGATCTTCATATAGCCTTGGCTCTTCCAAATTGATAGATTCATCAAAAACTACATGTGTGGTCTTCTCAATTACCAAAGTTCTCTATTTAAGAACCCTATAGGATTTTTCAACACTAGAATATCCCAGAAAAATTCCTTCATAAGATTTAGGATCAAATTTTCCTAAAGGAGTTTTGCCGTTATTCTTAATGAACACCTTACATCTAAAAACATGCAAATGTGAAAGATTAGGTATTCTTCCATTAAGAAGTTCATAGTGTGTCTTATTTAATTTGGATCTAATGTTCACTCTATTCAGAACATAACACGTCGTACTAACCGCTTCAGCCCAAAAATATTTTGGAAGTGAATATTCTGCCAACATGGCTCTAGCAGCTTCTATCAAAGTTTTGTTCTTTCTTTCGATAACCCCATTCAACAGAGAGGTCCTAGGTGCTAAAAAATTATGATAAATTTCTTATTTTTTATAAAAATCCTCGAATTTTTCATTTTCAAACTCTCCTCCATGATTACTTTGAATTGATAAAATTTCACACCCTAGCTTTCTCTGAATCCAAGTATAAAAACTTCTAAATTCATCAAAGTATTCACTCTTATGAAATAAGAATTTGACCCAAGTGAATCTTGAAAAATCATCAATAATTACAAACCCAAAAGCTTTACCTCCCATACTTATAGTGCTTATCGGTCCAAAAAGATCCATATGAATGATTTCTAGAGGTTTTCTAATTCTAAGATCTTTAATTGAATGAAAGGATGACTTTACCTATTTTCCTAATTGAAATGCATTACACAGGTGATCCTTAGTGAAGTCTAGTTTGGGTATCCTTCTAACCAATTCTTTATGGGTAATCTTCCTAAGATTTATATGCTTGCGTGACAAAGTCTTCTATGCCATAACCATGATTCATCAGTAATTGTTTTGAGATAAAAAGCATTAAAAGTTTTAAATCAAGCATGTATACATTATTTATCCTATTACCATGCAACATATCAACTTCCTTTCTCACCCTCCTAGGATTGGCTTTGAGATTCGGGCAGTCATATTTGATATGTCGAGGCTTCTTGCATTCATAAAAAATTACATCATTAGAAGCATTTGCATTTTTATTAAACTTACATTTGTTCCACTGCTAACATCTCCTTTACTTTCTTTTTAGGAAACTTTTGAATTGCCTCATCATGAGTGCAATATCATCTTCATCCTTAGGCTGTGACTGATCACTCTTCGAGTCATCCACTTTCAACGTGATATCCTTCTCCTTTCACTTTTCACCTACATCAATCTATCTTTGAGTCACTTCGTGCTCATAAGTAATTAGTGATCCAAGCAGATTATCAGTAGAATATACATTTCTGTCTTTTGACTCTATTGTGGTAGTTATCTTTGCATCATAAGCAGTAGGTAAACAACCTAGAATTTTATTTACTTTTTTTAAATTTGTTAATTCCCTACCTAAAGCATACAATGAGGTGACTATCTATGTAAAATGAGTATACATATCACTAATTGATTCATTTGGTTTCATGCAAAAAGGTTTGTAGTCATGTAATAAAATGTTCAATCTAGATTATTTCACTTGATTAGTTCCTTCATATGTAATGCAAAGTCTATCCCAAATTTCTTTTTCAGATTTACAGGTTGAAACACATATGTATTCTTCAGATTTAAGAGCACAGAAAAAATTATTTAAACATTTTTTGTTTAACTGACCTAAGTCTTCTTCTACTTTCCAATCATTAAAAAGTGTTTCAATCCTTATGCCATCAACAAGTCTGGTTGGACTAGTGTAACCTTCTTGTACTAAAATTCACATGAGATAGTCAATCGAAAGAAGAAAAATAGACATACGGGTTTTAAAAACTCGAAAGGAATGTTATCAAACAGTGATGGTCTTGTGATCGAATATCCTTCAGGAGTTACAGTTTTCAAAAGTAGCCATGGTCATTTTCAAAAAGTAGTCTAAACCTTAAATTTTGAAATTGGCTCAAATACCACTTGAAAGTATGTGCAGGTTGTTAGACCTACTATAACTGTCCCAAGGCTAACAAAGAGGGGGGTGAATTGGTAATTTTAAAAATTCTTGGTTATTTAAAAAACTAATAAAATATTCTGAGCACAATAATAAATTTTATGATAATTTCTAAAATGATAATTTTTACAAAGATATTTTTTAACCACAAATATTTAAAAATGTAGAAAAATAAAAGGTAGTAAAAAGTAAAGAAAAAGAAGACACCAAATTTTATAGTGTTTTGATCTAACTAGACCTATGTGCACTCCCTTGAGATTCCTTCTCCAGGTATTGCACTACTCAATATTATCTCATCTTTTGCCCCCATAGCAAGGTGGAGGCCTTTATAAACTCTCTTCTACCAACTCGGTGTGGCATAGAACCGATGCCTTTTACACCTTCCAAGTGATGGCAGCGTACCAACTCATCCTTTTTCACCCTCCTAGTGAAGGCAAAGAACCCAACATCCTTTTTCATCCTTATGGTGAAGGCAGAGTACCCAATTTCCTTTCTCACCCTCTTAATGATGGCAGAGTACCGACATCCTTTTTCACCCTCCTAGTGATGGCAAAATATATGATCTCCTATGAAAATCCTCTCTCATGAGTAATCTAAGAAGTAGGGAAGAACTATGGAGAATAAAGAAGAGATCCTCACCGTTGGGCACCTTTGTGAATCCCCTAAGAAATCCCTCTCACAAGATCTCTCACTTTTAAATCTCAAGACACTCTCCCAAACACGCTCCTAAGGCACACTCAAGAGAAATTCACAGCAAGATCTATGGATAGTCAGTTTTTGGACACTTATATATGAAGGATAAAAAAAACCAAACAGAAAATTAAAAATTTCAAGTTGAACGAACTCTTATCGTACAGTACGATCAATGATCATTCGTACAAACAGTTCAAGAATGAACTCATTCTTCCTGTACGATCCTATATGAACCTAATTTTATACTCTATCAATTATTTGTATGAACTGACATCGTACAGTATGAATAGTTCAAAAATGAACTCTTCATCCGGTACGATCATATATAAATCTCATTTCATACTCTATCAGTCATCTGTACAAACCCCGCATCGTATAGTATGAATAGTTAAAATAAATCTTATCTTCCTTAGTAGGAAACACTCTCTTAGACTCAAGAAAAATAGAAAAAAGTATACACTTCAATTACAAGAAACCCTAATCTAATTTGTCTTGAAGTCTTCGACTATTTGGAGTATGATTTCCCTGACATGTTAGTACACACAAACAACACAAATAAAATATATCTAATATATGTTAGGAGAAATAGAAATCAACATAATAATATTTTGGTATCATAAAAAACTTACATAAAATAAAAATATAATTTTGAAAACTAAGTTACAATAGTAGCGGCTCTCCTTTTTCCCTCACAATTAGGCAAAGAAGCCCTTACAAAATCGTTCCAGTGACCCGATGAGATAGAGTACCTTAGATCTTTTTACTCCCTCCTAGAGTAGGTAGAGAACTTGAAAATCCTTTAACTCCCTCCTGGAGTTACTAAAGTGTTGATATTATCTACATCATGACCAATTACAGAGATTTTGATGAAAACAAACATAAGCTTGGATGCTCTAATTTGTGTGTTAAGTATTTCAGGTGTAATGATTTGATATATATGTATGATAATTACTTATATGAGATTTACTTTGCAAAAATTAAGTTTAATCAAAATTTGAGTTAAAAGAACTCTAGATGGACCAAGATGGAAAGCTTGAAGGTTTTTTATGTTATCGAAGAAGTATGTTAGTGGTTCAATATTATTTACTTGTTTGGTTGGATTTGCTCACAATCTAAATATCTATTAAAATATTTTATATGTTATTAAATAAAGATAATAAGCATAATTTAGAAATCTATAAGATTTCTTTATTAAATAAATTTTATAAGCTTCATTGTTATCAATTATGGAAAGATAATTAATCAGGGAAATTAAATGTAATAAGCTTTTATTGTAAAAATTTATTACGTATTTTTTTTAAATTAAACTTGTTTCTTATAAATTTACTAATGTATAATTAATGTTATCAAAATTACATCATATTATTGTATGAATATTTAATATATCTTTAAATATCTGAAAATATGTATTGGTTTTGATTTTGCTACATATGGTGTTATTTTAATGGAAAACCGGCCTATTTTTTATATCATTAGATTCATTGGATACTATAGATATAAATTGATAGGTTATAAGATCCATTTGGAGCAACAGTGAATTTATAATGAATTTCTAAACATTAGCTGATTTTAATATTACTTGCTCGGTAGCCATTTTTGTCTTATTTTGGATGTATATAAAGACTTTCTGACTTCTCCATGTAACTAGTCATTTTATATCCATTTGAAACTTATATATCTTTAATATAAATAAGTTCTTTATCAAATATAATATTTTTAGATCATAAATTAATATTAGATTAAAAGTTTTATTCAAATTTGGCTTTACTTACCCTTTCCCTTTAAATACTCCTCTTCCTCTTCATGTGAGGGCTATTCAAGAGAGAAACTCCAAAATTTTCTCCATTCCTTTTATCTTCCTTATATGCTAAATCTTGAGTAGAGAAACTTTGATTTTTATTCTAAGAGCTCTTTTCATTTGCAAGATCAAATTCTTAGTTGGAAAGCTTCCACGAACTAAATCCTCTAACGTCTCTTGAAGTTCTTGAGTTTGCTTTCTTTTTCAAAATTTTTATTGGCTATTATTTTAGTTTTTTACCATATATTTTTTCTTGAAAAATTTCTTATTAGGTGAAATACTAGTTGAGATTATTATATTAAGTTTTCTATGTTAAATCTTTTAAATCCATAAAGATAACAAAGCAAGTATTTTTATTTCCTTTTACGTGGCATAGTTTTGCATTTAAAATCTATTTCACTTTTAAAAGTATTATGTTATTTAAAGAGATGTAGTTTAAATCAGTAAGAAAAATATTTTTAATTAAAATGTTATTTATATTTTTATCAAAATATAAATCTATCTTAAAGTGAGCAAATTTTATATTCCATTTGCAAGAAGTGACGTGATTAAAATTAATTTGTAAGATCACATTAAATATTTTGGTCACTTTATTGCAAGAAAATTTGTGCTCATATTATTTACATCAAATTATATTTTTCATTTTCTTGATTTAAGCCATTTGGCTTAGTAAATTTTAAATTATCATTAGATTGGGTTGTACTCGCCCATATAGGAGAGTACTTAGGTTATAAAAAACCTCTTTTGTTTAGAGAAGTGAGATTTGTAAGGAAAACCTAGGATTAGTGAATTCTAGCCTGAGAGTTGGCTAGGGTGAACGTAGGTTGGATTGGAATATGGGCTGAACCACGTAAAAATATTGTCCCTCTCATTTTCATTTCTTGTATTTATTTTTCTTTATCATTGTCATAAAATTTGTGCGATTAATTATTCTTTTCCAAATAATATTGAAATTATTTTAATTGCCTTCTTTTAATAAAATTTTAAGAATCCTAATTTACCCCCCCTCTTGGGGTGCCATAGTCATCCAACACAGAGAACCTTGGAATCATTTTACTCCCTCCCAGAGTAGACAGAGAACCTAGATCTGATGCTGATGAAAGTCTCCCCCAGAGCCACCAAGGAGTCAAAAAAGTAACTTGAAGAAGATGGTGGAAACCTTTGTTGGAGCAACCTTTGTGAATCCCTCATAACTCCCACTCACAAGGATCTCTCTCTCTCCCAAGCTGTCTCTCTTCCTTCTCTAAGCTTTCTCTCAGATCAATTCAATAGCAAAAGATTTCTCTCAAGACCATATGAGAGCTTAAATAAAGAGCCTCCAAAAGAAGCCTTAATTTTTCATTTTCCATCAAAGATTATCCATTAAAATTTTTAGATCATCCTATATGATTAGTACAAAATAGCATATTCAGCTGGTACGAATTGCATTGGTCTGTATGATAAATTTAAGTATTTATATGGATCATCCTGCACGATCTTTCGATCATCCTGGACTATTAATTCACGAGATTGTATTGATCATCCAATACTATAGTCGATGATTAAATATTATCCCATGCAGCAATTGGTTCGTCCAGTATGAAGGAGGGGTATCATCCAAGATGATTGGTTGACATATTATGGTTTTCATCCTGCATGATGGGTGATAATTAAATATTGTACCATGCTGGGATCTGGTCATACAGTACGATCATCTCCAATCATCCTGTATGATATGATTGATCAATTTAATCATAATTAGTCCCCTAATCACAGGAACAATTTAGGTCATAAATCATCCAGTATGATAGAGATCGTACTATATGATTAGAGTATAATTTATATATTAAGAAATTGCCTAAATTATAATTGGTGTCTATTTTTATGTCTATAACTGATCATCCTGTATGATTTGAAGCATCCATTATTAGTTAATTAATCTCACTTAATAATGGGTACCCTAATTAGGGTTTTCTGTATAACTGATCATTTAATATGATATATATCATACTGTATGATTAGTTCAAAAATAAAAAATTTTTCTAACTTACTAACTCACCCCCCAAGAGTGTGTGTGTGCATAACTTGGGGTCCACCAGATACATGACTTAACTCAAGAAAGGTAAAAAGTACATTGAAATTAAAATTACAAATATACTTAATCCTAGTATACCAGATTATGGCCTGATTTGCATTGCAAGTGAACTTTTGGACCTGAAAGGTTACTAAGCAGGGCAAATAAAATAGATTTGTAATAATAGCCGTAGTAAAAAAAAAAGTTATTATCATCAAAATCACAGTACTTGGGCCCAGATTTACAACATCATACATTTTAAACCCTTAGGAAAAGGCACAACACCCCACAAAGATTAGCAAACCCATTCTCAGGTGTTAGGTGCTACTCTTGTGGTATGTTAGGACACATAGCTTGCACTTGCACTGTACATCATAGAACACAACTAGTGTGGATGCCAAAATCATTTGCATCATAGCATAATATACATACAATTCATTCATTAAAGCATAAGGTGGAACCAAAACTCACTTGGGTTCTCAATCTAATCCTTGATTAACTTTGTAGGGGTGCTCTCACAAAAGGCCAAGTGAGAGCAAGTGGTACATAAATAATGGATGCTCAAGACACATAACTAGAGATTTAAAATAATTCATCACACAGGAGGCTAGGGTAGGAGGCAAGGTTACACTAAAAGATAACACCACCAAGAAAGTGGTGGGCTCAGGTATGATTGGCAATTCTAAAAAAATTTATCATTGAGAATATTTTTTAGTAGACATTTTGAAAGACAACTTACTTAATATTAGTCAATTATGCGGTTAAGGATTTGATATCAAATTTTTGTCTACTAAATGTTTGATTAGTTTAAATGATAAACTTATTTTAGAAGAAACATGCTTGATTTAACTATATTGAATATTCAAATTTCTTATTTTTGAAAATTAACGTTAATGAATCTTGGGTATAGCATAGGCAACTATGTCATGCAAGCATGAACATACTTCGGAAGATCACCCAAAAAGACCTAGTAAGAGGCATACCTAAGTTAATTTCTCTAAGGACCCCCTTTGTAATGCCTGGCAGCTAGAAAAATAACTCAAATTATAATTTTATCCCATTAAGGACATCATCACCTCTAGGCCACTAGAAATCCTTCATATGGACTTATTTGGATCTATTAGTATAGTTAGCATAGGAGAGAAAACTTATAGATATATAATTGTTGATGGTTATTCTAGATTCATATGGCTTATATTCTTATCTTCTAAAAGTGAATCATTTGAGGAGTTTAGAACTTTCTCCACCTAGATTCAAAAGAAATTAGGATGTGAGATTTTAACTATTCATAGTGATCATAGTGGAGAATTCGAAAATAATAAGTTTGAAAAGTTTTGCAGGGAGTTAGGAATAGAGTATAATATTTTTACCCCTAGGACCCATTAGTAGAATGGGATACCTAAACATAAGAATAGAATCTTAGTAGAATATGTTTGGGTAATATTAGCCGAATACTCACTCTCTAGGTATTTTGAAGCATAAGTAGTGAATATTGCTTATTATGTGTTGAATAGGGTTAATGTAATCCAATCTCAATAAGACACCCTATGAGCTATTTAAGGGTAGGAAACCCAATCTCTATCATTTGCATGTCTTTGGGTGTAGATGTTTCATTCTTATTAATGGTAAATTTTCTTTAAAAAATTTTGATTCTAAATTTGTTAAAGGTAATTTCTTAGGTTATTCTTCTGTAGGTAAAGCCTATATAATTTTCAATAAGAGAACCCTAGTGGTAGAGGAGACCACCCAAATAGTATTTGATGAATCTGATAGATTTATTAAGCTTAGGTTATAAGAAAAAGGAGAGATAGAGGCCACTCAAGGAATATAGTCTATTACCTAGCACATTTCTCCTAAATAGATCCTTTGTTAAGGGTAGTGTAGATACCACCCTATTTCTAAAGAAAATAGGAGATTATTTGCTTATTATTAAATTTATATAGATGATATACTATTTGGATAAACCAATAAAAATATTTGTGATGAATTTTCAAAAATATTGAGTGAGGAATTTGAGATGAATATGATGGGATAACTTACTTGCTTTCCTGAATTTAGTGTGAAACAAAGAGATGATGAAAAAATTCCTAATCAAAGTAAATATATTAAGAATATTCAAAGGAAATATGAAATGGAGAATACAAAGATAATAAATATACCCATGAGCTCTACCATTCAATTAGATAAGGATCCAAAAAAAAAAACCTATAGATTAGAAGAAGTATAGGGGGATTATAGGATCACTTTTGAATTTGACTACTAGCAGACATGATATAATGTTTAGTGCATGCCTATGTGCTAGATTTCAAGCTTATCCGAAGAAGTTCCATATGATTGTAGTTAAGAGAATTCTTAGATATCTTTTAAGCACCCAAAACTTAGGTATATGGTATCATAGACATAACTATTCCTTTAAAATCATAGGATATTCAAACACAAACTTCTTGGAGTGTAGGATAGATAGAAAAACCATCTCAGGAACTTATCAATTCATAGGGAAATCATTAGTTTCTTGGTCCAGTAGGAAGCAAAATTTAGTAGCCCTGTCCATCATTGAGGCAAAATACATAACTATAGGAAGCTGTGTTGCTCAAGTCTTATGGCTGAAGCAATAGATCCAAGTTCTTGGATTATTTGTAGACACCATTCCTATTATGTGTGACAGCACTATTGCCATATGTATTTCTAATAATTAAATTCTGCACTCGTGCACTAAGCGTATATACATTAGGCATCATTTTATTAGAAATCATGTAGCCAAGGGAGACATAAAACTGCATCATGTAACCACTAAAAATTAATTGGCAGACATTTTCACCAAACCCTTAAACAATGAGCATTTTGAGAACTAGACTAGGTGTTATTGAGATTTATGCTTATTTTAGAGTGAAAGTGAATTCATCAATCATTTGTAATCAATTATTTTTGTGTGTGCTTAAATATGTATTATATTTTGTAATTCATGTTTGTTTATTATTTTATTGTTGGTTTTATTTATTCTTGTTTGCTTCTTGTAAATAGGTATTCTCTGATTATCATACACATCAAATAATATTTTAAAATAAAAAAAATTAAAAACATAAAAATTTATACACATCATACTATACAATCCCAATTCGTACTGCATGATCCGCATAGCACTACACATCTACACCATTTGTGAAATCAATGGCTCTAATCTCACCAATAATTGATGATCATACTGTATGATTCTCCCTTTGTACTATATGATACACATGTCGGTAATTATTAAAAAAATTAAATCATTTGGTAAGATGTTTTGAAATGACGTTAAACTTATGATCACCTGTTCGTACTGTATGAACCTTTAGTCAAAGGTCATACTAATGACTCCTCAGGATGATTATTTTTCACAAAGATCATCCAATAACATTTGGATCATATTATATGATTTAATTACTTTTTGGACAAACCGTCCAGAAGACTTAAATCCTTCTGATCATCAAGTATGAATCTCGATTGTACTGTACGATCTACTAAAAATTTTATATAAGAGAATGGATTCTAGGTTTCATTCACACAATTTTTTTCTTATCTCATACTTCTAAATTTCCATTCTAAAGTTTCTTATGGGTAGCGAAAAGCGAGCCCGTCAACTTCTGCAAGGAAGTTCCTCTTGCCATCCTATTGACAATCTGTTCCAAATGATTGAGGATGAATCTTCTTACCATAGATTCAAGGAAGCTCACATTACACCCTCCTACATTCTTGACCAGTCAATTCTCAATTATAGGGTAATGGACATTTTTTCCACCTTCACTCTATAATTCCTCTGCACACTCTCCTTCTCTTTTAATTCTAAACTTCTTTATGAATTTTTTTGCAAGCCTATAAGTGTTACTAATTTTGCTACCATGACCATATATGTTTGTAAATGATTTGAAGAAATTACCAACAGGACCTATATGAGTACTTACACCTATCCATAGAAGGTGTTCAACCTCATGTTTGATCTTCTAGGGAATTTTATGATTAGAATGCAGTAAATTTAGTCAGTAGGAATGATCCTCTGAACTAATACAAGCCCCTTGTCCACTCCTTTAATTAAAATGCTTATATCATGTAGCATGTTCTTCAAACTTCTATTATTCTTAAAGCTAGAGATATGGTAAATATTACTCCACTTTTATTTATAGTTACTTACTTGATTATGTCTGGCATAACTTTTGATGAGTCTTACATGATCATTAGTTATCAATAAACCCTCACTTCTCTTCACATGTGAACAACCTGTCATCCGCATAGCCTCACACTAGGTAACTTAATTGCCTATATTTTAGATCAGAAGTATCAGCTTATGTATCTCACATTGGCAAATATGTTCCTTATTTTCTACTATGATAGCACTTTTCTTATTCTCTTTCATCATCACCATCGGGAGGAGCTAGAAGAAGAGCTAGAGTTTAATAAGGTAGGGGGAGACCTTCCAACTCCACCTCTTGCCACTAGCACCAACACCAGCTGCAGCATCTGCATACCAGCCTTATTATAATGACACATTAATTCAGAGAGTTGATCAGTCAGAGACATGCCTGATACTCACATTCAATAGCAGTAGGAGCAGCATGAGATTGATATAACTTGGTTTGGTAAATAGTTTACATCTATTCACAAGTACTTCCAGCCACCACCACCACCACCACATGATTAGGCTTCCTCCTACTTTTAGTATATATATTCATTTATAGTTTATGCTTGTTGTTTCTCTTTAGTTTCTTTCTACTTTTTTTCTTGTACTTTCTGTTGTATTATCTCTCCTTTTTTGGTGATATCAAAAGGGGGAGTATGTATTTTTTAGTTATATATATTCATATGTTAGTTTAGTTTTATTTTTTCATTATTTGTGTTCATGTGTGGCTTTACTACTTTGTATTTCAAATAAAATAATAATAATAATTCACTTAGTGAGGGGGAGAATAAGAGAAAATACAAAAAACTTAAATATTCAACCAAAAATGTTTTCCAACATCAACAAGGAGGAGATCATTGAAATTCAAGATCCCGGGCTTGTGATTTTAATGATAACCACTATTATTGATTGACACCATATTTCTCCTAGCATTTATATTGTATATCTACTTTTTGTATGTACTAATATTTCGGGTACATCATATACCACTCAATAATTTTTAGGGCGCAAGATTGGGTAGAATGGTACATATTTTGAAAGAATCTGTACTTCAATTTCTTTAATTTTATATTTCTTGAGTCAATGTTATATAAGGGCATGTGCTGATTTGGTGGTCATGCACACACATGCTAGGCAGTGAGAAAATGATTTTTAAACTTTTTAAGCTAATTGTACCATTTGATATATATTATACTATATAATTAGTTTTTTGGAAAATGATTTAAAATGGATAATTATTTAATTAATATTTTTAAGCTAATAATACTAGACGAAGCATATCATACTATACAATCAGTTTAACCAGGAAACCCTAGCCGCCAATTAAAATTTAGTAAGATTTAAATTTTGATTTTTAAATTAATCGTACTATACAATGTTATCTGTACTGTATGATATTTAAAAACTTACTTAATTTAATCCCTTTGGTTAGTCAATTAAATTAATATTTAATAAGTATAGCATATCATTCTGTACGATGTAGATTGTATTGTATGATAGGTAGAGATTAAAAATGTTCATCTCGATGACCATCTTGGATGAAATCTTTATCTTTGAACTAAGTATACAATACAATGTCAATCGTACTGGATAATTGGCAGAGATGATTTCTAATCGTTACGACAATCATCCTGTATGAATTTAAGATAATTAAACTATTTATACCATACAATCTCTAAATTATACTATTTGATAAGTATGTAGATTTTGAACTGTTCATCCCATGACTGTTACATCATACTGAATGATCTCTAATTTTGAACTAATAATATTGTATGATCATAGATTGTACTGTACAAACATAGTTGGCTGAATTAAAATTTTAGGGTTTTTGGAGGACTTATATAAAAGATTTATTATTAGTCTCTTAAAATATCTTTGGCTATTAAATAGAATCTGAGAGAGCTTTGTGAGAGTTCTTAGGGCATTGGAGAAGGTGAGGTTATTTGAGAGGGAGAAGGAGTTTAGGGGGATTCCACATAGTTTCTCCAAGCAAGCTTGCACCTTAATTCCTCTAGTGGCTCTATTAATTTTTTAGGGTTTCTCTTCAGAGAAAGATTTCAAGGCTGAATATTGAGGTTCTCTGCCTTTACTAGAAGGGTAAAAAAATATTGAGGCATTCTACCTTTACTAGGAGGGTGAAAACGCTTCCAGGTTCACTACCTTCACATGTAGGGTAAAAAGAGCTTCCAAGGTTCTCTACCTCACCAGGAGGGTGAAAAGGATTCTGATTCTCCATCGTATCGGGTTGGCAAAAGTGATTCTTATATGGGCTTCTCTGCCTTGCTGTGGGGCCTAAAGGAGAGACACTAAAGGTTTAGTGCAATACCTGAAGAGGAGGAATCCGGGGAGTGGACGTAGGTCAAGGTTGACTGAACCACTATAAAATTCTTGGGTGCTCGTTTTACTTTTTGCATTTTTATTTCCTACAAATTTACTTTTATGCAAATTTACTTTCTTACAAATCTGTACTATATTTGTTGAAATTGACCTAAGTTTTCTTGTAAAGAAAAAAAAAAATAGAAAAAAAAATGATTAAAAATATTTTCTATATTCGCTTCTGCTTTTTTTAATTTTTGACATTATTTTTAAAGAAATTAGTTTTTGAAGAACTAATTCACATCCTCTCTTAGTGTTCCTAGGGACAGTCAATGAGGCTTAACATCCTCCCTTGAAATTTCACTACTTAAGGGAAGGAATTTGAGATGTGATAGCTATATCCAGGTCTATTTTGATTTATTATGGCGTGGAAATATCGAGGATAATATTTTTCTAAGGAGGGGAGAGTTTTGGCACCTCCAAAATTAGTATTCAATTCTACATGTTATGATCTGACCAAGTTTAGATAATTAATTAAACATTTTCTTTTGAACTCTATATGTGCTTGAAAGTTTTCTAAGTGTATGAGAGTCTAAATATATTATGTGTTGGGTTTAAGGGGTCTATTTGCATGTTTGAGAAAATTTTGAATTTTCCCCTATGGCATAATGGGATTGGTGTTTGGGGTGCTGTGACGCTAAGCTTTCAGTATTTTAGCAATTTAATTCTATTCTTTAGTTCACAGCAAACATGATGGCATTATTGATCCTTAAAGGGATCACTGTGTTTGGAGCCATGTGGCATTTTAGTGCCAGGCTGAATTTTAATATTAAAAACATCAATTTTCACTATTCATTCCATTTCTTCTCATGTAAGCCTTCGATGACAGAAAGACGAAGAGAGGACTATTTGTGAGAGAAACTCCATTTTGGGCAGCTTTAGGTCATTTTCACCTGATGACTCAATTTGAAAAAGTGCTCGGGTCGAGGATGGTTATGTTTTGCCTATATCAATTTTTTATAATTCAGAGTTTTTGGGATTTTTTTCAATTGAATTTAAAAGTTGGTTTTACAAAAAAGAAAAAGTTTTATTAGATTCTTGTAACTTTCATCTTTGTAACTTTTGATATGTTATTCGTACGACTATTCTAGTCATTTTGGGTATTTATTCGAGATTTTCTACCAGTAATTTTGAAAAATAAAAAATTTTATCAAATTAAAAATTCATTTTGACATCTAAAAATAGTGTTTTACTTTAGTTTAGTCTTGAGAATATTGTTATACACAATATCTAGTAATGTGGTCAAATTCTAAAATATTAGGTGGGAAATTACTTGATAGCCATTTGTACATTTTGTAGAATTATACAAAAATGCTATTATTACTTTAATAGTGTAGAATGTATTTCTATTTTTAGTGTATGTGATTGATATATTTGAATGAATTAGTGGAGAGAAGGGATTCTATTGGTGGCGAGAATTGATTCTATTATCTATTTTTGTTGGAAGCTCTTAAGTTTGTAGGTTATATTCATTAAGAATGTATTTTGTTGGTGGTGAGAAGGCATTCTATAATTTATTATGTGTTGGAAGCTATAGAGCCTTATGGACCTCCAAAAAGACATCGCCATAGGGTATGACCACACTAGCCTGTGGTATGACCACACTACCCTGTGGGACAAAACAATCACAGGCCTTTGCATTCTTCGCAAGCGGTGCAAATGGGAGGGAAGATTAGATCATACATATGATTAACCATTGAGGATAGTGACTCTCGCCTACGTACCTCGATGGGTAATAATATACATGAACTGATCAGAGTCATAGATTTCCCCCACCCGATACATCAGCTCGAGTGAGATTTATTTTATGTGAAATTCAGTTTCCCATGGGCGCAAGCCCCCGTGGTTAATTACATCTTAAGTCGGGGCCTAAAAAGACTCATAATTAAGGATCCTCCATTATCCTCTCAGATAGGACTGGCATATAAGGAGGATACTAGGAAGTTCCTACTCAAAGGGGAAGGAAAGGGCTCAACTTAGCTTAGCCAATATATACGGCTCACATTAACAAATAAAGAAGTCACGAAATCTATGCCTACCCAACCCTATCAAAATAGCAAGAAAATCAGGGAAAGGGGTGGTGAGGAATGCCTCCCAAGGACTCTGTCGGGCTCTCAACTAGGTAAGGTTCAACATCTGCCTGAACATATCAAAATAGTAAATGTGAACGGCTCAATACTCACCTGACCATATCAAAATAATGAGTAAGGAGTCAAGGTCTGATGTCTACTTGACCATATCGAAACAGCAAGATAATCAGGGAAAAGGGGTGGTGAGGTATGCCTCCCAGGGACTCTATCGGGCTCTCTCAACCAGGTAAGGTTCAACATCTACCTGACCATATCAAAAAAAAAAAAAGGAACGACTCAATACTCACCTGACCATATCAAAATAATGAGTAGAGAGTCAAGGTCTGATACCTGCCTGACTATATCAAAATAGTAGGGCAATCAGAGAAAAGGGGTGGTGAGGTATGCCTCCTAGGAACTCTATCGGGCTCTCTCAACTGGGTAAGATTCAATATCTTCCTAACCATATCGAAACATCAAATGAGGAATTACTCAATACTCACTTGACTATATAGTAACAATGAGTAGGGAGTCAAGGACTGATGCCTGCCTAACCATATCAAAATAGCAGTACAATAGATAAAAAGTCATCTCAATAACAACCTGACACACATCTGTGTAAGGATGTAAGGGAAAAGGAAAAGGTATATGTCAGAACTCCAAGGGGAAAATTTGTCCAAGTAATCCCGAGCTAGCATTTTGGTTACCACATGGTAGAGGATAAATCATCGTGGCCATGAGTATCTAAATGTTAGCAGAATTTTTAGGCAACATTAAAATCATATGAAAGGGGAAGCATCAGACTGATGCCTCAAGGGATAACAAGAATAGATACACCATCAATAGAGTGTGAGAGGGACGATCTTATCCCAAGTGAGTAACAATGAAATTAGTGTGGGGACACCTCCGCTATAAAGAACAAAATTGAACTAAGGAGAAACAATCATTAAGGAACTATAGTGGTGGACCCATACTAACTGATGGGGACCCTGTAAGAAGTTGAAAAAACACCAACAAAACCAAGGGACCTCTCCGACAGCAAAGAGTCAGGTCCCAATGGGAAAGTATGTGGATAAAGAAACTTGTGCACTGACCTTTTGCTAGAAAATCAATGCTCACTAAGAGGTGATAGTAACACCTGAGACATGATGTACTACATCACAAATAGGGAGAAAAATTGAGGTAACGAGGGGACATAATCGCTACCAAGGCTAGTAGCTTCGAATAATATCAATAACAATTATAAGGATCATAGTGGTAACACCCACACCAACTGGTGGGACCCTGTGAGAAGTGAAAGCAATGTTAACACATCTGTGGGATTACTCTGGAAGCTAAGAGTAGGGTGTGAATGTGAGAGTAGGTTGCTAAGAGAAGCCAGGGAGTTGATCTTCTACTAGAAAATCAAAGCTCTCAAAGAAGTGATGCTAACATCTGAGACATGATGTACTACATCACAATCGGGGAAACAACTCAAGGTAGCGATGAGACACAATTTCCATCTAGGATAACAACTATAAATAGGATCAACAATCATCAGAAGACCACAGTAGTAGCACCCACACCAACTGATGGGACCCTGTGGGAAGTGAAAGCTACCTCAACACATCCATAAGATTACTCTGACAGCTAAGAGTAGGGCATAAATGGGAGGATGGGTCGCTAAAAGAAACTAAGAAGCTAATTTTCTATTAGAAAATCAAAGCTCTCAAGGTAGTGATGCTAACACCTGAGATTAGGTGCACTTCATCACTACTGGGAAAATAACTCGAGGTAGTATGGGGACACACTTACCACCAAGAATAGTAACTTTGAGTAGGACCAATAATCATTAAAAGCTCACAGTGATAACACCCACACTAACAAGTGGTACCTTGTAGGAAGTGAAAGAAACACAAACACATCCATAGAACTACTCTAGCAGTTGAGAGTAGGGTAGGAATGAGAAAGTAGGTTGCTAAAAGAAGCTGGGGAGCTGATCTTCTACTAAAAAATCAAAGCTCTCAAAGAAGTGATGTTAATATCTAGGATAAGATGTACCACATCACTAACAAACACTACAATCATAAAGAATCTTAATAACAAAAGTGTAGGTTTATCCTTGAAGTAATCATATAGACGCTTCGAAGGAGAGGAAAAGAGAAATTTGGGGGAACTTAAGCTCTTGGAAAGTAAAGCCGGGTTCCACTTGTAACAAGGGTAATCGATTTTTCTCCACTAAGAGCTTTCCTCTTTTATTTTATTATATATATATATATATATATATATATATATATATATATATTATTTCTATTCACAATCATAGATTGGGTCTACCCCATACTGTCAAAGATAATACATGGTAGAGGAATGTTTACCACATCCATGAGTTAATCCTAATATGCAAATATCCTCTAATGATTGGAACACAAGGAGAGGGAGATATGATTGGGTTTGATAACCCAAGCCGTATTCGTCACATGAATAAAACTAGGGAGAGAGAAATTATACAGGATCTTGTAAAGAAGTGAAGTATTGGCTATGATAACCCAGGCCACATTCAACTCATGTGAATGAACTGGGGAGCACAATCATAACAAAATTGATGTATGAATGATATCCAAATTAGGATAATGGATCAACATTACCATTCCCGATTAATATAGGTTGGTATAGATCCAGTATCACATCCTCTAAGGGACTTGAGCTAATGGTTTTGATAGCCCAGACCACATTCAATTCATATGAATAAACTGGGTAGCACAACTATCATAATAAGACTGATAGAAGATAGAAATTTACATAGAAATAAAAGATCAACATCACCACACCTGACTAACATAGGTTAGGATTGGACCCAGTATCCCACTCATCAAAGGAGTTTGAACTAGTGGTTTTGATATCCCAGACTACACTTGGGAGTGACAAGCGGAACTGGGGGCTAACACTTATTATACATTCAAAGGCATATGGATCTCATAAGTCTATACTGAGCTAGGAAAATAATAAAAGTTGAATATTCATGAATTATATGGTTTACACTAGAGGAATAAGAGAAATCTAAGAGAATAATACATATTAGTTTTGATAACCCAGACCACACTTAGGGTAACACATAAAACTAGGGGGGAACTAAACCTTACAAAGGGGAAGAAAAATTGAAGGTTCTATACACTAACTTTAATATGATTGGTGTGCATAAATATAAGCACAAACATCCCTATGGCATAACAGCTTACCATCTTTAAGGATAGCGTTATACTCTTCATATTGAACATCATATGGTAGAGGAAAAATCATCGTGGCCACACAGATTGCCAAAAAATAAGGAGGATTCTTTTAGGGGGTATATATATAGAGGGATATTTATAGGAGATAGGGAGGCTCCCCCTGTAACATGCAAAACTTAAGCATAATACTTTTTCAAGTACTGCCCATTGATGATAGGCATAGGGTGAATGCCATTTGCATCGATGAGTAGGTAAGCTCCACCTTCATAAACTTGCTCTACAGTGAAGGGGCATTTTTAAATAGGCTCAAACTTATCACTTCAATAGTGGTGCTAAATGATAAGCCTTTGTAAAATAAGAACTAGATCGCCAACCTAAAAAGCACGGGGTCGAATAAGGCGATCATGTGACTGGGCCATACAGGTCTGGTATAGTTTGAGGTTCTGATAAGCTTGCAAATGAAGCTCTTCTAAACCATCAAGCTCTTCTAATTATAGTCGGGTATTATATTCATGGGAAAGATTATGTCTAACTTTCACGTGTACCAAGGGGAGCTTAACCTCAAGTGGAAGGACTAATTAAACCCCAAAGGCCAAAGTATATGGGGTAGACTGAGTAGGAGTATGGTATGTAGTTTTATAGGCCCATAATGCCTCGGGTAACCTATCATGCCACTCTCTCTTATTTACCATAATGATTTTTCTTATTAGTTGTATAAGAGTCTTATTAAATGCCTTAGCCAAATGGCTTTAGTGTAGTAGATCGAAGAATATCGCCAATTGATATTATGGCGGTGGGCAAATCTAGTAATTTTGGTGCTTCTAAATAATGGGCCATTATCAGAAATGATATGGCGTGGAACACCAAAGTGGTACATGATGTGATCATGAAAGAAGTGCATCACATCCTATAATTTGACTTCCTTAAGTGGGATAACTTCTGCCAACTTAAAGAAGTAATCAGTGGCAGCTAAGATGAATCTATGAACCTTAGAAGAAGGAGGGGCAATAGGACCAACTACATCTATGCCCCAACCTTCAAATGGCCAAGATGATATAGTAGGGTGCGGTGGATTAGGAGGTTTGTGAATCACTGTACCATGAATCTGGCATTAATGGCACTTTCTAGCGTGCTCCATACAATCATGGATCATGATCAGCTAATAGTAATCAAGATGTTTAATCCTACATTACATCTTTGGTTCAGACTGATGAGCACTGTAAAGTCCTTCATATATCTCGCCCATGACTCTACGAGCCTCCTCATTGTTGAGGTAATGCAACCATATTTGGTTAAAAGAGCATCGATACAAGGTGTTATTTATATATGTGAATGATAAAGCTCTCTTTCTAATTTGAGTAGCAAGAGAGCGATCATCTGGAAGCCTACCATGCTTTAAATACTTGATAAAGGAAATTCTCCAATTTAACTCTTCCTCAATCATAAATACTGTAAGGGTCTGATTAGGAGAAGATAAGTCTGTGTGACCATTACTTGACGATGCTGGATAATAATAGATACTGAGTTTCCAGTTGGGTTATCCAGTTCTTTTACTAACTTAGCCAAGGTATTTGCTTTACCATTTTTAGATCGAGGGATTTTAGCCAAGGTCACTTCAGGGATTAAACACAAGAGCTTCATTACTTTGTTGTGATAGGATAAGAGCTCAGGTTTCATCACTTTTAAGACTCCAGGTACTTAATTTATAAATAGTTGGGAATCTCCAAAGATCTTCACCCTTATAATCTTCATCTGAATGGCCAACTCTAGTCCTAAGATCAAAGCTTTGTCTCAACTTCATTATTAGTATGAGAGTCTAAAATACTATAGGAGTATCGAAGAGTGTGGCCTTTAGGGGACACAAAAATGAGGCCCATGTTGCAAATTTGGATTCAAGAAGTATAGTTTTGATGATGACAATCATGCTTGTGTTCTATTTTGCTTGGCTAATCATTTCAGGTGCAAAAGATCAAATGCAAATCAAGCCAACTCAAGATCGGGTCCAAGTGTGTCTAAATATAATTTTTCCCTTTCTTGAGTCAAATATAATGTAATTGATCCCCTAGCTAAGTAACCTTACACTCAAGGGGAGAGGTTTAGTGAATTAGAGTTTCTGTTAAATTTTTATTCTGATAATCTCGGATGATATACACATCATCCTGGATGATCCAGTGAAAATAGAAACCCTAATTAGGGCAACCAAGTTAAGTCTGTCTGATTAAGCCGATCATCCTAGATGATCCATTGATCATACGGGAGGATAGGCTCAAATTAGAAATTCTCAGCCGCCAGATCAAGTTAGGCAAGTTTTATTTTTAGAGATTTGATCTGATCGTCCCGAATGATACGTGTATCGTCCTAGACGATCCATAACAATTATGCCTAAATTAGTCTGGTGATTAAGGAAAGTAATTAAGGTCTGATTGATTCGATCATATCATACTGGATGATCGCAGGATCATACAGGATGATGTGTTAAAAATCCTGACCGTCCAGTATGTTTCACCAGTACGTCCAGAGCAGTGATCAGGATGATTTTGGCACTTTTTGAACTAATTATACATAACGATAGAAATATCATCCTGAACGATTAAGTCATTTTGAGGTCGTCCAGCACAAGTTTCTCTGGACGACCAGAGCGGTCTTCTGGACGAAATTCCTGATTTACACTAATCGTCCCAAATGATTGCAGAATCATACGGGACAATCTGAACAACTTTTTCTACTAATTGTCTAGAAGAGTCAGATCTTCCAGGCTGAAACAGGTGATTTTGAACTGATCGTACAAGATGATCTAGCGATCGTCCTGGATGATATTGGCCGACTAGTTGAGATTTAGGGCAAATTTTGAGCCCTTTTATAAAAGATCTTTTTCTTCCAACAAGAAAAATCTTTTGCCACTTTCCTTCCAGAGAAACCTTAAGAGAGAGAGAGAGCTTGGGAGAGAGAGAGAGAGGATCTAGTGAGGGATTTACAAAGGTTGCTCTAATCAAGGATCAGAGTCTTCTTCTCTGTTCATCGTCTCTCATCTTACTAGTTTTTTTGTGGGAGGATCGTTCACAAGAAGATTTGGGTTCTCTGCCCGCTTCAGGAGGAAGCGAAAGGAGTTCAAGTTCTCTTCCAGCTTTAGGAGGAAGCGAAAGGAGTTCAGGTTTTCTGCCTGCATCAGTAGGAAGCAAAAGGAGTTCAGGTTCTCTGCCTCACCGGGTTGGTGGAAAGGAGTTTTATACAGGCTTCTCCGCCTTGCTGTGGGAGCAGAAAGAGAGTCACTTTTATGTTAGTGCAATACCCAGAGGGGAGGCTCTGGGGAGTGGATGTAGGTCAAGTTGATCGAACCATTATAAAATTTGGTGTGCTCTTTCTGATAATTTTCTACGCTTTATTTTTCTGTTATTATCTGCTTGGGTGAAATCTGTGGTTGATCTTTTCATTTATGTGTTTACTTATTTCGGCTGTAAATTATTGAAAAGATTTTTCCTGTTGCTCATGAATTTTTTAAATAACTAATTCACCTCCCTCTTGGTTAGCCTCGGGACTAGTTCATCAGGGCTTAACATCCCTATCGAACTTTCAAGTGGTATCAGAGCGGGATTCAAAAATTTAAGCTTAAAAACTTTTGAATTTGATCAATGGCTAACTTTCGTAATCGTAATACTGCTGAAAGTTATTCAATTACATGACCGCCATTGTTTGATAACATACCTTTTGATTTTTGGAAAACTCACATTTCCACTTTTCTTTAATCAATTGATTATCGCATGTGGATGCTTGTTAAGGATGGCTGTGAGCCACCTTTTAGAATGATTAACAATGTTAAAACTGCCTTTCACTGATTAGACTTTTGATGATCGTAACTTAGCCCAACTAAATAGCAAATGTTTGAACTATTTTTTCTGTGCCTTAAAATCTGAGGATTACATGAGTGTTTCTACTTGTACAACTGGTAAAGAAATTTGGGATAGATTGTGCATTACTTATGAAGGTACAACTGAAGTCAAATAGTGTAGGTTAAACATATTACTGCATGACTATGAACTTTTTGCATGAAACCTTCTAAATCTATTTCTGAAATGTATACGAGGTTCACTCAAATTATCACTTCTTTGCATGCTTTAGGAAGAGAACTTACAAACTATGAAAAAGTGAATAAGATTTTGAGATGTTTGCCTTCTTCTTTTGATGCTAAGATAATTATAATTACTGAATCAAAAGATTTAAATAATTATTCTATTGACAACTTACTTGGGGCACTCATTGCTTACGAGCAAGGGGTGAACCAAAGACAGCTTGATGCAGGTGAGAAGAAGAAGGAGAAAATTGTGGTGCTGAAGGCCAACGATACTGACACTGATTCTTTCGGGTCTGATAGCGATGATGTTGCCTTAATCACTAGGTAATTCAAAAGCTTTCTAAGGAAGAAACATATGAACTTTCAGAAGTGGAACAAGGGTAAGTCCAGAAAAAATTTTAAAGGCTTTTATGATACAATTTGTTTTGAATGAAGGAAGCCTGGACACAATAAGGTTGATTGTCCTACACTTAAAGCTCACCCAAGCAAGGAAAAGGGTGAGGAGAAACTCAAATTCAGGAAGGATAAGAAGAGGATTCAAAAGGCATTCTGGGCAGATTCTGCATCCGACTCCTTTGAGACTGAAGCTGAAGAGGAGGAAACTAACTTGTGTCTGATGGTTGATGATCATCCTGGTCAGTCTGACTAGGAAGAGGTATGTGAGCTTAGTTATGATTAATTATTTGAAGTATCTGAAAGAATTCATGCATCTTATAGGAAACTTAAGAAATTACATGCTAGTCTGAAATTAGATTTCTTAACCTTGAAAAAAGAGCATGATTCTGTAGTTAAAGATCATTCCATACTTGACAACAATTACAGGTCTTTACTTGATGAATTTGATGAACTGAAGAAAAAGTATTCTGATCTGATTACTGAGCATGATTCAATGAAAACCTCGCATATTGATTTAGAAAGAGATTTTAAAGAATTAGACAACATGGCATGTGAAGTGGAGAGTAATAATGGAGCATTGAAATTTGAAATTGCAAGTCTTAACAAGGAGAATGAATTTTTAAGAGTAAAAATTAGTGCTTTTGAAAAAGATGAAACACCTCCTACTTTTGTACAGTTTTATGCACCTCCACCTTTCAAAGAATTTGTTTTAAAATCATCAAAGCATGTTTCATTCAAACCCAGGAAGAGGCACTATCACCCACGTAGATTAGTTAACCCTTTTCCTGGTGTTAGATATTTTTCTTGTGGCATATTAGGACACATCTCCCACACCTACACTATTCACCATAATACATATTGGGTTTTGAGGCACAAATTACCTATTTCACAACACAGCACACATGCATTGTATTCTTCTTTTCATAAGAAGGAACCCAAACCTGTTTGGGTTCCTAAATCTGACATTTGATGATTTTGTAGGAGTTCTCTCACACAAGACCTCGTGAGAGCATGTGATACCTGGACAGTGGATGTTCAAGACACATGACTGGAGATGCAAATCAGTTCATTTCGGTGGAGGCCAGGGCTGGAGGCAAGGTTACACTTGGAGACAACACCACCAGGAGGGTGGTAGGTTAAGGTATAATTGGTGATTCAAAGAATTTTATGATTGATAATGTTTTACTTATAGATGGATTGAAACACAACCTGCTGAGCATTAGACAACTCTTTGACAAAGGATACAACATCAAATTTCTACCCACTTTCTGTATTTTAAGCTTAAATAACAAAATTATTTTGCAGGGACAAAGGATCAACAATATCTACATGTCGGATGTAAGCTGCTTTAAAGCTGATGTTTTAATTTGCTTAAAAACTACTGCTAATGAGTCTTGGTTGAGGCACATGAGATTATGTCATGCTAGTATGAAAACCCTTAGGAGAGTCACCTAAAAGGACTTAGTTAGAGGTGTCCCTAAACATAAGTTCACTAAAGACAACCTGTGTGATGCCTGTCAATTAGGGAAGCAAGTCCAGCCCTCCTTTCACTCTGTTAAGGACATTAGCACCTCTAGACCATTAGAAGTCCTTCACATGGATATCTTTGGACCCATTAACACTGCTAGCTTAGGGGGAAAAGTCTATGGTTTTGTGATTGTTGATGATTACTCGAGGTTCACTTAGATTATATTTCTGTCACATAAATTTGAGTCATTTAACGAATTTAAGTCCTTCTCCACTTGGATTTATAGGAAGTTAGGTTGTGAGATCTTAACTATTCATAGTGATAATGGGGGAGAGTTTGAAAATATGAAGTTTGGAACTTTCTGTGAGAAGCAAGGGATTAGTCACAATTTTTTAGCTCCTAGGACCCCTCAGCAGAACGAGGTAGCTGAAAGGAAGAACAGGACCTTAGTGGAAGCTGCTAGAGCCATGCGTGTTGAGTATTCACTTCCAAAATACTTTTGGGTTGAAGTGGTGAACGCTGCCTGTTATGTGCTCAATAGGGTGAATGCTAGATCCAATCTGAACAAGACACCTTATGAGATCATTAAGGGTAAAACTCTAAACCTGTCCCACCTCCATATCTTTGGCTGTAAGGTTTTCATTCTAAACAACAGGAAATCATCCTTAGGAAAATTTAACTAGAAATCTGATGATGGAGTGTTCTTAGGCTATTCTATTGTGGGGAAATCTTTTAGGGTGTTTAATAAGAGGACTTTGGTGATGGAAGAGATAACTCATGTGGTGTTTGATGATTCTGGTCCTAAGGAGACTAGAGTTGAGGAAGAAGAAGAGGTAGGAGAGATTACCCAAGGGGTTGAAAATGCAAATCTGGAGAAAAGGGTTGGACCTCAAAATACTTTGCCTAGAGATTAGAGATATTCTTCAAGTCATCCTAAAGAACTGATCTTAGGAGACCCCTCTGAAGGTGTTAGAACTAGGCATGGATTTACGAAGGAAGTAAACTTCTTTGCCTTTATCTCAATGACTGAACCCACCAACATTAATCAAGCCCTTTTTGATGAATTTTTTATTTTAGCTATGTAAGAGGAACTGAATCAATTTGTAAGGAATGATGTTTGGGAGCTAGTAGAAAGACCTAGAAATCAAAGTATTGTGGGAACCAAGTGGGTCATTATAATAAGATGAATGATTTTGGTATGGTGGTTAGGAATAAGGGAAGATTGGTGGCTAAGGGGTATAATCAGATTGAAGGGATTGATTTTGAGGAGACCTTTGCCCTTGTAGCTAGATTGGAAGCCATTAGGGTGCTACTAGCCTTTGCCTGTTAGAAGGGATTTAAGCTGTTTCAAATGGATGTCAAGAGTGGCTTTTTAAATGGGGCAATAAAAGAGGATATTTTTGTAGAATAACCCCCAGGTTTTGAGAGTTCTTGATATCTAAATCATGTTTACAAATTAAAAAATGCCTTAAATGGATTGAAACAGACACCCAGAGCTTGGTATGATAGGCTTAGCACATTCCTGTTAGAAAGAGAGTTTAATAATGGGAGCGTAGACACCACCCTTTTTCTGAGGAGAGTAGGGGATGATTTACTCATTATCCTGATCTATATTGATGATATAATTTTTGAATCTTCTGATAAACATTTATGTGATGAGTTTTCTAAAACAATGAGTAAGAAGTTTAAGCTGAGTATGATGGGAGAATTGTCTTACTTTTTGGAGTTTAGCATAAGGCAAATGGATGATGGAACCTTTCTCAATAAATCAAAATACACTAAGGATATTTTGAAGAAATATGAAATGGACCAAGCCAAGCCAATGAATACTCCCATGAGCTCCTCTGTTCAGTTAGATAAGGATTCAAATGGAAAATCTGTTGATCAAAAGAAGTAAAAAGGAATAATTAGATCACTGCTTTACCTGACTGTTAGCCAACCTGATATTATGTTTAGTGTTTATCTTTGTGCTAGGTTTCAAGCTGATTCTAAAGAGTCCCACCTGACTGCTTTTAAGAGAATTCTTAAATATCTTTTAGGGACCCCAAACCTAGGAATCTAGTACCCCAGGCACAACACCTCTTTTGAGATTATTGGATATTCTGATTCTGACTTTGTAGGGTGTAGGGTGCATAGAAAGAGCACTTCTGAAACTTATAAATTCATAGGATAGTCTTTAGTCTCCTGGTCCAGTAGAAAATAAAACTCAGTTGCACTTTTCACTGCTGAAGCTGAGTACATTGCCTTAGGAAGTTGTGTGGATCAAGTTCTTTGGTTGAAGCAATAAGTCTTGGATTTAGGATTACCTGTTGGCATAATTTTTGTTCTGTGTGATAATACTAGTGTTATCTGCATTTCTAAGAATCCTATCCAACATTCTAGAACCAAACACATTGATATAAGGCATCACTTCATTAGGGACCATGTTATAGTAGGGGACATTGAGCTACATCATGTAGCAACTGAAAATTAGTTGGCTGACATATTTACTAAACCACTGGCCTTTGACTCATTCAGCATTTTGAGGACAGATTAGGTGTGATTGACATAAATGCTTGATTCTGATTAGTCTATTTTTCATTATGTTTCTGTTAGTTAGTTGTTTGATTTCATTATCTATTTTCTGTTGATTTTTGTTTTTCTACTAATTTTCATCTCAATCTTATTTTTAGTTTGATTCGAATATTTATTTTGATGTAATTTTCTACTGGGCTTTTACTTATTATTTTATGCTTTTCAAAATTTGATCACTGCACCCTACTACTGATAAACTAGATTTGTGAATGAAAATTTTGCCTTAATTTTTGGTTTGGAAGCTTGTAAATAGTAATTGATTCCACTAGATCTATTAAAGGGAAGAAACATTGATGATTGTTTTCTCTTCCTCTAACTCCTTTAATGGTGTATTTTTTTTTTGGATAAAAATCCTCTTCAAAATTAAAAAGTTAGTTTTTGAAATAGAAATTTATTTTATCTTCCTATAGTAATCTACCTTATATGAATAGTGTTTTCAAAGTTTTGAGTCATTATTATGATTTTCTGAACCAAGTGATTACACTTATCATATGATGTATGGTTTTTGTTTTGTGAATTGCTCTTCCTTATTATAGAGAGTGAGTTTTATCATTTCTTATGTCTGGAAGGTAATTTCACAGCTGAGATTCTTTAACAATTTTGAGAGGGAGAAAGCCTACAAAAGATGTGCAAAGAGCGCCAAAATGAAAAGAGGCACAAAATTAGCCCAAACTGAAAAGATGCGCAATGTCACCAAAAATTAAAAGAATAAACAAAGTGTATAAAAAATCAAAAGATGTGCAAAGCGCCAAACAAATTAAAAAAAAGGGGCATAAAATTAGCCCACAAAGAAATAGGCTTTTTTCCCTTTCAGATCTTTAAATGTCTTAGAAAAATCCATGCACTTTTAATATTTTCAAAAGCTTGAGACGAAAAATCATGATTTCCGATTTCTTACTTTGTAATACTATTGTATCAGATATTTTTCTGGAAGGAGGCTTGAAAGGATCTCTTTTCGAATCTAATTTCTTTCTTCTGAATTGGATTTTTATTTTGAAAGGAATTTGTATCTATAAGGTGTCCGAGGTGGGAGTTACGAAAGTCGATTTTCTAACTTTTTCTGGATTTCAGCACTATCGATCATCTTCTTATTGGTTTTTGGATTCAAAATCAAGGGAAAATTCTGATTCACTGGAGCGGATCGATTCAAAAAAAAAAACTTTGTTATTTTGTATTTTTGTGTTTATCGTTTCTAGTTTTATTTTCTCTATTTTTTATTTTTATTTTATTGTATATGTTTTTGGGATCTTCGATCTTTCCTCTCCATCCTCCATCATTTTCACTAGTTATTCACATCTTCCTGGACGATCCATACATCATCCTGGATGATCCATTCATATCATCCCCACTCTAATTAATCGGCTGAGATACATCAATTATTGGTGATCATCCTGGATGATATAATCCATATTTCCTGATCCTGATCAAACGACTGAGAATGCACCAATTATTATTCATCATCCCAGATGATCAACCTTATCATCCTGGATGATCCACGCGTCAGCAGTTGTACGATTCAAATTTAGCCCGTCCTATGCATTTATTGCATATCATCCCAGACGATCCACCTCTTCGTCCTGGATGATACATTTCATCAACGATCGTCTGGCTGGACTCCTCGGGACGATCTCCTGTCTCTGATCATCCTGGATAATCTGACCACCTTTTTGACCAATCATCATGGCCGTCATAATTACTAATATCATCCTGAACGATCCTGCGATGGTGCAGGATGATCTGGCCGACTTTTACTTAAACAGCCAGTTTTCTTCAATTTTTTATCCCTCTTCCTTCCATTCCTCCTCTCTTGTGATTCTAATAGGCTATGGAAAGAGATCTAGGTATCAAGGTGCAAGCTCCTCCCAGGGAAATGTCGATCCCTGTTTTCCAAATACAGCTGATCAGGCTGCCTTCCAACGATATCTTGAAGTTGGAATCACACAATCCAAGATCGTCAACCCCCGCACTCTTACCTACCCTGTCCAGGATCTGTTTACGCATACCTCCCTCACATTCATCCTCACCTTGGCCTTCCCCTTTAGCACTGAACTATTCAGGGTCTTTTTCACAAATCTTCGCATCGCCACTGACTACTCCACCCTTCACTCATTCATTAATCAATGACCTGTAGAACTCACCACCAAGGATTTTCACCATATCCTTCAACTCTCCGTCACTAGCGATAAACTCCACACCCTAGTTTCTGATCCTCATTATGATTGGAGTGTCGCCAATCACTTCGTTAGAAATACCAATGCTCCCTATCACGACAACGCTTGCTCTTCCCTCCTTAAGGATACCCGTACCATTCAACATATCCTTCATTTATCCATCATCCCAAAGACTGGGGACCACATTCACATCACCCCTTTACTTTCCCTGACCACCTACTACATCATGGCCCATCTAGACTTCAATGCTACTGATCTCCTTTTCTGCTATATCGAGCATCTCACTACCATTAGGGATCCGGGCCATAGACGATGCCCAAATCTAGCTCTAGGACATATCTTTGCATATGCTTTAGAGACCCAATATGATTTGTAATATCCAATCCCTACCAATGTCCCTCCTTCCTACTTCACAAATAATTCCTTCCATGTACTCCACAGTACCCGACTACATTCGGAGCCCACCCCGGATGTTGAGGAGGAAGAGGAAGAAGCTGTTCCTGTTCCAGCTGCACCTGATGCACCTGCTCCCCTTCGTATTGCATCCCCTTTTGATCATCTGGTGTAGTGGTTTGACCAGTGGGAGGCCCGATTTGAGTCTTATGTGGCTGTCGAGGAGCAGCAGCACATTGAGGATCTGCAGAGCTTTAATGACTATACTGCTCGGCAGCAACAGCAGCACGACTAGGACATTGCCTGGTTTGGTGCACATTTAACCGCCATCATAGTTACTTTCAGCCACCACCTCGTCCTCCTTCTGATCAGGATCCACCTCCATTTTAGCTTTGTATTTTGTGTTATTTTTTGCTTGTAGTGTTGTGTCTGTACCTCCTCCTTTTTTGTGATGTCAAAAGGGGGAGTTAGTGTTTTGAGTGACTAGTAGTTTCTTGTACTATTCTAGTCTTGTACTGTTCTAGTTGTTTCTTGTATTGCTCTTATTTTGTAGTTGTTTTCCTTATTGTATTTTGTGGTTAGTGAAATTTGGAATGAAATGTTTTTTTTCGTACGTGCATTGGTTACTCCTGTCTGTTTTATTTGAAACTACTGCATCAATTTTTGCCATCATCAAAAAGGGTTAGATTGTTACAAATATGGATTCAAGAAGTATAATTTTGATGATGACAAACATATTTGTGTTCTATTTTGCTTGGCTAATTATTTCAGGTACAAAAGATCAAATGCAAATTAAGCCAACTCAAGATCGGGTCCAAGTGTGTCTAAATATAATTTTTCCCTTTCTTGAGTCAAATGTAATGTAATTGATCCCCTAGCTAAGTAACCTTGCACACACACACTCAAGGGGAGAGGTTTAGGGAATTAGAGTTTCTGTTAAATTTTTGTTCTGATCATCCCGAACGATATACACATCATCCAGGACAATCCAGTGAAAATAAAAACCCTAATTAGGGCGACCAAGCTAAGTCTGTCTGATTAAGCTGATCATCCTGGATGATCCATTGATTGTACGGGATGATAGGCTCAAATTAGAAATTCTCAGCTGCCAAATCAAGTTAGGCAAGTTTTATTTTTAGAGATTTGATTTGATCGTCTCGGACGATACGTGTATCATCCTGGATGATCCATAACAGTCATGCCTAAATTAGTCTGGTTATTAAGGAAAGTAATCAATGTCTAAATGATTCGATCATATCATCTTGGATGATTGCAGGATCGTACAGGATGATGTGTTAAAAATCCTGACCGTCAAGCATGTTTCACCTGTACGTTCAGAGCGGTGATCAGGATGATTTTGACACTTTTTGAACTAATCATACAGGACGATTGAAATATCATCCTGGACGATCAAGTCATTTTGAGGTCATCAAGCAGAAGTTCCTCTAGATGACCAGAGCAGTCTTCTGATCAAAATTCTGGATTTACACTAATCGTCCCGGACGATCGCAGAATCGTACGAGATGATTTAAACAACTTTTTTTACTCATCATCCAGAAGAGCCAGATCGTCTAGGCTGAAACAGATGATTTTGAACTGATCGTACAGGATGATCTAGCAATCGTCTTGGACGTTATTGGCCGACCAGTTGAGATTTATGGCAAATTTGGAGCCCTCTTATAAAAGATCTTTTTCTTCCAACAAGAAAAATCTTTTGCCACTTTCCTTCAAGAGAAACCTTGAGTGAGAGAGGGAGCTTGGGAGAGAGAGAGAGGATCTTGTGAGGGGGAGTTTACGAGGGATTCATAAAAGTTTCTCCAAGCAAGGATAAGAGTCATTTTATCCATTCATCATCTCTCGTCTTGTCGGTGTTTTCTGTGGGAGGATCATTCGCAAGAAGAACTGAGTTCTCTACCTGCTTTAGGAGGAAGCGAAAGGAGTTCAGGTTCTCTGCCTGCTTCAGGAGGAAGTGAAAGGAGTTTGGGTTCTCTTCCTACTTCAGGAGGAAACAAAAGGAGTTCAGGTTGTTTTCCTCACCGGGCTGGTGGAAAGGAGTTTTGTATAGGCTTCTCCCCCTTGCTATGGGAGCAAAAGGAGAGTCACTTTTGTGTTAGTGCAATACCCGGAGGGGAGGCTCCGGGGAGTGGACGTAGGTCAATTTGACCGAACCACTATAAAACCTAGTGTGCTCTTTCTGATTATTTTCTATACTTTATTTTTCTATTATTATCAGCTTGGGTGAAATCTGTGGTTAATCTTTTCATTTATGTGTTTACTTGTTTCCGCTGCAAATTATTAAAAAGATTTTTCCTGTCGCTCATGAATTTTTTAAATAACCAATTCACCCCCCCTCTTGGTTAGCCTTGGGACTAGTTTATCAAGGCTTAACATCCCTATAGAACTTTTAGGCCAAACCTACCCTAATTGTGGGAGTTTCATTTAGATATAAAGAATTAACGGATGATGCACCGTCAATGTAAAACTCCTAAGTAGGGGACTCCTGTTCATCCACACTGATGATTAGTTCATCAGGTAAATCATCATTGAGTGGGGAATCCATAAGGATCGGGTGAGTAGTAAGAAAATTAGCTAGAGTTTGTCCTTTAACGGCCCGTTGAGAGACAAAAGTAATATCAAATTGCAGTAGAATCACAGACCAACATGTTAAATGATCTGAGAGGGTCAGACGGGTCATCAAATAATACAAAGGGTTGACTTGAAAAATCAAGTTAATCTTGTGTGAAAGCATGTAATGTCTAAGCTTCTGTACTTCAAAGATTAAAGCCAAACACTATTTTTCCATTGCTGGGTATTTTAGCTCTACAGGTATCAACCATCTGCTAAGGTAGTACAAGGCAATTTGCTTTCCTTCCTCATTTTTTTGAGCTAAAAGTGTACCCAGGGATTCATCCAAGGCCGTAGTGTAAAGAATTAATGGCCTCCCTGGAATGGATGTAGCTAAAATAAGGGGGTTTATCAGGTAGTGCATTATACTCTCAAAGGCCTCCTAATAGTGCTCATCCCGATGGAAACAAGCATCCTTCTTCACAAGGGTAGCGAAGGGATGACATCTATCAGAAAGATTAGAGATAAATCTTTACAAGAAAGCGAGCTTACCTTGAAAAGATCTCAACTAGGTAAGACTCTTAGGGGGATTTAAGTCTACTATGGATTTGATCACACAAGGATTAATTTCAATGCCACAGTAGCAAACTATAAACCCCAAGAATATCTCCACGCTAACACCAAATGCATATTTTAAAGGATTCATCTTTAAATCATACTTACACAAGCTTTTAAGAATGATTCGCATATCTCGAAGGTGATCTCCACATACCTTGCTTTTGACCACTAGATCGTCCATATAACATTCAACTTGCTAGTGTATCATCTCACCAAAGATAACAGTCATAGCATGTTGATAGGTGGACCCGGCATTCTTAAGACCAAAGGGCATCACTTTGAAACAAACATACCTATATGTGTGCAAAATGCAGTGAACTTCTCCTCCTCAGGGTCCATCTTTATCTGATTGTAACCATATGAATCATCCAAGAAGGAAAATATGCTATGGGATGAAGCTATATCCACCATAAGTTTGGGGATATGAAAAGGGAAATTATCTTTAGGATATGCCTTATTCAGATCACAGAAATCAATGCAGACATGAATCTATCCACTCTTCTTCCGGACTGGAATAATATTAGCAAGCCAAGTAGGATACTTTACTTCACAAATTAATCCAACTTCCATAAGATTTTTAGTTGCAACGATCACCTATTGTTCGATCTCCAACCTCATCCTACGAGGTGATTGTCTAACAGGGACTGCATCGGGCTTAATAGGTAACTTGTGGGCTGCTACATTAAGATTTAGACTAGGCATCTCAATGTAATTCTAGGCAAAGTAGTCTCTAAACTCTGATAATAGCTTGATGTACTCTTGAGCCTTTGAGTTAGATAATAAGGCACTATAAAAAAATAGGCTTAGGATCTGATTTAGTGCCCAAGTTAACCTCATACAGTTCATCCATGGCGAAAGTGGTGCCATCTTTGAACTCTCACGGAGCATCAAGTGCCATGTCCTCAATATCATCAGGGTCTTCTTCATCGGTTAGAGAAATAATCGGATATGGATGATAGATAGTACGAACATTAGCATGAGTAGACTGACCCTTCTCAATATAACCCAAGGCTTGTTGGGTTTGAGGCATATCAGTTCGCTAAATATGGGCTTACTGTAGAGCCCGTTCATCGGACCAAGTTGAAGGAACGGTACCCCACTCAACACAACCTTCCAAAAAATGGGAAAAGTAATGAGGGACATGTGTAACCTTCTTAACCATAGCGATCTCCATGGGACCCTGACTATCGGGACCCAATGGGGCACCTACACTATGGGATAAAGAAGAGCAGTCACTCGACCATGGTGGCACGAAGGATTTATATAATGGAGGTACATAATGCTTATTGGTATATAACGAGCCACCAACACTAGTGGAAGAAGTTACAATAGATCTTTGATGAGACTCTTTGACTCTTATTCCACACATATGATAGGAAAGAGATTATTTGGTAGTAGTCTGACATGGGGAATCCACTTTCTCATCTGATCTACTATCAATAACTAGATCGTCCTAGGTTTCATATACCTATGAAAGGTAGGAAGTGAACTATAATTGATGAAATCGAGTGCTAATGAAGGAACTGAATGATGAGGAACATCAATCATCTCATCATCAGAAGAGTCAGACTTGACAGTCAAGGAGGAAGTTTAAAGATGCAAAGGAGGATGAATTCGATTGTCAAATTTTCTTAGGGGTGAGCTGACTCTCTACCTCTACCTCTACCTTGCCCTCCTCTACCTCTACTAGGGGGAACATCATGCCCAACGGCAAACTAAAAGGAAGATCTAATAGGATCTGCAGCGGAAACACCTGCCTCAATACCAACCTGTGATGGACCCTGTACTAGTGGTTGTATAGGACCCTATCCAAGTGACTACGTAGGACCCTGTACAATACTAGCAGGTCACTGGTGACTAGGTAGGGGGAGGTCTATGAGTCTTACGAGGTATATAATGCTCAGCATCATAAAAAATAGAGACCTCATGCATAGAAAAAGGTTGAGTATCCCCAATAATGGAATACTCCACATCATTTCTCATATACATCATACATTGGTGCAAGGTAGAGGGTACCATTCCATATTTATGAATCCAAGGCTTTCCTAAGAGAGCCTTGTACAAAGTATTAGCTTCAATCACATGAAACTTTGCCTCAGTTAGGAAACTTCCAAACTTTAAAGGCAGGGTGATAGACCCTAGAGCATGCTGGCCTTGGCCATTGAAGCCTTTCAACATAATCCTATTAGAAGTAAGCTTCAAATGACCTAAGGAGAGGCTCTTTAAAGACTCAAAGCTTAGGATGTTAACTGAAGCCCCTTGGTTAATGAGGACCCTATTCAACTCATAACCTTTAAATTCAGCGGTGACATACAAGGGATGATTATGCTCGGAAGTCATTAAGAGAAGATCATAATCTAAAATGGTAATGCATTGTATCTCTCTCAAATAATATGCATCCCCAATAGATTCAAAAGCAAAGAAGGCTTGATAAGACTCTGGCTCAAGCAGCACTTTCACTAGGGTCTCTCTTAAGTCGGGGGACATCATCAAAGTATCGTGGACAGTAAGGAGGGAAGGAATTTTCCTTTAGTGAGCCAACACATTATAATCATCCTCCAACTAAGGGCCTTTCCTTTTCTTGTTAGACTACTCTTGGGAGGAAGGGATAGGATCATCCTGCTGGGTAACAATATTTTTATCTTTTTCTTTCATATTCTTAGTCATCCTAGGTGGAAGGACCTTTCCTAAATGTAAGTGAACTTCCTATATTGACTCAACCTTAATAAGAGATTCACTTGGTTCAGTGGTGATAGATTGTGTTGGCTCTAAGGAGAGTTACTGGAGTCGGTTCTTGGATTCATCTCTTGAATCCATATAATAACCACCATTTAGGATAGTAAACATGGGCTCTTCCTCACACTCCAACTCATCATCACATAAAGAAACATTAACATTGTAAGAAATATGTAATACATGAAAAGAGCGAGTGCTTGAAGGAATATAAGACCAAAACTAGCCATAATCATCTCCTTTCATTAATTCATCATCAGTCAAAGAGAGAACAAAATTCTTTAGCATAACTGCTAGAAGAGGTCCCATCTTCCTCTCTAAAGTTACAACAATTTTTCTCTTTCATACATTTTCTTATTACATAGAAAAGAAGCAGAAATGTGGTCATTAGGCTCTATAACAGAAGAAGAAGAAAAAGGGGTTGGCGAAGTCACTGGGCTGGAAACTAACAACTTGGCTTGGGAAGGCCTCCTCTTAACTGCCTCTAAACTTTAAACTACTTACTTGATCATCTGCTTTATCTTCTAAGAGAGAGCTATCTACCACTTTCCCTCAGAACCACAAGGTGATCTACTGCTACTACTCTAACTGTCACTCTGACATTCACTACAACTGAAACTTGAAATCATCTGAACAATCTGAGTAGTCTTGCGCTTTGGCTGCACCAAATCACTGTCTTGAAGATGTATCTTCGCACTGGCCATGAGCCTCTCAACTCTATCTTTGAACACATAGCAGTCTTATATAATATGCCCGATATGTCTATGGAAGGGATAATAGAGTGGGTGATCCGTCTGCCCCTCTTCTTCCACTCTATTATTCATCGGGAATGTTAAGATATTCTTCTTAATAAGGAATTTGAAAATATTCTTTACACTCTCCCTCATAAAGGGGTATTCCTTACTAAGATTCTCCAATAGGTATTGCTGACTCTCTAGAGTCTATGGGAGGGTCTAGGCTGCACTGCTGACTGACCAGGTGTGTACGACGACTACTGTGGTGGTGCTGAACTAACCATGGGATTTTTTCCCTTATCTTGTGGCTCATAAGTACTGTGTACCTCCCCTCTCCTAGGCAGAGGTGCCCTGGAAGACTCATACCACTAAGGTCTATATGAGGGTTGACTCTCAACCTTAGGAGGGACTGGATCGGGTATGCTGTCCTGTAAATTGATCAGCTCTGTCAATAATTTCTGGAAGGTTCTAATGTTGAAACCCTTAAAGTAAGGTGCTATAGGGCCATCTATGTTCTTTAGTAAAATCTCTACTGCATGCTGCTCCTTTAATTGAGGCTCATACTAAAAATTGAGGTTCCTCCATCTGATTATATAATCTGGTAGAGTCTCACAGGGAAGTTGCCTGGCCATAGCTATTTCACCTACGGTAATTCTATGCTTAACACTGACAAACCTCTGAAAAAACAACTACTCAAGCTTTATGAAGTTGCGTACTAAATCATTAGGGAGATCGATATACCATACAAATGCCACCCCAACTAAGATGATAACAAATAGTCTCAACATCAAAGCATCATTCCCTCTTATGTTGTAATATATGGCCGGATATTGAGCCACATGCTTCCTTAGGTTTCTAAACCCATCAAAAACTCTAACATGTAGAGGGGAAAAACTAAGGGGTAAGGCTGCTACTTGTACTCTACTGGGTAAGGATGCCCCCTGCTAACAACCTCTCTAGACTTCCTAAAGGAAATGGCCTACTTGACCTTATGTGCAATCAAATCCTGAATCTGCCTGACTAACAACTACACTGACTAACTCTGGATCAGGGTACTGAAAGAAACTATTGTAGGTACCACTAGAACTGCTCTCTGGACCCTGTCCACTCCTATAAGGTATGGTGCTACTATAGGTATTACTGCTGGCTCATCCCTGGATGTAGTAGGAGTACCTACAGCCCTAACTTAGAGTATAACTCCCAGTGTTTCAACTGAGCAGTCATCGTCACCATGACCCTGGCCATCTCTGCCATCTAAGTCTGCAAATGTAGAAGTGTGGCATCTGTCTCAACTGATCGGGGAGATCCACATACTTCAGCTTCTCTCTGCTCATCATCATCATCTGGCTCTCTCTGCTCATCTGAGAGACCTCGTCTAGTAATCACACACACTCGGAGCGCCAGTACATCTTCATATGACTCCTCGAGTGTGTCCTCCTTGGAGAGAGTCTGACAAAAGGATTCTATATATGGACCCATAGGGAAAGAGACCCTTTGGGGGCTAGGAACTGGAACTGCCTTTACCCGAGCATCGGGACTGCCTTTGACCCTAAAGGGGCGACTGCATCTAATTATCCAACTTCCTCAACTAACTGTACTGCCTCAATAGGAGAGTCTACCTATCATCGTCTCCATACCCACCTACTATGATGGGATCCAGTAGGGGCAACTAACTTTGAAGAAGATACAACAACTGAAGTGAGCTATGGTCGGGCAGGCTCCAGTTGCTGTCTACATCCATGATGATGTAGGCATCATCCAACAGTAGGAACACCCGCTTGAGGTCTAACTTGGGGAATCATGCTAGTTTGCTATTATGGTGGAAGTCCTCTATATCACCAGTACCTCTGTCTCAAGGACTATCTTCGTAACTGAACATGCACCTAAGAAATCTAATGGAGTAACCTCTCCCTGTTGATAGGTCCTCTACCCTACACTAAGTAGATAATACTTCGAATCCTCTGAGTGAGGGTTTGAGCAGCATCATCCCGGGGGACCCTTATATCTGGAAGGGTAGTAGTAACAGGAGGGTCCATCATAATGTGAACGATGTCCTCCTCATCACCACTATGTCTCAAAGGTGAGAAGTATCCTTTCTAGACTGCCTCTATTTTAGGTGCAACTACTATCTTAGGAGTCTATATAATTGGATGTGTGAGTGGCTCCTGCTACAAGGGGACCACCTTAGGCTGAACTAGCTCCTACAAAGCCACTGAATCTATCATATACTTCCTGGCTACCTTAGATGTAGCTAAACAAAGTTTCCAATTTCTATTTCTTTTGGCCCTTCTCCCAAGGCTAGAGGTAGAGGATGAGGTTAGATCTGAACCCACTGATTGAGGGATTTGGGGAATAGGAGCTATAGGAAGCACCGGGGTCTGCTCAATTGTCTCTAGGTGAGAGAACTGGGCAAACATAGAAACATGATGAGAAGAAGGAAAATGAGGCTCGATCTGGGTACCCCTCTTCCTAGAGGAAGAAGGAGGATGAACCTAAACACTAGCAACCTCTACTAAGGTAATAGAAGGAGTAATTACTGCCTACTGGTGCTGAGTGGCCAGAGTACTTTGAATAACTAGTACAATAGGTGCTGGTCACCTGACCACTAGATGAGTAGACTGAATAGGGAGTGGTCTATGTATTAGCTGCCTAACCACAGGGTGTATTGGCTATACACGAACAAGAGTGCGACGAGATGGTGCCCGGGCTATCCACCGAGCAACTGGATGTCCGAAGGGGTGTATGGCTGCGTGACCTCTCCTCTGGGGAGGAGAAATGGCGATAGTCTCAGTAGGGGTTAGCCCTCCAAGAGTGACAAAGGCTGAGTTTATGAAGAATCCAAAAGTGATTCCCCTAGCAGGAGGACTAGCTAGCAGGGACTCAGAGAGTGTCACCAGTACGTTAGAACTAAAACTAAAAATAATGGAAGGAACAAAGGATGCCATGGCACTGTCTGCCAATAAAAAAAAATAAATAAATTTGAAATGATTAGTGAGAATTGATATCATGAGCAGAGGAAGGATAGATAAGGGATGGAATGGCCTAATAGGCCAGAAAGGAGGGAAACTAACTAGGGAGAACCCTAGCTAAGAAGAAACAAATCTAACTAGGAAGGACCCTAACTAAGAGTAGGATGGGCCTAATCTAAGGAGTACCAAACCCAAAGTGCACACTAAAAGGATAATATAGAATCCAAAGATAGAGAGAGAAACATGTCCCACCATGGTCACTGGAAACCTGTGGACCTCTGAAAGGACATCACCATGCGGGGGAACAAAATATGAAGGGTATGAATACACTATCTTATGGGAAAAAATGATCACATACCTTTGTATTCTTTGTGAGCGGTGCTAATGGGAGGGCATATTAGATCATACATATAATTAACCATTAATGATAGCTGCTCTCACCTATGCACCTTGATGGGTAGTAATATGTATATCCTGATCAAAATTGTGGGGTTTCTCCCACCTAATACATCAGCTCGAGTGAGGTTTATTTGATGTGAAATTTGGTTTCCCATGGGTGCAAGCCCCCATGGTTAATTACATCTTAAGTCGGAGCCTAAGAAGACTCTTGATTAAGGATCCTATATTATCCTCTTAGATGGGATTGGCACATAGGGAGGAGACTAGAAAGTTCCTACTCAAACGGGAAGGAAAGGGCTCAACTTAACGTAGTTAACATACACAGCTCATATCAGTATCCGAAGGGACTAAGGTAATGAGAAAAAAATGGAAAAAAGAAATAAATAATACACTCAGAGCATACAAGAGAGAAGGTTGGAGGTGGTGTCATCCGTATGATACGGATAGGCAGGATTTGTAGCCTCTAAAGAATAGAGGACTTACCCACCGATGAGGCATACTACGGGACACCGATAGTAGTAGCCTTGAACTCTAAATCTAGAGTGAGTTTAGTGTTCTACACATAACACTAACATTCGTATCCTAGCTAATGTAGTACAGAACCTGGACTTACCCTGACCTAGATTGGGGAGCCAGCTAACCACCTAGTCGATTTGAAACCATTAGTCTAGTTATTTTTATGAAAGAGTGGTAGAGATGTTATATTTAAAGTTTTGAGAATTAGGACCGACATCTAGAGGTTTCCCTAAGTGGTCCATAGGCTTATGTTGGGTGAAAATGCTAAAGTGAATGCAATTAATATTTTAGACTCACTTTTAAATTAATTTCTAATGCAATACATGTTGATAGATTCGATTAAATGATTGGAATGTATATGAAGCAGTTTTAAAAAGGCTTAAAAATAAATTTTTATCCTAGGGTGCATAGACTCCCCTTGATAGATCTATACCCTAATAAGCTAGGTGGTCTGCCAGAACCCACAGGCGGGTGAAACTTCATTAGGGATGTTAAGCCTTTTTGAACTAGCCCAAGACTAACCAATAGGGGGGGAGGTGAATTAGTTGTTTTAAAAATTCTTAAGAAAAAATAATTTTGAAAATCTTTTTGAATATTTTAAAATAATTGCAAAGGTATATTGATGTGGAGATGATTAATCAACCAAAATAGTAACTTTATTCACACGATCATCCATAGAAAAGTAAAGTGGAGAAATTAAAAGCAAATCAGTAAAAGAATGAACACACTAAATTTCATAGTGGATCGGTCAACTTGACCTACATCCACTCTTTAGAGCCTCTCCTCTAGGTATTGTACTAAAACTCAGTGACTCTCCTCCTACTCCCACAGCAAGGTGGAGAAGCCTTTACAAAACTCCTTTTCATTGACCCGATGAGGCAGAGAACCCAGAATCCTTTTGCTTCCTCCTGAAATAGGCAGAGAACCTTACCTCCTTTCACTTCCTCTTGAAGTAGGCAGAGAACCTTACCTCCATTCGCTTCCTCCTGAAGAAGGCAGAGAACCTTGATCTTCTTATTGACGATCCTTCCCACAGAGACACCAAGGGATAAGTGATGATGACTGGAGATGATTACTCGAATCCTTACTTGGAGTAACCGTTATGAACACCTCACAAACTCCCCCTTATAAAATTCTCTCTCTCTCTTTCTCAAGCTCTCCCTTTCCCTCTTAAGAATCTCTCAGGTGAGGACAGCATCAAAAGATCTCTACACTATAAAGAAAGAGACCTTAAATAGAAGGGCTCAAAAATTACCCTAAATTTTAACTTACCGTCAAAGATCATCCAGAATGATACTGAGATCATCCTGTACGATTAATGTAAATCAGCCCTTTTTGGCTTGGACGTTCTGGTTCTTCTGGATGTTTAAAAGATATGATTTATTCTGATCAACTAGGAAGACTCTTCGATCATCCTAGACGATTAGTTTAAAATAGGATTATCATCCAGCAGACAGTTCAAGACATCTAAGAGAAAAGTCTGGACGATCTAAGAAAAATAACTTGATCGTCCAGGATGATATGTCTATCATCCTATACGATTAGTTCAAAAATACCCAATATTATTCGACACACAGTTTGGGTCATCAAGCATAATTATACTGGATGATTTCAAAATTACTTGATTGTCCAAGAATATATTATGATTAGTTAAAAGATAGTTCAAGTCATCCAGGGGAGATACACTGGACGATGATGATTTCTAATTGACCATCCAGGATGATATTGTGATCATCCAGGATGAGGTGATCGATTAATTAATCCTTAATTACTTTTCTTAATCACCTTACTAATTTAGGCATGATTATAATGATTCATCCTGGACGATACATGTATCATCTGAGATGATTAGACCAAAATATCAAAAATGAAAACTTGCCTAACTTAGTCTGGCGGATGAGATTTTCTAATTTGAGTATATCATCCTGTACGATGAGAGTATCGTCTAGGATAATCTGCTTAATCAGATCAAATTAACATAGCTACCCTAATTAGGGTTTCTATTTTTAATGAATTGTCCAGGATGATATTACTATCATCTAGGAAGATATAAACAAAATCAAAATAGAAACTCTAACTCACTAAAACTCTCCCCCTGAGTGTGTGTGTAAAGGTTACTTAGCTTGGGGATCCATTACATTACATCTGACTCAAGAAAGGTGAAAAATTATATTGAACTTGAAATAAAAATAGATTGACTCAATCTTGAGCTGGTTTGAATTATAATTAATCTTATGAACCTGAAAGATTAGGCACTCAATTAGAAATAGAAATATTTATTATCATTAAAATCATAATCCTTGAATCCAGATTTGTAATGGTGTGGGAGGGTCCTAACAAATGGAAAGAATAATATAATAAATATACTATGCAAACTCCTAGTGGTCTTAGGTATACTTCTTAAGAGCGTTAGAGTTTCTATGTTTTCTTAAAAAATTTAATTAAGTTTGAGTGTAAAAATTTTGGGTGTACCCTCACGAGCCTCCGATCGAATCCAGGCTAAATAAAAAAGAATGAGATGAAATCGCCATAAAAACTAAGAAAAGTAGGTAAAATCTAATGACAATCAATTTAAATTAAACACATTAAATAATCAAATTAATTAAATAAATATCCATAGGCTAACTACCTTTTATTATAACCCAGGGTCTACAGAAAAATAAAGTGGCTGGGCACCACTAATAACAACCCAGATTCTAATCCTAGAACTAACATAAGTGACTTTGAGTGGGATACTCTTTACCTTCAACTTTTCGGTCTTTTCTTCTTCAAGCTTCTTGGATTCATTGTAGCTGGATACCCAAATGGAAAAGAAAACTCTTCCCCTGAAGGGGAGGTTATTCTTTCCACTTTGGGTAGTAAAATAATCTTAATTGGACTTTTAAATGGAAAAGGACTATCCCCCAAAATGGTATCCTTTCGACTTTGGAATCCAACCTTTGGAAATCTATGTATCCCAACTTAAATATACACTTTCACAACTCTTAATAATAAACAAATTACATTACATCATAAAATAAAATCTAGTCTCTCTTGTAGGGTTATCCTAAATAATTAAATATCAAATCAATCCCAAGAATTTATATATAAAATTTAAAATACTCAAACCAGTCATGCTTGGCCATGCTCTTATTTACTTGAGGGCTAAGCAGCTGAAGCACCTGTAGTAGTTATATTTATGATTTAGTTATTTTTTTAAGCCTTATTTATTTTGGGGGGCTAAGCGGCTGAAACACCTATAGGAAGCATTTACATAATTTATTTATAAATTTTTAGCCCCCCTTTTATTAGCACTACATGATCATGGCCACTTGTAGAGAACCTTGTTAGTATCAATAATCATTCCTAACCTATGGATAATTTATCGCCCATCACATCAATTCACATGGTGTAGTAAAATTAAACAAACATATCAATCAATTTTTAATCACAGCATGTAAAAAATCTCAAAAAATCTAACACACAGTAGTGAAGTAAACACTGACCTAGCCTAGGTCTAAAGTTGGTTGTCCCAGCAAATAATTTTATGTGTGGGTAAAAGGCTGTGTGGTTTGGATATATCTTATGTAGGATGATTTAGTTAAAGTTGCTTGTGATCCAATTAGTTGAAGGTCAAAAGGAGAAATTTTGGTTTAAGTTTAAGTGTAGATGTTTTAAAGTTGATTTTAAAAGTTTTATTTTCAATGTCAATGTTTAGTTGATTACTACCTTTGTTGCTCACCGAGGCCGTAAGGTTTATTTCACCCTCATTGGGGCTAACTTAATAGCCTCGTAGGCCTGGGTTACCTAGTAGTAACCAATTTTATTAAATTAACTTAGTTGGTTGGTTAATTTCGAAGCTTAGGATAGTGTTTTTTTGAAGATAAATTGAATTAGCAGATTTCAAAAGGTTTAGGGTCATCCAATCTCCTAAGTTAAGAGGGTCCAAAAGGTCATATTTAGAAATAGGCTAGGTTTTAAGGCTCTAGCATTTTATTAAAATATTAGACCTTATTGGGAGTAATTTAGACTTTAAGTTTGTTGGATTTGGAGTTTTCTACGTAAAGTTATGATTTTTCAAAGTTCGGGCAAATAATGAATTATTAAAATTATTTAATTAAGGGATGCTTTAGGGATTTTGATCCAAATTAGCTCCAAACCTCTTGGAATCACCTCCAAAGATAAGGAATGACCCAAGGAAGAGTTCCCAAGTATTTGACAAAATTTTGGAATTTTAATAATTTTAATTATTTAATTTAATTAAACGGGTGATTTTTAATCAACATTAAATTAATGTTCAAATTGAAGTCCAATTAAGGGGATTTTAATTTTTGAGATTAAGGATTGAATTTTGAAGAGTTTGATATAATATGAGTAATTTTTGAATTTAATTTGAATTTATTAGAATTTTTTAAAATTATTGGGACTTAATTAAAAGGGAAATTAGTGTTTATTAATTAAGGGGTTTAAAGAGTCCTAAAAACTCCTAAAAAATTTAATGTGATTTAAGATGTCACTAAGTTTAATTGTTCCAAGTGTCAAGTCATTCAGGGATGTCTCCTAGCTCCTAGAATTTCTCTAAGTCTACTAGACAAGTCCTTAATTATTATCCTTAGGGTGTCACTAAGTTAAATAGGTTTAAATCAAATGTTAATGTCTAACCCTTGGGGTAACATAAGGGGAAATGCAACGAACCATAGCACACCATGTCCTTAGAGCTAGGAGAGCCAAGACTAAGTGCTTGTGAATCCTATACATGCAAAAGAATACTAAATAATGATTAAGCATGATTAACAGTGTGATTAGTGAATGATTGGAGCCCAATCATCCACTAATCATCCCCCCATAAATGCTAATCACATGCATAATTCATGTTTAAAATTCCATAAAGTGGATCTCCCAAAGTTAAGGGATTTAATAATATAAAAAATTTTAAAATAATTTAAAATACATATATATATATATATTAATATATGAGTTTAAAAGTAAAGCAATTAAAAATAATTCAATGTAAATAAATACATAAGTAGATGGGAGATCCATTGGTCACCCAAGAGGGAATTTCAAAATGATTTCAAAAAATAATTTTTAATTTAAAAATATTTAATGTATTAATTATTTAAATAATAATTAAATAGTTAAAATAAATAAATAATAGACAAATAATCCAGAAAAATAAGTTTTGGCTTCTAAAAATAATTTTAAATTAAAATACATAATTTATTGAAAAATTTAAGGTATTACTATTTTTGGATTTAAAATGAATTAGATATGAATTATTAAAGTTTAATGCAAAATATAGGGTATTTTTAAATAACTTAAAATAATTAATATTTAAAAATAGTTATTTAATTAAACTAAATTAAGGATTAAAGTTTCTCTGAAATTTTAAAATAATTTAAAATAACTTTACAAAATTTAAGAAAAATATTTGAATCTTAATTTAATTAAATATGAATTAAGTAATTAAGTATTTAATTAATTAAAAAAATTTAAAAATGTAAAAATTCTTAATTTAAAATTAAATAACTAAAATTTTTTTCTGATTTTTAAAATAAAGAAAAAGTTTTAATTATAAAATAAATAAAATAATATTTAATATTAACGAATATTATTAAATATTAACTTAATATTTAAAAGGTTTAATTAATTAAAATTATCTAAAAATTTAAATACATCATAAATTATCTCAATTTTAAATTATTATATTTTTAACATTATCATATAATCATTTAAGACATATTAATATGAAAGTAATAATTTTTTAGAAAAATATTTAATATAATATTAAATTAGATATTAATTAAATATTAAAAAAAATAGTTTTGAAAATAACTTAAAATATATAATATAATTTAAATTAATTTTATTTTTAAAATAAAGGAAATTAAATTATGAAGAAAATGATATATTATATGTAATTTTTGGAATTTAAAATAATTTTTAATAATTATTTAGAGAAAATCTAATTAAAAAAAGGATTAAAACTAATTAAATTTAATTAAACCGAAATCGACAGCGGTTGTATTGACGGTCAGACACGCAGTGGGCTCTTGTTAGTGGATCTAAACAGCAGATGTGGTTTACAAACATGGGCAATAATTACGCTGCCGCACAATCAATGCAGCATGATTGCGGGATGATTGCCCACGGCTCGATCCCACTTAACCACGTCAGCACGCGGTTTATGCCGTCAGATTCACCACTATTTCGAACCAAGGGTTTATATCATGCCGGACGAAGCCACTGACCATAGAATCGGATCCGCAGTCAAACGAAAGCCACTGAACTGTCGAATCATGACCGTTGATCACGAGATCAACGACCCTGATCTCGCCTAGTGGACGGGAAATCGAACCTGAACCCTAGAATGATATTCCCTCTCATTCTCACAATAGAGTGGATCAAATTAAACAAATTTTAAACATAATATGCACACATGAAGAACATTCATGGGATGCCAAAAGCTCGGCCTGAAACGCACTTTACAGAAAGCTATTTAACCCTTTTTGTCTTAAACTAGGGTTAGGGATTTCACCTTAGTTTAAGGATAGTTTAACCTGCTTAACTACTCTCTGAACTTGTTACTTATCCATGTATAAACTTGTATAGCCCCCAGCATCTCGATCGAGCACAAAATGCCTTGGAAGGATCTTAGGCTTGGTTCACTAGAGATCTCGCTACTGGTGAGCTTTGACTGGTGAGTTGGAGTGGGGAAAGGTGAGAGAGAACCTTGGGAGGTCAGAGGGACCAAGGTTCAGGCTTGAGGAGGCTAAGGGTGAGAAAGATGCAAAGGTCATTCATTAGATGCCCTAACAAGCCTATTTATAGACTTAGGCTCTTGATCAATGACCTAGATCATCTCTAGGGTTAATTAAGAGGGAAACCCAGTTGATTTGGCCATGGTTTGGGTGAAGGCATTGATTGAAAACATTTAAATCCATTAAATGGGTTGATTTTGACCAAAATAGGCTAGGTTTGAGCAACCAAGGCTTGGGTTAACAAAGCCATGAGTTGACCTTGTCAATTAGGTCAATTGAGTCCAAGGGATGAGGGGCGGAATCCAAGGATAGGTTTGAAATTGGATTAGAGCTTGAATTGACCCACTTAGGCTAATTAGGCATATTATTACCCAAGGTCTGGGTCTGGACTCAACAGGTTGGGTTTGACCCACTGAGCCCAAGGGCGGCGGGGAATTGAGCCAAGAAGCTATGGAACTGATTTGAAATCAAATGAAAGGGATATGGGTCAATTGGGTCAACTTGGGTTGACCGGATCAACCAGCTTGACACAGGGTATGGGTTTGGGCTCAGTAGACGTGGTTTGACCCACTGAACCAAAGGTGTAGGTGAAAGCAATGACAACAAGCCTCAGGGAAATATTCATTAAGAATGGATTCCATTGGTGATGAGAAGGGATTATGTTAATTATTATATATAGAAATTGGGACCTAAGGGTCATTCTGATAATTGTTAGAAATATTTGTTTTTAATGTAGTTAGTTTTAGTATAATCTCAACAGTTATTAAATGCTTATTACAATTTGGTATCAGTTTTTGTTTCAATTTAAACTTTTTGTAAAGTATTTTAGTTTATTATTTTAGCGCAAAATTTTTAATTCTTTTGGTTTAAGTTATTTTTTGTTTTAGGCTATCATAGCCTACTGACCTATGTTAGCTCACCCTTGCTTTTGCTTCCATTTTTAATTTAGGGAAAGAATACGGAGATAGCTGAGTAGTTACGATATCAAACTGATCTATGCTGTAGGTATGCCTTTTAGCTAATTTCATTTTGTATTGGCCTAGCTTTATTTTGTTGTACTTTTTATTGTCAAGCACTATTATTGATAAACCTATATATATATATATATATATATGTATATATATATATATGTATATATATATATGGATGATATATAGAAATTTTTTTTATATTTAGTAGTATTTCATTTTCTATTATATTCAATAGTGGCTCTACATTATATATAAATTGGAAGTTTGATTTTTCAGCACTTCCCAAACTAGATCGTGGGGTAAGTCTATGTTTCTTGTCACATTCGGGCATAATATGACCTGTGTGGTATTGGGTCATTATCGGGTCGAGTTATGACACTCTGACCTTTGGGTTAAGATTATGACTTGTTAGTTGGAGTACATGTAGGTTATTTAAATATCTTTTTAAATGATACACACATTTTTTAGTGCATTTCTATGATGCACTTGCACACTTTTGATGCACTTACATAGGGTGTTCATATATTTTGACTAGATTAGCATGCTTTTTTGTGCATTTACATGATACACTTGCACACATTTTAATACATTTGCACACCTTTTTATTGTAGGGAGATTTAAATATCTTTTATAATTTTCATTTCCATGCGGCATTCTCAGACATTATGCTTGCATATTCATTATGCTCGTGGGAGAACATGTGAACATTTCGTTTTTAAAATATATTTAAAATTATAAAAATTAGATATGAGATTTCATTAGATTTTTACACTTTTTAATGCATTTGCATAACATATTTGCATATTTTTTACTGCATTCGCATTGTGCACGTGTATGTTGTATAATGCATTAGTGTAATATACCTACATGAATCATAATACATTTATGTAGTGTATTTGCAAACTTGAAAACTTATATGCTTAATTGGGTGCTTATACAATGGATATGTATGTCTTAGGTAAACTTTCACTATACATATTGAGCTCATGTACACAAATTTCTTTTTAATGATTTGATGCATCCCACACACTTTATTTAAGTAGTCATGTAACCCAGAATGCACGACAATATACTACTATTTTTTTTCTTTTCAAATTCATGCGTTAATGGGTTGTATGACAAGCTCACAAGATTATCACTGGTTTCCTTGCTTTAATAGTTAGCATGCATATTGCCTAGGGCACTCGTACACCTATGATTTGGAAATGGTTAGTCCATTTTTTTGTTTAGAGATATTCACATGAAATAATTATTGAAGACTTATGAGGACCCCATTTGATAAAAATTCACATGAATGTGCTGTTATGAGGCTGTACCAATAATTTCATATTATAAGTTAATTATCACTCATATTTAGGCATATTATTAGTCGCATTTTATCTGCTTGCATGCGTATCAGGAACGTCGATGCGGGCACCTCAAAATGGCATCTTAAAATGTTTTCTTTTTTTTTTTTTAGAAGATGCACTAGGCAGAAATTTTATTAAATCAAAGATAACCTCAAAACAACCATCACATTCCTCCTTTAATAAAGAGATAAAGGAAGGAGGAACATTATTAGAACTAAGTACATCCCAATTGAAGTCAGAAATAAGAGCATAGTTAGCACACATATCTGCTAACTTATTACATTCCTTATTCACATAAAGAAATAAGACTTCTTCAAAATCATTGAGAAAAAGTAGATCTTGATAGCTCACCAACTTCTCATTATCTTCTTTCTTTTCTCTAAAAACCCTTTAAAACAATCTGATAACATTACAATTATTTCCTTCAATGATAATTCCTTTACTTTCAAGCATCCAATCTTGAACAAAATTCCTCAATGAAAGAATAGCTTTAAATTCAACTTGTGTGCTGTCCCAATGTACCAAACTAAATCTAAAAGCCCCCAAGAATCTTCCTTTTGAGTCACGAAAAACTCCACCTACACTAGCCTTGTTCGAGTTCAACAAAGAAGCATCCACATTAGCTTTGATCCAATTGGGAGGTGGGGGATAACAAGATTGACGAGGCAGCTGATGAAGTTGATTAACATTCCATTTCTCATAATTGATGCTTTTTCGGAAAGAAGCCATAGCAAGACTCACACAATTAGTTGCTATGAAAGCTGCACTAACCTCTAGTTTCCCATGCATAAACTTATTTCTACTCTTCCAGCATCCATGAACAGCAGAACAAAAGAGATTTCCATAGAAAGGATTATGTTTTGCAAGATGTTTTAGAGCAACAATACCTTCTTCAAATGAGCCGACCGAAGGAATTTGAAATCCCCAGCTGTAAAGCATTTGAATAACTTGAACAATCTTCATACATCCAGCCGTAACATGATCTGCATTTTCAATTTCCCCGCATCCTCGAGGACAACAATCATCATCCAGCAGTCTTCTATATGAGAGAAAACTATTCGTAGGAATAGCATTCTTTCCGAGACGCCACCAGAACAATTCCTCCGCAAGCCTTAATTTAAGCTTTTTAATCCATGTCGAACACTCAATTACATTGTCTTCTTTATGCAGGTTCTCCAAGACTAAAGAAGAAATGGTCTTCCCTCTACCTTTACATATTAATTCCAAAGAATCTCTAAGTTCTCCTGAACATATTGGAATTGAAAGGATGGGCTCCACCAGATGTTGACCAAATATTTGTTTCAACCTTACTTCATCCCACTTGCCATCTTTGATGTAACAAGCAAGGCTTTCAGAGTCTTCATCCAAATTACTCAGAAAGGTAGTCCATCTTGCAATGCACTTATCCATAATCCAAACATCTTTGGAAATATTTATATCAATGCCATTCTTGATCTTCCAATGAAGCAAAGGTCTTAGAGCACTAGCACCCTCCATTTTAATCTTCCATGTAGATGACACCCCCTTCTTTGGATCATTAGTGAACACATCTACACCATATTTAGGAACCAACATACTTCTGAGCAAAGAATCATTTTTAGAAAGGAAGTTCCAAGTCAATCTAGCTCTCAATGAGCTAATTCTACCAGCAGCCTAATTCAAACCACGGCCACCTCTCTTTCTCGGCAAGCACAAAATCTCCCAAACTATATAATGAAGTCCTTTTCCTCCACCAAACTTATTCCACAAGAAATCTCTGCTCATTCTATCCAACTCCCTCAAAATCCCCAAAGGAACAAGGGAATGTGTTGTTAAGAAGATTGGGATAGATAGAATAACCGTATTTGTCAGAACTAATTTCCCCGCAAGCGAAATAAATCTATTACCCTAGACATTCAATCTACTTTCTGCTTTCTCTAACAGTTTATTAAAATCAGCAAAATCCAACCTTCTTAAAGAAATCTTCACACCTAAGTACTCCATCTCATTTACCACCCTAACTCCCATTTCTTTAGAAAGCTTTCTCACCTTATTCTTTTTTACCATTTTCCCAAATAACATGGCTGACTTTTGTGTGTTAATTTTCTGCCCAGTCCACTTATAAAAATTCCCTACAATCTTCTTTACCTTTCGTACATTTCGAAGGGTAGCTTCAGAAAAGACAATGATATCATCTGCATAGAGTAAATGAGAAATTCTTGGATAGTTAGAAGCTACCTTTACTCCAATATTTCTTCCTTTACAGGAGAAACTATCTCACAGCAACTGAGAACACATAATCTTTGATAATCGACCAATAAGTTTTAATGAACGAATTCGTTACCCCATCAAAACCCAGCGCTATATTTCTTTCTAGTTGAAGGATCACCAGCTCCAGCTCATCTCTAGTGAATTCTTTTTCCAGCCAAACTCTGTCAATTTCCTGCAGCACCACCATAGGAGCTGGCCACCCGTCTAGGACCACCTTCCTAGCTCTCCACTTGTTCTTAAAAAACTGAAGAAATTTTGATTTTATCAACTCCTGTTCTTCAATTAACATTCCACTAGAATCCTTCACTTGGTGAATCCAGTTCCCATTTCTTCTGGTTGCTGCATATGCATGAAAAAACTTTGAGTTGGTATCACCCGATTCCATCTACTTCACTTTTGACCTTTGCTTCCACCATGTAGAGAGGCGGCCCAAAGTAGAGTTGAAATCATTCACCTTAGATTTTAATAAGGACAGCTTATCAATCGAAAGGCCACCATGTTCTTCTTCCTCCATTTTTAGATCAAGTGTTTCCTTTTTCAAACGATCTTTTGATTCCTTCAGCTCTTTATGTTTAGCTTTGCTCCAGAAAAATAAAGCCTTTAAAGTTCTTTGGAATTTACAAGAGAGAATACTAGCCACATCACCTTTGCACTTCTTGTTCCAAGACTGAGAAACAATAGAGAATGATGCCGGGTATGAAATCCACATATCTTCAAATTTAATTGTACTACTAATACGAATCTTTGCTGAAATAAATTCATTAGAATGGGACAATGATCTGAAGCAATTCTAGGTAGATGTCTAACAGCCCCAATTTGTAAATTATTTAAAGCTGTAGAATTGATAATACAATGATCCAACCTTTCCCAAATATGAACTATACCAATTTTGTTATTACACCAGGTGAATCTCGGGCCAACAATCCCTACCTCATGAAAATTAGCATTTCTCATAAAAGATTACATATCAATAGGACCGTGGGAAAGGAAGAACTTTTTCCCACCTTTTTTGTCATCTTGGGACAAGATGTAGTTAAAGTCTCCACCCACCACAGATGGAAGTTTAGAGCAAGAAAGCGCTTCCAGGCTATTCCACAAACATTTCCTTTGAGCGACATCCATGCTCCTATAAACCGTTGCAATCTTCCACATCCCTTTACTAACAATCTCAACATTTCTAATTACTGCTTATGCCATAGCAGAACAAACTGAAAATGAACACACATCAGTTCCCCAACAGACCATAATTCCTCTAGATAATTCGTTTGAAGGATATAGAAAGAAGTTCTACACACCACCAAGGAACTTCTTAAATTCAAAGCGGTCCAAAGAAGTGATCTTTGACTCCACAAGTCCAATAAAAAATGTATCAAACTCCTTCACAAATTCCTTCAAGTAATGAGAGGCTTCAATCTTCCTAGCCCCCCTACAATTCCAAAAGGCTATTGATGTCATTTGAGAATCCTAGTGGGAATGCTCCCACTAAATTCCTTCTTTCTTGAATCTGATTTCCTTGTATGAGACATGCAATTTGTCTTTCCCAATGACTTCAGTTCCTTCTGAAGTTTAAACTTCACACGATCAGACGAATTCCCATCCAAAGGTAAGTCAGATTTCCTATCATTATGAACCTTAACTGCTAATTCACCTTCTTCTAGCTCATTTTCCCCATCCTCTCCAGCATTGTAACACATTTTCTCCTCCCCATTTATATTCTCAAATAGCTTGAATTTATTCCTTTCCGCCAATTCAATGCTTCCACTTTGCTCCGGGACCAGGTTGATAACACTACCATCCGTAGCAATCAAACAGACCTCATTCCTTTGCCCAGGCTCATTAGCTATGCCATTGGTCTCATTAACAACTTTAGTCTTGGCTTTATCCAAGGAACTAAGTTCCTTATCAAGAATATAATCAGATTTACGAATAGGATTACCTGAGTTCACAAGCAATCCATTAGGACCTGCTTGAGTTCGCAAGCATCCCTTCCCAAATATTTCTTAACTGTATAATCTAGATCAGCTTCATGCATACATTCAGAAATATTCACTCCAGGAGATTTAAAAGGCTTATCCAACTTGTCTATAACACAACCCAAGATGGTTGCATCTACATTAACAGTAGCTATTGAATCCCCAACAGGGATTACATCCTCATTCTTACCAACAAGATTCACCCGAGAGACTTCATTGGGTTTCAGATTTGTCACACTCACAACATGCTTAGTAGTAGCCACCTTCACACCAATATCATCCATACTATTATTGACCATCCCATTTCCACTATTGGACTTAAAAAGCTCTTTCATATCTTGAACAACATGCTCCTTCTCTGACAGCATATGATTATCCTTCTGAGCTTGCTTAATTCCCTGATTTTTCTTTACCAATTTGAAATTAGCTATCTTAACCGCATCTCTAGGCTGGCCATTACTTTTGCCTTTCTTACTGTTCATAAGAATCAAGGGACCATAAGAATCTGAATTCACCCTCCCAACCTCTTCATCCATAATTGCATCTTTTCCATCCTCATTGCTAGCTCCCACCACATCCTTAGGCAAATAACATTTCTTATTACATTCAGATTTCATATGGCCGATCAACCCACATTGGAAACAAAAGGAAGAGATTTTTTCATATTCCACTTTTTGAAAAAATCTTCCCGAAATGCTATCCATCCAAACTCCTAAAGGCAAACATTGATCAATTTTCACCCTAAAACAGATTCTAGCAAATTATCGTCTTCCCCACTTAAACAAATTTCCATCCAACATAAGTGGTTTACCAATCATAAAAGCAATTCTTGATATATTTTTCTCATCCCAACAATGAAGAGGGAGATGTGGCATCCTTACCCAAATTGGAGAAGTCAGCCCCTTCATTGATAATGGTGAAAAATCTGGTTTCCACTTTTCCATCCCAATTATGTGTCCATTCACAAACAAGGGGCCACCGGAAAGAACAGCCTCCATCAGCTTAATGGAACTGAAAGAACATAAAAAACCAACCTTTTCCATGGGTTGTAAAGTGGAAATTCCCAAACTTACTCCATTGCCTCCTCACCTCCCGAGCAACCAAATGAGATGGCATTTCTTTTCCAAATACTTTAAACACCAAAGATTTTACCAACCTGTTAGCATTAATATGCTCCAATTCTTCACATAACTTCATTGCCTTACCATCATCCGACAAAACTAATTCCTCTTCCTTGAAGTTTAGCTTAATATAAGGCTTAGTACTCCACGGGTTAGCATCCACTCCATGGTTAACTATCTTAGGCAATCCATCAGATACCTTATCCATAAACACTACATTTTTAACACCTACTCCAGAGTTAACCCTCTCTGTTCGGATTGGATCATCAAGACTTTCCACACAACCACCCAAATCAGCTGAAACATAATTCCTGACTTCCACCAAATCAGAGACCTTATTCACAGGATTTTCCTTTCTAACCAAACCAGCTATCTCCGACGACAAAACACCATAACTCATTGAAGCTACAGGTGGCTTAGTTGGAGTCTGAAGACCTTTGCTAACCGATATATGAGAATTCGCATTTATCTTGCTTTTAGGGACAGAGATCGCCTTTGAATTCTCAAAATGATTAGCAAAAATCTTCATCCCCGATGAGGAAGCCCCCGGATCAGGAGAAAAATCGTTTAACACCGTAGAACCAGTAACAAAATAATCATTGCTTGAAACAACATTCTTTCCCTTACCTTCAATAAGACAAGCCTTACTTTGATGAGTAACACCACTGTCTGAGATGATCAACTTGCCTCTCTCCCTACGACGTCGAACATTATCCTCTTCATGATCCCTTCCAGCATCCAGATACCAAAGATCAGAACACTCCATCGACGTCGATGGTAGAGATAGCTAGCGACCTCCCGCCGCCATGCCCAAACGATCTACCGAAGAACCAGACGGAAAAACCGAGAAGGAGAATTTTTAAAAATCTCACACCTTCTCTCTCTAACCTTCCTTGCAAGTTTCAAATGCATGGAAATCTTAAAATGCTTTCACATGCATAAATTTCTTATCTTTTTCTGTTAAAATTTAAGCCTGGTGGGCCCAAATGGGAATCCAATTTTAATTTATGATTAGCAAGCTCTCTTTAGTTCTTTTTTAGAGTTTAGTTTAGTTGTTGTATTCTCTTATGAAAGTGGTTGGATGTTAATCTAATTCATATGGCAAACCGAATAGAAGGGGGGGGGGGGGGGGGGGGGGGGGGGGGGGGGGGGGGGGCGGGGGGGTTGGTGGAGGGTGTGAATTAACTTGTATAAATATTTTGACTTTGTATGGATGTGTTTATAATGAAAATACTAATATACATACATACACACACACACACACATACACACACACACATAACCTACCATAAGAATAATAAACTATAAAGAGCCCCCTGTACATAAACTAGCATCAGAATAACCAAAATAATTAAAATACTTTTTTTTTAACTTGCTTAAAAATAAGTTTTCTTGTAAATAAAAGCTATTTTAATGGTAGTGGCCATAGACGATGTCGATATAGTAGCTATCTAGGTTGTTTCCCAAAGGTGACCCTTCTTTTCTTTGAAGGAGGGGTGGTGAAGAGTTGGTAAGTCACCTTTGTTAGCCATACCTCGCCATTCCCTTCTCTATCAAATGAAATCCTAGTCCCTACACTTAGGTTACCCTTGGTTTAGGGTGGCCTTATTAGAGGCCCTCAAGCAGGAGCAAAAAATGTCGATGAGGCTCATTCCCTCAAGGCTCACTAAGTTAGTTCACACAAAAAAAGAGAGTAAATCTCTTTCAATATAGACCCTCTTTTTATAAAGAGCCATGTGGAGTATGGTTTTACACCATTATCATCAATGTGGGTAAATATAGTCATCGAGGCAATAGTTCAAGATAGGGTGGTAAATTATGTATTTAGTTTCTTAGTTCATGTTTGGTAGTCGTATTCAATACTTCATTCACTTGTTCTTTTTCTTTCACTAACTTGATAAAAGGGCCAATTGAATCAAGGATTCTAAGGTATGCTCACATATACATTGATAGTTATTTAATAGATAGCTGGTAGGTTATGGAGAGGGACTCACCATCAAGTTGGGCCTACAGATGTAGCTCAGTGATGGGGGCTTTGGAGTGAACATTCATATATAAAAATCTAGGGCTCTATCACCCCTAAACAATGCTTAGATTTTCTTTAATATAAATAAAAAACCCCACTTAATATACACAAGTATACGTGTTGAATCAAGTAATAAAATAATAGAGTAGAGTGTCTAACCCAAGAGAAAGTATACTTTACTTGCAGCAAACTACTACTATTTACTCTAATTATAGTAATTATCATGCTAAAATGAAAATGATATTTTTGGGGATTCTATCATTGAATAAACTATAAAAATATTTGATGCAATATTTAATTAAAGTATTTTGGATTGATGACTATAAATTGCATATCATTCCAAATGAGACTCTTTAAGGTAATATGATTTAGAGCAAATGCATCCCTAGATCTTTGTCGAGGTTATAGGGGTGAAAATGATATCTAGTATCATCCTACAGTTGTAATATCTCCTTAAGAAATTAGAATATTTTAGATCATATATCTAGGCATGCAAAACATCCTATCTTAAAACTCATGGTTGTTCTTGCATTTCTCCACCTAGGCTATACATCACACTAACTTTTAACTACACATATGCCCACTATGTGCATTAAATAAAGAGTGGTATAATATTGAAAACATTTTTTAATAGTTTATAGAATAAGAGTCTTCATTAGTACTCAACATCCATTTTATATCATCAATCCAAAATAAGAGAAATAGCCATACATGGAATGAATAACAAGCAAACTCATTTTCATTAAACTCATGGATGAATAAAAATATAAGAGTGATATCACCAGCTCTTAAATAATCCTTCTCCCTTTAACTTATAGAGTTTCTTCAAGAATCAAAGCTAAACACTCCAAAAAAGTTTATATTGTACTAACTAGTCTCCCTTAGATTTTATTTTAAGACGGAACTAGAGAAGTACTATGAAAAATACTAACATTAGACAAGTTCTTGAGCTCCCATACAAATATAACATGACATATATTTATAGAAAAATATAAAAATGGCAACTAACATAGTGGATCTTGACATAATGGCATCGTGGTGCACCTGAAATGAACTAGTTCCTCAGTGCTGAAGCTTTTAGACCGCCATGGTGCTTGCTAATGTGGATCTGTTACTTTATGAATAGTCTCATCTCTTCACTGATAGAACGTGTCCCTTAGAAGTTATAACTATAATGCCCCGGTGCTATGGATATTAGAGCATTGTGGTGCCCAAACTGCAAAAATGTGCTAAAAAGAAAGAAATTATGGCGGCATGATATTTAAAAATAGAGAATCTGGCACAGCTATGCTAACTCTCAGATATCGTAGCACTGATGAAGCTGTGGCACTGTCTATGTTGCTGCCACAATGCTTGTAAATAAAGAACTTGACACAGCCATGTCATAATTTGAGTGCCCGGTGGTTTTGAAGATAGTGTGACGACGTTGTATTGTAAGAAGTCATGGTGCTAACAACTCATTAAAATTTTTTGCCAATTTTTGAGTTTTTCTTGCACAGAAATAACTAAAATAACACATTTTTACTAGAAATAATACATATTAAATAATATGTAATTTACACTTATCAAAATCTTACCCGCTTGAATTCTTACTTGTCCTCAAGAAAATAAAGAAATTTATAATTTTGATTAATCAAATAATCAAAATAAAAGTGATAATTTAAAATTACTAAAGTATAAGATAATAAATCATAGTCTAGAAATAGTAGAAATGAACAAGGTTAAAATTTGAGTTTAGAAAAATACTAACAATTATTCTAACCAGTCATTCTTATTATTACTTAATTTGAGTATACAGGTTATAGGTTTAATTATTGACTCTTGAATTTTTTAAGTGAATAATTTAGCTTAATGATTAGATTTGTTTATAGTTAAAACTAAAATTTCATAAGTTCACCATTATTTATATTAGTTATCCATTATGTCCTTTGTGAATTTAAGTATAATATTACAGTCAGATTCTAAACTTTTAACTGATGCCAATTTTTGAATGTACTCATTATTTTTCTTCTTTTCTTTCCTTTTTTTAGAACTCTTTTTAACATCTTTTCTTTTTTACTTTTGGAAGTATATAGTTAATGATTTTGACTATCAGTTTTTCTTAAAAGCTTCTTACAATCTTAATGAGTTTAATATAAGGATTTAATTGGTTCACTAATCCCAAATTTGGTTTGCTTATGATTTTAAATTTTAATCTACCCATATCTATTCACTAACCATAATTATTCATCTTTTACTTTAAAGATCCATGTTTAAAGATATAACTTATTAATTTAAGTTAAGTCAATAACTAAATGATCTAAGTTAGGTGGTATTAGTTTTTCCAATCTATGAAGTATAATGCAATGTTCATTTGAACTATAATCTAGAATTTTATTATTATTCTAATTTTACATAATTTTTAATTATCATTTTTATTAGGATTAATTAAGTAATTAGAATGCAGATAAATAAATGGAAGAAAATGTAAAAATATAAGCATAAAGGGAATTTAATAAAATCTAAATAATAACTACCATAAAAATTAATAACTAATGCATGTTTTCATATGAATGATAGAAAAGCATAAAACATGTGATATATAATAAAAATAGAATACAGGTTACAAGATAACTAGTGTATTCAACACCACTCTAACCGTCATAATAAGCTTACTAAAGACACAAGTAGGTTGCCTCTCATAAGGGCTAAGTTTATAGTCTTCAGCCAGACTATACCAATGATTTAATTTCAAGATGAACCAATTCAGTTATATTTCACAATTGATCAATGTCTCCACCTAAATTAGGTTTCAATCTATGGCCATTCACTTTGATAATATGCATACTTTTCTTATCCTGAATTTCCACAATTCCATAGAGAAATGTTCTTACCACAATGAAAGGTCCAGACCATATGCATTTTAATTTTCCTAGGAAAAACTTAAGTCTAGAATTCAAAAGTAAACATTTTATCCAGTAGTGAATTCTTTTTTATGAAGCTTACTATTATGCCATTTTTTATTTTTTTTCCTTATAAATCTTTGCATTTTCATAAGCTTCATTTCTTATTTCTTCTAATTCACTCAACTGTAACAATCTCTTTTCTTTTTTACCTTTAAAATTAGAATTTAATTCTTTAATTGCCAAGAATGCTTTATGCACAAGTTCCACAAGAAGGTGGCAAGCTTTTCAAAAATTTAATTTAATAGGAGTCATACCAATAGGAGTCTTAGAAGCAGGTCTTTAGGCCCATAATACATCATCTAATTTAATTTCTCAATCATTCCTATTAAAACTAACCATTTTTTATAAGATACGTTTAATCTCCTTATTGCTAATCTTAGCTTGACTACTAGTTTAGGGATGATGAGCAGTAGCTATCCTATGATAAATCCTATATTTGTTTAAAAATGTTTCTAGTCTTTTATTACATAAATGACTTCCTCCATCACTGATAAAAACTCTTAGCATTCCAATCCTAGAAAAAATATTCTCTTTAAAAACTTAATCACAAATTGAGCATCAATTTTAGAGGTTGCTAAACGTTCAATCCATTTTGAAACATAATCTACAATAATAAGAATATATTGATTTCCATGGGATGGTATAAAAGGTCCCATAAAATCCAATTCCCAAATATCAATTTTTTTTTTCCAATATATATATCAAAATCATTACTTTTTTTTAAAAAAAATATTTCCTTCTCTTTGACATTGGTTGCATTTCTTAATGTATTCATTCACATCCTTGAATAAAGTAGGACAAAAAATTCTAGATTGAAGGATTTTAGAAGCAATCCTAAAACCTCCAAAAGGTCCCCCATAATGAGAATCATAACACTACTTAATGATTGGCTCTATTTCTTCTTCAGGAACACATCTTATTATAATTTGATTAGTTCATGATTTAAATAAACAAGGTTCATCCCAAAAATAAAACTTAATTTTATGCAGAAACTTCCTCTTTTGAATTGGTGATAAATCATATGGAAGATACCACTAAAAATAAAATTAACAATGTCAACATACCAAGGTAATTTGTTCAAATAAAGAGAAAATAATTATTCATCAAGAAAATTTCTTTGATTTCTCCCTCAAAGGATGTATGCTTTTCAATAGAAAGTTTAGAAAGATGATTAACAATTTGATTTTTAGTACCCTTTTAGTCAAAAATTTCTACATGAAATTCTTGTAACCGATGAATCCACCTAACCAATCTAATTTAGTATCTTTCTTTGTCATAAGAAATTTGATAGAAAAATGATCAGTACAAATAAATACTTTGATGCCAATAAAGTATGATCTAAATTTATCAAAAGTAAGTGCAATAGCTAGCAATTATTTTTCAGTAGTTGTGTAATTATATTGTGTAGAATTTAAAGTTTTGCTAGCCTAAAAAATAATATGGAATTTCTTATCTCTCTTTTGTCCAAGAACTGCACCTACAGTTACGTCGCTAGCATCACACATTGATATAAAAGGTAATGACCAACCAGGAGCAATAATAACTAGGGCAATAGTCAAGTGTTGTTTTAAAGTATTAAAAGCTTCAAAACATGTAGAATTAAATATAAAAGGAACATCCTTCTTCAATAGATAACATAATGGTTTAGAAGTTTTAGAGAAGTCCATAATAAATTTCCTATAAAATTTTGTATGACCTAAGAGACTCCTAATGCCTTTAACATAATTGGGAGGAGGTAGTTTTTCTATCACCTAAAAGTTTGCAATGTCTACCTCCAATCCTTTTTTAGAGATCTTAACTATGGCTTTAGTTACTATGAATTGAGACTTCTCCCAACTTAACATTAGATATATTTCTACACATCTTTTTAAAATAGAGGTTAAATTTTCAAGAAAAGATTCAAATGAAGTGCAAAACATAGAGAATCCATCCACGAAAATTTTATTACCCTTAATTAAATTTTAAAAAATTGACATCATACATCTTTGAAAGGTAGTAGGAGCATTATAAAGAACAAAATGCATTCTTTTAAAAGCAAAAGTTCCATAAGGACAAGTGAAGGTCATCTTATCTTGATTGTTGCAAGTTATAAGAATTTGATATCTAGAATAACCATCTAGAAAATAGTAAAATGAATGCCCTGCCAATCTATGTAACATCTAATTAAGAAAAGGAAAAAAAATAATCTTTTTAGTGGCTTTATTTTATTTTTTATAATCTATACAAATCTTTCAACCTATAACAGTTCTTGTGGGTATAAGTTCATTATGTTTAAATGTTATAATAGTCAATCCTCCCTTTTTAGGAACACAATGAATGGGACTAACTCAAGAACTATTAGGAATAGGATAAATAATCCCAATATCAAGCAATTTGAGAATCTCTTTATTAACAACATATTTCATGGAAGGGATAAGTCTTCTTTAAGGGACAACTTTTGGTATTGTGATAGCTTCCATTAAAATTCTATGCATGCAAATTAAGGAACTAATACCCTTAATGTCAGTAATAATCTACCCAAAAGCTCTTCTAAATTTACTTAAAATCGTAATCAATTTACTTTTTTGATGTTGTTTAAAATTTACAAAAATGATTATAGGAAGAGTAAAATTAATACCATAAAAAGGCATACTTTAGATGACAAAGTAAAGCCTTAAGTTCTAATTTAGTGGCCTATTTAATGGATGGTTTTAAATTTTTTTCAAAAGTGGAAGTAAAGCCTATTAATACCATAAAAAGGCATATTTTAGATGACAAAGTAAAGCCTCATAAACTACCCCTCACAAGATGTTCTCTCTCTCCCCCAAACTCTCCGTCTCCTCTAAGCTCTCTCTTGTTAGAAAAATAGCAAAAGATTTTCCTAGTAGCAATTAGGAGAGCTTAAATATGAGGCTCCAAAAATAGCCCTAATTTATAATTTGGCGGCAAAGATCATCCAGGATGCTTCAAGTATCATTCTATATGGTTAGTACAAAACAACCCTTTTAGCCAGTACGATCAACATTGCCCTGTACGATCAGTTCAAGTGTTTGAACAAATTATCCAATATGATATTTCAATTAACCTGTATGATTAGTTCACCAGTAGCTATTTATCATCCAGTACGATGGATGGCGATTAATTATCATCCCATGCAACACATGATTTGTCCAGTACGATGTAGAGGTATTGTCTAGGATGATTAGTTGAAAAGTTAAAGCTTTCATCCTGTATGATAGGTGGCGATTAATTATCGTACCATGCAGAGCTCTGATCATCCAGGACGATGGTTTCCAATCATCCTGAACAATATGATCGATCAATTTAACCCTAATTAATCCCATAATCAATGAATTATTTAATGCATGATTGTCATGGATCATCCCGGATGATATGGATCATCATGTATGATTAGAACAAATTTTGAATTATGAAATCTTGCCTAATTTGTGATTGGCAGCAGTTTGTTTCATTTTGTACTAATCATCTTGTATGATTTAAATCCTCTAGGATGAATAGTTAATCTAACTTTTTGGGGGGGGGGGGGGAACCCACGGTGGGGCCTACGTGTTAATTAAAAAATAATTTATGAGGAACTTAAAGGGAACCTTCAGCTCGCTACTGCTCAAAAGAGCTATAAAATAAATCAAAAGAAAGCCTAAGAACCGATGGTCCCCTTTTCTACAAAATACAAAATTACCTAATAACATTCTAGGTCACCAGAGGATAGAGGCCAAAAAAGGAAGAAAGAAATTAACACTTTCAGTACCGTCTTCCTACCAAAATTATCCAGGTTATCCCCAGAAGTCTTGATCCCTTAAAAAAAGAGAGTTAGACTACAAAACTAGCTTATATAAAATAGGAAATATGCAAAATTGTAACTAATCAACATTAAAAAACCAAAATGCCTTAATTTGATGGAGAGAGAAGCTCCCGGTTTGTAGAGAGAGAAGGTCTTTTTTTTTCAAATTCTAGCTTTCCTGATTTTTTAGCCTCGTCTTCTGGAGGCGGAGGCAGATGGCAGTGAACGTTCGCCGGCCATCTCTGCCCTTGGAAAGGAAGAGTTTTCTTCGGATGATGTAAATCCAGGGTTTAAACAGGGTGAAAGCGGTGAAGAGGGAAATGTTGATCGAAATGAAGAAGATGTTCGTAGAAGGAGGCAGAAAGGTCAGCTTATCATCTCAGAGAATAATGGTGGTTCTGTAAAGAAATTGGCTTCGGTCGCAGGTAAAGGTAAAGATGTTTCTATTTTCCAAGATTACAAGACCCCTGGATTGGATAGGCGGAAAGGATTTTCTCCTGTCAAGTCTTTTGATCCCGGTGCTTCTTCGTCTGGTATGAAAATTTTTGTTAAAAGGTATGTGAATTCAAATGCAATCCCTGTCCTTGACAGTAAGATAAATGCAAATTCTTTATCACCTGTTAATAATCTTCTTCATACTGTTAAGTTTTTAGATTCTGACATTGACAGACTTGCTGCAAAGTTCGATGAGCCTATCTTGTTCTAGGATTTAGCTAAGGGAAAGTTATTTGATGGAGTTGTTAATTCTTCGGCACCTAGTTTTAAAGAGGTAGTTGTTCAGGGTATTTCTCCTGCTAAGGGGAAAGGTTCTGTAGCAGATTTAACTAAATTTCGTTTGGTAGATGAAGGTAATTTGGCTGGAGAAAATAATGAAGGTTGTAAGATGTTCCCTCCTGATAAGAATACTAACAATGGTGAGTGGAATGTATGGAAGAGAAAATCTAATATTAATGTTGCCAATCTGGACTTTGGAAAGGATTTTGTTGGTGAAGATGAAGTAGTCAAGCTTCATCAGGGAATGGAGTTGGAAAATGCTAAATTACTGAGCAAAGCTTTGGTTATTAAAGTTTTTGGTGAAAGTACTTCGTTCCAAGTGATTAGTATGGAACTTAGGAGGCAATGGGCTGCTTTTGGAAAATTTCACTTAACAATGCTTGGCTCAGGATGGGTTCTCTGTGCATTTAATGATTAGGAATCAATTGATTCGGTTTATGCTAATGGGCCTTGGTATGTAAAAGGAAATATAATAGGGATGGACAAGTGGTAACCTTCTTTCTCACCCTCTTCTTTGAAGGGTCTTTCGGCTCATGTCTGGATCAGAATGCCAAATTTGCCAATACAATGTTGGGATAACATCAATATTTGCAGGATTGCTTCCAAGGTTGGTAAACCTTTCATGATAGATGGGAACATGTATCAGTGGAGTAGAAGGGAGTTTGCAAGAATTTTTGAGTGGATTGACTTAGATAATAAGCTTCCTGTGGGTGTTTGGGTGGATGGGTGTGGAGGTAAATTCTTCCAAAAAATAATATATGAAAAACTCCCAAATTTGTGTTTTAGTTGTGGTAAAATTGGACATTTAGAGAATAAATGTCCTTTATTAAAGATTGATCCTTCTGCTAAGGAAGAGGTTCGGGTTTCTGAAGGTAATTCAGCAAATGGGATAGTAGATGCTAGATCTGAAGTTGAATACGGCCATGGATGCATGTTAATTTCAGGAGGAACAGGTTCTCAAAATTTTAGAAGGCTAAACAGGAGATGGGCATAGGGAGTTATAAACCAATTTCTTCAAATTATAGGAAATCGGTGAATTCTGCAGTAGGAGATGGTAAAGGAAATAAGATGGAAGAAAGTTTGGCTAATGAGCAAGTTACTTCTCCAAGGGAAGCAGGGAAGAGGAATTCAGTGGCTGAAATTGTTGTTAAAGGTAAAGTGTTGAAGGATGACACCAAATTTGATCTTGGGAGAATGGAAGGGGTTACTTATCCAGGTAAAGAACTAGAAGACTTTGTTGGAATAGATAATCGAGATGGGGGTAATACGACAGATTCCTCTGATGTGGGGCGTATTACTCAGAAGGCAATTGGATTAGAAGATGGAGAAATATTACAAGATAAGATATCTAATTGTTCTATTGTAAATAATATGTTTAATGTTCTTCAATCTGAAGATGAGGTTGGTCAAAACAAGGTCATGGAAGACAATCAATGTGAGGCTGAGAAGGTAGAGGAGCCCGAGCCTATTATGACGGAGCTAGATAATCAGCAAGAGTTGTTGTATGGAATAAATTTGGTAGGGAATAGAGTTAAGTTAAAAAAGAACTACGTTCTTTGGGGAATGTAATGATAAAAGGGAAAACCATGAAGGGTGAGTTGAGCAAAGATTTTTGTGGTAGGTCTAATCCCACTTCAAAGAAAAAATAAGTTCTCTAATATTTTGGAATTGTAAGGGGGCTAAGAAGGTTGAAGCCTCCAGGTATTTACAAGAGATAGTGAAGGATAATGATGCTCTTTTTGTGGGCCTTGTTGAAACTAAGATTTCAACATTTGATAATGTGGATTACAAAAATTTGATTGGTGAAGAGTGGGATTTTTTTATGTATCCTGCAGTTGGCTATTCGGGAGGTATTATAGTTTGTTGGAGGGTTGGTCTTGCTTCCTTTGAGGTTATTGTAGCAGATGAGCAATTGGTGTTGGGGGAGTTGAAAATCAAAAATTCAAATAGTTGGTTGATTGCAACGGTGTATGGGAGCAGAAATTCTAGTGATAGGAAGAATTTATGGAGCAAGTTGAATAGGTTTTCTGAAAAGAAGCTTCCTATGGTTATTGGGGGAGGCTTCAATGTTATTCTAACTCAAAATGAGAAAAGAGGGGGGAAGAAATTCGCTGTCACCCAAGGCTCCCTTGACATGCTTTCCTTTATGAGGGAGTGTGATTTTCATGAAATTGGGATTGTAGGCCAAAAGTACACTTGGTGTAATAACAAAATAGGAGGAGGCCGTATTTTAAAAAGGCTAGATCAGTGTCTTCTAAATTGTGTAGCTTTGGAACGTCTTCAGGAGGCGGCTGTTAAGCACTTGGCTAGAGTGGCCTCAGACCATTTTCCAATCTTACTTAAGATCGAATCTTCTAAACCCAAGAGGAGAAGGAATTTTATGTTTGAAGATGTTTGGTCGTCGTACCCAGCTTCTCATTCCATTGTTAATGTGGTGTGGAAAAAACATGTGACAGGAAGTAATGCTGAAATTTTGAATTTGAAGTTCAAAAGAACTTTAAGATCCTTATTCTTTTGGAGTAAGGCTAAGTACAAGTCACTTGTGGAGCTCAAGGATAAATTAAAAAGAGTAATTTTGGATTTGCAAATTGAGGAAGTTGAATCGGGTGGCCTTTTAGATCTTAAGATTTGTTATTTAAGATCGAAAGTGATGGAGCTCAACGCTACTCTAGGCCGTCTAAGATTATGGTGGAAGCAAAGGGCCAAAGTGCAATGGTTAAAAGAAGGAGATTCAAATTCAAAGTTCTACCATATGTTTGCAACGGGAAGAAGAAATGGGAACATGATTACTAGCATTAAAGACAGTGCTAGCATTATGCGTGAAGATCAACATGGGATTGAAGAGGTTTTTATGGAATACTTCTCTAAGAAATGGAGCTCTAGGAAATGCAGATTGTCTGGATGGCCTTCTCTGTTTAAGGTGATTGATAGTGAGGAAAGTAGATATTTGAGCAAAGAATTCATCAAAGAGGACTTGGAGGAGGTGGTTAAAAATTTGGGAGCTTATAAATCTCCAGGTATAGACGGCATTCCTTATTCTTTTATTAAGACTTATTGGTCTATTATCCATGTTGAGGTGTGGGCTGCTATTAGAAATTTTTTTATAACTGGTTTTCTTTGTCCTGCTTGGAAAGATACTAATGTGGTGCTGATACCGAAAATTACCAATCCTCCTTTGCCATCTAACTTTCATCCTATTAGCTTATGTAACGCAATTTACAAAATAGTTGCAAGGATGATACTAAATAGGATGAGTTTTATTTTTCCAGAAATTATCTCTGAAGTGCAGCTTACCTTCGTAAAAGGTAGATCTATGTCTGACCAAGTATTGATTGCTCAAGAAATGTTTAGCAAATTCAGATATTCCAAAGCTAAAAAGGGTATGGTGGCTATAAAAGTAGATATGGAACAAGCTTATGATAGTATGAGTTGGTCTACTTTAACTCAGGTGCTTGAATTGTTTGGCTTCCCTAAGAGGTTTGCAAATCTGATTTTGGAATGTGTTTTGAACCCAAAGTTTTCAATTATTGTTAATGGGATTAATTCAAAGTGGATTGAGCCTAAATGTGGGTTTAGACAAGGATGTCCTTTGTCACCTTATCTCTTTATTTTGTTCTCTTAGTTACTGTCTGAAGAGTTTGCTTGTAGAGGCAAAGATGTTGGAATAAAAATCTCTCCTTCAGCTCCAATGATTTCTCATATGATGTATGCAGATGATATTATGATTTTCTCTGAAGAAAATTGTAAGAAATTAAAGAATGTTGATAAGATCCTGAAGAGGTATTGCAAATGGACTGGTCAGAATATCAATATACTTAAGTCGGCTATGATGTTTGGTAACTCAGTTAAAAGAAGGACAGCTAGATCAATGGCTAAAATTCTAAAAATGAAAGTTGTTAATGAGATGGATTATTTGGAAGTTAAGATTGCTTTGAGGAGATTGGTGAAATCTAATTTTAGTAAACTCATTGCTAAAACATCAGATAGAATGAACCTTTAGGGTTCTAAATTCATTTCTATGGCAGGAGAATGACTTTAATAAATGCATCCATTATCTCAATGCCAGTTTTCCTTTCTATGCTTTCTCTGATTCCGAAAGGAATTTTGAAGATGTTGGAGAAAATGTGCTGGAATTTCCTGTGGAATAAGAAGGATGGGAGCTTTGGTTTATATTATGTAGCTTGGGATATTTTATGTAAACCTCAGAAGTATGGTGGATGTGGATTGCAGTTGCTGGAGGATAAATTGGGCCCTTTAAGAGTTAAATTTGCTCTTAACTTCTTCACTAATCCAACATCTATTCTAAATAGATTGTTAAGGTCAAAATATGGGAATGACCTTTGGAGTGAGGCTAATACAAGGTGCTCATCGTCAACTAGGAAGATTGTTTTGCACGGTGCAGAATTCCTGAAGCCAATTTCTAGGTAGAGAATTGGTAATGGAGACAAAGTGGATACCTTCAAGGATCATTGGATCTTGGATAAAAGCATTAACAGGTGGCCAACCTTTGTTGTTGTTTTGAGTCCAGAATTTCAACATGTATCAGCTTTTATAAGTGAGGGAGGTGGGACTTGAACAAGTTAAAACTATGTTTCGGTCTACCTCTGATTGAGCTAATTACAGATATTCCTATACTATCAGATAATGGTGAAGATCAGCTGGAGCTATCCAGAAAATTATCTGGGAAATCAGTAGCAGCAATAGCTTATGAAAAAAAAATTAAAGAAGAATGTGAAGATGAAACTTGGAGCTGGAGAAAAAGGCTTAAGCTGCGACCGCAGGTGGATATTTTCTGGTGGCATTTGTGCAGAAATGCCATTCCTTTTTTTGGGTTCTTGTTGTTTCGCAGGTTGGTAGAGTATGGAGGGTGTCCAAGAGGATGTGGGAGTGTGGAAGACGTAGAGCATGTGGTTGTCCATTGTTTCAAAGTAAAGGATGTTATAAAATTGCTATCTGATTGGAATTTTCATATTCCTGCTATTTTATCTCTTGAAGATTGTTATAAGAAGATGAAAATGATGGTAGAAGTGAATCCTTTCTTGGGAAATCTATTATGCTCGGTGGTTTTTCTTCGCTGGAAAAGTAGGAATAAGCTGGTCCATGGTGGTGCAGAAGACACCATTTCTACAATAGCTACTAATTCGATTATACTGGCGGTTGCTTCATTTGATACCTATTTTATTCAGGAAAACTGGGATGCTAATCAGCTGTACAAGCTGTCTCAATTGTCTTGGCATCCTCCTCCTTCTAGGTGGATTAAGGTGAATGTTGATGCTTTAGTACAACCTAAAACAAGGCTGGTATAGGGGGCATTTTCAGAGATAGTCAAGGATGATTTTTGGCTGCTTTTGGTTTCGGCTGTCTGCATTAGGACTGCTCTCAGACAGAGTTATTGGCAATTATTGCTTTGAGGAATTATATTCAAGATTGGATGTTTGAAGCGAATAGATTGGTGATTGAAGGAGATAATTCAATTGTTATAAAAATTTTTCAAAGATCCATGAAGAAGCATTATCTTTCGGATGAGTTTCTCAAGCCTATGGACCTAGATTTTCTTTCAAATTTTAAGAAAATTATTTTTTCTTGCTCAAAGAGAGAATGTAATAAGTTAGCTGATTTATGCGCTAACTATGCTTTGATTTCTTCATTTTTTTGGGATGATGGCTATTGTAATAAAATTCCTCCTTCATTTTTAGCTTTGTTGAAGGAGGAATGTAGTAGTGTGAAGTGATTTTAATAAAAAATTTGCTAATTGCAGTTTCAAAAAAAAAACATTAAAAAACCAAAGGATATTGAATTTTTAGTAGCCAGGCAAACCACAACCATCAACAAAACAACATGGTAAATGTTAAACAAAAGGACTTTCCAAATGCAGACATAATGAACAGCATAATGGCTAGACCACCTACCAACCCTCAAATTAAACACATAGCAATAATCCACTTTAAATTCTAATAACCAAGTAAAATAAAAAGAACACACAATGCACAACCAATAAATATTTCCATTCCAGGTCTTACGGGAAGTATCCTTGGTGATAGAAGCCACTCCAGCCCCCACAGAACCAGCAAAGTAATGAAAAAACACAATGTTATACTCCTTCATCTGACTCCCCCAACACAGATCCCAGAAATGCTGATCGGGAGCCATACAATCTGTCAAAATAACGATAACCCACATAGGAATGGAGTCAAGATGCCACATTAAGCACTAGACGAATTAACCCAGAAAACAGACGGATCAACCTAGAGAATAAACTTGAAGTATAAAAGGAAATAGACATCATAGTTATTCCTCCAATCATAGTTAAAACCAAGCTAAACCCAACTGTTAGGAACAAAAGAAAAATCCAGAATGGCCTTGAAATGATACCCACACACATGTTGACAGTAAAACAAATAGAAAACATTATTACCCGGCCTACTGATATAAAAATCGTGGTCTAGCTGATCCAAAAAATGCCTAAGGTGGGAGTCAGAAGACTACTAAAATCAATCCTGCACTTGCAATTAAGGTTACAAATGACAGCAAAAGAGCAAATCCACAAGATGAAATGGTCCAGAACAAACATAAAAACAAAGACTCAAACAAAATAAAACAAGTAGTAACCAAAAGCATCAAAACTAAGCAATTCTAACATAAGGTATGCCAAAACGATCCATTCTAGCAAGGCCTAATAGCTTAGGCGGAATAGAAGCCCCCGCATATTCCATAAACTTTGGCAAATTACAACCCAAATCAACTAAAAAGTCAACAGTAGCATTTCCTTCCCTATAAATGTGAGTTATAGAGAAGTTAATAAATGATAACGACTGTTTAATATCCCTAATAATATAGGAATAAAAGGGATTAGCAATACCATTCCCAGAAATAAAATGAATAACAAGCTTAGCATCCATTTCAATCCACACATTAGTAATCCCAAGAGAAATGCACAATTATAACCCATATTTTAAAGCTAAAATTTCAGCCATAATAGTAGTGGTAAACTCAGAGGGACCCGCAAAAGCAGCAACAATATTACCATTGAAATCCTAGATGATACCACCACAACCAGCTTTCGATCTATTGAAAGCACCATCAGTGTTAAGTTTATAGCATCGCATATGAGGTTTGATCCATCTAACTAAAATGTCTTTAGAGAGATGACTATTAAAGCCATTACCCAAAATGCCAAAGTGCTCGGTAATTTGACTGAAATTTTTAAAAAATTCTAAAGTAATCAACTTAGTCAAAAATAAAGATCTCACTTTATCCTTAATCTTAATGACAATGGATGATGCATTCATAGTAATGTTCTCATGCTTAGCCTCATTCCTACTCTTCCAAAGAAACCAACAAATAATGGTCGGTAAAACATTCCTAATATGCCTTTTGATAGGAATGATCCAATCATGTAAGATATTAATGATGTTGTTATAATTCTTACAAAATTGAGTGGTAAACAAATTGTCAAAATAAAGCCAAACTTTAAGAGCAATAGGTCTGTTAGCAAAAACATGATTCAGATTCTCAATATGGTAACAACTTTGGCATTTAGACATAATATAGAAACCTTTCTTCATTAAGCTAGTGTCAATGGGAATGTAATTATTGTAGATTCTCCACAAAAGAGTAGAATAAGAGGCAGGGATACCTTTTTACCAACAGGAAGAGAAAATCTTAGACTTAGGTTGAATAGACCTAATAGAATGCCGCACCTCTTTGAATGCAAAGCTATCATCATTAGACTTATTAAATAAAATACAATATTCTTTATCAAGTTGAAGCAGCACTTTCAACATGAGATTAATGACAAAATCAGGAACCATGTTAGCAAGATAATTTAAATTCCAAGAACCATCTTGAATAAAATTAGCCACTTTACAAGCACTATAGGTATGAGTGTTCAGTAAGTTATCAATAGAAGAGACGCTAAGCCAGTTATCTTGCCAAAAAAAGATGTCCCCACAACCCAAACCCCATTGAATGAAATTTTTAGCATCCCATTTAATAGAACAAAGCCTTTTCCAATTGAAAGAATCCCCATTTCTAAAGAAAACAATTAAGAGGATGTTTACCAACACAATATTTAGCAATCATAAATTTCGACCAAAGGCTATTTTTAGACCTCATATTGAACCAAAGTTTAAAAGAAAAACCAAGGGCCATGTCACTTAAGTTCTTAAAACCCAACTTGCCTTTATCTTGAACACCAGAACATCTATCCCAAGAGGCCCAATAAATGGCAGATTTACTATCTTTGGTCCCCCAAAGGAATTTGTTAAAAATCCTTTCAACTATAGTGCATGTATTTTTAGTAGGAGATAAAGTATGAAATAAGTATATAGGGATGGAACAAAGAACACTCTTAATCAAAACTAACCTCCCCCCAAATGAGAGAAAATTAAAGGTCCAAGTAGAGAGTTTTTTTTAACATTAGAGACAATATCCCCAAATAAATGAGATCTTTTCCTACCTCTATAAAGAGGAGTGCCTAAGTACTTGAGGGGTAAATGCTTATGTAAGAAACCATACTTTTCTTGAATAGAAGAAATTCTGGGTTGAGTAATAAATTTAGCAGTAATAAAGCAACTTTTCATAGAATTAAAAATTAAGCCACCAGCCCTTTGGAAAAGTCTAAGGAATTTAAAAAGTATTTTAAGAATCTTCCTAGAACCATTCATAAAAATAATAAAATCATCAGCAAAAGTAAGATGAGACACCAAAAAACCACCAATAGTGCAATAATGTAAGTTAGGGTGATTTCAAAACAGATCATTAAGGCCTCTCGAAAGAATTTCAGCAGCTATAATAAATAAAGCAGGCGATAAAGGATCCCCTTGCCTAAGGCCATGAGTAGAGTTGAAAAAACCATGATTCCTACCATTGATAATGACTGAGAAAAAACATTGCTCAATACTATTCTTAATGATTCTAATAAAGTCTTGGTTGAAACCAAAAGCTTGAAGAATAATGTAAAGAAATTCCCAATTAAGATTATCATAAGCTTTGGTAATATCAATCTTAACAATGACATTCCCACTGCATAAGCTCTTGAGCTAATAAAAAATTATCAATGATAGAATGTCCTTTCATAAAACTAGTTTATTCAAGAGAGATGATATTAGGAAGAATTAAAGCTAATCTAGACATAATTAAATTAGCAATAAGCTTGTTAAAAAAAGAGCACAAACTAATGGGACAATAATCGATCCAAAAATTAGTAACATTATTCTTAGGAATCAAAATAATAGCAGTAGAAGTAAAAAATTTAGGGTAAGGGTTACCTTGAAAAAAATCAACCACAACCTTAATTAAATCCTCTTTAATGATATGCCAAGTTTTTTGAAAAAAATTAATAGTAAAGCCATCAAGCTTGGCCATAAAATCAACATTTATCTCTTTAATAACCATCTCAATCTCATTATCAGATAGAATTCTAGTAAGCATAATGTTATCCTCTTCAGTTACAAGCGATGGTATAAAAGAAAAATCTAAATCTAAAGCAGGACTAAAGTTTTTATTAAAAACCTCCTTAAAATAATTAACACGAGAATCATAAACCAAATCAGGAGACTCAAGATGCTGACCATCAGAAGTAGAAATCTTGTGAATATAACTAGTAACTTTTTTATGATTAGCAATATTATCAGAAAATTTAGTGTTTCTATCTCCCTCAGCTAAAAACATACAAGCTGCTTTTTATTTCCAATAAGCTTCTTAAGAACAAGATTAGTTAATCTAACTTAATAATTAGGGATGTCCTAATTAGGGTTTCTATTTTTAACTGATAGTCTAGAATGATTTAGAATCATCTTGTACGATATGATAAAAAACTAAAAAACCCACTAACTCACAAAATTTCTCCCCCTGAGTGTGTGTGTGCAAGGTTACTTAGTTTCAGGATCCATCACAGTACATTTAACTCAAGAAAGGTAAAAGATGCATTAGAATAGAAATTACAGACTAACTCTATCTTATTCTACCTTATCTTGAGCTGATTGACGTTCTAAGTGAATCATGGACTTGACAGGTTAGTAATTGAGGCAAATAAAAGTAGATATTACAAAATAGCAGAAGTAAAGAACCAATAATATTTGTTATCATCAAAATCATAGTACTTGAGCCTTGATTTGTAACAATCTCTCCCTTTTTGATGATGGCAAACATTGTTCTAAAAAATTTCAAAGCCAGGAAGATTTTGTTTTTGTTTTCTTTTGAATGAGCCATAAAAAGAAGGATAGAAATAAAATAAACCAAGTTTAACTAAAACATAAGTAAACATACAACCAACATACTACTCCCCCTTTTGACACCACCAAAAAGGAGGAAGAAAGAAAAACACTAAAATGGAAATGAAGAAGAAGAAGAAGGAGAAGAAGAAAAATGTTAAAGAGAATAAAATATAGAAAAGAGCATCAATAAAAACCTAGAAATAAAGACTAATAGATTAGAAAGAAGAACTCTGATCAGGTGGAGGTGGTGGTGGCTGAAAGTATTGGGAAAGAGAGGCAAACTGCTCCCTAAATCAGTCCTTATCCTGGTCATGCTGCTACTATTGCTTGGTGGCATAGGAGTCAAACCTTGCTTCCCACTGATCAAACCTATGAAGCAGTGCATTATACTAAGTCTATTGGTGTATCAATTTAGGTGCTGACATCAGTTCTGAACCTCCCTCATGTTCTTCTAGCTCACGATCATGATAGTGACCTTGATGATGAGTGGCACTTTGAAGAACATGGAAAGAGCTATTTGATAAGAGCACGAGAAATTGATCTGGTGGCGCAGGGTATTAAAAATTATACTTGGATTCTAAGACAAAGGAAATGATGTATCCTAACGCTAGATTGGTCTGTCTCTTATGGCATAGACCTCTAATGACAGTTAGATTTTCAATATAACGAATGAGAAGGTCAACAGCATTGGAATCAATATAGGCCATAATATAGTAGGTTATAAGGGAAAGAGTAGGGATGATGTTTACCCTATCACCAGCTTTGGGAATTATGGAGTTCCTAAGAATGTGTTGGATGTTATGGGCATCCAAAACTAAGCTGTTAACATGGGCTATGTTGTAGTTTACATTGGATTACCTAAGGATAATATTCACATGTGACTATTTATACTCAGTGTAAGATGTGACATGGTGGACTTTCTCACCAGTTGTGGAAAGGTGGAGGAATTCATGGAAGTCTTGATACATGATTTCGACAAGCTTTCTATTTATGTAAGACGAGAGGGTAGTTCCCTCACTATTAATGCGAAGGCTAGCAAAAATTCAATAAGGAGTTCTTCATTATAGGGATAAGCAAGTGTAAGGATGAAACCAAGGGTGGTGTGTGAAAAAATGCTTAGTACCTGGAAGGTCAAGACTTCCTGGTTGAAAATTTTGGAATCTGTGATCCCTGTAGCTTTGTACTGCTGATAAGCTACCTTATCAGCAGCTTCAGTGAAGCAAGGGTCAATATTTCTGTGAGAGGAACTCCCAACCAGTGCCTAAGATCATTTACCCCTAGCCATTTGGAAAAGGAAGGGCTCAAGAGACTTAGTTGAAGATTGAGAAGGATGGGATGGTGTGGAGATTTCAAAGAGTTTGGCTGGTTTAAATAGAAATGGGAAGATCATCCAGGACGATTGCGATATCATCTAGGATGATTAGGTGTATTAATGTCATCCAGACGATCGGTCAAAAAGATAGTCTAATCATCCAGGATGATTAGACACTGGATGATGTCCCCAAGGAGTCAGCTGGATGATCATTGACTCGATATATCATCCAGTATGAATAGGTGGATCATCTAGGATGATGAGCAATAATGGATCAGCCTAACAACATTCAAATCATCCAATGACTTCTACCATGTGGATCATCCAAGACGAATAGGTGGATCATCCAGGATGATGAGTAATAATGATCGGCCTAACAGTATTTAAATCATCCAGTGACTTTTGCCACATGGATCATCCAGGATGAATTAGTGGATTGTCCAACATTGTTGCCAATAATAGATTTAGAACAGCCATTGGATATAGTTTGAACATCGATTTGATTAGATCATCCAGGATGATGAGGATCATCCAGGATGATATGAACAAAAATTGTAGGAATTGGATGATGGAGAGAGATGATCAGAGAGGATTCAAAATACAGAAAATCAACAAAAAATACCAGAATATAAAGAGCAAAGCAAAACAAAAGATACAAAAAATATTTTTTTTAATCGATCAGCTCCAGTAAATGATAATTTTACCTCCATTTTAAATTTAAAAATTCGAAAAAAATGAATTAATATTACATAAATCCAAAAAAAGTTAGAAAATCAATTTTTGTAAACCTTATCTCGGACACCTTACAGATTTAAATTCCTTTTAAACAAAAATCTAATTCAGAAGAAAAGAAATTAGATGAGAAAAGTGGTCTTTTCAAACTTTGTTCCAGAAAAATATCTGATAAAATAGTATTGCAAAGTAAAGAATCAGAAATCATGATTTTCAATCTCAGGTGTTCTAATATATTGATTGACGCACTTTGCACATCATTTACGAGCTTCTTTTCTTTCAAAACCTCTAAAAGACTCTCAGTTGTGAGATTATCTTCTAGATATAAGAGAAGAAAAGCTCCCTCTCTTAGATAAGGAAAAGTAAACCATAAAATAGAATCATTCATAAAATAGAATCATTCTCATATGATAAATGCAACCGCCTGACAAAGAAAATATGAAAGTGATTCAATGATTTGGAACTACTTATATGAGATAAATTATTGTAGGAAGATAAAATAGATCTCTATTTCAAAGTTGAACTTTTTAATTTTAAAATAGATTTTTATTCAAAAAGAAAAATACACAATTAAAGGAGTTAGAGGAAGAGAAATAATCATCAAAGTTTCTTCCTTAAACTATTTTAAAGGAATCAATCACTGCTTACAAGATTCTAAATAAAAATAAGGCAAAAATCTTATTTAAAAAGTAAGTTCATCAGCAGAAGTGAGCAGTGATCTGATTATTAAAATATTGAAATAAAAAAAAATAATGGGAAATCAAGAACATAAAGCATAAACAGAAAAGAAAAAAATAGGCAAATCAAACAAAAATACTAAGAATAGAAACATAAGTAGAAAGCATCATTTTCAAGCATGAATATATATCACACCTAATCTGATTCTTAAGGTGCTAAAGGTTTCAAAATCTAGTGGTTTTGTGAAGATATCTGTAAGTTGATTTTTAGTGGCTACGTGGTGTAGCTCTAAAATGGTCCCTAATGAAGTGGTGCCAGATGTCTATGTTTTTGTTCTGGAGTGTTGGATTTGGTTCTTAGAAATGCATATGGCACTATTGCTATCACATAGGACTAGAATTATGCCTACAGGAAGTCCTAAATCCAAAATTTATTGCTTTAGCTAATGGACTTGGGCCACACAACTTCCTAAGGCTATATACTCAGCTTCAGTAGTGGACAGGGCATCTGAGTTCTATTTTCTACTGAACTAGGAGACTAAGGATTGTCCTATTAATTGACATGTCCCAGAAGTCCTTTTTCTATCAACTCGGCATCCTGCAAAATTTGAATCAGAATATCCTATAATTTCAAAAAAGTACTATGCCTAGGATACCAAATTCCTAAATCTTGGGTCCCTAAGAGATATCTAAGGATTCTCTTAAGAGCACTCAGGTGGGACTCTTTTGAATCAGCCTAAAATCTAGTACAGAGATAAATACTAAACAAAATATCAGGTCTGCTAGTAGTTAAGTAAAGTAGTGATCCAATTATTCCTATGTATTTCTTTTGATCAACTATTTTTCTATTTTAGTCTTTATCTAATTGAAAACTAGAGCTCATGTGAGTGTTTATTGGCTTAGCTTTATCCATTTCAAATTTCATCCGAATGTTTTTAATGTATTTTGATTGATTAAGAAAAGTTCCATCATTCATTTGCCTTATGCTAAACCCCAAAAAATAGGATAATTCTCCCATCATACTCATCTCAAATTCCTTACTCATTACTTTAGAAAAATCATCACATAAATATTTATCAGAAGATCCAAAAAGTATATTATCAACATAGATCTGGATAATGAGTAATTCATCTCCTACTCTCCTCAGAAAAAAGGTGGTATCTACGCTCCCTTTAACAAACTCTCTTTCCAATAGGAATGTGCTAAGCCTCTTATACCATGCTCTGGGTGCCTATTTTAATCCATACAAAGCTTTTTTTTATTTGAAAATATGATTTGGAAATTGGGAATTCTCAATGCCCGGGGGTTGCTTTAAAAATACATCTTCTTTTAATACCCCATTTAAAAAGGCACTCTTGACATTCATTTGCAAAAGCTTAAATCCTTTATAACAGGTAAAGGCTAGTAGCCCTCTAATAGCTTCTAATTGGGCTACAGAGGCAAATGTTTCCTTAAAATCAATCCCTTCTATCTGATTATACCCCTTAGCCACTAATCTTTCCTTATTCGTTACCATAATACCTGAGTCATTCATTTTATTTTTGAAAACCCATTTAGTTCTAACCACACTCTAGTCATTAGGTCTTCCAACTAGCTCCCAAACATTATTCCTTACAAATTGATTCAATTCTTTCTACATGGCTAGGATCCAGAATTCATCAGATAATGATTAATTTAGGTTGGTGGGTTCAGTCTTTGAAATTAAGGCAGAGTGATTTACTTCTTTTCTAAGTCCATGCCTAGTTCTAAAACCTTTAGAAGGGTCTCCTAAGATCGGCTCTTTAGGATGACTCAAAGAATATCTCCATTCTCAAGGAAAAGAAACATCAGGTTATACTCTTTCCTCTAAATTTATGGATTCTAGTACTTGGGTAACTTCTACATCCTCTTCTTCTTCTACTCTAGACCCTCCAAAATTATCAGATTCATCAAATAGAACATGTGTGGTCTCCTCAACTACCAATGTTCTTTTATTGAATACTCTATAGGATTTTCCAACATTGGAGTAACCTAGGAACACTCCTTCATCAAATTTTGGATCAAACTTCCTTAATTGAGACTTCCCATTATTCAGAATGAACACTTTACATCCAAAGATACGAAGGTGAGAGAGATTGGGTGTCTTACCCTTCAGAATTTTAAAGGGTGTCTTATTTAGCTTAGATATAAGATTTACCCTATTCAGAACATAACATACTGTATTAACCGCTTATACCCAAAACTATTTAGGGAGTGAGTATTCAGCTAACATGGCTCTAGCGCCTTCTACCTGGGTCCAATTCTTCCTTTTAGCTACCTCGTTCTGCTAAGGGGTCCTAGGAGCTAAACAATTGTGATCTATCCTATGCTCCTTACAAAAAGATTCAAATTTTTCATTCTCAAATTCTCCACTATGGTCATTATGAATTATTACAATCTCATAACCTAGCTTCCTCTGAATCCAAGTGGATAAAGATTTAAACTCCTCGAATGATTCACTTTTATGAGATAAAAATCTAACCCAAGTAAACCTCGAATAATCATTAACTATCACATATCCATAGACTTTCCCTCCTAGGATTGAAGTGCTAACAGGTCCAAAGAGATCCATAAGAAGGACTTCTAAGGGTTTGCTAGTGGTAAGGTTTTTGATTGAGTGGAGGGAGGATTTGACTTACTTTCCTAACTAACAGGCATCGCACAGGTGATCCTTAGTAAACTCTAATTTGGGTGCACCTCTCACTAAGTTATTTTGGGAGATCTTTCTAAGGATTTTCATGCTTGCATGACAGAATATCCTATGCCTATAGCCATGATTCATTAGTAATTATTTTTAAGCAAATAGCAATATCAGCTTTAAAGTAATTTAGATCCAGCATTTAAACGTTGTTTATCCTTTTTCCTTGTAAAATAAATTTGTCATTTAAGCTTATAATGCAACAAATTGGCAGATATTTTATGTTGAAGCCTTTATCACAGAGCTGATTGATATTGAGCAGGTTGTGTTTTATTTCATCTACAAGAAGAATATTGTCAATTATAAAATTTTTTGAATCACCAATTATAACTCATCCAACCACTCTCCTGGTGGTGTTGTCTCCAAGTGTTACCTTGCCTCCTGCCCTAGCCTCCAGTGAAATGAATTAATTTGAATCTCTAGTCATATGCCTTGAACATCTTCTGTCCAGGTACCACATGCTCTCATGAGGCCTTTTGTGAGAGCATACCTATAAAATCATCAGATGTCATATTTGGGAACCCAAACTTGTTTGGGTCCCTTATTATGAACAGAAGAATGAGATACATGCATGCTATGCTGTGAATTTGGAAATTTTGGTCTCCACACCAAATGTGTTCTACGGTGAATGGTACAGGTGTGGGAGATATGTCCTAGCATGCCATAACAAAAGCATCTAACACTAGAAAAAGGGTTTACTAATCTATTTGGGTTATGGTGCCTATTCTAATGTTTGATTGATGCATGCTTTGTTGATGGGTTATAAAATTCTTAAAGTAAAGGTGGTCTTTTATTTTATTCTAATGCAATAATGTTTTCACTTCTAAGCTCATTTGCCTATTCATAGCTTGACACTTCCAGTTTCAATTTATGCTCGTTATAGTCTAAATTCCATGTAAAAGTTTCTAATTCTTTGAAAGCTTTTTCTAAATCAACAAGCGATGTTTTTAAGGAATCATATTTCATAGTTAAATCAAGATAATTTTTGTTTAAAGAATCAAATTCATCAAGTAAAGCCAGGAGCTTGCTATCCAGAGTGGAATGATCTTTCCTTAGAATTTCATGCTCTTTCTGTAGATTTAACTATTTAACTTTGAGGCTAGCATGTACTTTCTTAAACTTCCTATATAAATAGTGAATTCTTTTAGAAACTTTAAATAATTGATCATATGTAAGATCACATACCTCTTCTTGATCAGAGTGATCAGCCATTAAACACGGGTTTGTTACCTCCTCTTCTGCTTCAGTTTCAGAGGAGTCTGTTGCTAAGTCCACCCAGAAAGCCTTTTAGATCTTTTTCTTATCCTTCTTGAACATAGGTTGTTCCTCACCCTTCTCCTTTCTTGGGTGAGCCTTCAGGTTCCATGCATCCTGCATTAAAAAAAAATAACATTAGAAAAAACTTTAGAATGCTTATTACTCTTGCCTTTATTCCACTTCTGATGATGCTTTTGTTTATTCCTTAAGAAGCTTTTAAACTGTCTTGTTATTAAAGCAAAGTCATCATCATCAGAACCAGAAGGATCAGTGTCAGAATCATTAGCCTTCAAGGCTACCACTTCCTCCTTTTTTTTGTCACCTGCATCAAGCTGCCTTTGGTTCTCTCCTTGCTTGTAAGTAATTAGTTATCCAAGTAAGTTATCAATTGAATAAATATTCAAGTCCTTAGATTCAGTAATGGAGGTATTTTTTGCATCAAAGGAAGAAGGTAAACATCTCCAAATTTTGTTCACTTTTTTCATAGTTTGTGAGTTCTCTTCCTCAGGCATGCAAAGAAGTAACAATCTGAGTAAACTTAATATACATTTCAGAAATTGATTCATTATGTTTTATGTTAAAGAGTTCATAGTAATGAGGTAAAATGTTCAGCATAAATTATTTAACTTCAGTTGTTCCTTCATAAGTTATGTATAATCTATCCTAAATTTCTTTTCCAGTATAACAAGTAGAGATACATATGTAATCTTTAGATTTTTATGCACAGAAGAAACAGTTCAGATATTTGGCATTTAGTTGTGCTAAATCTCTATCATCTAAAGTCCATTTAGTATATGGTAATTCAATTTTAATGCCATCGATTAATCTAAAGGGTACAGAATAACATTCCTTAACTATCATCCACAGGCAATAATCGATTGATTGTAAAAAGGTGAAAATGCAAGTTTTCCAAAAATTAAAAGTTATACTATCAAATAGAGGTGGACGTATGATTGAATGACCTTCCACAGTATTACAGTTACCAAAGTTAGGCATTGATCGAAATTCAAAAGTTTTCTAAAACTTGTTTTTATGAATCCCTCTCTGATACCACTTAAAATTCTATAAGGAGTGTTAAATCCTCTAGAACTAGCTCGAGGCTAACTAAGAGGGGGGGGGGTGAATTGGTGTTTTAAAAATTCTTTAAGAAAACAAAAAAAATCTTTTTATCTTTTTGAATATTTTAAACACAAAGAATTTAAGAGAAACAAGAGAATTTCAATCACAGATCAAATCACAGAAACATGTGAAAATAAATACATAATAATAAGTAGAAAGAACACATCAAATTTATAATAGTTCGGTCAACTTAACCTATGTCCACTCCCAGAACCTCCCATTCCAAGTATTCCACTAATCAGTTAGTGTATCTCCTTTTGCTCCAATAGTAAGGCAGAGAAGTCCTTACAAAATATTTCCACGGACTCAACAAGGTAGAGAACCTCGAATCCTTTTTCACCCTCCTAGTGAAGGCGGAGAACCTGAAATCCTTTTACTCCCTCCTGGAGTAGGCAGAGAACCTAACAATCCTTTTACTCTCACCTAGAGTAGATAAAGAACCTAGATCTGATGCTGATGATCATCTCCCCAGAGTCACCAAGGAACCAAGGATGAAGAAGGAAGATGATGATCAAATCCTTTCTTGGAGCAACCTTTGTGAATCCCCTCATAAACTCCCACCCACAAGATCCTCTCTCTCTCTCTCCCAAACTCTACCTCTCCTCTAAGCTCTCTCTGGTTAGAAAAATAGCAAAAGATTTTCTTAGTTGTAATTAGGAGAGCTTAAATACGAGGCTCAAAAAATAGCCCTAATTTATCATCATGTACTATTAGTATAAAATAGCCCTTTCAGCCATTATGATTAGCATTACCTTGTACGATCAGTTCAAGTGTTTGAACAAATCGTCCAGTACTATATTTTTATTTTTCTGTATGATTAGTTTACCAGTGGCTATTGATCGTCCAGTACGATGGATGGTGATCAATTATCATCACATGCAACACACAGTTCATCCAGCACAATGTAGAGGTATCATCCAGGATGATTAGTTGAAAAGTTAAAGCTTTCATCCTATATGATAGGTAGCAATTAATTATTATACAATGCAGAGCTCTGATCATCTAGGATGATGGTTTCCAATCATTCTTTATGATGTGATCAATCAATTTAACCTTAATTAATATCCAAATTAAGGGATTATTTTAGGCATGATTGTCATGGATCATCCTGGATGATATGGATCATCCTATAGGATTATAAGAAATTTTGAATTATGAAATCTTGCCTAATTTATGATTGGCGGCTGTTTGTTTTGATTTGTATAGATCTTCCTATATGATATAAATCATCCAGAATGATTAGTTAATCTTAGTTAATAATTAGGGATGCCCTAATTAGGGTTTCTATTTTTAGCTAATCATTCAGGACGATTTAGAATCATCCTGTACAATATGATCAAAAACCAAAAAACCTCTAACCCACAAAATTTCTTCCCCAAGAGTATGTGTGTGCAAGGTTATTTATCTTCAGGATCCATCACAGTACATTTGACTCAAGAGAAGGTAAAAGATGCATTGGAATAAAAATTATAGACTGACTCAATCCTGGTCTACCTGATCTTGAGCTGATTGATGTTCCAAGTGAATCTATGGACTTAATAGGTTAGTAAGTGAGGCAAACTAAAGTAGATATCATAAAATAGTAGAAGTAAGGAACCAGTAATATTTGTTATCATTAAAATCATAAGACTTGAGCCCAGATTTGCAACAAATAATTCTTCTTTTAGAGTCTATATTATGAAATCTTCCAAATCCACCCTAAAGCAATTGTTATTCTTCTCTTGAGAAAATTTTATAGATTTAAGCACATTAATTATAACCTCTTTATCTTAAACCCTCATAGTCAATTCACCCATATGCACATCTATTTTAGATTTTCTAGTAGCTAAGAAAGGACTTCTTAAAATGAGAGGTATTTCCATATCTACTTCCATATCTAAATGATAAAAATGTCTTCTATTACCCCTCTTGGATAAGTGAAATATCTATTAGCCAACTGAAGAGTAATAGAAGTTGGTTGTACTTCTCCTATATCTAATCTTTTAAAAATATAAAGTGGTATGAGGTTGATAATATAACCTAAATCACATAAAGCTCTCCCATAGAATTTATCTCCAATAGTTAAGGAATGGTAAAACTCCCAGGATCATTTAGTTTTTATAGATGTTTCTTTTAAATTATATTACTACACTTTTTAGTTAATGCTACAATTTTGAATTCTCCAAGATTCCTTTTCTTATCTAGAATATCCTTCATAAAATTTTCATAAGTGGGCATTTATTCTAAAGCTTCAGAGAAGGGTACATTAAAGGTTAATTTTTTAGATACATCTAAGAATTTTAAGAATTATTTGTCAAGATTTTGTTTGATTTAACTCTGAGGAAAAGGTAGTGGTAGTCTCTCTCCAACCTTCCTAATTAGTTTTTCAGGTTCTTTTATAGTGTCAGGTTATTCAATTAAAGATCTATTTTTTACTTATTTATCTTCACAATCTTTTTTCTAAGATAAATTTTTTATCTTTGTAAGGATCTCTCAATGTTTTCCACTTTTGAGTTGGATATTATGACATTATTCTTCAAATTTTTTATAATAAATCAACCTCATAAGAAGACCTATTTGATCTTCAATTTTTCTAAGAGTGTTAGATTTATTAGGCAATCGAATTTCTAGTTTCATAATAATATTTTCCAAGGATGTATTCCCATTCCAGTCATTATGAAATTGTTTAAAATCTTAATGATAATATTATGGCACAGCATGATGCTACATTGCGATACTTAAATTTCTAAGATCTATATTGATATTATTATGCCCATATATCATGGTTTTAACATTCAAGTTATCTAATTTTCTAGAAATTATTTTAACTTGTGAAGTCAAAATTGACAATGAATAAGATTCATATACTTTGTTACTCTTTTAAGGTTTATCCTTTCAACATGCCAATGGAAATTATTAGTAGTCATATCTTCTATTAATTCATAGGCTTCCTCAAATAGCTTAAGACATTAATGATCCTCCAGCTGCAGAATCAATTATTGCTCTAAGGGATTCTACTAATCTATTATAAAATGTTTGAATAGCCAACCAATTAAGTAAAACTTGGTGAGGGAATTTCCTAAGTATTTCTTTAAATGTCTCACAACTCTCATAATTTGATTCTCCTTCAAATTGAGTGAAAGAAGTGATATCATTTCTAAGTTTGGCATTATTTGAAGGTGGAAAATATTTAGAAAGAAACTTATGAGCCAACTCAATCCAAGTGGTTATAGAGCCTGGGGTAAGGAATTCAACCACTTCTTAGATTTATCTCTTAGAGAGAATGGGAACAATCTAAGTGTAATAACATCTTCACTGATACCATTATACTTAAATGTAGCATAAATTTCTAAAAAATTTGCTAAATGTAAATTAGGATCTTCAATTGGATTTCCTCCAAATAGGGAGTTTTGAACCATTTGAATTAAGACAAGTTTTAATTCAAAATTATTAGCTTGGATTATTGATCTATTAATGCTCTAATGAATTCCATCTACTAAAGGGCTAGTATAATCCCTAAGAGGTCAAGATTGATGTTGATCTAATACAGGTTTGACCTTCTTCACTAACTTTTTGGTTTTTTGAAATTTTTAAGTGGATCTTTCTATTTCAATGTCAAATAACAAAAGTTCTTTTATTTGACTATAAAGAATGCAATAATGAATATGCAATCATTAAATAAAATAAAATAAATAAATAAAAGATATAAGTAAGTATAATTATGCATTTATTTTAATTATATAGTTAAAATCTACAAAAAGTAAAATACTTCCACAGCAATGATGCCAAAAACTTGTATAAAAATCCAAGGCTCTATCACCCTTAAATAGTGCTTAGGATTTCATTGATATAAATAATAATAAATTCCACTTAATATATGCAAGTATATATGTCAAATGAGAAAATAAAGTGATAGAGTAGAGTGTGGAACCCATGAGGAAGTATGGTTTACTTGCAGGAAACTACTACTATTTACTCCAATTATAGTAATTATTCTACAAAAATAAAAATGATATTTTTGGAGATTCAATCATTGAGTAGAATAATAAAAATAGTTAATTAAAGTGCTTTGGATTGATGATTATAAATTACATATAATTCCTAATGAGATTCTTTTAGGTAATGTGATTCAGAGCATATCATTCCTAGATCTTTGTCGAGCTTGTAAGGATGGAAAGGATATTTGCTGACCTCCTATTGTTATAATATCTCCTTAAGAACCTAGAATATATTACATCCTATATCTAGGCATGTAAAACATCCCACTTTAGTACTCCTGGTTATTCTTACATTCTTCCATCAAGGCTTTACATCACACTAAATTTAAACTACATATATGGCCACTATGTGCAATAAATAAAGAGTAGGATAATATTGAAAACAACTTTTAATAGTTTATAAAATTAGTGTCTTTATTAGTACTCAACATCTATTTTATATCATCAATTCAAAATAAGAGAATTAGCTAGACGTGGAATAAATAACAAGCAAACTCATTTTCATTAAACTCAGGGAAGAATAAAAAATACGTGAGAGTTTTTCCTGCACAAAAATAACTAAAATAATATATTTTTGTTGGAAATAAAACATATTAAGCAATATGTAATTTACACTTATCACTTATATACAAGGTGCTACTTATTTGGAACTCATAAGGAACTTGTCTTAAGTGATAATAGGCGTTACTCACTTGAGCCTTTGAAGAAGCTTACCCTTCACGAGGAAAATTTGGGATTTCTCACTGGGATAGAAACTCACCACATACTTTGATCACCACCTCTATAATCAGTCCCCTTGAGAGTGATCTCAGACTCTCATTCTCTCCTAGAGCGACCATCTTTAATAGACTCAACTACAGGAAAGAGCTTACTCATGAGACCCTTAGCCTACCTCACCACGATTATGCATATCAGAGCTCTCCCTTCTTGTGATAACATCTCACTTACCCCTCTCTAATTGGGTGACCCAAGATCCCTCATGGAAGCCACTCGCAAAGTTAGCATGCATGCTAGCAGCTTATCCTCTTTCACCTAAGTATACACTTACAAACTCACCCAAACGCACTCATCCTTGCATACTTGACAATATTGGACTCACTTAGAAGGATCTCACTAAAGCCTTTTGACTCTCTTTCAACTAATCAGGAGGATACATGTGTCTAGGGTAGTATGTAGTGTTGTATTAGTATTATATTGTTTATTTTTTTAAGTGTATCATTTCCTGTAGCCCTTATAATCTTATAAATGAGAAGTTATGAGGAGTATTTGGAGGATCGTTTTTTGACAATAGTGACTACTCTCTCAGCTTGGGATCTATAACTTTTTGTACATTCAATAGTACTTATCTGTACTCTCTCCAATCTCCATTCTCACTTGTTCTAGCTCGCCAGGTGGGCTTGTTATTTAAGTCGGATGTCATCTATGGAAATATTTAAATCTAACATTTCTAAATATCATCTAACTTCTACTGCAAATCAAAGTTTCTATTATTATTTCAAAATAACTACTTTTTATTGTCTAATTTCTATTTGCATTTTTTTTATGTCTAATTTATGTTTGCATAAAGAGACAATTTGTACAGTCATTCTTGTGAAATTTAATAGGTCTTATAGAAATGTTTTTCTTATTTTGAATGTTCATCCTCTTAAATAAATTAGAGCATTTTAAAAAATTATAATTTCATGTTAGCAACTTAAAAAATATCCATAGTAAAGCTTCACAACATTCTAATTAAATAAAAAGATATATGGTTTCCTTGCTACTAAATAAATTAAACTATCTAAAATAAATATCTGCTCTTATTTTATTTAGGGCTTAGTTTAAAAAAAACTTCCAAATAGATTAAAATAATATCTGTGAAGGCATATGAGGAAGAAAATAAGAAGTCTGAGAAGATAGTTTAATGGTGGGATTTATAAGAAAAAAATCTTCAACCTAGCAATTATTCTCCCAAGTAACCACAAAACTCTCCTGTTTAACGGACAATTACCATCTATGCCACTTAGGAAAATTTTAATTTGTTTTTTTTTTATGAAATTTCATATTTAACCTTATTTGCTATAAAAATTCGGCCAAACTAGGTGTTAGTTTTGTATGGAATCTAATGGTTGCCTTGGACCTAAATTCCATCTATCGAGCTAGTCTGGGGTTTATAGGGGATCCTCCTCCTGCTTGGGTACAAGTTCTATGTACTCAAGAGATATAGCACTGTCGCTTTCCAAACCATAGTGTTGTAGCACTGTTAGACCAATTAGAGATAAAGAATAGAGCATCGTAGTGCTCCAAACTTAGCACCCAAGTACTACAAGGCAGGCTAAGTAATTTGTTTCTCATTTTTAAGAAGGCTCGCATGTTGTCATGTGTAGAATCTAATTGTGTTGATTAATTGGATTTTTCTATTTCCTCAGACCTAAAGTTTGTTATGCTTGCTGGGGGGTGTAGGAGGTTTACCCACTATTTGGGTTTGATACTTTGCATATTTGTTTTATACAATGCCTCAGCATTTTATACCAGAGCACCCTGCCACTAATCGATGGAGAGCAGAGTGCCGCAAAAGTCTAGATACATCACCGTAATGGATCAAGATAGAGGTTTGAGTGTCGCAGCACCCCAAACTAGCACTGTAGCTCTATGAGATGGACTGGGCAGTTTTCTTTCTTATTTTTTTAAAGGGTTACGTCCCTTGGAGTTATTTACTTAGTTTTCTCTTATATTTCTATGAGGTAAGACATTGAGAATGGTGTGTGTGAGAAGATAAGCATGGATAGAGAGATAGAGAAGAGAGATTTGTACTTATTTCTCCCCATTTTCATAGTGGATTTCTTAGTGTGGTGTGGCTCTATGGTTTTTTCCCCTATTTTGGGTTTTTTTCACATTAAATCTAGGTGTCCTTTATTTTCCTGTTGCTTTTACTTTTTATCTTATTTCGTTATTGTGGTACTTACTCCTCATTCCACAATAACTTGTATAAGAGAAAGGTTCTATAGTTCTAGTGGGAGTAATGGTGGACAAAGCAAAGTACAAGATTAAAAATTTCAATGGTTAAACCTTTGCATTTTGGAGAATGTAAATTAAAGATTTATTATATCAGAAGAAGTTGTATTTGCAGTTGGAAGGAATCACTAAAAAGCCAGATTCTATGACTATAGAGGAATGGGAGGTTCTTGTCTAGACTGCACTAGGTTTAATACAACTTTCACTTTTATTATTCATTATATTCAACATTATAAATAAGAGGACTACAGGTGATCTCATGGCCACACTGACTAAGATGTATGAGAAACAATCGACCTCAAATAAAGTATTCCTAATAAAGAAGTTATTCAATATGAAGATGTTAGATAATACCCTAATGGAGAAACACATGAATAACCTAAACAATATGATGAGTCAATTGTGTTCAGTTGGCATCAATTTTGATGATGAGGTGTGGGCATTGCTGTTGTTATCTTCATTATCAGAAAGCTGGGATGGATTTGTTACTGCTATAAGTAACTCTTCAGGAAGTTCAAAGCTAAACTTTGATGACATTATATGGTTAGTACTTAATGAAGAGGTTTGTAGGAGGGCGAATGATGAATCTTTAAATTCTTCTTTGAATGTTGAAGCAAGAGAAAGGAGTTTAGAGAGAAATCCAAATAGAGGGAGATCTAAATCCAAGAGAGGAAAGTCTACTTCATGTAGAAAAAAAGTTATGCGCTAGAGCTGTGGGAAGAAAGGTCACTTGAAGAAGAACTACACAGTTTCAAAGAAGGGCAGTGGTGGAGGTCAAGACAAAAATTACTCTATAAATATATTCGTATAAGAGTTTTAGTCAGATTCTCTAATTTTATCTCTGGACAATTTTTAATTTTGGGTGATAGATTCAGGTGCTTCTTTTTCATGTAAGTCCTAATAAGAAGGCATTCAAGAACTATAATCAAGGTGATTTGGGTAAAGTATATCTCAAGGATAACAAGCCCTACAACATTGATAGATAGGGAGATACTGATATAAAAATGTTGGATGAGTAAATTTGGGGACTCAAGAATGTTAGGCTTGTTCCTTGTCATTTCAAGAGGAGTTTAGTTTCTATGAGTCAACTTGCAAACTAAGGTATGTGACATCATTCACAAGAGATATATGCAAGGTGATAAAAGGGGTTAGGGTTATAGCTCACGGTAGTATTGAAGGCACCCTGTATATTATCAATATAAGAGCAAATTTTATTAGAGTAGCTGATTCAGATGTTGATGGAGGACTTTGACATCAAAGGCTTGGTGATATGAGTAAGAAAGGTATGCATTCACTTCTTACTAAACGAAAGCTTCATGGTTTAAAATCTATAGATTAAAATTTTTGTGAAGATTATGTATATCGCAAGAAACATAGGGTGAGTTTTTTAAATACTAGTTCAAAGATCTAGTCAAAGAAGTTGGAGTTAGTACATATTGATGTATGCGGTCCTACACAAATTACTTCTATAGGAGGATATTTATATTTTGTCACATTTATTGATGATCATAATAAGAAGGTATTGGTATAGTTTTTAAAACATAAGTCAGATGTGTTTGATGCTTTCATGAAGTGGAAGGTCATGTTTGAGATTGAGACTGGACTAAAGCTCAAGTGCCTCAGATCAGATAATGGTGGGGAGTATCGTGATAAAGATTTCAAGGAGTATTATGCTTTGAATGGGATCAGGCATGGGTTCACTGTTCCAAGAACACTATAGTAGAATGCTGTTACAAAGTGCATGAATAGAACTATCATTGAGCACACCAATAGTATGAGGTTACATGTAGGTTTATCCAAACAATTCTAGGTAGAAGCAGTGAATACTGCACTTTATCTAATCAATCGTGATCCTTTAGCTCCTCTAAATGAGGGGTTACCTTAGGAAGCTTGGAGTGGAAAGGATGTTAGTTTATCCTAGCTCAAGGTTTTTAGTTATTCAGCCTATGTTCATGTTAATGCAGGATCTAGGAGTAAGCTTGATCCAAAATATATCAAATGTATATTTATTGGATATAGCTCAAATGAATTTGGCTACAAATTTTAGGATTATTAGAATAAAAAATTCATTAGGAGTAGGGATGTTAAATTTAATGAAAATAAAATATACAAGGATAGAAATGGGACTCTTGAAGATTCTTCCAAACATATTAAAATTAAGGATGATGATGATCAAGAAGATAAAGGTGATAAAGTATAGAGAGTACCTCAGACACCTACTACTGAAATTAGGAGATCTAGCAGAATCTCAAGGCCAGTACAAAGGTATTCTCCTTCCTTTTAGTATTTATTACTAATAGATAGTGTTGAATTAGAGTGCTATGATGAATCCATTCAAGTTAATGATTCAAAAAATTGGGGGCAAGCTATAGTTGATGAGATTCATTCACTGTCTTTCAATGTACCCATTCCTGGATACCAAAAGGGATTCTCCAGGAGATTGACAAGAATAGTAGAAGTTTTATCTGGAATAAAAAGAATGGCTACCTTGGTCTGCATTATGTGAACTGGGATACTATGTGTCTATCGAAGGAATATGGGGGCAGATCTCTCCATTCGGTTTGTGAAAAAGTTGGTCCTCTTAGAGCAAGGATTGCGTGGAGATTCAATCAAGAAGAAGATTCTCTATTGCATAAGGTGTTTTATCCCAAATATGGTTGTTTATTTGGGAGTGAAGGTTCTAAGAAGATTGGTTCTATAGCATGGAAATCATTCTGCAAGGTGCAAAGTTCCTGATGCTGATTGTTAGATGGAATATTAGCAATAGAGAATCTATTAATGTATTTAGAGATACTTGGATCTTGGATAAGAGTCTTAGTAGATGGCCTACCTTTGTGATTCCCCAAGTGATGGAAGAGATTACGGTTGACAAGTTTATTACAAATGGGTATTGGAATATGATGGAGCTTCGTGAGATGTTTGGAATAGATCTAGTGGATCTTATTAGTAAAACTCCCATTTCCCACGAGTTATTGAGGGATAAGCTGGAATTAGTCTCTTTTAATTCTGGTAAGTCTATTGCCTCTCTTGCTTTTCAGGCCACGTTCAAGCATAAGCTGCAGGAACAGGATCAGTATTGGAAATGGATTAAGAAGGCCAAGCTCATTTCTCGGGTTGAAGGCTTTTGGTGGAGAATTTTCAACAAAGCCATTCCTATTAAGCAATTTTTATGCTACAGGAGATTAGATAATAACAATGTATGTCCGAGAGGGTGTGGAATGGTTGAAGACATTGAGCATGTAGTTGTCTTTTGTCAAAAACTGATCAAAGTGCTGGAGCTGCTCAACAAGTGGGGGTTTGGTATTCCAGGATTCAATTCGCTAGATCATTGTTGTAATTGGTTGGATACGCAAAGTAATTGGATGGTCAATTTATATTGTAATGTTATTTATTTTTCTTGGAAGGCTAGGAACAAGCTCATCCATGAAGGGAGAGATGATAGTGATTTGGTAATTGCTTCGAAATCTGTCAGCTATGCTGCCATTGCTTCATCCAAGATTCATGCTAGTTCAGGTATATGGGTTGCTAATCAGCCTCTAAGGCTATTGAATTCTCATTGGCATTCCCCTCCACCCGATTGGATTAAGGATAATGTTGATGCCTCTCTTCTTCAGTCTTACAAAGCTGGGATAGGAGGGGTTTTCTGTGATTGCAAAGGAAGATTTTTATTAGCTTTTAGTCATTCTCACGTTCATTGGGATATCTCTCAGTTGGAGCTCATGGCCATTCAATATATCAAAGGTAGCTTACAAGAATGGATGTTCAATTGCAAGGGGATCATTATTGAAGGTGACAATGAAAATATAATAAAGTTCATCCATGCTCTCTCAAAGTCCAAGAAGGAGTCGGACCATCCTTATTCTTTCAATGAATTTCAATTTGTTCTTTTTAATTGTATAGATAGAAGTGGTAATAAGTGAGCGGATCATTGTGCTAACTATGCAATTTTTAGTTCTTTTGTTTGGGATGATATTGGGTCTAGTAAGATTCCTCCTTCCTTCTCTTCTTTGTTAAAGGAGGAATCTCATGCCATTACCTAGTTTGTTTGTATCTTCCTTTCTTTGATAAATTCCTAGGCATCTTGATGCTTTCAGTCAAAAAAAAAAAAGAAGGCAAGAAAGAACTACAAAAAAAGTGGATTTATAAGCTAAAAGAAGAACTTGATGGTAGCAAGATCTACAAGACTAGGCTTTTAGTTAAAGGTTTTTAGTTAAAGGAAGGAGTGGACTTCACTGAAATTTTCTCTCAAGTGGTGAAGATGATTACAATCAGAATTATATTGAGCATGATAGCAGTGGAGGATTTATATCTAGAGCAAATGGATGTAAAGATAGTATTTCTTCATGTTGACCTTGATAAAGAGTTGTACATGATGCAACATGAGGGATATATGGTCATAGATAATGAAGATATGGTGTGTAGGCTCAGGAGGAGCTTATATGGGCCAAAGCAGGCACCAAGACAATGGTACATGAGATTACATAGGGTTATATCATTTAATGGATACAAGAAATGCTAGGTTGATCACTGTTATTTTTTCAAATATTTTGATAATTATTATATTATTCTACTTTTATATGTGGATGATATGCTGGTTGCAAGTTTAGATATTGAGAAGATAAGATGATTAAGGAATAATTATCATAGGAGTTTGAAAAGAAAGATCTGGGTCCAATAAAAAAATTCTCAAAATGAGAATCAGTAGAGATAGAAGTACAGGTATTCTAAAGTTGTCTTAGGTAGAGTATATTGAAAAGGTGCTTCAGAGATTCAACATGAGTGAGACAAAGGCAAATTGCACTCCCTTGGGGAGTCACTTTTAGTTATTCATGGAACAATCGCCAAAATCTGAAGCAGAAAAAGAATAGATGAAGAGGACTCTGTATGCTTCAACAGTTGAAAGTTTTATGTATGTTATGATATGCACAAGATCTAATATAGCATATATAGTGAGGCTAGTCAGCAGATATATGAGTAACCCAGACAAACTTCATTGGGAGGTAGTTAAGTGGATTCATAGGAACTTGAGAGGGTTAGTTAACAAAGCTCTATGCTTTGGTGGTGTAGGGATTAATCTATAGAGTTATGTATATTGTGACTTTGCTTGAGATATTGATGGAAGGGAAAGCACAAGAGGTGATAGCTTTACTTTGGGAAAGACTAGAGTTAGTTGGGTTTCTAAGTTACATAAGATTGTTGCACTCTCAGCCATAGAAGCAGACCACATTGCTATCACTGAGGCTAACAAGGAGATGATTTGGTTGCAAAGTTTCTCGACATAACTTAGCAAGGGGCAAGGAAATGGGAAGCAACATAGTGACAACATGAGTGTTATATATTTAGCCAAGAATGCTGCATTCCATGGCCGGACAAAGCAAGGAATTTGAAATTCCTTCATAATTTCATGCATCGTAAGTAATTTACAATTTTTGTACTCACACATAATTCCATACTTAAATTTATTTAAAAAGATGTGCACCAACATTAATAAAATTTTACATTCCTAATTCTCTTGTCACATGGTCTTAGCAAAACTCTTCTTCATACCCATATATAATTTCATACATAGGTCTTACTACACACATAACTTTGTATGTTATAATCACTTGCTTGCTTTCATGATGATTTTTGTACATCAATATTCTTGTTTGTATGTTCAAACTATGACACTTAGTTACACAAAATTTTATTACATGTTTCTTCTATGTTTCTTGTAAGGAATATTCGGTGCACATCTTGTTGGTCTCGCCGACAAATCCAGACTTCAAGTGAATTCTTCTCTTAGCCCAATGAACATAAGTACGTATATGTCAAGTTGATTATAGACCTGATTGAGGTATGGTTTCTATATTTTATAAATTTCATTTTAAATGGATCAACATGGTAGGCTGTATAATACATAATTGCACATTCTCCATTCTTTAACATCTTTTTTATAGACTCATTATAATGCAAATGTAATGCCAAGGTTAGTGCCTTTTAAATATATTTTGAGCAATTATAGATGTTATATGTAGTATAAGAGTGTTTATGTTGTGTTGCCATGCTCGACTTATGAGGGTGTAGTTCTCTCTTAGGGGAGTCTTACTATATAGGATAAAATCTATTTTTTATGCTTTTGGAAATTTTAAATAATACATATTTTTATATATGACTATCATACATTGCATTAATAACCCACCAAAAAAATAAAAAGAATGTTAATTGCATTTAGTTTTAGAAGCATGACCTATCATTCATAGTCTAGGGCCATTTAAGACTTCTTTGATGTGAGTCCCAAATTTCTAATTAATAAAATATCCTACCCTATCTTATGTTTCATAAGATAGGACATCATATTTTTAAAGTGCTAGGTGTTGTTTAGCTGGTAGGATTACAAGTCTAGAAGAGTCAAGTTTTCTCAAACTTTTAGTGGGGTGAGAAATATATGTCCCATTGTATTTCATTAGACTTTGTTTGAGTCGCTATTATGTTATAGCTCATCTTAGCTTTAGTTTTTGAGGTTGATTGTGTATCATAAGTCCTTATCTCCTAGGCATTATATTGATCTGGTAATCAAGAGTATAAATCACAACTTTTTAATATAATATTAACTTAAATAAAGAAAATTTCATTCTACAACATTAAAGCCTAACCAGATGATAGGTTGAAGTACTTTTGAGTGGTCTAAGAATCCTAGTGCTCCCTAATCTTCGTCCTTTGACTCCTGAAAGAATTAGTCAACCTTAAGCTAATCCCTTTTTAAAATTTCAGAGCTTCTTATCCTTGCCATAAACTTTAAAATCTTAATGAATATTTGCCACTACTTTAATTGAGAGTGCTATCAAGAGATTCATCTTTCATGGGATGTAATTAATCATATGGGATGTTATTTTGGGGAACATGTAAATCCATAATAAAATAAGCCCTATCTTGTACTTTTAAGGTATGGGAAATTCTTTACTCATATTTGGATCCTTGATGCTATGGACACTACAGTTGTTTTTATTATCTAGAGTCTCCTTGCTTTGGTGTTGTTGTTTGGGCATTTCTGTGTTTTTTCTGGGCTCTTCCCTAGTGATAACTGCCTTTCTTTTTTATATGGTTATTATTATGATCCTGCTATTTTCTTTCCCATATTCTAGGTGGCCTTGTGGTGGGATTATGTCATTTTCTTAATGAGTTATTTATCAATTATTTCCCTAATATCTTCACTGAGATTTATCGTTTTCCTTCTTTACACTGCTTCTTGTTGTGCCTATTCAATAGTTATTCCTAGGGGCCTGGGTACATTATTTTTGGTTACTGTTGTTGGCCTTGTTATTTTTGTTATTCTTATTTCAGTTCTGTCATGATGTTCAAGTTATTGATGTCTTACCTTTCTTGTAATTCATCTGTGCTGTTGGTGATGAGCAATGTGGTTGTGTTTTTCCATCAGGATTTCCTTTGGATGGATGTTGGGCTGGCATTATTTAGTATTGGTCTTTCTCTTTTACTTAATATTATTATCAATTATATGGTTTATGAGATGTGTTAGCAAACTGTGGCTCTCATTTCTATAATTATGGCAGTCTATTTCTTTTTTTTATCATAATTTTTGCAAGTGGTTCGAATACAAAGAATGCTAATTATTATATCAGGTTTGAGTGTTGGTGTAAGAGTTATTTTTATGTTAACAATTTTTTATAGATCTGGCATGGTTTTCTTAGTGAATTTCATTTTGAGCTGGAGTTGACCTTTTTTGGGAAGATCATGCTGATTATATTTTCTTTCATCTTCCATTTTGGTGTGTTGGCTTCTAGCCACCCTAGCATGTAATTAGGTTTTCTTGTAATTATGCTTATTTGGGACTTTTGGCTTTTAGGTTTTCTTTTGACTTTTTCTATAGTTCATTTAAGTATTAGAAAGCTTAAGGTCCCTTTAAGGTATATATAATTTTGTTCTTAATTAATGCATAGGCCCCTCTGTGGGTTTCCAAAAAAAAAAGATCTTCGGAAATGTAGACATTTTTTACAAAACCCATTTTTATTTTCAAAATACCATTGTAGGATGTTGTTATGAACTGTCGAGATGATACAATATTTTCTTTCTCGTATTTAATTCTAAAAATGGTGCAATTTTCAAAACCCATCCATGCTTTCCAATCCTTCGTAGAATACTATTTTCATCTCTTGAAATGATACACTATTCTCGTTGTTGTATTTAATTATAGGAATGACAAAGCTTTTAAACCACATTTCTCTTCTCAAATACTTTATAGGATATCATGTTCATCCTTTATAGATTCAACATAAGTGAGACAAAGGCAATTTGCACTCCCTTGGGTAGTCACTTTTAGTTATTCATGAAACAATTGCCAAAATCTCAATTAGAGATAGAATAGATGAAGAAGACTCTGTATCCTTCAGTAATTGAAAGTTTGATGTATGTTATAATATGCACAAGATCTGATATAACATACACAGTGAGAGTAGTCAGTAGATAGATGAGTAACCCATACAAACTTTGTTGGGAGGAGGTTAAGTGGATTCTTAGGTACTTGAGAGGGTTAGTTGACAAAGCTCTATGCTTTGGTGGTGTAGGGATTGATCTATAGAGTTATGTAGATTCTGATCTTGTTGGAGATATTGACAGTAGGGGAAGCACAACAGATTATATCTTTACTTTGAGAAAGAATACAATTAGTTGGGTTTCCAAGTTACACAAGATTATTGCACTCTCGCCCATAGAAGCAAAGTACATTAGTATCATTGAGGCTAACAAGGAGATGATTTGGTTGCAAAGTTTCTCGACATAACTTACCAAGTGGCAAAGAAATGGGAAGCTACACAGTGACAACATGAGTGCTATATATTTAGCCAAGAATGCTGCATTCCAAGCAAAGATGAAGCATATCAAGCTTTGATATCATTTCATCAGGTTCCTTTTGGGAGATATTCAATTATTATTGGAGAAGGTACACACGACTGAGAATCCTACAGATATGCTGATGAAGATGGTGACAATTGATAAATTGAAGCTATATGTAGCTTCAATTGTTCTTTATGGAGGATGAGAGCAGGGGTGAGCCACATTACAGGTATTATGATTGATGGTATAGATCAGGAGAAGGATTTATTGCAATTTATTTCCAAGTGGAAGATTATTATGTGCAGAATCTGATTGTGTTGATCAATTAGTCTGTTTTATTACCTTGGACCTCTAGTTTGTCATGCTTGCTAGGGGGTGCGAGGGTTTTACCCCTTGCTTGGGTTCGGGCACTTTGCACCTGAGTTTGTTTTTACAACAACCCGACACTAAACGATAGAGAGTGGAGCATTAAAATGATTTAGATACAATGCTATAGTGGATTAAGACAAAGGTTTGAGCGCCGCAGGGCCCTAAACTGGTGTCGTGGCACTATAAGACGGACTTGATAGTTTTCTTTCTCATTTTTCTAAAGGGTTGCATCGCTTGGGGTTATTTACTTAGCTTTCTCTTGTATTTTTGTTAGGTAGGACATTAAGAACAGTGCATATGAGAAGAGAAGCAAGGAGAGAGTGATATAGAAGAGAGATCAATACTTATTTCTTTCAATTCTCAAAGTGAATTTCTTAGTGTGGCATGGCTCCTTTATTTTTTTCCCTATTTTGGGTTTTTCTACAGGAAATCCTAGTGTCTTTTATTTTTCCACTACTTTTACATTCTTGCTTGTTTGGTTACTGTTGTGTTTACTCCTCATTCCATAATATGTCCCTTGATGGTTTTAATGATGTATTTCTTTATTAGTTTGTGTGTGAGAATAGTGTAAGAGATAATATAGATAAAGAGATACTGAAAGAGAAGATAGATTAGTACTATTTCTCCAAAATTTTCATCATGAATTTCTTGGTGTGATGTGATTCCATGATTTTTTCCCGATTTTTATTTTTTCCACATTAATCTTGATTTCTTTTTGCTGCATTTTCTCTTTCTTATTTGTATTCATTCCATAGTTTAGTTCCCCAACAATATTGAAAGAAAGCTACCACAAAGAGAGAAACAAAATCTCTAGAGAGAGAAAGTTTGATTTTATAGAGAGTGAGAGTCAAGGGTTTTTTCAAATTTATGTTTTCTTCGGCATGGCAAAGGATGATCGTCAGAGATTAATCCTTCTTCTGATAGATTTACCATTCATAAATCTTTGGTTGGAGTTCCATTGGTCATCAAGGATAACCCTTCTTCAACAAATGTTGTTGTTATTCAAAAGAATGTTTCAGAGATTGGTAAGGGTAAAGAGGTGTTCTTTGAAGATAAAACTCTATCTTACAAAATGAAGGTTATTGATACCATTGATCATTGTAATAATGATTTTGAGGTGTCGTTGTCCTTTGGTGCTAAACTTAAAGTTAACAGATTTTTTAAAACTGTTGAGGGTATTGATTTTAAGAATGGAGGTACTGCAGCTTCTTTTGCTCAGATTGTTCTTAATTCTATTCCAGATGGTTGCAAGTCTGATTCCGATGAAAATGGAATTATTAATCATATTTCTTCTAATAAGGATAATGTTTTGTTATCTTTGAAAATTTCAAATTTGAGTAATGTTGGCGATATTGTTCCTCAAGTTAATAATAGAAATGCTGATAATAAAGCTAATGAATAATCTAATGCTTGGAAGAAACCCCCGAATATCAAGATTGTTAATCCTAAAACATATACTAAAATTTCAGAGGATGGTGTGTCGATCAAACTACATCTTGACATTGTAAAATCAAATAATCATAAACTCAGAAATTTTGTTGGTATCAAGGTGTTTGGAAACATCATTCCTTTTTCAGTAATTAGTTTAAAATTGAGAAAACTGTGGAGTCAATTTGGTTCTTTTCACATCACAAATTTAGGAATGGAATGGTTGGTTTGTTCATTTCATTCGGCTGAAGTTAAAGGTACTTTTCTTAGGGGAGGATCATGGTTTGTAGGTGATCATATTATTGGTATAGAAAGTTGGAGTCCAAAATTCTCACCTCTATCTATGAAGAATTTGTTCTCGTATGTGTGGATCTGATTGCCTCATCTCCAGCTATTCTGTTGGGAAGAAACCGATATTACAAGAATTGCTTCCAATGTTGGAACTCCTATGTATTTAAATGGCAATATGTTTAACAGGGGTAGAAGAGAATTCGTAAGAATTTACGTTCGTATTAACCTTGAAGATCAACTTTCACAAGGAGTTTGGGTTGAAGGAAATGTTAGAAAATTTTTTCAAAAGATTCAATATGAGAAAATTTCTTCATTGTGCTATAATTATGCCTAGATAGGTCACAATCAACAAAATTGTAACAAAATATTAATTTTTAGAAGAAGGACACATCTTTTTCTATAGGAAATCTTGAGAAAGTTGTTAATACTAACAGTGTAATTGAGGGGAATCTAGATATGGCAAAAGAGATTACAAAACTTGATCCAAATTCTGCTATGGATGCTAATAAATATGGGACATAGATTCATGTTAATTATGGAAGGAAAATGTTTTTTCTTCCAATAGAGCTAAAGTTTTAGCTGGTTTTGATAAAAATGCATTAAAAATGGAAGGGTTATCGTATAAACTTGTTGCTATTAATGCAATTCCTACTGAAGGTGATAATATTAAGAATGTTTTTGATGTACCATTTGATGAGTCTGAAGAGGTTCCAGTTGCTGATTCTGTAAGACTAATGCTATGATTTCAAAGCCAATCAATAGAAGATGGTAATATGGTAGGGAAAATGATGATATAGAAGACTGTAAGAAGATGGTCACAAATAAGTCATCATAAAATGTAAAAGCTCCAGATGTTGCTAATGTTGCAGTTAATAAAGAAGTTTCACATGATGTTGATGTAGAATTCGAAACAATAAATCATGATGAGGTGATGGATAAAGTGCATTTAAAAGTGCTAATAGAAGCTAGTGCTGAAGGCATTCCAAATAATCTGAAGGTATCAAACTCATCTTCCAAAGTTATTAATGGTTATTCTTTTGCTGTTAATGCTTCATCCTGTAAGGATAGTTCTAAAGGAATTGAATTTCACATGTTGTTTATAATAAGAATCACTCATCTTCTAAATCTGCTTAATAGAAGAAAAAATTGAAAGAAGATTTGAGTGTGTTTGGTCCTATTAAAGACAGTCTTAGAGGTAGGAGAATTGAAGGTTTTGGTGAAAGTGTTGGGGGCTCTTCCCCATTGATTTCTTAACTATCATATTTTCTTTTTTAGAATTGTAGGGGGGCTAAAAAAAAGAAGCTTGCCATCATTTTAAAAGTTTGGTTGCTCATAATGGTGTTTTCTTTATTAGTTTGATGGAAACTAAATTAGATTACTTGGATATTAAAGAAGTTAGAAGGATTATTGGGTTGGAATGGGATTTTTTCATGTTAATGCTAGAGGAACTTCTAGGGGTATTCTTGCATTGTGGAAAAACAATATTTCTTCAGTCACTATTCATAATTCTTGCAATCAATGTATCATTGGTAATTTAAATGCTCCAAATGGTATTATCTAGATGGTAACCATCGTTTATGGAAATAAGGAATGCATGAAAGAAGAAATTGTGGAATGTGATAGAAACCTATACGTCTATAGGTAATCCTTGCATTATTAGAGGAGATTTTAATTGTATTCTCTCCAAAGTTGAAAAGAAAGGTGGAGAAAGATTCATGTTTTCTCAAGGGCCGCAAGAGATGAAGGATTTTTTATTTAAAAATTTTTATCATGACATTGGTTCCATTGGGCCAAAATATACTTGGTGTAAGAATAAATAATGTCTTGCTTGTATTTGGGAGAGATTAGATAGGGTTTGTCTAAATTCTAAAGCTTTATCTCATATTCCCTTTGCGGTTATCATGCATTTACCTAGAGTTGCTTCTAATCATTGTCCTCTTCTTATTAATCTTTTTAATACGATTATTTCTAATCAGAAATGTATCTGATTTGAGAATGTTTGGTGTTCATATGAAGCTTCTAGAGGTGTGGTTATGAATGCATGGAGGAAGAAAGATTTTGGAACTGCTGCTGATATTCTTCAAAGGAAAGTTTGTAGATCCCTAAAAAATTTTTTCTTTTGGAGAAAGCAAAAATTGAGAGAGCTTAATAAATTAAAGTGTGAGTTCGAAATTGAGATTATTACATTACAAGAAGAGGAAAGTTTCTATGGCCTGAACCTGGATAGGATGTTGTTGTTGAGTATGAAAATTCAAGAACTGAATTCTACTCTTACTAGACTTTCTATGTGGTGGAGACAATGTTCTAAAACCCAATGGTTCGAAGAAGGAGATCAAAATTCACATTTTTTTAATGCTTTTGAGTCTGCTAGAAGGAATGGGAACATGATCAATCAAATTACTGTTTCTAATGGTATTATTGAGATAGATTTAGAGAAAATTCATGCAGCTTTTGAAGATTTTCTTTTAAAAAAAATGGTAAAAGTGACAATGTTTGCTCGACAATTGGCCTTTTTTTCATGAAGATCATCAACTAAATAATGATTTGAAGCAAATGTTAGTAGCTGATTTTCAGAAATAAGAACTTCTTTCTACTGTTATGAAGATGGATAATATTAAATTTCCTGGAAATGATGGAATTAATGCTTATTTTTTAAATTATTTTGGAGTATTATAAATATTGAATTGTGGAATACTGTTAAGAATTTCTTTATTTTTGAAATTATGCCTGATAGGTGGAAAGAAACATTGGTTGTTTTGATTCCAAAAGTTCCTAATGCATCTGATGTGACTAAGTTTAGACCTATAAGCTTATGTTAAACGATTTATAAAATGGTAGCGGGTATGATCTTGGATAGACTGAAGGATTGTCTTCGAAGGATTATTTCTTAACAAGGTGTGTTTGTACCTGGAAGATCTAAAACTATCTTTTGGCTCATGAGATAATGAATAAATTTAGATTCTCAAAAGCTCATCCGGGATATATATTACTTAAACTGGATATGGAATAAGCATATGATAGCATGTCGTGGGAAACTTTAAAACATATTTTATTTCTTATGGGATTTTCGAAGAAGATCAGTAACTTAATTATCCAATGAATAAGCTATCCAAAATTCTCTATTATCATTAATGGCAGGAATAGTAATTAGATAAATGCTGAATGCAGATTCATACAAGGATGTCCATTATCTCCTTGTCTTTTCATTCTTTGTTCTGAGTTGCTATCTAAAGAAATGAATGATAGAGGTGGTGATCTTGGGATAAGAATTGCTCCAAATACTGTAAGGGTTTCTCATATGTTGTATGCGAATGATGCTTTCATAGTAGCTGAAGCTTCACGAAATAATGCAAAGCTTATTTTTAAAATCTTGACGGATTATAGTTCATGGACTGGAAAAATGATCAATGTGTAAAAACCTATTGTTTTGTATGGAAGATATGTTACTAAAAGAAGGCAAATAAAGTTAAATAAAATCCTTTGTCATTGACAAGTTGCTGAATTTAATTATCTTGGTGTGAAGATGGCCCCAAAGAGATTAATAGCTGTTGATTATCAATACTTACTGAATAAGGCTATGGAGAAGATCAACATGTGGGGATCTCAATCATTTTCATTGACTGGAAAGATTTTGTTGATTAAATATGTATATTCTTCAATTCCTTTATTCATTATGGATCACTCTTGGGTGCCAATGAGTATTCTATACGATATTGATAGATTTTGTAGGAATTTCTTATTGCATAAGGAACAAGGAAGGTATGGTTTGCATTATATCTCATGGAATATGCTTTGTACTTCAATTAATCAAGGTGGTCTTGGTATTCACGGAGCGACTGAGAGACAAGGTCCTTTAAGAACTCGTATTGCATGGAATTTCATTCAAAATCAAAATACTACTCTTGGCAAAATTATTACGGCAAAATATGGTTGTTATATTTGGAATGAAGATATTAGAAGAAGCTCATCTCCAGCTTAGAGTATTATAAAAGATGGTGCTAGTTTCTTAAAACCAATAATCAGATGGTAAGTTGCAAATGGTAAAAGAATTAATATTTCAAGTGACATCTGGATTCTTGATAGATGTTTAAATAAATGGCCAACAATGTATAGTATTACTGAGCTTCAAAGCAAAACAATTTCATATCTTTTAGATGCAAATGGCAAATGGGATGAAGCGGTGTTAAAGAAGCATTTTTTTGAAGATTTACTGCAGTTAATCTCTGAAATTCAAGTGATGTCTGATTCAAGTGAAGATCAATCGGAATTGTTATCTGGTAATTCAGGAAAATCAGTTGCTGCATTGGCATTTGAGGTTGTTTTAGTCCACAATTCAGTTGGTAAGAATATCAGATGGATTAGGAAGTTAAATTTAACTCTTAAGGAAGTATTATTTTGGTGGAGGCTGGTAAACAATGCATTACTTACCAATCTTTGGTTGAATCATAGAAAGTTACATGATTCGGATTTTTGTCCCAGATATTGTTCTAAAATTAAGGATTCTAATCATATTTCAGTCTTAATGTTTGAAGTTAAATGAAATATTTGATATGCTCAAGCAATGGGGTGTTCATCTTCCCATTTTCTGTAACTTAGATGACTAGTTGAAGAATCTGGAGATATTGGCATCTTCATAATCGGGAATAGTTACAGTTTATCTATCTTCGGTTTATCACAATTGGAAAGCTAGGAATTATTCTAAGCGTGGAGTCAATGTTCCTTCTTTGGCAATGATAGCAGCTTAATTATATCCTTTCTTTTTCAATTCAACCTCGATTAATTCCACTTTGTCAGAACTGGGATGCTAACCGGCATGTAATGCTGTCTAAAATTTGGTATCCTCCACCTACAAATTGGATTTAGTTGAATGTTGATGCTGCGTTGATATGTTCCAATTTGGCAAGTATAGTAGGAGTTTTGTGGGATCATAGAGGCCGTTTCTTATTAGCTTATGGCGGGAGGTTAAAGCAATGGGATATTTCATTAATGGAGTTATTAGCTGTTTTTGATTTCAAGAATGTAATTCAAGACTGGATGAGGGATAACCAAGGAATCATTATTGAAGGTGATAACAATAATGTTATCAAACTTTTGCAAAATTCTTTTATGAGGATCAATAATTTGAAGAATGAGATTCAAAGACTAGATTTTTCCTTTTTAGATGTTTTTCATAATGTAAATTTTCATTTGTTTCTAGAGAGAGTAATAGTGTGGCAGATATTTGTTCTCAGTATGCCCTCTTAGGAGATTTTTATTGGGATGCTTTTGTTCTTAGTGAACTTCCTTCAATATTTGTTGACTTGATTAAGAAGGATTGTGATAGGATTTCTATCACATAGGTATCTTTGTATCTTTCTACTTTTAGTTTTAATGCAATTTGCATAGCTTCAAAAAAAAAAAAAAAAACAATACATGCATGCTTCAGTCGCATTGTTATTCACGCTATATCACCATCCAATATTTTAAATGAGTATTCAACTTTGCTTAACGATTAGAACGGGCCTTGAAATGCTGACGGCTGATACAGCATTAATGCATATAAAGTTGACAATAGCTGGCCAACTAATACATTTGAATTCTTCTTGACTTTATAGAACTGTCCAAAATGTTATACCATCAGGACAGTCTTGTCATCCAACTTCAACAAAAACATGCGTGTGATCTATTCTTTCCTTCGCATGTGTTGCACGTTTGCATGTGCAAGACGCGGGATCTCTTAAGGTCTATTATATATATATATATATATATATATATATATATTACTTGTGAATAGAAAAAGGATTAGTTGTTAGGGATGTTGCTTCTCGTTGAGAATCCAAAATAGAATGCACCAAAATGATTAATAAAATACATTTAGTGTGCTAATTATTTTAAAAAAAATATTATATTTTTGAAAGAAGTATACATAAAAAAAAAATAAATCATGATTATTATAAGGGCACAAGGCTATGTAGCCTTGCGAAGGTTAAAATTTCAACGGACAAATTGTCAACATCTACTATTTGCTAATACATTTACTAAGATTCGTTTGGGACAACTTTCTTAATGCTTTCTAAAACAATCTTTTAGTAAAAAATTTTCTTGAATTAGAATTTTTTGTAATAAAAACTATTTTAGTAAGCAATGAGCAAGCTGTCCCAAATGAAGTCTTAATGTCTTAAGAAATATTTGATAATAAGGTAGGTTAATAATTAAAAAAATGATATCTATCCTCATATATGTTCATGTAGATACTTTATAATATGTAGCAAGTTCTCACTTGGGAGATTCAGCCTAAATGATGCCATCATTCAGGAAGCACTTGTCATAGGAAAAAGTAGTTTGCCAAAGAGCTAGTAACATTACTCTGCAGAATTACAACTACTCTCCCAACAAGGTGAGAGTTACTATAGCACGGTGATTTGGGTGTACTTTAAAAATTTCATATAAAATAAAAAATATTAATTTTGATTTTTAATAGAAAAATAAAAGTATTTTAAAATGATAATTAGAAAATACAATCAATCACAAGTGCAAGGAAAAAAAATAAAGAGTGATACGAAGCATAATATTTTTACTTGTCAAGTATTTTGGGCTCACCACAATATCGGCCTATATCCACACCTAGTCAACCCTTAGCTAGGATTTCGTTAAATGAATTCACAAGATTACTATACTTTTATACTCTTCTACGTGCGGTGGGGCAACAATCAGTGCACATACTCTCTTATAATGAGCAAGTGCAATAAAAAAATTAAATTAATAATAATATATATATATATATATAACAATAATAATCCTCTTAATCTTCCATGATAATTGCCTTGAAAATTTTTTTTTCCAAACCAGAATGACTAAAAATTTTTCAAGAGAGGAGAGAATTTGCAATAAAGAGATATGCTTAGGATTTTTTGTAAGAGAAAAGAGAGTATCCAAGAGAGATCTTCTTAGGCTTTTTGCTAGAGGGAAAATCACTAAGGGAAAAGAGAGAAGAGAGATTGAAAAATTTAGCCAGAGGAAGTTTTTGAAAGTAAGTAGAATTTATTATTTTGCAATTTAGAAAGTATTAATATTTTTATAATTCTAATTTCTGCTAATCATGATTTTAGAATAATTTCTCAATAAATTAATGATAGAATCAATAATGATGATATAATAAATCAATAGAATTAATTTAAATTAAATTAAGTCAACTAGATGAATCCAAATCCAAGAAAGAGGGGTGGCTGAAGGTTTCCAAAATTGATTAAATGTTTTGCATTTGAAAGTAAGCTCTTTAATTTAAAATTTGAATTTTGTAAAATATGGCAAAATGGATATGAAGATCTAAATGAATTAAATACACATAATCATGAAATTAATTTAATGTTGTGGAAGGCTTAAGCAAATATCCAAGTAATTAATACATTATACAAATTTTGGTATTTTCCAACAGTTTGAATTTTAAATTTTGAATGAAGGGAGATTAATTATATCAAAAATATTTCATGAAACTACTTTAAATATACATATAAAAATACCTGATGCAAACTATGGCCAACATGTGATTTTAGATAAAAATAATAATAAAAATATCATAGGAGAGAGAAAAAAATAATAGAGGAGAGAGAAAAAAGATAATGCAATGATTTGAAAAAAAAAAGTTTTTTTTTTAATCCTGTGCTACAAATTATTGTAAATAACGTTATGCATGAATGAATATGGACAAAGAAGAATTAGTTAATGTAACTTGCATTAAATGAAGCATGTTAAGAATGCCAAAGGTATAAATATTTATTTAAATTTATCAAGAAATGAAAATGGCAAATAGTATTAAATAATGTATGCAAAATAATTTTAAATAATTTTTAAAAAATAAAAAATATTTATTTTGCACTTAATTTTATTTTTTGTTTGTAATATTTGTCATTTATGCAAAATGATACAATTATCAAATAAAGTCCAACAAATGCTAATTTTAATCTTATTGAGCTCGCTGATAAAGCTGGGTTTGTTATCTCGCCTGAAATAATTAAAATTAAATGTCACAAGCCTCCTATCAAATGTTTATTATCATTAAAATCTAGTAAGTTATTTTGTACATTATACTTTACTATTATCTTTTTTATCTTCCTAAATGTAGGCTTTTTTGTAGTCCTTCAAATCTAATAAATGAAAATTGAATATGCATATTTATGATCCTTTGTAGCTATTTTACTTTGAGACTCTTTAGATCTTTTAGTATTTCTCATACTCTAGATTCTACATTTCCCACTTACAGAATACACCAAACCCTGACTCTCTATGCTCACTCGAATCTCACATTACCCATAGCACATACCTAGAGATTACCTATAGTTAAGGTTGGGTATCATCCATGGATAAATTTATCCAACATCCTTGAAGGATTGGTGAGTGTGGATTAATGTCAGTGACTAGAAGATAGGCACATTATGAAGAATAAAACAACCCTTAACCATTAGTGAACATTGAAAATCCCATTTATACCACTTATTATGACCAAATACAGATGGAAGAAATGCTCACAAAAGTGATTCATGATGAAAATGGAGGAATACTAAGAAACACTCTTAGAGAAATTATAGTAGAATGATCCTCTAACTCAATATCCATCATAGAAGTCCTAAAAATAAGGCTGCTTAAATTAAAACTCAATATTGACCCAACTTGCAATCACACTAGTGATGAAAAATACAATCTCCTCCCTAACGAGTGTAAAGAAGAGAACTCGAGCTGGTTAGCACATTCTTTAGGGAGATAACTACGGTAAGTCCACCTCCAATATTTAAAATGCCTAACATGGAATTTTAATGGGAGAGAAATGACCTCATTGATTTTGTCACTTATTTTGAGATGGTGACATCACTGGTTAACATTCATGATACCATGAAGGTTAGTTATTCTTCAGTACGTTCAAGGAATTAGCCCTTCAGTGATTCAATTACTTACCACTAGGTGTAATCAATTCATTTAATAAATTTAAGAGAATATTGTTTACTGAATTTGCAAGTTCTTATAAGCCTTGCTCAATTTGTAAGCTCTTTTAAAGATGCTCTAGAAGACCAGCATAGTATTGTGAAGGTTCATTGTTTAGTTCCAACATGAGATGTTCAAAGTGAAAAGCTTAGAACCCACAATTGTGTAGGCTGTCTTGACATAAGGCCTCTAATTTGCTATAGGATTACAATAATCTGGAACAATAGTTAAACTGCATGAACCAACCAAAAGCCATATCAATGTGAAGTAGTGCAAACGTTTGGTCAAGGTGCCCTCAAATACCTGTTTTAAAGAACTATCCATTAGGCATGATCAACATCAAAACCACTAGCATGATCGGAATTTCCCAAGATACCATAGAGCCAAAAGTAGGTTGTATCTACCATCGATTCACATCATCCTAACTAGTCATAAATGCCCTAGGCTAGGCCACTTAGGATTGTGTGGTCACTAGATCTTTGAATGGAGGAAATGCCACAAGTCACTAACTCGTACCATAAAGAAAGCATGCCCTTTACCTACCAAAATATTATTGTAACACCTCTATTATAGATAAAATTATTTGTGCCAATTAATTTGATTTATATTTCTATAATCAAATCTGCATAGCTAACAACATATTATCTTAAAAGATAGATTAATGTCTGACTATCAATTTAATAACAGAAATAAAATATATTTTTATAATCAAATACAACATAGAGAATATATTATTAATTTTAAAGGATAAAATGATATTCACCTATCATTTTGTAAATGAAATTAACAATGGATAAAAATTTAATCTACATCCATAAATTTTCCCCTACTATAGAAAATTAAAGTATGATTTAATTTTTATTGGGTTTTAGGTCACCTATAGAGGCAAGCCTCTATAGTTAATTACATCCAAAGAGAAGTCTTGAGAAAACTCTCGATTAAAGTGGTGCTTAGACTTTTTAGAATTATAATAGTTTAATACATAATTTGAATAAAGACCAAACTATCAATTGGGAAAGTTTAAAGCCTAAACACTTTTTTATGAGTCAATGAAGGAAGGAAGGATAAATAGTGCTTGAGATTCTAAAAAATTTAGAAACACTGTGACCGATACTATAATTGGGATTCACTAATTTAGATTATGATTGAATTTAGATTTATGTTGATAATTTATTAGATAATTAGGATAATTCTCCTGAAAGAAAGTATATGAAGTGTATGCAAATCTTGACTTATGTTTGCTTTGAGTAGACAACCAGCTAACCACCTAAGCACACATTTTTAAAACCATAATTTTCAAGTCTAATGCATGTTGGGTAGATAGTGGTTATTAAATTGAAATCAGAGATTTAGTTTTAGACTTTAACAAGGATCTTGAAGACGCCATGCACCTTGCTAATGCTCTTTAAAATAATTTTAACTTATACTATAGATTCTCTCTGAAGCACTTAATACGATCTATGCTATATAAATAGTATAATCAATATGGCCGATTGGGGATAAAATTAATTATGCAAACTAATTAGATTTATGTTTTTATAATTAAATCTATATAATTAATGTCATACTAACTTGAAACATAGACTGATGCTTGACTATCGATTTAATAATAGAAAAAAAATTTAGTTTCATAATCAAACTTAATATAGAGAATATATGAATATAATAATAAAATGATATTCACCAATCATTTTAAAAAATGGAATTAATAATAGATAAAACTTTAATCTACGTCTACAAATTTTTCTCCTATTGTGGTGAACAAAAGTAGGGTTAATTTCTTTTACTATGTTCTAGGTCTCCTATAGAGGTAAGCCTCTATAAATAATTAGATGCTAAGATAAGTCTTGAGAAAACTCTCGATCAAGGGGGTAACTATTTGCCTCATTAATTCTTGTATGATGTCTCAGTCTTCTATCATCACCTCCTAGCAGTTAGGCTTTCTTACCTTCATTTAGAAGTTGCCCCTATGATTATTCTCCTAAGGTGGATGCCCGACGACATAGTGTCGACTTAGTCTTGATTGTAATGGTTTAAATTCAATCAAATAAGTTTACATCAGATCAAATTCAATCACCTAGCTTTAAATTAATGAAAGCCAATACAGTCTAAATTATGCTAAATCAGGCTATGTTGAATTAATTCAACTTAATATCGGGTTGATTTGACTCAAATCATGTTAAATTTGACTTTGACAACTTTAATTATTCTAGATTAACACATCTTCGGCTAATCAAAGTTAAATTGATGCTACCCAAATGAAATTAAATTTATTTATTTAAACTAAATTTAAAGCAAATCTCATCAATTTAATGTTAAATCTATTGAAGTCAGCTCCATTCATACTAAATCGACCTAGACAAACTCAAATTCATTTAAAAAATGATTAAATTTAATTAACTAAATACAATTTTCTTAATGATTTCACTTCAGACTAATATAAATCGATCACAAATAAAATAAAATAAGATAAAATAGAGTCAAACTAAGTCAATTTGAATCAAATTCAATCAAAATAAATTGATCCAAAATTCATTCGACACTAAATTGAGTCATTTCCAACAAATTTGAACCAAATTGAATTATATTAAATTCGAAATGCATTCCAATTTTTAAAATTCAGCTACCTAACATTAAATCAACTCTTAATACATATAAAATCCTACTAATTAAACATTAGCCCTTAGATTTTAGCCCAATACGGGCTGGATGGTCTTTCCTCCTTCTCAAATCATAGAGGTGGTGTTGGGTGGCTGTTTGGTTTGCATGCTCTCCACCAAGTTGAAAGAGATAGGTGGTTGTTTAGGTATCATTTGGTTGGGTGAAATGAGTTGCTGTAGGAAGACAAGGAATAGAATTTCAATCCTCGCCTTGAGCATTTGATCTGACTACCTCCTTCATCCTGAACACCTACTCCTGACCTCTCTTCACTCACGTGCCGCTTGGTTCTGTGACCACCCCTACTTGCTCCCATGCAGAACCCATCGGACCTCCCAACTGGTTGCTTGCACGCAAGAAGTTCCCTGCCTGTTCCCGCACGCCAAACCCAAATGACCCTGCTTGCTAGTCTGCTTGTGTGAAGAAGCCCACATGACTCCATCCTGCTAGCGACCCTGCCTGGACCCCTGCTTGCTTGCTCGTACATGAAGCTGCACAGACTGACCCTGCATGCAGACCCACGTGCTACGACCCTGACCCGCTCAGCCTACTTGACCTGTGCCTACTTACATCTTTACATGTGACACCAACCCTATGTTTCCATGCTCGCAGCCTGCTTCTACTTAGTTGTACGCCCAACCATCCAGCCCGCCTGTCGCCTGCTCGGTTCCACATGATCAACATGCTTACCTCCAGACCCGCATGACCTTACTCACCGGCCTGCCTATGCACGCTTCCTGCTAGCTCGTGTAGAGATGCTGGCCCATCCACTAGTTGCCTCAGGTTCCTTTATTATTTTCATTGTATGATACCATATTAATCTTTAAGATTGAATGATGTCCTTATAAAGAAAGATTCAAATGAAATCTAAAATTCAATTCTCAATCAAACTCATTCTCAAACAAGATTTAGCTTATATTGGGAAAGAATATATGCATGCGGGACTAATTTTATGAGAAATTGGTCTATAATATAAGGAATAACAAATTACATACACAAACATTTGTCAACATTATAATGAAATCTATCTCATTTATTAGTCTTTATAATTTCATTCATCGTATGAAATTTGCAATTTTTGTACTCACACATAATCCAATACTTACATTTATTCAGTAAGGTATGCACCAACATCAAAAAAATATTACATTCCTAATTCACCTGTCACATGATCTTAGAAAAATTCATCTTAGTGCCCATTCATAATTTTAGGCATAGTTTTTATTGTGCAAATAACCTTGTATGTTATCATCACTTGCTGGCATTCATGATAGTTTTTATACATTAATCATATTGTTTGTATGTTCAAACTTTGACACTTAGTTACATTAAATTATAATTCATGTTTCATCTATGTTCTTGTAGGGAATATTCTGTGCACATCGTGTTGGTGGCACTGACATGTACAGACTTCACTTGAAATCTTTTCTTAGCCCCATGAAGATAAGTACTCATATGCCTAGTTGATTATAGACCTGATTGAGGTATGGTTTCTACATTTCACAAATTTCATTTTAAACGGATCAACATGCTAGGATGTATAGTATAAGATTGCTCATTTTCCTTTATTTAATAACTTTTTTTTTTTTTTTGTAGACTCATTGCAACATAAATGTATTGCCAAGGTTAGTGCCTCTTTAAATATAGTTTAAGCAATTGTAGATGTCATATATAGTATATGAGTGTTTATATTGTGCTGCCATGTTAATATAATTTGGATAGATAAGATGATTGCTGAAATTCACATGTTATGAGACATTTGCTTACATTTTATCTATACACATTATGACATAACTCTCTGAATATGCCTGCATTCTTTCACTCTTTTACATTCATGCTTTAATTTCACATAACAAATAATATCTTGCAATAATTAAAATTATATGAGTAATCAATTATCATAGCAATAACTTGACCTACATTCCTTGATGGTGATTTCGGGTATAGGTAGAGACCCTAGATTTTAGGTCTTCCCTAGTCTTCATTCCTCAAGAACATTCATATAGTTTAAGGTCGACATATTAGGATAGACAACATGGACATATACGTTCCATTAGTTAGCCTAGGACTAGGTCCCCAAAACACCTAAGATTATGAGGTCCCCTTAGATGAGGTAAACCATGGTTGCTAAAAAGTATCCTTCGATAAACACTTGACTAAGTAGCCTAAGGGCAATGATAAAACCATAATGATGGAAATATGGGATCATGATCGGGAGCGTCATTCATACCTGGTAGGTTCATTTCCACCTTCCAATCATCAACCTACTCAGACACTTTGCACTCACTAGATTAATGACTTGAAGGATGTAAATGTCGTTGGCCAAGTCTATATCATATTGCTTCCATTCATTTTTTTGGCACGTCCCCACCTACGGGTAGAACTAGACTACTTGATATTTGAGGGTGCAGCTCTATCTTAGGTGGGGTTTACTCTATAAGATAAAATCTATTTTAAAGACTTTTTGAAATTTTAAATCATACAACTTTTTTGCATATAACAAGAATACATTTAAAATCAACAATACCCTAAATTTTCTTTTAAAAAATGTTAATTGTATTTAGTTCTAGAAGCATGATATACCATTCATAATTTGGGGTCATTTAAGACTTCTTAGATGTCAGTCCCAAATTTTTAATTATAATAATAGCCTACCCTATCTTACATTTCATAAGACTAGACATCATATATTTAAACTGCTAGGTGGAGTTTAGCTGGTAGTCATATCCATATAGGATTATAAGTTTAGAAGAGTCAGGCTTTTTTAAACCCTTGGTGGGGTAAGGATAAAAGTCTCATTGTATTTCATTAGATTAGGTTCAAGTTGCTATTATGTAGTGGCTCATCTTAGCTTTAGGTTATAAGGCTAATTCCATATCATAAGGCCCATCTCCAAGGCATTATCGTGATCTAGTGATCATGAACAAAGTCCCAACCTTCTAATAAAATACCAACTAAAACAAAATAAATTTCATTCTAAAACATTAAAGTCTAATGATAGGATAGGCTAAAGCACTTCTAAGTGGTCTAAGAACCTTAGTTCTTCCTACTTTTTCTCCTTTAACTCTAGAAAGAACTGCTAAAGCCTCTTACCTTGTCTTAAACTTTAACATATTAAATAATATTTATGACTACTTTTAATCGAGAGTGTTCTCAGGAGATTCATCTTTCCTGGGTTGTAATTAACCATAAGGGCTTGCCCTCATGGGAAACCTATAACTCTAGAATAAAATAAACCTTATCGTTTTCTTTTAAGGTAGGGGAAAGATCTCCAGAAATGTAGATAATCTTTCCAAAACTAATTTCTATTATAAAATACCATTATAGGATGTCATTATCATCTTTTGATATGATATAATATTCTCTTTGTCATATTTGATTATTGAAATAATGCATTTTCAAAACCCATTCTTGCTTTCAAATCCTTTGTATAATATTATTTTATATCTCAAGATGATATACTATTCTCATTGTTGTATTTAATTGCAAAAATGGCAAAGCTTTAAACCCTCAATTCTCTTCTCAAACCCTTAATACGATATCATATTCACCCTTCATAATTATATTTTATCTTTTTGATTATGTTTGATTATAGAAATAATATTTTCTAAAACCCTATTTCATCATTAAATCCATTGTAGAATGCCATGCAAATCTTTTGAGATTATATACTAATTTCAATATAGTATTTGATCACTAAATAGGAGAGCACACGGAATCTGCTTGATATTTTTTCCCCATAAACTTTTCTAGCAACTTCACTAGGGATATGTTCTTCTGTCCATCTTTTAATGTGGCTTATATTTTTTACATTAGTAGTATGCTTATGCCCCACATAAGCTCATATTACCTTTCTTCCATTGATGGCCTTATCCATTTTGCCCTTGGGTAAGTGTGGCCAACATCCTAAATTAAAATGAACCTCCATAAATTTTGGTGTGGTGGGAACTTTTCTATAATAAAAAAGTTAATAAAATCTTGATGATTTTTTAAAAATATCAGAAACTCTAATTGGTGGGCAACCTGATAAGTCATGTTTTGAGATTTTGAAGAATCCTAAAAAATTGAAAAGGTTTTAGAGATCTGGAGCCTTCTACTATGCTTATAGTCCAACAGGTAAGGTTCCAAATTCCCCAAATCAAAATTTCTGTCTAACATTAAAATTTCTCCAAATTATTTATCCTCCCAAATCAAAAATTGTTCTCCTAAATCTTTAAGGTTTTCAAACCACTTATCAATCCTAAACTTGGTCAGCTGGTTTGCAAGACCTGCAAGATTTAAAACCCATAATTAATCCCCCTCTATCCTAATGAACATATTCCAGTGATATACTCTTATAACTTGGAGTGTTTGTGGGTAGGGTCCAAAATTTAAAACTTCAAAATAGAAAAAATATTAATCCCCGTCTTAACAAACATATTATAGTTATATATTCTTTGTAGTTTCATGTGTTTGCTAGGATAGAGTCCTATCCTCTGTAAATCCCAAAATACTCTAAATTGATTATCAAAAAATAATTTTCCCCTATGCCGATGTGTATATTTTTGTTGCATTTTGTAGCTTGATGTTCATATTAGCACTGGGTCCAAAAATAATAATAATAATAAAAAAATTCAAAACTTTAAATAAGAAAAATCTCTTATTCTTATCCTAGCTAATATATTACAGTTATATATTCTTGTAACTTAATGTGTGCAGTAGGATAGGGTTAAAAAATAAAAAAATAAAAAAATCTTATTCTTATCTTAAACTATATTAGAGTTAAATATTCTTTATAGCTTGATCTTTTTTTTTTTTGGGAAAACCTGCAGTAGGGGCCTACGTGTTAATTTCAAAAAAAATTACAAGGTCCTTAAAAGAGACCTCGAGCTCACTACTGCTCATAAGAGCTACAAAAAAAGGCAAAAAAGAATCTACGAGCTTAAGGTCTCTACTAAGGACAAGTACAAATAAACCTAAGAACATTCTACAGCGTGGCAAGTCAACCACACTAAAAAAAAGATAAAAATACTGAGATGAACTTGATATGCTGTCTTTCTCCCAAAAAAGCCCCTAGGCCAGAGGACATAAGACAAAATTTCCTGCAAAGATAGTATAATAACAAGAGGAAACAAGCACAAGTAGGATATACCATTGGTAAATAAAATAAACTTAAAGTAGCAACAAAACAAAGGTCAGAGTTCAATATTATAATTAAACCAAATGAGATTCATGAAGAGCCATAAATCTGAAAGCCGCCAGATACAACCCAAAGGGGACACCAAAACACACGGCCACAACCCAATAACAGAAATCCCAAGATATAAAACACCATAAATCCCATTTAATAATGCTTACAAACTATTAAGGAAGAGACTAAAAGAGCTTAGGTGTGTAGTATCAGCCCAGATCACATTAATAGAACCCATATGCCACTCCAGCTTACTCCCGAAACCCTCCAAGCACGGTATAGACCTGCACAGGAACAAGTAACTGGAATAGGAGGAGAGCCACATGGCTACTAAGTGCAATGGCTTACCAACACTAACCTGCCACCAAGAAACCCAGCAAACGGTGAAGCTTAATATAACCAGAACCTTAAAGATCAGAGGCAAAGAAAATAACTGCTCAAAAACAAAATAGAGGAGCCCAACAATGGTGACAGCTACTTCAACCCAACACAGATGCCATGCCTGAGAGGAATTAAAATATCGAATATAGGCGGTACAGGGAGTAAATGAGCAACACAATAGGTAATAATCATCAATATTACATTTCCAATCATTTCTCCCATAAGGCATGTTCCAATAGTTCACAGCATATATAGAAATCAGAAAACAGGCATATAGCTTGCATTACCACAAGATCCACAAAAATAACAAAACTTGAAGTGTGAACAACCATATTAATAAACTAAAATCTGCAGATGGGAGGACCACAAGAAATATGCAAAAAACCCAGCCAACCGAGAAGGTAAACAGCACAAAGCACCGCCAGGAAACCAACAAAAAACTAAAAAACACATCCACCTTAAGGAATAACATAAGAAACACTAATCTTATCCAAATTTAAAAGACCCCTAACATGAAGAGGGAAATTAGAACCCAAGAAATTCGCCATGGAATCCAACCCACAGCCCCACCTGGTAATGGCATTAGCACAAGCATTGCCCTCCACCTCAATAACAAAAAAAGTATAGTTTAACATACTCAATAACTTCTTAATGTCCCTCCTCATGTAAAACAAATCAAAAAAACAAACATTATCATCCCTCAAAATAATCGACTGATAACAATAATTAGAACCAACCGCCACCATAATATTAATGTAATCAAGAGAGAGACAAAGCCTTAAACCATAGAGGATAGCAAAAATGATAGCAGCATTAATATCACAGTTATAACGGGACCCGAAAAACCCAAAATGCATTTACCATTAGAGTCTCTGATGACACCACCATAGCACACCCTAGAATTGATGTTAATAGCAACCACATTAACCTTAAAAAATTAATAGGAGGCTTCATCCAAGAGGTACTTCTAGGGACATTATGAAAAATGTCCCCATCCAGGTTAATCCTAAAGTCAACTACAGTAATGAGATAGTTATTGAAATTCTTAGTGGAAAGTAACTTAGCAGAAAAGAGGGCCCTAATCTTATCTTTAACATTTTGAATAATCCTATGATGATTCATAACCACACCATTAAAACGTGAATTATTTCTATCCAACCATAAAAACCAAAGGATAAGAGAAGGAATAACATTCCTGATATGACCTTTGAAATTAACAAACCAGCAGTTCAGTAAAGAATTAATAGAAGCATTAGTATTAAAGCAATTTAAGTGCAAAATATCATCAAAATATGTCCAAGCCTTCATAGCACATGGACCAGAGACAAAAACAAGATGCATATTGACCATATGATTACAACATTGACATTTAGAAGGAAGGATAAAACCTTGTTTAATCAAATTATCATCCATAGGGATAAACTTATGTAAAATATGCCAAACAAAAATTGAAATTATAGAAGGAATACTTTTATGCCATATCATTTTGAAAATCTTAGAAGGCTCTTTCTTAGCTCTAAAGGAATGTCAGGCATCCATTAATTGAAAAATACCATCTTTAGTTAAGGCACAAAGCTGAACATCAAGAGAATTAATATTCAAAGGGATCTATAAAATTTGCTGAATAAGAAAATTAGGCAGGACATCAGAAAGCTTCTCAACATCCCAACCATTATCAGTGAAAAAAAAATAACCTTCACAGACACATTAGAGGAAGTATTAACAATAGAATTACTGGATTGGCCTCCCAACCAACGATCCTGCCAAAAGAAAGTATTGCTATCACCCAGGCCCCAACAGATAGATGGCTTAACCACCCACTTCACATTGCTAAGACGATGCCAAACTTTAGAGCAACCTTTACTAAAACAACACATGGTGGGATGCTTCCCCCCACAATATTTAGCATTCATAAACTTAGCCTAAAGGCTCAAGTTAGCATGAAAATTATACCATAATTTAAAAGAAAAAGAGTAAGCCAAATCCTTCAAAGATTTATAACCCAGAGCCCCTTCATCAAGAGTGCCACATCATTTATTCCAGGAGGACCAATGGATTTTTGAGCTGTTACTAGCCCCTTTCCAAAAAAACTTATTGAAAATTTTATCAATCCTGTTGCACACATCCTGAGTAGGAATCAAAGTTTAAAAGCTATAAATAGGGATAAAACAAAGGAAACTCTTAATAAGTGTTAAACGACCACCAAAGCTTAAAAAATTAGAATCCTATGATAACAGTCTGTTATGCACAACCCTATTAAGTTCATGAAAAAGAAATGATTTCTTTATACCTTTATAATGAGGCACTCCAAGGTACTTTAAAGGCAAACAAATATGATTTAAATCAGTTAAATTCTTAATAGCCATAATACGATCCAAAGGGACTTTCTTAGCAGAAATAAAACCACATTTTTGTTTACTAAGAGCCAAACCACTAACCAATTCAAATTGTTGAAAAAACCTCATTAATCTATGAATCCTATTCCAAGAGGCATGAGTAAAAATAATAAAATCATCCAAAAAATATAAGTGAGAAATATGAAACCCACCTAAAGTTTTAAAGTAAAGGCTAGGATACTTCTCAAAGAGATCAGCAAACCCCCTAGAAAGGTAATCAGCCGCAATAATGAAAAGAGCTAGAGAGATGGGATCACCCTGTCTCAGGCCATGAGAAGCCTTAAAAAAACCATTAGTCTTATCGTTAAGAATGATAGAAAAGTACGGGCTTTCAATACAAAGCTTAATGAGATTAATAAAGATTAAGTCAAAACCAAATAACTTTATAATATCATAAAGGAAATTCCAATCAATATTATCGTAAGCCTTAGCAATATCAAGTTTCAAAATCATATTACCACCCCTAACTTTAACATCCAAATCTTGACAAAATTCTTGAGCCAAGAGGATAATATCAGCAATAGTACGGCCTTTGAAAAACCCCTTTGAAAAGGGAAAGTTAGCTTAGGCAGAAAAATCGTTAAACGAGTCATCAAAATTTTAGAGATTAGTTTATAATAAGAGGTACATAGACTAATAGGTATAAAATTATTCCAAGAAGTTATAGAACTATTCTTAGGAATAAGCACAATAGACGTAGCAGTAAAAAACTTTGGAATATAATTACCATCAAAGAAGTCAATAACAGTAGAAAAGAGATCATTACCAATAATATGCTAAGTTTTTTGGAAAAACTTAATCATGAAACCATCCGGCCCAGCCACCAAGTCAGGGTTCATACCAAAAATAATATCTTTAACTTCGTGAAAAGAAGGGGTCTTAGATAAAAAAATATTATCATCATGAGAAATAAGAGTAGGAATAATATAAAGATTATCAATAGTAGAAGGTTGAAAAATTTTATTTAGATGGTTTTGAAAGAGTTGGACAGCTGAGTTAGTAATCTCAGCACCATTCTCAGTAACAGAACCATCAACCCGATTAATTTTATGAATACAATTGATAGTGCGTTTCCTCTTAACCAAGGCATGAAAATATTTAGAATTATTATCACCTTCAACTAGATGTTTAACAACAGCATTTTGTTTCCGAAACATTTCCTCCTGAGCTTGTAATTTATAAAGCCCATCTTTAGCCTCTCTCAATAAACAAAAGTTAGCTTCAGAAGGAAATAATTGGCATTGAGTCTCTTGAAAATTTACCTTATCTTCGCAATTTAAATGTTAGAAAATATATTCTTAAAAACATTATGATTCCACCAATTCAGAATAAACTTGAGTCTTTTCAGTTTATACCATAATATTCTCATAGCAGAAAAATTATTATCTGGATATAAAGGGGCAAGCCAATTATCCTTCACCACATCCATAAAAGAATCATTAAGTAACCACATGTTTTGAAATCTAAATTGAGAAGGAAAATCCCTCAATCTAGGCTTAATTTTAATAAGAAGAGGTGAGTGATCAGAGAGGGTCCTGCTAAGATGTCCAACATTAGTAGACTAAAAAGAGTTCAGCCAATAGTCATTAAATAAAACCTGGTCTAATACAACAACAACAATAACATCAAGCCTTTATCCCACTATATGGGGTCAGCTACATGAATCTTTTTTCTCCATTTTGTCTTGTTAAAAGTCAAATTCTCATTTAAATCTAATAAAAAAAGATCATTTCAAATATTTTATAACCAAGACTTTTTAGGTCTACCTCTACCTTTTTTAACATAAGTCATCCTTGACATGAGCTGGAGGATACTAGAATTGAAGGTTTTGGATGATAGAGAGTGGAGCCAAAGCTTTGAGTGAAGAGTGAGATAATCGCATTCCTCCTAATGATTACTTAGCTTAGATTTGTGATAGAGAGACTTTAAGTTGCTGCCAACTAACCCTCCTAGCCACTAAATACATGAGAGCTTGGATTATTAGGGGATTTGACTTTGCCAAGGTCACAAAGCCACCTAAGCCTTCCCTTTGACAAGTTTTTGAATATTTTGACTAGTCAAACTAGTCAAAATGCTTATGTGGCAAGGGGGAAGGTCTTATGAGCTGGTTTGATTAATTTAAATATGGCGATTAAAGACTCAAAATTTGAATGCATGTGTATGGAATGAGGTTTGACCAAATCCAATTGAGTTGACTTAGTAATTTAGTCAAGCTAGCTAGGGTTTAATTCAAAATAAAATTTAGAAATGTTTGGACTATAATTAGGATAGCTTTTAGAATAAATTTGAGGGTTCAAATGATTTAATTTTGTTATAGGGGTTGATTTGGCTCATTTAACCTATAATGGGTTATTTGGTTAACTAGGTTGACCCAGGGCCAAAGTTTTGGCTTGAAAGATTTGATTTGATATTTGAAGACCAGTGGAGGTGGTCCCATGGTCTGGTGAAGTCATTTCAATCAAAAATGACTATTTGGACTCTTAAAGGGTATTTGGGGTCAATAGTAGTTCACTTGGTCAACTAGGTTGAACTAGGGGTTGGAATTTGGTCTAACAGGTTTGTTTCAATATTTCGAGTTAAATGGAAGTGGTTCCATCAAAAAATAGGGTCATTTGATTTATAATGATTATTCATACCCTAAAGGGGTCAAAGTTAGTCCATCAAATTATAGTGTAAAGTAAAACATATGATAATCAAGGGTTTGGATATAATCAAAGGATTTGGAGAAGACTCCAAGGTCAAAATCCACTAGGCTATAGGTCTAGTGGCATAGGCCATAAATATTTGATGGTTTTACGGCCTTTGGATTTCAATTTTGTTTCTAGGATTAGGGGCCTCAGATTGAGCTCAAATTTGAAGGGTAGATTATAGAGATATGCCTAATCAATATATAATTGATATATCATGAATTGGGGGTTATTTGAATAGGGTTTGAATTGTTTAAAAATTTGCTGAAAAAGACTTTCAGGACAGGACCTTTGAACCTTGAATATTGATTTGAAATCTGGATTTGATTTGGATTGATCTAAGATGTGGTTGGATCTAAGGATTTAGATTGGTCCTAGTGACCTCATACAAAAATGAGATTAACATAGGTGTGAGTCTTCGTTCTTCCTACATCCTAGGATCTTAACTAACTAATGGTGGATTTAGGCTTGCTAGGCACCATCATAGTTCAGTCACCTTCTAATGTTTAAGGATAGATATGAGTCCCCGTGCTTCCTTTCCTTAGGATTAGACCAACTAGTGATGGAGTACACCCTTTGTGGCACCATCCTAGTTTTAAAATCTAGTTTTGACCCTCTATGTGGAGCAAGTTTCCTCCACACATGATCAGCCATTAGTGATGGAGCACACTTTTTATGGCACCATCCTAGTTTTAAAATTTTGATTTGATCATCTGTGTAGAGTAAGTTTTCTCCCCACATGATTATCAACTAATAATGGAGTATGACCTTTGTGGCACCATTCTAGTTTGTAAATCTTGATTTATTCCTTTGTGTGGAGAAAGTTCCTCCCCATATGATCATCTACTAATAATGGGGTACACCCTCTACGGCACCATCCTAATTTTAAAATCTTGATTTGATCCTCTATGTGGAGCATGTTTCCTTCCCACATGATCATCCACTAATAATGGAGTACGCCCTCTATGGCACCATCCTAGTTTTAAAATCTTGATTTGATCCTTTATGTGGAGCAAGTTTCCTCCCCACATGACTATCTACTAGTGACGGAGTACGCCCTCTATGGCACCATCCTAGTTTTAAAATCTTAATTTTATCCTTTGTGTGGAGCAAGTTTTCTCCCCACATGATCATCTACTAGTGATGGAGCATGCTTTCTGTGGCACCATCTTAGACTTCAAATTTTAAAATCCCATCCTCTATGGAAAGCAATACTTCCATCCCACAAAATCTATTAAATTTTCTTTTCCTTAAGGACATGTTTTCCTTCCTTTAGGATTAGATCTACTAGTGGCAGAGAACGCCCCTTTATGGAACCATCCTAGTTTTAATTTCAAATTCTAAAATTAATTTTTTCTCCCTTAAGGTTAGGTTCTTCCTTCCTTTAGGATGAAATTTGCTAGAGGTGGAGAATGCCCTTCGTGGCACCATCTTAGTTTCAAACTGTAAACTCAAAAATTCAATCTTCTTTTCCTTATGGATAGGTTTTATCCTTCCTTTGGATTACATCTGCTAGTTGAGTATGCCCCTCGTGACACTATCCTAGTATCCATTCAAACTTGATTCTTTAGGAATAGCTTTTTTACTTTCCCTTAGAATCAAAATTCTAGTTTTAACTTTTCAATTCGGTCAACACCAATATGTGCAGTAGAACTTTGTTTTACTACATATATTGGGGGTCTATTTATTGACCTCATTTTTGTATGAGATTACTAGGACTATTCTAGATCCTAGATCAACTCAGACCCCAGGATTAATCCAGTTTAAACCAAAAAATTCAAACTATAATCTAAGGTTCAAAGGCCTTATCCTGAAAGCCTTTCCTAGTAATTTTTCAAACACTTTAAACCCTAATCAAATGACCTATGATTTAGTGTTTATCAATTGGATATTGATAAGAGATATATCTAGAGATAACCCACTAAATTTGAGCTCATTTTGAGGCCTCTAATCCCAGAAACTAAATTAAAATCCAAAGGCTGTAAAACCTTCAAATATTTATGGCCTATGCCACTAGACTTGACACTTAGTAAATTTTAAATCTGTTGAGAATATTCTTAGCTTTTAGGTTAACCTGGTTAACCAAGTCAACCCAGATTGACCCATTAACCCTTTAAGGGTTCAAATGGGTTAATACAACCCATTTGATCAAACCAATGCAAATGAATGCTTTTAACCCTTCAATTTTATCCCATTTGATACCTCAAATATTTCTAATCTCATCATGAGTCAAATCATGATGGATTTGACCAAGTCAATATGATTTAGCTTGGTCAAACTCCCATATATATATATATATATATATATATATGCTTACTCACTCAAATTATAAGTGGATTACTTCTAATCCCTTTCAAAACATCTTACCAGCATTTAAAACATTCTTCCATGCCACATCAGCCCAATAACTACTTTGACTAATCAAAATGGTCAAATAAGTCAATTTGTATGCTTACGTGGCTTTTCCACCTTGCCATGCCAAATGCTCATGACAAATCCAAACTCATGCATTTTGGTGGCTGGAATAGATACTTGCAACACCGTAGATCCTCTCTTTCTCTCAATTAGGGATAACAATTATTAGGGGGAATGAAATGATTCTACTCTTCACTCATACCTTTGGCTTTACCCACTCCCTTCTAAAATCTTCAATTCCAACAACCCCCAACTCCTTCCTGAGATAACTTAGCTTCCCTATCGATAAATAAGGCCCCTCCAGCCATTAGAAAGGTTGTTAAAAGTTTGAGAACACAAATTTGAGAAGAGAGAGAGAGAGAAAGGATAGTTGTTGTAGCAGATCCTAAATCAGCCACAACAACTCTTGGACCCTTGAAGGAAGTTATAGAAGATTCAAATACCTTTCCAATAAGCCCAAGAACAAAAACATCTACCCACAAGATTATCAGATATCTCAACTTTTCTCTTAAACTTCAAATTGAAATTGCAAAAAATCTATAACACATGAAGCCTCCAAACATTAGGTGTTGGAAGATTAGGTTGCCATAAACCTGTGTTTCAAATTTTATCCAATTTAGATGAGTATTTTGAAAGTTATAGGTGTTTAAATTTTCTACTTCAATTTTAAATTATTCTCTTTAAATGAATTAGAGCCGTCTAATCCTTTATTAAGCGAGATCGGATGACTCCTCTTCTTCCACGTCGCCCCTGCGGAACCATGCAACATCCCCAGGGTTCGAATGCGGGTTGACCAGAGATTGTGGGAGCTGACGTGGTCGCATCCTGGCCATCCGTTTAGTGTGGGTTGATGTGGACCTTCAGATCGATGATTTGACATGGATAAATTACGCACGAATGTGCTGACGTGTGTCCTGGCATGTGGTGCCGCACCGCTGCTCTGCCAATCATTGCTAATGATTGGATTGGCGACACCAGCGGCTGAAAATGATAAAATTGAATTAAAAATTTAATTTAAATACTCAGAACTTCTAAAATTCATAGAAAATCTAATTTTTCACCAAATTAAATATTTTTTGGGTCTCATTAGAAAGATATTTTCATGTAGTATTTATTAAAATTAAAATGAAAGTATTTTAATCACTGTACAGTGAGTTATTTGGGTTTGTTTAAAATCCAAAAATCAAAATTTACTGACAATCTTGTAATCAAATTGAGCCCAAGTTTTGGTGAAATATTTTTAATATCATAGGCATTCCCTACAATTTTCCTAGGACCAGATGCTCAAGGGATTGCTGTGGGATGAATTTATAGAGTAATGGTCCCATTTTGGACCCAAAATTTTGAAAATTCATAACACTCCAAATTGGTAGAATTAGATTATCCAATTGCTGTGGTATGCTTGCATATGTCCCACGGTTAGGTGCCAAAATTTTAAACCCATTTGAACACTAGAGACACCTAAGAAAAATAATTAAGGATAAGGTATAGTTAACTTAAAAAAATTTTAGGAAATTATACACACATCCAATAGGGCTAATACTTTAGAATATTGAACATAATGACATTTTACAGCTCACGTCCAAATTTCACTAGATTTGGAGGTTATTAAGTTAGATAATTACCCAAGTTAAAATTCACCTTTTTTAGGACCCAAAAAATTAAAAAAAAATGTAATAAATCAAAATTAAATCTAAAAATTATAAATAATATATTAAACAGACCAAAACTTGACCCTCTATTTAAGAAAAATGAAAGCCCAGTCACTGGACTTTTAGTTTAACTTTAATTTATATTTTAGTGAAAATTAACAATTAATTAAAAAAAATTAAAATTATAAAAATCCGAAATAAATTCTAAACACCTGAAAATACTCCCTTGGGTCATCCCTAACCTTTGGTATTGATTCCATGCAGTTTAGAGTGGGTTTGGATCAAAACAATTAAAACCAACATAGATAAGTAATTTAAAAAATTAATTAATTAATTAAACATTAAAAAATCCTAACTAATTCTAAAAAAATCAAATTAATTAAATTTAGTGTCATTCAACTTAAAGGTATAGTATTTTTTAAAAATAACAAACCAACATAAATAAGTCAAACACAAAAAGTCAACTTCCCGGTCAATTATAATTCAAAATTAGATAAAAATTTTAAAATTTTATAACTTAAAATTGAGAAAACTCAAAGACATTGTACTCTATATATGGTCTAATATTTATTAAAAATATTAAACTATCAAAAATCATTTAAAATCAAAAAATTAACTTTTTGGTCAACTCTAGGTTAAATTTTAACTCAAAATCAAAATTTCATAACTAATTACAAAAAATTTCAAATCCAGCAAATTTACGGTCTAATTGCTCATCTTAAGGCCTTATATTTAATACAAAAAACTTAATTTCTAAAAATCATCTTTAATCTATAAGTCAAAACTTGCCCCCCTAATTTAATAATTAAAATAATGCAGAAAATTTAAAAATTCAATAATCACTCAAAATTATAGAAATTATTAATTTGATTCATAAAACTAGTCAACCAACCCTTTTAATACACAACAACTAGTCCAAAGATGAAGTTTCTAAGGTGGACTACTCCAACTGCGAGGCTAAGTGTCTTAAGGAGGCCTGGTTCCTCGAGCCTGGTGGCATAACGTCACGAACAAATTTAATGGAGTGTAAAAATCTAAATCAAATCATTATTAATTATTTAACCAAATTAAAATATTTAATTCAACTACATCAATAAGGTTTTTAGGATGGACTACTCCGGGTTGCGGGGCTAAGTGTCCTAAGGAGGCCTAGTTCCTCGAGCTTGGTAGCACAATGCCAAGAACTGTTTGATGAAAAATTTAAATTAATCTAATCCTTAAAATAAAAAATAAATCTAATTAATTAAATTATATTAGTCCTTTAATTTATAAATAATTAAATCTATTTAATCAATCCACCTTAAAAATATATTTTAAAACAAACCTTAACATATTAACATTTGAACTTTACTCAAATTTACCATTTAACCTTCATTAAACCCAAACATTAGATAACTTTAACTTATTACCTGATATAAGACATATCCTAACCATACAACATGTTACACACACTTAAGTGGTTTGCTAGGGCACCACTTCTAGATCTAGGCTATGCTAGTGTTTACTTCTCTATGATGTGCTAAAATTTTTGAGCTTGCACTACATAATGGTTATTAATGTTGATGTGGTTGTTTATTTTATTTCTGCACTCTATGATGTGATTGATGGGTGTTAGATTTACCCTTAGGTTAGGGGCAATTTAAATGATGATACAATCTTATACTGGTGGCAATGCTCATACAAGGCACTGAAATTAAGGGGGGCAAAGTTAAATTTAAATTAATCAAATTTTTGTAGGTGCTCCAGAATGCTAAGTCCCCCATTAAAAATTGAAAGAGCATTGCCAAGTGTGACTGGTTTGAGCTTTTTAAATTTTGTTATTTTAACTGCTTGGGATGATTTAAATATAATTGTGTAGATTAACCCTGCAGGTTATTTGAGTTTAGATTTTTAATTTTCATTAAATGAAATCCAAATTTATTGAGTTGTAATTCAAAGTGATATTTGAGAGGGGATACATAAGTATCCAACTTAGATTCCAAACAGGAGCGAACATCTCTTAGGTGAGGGTTCTCCTCTATTCGGAAGACTAAGTTATTGCAAATCTAGATTCAAAGATTATGATTTTGATGATTGTAACATTTCTATTTTTATTTGAATGCCTAACCTTTTAGGTTCACAAGATCAATTGCAATTCAAGCCAGCTCAAGATCGAGTTAGTCTGTTTGTGTTTTAGGTTCAATGTATTTTTTTATCTTTCTTGAGTCAAGTGTAATGTAACGGATCCCCAAGCTAAGTAACCTTATACACACACACTCAGGGGGAGAGTTTTAGTGAGTTAGAGTTTCTATTCATCTTTTATTCAAATTATCCTGGATGATATTCATATCATCCTAGATGATCTATTGAAAATAAAACTCTAATTAGGGCGACCATGTTAAGTCAGTCTAATTAAGCATATCATCGTAAATGTTACACCGATCGTATAGGATGATATGCTCAAATCAGAAATTCTCAGCCGCCAAACTAAGTTAGGCAAGTTTTTATTTTTAGCTTTTTGATCTTATCATCCTAGATGATACGTATATCATCCTATATGATTAATTAAAATTATACCTAAATTAGTCAAGTGATTAAGGAAAGAAATCAAGGTTTTATTGATTTGATCATATCATCCTAGACGATCGTAATATTATCTTGGACGATCAATTAGAAATCCTGATGGTCCAGTGTAATCCACCTGGATGACTTGAATAATTCTCTGGATGATATTCCTGATTTTAAACTAATCGTATGGGATGATATCAATATTATCTTAGACAACCAAGGCATTTTGAAATCATCAAGCATGGTTTTTCTGGATGACCTGAACAATCCTCTGGATGATATTCCTCATTTTGAATAAATAGTACGGGAAGATATTAATATCATCTTGGACGATCAAGTCATTTTAAAATAGTCCAGCATAGTTTTTCTGGACGACCAAAAGAATCTTCTGGATGATATTCCCATTTTTGACTAATCATCCAGGAAGATCGCAAAATCATCCTAGACGATCTCAAAATCGTCCCTGACGATCAGAACAAATCATGTCTTCTAATCATCCAGAAGAACCAGATCATTTAGGCCAAAAGGGTTTGATTTACATTGATTATATAAGATGATCTAAGGATTGTCCTGGATGATCTTTGATGGCAAGTTAAAACTTAGAGCGATTTTTGAGCCCTGCTATTTAAGATCTTTTTCTTACTATTGTAAAGATCTTTTGCGGCTGTCCATTCCTATGAGAGCCTTGAGAAGGAGAGAGAGAGAGAGAGCTTGGGAGAGGGAGAGAGAGGATCTTGTGAGGGAGAGTTTGTGAGGTGTCCACAAAGGTTGCTCTAAGAAAGGATCTGTGTCATCTTCTCTGGTCGTCATCTCTTATCCTTTGGTGTCTCTGAAGGAAGGACCATCTGTAAGAAGATCAGGTACTCTACCTGCTTCAGGAGGAAGGGAAATAAGGTAAGGTTCTCTACCTGCTTCAGGAGGAAGCAAAAGGAGTCTAGGCTCTCTGCCTCACTGGGTTGGTGAAAAGGAGTTTTGTAAAGGCTTCTCTGCCTTGCTGGGGGAGTAGAAGGAGAGTCACTTAGTTTTAGTGCAACACTTCGAGGGGAGGCTCCGGGGTGTGGATGTAGGTCAAGTTGATCGAACCACTATAAAATATGGTGTGTTCTTTCTGATTATTTTTTGCACTTTACTTTTCTATTGATAATCATATAATTGTAGTTATTATTTTGTTTTGTTAAACATCTACTCATTATCAGGAAATTATAATTATTTTAAAACATTCAAAAATATTTTCAAAATCATTTTTACTTAAGAATTATTAAAACTACCAATTCACCCCCCTCTTAGTTAGCCTCGGGTTAGTTCATAAGAGCTTAATATCTCTAATAAACTTTTAAGTGGTATCAGAGCGAGATTCATAAAATCAAGTTTGGAAAAACCTTTGAATTTGATCCATGGCTAACTTTGAAAATAGAAATACCGCTGAAGGATATTCCATTACTAGACCACCCTTGTTTGATAATATATCTTTTGATTGCATGTCCACCTTTTTAAAATATATAGATTTTAGCATGTAGATGTTGTTAAAGATTGATACTCTGCACCATTTAGAATTATTGATGGCATTAAAACTAAACTTCCTTTTACTGAATGGATATTTGATGATCATGAGTTAGCACAACTAAATGCGAAATATTTAAAGTTATTTTTCTGTGCTTTAAAATCTGAGGATTACATGCGTATCTCTACTTGCACGACCGATAAAAAAATCTGGGATATATTATGCATTACTTATGAAGGCACATCAGAAGTTAAATAGTCTAGGTTGAATATCTTGCTTCATGACTATGAACTCTTTCCCATGAAATCTAGTGAGTCAGTATCTAAAATGTATACTAGGTTCACACAAATTATCACCTCCCTACATGCCTTAAGAAGAGAACTCACCAACTATGAAAAAGTTAATAAAATCTTGAGATGTTTGCCTTCTTCCTATGATGCCAAGATAACTGTTATCACTGAATCAAAGGATTTGAATAATTATTCTATCGACAACTTACTTGGATCACTAATTGCTTACGAGCAAGGAGTGAACCAATGGCAGCTTGATGTAGGAGAGAAGAAGAAATAGAAAATTATGGCGCTGAAGACCAATGATATGGAGACTGATTCTTCTGAGTCTGAAAGTGATGATGTTGCCTTAATCACTAGGCAATTCAAGAGCTTTCTAAGGAAGAAACACAATAACTATCAGAAATAGAATAAAGGTAAGTCTAGCAAAAAATTCTAAAGTTTCTTCTAATACAGTTTGCTTTGAATGCAGGAAGCCAGGACATATAATAATTGATTGTCCTACACTTAAGGCTTACCTAAGCAAGGAGAAGGGTGAGGAGAAACCCAAGTTTAGGAAGGACAAGAAGCAGATTTAAAAAGCTTTCTAGGCAAATTCTGCATCCGACTCCTCTAAGACTGAAGCTGAAGAGGAAACTACAAACTTTTGTCTGATGGCAGATGAACATCTTTATCAGTCTGATCAAGAAGAGGTATGTGAACTGACCTACGACCAATTGCTTGATGTTTCTGAGAAAATCCATTGATCATAGAGGAACCTTAAGAAAATGCATGCTAGTCAGAAATTGGAATTCTTAATCTTACAAAAAGGGCATGAAGTTTTACTTAAAGATCATTATACACATGATAGTAATCACATGCCATTACTTGATGAATTTCATGAGTTGAATAAAAAGCACTCAGACACCTTTCGCTTCCTCCTGAAGCAGGTAGAGAACCTGAACTCCTTTCGCTTCCTCCTGAAGCGGGCAGAGAACTTGAATCTTCTGGCGAACGATCCTCCCATAGAAAACACGGACAAGATGAGAGACAACGAATGGAGAAGATGACTGTGATCCTTTCTTGGAGCAACCTTTGTAAATCTCTCACAAACTCCCCCTCACAAGATCCTCTCTCTCTCTCCCAAACTCTTTCTCTCTCTAGAGTTTCTCTGGAAAGGAAAGTGGCAAAAGATTTTTCTTGTTGGAAGAAAAAGATCTTTTATAAGAGGGATCAAAATTTGCCATAAATCTCAACTGCTCGGCAAAGATCGTCCAGGACGATTGACAGATCGTCCTGTAGGATCAGTTTAAAATCACCTGTTTTAGCCTAGACGATCTGGCCCTTTTGGATGATCAGTAGAAAAAATTTTTCAGATCGTCCCGTACGATTCTGCGATTATTCGGGATGATTAGTGTAAATTCAGGAATTTCGTCCAGAAGATCGCACTGGTTGTCCAGAGAAACTTGTGCTGGATGACCTAAAAATGACTAGATCATCCAGGATGATACGGATATCATCCTGTATGATTAGTTCAAAAAGTGCCAAAATCGTCCTGATCACCGTTCTGGACGTACAACTGAAACACCCTAGATGATCATGATCATCCCAGACGATCTTGTGATCATCCCAGATGATATGGTCGTATCAATTAAATATTAATTACTTTCCTTAATCACCAGACTAATTTAGGCATGATTGCACTGGATCATCCAGGATGATACACGTATCGTCCGGGACGATCAGATCAAATCTCTAAAAATAAAACTTGCCTAACTTGATATGGCGACTGAGAATTTTTGATTTGAGCTTATCATCCCGTACGATGTATGGATCGTCCAGGATGAACGGCTTAATCAGACAAACTTATCTTGGTCGCCCTAATTAGGGTTTTTATTTTTACTTGAACATTCAGGACGATGTGAGTATCGTCCAGGATGATCTGAACAAAAATTTAATAGTAACTCTAATTCACTCAAGCTCTCCCCCTGAGTGTGTTTGTGCTAGGTTACTTAGCTAGGGGATCAGTTACATTACAATTGACTCAAGAAAAGGAAAATAGTATATTTAGACACACTTGGACCCGATCTTGAGTTGGCTTGAGTTCTTTTTAATCTTTTGTACCTGAAATAGATTAGCCAAGAAAAAATGAATACACACATATTTATCATCATCAAAACTGTCCTTTTTGAAATAAGATTTGTAATAATCTCCCCATTTTTAATGATGGCAAACATTATTGCTGTAGTTTAAAATAAAAGAACTAGGAGTTAACCAATGCATATCAAAAAATAAATTTCTTTCCAAATTTCATTGAACAATTAGAACAGTACAGGAAAAAAATTACAAATGAAATAAACAACACAAGATAAGATCAATAAATAAAGCAAAAATTACTACAACTGACTCCCCCTCTTGACATCACAAAAAGGAGGAGGAACAGAAACAACAGGACAAATAGAAAAATAGTACAAAACACAAAACTAAAATAGAGGCAGATCCTAATTAGAAGGAGGAGGTGGTGGTGGCATGAAGTAATTGTGAATGTCGGTGAAGTGTGCTCCAATCCAGGTAATGTTCTGGTTGTGCTGCTATTGCTGCTAAGCAACATAGTCATTAAAGCACTGCAGATCCTCAGTGTACTGCTACTATTGGGCAGCAATATAAGAATCAAATCTGGCCTCCCACTGGTCGAACCGCTGCACCAGATGATCAAAAGGGGAAGCAATGTGAAGGGGAGAAGGTGCATCAGGTGCAACAGGACAAGGAATAGCTTCTTCCTCTTCCTCCTCAACATCCGAGGCGGGCTTGGGATGTAGGCGGGTATTGTGGAGGACATGGAATGAATTGTTTGTGAAGTAGGAAGGAGGGACATTGGGAGGGACAGGATACTGCAAGTCATACTTTATCTCCAAAGCATAGTCAATGATGTGTCCTAATGCTAGATTTGGATGGCATCTATGGCCCGGATCCCTAATGGTAATGAGATGCTCGATATATCTAAAAAGAAGGTCAGTAGCATTGAAGTCCCGATGGGCCATGATGTAATAGGTGATCAGAGACAGTAAAGAGGTGATGTGAATGCGATCCCCAACCTTTGGGATGACGGAGAAACGAAGGACGTGTTGAATGGTACGGGCATCCTTAAGGAGTGAAGTACAAGCGTTGTCGTGGTAGGGTGCATTTGTATTTATGAGGAAGTGATTGGTGACACTCTAATTATAGTTAGGATCAGAAATAAGGGTGTGGTATTTATCGCCAATCACAGAAAGATGAAGGATATTATGAAAGTCTTGGGCTGTGAGTTTTACTGGACATTGATTAACAAAGGAGCGGAGGGTGGAGTAGTCAGTGGAGATGCGAAGATTTACGAAGAAGACTTAGAGAAGTTCAAGGCTAAATGGGAAGGCTAGGGTGAGGATGAAGGTGAGGGAGGTATGTGTAAGAAGATCGAGGACAGGATAGGTAAGGGTACAGGGGTTTATGATTTTGGACTGTGTGATGCCCACCTCAAGATATCGCTCGAAGGCAGCCTGATCAGCTGTATTGGGAAAGTGGGGATCGACATTTTCCCGCGAGGAGCTTGCACCCTTTTTCCTAGAGAACTTCCCACCAGCCATTAGAAAGAACAAGTGAGGGAGAATGAAAGGAGAGGTGTGGAGAAAGTTGAAGAAATCGGCTGTTTAAATAGAAATCGACCGGATCATCCCGTACGATCGCAGGATCATCCAGGATGATAGGAGCAATTATGACGGCCAGGATGATTGGTCAAAAAGGCGGTCGGATCATCCAGGATGATTAGAGACAAGCAATCATCCCGAGGAGTCAAGCTGGATGACCGTTGACGAAAAGTATCATCCAGGATGATTAGGTGGATCATCTAGGATGATTTGCAATAAATGTGTCAGACGGGCCAAATTTGAATCATCAAACTGCTGACACGTGGATCGTCCGGGACGATGAGGTGGATCATCCAGGATGATGAACAATAATTGGCACATTCTCAGCCATTCGATCAGGATCAGGAAATATGGATCATATCATCCAGGACGATGTAAGGATTGTCCAGGACGATCACCAATAATTGGTATATCTCACCAGTATAATCAGAGTGGGGATAATTTGAATGGATCATCCATGATGATTTATGGATCATCCGGGACGAAGAAGATCGTCCAGGACGATGTGGGGATCATCTAGAACGATGTAAAGAAAATAGGAAAAAGATGGAGGATGGAGATGAAAGATCAGGGATCCCAAAAACACATACAGTAAAATAAAAAATAAAAGTAGAGTAAATAAAACTCGAAACGAGAGACACAAAAATAAAGATTTTTTTTTGAATCAATCTGCTCTAGTAAATCAAAATTTTCCCTTGATTTTAAATCCAAAAACTAATAAGAAGATGACCGACAGCACTGAAATCCAAAAAAAGTTAGAAAATCGACTTTCATAACTCCCACCTCAAACACCTTGTAGGTGCAAATTCCTTTCAAAACAAAAATCCAATTCAGAAGAAAAGAAATTAGATTCGAAAATAGATCCTTTTAAGCCTCGTTCCAAAAAAATATCTGATATAATAGTATTACAAAGTAAGAAATCAGAAATCATGATTTTCATCCCAAGCTTTTGAAAATGTTAAGTGGCGCATGGATTTTTCTAAGACATTTAACAATCTGAAAGGGAAGAAAGCTTGGTTTGGGCTCATTTTGTGTCTCTTTTTTAATTTGTTTGGCGCTTTGCACATCTTTTGATTTTTGATACACTTTGTGTATCTTTTATTTTGGCGACATTTCGCATCTTTCCAGCTTTGAGCTCATTTTGTTCCTCTTTTTCAATTTGTTTAGGGCACTGCGCATCTTTTGTAAGCTTTCTTCTCTTCATAATCATTAACGAGTCTCAGCTGTGAAATTATCTTCCAGACATAGGAGACGACAAAACTCACTCTCCATAATAAGGAAGAGTAATTCACAAAATAAAAGCTATTCATCGTATGATAAGTGCAATCAGTTGGTTCAAAAAATCATAACAATGACTCAAGAGTTTGAAAATACTATTCATATGAGGTAGATTATTGTAGGAAGATAAAATAAATCTCTATTTCAAAAATTAATTTTTTAATTTTGAAGAAGATTTTTATCCAAAAGAAATAATACACCAGTAAAGGAGTTAGAGGAAGAGAAATAATCATCAATGTTTCTTCCCTTTAACAGATCCAATGGAATCAATCACTGCTTACCAGCTTCCAAATAAAAACAAGGCAAAACTCTCAGTCAAAAACCTAGTTTATTAGCAGTAGTGAGCAGTGATTTGATTTTAAAAGAGATAAAATAGTAAACAAAAGAGATAATCCAGTAAATAAAAATAGGTAGAAAATCACATCAAAATAAATACTCAAATCAAACTGACACCTAGGCTAAAATAGAAATCAGCAGAAAAACAAAAACCAAAGAAAATAGATAATCAAATCAAACAGCTAACTAATAGAAATAGAATGAAAAACAAACAAATTAGAAATCAGTATTCATCAGAATCAAGCATTTACGTCAATCACTCCTAATCTAGTCCTCAAAATGCTAAATGAGTCAAAGGCCAGTGGTTTAATAAATATGTCAGTGAGCTAATTTTCAGTTGCTAGATGATGTAGCTCAATGTCCCCTTTCGTAACATGGTCCCTAATAAAGTGATGCCTTATATCAATATGTTTGGTTCTAGAATGTTGGATTAGATTCTTAGAGATGTAGATGACACTAGTATTATCACACAGAACAGAAATTGTGCCCACAGGTAATCCTAAATCCAAGACTTATTGCTTCAACCAAAGAACTTGGGCCACACAACTTCCTAAGGTAATGTACTCAGCTTCAGCAGTGGAAAGTGCAACTGAGTTCTATTTTCTGCTGGACCAGGAGACTAAAGACTGTTCTATGAATTGACAAGTTCCAGAAGTGCTCTTTCTATCCACCCTACACCCTGCAAAGTGAGAATCAGAATATCCAATAATCTCAAAAGATGTGTTGTGCTTAGGGTACCAAATTCCTAGGTTTGGGGTCCCTAAAAGATATCTAAGAATTCTCTTAACAGCAGTCAGGTGGGACTCTTTAGGATCAGCCTGAAACCTAGCACAAAGACAAACACTAAAGATGATATCAGGTCGGCTAGCAGTTAGGTAAAGCAGTGATCCAATTATTCCTCTATACTTTTTCTGAACAATAGATTTTCTACTTGAATCCTTATCTAACTGAATAGAGGAGCTCATGGGAGTGTTGATTGGCTTGGCTTTGTCCATTTCATATTTCTTCAAAATGTCCTTAGTGTATTTAGATTGATTGAGAAAGGTTCCATCATCCATTTTCCTTATGCTAAACTCCAAAAAGTAGGACAATTCTCCCATCATACTCATCTCAAACTCCTTACTCATTATTTTAGAAAACTCATCACATAAATATTTATCAGAAGATCCAAAAATTATATCATCAACATAGATCTGGGCAATGGGTAAACCATCCCCTATTCTCCTCAGAAAAAGGTTGGTGTCTACGCTCCCCTTAACAAACTCTCTTTCTAACAGGAATGTGCTAAGCCTATCATACCAAGCTCTAGGTGTCTATTTCAATCCATATAAGGCCTTTTTTAATTTGTAAATATGATTTGGATATTAGAAACTCTCAAAACCTGGGGGTTGTTCTACAAAAACATCCTCTTTTATTACCCAATTTAAAAAGGCACTCTTGACATCCATTTGAAACAACTTAAATCTCTTATAACAGGCAAAGGCTAGTTGCACCCTAATGGCTTCCAATCTAGCTACAGGGGTAAAGGTCTCCTCAAAATCAATCCCTTCAATCTGATTATATCCCTTAGCCACCAATCTTGCCTTATTCCTAACTACCACACCTGAATCATTCATCTTATTCTTAAAGACCCACTTGGTTCCCACTATACTTTGATTCCTAGGTCTTTCTACTAACTCCGAGACATCATTCCTTATAAATTGATTCAGTTCCTCTTACATAGCTAAGATCTAGAATTCATCAGAGAGGGCTTGATTGATGTTGGTGGGTTCAGTTATTGAGATAAAGGCAGAGTGGTTTACTTCCTTCCTAAGTCCATGCCTAATTCTAACACCTTCAGAAGGGTCTCCTAAGATCAGTTCTTTAGGATGACTCGAAGAATATCTCCAATCTCTAGGGAATGTGGTTTGAGGTTCTACCCTTTCCTCCAGATTTGTGTTTTCAACCCCTTGGGTAATCTCTTCTACCTCTTCTTCTTCCTCAACTCTAGTCACCTTAGGATCAGATTCATCAAACACCACATGAGTTATCTCTTTCACCACCAAAGTCATCTTATTAAACACCCTAAAGGATTTCCCCACACTAGAATAGCCTAAGAATACTCCTTCATCAGATTTGGGGTCAAACTTTCCTAAGGATGATTTCCCGTTGTTCAAAATGAAAACCTTATAGCCAAAGACATGGAGGTGGGACAGGTTTGGAGTTCTACCCTTAATGATCTCATAAGGTGTCTTGTTCAGATTTGATCTAACATTCACCCTATTTAGTAGATAACAGGCAGTATTCACCGCTTCAGCCCAAAAGTATTTTGGAAGTGAATACTCAGTAAGCATAGCTCTAGCTGCTTCCATTAAGGTCCTGTTCTTCCTTTCAGCTACCCCGTTCTGCTGAGGGGTCCTAGGAGCTGAAAAATTATGACTAATCCCCTGCTCCTCACAAAAACTTCCAAACTTTATATTTTCAAACTCTCCACCATGATCACTATGAATAGTCAAGATCTCACTACCTAACTTCCTCTGAATCGAAGTGGAGAAAGACTTAAATTCATCAAATGACTCAGATTTATGTGATATAAATTTAATCCAAGTGAATCTGGAGTAATCATCAATAATCACAAAACCATAGACTTTTCTCCCTAAGCTGGCAGTGCTAATGGGTCCAAAGAGATCCATGTGAAGGACTTCTAAAGGTCTAGAGGTGCTAATATCCTTAATAGAGTGAAAAGAGGACTGGACTTGCTTCCCTAATTGATAGACATCACACAGGTGGTCCTTAGTGAACTTAAGCTTAGGGACACCTCTAACTAAGTCCTTTTGGGTAACTCTCCTAAGGGTTTTCATACTGGCATGACACAATCTCCTATACCACAACCAATACTCATCAGCAGCAGTTTTTAAGCAAATTGAATTTTCAACTTTAATGCAACTTACATCCAGCTTGTAGACATTGTTGATCCTTTGTCCCTTCAAAATAATTTTATCATTTAAGCTTAAAATGCAGCAAGTGGGCAGGAATTTGATGTTGTATCCTTTCTCACAGAGTTGACTGTTGCTCAGTAGGTTGTGTTTCAATCCATCTACAAGCAAAATAATGTCAATCATAAAATTCTTTGAATCACCAATTATACCTGAACCTACCACCTTCCTAGTGGTGTTATCTCTAAGTGTAACCTTGCCTCCAGCCCTGGCCTCCAGTGAAATGAACTGATTTGTATCTCCAGTCATGTGTCTTGAACATCCGTTGTCCAGGTACCACATGCTCTCACGAGGTCTTGTGTGAGAGCACACCTACAAAATCATCAAACGTCAGATTTAGGAACCCAAACAGGTTTGGGTTCCTTCTTATGAAAAGAATAATGCAATGCATATGTGCTGGGCTATGAAACAAGCAATTTGGGCCTCTACACCCAATGTGTATTATGGTGAATAGTGCAGGTGTGAGAAATGTGTCCTAACATGCCACAAGAAAAATATCTAACACCAGGAAAAGGGTTAATTAATCTACGTGGGTAATAGTGCCTCTTCCTAGGTTTATATGAAACATGTTTTGATGACTTTGAAATAGATTCTTCAAAAGGTGGAGGTACATAAAATCGTGCAAAAGTAGGAGGTGTTCCATTTTTCTCAAAAGCACTGATTTTAACTTTCAGAAATTCATTCTCCTTCTTAAGACTTGTAATTTCAAATTTTAATGCACCATTGCTACTCTCTACTTCACATGCCATGTTGTCTAATTCTTTAAAAGCTCTTTCTAAATCAACATGCGAGGTTTTTAATGAATCATGCTCAGTAATTAAATCAGAATATTTTTTGTTCAATTCATCAAACTCATCAAGTAAAGACATGTGATTACTGTCAAGTGTGGAATAATCTTTAACTATAAAATTATGCTCTTTTTATAAATTTAGAAATTCTAGTTTCAAGCTAGCATGACTTTTCTTAAGCTTCCTATACGATGCATGAATTCTTTCAGACACTTCAAATAATTGATCGTAAGTAAGTTCACATACCTCTTCTTAGTCTGGCTGACCAGGATGATCATCAGCCATTAGACACAAATTGGTTTCCTCCTCTTCAGCTTCAGTATCAGAGGAGTCAGATGCAGAATATGCCAAGAACGCCTTCTGAATCTGCTTTTTGTCCTTCCTGAACTTCTGTTTCTCCTCACCCTTCTCCTTGGTTGGGTGAGCTTTAAGTGTAGGACAATCAGCCTTAATGTGTCCAGGCTTCCTGCATTCAAAACAAACAATATCAGATGAACCTTTAAAATTTTTGCTGGACTTACCCTTGTTCCACTTTTGAAAGTTCTTATATTTCTTCCTTAGAAAGCTTTTGAATTGCCTAGTGATTAAGGCAACGTCATCGCTATCAGACCCGAAAGTACTAGTATCACTCTGGTTGGCCTTTAGTGCCACTACTTTCTCCTTCCTCTTCTCACATGCATCAAATTGTCTTTGGTTCACCCCTTTCTCGTAAGCAATGAGTGATCCAAGTAAGCTATCAATAGAGTAAGTATTCAAATCTTTAGATTCAGTGATTGCAATTATCTTAGCATCACACAAACTAGGAAAACATCTAAGAATTTTGTTCACTCTTTCATAGTTTGTAAGTTCTTATCCAAAGGCATGCAAAAAAGTGACAATTTGAGTGAACCTCGTATACATTTCAGAAATGGATTCAGTAGGTTTCATGCGAAATAGTTTGTAGTCATGAAGCAATATGTTTAACCTAGACTATTTGACTTCAGTTGTACGTTCATAAGTGATGCACAACCTATCCCAAATTTCTTTGCCAGTTGTATAGGTAGATACACGCATGTAATCTTCAAATTTTAAGACACAGAAAAAATAGTTTAGACATTTGGCATTTAGTCGGGCTAATTCATGATCATCAAAAGTCTAATCAGTGAAAGGCAGTTTAGTTTTAACATTGTTAATCATTCTAAACGGTGGCTCGTAGCCATCCTTAACAAGCATCCACATGCGATAATCAATTGATTGAAGAAAAGTGGACATGCGAGTTTTCTAAAAATCAAAAGGTATGTTATCAAATAATGGCGGTCATGTAATTGAATAACCTTCTGCAGTATTATAATTACCAAAGTTAGCCATGGATCAAATTCAAAAGTTTTTCAAAACTAGATTTTATGAATCCCTCTCTGATACCACTTGAAAGTTCGATAGGGATGTTAAGCCTAGATGAACTAGTCCCGAGGCTAACCAAGAGGGGGGGTGAATTGGTTATTTAAAAATTTGAGAGCAACAATAAAAAATCTTTTCAATGATTTGCAGCGGAAACAAGTAAACACATAAACGAAAAGATCAACCATAAATTTCTCCTAAGCAGGTAATCACAGAAAACTAAAGTGCAGAAAGTAATCAGAAAGAACACATCATATTTTATAGTGGTTTGGTCAACTTGACCTACGTCCACTCCCCAGAGCCTACTCTCCAGGTATTGCACTAACTCAAAGTGACTCTCCTTCTGCTCCCACAGCAAGGTCGAGAAGCCTGTACAAAAACTCCTTTCCACCGACACGGTGAGGCAGAGAACCTAACCTCCTTTCACTTCCTCCTGAAGCAGGCAGAGAACCTCAGACTCCTTTCGCTTCCTCCTAAACCAGGCAGAGAACCTAAACTCCTTTCGCTTCCTCCTAAAGCGGGCAGAGAACCCGGATCTTCTAGAGAACGATCCTCCCACAGAAAACACGGACAAGATGAGACACGACGAATGGAGAAGATGACACTGATCCTTACTTGGAGCAACCTTTGTTAATCCCTCACAAACTCCACCTCATAAGATCCTCTCTCTCCCCCAAACTCTTTCTCTCTCTAGGGTTTCTCTGGAAAGGAAAGTGGTAAAAGATTTTTCTTGTTGGAAGAAAAAGATCTTTTATTGGAGGGCTCAAAATTTACCCTAAATCTCAACTAGTCGGCCAAGATCGTCCAGGACGATCGATAGATCGTCCTATACGATCAGTTCAAAATCACCTATTTCAACCTGGACGATCTGGCCCTTCTAGACGATCAGTAGAAAAAATTATTCAGATCATCCCGTACGATTTTGGGATCGTCCGGGATGATTAGTGTAAATTCAGGAATTTCATCCAGAAGATTACTCTGGTCGTCCAGAGAAACTTGTGCTGGACGATCTAAAAATGACTGGATCGTCTAGGACGATACGGATATCATCCTATACGATTAGTTTAAAAAGTGCCAAAATCATCCTGATCACCGCTCTGGACATATAGTTGAAACACACTAGATGATCATGATCGTCCCTGACGATCATGATCGTCCTGGACGATCTTGCGATCATCCCGGATGATATGATCGTATCAATTAAATATTAATTTCTTTCCTTAATCACCAGACTAATTTAGGCATGATTGTACTGGATCGTCTAGGATGATACACGTATCGTCTGGGATGATCAGATCAAATCTCTAAAAATAAAACTTGCCTAACTTGATTTGGCGGCTGGGAATTTCTTATTTGAGCTTATCATCCCGTATGATGTATGGATCGTCCAGGACGATCGGCTTAATCAGACAAACTTAACTTGGTCACCCTAATTAGTGTTTCTATTTTTACTTGATCATCCAGGATGATGTGAGTATCATCCAGGACGATCTGAACAAAAATTGAATAGAAACTCTAATTCACTCAAGCTCTCCCCCTAAGTGTGTGTGTGTAAGGTTACTTAGCTAGGGGATCAGTTATATTACAGTTGACTCAAAAAAAAAGAAAAATAGTACATTTAAACACACTTGGGACTGATCTTAAGTTGGCTTGAGTTGCTTTTGATCTTTTGTACTTGAAATGGATTAGCCAAGCAAAATAGAATACAAACATATTTGTCATCATCAAAACTTTACTTTTTGAAACAAGATTTGCAACACTAGGAAGAGGCACTATACCCACATAGATTAGTTAACCCTTTTTCTAGTATTAAATATTTTCTTGTGGCAAACTCTGACATATCTCCCACACCTGCACTATTTACCATAGTACACATTGGGTGTGGAGGCCCAAATTACATGATTTAGAGCATAGCATATATGCATTACATTCTTCTTTCTATAAGAAGGAACCTAAACTTGTTTGGGTTTCTAAATCTGACGTTTAATGATTTTATAGGGGTGCTCTCATATAAGACTTTGTGGGAGCATGTGGTACCTAGACAACGGATGCTCAAGATATGACTAAAGATGCAAATCAATTTATTTCACTGGAGGCGAGGGTTGGAGGCAAGGTCACTCTTGGAGACAACACCACCAAGAAAGTGATTGGCCCAGGTATAGTAGAAAACTCCAAGAACCTTTTGATTGAAAATATTTTGCTTATAGATGGACTGAAACACAACTTGCTCAGCATCAGTCAACTTTGTGACAAAGGGTTCAGCATCAAGTTCCTAGCAAACACTTACATTATTAGCTTAAATAATAACACTATTTTGTAGGGCAAAAGGATCAATAATGTCAACATGCTTTATTTAAATAACATTGAATATGATGCTTCACTTTGCTTAAAACCTGCTGCTGATGAGTCTTGGCTGTAGCATAGGAGATTATGTCATGCCAGTTTAAAAACCCTTAGAAGAGTCACCCAAAAGGACCTAGTTAGAGGAGTCCCTAAGCTTAAGTTCACTAAGGACCACTTGTGTGATGCCTGTCAACTAGGGAAGCAAGTCCAATCCTCTTTCCACTCCATTAAGGATATCAACACCTCTAGACCTTTAGAAGTCCTTCACATGGATCTCTTTGGACCAATTAGCATTGCCAGCTTAGGGGGAGAAGTCTATGGATTTGTGATTATTAATGATTACATGAGGTTCACTTAGATTAGATTTTTGTCACATAAAACTGAGTTATTTGAAGAATTTAAAACCTTGTCCACTTGGATTTAGAAGAAGTTAGGTTATGAGATCTTGACCATTCATAGTGATCATGGTGGAGAGTTTAAAAATGCGAGATTTGGAACTTTTTGTGAGGAGCAAGGGATTAGCCATAACTTTTCAGCTCCTAGGACCCCTCAACATAATGGTGTAGCAGAACGAAGAATAGGACCTTAGTGGAAGCCGCTAGAGCCATGCTTGCTGAGTATTCACTTCCAAAATACTTTTAAGTAAAAGCAGTGAACACAACCTATTTTGTGTTGAATAGGATAAATGTTAGATCCAAACTGAATAAGACACCCTATGAGATCATTAAGGGTAGAACTCCAAACCAATCCCATCTCTATATCTTGCTGTAAGGTTTTCATTCATAACAATGGGAAATCATCCTTAGAAAAATTTGACCCAAAATCTGATGAAAGAGTGTTCTTAGGATATTCAAGTGTTGGGAAATCTATTATAGTGTTTAACAAGAGGACAATAGTGGTGGAGGAGACTACTCATGTAGTGTTTGATGAATCTGATCCTAAGGAGTCCAGAGCTGAGGAAGAAGAGGAAATAGGAGAGATTACCCAAGGAGTAGGAAATGTGAATCTGGAGGAAATGGTAGAACCTCAAAACACTTTGCCTAAAGATTGAAGATATTCTTCGAGTCATCCTAAGAAACTGATCTTAGGAGACCCTTCTGAAGGTGTTAGAACTAGGCATGGACTTAGGAAGGAAGTAAATCATTCGGCCTTTATTTTAATGACTGAACCCACCAATATCAATCAAGCACTTTTTGATGAATTTTAGATCTGAGCTATATAAGAAGAATTTAACCAATTTGTGAGGAATGATGTTTGGGAGTTAGTAGAAAGACTTAAGAATCAAAGTGTAGTGGGAACCAAATGGGTCTTTAAGAATAAAATGACTGATTCTAGTGTGGTGGTTAGGAATAAGGCAAGATTGGTGGCTAAGGGGTATAACCAAATAGAAGGGAATGATATTGAGGAGACCTTTGCCCCTATAAAAAGATTTGAAGCGATTAGGGTGCTACTAGCCTATGCCTATTATAAGAGATTTAATCTTTTTCAAATCGATGTCAAGAGTGCCTTTTTAAATGAATAAAAAAGGAAGATGTGTTTGTAGAATAACACCTAGGTTTTGAGAGTTCCCAATATCTGAATCATATTTACAAATTAAAAAAGTCCTTATATGGATTGAAATAGGCACCCAGAACTTGGTATGAGAGGCTTAGTACATTCCTACTAGAATGAGAGTTTGTTAAGGGGAGCGTAGACACCACCCTTTTTTTGAGAAAAGTAGGAGATCATTTACTCATTATCCATATCAATGTTGATGATATACTTTTTAGATCTTCTAATAAAAACTTATGTTATGATTTTTCTATGATAATGAGTAAAGAGTTTACGATTAGTATGATGGGAGAATTATCCTAATTTTTGGAGTTTAGCATAAGGCAAATGGATGATGGAACATTTCTTAATCAATAAAAATACACTAAGGACATCTTGAAGAAATATGAAATGGAAAAAGCCAAACCAATTAACACTCCCATGAGTTCCACTATTCAGTTAGATAAGGATTCAAATGAAAAATCTATTGATCAGAAGAAGTACAGAGGAATAATTAGATCATTGCTTTACCTGACTGCTAGCCGACCTGATATCATGTTTAGTGTTTATCTTTGTGCTAGATTTCAAGATGATCTTAAAGAATCCCACCGAACTGTAGTTATCAGAATCCTTAGATATCACTTAGGGACCCAAAACTTATGAAGATGGTATCCTAGGAACAACACTTCTTTTGAGATTATTGCATATTCTGATTCTAATTTTACAAGATGTAGGGTGGATAGAAAGAGCACTTCTAGAACTTGCCAATTCATAGGACAATCTTTAGTCTCCTGGTCCAGTAGAAAAGAAAACTCTATTACACTTTCCACTGCTGAAGCTGAGTACATTATCTTAGGAAGTTGTGTGGCCTAAGTCCTTTGGATGAAGCAACAAGTTTTAACTTTAGGATTATCTATTGGCACATATTCAGTTCTATGTGATAACACTAGTGCCATCTGTATCTCTAAGAATCCTATCGAACATTCAAGAACCAAACACATTGACATAAGGCATGACATTATTAGGGACCATGTTACTAAAGGGGACATTGAGCTACACCATGCAGCAATTAAACATCAACTGGCTAACATCTTTACTAAACCACTGGCCTTTGGCACATTCAGCATTTTAAGGATCAGATTGGGTGTAATTGACATAAATGCATGAATCTGATGATCGTTGATTTCTGAATTTTCCATTTTTCATTTTTCTTCTAGTTTTTATTTGATTTGATTTTCTATTTCTTTTGAGATCATTTATTTTTTTGCTAATTTTTGTTTGATTATTTTGCTTATCGGATTTGGTTCTTTATTTTTACATACTTTTCTCTTGATTTTTGATTTACTACTTATTTTCTTGCAAATTAGATCACTGTTCACTACTACTGATAAACTAGATTTTTGACTAAGAGATTCTGCTATTTTTTTATTTGAAAGCATGTAAGCAGTGATTGACTCCTCTGAAACAGTTAAAGGAAAGAAACATTGATGATTGTTTCTCTTCCTCTAACTCCTTTAATGGTGTATTATTCCTATTGGATAAAAATCATTTTCAAAATTAAAAAGTTGGTTTTTGAAATAAAGATCTATTTTATCTTCCTATAGTAATCTATCTCATATGAATAGTATTTTCAAAGCATTGAATCATTGTTATATTTTTCTTAATTAGGTGATTGAACTTATCCTATGGAGTATGATTTTGTTCTTTGAATTACTTCTCCTTATTATAAAGAGTGAATTTTTCTTCTCTTATGTCTGGAAGATAATTTCATAACTGAGATTATTTAGAGATTATAAAAGGAAGCAAGCTTGCAAAAGAAGTAAAAAGTGACGCAAAATGGCCCCAAAAAATGAAAAAATGTGCAATGATGCAAAAAATGGAAAGATACACAAAGTGTATCAAAAATTAAAAGATGCGCAATGTGCTCCAAACAAATTGAAAAAGAGGCAAAAAATGAGCCCTCCAAGAAATAAGCTCTCTTCCCTTTCAAATCTTTAAATATCTTAGAAAAGCCCATGTGCCTCTTAATACATTCAAAAGCTTGAGATTAAAAATCATGATTTCTGATTCCTTACTTTGTAATACTATTTTATCATATATTTTTCTGGAACGACGCTTGAAAGGATCTCTTTTGAAATCTATCTTCTTTTATTATGAATTAGACTTTTATTTGAAAGGAATTTGAACCTGTAAGGTATCCGAGGTAGGAGTTACGACAATTAATTTTTGAACTTTTCTGGATTTCAACATTGTCGATTTTTTTCTTATTATCTTTTGAATTGAAAATTAAGAAAAAATTTTAATTTACTGGAGCGGATCGATTAAAAAAAAGGTTTTTAATGTTGTTTTCTCATTTCTATTTTTTCCTTTTCTTTGATTACTATTTTGATTACTTTTGATGTTTTCTTATGTTGGTTTTGTTCTATTTTTTATGTTTCTATCTACTATTTTCCCCTTTTTGAGATATTAAAAGGGGGAGTAGTTTCTGTTCTTAGTCATTGTACTGGTTGAATTATCAATGTTCAATACTTTATCAATGTTCAGTGTTCTTGTATTATTCACCTGGCTAATAGAAATTACACTCCTTAGTTTTTATGGCTTTGTTATTTATTTACTGAATTTGGAATTACTAATAAATGTTTGCCATTATAAAAAAGGGGGCGATTGTTGAAAATTTCGATTCAAGGATTATGATTTTGATGATAACAAACATATCTATTTCTATTTGAATGTCTAACCTTTCAGGTTCATATGATCAATTATAATTTAAGCTAGCTCAAGATAGAGTCAGTCTATTTGTGTTTTAGGTTCAACATATTTTTTCATCTTTCTTGAGTAAAGTGTAATATAATAGATCCCCAAGCTAAGTAACCTTGCACACACACACTCAGGGGAAGAGTTTTAGTGAGTTAGAATTTCTATTCATATTTTGTTCAAATCATCCTGGATGATCCAATGAAAAAAAAACTCTAATTAGGGAGACCATGTTAAGTTGATCTGATTAAGCAGATCGTCTTAGACGATGCTCCCATCGTATAGGACATTATGCTCAAATAAGAAATTCTCAGTCGCCAGAATAAGCTATGCAAGTTTTTATTTTTAGCTTTTTGATCCAATCATCCTGGATGGTATGTATATCATCCTGGATGGTTCATTGCAATCATACCTAAATTAGTCAGGTGATTAAGGAAAGAAATTAAGGTTTGATTGATTCGATCTTATCATCCTAGATGATCACAATATCATCCTTGATGATCAATTAGAAGTCTTAACCGTCCAGGGTATTCCACTTGGATGACCCAAACAATCCTCTGGACGATATTCCTAATTATAAACTAATCGTACGGGATGATATCAATATTTTCCTGGATGAACAAGTCATTTTAAAATCATCCAGCATGGTTTTTTTGGATGACCTGAACAATCTTCTGGATGATATTCCTGATTTTGAACTAATCGTACGGGATATATCAATATCGTCCTAGACGATCAAGTCATTTTAATATCAACCAGCATTATTTTTTTGGACGACCCGAATAACCTTCTGGATGATATTCTTGTTTCTAACTAATCATCCAAGATGATCACAAAATCTTCCTAAACGATCAGAACAAAGCATGTCTTCTAATCATCTAGGAGAACTAGATATTCCAAGCCAAAAGGTTCTGATTTACACTGATCATACAGGATGATCTAAGGATCATTTTGGACGATCTTTGACTGTAAGTTAAAATTTAGGGCAATTTTTGAGCCGTTCTATTTAAGATCTTTTTCTTGCTACTGTAAAGATCTTTTGCCACTATCCTTTCCTGTGAGAGCCTTGAGAAGGATAGAGATAGAGAGAGAGAGAGAGCTTGGGAGAGAGAGAAGGATCTTATGAGGGGGAGTTTTTGAGGTGTTCACAAAGGTTGGTCCAAGCAAGGATTTGAGTCATCTTCTCCGGTCGTCCTCTCTTACCCTTTGGAGTCTCTGAAGGAAGGATCGCCTGCAAGAAGAACAAGTACTCTTCTTGCTTCAAGAGGAAGCGAAATGAGGTAAGATTCTCTGCCTGCTTCAGGAGGAAGCAAATGGAGTCTGGGTTCTCTGCCTCATCGGGTTGGTGAAAAGGAGTTTTGTAAAGGCTTCTCCATCTTGCTGGGGGAGCAAAAGGAGAGTCACTTTGTTTTAGTGCAATACCTAGAGGGGAGGCTCCGGGGAGTGGACGTAGGTCAAGTTGACCAAACCACTATAAAATCTGGTGTGTTCTTTCTGATTATTTTCTACACTTTACTTTTCTATTGATGATCATGTGATTATTATGATTATTTTATTTTGTTAAACATTTGTACATCATCAGGAAATTATAATTATTTTAAAACATTCAAAAAGGTTTTCAAAATCATTTTTTCTAAAGAATTATTAAAACTATCAATTCATCCCCCCCACTTGGTTAGCCTCAGGCTAGTTCATAAGGGCTTAACCTCCCTAACAAACTTTTATAAGTTAGGATAGTTTCAATTATTTTTAGGGAAAAGAAAATACCCCTTTTGAGGGGGAGTTTCCTTTCATTTGGAAATCCAGGCCCGTGGATCCAAGAAGTTTACTGAAGGCCAGAAAAGTGGAGATCGAGAAGAATCCCATTCTCAAATTCACTTTAGTCTTAGGAGTAGAATTTAGGCTGTTGTTAGTGGTACTGTAGACCCTAAGTTGTAATATTAAGTGGCACTCGCCATATGGACTTTTAATTTGAATATTTATTGATTTGATTAATGATTGATGTGTTGGTCTACGACATAGGATTGCATACTTTTAGTAGTTTTTTTTGATAATTTTTGCATGTCAACTTTGATTTTGCCTGGAACCTGATTCGAGGCTCGTGAGGGATCACTAAAATATTTTTCTAATTTAAATTAAAATTTTTAAGACAATATAGAAACTTTAATCTTTTATAAAGTAAGTCAGGGATCGCAGGAAGTTCACATTATATTTTGTTGCATTTTCTTTCCTTTGTTAGGCACCTCCACGCTTGCAGGTTTTGGAAGACCACCTGGCTTATGAGGGTGCAGATCTGTTAAGGGGAATTTGTGCAATCGCTATGGGAAAACCTATTTTTAAGCCTTTTTAAAATTACTTCATATTTGATTTAAGTATTTATTGAATCAACTAGTATGCATTGCATTAAAAATAAATTAAAATGAGTCCAAATTTTAATTGCATTTACTTTATGCTTCATACTACCCAATATAAGTCAAAGCGCCAATTAACGATTTCTCTAGATGTCAGCCCTATTCTCAAAAACATATCTTAAGTAACATCCCTACCACTCTATGTTAAATGATCGGACACATAGTTTTGTAGCACTTAGGTGGTTCAACTAGCTCCCTAATCCAGGCCGGGTAAGTCCAGATCTTACATTACATTAGATAGGTTCATATCACGGGTTTCCAATTCTTAATTTAGACCTAGGTTCTGAGGCAGGCTCAGGCTATAAGAACTCAACCTTCAGGAATCTATACCCAACCTTCTAATAAAATTGATAATTTAAATTAAAATTTCTTTCAAGCAAATTCAAGCCTAACACTTAGGATATGCTGAGGTGCTTCTAAAATATTTTAGAATACTAAGTACCTCCTACCATTATTCCTTTGACCTCCAGGAATAAGTCTTCCACTTTGATCTTATCTCTATTGAATTTCTAATCCTCACCTCCCTTCATATCAAATTTTGAAATTTCAAAATAAAATTTTTACCACTATTTATACGAGAGTATTCATAGGAAACTCCAGTTTCCTATTATGTAATTAACTATGAGGGATTGTGCTCGTAGGAGATTTAGTAATCTAGATCAAATCAATTTTTAAAAATCAATCTTTTCAAAATTTAACTAATTCTCTTTGGGAAAAATCAAACCTGACGATTAGTATCATAATTTTTAATTAATTGATAATAAATGATATCTTCTTTCTCCGGGAGGATATATCATTCTTTAATCATGATTTTAATTATGGTATTAATGATCTTTTATCCAAATTATTATAGTCAAACACTCGATCAAGCATTATTTTGATCCTTAAGGATCTTATGTTGTCTTCCCTTGAGTTTGATTATGATAATCTAAATGAACTTAATGTTTTACAATCTGAACCCATTAGAGAACAATATATTCGCCTCTAGAGGTGATATATTATTCATAATGATGTGTTCAATTTCAAAACTTAAATTCGAGCAATTAATCTTTTCCAAAGAAAATTAACCTTTTTCAAAACAATAACTTTTTTTAATCAAACAAAGAAGAGAACAGTACTTAATCAATTCAAAAGTAGAGAATTTAGCCAAACATAAAGAAAAGTTGAAGCAAACTCATTTTCATTAATAGCACGATAGTAAGAAAATACAAGTGATAGATATCATCAGATAGGTTCAAAGGATCTCCTCTACACTCCATATTTTTACTTACAGATTTGCTTCCATAAACATAAGATAAACACTATAATGGTTGTATCAAGTGCTTCTTTCCCTTAGTTATCACCCTAAGGGAAATTCAGAGAAGCACTTTGATATACTAAAATTATCTTAGTGACTGAACTCCCGTAGAAATATAACACATTGACTATTTATAGGAAAACACAAATAGGCATCTTGTGCTGCAACGCTACAAAGATTAGCATTGCTACAGTCAAAAAATGAACTAACGCAGCACCGCTATTTTTCTTATTCTGTCGCAGTACTTCCTGGCGTAGATCAATTACTTAGTGAATAGTCGAGTTGCTTTGCTCATAGGTTGTGTCCTTGGGAAGTTACAACTACTACGCCAAGGTGCTACTAACTATCAGACACTACGACATAGGAAGGGCAATTTGGGTGTCGAGGCATTATTGATTGTGATGCCATATCACTAGACAACAAAAGACTCAGCGCTATGAAGTTCATATTTGACAATCGCGGTGTTATCTGATAGAGAAATTAGCGCTATAATATAGATATTTAGACACCCCGGCGGTGTCTTTGTCGGCGTTACGATATTGTTTATTCCAACGCTGCGGTATTATATAGAAATTAGAATTTTTATGCCTTTTGGGTATTTTTCCTGCACAATACAACTAAAAAATATATTTTCACTGAAAATGAACAAGATCAAAACACTCCAGCTTAAACTCTTGCTTATATTCTAGTAAATAAAAATATTTAAATTCTCATTAAATGATTAATCAAAATAAAGATTGATAATTTAAAATTACTAAAATATAGAATAATACATCAAGGCTTCTAGTAAAACTGAACAAGATTATAATTCTAGTTTAGAATAGATTCTAGTAATTACAGTAATCAGTCATTCTTATTATTGATTAATTTGGATTTATTGATTATAGTTTTAATGATTAATTTTTGGATTTTAAAGTGAATAATATAGTTTAATGTTTAAATATATTTGTAGTTAAAATTAAAATTTCATTAGTTCACCATCATTTGTACTAGTTTTCTTATTTTATTCTTTTTGAATTTAAGTATAATATTGCAATCAGACTTTAATATTTTTAACTGATGCCAATTTTCAAGTTACTATATTGATTATCCAGTACAACATGGGATGATGTGTGGCAATAATTATATCATCCTACAACCCTCTCGGGATGTTCAAGATGATCACCTAGACGATTAGAGGAAAATTATGGTTTTCGTGTTGGATGGTAGGGGATCAACTTACGAAATATAAAAGATCGTCTAGGATGATCCAAGTAGATCGCCATGTATGATATGATTGATTAATCTAACCAGAATTAGCCTCTTAATCATAGAATCAATTTAGGCATTTTTTTCATAAATTGTCCAGGATGATAAAGATCATCATGTACGATTAATATAAATTTTGAAAATTAGAATATTACCTAAATTGTGATTGGCAGCTATTTTTGTTAGTATGAACTGATCATCATATATAATAGAGATCGTCCAGGATGATTAATTAATCGAGCTTAATTATCATGGATGCCCTAAATATGGTTTCTATTTTAACTGGTCATCAAGGATAATTTGAAATCATCCTATATGATATGGTCGGAAAATAGAAAAAAACTCTAACTCGCCAAATTTCCCCCTTTAAGTGTATGTATGTAAGGTTACTTTGTTTGGGGTCCACTAGATATAAGATTTGACTTAAGAAAGGAAAAAAAACCTTGAAATTGAAATTACAGACAGATTTAACCCTAGTTTAACCGATCTTGAGCTGATTTGCATTGCAAGTGATCTTGTGTATCTGAAAGGTTAGTGAGTAGAGCAAAACAAAATAGATATACAAAAATAGCAGTAGTAAAGAACCAATAATGTTTGTTATCACAAAATTCACTATACTTGGGCCTAGAATTGCAACATAAGCAACCCGAGAGTTAGTAATTAAGTCCTCCATCCTCACAACTAGAACCATCTTGCACATGAATCTTGCGAATATGATTAGATACCCTTTTCTTGTTAGCAAGAGCATGGAAAAATTTTGGTGTTTTTATCCCTTTCAACCAAAAATTGAGGAGCCATTTTTTGCTGCCAGAAAGCCTCTTCCATCTTCTGAAGATGGATTAAGTTATTATTATTATTTTTTGGCTGAAACCCATATAGGGGCCTATGTATTAATAAAAAGGAAGGTTATAAGGTCTTTAAAGAGGACCTTTAGCTCACTACTGCTCGACTGAGCTACAAAAAAAGTCAAAGAAAAACCTAAGAGTTGATGGTCCCATATACTATAATTTACAAAAAATCCTAATAATATTCTAGGGCTGCAAGTAGACAACTCCCAAAAAAGGAAGGCCATAAAGTAGACTTTCAGCATGCACTTCCTGCAAAAATTAATCAACTTGTCCACAAAAACCTCAGTCTAAAGAACCTGTAAGAAATACGGACTGTAAAGATAAAACAAGCATAACAAAATAAGGAAATAACACAGAGGATTCTAACTATATAGAATTTTATTCTAGGAATTACCAAACAAGTAATTAGTATACCAAAAGCTCAAATAATAACTACAACTTACAGGAACATGGAATATATACCAAATTAAAGTATCAGGACTAATAACAGGTAAACAAAACCTAAACCAAACCATAGTAAGAAAATCAATATGATAATCCATAACGATAGTCAAGGCTGCAGCTACAGCATCAAGAGTAGTAATAGGAATGGATGGAAGGCAACCAGTCAAGGGAAAGACATTCCAGCCAGGAAACCAAAAATTAATAGCCAAAGTAAACCATAAATCTGTAGCAGGCCTCCACAGCAAGCAACAAACACCAAACTAAGAGACAACCAGCCACATTGCATAATTCCACCAAATGAAGGTATTGTTAATATTAATAAACTTCACCCTAACAATTAAATCACATAGAAGAGCTTTAACAAATAAAGAAAGCAGCAAAAAGACTTGACACAAAGATAAATAAACATAATATGAACCAACAGCAAATAATAATCAGTGCCAGGTTATGACATAGCCTGTAAAGGAGATATCGAGGCCTGCTAAATCCTGGAGAAGATAACAGCCATCCAAAGCATTCCCATTCCAACCATGGTTGCTAATAACATTAATAGGAAGAGAAGACCCAACATGATTAATAAGTGTAATATCATAATATAGGGCCACCCTAAAGTAAATAGAAACCAACCAATGCTTGTCAAGAGGATCCATAATATTGGAGAAGAGGAGATTTAAATGGGGCCACCCGAGAGACAACCTCCAATAATAATCATAGAAAAATATGAAAAATAGACAAAAATAGTCCCCAAGGAGGATGCAAAGTAACCAACCAACACAACTGATAAGTCTCATAATGATCGTGCTCATAACCAAATAGATCCAGCCATTGTACCTGTATTAATTGCCAAAAAAATTATTCTTCAAAACCCAAAAATAGTCAGACATTAATGTAAAGCTGGAAAGATCCCACTCAAAGATGAATAAAAAATTCTACACAGCAGCACAAGTCAACATGAAGATGGATTAAATTATCTTAGACTCAGTAAGCAACTTTAGGTTACCGGGAGAAGGGTCATTCATGCAGACAATCTCTATATTATTGACCATTCTTTTAGTCTCCTTGATTTTCAGAAAAAGTTTTTAAACACATATTTATTCTACCAACACAATTTTTGTTTAAGTTTTTTCAATTTAAACCAAAGTTTGACCTTTCCTTAGCATTATCATCAGGACATAAAGGGCAATGCTAATTATTCTCTACAATATTCAAAAAACCATCATTTAATGCCACATATTATGAAATCTAAAGGAGGACAACCAACACACTTTATGTAAATTAATACTAAGCAAAAGTGGAGAATGACCTAACACGGATCTACTTAAAAGCTCCATATGAGTAAGGAAAATTAGAAATCCATTTATCATTGAAAAGGATACGGTCAAGACTTTTCCACATAGTGGATTTGTGCCAAGTAAAGTCACCACTAGTAAAGCTAATATCATGTAAATTATAATCCATAATCATATTATTAAACTCTTCCTTAGCTTGAGGTTTAGGAGACTTGCTCCTAACTCTCTCCCCAGCATTAGAAGTAGTATTAAAATCACCACAAGCCAAATAAGATTTGTAAAAGAAGCAAAAATATTTATATGATGCCAAAGAATTTCTCTAGCAGAATATGAACAAGTAGCATAAATAAACAAACTAAGATAATTAAATTGTATAGAAGTAATTTAGGTACGAACAACCTGGTGAAAGAAATGAAGAATGCTAATACTCATAGGTTTATTCCAAAAGACAAAAATGTTATTAGAATAATTAGCAAACAACTTAGAAATGCCAATGCGTTTAGCCATAGAACTCAATTTATTAAAAGAAGTAAGAGGCTAAAAAAAAAGAATAATATTATGAACCCTACAAAGGTTCCTAACCCAATCTCTAGAGTCAGAATACACTCCCCCCCCCCCCCCCCCCCCCCCCCCCCCCAAAACACACACATACCCCTCACATTCCATATTAGATTATTAACCATAAAAAGAGTTCAAAATAGTTTGAGCCCTTATAGATTGAGTAGGTAAAGGCACATTTTTATTATTCTTATATTTCTTCTTTCCAACCTTAGTAAATCCATCATCCTCCAGCATGTTTCTAACATCACTCTTAGGGGTGGACATAGCAACACTATTATCATTTTCCAGGTTATTAGGTGTGAAACCCCTAATTTTTTATAAAATTTATTGACCTAAAATAGTCAATATTTAATTCTGGAGTTATTATGAGTCCAAATCACAAACCATCTTTGCAAGAATATTGGCAGAAAATCTAAAATAATTCTAAAACTAGATCTTGGGATTTTCCTGTCATAGCTCAATGTGATAAGACCTGTCCTGGGCAGGTTGGGTTGTGATATTAGGACCCTAAATATTAGTCTCATTAGTAACATGAACATTACTAGATGAAGGAAGAATTTCTGCCTCTTCCCCATATTAATAAGAATTAAATTTTATCAATTTAGAGGCATCAACATCACCTTCTATTGCCCAGCTACCTTTACAAGAAGTAGTAATATTTTAAAAAAAATTGAGAGGAAACTTTATTCAAGTTACAAGGATCTGGGTTTGAGTATGTTCCCAAGCAGCATCATCAGCAGTAATTTCAACTATCAGAATAGATATAGGAATCACTTTATGTTGTTCTAAATCAATATGATTATTTTCTATACCATTGACATTAGCATCACTAAGGATATTGCATATTTGATAATGTGATAAGAACATCTAGCAAATACTCTACTATAATCCAAATCATTCGCAAGTTGAATCGCGACATGTCCAGGATCTAATAAGCCAATATAATGGGAACTAGAAAGCTTCAGGTTTTTGAAAAAAATATGAATAACATCAAGGTTTGGTCAACTTAAGGTGAAATTTCCTTCCAAAGGGAATTGGAAGGGAGATGCTTGTTTAAGTACATCCTCATTAGAAATAAAAATCGCAGGAGCTCCATTAAAAGTAGAACGAGTAAATAAAACATAGTCATTGTAAAATACAAAAGCACCAGATACAATATTCTTAAATGATCTCGTATAAACATTGGTTCTATTACTAGATAAGTAAAAAAAAAATATTGTTTCTTTTTCGAAGACAACTGCAAGAAATTTCCCCATGGATTGGATAGAAGATTTGCCATGCCAACCACGGAAAAATTGGACCAAAGAGGCCGAAAAACAAATCACCAATAGAGGGGAATCTTGGAATCATACTTATCATAGGACTAACAGAGAAAGAGATGAATAGATCTCACTAATTCAACTAGAGAAGATGAGCACTGAAGGGACCTAGAATCGCCAGAGTGTAGAGGCCTTAGTTCAGCAGGATTTATTTATTGAAATTCTTTTTTCTTGGGGTGGGGGGACCCAGAAAAGGGGCCTATGCATTGATTAAATTAAACCTCTACATGGTCCTTAAAAGAGACTTCGAGCTCACTACTACTCCAAGGAGTTAAAAAAAAATCCAATATAAAACCTAAGAGCTCAAGGTCCCTACTAAGCACATTAAAAAAAAATCCTAGGTTAGGGTGGCAATTAGGCAGCACCCAAAAAATAAAACAGATCAAATGATATTCATTAGAACCTATTTTTTATCAAAAAATTTAGAACCCAAAATACCTGCACTATTAAAATCCAGATAATGAAGCATGTATCCACAACATAAGCACAAAGAAAGCTACGACCATGTGCTAGGCCCCTTCCAATAGATATATCACAACCACCCCTCCTAGCAAAATATACAACTAACAATCTAAGACAAAGCAATATAGATCAACATAAAATTAAGATTAGTTATAGAAATCTGCCGAGAGAATTAGGTAAACTCAACCAGGACACTAAAATGAATGGTGAACACAAAGTGCCTTGTGGAATAAATAGCCAAAACTCCCAGATTAAACCCACATAAAAAGGTAACCTTGGTGAACATAGAGCACCAACATAATCCACCAGAATTATACAAAAACTAGAGCCAATGATCCAAAAGAAGAAATAGTTGGGATACACCAGACAAAAATCTGCGGCTAGATGGGATATACAAAATCCACCAATAGCCGTGAACACAAACATCAAGCCCAAATCCAACCTAATTTTGGAGAATTGAAAAACCAAATAAGCAAATAAACATTAATATAATTGCTATAGCATTAGAAAGAACACAAAAAATAAGCTACCACACTACTCATAATACCCCCAAATAAACTGAAATTAATTTAAATCAGACTCTAAGAGTGGGATAAAGGACTGACAAGCTGAATAATGATCACCAAATAAGCCCATAACAGCTAAGGGTTAAGCCAAAAATAATAATAAAAATCTCAGAACATAACCAAGAACACAAATTGGCAACCTCCTCTCTCTCGCAGGAAAAGAGATGGACAATATGAGCAGCGGGTGTAAATCCAGCCATAATGCAAAAGATGCAATCATCACCAGAAATGGACTCAACAAATCCACTGCAATCAATTTATAAAATAAAGTAGGCTAGATTACTAGGGCCCACAACTTGTGAATCATGAGCACCCAGGAGAACCTAGGTATTTAAAGGAATAAACTAGAAGTAGGACAGAGGAGGGGTGGTAAAAAGCTAAAAATTTTGTCCTAACATAAGGGAAACCAAGTTTATCTAATATGATGAGGGCTTTTAAGAAGGTAGGCAAATTAAAGTAAGAAAAATCAGTAAGAAATTCAGCAGGATTACATCCATGATTAGCTAACCAATCAGCACAAGCATTCCCTTCTCTATGAACCTGAGAAATATTAACATTATTGAAATTCTTTTTTTTTTTGGGGGGGGGGGGGGGGGGGGAAGGGGGGGACCCATGAAGGGTCCTACGCGTTAATTAAAATTAAATTAGAAGGTCCTTAAAGGGCTCTTGAGCTCACTACCACTTAGACAAGCTATAAAAAAATCAATATAAAACTTATAAGCCCAAGGTCCCTGCTAAGAAAAAGACACTAGAACCTAGGTTCAATCTAGGGTGGCTAGAGGCTAACACCCAAAAATTAGAAAGGATTAACTAATGAAATTTGTGCACCATCCTTCCACTAAAAAATCAGGAGCTAGATAATCTAAATTATAAGTAATCCTAACAAAAATTGAAGGAAATAAATGAAACAAATCATAAAAAGATATACTATAATTAATTAAGGACAAGTTTAATAAATTACAAAATATGAAATACTTGTTATACCAATTAGCAAAACAGTACAAATGGAAGCTGTAGATACTTAAACAAAGTATATACAATCCATCAGAACATACTATAATTGCCATCATAATAAAGAGAATTAAGGTGCAGATAATCAAAAAATAATAGGTGACAAGGTTTCATATGGTGCATCAAGATAGAATAGTGGAGCCTAATGCTAAAGTTATAAACAGGAAACTATTAAAGAAACACACATCCAACACTCCCATATATAGGAACCAATCCCAGCTGAAGAACCCACGAAGCCTAAAAGGGACAGACAATCGGCCCGCAAAAAACTAGTAGCATATTAGCAATAATAATGTACTGGACTGCCCAAGGAGCCAGCCTCAATGAGATACATTGCAAAGAGATAAATAGAAAATTATAAAAAGCAGAAAAGACAAAAGGATAAATGTTAGCCAATAAATCAAAATTGGCCCCCCTTAAATGTAAGTGAGACAGGCCAACAATGACGAAGACCAGCCAACCGACACCTAGAAGTAGCAGATTAACAGACAAACAAAACCCCCACCCGTAAAAAAAAAAACACCAAAATAGTAGCTACATAGAAATTCTTTTTTTTTTGTTGGGGGGGGGGGGGAACCCATGGAGAGGCCTATGTGTTGATATAAAAGTAAGTTACAAGGTCCTTAAAGGGCCCATGAGCTCACTACTGCTCCAATGAGCTACAAGAAAAGTCCAAAAAAATCCTATGAGCTCAAAGACCCTACTAAGAAAAATTATAATAAAACCTAGTTACAATCTAGGGTGGTAAGAGGCCAGAGCAGAAAAATAGAAAGGATCAGGAGATGAACTTTGAGCAATATCCTTTCACAGAAAACCATAGGAGCTAGAAGATTGGAGTTAGGAATACACCTACCAAAATAAAAAGGAAACAAAAAAATAAAGCAACCAAGAATAATGTATAATAGGTTAGGGGTGAGTACGCAAAAGTACACATAATAAAAACCTTGTTATACCAAATACCATCCCTATACAGATATGAGCTTTAGCTACTCACCAAAAAAGTATTCCAACCAATAAAGCTTAATAAAATATCCTCAATGAAACTGGGATTAAGGGACAGGTAAACAATATAATGAAAATAACTATACCACACCCACCCAAAATAAGCCTCGGTAGCCTCCCCCTCATAGAATCTAGTAAAAATTGGATAGTGGCCCCTCCCAAAATGCCAATAATAAGTGATTAAGATTAAAGTATCAGGCAGCCAAAATAAACAGCCCCTCCATAACCAAAGGCTGGTGCCACTAGCAAGAAAAAAATGAATAAATAGCATTCAAGATGAAAGCCCAATCACTAAGGAAAATACCAAGAGATCTGTTAAACAAAAGATACCAAACATCTAACAAGAATAATAGAAACTTGAAGAATAGAGTAAAGGTAGCATTAATATTCATCCAGGTAGAAACGTTATGGGATAGGTTCTTAAAAGCCAAGTAACCAAAAAATAGCTGGTGCATAAACCCCCACAAGTTAATGAGATTGGTAACCCAAAGAGGCAGATCAAAATTAGTACAAGAATTAAGTCAACACAAAAAAACCAGAAGAGAAGACAGGCTGGAATAGCTCAGGAAAATACAACCAAAGTAGTCATCAATTTGATTACCCCAATGCCGCTCAATTCTACACCCATGCACTCTCTGGCACATCACAATGCAAAGAATGAGAGAAATAGAAAAGTAATACATGCAAAGGGGAAAAACAAATAAAAGGCAACTAGCAATAGATTTCTAGACAGAACCACCCCTCCAACAATAGGAGGAAACACAATCCCACTTAATCATCAGAAGCCACCAGCAAAACACTTGAGGAATCCAAAAGACCTTGCCTCCAATAATCACCACGACACACTTAAGAAAAAGAAATAGCCTTTTACTCCAATTCTCAATTTAATTCCATCATTCTCCATTAAGGAAATGAATCACATTATGTTCTAATGTCAAATATGGCTATAGCATGAATTAATTTATGTGACAAAGAGATTAAAATTAATAATAAAATTGTTTATGAAGGGGTCAACTAATGAAAAAAAAACTTACCTCATTGATATCATAAGCCCAAAATAAGATAATTAACTAGCAGTAGATATGATTTCCCTCAATACATATTTGATTACAAATATCATAAGAAGTTACAAGAGCTTAGGTGGAAAAAATATCACTAGGACAACATATTATAATCAATTCCAAACAACAAATACTTCCAGCATTGAATCCCGTTAAGTTAACCCTCCACTCAACATCCACTCCATTATTATTTCATAATAACTATCAACTAACCCATTTCACAAAATGAAAAGATATTTATTTATTCTTAGTACACATAAACAGACTCTGATGCCATAACACTCAAAGGTTGACACCCTGACATTACAATAATGAGCTAGCGCCTCAGTGCTCTATGTTTGTTTCCATTAAGGAGATGGACTAAATTGATGTGATGCTTCAAAAGTGAAATGCACTAACTACTAGGATATATTGCAATAGGCACGTCGGCACCACAGTACTCTAGGGATGAGATTTTTCATGTTGGTCACTTTGCAAGATGATAATACTCAAAGTGCAATGTTGTTCCATATGTAGTGCTAAAGTGCTAGAAGTGTTGTGGTGCTTGATAGCAATACACAATAGCTCTGAATGAAATTGCAAAATAATGGAATGTTGAGCACAGAGGTGCTCTACTTTTGTGCTACAATGTTGAACGCACTAAAATGTAGTTGTTCAGGGCGCCACAACACTAGTATAGACTTTGCTATTTTTTGGCTTCTTCCAGATATTTTCCAGCACTAAATCAAATAAAACACACATTTTCATTATAAATTTATACAATCAAAGTAATATAATTTTTAAATTAACGCCATCCTACCATTCTTCACCTTATTTTACCTTTCTTGTTGAGGAAGGAAAGAAAGGAAGAGATGAAAAGAAGTGAGAGAGAAGAGAGAGAATGTGCTTTAGGGTGTTTTTATCCATCAATTATGTTATAGATTTTGTTCTAATTTATGTAAGTGACTATATTCTTATGGTTTTGATTTCTAAGGTTTTTATCTCTCCTAAATGTGGAATAAAATGATTGTTCTCCTTATTTACCAAACTTTCATCATGTATCCTTTTGCATATGATAGATATAATTCTTATGAGTATTTTAACTATAATATTATTCAATTTTATTTTGTAAAACGGTTGTTCTATTTTCTTAATTTAATGCATTATGTATAAATTTCCCTATAGTTCATAAGTCTTTGCTTTGTATACATAAAGCTCTAGGTTGAACTGCAAAGTGAAAATGATAAGATTGATACATGATGCATTTGATGTAAGAAAGTAAGGTTGGCTATTCATTCTAAATTAATATAAGTTAGCTCTTAAATTACTAATACTTTGTATAGGAGGGTGGGTCGATTGACTTTCTTTTAAATAAAAAGCTTGCTGTGTAATGCTAGATGTTGGTCTCTAATCTATTAAAAAAATTATACTGATGGGTAGAGGATGGTGGCTCTTAATAATTTATTGATAACCACTTGTGAACCCATTTAAGTTTTTTGAACAATGTTGATAAGATAATGATAAAAGATGAAATGTTTAATATTTAAGATTAAATTAAGGATTGATGACCAACTGATCGATAGTTGAGGGTCAAATATGTTGAAAACACCACATTAAAGTTAGATTTGCTACCTAAAAATTCATATTCACGTGCAGGGTTACATTTCATGGAAGCATATGATTTGATTGATAGAAAAACTAATGTAGAACTAATAGAACCATCGACATGAATATAACGGACATACAATTGAGGAATATTTCACTGTATAACACTTATTATTATTTAATAGTCTTTTTACCTAATGCTTATTGAAATAGTCTGGTCTTACTGATCATATTTGTTTTACTATTGATTGATATTTTCATGAAGTAGAGCCGAGATATTGATTCCTTTGTCTTGCATTGATTGTAGTGGTAATTTTGGATACTTTTGGGCTATATCTCATTAAATGGGTTCTATATATTTGTCATATAAGGGTATGGATCCTACAAGGCTGTAGTTAGTTATAATATATATAATTTTGGTAACAAGGAAGACATGTAAATACTAAATAAATAATAATGTAATTATGTTTTTCACTTTTGTATTAAAATTTTTGAGTTCTTCTTGATGTTAAAAAAAGATTTTTAATTCTTTCGATTTAGATTGTGGGTGTCACATACCCCATGGGAGAAATTCTACAGTAGATGACCTAAAAGACCACATAAAGGAATTATGGTCAAATTTAATTTAACATTGAAATGCAATGTAGCACAAGATTTGCTTTAAATTTATATTTTGAGCTTCTTTAGTCAATCTGCATAGATTGACATTATGCCATCCCAAATAATAGACTAATATTTCATTATTGATTTGAGAAGAAAAACTTTTCATTCATGGTTGAGTACTGTATAGAGAATATTCAAATAGCCCCAATGGATAAATGAAACATCACCTATCATTTCAATTAACAAATTAATCTAATGTTTTAAAGCTTAGGTCTACATTCCATAAATCTTTCCCCTATCTTAGAATGAAACTAAGATAGGGATTACTTTATTTAGGATTATATACTCCTTATTGCTGCAAGCAGGTATAGTTAATTACATCTCCTAAGAGAATACTATTGATTAAAGTGAAGACTAAAGATTTTCTAAGACATATAGAATTAAGGAAATGTTTGGGCTAAAAAGATTTAATGTTTAGATTATAAATTCTCTAGTTGTCCTTTGAATTTAGATTTTAGATTTTTAATTTTAAAAGAATTGAATAGGAATGTGTATAGACTGAAAGGTATTTACAATCTTGAGCTATACATCCTTCGACTGAGTTATCCGCTAACAATCCTAACGCACAATCAATTGCCCAATATGTAATGCAAGATAGGCTGAGTTCTATACTAAGATGTTCAAATGATGAATCATACTCTCAAATTTAAGACTAAAGATGAGTAATTATAACTTCAAGTTCAATGACACTAGCGATATGACTCACTAAGAACTCTAAATTTTATCTTATTTAATCTACTTAACTAAATTTCTAAGTACTAAAATTTGTTAGAAATTTGGAAGTATAACAGCCCTATCATAGGAAAAGTGAAGCATCCCATGAGTGTAATGGGAACCCCACAACCTTTCCCATGGTGTACATAAAGTCCTGGTCTCTAGCGTACGATTGAAGAAATTTGAAATGCATGCATGTCTGTATGAAGTGTAAAGGGGTTGTGTGTATGGTACATAGTACCATATCTTCCAAGATATAGTATACATATTCTTACAAAGTCGAGGGCATATACACTGAAGCAAACCAAGGAAATTTATACCCACTAATGCAAACTACCACTTATAGGAATGCAATGCTTGAAGCAATGTAGTAAATAAAAAACTAAATATATAGAAAGTAATTTATTTATTCATTGATTTGATAATTTATAACAGCTAAAACTTTACAGAAAAGAAAGCTGGCCAGGATCCACAACTACGAGCAATAATCTCTAATCCTACCATATAAATAGATTCCAATATACTTACTTATGGTCTTCAAACTCCAAGTCTACTATGGAATTCCAAAAGAGAGTATCCTATATAGGAAAGGATATCATCTTTTGAAGCCTTATTTGTAAATGTATAAGCAGGCATATTTAAATCATTTATAACTAAGACACTGTACAACTCAATCAATATACATTTTACTTTTGCAATGACACATGCATGTATACATTATTCCTATGTACATTTTACTTTGACTCTTTAGAAATTTAAAGGCAATATAAAAGCATACATAAAATCATGTAAAGTGTAAAGCAATTTTGGAATAACTTGATGCATCTAACGAAGTCCTTAAAAAACCTTAGTGCACCATTTAGAATTTAAAATTTATGGCATCCACATTACTGAAAATAAATTAACATATATAGGGTACTTTCTAGGCAAAGCACTTAGCAAGCAAATCAAACCATCAACCTAGCCTAGTCTAGAGTTAGTTTTCCAAGCAAATCATCTATGTGTGGGTATGAAGGCTGTGTGGCTTAGATAATTCCTAAGCTTTATTAGTTTAAAATTATCTAGAAATGAATTATTTATTCAAGGTCTTTATAGGGTGGTTTAAATTTAAGTTTTAATAATTTAGAGATTTAAATTTCTTTTAAAGATATTTTGATTGTTGAAGTTATTTATCTTTAGATTTTAAAGAACGTAGCATTAAACATTATCTAAGTGTTAGAAGCTATTGATTAGTTGGTCCTGGGCTAATATTTGTAATGCTACCAATCCTCAAATATTGGTGTAGATACATAACATAAAGTCTTTCATTTCAATTAAATGTTTTTGTCCTTAAAGCTTTATCAATCCAATACGCCTTTGGCTTTTTAAAAGGAATTAAGCATAAGGGTATGGAAAGCTGCAATGTCTATATATTTTATTAATGATTTTTATTTGAATTTATTTTTTTATTTAGTGATTTATTTAAGATTCTATTTTAATGTTTACGTTCTATCAAATTCTTTCACGGCTTTTTCACAATGAGCATAAGGACCCAGGGCCTCCTTAGGGCACGTAGCCCCGTAGCTCAAGATAATCCACCCTAAAAACTTTATTGATAGGAATATTAGTTACTTATTTAATGTTGTTTACTAATTTAATTTAATTTAATTTAATTGTTGATTAACTCAAAATTTAAAAATTTATTTAATTTTCATATTTTAATGCATTAAACATAGTGTCCATTTCTTGACTTTTTGATTTTCCTTAGTTTCTAGAATTTTATATTTTCATAAATACTAGACCTAGAGATGAGTCCAGTGCCTTTGAGTTTATTGAATTTGGATTTTTCTAGAATTTGTTATGAATTATTGAAATTTTAAGCATTTTATGAACTAAGTTTAACATAAAATTTCACTTTTTTTTATTTATAGTGAATTTTAAACTTTTTATACTTTTCATAAATACAAGACCTAGAGATGAGTACAATAGCTTTAGGTCTTATTAGTTTGGGGTTTTATAGAATTAGTTATGAATTATTGAATTTTTGTGTATTAGTTAATTATTTAATTAGGCGCATTATCTATTTTTTGTAGCAAATCAGCTCCAAACATCTTGAAATCTTCATCAATTGTCAGAAATGACCTCTCAGTATGATTTCAAGTGTTTTAAATTACTTTGGTATGTTTATATATTTTTAAATATTTATTTTAATTAATTAGTAAATTTCTTGGTTTCAAAAATTTATTTTAATTTTAATTTTTGATGAATCTAATGATGCATTTATTTTTCCTCTATTATGCTTTATTTTTTGAGCGGTCTAATATATTATTTATTTATTTTTTGATTTAAAATGAATTTTTAAATTCTTTTTTTTTCTTGGGAAAACCACTGCTGCTTGAAAGAGCTACAAAATAAGCCAAAAAAAAGTACGAGCTCAAGGTCCCCTACTAAGCACAAGTACAATGAAACATAGGTACATTATAGGGTGGAAAAAAACCAATACCCAAAAAAGAAGTAAGATTAATTGATTGCCCTTAAGCTCCATCTTCCTAAAAATGTTTTAGAAACCACAAAACCAACACTTATTCGGTTCTATAAAACCAAATAAGAAACAAGAAACAAAAAGCACAGATAAGAAATGATATTATAAATTAAAGTCATATCATAGATAAAACTAAAATTATAATAGTCCGCTAAGTAGTTGGGATAAGCAAAGCATAACATATAATGAAGATTGTAATCTTAACATAAGCAGCAAGATAATGCCAACTAACAAGAACATAATAGTTGTAAAAATAAACAAGCTCATAACAAAGCAACAGGAAAATAGAGGTATGGATCCAATCAAAATAAACATCCCAATAGTTAAACAAATAAACACACTGACTTGAAGCAAAAGATTCAAGGGTGTTCAAATCAATATGTCTAGCTATGACTTGAAGCAACTAGATATAGTTGATAGCAATTAGCTGGGCCACATAATAAGAAAAACTTATAAGCCCAACAACCCTTCTCACATCCAGGCAACCCATGATATCTAGAATACTAAGAATAGCCGAAATAGCAGCAAACCAAATCCAACCAAAAAACCTGGTAAAATCAACCTAGCCAACAATATTATGAAGCTTCTAGAGATCGAAAAATGTGTTTAGTATCTGAAGGGACATCATGAAGAGTACATAAATGTAGAGCATTCAGACCAACTAACCAGTAAGTAGCGGGTAATAGTAGCCTCCCATTAACCACCCTAAACACTTCCAGAAAAGGCAAGACACAAAAGATATCATAGCTGGAAATAAGACCCAATGAAGGCAGAAGATGAACATCATATAACGACATCAAGTTAAAGAGAGAATAGCATAAAGCATGGAACTTAGTAAAGGTAAAATGCATAAACAGAGATGATAGGATTCAGCTATAGAAACTACAACATAGCCAACTATAACATCAGGCAAAACCCAAAGCAACACATACACTAAACCATAACTAAAACTATTTGAACCATCAAGAAACCAAAAAATAATAAAGAACATAAAACAAAAGATGGGAAACAATAAGTTATCAATGACTGCCAAGCTCAGGAGAATAAAAGTAATACAACCAAGAAACCTGCACAGGAATTCAGCAATAGAGTAGATCGAGAAATAAAAAGAACCAAAAATTATGATGGATCCCCAAGCAAAAAACTAGCTCAGGTGTGTAGTATCAGATAATTCATGATGGCCAATATTCATCGATTTCTCGAATCCAATACAATACCCACCCAGAATAAGATATAGATGCTTGAAATAGGTACAATTCTAATTACTCAGGCACAGCAACACCAAAAGCCAGTGGACAACCAGCCCAAAAAAGTAACCCCAATCACCAAAAAAGAGAAGAAGTAATCTAAGATAACATAATGGACCAACTTACCACCAAGAAATAGAGAAACACCAAAAATAGATTATAGTACATATGAAAAGAAGGACTCAACCCATATTCCCATTCCAAATAAGAGAAGGAAGAGATGAGTAGCAAAGATGAATAAGAACATAATATAGAGTATGCACAATCATAGCCAGAAGAGAACCCAAGCAGCATAAGCACAAAACCAAAACCAGAGACCTGCCAATCCGAACAAAAACCAAACTAAAATGAGTCAGCAAAATTAGAACACCACTAAAACCAAAAACCAGAGGAAAACCCTTAGCTGGACCGAACATAAGGAAAACTTGAGCGGTCCAATCTCACCAACCCCTTCAAGTTATCAGGTAAAGAGGTACTAACGAATTCAGTAAATTCCCTTTAATTTCAACAAATTTTAGCTAGATAATCAACATCCGCATTTCCTTCCCGGTAAACATGACTAATAGAGAAAGAAATAAGAGAAAACCATTGCTTGATATCTCTAATCAAATAATAGAATGAAGGATTGGACAACACAGTACCATTAATATAATGAATAAGAAGTTTAGCATAAACTTCAACCCAAACTTGAGTGTTACCTAAATAGATACATAAATGTAACCCATATTACGGTGCTTGAATCTTAGCCATAATCGTAGAGTTTGAAGAACTAGGACACACAAAAGCAATGATAACATGGCCATTAGAGTCCCTAATCAGAAAACCATAACCAACCTTAAAGTTTTTCAGAGAACGATCAGTGTTGAGTTTAAATAACCCAACCAATGGTTTAAGCTATCTCACAATTCTATGGGTAGTGACAATGGAATCTAAATAAGTAGAAACACCAAACTCAACAGCAGTATGCTAATAACTTTTGAAAGCATTAACTTTAATCAAATTTTCTAAAGAAAGTTGCAAAATTTTATCTTTGATTTTACCAATAATACTCATAGCACTCATACAAATATCTTCATGCTTTGCTTCATTTCTACTCCTCTAAAGAAACCAACAAATAAGAACAGACACAATGTTACAAATATGACCTTCAGAAGGAGTAAGCCATTCTTGTAAGATGTTAGTAATGGAGCTATAATTATTACAAAATTGAGCATTAAAAATGTTATCAAAATATAACCAAACTTTCATAGCTATAGCACCATTAGCAAAAACATGATTAAGGTTTTCAATATGATAACAACAATGACATTTGAAAACAATATAAAAACCATTTTTTCAAAAGATGCTAGTCTACAAGAAAATAATTATGAAAAATCTTCCAAACTAAAATAGAATAGGATGATGGGATAGGTTGATCCAAAATAGCTGAGTAAAGTAAAGACTTAGGTAAGGGTTGGCTAATAGAGTTCCAAACTTGTTTCAAAGCAAACTTACCATCATTGGTATTAGTAAACATCATGGAATCCTATTTATCCAATTGAAGAGGAATCTTAAGAATGAGACTAACATTAACGCGTGGGATGTTATTTTAAAGTAAATCAACATCCCACATACCATCATTAATAATATAATTAACTTTGCAAATAGAGGTAGAATGTGTATTCAATAAATTATCAATAGAAATTTACCCAACCACTTATCTTGCCAAAAAAATATGTTCCCTATCCCCAAGCCCCATGCCCCAAGCCCCATGCCCCATGGAATAAAATGTTCCACCTCCCACTTGTTGGAACAAAGTCTTTTCCATTTAAAGGAATCACCCTGTTTAAAGTGACAGATAAGAGGGTGACAACCATCACAATATTTATTAGTCATGAATTTACCCCATAAACTTTTCTCGGATCTAAAGGAAAACCAAAGTTTGTAGGCTAATCCAGTAGCCATGTTAATCGTCATTTTAAAACCATGATTTCCTTTCCCTTCCTCAATAACTCTAGAGGAATTAGCCTAAGAAGCCTAGATGATAGCATACTTGCTATCCTTAGCACCCCAAAAAAATTTATTAAAAAGCCTTTCCATTCTACTACAGATATTCATCATAGGACATAAGGTGTGAAAAAGGTAAATGGGAATAGAACAAAGCACATGTTTAATTAAAATTAACTTACCACCAAAAGAAAGAAAAAAAAAGCCCAAGTAGTAAGTTAATTATGAATAGCTTTAAAAATGTCACCAAATATGAGTGCCATCTTCTTACCTCTATTCCTAAATACTTCAGAGGTAAGCTCTTATGAGAAAAGCCAAACTTTTCATTAATCGCACTAATTCTTTGAATAGAGATAGATTTGGAAGTAATGAAACAACTGTTATTAGGATTAAATGCAAGACCACTAGCTCTTTGAAATTCCTCAAGAAATTTAAAAAGAATATAAAGCATTTTAATAGAGTTGTTAGTGAAAATAATGAAATCATCAGCAAAGCTCAAGTGACTAATAGGGAAACCACCAAGAGTTCTAAACTCTAAATTAGGATAATTTAAAAAAAGCTTGTTAAGGCCTCTAGAAAGAAATTCAGCAGTTATAATAAATAGAGCAGGAGATAAAGGATCCGCTTGTCTATGCCCATGAGATGATTTGAAATAACCATGACACTTACCATTGATCATAACATAAAAGAAATAGTTTTCAATGCTATTTTTACTAAGACTAATAAAGACCATATTAAACCCAAAAAGATTTAACATCATGTAAAGGAACTCCTAATTTAAATTATTATAAGCTTTAGAGATATCAATCTTAAAAATAATATTCCAACCAAAAATTTTAGCTTCCAAGTCATGCACTAACTATTGGGCCAATAAAACATTATCAAAAATAGGCGTACCTTTAACAAAACTAGTTTGTTCCAACAAAATAATTATAGGTAATAAAAATATAATTCTTCCCATAAGTAATTTAGCATTAAGCTTATTGAAATGGAACACAAGCTAATAGGTCAAAAGTCATTCCAGAAGTTAATAGCATCACTCTTAGGGATTAAAGTAATTGAGGTAGAAGTAAAAAACTTGGGTTAGGGATTTCCCAAGAAGAAATCCTTAACAACATTCATGAGATCATCCTTAATGATGGACCAACATTTCTGAAAAAACTTAGTAGTAAAGCCATCATTGCCTGCAACAGAATCAACATTCATACTTTTAAAAGTTAACCAAGTTTCATCCTCAGTCGGAATCATCATCAAAAACCTATTGTCGTCCTCAGTAATGAGAGAAGGAATAAAAGAGCAATTAGTATTTAAATATAGAGAGAAATTTTTGTTGAAAACCTTATTAAAATAATCAATACCAAAAGCATAGATCAACTCAAGAGAATCAATAGGACACCATTAGGAGTAGTAATTTTGTGAATATGATGAGAAACTTTCTTGTAGTTAGCAATACTATACAAAATTTAATGTTTCTGTCTCCCTCAACCAAAAATTTAGATGAAGCATTTTGTCTCCAAAAAACCTCTTCTTTTTCTTGGAGTTTGAATAAAGTGGCCTTTGCTTCATTGAGAAAAACAAGATTCTCAAAAGAGGGGTTATTCATGTAATTTATGTCAACACTATTAACCAAATCTTCACTATGAGAAATATTAGCAAAGATATTCTTAAAAACACACATACTCCACCAGTTTAATTTTTGTTTAAGCCTTTTGAGCTTGAACCAGAATCTAGTCATTCCCCCAACATTATCAGAAGGAAAAAAAGGGGCATGCCAATTGCTATTGACGATATTAAAAAATGAATCATCTAAGATCCACATGTTTTAAAATCTAAATGGAGTAGGAGCATTGGTACTTTGTTGAAAAATATTTAAAAGGGGGATGATCATATAAAGTTCTACTTAAATGATCATTGTGAGTCATAGGAAAAGAATAAATCTAGAAATTATTTAATAAAATGTGATCTAATCTTTGCCACAAAGTAGCTTTATAGGAAGTAAAAGCATTCCCCTAAAAACTAATGTCATGAAGATTGCAATTGTTAATTATTTCATTGAAATCTTCCATAGCCTAAATATTCGGAGGCTTCCCCCCAATTCTTTTAGTAGCATTACTAATAGTATTAAAATCACTACCAATCATCCAAGGAGCAGAAGTAATCGAGGAAAAATCATAAAGTAGATTCCATAAAGTTTTCCTTTCATATATAGAATAAGAAGCATAAAAAAAATAAGCATAGGCAAAAAATTTATAAACAATGATACTAGTATGCACAATTTGAGGAGAGTCATCAATAATGTTTAAACAAACCAAATTATTCCAAAAAATTCAAATCTTATTGAAACAATTACCGAAGGCCGAATGAAAACAAATTTTGCTACGCACGTGATTCAGCTTAGAAGAAGAGACTAAAGGTTCAATTAAGATAAGTAAATTAATGTTATGCATCGTACAATGATTTTTGACTCTATCCCTAGACAAGGAATCCCCCACCCCCCTAATGTTCCAAATGAGAGACTTAAACATTGGATAATGAGGTAACATTTGAGGCCCTAGTAAACCTCATAATGCTATTAACCATGTTCTTGTTATGCTTATTTTTCTTTTTGGAGGCTTTCAGATGGGTTTCCTCATTATTCTTTGCTTTCCCTTTCAGATTAGGAGTTGACACAGTACCACTATTTAAACCTTCTTGAACATCCTTAAGAGATTCAAAGTTTTGATCGAGGATTTCTCCCTCCTAAATGTTGTTACCCTCTCTATCAACTTGAGCAATTATATTTTCTGCCCCCCCCCCCCCCCCCCCCCCCCTCCCATTAATATGATTCAGAACACCCTAAACCTTAGGTAAATTAGTAATGGTTCCATCCTCAACAACCATATCCTTATCTAAAACTCCATTCATATGATTTTCCTGAGAAGTATTTGAATCATCATGAACAATCATTCCAATTTGTAGATGCTTAATCAAATCATTCACTATAGCCTTTCCAAATGAATCTTGGGTATCAATACAGAGCTTAGATAGATTGTTGTCATCAGAAATATGTGATAATTCCCTAGTGGCTTTATCTTTAGCGTCAGAATCTATGTCATTCTCAATATCATGATGAATAGTTTCATCTCCATTATTCAGAAAACTATTATGACCATCTGGCACCTTTTATTCCTCACTACTGGTTTCCACCAAATTATTGGAACCTTTGTTAGTTTTTTTAAGTTGAGGATGTGCCATAAAACAATCAATAAAAAATGCCTATAGACTCTACAGTGGTTACAAAAAATTGGAACATTTTCAAAATCTACTTTTTGTAAGTAACCAGCTTTTTTAGAACCAAGCCAAATTTCCTTTGGATGTTTCTTGGTAATGTCCATTTCTGCAAGAATCCTAGCTACAAACGGTCTAGATTGAGATGCTATAGCTTGATCTAATTAAAGTGGCCTTCCAAATATAGAACCCAAAGTATTTAAAACCTGAGGATTAAAAAAATGAAGTTGAAGGTTAAGAAATGAAATCCATATCGAAACTATTGGGGATTCATCCTGAATGTCAAAATATGATGTCCACTTAAGCAATCTCATTTGGCAATTATTTATGTAATAGGATCATTTAGGAAAGACCATATTATAATCTAGATCGTTGGATAATTGAATCGCAACATATCTAGCATCAAGCAAGCCTATAGAGAGAACACCAAATAATTTCAAGTTTTCAAAAAAAATATGAATGGCGTAAAGGTTAGGTCTACGAACTAAGAACTTCCCTGCGAGTGTAAATTGATAAGGACTAGCCAGTTTATGAATATCCTTATCCGACATCAAAATAGTAGGGAAACCTTTTACTGAAGATTTTGTGAAGGAGAAGGTAGGTTTGTTGGATGACGAACCAGTAGCAAGAACATCATGAAAAGACCAAGATTTAGTGGTAGTTTCACTACCTCCATTAGAGAAGAAGCAATTATTAGTAGCAGGTAACCCCGATGGAGGAGCACCCCATGGTCTAAGAGATGAAGAAGATAGAATAGAGAAAAATAAAAAAGACCTAAGGCCGAGAGGCCTCAAGAAAGGAAATCAGGGAAAACACGAGTATAGCACAAAATAAAGAATCTAAAAGAAAAAACCACACTAAACTATAGTAGAAACCATGAGGATCAACATTGGAAATCGAAACTGCACTCACAATCACCAGAGCCAGAACAAGCCATTACATTAGTTTTGGGTAACAATTGATGAGTTTTTAAGTTCTTAGGTTAATGATATACATGAATCTTGGTTTCATTAAAAGATAGAACAATTGATCTCCAAATATAGTGAAACTTGAAACATAGGTAAATGAATGCATATGGTTCAAACCCACAGAATTTGGGATCATCAAAGCCCCCCTATGTGAGATATCAATCACTAAATCTAAGTGTATATATAGGTTTGGTGATTTTTTTCAGGAGTAACACTTACGATATTTGGGTAAAATTAGTGACGAACTAACCATAACATACATATAAATACAACATAGAAAAATGAGAATATAATTTTTAAGTGTATAAAGATTTAAGAATTTTCAAAGTTTTGGGCCCAAAATGGACCCATGAATTTGAAAATTCAAATCATAGAAGATTTGGTTAGATGCAGACCCAAAAAAGTTAGGGTAGGTCAAAGATACACCCTAATATATAGCATCCAAAATGGAGGTCAATTTGACTATTGGATCTAAAGAAATTCATGAAATTTGGAAGCCAATCATCTCTATTATCTCCAAATTCACTATTCAAAATTACCTGAATTTTATTTTTTAAATAATAGAGCTCAAGAGCTTTCTAACAAGCCCAAGAACACTAAACTTGGATGAAAGATAATTTTTTTTTATACTTTTTGGAAGTTACTAGAATTTAAATTAATTATTTAATTCATTTTTAAATCAATTTCAGCTAGGGCGTAATTGGCAATGATTGTGCACGATGATGGAGGCTTTCATTGTACGAGAAGAATGTTAGTTGATGCACAGTTCACTTAACCACATTGATAATAAGATCTGACTATCAGATCAAATGGTGGAGGCATAGACAGATGGGATGTTACCATGTAGCCCACTAACCCGTTGTGCATGTTCAAGCCCTAGGACTATTAAATGCTCACACAGATTGATCTGGGCCATACAATTGGCCAATTGAATGGCTTGGATCAATCCAATCTATTTTGTTAAAAAATGAACTAAACTTTAAAAGCTTATTACTTTTGATCCAACCTTTACAATTTGTAGATAGTACAAGGTCCTTAAAGGGATCTCAAGTTCTCTACTGCTTAGAAGAGCTACAAAAATAAAAACCCAAAAACCTAAGAGCTCAAGTTCCCTTCTAAGCACAAGTACACAAAATCCTAGGTACATTCTACAATGCATAAGAACGAGCACACAAAAAAGAATAATGCTACAAAAAATAGCAGGAACCCCCAACATCCTCATCAATAGCTCAACAACCCAATCACCAACATTAAACACAATCTGCAAAAAGAGATAATGCATAACAAAATAATAAAAGCAACTGTAATAGAAGATAATAGGTTTAAACCACCAAAATAAATACCAATTGCCAGTATCAGGTAAGTAACCTGAGCCAAAGATGGACCAGTGCAAGAGCCACAAACCCATAACCATATAATACACCATAAAAATCATAGCAATGATCATCGTCCTAGCAAAACCAATAGAAGCAACCAAAAGGATCAACTCTACAGGGCAGCCAACACCAGGTGCACAAAGATAGTCACACAGAAACAACCCCAGAACATCTAGCCTAAAGAACCAAAGGAACAACCCAAAATGACAGAAAAACGAGAACATAAGAAGCTGAGAATCAATAGACCACAAAAAGCCATAGAAATAATCCCATAACATGGCAACACCAGGACACAGCAAACTCCAACTAAACGAAAGCAACCACCAAAAAATCACAAAGAAAATGCAGACAGCCCACCGTCCGTATACGGTAAACCAACTATCCAGAAAAGACAAGCTTGACGATCACCAAAAGCACCTACGTTCTTACAGATAACAACCCCAAACCCCCAGCAATGGAAAAGATTAAGATCAACAAACCAGTTTTCCGATGAGCCACAGACCTCAAACAACCAAAAACTTAACCCCAAACCATGATAGTAACCCACAGCCTTAAAAAGCTCCAAGGACCATGGAACAACCTCCAAATAACCAAGATGGGATACCAACCAGCCCACCTGGCAAAAGAGCAACAACAGATCACAAAACCAAGAAAATAGCCAAACACCAACAAACACACCAGCCTTAGTGAATAACATAAGGTAAAGTAATCTTATCCAAATTCATAAGACCTCTGATATGGAGAGGGAGATTAGAACTTAAGAAATCCTCCTTGGAAACCAAACCCGTGCCCCATTCGATAATGGCATGAGCACAAGAATTGCCCTCCAAGTTAGCCATGGAAAAAGAATAATTTAAGAGTCTTAGCAACTGCTTAATTTCCCTCCTCAATTAGAACAAAAAGGAAAAATAAACTTTATCATCCCTCAAAATGTAGGACTGATAACAATAAGAAGAATCAACCTCAATCCTAATATTAGTGTACTCAAGAGAAAAATAAAGCCTTAAACCATACAGGATAACAAAGGTCAAAATGCACTTACCAAAAGAGTCCCGGATGAGACCACCACAGCCCCCTGTAGAATTGATATAAACATCATCCACATTTAACTTGAAGAAATTAATAGGAGGCTTCATCCAAATGGTAGTTCTAGGGGCATTATGCAAACTATCTACCTCCAGCTTAATACAAAGATCAGCAGCAAAACAAAGATAATTCTTAAAACTCTTAGCTGAAATTAAATTAGCAGAAAAAAGAGCCGCAATCTTATCTTTAACATTTTAAATAATTCTATGATGATTCATATTCATACCATTGTAATGATAATTATTCCTATCCAAGCAATAAAACTAAAGGATAAGGGAAGGAATAAGATTCCTACAATGACCTTTGGAATTAACAAACTAATAGTTAAGGACAGACTTAATAGAAACATTAGCATTAAAATAATTTAAGTGCAAAATCTCATCAAATTAAGTCCAAGCTTTAATTGCACAGGGGTCAGAAATAAAAACATGGTGATATTATCCATATGATAACGACATTGGCATTTAGAAGGAAGGATAAAACCACGTTTAATCAAATTATCATCTGTAGGATTAAACTTCTGTAAAATACGCCAAACAAACACAAAAATCATAGGAGGAAAACTTTTATGCCATATCATATTAATAATCTAAGAAGCCTCTTTCTTATCTCTAAAGGCATGCCAAGCATCCTTTAATCTAAAATTACCATCTTTAGCCAAAGCACAAAGTTGCACATCCAGTGAATAAATATTGAAAGGGATCTTCAAAACTTGCTGAATAAGGAAATTAGGCAAGACATAAGAGAGCTTCTCAATATCCCAAACATCATCCTTAAAAAAATAATTAACCTTCACAATAGCATTAGAATAAGTATTAATAATCGAATCGATGGAATTTCCTTCCAACCAACGATCCTGCTAAAAGAAAATATTACCACAACCAAGCCCCCAACAAATAGACGGCTCAATAGACCACTTCACTTTGCAAAGATGATGCCAAACTCTAGAATTACCTTTACTAAAGTAAAACATGGTGGGATGCTTTCCCCCACAATATTTAGCATTCATAAAATTAACCCAAAGATTAGAATTAGCATGAAAATTATACCACAACTTCAGAGAAAAAGAATAAGCCAAATCGTTAAGAGACTTAACCCAAGGCACCTTCATCCAAAGTGCCACAACAATTAACCCAAGAAGACCAGTGAATTTTAGAGTTGATACTAGCCCCCCTCCAGAAAAACTTATTGAAGATTCTATCAATCCTGTTACACATAGATTGAGTAGGCAACAAAGTTTGAAAAATATAAACAGGGATATAACAAAGAACACTCTTAATAAGAGTTAACCGACCACCAAAGCTTAAAAATTTAGAGTCCCAAGCCAAAGGTCTATTATGCACAATAGTAATTAAATCATCAAAAAGAAAGGATTTTTTTCTCCCCTTATAAAGATGCACACCAAGATAATTTAAAGACAAGCCAACATGACTGTAACCAGTTAAATTCTTAATAACCATATTACAATCCTAAGAAACTTTCTTAGTAGAAATAAAGCTACACTTATGTTTATTAAAAGTCAAACCACTCACCAATTCAAATTTGTAAAATAACCTCAATAATCTTTGAATCCTATTCAACGAGGCATTAGTAAAAATAATAAAATCATCCACAAAACATATGTGAGAAATATGAAAACCACCAAGAGTTCTAAAATAAAGGCTAGGATATTTCTCAAAAAGGTCAACAAGCCCTCTAGAAATATACTCAGTCGCAATGATGAAAAGAGCCGGAGAGATGGGATCCCCCTATCTCAAACCATGAAAAGCCTTAAAAAAACCATTAGTCCTATCATTAATAATGATGGAAAAATAGGAGCTTTCTATACAAAGCTTAATGAGATTAATAAAATGTAAATCAAAACTAAATAACTTCATAATATCATAAAGGAAATTCCAATCAATATTATCATAAGCTTAGCAATATCAAGTTTTAAAATCATATTACCACCAGTAACTTTAACATCCAAATCCTGACAAAATTCTTGCGCACGAAGAATATTATCAGCAATAGCACACCCTTTAACAAAACCCATTTGGAAGGGGGAAATCAGCTTAGAAAGGAAAACTGTTAAATGATTCATCAAAATCTTAGAAATTAGTTTATAATAAAAGGTGCACAAACTAATCGGTCTAAAATCATTCAAAGTAGTGATAAAATTATTCTTAGGAATAAGCACAATAGATGTCATAGTAAAAAATTTTGGAATAGGATTACCCTCAAAGAAATCAATAACAATAGAAAAAAGATCATTACTAATAATGTGCCAAGTTTTCTGAAAAATTTTCATCGTGAAACCATCCGAGCCAGCCATCGACTCAGAATTCATACCAAAAATAGTATCTTTAACCTCCTCCAAAGAAGGAGGTTTAGATAAGAAAACATTGTCATCATGAGAAATAATAAAAGAAATAACGTTAAGATTATCAATATTAGAAGGTTGAAAGTTTTTATTCAAAAGATTCTGAAAGTGTTGCACAGCTAAATTAGCAATTTCAGCACCATCCTCAGTAACAGAGCCATCAACATGGTTAATTTTATGAATATAGTTAATAGTGCATTTCCTCTTAACCAGGGCATGAAAGTATTTAATATTCCTATCTCTCTCAACCAAATGTTTAACACTGCTTTTTGTTTCCAAAAAATTTCCTCCTGAGTTTGTAATTTAAAAAGGCCATCTTCAGCCTCTCTGAATAAATAGAAATTAGCTTCAGAGGGATCCGATTGGCATTGAGATTCATGAAAATTCACCTTATCTTCCACAATTAAAATGTTAGAAAACAAAATTTTGAAAACATTAGGATTCCACCATTTTAAAATAAACTTAAGCTTTTTAAACTTAAACCAAAGTCTTCTCATACTAGAAATAGAATTATCTGGAAATAAAGGGGCAACCCAATTATCCTTCACCAAGTTCATAGAAGAGTCATGAAGTAACCACATGTTTTGAAAAGTAAATTGAGAAGTAGAATCCCTCAGTCTAGGTTTAATTTTAATAAGAAGAGAAGAATGATCAGAGAGAGTCCTGATAAGATGCTCAACATTAGTGGAATCAAACGAATTCAGCCAGTAATCATTGAATAAAGCCCAATCTAATCTTTTCCATAAATGCCCACAGTGCTAAGTAAACTTATTGCCAGAGAAACCAATATCAATAAAGTACAATCCATAATCATACTGTTAAAATCTTCCATAGAATGGTAGATAGGAAGAGAGCCTCCTATACGTTCAGAAGGATTAGTAATAGTATTAAAATCTCCTCCAACAATCCAGGGAGATTACAAATATTATTAAATTGAGTAATTTGATCCCATAAAATCTTTCTAGTATGATGAGAGGAAATAGCATAAACCAAAGAAGCACAGCATTGCAAATTAGAACTTTCAATATTACATTGAATAACTTGATTAAAGTCAGTAATAATATCAACCCGACCATAATCTTTCCAAAAGATCCAAATTTTATTAGCCCTATTAGATGAAGGATGTTTAAAACCCAAAAATTTACCAGTACTAATTAACTTATCCAAAGATATAAAAGGCTCAAGCAAAATGAGGAGCGAGACATTAAAAATGCGACGTAAGTTTTTCACTCTAAACCTAGAAGAGGAGCAACCAATGCCCCTAACATTCCAAATAATGGTGTTAAACATAAAAAACAAATAATTAATGAGAAGTATGTGATCGAGTATTGCGAGGAGATTGTAAGAAAATAGTTTTTTGTTTCCTACCTCTCCTACCACGACCCCTAGTAAAACTAGTATCATTATCATCTCTAGCAGAACATTTAGCCGACGTATCCATATACTCATTTTCTGTAAAAGCATCACTATGATAAAGATCATTCAAAAGAAGTTTACCTTCATTCATCATACCTAAATGCCCCTAGAAGGAGGTAAGTCTCCTTCCTCATAAAAAATGTTACCTTCCACAATGGTTTTATTATTCCCAACTGTATCTCCTAACTTCTCCACCTCAGTTTAAACAATATCCTAAAAAATAACATTAGTTTGAACAATATCTTCATCCTCAATACTTTTATTAACTAATCCAACCTACAAAGGAAGCTCAACAGAAAGGGGAACATTATTAAGCTCAATAACATTATGTTGATCAATCACATTATGAGAAACAATAGCTACAGGAGAGTTAGAGTTTAGATTAACTTCCTGCCCATGAAGCTATTCATCCATAGTAATAGGATTCGGTTCAACCTGAACAGAGTCCAAAATAACTAAATCATTACTAGGATCTTGCACTTTAGGCACACTAACAACATTACCATCTTGAAGAGGAATAATAGTATCCACTTCCATTGAATTTAATTCATCGATATGAGCTGGATTAGATGAATTCTTTCCCCTCCTAAGATGGGGATGTAATTTATAACAACCAGCTAAATCGTGTCCATGCATCTTACAATGAGAATAAAAAATAGGTAAAATTTTGAATTCCACTTTTTGAAAATAACCATTAAGTTCTGAACCAATCCAAACCTCATTGGGATGCTTCTTAGAAATGCCCCATTCAACTAACACACGTGTTATAGATGGCTGAGAAATGGACGTTGTAGCTTGATCAGTTTGTAGAGGTCTACTGAAGATAAAAGCCAAACCAAATAAAATTTGGGAGTTAGAAAAATGTAACTGTAGATTTGGAAAAGCAATCCACACAGGAGTCACGAGAGACTCTTCATGCACATCAAAATATGGAGACCATTTAAGCAATCTCATTTGACAACCTTGTATACAATAAGATCTCTTAGAAAAAAATATGGCTATAGTCCAAATCATTACTCAGTTGAATCGCTACATGTCTAGGATCCAACAGACCCACTTGAAATGAACCAGACAATTTTAGATTCAAAAAAAACTTGTGGATGACATCTAGGTTAGGCCACTTAAGCATGAATCTCCCCACAAGAGTGAGCACAAGTGGTGCAGCTAGCCTTGAAATAATAGAATCTTCAAGCAAAAGCGTAGGACATCCTTTAAAAGAAGATTGAACAAAGGAAATGTTGGCAGAAGAAGAGGATGATCCAGCTAAAACTTCCTTAAACGAGCAGGACTTACTGATCAAAAGCACAGCTGAAGGAGGGATAGATGACGACGGGGTCATCATCTCCCAAAAATCACAAAACCCAAAACTCAACAAGGATCCAACATGAAATCAAAACAAAAAGGGAAATAAAGAAACAAAGTGAAAAGCAAAACCCACGAACGAAAGCCAGAAATGAAAAGAAAACACACAAAACCTTTGACGATCGCAGATGGAGAAGAAAACCCTAAATTGCCTCAGAATCTCCACAGAGCAGAGAGGAATGAGATAATGCCAAGATAATGGAATCAAACATACATGATAAACCGTTACAATTTTGTGAAATTTGAAAATAGCACCAAAGCAAACTAATCTTTCAATTAGTGGAGTTTTAGGGTTCCATGCATTGAGATTTAAGAGAACTTAGAGTTTGATCATAAGTTTTTAAATGGTAATAACTTGCTAACCTTTTAGGGGATTTATTTTATCTTGGACTTATTATAAAGGTCTTAAAATCCTCTTTAACTCTCCATAATAGTTAAAGAGTAGATTCTGGCTAGATTAGAAGATGGATTACAATTATCATTTCTCTCTCCTTTTCTCTCACATGATGGTTTAGGATTTTCTTAAACTTGAAGTGGCTGGGAAAAACTTAGAGGTGGCTAGAATAGAAGCTAGCAGAGTAGGGAAATTAGGTTATTAACCCTTGAGCCTTAGGAAGGGAGTCTATTTAAAGGAGAGATAAAATGAACTAACCCGTTAAGTATCCTACTTGTATGCTTTATCATTGATACAAGGTATCTTTGAACTTACGAATAGGAGCTAATGAATAATTTTGAAAAGTTTTTGCTCATTGGTCCACATGGTAATGGAGTTATACCTGAACAAATCCTTGGATTGGGAAAGGTTTAATAAATGATTGAGATCTTACCACCTAAGCCATAGACAATAACCATTTTAGTTGGGGAATGACCAATGGGATATAAGTGAAGATTCTTGAGAGTTTGAAAGTAGAAGGTTGGTTGTTGAGCGAGTTAGGCATGAACCAATCATTAGAGATATGTTATTTTGGGGAATATTTCCACCTTTGTTGCTTAGGTAGTAAGGGCTTAGTGAGGCTAGTGTAAGAAAGTTCTAGAGTGCATCCAAACCTTTGGTTGGGATTAAGGTAGGCTAGGTTGGGTTGGAGCTAAATTTAATGGGTTTTGGGAGGCTTTTTTTAACCCACATTTTTAAAATAGGCCAATCCATGGGTTTAACTTCTTGGGGAGTATGCATGGGGTTAATATACACCGTTAGCATAATTTTTTAAAATTTATTTTGGCAAGGGTGGTGATTTAGAGCAAGAAAACCCCATTTTTACACTTAGTATAATCCTATTAGTTAAACCATATGAGCCCAAGGCTTAGAAAATTTTTTTGAGACTCATGTTGACCTCATGAAGAATCCCCATGAGTTTGGTTCGATGATTTGATCAAAATTATAGAAATTAAAATTTTTAACTATGTATGGTGATTTAAGTCAATTAGTGTTGACCTGGTCAACCAACATTGACCAATGGTCAAAGGTGGGTCCAACACACTCCAAATGATGTTTTGGTCTTATTTAAGGTGGCCTATGCATTAGTGAGGTCATTTAGTATAGAAAGTATACTTAAAGGCTTACAGGGCAATTTGGTCAACCAGGATTGACTACGAGTTAAAACTTGGTTCAATGCATTCAAAATGATATTTAGGTTTTCTCTTAGTCTCTTAACTAGATATTTTTCATTAATTATAATATTGGTTAAAATAAAAAAAATTGAGTATTTTTTAAAATAACCAATTGACCCCCTCTTGGTGCACCTATGGATAGTTTAACGAGGTCTTATAACCTCCCCCAAACTCTTAAGTGGTATCAGAGTGGGTCTTTGAATTTGTAATTTTAAATTCCCCAATTAAAGATCTTTAAATTCACAATTTTTTCATAAATGGTGCATTTTGGTAATAAAAGCACAGTGGAGGGTTTTTCTATAACCCACCCACCTTTATTTAAAAATATTCAATTTGATTTTTGGATAATCCATATGTCTACATTTCTACAAATCTATTTATTATAGAATTTGTCTCATGATTCAAATGAGTTATTCACTTCCATCATGTATAATTAAGGGAGTTAAAATTGATGTCCCATTTGCTGAATGAAGTAATGTGGATAGAGAGCTTACTCAATTAAATGCAAAATGCTTGAGTTATTTTTTCTATGTATTAAAATATGAGGATTGCATGAGAGTGTTTACATGTTCTGCAAGGAAGGAAATGAGGGATAAACTGTGCATCACATATGAGGGTGCTATTGAAGTCAAATAATGTAGATTGAATATTCTACTACATGACTATAAACTATTTTGCATGAAACCTAGTGAGATAATTTTTAAAATATACACTAAATTCACTCAGATAGTGACATCCCTATATGCATTTAGTACAAAAATTTTTAATTATGATAATATTAACAAAATTCTATGTTACCTACCTAGTACTTATGAAGCTAAAGTCATTGCAATATCTGAATCTTAAGATTTAAATATGTCTTCTAATGATAACTTACTTGGCTCATTCATTGCCTATAAGCTGTGAGTCAGAGATTACTTGATAGGAAAAAGGAGAAAACTATGGCTTTGAAAGCTAATGACTCAAATAGTGACAGCACTATAGTTCTAAAACTTTTTGAAAGATAATATTATACTAATGACTCAACAGTTCAAAAGCTTTCTAAAAAGAAAGCAGAAGCATCATTAGCAATGGAGCAAAGGTAAAAATAGTAAAAGTAAAGAACAATCTGACATAATTTATGGCAAATGCAGGAAACCAAGCCACTTAAGAATTGATAGTCCTAGTTTGAAAACTCACCCGGTCAAGTAGAAGGATGAAGAGAAGGCAAAGTTCAAAAAGGGGAAATAACGGACACAGAAGGCCTTGTGGGCTAACTCTATCTCAGAATCATCTAAATAGGAAGTAGAGGAGGAGGTAACTAATATGTATCGCATGGCTAATGATAGTCTAAATCAATCAGATCAAGATGAGGTATGTCATCTATCTTATGATGAACTTTTTTTATATCTAAAAAAATTCATGATTCATATAGGTTGCTCTAGAAGATGTATGCTAACATAAACACTAATTTTTCTACTTTATAAAAAGAGCATGATAGCCTAGGAGTTGACATTCTGCTCTAGATAGATATCACATGTCCTTACTTTGTGAGTTTCATTCATTAAATAAGAAGCATGTTGACCTAACTAATGCACATGAATCATTGAAATCAAAGCATCTTTAGTTAGAAGATTCATTCAAATAATTAGAATCCTTTGGAACTAAATGAAATCATAATAAGCACACATTTAAATTGGAAGTTTGAAGCCATGAAAGTGAACATGAGTTCCTAAAAGCAAAACTCCATGCAATTCGATACAATAAACCCCCACCTACATTAACACAATGGTATAACCCAATATCACTGCATGCATCACATACCTTTAGGAAGAGGGACAACTCCTAACATAAATTAGTAAATCCATTCCTTGGGGTTAGGTGTCATACTTGTGGCATCCTTGGTCATATAGCCCGCACTTGCATAATACATTATAGAACACATTTAATCTGGAAGATTAAATCACTTGCACCATAATGTAACATGCATGTAAGTCATTCATCAAAATATAAGGTGGAACTTAAACTCACATAGGTTCCCAAATCTAATTATTGATTGACTTTGTAGGAGTGCAATCATAAAAGAACTAGTGAGAGCATGTGGCACCTAGACTATGGATGCCCAAGGCACATGACTAGAGATATGAAGCAGTTTATTACACTGGAGGCTATCTCAAGAGGCAAGGTCACACTGGGAGATAACACAACTAGAAAAGCGGTGGGCTTAGGTATAATTGGAAACTCAAAAAATTTTATCATTGGGAATGTCTTACTTATGGATGGTTTAAAGCTTAATTTACTTAGCAATAGTCTATTGTCTGACAAAGGGTTTGTCATTAAATTTTATCCACAAAGTGCATGATTAGTTTGAATTACAAATTTGTTTTAGAAGCAAAAAAGAGTTAACAAAGTATATATGCTTGATTTTAACTACATTGAATACTCTAATTCTCTATGTTTGAAAACCACTTTTAATGAATCCTGGCTATGGCATCAGAAACTATGTCATGCATCCATTAAGGACCTTAAGAAGATTACCCAGAAAGACTTAGCTAGAGGCATACTCGAGTTAGATTTCATTGAGGACCACTTGGGTGATGCTTGCCAACTAGGAAAGTAAATTAAGCCTTCATTTCATTTAATTAAGTATATCATCATCTCTAGGCCACTAGAAATTCTTCATATGGATCTCTTTGGACCCATTAGTATAGAACCTATGAGGGAGATCATAAGGATTTGTGATTATTTAAGATTACTCAAGATTCATCTAGGTAAGATTTCTAGCATAAAAGAAAGAATCTTTTAAAGAATTTAGAACCTTCTCCACCTAGGTATAGAGGAAATAAGGATGCGAGATCTCGACTATTCATAGTAACCAAGGTGGAGACTTTGAAAATGAAAAGTTTAAATCTTTTTATCAGGAGGTAAGTATAGAGCATAAATTTTCTTCCCTAGGGCCCCTCAGAAGAATAGAATGGCTAAAGCAAGAATAGGACTTTAGTAAAAGCTACTAGGGCCATGCTAGTTGTATATTCTCTCCCTAGATATTTTTGGACAAAAGTAATAAATATTACTTGTTATGTGTTAAATATGATCAATGTTAGATCCAAGATAAATAAGACACCATATGAGCTCCTTTAGGGTAGGACACCAAACCTTTCTCACTTGTATGTTTTTTTGTTGTAGATGATTTATTGTGATTAATAGAAAACCACCGCTAGGAAAGTTTGATCACAAATCTGATGGAGTCTTCGTAGGAAATTCATACGTAGGTAAAGCTTATAAGATCTTTAATAAGAGGACAGTAGTAGTAGAAGAGCCTACCCATGTCGTATTTGATGAATCAGATAAATCTTTTGAGCCTAGGTTAGAAGAAGAAAAAGAAGTAGAGGTCACTAAAGGGGTAGAATCCATTGGCTTATGAGATGGAGTAGAACCTCAGGAGCCCCTGCCTAGAGAGTAGAGATACTCATCTAGTCACCCTAGAGAACACATCCTATGAGATCCATCTATAGGTGTTAGAACTTTCCATAGTATTAGAAAGGAGTTTATTCATTCTTCATTCATCCCTATAGTAGAACCCACCAACATAAATTAAGGCCTTGCCAAGGAATTTTGGATTCTAGCTATATAAGAAGAATTAAATTAATTTGTTAGAAATGATGTGTGGGAACTAGTTAGCAGAGCTAAGGACCGAAGTGTTATAGGAACTAAGTGTGTATTCAAGAATATGACTCTCCATGCTCTAGTGATTCTGAGCCGATTCTACAGTTTCCTTCCCAACGTTAATTTTTTCCTAATCTTGGATAATTTTTTGTTGTTCTTCTTGGGATTCTTTTTTATTTTTGTTTGGCCATTTATTTTTGTGTATTTTTTTGATTCCTTTCGCTTTCCTACAGGTTCTGGGTGATGCTGACGCCATCATCATTGAACCCTTGGCTCACCTCAATTGCTGAAGATAAATCTCAGTCTCCTAAGGATGTTCTTGCGGGTGGTATTTCATCTTTTGAATCTAAGTTGGATTTAGTTCATACTTTCTTCAAAGGTTTGTCGGCCTTGATGTTTGATGATAATGTGATCTCACATCTTGCCACTCCCTTCGCCTTTACTCTTGTAGGTAAGTTCCTTTTGGATCAGAAAAATTTGGATGTTATTCAAAAGTTTTCCAACACCTAAAGCTTTCTGGTACATTCACTGTTGGATTGATAAACCAATGCCATATTGCAATAAAACTTTCAAACAATTTTGATTTCAGCCACTTTTTGTCAAGGAGAGCATATTACATTCAAGGTTGTCAAATGTGTTTGCTTAAATGGACTTCAAATTTTGATGTTAGAGACGAATCACCAATAGCCCTTGTTTGGATTTTGTTTCCAAATTTCAATCTTCATTTCTTTAATACCCAAATTTTATCATCTTTAGCTTCAATCTTCATTAGACCATTACAGACAAACCAAGCTACCGCATTTGTATTGCATCCATCGGTGGCTCAGGTGTAGGTTGAAATGGATATTTCTAAGAAACACCCTTAAGAAATATGGATTGGCTCTGAACTTAATGGGTTTCAACAAAAAGTGAAATTTGAAAATTTGCCTATATTTTGATACTTAATATAAAATGCATGGTCATTGCAATTCTGAGTGCTTCAATTTACATCCTCATTTATTTAAGTATAAGGAAACATCTAAAGATATGGAGGGGAAAAATATGGTGAGGAATCAGATAGCTTTCATAATGCTAACCCTGTGCAGGAAATGCAAGAAGAGCTGAACTCAAAGCTTATAGGGAATGATGATCATGAAGCTATTGTACAAATTAAGAAGATGGTTTTTAAATTGAGTATTGACTATGTTGCTAACCTAAATGGTTACACGACTAAGTTTTTTCAAAAAGCTTGGGATATTGTTAGGCTTGATCTTTTTAATGTTATTTAAGATTTTTTTACGGGTAATAACATGCCTAAGTTCTTCTCTTCCACCTCTATTGTGCTAATTCCTAAAAAAATGGGGCTTGTAGTTTGAATGACTTTAGGCCTATTATGTTCTATACATTTTTTAGTAAATTGATTTCTAAAATGCTTTTGAACCACATTTCTCCTTTAATTCCTAGAATCATTTCTCCTAATCAAACTAGCTTTGTTAGAGGTTGATCTATTTTGGATAATATTTTATTAGATCAAGAAATTATACATGATTTGGATGTTAGGGTACCTAGGGGCAACATTATCTTTAAATTATATATCACCAAAGCTTATAATAACATTAGTTAGGAGTTTATTTACCACATCTTGCATTTGTTTAGCTTTAATTCTACTTTCATTAACCTTATTAAACAGTCCATCAAAAATTCTTTTTTCTATGTTATTATTTTTGGCAAAAGTAATGTTTTCTTTAGGTCATCTCATGGGCTGAGACAAGGTGATCCTATATCTCCTGTCGTCTTTAGTATTGCCATGTTGTCTAGAAGCATTACTAATCTTTATGAAAATTAACCTAAAAATTTCAATAAAACTTTGGGTGGTCTTCCTATTTTTCATTTATGTTTTACTGATGATGTTACTATTTTTTCTAATGCTTCACTTAATAGAGTTAATAGACTCATGAAAATTTTAAATCTGTTTGAGAAGTGTATTGGTCTTTTTATTAATAAAAATAAGAGTTGCTTTATTTTTTCTAACAAGGTCTCCCATTATTGTATGCTTTCTATTAGGAATAGTACTAATTTTTTATAAGGTTCTTTACCTATTAAGTATTTAGGGGCCCCTCTTCATAAGGGAAGGAAGAAAACATTCCTTTTTTATAACCTTATTACTTTTGTGCAGAAAAGGCTTAATTCTTGGAAGTCAAACTTACATAGTTTTGGGGGTAGATTAATTCTTATATGTAGTTTGTGTTCCTTACCTATTTAAATCTTTCAAACTTTGCAACCTACTCATACTGATTATAATAGGATTGAGAAATTATTTAATCATTTATTTTGGCATTGTTCCAATGTGAATCCTAAAGTTATTTGGTCCTCTTGGACCAAATGTTGTGGGGTCTTTGAAGAATGGGCTTTGGGTTATGAAAAAAATGTATGATTTATCTTATACATTGTCTTTTAAACAGTGGTTCAATTTTTGCTCCAAACTTTCTCTTTGGGCCAAGTTTATGATTTATAATTAGTGTGTTGGAATGCATCCTACTATGTGCTCCTATAACAATGGTGATTCTAAGGTGTGGAAAAGACTGCGTAGTATCAAGTGGAGTGTTGAACCTCATATTAAATGGGGTATTGGTAAATCTAACTTCTTCTTTTGGAAAGATCATTAGCTTGGAGGTCAATGCCTACATTATATTCTTAATTCCTTTTCCACTGCGGCTACTAAAGTGGATTCCTTTATCACTGACAACTCTTGGATTACAATAAACGTGTTGCGATTCTTCCTTAGGCCGTTATTTCTAAAATCTTAAAGTTGTCCATTAATTTTGAATCTAACGATTTGTTATTATCTGACTTGTCTCAAATTTGTATGTTTAGCTTAAAGGATGCTTGGCATGACTTTAGAGATAAGAACTCTGTTATGAAATTTTTCTCTATGATTTGGCATATAAGTATTCCTAAAATCATTTATATTTTTATGTGGAGTATCATGCACAAATTTATTCCTATTGATGAGAATTTGAGGAAAAGATGTTTTAATTTAACTTCTATGCATGAATATTGTTTTCATGTGGAGAATATGCACCATGTGTTTATTTCTGGTCTGTTTGAAATTAAAACTTGGTCTTAATTTATTGTTATTTTCAAATAAAATCATTTTAGTGCTCACATGTCTATCAACACTTTTCTTGATTCCTGGTTTATTAAAGCTAAAGGGCATATCATAAATGTCATTCCATCCTTGATTATGTGGTATTTGTGGATTGCTAGAACTGGCTATTTGTTCAACAATAATTGCATGGATTGTCATCATATTATTTAGAATATAAAAGATAAAGTGTTTAAACTTTTATCTGCTAAACTCTTGTCCTCCAAAAATTTTAGGAATTATTTCTTTGTGGCTCATAATTTTGGCATATCTATATAGATTAGAAGCTCTTTGGATGATCCTAAGTTAGTTTATTAAATCATACCTCGCTTGAATACTTTTAAACTCAATGCTGATGGGTTGGTTAAATATTATGCTTTTGGGTTTGTTAGTATTATCAGGGATGATAATGGGAACCTGATCGTGGCTTTTGCTAGCCTGTTGGATAAGTCCTCTATGGTGGTGGCTGAGCTTTATGCTATTCTTAATGGTTTGAAATTATGTCTTTCGCTTGGTATTATTAATATTTGGATTGAGGTGGATGCCATATATAGTATTCATTACATTATGAATAGATGGATAGTATTTGCAATCCGAATCTTCTCTATCTTATTAGAGAAATTAATCAGCTTTTAATTTTTATTAACTTTACTATTTCTCATATTCATAGGGAAGGTAATGCTTGTGCTAATTGCTTAGCCAATATGGGTTGCACTTTCGATTGCCTCACCGATTTCACTGGTGCCAATTTACCTAATGTATTGAAAGGCATGATTAGGTTGCACAAAATGGGTTTACCTTATGTTAGAATTTAGTTTTGTATTGTCGTTGGGTCTTTTGGCTCGGTTCTTTTGTAGTTCTGGTTGGTTTGTTACTTTTCCTGGTGTTAATTTTTATAATGGTTTACTGTCTATTGATGGGCTATTATGTGTTAGGGTTAATTCTTTTATCTTCCAGTGGCTGATTTTATTTGATTGTTACATTTTTTGATATACAAGGTTTCATCATTTTAACCTGTTGTGTTGATGTGATGGGCTTGAGTTATGATTGGAATTATTGGTATCATGATTTTAACCTTATTTATTTCCCTTCTATTCTGCGGGGGGCGGGGGGGGGGGGGGGGGGGGGGGGGGGGGGGGATAATTTTGTCTAGTTGTGTTTTTCCTGGTGCAGTTAAGTGGTGGTTATGGTCTATCTTTGTTGTTGGGTTGGGTGTATTGGACTTCTTAGTTGGATTGTTGGAGGTTTTAGGTTTTCTTGTGGGCTAATGTCTTTGGGTATTATGATACTAGTACTTTGTACTGGGTGTTCTGTTGGGCTTGGAAGTGTAGTGGTGTGACATTATGGTTGTGTTGCCCTTTTCCCTGTTCTTCTTTTTTATTACTCGTGTCCTGGGCATTCTCTAAATGATTTGCCTAAGTGCGTTTGGGTTTAGAATTGAGTGGCTTTGGGGTTTTCATCATGATTTTAGATATGGTACTTCCTTTGAAAGCTCTTCTTGCCTTCTCTTTTTTTGGGTTTGCTGTTTTAGTTTTTTCCCTGGAGGGCATCTCTATATGAAGGTTGGCTTTGGATTTATTACAATTAGGTTTTTCTTATTAGATATTGGATTGTTAAGTTGTATAGACTTTGCACCTACTATTTTGGTGTCATTTCTTGCGGGTGGTTGAACCCTCTACTTCCAGGTGTATCTTCTCACTAGTTTTTCCCTTTGTTGCCCCATCCTTTTGGTGTTTGGGTGGTCCACTTTTGCTTTATTGGTTGTTATTAGTTGGAATTAGCTTTTTGTCTCTAAGCATGGTGTCTCCTTGTGGATAGCTCATTAGGTAGCCTGGAACTTTTATATTACTAATAAGTTGTTGGTGTTATATGGGGGGAGTGGGGCCAACTACATGTCCCTCTTAGTATTTGTGGGTTATTAACATCAGATTACTGCCTTTGAATGGGAGTGTTGAGAGAGTGTTTCTTTTTCACTTGTATCTCCATATTTTCCTTTTTTTCTTTTCTTTATTAATAGTTGCATCTTAATAATTTGGTTGTTTATTCCTTTAATGATTTTAGTCACCTATGTTATTCTGAATATCTGCTCTTCCAGTCTGTTACTTATGGTCTTTATTATAGGTAGTTCTTATAGTTTTGATAGACCTACTTTGAATGTCTATTTCTTCCATCTGTATGGTTCTACTATTTGGTATAACATGCTTATCTTATTTTACAAATTTTCTAACATTTCCTTTATCTATTTTAGTATCTCCTTTTATGTTTTGTTGCTTTTGTTTTCAACTAATTTTTGCAGGATTACTTTTATTTCTAATATTTGACTCCTGTTTGTTTGTGTGATGGTGCTCATATTTCATTTGTTGATCCCTCCCCTTTTTAGGGTTTTAGCTTTTTTCCACTCTAGATTGTACATAGGTTTCTTTGTAATTGTTCCTAGAAGGGACCTTGAGCTCCTAGGTTTTATTTTATTCTTTTTTGTAGCTCTAATGAGCAGTAGTGAGCTTGAGGGTCCTTTAAGGACCATAAAATTTTATTTTGATCAACACGTAGGCCCCTCTGTAGCCCCATGACTCTAGTATAGTGATTAGGAGCAAGGCTAGATTAGTTACTAGGAGGTACATTTAGATTAAATGAATTAGTTTTGAGACACCTTTGCCCCTGTAACTAGGTTAGAAGCCAATGGAATATTATTAGCCTTTGCTTTCTTTAGAGGATTCAAGTTATATCAGATGGATGTTAAGAGCGTGTTTATAAATGTGGTGATTAAGGAAGATGTATATGCTGAGCAACCCCCAGGTTTTGAGAATTCTTAATTTTCCTAGATAAAATAAGCACCTAGAGCTTGGTATGAGAGGCTGAGTACATTCCTCCTAGATAGAGTCTTTGTTAACGGTAGTATAGACACTACCCTATTCATTGAAAAAGTTGGAGAAGATCTACTCATTATTAAAATTTATGTTGATGGTATACTTTTTGGATCCATAAATAAGAATCATTGTGATGAATTTTCAAAAATAATGAGTGAGGAGTTTGAGATGAGTATGATAGACGAGCTTACTTATTTGCTTTGATTTAGTGTGAAGTAAATGTATGATCGAACCTTTCTTAGAAAATCAAAATATGTCAAAGATAATATTAAGAAACATGAGATGGATAATGCCAAGGCAATTAATCCAACAATGAGCTCTGCCACTCAATTATATAAGGATCTGAAAGGAAAAGTTAGTTGATTAGAAGAAATATAGAGAGCTAATTGGATCACTTCTTTATTTGACTGCTAGTAGACCTAATATCATGTTTAGCATATATTCCAGTGATAGATTCTAGGAAAATCTCAAAGAATCCCATATGATTATTGTTAAGAGAATCCTTAGATACCTACTAGGCACCCAAAACTTAAGTATATGGTATTATAGACATAGCTCATCCTCTGAAATCATAGGATTTTTAAACTCTGACTTTGCAAGATATAGTGTAGATAGAAAAAATATCTCAAAAACTTATCAATTCGTAGGCCAATCATTAGTTTCCTAGTCAAGTAGTAAGCAAAACTCAGTAGCCCTATCCATCACAAAGGCAGAATACATTGTTTTATGAAGTTATGTTACTCAAGTCTTATGGCTGATGCAACAAATCTTAGATATTGGACTACCTGTAGGCACCATTCCTATTATGTGTGACAACACTAGTGCCATCTATATTACCAAGAATCCAATCCAACACTCCCATACTAATCTTATAAACATTAGGTATCATTTCATTAAAGATCACATAGCTAGGCGAGATAGAATTACATCATATAGCTACAGAAGATTAATTGGCAGACAAGTTTATCAAACCCCTTGCCTATGACACCTTTAGCACCTTGAGGACTAGACTAGGTTATATAGACATTCAATCTTGATTCAAGATGATTCTAAATTTCTATATGATTTAAAATCAACTACTTTTACGTGTGTTCTAATGTGTGTCCCATTTATAAATTTGTGACTATTTGTTTGTTGATTTGTGGTTTCATTTTCATTTATTTTGTTGTTTTGCATTTGGTAGATGTTCCCTAATCCTTACATCCCATTTATTTTAATTTAAAAAAAAAGTTTGAAAGTTAAAATTTGTCCACAATGTAATATACAATTCTACTCATTTTATACGATCTACACATCCCTGTATAAGTCTCTACCTTCAGTGAAATCAGTGGTATTGATCTGATTAATTAATGGTGATCGTACTATATAAATACCTCTTCATACTATATAATACACATGTCAAAATCACTCACACAAATTCAAATTGGTGGTACGATATTAATTAACCTATCTTACTATACGAATACTTATTCAAACTTTATGATTCGTTTGGTCAAGAGTCGTATAGATGACTCCTCATGATGAATACTTTTCCTTAAGATCATCTAGTATGATCTTGATCGTACTTTATGATTTGATTACTTTTTCCAATATGTTATCCAGATTATTTACATTCGTCTGAATGTACTGTATGATATCAAATTGTACTATATGATTGATTATAAACTCTATGAATTAAGGGGGTTTCTAATGTATAACTCATCTGATTCTTTGAATCTCTTCATTCTTCTTGACACATACCTTCATATGCTCAAATGGCTGGAGGTAGCAAGCATAGCCATCTAACCCAAGGAGGTTCTTCCTCTCATTGCCCTGTCAACGACCCCTTCTAGTTTATAGAAGATGAAGCAGACTATTATTGGTACAAGGAAGCCCACATCACTCCATACAGAATGCTGAATCAACAAGTCCTGAATTATGAGGTGATGAACCTCTTCGGATCCACCACTCTAAAATTCTTTCTTTCCCTTGCTTTACCCTTTAATTTTTAACTCCTTTATAAATTTTTTGCAAACCTAAGGATTAATTTCACTACTCCCCCTATGAGATCCTTGGTCTGTAGGTTTCCCATAAAAATAACGAAGGAAGACTTAGGCAAATATCTCCACCTATCCACAAAAGGACCTTGACTGCAATCAATGGCTTATAGGGGAGTCTTTGATTGGAGTGTGGTCAATTTAACCATTATAAATATTGCCTTAAATTAACATCAACCCATGTCCACTCTTTGAATCAAAATGTGTATATTATCCACTATATCCTTAGAAATTTAATCATTCCTAAAGTTGGAGATCATGTAAATATTACCCCACTTGTTTCCTTGGTTACCTACTTAATTTTTTTTGAAACACAATTTAATGAAGACCAATTGATCATTGATTACAATCAAAATCTTACTCGTATTTACCATCCTTCCACCAAAAGGAAGCAAAATATTGCTCATGGTCCTGCAATTGCCTAAATCTTAGACAAAAAAAATGAGCTTACCTATCCTGCTGCCACTGATCATTGCCCAAATATATACACTAACAAATCCATCCATGTTCTTTTTCATCATCATTTGGGGCACGAGTAAGAGGAAGAACCTAATTTTGATGAGGAAGAAGGAGCTTATCCAATAACAGCACCTGCACTAGAGCATACACCACTAGTACCAGCACCTGTACCCGCACCAACATACCAGCCTTATCCGTATGAGGAGTTGATACAACATTTTAATTGATTGGTGTCCCAACCGGATAGTCATATTCAATAGCAGCAACAATAACACGTGGCAGACATGGCTTAGTTTGGCAAAAAAAAATTATCTATTCAAAAGTACATCCAGCCACCACTAACACCACCTAATCAGGGGCCTTCCTACTTTTAGGATATATATTTTATGCTTTATGTTTTTTATTTTTTCTTTACTATATTTTTTCCCATGTTTCTATGTGATTATCCTTTTTGTTGATGTCGAAAGGGGGAGTAATAGTTTGGTTATCTATGTATTTGTTCATCTTTATTATGTAGTTCATTTTCTCCATCTTATGTTTGCAGTGCAGTTTTACTTTTACATTTACCATAAAAAAATAAAATTAAAAAAAGTTAATTAAAAATTTTCTTACCTTTATTTTTAAATCTATCAGTTATCGAGGGGGAGATTAGTAGAGAAACATCAACTCCCATTTTTAACAAAAATCATTTGTCACATAAAAAATGGGGAGATTATTGTAATCCAGGATCCCTAGCATGTGATTTTGATGATAGAAAACATTATTGATTGAATTTTTATTTCTCTTAGCATATGTATTTCATAATATTCTTTTGTGTGTACTAATATTTCAGATACAACATACACCACACAAGAATGATCAAGGCATAGGTTTGGGTAGAATAGGATATTTTTTAAAAGAGTCTAAATTTTCAATTTCTTTTATTTTATGTTTTTTTAGTCCAGCCATGTAAGGGTGTATGCTAAATTGGCGACTATGCATACACACAGGGGAGTGAGAAAAGTGATTTGAATTTTTTTTTTTGAAGTAATCGTACGGTATGATTCATATCGTGTTGTACAATTAGCTATATGAAAAGTAAGTTTTAACTTCTAATTTTGTAATTAATGCTTATGAACCAATCATGTTGTACGATAAAGTTCATACTATATGATTCATTTTTATCAGGAAACTCTAATTACAAGATGATTTAAGTAAGTATTTTAAAATTTTTTTTTGAACTGATTATAATGTACGATCTGAATCATGTTGTATAATATTTGAATTCTTACTTAAATTGATCCCCATGATTAGTCAATCAAATCAAGGTTTAATAAATATGGCCAATCATACTGTATAATATAGATCATATTGTACAACTAATTTTGTTGAAATTCGATCCTCCTGGATATCATATTGGTCGAAACCTTGATTTTTTGTACTAATCTTACTATAAGAAGTTGATCATACTAGATGGACCTTTTATGTTTGAAATAAACATATAATACAATGTAAATAATACTAGATGATTGACAGAGATAAATTTCAATCATCCCAGTGATCATCTTGTACGAACAGAAGGAAATTAAACTAATCATATCTTAAGATCATCCAATAGTACTATAAGATAAGTACACAGAAATTGAATTATTTGTCTGAATGACTATTCCATCATACTAGGGAAACCCCTATTTTGAGCTAATCATACTATATGAACCCAAATCATATTGTACGAATAATGATATCTTAATTGATAACTTAGGGTTTTTTGAAGCCTTGTACTTAAGTAATTCAAACTTATCTAAAAAACCTCTTGGCTGCTAAAGAAAATCTAAGGGAGAATTCTTAAGAGAGATCTTTGGCTTAAAGAGGGAGAAGGTGGAGTTATGCATGAGGGAGAAAGAGTGTGAGGGGTTTTCACATGGTTGCTCTAGGCAAGCTTTCATCAAGCTTTCTCTAGTGGCCTTGGTGAGTTCTTGGAGTTGCTCTTGGGAGAGAATCTTCAAGGTCAAGGGTTATGGGTTCTCTGCCTTAACCAGGAGGGTGAAAAAAGATTGAAGGTACTCTTCTATCACCATGAGGGTAAGAAAGATTTCAAAGGTTCTTTTCCATCACCCGGAGCGTGAGAAATATTTCAAAGGTTCGCTGTCATCACCACGAGGGTGACTTAACTTTAGGTTCTTTCATGCACCAAGTTTGGTAGAACATATTTTTAAGGGCTTCTCAACCTTACTGTTGGGGCTAAAGGAGAGTCAGTACAGTGTTAGTATAATACTCAAAGAGGAGGACTCTAAGGTGTGGACGCAGGTTAAAGTTGATCAAACTAGTATAAAATTTTGATGTGTACTTTCTAGTTTTTTCTGCTCTTTTATTTCCTATTTTTTAATTTCATGCACAAATTTAAATTTCATTATAAACTATAATTTAATTACTAATCTTGATTTGTTAAATTTAATTTTAATTAGAAAATAAAGTGAAAAACATAAATATATTTCTCTTGATTTATTTGTGGTATAAATTTTTGAAAAAGAAAAATGAAGTTTTTAATTTGCTTCCTCTTGTGTTAGTCACTTGAGTAGATTTTTTCATAAATTATGATATTTGTTAAAGAAAAAAAAAATTGAATATTTTTTAAAATAACCAATTGAACCCTGTAATATGGTGCCTGCGGATAGTTCAATGAGGTCTTACAACCTCCCCCGAACTTTCATTTTGCATCTTCTATAAATTCTTTCAGTTTGTGGAGTTAAAGGTATTGAAATGCCATAAAATTTATGTTGTTGAACCTAGGGACATTCTTAATCAATATACAAGTGATAGATCAGGAATCTAAGGTCATTTGGTTAGGCTTCATGGTAATGAAAATTTCTCCAAAATTAGTTTTGCAGCAAGGGGTTTTGTGTTTAGTTCTTACTCTAAATTTCAGAGTTTTGAGCTTGTAATGGGTTTGATCAATGAGTTTGACTTATATTTGAGTTAATTAATTATTTAAAAGGATTTAAGGTTCATAGTTCTTTGATTATTAAATAAAAATCGATGATCATTACTGATTAAATAGATGGTCAGGTAACTATCACTGGGGACTGTCAACTGATGCATTTAATGCTTGATTTATATTTAGGTTTTGAATTGATCAATGAAGATTAATCATTTGGGGAACTTAAGTTTGTAATGATCATGTCATTGATAATTATTTAGTGATCATCAAGTGATAGATCAGATGATCATATGACAGTCAGGGGTGATTATATATATATATATATATATATATATATATATATATATATATATATATATATTATTCATCAAGGCATTATGCCAATATACAATTGCTTTAGAGTTTTATGTATGGTTTAATGATTGATTCTTAGATATTAAGTTTTTAATCATTGACTTCATCCAAAAATAAGGTCAATAAATGGACCCCAAACAAGTGTGTTGAAGTTCTAAAGTAAACCAGACTTGTTGGTATTGACCAAAGAGATCAATTACATCCATGAGATTAATTGATATTTAGACTTCACTATGGATGAATTTGTGCGTGACTAGGATAAAATCTCCTATACAAGTGGATTTACAATTTGAATGAGATAGCAATGCTCAAATAAATGAGGTTTAAACTTGAATAGGATACCATCTCCGAGATAAGTTGATTAAAATCTGAATGAGATAGAGACTCTTAAATAGATGAAATTTATACATAACTAGGATAGTGTTTCCAGGATAAGTAAAATTGAAATTTGAATAAGATAACAACTCTTAAGCAGGTAGTATTTATACCTGATTAGGTTAGAATCTTCAAGACAAAAAAGATTAAAATTTGAATGAGATAGTGACTCTCAAATAAATAAGATTTATACCTGACTAGGATAATATCTCTTTGATAACAAAAATTATTATATGAATGAGATAGCATCTCTCCAACAGATAGATTTAAACTTTACAAGGATAGAATCTCCTAAACAAGTGGATATTAAAATCTAGATGGGATTTATCTTAAATAGATGGATTTAAACATAACTAGGATAGTATCTCTTAGAAAAAGGGATATGGAGATATGGATGAGATAGCGGCTCTCAAATGGATGGGATTTACACTTAACTAGGATAGTATCTCCTAGATAAGCAAGATTAAAATCTGAATGAGAGAGTGGTTCTAAAATACAAAAGGATTTGTGCTTGACTAGGATAGCTTCTCATAGATAAGAAAGATTGAAATCTGAATGAGATAGAAGCTCTCAAACTAATAGGATTTATTCCATACTAGGATAGCATCTCTTACGCAAGAAAGATTGAAATTTGAATGAGATAGCGGCTCTAAAATAGATAGATTTAAACTTGATTAGGATAACATCTCCTAGACAAGTGGACATTAAAATAATAATGGGATAAAGTTCCCAAATAGATGGTTTTAAACTTTACTAGGATAGTATCTCTTAGATAAGTGGATATGGAGATCTAGAAGAGATAGCTGCACTCAAACAGATTGGATATATTCTTAACCAGGATAACATCTCCTAGGCAAGCATGATTAAAATTTCAATGTGATAGCGACTCTCAAAAATATAGGATTTATACCTGAATAGAATGGCATGTTTTAGATAAGAAAGATTGAAATTTAAATGAGATAGCATCTCTAAAATAGATAGGATTTATACTAGGCTAGGATAGAATCTCGTAGATAAGAAAGATTGAAATTTAAATGAGATAACAGATCTTAAATAAGTATATTTAAACTTAACTATGATAGCTTCTCCTAGAAAAGTGGATATTAAAATCCAGATGGGATAACATCTCCCAAATAGCTAAGTTTAAACTTAACTAGGATAGTATCTCCTAGACAAGTGGATATAGAGATCTAGATGAGATAACAGCTATCAAACAAATGAGATTTATACTTGACTCAGATAGCAACTCCTAGACAAGAAAGACTAAAATATGAATGAAATTGTAGCTCTAAAATATATAGGATATATACTTGGCTAGGATAGTGTCTCCTAGACAAATGAAAAAGAAAATTTGGATGTAATAGCTGCTCTCAAATAGATGAGTTAGATACTTGACTAAGACAACATCCCTTAGACAAGTAGATTTAGAATCTGAATGGGATAACATATCCCAAGAAGAAGAAATTTATATGATAATGAAATTTATAAAATACTACAAAGGATTTAATAAATTTAATATCCTTACAAAATCTAAAACTTAAAAACTTGGGAATGAGCTTCAAATCCAACCTTATTCTTTGAACGCAATTTCTTTTACAAACCTCTATACATTACAACAATATATAAAGGCAATGATAAGAAATTTTACTTATTATAAAACTTCTCTTTTAACATTATCCATCATAATAGAATTTGAGATATCACCAATTTATAGGTAACATTGGGCGATCTCCACTACAACCAAGTAATTGATAAGATCCTGTATGATGTGCCTTTTCTATTACGAATAGATAATCCCCAGTTGGTTCAAATTTACTGCCTATCTTTCAATGATGGGTCTTTACAAAACTAAAACCAAGTATCATACTTGGAAGATTCTCAGATGAACCAGCTTGTCATGTGCTAGAATCATCTTAGATTTATATAACTAAAGGTTATATTGAGTTAGCAGATTCTTCTCTTCTTAAGGTTAGAGCTCTTCTAACTTGAATTTTGCATTATGCTCTTTAGTGACCTTATAGTTGATAGCTACACACAGATAAGGCAATAATACTTTAACAACCTCTGCTCCATATACCAAAGCAAATGGCGTTGATTGAGTAGGGGTTCTTTATATAATTCAATATTCCCACAATGCTTCTCCTAACTATTCATGCCACTGGAATTTATTGTCATCTAGTGTTTTCTTTAAAATTTAAATTGAACTTTTATAGAATGCCTCAGCTAATCCATTTGCCCAAGGGTAATAGATTATTAAATATCTCCTATAGATATTATAATGTCTAGCAAAGTTATTTATTTTAGTCCTTCTAAATGAAAAACTATTATCAGATATTATTCAATGAGAAATACCAAATCTACATACAACATGATTTTTTAAAAAGTTTAGGTTATGATGAGCTCTAACTTCTATCAATGGAACTGTCTCTGCCAATTTTTAAAAGTTATGTGTGCCTGCTAAAATAAACCTATAATTTTGGAGAATGGCAGAATAATTGAACTGACAATATCCATACTCCTACTTTTAAAAGGCCGTGAAGTAACTGTTTGTTGTAATACATTCGAAGTTTAATGTAAAACCACACCATGCACTTGGCATAAATAACAAAAATGTTAAACTTTCATGTAGTCATTAATCATCAATGGCCAATAATAACCTGTTCTTTTAATTTTCATTTTTATCTTTTGACCCTGGTGATGAGTGCCACACAATCTGGCATGTACTTCTTCTACTATCTCTGATGCTTCTACTTTTCTCAAACACCTTAATCATATATGATCGAATGATCTTCTATATAAGGTATCATTAATTAACACAAAAGATAAATATCTTCTCTTGATTTGATCTACTGTCAATTTATCATGGGAGAGCATATTTTCTTGCAAGTATTTTTGAAAGGGCTTTCTCCAATTCACCACTTCATCATCTACTGCTAAAACTATTTTCACCTCATTGAGAAATTTCTTGTTTGGATATTCAAGATCTATAAGAAATAAAACTTGGTAACCTCATACTTCTATTATATTTGAATGTCCTTCAAGACAAGACATAACTTTAGCTATTTTTTCTAATCCATTTACTATAGAATTATGTTAATGAGGAATCTTGTATAAAGTTACATTTTGAATTTGCTCAAGGTGATGCATTTGATATATATAATAAGGAACCAAATTTTATTTTTTGTACTTGATAAGTATGGGCTATCTGATTAATCACTAGATGGGAGTCTCCAAAAATTTTTATCTTCTATGTTTCATTCAAGATTATTAATTCTAACATAATTATTAGGGCCTCGTACTTAGCATCATTATTTGTACAAGGTTCTACGAAATGGTAAGAGTAATACATTACACATTTTTCTGGGGTAATGAATACAATACCAATTTTAGCTTTTCCTCAGGAAATATAATCATGTGCTTCTTAGTGATTAGAAGCTACACCATCAAAATTGAATTCCCAGGTGGAGTTTTTATTTATTTCTAGACATAGGATTTGTTCATCACGTAGTTCATCATTTATTAGACAATCATCCTGTACTGGTTGAGCTACTAGAAAATTTGCCACAACTTGTCCTTTCACTACTCGTAAAGGAATGGATGTCATTTCAAATTATGACAATATCATTGACTATCTAGTTATTCTTCCAGATAGTGTTGGATGAATCATTTGATAATGCAATGGATTTACTCTAAATAATAAATACACTTTATGGGAGAGCAAATAATTCCTTTGCTTCTAAGCAGCAAAGATTAAGGCCAAACAATAATTCTCTATCAAAGGATAATTTACTTTAGTTGGAAGAAAACACCTACTCATATAGTATACTACATTCTCTTTTCCTTCCTTATTAACCTAAACTAACAAGATGCGAAGAGATTTACTTAAAGCTGTAGCATATAAAATAAGCGGTTTCCCAGGGATAGGAGTTATTAATACTGGAATATTTATGAAATATTATTTTATACTGTCAAATACTTTATAACAATGATTATTCCACTTGAAATGAGCTTCTTTTTGGCATAAAACTACAAACATCTAACATATACCCAAAAAATTCCATTTAAATCTTCTAAGGTATATGGTTGACATTGGAAAGATCTTAACTAAGTAAGACTTTTAGGTGATAACATTTATATTATATCTTTGATTTTGTTTGGAACTATCATGATTCCTCGATGTTGGACAATAAAGCCTAAAAAATTTCCAGAAGTGACACCAAAAGCACTTTAACAAATGTATTTTCATGTTATGTTGACGTAATCTTTGGAAACTGATTCTGAGATCACATAAGTCGTCATCTCTTTCAAGACTTTTGACACCAAGATCAATGACATTAAATTCTACTTGATGGTGGATTAGTTCATAAAAAATACTCATCATATCTTACTGGTAAGTCACTCGAGCATTTTTTAGTCTGAATGACATTTTTTTATAACAGTAAACTCCTATTGGTGTTCTAAAAGCTGTATATTTTTCATCCTAAAGAGGCATTTTAATTTGGTTGTACCCAGATGAGCCATTCATAAATGAGAATATTGTAAGGGAGGAAGCAATATCAACCTTAAGTTCTAATATATTAAGTAGAAATGCATCTTTAGGACAATCTTTATGTAGATCTCTAAAATCTATGCAGACCAAAATTTCACCATTCTTCTTCTTAACTGAAACAATGCTAGCTAACCAAGTTGGATATTTCTCCTCCCAAATATATTCTGCATCGATTACTTTTTAGCTTCAGATATTAGTATTTTTTGATATCAAGTCACATTCATCTAGGTGCTTGTTTAATCAAAATCATTCCTGGTTGAATTTCAAGCTTATGAGTTACTATGTCTTGAGATAATCCTAGCATTTCTTCTTGGCTCTAGATGAAACATTCTTTAATTTCTTTCAAAAGTTTGATCATTTTATTTTCATCGTCCCCATTTAATAAAAAACTTATGAAAATTGGATGAGGGACTTCTTCAGTTCCCATATTTATTTCTTTAAAATTTTCATGGTGGATTTAATCTCTATTTTAAGTTCTAGAGGTGAATTCCTATCTTGAGAGTCATCCAGATTATCTAAATTATTTAAATAGAGATTACTAAGAGTCTTAATGTTCACTAAAAAGAGATTATTAGAACCTAGATTATTTGATATAACTAAGTAATATTCATTATCATCAAATAAAGAAAAAGTAGTGAAGCCAACACCTGATCATGATGCATATTTATAAAATTTTGTATTCAACAAGAGTTTAAATTATTGGGTTTCATCTCTAGTCTAATTTGATGACATTAAACCATGTTTAGCAAACTTGCACTCATAATTGGAATACCAGTCATAAGGGAGTTCCACAATTTTATCCATGAATGGATCATTGAAGTATACATTGGTTTAAGAGGTGTTACTGGTAGAAGGCACAAAACTTTTGTCTTTGGTAACTTGGATTAAAGGAAGAGAGGTTTTCACCTCTAACCTTTTTACTTTTCTTTGAGAAAGTGGAGTAATGGTAATATTTTTCACATACTTTTTTTAATTTCTCTATGGTAGAAAATTTTGAATTAGCTTCCCTTGTTTTTATCGTTATTGGGTTCTTTAGAAATCCCAATCTAGAGTTTCTTTAAAAATTTCTTATATTCTATAGCCCTCCACTTTTTATGAAATACCTATGATCCTCCTCCGAGCTGGATTCAAAATCCATATGTATTGCATGCGCCTTAATTTATACATTTATTTTTCATTTTCTTTTACCAATCTATTTTGCCATCCTCAACCTCCTCCTCTAGATCATTGATCCATTCTGCCTCCTACAAACGAACATAAAGTTTGAGATCAAAAATCTTTGCTCTTTCCTTTTCATTTTCTCCTTCGTTCTTTTCATTTACCTCTACTTTAGCCATTTTGATATTTTTAGAAAAGACAGTTTACCTCTTATGAAGATTATATGAAGCATCTTCATATATAACAACTTCATAAATTAAAAATTGATGCAAATTACCTTTATTATAGTGCTTTTCTCCCTCATGAGAGTATTTGATACACTGATAAAGTGTAGAAGGCACCATTCTATATTCATGTAGCCAAGGCCTACCAAAAAGCATTGAAAAAAAATTGGACTCTATTATATGAAATTTGTCTTTGGTCTTTAGGTTTCCTATTTCTAAGAACAAAGTGATTGAACGAAAAGCCCTCCAGCCTTATTGTTGAAACCACATAACATCATTTTATCAGAATGGAGTTTAAGAGTATCAACCCTCAGGTATGTGAGAGTTCTAACATTCAATATGTTGATCGATGCACCTAGATCATAACCAAGGCATTGTAATTAATCCATTTTTGGAATATCTGAATTAGCCACTTTTGAATTATATAAATTGTTATTAAATTTTATAGATTATTAGCCTCCTGTTTTCCTTTGTTGGCTGCAGATACATATGGTGGTAACACCTTACTACTATTCAGATTTACTTGAACTATCTCTTTCAAGGAATATATAGTGGATTCATTTGATTGTATATGTTCATTTAGCTTTAATGCTTCATCTGATCAATAATCAGAATTAGACATCTCAATTTCTATATAAATAGGATCACCCTAAATATCAAGGATAGTGGAATCGCTATCAGAGAAATATTTAAGAGATTATTTTAATCCATTTAAAATTATTTTAAGTTTTATAAAGTTATTTTTTGTTGCATCATTTGTTTGATCATCACTGGACATAGGCAACATATATACTAAATCCTTCTTCATTGCTTTTTTAGCCCTTGGTGGGACAAAATAGATATCATACAGTGAATGTGGTATAAGATCCTTTGCTTTTCTATTAGAAGAAATTACCACTTTTTCTACATTGCTACTTTTATTCTTGTGCTCTTCCGTCTGACCTACTAAAAACTAACCATCTAATCTCTTCTTGGGTTCTTAAAATAGAATTTTATTCTTGACCTCCTTTTCAAGAACTATTGGATTAACCAAGAGTGGACTCTTCACTCCTTAATATACTTGAATCAATCATTTACACTTAACAGCTGCAGACACTAAACCAGACTTCATTTTAAACACCTTTTGAAGGTTTTAATTTTTTTATTTCTACTAGAGATTGATCTTTTGAGAAGGTAAATTGAGATATTTCCTCTTGAAGATTAAAGGCTTTATGTAATAACATTTCAAAAGTTTTGATTGTAAACTCTTTAAATAAGAAAACAATTGGACCATGAACATTCTTTAGAAGGATTTCTATAGCATGCTGGTCTTAATGCTGAGGTTTACACTTCATGTTGATTTTCCTCCACCTTAGGATGTAGTCAACTAGTGTTTCACTAAGTATCTATTTCCCCACTACCAGAACCTTTACTATTACATGGTGACATGCTCCAGCAATCCTTTTAGTGAACATTTGTTGTAACTCTGCAAATGTTTGCATTGACCCATTAGGTATCTCAGCATTCCACTCAAATGTGGCATCTAACAAGATGCTTGCACACTATTTAAACAATAGAGCATCACTTCCTCCTGCATTATAATAGCTGGTCCTGAAGTGTGCTAAATGTTGCTTCAAATTCCCTGTTCCATAAATAATGGTGGAAAAAATTATTTAGGACAAAGAACCAAGTCATATTCTTCAGGATAGGGTCTACCCTTTAGAATAGATGTGGTACCCTTTGACTATGTTATAGTCTTGTTAACTTCTTACTCTACCATCTATTTAATGTCCACTACTTATATATATATATATATATATATATATATATATATATATATATATATATATATTTAAAACTTCACTTTTATTTTCTTTTGCTTCTTCTTTATATTTATTAGAATTTTGAAAGGATTCAATGGGAATAGAGTCCATCTGACCCTTAACTGAAGGAACCACTTTGCTTTTGGTTGATGCCGTAGTAGCCATCAGATCTCCCATTTTCTTCTCAATCTGTACTATCTATTTATCTATTTGGCTCAACTAATCTAAAATACTACTTGCTAGATTAGGAACATATTATTCAACATCTTATTCTTCTTCATTCCCAGCCTCAACTAGATTTATTTTTTCTTCCACTTATCTTTTTATAAGGATGATCATATATCTACCATGAATACACTCACAGACATTTCTTCATTTTGTGAATTTATTTTTGCATCTTCTGTATCTTCTTGCTCATCTATCTGTAAAATACCTTAACTTAGGTGATCCATCATTTTGTCAATATATTTCCCAGTATTATTGTGAGGATCCACTGGAGTGTATTTTCTGACAGTTGATACTTCTTCCACAGATTATCCCTTCTTTGTTTCTTATTCTATAATATGCTTCTATTAGCCACTAGTGGAGTTGATGTGGTGACCACTTTAGGATGCCAGACTTTATGACCATCAAATAATAAAATAGGTAGGCTTGTCAATTTTATCCTCCTTATACCAAGATGAGGAGATAAATCTAAACCTTGCAGCTACTATCGATCAACTCTTAATATATGCTAACCCAAAGAATGATTAGAGGTTCTAATTGAGATATATCTTTATTTAACTGAAGATGGAGTGCAAATGGGATTATGCATTTGATGAGCTAATGCTCCATATCCTAAGGATCTGATTGGAGTAAACTAATTTTAATTTTTGGATGGAATTATTTGATGCTTAGCATAAGAAAGTCTTCTAGAATCTTTTTGGTGACTTACAACATTTACTTGTTGAATAGTACCCACTTCTTTAAATTGTACTTTTCTCTTGATAGAAGGAGATATTTCTGTCTCTTTCTTGAGTGTGCTTGCACTCTAGTATATATCACATCTTTTAATTTTCTAAGGAATTTCGACATCAATTGTCCATAACCAGTGCCACAGCCATGGATAAATTCATTCAATAGAGATTATAAGTTCTTTTTATTTTCTGATAAGGAATGCAACACATGATTCTAATAGAAAGAAGAGGGTAGAGAGTTAGTTATTCTGGCTAAATTTTCTTCTCCAGTAGTAGCAGACAGTGGTTGAAAAAAATTTAGACACACTAAAGGGGATTTGAATAGAACATCAAACTCTATAACTATATTCTTAACTAACTTCAGCTTAGTTGCTTCAGATGTACCATTCAGAAGGTTGTTCTCTTCTAGTATTTTGGCTTTCTCAGCCCTTCACCTTTGACGGTGGTTCTTATTACTTCTCTGAGATTTGGTCAACTTGTAAGTGGTAGAGGATGACCTAATCTCAAAGTTACTCAGATACGAGAATATATGAATAATGACAAAAGATTTTCCCTTCTAGCAAGCTTAGGAGAACACCGAGGATTTAGCAGTTATAGGAGTAACTATAGACCCACCCTCCAGTACAGCCGTTGTAGGTGTGGCAGGCAAAGATACAACCTTGACCACCTCAGATTATGGCCTAGTGAAGGTGAATTGGACATTGATAGTAAACTTTACCTAGTGTATTCTTTGGACCTATATCTTATTTAAAGGTCAGTGGAATTTGAAGAGTAATATAAATTTTTGGTCAATTATAGAAACCAAGTCTAGAAAGTTTTTTTTTGATAATGCAAACATCATTTCTCTATCTATTGAAGCAATTATGATCCAATCTGGAGTTAATAATGTCCAATACACCTTCACTAGGCCATAAACCCTAAACCCTAAAAAATAAAAAAATAATAAAAAAATAAATAAAAAAAAAACTTGAAAGTTCGATAGGGATGTTAAGCCCTGATGAACTAGTCTCGAGGCTAACCAAGAGGGGGGGTGAATTGGATATTTGAAACAAAACAAAAATTATTTTATAACGTACAGCGAAAACGAATTAAAACAACGATAAAAAGATCAATCACAGGTTTCACCCAAGCAGATAATCGCAACAAAATAAACTGTGGAAAATAATAAGAAAGAACACACCGGATTTATAGTGGTTCGGTCCAACCTAACCTACGTCCACTCCTCGGAGGCACCCTCCAAGTATTGCACTAAACCAAAAGTGTCTCTCCTTTAGCCCCCACAGCTAGGCGGAGAAGCCCTTACAAAATCACTTCAACCTTCCCCAGTGCGGCGGAGTAGCCGGGTCCTTCGACAACGAAGATATCTTCTTCTTCCCAAAACTTCCCTCGAGACGACCCTTGAATCCGATGGTACTTAGGTGCAAGCTTTCCGGAGCAACCGTGTGAACCCCGTCACACTCCCTCGAGAATCCCCCTTCCCAGGCTCTTCTCCCACTCAAACTCCACCCTTTCCTCTCTCCCTTTCAACCTCTCTCTTCAAGTTTTCTCCAAAAGAATGAAGACTCAATTGCTGCCAAAGACCCCTATCAAGTGCCTTGAGAAAGCTTAAATAAAGAGCTCCAAAAACCCTTCCAAATTTGTTCTGGCGGCAAAGATCATCCAGGACGATCGCCGGATCATCCAGGACGATGTTCTCCAAAAGACGGCTTCAGAAAACCCTAAAAACGCAATTCTGCCGCCAAAGATCGTCCAGGATAATCGCAGAATCGTCCAGGATGATGTGCTCCAAAAGACGGCTTCAGAAAATCCTAAAAACTCAATTCTACTGCCAAACATCATCCTGAACGATCGCAGGATCGTCCTGGAAGATGTGCAGAATTTGACCTGATAGTTCCGTATGATCCTGGAATAGTACAGGACGATCAGTACAAATTTTGCACAAATCGTCCAGTACGATATACTTATCATCCAGGATGATTAGAGCAAATTTTGACTCTTAAATCCATACCTAAATTATCATGGCGGCTAGGCTTTTGAGATCATATTGGATCATCCAGGATGATATAAATATCGTCCAGTACGATTTATTCAAAAGTTGAACTTCTGGTTTTGACAGGATCTTACTCCCCCTGAGTATGTGTACACATAGTCACAAATAAGCATACACCCTTATAGGACTTGACTCAAGAAATCAAAAAGTACATCAATGAGAAATACAACAAAGCCTATTCTACTCATTCTTGAGTCTTGAATCTTTCTTGGATTGATGCATGCTGTTCCTGAAATGTTAGTACACACAAATATTATATATTTCAAATACTAGGAGATGAACTATAATATTTGTTATCATCAAAATAAGAACTCGTTAGCCCGAGTTGCAACAATCTCCCCCTTTTTGATGATGGCAAATATTTCTGGTTGGATTTGTAAATAACAGTATTCTCTCCTAATCTCCCCCTCACTAAGAAAAGACTTTTAAAAATAGGGAGAAACACATTTTTAAAATTTTTTTTATTATTAAAAAAACTACACAATAAATATCACAAATAAAATAGTACAATTACAATACAAATAAACTTCACAAATACAACAAATATAACAGTACGTTCTCCCCCTTTGACATTATCAAAAAGAAGAGGAGCAGAAAAAAACAAACGTAAAAGAAAAATAGACTAAAAGATCAAAAACGGTCTCTGAACTTGTGAAATTTTTAAAAAATCAAGAATTTTCTTGTAATGAGAAAGCTACCCCTGGATTTTATTCAAAAAGCTAAGTAAGGCATGAATTGACTACTCATAACCCAGAAAGGTTAGAAATTCAGAAATTGTTAAACCAAGCTCAGGTTTTAAAAAGGCTAAAAAACTTTTTAAGCCAATATCTAAATCAAGGAATAAATTAGATTAGGAAACAAAAATCTTTCAAAACTCCTTTCATGAAATACATCTAATAGAAGATTGATGCAAAGTAATGAATAAAAAAATCTTGATTTTCAAACTCAAGTAACGAATCTATCAAAAAGTCATAAGAGTTTTCTAAACTTTAGAGATTTACAAGAATGGAAGCAGCTTTTATGGGCTAATTTTGTGCCTCTTTTTCAATTTGTTTGGCGCTTTGCGCATCTTTTGATTTTTGATACACTTTGTGTATTCAATTTGGCAATTTCGCATCTTTTCAGTTTTGGGCTCATTTTGTGCCTCTTTTCAATTTGTTTGGCGTACTGCGCATCTTTTGATTGCCTCCTTTCTAAATCTTTAAAATCAGCAAACCTTATTCTTATGATAAAGACGAACAACCTGAATAAGATAATCTCGAAGTTGGTTCAATAATTTGCAAAATATTCCTATGAGATAGACAAAATGTTGGGAGATGAAAAAAGTTTCAATTTCAAAAACCAATTTATAATTTGAAATAGATTTTGAATCAAAAGTAAGATACCCTTATACCATTTTTGTTGATGTTGATGTTTGTGCTTTACTAGATTTTTCAATTTATTTATTATTGATGCAAACTCCTTACTTTCATCATCATCTGACCCACTTTTTCCAATATCTTTAATTTTCAGCACAATAGTTTCACCTGCGTCCAAAAGCTCTTGACCCAAACCTTTCTCGTAGGCAATGAGTGAGCCAATCAGATTATCAATAGAATATTTGTTCAAATTTTTAGATTAAGAAATTGCAATGACTTTGGCATCAAATTTATCAAGTAGAGAATGTAAGATTTTATTGACTTTTTTAAAATTTGAAAGGTCTTTACCTAAAGCATGTAATGATGTCACAATTTGAGAAAACCTAGTAAACATGTCCAAGATCGTTTCATGAGGTTTCATGCTAAAATGTTCATAATCATGCATTAAAATATTTAGCCTAGATTGCTTGATTTCATATATACCTTCATATGTAGTGCATAATTTATCCCAAATTTCTTTTCTAGAAGTGCATGCAGATATTAACATATAATCATCAGAATTCAAAGCACAGAAAAAAAACAATTCAAACATTTAGCATTCAATTGAGCATTGATCTGATCAATCTACTCCATTCAAAAAAAGGAATATCAACTTTAATTTCATTTATAAAATATAACGGTACAAAATAACCAACTTGAATCATATGCCACATATGATAATCAATAGATTGCAAGAAAGTAGACATGCGAATTTTCCAAAAATCAAAAGTAATATTTTCAAAAAGTGGTGGACGGGTGATTGAATAACCTTCCGCAATATTACGACTACAAAAATTAGCCATGGATCGAATTCAAAAGTTTTTAAAAACTTGATTTTATGTATCCCTCTCTAATACCACTTGAAAGTTCGATAGGGATGTTAAGCCCTGATGAACTAGTCCCGAGGCTAACCAAGAGGGGGGGTGAATTGGATATTTGAAACAAAATAAAAATCTTTTTATAACGTGCAGCGGAAATGAAATAAAACAACGATAAAAAGATCAATCACAGATTTCACCCAAGCAGATAATCACAATAAAATAAAGTGTGGAAAATAATAAGAAAGAACACACTGGATTTATAGTGGTTCGGTCCAACCTGACCTACGTCCACTCCTCGGAGGCACCCTCCAAGTATTGCACTAAACCAAAAGTGTCTCTCCTTTAGCCCCCACAGCTAGGCAGAGAAGCCCTTATAAAATCACTTCCACCTTCCCCGGTGCGGCGGAGCAGCCGGGTCCTTCGACAACGAAGAGATCTTCTTCTTCCCAAAACATCCCTCTAGACGACCCTTGAATTCGATGGTACTTTGGTGTAAGCTTGCCGGAGCAACCGTGTGAACCCCCTCACACTGCCTCGAGAATCCCCCTTCTCAGGGTCTTCTCCCACTCAAAATCCACCCTTTCCTCTCTCCCTTTCAAGCTCTCTCTTCAAGTTTTCTCCAAAAGAATGAAGACTCAATGGCTGCCAAAGACCCCTATCAAGTGCCTTGAGAAAGCTTAAATAAAGATCTCCAAAAACCCTTCCAAATTAGTTCTGGCGGCAAAGATCGTCCAGAATGATCACCGGATCATCCAGGATGATGTTCTCCAAAAGACGGCGTCATAAAACCCTAAAAACACAATTCTGCCACCAAAGATCGTCCAAGACGATCGCAGGATCGTCCAGGACGATGTGCTCCAAAAGATGGCTTTAAAAAATCCTAAAAACTCAATTCTGCTGCAAAACATCGTCCCGGATGATCGCAGGATCGTCCTAGACGATGTGCAGAATTTGACCTGATTGTCCCGTACGATCCTGGGATAGTACAGGACGATCAGTACAAATTTTGCACAAATCGTCCAGTACGATATACATATCGTCCAGGACGATTATAGAAAATTTTGACTCTTAAATCCTTGCCTAAATTATCATGGCGACTAGGGTTTTGAGATCATATTGGATCGTCCAGTACGATTTATTCAAAAGTTGAACTTCTAGTTTTGACAGGATCTCACTCCCCCTGAGTATGTGTACACATAGTCATAAATAAGCATACACCCTTACAGGACTTGACTCAAGAAATCAAAAAGTACATCAATGAGAATTACAACAAAGCCTATTCAACTCATTCTTGAGTCTTGAATCTTTCTTAGATTGATGCATGCTATTCTTGAAATGTTAGTACACACAAACAAATATATATTTCAAATACTAGGAGATGAACCATAATATTTGTTATCATCAAAATAAGAACTCATGAGCTCGAGTTGCAACATGATTAAATTGAGACTGATTTGAAAATCAAACTTATAACTACTCACTGACTTTAGATTTGGACCTAACCTATGGAAATATAAACTAGAGAGGTGATTTAGATTGAGTTTTAAACTATTGAATTAGATAAGAGATTATTGAAATTTAGTTTAAATTTAGGTTTTTGAGGAACATTGAATAAAAGAGAGAAAAATAATGGAAGAAGACCTGAACTAGATTAATATTTAGATTTAGATAGAGACATTCATGAATGAACTTTAAAAAAAAGATAGAGAAAGAACTCAAGAATTTATAATCTAAATCTTGAATCTGCATTATATCTAATTGCCCAAATATTTAATTAAATCTATATGTGTTTAAAAATTTTCATCTTCACAAAGATGAAGAGAGAAGTCTATCCCTAGTGGAGTCATTAAAAAAATATGTGGAAAAATTTAATTTAACATATAATATCATAAAAGATTTATTTATATTTTGAGTTTCTTTAGTCAAATATGCATAGAGGGAGAGAGAGAGCGAGTAAGAGAGAGAGAGAGAGAGAATTTTTCAAATATCTTTGGTTCTATATCTCGGTTTGGCCGTTTATGGTGGCAGAGGGTTACCTGTCATCATCTGATGACCAGAATACCTCAACTCCTTTATCTGTTAAGTATTCTAATGAAGCTGTCCTTCATTTAGATGCTAAAGGTAGAGTTTTAGTTAATCGTGATAGTTCTTGAAGTTCTTATTTCAAGAATACTCCTTTGATAATCAAGGAAGGTCACGCTTCATCTGTTCATGAATAAGTTCCTTTACCTGATGGAAAAGTTATAGAAGTCATAAACGATCTTGATCGCAAGAAAGGTAATTCATCTTCTATGATTTTTTAGAATTGTAAGGAAGAGTAATGCTGGATTTATTCCAAAAGCAAATGACTATGAAGCATCATCTTCATATGGTTTTAACTTGATGGTTCATCATTTTGTTAATCATTTGATTGATGAAAAAAATAATTTTGTTAATAGTTCATTTATTTAATCTGAGAATAAGAAAATTAATTCGTCCATTGATGAGGCTAATCAGTTTAAGAGATCTCTCATTTACTTTATGTGGATGATATATTAAGTTTTATTGAAGCTAATATCAAGGTAATGAAGTAGATAAGAAATACTTTATTTTACTTCTGTAGTTGGTCGGGCCAAAAGTTAAAATATCAAAAATCTATCATGATTTTTGGGAATGTTGTGAAAAGGAGGAAAAAAATTATATCTCGTTTGATGGGCTTTAAAATTGTTAAAGAGATGAGCTATTTAGGTGTGAAGATTACCCTAAGGAGACTCATGGTTGCTGATTTTTAGTAGATTCTTGATAAATCTATGGGGAAACTTAATGCTTGGGGGAACAAGCTTATTTTATTAGCTGGAAGATTTACTCTTCTTAAATATGTTATTCTCTTGCTTCCTATTTTTTTATGTACTCGCTCTCTTATTCCTAGTAAAGTTTTGTCTAAAATTAATAAGATGTGTAGGGATTTTATTTGGCATAAGCAGGATGGAAGAAATGGCCTTCATTATGTGAGCTGGGATATTCTATGTAAGCCGATTAAGCTAGGTGGTCGTGGGCTTCATTCTTGTGTAAGTAAAGTGGGGCCTTTAAGGGAGAAATTGGCCTGGAAGTTCCTTAATGAGATGGACTCATTGCTATACAAGATTCTGGAAGCAAGGTACAGGTGTTGGAGTTGGGATTCTGAAGTTAAGAATAGATGATCAGTTTCTTGGAAAATTATTTCGAATGGTGCTAAAGCTCTTCATCCCATTGTTAAATGGAAGATTGCAGTAGGTGACTATTAATGTATTTAAGGATGTTTGGGTGTTGGATAAGTGCCTTAACAGATGGACCACATTCGTTACAACTTAACAGAGCATTGATATGACTATGGATAAATTCATTGATGATGGAGAATGGAATAAGAAGGATCTTTAAAATTATTTTGGGGAGGAATTGATTATGCTGACTTGTCAAGTTCAAATTTCATTGAAATTGGCTAAAGATCAAGTTGAGTCCTCGGTGGACCATCCAATTGAGAATTAATATTGGAGAAGGATTAAGAAGGTAAAACTGAATCCACGCCTTTAAGTTTTCTTATGGCGGAGGTATCATAATACGATTCCTATCTTGCAATTCCTGATGTAAAGAAGGTTAAGAGAAGGTAATTCATATCATAGAGGTTGTATGGCAGCGAAAACTATGAACATGTGGTGGTGAATTTCTTGAAGCCGGTTCAGGTAATTCAAATTTTGAATAAATGGAGCTTCTACATTCCATTTTTGGATTCATTTTGGTGAATGCTGCATATGGCTGGAGGGCTGTGCATCTAAGTATAGGTTTTTGGTTAGCATTTATTGTTTTGCTATCTATCTATACTTGAAATCTAGGAGTAATGGTGTGTATGGTGGGAAGGAGGATAGTAGTTTGATTATTGCAGCAAATTCTGTTACTTTTGCTTCACTCTCATCTTTGGTCGGATGTGGTATAGAAAGTCGGGTATCTTTGGTGTTAATCAGCCTAATCAGTTGTTCATGAAATTTTGGCACCCTCCTCCTGCATATTGGATCTAAGTTAATGTAGATGCTTCCTTACTATCATCATATAAGGTTGGAGTTGGGGGTGTATCCTATGATCACAAAGGGTGGTTTTTATTGGCATTTGGATTCAGTGGTGTACATTAGGTTGTATATTGGTAGGAGATGTTAGCTATTCATTCCTTAGGTTCAGTCATGAAAGAATGGATGTTGCATTATAAAAGGAATTATAATTGAAGGGGATAATGTTAATGTCATCAGGTTTCTTCAGGGGGGTATAGAGATGATGAATGGTAATAAGGCTGACATTGGTATGGAAGAATATACTTTCCTTAAACATTTTCATCATGTTATTTTTAATTGTGTGTATAGAGAATGTAATAAGTTAGCTGATCTTTGTTTTAACCTAACTCTTAGTAGTAGTTTTGTTTGGGATGATATTAGTATGCATAATATTCCTCCTTATTTTCATCATCTATTAAAGGAGGAATGTGATTGTACTGGTAACTTGTATTAGGCCTTTCTATTTTAATGCTATTACTATTACATCTTTCAAAAAAATGCAGTCCTTAAATGTCCTAAGTGTACTAACAAGAATTTAAAATGTATAACATTTGAAAGTTTGTGAATGTTGTGAAATCTTAAAGAACAATCCCAAGGCCAACCAAGAGGGGGGGAGTGAATTGGTTATTTTAAAAATTTACTTAAAGCAAAAAAGAAAATTCTTTTTATCTTTCTAAATAATTTAAAATAAACAAGTTTATCCCATATTACAGAAGCAAATTAAGTTCATAATAATAAAAAATTTCACCCACAATAAAATCACAAAATAGTGCAAAAATTAAAATACAGAAAAGTAAAAGAATGACCACACCATATTTTATAGTGGTTCGGTCAAAGCTGACCTATGTCCACTCCCCAAAGGCCTCCTCTAAGTATTACACTAAACCTTTTAGTGTCTCTCCTTTAGCCCCCACAGCTAGGCAGAGAAGCCCTCCCAAAAATCTCTTCCACTGTGCCGGTGAGGAAGAGTACCTTGAATCATTTTCACCCTCCTAGTGAAGGTAGAAAACCTGAATCCTTTTACTCCCTCCTTGAGTAGGCAGAGAACATGAATCCTTTTACTCCCTCCTTGAGTAGATAGAGAAACTTGAATCTTTTACTCCCTCCTAAAGTAGGCAGAGAACCTGAATCTGATGCTGAAGAATATATCCCAGAGCCACCAAGGAATCAAGAAAGTATCATGAAGATGGTAATGGAAACCTTGCTTGAAGTAACCTTTGTGAATCCCTCACAACTCCCCCTCACAAGAATCTCTCCCTTTAATTTCTCCCAAGCTCTCTCTGTCATCCTCCTCTAAGCTCTCTCTTAAAATAAATTAACAACAAAAGATCTTTCATAAGATAATGTAAGGGCTTAAATAGAGAGCATTCAAAGAAAGCACTAATTTTTAATTTACCATCAAAGATCATCAAGTATGATCGTGAGATCATCCTGTAAGATTAATACATAATAGCCCTTAAAAATAGTATGAACCACATTGTCATGTACAACCAGTTCAAGTATTTATGATGATCATCCATTAGGATTCTACGATCGTACAGTACGATTAGTTCAAGATACTATATTGATCATCCAGTATGACATGTAATTATTGGTGAAAATTTAAATATCATCCCATACATCGCTCGGGTCATCTTGTACAATCGCCCTGTATGATTAGAAGAATAATTATGGTTTTTCATATTGGATGATATGGGACGATCAAGTATAATCCCATGTATCTCTCAGGTCTTCTAGTATGATCGTCGCCAATCATCGTGTACGATCTGATCAAGAAATCTACCATAATTAGTCCCTAATCACAGGATCAAATAGGCATGACTATCATAAATTATCCAATAAGATATATATCATACTGTCTGATTAGAACAAAATTTGAATGTTAAAATATTACCCAAATTATAATTGGAGGTTATTTTCATAATCATAGCTAATCATCATATATGATATGAATCATTTAATATAATTAGTTAATTAATCTCAATTAACAAGGTGCCCTAAGTTAATAATTTTTTTGTCTAATTAATCATCCTGTACAATAAAAATCATCTAGTACCATTAATTTAAAAAATTCAACTTTCTCCTAACTCACTAACTCACCCCCTTGAGTGTGTCTGTGCAAGGTTACTTAGCTTAGTATTTAATAGATATATGGTTTGACTCAAAAAGGTAAAAGTATATTGAAATTAAAATTACAGATAGACTCAACCCTAGTCTAACCTATCTTAAGCTGATTGAAGTTGCCAGTGAACTTGTGGACCTAAAATATTAGTGAGCAGGGCAAAAAAATAGATATGCAATAATAATAGTGATAGAGAAGCAATAATATTTGTTATCATTAAAATCATAGTACTTGGGCCCATATTCAAATAATCTCCCCCTTTTTGATAATGGCAAATATTGTTATTTAAAATATTGAAGGCTTTTGACATTCTCTGAAACTTCCCCTTAGAATATGAAATTCTGAAATTAAGGAAAGTTAATCATTTTTTTTAAGGAAACACCAGAGATAAGTGAAAATAGAAGGAAAGTGAGCATAAAACTAGTTTTACAAAAACACAGATTGTAAATAACAAACTACTCCCCTTTATGACATCACAAAAAGGAGGAACAAGAAAACACTAAATAGAATAAAGTAAGTTCATCACAAAAATAGACAATAATAGAGAAAAAAACAAATAATAACCCATAAAGATCCTGATCAGGAGGAGGTGGTGGTGGTGGCTGAATGAAGAGGTGATGAGAGGCAAATTGATCTCCAAACTAGGCCATATCCTAGTCATGTTGTTATTGCTGTTGTGCTACATAGGTGTTAAAGTGAGCTAAGTCTTGGTTATCCTATTGCTACTTCTTAGCTACGTAGGAACCAAAATGAGCCTCCCACTGATCAAACCTCTGAACCAGCTGATCAATCTAGAACTACTGGTGGAAAGGGATAGGTGCAAAAATAGGCCCTTCCTCCTCTTCCACAGGCTTTGTACACACATTATGATGATGAGTACTATGAAGGACATGGAAGGACCTATTAGATATAATGTAAGGAGGTGATCAGGTGGAGCTGGAAATTATAAATTATGTTTTGACTATGGGAGAAAAGCAATGAGATGTCCTAAGGCTAAGTTAGACTTTCTTTTATGATTAGGATCTCAGATGCAGGTTAGATGTTCAACACAGCAAATGATAAGATCAACTGTATTAAAGTCAATGTTAGCTATGATGTAGTAGGTGGTTAGTGAAAGAATAGCTGTAATGTGAATCCGATCCTAGCCTCCAACCCTAGCCTCCAACCCTAGCCTCAAGCGAAATGAATTGTTTAGTATCTCCAGTCATATGTCTTGAGCATCTGCTATCCAGGTACCATATGCTGTCACGAGGTCTTTTGTGAGAGTACACCTACAAAATCATCTAACATCAGACTTACGAACCCAAATAGATTTGGGTTTCTTCTTATGAAAAGAAGAATGCAATGCATGTGTGCTATGTTGTGAAACATACAATTTGGGCCTCCACACCCAATATATACTATGGTGAATAGTGCAGGTGTGAGAGATATGTCCTAACATGCTACATGAGAAACATCTAACATCAGGAAAAGGATTAATTAATCTACGGTGGTGATTGTGCCTCTTCCTATATTTGAATGATGCATGTTTTGATGATTTTAAATGTGATCCTTTAAGTGATGGAGGTTTGTAAAATTGTGCAAATGTAGGAGGTGTTTCATTTTTCTCAAAAGCACTAATTTTCACACTAAGAAATTCATTTTCTTTTTTGAGACTAGCAATTTCAAATTTCAAATAATATTCACTACTATCCAAATCAGATGCATGACTTTCTAATTCTTTAAATGCAGCTTCTAATTCAACATGCAATGCTTTTAATGAATCATGCTCAATAATTAAATTAGAATGATTTTTTATTCAACTCATTAAATTCATTAAGTAATGACATGTGATTGCTATCAAGCGTAGAATGATCCTTAATAAAAACTTCTTGCTCTTTTTCCATGTTTATGAATTCTAATTTCATGCTAGCATGCATTTTCTTAAGTTTCCTATATGATGAATAAATTTTTTTAGAAATTTTAAGTAATTTATCATAGGTTAGCTCACATACCTCTTCTTGGCCATATTGACCAGGATGATCATCTGCCATCAAACACAAGTTTGTAGTCTCCTCCTCAGCTTCAGTCTTAGAGGAGTTAGATGTAGAATTCGCCCAGAAAGTCTTTTGGATCTTTTTCTTGTCCTTCCTGAACTTGGGTTTCTCCTCACCCTTCTCCTTGTTTGGGTGAGCCTTAAGTGTAGGACAATCAGCCTTTATATGTCTAGGCTTCTTGCATTCAAAATAAATAGTATCAGAAGAACCTTTAAAATTTCTGCTATTCTTACCTTTGTTCCACTTCTAAAAGTTCTTGTGTTTCTTCCTTAGAAAGCTTTTGAATTTCCTAGTGATTAAGGCAACATCATCGCTATTAGACTTAGAAGTATTTGTATCCATATTGTTGGCCTTCAGCATCACAATTTTCTCTTTCTTCTTCTCACCTGCATCAAGCTGTCTTTGGTTCACTCCTTGCTCGTAAGCAATTAGTGATCCAAGTAAGTTATCAATAGAATAAGCATTCAAATCCTTAGATTCAGTGATCACAGTTATCTTAGCATCATAGGAAGAAGTCAAACATCTCAAAATCTTATTAACTTTCTCATAATTGGTAAGCTCTCTTCCTACGGCATATAGGGAGGTGACAATTTGAGTAAACCTAGTGTGAATTTCAGATATGGACTCACTAGGTTTCATGCGAAAGAGTTCATAGTCATGAAGCAGTATGTTTAACCTATACTGTTTAACTTCAGATGTACCTTCATAGGTAATGCATAATCCATCCAAAATTTCTTTACCAGTTGTGCAGGTAGAGACACACATGTAATCCATAAATTTTAAAGCACAGAAAAAATAGTTCAAGCATTTTGCATTTAGTTGTGCTAAATCATGACCATCAAAGGTCCATTCAGTAAAAGGAAGTTCAATTTTAACACCATTAACAAGTCTAAAAGGTACTTCATAACAATCTTTAACAAGCATCCACATACGATAATCAATAGATAGCAAAAAGGTGGACATGCGAGTTTTAAAAAAACTTAAAGGTATGTTATCAAATAATGGTGGACGAGTGATGGAGTAACCTTCTGTAGTATTTCTATGACCAAAGTTAGCCATGGATCAAATTTAAAAGTTTTTCAAAACTAGATTTTATGAATTTGGCTCTAATTCCACTTGAAAGGTCGTTAGGGATGTTAAGCCCTTAAGAACTAGCCCGAGGCTAACCAAGAGGGGGGTAAATTGGTTATTTTAAAATTCGTAAGCAAAAAATAATTTTGAAAATCTTTTCGAATGTTTTAAAATGATTTTAGTTTTGTGATGATGTGCTGATGTTTAACAAAAACAAATTAATAATCACAATTACATGATCATCAATAGAAAAATAGAGTGCAAAAATAATAAGAAAGAACACACTAGATTTTATATTGGTTCGGTCAACTTGACTTACATCTACTCCCCAAAGCCTCCCCTCTAGGTATTGCACTAACACTAAGTGACTCTCCTTCTGCTCCCACAGTAAGGCGGAGAAGCCTATACAAAACTTCTTTCCATAACCCTGATGAGGCAGAGAACTTGGACTCCTTTCGCTTCCTCCTAAAGCAGGCAAAGAACCTAGACTCCTTTTGCTTCCTCCTGAAGCAGGTAGAGAACCTGGATCTTCTTGTAGATGATCCTTCCACAGAGACACTAATAAGACAAGAGATGATGACCGAAGAACATGACTCAGATCCTTACTTTGAGCAACCTTTTGTGAACACCTCACAAACTCTCCCTCACAAGATCCTCTCTCTCTCTCTTTCCCAAGCTCTCTCTCTCTCTCTCTCTCTCAAGGTTCTCTCAGGCAAGGAAGGTGGCAAAGATCTCAATGATAGAAGACAAGAGATCTTAAACAGTAGGGCTCAAAAGTTGCCCTAAATTTCAACTAGTAGTCAAAGATCATCCAGGACGATCGGTAGATCATCAAGGATGATCGGTAAATCGTCCTGTATGATCAGTGTAAATCAGACCCTTTTGGCATGGACGATCTGGTTCTTCTGGATGATTAGAAGATAATTCTGTTCATATCATTCGGGATGATTCTGTGATCATCCCAGATGATTTGTTCAAAGCAAAAATATCGTCTAGAAGATAGCTTAGGACGTCCAGGAGAAAAGCCTGGGCTATCTGAAGAAAATGACTTGATCATCCAGGATGATACGTATATCATCTTGTATGATTAGTTAAAAAAGACCAAAATCATCCAGCAGATTCCTCGAGTCGTCCAGGTAAAATGCCCTAGACGGTTAGGATTTGCATGTATCATCCAGGATGATCTTGCGATTATATCGGATGATATGATCTAATCAATCGAACCTTAATTTCTTTCCTTAATCATCAAACTAATTTAGGCATAATTATAAAGGATTGTCCAGGATGATACATGTATCGTCCGGGATGATTAGACCAAAATTTTAAATATAAACTCTTGCCTAACTTAGTCTGGCAGCTGAGAATTTCTGACTTGAATGTATCATCCTGTACGATGGGTCTATCATCCAGGATGATCTGCTTTATCAGACCGACTTAACACGGTCGTCCTAATTAGGGTTTCTATTTTCACTATATCGTCCAAGATGATATGAATATAATTTGAATAGAAATTCTAACTCACTAAAACTCTCCCCCTGATTGTGTATGTGCAAGGTTACTTAGCTTGGAGATCCGTTATATTACACTTGACTCAAAAAAGATAAAAAATTGCATTGAACCTGAAAACACAACCGGACTGACTCGATCTTGAGCTGGCTTGAATTGCAATTGATACTGTGAACCTGAAAGGTTAGACACTCAAACAAAAATGAAAAGGTTTACTATCATCAAAATCATAGTCCTTGAAACTAAATTCGCAGCAAAACTTGCATGTCAAAGTTTTTACAATGGATTAATTATCACATGTGGATGCTTGTTAAAGAAGAATATTCTGCACCTTATAAATTAGTCAATTGTATTAAAACTAAAATTTCTTCTACTGAATGGATAATGGATGATAGAGATCTTGCATAATTGAATGCTAAATATTTATACTATTTTATTTGTACCTTAAAAAATCTGAAGATTATATGTGTCTCTTCACCTGTTCAACTGGTAGACAATTTGGGATAGATTATGCATAACTTATGAAGGCACAAATGAAGTGAAATAATCTAGGCTGAACATTCTTTTGCATGATTATGAACTTTTTTGCATGAAACCTAGTGAATCAATTTCTGAATTGTATACTGGTTTTACACATATTGTTATATCTTTGCATGCCTTAGGAAGAGAACTGACGAATTATGAAAAAGTAAATAAGATTTTATGATATTGCCTTCTTCCTTTGATGCAAAAATTATCGCCGTTACTGAATCTATGGATCTGAATACTTATTCAATTGATAACTTACTTGGATCACTAATTACTTATGAGCAAGAAGTGAACCAAAGGAAGCTTAATACAGGTGACAAGATAAAGGAGAAAACTGTAGCCTTGAAAGCTAATGATTCTAACACTAATTTTTTTATTTCTGATGATGAGGACTTGACTTTAATAATAAGGCAATTTAAGAGCTTCTTAAGGAGAAAATAAAAGCATCATCAGAAGTGGAATAAAGGTTTTACTAAATAGATTGTTAAAAATTATTCATAAATCATTTCTGATAAACAAGTGGCTTTTATCAAAGGGAGGACTTTAGCTGATCATATTCTTCTTGCTCAAGAACTCTTTAATAAATTCCAATTTTCCAAGGATAAAAAAGGATTGGTGGTAGTTAAAATTAATATGGAGCAAGTATATGATAGTATGGTTTGGGCTACTCTAAGACATATTTTGGAGTATTTTTGTTTTTTGTTGAAATTCTTTAAGCTAATGAAGTGTGTGGTGGATCTTAAATTTTCTATTTTGATTAATGGGAATAATTCCCACTGGATTGAAGACAAAAGTAGCTTTAGGCAAGGGTGTCCATTATCACCACACTTGTTTATCATGTGCTCTCAACCTTTGATTAATGCTTTTCGCCAAAAAGGGAGGAATTTGGGTGCCAAACATGCCCATACTTCTCTGAAGATCTCTCATTTTCTATATATTGATGACATTCTTATGTTCTCGGAAGCCAAGGCCAATTGTTTGAAGCAGATTAAAAGGATTATTTTGGATTATTGTAAATGGATAGGGCAATAAGTTAATATCTTGAAATCATCTATTCTATTTGGCTTGGTAGTTAATCAGAATAAGAGGAGAACTATCTCAAACTTATTGAAATATAAGAAGGTAAAGGAGCTTAATTACTTGGGAATCAAAATTGCTTTAAGGAGAATGGTGTAGTCTAGTTTTCTCAACTTGTTGGAAAGAGCTGCAGGTAAAATGAAAGCTTGGGGGAATAGGTTCATCTCGCTAGCAGGATGGATGGGCTTGGTTAAATCCATGGTGCTTTCAATTCCTGTCTTTATTTCTACACACTCCTTGGTTCCTTTGAGTATTTTAAAAGAATTTGATAAGATGTGTAGAAACTTTTTATGGAATAAAAAGGTAGCAAACATGGCCTTCATTATGTTGCTTGGGATGTATTATGCAAGCCAAGGAGCTCAAGTGGTCATGGTCTTCATTCGATTGCCTCTATGGTTGGACCTTTGAGAGAAAAATTTGCTTGGAATCTGTTTAACAATCCTGATTCTCTTCTTAATAAGTCCTTGATCACCAAATATGGGACTGATATTTGGTATGCTAATTGCAAAAGAAATAACTCAACCACTGGAAAATAATTATTTATGGGACAAAATCTGTTCAGCCAATTGTGAGATGGTCTATTGCATCAACTAATTCTATTAATATCTTAAAGGATGTATGGATATTAGATAGAAGCATTGATAGATGGCCAACTATTATTATTATTTTGGATAGCAATTTTCCTACTCTTTATAAGTTCATTATTCATGGTAACTGGAACCATGTGGAACTACATAAATACTTTGGAAAGTTTTTAATTGACAACATATTTCAAATTCAAATTATTTCTGATTCTTTGTATGATCGTCTAGAACTAATGAAAAATTTTTCAAGAAAAACTATTTGTACTATGGCGTAAGATGTGGTTGAAAATGATTTAGTAAATGTGGAATATTGGGGGTGGATGAAAAATTCGATACTCTCACCTCGTGTTGGATGTTTTTGGTGGCGATTACTGATTGAAGCAATTCCTACTAATTACTTTTTAATGTTTAAAAGATTATTGGATAATAACAATTTTCCTAGAGGTTATAATGCAGCAGAGAATTCAGGCCACAATCTAATTGATTGTTCCAAACTAATTCAAGTTATTGCATTGCTTAATAAATGGGGTTTTCATGTCCTGGTGTTTTCTTTGCTTATGGATTATAAAAGTAGTTTGGAGAAGTTATAAAATTTAAATCTTTTATTGTAAATTTGTATTTCTCTTTGGTCTTCTTTTCATGGAAATGTAGAAACAAAATTAAGCACGGCGGACATGAAGACTATTTAGTTTTAATTATAGCAAATGCGATTAGCTTAGCGATAGTAACTTCTAAATTTAATCTTTATTCGGATCACTAGGGTTTTAACCAGCTTGCTCAGCTATTTTCTTTTTTATGGAACCCTTCTCCTCCCGAATGGATTAAAGTCAACATTGATGCTTCACTATTGAGATCAAATAAAGCTGGTATTGCTAATGTTTTAAGAGTCCACAAGGGACGATTCTTACTTTCTTTTGGGTTGATGTTTTAAGAGTCCACAAGGGAAGATTCTTACTTTCTTTTGGGTTCAACTTCTTTCATTGGGACTGTGGTCAATTGGAATTATTGGCCTTCTGTTCATTGAAGTGGATACTGCAAGATTGGGTGCTGGAAGCTAAAGGCATCATAATAGAGGGAGATAATTATAATATCATTAAGTATCTTCAAGGTTCGACTAGCAAAGCTTTTCGGAATGAAGATAGCAACGAGATGGAGGACATATCTTTCTTAAAATATTTTGGCAAAGTTTTGTTTTTTTTTTAAATAGAAAGTAATAAGTTAGCTGATTATTGTGATAACTTAGCTTTATTTGGTGATTTTTTTGGGGAAGATGTTAGTTCTAATAAGATTCCTCCTTCATTTCTTTCTTTGTTAAAGGAGGAATGTGATAGTTTATCTATCACTTAGTAGTTTTCATTAAGTTTCTTTGTTTAATGCTATTTGCATCATTTTCAAAAAAAAGAACTTTTCATCCAACCATTCAGATTTAATAAAATTCAGAACATAGGATCATAGCAACTGAATATTTCAGTACATGGAGTTTTAAAGCTCCATACACTAACATTAAAGAGAATTTGGAGTTTGATCTTAAACATTCAAATGGGAATATCTTGCAAATGAATTGGTGGTTCTCTTTGATCTTATACTTGTTTAAAAGTTCTTGAAATCTTCTTCAACAATCGTAGAGCTGATTTTAGCTAGATTAGAAGATGGACTGTAATTATCCTATCTCTCTCCTTTTCTTTTTCTCTCTCACTTGATGGTTTGGGATTTTCTTTAGCTTGAGGTGGTTGGGAAAGACTTGGAGGAGGCTAGGGAGGATGCTATGGAGTAGTGAAATTTGTTGACCAACCCTTGTACCTTTAGAAGGGGTGTTATTTATGGGAGAAATAAATTGAATATACTCATTAAGTAGGCCACATGCATGCCATTTCATTAATCCTAGGCACCTTGGGATGGACCAATAGAGTTAAATGGTCATTCCTTAAAGTTTTCGCTCATTGGCCTAAGTGGAAAGGGAGTTATACTTAAACCAATCTTAGGAGAGAAAAAATTTGAATGAAAGGTTATGATCTTGCTATCTAAGGTATGGCTATCAACCTTTTTTATTGGGAACTGACCAATGAGATCCAGTGGAAGATTCTAGGGAGTTTGAAAGCACATGGTTTGCTTTTGTGGTAGTTAGGCTTGAACCAATCAGTGGAGAGATGATTTTTTGGGAATCTTGCAACCTCAATTGCTTAGGTAATAAAAGCTTGGTGTAGATTACCAAAGGAAAGTTGTAGAGTGCAACCAAATATTTGGTAGGGTGCAAGTCGGATAGGATTGGGTTAGGGCTCCATTTAATGGGTTTTGGGAGGCTTCGTTCAACCCACAATTTTAAACTAGGTCAAACCATGGGTTCAAACTCTTGGGGTGTGTGCATATGGTTAATACACACCTGCCATAATAATTTTCAAAAGTTATTTTGATAAGGGTGGTGATTTAGAGTAAGAAAACCCTATTTTTAACACTTGGTTCAACCCTATTTGTCAATCCATATGGGCCCAAGACATAGAAAGTTTTTAGGTGGCTCAAGTTGATCACATGAACATTCCTCATTAGTTTGGTTCAGTGAATTTCTTAAAATTATGTTAAATAATTTTTTTTAGTATATGCGGTGATTTTACTCAACTATTGTTCACCTAGTCTACTAGGTTTGACCATGGGTCCAAGGTGAGTCTAACTCATTCCAAATGATATTTTGGACTTGTTGGAGGTGTTCCTATGCATTGGTGAGGCCATCTAGTGCAAAAACAATTTTTAAAGACTCAAGGGGTTATTTGATCAACCAACTTTGACAAAGGGTTGAAACTTGGTTCAACGCATTCTAAATGATGTTTACGGTTTATTGGAGGTGGTTCCATAGCTTGATGGGATATCCATGCATGTAAAGTAGTTTAAAGGGAAAATGTGAAATTTGATCAACCTTGGTTGTCTTGGTCAACAAGGGGTTGACCAGGGCTTGGGGCTTATTCAATGGATGTCAAATGGTGTTTTGAACATACTTGAAGGAAGGTTGCATTGCTTAGTTTAACTGACCCACTTTAAGGTTTTAGGAAAATTCAGTTTTCAAGATTTAGGGTTTGAGGGTTTTGTGGTCAACAATCATAAAAAATGTTCAATGTTGGTTTAATACATTATATTTTGGTCAAGAGTGATGCTCAATGAGTTTGGTGAAGCTTCCAAGATCAAATTATGCAATATGGTATGTTCAGTGGCATGGGATATAAATATTTGAATGTTTTGTAACCTAAGGTATTGCCTTTAGTTTGTTGAGTTAGGGGTCTTCAAATGCATTAAAATTTATGTGTTTCACACTAGGGATAAGATTAATCAATATGTATGTAAAGGAGCTGGAATTCAAGGTTATTTGGTTAGGTTTCAAGGCAATGGAAATTTCTCAAAAAATAGGTTTTGGACCAATGGGCTTTGGGTTTGGCTCTAACACTAAATTTTGGAGTTTTGAGTTGCAATCAGTTTGATCAATGATTTAAAAGTATTTTCATTTTGAAATGCTTAGATCATTAACAATCATTGGTGATAGTTAGTGATTGAATAAATGGTCAGCTAATTATCATTAGGGACTATCAATTAAAGGATTTAATGCTCGATTTATATTTAGATGTTGAATTGATCAATGAAGATTATTAATTTAGGTCATTTTAGTTTTACAATGATCATATCACTGGCAATCATTTGGTGATTGTCAGGTGATACATTAGATGATCACACAAATGTCAAGGGTGACTATCAAGTGATTATTTATGTATGTCAATGATCAAGGCTTTATGCCAATGGATAGTATAGAGTTTAATTTAGAGCTTAATGTATGGTTCAATGATTGAAGAATGGAGATTAAATTTTTATTTAGATTACTGACCTCATCCAAAAATGAGGTGAATAGGAATTATCTGATATAGATGAAGATTCCATTTTTATAGAGGTATAAGGCTGTAAGATTTTTTGATTCCTAGAATTAGAATATATAAATAGATAATTCCCTATAGATGCTCAGACTGTTCTTGCTGTAGATAATGAGGTTATACATTAGCAACAACACTTCATTGATTACATTTTTCTTTAAATATGCAATATAGCATTAAAAAGAAAAGGAAAGATACAAGCTACTATGTGATAATTAAACTATCACAATCCTTCCTAATCACGTAAACAAAACTTGATGAAAGAACACCATAAAAAAAACATCCAAAAGAAAAACACTATGAACAAAATAGTCAGATTTGACGTTCGATTCAGAGAGAGAAGGTAGAGAGAGAAGCACTAGGATTTTCTAAAGTGAGAAATTGGAATTTAAAATTTTGTTGAGGATATTTAGGCTGGTTTTGGGATGATCATCGGACTTGCCTGGTGGTCGGCCATATGATTGGCCATCGTCGACCACCTGGTGGTGCTATGATGGGAGATGACTTGGTAAAACTAAAATCTGGATTGATTCAGGACATTCTTGAAGCTCATAAATGAATGAATAAAGTGGCTTTGGTTATTAAGGAGAATGATGCATTTGATTCTGTTAAAATCTCTCCTATGGTAGGTAAAGGTAAATCCATCGCTATATTTGTGGAATGTAAAACCCCTCGCAATTTAATTTTAGATGTTTATTCTCCATTTAAATCCGACCATGAGGCATCTTCATCAGGCATGAAAATTTTTGTTAACAAATTTGGTACTTCAAATGCAATCCCTATCATTGGCGATAGTGTGATAAATGCGAATGCCACTATTTCGGTTAACAAAAATTTAAATGTTATTAATGTTAAGGATTTGGATGGTAGAACTCCTACCCTGAGGGTGGATCATATCTTTGTTGATTCAACTAATGCTGAGAATGTTGGTATTTCGAAATTGGATTTGAAGGAAGTCCGCAATTATTTAGATGGTGAGCTGGGTAAGGGTAATCCTGAAACAGTGACTAGTCATTCCATTCCTCCACATGAACATTAGCAGGATGTTTTGAGTAATAAGAATGCTGACAACCTATGGAAGAGAAGGCCTAATATCAAGATTAACTTTAATAATGATGAATCTTTTTTAACAGATGATGGTCATACTGTTAAACTTTTTCAACCTTTTGTTAAAATGAATTCTGAAAGGCTTCAATTTTCTATTGTGGTGAAAGGTTTTGGGAGCAATATTCTGGTTCATGTTGTTGCAGAAGAGCTATGCAGGCAATGGATGCAGTATGGAAAATTCCATTTAACCATTCTTGATCTTGGGTGGGTTCTCTGTTCTTTTTCAGAATTTTAAGATATGTAAGGAGTCCTATCGGGTGGTGCTTGGTTTATTCGTGGACACGTTATGGGGCTTGACAAGTGGTCACCTGATTTTTCACCAACATCTCTTAAAGGTTTAACTTCTCCAAATTGGGTAAGAATGCCACACCATCCTCTTTATTGTTGGGATGAAATCAATGTTTCTCATATTGCTTCAATGGTTGGAACCCCCTTATTTTTAGATGGCAGTATGTTCCAATGGGGGAGGGGAGAGTTCGCTAGAGTTTGTGTTTGTATAGCTCTAGGCAAACAACTCCCTTCGGGAATATGGGTGGACGGGCTTGAAGGAAGGTTTTTTCAAAAAATAGAATTTGAGAAAATCTCTATGTTTTGTTATACATGTGGAAAAATTGGGCATTTATCTAATGAGTGTGGATTGGATGGTAATACTGCTGTTATTGGGAACTCAACAGTTCCAAATTCTGAAAAGTCTGGTAAGGAAAAATCTGATTCTGTTGCAGATAAATCTTATGGTCCTTGGATCCATGTTAATCATGGTAAAAGGAGGAAAGTGGCTCCCTTTTTCAAAGAAAACCGAGGTAGAGGTTTTAAACGAAAAGTTGCTCCAACATATGTTAAAAAAGTTTAAGATATGGTGAAGTCTCAAACAGGTCCAGATTTGATAAATGTTGAAGATAAAACTACTCATGTACCAAATGTTTATGAAGAAAAACTTGTAATTGAAGGTCAAGATGTGCCAGCTGTTGGACATAATATGGAAAAGGTTGATGTGCTTTATGATTCCCCTGGTAATCAAGTTCAGAAGATTACCAGTCCATTGAGTATAGGTAAGGAGCCTTTAATCAATCATGCCAACATATTCTCTTTACTTGAAGTTGAACTCATTAAAGAGAAGGCAAGTGCCTTAAATTCTGTGAAAGAAATGTGCTTAAATGAAAAGGAGGATGGAGAATTGAGTGAGTTGAAAAGCTCCCTTTATGCGAGAAAGAAGTCTTCTGATATTGTGAAAGTAAAAATCTTAAAATAATTAAAATCAGTTGGAAATAATAATGTGCAGTCTCAAAATAGAAGAGCTAAAGGTTCGAAGAAAAATGCTAGTGGGAAAGGTCACACTAACATTGTCAAATGACTTCCATTATTTTCTGGAATTATAGGGGGGCTAGGAAAGGTAAGGCCTCTCACTATCTAAAGGAAATAGTTAAAGATCATGACATGATATTTGTTGGTCTTGTAGAAACTAAAGTAGTTTATATTGATTTATTTGAATTCAAGAGATTCATTGGAGAGAAGTGGGATTTCTTCCTGCTTCCTGCTAAAGGATTGTTGGGAGGTATTTTAACTTGCTGGAGGACTGATATTGCCTCCTTTACTATCATTGAAGCTAATTCTCAAGGACAACTTAATATTTCCAGTAAATATGTTTGGTCAATAGCCACTGATTATGGAAGTAGAGAATGTTGCAAGAGGAGAAGTTTATGGAGTTGCCTTGAAAAGTTTTCTATTAAAGATATTCCTACTGTTGTGGGAGGTGATTTCAATTGCTTGTTGTCCCAAGATGATAAGAAAGGTGGAACGAAGTTTGTTATGTCTCAGGGGTCTCAAGATATGTATTCCTTTTTAAGCAAGTGTGATTTTCATGATGTGGGGTTTATAGGGCCCAAATACACTTGGTGCAATAATAAAGTTGGTAAAGCTCGCATTTTCGAAAGATTAGATCGTTGCTTTTTGAATTCGGTTGCATTAGAGTTTATTAAGATGCCAGTTATTAAGCATTTTGCTAGAGTGGCATTCGATCACTGCCCCATTATGTTAAACGTGTTACCTAATAACTTCTGTAAAAGCCGGATTACTATGTTTGATGATGTTTGGGTTACCTATCCTGCTTCTTATGCTATAGTTTATCACTCTTGGAAGAAACAGGTAAGAGGTGGCAGCATGCAAGTGCTTAATTTGAAGTTCAAAAGAGTTTTGAAAGATCTATTTTTTTTGGAGTAAAGAAAAGCACAAATGTTTGAATAACACGAAGGATACTCTTAAAAAGGAAATCCTTGAATTGCAAGTTGAAGAAGCTACCTGTGGAGGTCTCTCGGATCAATAGCTATTTTTGTTGAAATCAAAGGTCAACGAGCTCAATACCACACTTGGCCGGCTTTGTACTTGGTGGAGACAAAGAGCTAAAGTTCGATGGATGAACAAAGGTGATTCTAACTCAAAATTCTTTCATTCTTATGCTTCATATAGAAAAAATGCTAATTGGATCAATCAAATTAAAAATAAAGAAGGGAAGATGATTGAAGATCAAGTGCAAATTGAGACTATTTTCTTTAACTACCTTAAGGATAAATGGAGAAATAGAAATTGCTATTTCAAAAGGTGGCCGTCCCCACTGGTCAAGTTACAGATGGAGACAAGTTGGCTCTTGAGAAGGACTTCTCATTTGACGAATTGGAGCAAGTCATCAAGCAGTTGGAACCAAACAAATCTCCAGGTATGGATAACATCACCTACTCCTTTATCAAATCTTATTGGCCTATCATTAAAAATGATGTTTTGTTGGCTATCAATTCCTTCTTTACTTCTGGGTATTTATGTTCTGAGTGGAAGGAGACAAATGTTGTTCTGACTTTTGAAGGTCAAAAACCGTTTGGTTTCGTCCAACTATCAACCTCTTAGCCTTTGTAAATCCATTTATAAGATTGTGGCCAAAATATTGTTGAATAGGTTGTCTCTTTTCCTCCCCATAATTATTTTAGAAGTTCAGTTTGCTTATGTGAAAGGCTGGTCCATGTCAGATCAAATTTTAATTGCTCAAGAAATTTTCAACAAACTTAGTCATTCAAAATCCACGAAGGGGCTGATGGCTATTAAGATTGACATGGAACCATCTTATGATAACACGAGTTAGTCCACTCAAAATCATGTTCTAGATGAATTTGGTTTACCTAAAAAATTTTCAAACCTTATTATGGAATGTGTAAGGAATCCAAAATTCTCTATTATGGTAAATGGGAGCCATTCCAAATTGATTGAACCTAAAAGTGGTTTTCGACAAGGGTGTCCTTTGTCTCCTTATCACTTCATTATGTGCTCACAATTATTGACAGCTGCATTTGCTCAAAGGGGAATAAAATTGGGAATTAGGAGCACCCAATGCTCCTTTAATTTCCCACCTCATGTATGTAGATGATATTTTGATTTTTGCAGTGGCTAATCTTAGGTGCTCAAGGAAAATTAAAAGCATCATTGGAGACTATTGTAAGTGGACGGGACAGCAGATCAATGTGCTAAAGTCCTTTATTATTTTTGGCAAGTCAGTAAGAAGACAAAATTGTAGATCTATTTCTAAGTTGTTTGGCTTTAAAGTTGTGCATGAAATTGAGTATTTGGGAGTTAAAATTGCTTTGAGGAGATTGGTTGCTTCAGATTTCCAAAACTTACTTGTGAATACCGGTAATAGAGTGATCTCTTAGGGAAACAAATACATGATGCTGGCAGGGAAACATATTCTAATTAATTCTCTACCGATTTTTTTGGTAACTCATTCATTTGTCCCTATGGGAGTCTTGAATGAATTTGAAAAGATGTGCAGGAATTTTTTATGGAACAAAAGTGATATGAAGAAGGGGCTTCATTATGTTGCTTGGGATGTTCTTTGTGAGCAGAAAAAATTTGGGGGATGTGGAGTGCAATCTATTGTGAAGAAGGTTGGCCCTTTTAGGGCTATGTTTGCTTGGAATTTCATATCAAAGCCTGACTCCCTTCTTAACAAAATGCTAATCTCTAAATATTGGACTAATGTGTGGAATTCAGAATGCAGAAACTATTCTTCTCCCACTTGGAAGATTGTGTTGAATGGTGCCAAATCTCTCCATTCGATTGTGAGATGGAAGGTGTCTAATGGGTTGAATATCAACACCATCAAAGACATTTGATTCTTAATAGAAGCATAGACAAATGGCCCAGTTTTGTAGCCAACATGGATGATGAAACCAAGGTGCTAGCAGGTTTTATTAGTGATGGTATGTGGAATGAATGTAAGTTAAAAGAACTTTTTTGGAGAAGCCTGGTAGAACTCATACTATATGTTCCTATTCAACTGAGTCTACTTCAAGATAATATGGAACTACTTCGCAAATGCTCAGGGAAAACCATTTCGGCACTACTAATGGAGACATCTGAAAGCAATAATGTTGATGGCAAAGATTGGACCTAGATGAAGAAGCTTAAGTTAAGACCAAACATTTCTCTTTTTTGGTGGTGTTTGATGATCAATGCTATCTCTTGTAATCAATTTCTATTTTATAGAAAGTTGATTGATTTTGAAGACTGTCTGAGAGGTTATAAGGAAGAAGAAAATGCAGAGCATGTGGCGGTAAATTGCATTAAGATGCAACATGTAGTTGAGTTTGTTTCTAAATGGGGGTTCGTTCTTCTTGATTTTCAATCCATTCAGGAATGCTTTGATAAATTAAAGCATCTTGCTTCTTCAAATCCATTTCTAGGTAACCTTTATTTCTTAATTGTGTTTTTCTGCTGGAAAGGTAGAAACAAGATAGTGCATGGAAATTCTGATGATAATGCTACATATATCGCACTGAATGCTATCAGCTACACTGTTGCTTCATTTTGCTCTAATCTTATTTGGGAGAACTGGGATGCTAACCAGCGGTTTAAGCTGTCCTCTTCATATTGGTATCCCCCACCTCTCAGATGGATAAAAGTAAATGTAGATGCTGCTTTAACTAGTTCAAGTATGGCCGGCATTGGTGGAGTTTTAAGAGACTGGAAAGGTAGATTCTTATGTGCCTTTGGCTTCAATTGTTTGCACTGGGACATCGCACAACTGGAGATGTTATCTATTCTATCTATTGCGAAATATAATCAGGATTGGATGTTTGATGCGGAGGGTATCATTATTGAAGGTGATAACTACAATGTTATCACTCTCTTCCAACAAGTTTTCAATAAAGTTGATGAAGGGGAACACTACTTGGATCCGAAGGATTTAGGATTTCTTTCCAATTTTAAGCAAGTTTTATTTCTTTTTATTAATAGAGAATGTAATAAGTTAGCACATTTATGTGCTAATTTAGCTCTTTCTTCTGATTTTTTTTGGGATAACATTAGTTCTAATATTGTTCCTCCTTCTTTTCTTAATCTTTTAAAGGAGGAATGTCAGTGTAAGTAGTTGTCTTTAATAATATTTGCTGATTGCATTCTTTTCAAAAAAAAAAAAAAAAACAAAAACAAAAACATCCCAAAAAAAACTAAGAGGGCTTGGCGAGAATAGAAATTAGCCACTGTATAGCTATCTATAAAAACAAAATGAAAAATTACATTCTTAAAGATTTCTAAAAAGGCAAAATCTAATCTACGAATCCTTTTATTCATTTCTTTGGTCTTCATAACTGACTTCTACAACAAATTGATAATGTTAACATTATCGCCTTCAATAATTCTACCTTTTTTGTTAATCATCCATTCTTTAATTATGTTTTTGAAATAAAAATAGCTATCAATTCTAATAAAAAAAATACCCTAATGAACTGACTCCATTCCATATGCTAGTACGAATCTTCCTTTATGATCACGCAATACACCTGCTATACTCGCCATTAGACTAAATAAGAGAAGCATCTACATTCAACTTGATCCAATCTGTAAGGGGTAATACTAATTTTGGAACAACACATTATGATGGTTAATATCCTAGTTTTGACAAATTGGAAACAACTCTAGTTGTATTGATTGTGAATGAATTTGAGCTACAATCATTGAAGATGAAGGAACCTTCTTTCCATGCTTAAAGTATTTTTTGGCTATCCAATTATGATAAATCAAGGAAATATTAATTTTGACAAATCCTGGCCTAAAAAAACATCCTTTTCTGTATTATTCTAGCAATGAGATAAACTTTGAAATTTAGGTAACGGAATTCCCCACTATTTAAATATATGAAAAACTATAATTAATTTATTGCAATGAACTGTAATATGATGCTCATCTTCAATTTCATGACATGATCTCGACAAGAAGTACATTCCTGCACCTTCTATGGTTCAACAATAAATTTATAGGAAGAGCATTGTTTAAAACTCTCCATAAAAATAAAACTTCCTTAGGACTAAGCTTTAACTTTCTTAGCCATTTCATATTAAATACTACAACATGTTGAACTTTTAACGAAGCTTCAAAAGCCATAGCAATAATAAATTTACAAGAATTTGAAGCAATATGCTCCGTTTTATCTTTAGTAGAATTAATTATAATTGAAATTTCATGAATTAATTTTATGAGATCATCAGAAAAATACCTCTTTAACGTAGTTTTATTACAACTACTATTTTCATCAAGATGAATTGACACCATCTTATTTTGAAGATCACCCATATTACATATAGAAGGACACTTTTTTAAACATCTACCAAGGATCCAAATGTCATCAGTTATTTTAATTTTTATTCCATTATTGACCTGCCATCTGCTAATAGGTTTTAAAAATCAAGCACCATATTTTATGATACCCCAAGTCGGAGATGAACATCTTTTTATTTCTTCTTTCCAGATATCTTTACCATAATTTTCTAGTATTTGTCTATTTAGAAGAGAATCCTGATTTTGAATAAAATTCCCAACAATGTGAGTTCTTAATGGTCCTTGTCTTTTAGCTATACATTGTATTCCAAGGCCACATCGATTAGTAGGAGTACATAGAACATTCCAAGAAATATAATTCAATCCCTGTCTTCCTTGTTCGTTATGCCCTAAGAAGTTTCTACAAAACATGTCAATATCATCTAGAACACCTTTTGGAATCAGTGAGTTGATCATAATAAATGAAGCAATAGATGAAAAAGTAATTTTAATCAACAATATTCTTCCAGCCAATGAAAGTGAAGCAGACCCCAAGTATTAAGTCTTTCCATTGCCTTATCCAATACAATATTGTAATCTGTAGCCTTTAATCTTCTCAGAGCCATCTTAACACCTAAATAAGTGATTTCATCTACAACATTATATACCAAAATTTTGTTAATTTTTCTTCTTCTTCTTCTAGAAACAACTTTTCCGTATAACATCGTAGAATTATTAAGATTTATATGTTGTTCGGTCCAGCTGCGATACTCCAACAGAATTCTGCTAATCATATTAGCATTTCTCCTTGAGGTTACAGCTACAAACAAAACATCATCAGTATACAACTGATGATAAACCTTTTCTAGCTTTGGTGCAATTCTAAACCCAAGCTCATTTCTTTTTTTAGGGAAAACTTTAGAAAGTAATTCAGAACATAGTACAAATTGGCAAGGAGATAACGGACATCCTTGTCTAAAATCATATTCAGTTTTTATCCACTTACTTTTCCTTCCATTGATCAAAATTGTGGTTTTTGGATGGCTTATACTTAGAAAAAATTAAGTTTATAAACTTCAAAGGGAAACCTATAACTTTTAAGATTTGATTTAATGTTTCCCAACACATGCTATCATATGCTTGTTTCATGTCTAGTTTTTTAACATAAATCCTAGTTTATCAGTAGAGAATCTGAATTTATTTAATATCTCTAGAGCCAATAATAAGTTATCAGAAATAGTTCTTCTAAGTACAAAAGCACCTTTTTCTTCAAAAATAATCGAAGGAAGGCAAATCTTCAATCTATTTAATATCATTCCAGCAACAATTTTATAGATCATTTGGCATAAACTGATCAATTTAAACTATGTTAATTCAAGGGCATTAGGAACTTTTGGAATCAGAACAACCGATGTTTGTTTCCAATAATCAATTATAATACAAAAATTAAAATATGTTAATAATTTCCTCATCTAATTATTTTCCTAATAAATTTTCCTACTACATATTTATTCTTTAATAATTATTATAGTCCTTAATTGTTAAGCATACTTTCTTTAGAACTCGTATTATATATTGTTGGATTATATCTTTATGTTCACTGCTAGTTTAATAATCATTACCCACCTAAATCTACTTCTTAGGGATGTTATCCTTTTTAGGTATTTACCTTTCTAAATCTTTTTGATAGGACATATTTTGCTTTCAAGTGTTAGCCTTAATAAAATTTCTTATTATGGATGATTTACTGTAAGGGTATTTGTGAGCATAAATCTTCTTATTAGAGATGATTTCAATTTTAGGTATTTTTTTGCTAAATCTGCTTGTTAGGGATAATTTCCCTTAGAGTTATTTGCCTACCTAAATTTACTTTTTAGGGATGATTTTTCTTTCAAGTATTTTCCTTTTTAAATCTTCCTACAATAAGAATAACAAAAACATCAAGCCTTTATCCCACAATGTGGGGTCAGCTACATGAATCCTTTTTCTACATTATCTCTTTCTTAAATCTTCTTAGTAGGGATAATTTTCCTCTTAGGAATTTGCCTACCTAAATCTACCTATATTGGATTATTTCAATTAAAGGTATTTTCCTACATAAATTTTCCCTTTTAGAATGATATCCTTCCATGCATTTAAATGCTTAAATCTACTTGTTTAGGATGATTTCCTTTTGGTTATTTGCTTGCTCAAGTCAATCTTAATGCCTACTAAATCTAAAAATTTCAAAATAATTTTTAGTTTTGTTGCCTATTTTGATCAACACCAACACGTGTGATATACTTTTATGAGTTCATCACCGATTTTTGGGCTCCATTTATTTCCCATATTTTTGTATGAGGTCAATATATTGTTTTTAAATCCAACACTACAAAGGAATCCACTTCAAGTGAGATGCCCTAGACTATTAGAAAAAGTATCATATTGTCTTATATTTAAAGAATTTTGTAGGCTTCAGTGAGCCTAGGTATAAGTATCACTATAGGCATCTCTGTTGGGTTTTTCTCTATGGTGGTACTAATACCTATCCCACTTTGGCTCTACGTTTTAATACTATTAGTTTTGTATCCTTTTCCATGAATTTTTCAATTTTTAACGATTGTATCAAGTTTAGGTTTTATTCTATGGAGTTTATTTTATCTGTCAGTCCCAAGCAAATATCTGTTAGTGTTTTGTTCCTTACTAAGGGTGACTACACTTTCTATTATAAGTATGATCTTAATTTAATTTACAATGATTTTGCTTTCTAGTGAATTTCTTCTCTTATTTGTCACATTATTTTGTAGGATCCTCTTACTGCTGACATGATGGCTCCTAAAATTTTTGGGCAAGTAATGGAGCTTAAAGTCATTCAAAAGATCATTACTATTTTTAGGTGTTGGCTGTTTGCCAGCCTAGAATGTTCCTAGGTTCATTTGTAATTTTTATTTGTAGGGACCTTGAGCTCATTATTTTTCATTATCTACTTTTGTAGCTCTCCTGAACAATAGTGAGATCGAGGTCCTTTTAAGGACCTTCTATTTTTTTAGTAATCAACGCATAGGCCCCTATGTGGGTTTCACCTAAAAAAATATGTCTTTAGGATTTCACCTAGTCAATTTTAATATGGCGTATTTAACTAAACTTCATTTTAAATCTTTGAAAGTGATGTAAACTTTTTTTTAATCATCATTTGAATGATTTGAGCTCAACGGGTTCATGGATGACTATGGATTATACATGTTGACCAAGTTTAACCTTAAACCCCATTAAACCTTAAATTGGAAACCTATGCATGTACCTTCATCTACAATCAATTCTAACCCCAAGGATTTCTCTCTATAACTTCTACATTAATCATTGAGCATGTCTAAACCTATTTAAATTCATAGTTTACTGTGATTGCCCATGTTAACTATATGAATCCCACATGACCTGAAATGCTAATTCATTGATTCAATCCATTTCAAACCATGGCATAGCATCCTAAATATTCATAACACCTGTCTAAACTCATGGTAAGCCGTGGTTAATCATGCTTGATCATGTTGACTAATTAAATGCATTTTGACCCAAATAGCCATTTTGAGCACTAAATTCATTCTGAGCTTTATCATGCATCATAAAAACCTTTAAAAAATTTGTGAAACACCCCCTAACCCAATGGGCCTAACTATTGGTCTAGCTTGTAATTTATTGACCAAGTAAACCAAGTTTAACATAAATTGAGCCAAATAGACCCTTTGCCTTTAACTTATCAAATTCCCCATATTGACATGCAGTTAAACACATCCAAATACACAAAAATAATTTAATTCAATCAAGCTTTCAAACCCATTCATTGGGTTGGCTTGGGTCACTCGATTAGGTTAATTGAAGCAAACCTATTGTTAACCTAAATCATTAGTTCTCTCATTTAAACTTATCTTAACCAACTAAAATATGCAAAAGCTGACCCTAGAAATCCCAACCATTGGTTAGCCATGTGTTGGCTATAATTGGCTTCAAATTGAGCTAAATTTGTTAAGCTCAAATGGATAAGCTAGTGCATTATAGTGTTTTAGAGCCTTCCATCTTACTATCCTAACCCATTTCGATCATGTAGCATAAGCTTAATAGTCTAGTATTGCTATAGTTGGCCAAAACTACATCCATGTACTCAAACTTCTCTAAAGCAAGCATATGAATTGAATTCCCTAAGTTTGGTGAGAGTTCCCCTCGCATCCCCAAGATTCTTGTAGCCTATGAGTAAGAGATCGAGTGAACTTCATGGAAGTCCATTCAATGGAAATTTAATGTACAATCGAGTGGTCTTCAACTCTTAGAGATTGAAGGATAATTATTCCATGTATTTAAATAAGTAAATCTAATCAAATTCCCCATCAAACAATCACTACACTAAGATAATGTTTAAGCATGATCCTAAATATTTAGTGGTGTGGGGCATTGTGAAGGGAATGGTCCATCCACAAAAATTTAGTCGCTGGATTGAAACGTCCGTTCATATAAATATTTTTAGATCAATTTTAAGATTTTGTTCTGAATCCCTAGATCAAAGCCAAAATTCATAGACATATCGTGCTGGTTATGGGCAGTTGAAGATGAAATCATAGCTAATCATTTCTTTCTGTTAACAGTCCTAAATTAATTATAGGGATGATTGTTTCATTTTTCCATAATTTTGAATGAATTTCATTCATCAAATTTGTTAGATCATAGATTTAATGATTTGGAAATAAGCTGACATGGCATATGCGTCCACCATAGTTTTAAATACTAATTCATCTATCGCAATGTGTAAAGTGCATGTCCAGCCAACAATCTGGCTTTGTAACTATTTAGATTAGAGTTTAAAAGTACTTAAAAAAGTAAAATACTAAAAATCCATATCTTCCTATCTACTAATCCAAATTGGGTGAGTAAACCCTATATGGATTCAAGGATAAGCACTCTTACTAGTTAACTAATTTTAATGGCCAGATGAGGGGTAATTTCTACATTATAATTTGATAAGTGGTTTATGTGTTTTGATGAATTAGTTTACTTGAAAATATTAAACTGGATCAAAATCCAGTTTGATTGAACTTTAGGGAGTGCTTATCCTCCTTCAATTTACTCAAAGTAATTGGGATCGTCCTTTGGCTTGAATGGAGTTTGGATGTTCACAATCATTTTTTTACCAATGAACATGAAAATCATAAATTAATATTTTACTGAACATCATTGCATGAAATTTATGTGAATTATGCACACTATTATGGGGCTTAAATGAACATTGATTGGATCCAATTTCTATATGTAGATCAGTTTCAGTAATTTCTCAAAAGTATAGATGTATTTATATTTGTACAATTTATGAAATTTAGTAGTGATCTAAATGGTCTAAAAATTTTATGGTATAGTCCTAATGTCACTAGGGATCTATGTTTTAATTTTCACACAAATTGGGGTCATAGGGTCAATTAATTTTGAAACCCTAATTCTAACAAATAAATGACTTGCTTCTAACCAAACTGGTTTTATCCAAGGTAGATCTATTTCAGATAACATTTTATTAGCTCAAGAACTAATGCATGATTTGGATGTTAGGGTGCCTGGGGGTAACATTATTTTTAAATTTTACATCGCCAAAGCCTTCGATAACATTAATTGGGACTTTCTTTACCATGTTTTGAGTTTGTTTTGCTTTAATACTATTTTTATTAACTTTATTAAATAGACTATTAAAAATTCCTTTTTTCTATTATTATTAATGGTAAAAGTAATGGTTTCTTTAAGTCCTCTCATGGGTTGAGACAAGGTTATCCTATCTCTCTAGCTCTCTTTATTATTGCTATGGAATATTTATCTAGAGGCATTTCCAATCTTTATGAGCATTATCCTAGAAACCTTTATAGAACGTTGGGGGAGTTCATGTTTCTCATTTATATTTTGCTGAGGATGTTATCTTTTTTTCTAATGCTTCTCTTAATAAGGTTAATAGAATCATGAGTTTTTTAAATAAATTTGAAAGTATTAGCGGTCTTTGTATTATTAAAAATTAGTTTTAATTTATTATTTCTAACAAGGTTTCTCATGATCAGATGCTTTCCATTAAGAATAGCGATGATTTCTTACAAGGCTCCTTGCCTCTTAAGTACCTTATGGTTCCTCTTTACAAGGTTAGGAATAAAACTTTTCTTTCTGATGATCTTATTTATAATGTGCAAAAAATGTTTTATTCTTGGAATTCTAATTTCCTAGTTTTGGTAGTAGACTCACTCTTACCAAAAGTTTTTTGTGTTATTTACCTGTGTATATTTTCCAAACTTTGCAACCTATCCGTGATGTTTGTAATAGGATTGAGAAATTATTTAATAAGTTCTTTTGGCATGTTTCCAATGTAAATTCAAAAATTATTTGGCCCTCTTGGAATAACTGTTGTGGTGTGCTTGAAGAAGGGGCCTTGGGTTGTAAGAATATGTGGGATTTATCTTATGCTTACTCTTATAAATTGTGGTTTAATTTTTGTTCCAAAATTTCTCTATGGGCCAAGTTAATGACTGATAAGTATTGTGCTCGGAAGCAACCTACTACGTGGTATTATAATAATGGTGACCTAAGGTGTGGAAAAAACTTTGTAATATAAAGTGGAGTGTTGAACCTCATGTTAAATGGGGTCTGGGTAATGCTAACCTCTTCTTTTAGCAATATTAGTGGCTTGATGGTTAATCCATTGATTCCTTTATTTATTCTTCACCCATAGCCACTACTAAATTCAATGACTTTATCACTAGCAGCATTTAGGATTATAATAAGATGGTTGACATCATTACTGAAACTGTTATTGCTAGAATTTTGAATCTTACTATTAATACTAATTCTGTGGATGTGCAAGAGAACATAGTTATAGCTTTTGCCACCCCATTGAAGAAGTGTTTGATGGTGGTGGCTGAAGTCTCTACTATTTTTTAATGATAAAAAATTATGTATTTCACTTGGTATTACTAAAATTTAGATTGAGGTGGATGCCCCTTCTTGTATCCATTGTCTTATGAAGCAAACAGATAGTATTTTCAACTTGGATCTTTTTACAATATTAGAGAAATTAATCGGCTCTTAATTTTTGTTAACTTTACTGTTACTCATGTTTATAGGGAAGGTAATTCTTGTGTTGATTATCTTACTAAATTGGGTTGCAATTTGAATTATTTTACTGACTTCACTGATACCAATTTACCTAATTTACTAAAAGGTATTATTAGGTTAGATTAAATAGGTTTACCTTATGTTAGAATTTAGTTGTTTTTTGGCTCTGTCATTCCTTTGCTCTATTCTATTTGTGGTTTATCCAGATGAGCGTGGTTCTATTTTATCTTGGTTCTGTGATGTGTGGATTTTGTCTATGGATTCTTTGCTATTCAACACTGCCTGGTGTATTAAAGCTTGGGGCTTGAGCTAAGACTGGAATTGTTGTTACACTAATTTAAACCTCTTTTGTTTCTCTTCAATTCCTCAGAGTCCCATTATGGGTTGGATGCATTGTTTGCTGATAAGTTGGAGCTGGCTTTGTTGGCCTAGATGGTTGAATTCTTGAGGTTTATCAAATTTTTGGGCGGTTCTTCTCGATTGGGCTTTGGGTTGGCTTCCGTAGTTTTTTACTTATCTTTTTTCTTTTCTCTACTAGTTATGCGATGGGATCTAGAAGTGTAATTCTACTAGTATTTTGGTTGTGATATCTTATTGCCTAAAATTTCTAGCTATTACTCAAGTCTACTGCATTTCTTAATGCCTAAAAGAGTATGGGTTTAGAATTGAGTAGCATTGGAGCTTTCATCATGATGGTTGTTGTGGGGTTATCTTCCTGAGCTCTTAAGGCCCTGTTTATTTTATTGGTTTCCTCATTTAAGTTCTTGCTTATTTTGTTTCATTTTCTGGTTCCTAGCACTTGTTTGTCTTTTGTTTAGCTTGTTCCTACAGCTTTGGGTTCATTGTGCTGCTTATTATTTGTATCTGGAAGGATTGAATATTACAACAACAACAACAACAACATCAAGCCATTATCCCACTATTTGGGGTCAGCTACATGAATCCTTTTTCTCCATTGTGTCCTGTTTTTTAAGTCAAATTCTCATTTAAATCTAATAAAGAAAGATCATTTCTAATATTTTCTAACCAAGTCTTATTAGGTCTACCTCTACTTTTCTTAACATAAGTCAAATCTAAGACCTCTACTTTCCAAACCGGGTCATCGGGAGGCCGCCGTTTTATGTGACCAAACCATCTAAGGCGGCTCTCTCTAATCTTATCTTCCACTAGAGCTACTCCAACCTTTTCATTAATATGCTCATTTCATATCCTATCTCTAATGGTAAAGCCACTCATCAACCTGAGCATCCTCATCTCTGCAACACTTAACTTAGAGTTATGTTTCTCTTTTAATGGCCAACATTCGGCACCATAAAGCATTGTAGGTCTCACCACCATCTTATAGAAGTTTCCCTTAAGTTTGAGGAGTATTTTTCTATCACACAATAAGCCCGATGCATTCCTCTACTTCAACCATCCAACTTGGATTCTGCTGATAATATCCCCATCTATTTCACCATCACTCTGAACAATAGTTCCAAGATATCTAAAACATGTACTCTTATTTATGACTTGATCGCCCAAAGTCACAGTCCCCTCACTAGGTCTATTATTACTAAAATTACACTCCATATATTCTGTTTTAGATCTACTCAAGCGAAAACCTTTAGACTCTAAGGTTGACATCCACAATTCTAGTTTACCTTCAACTCCCTCTCTAGTCTTATCAACCAGAAGAATATCATCAGCAAAAAGCATACACCAAGGTACATCCTCTTGCAAATGTATAGTGAGAACATCCATGACTAAAGCAAAAAGATATGGGCTTAAAGCTGATCCCTGATGTAATCCAACCGAAATAGGGAAATACTTGGTCTAACCACCTTGTGTTTAAACACAAGTAATAGCTCTCGCATACATATCTTTAATGATTTGAATATAAGCGTTATTAACTCCTTTGTTTTTAAGAACTCTCCATAGAACTTCTCTTTGAACTTTATCATATGCTTTTTCTAAATCAATAAATATCATATGTAAATCGTCCTTATTCTCTCTATATTTCTCCATCAAACCTCTTAATAAATGTATGGCTTCCATAGTAGACCTACCCGGCATGAATCCAAATTGATTTTGAGAAACATTAGTATCACACTGCAACCTATGCTCCATAACTCGTTCCCATAATTTTAACTTAATTCCTCTATAATTCGCACAATCTTATGCATCCCATTTATTTTTAAAAATAGGGATTAACACTACCATTGCCAGGTCCCAACCCCTGGATTAGAAAAGTGGAGGGTTGCGTTAGGTAGTCGACAGCCAGCGTAAAACTTGTCGAATAATAATGATATGAATCCTTTAAGAAAGGATTGGATATTGAGAGGTAATTTTGTGGTTGATTGCTGAGTTAATCATCAGCTTTCTTTAATATTGCCGAATGATATTTTGGTCTACTGGGGTTATTTTCTGGGTTCTATTTCCCCTATTATTGTTACTTGGTTTTCCCTTTATTAAGTGTGTTTTATGTCCTCATTACTGCTGGATGTCTGCAATATATATCAGCTAGTTGTTGCGGGTTTCCAAGTGTTTCTTTTTTCTAGATTCTTACTCTTGTTACTTTTTTTCGGCAAGTATCATGAATTCTATTAGCAGGTTATTGATCTTTATTTTTGAAGGAATTATCTCCATATCTATTTTATATAATTCTAATGGGAATCTTCTCTTATCTAATTATAATCCTTTGAGTTATTTCTATGGTTTGCTATGTTTGTTTTTCTCTTGCTTTCGTTATCTCTTACAGGTTAGGAATGAGTATTTTATGGACAAGAGGATTATTTGTTGCAAGTAAAATGTGTTCAACGTCTACTTTTTCATCTTTCTTTTTTGGATGATGTCAACTTAAAGTCCTAGAATGTTATTAGGTGCTTTTGTAATTAATAGTATAGGGGACCATCGACTCTTAGGATTTTTTTGGACTTTTTTTGTAGCACTTCTGGGCATTAGTAAGCCTCCTTTAAGGACCTTGCAATCTTTTAATTTTATTATTGCGTAGGCCCCGCTGTGGGTCCCCCCCCCCCACAAAAAAAAGAGCAATATTCAACAATATTTCCTTTCCTCTCTGAGCTTTGGCAATTTTCTGGGAAATTTTAGGTTCATCATCCTTTTGATACTTGTGGATTTTTTTCTTTTGGTTTTGTTCACTTCTTTTGCTTCCTTGTCAACTATTTCGATGATAACCTCGTCCTCATCAAATCATTAGGAGGCCTGTAACCAGCTCCTACTGGTAAGTATGTAGGTTTTTTGGGTGTCTCTCATTATGGTAAATCTTGCTCATTTAAAGATGTTGTGTCCAGTGGAGCCTCATCCTCTACACCTCCATTTTCATTAGTTCAATCTTCTCTAAATGGCATTCCTACTTTTACATTTTATAAAGATGTGATTACTAAGCTCTCTTCTCCTTATAAGTTTTCTATGGTTAGTATGTTTGCTTTGTGTCATCCTAATATCGATTCTATTCATGCATTTTATGTGAATCTAAAGTTGTTTGGGTCTTTCTCAATTAGTTGGTTAGATCCGAGGCACATAGAAATTCAATTATCGAATGATTTAGATTATAGCTTCATCTTAATGAGAATAACTTACTATATTAATAAATGTCAAATGTGATTGCTAAAATGGACTTCATATTTTGATATGAAGGAAGAATCTCCTATTGTGCTTGTGTGGATTTTGTTTCCTAACTTACGCTTGTATATGTTCAATTTTCAAATTTTATATGCTCTACCTTCTATTTTTGTTCATCTGTTATAAACTGATCAAGGTACAACATCAGTATCCTAACCTTTTGTTGCTTGTAATTTTGTAGAATTAGATGTAACAAAAAATATCCTAAGGAAATATGGCTTGTACCTAAAAATTTTGGATATTTACATAAGTTTGAATTTGAGAATTTTCCTATTTTTTATAGCCATTGTAAAATGCTTGGTCATTGTGTCTCTGAATGCTTCAATTTGCATCCTCTTCTTTAAAAACATAAGGATTCTAATAGAAATATAAGAGAGGATGGTCTTTTAGATGACTTCTTATATAAAGATCCCATTATTTTTGTGTAGGAACACAATGTTTTTAGCCATTATCTGATACTTACTCAATTAATGCAAATTCATAATCATCCTGAAGATTATATTATTGCTGGGCGGACTCTATGGTGGTCCTGGATAATGGGAGTAATAGAAATAATTTCTAATTGGTACTTATGAAAGAACCAGATTCATCTCTTACCTTGCCTAATTAATGTCCTATAATTACTAATGCTAATACTAGTGATGATGAAATTGCTATCATTTTTTCCAAACATAACAATGCTTTAGCCTCATCTCATTTGCCTTGTCATTTTAATAAAAAAGATGATTGATTTTTCTTTGTCAAAATTTTGACAAAGGAGATTATTTTGATAATGATACTAATGATCAATCACTTACTGTGCTTGACATTGGGGAGGAGGAAGAAATTCTTCAGAATGTCGATTCTAAATTCAGTGTTAAGGTTCCCTAGGACTCTTCTGTTAATGTTGATAAGTTGCTTATTTTTGTTAGTACTAATCCTAAGCCTAAAAATAATTCTACAGAATAATATGTTGGAAATTGATGATGTTGTTAATGGATTTACTAAAGTTCAAGGAAAAAGCATAGGAAAAATAAAATTTTAATTTACAATCTCTTAGGAGCACTCGATCTCAAACTATTGGTACTTCACCTATTAATGTTTAAGTCTCTTATTTGAAATGTTAGGGGCATTAGTTGTCACTCTTATTGGATTAGGGTTAAAAACCTTTGTTATATTCATAATATTTTGATTTTAGTCTTGCTAGAACCTTTGATTTCTAATGCATTATTGTTATCTACTACTTACTTTTTAGGTTTTCAACATGGCTTGTCTAACATTTCTAATAGGATTTGGGTTTTTTAGAAAGATCCTGTAGTCAGTGATTCACCGCCAAATATAGTATGCTTAGTTTAAATGTTTTGGCTTAGATTTTAAAGACAATTGGGCATTTTTCATGATTGCTTCATAACTATATTTAGTCTAAGCTGGATCTGCCTAACTTATTCTTTCCTTCCTTCTTAGTTTTTCCATTTCTACATCCATATGGCTCAGATGTTTTCTTGGGATTATATTATAATTTGTGATTATTCTATTTTTATCTTCCTGTTATTTTTGTTCCTGGTGCCTTTGGTGCATTATTCTTTATCTGGTGTCATATGTTTTATTGGTGGTGTCTTCAGCTGGCTTCTTTGTTGCTCTTCAGATCTATTTGTTCCAGCTGCTGGCTGGGCTACCTTGGTTATACTGTCAGGAATTATATTGGTTACTTATGTGTCTTTGAGATGTACTTTGCCATTCATTTTAGTAATTACTAGTTTCTTGGGTGCTAGGGTGGTTGTTTTATCCTGCTGATCTGGTGTGGTACAGTTTAGGGGGTCTCTATGTTGACTCTTATTACTTTTCCTTGCTTTTTTCCTTGTAGTTATTATTATCTCAAGTTCGTTACTTTATTTTCTAATTTATGTTTATTCCATCTACCTAGCTAAACCCTATTTCTCTGCTTCTCTTCATAAGAGTCCGAACATCTTCTAGGTATTAATTGGCTTTGAGCTTACTTCCTTATCATCCATCTTCCATTGTGTTTTGTGGTCTATACTAGCAGCATTATAATGACTTCTTGGGTATTTTGACTGTGCTAGTATAGGCATAAAACCTAAAGGGCTTCCCTTATTCTAGTTCTTTGAGGTGGTATTCTCGGCTTTGTGGAATTATGGATTTTGATTATTCTCCCTCTATCTCTTTGAGTTATTTATTCAAAACACTTTCGTAACATCTATTACATTACCTTTTCTATAATACTAACCATGCTAGTGTTCTTTACATGTGCATTTTTATGTTTTATCACTTGGTTTTATAGATTATTTTTGGTGCAAGTTTTTTATCTCCAAGCTATTTTGCTAGAATAGTGTGCTAAAAGCTAATCATTGGAACTTCCAATTTTTTGGGGTGTTGGCTCCTGGCCACCCTAGAATGTTCCTAGGAGCTTTTGTAATTGTGCTTAAAAGGGACCTTAGGCTCTTATGTTTTCTTTTTTACTTGTTTTGTAGCTCTTTTCAGAAGTACTGAGCTAAAGGTCCTCTTAAGGACTTCGTAATTTCCCTTTTAATTAACGCATAGGCCTTGTTGAGGGTTTTATAACGAAAAGGGAATATTAAAAATTTCCTCTAGTGATTCTAGGGTACACTTTACAATAACCTTTTTTGGCTTTCTCTTTACATTTCCTTGATTTTCTTTTGTAGTCTTAGTAAATATATTATCTTGGGCCTTCCTAGCCTTGGTTAATTTTATTTTTTGTTTCTTTTACTTGGTTTTCTCTAATCAATTATGACTCCTGGGTAAGATGACAACTCCACAATCTACTATTCCTTGGGTTAATCATAATTCTGCTCCTTCTCATAAGAACATGGTTTTTACTAGGTTATCTGATAATGCTAACTCTCAATCTTTTAAAGATGTGAATTTAGGTGCTACTTCTTCTTCTTCCCTCCCTTTCACCTGACCAAAACTTCACTCAAACGATTTCCTACTGTAATGTTTGGCAAAGACATGATAGCTAAACTTGTTGTTCCTTTCAAGTTTACACTCATTGATAAATTTGCTTTGCATAGACCAAATTTGGATTTGATTAGAAGCTTTTTTATGAATTAAAAGCTAAATAGATCATTCTTCGTTGGCTTGCTTGATCTATGACATGTCACGATTCAGCTTTTGAATGATCTTGATTAAAGCTATATATTCTTTAAATGATCTTGCTATATTCATTCATGCCAAAATGAGGCTTCTAAAATGGAATCTTTTTTTTGATGTTAAAGAAGAATCCCTTAAAGCACTGGTGTAGATTTTGTGTATAATTTATGCTTGCATATGTTCAATCTGCAAATCTTGAATAGTTTTTCTTCTATTTTTGGCAGGCCATTATAAACATAGCAAGCCATGACTTCTATTTCTCATCTATCTATTGCTTGTGTGTTAGTGTAACTTGATGTAACAAAAAATACCCTAAGAAACTTCTGCTCATACTAGAAAACTTGGGGTATCTTGAAAGAATTGGTTTTAAAACTTTCCAATTTTTTTTGTAATCACTATAAAATTCATGGTCACAGTACATAAAAATGTTTTTGTTTACATCCTCATCTTCATCAACCAAAAGTGCCTATTAGAGATTCTAAAGAAACATATACTTTGGTTGTTTTTTCATCTATCTTCCCTACTGAGATCTGTGATAATCAGGATACTAACAGTTCCATAAAGGAACCTCAACTAATTAACATGATTCCAAACAATCCTTCTAATGCTCATCATGTTGTTCCTAATGGTGTTTTGATGGAGGACTCTAGTGATGCTTTACAAATGGAAATTGCTAAGGGAATGGATAGTACTATTCCTAATGCTAACCACAATACCATTATTTCTACCGCCTCTTCTTTAGTTGATCTGATTGTTATGATAAATTTGGAACATATTAATGCTCTAGCCTTATCTCAAATGCTTTGTGGTTTCAATAAAAAATATTAGTGAATTTCAATGTATTAGATCTGGTTGTGGTGACCTCTCTAATTTGGAAACTAATGACCCTACTTTCGATGCACAGGATATTTTGGAAGAAGGGGAACTTATTCCATTCAATTCAAATACTAGTGGCTCCAAAGAAGTGTTAAATTATAACTTTACTTATACTTATTCTAAAGATTTTGATAAAGTGGATGTGTTTTGGAAGAAACATATGATGATAATGCGGAGGATAAGATTCATGGTTCTATTAAAGTTCAACGTAAGAAAGCTATGAAACATAATAATTTCATTTTGTAATCTACAAGGACTACTAGATCTCAAATTACTGCTAATCCCTCTTATAATGTTTAAGTTCTTTATTTGGAATGTTAGGGGTACTGGATGACCCTCATCAAGGATTAAAGTTAAAAATATTTATAGAATCCATAATATTTATATATTTGATTTGCTTGAACCTTAATTCCTACTATTAAATTGCTTTCTACTAGTCACCTTTCAGTTTTAATCATGTTGCTTCAAATATCTTGAATAAGAATTGGGTGTTTTGGAAGGACCTTGTAATTATTGATGTTATTGGTGATTTTACCCAAGTGATTCATTATCATATTGAGCTTTTTCACTTTAAATGTTTTGATTCTTTCATTTAAGACTCTTCTTTTATAATTTCCATAAGATCTATTTGGGAATAACTTTTTAATTTTCACACAATGTATTCTTTACCTTGGTTAGTTGGCAAGGACTTTAACACCATAGCTTCTCCCTCTGAAAGGCTTGGTGGTACTTACGCTATTTATCTATCTATGGTGGATTTTAACAACATGATTTTGGATTGTAATTTAGTTGACAATTGTTTCTCTGGTAATACTTTTACCTGGAATCATGGTAATTTGTGGCAACATTTGGATCGTGTGTTTAATATTTTTATGAGTTTTCTTCATAATTTTGAGAATGCTATTACTCTATTCTTAATTATATTAAGAGTTGTCTTATTGTTTCAAAAAATGTGCCTTAGGATCAGATCAAAAATATTAAAGGTATTTCTGGTTTTATGCATAGTGCTTTGCCTATTAAATATTTTGGGGTTCCACTTTACAAAGGCAAGAAGTAGTCTTTTCTTTTTGAAGATCTGATCTCTTCTATTCAGCTTCTTGGGAGTTTAATCTATTAACCTATGGGGGCAGACAAACTCTTATCAAAAGTATTTTTTGCTCTTTACCTATCTATATTCTCCAAAAAAATCCAACCTACTCTTGTTGTTTTTACCCATTTGTAGAGAATTTTCAATAATTTATTTTTTGGGGTACCCCTAAACTTTCCACATTACTTTGGTCTTCTTAAAGTAATTGTTGTGCGGTGCTTGAGAAAGGTGGTTTGAGTTGTAAAGGATGATTGATTTATCTCATGCTTTTTTCTATTAACCTATGGTTTCATCTTCATGCTAAACAAAGTCTGTGGGCTATGTTTATAACTGCTAATAATTGTATTAGTAAGATTCCTATTACATGTTTTTATAAAAGGTGATTCGAAGGTTTGGAAGAGATTGTCTAATATTAAATGGGAGGTTGAGAACATAATCCAATGGGGTTTGGGTCGGGGTAACATTTTTTCTGGCAAGATCGTTGGTTAATTTCTTCTACTATTGGTTGCTTATCAACACTAAATTTACTTATACTGTTAAAGTGAGTTATTTTATTTCTTGCAATACTTGGGATTACATTAAATTAGCTGAGGTGAACCCTAAGTCTATTGTTGAATATTCCTTTTAATGTTTATTCTGATGATTGCTTCTTATTTCATCTTTCTAACATAGGTACCTTTAGATTGAAAGAGGCTTGGAGCCTTTTTAAAATTAAGAAGCATATTTCCTTGGTGTTGTTTATGATATGGCATAAAAGTATCCCATCTTTGATTTCTATCTTCATTTGGAGAGTTCTACATAGGTATATCCCCACTAATGATAATTTGATGTCTAGAGGTTTAATTTTACCCTCAAGATGCTAATGTTGTTTCCATATTGAGAATATGCATCATGCCTTTATTTCTGGCTCTATTGCTGTCAAAGTTTGGATTTACCTTCATGAATTGTTTAGCACTAATCATTTATGCGCTAATAATAGCATTTCTAATTTTCTTAACGATTGGTTTATCAATTTTGAAGGCCATATTAAGAATATAACTCCATATCTTATTTTATTGTTTTAAAGGCTATCTAGAAATGATACTTTTTAAATAATAGCATGAACCATTGGAACATTATTAATAAAATTAAAGATAAAGCGATTAAGGTTTTTTTTGCTAATCCTTTGGGCATTAAAAATTTTGGGGGTTGTTCTTCTTTGGCTCAAAATTTAGGCTTCATTCTACCTTCTAACTAAACCATTTATGAGCCTCAATTGGTTTACTAGATTAAGCCCAAACCACTTATTTTTTATTGAACACTAATGGTTCTATTAAATGCTCAGGTTGTGGCTGGGGTGGTATTATCAGGAATTCTTTTGGTAACACAATCATGGCTTATGATGGTTATTTATATGACTATTCAGCTATTTATGCTGAGCTTCCTGCCATTTTATATGGTCATCAGCTGTGTATGTACCAAGGCATAACTGATATTTTGATGGAGGTGGATGCTTCTTGTAGCCATTATTATTTGAAGGATTCTGATAATAATGTTTGTAGCCTCGATATAATCTATCCTATTTATGATATTAAGAAGCTCTTGTCTCTTTTTTAATGTACACAATTCTCATTTTTTTGGGGGAAATCCAGAAAAGGGGCCAACACCTTGATTAAATTAAAAGTTACAAGGTCCTTAAAAGGGACCTCGAGCTTACTACTTCTCCATAGAGCTACACAAAAAGTTGAAATAAAACATAAGAGCTTAAGGTCCATACTTAGCACATGAACAAAAAATCCTAGGTACATTCAAGGGTGGCAAGCAGCCATCACCCAAAAAATAGAAAAGATCGAATAATATTCATTAGACCCCATCTTTTAAGCAAAAAAATTAGAATCCAAACTACTTGCACTAATAAAATCCTACAAGAAACATAGAACAAAAAAGAAATGGCATGCATATATAATAGAAAATTATATAGAAAACATTCATATCCAAGTTGTCTCTTATATTATAATGATCCATAAGGTAGGAGGTAAAATCAGTGAAATACCAGATAATGAAGCCTATATCCATAAAATAAGCACCAATGTAAATAAGAAAATAAATTTTTTTTTGAAGATCGTATAATCCAAGATGTAAATGCATGCAAAGAAATAATATCTAACCAAAGAAAGCCACGACCTGGTGCTTGGTGCCCTCCAACAGATATACCTTGCTGGAATAAATAGCCAAAACTCCCAATTTAAACCCACATAAAAGGTAACCTTGGTCGATATGGAGCACCAACATAATCCACCATAATTATACAAAAACCTGAGCTAATTAATGATCCAAAAGATTAAATAGTAGGGATAGAAAGGACTCAACCAAATTGGCGGCCTCCTCTCCCTCTTAGTAAAAGACATGGACAAGATGAACAACATGTGTAAACAAGGCCATAATTTAAAAAAAGTACAATCATCACTAGAAAAGGACTCCATAAAACTACCATAATCAATATATAAATTAAAGCATGCTAGAGTACTACCTGCCACAACCTGCAAATCATGAGCCCCTAGGAGAACAAAGCTATTTAAAGAAATAAAATAGAAGCAGGATAGAGGAGGGGTGGTCAGAAGCCAAAAATTTTGTCCTAACATAAGGGAAACCAAGTTTATCTAATCAGATGAGGCCTTTTAAGAAGGCAGGAAAATTTGAGCAAGAGAAATCAGTAAGAAACTCAAGATTACAACCATTATTATCGAACCAATCAGCACAAGCATTCCCTTCTCGACAAACAAGAGAAATATTGACATTAAAATGGAACATCAGTTGCATAATTTCCCTAGGAGGATATAATAACTCAGGGCTGCAAACTTTATCCTCCTTGTCCTTTAAATAATAAAGGTAGTGCATAGCATAAATTTCATTCCAAATGTTAAAAACACTAAGAAAAAGATAGAGTTTTAAACCATATAAAATAGTAGAAAGTTTAACAAAAATAATAGAGCATCTTTAAAGAGGACCAGCATAAGCCATAATGAAATTACTATGAAGATCTCTAATGATGACACCACAACCATATGAGTTATCTTTGACAGAACCCCCACTATTAAGTTTAAAAATGTTACAAGGCAGTTTAGACAATAAATTAACTTAGGGCCCTCATTGTCATGTTTGTCTTGGAGGGCAATACCAAAATCATTATCAAAAAAGGAGAAATCTCTAAAGTTCTTAGAATTCAAAAGATTAGCATTAAAAAGCTTTAGAATTTTATCTTTAATATACCTAATATGTTGGCAATCCATGATAATATTACTAGAAAAGGTAATAATTCCTAGCAAACCAAAGATACCACAGAATAAGGGATGGAATGAGATTCCTAATATGACATTTAGAATTTGTAAACTAAAGATTTAAGCTAGCATCGATACTAATATTCCCACAAAAAAGATTTAAATCGAAAATATCATTAAAATAAATCCATGTTTTAGATGCAATAGGATCAGAAATAAACAGATGGTGTATATTCTCTACATGATAGCAACATTAACATTTTGAAGGTAAAGCTAAACCTCCTTTGATTAAATTATCCTCAGTAGCCACATATTTTTGTAAAATTCTCCAGATAAAAGTAACAATGGTAGTCAGGATAGCTTTGTACCATAACTTATAAAAGACTTTATAAACAATATTCTTAGTTCTAATCACATCCCAAGCATCCTTAAGTCTGAAGATGCCATTGTTACCCAAGTTACATAATAAAAAAATCATTAACATCAAAATTTATAGGAATTTTTAAAATATGACTAATAATAAATTCATGAACAACCTTAGCAAGTTTATTATAATCCCAACAATTATCAAAAATAAAAGAGTTCTCATTACTATCAGTAGTAGAGAGTGTATTGAGCATTTGATCAATAGAAGTCTAGCTCAACAAATGGTCTTCCCAAAAAAAAATTAGCACGACTAACAACCCATTTAATAAGTGGTTTCACTTCCCATTTGATGTTACAAAGTCTTCTCCAAACTCTAGTATCACCATTATTATAAGAATAAAAAGTACGATGCTTTCCCACACAATATTTAACAGTCATGTACTTAGCCCGAGGACTAGTTTTAGCACATAAGTTAAACCATAATTTGAAAGAAAAAGCATAAGCTAAATCAATCAAATTCTTACACCCAAAAGCTCCTTCTTACACTATGAAGTCCAAAGGATTTTGGAATTAGAGCTATTACCTTACCAAAAAAAATTATTGAATATGTTTTCAAGACTATTACACACAGTAAGAGTGGGTTGAATAGTTTAAAAAATATTAATAGGAAGGGAGCATAATACACTCTTAATCAAAATCAAACTCCCACCAAAACATAAAAAATTTAACTCTTAAGAGTTGAGTCTGTTATGCACAGAGGTAATTAGGCCACCAAAATGTGGAGTTAGTCTTAGATTTAGATTTCATTTACAATTGGAGGTGGTTTGGTGTTTGGCTTTCTATCCTATTTATCTTAGGGAAACTACTTTATTGTTTCTAGTATTATTCATACGTAGTCTTAAGGTGTTGTCAATTAACTTCTTTGCTGATTAATAGCCCTCGTCTCCTTCTTTCTATTGAGTTTGCTCTTGTAAATTGCTATGGTTGCAGTTTAGTTTGGGTTATCTTACCCTTTCACCACTTTGATTGGTCTGGTACTATCCCCATCTACTATGTTTACCTATAGTGGTTGGGTTTGTTTTAGATTATTTTGAGCACCAACTGGGTATATTTCTTAATTTCCTTGTAGATGCTACACACATGAGTTAGCATTGCCTTACCTTTATTTTGTTTCCCATTATGACTAGCCAACTTGTTCTCTTTACCTTACCTTTTTTGGTTACTTGGTTTAGTGTTGTTTCTCTTTTGGGATTGGCCTTTGCTTATTTCATGGTTTCTAGGCTTTTCAATGATATTTTGTTTGATTTTTCTAGTATGTTATGGACTTTTGTACTTTCTTGGCCTTGTTGGATTATTCATGTAGCTGGCTCTTTGCATATTAGTTTTTTAGGCATCAAAGACCTACTAGTTTATATTACATATGTATTCTTATTCCTTTAATTCACTTTAGCCCTTGGGTGTTTCCTTAGGTTTTCTCCTAAGGATGTCATGGGATTCTTTGGATTGTTGATGATTTTTTTAGTTGGTTCTCTTGCTGGGTTGTGTTTGCCTTTTCTTTAGCTATTTGGTTTGGGAGGCCTTCATGGTGCTAGTGGGTTATTGCAAGTTACCTGAGAGTTTTTCCAACCTAGTTATTTTTGGTAGCATAGTGGTGCCTTAGGTTATTTGTTTGATTTTGGCTTGACTCTCGTGGAGGGTTTAGGTGGTGCTGGTGGGGTTCTGATGGTAGCCTGATGGGATCTACTAGGTTGGTGTTTTGATTGGCAATTTCTTCTTGATTTTATTGGTGTTCTGTTGGCTATGTAGTTGGATATTCTAGTCTTGGGTATGTTTGGGTTGTTAATTTTTTTAGGGCAGGTTGTTTGGCTAGTTTATTAAACCATTTCTATTGTTTGTTATATCATTATCCCAATGTGCCTTCTATTTTGATTACTCTCTATACTAATGGTTCTATTTATAGGTTTCCAACAAGTCTATACAAGTCTATTTTTTGCTTATAAATTAGTATTACTATATATATTTCTGTAGGTTTACCTATTTGCATAAAGAGTGCTTCATGCTTCATTCAAGGTGGCCTTCTTTTATGGAGTGGCTCTTCCCCTCCCATTTCCTTTTTTCTCATTGTAATTAGTAGGGTTCATTGGCTCGTTAGGTTTATTTGGCTTTTTTCTTATAGTTCTTAGAGAATTAGAGAGCATTTGAACCCTTTAAGGACCTATAATTTTTTGGGGAAATTAACACATAGGCTTCATTATGGGTTTTAATTAAAAAATATGAATACTAATAATTCATAGTGGGAATATTAATCTTTCTGTTATGCTCAATAATTGGTTAGTTCATTCTAAAGGTCATATTTAGAATGTTATTCCCTTTCTTATGTGATTTTTGGTGTTGCCTAAAAATGAATATATTTATAACAATTAGAGCATGAATCATTATAAAAATTATTGATAAAACAAAAAAATTTTTTGTGAAGCTTTATTTTGCCAATCTTCTAGGTTTTAAAATTCTTTGTGGCTGTACTTTTATGGCCAAAAATTTTGGTATTTCTCTTCGCCATATTTGAGGTAATGATGACCCCAAGTTGGTGTACTAGATTAAAGTTCAATCTCTCATTTTTAAATTGAACTTGGATGGGTCTATTAAGAACTCCGGTTGTGGCTGTTGCGGTATAATCGGGGATTCTTTTCGTAATACGGTCATGGGTTTTGCTCTCTATTTAAATAAATGTTCTTTCATTTTGCTATGATTTCTACTATTTGTAATGGTCTTAAACTTTGCCTTTCTTTGACCATAAAATATTTTTTGATTGAGGTGGATGCAACTTATATCCTACATTACTTAAGGATTATAATTTCAAACTTATAGCCATGATATTGTTGACCTCATTTTGTATGCGGTCAGTAGGCAAATCCAGACCCTAGGATCTATTTAGAACCTAGATTAATCAAGACCCTAGGATCTACCCAGATCTTAGATCAATCTAGATCAAATCCAAATTTCTAGACCCAAATCCAAGGTTCAAAGGCCCTATCCTGAAAGGCTTTTCCAGTGATTTTTCAAATACTTTAAATCCCAATCAAATGACCCCCGATTCATGATATATTAATTTCATATTGATTAGTCTTGTCCTTAGGGTCTACCATCTAAATTTGAGCTTATTTTGAGGTCTATAACCCTAGAAACTTAATTCAAACCCAAAGGCTGTACAACTTTCAAATATTTATGGCCTATGCCTCCGAACCTGCCACCCAGTGGATCCTGACCATGGAGCCTTCCCAAACCCTCTAATCACATCCAAACCCTTAATTATGACTAGTTGAGCAGCAAACTATATTTTGGTGGATTCATTTTAACCCTCAGTTGACCAAATATCAAAATGACCAAAATGTCTTTTAAATGGTAATTTTGGAGTTTCTATAGACTTCAACATGAACTTTTCAAATTATGCCTCAGAATCTCTACCAATGCATTCTAATCATTATTAGGAGTACATTGGACCCAAACCTGACCCTAGTTAAGCATGGTTGACCAGGTCAATTCAAAATGACCAAAATATCCTTTAGGAGTATAAATAGTCATTTAGAATCAAATGACCTTATTTTTAGATGGAACAACTTCCATTCAACCATAAATGTCAAACTAAATCTATTGGACACATTCCCAGCCCCTAGGTCAACCCGCTTGACTAAGTCAACTAGGATTGACCCAAATGCCCTCTAAAGGCCCAAATAATCATTTTGACTGAATTGAACTCTCCAAACTTTGGGATCACCTCCAGTATACTCAAGATATCATTACAAATCTTTTGAGCCCAAACCCAATTCCTGGGTCTACTTAGTTGACCAAGTCAACCAACGTTGACCCAATTTCCGCTTTAGGATTAAATGGGTCAATCCAACCCATTTAACCATGTCAAACCCTCTTAAATCCCCAAATATGTTTCATTGCATGCCTTAAATAAAATTCAACCCATAATCTAGACTTACCCTAGTCAATTAAACTCAAGTTATGTTGACCAAGTCAACTTAATATATTTGGTCAAACTTCCTTTCAAACATATATGTGTGCTCAAAATCTCACTCCATGGCCTTGAGCCTCCTCAAAACCAGTCTACCCAATAGGAATAGATATTTGACTGCTACCTCACTAGTCAACATAGCTAGTTGACTAGTCAAAGTGGTCAAACAAGTCAAATATGTATGCTTTGGTGGATATGCCACCGTAGGAATTCAAAATTACTTATTAACCCCTTTCTTATCTGATGAAAGATGATTTTGGAAGTCACCTAGCATAAGTCCAAAACTTGCAACCCCCCAATCAATTCAAGCCATGATTAAGTTAGGAATGGGAGAGAGTAAAAAGTCATCCTGACCTTTCACTTGCCTATTCCTTCTTATCTAACAAATCTCAACTCCTAAAAAAAAATATCCAACCTCTCCAGCAAGTTCTAAGGATTTCCCAAGCATTTCCGCACTTTACCCAAGCTCCAAAACCCCTTTTAGGGAAGAGAGAGAGAGAAAGAGAGAGAGAGAGATATATATATATAGTGAGACAAAGAAGAGTTTCAAAAGCAGATTTAAATCTAGTCGTCAAACATTCTTGAGGTCTTCAACAAAGTTGTAGAGGACTTCTCCAGCTTTCCGACAAGCATAAGAACATCAAAATTTAATGTTTGGATTGTATGTTATTCCTTTTTTTATGTTATATAATCAAACCTTAATTTCTACCAAATCTTAATGCATGGAACTTGAAACTTCATGGGATGAAAGATTGGGTACCTAGATCCTTCATTTCAAATTCATTAAATTTGAATAGTTGGATCGAAAGTTATGAGCATTTGAAATTTCAATTCAAAAATGAACAAAACAATCTGGGTCAATCTCAGTCATCTGATCATTTGAATCATGCCGATCGGACATCTCTAATCTGTATGCCTTGGTTCTTCAGTATGAAGGCGCGACGACGTGGCCAAATCTTGGCCGTTAATTAGATTTTTTAATCAAAATTGATTTAAAAAATAAATTTTGATGCTCTAAACTTCAAAAATTCACCAAAAATTCATTTCTTATCTAAATTTTATGTTCTTAGGCTCAATGGAACTATCTCAAGTTCAAGTTTATCTTAAATTTTATTTTAACTAATTTGGATCATTGTATAGACAGTTATTTAGCTTTTAACAAAAATTAATGATCTTTAATAATTCTTAGTCCAATGATCTGATTGAGTTCAAATTTGGATAGGATAAACTATGGTGTGATACTCACATGCCATAAAAAATTCATCTCTGGTTGATGGCGAGATTTTGGTGAGTTAAATTTTTAAAGTTTTGGGTCTGATTTTGACCCAAAAATTTGAAAATTTATTACTCACAAATCACTTATAATTAGGCTAACTGATTTCTATGGTGAACTTGCATATGTCCCAGGGTTAGGTAACCAAAATTTCAAATCTAATTGAACACTAGTGGCACCTAGAAAAAATAATTAAGGATAAGGTCAAGTTAACTTAGGAAAATTTAAGGAAATTATACACACATCCAATATAGTTGAAAGTTCAAAACATAATCTTCGTGATATTTTATACCTTTGGTCAAAATTTCATTAGGGAGGTCATTAGGTCAAAGAATTAAGCAAGTAAAAATTCAACCCATTTAAGGACCTAGAAACTTTAAAAAAATATAAGAAATCTAAATTAAAACAAAAAAATACAAATAATATATAAAACTGACTGGAAATTTATGCTATATTTAGGAAAAATAAAAGACCTATCACTAGACTTGAAATTTAACTTTAATTTAAGTTTTAATGAAAATTAATATTTAATTTAAAATTTTTTAAAAAATTATTAAAAATTTCAACTAAATTATTAATACATGAAAACACTCCCATGGGTCATTCCTAACCTTTGGAAGTGATTCCATGTAGTTTAGGATGAGTTTAAATCAAAACAATCAAGACAGCCTAAATTAAATAATTTAAAAAATCAATTAATTAACTAAACTTTGAAAAATTATAACTAATTCGTGAGAAATCTAAATTGACCAAACTTAGTATCATTCAACTAATATTTAATTTAAAATTTTTTTTAAAATTATCAAAAATTTCAAATAAATTATAAAAAAATAAAAACACTCCCATGGGTCATCCCTAACCTTTGGTAGTGATTCTGTGTAGTTTAGGATGAGTTTAGATCAAAACAATCAAGACGTCCTAAATTAAATAATTTAAAAAATTAATTAATTAACTAAACTTTGAAAAATTATAACTAATCTGTGAGAAATCCAAATTAACCAAACTTACTGTCATTCAACTCCATTTGAGGTCTAGTATTTTTTAAATTTAATAAACCAACAGAAATAGGTCATTGTCAAAAAGTCAATTCTCCGGTTAAGCATAGTTCAAAATTAGATAAAAACTTCAAAAATTTATAACTTAATGTAGAAAATTCTAAATTGAGCAAACTCATAGGCATTATACTACATGTAAGGTCTAATATTTATTAAAAATATCAAACCATCAAAAAATTACTTAAAATAAAAAAAAGTTAACTTTTTAGTGAACTTCAATTCAAATTTTAATTTAAACTTTGAAAATTAATAACTAATTATAAGAAATTCCAAATCCAGTAAACTTATTGTCTAATTGCTCATTCTAATGTCTAATATTTAGTAAAAATATGAACTTTCTAGAAATCAACCTTAATCTAAAATTATACTCTATGCTAGGTCTAAAATAAATCCTACTAGAGGAGTATTTTACTTTTCTGGGAATTGCTATTCAATTTCAAATCACAACTGAGTAGAGTACCCTACTCCAATTAGAGGAGCTCAAGGCCTTACAGAGTGTCATCTCCAAGGATCAAAAAAACTTAGAGTCGTACAAAACCCGAATGGCTTAAACTTGTGATAAGATAGTGCAACTTAGAACTTTCCAAGTAGGAGACTTGGTCCTAGTTCTTCGGATGCCAATCTTAGCCTACCGAGAGATCAGTGGGGCAGTTTGAACCAACAAAATAATGATCTCTCATAGAGATCATTTTTTAGAATGGTTCAAACATTAGTTGATCAACCCTAAATGATGCCACCCAATATTTTCAAACATTGGGGAGGCTCTTTAGAAAGTACCATATCAGATGAGTATCAAATTCAACATCAATAAAATACTCTTCAAATTCAAAAATTTTGAATTAAAAATTCTCCAAATTCAAATTTGAAATCTTCCAAATTTAGATATCTATCTGAAATAAAAAATTCTATCAATCTCAAATCAAATCTAATTCAATCAAAATCTAAATTTTAAAATTCAAATCTAATTCAAAACCAAAATCAAAATTCTCTAGTCTTTTAAAAATAGGTGTGAGTTCCTACGCTTCCTTTCCTTAAGATTAGATCTACTAGTGGTGGAGCAAGCCCCTCGTGGTTCCATCCTAGCATCTAAAATCAAATTTGGGTTAGATAATTTTTTCCAAAATCCTTAGAGGTTTAGGTAGTCAATATCCTTGGCTAGTCCCCCTGGTTAGATATGAGTCCCCATGCTTTCTAACTAGGTTAGTCATTAAAACCTAAAGGAAATTTAATCTTTTAGAAGTAGGTGTGAGTCCCTGTGCTTCCTACCTCTTAGGATATTGGCTGACTAGTAATAGATTTAAGCCTGCTGGGCACCATCCTAGTTATTCACCTTATAGTCTTTTAAGGATAGGTGTGAGTCTCCGTGCATCCTTTCTTTAGGATTAGACCCACTAGTGATGGAGCACGCCCTTTGTGGCACCATCCTAGTTTCAAATTTTAAATCTAGATTTGATCCTATGGGTGGAGCTAGTTTCTTCCCAACATGATCATTCATTAATGATGTAGTACCCCATTTATGGAACCATCCTAGTTTTAAAATCAAATTCAATCCTCTGTGTGGAGTAAGTCTCCTCCCGACATGATTATCTGCTAGTGATGGACTACAACCTCAGTGGCACCATCCTAGTTTCAAAATCTAGATTCAATCCTCTATGTGAAACAAGTTTCCTCCTTATATTATCATCTACTAGTGATGGAGTACCCACGTTGTGGCACCATCCTTATTTAAAAATCTAGATTCGATACTCTGTGTGGAGTAAGCCCTCCGTGGAACTACCCTTATATCACTTTTGTCGACCCCTTTTTTATATGAGATCACTGGGGCCAATCCAGACCCTAGGATCTACCTACATCCTAGATCAATCTAGATCCTAGCATCTACCTAGGTCTTAGATCAATCCAGAGCAAACCCAAATTTCCAAACCAAAATCTAAGGTTCAAAGGCCCTATCCTGAAAGCCTTTCCCACTAATTTTTGAAATACTTCAAACCCCAATCAAATGTCCTTCGATTCATGATCAATTAATTGCATATTGATTAGGCTTGTCCCTAAGATCTACCCCCCAAATTTAAGCTAATTTTGATGTCTCTAACCCCAGAAATTGAATTTAAACCTAAAGGCTATAAAACCTTCAAATATTTATGGCCTATGACATTGAACTAGCCACCAAGTGGATCTTGACCTTGGAGCCTTCTCAAAATCCACTAATCACATCCAAACCCTTAATTATGACTTGTTGAGCAGTATACTATATTTTGGTGGATTTATTTTGACCCCCAGTTGACTAGAGGTCAAAATGACCAAAATGCCCCTTAAAAGGCAATTTTGAAGTTTTTTTAGACTTTAATGACCTTTTCAAATGAAGCCTCAAAACCTCTTCCAATTCATCCTAATCATCAATAGGAGTACATTAGACTCAAACCCTTACCTTGGTTAAGCCTAGCTAACTAGGTTAACCCAAAATGACCAAAATACCCCTTAGGAGTGTGAATAGTCCTTTTGAATCAAATGAACTTATTTTTGGATGGAACCACTTCCATATAACTCTAATTGTCAAACCAAACCTATTGAACACAATCCTAACGCCTGGGTTAATCTGGTTGACCAAGTCAATAAAGAATGACCCAAATGCCCTCTAAGGGTCTAAATAGTTATTTGAACTCTCCAAACTTTGGGATTGATCACTTTCAATAGACTTAAGATATCATTTCAAATCTGTTGAGCCCAAACCCAGATCTTGGGTCTACCTAGTTGATCAAGTTAACCTAGGTTGACCCAATTTTTCCCTTAAGGGTTAAATGGGTCAATCCAACCGTTTGACCATTTCAAACCCTCTTAAATCATCAAATATATTTCATTGCAAGCCTTAAACAAAATTAAACACACAATCTAGACTTACCCTAGCCATTAGTCAATCAAACTCAAGTGAAGTTCACCAAGTCATCTCAATATATTTGGTCAAAATTCCTTTCATACATATATGTGTGCTCAAACTCTCACTCTATAGCCTTAAGCCTTCCTAAAACAACTCCAACCAATTGGCATGGACATTTGACTACCACATCACTAGTCAACTTACCTAGTTGACTAGTCAAAGTGGTCAAACAAGTCAAATATATAGGCTTTGGTGGCTATGCCACCTTAGGAATTTAAAATTACCTATTAACCCCTTTCTTATTTGATCAAAAAGGATTTTAGAAGTCACCTAACATAAGTCCAAAACTTGCCACCCCCCACCCCAATCAATTCAAGCCATGATTAAGTTAGGAATGGGAGAGAATAAAAAGTCATCATGACCTTTCACTTGCCCATTCCTTCTTATATAGCAAACCTCAGCTCCTAAGATAAAAAAATCCAACCTCTCCAACTAGTTCTAAGGCTTTCCCAGGCTTTTTCCCACTTTTCCCAAGCTCCAAAACTCCTTTTAGTGAAGAGAGAGAGAGAGACAGATAGTGAGAGAAAGAAACTTTCAACAATAAATTTAAATCTAACCATCAAACATTCTGGAGATCTTCCATAAAGTTGTAGAGGACTTCTCCAGCTTTCCAGCAAGCCCAAGAACATCTAAATCTGACGTTTGGATTGTACATTATTATTTTTTTAAGTTGTATGATTAAACCTTAATTTCTCCCAAATCTCAATGCATGGAGCCTTGAAACTCTATGGGTTAAAAGATTTTGGTACCTAGATCCTACATGTGAAATTTTATCAAATTTGGACAGTTGGATTGAAAGATATGAGCATTTGAAGTTTTAGTTTGAAAATGAACTAAGAAATCTAAGGCAATATGGGCCATCTGTTCATCTGAACTGGACTGATCGGACAGCTCTGATTTGCACGCCATCCCTGGGGTTTGAACCCTGATTATTCAGCATGAAGACATGATGATGTGGCCAAACCTTCACCGTTAATCCTATTTTTTGAATTAAATTGATTTAAAAAATAAATTTAAATGCTCTAAGCTTTAAAAATTCACCAAAAATTCATTTCTTGTCTTAATTTATTATTCGTGGGCTCATTGAAACCGTCTCAAGTACAGGTTTATTTTAAAATTTATTTTATTAATTTGGATCACATTATAGAGAGTTATTTAACTTTTAATAAAAATTGAAATTGTTTGATGATTCTCAATCTGGTGATCGATTGAGTTTATATTTGGACAGGATAAACTATGGTGTGATACTCACATGCTATAAAAAATTTAGCTGTGGTTGATGGCTGGATTCTGGTGAATTAAATTTTAAGCATTTTTAGTCAAATTTTGACCCAAAATTATGAAAATTTATAACTCACACACCACTTAGAATTAGGCTATCTGATTGCTGTTGTGTGCTTTCACATGTCCCAGGGTTAGGTGACAAAAATTTAAAACCCAACTGAACACTAGTGACACCTAGGAAAAATAATTAAAAATAAGGTCTATTGCAAATCTGATTCAAGTACTATAATTTTGACAATAATAAACATTATTGCTCTTATTTCTACTTCCTCCCATTTCTGTGATATTTTATTTTATGTTATATGTACTAACATTTTAGGATTATAGTCGACCATTCATTTAAAATTCGTATCAGCTTAAGACTGGACAGATCAGGGTTAAAGTCAATTTTTATTTTATTCTATATTTTTAACTTTCTTGAGTCATATCATGTATTTAAGTGGATAACTTTGCTGAGTAACCTTGCACACATATAGGGGGAGAGAGAAAAAGGGTTTTTAAGAGAGTTCTTCTTTTTAAGTGAATCATACTATATGATTTATCTTTTGTACTATATGATACATATATCCTACTATATTATTTTAATTCATATTGTACGATCTATAAAACTCTATCAAACCCTAGCCTCCATGGGTCTAATTAAGTCGATCATACAGTACGATGTACGTTCGCATCGTACGATTGATAGAGTATGAAATTGATCATCCCAGAGTTCGTACCAAATGAAAGCCATAAAATTGAACCAGTCAGACAGTATGATTTGTTTAATAATTATACAGTTCATCTAGATAAACTTGCTGGATGACTCAGAATTACACTGATCGTATAATATAGTATGTTTATTATACCATACAAACAGAAGATGGATTTCTTAAAATTTAGAGTTTTTTTTTTAAGCCCACTATTCAAGAAATTGTATTAACCCTTAATAAAATCTTTTGTTGTTGTTCTAACCTGAGAGAACTTAGAGAAGGTGAAGGACAGTTTGGAAGAGCTAAAGAGAAACTTGTGAGGGGGAGTTTGTCAGGGGATTCACAAATGTTGCTCTAAGTAAGGATTCGATCGTCTTCTTCCTTCTTCATCTTGGTTCCTTGGTGGCTCTCGAGAGACAATCATCAACATCATATCCAAGTTCTCTGACTACTCTAGGAGGGAGTAAAAAGGATTGTCAAGTTTTCAACCTACTCCAGGAGGGAGTAAACGTTTTTTAGGTTCTCTAGCTACACCAGGAGGGAGTAAAAGGAGTCAATGTTATTTGCCTGATCAGGTTGGTGGAAAGATTTTATAAGGGCTTCTCCGCCTTTATTTACTGCAATACTTGGAGAGGGAGTCTCCAAGGAGTGGATGTAGGTCAAGTTGACCAAACCACTATAAATATGGGTGTTCTTTTTTATTATTGTTCCACACTTTAATTTCTACTTTTTCCTGTGATTTGATCTGTGGTTAAAAACTTTGATTTTATTATCTACTTCCACATAAGTTATTCATTTTAAAATATTCAAAAAGATTTCAAAAATATTTTAACTTCTCATTTTTTTAAAGAAATTTTTAAATAACTATTTCACCCCCGTCTTGGTTAGCCTCGGGACTAGTTCTTTAGGGTTTAACCACCCTCACAAACTTTCAAGGTCTAGTTAACTTAGAAAAAAAATAGGAAATTATACACACACCTAATAGGGGTGAAACTTAATAACATTAACTTTAGTGACATTTTACTCCTTAGGTCCAAATTTAACTAGATTTGGAGGTCATTAATTAAAAAAATTAAGTAATTCAAAATTCAGCCTTTTTAAGGACTCATAAACTTCAAAAAATTGTAATGAATCTAAATTAAATCCTAAAAGTATAATTAATATATCAAACTAACCAGAAATTCATCCTTTATTTAGGGAAAATATAAAAGCACCATCACTCGACTTGTAATTTAACTTTAGTTTAAGTTTTAATAAAAATTAATATTTAATTTAATAAAATAATTAAAAAATATTAAAATTCCAAGTAAATTCTAAACACCTAAAAATAATCTCATGGGTCATCCCTGACCTTTGGGAATTATTCCATGTAGTTTAGTATGAGTTTGGAACAAAATAATCAAAACCTCCTTAATTAAATAATTTAAAACATCATTTAATTAACCAAACTTTGAAAAATCATAACTAATTCCAAAAATGGCCAAATTGATAAAACTTAGTGTCATTCAACTCCATTTCAGGTCTAGTATTTTCTAAAAATAATAAACCAATAGAAATAGGTCAGGGTCAAAAAGTCAACTATCCGGTCAACCATAGTTCAAAATTAGGTCAAAACTTCAAAAATTTATAACTTAATGTACAAAACTCCAAATTTAGCAAACTCAAAGATATTGTACTCCATGTAAGGTCTAATATTTATTAAAAATATCAAACCATAAAAAATTACTAAAAATAGTCAACTTAAGTTCAAATTTCAAGTTAAATTAGAAAATTCATAACTAATTATAAAAAATCCAAATCTACTAAACTTATAGTTTAATTGCTCATCCTAAGGTCTAATATTTAATAAAAATACTAAATTTCTAAAAATAAATCTTAATCTAGAAGTTAAAATTTAACCTCCTAATTTAATGATTAAAATAATTCTAAACATTCTAAAAATTCAATAATCAATTAAAAATTCCAGAAATAATTTTTTTGATTCGTAAAATTAATTAACAAACCTTCTAATACATAACAACCACTCCAAAGATGAAGTTTTTTGGATGGACTACTCCAGGCTGTGGGGCTAAGTGTCCTAAGGAGGCCCGATGCTCAAGCATGTGAAACAACGCCATGAACCAGTTGATGACTAGCTTAATTAAATTGATTCTAAAATTAGTAATTAACTAAATTAATCATAATCTTTTAACTCTTTACACCTTAGCCAATGAGCATTTAAAAAGACATTTAAAAATTAATTTCAACACATTAATATTTAGACTTAAATCAAAATTTTGTTTTAAACCTTTTAACCAACCAGAACACCAAGCAACTTTAATTAAAGATCCTATATAGGATATATCCAAGCCACATAGCCTACTTTACACACCTTAGATGATTTGTTAGGGCACCAGTTCTAGATCTAGGCTAGGCTGGTATTTTCTTTCCTATTACTGTGTAGCCGATTTTTCGAGCTTTCATTGCATGTTGGTTCATATAACTTCTCGAAGTGATTATTTTATTTAAGTTTAATACAATATATGAATTAATTTGATGGGTGTTAGATTTAACATTTGGTTAGGGATAATTTAAATGATGATACAATATTATGTAGGTGGCCATAATCATAAATGGCATTTAAAAGTAAAAGGGGGAAAAATTATAAAAATAAAATTACTTCAGGTGCTCGTTGTGCTAAGTCCCCCTTTTAAAAATTAAAAGAGCATGGCCAAGTGTGGCTAGTTTAAACATTTTAATTTTTATATATAACTGCTTGGGACTTTTTAAATGTTAATTATTTAGGATAAACCTACAGGTGGTTTGAGTTTATATTGTCAATTTTATTCAATATAATTTAATTTCAATTGAGTTGTAATTATTATAGTGATAGTTTGAGATGGGATAAATATCCAATCTAGAATCCAAAGAGAAGGGAGACATCCCCTATGGGAGAGTCCCTCTTCATTTGGATATCCAGATTAGGATACTTTCAAATATCCAAAGGGAAAGAAAATAACCCTTTCAAGAGAGAGTTTCTTTTCATTTGGATATCTGGACCCGATAGAACCAATAAGTTTGCAGAAGGATGAAGAAGTGAAGATTGAGAAGAATCCCATTCTAAAATTCACTTGAGTCTTAGGAGTAAAATCAAGGCTATTGTTAGTACGTAGTACCTGAACACTTACTTTCTACGGACCCTTGATTGTAATATTAACTAGCACTTGCCACATGAACTTTCAATTTGAATTTTAATTTAATTGATTTGATTATTAATTAATGTATTTGCTTTGCAATTAGGATTGCATGCTTTTAGTAAATTTTTGGTGATTTTGCAGGTCGATCTTTGATTTTTCCTGAAACCTGATCAGAGGCTCGTTGAGGGATCATTAAAATAGTTTCTACTTTAATTAAATTAAAATTTTTAAGATAACAAAGAAACTCTAAAGCTTTTAATAGGAAAGCCAGGGTCGTCGGGAGTTTTCAAAGCATCTTGTTGCACCTTCTTTCCTTTATTATTCACCTCCCCGCTTACGGGTTTTGGTAGATCACCTGGCCTATGAAGGTGCAAATCTGTTAAGGGGAATCTATGCAATCTCTTGGGTAAAACCTATATTTAAGCTTTTTTTAAAATTACTTCATATTTGATTTAAATATTCATCAAGTTAATTAGCATATATTGCATTAGAAATAAATTAAAATGAGGCAAAAATTTAATTGCATTTACTTTAAGCTTCATACTACCCAACATAAGTCAAAGGGGGCTGATTAGGATATGCTCTAGATGTCAGCCCTAACTCCTTAAACTTAACTTAATCAAATATCCCTACCACTCTTACATAAAAGATCAGACTCATGGTTTTAAAGTGCCTAGGTGGTCTAGCTGGCTCCCCAATCTAGGTTGGGGTAAGTCCAGATCTTATATGACATTAGCTAAGTTCAAGTCACTAATTTTTAGCACCCAATTTAGATTTAGGCTCTGAGGCTGGCTTAGTCTATAAGACCTCAACCTCTAAAAATCTAATCCTAACTGTCTAATAAAATTGAAAATTCAAACTTAAATCTCTTTCAACCAAAATTCAAGCCCAACACTTAGGATAGGCTGGGGTGTTTTTAATGTGATTCAAAATTTCAAAATACCTCCTACCACTACTTTCTAGACTTCTAGAAATAAGTGTTCCATTTTGATCTAATCCTTTTTAAATTTCAATCCTCGCTCCTTTGATATCAAACCTTGAAATCTCAAAATAAAATTTCTATCGCTATTTTAATCAAGAGTATTCGTAGGAAACTCCAATTTCCTATGATGTTATTAAATACGTGGGCTTGTGCTCGTAGGAGATTTAGAAAATCAGATTAAATTTTCAAAATCAATTTTTTAAAAATTCAATTAATTTTCTTTGGGAATAATTAAAATTGACAATCATTATCATCATTTTTAAATGATTAATAAAAAGCGATATCTTCTTTCTCTGAAAAGATATATCATTTTATTATTATTATTTTGATTATAAAATTAATGATCTCTTATTTTAATTATTGTAGTTAAACACTCGGTCGAACATCATTTTGATCCTTCAGGATCATATGTTGTCTTCCTTTTAGTTTGCCTATTATAATCAAGAATAACATAACGTTTCATAATTTAAACCCATGAAGGAATAATATGTTCACCTCCTGAGGTGATATATTATTCATTTCAAATAAAAATTCCAGAAATTCAATTCTCCTAAAAAAAATTAAGGTATTTCAAAACTCCAACAACCATATTTAATCAAACAGATATCTTCTACCATAATCATGAGATTAAGCATCTTTTGAATCTTTTTAGCTTTCATATTACTCATATCTTAAGGGAGGGAATACTTGTATTGACTAGTTAGCTAATTATGGTAGCTATCTTAATTATCTTGGTGATTTTAATTACTTTAACCTACCAACTTTCTTGAATGGTTTGGTAAGGTTAGACAAAGCTGGTCTTTCTTATATAAGACTTTAAATGTTGTGATGAGTGTTGTCTTTTTATAATTTGGGCTTATTTTTCCCTTATGTTTTGTTGTCTGGCTATTTGGTGTTTCTTTTCTTATTCTTGTGGTTATTTGTTGGATGGTTTTTTGGGGTGGTTTATTTATGACCTTTGTATTTCAGGTTTGGTTTCACCCTCTATAAGTTTTCTAGATTGGCTAGTATTCATTAGGTTTATGTTAGCTATAATTGCAACAGGGTTGGTAGTTGGAAATTTACTCGACAACTGCCCAACTCTTACTTTACTACATATGATTAAGATTTTTATAATATATTTGTAGGGTTTCTCCATTGTTGTTTTTGGCTATGGTCTTTTCTTACTTTTTTCCTTTTGGCATTTACTTTTAGCCTGGCTTTGGATCTAACTGCTCTCAGTTCCTTTATTTTGTATTCTCTCCCATTGTCTTTAGATTTGTAGGATTAGTTTTTGGTGGTTGTTAGATAATCGTTATAACATCATTTCAAAAAGTAAACTCCTAGATAATTATTTCCTAACCATTATCAAGCATTATGTTTGGTATTCTTGTCTTTAGGTTATTAGTTTAGGTATTTATTTTTCTCTCATTGTGGTTGCTGAGTTTCTTTCAGGTGCCTCCTTCTATTCTGGCTGTTTGTGCCCTTTGCATTCTTGAGCTATTTGTTCTCTATCCTAGGCCCAATAATTCTTTAGTTCTTTTGATTGTGCTATGGGGTAATCTTTTTTTTTTTACTGGTATATATTTTTTGGGGATGTTACTATTGTTGTGAAGTTGTTGTCTTTACTCTCTCTTCCCTGGGGCTGTGGGTTGTATGTTGCCAATTCTTTAATGTTATAATGTTCTCCTACTATTCCTTTTTGGTTCAAGCTTAACTTATTTTGCAAGTTTCTCCTTTTGTAGGTTTATTAGTGCTATTAAGCCTTTTATAGATTTGTATTTTTTGTTGGATAATGGTGCCGAAAGAATTGTTGTGGATCCCCTTTTCTTGGGTGTTGGCTCTTGGCCACCCAAGATTTTTCATAGGTTTTTTATTGCTATTACTTAGATGGGATCTTTTGCTCTTAAGTTTTCTTTTTTTTATATAGCTCTTCTGAGCATTATTGAGCTATTAATCTCATTTAAGGACTTATAATTTTAATTTTAATTAATGCATAAGCCCATTAGTAGGTTTTAACAAAAAATGGAATATTAATAATTCACAAAAATTAAAAAAGTTATAAAAATAAAAAGTAATATTATTTTCTTTAGAATCTAAAATGCTATCAAGGAAAAATAAAAGCCTTATTCAAACTTGCTTGAAATATATATACTAAAAAATTACGCAAAAATAAATAAAATATCCAAAAATAAAATATAAATCCAAACGATTCCAAATTTTTGTGAGTTTCATTTTAGGTCATCCCTTGCCAATTGTGAAAGTCTCATGAATTTTAGACAACATTTGGTATAAAAGGTAAATACTTAAACTTTTTTAATAAATAAATAATATATAACTTGTAAATTTTTTCAGTTCATTAATAAATAAATAAAAATCCCCAAAATATAAAATAAAATTCATTAAATAAAGACAAATAGTAGAATTCCAAAAAAATAAATTTTATAAAACTGAAGTAATAATTCGGTAAGAACGAAAAAGATAAACTTAAATAATAAATACTAAAAAAATAAAAGTTAAAACAAAATAAAATCACATATCATCAATGAAATATAAATTCAATTAGGCAATCTAAATAAAAAATTTTCAAATTAGAAATAAATAAATTAAAAAACAAATAAAATAAAATAAACAAAATTTAATAATCCAACTTAAATAATTAAAAAATATAATTTAAAATCTAAAAAATTAAATAAACCAAAAAAAATTAAACAAAACTAAGAAATAAACAAAAATAAATAAATAAAATTTTAATATATCAATTCAAATGAATTAAACTTATAATCAAAATTTGATTAAGCCAACATAAATAAAGAAATTTAATTTCAAATTAAAAATTTTTAATAAAAATTTATATAAATTATCATTAAATACTATAAAAAATAAATAAGAAATTAATAAATAAACACATACATTTCTTTAAGTGTTTACCTCATTCCATTGGAATTAAACAAACACATTCATTTCTTCAAGGCCTAGGACTTGTTGATTAAAAATTTAAATAAATGTTGAATTTATTAATTAAATAGTTCCTTAAAATATAGTGCTAGTAATTAAACCTAAATAAATAGAATTCGTTAATAAATAAAAAACTTATTAAGATTTGAATTCTAATTAAATCCCTTAGCCTGCAACACATAAATTCTTTGCGTTGATAATTCAAACCCAATCTATTTTAGATGCAATGAAACCACACAACTTAGCACACATATGGTACTATTTGATATGACAATAATCTCATGCAATAAGTTAGGGGCAGTGTTTTGTGGTGTGTATATTTACTTTTTGGCTCTTTTTTAATAGTGGAGTAATGTTCTAGTAGAATTATTATGATGTGTGTGTTTAATTTCCAAGACTATGTGATGTGGCATGAGGATGATATTATATAAATGCATTATTTGGTATACTATCCTTGCAAGACTAGAGTCTTTTCTTTTATATTTAGTAATAAATTTGTAAGGAGTTGTGAACGTTTTAAATAAAGTTTGCTATTATATGATGAAGAAGTCTAAAATAATGAATTTTCATAGAAGAAGATATCATTTGGAATTCTTTAGAAGGTTATTGTAGCTTTGAGAACCTTAAGAAGACATATATATATATATATATATATATATATATATATATATATATATATATATATATATATATATATATATATTTATATATATATATATATAACTTCAATTTTTTATATAGACTTACATCATTTAAGGATTATAATTTCAAGCTTTTTATTGGGAAGCATTACCAACTTTACTTTTCAACAAACCCTAGGTTATATATTAGGTTACATTTGATAGATAGACTTTTCTTTTTCTTCATTCATATACACTTTGATTGCTTATTGATTGTTGATTAGATATGATGTACAAATTAAAATTTTTCTTCTTTTTCTAGGTTTTGTAGTATTTAATGTGATTTGACCCTGACATTCATGAGGCTCCTGGATTCTATGGTGTTTATCATTTAAAACTCCAACATTTTACTCTCCAACGAGCTAGGTATGCATATTTACTTTTCTACTACAAATTGAAAACTCAAACACTCCAGCAACAAGCTAGCGAAAGCCCAAGCAATGGGAATTATACTACTTAATTTTTCTTAAAACGTAAAACATGTAAAATACATTAGTTATATATGTAAAAAAAATTATATGTTAGCAAAAAATTATTTAAAATTGCATTAGTTAGGAGCATTTTAAACCCCTAGCATATTTTAACTTTGATTCAAATTTTGAACCTTAAACCCTTCACACTTAAAAGAATAGTAGCCTCCCAATCCAGCATTTAACTTAGACCTAAAATCATATTTTTAATAGTGCCTTCGTTTTTAGCCGGAAATCAAATATAAACAAACATAAGTCCATATGCACATTCCTACACTTTCATTTGGTAGTATAATTCCACCATTCTAATAATTTGATAAACTTAAATCTTGTATCATCTTAAAATATTAGAGCATAATCATATAATAGGTTAGAGTACTTATGATCTTTCTAGAATTATACTGATCACTAACATTCATCCTAAGATTCAAGAAAGAACTGGTCAACATTGATCCATTCCCTATAATAAATCCCAAACATCCAAATTTTGCCTAAATCATTATAAATCTAGAAATGTATAGTCACCACTTTAATCAAGAGTTTTCACAACAGCACCCCTTGAGATGTAAATAACCATGAAGGATTTCCTTTATTGGGAACTTAAAACCCTAGTAAAAAAATAAACCCTATTATAGTTCATCAAAATAATCGAAAATTCTAGGACTATAGATAAAGTTTACTTAAAACTCAGTTTTATTTTCATGGAAATAGTCTAATATAATTTTTATTTTTAAAGATAATTTGATTTTATTTATTCTATATTGGATCATGAAAATGATAATATTTGAATTTATATAAGAAGGTGTAAAGATAAATGGTTTATAGTCAAACTTTTTTGATTAGGAAGAACTTTAGCTTCTACCTTAAAAAAGTGTCCCTAGATAGTCGGATAAAGCTAAAGCCCTTACATATGCATTCAGACTTTTAAAGGTATATAGCTTTGAGTCATCATTATCTACTATCTCAACCATATCTATTCACTATCTACCTCCAGAGATAAGTTAAACATTAGCCATTTTATTTCAATTATAAATTCATCAACTTGTTTATTTTTCCTAATTATAGTTGCTCATCCTTTGAAATGGGCTTTATATCAATTTGTACAACAAGAATTTTTTCTTGTATATATTCGTTTTCATTCATATTAATTTTTTGCATTTTACAATCCTCTACTTTACCCACGACCTCACTGGCCATCCAACCCCCATCTTTATTCAAGAGTGATAAGAAGCCTAGGGATAGTAGGCTTATGAATGGGTACTACTCATTTTCTTTTACTTTTCTATTCTCAAACTCTTTTTTTTCTCTCTTTCTTTTCCTTCGTTTGTAATTATATATCTAAAGAAGATTGCTTTATTTTAGGTAAGTAATAAAACATCATCATAATTTCAAACATCATAGATAGAAAATTGTTGTAGACACCCTTAGATAAATTATTCAACCCCACTCATGGGAGTATTTAACACATTGATAAAGGGTGGAGGAACCAATTTATATTCACTGAACCAAGGTCTACCAAAAAGGACATTAACGAAGTCTCTTAACCTACAAAATAAAACTTAGCCTCTATTTTGAAAGTGAAGTAACTAGGCCCAAAAATATTTCACCTTTTTTAAAGAACCCATATAATGGAACTATGCCCAAATCTTGTCCACCTTTTTTATTGAACCTTCTTAACCTCATCCTGTTAGAGTTGAGTTTTTCTGTGCCATCTTGAAACATGCAAGTGTTCTAATAGTCATTTTTTAACCAATGCACTCATATCTATAAGGACATCAGATTACTTAAGATTATTTATATTTACAAAAACCTAAAGTGGGTGATTGTCATCAGGGGTTCCTAGGTGCAAATACTTATTAGAGAAAGTGACTCAGGGAACCTCCTTAAAAGATAAGGTCTAATGAGGTGATGTTTATGTTACTTAATCTATACATGGGCCAGGATCAAGTAAAGCATTGATTAAAGCCTCCCTTGTTTCCTTAGATAACAATTGGGTGACATAGATGCTCAAATTGCTAGGCAAGTTCATGATGTGAGTTAGGATATTTTAAACAACCAAGGAATTTCTAATTGCACTACATCTTAGAAAGACATTTATTGTGGTGGGAGAGAAGATTCATGATTATCAATGATCTATTTTGTCTTATTATTAGGAGCAATTCAAGGTGGTAGAACATTAAGATTGAGTTGATTAACTTCTTCTTCAGAAGAAGTAAATGTGGAAACTACATGTACTTCTTAAATCCCTAAAGTATCTTTAGTTAATTTATTGATATTTGAAGAAACCACATCTATATTTATAGCTAGACCTTAAATGTTAAAAATAGGGGTAACACAATAAAAAAGTACCCTATCAATTCTTTGAGTTCATTAGAATCTAAATTATGAGACTTAGATTTTTTATTGTTGGTTATTTTATCAATCATAATTTCCTTAGAGATATATAACATATATAAAAAATCTGTATTTAGTGAGCCTTTAGTTCTGAGAAGGTAAAATAAAATTCATAGAATGTTTGTGGTCTAAGGGAACTCGCTCTCCCAATTTAGGTAAACATAATTTTTTCCCTTGCAATTTTATATTTAGCTTCTTTCTTACTCTAAAGAATTATTAAACTCTTATTATTATGGGTTTCATTTAGTACTTATGGTGAATTGTTCTCTATAGTATCTTCAAGATTGTGTGGGTCAACCAAGATGGGCGCATGAGCACCCTAGGACTCCTTCAAATATGCATTACAAAGTTTATTTAGATATTTCCTTGATGCATAAGATAATGATCAATCATCAAAATAAATACAAGAATGAAGAATAAAATGCTCACCACACATGCTTCTAGTAGACCCTTAGATCAAATAAACTAAATATTTTTTTTGTAATCACTATCATTCCTTCTTTAATTTGTTATCCATGCCACTCCTTAAAAGTAAACAAATCACCAATTTAATGACCTAGCATGTGATGGACAAGACAATAATTAGGTTGGCCTACCTTGCCCACTTTCCTTAACTTTTTGGGCTCAGAAGACATAAAAAATCCATATTCTTCAAAAGATCTATGAAAACCTTCATAATTTCATTTTTTACTTAGACATTTATGTAGACATGTCTTTTTAAAGAGAATGTTTTGTAATGTCACGGATAGCAATACACTATTATCTATGAAAACTATCATGTCTTTTTAAAGAGAATGTTTTACTTATATAATAGTGGATTGCTATCCCTGACATTACAGTAACTACATTTGTAATGTGCCAAATATATTTAATAATTTCTAGTTCCATCTTATATTTTAAGGGATGGTGATAAAAATACTTTTGAATATTTAAGTTCATCATATTCTCTTAGGTAGGGTTTACCCTTTGGTGTAGATGTCGTACCTTGAGATTGTGTCAAGTCTTCCTTAACTAGTGGTTCAATTATGTCGTTCAAATCCTTAAACTAAATAATAACTAACGCTAATGTATTCTTATCTTTGTCTAACATCTCAATAGTTAAGATTTGTTATTTAAATTCTACCAGATGTGTAGCCTCAGGTTGGATAAACTCAACCTGCGCTTGTTGTGATGAAGGTCCATGAGGGTGAAATGACACTATGGAAGCTATCATTTCCTCTATCCTACTTTCTATTCTCAATATTTGCTCATCCTTCTAATTAAGTTGATTTATAAGATGTTGGGTTAATTCTAGTAGAATATCCTCCTGAACCATGATTTAGTCTTTCTATAAAGATCCTATGGTACCCACTATATGGACATCTACATTCATATCCTCTGAAATGTCATCCTTTACAAGATTAAATTCAATAGTTTTTCTATTAAGAAGACAAACCTGTTGTCTATTAATCTTAGTGACTTCTACTTTGTTATTAATTTGGAGTCTTTTTTTTTTAAATTCATTCATCATATCTCTTATGGTCATCCCAAACACATAGAAGGAATTAACCAGAGCATACGTCTCACAAGTTGCCTCTTGTTTTTTTACTTTTATTTTTCTTTTTCACTTATTATTAATTCTTATTTCTCATTTTATCTTCATTTGCCAGATCTTGGGGAACAATTGGTGTGGAAGAAGTTGTCTACACCTTGGCTTGCGAAACTAACATCTTAATAAAATCTTTGAGTTTGAAAGTTCAACTTCATACTATCAAAATGAGAAGATGGTAAGAGAATTGACATTAGCACTACCCGACTAAAGGTGAATCAAAGACATGATAATGGTGATTGACATTTGCTAGTTCTTCCAATTCAGTAGATAACACAGCTGATGGGGAACAACAGTTACTTTTATATGAAGAACCTACAACCTTAACAAAAAAATTGTGTCTGTAATGTTGACTACCAAACAAAACTATATTATACACCATTTCTATGATGTTTTTGGATCCTACTGACATCCATTAGCAATTATGGTTACATCATAATGTTTTAAGGTTTACTTCCTATTCCTCTTATTTGACTGAACCACTACTTGAGGATCAACTTAATTTCTTTGCAAGCATCAATGGTCTACTTCTTTAATAATGTTTTAAAATGTTCTTTAAATGATCTAATATTATCTACACACTTCAAAATATTATCCCTTAATAAGTTGCAATACTTCCTCTTTTAACACTATTAGGCTAGGTTATCTTATAATCCAAGGGCTAAGGGGATTGAAAAGCTCTAAGTAGGAGTTTTATTTTCCCTAGTAGACGAGTAACCAGGGAGAACGTAGAGAGAGAAGGTCCAGGATTTTAAAGAGAGAAAGCATCTTTTTAAATTTTTATTTCGCCATTTTTCACCGGGATTCTGAATGGTGGCGGAAGCTCGCCAGACACCAGCTACAGGTGGTCCTGGTGAGCCTCGACATCCTTCTTCTGGTGGCACAGTGGTCCTGTTAGATCCTTTATGGCTTTTTTCGATGGAGTTTCAGGTGTTTGCTTAAACAATTCTGTTCAAGATGGAAGGTTGAAGCTGAAGAATGGCAGACCTTTAGTGATCGACAAGGGCGGCCTTTTATCTTCCAAGAAATCTGTTCTCAATATTGGGAAAGGGAAGGATGTTATGATTGATAAAAATTTCGAAATTCCTAAGCCTATCCCTAAATATTTGACTAATAATTTGAATTTCGATGCTGAAGCTTCTTCTTCGTCTAGTTCGAAGCGAGGTTCTTGATGCAAAGATGGAGATTTTGAAGGTTAAATGTAGTATTAAGAATTTGGTTGTTGGTTCATTGAAGAGTGAGACTCAGATTGGTGGTGCTTCCTCGAATATTAAGCTTCTGTCTGGAGGGTTAGGCTCAAATAAAGTGGTGGTTGATATGATCTATGTTCGATATTGTGAAGATGGAGAGCTAGATTTAGGCAACCTTAGTGGTGATTCTGCTGTGATGCCCAAAGAACCAAGTGGTAATGGTTTGAATAATGTTTGGAGGAAAAAAGATAATATTCATGTTATTGATTTGGACTATGGTCCGTGTTTATCCAATGATGGCTCTACGGTGAAACTACATTTGCATAATGAAATGGAGAATGCTAAGAAACTTCAGAATGCATTAGTGATCAAAGTTATTGGGGAGAATGTTCCTCTTCATTTGGCTAGTTTTGAACTTAGAAGGCAGTGGTCTCAGTTTGGTAAGTTTCATCTTGCTGTGCTTGGTATGGGATGGAACTTATGTGCATTTAATGATGAACAAGCTGTGGATTCAGTTCTGAATAATGGGCATTGGTATATCAATGGACATATCATTGGGATAGACAAATGGTCACCTATGTTTTCCCCTTCTTCTTTAAAAGGATTATCAGCTTTTTTTATGGATTAGAATGCTTAATTTATTGTTACAATGCTGGGATGAGATCAATGTGTGTAGGATTGCATCAAAGGTTGGTACACTGTATTTGATTGATGGAAGCATGTTTCAATGGAGCAGGAGGGAGTTCGTAAGGGTTTCTATTTGTGTCAAGTTGGAGGATAGGCTTCCCCTTGGTGTTTGGGCAAAGGGGAGCTATGGTAAATTCTTTAAAAAAATAGAATATGAGAGGATTTCTACCTTCTATTTCAACTGTGGTAGTATCGGACATGTTCAAAAGAATTGTCCGGAGGCAAGGGTGGACATAATGCATGATAGTTCTTTACAACATGAGACCTCATGAATGGGTGAAGTTCCTTATGTGCTGCCTTCAGCAAGAGATAATAATTGCAAGGTGAATTATGATACTGAGGTTGGTAAAGACGGGTATGGACCTTGGGTCCATGTGAACTATGGGAGGAGGAAGTTTAGAAATAGTGGGCCTAGAAGACCACCGCAGCGTGATGCTGGGGTCATGAAGTCCTTGGTGAAGACGTCGAAAGATTTTATAGTGGTGGATGTGGCTAGTGAAGGTGCTGTTGCAGAACCATTCATAGATGTTGGCCATTCTTCTCCAATAATGGTTGAAACTATGACACGGAATTGTTCAGAGAAGATAAATAGTTCAAATTCTGAATGTGGTATGGTTTCCAGAGATCAATATCTTCCTTCTATTAATAATAAGCTTAATGGTTTATGTGAGATAATGGAAGAGGAGGAGATTAAACAGAATTGTGTTGATGATGGGTCTTCAATTATGGTTGATAAAAGAGAGGGTGGAGTGGTGTCTCCGGAAGGTAGAGTTGTTGTATCGAACAAGGAATCTAGAAGCAAGGAGGAAAGTTCTTCTTGTGTAAAGAGGAAGCATTCTAAACAACTTAAAGGATTGGGTCCTATTAAGTTGTCTCTTAGAAGTAGAAGATTTGATGGGGAATTGAAAGATAAGGTGGGGAATTCTTCCCCTCTTTATAATTAATGACATCTATTATTTTTTGGAATTATAGAGGAGCTAGGAAGATTAAATATTCTCTATATTTGAAGGAATTTATGAAGGATAATGAGGTTGTGTTTGTTGGGTTGTTGGAAACTATGTTGACTTCCATTAGTAGAAAGGAAGTTAATTTGCTATTGGTTTGGAGTAGGACTTTTGTTATGTTCCTTCAGATGGGTTGTCAGCTGGCATCTTGGTTCTTTGTAGATCTAATCTAGCTTCTTTTTCTTTGATAAAATCTTCTTCTCAATGTATTATTGGTTCATATCCATAAGAAGGGTGTTTGGAGGATCTTGACAGTATATGGTAGTAAGGAAGTGCATGTGAGGAGGGATCTTTGGAGGGATATTGAATTGTGTTCTTCCAAAGATATTCCTTCAGTTATGGGTGGAGATTTCAATTATTTATTGGCCAAAGAGGACAAGAAGTGTGGGAAGAGATTGATGTTTTCCCAAGGGTCCAAGGAGATGAAAGCTTTTTTGACAAACAATGATATTCATGAAGCCAGTTTTCTAGGTCCTAGATTTACTTGGTGCAATAAGAAGATTGGAGGAGCTCCTATTTTGGAGAGATTAGATTGGTGTTATCTAAACTACTCTGCCATTGGTTCTTCTCAGTTGATGGTGGTGCATCATCTTGCGAGGATTGCTTCATATCATTGTCCTATTATGCTAAATCATGTTAGTTAAATTCCCAAAACCAAAACAGTCCTTAGATTTGAAGATATATGGGCAACTTATCATGCTTTTGCTGCTACAGTGTTTAAAGCTTGGACTAGGAGAGCATATGAGAGCTATTCTAAAAATTTTAATACTAAGTTTAAATGATCCTTGAAATCTTTATTTTTTTAGAGTAAGGCTAATCCAAAAGATCTTAATGCTTTGAAAGAGTGTCTTAAAAAGGAAATTATGGAATTGCAAATGGAGGAAGCTAGTGTTGGTGGCCTCTCAGAAGATAAGATTATGCTACTCAGATCATAGGTGAATGAACTCAATATTACGTTGGCTCGGTTGAATACATGGTGGAGGTAGTGGGCCAAGGTCAATTAGTTGAAGGATTGAGATAACAACACCAAATTTTTTTTGTCTTGTGCTAATGGCTGGAGGAACTTGAACTTGATTTCCATGATTAAAGATTGTAATGGGTGTTGAAATCCAGGATCCCGAGCACTTAATTTCGATGGTGACAACTAATACTTACTGAGTACACATAGACTTCCTTTAGATTACAAATGTTTAATCTTTGTATATGAGCACTAACATTTTAGGTTAGATGCACACTGCTAAAGATTGCTGGAGACTCAAACCGGGTAGAATAGGATGTTGAAGAGTCTGTAATTTTTATTTCTTTATTTTTATTTTCTTGAGTCTGCCACAGAAGCATGCATATGAAAGGAGCAACCATGCACACACACAGGGGGAGAATTTTTTTTAAATGATTTAATTTTTTTTGAGCAAATCATACTATATGATCTTGGATCATACTGTACGATTAATTAAAAATACTCAGGCTAATGGCTAATTTTCGAATGATTAAGTTTACAAACTTATCGTACTGTACGATCCATATCGTACTGTACGATAATATGTAATTGAGAAACCCTAGCCGCCAGAATAAGTTTGGTAAGTTTTTGAATTTGATTTTTTGAACTGATCGTATTGTACGATACTGTTCGTACTGTACGATTAATTAAAACTTGCCAAAATAATCTCCCTAATCAGGAAATAAACGCTGGTTTTTAATTTATATGTCGATCGTACTGTACGATCATATATCATACTGTACGACTGACAGAGACGATTTCATTCGTCCCAGAGATCGTACCAGATGAAACCAAGGTTTTTTGTTCTGTTCGTCCTGGATGATATTCATATCATACAGGACGATATCAAGAAATGAACTGATCGTACTGTACGACTGGTGGAGTGCTGGACGATTGTCAGAGACGATTTCCTTTGTCCTAGCGATCATGCCAGACGATCCCAAGAATTTTTGTTCTATTCGTCCTGGATGATATTCGTATCGTACAGGACGATATCCTGAAAAACACTAATCGTACTGTACGATTTAATGAGTGCTGGACGACTGACAGAGATGAATTCTTTCATCCCGAGGTTCGTCCCACAGTTCGTCCTGTACGATATACGTATCATACAGTACGATATAAATAAAATTCGATACCTGTTTGTCTGTACTCGTACTGGACGGAGCTAAAATTGAACTGATCGTACTGTATGATCATAGATCGTACTGTACGAACAGAAATGCAAAAGTTGAAACTTTTAGGGTTTTCTGAAGCTTGACATAAAAATAACTTAAAATTTTCTTTAGGGAGTTGTTGATCAATCCTTTTACTATGAGAGGCTTGGAGGAAAAAGAAGGTGATTCGGTAGAGAGAAGTTTTTGGAGAGATCTAAAGCTTGAGAGAGGAAGGTGAAGGTGAGCTTGAGCGTGAGGGAGAAGTAGTGTGAGGGGATCACACGGTGGCTCCAAGCTAGCTGCATGCTTTGCTCCTCTTATGTCTTTGGAAGCTTCAAGAAAGTCCTCGAGGGAAGAGTCACTTCAAGATCAACATCGCCAAGGTACTGTGCCATCTCCAGGAGGGAGAAAAAGGAGAAGGTCCGCTGCCGTCACCAGGAGGGTGACATAGCGTTTGGTATTCCGCCGCACCGAGGGAGGTGAAAGTGAGTATTGTAAAGGCTTCTCCGCCTTGCTGTGGGGGCAAAAGGAGAGTCAACTTTTACTAGTGCAAATCCCGGAGTAGAGGACTCCGGTGAGTGGACGTAGGTCAAGTGACCGAACCACTATAAAAATCTCTGGTGTGTTTTTTCCTGTTTACCGTACTTTACTTTTCATGCTTTTAATTTGTGCGTTTTAATTGCTTGGTGAAAAATCAGTATTTAAATCTTGTGGTGTAAAATCTAAAATTGTGAACTATCAATTTCATCGTTGTGAACGTTATATTTGCTTCCGCACATTAGTCGTTAAATTATATTTTGAAAATACAAAAAAAATTAGAACTCTTGTGTAGGGTTAAATTTTTAAAATACCAATTCAGCCCCCCTCTTGGCGCATCTCGTACTTTCAAGTGGTATAAGAGTGGGGTTTCAAAATAGTATTTTAGAAAACCTAGAAACGTAAGATCCATGGCTCAATTTGGTAACCGTAACACTGCGAAGGGTTATTCTATAACTCGTCCACCTTTATTTGACAACATACCGTTTGATTTTTGGAAAATACGCATGTTTACATTTTTACAGTCTTTAGACTATCGCATGTGGATGTTAGTCCAAGAAGGTTATTCTGCACCATTTCGTATGTTGAATGGAATTAAAACTGAACTGTCATTTAATGAATGGAGCATTGAGGATAGAGAATTTGCACAACTAAATGCTAAATGTCTAAATTGTTTCTTTTGCGCATTAAAATCAGAAGACTATATGCGAGTATCAACTTGTACTACTGGTAAACAAATTTGGGACAAACTGTGTATCACGTACGAAGGAACTAGTGAGGTCAAACAATCTAGGTTGAACATTCTGTTACATGATTACGAACTATTCCACATGAAACCTAGTGAAACTATATCTGACATGTACACTCGATTCACCCAGATTGTAACATCACTGCATGCTTTAGGAAGAGAGTTGTCTAACTCAGAAAAAGTAAACAAAATACTGCGATGTTTGCCTAGCTCATACGATGCTAAAATCACTGCAATAACTGAGTCAAAAGACCTGAATGTTTATTCTATTGATAATTTGCTTGGGTCACTCATTGCCTATGAGCAAGGAGTGAGTCAACGACAAAGTGATGCAGGTGAAAAGAAGAAGGAGCGAGCAGTGGCTTTAAAAGCAAACAATTCTGAAAGTGACAGCTCAGCGGCGGAGGAAGATGACGACATAGCCTTGATGACTCGTCAGTTCAAAAATTTTCTGAAAAGAAAGCAGCGCCATCATCAAAGCAATTGGAACAAAGGTAAGAACTCAAAGTATACTAAGGTTGCATCAGAAACAATTTGCTTTGAGTGCAGGAAACCCGATCATCTCCGAGCTGATTTCCCCAACATCAAAACTCATCAAACCAAGGAGAAGGGCGAGGAAAGATCAAAGTTCAAGAAGGGCAAATTTAAGACTCAGAAAGCGATTTGGGCTAACTCTGCCACAGAATCATCGGAAGAAGAAGCAGAGGAGGAGGTAACAAATCTGTGTCTTATGACTAATGATAATCTTGATCAATCAGATCAAGATGAGGTATGTCAACTGTCTTATGATGAACTGCTTGTTATTTCTGAAAAAATCCATGACTCGTATAGAAAATTGAAGAAAAAGCATGTTAGTCTTAATACTGAGTTTAGTACTTTACAAAAGGAGCATGCTAGTGTAGTAAAGAATTTTTCTGACTTAGATAAAGATCATATGTCTTTGCTTGATGAATACGATGCATTAAACAAGAAGCATATTGAGTTAACCACTGCACACGATACCTTGAAATCATCACATGTTGAATTAGATAATGCATTTAAGGAACTAGAAGAACTATCAGGGGAACTTAGTAGTAGTGAGCATGCATTGAGATTCAATATATGCTAGTCTTAACCAAGAGAACAAATTTTTAAATGAAAAACTTCATGCATACGAGAATAACAAAAAACCTCCCACGTTTGCTGAATTCTTTCAGCCTCCACCATGTGAATCATCTCATTCAAAACCAGCACGACATGCATCATCCAAACCCAGAAATAGGCACTACCACCCTCGTAGATTCGTGAACCCATTTCTAGGTGTTAGATGTTATTTTTGTGGCATGCTAGGTCACATAGCCCGCACGTGCTCAATTCACTATAGGACACATCTAGTGTGGAGACCTAAATGGCATTCATCACAGCATAACATGCATACATTTCATTCATATAAGCATATGGTGGAACCCAAACACACTTGGGTTCCCAAAGCTAATCCGTGATTGACATTGTAGGGATGCTCTCACAAAAGACCTAGTGAGAGCATGTGGCACCTGGACAGTGGCTGCTCGAGACACACGACTGGCGACATGAAGCAGTTCGTGACACTAGAGGCCAGGTCAGGAGGCAAGGTAACTTTGGGAGACAACACCACCAGGAAAGTGGTGGGCTCAGGTAACATTGGAAACACTAAAAATTTAATTATTGAGAATGTACTTTTAGTGGATGGTTTAAAGCACAATCTTTTAAGCATAAGTCAACTATGTGACAAGGGCTTTGATATAAAATTTCTATCTAACAAATGCATGATTAGCTTAAATGATTCACTTGTGTTAGAAGGGAAACGTATAAATAATGTTTACATATTATACTTGAACTGAATTGAAACCTCAAACTCTTTGTGTCTGAAAACAATAACAGATGACTCTTGGCTATGGCATAGGAGACTATGCCATGCTAGTATGAAAACACTTAGGAACATCACTCAGAAAGACTTAGTTAGAGGCATACCAAAGTTAGACTTTACTAAGGACCATCTTTGTGATGCTTGCCAGTTAGGAAAATAAGTTAAATCTTCATTTCATGCAATCAAGGATATCAGCACCACTAGGCCACTAGTGCTATTTGCATATCTAAAAATCTAATTCAACACTCACAAACCAAACATATAGATATTAGACATCATTTCATTAGAGATCATGTAGCCAAAGGAGATATTGAACTGCACCACGTTGCTACTGAAGATCAATTGGCGGATATTTTCACAAAACCATTAGGTTATGACACATTTAGTTCTTTAAGAACCAAATTAGGGGTCATAGACATTCACGCCTAATGTAACATACAAAAAAAAAAACAAAAAAAAAGGGTTTGTGGTTGTTTTGTTTTGTTAAAAAAAAAAAAAAAGACACAAAAAAAAAATTGGATTCCTGATCCTCTTCCCATGTTGCTCACAAACTTTGATATTCTCTGACATTCGTACTGTATGATCCACTATCGTACTGTACGATAAGGTTCAAATCACTCCAATCTCAGCCGTCCATTCCCATTCACGGTCCAGATCTTTCATGTCTTATACCTATCGTACTGTACGATTCACCACTCGTACCATACGATACTAATTATTGGTCATCGTACTGTACGACATACCAATCGTACTGTACAATCCACGTGTCAAACGGATTAGGACGAATTTAAGTCGGCCGGTATGAACATTATTGCCTATCGTACTGTACGAACATCTGTTCGTACTGTACAAACACTTTTGGTCAAAAGTCATTCAGACGACTCATTGGGATGAACGCCTTACAATCACGTTTGTACAGTACGATACTGATCGTACTGTACGATTTGACTCACTTTTCTGAAAAGTCATCTAGACGACATTATAGCACATATCGTACTGTACGATACTCAATCGTACTGTACGATATCCCCCAAATTCTATAAACGGGAGGGATTCTTTGCCAATTCTCCTCACCTTCACTCAATCTGAATTTCATCATTCCTCCAATCCTTTCTTCCAAAATGTCTGGGTCCAGTAAGCGCGGCCGAATGATCGTCGGGAGCTCTTCCTCCTCTCGGCGCTCTGATGATCATTTTCTCTCCGCTGCGGATGAGAAAGCGTATATTAAAATCAAAGAGGCCAAGTTCACTCCATCCCGCATGCTAAATCAGGCCGCCCTAAATTTTGAGGTGATGAATCTGTTCGCCTCCACTAGACTTCAATTCCTTCTGACTCTTGCTTTTCCGTTTCACTCCGAACTCTTGTTTGAGTTTTTTGCCAATATCCGAGTCGACCTTGAAAACACTACTTTCACATCTTATGTATGTAAACAGAATGTCGTTATCACCATCAACGACATTGCTGAGCACATCGGGCTGTCCACTGACGGCCCTCGTCCCCAATCCATGATCTCCCACGACTATGATTGGACCTTAGTAAATATGACCCTGAGAGGTGTCCCCTCCAATCAACACCTACCCCTGGTCCAAACCTTAAATCAAAATGCCCGCGTTATCCAGCATGTCCTACGCACATCTATTATACCTAAAGCTGGAGACTGCATCCATATTACTCCACTACTTTCTGTCGTCACCTATCTCATCATGTCTGGCACAAAATTCAATGAAGCCCAAATGGTGTTTGACTACATTCATACCTTATCTACCTTCTGATATCCCGGTGCCCGTCGTAAACTGAACCTTGCTTTAGGGCATGTCATAGGATACATCCTAGATGCAAAATATCAACTTCATTATCCGCTCCCTCCTGATCACCTTCCTATCTTCTACTCGGATGCCTCCTTTCGTATCTTGTTCCATCAGGGGCCGCTCCCGCCGATCCCGAGTTTGATGACGAGGAGGCTGCTGCTCCTGCTGACGCACCTCCGCCACCACCAATCCAACCACCTGGCCTTGCTCCTCCCGACTACCCTCACAACGACATTATTCGACGACTTGATCGTCTGGAGACTAGGCTGGATGCCCACATTGCTCAGCAACATCAGGAGCATGACACGGATATGAAATGGTTTAGGGAGCGCTTCACATCGATCGATCACCAGTTTGCCTCCCTTCATCAGTACCACCAGCTGTTTCCCGACCCTCCACCACCACCTCCGGATCAGGATCCAGATTTTTAGGTTGTTGTAGTTGTTTCTGTTTTCTGTGTGTTATCAGTGTACTTGTTTTTCTTTTTCTTCCCTTTTTGGTGTTGTCAAAAGGGGGAGACTTTTCTGTGTGTTCTGTATTATGTTTTTGCTTACTATTAAATGCTATTGGTTGTTTATGTTCTCACTACATTTATGTTTCTTCTAGCTTGTTGTTTTATTTATATTATAATAAATACAAAAAAAAACTGTTTCTTCTCCTCCTATTTAAAAATTAATAAGCTACTCTTCTGAGGGGGACCTAAAGAAGTCAGAACATCTGTACATCAAAAAATATTATTTGACACCATCAAAAAGGGGGAGATTGTTGAAATCCAGGATCCCGAGCACTTAATTTTGATGGTGATAACTAATACTTACTGAGTACATATAAGCTTCCTTTAGATTACAAATGTTTAATCTTTGTATATGATCACTAACATTTCAGGTCAGATGCACACTGCTAAAGATTGCTGGAGACTCAAACCGGGTAGAATAGGATGTTGAAGAGTCTGTAATTTTATTTCTTTATTTTTATTTTTTTGAGTCTGCCACAGAAGCATGCATGTGAAAGGAGCAACCATGCACACACACAGGGGGAGAATTCTTTTTAAATGATTTAATTTTTTTTTAAGCAAATCATACTGTACGATCTTGGATCGTACTGTACGATTAATTAAAAATACTCAAGCTAACGGCTAATTTTTGAATGATTAAGTTTACAAACTTATCGTACTGTACGATCCATATCGTACTGTACGATAATATGTAATTGAGAAACCCTAGCCGCCAGAATAAGTTTGGTAAGTTTTTGAATTTGATTTTCTGAACTGATCGTACTGTACGATACTGTTCGTACTGTACGATTAATTAAAACTTGCCAAAATTATCTCCCTAATCAGGAAATAAACGTTGGTTTCTAATTTATATGTCGATCGTACTGTACGATCATATATTGTACTGTACGACTAACAGAGACGATTTCATTCGTCCTAGAGATCGTACCAGACAAAACCAAGATTTTTTGTTATGTTCATCCTGGACGATATTCATATCGTACAGGACGATATCAAGAAATGAACTGATCGTACTGTACGACTGGTGGAGTGCTGAATGATTGTTAGAGACGATTTCCTTCTTCCCAGCGATCGTACCAGACGATCCTAAGAATTTTTGTTCTATTCGTCATGGACGATATCTTGAAAAACACTAATCATACTGTACGATTTAATGGTGCTGGACGACTGACAGAGATGAATTCTTTCGTCCTGAGGTTCGTCCCATAGTTCGTCCTGTACGAACAGTACAAATTAACAGTATCGTCCTGTATGATATACGTATCGTACAGTACGATATGAATAAAATTTGATACCTGTTCGTCTGTACTCGTACTGGATGGAGCTGAAATTGAACTGATCATACTGTACGATCAAAGATCGTACTGTACGAACAGAAATGCAAAAGTTGAAACTTTTAGGGTTTTCTGAAGCCTGATATAAAAACAACTTAAAATTTTCTTTAGGGAGTTGTTGATCAATCCTTTTGCTGTGAGAGGCTTGGAGGAAAAAGAAGGGGATTCGGTAGAGAGAAGTTTTTGGAGAGATCTAGAGCTTGAGGGAGGAAGGTGAAGGTGAGCTTGAGCGTGAGGGAGAAGTAGTGTGAGGGGATCACACGGTGGCTCCAAGCTAGCTGCATGCTTTGCTCCTCTTGTGGCTTTGGAAGCTTCAAGAAAGTCCTTGAGGGAAGAGTCACTTCAAGATCAACATCGCCAAGGTACTCTGCCATCTCCAGGAGGGAGAAAAAGGAGAAGGTCCGGTGCCGTCACCAGGAGGGTGATATAGCGTTTGGTATTTCGCCGCACCGAGGGAGGTGAAAGTGAGTATTGCAAAGGCTTCTCCGCCTTGCTGTGGGGGCAAAAGGAGAGTCAACTTTTACTAGTGCAAATCCCGGAGTAGAGGACTCCGGGGAGTGGACGTAGGTCAAGTGACGGAACCACTATAAAAATCTCTGGTGCATTTTTTTCTGTTTACTGTACTTTACTTTTCATGCTTTTAATTTGTGCGTTTTAATTGCTTGGTGAAAAATCAGTATTTAAATCTTATGGTGTAAAATCTAAAATTGTGAACTATCAATTTCATCGTTGTGAACGTTGTATTTGCTTCCGCACATTAGTCGTTAAATTATATTTTGAAAATATAAAAAAAATTAGAACTCTTGTGTAGGGTTAAATTTTTAAAATACCCATTCACCCCCCCCCCCCCTCTTGGCGCATCTCGTACTTTCAATGGGATTGTGGTTGAAGACTAAAATCAAATAAAGGATATCTTCTTTGATTTTTTTAGTAACAAATGTTAGCATAGGGATTGTAGGTTAGAGGGTTGGCCTTCCACTTTGACTGTACTAAATGAGGAAGACAAAAATTCACTGGATGCAGAGCTTACATTGGAGGAAGTTATGGGAGTGGTAAGTGATCTTAGTGGACATAAATCCCTAGGTAATGATGGCATATCTTACTCTTACATTAAGAGTTATTAGTTTATTATTAAAAATGATATTTGGAATGCTATTTATCAAGTGTTTTCTTCAGGTTCTATGGATGTGGAGTGGAAGGAAACTATTGTAATGCTGATTCCAAAAATTGAGCATCCTTCAACACCTACTCATTTCAGGTCGATTAGCTTGTGTAAGTCTATTTATAAATTGGTGGCAAAAATTCTTCTAAATAGAATGTATGGTATGATCCCTAAGCTCATCTCCAAAGAACTAGCAGCATTCTTTAAGGGACGGTCTATTTCGGAACATATTTTGATGGCTCATGAAGTTTTTCATAGGTTTAGATTTTCTAAATCTTCAAAAGTCTTCATTTCTTTTACGATTGATATGGATCAAGCTTCTGATAGTATGGGATGGTCTAATTTAAAGTTAGTCTTGAGGTATTTCAGTTTTCCCTTGAAGTTTTCTAAGTTGATTATGGAATGTGTAGTGGATGCTAAGTTTTTGGTTTTGATTAATGTGAATTATTCCAAGTGGATTATGGCTAAGAGTGGGTTCCGACAAGGCTGTCCACTATCTCCTTTTTTGTTCATTTTATGCTCTTAACTATTATCTACTTTTTTTATTTGTAAAGGTCATATGGTTTGTATCAAATTGCATTCAAATACCCCAAGAATATCCCATTTGCTCTATGCAGATGATATTGCCATTTTTTTTAATCCAGTATAAAAATGGTGAAGGAGGTAAGGAAGACCCTTAGGGATTTCTGTGATTGGTCGGGTCAAAAAATTAAGTATTAGAAATATGTGGTTCTTTTTGGTAAAGCTGTCAAGAAGAGGAAGAGGAGAATAATAGTCCGTCTAATGGGTCTTAGACCTGTTAAAGAGTTGACTTATTTGGGTGTGAAGATTGCTTTAAGAGGACTTATTCATGCTGATTTTCATGGTATCTTAGAGAAATCCTTGGGGAAACTTAATTCTTGGGGAAATAAGTTTATATCTTTGCATGGGAAAATTACTCTTATTAAATTCGTGATTTTATTGCTTCTTACTTTTTAATCTACTCATTCTCTTATTCCTAAGAGTATTCTTGGTGATATTGATAAGATGTGTAGGAACATTATATGTCATAAATTGGATGGAAAGAAAGGCATTCATTATGTTAATTTGGTGGTCTTATGCAAACCAATTAATATGGGTGGACATGGACTCCATTCTTTTGTATATATAGTGGGTCTGGTGAGAGAAAAGTTGGCTTGGAATTAGCATACTAATAAAAAATCATTGTTGTATATGACGTTGTCTACTAGATATTGGTCAATGAGTTGGAATTCTGGTTTGAAGAAGAAGTTTTCTGCTGCATGGAAGATAGTTGTTGATGATGCTAAAGCTCTTGATCCTATTATCAAATGGAGAGTTGCAGACAGAAGGTCTATTAATGTGCTTAAGCATGTTTGGGTTTTGGATAAGAGCCTCATTGATTGGCCAACATTTATTTCTAATAATGCTAATCTTGATTTGTTTGTAGAGAAGTTCATTGTCATTGGTGCTTGGAACAAAGAGGAGTTTTGAAGGTATTTTGGAGAGGAACTTATCTTGCTGATCTGTAAAACAAAAATTTATTCAGAATTGCTTGAAGATAAAGTGGAGCTGATGAATCAGATGTCCGGTAAGACTACTTCTTGTCTTGCTTTTGATGCTATGGTTTGTCAAAAATTTGTGATACAATATTAGGAGTGAATGAAAAAGCTAAAATTGAATTCTCATGTGGAATATTTCTGTTGGAGAATATTCCACAATGCCATTCCTATGTTTTATTTTCTGGTACAAAGGAGAATGAGAGAATGAAATTCTTGTCCTAGAGGCTGTTTGAAGATTGAGGATTATGAGCATGTTGTAGTGGGCTGTTTGAAATTGGTGCAGACTATTTAGATTCTGAATAAATGGGGGTTTTCAATTCTTATTTTTGTTTCCTTTAATGATTATTGTAGATGGTTGGAACATACTACTTCTAATCAGTCTTTTTTGGGAAGGATATATTGTACTGCAGTTTTTCTTTCATGGAAGTCAAGAAGCAAAAGAATTTGTGGTGATAGTGAAGATAGTACTATGTTTATTGCTTCTAACACCATTAGTGTTACTTCTATCTCAAGTTTGGCAGGTTTTGGTAACCTTACTTCGAGCTTCTAGGATGTTAGTCAGCCTAACTGGTTGTTGAAGAAATCTTGGCATCCTCCCCCTCCCGGTTGGATTAAAGTGCATGTGGATGTATGCTGGCTTTCATCCTACAAGGCTAGTATTGGTGGTGTCTTCAGAGATCATAGAGGGAGATTCTTATTTGCATTTGAATTCAGTGGGTTTCATTGGACCAAATGGAGCTTCTAGCTATTTAGTCCTTGGGTCGGTTCTTGCAGAGGTGGATGCTAGAGTATAAAGGGATCATAGTTAAAGGTGATAATGCTAATGTCATCAAGCTTCTTCAAATTAGTTCAAAAAATTCTAAGGGTGGTGCTGGTTATAATTAGTTGGAGGTTCCTTTTGGTCTGAGAGATTTTAATTTTTTTCCTTTTAATTGTGTGGATATGGGATGTAATAAGTTAACCGATCATTGTGCTAACATTGCTCTTAGTGATGATTTTATTTGGGATGATATTAGTTTGGGTAGTATTCCTCCTTCCTTTTTACTTTTGTTAAAGGAGGAATGCAAATCTATTGGTAGTTTGTAATAATTTCTCTTTAATAATATTGCTTATGCATCCTTCAAAAAAAAAAAGGGGGCCTAAGGGGATGAGAGGGAAATCATCCTGACATCCTCCTCTACATGAGCAGCTAAGAGGGAATGAGTCAAAATGCATAATGGATTTAATTTTTACCTTGGGAGTTACCATCAGTAGATATTGATCCAGATTCCTTTGTTTCTCCATCCTTCATCTCATTAGGCGATTCTTATTTCTCATCTCTATTTTAGATTTCATTTCATTTAAAGCAGACATAATCTCAAATTAACTGGGTTTAGGCAAAGGAACAAAAAAATTAACCACTATTATTATTATGTTCCAATTATAGTGAGCAGAAGTTAGGTTAACCTTACAAACATTGAGGTCCTAGAGGCCTTAAGACTAACCTCAAGCTCACATCCCAAGGAAAATTTGAAGATGAGTTTAATGTCAATAATTTATTCAAGTTTAATAAAGGTGAATTGAGGACCGTTAATGGTAATGGGCAAGGTTTCCAAACTAGAGTCAAACATGATTCTAGTTCATTTAAACATCAAGAACTGGTCCATAACTAAGTTAAGATGATCGGAGAAATAGAAAATGAGCTTTCCCACCATTTTACTTTAACATATAATCTTGCATTAATCTCTTAAATGAATATGTTGAAGAAACTTTTAATGGTTCTAATAACTAAAACTAGTGTAAAGATTTAATATTTTTATGTCTTGTCTTATGACATACGTTAAGCTATAAAGAATATAACTACCACATATATTGGTGAGATAGGAGAAAAATTAATTGAGGATTTGATTTGAGTTTGATTTAAATTTTGATTTTGCATTTTGGAAGATTCATTTTAGGCAGCAAAAAAAGCTTCAAATGAATATAACTATATATATTGACATGGACATGGGACGAAAATGACATGAATCATTTGATGATTTAAATTGGAATTTTTTATTATGAATTCTTTCACTAATTTTTTTACATAATCTTAATAAGACATCAAGCTACTATTAAAATATAACAAGAACATATCACCTAAGATTGGGGGGTAGCATGCTTTAGGAATCAGAAGTGGAAGAATTGATTTGACAGTTACAAGTAGATTTTGATTGGAAAAGCTTTGAATGATTCATTTGAATTCAAGAACATATTTTTTTATTGAATTTTCAAATTTATAGTGGTACCCTCAAAATTTTATAACCCAGGCTATCAAATTTTCATTTAATATGAGGTTCCTGAAATCTAAGAAGATTAATGAAACTTCAGAGAATTGTTTTTTTTTTAGGAAAAAAGAAAGAAACCCTACCATACCAGTAATTAATGGAGGTTTTAAAAACCTTACTGTTACTATGTATTATTAGATGTTGATCACACTTAATGAAAAAATATGTAAGGTGGCCAACAAAGGAAAGATAGTTTTAACCTATGATGAAAAAAAATATACTGCCAATGTGTAAAAATAGTAGACGCTACAAGGGATAAAGTGTGAAAGCATGCCTAAAAGAGTGACCAAAAAATTTATGGGAATATAAAACCTTGTAGATTCACTGGCTCCTATTTTCATTATTGAATAGTAATGTCATACCATCTCATATTCTATAATGGATTCAAAGACAAAAATGTGGTTAGGAAATTTCCATTTTTATACTCAAAATACAACAAATAGAATATCATACTACCTAATAATACTAAAATGATATTCTACAAACTTATTTAAAGAAGGAAATGGTGTATTAAAAAATTTACCATTTCTTTGTTCAAACAAACTAAAGATAATAGTGTATCTTCTCAAGAGATGAACATGATATTATATAAAATGTATTCAGCAATAGAAGTACGAATGTTAAATATTACTCATGTTTTGAGAGATTTTTATCTATCATAGTAAGCATTGATAGTGTTTATTTTAACCTTGTGTTACAAGGTTCCCATGAAGGTAAGCCCTTATGGTTGATTACATCTTAGCAGAGGTAACTTTTGAGAATGCTCTCCTTTATAGTAAGGGAAAATGTTTTTTTTTTATTTCAAAGATTTAAGATAAAGATAATAATTTAGAAATTTTAATGTTGATTGGTTCAAGGTTGAGATACTTTTTCTAGAAGCCTAAGGAAGAGAAGTTTGGAGCATTAAGAATCATTAAAACTTAGAAGTGACTCCAGTCTATCCTATATTTTCTAAATTTTAAAGCATTTAAAAGAAAGACTTACAACTTCTAGATTTATATTTTTGAGGAGTGAATTTCCAACTAAACTAAAAAAATAGCTTTAAAATAAAGATATTCAGTATTAATACTTTACAAGAATGATAGGCTATTATTTACTTATGGAATACGACTTAAAACTTAGATTTTTCAATTTAAGATAGCTTGACTATGAAGGATACACATGCATCTACCAGACGTATGAAAATATTTTTACATGTTTTTAATGTTCTAAAGCAAATCTTCAAAGAAAAAAAGAAAATAAAGTCTTGTTTCCTAGGAAAAAAATGTCAGTATAATGACCCTTAACCAATAGGAAAAGTATGATCAACCCCACAATTAGGGTTTGAGTAAATATAGAGAAATAAAATGCATGAAAGCTTGAAGAAAAGTAAAGGTTAATTTAAAATGATAAAATTATTTAACCCTAAGATCCTAAGTGATCATTCTAGTAAAAGCACAAGCTTTTGGATCACTATGGCACCCCGAGAAGGGGGGAGGGGTCAATTAAGGTTTTTAAAAATGTTTTACTAAAAGAAAATAATTTAAATAATTTTGATACAAATTAGAAAGACAATAAATAAACACATTTTTTTCTCTAAAAGACTAAGAAAAATAAATGCAAGTGAATAAAAAAAATAGGCACAATAATTTTACCTAGTTCGGCACTGATTCATATCCGACCTACGTCCATGCCAACCAACTCTCAAGCTAGAATCCATGTTTTCCTTGTAAACCTCACTTGTCTAAAACAAATAATTTACTTAGAACCTAGTACTCTCCTATAAGAGCAAGTAAACCTAAAACTAATTACAATTTAAACCTCATTATGCCAAATTTCTTAGATTAATAAAAAGGAAAAATACAATTTTATGTAAATAATACTAGCTCAATTTATCTTGCATTAAAATGAACAAAATTATTAAGGTGATATTACAGTTTAACTTTAATCATCTGACTACCTGCAAATGGAATATTAAAATTTTTCTCTATAAGATAAATTTATATCTTGATATAAGTATAAATAATAGTTTAAATACATTTATTTTTCTTGCTAATTTAAATTATAACTCCTTAAATCATATAAGGGGGATATATTAAGTAAGAAAAAATAAGCATATAATATTTTTAAAGGTGAATTACATTTAGATGTTACATCTATAGAAAGATGTGCTTGCTTGCTTTATGAAAAAGATTTAAACATAAAGAACTTATTATAAGCTTCTCAATAATTGTTTCACCAAATAATACAAATTTTCAAGAAGAATAAACGGATAATACTAAAAGAACTACAAAGAAAAGCTTTGGAGAACAAAAAAACATATAGCCAAGAACTTTAAGAGTTGCTCGATTGAGTGTGTTGAAGCTTTTGAACCAACGATTTGATCATGCAAATATAAAGAGCATTTGGAATGATGATAAAAGTTTCTCCTCCTAAGATTTGGCATGTAAGGAAGGAATGAGGAATGGAGAAAATGCTAGAGTTTCTATATTTTGAATAACCTTCATAAGAAGAGAAAAATGGGTATTTAAAGATTAAAGGTAAGTAAATCAAATTTTTAATAAATAATTCATTTACATTTACTAAATATCTATTTCAATTAGCTAGAAAAAGGCTAGTCACATGGAAAAGTCAAAAAGTCTTCATAAATATAAAAAAATAAGGCAAAATGGCTACCCAGCATAAAATATTAAAATAAAGTAATATGTGAGAAATTATTATAAATTCAATTTATCTCCAATGTTGGTCATGCAACATATGAATTTATATCTATGAAATCTAAGAAATCCCTTGGAATGAAAATGAAGCTATAAAATATACATTATATCATCATTACCTTTAAAAATAACCATTGTCCTTTTTTGTGTTTTAATAATGTATTAAATATAAAATATAAAGATAGCTTGTAATTTAGATAAAATATTTATATATAAATAAATTTTATAAAATATGTCAAATTAAAATGAATTTATAACAAAAATTTTACCATTATTAGATTTAATTAGCCTTTTTAAGTATCTTATCATGTTTGATAAATTGTATGTAAAATATAAAGCTTATAAATTTTATTTAATTAAGAAATCATACTAATTTCTAAGTTAAGCTTATTATCCCTAATTAATAATATGTAAAGCATATTAATCAATTTATCAAGTTGTGGGCAAACTAAACCATACAAGTAAATATATATATACATCTTTTAAACTCTTACGTTAGTGCATCTTGAATTATTATAATAATAATAATAATAATAATAATAATAATAATAATAATAATAATTATTATTATTATTATTATTATTATTATTATAATATTCAAGCTATACATCTTGGTCCATCATTAATTCTTCAATCTCAAATTTTAATAAACTTGGATTATGCAATGTATATCCCATATAAGAAATTACCATGCGCATCTTTTAAACTATTACACCTAAAATACTTAGCACACAAATTAGAACATCCAAGCATTTGTTTCTTATGATCAAAATCACTAGAATAGGTTATACAGGATGATTAGACACATGGAGTTCATCTCGAGGAGACAAGAAGTACAACCTTTGACTGATAGGTTCGTACCATACGAATAGGCGTTTATATCATATGATCAATAATAAATATTATACCATAAGAAGTGAATTCATCCAGAGACATGTGTATAATACCATACAAACAGTATGATTATTAATCATAAATACATTCTAGACCATCCATTAAGTTAATGGCAAAGATCAAGGCAGTACTATACAGTTTGTACAATATGATGTAGGTCATACAGTATGATGTAGGTCGTATAGTATGATGTAGGTCATACAGAATGATATTAGATGAAATTTTAACATGCAGGAAAAGATAGTGAGGTTCAGTAATGTGGTTTGTGTGATGATCAAGATCTAAACATGTAACTCGATAGTAAAAGTAAACAAATCCAATAGCATAAGAATAAAAAAATTAGCAAAAATAAAAATAAAATAAATGAAAAAGTAAAAAAACAAAAATACAAGACAACGAAAATAGAAAGCATAACACACGTTAATAATAACACACCAGAAAATAAAAAGAACATAAATAGAAAGTGTCAATTTTAAGCATGAATATCGATTACACCTAATCTGGTTTTTATGGTGCTAAAGGTTTCAAAAGCCAGAGGTTTTGCAAAGATATCAGCAAGTTGATTTTTAGTGGCTGTATATGTAGCTTTATGTCTCCTTTGGTAATATGGTCCCTAATGAAATGGTGCCTTATATCAATGTGTTAGGTCCTAGAGTGTTGGGTTGGATTCTTTAAAATATAGATGGCACTAATGTATCACATTGGATTGGAATTATACCTATAGTAAATAAAGAATTTGTTGCTTTAACCAAAGGACCTAGGCCATAGAACTTTCTAAGGCTATGTACTCAGCTTCAGCAGAGGACAATGCAACTGAGTTCTATTTTCTATTGGACCACGAGACTAAGGATTGTTCTATGAATTGACATGTCCCTGAAGTGCTTTCTATCAATTAAAATCCTGCAAAATTTGAATCAAAATATCTTATGATTTTAAAGGAGGTGTTATGCCCAGGATACCAGATTCCTAAGTCTTGGATCCCTAAGAGATATATAAGAATTCTGTTAATAGCAGTCAGGTGGGACTTATTTAGATTAGCTTGAAATGTAGCATAGAGAAAAATACTAAATATGATATCAGGTCTACTAGTAGTCAAGTAAAAAAGTGATCCAATTTTTCCTCTGTGTTTCTTTTGATCAACAGATTTTCCACTTGAATCCTTATCTAACTGAACAGTGGAACTCATGGGAGTGTTGATTAGCTTGGCATTATTCATTTTATATTTCTTAAGGATATCTTTAATGTATTTTATTTGACTAAGGAAACTTCCTTCATCATTCTGCCTTATACTAAATTCCAAGAAAGTAGGTCAGTTCTCCCATTATGCTCATCTCAAATTTCTTACTCATTGTTTTTGAAAACTCATCACAAAGGCTTTTATTAGAGTAGCCAAAAAAATAACATCAACAAAAATCTGGATAATTAGTAATTCATCTCCAACCTTTTTTAGAAAAAGGATGGTGTCTATGCTGCCCATAATAAAACTTCTTTCTAGTAGGAATGTGCTTAGATTTTTATACCATGCCCAAGGTGCTTATTTTAGTCCATATAAGGCCTTTTTTTATTTGAAGACATGATTAGAAAATTGTGAATTTTTAAAGCCTGGGGGTTATTCAACATACACATTTTCTTTTATTACCCTATTTAGAAAGGCACTTTTGACATTCATTTGGTACAGTTTTAATCCCTTAAAATAAGCAAAGGCTAGTAGCACCCTAAAGGCTTCTAATCTAGCTATAAGGCAAAGGTCTCTTCAAAGTTAATCCCTTTAATTTGGTTATATCCCTTAGCCACTAATCTTGCCTTATTCCTCTTACCTTATTCCTCACCACTATAAAAGAATCATTCATTTTATTTTTGAAAAACTATTTAGTTCAAACCACACTTTGGTCCTTAGTCTTTCAACTAGCTCCCAAACATCATTTCTTCTAAATTGATTTAACTCTTCTTGCATGGCTAGAATCTAGAATTTATCAGATAGGGCTTGATTTAGGTTGGTGGGTTCAATCAATGAAGTAAAGGTATAGTGGTTTACTTCTTTTCTAAGTCTATGTTTAGTTCTAACACGTTTAGATGGGTCTCTTAAGAACAGTTCTTTAGGATGACTTGATAAAAATCTCCATTCTCTAGGTAATATTTTTTCAAGTTCTACCCTTTCCTTTAGCTTTATAGATTCTAATCCTTGGGTGACTTCTACAACCTCTTCTTCTTCCACCCTAGACCCTCCAAAATTATCATATTCATCAAATACAACATGAGTGGTCTCCTTTATTACCTGTGTTCTTTTATTAAAAACTCTATAGGATTTCCTAACACTTGAGTAGTCTAGGAACACTCCTTCATCAGATTTTAGGTCAAACATCCCTAGTTGAGATTTCTCATTATTCAGAATAAATACTTTACATCTAAAGACATGAAGATGAGAGAGGTTGGCTGTCCTACCCTTAAGTATTTTATAGGGTGTCTTGTTCAGCTTGGATATAACATTAACCATATTCAAAACATAATAGGTTGTATTCACCGCTTGTACCCAGAAGTATTTAGGAAGTGTGTATTCAGCTTACATGGCTCTAGTGGCTTCTACTAGGGTCATATTCTTTCTTTCAACTATCTTATTCTGCTGAGGGGTCCTTGGAGCTAAAAAATTATGATTTATCCCTTGCTCCTTACAGAAAGATTCAAAATTTTCATTTTCAAATTCTCCATCGTGTTCACTATGAATGGTTACAATTTCATAAGCTAGCTTCCTCAAAATCCAAGTGGAAAAAGAATTAAACTCCTTGAATGATTTACTTTTATGTGATAGGAATCTAACCCATGTGAACCTTGAATAATCATTAATAATCACATACCCAAACACTTTCCCTCCTAGGCTTGCAGTGTTGATAGGTCCAAAGAGATTTATGTGAAGGACTTCTAAGGGTTTGATAGTGGTAATATCTTTGACTGAGAGGAAAGAGGATTTGACTTGCTTTCCTAATTGAGAGGAATCACCCAAGTGGTCCTTAGTGAACTCTAGTTTAGCCACCTCTTATTAAGCCTTTTTGGGAGATCTTCCTAAGGCTTTTCATGCTTGCATGACCCAATCCTCTATGTCAAAACTAAGATTCATCAGAAATTATTTTTAAGCAAAATGAAGTAGCACATTCAATATTATCTAAATCAAGCATGTAGATATTGTTGACCTTTTTTCTCTACAAAATAATGTTATCATTTAAGCTTATAATGCAGTGGGTTTACAAAAATTTTATGCTGAAGCCTTTATCATAGAGCTGGCTGATGCTGAGCAGATTACATTTTAAGCCATCTACAAGTAAAATATATTCAATGATGAAATTTTTTGAATTGCCAACTATACCTATACCCACCACTCTCCTAGTGGTATTATCTCCAAGTATTACCTTGCCTCCTACCCTGGCCTCCAGCAAAATGAATTATTTTTCATCTTCATTCATATGCCTTGAGCATCTACTGTTTAGGTACAACATGCTCTCATGAGGCCTTTTGTGAGAGCACACCTTATGGAAACCTAAATAGGTTTGGGTCCCATCTTATAGAAAGAAGAATGAGAAGCATGCATACTATGCTATAAATTTTGAACTTTAGGTCTCCACACAAAATGTGTTCTATGATGAATGGTGCAAGTATGGGAGATATGTCCAAGCATATCACAAGAAAAAAATACCTAACACCAGGAAAAGGGTTTAGTAATCTATATGGATTATGGTGCCTCTTCCTAGTTTTGAATGATATATATTTTATTGATTATTTATGAAACTTTTAGTGCAGGTGGTTTTTAATTTTCCTTAAAAATAGTTAATTCAGCTTTTAAAAACTTATTTGGACTTTCAAGAATTGAATTTTCTATTTTGAATGCAAGCACCCTACTACCAAAACTAAATTCAAGAGTATCTAAGTACTTGTACTAATTTTCTAATTCAACATTTAATATTTTTAAGGAATCATGCTTTTTAGTTAAATCTAGATGTTTTTTATTCAAGGAGTCAAATTTATCTAACCAAGCCATATGATTGCTATCCAGAGTGGAATGATCTTTCCTTAGGATTTCATGCTCTTTCTACTGATTTAAAGAATCAACTTTGAGGCTTGTATGTAATTTCTTAAGCTTCTTATATAAATAATGAATTTTTTCAAAAACTTTAAGTAATTGGTCACAAGTAAGCTCACATACCTCTTCTTGATCAGAGTAATCAAGATGATCATCAGCCATTAAGCACACGTTTGTTACCTCCTTTTTTGCTTTAGTTTTAGAGGGGTCTAACACTGAGTCTGCTTAGAAAGCCTTTTGGGTTCTTTGCTTTCCCTTCTTGAACTTAAGTTTTTCTTTACTCATCTCCTTACTTGGATGGACTTTAAGAGTTGGGCAATCAGAGTTCTAATGCCCTGGCTTTTTGCATTCAAAATAAATAACATCAGAAGAAACTTTAAACTTTTTATTATTCTCATCTTTTTTCCATTTCTGGTGATGCTTTTGCTTTTTCCTTAAGAAGCTCTTGAATTGCCAAGTTTTTAAAACAATGTCATTATTTTTAGAACAAGAAGAATTAGTGTCAGAATCATTAGCCTTTAAGGCTACAGATTTCTCCTTTTTCTTGTCACCTGCATCAAGCTGTCTTTTGTTTACTCTTTGCTAGTAATAATGAGTGATTCAAGTAATTTATCAATTAAATAAACATTCAGATCCTTAGATTTAGTAAAGGCAGTAATTTTTTGCATCAAAGGAAGAAGGTAAACATCTAGGAATCTTGTTAACTTTTTCATAATTTATGAGTTCTCTTCCTAAGGCATACAGGAATGTAATAATTTGTGTAAATATTTTATATATTTTAGAAAAATAGATTCAATAGGTTCCATGAAAAATAGTTCCTAATCATGGAGTAAAATATTCAGCTTAGATTGTTTAACTTTATTTGTACCTTCATATGTTATGTATAGTTTGTCCCAAATTTTCTTGCTAGTAGAATAAGTAGAAAGACGCATATAATCTTTAAATTTTAAGGCATAAAAAAATTAGTTCAAACACTTAGCATTCAGTTATGCTAGATCTCTATCATCAATAGTCAATTCAACAAAAATAATTTCAATTTTAACATTATTTTCTAATCTAAAAGGTCCAAATAACCTTCCTTAACTAGTATCCGCATGCGATAATCAATTGACCGTGAAAATGTGGGCATGCGAGTTTTCCAAAAATCAAAAGGAATATTATCAAATAGAGGTGGTCGTGTAATTGAACAACCATCCATAGTGTTACGATGACCAAAGTTAGCCATAGATCTTAATTTAAAAGTTTTCTAAAACTCTATCTTATGAATCCTGCTCTGATACCGCTTGAAAGTTCATGAGGGTTGTTAAACCCTAAAAAATAAGTCCTGAGGCTAACCAAAAGGATTATTTAAAATTTTCTTTAACAAAAATGGGAAATTAAAATCTTTTCAAAATCTTTTTGTATATTTTAAAAATAAATAACTTAAATGGAAGCAGATAACAAAATCAGAGTTTTGAACTGCATATTAAATCAATAAAAAATGCAGAATAATTAATAGAGAACACACTAGATTTTTAGTGGTTTTGACCAACATCCACTCCCCAAAAACCTCCTTTCCAGGTATTTCCCTAAAATTATAGTGACTCTCCTTTTGCTCCCACAGCAAGGTGGAGAAGCCCTTATAAAATCTTTCCACTTACCCGATGAGGCAGAGAACCTTGAATCCTTTTACTCCCTCCTGGTGTAGGCAGAGAACCAAAAAATACTTTTTTACCCTCCTAGTGAAGGCAGACAACCCAAGAATCCTTTTACTCCCTCCTGGAGTAAGTAGAGAACCTATAAATCCTTTAGCTCCCTCTTGGAGTAGGTAGAGAACCTAGATCTGATGATGATGAAGATTTCCCTCAGAGCGAACAAGGAACCAGCATAGACGCTTGAAGAAGATGATGAATACCTTGCTTAGAGCAAACTGTGAATCCCTGATAACTCCCCCTCATAAGGATCGCACTCTCTCAAGCTCTCCCTCTTCCTTCACTAAGCTCTCTCAGGTCAACTCCACAGCAAAAGATTAACTTAAGGGTTAATATAATTACTTCAATTGGGGGCTTCAAAAAAATTTAAATTTTAAGAAATCTGTCTTCTATTCATACAGTACAATACATGTATCATATAATATGAAAAGTATAATTTAGACTTATTAAGGGAGTTTTTCCAGATGAATTGTATAACTTTTTTAAACAAACCGTACGATACAACCTTCAATATTTTCTTTTATTAATTTTGGATGATACTTGAAATGTCCAACTTCACACTCTATCAGTCATACAATATGATTAAAATTGTATAGCACGATTAGTTCAAATTCTTATCTTTTGTATGGTACGATATCTAGGATGACCAATTTTGTACACTATCAAACATACGATATGATATAAATTATACGGTATGATCAATCACAATAATTATCCCTAATTTGATTGCCTGATATCGTGGGGTAAATTAGGAACTAATTTTAATTAAGGTGTATGGTATGAACTAAATCATGGGGTTAATTAGGAAATAGTTTTAATTAAGATGTACAGTATGATCAGCATATTTAGACCTCTGGCAACTAAGCTTTTAACAGAGTTTTACAGATCATACAGTACGAATTAAAACGTACAGTACAATACACATATCGTATAGTATGAAGACAAATCATACAGTAAAGATATCCACCCAATTATAAGGTATGACTCAAGAAAGGGAAAAATATAGGATAAAATGAAAATTGGCTTTAACCCTAGTCTACCCCATCTTGAGCTGATCCAAATTGCAAATGAATGGTAGATTGTAATCCTGAAATGTTAGTACACACAACTTAAAATAAAATATCACAGAAATGGGAGGAAGAAGTAACAAGAATAATAATGTTTGTTATCATCAACATCAAAGTACTTGAATCAGATTTGCAATATTATTGATGTTTATATTATATGAACACATCTTTTGTTTTGTATGGTACATATATTGTCCGTTAGCATTTTAATTTGGCCAGTATAATATTTAATTAACCATCAAACTGTATGAACATCTATCTATACTTTACAAACCATTGGTCAAAGATCATAAGAGTTGACTCCTCATAATGAATGGTTTAACGAAGATCATCTAGTATGACTTCGATCGTACTGTATAATTTGACTGCCATTTTAAATTATTTGGCAAGGATGAGTCCAATTCCTTTGATTATACTATACAATATTGCTAAGGCCTTATAAGAAAGGCTCATTCTAAGGGTTTAAGCATACAATCTTCAAAATCTTTTCTCTTTTGAACTTTTAAATATTGTCCTTTGTGTCTTAATAGATAGCGACAACAGATCCTTAGCATTAGTAGGAAGTTCCTCTCATCATCCTATAGATTATAGATTTTAATCCAATGAACATAAATTCTCATATCATAGGCATAGAGAAACACATATCACTCCTCATAGGATTCTAAATCAAGACATTATTACCCTTACTTATCCTTTTAATTCTAAACTATTAATTGAATTCTTTATTGCCTAAGAAAAAATGTCAATAGAACCACAATGCAATCTTATGTTTTTAGGTGTCTAGTAGAAATTACTTAATAGGACTTTAATGAGATCTTACACTATTCCACCATAGGTATCGCACCACACAGTGTAAGCTTTATTTGAGATTGTGATTGGACCTAGGTAAATTATACAATTAGTAATGCACTTATGAATCAACACCTTTCTTAAGTAAATTCTCTTACATAAAATGCATCATCATCCAGCATGTCGTTTGAACCTCCATTACACCTAGGGCTTGAGATAGGATCCACAACACTCATTTTTTGTCTACAGTTACCTACAATATGGCTAGTATAACATTAATGTAATGAATATGATTATCCATTAAATTGATAATATGACATCGATTAGAAATCTAGTAGCATGATGTATTAAAACCTATCTCTAGTAGACATCATTACCTATACCGTAGGCACAAAAATATTAACTCATATATCCTACACCAACCTATACATTGCCTATCTTTTTTATGATACTTCCTTCCACCTTCTTTTTAGTGATGGACATTGGCCCGTAGAGAAAGAGTAGGAGTTTGATAAGGAAGGAGGAGACCATCAAGTTCTCACATTAACACTAGCACCAACACTAATACTGGCACCAAATTACAAGCGATGGTTTGGAGAGGAGTTTGCTACACTTCACTAACACTTCCATCAACCTCCAACACTACCTGATCAGGGGTCTTTATATGAGTAATGTTTATTGTACTTTATTTTTACTTTTATGCATTATGCTCTATTATATTGATATATATTAGAATTCAGTTTATAGATATCTTTTTTGGTGATGTCGAAAGGGGAAGTAGGATGTAGTTAGTTTGTACTAGTTATTTTCATCATTAGTAGAGTTCAGGCTTGGTTTCATTATTGTGTTTTTTTTTTCATTTTCTATTGTTAAAAAAAAATTAATTAGTTTAATTAAAAATATAAATAATATATCTCCCTATGTTATTAAAGACCACTTAGTAAGAGGGAGAACTTAAGAGAAAAAATAAATGAAATTGAAATTCAACAATTAATATTTGTCATTACAAAAAAGGGGGAGAATGATGTAATCTAGGAGCTTGAGCTTATGCTTTGATGATACCGAACATAATTTAACTTTATCTAGTTTCTCCTATTGGCTATTATTTCATATATTTTTTTTTTGTGTACTAGCATTTTAGGTACGACATCCGCCAAAAGATAAGAGCTCAAGATTTTGTTATATAGGATTAATTTCTACAAGAGTCTATATTTTTATCTTTCTTGAATCAATGTATTGCAAAAGGTATATGTTAGTGTAACAAACATGCTCACACAAATAGGCGGATGAAAATTAATGTTTTAATTTTTTGAACATCATACTATATAATCGGGATCATGCTGTATGATATGAAAGATCAAAATAAAGATTATAATATTTTAATTATGTTAATTATATTTTGAACTAATCATACTATTTGAATTGAATCATATAGAATGATCAGTATTAACCAAAGAATAGCATCGCCAAGCAAATTTAGTCAATATTTTTAAAATTATAATTTATTATATTTATATTGTCCGAACATATTCATGCTGTATGAATATATTTATATTGCATGATATTTAAAAATCTTGCCAAAATTAATTCTAGATATTAATTAATCAAATAAGGCTTAATTAACAATTAGGAGCATACGATATGATTTAGATCATATTGGGAGATCAAAATAAATGCATTTTGATCATTGAGGAGTTCATCCTAGATGAACTATTGTTTGATTGACAACAAAAAAAAATTTATTAGACCATACAAACAAACATTCACCACATAATACTAAAAGGGGGAATTAAACAAATTATATTGTACGGTCTCAAGATCATACTAAACGAACAAAGATGGAAAATTTGAAATTAGAGTTTTTCTTGGAGCCTACTATTTAAAAATCTCATATTTTATTTAGGAAAGTCTTTGGAAGTCAAGGGGCTTGAGTCATTTGTATGAGAGAGTTTGAAAAGTGATCTTTAGGAAAAGAAGAGAGAAGTTTATTGAGAGAAAGGGGTAATATCCTTATAGGATCAAGGGAATATTTGAGAGAGGGTTTACACAAAGTTGCTTTGACCAACATTCATCTTCTTCCCCATGGTTCAAGGTTTTACTTGAGTGAAAACTCTAGAAGAACCTTTTACAGTTAGAGGGCTAGAAAAAGCTCTACCTCATAGTTGGTGAAAGGGATTTCACTACTCTACTGCACCTTTGGTGAAAGAGCATCGACTACTCCATCGCACTTGGTTAGTGAATGTGATTCTCATAAAGGCTTCCCCACCTTACTGTTAGGGCAAAAGGAGAGATTATTGCAAATTTTGATTCAAAAAGTATAGTTTTGATGATAACAAACATGTTTATATTCTGTTTTGCTTAGCTAACCCATTTCAGGTACAAAAGATCAAAAGAAACTCAAGCCAACTCAAGATCGGGTCCAAGTGTGTCTAAATGTAATATTTTCCCTTTCTTGAGTCAAATGTATTGTAACTGATCTCCTAGATAAGTAACCTTGCACACACATACTCAGGGGGAGAGCTTGAGTGAATTAGAGTTTCTGTTCAATTTTTGATCAGATCGTCCTGGACGATATTAACATCATCCTGAACGATCCAGTGAAAATAGAAACCCTAATTAAGGTGACCAAGTTAAGTCTATCTGATTAAGCCGATCATCCTGGATGATCCATCGATCGTATGGGACGATAGGCTCATATCAGAAATTCTCAGCCGCCAGATCAAGTTAGGCAAGTTTTATTTTTAGAGATTTGATCTGATCGTCCCGGATGATACGTGTATCATCCTGGACAATCCATTATAATCATGCCTAAATTAGTCTGGTGATTAAGGAAAGTAATCAAGGTCTGATTGATTCGATTATATAATCTTGGATGATCTCAAGATCATACGTAACGATGTGTTAAAAATCCTGACCGTCCAGCATATTTCACCTGTACGTCCTGAGCGGTGATCAGGATGATTTTGACACTTTTTTGAACTAATCATACAGGATGATAGAAATAACATCCTAGATAATCAAGTCATTTTGAGGTCATCCAGCACAAGTTCCTATGGACGACCTCAGCGGTCTTTTGGACAAAATTCCTGAATTTACACTAATCATCCCAGACGATCGCAGAATCGTACAGAACGATCTGAACAATTTTTTTTACTAATCTTACAGAATAGATAGATCGTCCAGGCTGAAACAGGTGATTTTGAACTGATCGTACAAGATGATCTATCGATCTTCCTGGATGATATTGGCCGACCAGTTATGATTTTGAGCCCTCCTATAAAAGATCTTTTCCTTCCAACAAGAAAAATCTTTTGTCACTTTCCTTTACAGAGAAATCCTAGATAGAGAGAGAGTTTGGGAGAGAGAGAGAGGATCTTGTGAGGGGGAGTTTGTGAGGGATTCATGAAGGTTGCTCCAAGCAAGGATCGGAGTAGTCTTCTCCGTTCGTCGTCTCACATCTTATCGGTGTTTTTTATGGGATGATCGTTTGTAAGAAGATTCGGGTTTTCTGCCTGCTTCAGGAGGAAGCGAAAGGAGTTTAGGTTCTCTGCCTGCTTTAGGAGGAAGCAAAAGGAGTCTGGGTTCTCTTCCTGCTTAAGGATGAAGTAAAAGGAGTTCAGGTTTTCTGCCTCACCGGGTTAGTGGAAAGGAGTTTTGTACAGGCTTCTCCGCCTTGCTGTGGGAGCAAAAGGAGAGTCACTTTTGTGTTAGTGCAATACCCAGAGGAGAGGCTCCAGGGAGTGGACGTAGGTCAAGTTGACCGAACCACTATAAAATCTGGTGTGTTCTTTTTGATTATTTTTTGTACTTTATTTTTATGTTATTATCTGCTTTGGTGAAATCTGTGGTTGATCTTTTCGTTTATGTGTTTACTTATTTCTGCTACAAATTATCAAAAATATTTTTCCTTTTGCTCACAAATTTTTTAAATAACAAATTCACCCACCCTCTTGGTTAGCCTCGGGACTAGTTCATCAGGGCATAGCATCCCTATCGAACTTTCAAGTGGTATCAGAGCGGGATTCAAAAATTTAAGTTTAAAAACTTTTAAATTTGATCCATGGCTAACTTTGGCAATTATAATATTGCTAAAGGTTACTCAATTACATCACCGCCATTATTTGATAACATACCTTTTGATTTTTGGAAAACTCGCATGTGCACTTTTCTTCAATCAATTAATTATCGCATGTGGATGCTTGTTAAGGATGGCTATGAGCCACCATTTTGAATGATTAACAATATTAAAACTGAACTGTCTTTCACTGATTGGACTTTTGATGATCGTGACTTAGCCCAACTGAATGTGAAATGTTTGAACTATTTTTTTTGTGCCTTAAAATCTTAGGATTACATGCATGTTTCTACTTGTACAACTGGCAAAGAAATTTGGGATAGATTATGCATCACTTATGAAGGTACAACTAAAGTCAAACAGTCTAGGTTAAACATATTGCTGCATGACTTTGAACTTTTTCGCATGAAATTTACTGAGTCCAATTCTGAAATGTATACGAGGTTCACTTCTTTGCATGCTTTAGGAAGAGAACTTATAAATTATGAAAAAGTGAACAAGATTTTGAGATGTTTGCTTTCTTCGTTTGATGCTAAGATAACTGTAATTTCTGAATCGAAATATTTGAACAAATATTCTATTGACAACTTACTTGGTTCACTCATTGCTTACGAGCAAAGGGTGAACCAAAGATAGCTTGATGCAGGTGATATGAAGAAGGAGAAAACTGTGGCGCTGAAGGCCAACGATGCTAACACTGATTCTTCCGGGTCTGATAGCGATGATGTTGCCTTAATCACTAGGCAATTCAAAAGCTTTCTAAGGAAGAAATATAAGAACTTTCAGAAGTAGAACAAGGGTATGTCTAGTAAAAAATTTAAAGGCTCATCGGATACTGTTTGTTTTGAATGCAGGAAGCCTGGACACATTAAGGCTGATTGTCCTACACTTAAAGCTCACCCAAGCAAGGAAAAGGGTAAGGAGAAACCCAAATTCAGGAAGGACAAGAAAAGGATTCAAAAGGCATTCTGGGTAGATTCTGCATCCGACTCCTCTAAGACTGAAGATGAAGAGGAGGAAACCAACTTGTGTTTGATGGAAGATGATCATCCTGGTCAATCTGACCAGGAAGAGGTATGTGAGCTTACTTACAAGCAATTATTTGAAGTGTCTGAAAAAATTCATGCATCGTATAGGAAGCTTAAGAAAACTCATGCTAGCCTGAAACTAGAACTTCTAAATTTACAAAAATAGCATGAAATTTTGATTAAAGATTATTCTACTGTTGATTGCAATCACATGTCACTACTTGATGAATTTGATGAGTTGAACAAAAAGCATTCTAATTTAATTGTTGGGCATGATCTGTTAAAAACATCGTATGTTGAATTAAAAGATGCATTTAAAGAATTAGAAACACATGTATCTGATTTAGATAGTAGTGAACCCTATCTGAAATTCGAAATTACAAGTTTGAAAAAGGAAAATAAATTTTTTAGTGTAAAAATCTGTGCTTTTGAGTAAAATGAAATTCCACCTACTTTTGCATAATTTTATGCACCTCCACCTTTTGAAGAATCTGTTTCAAAATCATCAAAGCATGTTTCATTCAAACCTAGGAAGAGGCACTATCACCCACGTAGATTAGTTAACCCTTTTCCTAGTATTAGATGTGTTTCTTGTGGCATGTTAGGACACATCTCCCACACTTCCACTGTTCACCGTAGTACATATTAGGTGTGGAGGCCCAAATTGCCTGTTTCACAGCACAGCACACATGCATTGCATTTTTCTTTTCATAAGAAGGAACCCAAACCTGTTTGGGTTCCTAAATTTGACATTTGATGATTTTGTAGGTGTGCTCTCACAAGAGACCTCGTGAGAGCATGTGGTACCTGGATAACAGATGTTCATGACACATGACTGGATATACAAATTAATTCATTTTGCTGGAGGCCAGGGCTGGAGGTAAGGTTACACTTGGAGACAATACCACCAGGAGGGTGGTAGGTTCAGGTATAATTGGTGATTCAAAGAATTTTATGATTGATAATATTTTGCTTGTAGATGGATTGAAACACAACCTGCAGAGCATCAGTCAACTCTGTGATAAAGGATACAACATCAAATTCCTATCCACTTGCTGCATTTTAAGCTTAAAAGATAAAATTATTTTGCAAGGACGAAGGATCAACAATGTCTACATGCTGGAAGTAAGTTACATTAAAGCTGATAATTAATTTGCCTAAAAATTTCTGTTATTGAGTCTTGGTTGTGGCACAGGACATTATATCATGCCACCTTTAGGAGAGTCACCCAAAAGGACTTAGTTAGAGGTGTCCCCAAGCTTAAGTTCACTAAGGACAACCTATGTGATGCCTGTCAATTAGGGAAGTAAGTCCAGTCCTCCTTTCACACTATTAAGGATATTAGCACCTCTAGACCTTTAGAAGCCCTTCACATGGATCTCTTTGGACCCATTAGCACTACCAGCTTAAGGGAGAAAGTCTATGGTTTTGTGATTGTTGATAATTACTCAAGATTCACTTAGATTAAATTTTTATCATATAAATCTGAGTCATTTGATGAATTTAAGTCATTCTCCACTTGGACTTAGAGGAAGTTAGGTGGTGAGATCTTGACCATTCATAGTGATCACAGTGGAGAAGTTATAAATGTAAAGTTTGGAACTTTCTGTGAGGATTAAGGGATTAGTCACAATTTTTTAGCTCCTAGGACCCCTCAGTAGAATGGGGTAGCTGAAATGAAGAACAGGACCTTAGTTGAAGCCACTAGAGCCATGCTTGGTAAGTATTCACTTCCAAAATATTTTTGGGCTGAAGCGGTGAACACTGTCTGTTATGTGTTGAATAGGGTGAATGTTAGATCCAATCTGAACAAGACACCTTACGAGATCATTAAGGGTAGAACGCATAACCTGTCCCACCTCCATGTCTTTGGCTGTAAGGTTTTCATTCTGAACAACGGGAAATCATCCTTAGGAAAATTTTACCCTAAATATGATGAAGGAGTGTTCTTAGGCTATTCTAGTATGGAGAAATCCTTTTGGGTGTTTGATAAGAGGACTTTGGTGGTGGATGAGACAACTCATATATGGTTTGATGAATCTGATCCTAAGGTGACTAGAGTTGAGGAAGCAAAAGAGGTAGGGGAGATTACCCAAGGGGTTGAAAATGCAAATCTTGAGGAAAGGGTAGATCCTCAAAATACTTTGCCTAGAAATTAAAGATATTCTTCGAGTCATCCTAAAGAACTGATCTGAGGAGACCCTTCTAAAAGCATTAGGACTAGGCATGGACTTAGGAAGGAAGTAAACCACTCTTCCTTTATCTCAATGACTAAACCCACCAATATCAATCAAGCCCTTTCTAATGAGTTTTGGATCTTAGCTATGCAAGAGGAATTGAATCAATTTGTAAGGAACGATATTTAGGAGCTAGTAGAATGACCTAGGAATCAAGTATAGTGGGAACCAAGTGGGTCTTTAAGAATATGATGAATGATTCTGGTGAGTGGTTAGGAATAAGGAAAGATTGGTGGCTAAGGGGTATCATCAGATTGATGGTATTGATTTTGAGGAGACCTTTGCCCCTGTAGCTAGATTGGAAGCCATTAGGGTGCTATTAGCCTTTGCCTGTTATAAGCAATTTAAGTTGTTTCAAATGGATGTCAAGAGTGCCTTTTAAATGGGGTAATAAAAGAGGATGTTTTTATAGAACAACCCCGAGGTTTTGAGAGTTCCCAATATCCAAATCATATTTACAAATTAAAAAAGGCCTTATATGGATTGAAATAGGCACCCAGACCTTGGTATGAGAGGCTTAGCACATTCCTGTTAGAAAGAGTGTTTATTAAGGGGAGCGTAAACACCACCCTTATTCTGAGGAGAGTAGGGGATGATTTACTCATTGCCCAGATCTATATTGATTATATAATTTTTGGATCTTCTGATAAATATTTATGTGATGAGTTTTCTAAAATAATGAGTAAGGAGTTTAAGATGAGTATGATGGGAGAGTTATCCTATTTTATGGGGTTTAGCATAAGGCAAATAGATGATGGAACCTTTCTCAATTAATCTAAATACACTAAGGACATTTTGAAGAAATATGAAATGGACAAAGCCAAGCCAATCAACACTCCCATGAGCTCCTCTGTTCAGTTAGATAATGATTCAAGTGGAAAATCTATTGATTAGAAGAAGTATAGATAAATAATAATTGGATCACTGCTTTACCTGACTGTTTGCTGACCTGATATCATGTTTAGTGTTTGTCTTTGTGCTAGGTTTCATGTTGATCCTAAAGAGTCCCACCTGACTGCTGTTAAGAGAATTCTTAGATATCTTTTAGGGACCCCAAACCTAGGAATCTGGTACCCTAGGCATAACACCTCTTTTGAGATTATTGGATATTCTGATTCTAAATTTGCAGGGTGTAGGGTGGATAGAAAGAGCACTTCTGGAACTTGTCAATTCATAGGACAGTCTTTAGTCTTCTGGTCCAGTAGAAAATATAACTCAGTCGCACTTTCCACTACTGAAGCTGAGTACATTGCCTTAGGAAGTTATGTGGCTGAAGTCCTTTGGTTGAAGCAACAAGTCTTAGATTTAGGACTACCTATGGGCACAATTTCTTTTTTGTGTGATAATACTAGTGCCATCTGTATTTCTAAGAATCCAATCCAATATTCTAGAACCAAACACATTGATATAAGGCATCACTTCATTAGGGACCATATTACAAAAGGGGACATTGAGCTACATCATGTAGCAACTGAAAATTAGCTTGCTGACATATTTACTAAACCACTGGCCTTTGACTCATTCAGCATTTTGAGGACCAAATTAGGTGTGATTGATATAAATATTTAAATCTGATGACTACTGATTTCTGATTTACCTATTTTTTCATTCTGTTTCTGTTAGTTAGTTGTTTGATTTGATTATCTATTTTCTGATGATTTTTATTTTTCTATTGATTTTTATTTTAATCTTGTTGTTAGTTTGATTCAAATATTTTTTTGATGCGATTTCCTACGTGGTGTTTACTTACTATTTTATGCTTTTTAAAATCTGATCACTACTCACTACTGCTGATAAACTGGATTTGTGACTGAAAATTTTGCCTTATTTTTTGGTTTGGAAGCTTGTAAGCTGTGACTGATTCCACTAGATCTATTAAAGGGAAGAAACATTGATGATTATTTCTCTTTCTCAAACTCCTTTAATGGCGTATTGTTTCTTTTGGATAAAAATCTTCTTCAAAATTAAAAAGTTAGTTTTTGAAATAGAGATCTATTTTATCTTCCTACAGTAATCTACGTCATATGAATAGTGTTTTCAAAATTTTGAGTCATTATTATGATTTTCTGAACCAAGTGATTACACTTATCATACGATGTATAGTTTTTGTTTTGTTAATTACTCTTCCTTATTGTAGAGAGTGAGCTTTGTCATCTCTTAACAATTTTGAGAGGGAGAAAGCCTATAAAAAGATGCACAAAGAGCGCCAAAATAAAAAGAGACACAAAATTAGCGAAAACTGAAAAGATGCGTAATGTCGCCAAACATTAAAAGAATACACAAAATGCATCAAAAATTAAAAGATGCGCAAAGCGCCAAACAAATTAAAAAAAATAAGGGGCATAAAATTAGCCCACAAAGAAATAGGCTTTCTTTCCTTTTAGTTCTTTAAATGTCTTAAAAAAATCCATGCACCCTTAATATTTTCAAAAGCTTGAGACGAAAAATCATGATTTCTAATTTTGTACTTTATAATACTATTATATCATATACTTTTTTGGAACGAGGCTTGAAAGGATCTCTTTTCAAATCTAAATTCTTTCTTCTGAATTGGATTTTTGTTTTGAAAGAAATTTGTATCTATAAGGTGTTCGAGGTGAGAGTTACGAAAGTCGATTTTCTAACTTTTCTTGATTTCAGTGCTGTCAATCATCTTCTTATTGGTTTTTGGATTCAAAATCAAGGGAAAATTCTGATTCACTAGAGCGAATCGATTCAAAAAAAAAAACTTTATTATTTTGTATTTTGTGTTGGTTTCTACTTGTATTGTTGTATCTGTTCCTTGTCCTTTTTGTGAAGTCAAAAGGGAGAGTTAGTGTTTTGAGTGACTAGTAGTTTTGTGTACTGTTCTAGTTGTTTTTTGTATTACTCTTGTTTTGTAGTTGTTCTCCTTATTGTATTTTCTATTTAGCGAATTTTGAAATGATATTTGTCTTTCGTACGTGCATTGGTAATTCCTGGTTATTTTATTTGAAACTATTGCATCAATGTTTGCCATCATTAAAATGGGGGAGATTGTTGCAAATTTGGATTCAAAAAGTATAGTTTTGATGATGACAAATATGTTTGTATTCTATTTTGCTTGGCTAACCCATTTCAGGTACAAAAGATCAAAAGTAACTCAAGCAAACTCAGGATCGGGTCCAAGTGTGTCAAAATGTAATATTTTCCCTTTCTTGAGTCAAATATAATGTAACTGAACTCCAAGCTAAGTAACCTTACACACATACACTTAGGGGGAGAGCTTGAGTGAATTAGAGTTTCTGTTCAATTTTTGTTCAGATCATCCTGGATAATATTCACATCATCTTGGACGATCCGGGAAAAATGAAAACCCTAATTAGGGCAACCAAATTAAGTCTGTCAGATTAAGCTGATCATCCTGGATGATCCATCGATCGTACGAGACAATAGGCTCAAATAAAAAATTCTCAGCCGCCAGATCAAGTTAGGCAAGTTTTATTTTTAGAGATTTGATTTGATCATCCCAGACGATACATGTATTATCCTAGATGATCCATTACAATCATGTCTAAATTAGTCTGGTGATTAAGGAAAGTAATCAAGGTCTGATTGATTCCATCATATCTTCCTGGACGATCTCAGGATCGTACGGGATGATGTGTTAAAAATCCTGACCATCCAACGTGTTCCACCTGTACGTCCAGAGCGGTAATCATGACGATTTTGGCACTTTTTTGAACTAATCGTACAGGATGATAGAAATATCATCCTGGATGGTCAAGTCATTTTGAGGTCGTCCAGCACAAGTTCCTCTGGACGACCAGAGTGGTCTTTTGGACGAAAATTTTGAATTTACACTAATCATCCCAGACAATCGCAGAATCGTACGGGATGATCTGAATAATTTTTTCTACTAATCGTCCAGAAGAGGCAGATCGTCCAGGATGAAAGAGGTGATTTTGAACTGATCGTACAGAATGACCTATCGATCGTCCTTAATAATATTGGCCGACCAGTTAAGATTTAGGGAGAATTTTAAGCCCTCCTATAAAAGATCTTTTTCTTCCAACAAGAAAAATCTTTTACCACTTTCCTTTATAGAGAAACCCTAGAGAGAGAGTTTGGGAGAGAGAGAGGATCTTGTGAGGGGGAGTTTGTGAGGGATTCACGAAGGTTGCTCCAAGTAAGGATCATAGTCATCTTCTTCGTTCGTCGTCTCTCATCTTGTCGGTGTTTTCTGTGGGAGGATCGTTTGCTAGAAGATCTGGGTTCTCTGCCGCTTCAGGAGGAAGCGAAAGGAGTTTAGGTTCTCTGCCTGCTTCAGGAGGAAGCAAAAGGAGTCTGGGTTCTCTGCCTGCTTCAGGACGAAGCAAAAGGAATTCAGGTTCTCTACCTCATTGGGTTGGTGGAAAGGAGTTTTGTATGGGCTTCTCTGCCTTACTGTGGGAGCAAAAGGAGAGTCACTTTTGTGTTACTGCAATAGCCAGAGGAGACGCTCCGGGGAGTGGACGTAGGTCAAGTTGACCGAACCACTATAAAATATGGTGTGTTCTTTCTAATTATTTTTTGCACTTTATTTTTATGTTATTATCTGCTTGGGTGAAATCTATAGTTGATCTTTTCATTTCTGTGTTTACTTGTTTCCGCTGCAAATTTTTGAAATGATTTTTTCTGTTGTTCACGAATTTTTTAAATAACCAATTCACCCCCCCTCTTGGTTAGCCTCGGGACTAGTTATTCAGGGCTTAACATCCCTATCGAACTTTCAGAGACACTAAAAGGTTTATTATAATACTCAGAGAGGAGGACTCCAAGGTGTGGGCATAGGTCAAGTTAAATGAACCACCATAAATTTTGTGTGCCTGTTCTTATTTTTTAGCATTTTCTTTCACAATGTACTTTCTTACAATTTTAGTTTCTTAAAAATTAAAGTTGATCACAATATTCTTGTAATACGAAAGCTCTGAGATTGTTTTAGATTTAACCTTTGTTACCAAAGAAATATAATATATATATATATATATATATATATATATATATATATATATATATATATATATATATATATATATATATATATATATATATACATATATTCTCTACATTAGGAACAAAAATTAGTATTTACATTACTTATTATTCGCTTCAGGTATAAATTTTTTCTTAAAGTTATATTTGTGAATTTGGTTTATGTTTTTGAAAGAAGGCATTTTGAAAAATAAAAATTTTAAAATACAAATTAACCTCACTCTTTGTGTGTCAATATAATTCAAGTGATCTAATAACGATAACTTCAACTTTCATATGAAAGGATTCTTAGAGTATGAATTGATTAAATTTTAAAATTAAAATTTACCTATTTTAGGTATGTTAGATTTAGTGGTGAGCTTTTTGGTTATAGTTGATCTAACAGTATGATGTGGCGGTTTTACTATATGGTTAGTTATAATTCAAATGGTTTTAATTAATTTAAATTTAACATTTTAACTTATTTCAATTTAAACTGATTATACAGTACTATTATTATCTTACAGTATAATTTAAAACAAAACTTAAAACCTGTATATTCACTCCCCTTGTGGGTATACACGATTGCTAAGATAGCATACACCTTTTCATATATATTTTCTCAACAAAAAGATAATGTACAGACTCTTCAATACATAGCATAACTCACACACTCACAATAAATAGTCTTAAGCTTGAATCTTCAAACATTCTTCATCTATGCTATTATATAAAAGGTACTTGGGCACAAACATTATTATTATATTTTTTATTTATTTTTTTTATTTTATCTTTCTTAATAACATTAAATAAAATCATAACAAAGTCATGAAAATAGCAAATAAAAACAAAAGTTCCCTAAAGGGGAAAATAATAAATCCAACAACATCCAACTCCCCCTTTTAATATCACCGGAAAGGAGACCGATAGACTGAAATCAATACAAAGCGATGCTGCAAAGCAAGGTGCAAAAAATAAGGATAAACTAAGAAAAATACATAATGCAACAAGTCGTAGGAGTGTCTCTGATCAAGTGGTGGGTGTGGTGGCTAGAAGTAATGGTGAATCACAACAAATAGATCATGAACCACTTGCGCTCCTCTTGGTACTACTACTGGAGCAACTTCTAGTGCTCAATGGACTGCGCTATATGAGAATCAACTTTTAACTCAAGTGGAGTGAAGTGTTCCATCCAGACATACTACAAGTAATTTTACTCAAGATAAGGGGCAAGCTATGGTGGTGCTCCCCTTGCTTCTTCTTTTGCTTGTGAATTAGATCCGTGTGTTATGGCCCTACAATACTCACTATAAATGATGTGGAAAGAATGATCAATGAAAATTGTTAGAAGATAGTCATATTGTGCAATATAAGTCAGTTTGTATTTATTTTGTAGGAGACAACTAATGATGTATGCTAGAGCTAAGTTTTACTTTTTTTGGGCTCATAAATTCCTAATTAATTTTAAATTTTTAATAGACCTAAATATCATGTCACAACATTGAATTGTGTGCTAGTTATGCAGTAGTATGTATGTAACCAAGGATAGAAGGGGAATACTATTAATTTGGTCATCGGCTTTAAGTATGACATTGATTCGAAGAACATGTTGATTGACACATGTGTTGAGGACTAAGAAACTAATTAACGGCTCGTGTTAAGGAGTAGGGAAGTTCCTAATGATAGTGTTGAATTAGGTCTATTTGTAATCTTGAGTGCCTGAAATACATTGGGGTGATGGACTTACATTTGAGAGGTGGAGGTATTCATGGTGATCGTGTAATGTGATGGTTATTCGTTGAGTGCGACTTAAGATTCGAGAGGAGTGTGATTGGTGATAATAAAATGATTGTAGAAAAATTCTAAAAGATGGTTAATATAGTATGTCAAGGCAACGCAGAAAATGAGCTAAAGTGTGTTGGTAGCAAATAATTTGAGTACCTTATAGGAATTGTTTTGTTGGATGAAGATTTTAGAATTAGTCATGGAGCCTCCTCTATAATAGGCATAAGCAACTTCATCCTCATCACATTGAAACATATCATCCACCCTTTGGTGGAGATTTTCATGATCGCTCTTCAGTGGAGCCTTAGATACTTGGTAAAGGATTAAAATTGGAGGAGAAGGGGTTTGGAGTTTTAAAGTGTAAAGCTAATGAATGATTTCCCCTCTCCTTTATAGCTCAGGTAAATCCTAAAACATGATATATATTTTGTATAGTATGATTAGTTCCATCCAAAAAGTCTCATCAAGAACAAATAGTGAAAGGTCAAATCATACAATACAATTTGGGATCATCCTGTTCGATAAGTTTAAAATCCACTGTCCTGAGTCATTGGTACGACCGTTGACCAAAAGGAATAGTACAATACCATGAGTAACTTATATAGTATGATCAACAATAATGAAATATAGAACGGTTAATATGATAATAATTGATGCAAATGGTTGAAGCATATGTGGGTCATACAATACAATTAATATATTATGTCGTATAATGCAAATAAAAATTTTGAGGTTTTTGAGTGATGATCGTGGACAATTCAACAAGAAAAAACATACACCCAAATAATCAAAAATCACAATAGAAGTAAATAATTTTGTTAAAAATAAAAAATGCATAACATAAACAAAAAAATAAACAAACAAAATTATAAATTTTAACTTACCTTAACCCCAATTTTTCTAAGCATGAATATCAATAATACCTAATCTAGGCCTAAGTGTATTGAATATATCATAATTGAGGGATTTGGCAAAGATGACTGGTAATTGATTTTCAATATCCACATGGCATAATTCTATGTCACCGTTTACTACAAGATCCATAATGAAATGATGTCTAATGTTGATGTCCTTAATGGGAGAATGTTGGATTGGATTTTTTGAAATATAGACTATACTAATGTTACTATAGATGATAAGAATGGAGCCTACATATAGTCCAAGGTTAACAATTTATCGCTTCAGCCATAAGACCTTGGCAAAATAGCAACCTACAGCTATATATTTTTCCTTAGCATTGGATAGGGCTACAAAACTTTGCTTTCTACTAGACCAGGACACTAAGGAAGTCCTATGAATTGGCAAGTACTAGATATATGTTTTCCTATTTAATCTATACCCTTTAAGGTTTGAATTTGAATATCTTCTAATATCAAATTTGGTGATATTCCTAGGATCTCATCAGATGCCTAAGATTTGGGCACGAATAAAATATCTAATGATTCATTCATGATATTCATACTCTTTTAGATCAACATGAAATCTAGAACATAAAAAATAATAAAATAATATTTGATCTGGTAGCAGTCAAACAATATAATGATCATATTATTCCTTTATACTTCTTCTTATCATCTATTTTTCCATCTACCTCCTTATCTAGTGGGATCGTTGAGCTTGTTTGTGTATTTATTCTTTTAGAACCTTACATATATAATTTTTTGAAGATTTCCTCATTGTATTTTTTTGTTTTACATAGGAGGGAACCATCTTCTCTTTAATTTATAGTAAATCCAAGAAAATAAGTAAGATCTCCTATCATTCTCAATTTAAATTCCTTATAAATAGTAACTAAAAACTCATTACAAAGATTTTCATTTGTAGATCCTAGAATTATATCATCAACATAAATATTCACTATGAGTACATCATCTTTAACCTTCCTAATTAATAAAGTGGTATCTAAACTACTCTTAATAATGGATTCGAAGAACATGCTAAATGAAAAATGTGTCAAGGACTAAGAAACTAATTAAGGGCTCATGCTAAGGAGCAGAGGAGTTCTTAATGATAGTGTTTAATTGGGTCCATTTGTAATCTTGAGTGACAGAAATAAATTAGGGTAACGGACTTATATTTGAGAGGTGGAGGAATTCATGGAGATCATATAATGTGATGGTTATTTGTTGAGTGCGGACTCTAGATTGGAGAGGAGTGTGATTGGTGATAATGCAATGATTGTAGTGAAATTCTAGCATATGCTTAATATAGTATGCCAAGGCAATGTAGAAAATGAGTTGAAGTGTGGAGGTAGCAAATAATTTGAGTACCTTATAGGAAATGTTTTCTTGGATAAGGATTTTAGAATCAATGATGGAGGTTCTTCAATAATGGGCATAAGAAACTTCATCCTTATTACATTCAAACATATCATCCACCCTTTGGTGGAGATGTTCATGATCACTCTTCGGTGGAGCCATAGAGACTTAGTGAAGGAATAAAATTGGAGAAGAGAAGGGGTTTGGAGATTTAAAGTGTAAAGCAAATAATGATTTCCCCTCTCTTTTATAGCACAGGTCAATCCTAAAGATGATATATGTTTTGTATACTATGATTAGTTCCACCCAAAAAGATTCAACAAGAACAAACAATGAATGGTCTAATCATACTTTACAATTGGGGATCATCCTAATCATCATGTTTAAAATCCATTGTCCTAAGGAGTCATTGGTACGATAGTTAGCAAAAAGGAATAGTATAATACCATGAGTAATTTATATAGTATAATCAACAATAATGAAATATACAAAACATCTAATATGATAATAATTGATGCAAATGGTTGAATCATATGTGGTTCATACAATACAATTAATATATTGTGTAGTATAATGCGAATAAAAATTTTGAGGTTTTTGATTGATGATCGGGGATAATTCAACAAGCAAAAACATACACTCAAATAACCACAAATCATAATAGAAGTAAATAATTTTGTTAAAAATAAAAGATGCATAACATAAATAAATAAAATTATAAATTTTAACTTACCTTAACCCCAATTTTTCTAAGCATGAATATAAATAATACCTAATCAGGTCTTAAGTTTATTGAATATATCATAATTGAGGGATTTGGTAAAGATGACTGGCAATTGATTTTCAATATCCACATGGCGTAATTCTATTTCACCCTTTACTACAAGATCAATAATAAACTAATGCCTAATGTCAATGTGCTTTATTGGAGAAAGTTGGATTGGATTTTTTGAAATATAGGCAATACTAATGTTTTTTTATATGATAATAATGGAGCCTACATATAGTCCAAGGTTAATAATTTATTGCTTCAGTCGAAAGACTTTGGCAGCATAGCTACGTACAGCTATATATTTTGCTTTAGCATTGGATAGGTCTACAAAATTTTGCTTTCTACTAAACCAGGAAACTAAGGAAGTCTTATGAATTGGCAAGTACTAGATATATTTGTCCTATTTACTCTATACCCTGCAAAGTTTTAATTTGAATATCCTCTAATATCAAAGGTGTTGATATGCCTAGGATATCATCAAATGCCTAAGATTTGGACACCAATAAAATATCTAACGATTCTTTTCATGATAGTCATTTGGTATTCTTTTATATCAACATGAAATATAACACATAAAAAATACTAAAAATAATATCTGATCTGGTAGCAGTCAAATAAAGTAATGATGATATTATTCATTTATACTTCTTCTTATCAACTATTTTTCAATTCTAGTTGGATCGTTGAGCTTATTGGTGTATTTATGCTTTTAGAACCTTCCATATATAATTTTTTAAGATTTCCTTAATGTATTTTCTTTTTACAATGGAGGGAACCATCTTCTTTTTAATTTATACTAAATCCAAGAAAATAAGTAAGCTCTCCCATCATACTCAATTCAAATTCCTTACACAAACTAGCTAAAAACTCATTACGAAGATTTCAATTGTAGATCCAAGAATTATATCAACATAAATATGCACTATGAGTACATCATCTTTAACCTTCTTAATTAATAAAGTGGTATCTGAACAACCCATAACAATGGATTTATCTAGAAGAATGGTGTTAAGTATCTCATTTCATGCCTAGATAATTTTTTAACCCATATAAGGCTTTCTTAGGTTTGTAAAAATGATTTGGAATAAAGGATTTTTCAATGCCTTGGGGTTTTTCAACAGACAACTTCTTTGATAACTCCATTTAGAAAAGTATCATTATTATCCATTTGGTATAATTTGAAGCCTCTAAAACATATAAATGCTAAAAGGACTCTATTGATTCTAACCTAGCTTCTAGGGCAAATGTCTTCTCAAAATTAATACCATATATCTAGTTATACCCCTTAGCTACTAATCTAGCCTTATTCCTAATCACAACTTATTTTTGAAAGCCCATTTATTGCCATTTATACCTTAATCGGTGAGTTTACAAACCAAGTCCCACACAACATTCCTAATGAATTGATTCAATTCATCATTCAAGTCTTCATCTATGCTAGTTAGTTATATTAGGGAAATAAAAGTAGTACAGCTAACCTCTTTGTAAGACCTTACCTAGTCCTAGCCTTGCTGTTGGATCTCCTAAGATATGCTCTCTAGGTTGATATAAGAATATCTCTAATGTATTGGAATAGGCTCTTGAGAATCTTATCTATTTCCTATGTCAATACTCTTTACTCTATGGGTAATCTCAACCTCATCATCATCCTCTATCCCAGGCTCAACTAATCAATCTGACTTATCAAATACCATGTGGGTGGATTCCTCTACAACTAAGGTTTTTTATTGAAGACCCTATTGGCTTTACTTATAGAGGACTGAGGAATATCATAAGAAATCTACTTCATCTGGCAAAGAATTAAGCTTTTGTTAATGATATTTACCATTTATAAGCACAAAATATTTGCAACCATAAACATGCAGTTGGGATAAATTTGGTGTCCTACTATTAAGTAGTTTATAAGGAGTCTTTGTGAAAATCTTAAGTAAAAAGAAGCTAAACTCTTAAACATCATGGTGCCTTTTGGTGTAATAGTTGAAATTTCATTGAAAAACTCTGTAGTTAAGCCTACCCATCCTAAAGAAATCTTGCGTTGACTGACATCTTGGGAAGTTACACTGACAGGACAAACTATGAGGCCCTTAGGCCAAAGCGGACAATATCTCGATAGTTAAGAGTTTGGGTATTACAAATGGTATCAGAGCAATATACCAACCAGAAGATGGGAACTAAGTGCCATACAAGACAAAGTTCTTCATGGTAGGAGTCACAATGTAAACTTGTTAAGGCCACCTCAAGAATTCCATTTACCTGGTGGATGTTTCTAGGATAAAGATGATAATGAGGATGTTAGTTATTTAAGTGGGAGATATTATGAGACCCCTTAAGTAAAAAAGGAAGCTAAACTTTTAAACATTGAGGCTCTTTTTGGTGTAATGGTTAAAATTTCATTAAGAAACTCCACAGTTATGCATGCTCATCCTTGAGAAATCTCAGGATGGGTAAACTTCTTGGAAGTTACACTAATAGGGCAAAAATGTGAGGCCCTTAGGTCAAAGTGGATAATATCTCAACAGCTACGACTTTGGGCATCATTTGCTTATTCACCTTGGTCCTAATATTTACCCTATTCAACACATAGCAAGTAGTATTCACTTCTAATGCTCAAAAATATCTAGGTAGAGTATATTCTTCTAACATTACCATAGCTATCTCCATAAGTATTATATTCTTCCTTTCAGGTATGCCATTCTAGTGTAGTGTCCTATGGGAAAAATAATTACGATTAATTCTAGATTCTTTGCAAAATAATTTAAATCATTCATTCTCAAACTCTCCAACATGATCACTATGAATTATAAAAATTAAGCAACCAAACTTCCTCAAAATTGAATTGGAGAAAATCTTAAACTCATGAAATATCTCACTCTTATGTTATAAGAATCTAATTCATATGAATCAAAAATAGTCATCTACAATCAAAAATAAAAAACTCTTACCACCTATACTAGCTATACTAATAGATCCAACAAAATTTATGTGCAAAATCTCTAGTGGAGTAGTGGTAATGATATCCTTGATAAAATGAAATGAAGACCTAGTTTTCTTTTCTAGCTAATAGGAATCACCAAGCTGATCCGTAGTAAAATCAAGCTTAGGAATGCCTCTAACAAGATCCTACTAGTAATCTTCCTAAAGGTTTTCAAACTAGCATAACAGTGTCTCTTATGCTATAGCCAAGGTTCATTAATGATAGATTTCAAATAACAAATATCATCAGAAGCATCAATACAAGATAAATCAAGAATATAAACATTATTAATTCTTTTACCTTCCAAAATAGTTTTATCATTTAAACAAATAAGCTAAGTTTTAGATTGAAATTTAATGCAAAAACCTTTATCCCATACTTAACTTATACTAAGAAGAATAAGCTTTAACCCTTTTAATAAAAGTACATTTTCAATGATAAAACTAATAAATTTTCTAATTATACCTAAACCTAACACTATCCTTATTATATTATCATCCAATATTACCTTGCCTCCACTCACAAACTCCAAAATAATGAATTGCTTTAAGTCTCTAGTCATGTTCTTAGAGGAGCTGCTATTTAGGTACCACTTGCTCTCATTTGACATATTATGAGAGCATTCCTATAAATTCATTCAAAGGTTAGCTTTGGGAACCCATGTTATTTTGGGTTCTACCTTATGCTTTGAATTATGAATGCTATGTATATTATACTATGATGTTAATACCTTAGGCCTCGAAATAAGATGTATTTTATGATATAAATTACAAGTGCATGCAATGTGTCCTAACATGCCACAAGAGTAAAACCTAACCCAAATAAATAGTTTCATTAATCTATGAGTGGGATAATGTCTATTCCTAGGGATATATGATGCATAATATATTCTAGGTCATTGATTTATATGTATAGGCTTGTGGGTGATATTTTGTAGTGCATTTAATTTTTTAATCAAGTATTCATTTCCACTATTTTCAACTCTTAGTTCAACAAATGCTTCATTCCCTTTGCTATCTAATTCTACTACAAGTTTTTCTAACTCCTTGAATTCTACTTTTATTTCATTATGTTTAGTCTTAAAGAAATTATGTGACTTAGTATATTCAATATGCTTCTTATTTAGATCATTAAACTCATCTAACTATAATCCATACTCCTTATCAAGTGAAACATGTTTAATTTTAAGGTAAGAATGCTCTTTCATTAATATTTCATGCTCATTTTTTAAATTAGAAAATCCTTTTTTCAAACATGTATGTTGTATTTTCATTTTCCTGTATAAATATTGAATTTGATCAAAAATTAAAAATAATTCTTCATAGGGCATGTCACATGCCTCTTCTTGACCAGAGTTATCATTCGCCATCAGGTGTAGAGTTGTTACTACCTCATTCAGCTCTTATTTAGATGAGTACGAGGCTGAGTCAACCCAAAAAGCTTTATGCATATTTTATTTATTTTTTCCTATATTTACATATAGCTTATCTGAAAGTTCGTGAGGGTGGTTAAACCCTAAAGAACTAGTCCTAAGGCTAACTAAGAGGGGGGTGAATTGGTTATTTAAAAATTTCTTTAAGACAAAAGAAAATCTTTTTGAAATCTTTTTGAATATTTTAAAAACAAATAACTTGTACGAAAGCAGATAAAAAAATCAGAGATTTCAACCACAGATCAGATCACAAAAAAATGTGAAAATTAAATGTGAAAAAATAAATAGAAAGAACACACCAAATTTATAGTGGTTCGACCAACATGGCCTTCATCCACTCCCCGAAAACCTCATTTCCAGTATTTACACTAAAAGTAGTAACTTTCCTTTTGTCCCCACGGCAAGGCGGAGAAGCCCTTACAAAATCTTTCCACTGATATGGTGAGGTAGAGAACCTTGAATCCTTTTACTCTATCCTAGAGTAGGCAGAGAACCTAAAAATCCTTTTTTACCCTCCTAGTGAAGGCAGATAACCTGGAAATCCTTTTACTTCCTCCTCGAGTAGGCAGAGAACCTGAAAATCCTTTTTCATAATCATGGTGAAGGGAGAGAACCTAGGAATTCTTTTACTCCCTCCTAAAGTAGGCAAAGAACCTAGGGAATCCTTTTGTCACCCATCTAATGACGGCAGAGAACCTTGGAATCCTTTTTCACCCACCTGGTGAAGGAAGAGAACCTGGATCTAATGCTGATGAAGATCTTTGTCAGAGCCACTAAGGAACTAGGATAGCAACTTGAAGAAGATGTTGAACACCTTGCTTTGAGCAACTTTTGTGGATCCCTCATAACTACCCCTCACAAGGATCTATCTCTCTCTCAAGCTCTTCCTCTTTCCAAAGTTCTCCTTCAAGTCTCCTCTCTAGCAAAAGATTGTATCAAGAGACAATAAAAGAGCTTAAATAGGGAGCCTCAAAAAAGGAGCCCTAATTTTCAATTCTACGCTTCTGGTTATCCAAGATGATCTTTTGATCATCCTATATGATTAGTATAAAATAGCTATTTCAACCTAGATGAACAGCATTACCCTGGATGCATATTTCAAAAGGAATAGGAATATTATCCTAGATGATTAGATTTTTGTACTGGATGACTAGTTTAAATCTTCTGAACATCGTCCAGTATGATGGCCTGTGATGCCTTATCATCCCAAGAATATCTCTATCGTCTAGGATGAAAGGGGTCCATCATCCTAAACAATTAGTTGAAAAATACTATTGTTCGTCCTGTACGATAGGTGGCAACCTTTATCATCCCAGCATGCTCTTTGCCTTCAAGGACGATCGTCACTGATCATCTTGTATGATCTTATCAAATTAAGATTTACCATAACTATTCCACTAATCATAGTATTAATTTAGGCATAATTATTCTAAATTAGCCAGGATGATGTACATCATCCTGTATGATTAGTACAAAATTTTAAAATTAAAATATTGCCTAACTTGTGATTGGTGGCTATTTTTATTCTATGAACTGATTGTCCTGGATGATATGGATCTTCCAGTATGATTAGTTTAATCACTATTAATCAATTGGGATGCCCTAATTAGGTCTTTTATTTTTAATTAATCATCCAAGATGATATAGATCATCCTATACGATTCGATCAAAAAATAGATAATTCTCTAACTCACTAAATTTCTCCCTCTAAGTGTGTGTGTGCAAGGTTACTTAGCTTGGGGTCCACCAAATATATGACTTGACTGAAGAAAAGTAAAAAGTATATTGAATTTGAAATTATAGACAGACTCAATCCTAATTTATCCCATCTTAGGCTGATATGCATTACAAGTGATCTTGTGGGCCTAAAAGGTTAGTAGGCAAGGCAACCAAAAAAGATATACAATAGTAATAGACAAGAATAATTGTTATCATCAAAATCATAGCACCGGGATCCAGATTTGTAAAAATCTCCCCCTTTTTTATGATGGAAAACATTATTGTTATAATCTTTTTTTTAAATTAAGCAGACAAAAATAAGACAATAATAAAAGAGACATAAAAAGAAAACAATAACACAAAAAAAATTACACTGAAAAATAAGCAAACAATAACTAAAATATAAGCAAACTACACACTACTCCCCCTTTTGACATCACAAAAAGGAGAAAATAGGAAAAAGGATACTAAACAGTACACAATACAAAAATGAGCACCAGTAAAAACAAAGAAACAACCACTGACAAACTAGTCGAAAGAAGAACCCTGATCAGGTGGAGGTGGTGATGGTGGCTGTTAAAAGTAACGATGAAGAGAACTAAACTGATCGTCAAACCAGGTCATATCCTAGTCATGTTGCTGCGACTACAGGGCGATGTAGTTTTCAAAATGAGCAACATCCACTGCATGCTGCTGCTCCTACGCAGCTACATAGGCATCAAACCTAGCCTCCCACTGGTCAAACCTCTCAACTAGTTGATCTAGCTAAGACTGGTGGCAGATAGGAGCAGGTGTAGGAACAAGTGCTGGACCTTCAATGTGTTCATCTGCTTCTCAATATCAAGCCTAGCAGCAAAGCACTTTGGATAACATGGAAGGAAGTGTCAAAGTAGAAGACTGGGAACTGATCTGATGGTGTAAGAAATTGGAAGTTATACATGGATTCTATGACAAAAGCGATGATGTGTGCTAGGGAAAGATTGGGAATTCTTTTATGTTTGGGATCTCTATTGTAGGTCAAATTAGAAGGATAGCGAATTAGAAGATCAACCACATTAAAGTCTATCTGAGTCATTATGAAATAGGTTGCAAGAGAAAGGATAGGAGTAATGTTGAGTCGATCACTAGCTTTAGGAATGATAGAATTTCTAAGTACATGCTGGATGATGTGTGCATCCTAACTTAAAGTATTGACTTGGGCAACATGGAAGGGATTGTTGGATCCTTTAAGAGTGTTCATAATAGGGGTCCAGTCAAATTCAGGATTTAAAGCTAAAATATGAACTTTTTTGACAGTAGTGGATAAATATAGAAAAGCATGAAAGTCTTCATAGGTGATTTCTACTGGACACCTTTTGACATATGATCAAAGGATGGTACACTCATTGTTGATTCACAGACTTACAAAGAACTCAAAGAGTACTTCAAAGAAAAAGGATAAGTAAGAGTTAGAATAAAATATAGAGTTGTATGAGCAAAGAAGGGTAGTACTTGAAAAATGAAGTTCGTCCTAATTTATGATTATGGAGGTTGTAATTCCAGCCTCCTTATATCTGCTATAGGAATCTTCATCAGCTGCCTCTACATATTATGGATCAACCTGACATCAAGAGGAACTTCCTATAATTTGTCGTGATCGCTTTCCTCCAGCCATTATAAAGGATCAGAGTTTAGAGGAGAAGGGAGGAGTGTTCAAGAGTTGGAGTGAAGAAAATAATGGATTTAAGCTGTTTAAATAACATCGGCCATATCATCCATGATGATATTTCAATGGTCCAGGACGATCAAGTGTAATTAATTCATCCAGACAATTAGTTAAAAAGGTCAGTCATATCGTCCAGGATGATAATATATCATCTAGGATGATTAGACACAAGTGGTAATCCCGAGGAGTCATCCTGTATGATCGTTGATTAATTTGATCATACGTGACAAACATGTGGATCATCCAGGATGATGTGTAATAATGGATCAGCCTACCAGCATTAAAAATGTCCAACCATTTCTGCCATGTGGATTGTATAGGATGAAATGAGGATCGTCCAGTATGATCACCAATAATTGACTCAAATTAGTCGTTGGATGTAAAATGATCGATGAATAGAATTTCTGTGAAGATCGTACCGGATGATGTGGATCGTTCTGGATGATTTAAGTAAAAATTAAAAATTTCAAAGGATGGAATGGGATGAATAAAGTATTCTAAATTAGGATTAAAATTACCAAAAGCATAAAATAATGAAAGGAAATCAAACAAAAACTAGTCATAGATAAAAATAGAAAAAGTTTTTTTTTTGAATCAATCAACCCTAATAAATGGAAATTTCTCTTGGAGTGGAATAAAAATTACCAAGAAATGAATTCACAACTCTGAAATCTTGAAAGGGTAAAAAACAAATCTTGTTAACCCGAGCATAGACTCCATATAGATCAAAATTCTTTTTAAACAAAAATCTAATTCATAAAAGAAATTAGTTAATAAAAGAGATTATTCCAAGCTTCATTTTAGACAAAATATTTGATAAAATAATGTTACAAAGTAACCAATCAAAATCATAATTTTCAAATTTAGGATTTTGAAAATATTAAGTGGCTCATGAATTCTTCTAAGATTTAAAGATCTGAAAGAGAAGGAAACTTATTTCTTTGTGGTTCTTTTTGTGCCTCTTTTTTAATTATTTGGTGCACTATGCGCATCTTTTAATTTTTGATACACTTTGTGTATCTTACAATTATATTTTGCAATCATTACACATCTTTTTAGTTTTCTTTTGGGCTCATTTTGTGCCTCTTGTCATTTTTGCAAGCTGGCTTTCTTTCAAAACCTTTAAAAGTTCTTAGTTGTGAGATTATCTTCTAGATATAAGAGAAAAAAAAAACTCACTCTCTAATATAAGAAAAAGTAAACCATAAATCAAAATCATATTTATATGATAAATGCAACAACCTGACTAACAAAACTTAAAAATGATTTAATATCTTTGAGCATTATGCATATGAGATAGATTACTGTACGAAGATAAAATAGATCTCAATTTCAAAGTCCACTTCTTAATTTCTACTGCTTCAAAAGAAATTAACCCACAAAGGGAGTTAGACAAAGAGAGACAATCATCGATGTTCCTTCCTTGAACTGAATTAGGGAAAGTCAATCACTCTTACAAATTTCTAAAACAAGAGCAAGGAAAAATTGTCATTCAAGAAATCTATATCAGCAGTGACCATTGATATGATTCTTTTAAAAAAACATTGAATGAAAAACAACAGAAAATGAAAACCATAAAACAAAAATACATAAATAGAAACCGACATGGAAATAAAATAAAATAAAAAACATCAAAAAATAGAAAGCAGTAGCTTTAAGCATTAATATCTATTACACCTAAGCTAGTTCTTAAGATGCTGAAAGTTTTAAAAGCCAGTGGTTTTGTAAAGATATTAGCCAATTAGTTTTCAGTGGCTACATAGTGTAGCTCTATGTCTCCTTTTGTAATATAGTCCCTACTGAAGTGGTGCCTTATCTCAATGTGTTTGGTCATGGAGTGTTTGATTGGATTCTTTGAAATGCAAATGGCACTAGTGTTATCACATAGGACTGGAATTGTGCCTAAAGGAAGTCCTAAATCTAGAAGTTGTTGCTTTAACCAAAAGACCTAGGCCACAACTTCCTAAGGCTATATAATCAACTTCAACAGTGGATAAAGCAACTAAGTTCTATTTTCTACTAGACCAAGAGACTAAGGATTGTCCTATAAATTGACTTATCCTAGAAGTGATTTTCCTATCAACTTAACATCTTGTAAAATCTGAATCAGAATATCTTATGATTTCAAAGGATTGGTTATTCTTAGGATACCAAATTCCTATGTCTTGGGTCCCTCAGAGATATCTAAGGATTCTCTTAATAGTAGTCAGGTGGGACTCTTCTGGATCAGCCTAAAATCTAGCACAAAGATAAATACTAAACATATTATCAGGTCTGCTAGCAATAAAGAAAAGAAGTGATCCAATTATTCCTCTATATTTCTTTTGATCAACAGATTTTTCATTTGAATCCTTATCTAACTGAACACTAGAACTCATGGGAGTGTTGATTAGCTTGGTTTTATCCATGTCATACTTCTTAAGGATGTACTTAATATATTTTTATTGACTAAGGAAAGTTACATCATCCTTCTGCCTTATTCTAAATCCCAAAAAGTAAGTCAATTCTCCCATCATACTCATCTCAAATTTGTTACTCATAATTTTTGAAAAGTCATCACAAAGTCTTTTATCAGAGGAACCAAACAAAATATAATTAATATAAATTTTGATAATCAGTGATTTATCTCCTACCTTTTTCAAAAATCGAGTGGTGTTTATGCTCCCCTTAATAAAAGCTCTTTCTAGTAGGAATGTGTTTAGCCTTTCGTATTATGCCCTAGGTTCTTATTTTAGTCCATATAATGGCTTTTTTAATTTGAACACATGATTATGAAATTATGTATTCTCAAAGCCTAGGGGTTATTTAACATACACATCTTTGATTACCCCATTCAAAAAGGCACTCTTAACATCCATTTGATATAATTTAAATCTCTTAAAATAAGCAAAGGCTAGTAGCACCCTAATGGCTTTGAATCTAGCTATAGGGGCAAGAATCTCTTCAAAATTAATTCCTTCTATCTTATTGTACCCCTTAGCTATTAATTTGTCTTATTCATCACCACAACACCAGAATTATTTATTTTATTTTTAAAAACTCATTTAGTTCCAACCACACTCTGGTCCTTAGGTCTTTCAACTAGCTCTCAAACATCATTCCTTACAAATTGATTTAACTCTTCTTATATGGCTAGAATCCATAATTAATCTAATAGGGCTTTATTTAGCTTGGTGGGTTCATTCATTGAAATGAAGGCAGAGTGATTAACTTCTTTTTTAATTTCATTCCTAGTGCTAACACCTTCAGATGGGTCTCCTAAGATCAGTTCTTTAGGATGACTTGAAGAATATCTCTATTCTCTAGGCAATGTTTTTTCAGGTTCTACCCTTTCTTGTAGATTTAAAGATTCTAATCCTTGGGTGACTTCTACAACCTTTTCTTCTTCTAACCTAGACCCTATAGAATTATTAGATTCATCAAATATAATATTAGTGGTTTCCTTAACTACTAGTGTGCTTTTATTTAAGGTTCTATAGGATTTCCCAACACTTGAGTAACCTAGAAACACTCCTTTATAAGATTTTGGGTCCAACTTTCCTAGTTGAGACTTGTCATTACTCAAAATGAACACTTTAAATCCAAAGATTTGAAGGTTAGAGAGGTTTGGTGTCCTACCGTTAAGGATTTTACAGGGCATTTTATTCAGTTTGGATCTAACATTTACCCTATTTAGAACATAGCAGGTTGTGTTCATCGCTTCTACCCAAAAGTATTTAGGAAGTGAGTATTCAGCTAATATGGCTCTAGCGGCTTCTACCAGGGCCCTATTTTTTATTTTAGCTATCCCATTTTGCTAAGGTGTCCTAGGATCTGAAAAGTTATGATCTATCCCTTACTCCTTACAAAAAGATTTAAATTTCTCATTTTCAAATTCTCCACCACGGTCACTATGAATGGTTACAATTTCACAACCTAACTTCCTCTAAATTCAAGTGGAAAAAGACCTAAATACCTCAAATGATTCACTCTTATGTGATAGGAATCTAACCCAGGTGAACCTTGAATAATCATCAACAATCACATACCCAAAAACTTTCCCTCCTAGACTTACAGTGCTGACAGGTCCAAAGAGATCCATATGAAGGACTTCTAAGGGTTTGCTAGTGGTAATACCTTTAATTTAAGTGAAGGAGGATTTGACTTACTTTCCTAACTAACAAGCATCGCACAAGTGGTCCTTAGTAAACTCTAGTTTGGGGACACCTCTCACTAAGTCTTTTTGGGTGATCTTTCTAAGGCTTTTCATGCTTGCATGAAACAATCTTTTATGCCACAACAAGAATTTATCAGCAGTTATTTTTAAATAAAATGAAACAGCACATTCAATATTATTTAAATCAAGCATTTAGACATAATTGATCATTTTTCTCTGTAAATCAATATTATCATTTAAGCTTATAATGCAGCTAGTTGACAGAAACTTTATGCTGAAGCCTTTATCACAGAGCTGGCTGATGCTGAGCTGATTGTGTTTCAAGACATCTACAAGCAAAACATTTTTAATGAGGAAATTATTTGAATTGCTAATTATACCTATGCCCACCACTCTCCTGGTGGTATTATCTCTAAGTGTTACCTTGCATCCTACCCAGGCCTCCAATGAAATGAATTATTTTTGATCTTCAATCATATGCCTTGAACATTCACTATCCAAGTACCACATGTTCTCATGAGACCTTTTGTGAGAGCACACCTAAAAAACCATCAGTTGTTAGATTTGGGAACCCAAATAGGTTTGGGTCCCATCTTGTGGAAAGAGGAGTGAGATGCTTGTATGCTATGTTGTGAATTTTGTAATTTTGTTCTACACACCAAATGTGTTCTATGGTGAATGGTGTAAGTGTGAGAGATATGTCCTAGCATGCCATATGAAAAATATCTAACACTAGGGAAAATGTTTACTAATCAATTTGGGTTATAGTGCCTCTTCCTAGGTTTAAATGATGCATGCTCCCTTCTATCAAAATCAGATTCAAGAGTATCTAAGTACTTGTATTCTTTTTCTAATTCAACATAGAGTATTTTCAAGGAATCATGCTCAGTAGTTAAATCAAGATGATTTTTGTTCAAAGAATCAAATTCATCTAGTAAAGTCATGTGATTGCTATCCAGTTTGGAATGATCATTCCTTAGGATTTCATGCTCTTTCTACAGATTTAAAAAATAAACTTTGAGGCTAGCATGTAATTTCTTGAGCTTCTTATATAATAAATGAATTCTTTTAGAAGCTTTAAGTAATTATTCATAGGTAAGCTCATATACCTCTTCATGATCAAAGCGATCAAGATGATCTTCATCCATTAAACACAGGTTTGTTACCTCCTCTTCTGCTTCAGTTTCAGAGGAGTCTGATGTTGAGTCCACCCAGAAAGTCTTTTGGATCCTTTTCTTTTCCTTCTTGAACTTAGGTTTTTCTTCACCCTTCTCCTTGCTTGGGTGAGCTTTAAGAGTTAGGCAATCAAACATCAGATTCCCTGGCTTCCAGCATTCAAAATAAATAACATTAGAAGAAACATTAAAATTTTTATTATTATTCTTACTTGTATTTCATTTCTGATGATGGTTTTATTTTTTTCCTTAAGAAGCTCTTGAATTGCCTAGTAATTAAAACATTGTTATCATTGTCAGAACCGGAAGAAATAGTGTCAGAATCATTAGCCTTTAAGGCTACAATTTTCTCATTTTTCTTCTCACTTGCATCAAGTTGCCTTTAGTTTACTTTTAACTCATAAGCAATGAGTGATCCAAGTAAGTTATTAATCGAACAAACATTCAAATCCTTAGATTTAATAATGGTAGTAATTTTTGCATTAAAGGAAGAAGGTAAACATCACAAAATCTTGTTCACTTTTTCATAATTTATAACTTATGTTCCTAGGCATGCAAAGAAGTAACAATCTATGTAAACCTAGTATACATTTCTAAAATTGATTCACTAGGTTTCATGCAAAAGAGTTCTTAATCATGAAGCAAAAAATTTAGCATAAATTGTTTAACTTCAGTTGTTCCTTCATAAGTTATGCATAATCTGTCCCAAATTTCTTTTCTAGTTGAACAAGTGGAAACATGCTTATAATCTTCAAATTTTAAGGCATAAAAAATAGTTCAAATATTTAGCATTTAGTTGTGCTAAATCTCTATCTTCTATTTTCTATTTAGAAAAGAGAAGTTCAGTTTTGATGCCATTTTCTAATCTAAGGGGTGCATAATAACCTTCTTGGACTAGCATCCACATGCGATAAACAATTGATTGTTAAAAGGTGGACATGCATGTTTTATAAAAATCAAAAGAAATATTATCAAATAGAGATGGTTGAGTAAATGAATAGCCTTCTGCAGTATTACGAATACCAAAGTTAGCCATAGATCATAATTCAAAAGTTTTCTAAAACTTGATATTATGAATCTCACTCTGATACCACTTAAAAGTTCAAGAGGGTGGTTAAACCTTGAAGAACTACTCCCGAGGCTAACCAAGTAGGGTGGTGAATTTGTTATTTAAAAATCTCTTTAAGATAAAATAAAAATCATTTTGAAATATTTTTGAATATTTTAAAAATAAATTACTTAAGCCAAAGTAGATAAAAAAATCAGAGGTTTCAACCACAAATCAGATCACCAAAAATATGGAAATTAAATGCGAAAAAATAAATAGAAAGAACTAGCCAAATTTATAGTGGTTCAGTAAACTTGACCTACGTCCACTCCCTGAAAACCTCCTTTCTAGAATTTGCACTAAAAGTAGTGACTCTCCTTTTCCTCCACGACAAGGTGGAGAAGCCCTTACAAAATCATTCCACTGACACAGTGAGGCAGAGAACCTTGAATCCTTTTAGTCCATCCTAGAGTAGCTAGAGAACCTGAAAATCCTTTTTCACCCTCCTGGTGAAGGCAGACAACCTGGGAATCCTTTTACTCCATCTAAAATAGGTAGGGAACCTAGGGAATCCTCTTTCACCCACCTAATGAAGACAAAGAACCTTGAAATCCTTTTCACCCACCTTGTGAAAGCAGAGAACCTTGATCTATTGCTGATGAAGATTTCCCTTAGAGTAACCAAGGAACCAGAATAGCAGCTTGAAGAAGATGATGAACAACTTGCTTGGAGAAATCTTTGTAAGTCCCTCACAACTCCCCGTCACAAGGATCTCTCTCTGTCTCTCTCGAGCTCTCCCTCTTCCCAAAGTTCTCCTTCAGATCTCTTCTCCAGCTAAAGATTATCTCAAGAGATAATAAGAGAGCTTAAATAGGGTGCCTCCAAAAAGGAGCCCTAATTTTCAATTCTATGCTTTTGATCGTCCAAGATGATCTATAGATCCTTCTATACGATTACTACAAAATAGTTCTTTCAGCTTGGATGAACAGCACTGGCCTGGACAATTAGTTCAACAGGAAGGGGAATATCATCCTAGATGATTAGTTTAAATCTTCTAAACATTGTCTAGTAGGATGCCATGTGATGCCAGATTGTCCCAAGCATTTCTCTATCATCTAGGATGAAAGGGGTCTATTGTCCTAGACGATTAGTTAAAAAATACTATTGTTTGTCTTATATGATAGGTGGCAATCCCTTATCATCCCAGCATGCTCTCTATCATCCAGGATGATCGAATGTCCTATATGATCATATCAAATTAAGATTTACAATAATTATTCCCCTAATTATAGGATTAATTTAGGCATGATTGTTCTGAATTAGGCAGGATGATGTATATTATCCTGTATAATTAATACAAAATTTGATAATTAAAATATTGCCTAAATTGTTATTGGCAGCAATTTTCACAATATGAACTGATAATCCTGGATGATATGAATCATCTAGTATAATTAGTTTAATCACTCTTAATCAACTCAGATTCCCTAATTAGGTCTTCTATTTTAAGTTGGTTGTCCAAGACAATATTGATCGTCCTGTACAATTAGGTTAAAAAATAGAGAATTATCTAACTCACCAAATTTCTACCCCTTAGTGTGTGTGAGTAAGGTTACTTAGCTTGGGGTCCACCTGATACATGACTTGACTCAAGAAAAGTAAAAAAGTAAAATTAATTTGAAATTACAGATAGACTCAGTCCTAGTCTACCCGATCTTGGGCTGATATGCATTGCAAGTGATCTTGTGGACCTGAAAGGTTAGTAGGTAGGGCAACCAAAAAAAAAATGCAATAGTATCAGACAAGAATGTTTGTTATCATCAAAATTATAGTACTTGGATCCAGATTTGCAATACTATCATCCACATTTTTCTTTACAAGGTGTATGTTAAGATTAGGGAAATTGGACCTTTATTTGTTCGAGCTTTTTGTTCTAAGATAAAAATTATGTCAAAAGAAAATTTATTGAATTTTTCTATTTTTCCATTTTTCTCTCTTTGTAGTATTTTTTCTTTTGCATGAGGAAGCCTTAATTTGTCGAATCATCAAGGCTATATTGTTTCTTTCTTCAACTCCTAAGTTATTATTGTCTATATCATCAGTCTTTAACACAATGACTTTATTTTTTTCATCTTTTTTATTTATAATTTTTTTTTAAAAGGGAAACCCATGGGGGGGCGGGGGGAGGTCCTTTGCATTAATGTAAAAGAAATGTTACAAGATCCTTAAATGGGACCTTCAGCTCACTAATGCTCAACAGAGTTACAAAAAAAGTCAAAATAAAACCTAAGAGATGATGCTACCCAATACTAAGGATTACAAAATGTCTGAATCACATTCTATGGTTGCAAGTAAATAGCACCCATAATACGAAGATACAAATGAGACATTCAGCATAGTCTTCCTGCAAAAAATACTCATCTTGTCCATAAAAATCTTAGTCCAAAAACTTGCAAGAAGTAGAGACTACAGAAAGGAAACAATCACAGTAGAACATGAAAATAACAAAGAAGTTTGTAAATAAATTGGAGTTGAGAGAAATTAGAAATATATAAAATATAGTTAAAGTAATCCCATTCAATAATTATGAAGATTATCTTGTTTTTGACAATTTGTACTGTCACCTTACAAACCTTGCAATCAAGAAGCAAAATGGATATATTAGTACTATAATAAAACCCCCCTTTAAAGAATAACCAAATAAAGCAAAGAACATAAATGGAGCCATAGTAGGAAATTCATCATCCAAATTACTATAGTATAACATCTCAAAATAGACAAAAGAAGGAACCAAAAAATCACCCAGCAAGAGAAAATTAAGGCTCCTAAACCAAAACTTCCAACACTAATGATGGTTACAATAGCCATTCATAAAAACAGTCCAAAAATACCCTTAGGCCCTCTACTACAGAATCGAATAGCAAAGTAAACATACATATTTAAATTAGAGAAGCTAGGTTGTATAGCCTTCTAACTATGCCTCCCTAAAATAGGGCTCGTGATAATAATTCAAATAAAATGGCTGGTATCAAACAACACTAGATACCCCATAATAAGTGACCAAATAAAATACAGGTGCAACAATCTAGAACGAAACAGAAAAATAGTAGTCATCAAACGTAATGGAAAATAATGAGCAGCAGATAATAACAACCCCACTTACAACTAATGTAATGATAAAAAATGATCCCATACCATAAATTATAATAGCAATGTTGAGACCTTGCCACAACCAACCAATCCAACATAACGGTAAGTGAAACAACCAACCTTAGAAATGAACATGAATTAAATTTAAAATATAAGAGCAAATCCATCTCCTGGAACCAAATATAGCTCCAACAATATTAAAAAAGAACTAATAGAATTAACGATATAAGAAAGGGTAAAACAACACCAATCCAACAACATCAATAGATGACGAAAGAGGAAACAAAATAAAGATAAACCCCCTGAACAAAACAACATTAATCTACAGCATAAATATTATGATCACAAAAACATTTCCTGGATTGAACCTAAGGTAATCCATAAAAGTCCAACAGGTGAAGATGAACCAACATATTCAGTAAAATCACTCAAATTGCAACCTATTTTGGCAAGACAATCCGCAGCAACATTTCCTTCATGCTGAACATGGGTAATGGAAAATAGAAATTAGGGATTGCCACTGTTTAATATCTCTAATCTTATAAAAGAATGATGGGTTAGACATCATTTTACCATTAATATAATGAGTAAGCAATTTGGCATCTACTTCAACCCAAACTTTAAAGATACCTAAAGAGATACATAAATGTAAACCATATTCCAAAGCATGAATTTCAGCCATAATTGCAATATTAGAGGAACTAGTACCCACAAAAGCAATGACAACATGGCCATTAGAATCTCTAATCGGACACCACAACTTGCACTGGAATTATTAAGAGAGCTACCAGTATTGAGCTTAAAACACCTAAATTTGGGTTTAATCCATCTCACAATTCTATGAGTAGTAATAATGGGATATAAATGATGAGAAACACCAAAATTAGTAGAAGTATGATAATAACCAATGAACACATTACCTTTAATCAAATTAGCTAAAGGCAATTATTAAATTTTATCTTTGACATTATGAACAATGCTCATCGCATTCATACAGATATTTTCATGTTTGGCTTCATTTCTACTCTTCCATAAATACAAATAAATAATAATAGGCAAAATATTATGAATATGACCTTTAGAAGGAATAAACCATGTTTGTAAAATATTCATAATTAAGTTATAATTATTATAAAAATGTGCATTAAAATTGTTATCCAAGTGATGCCAAACTTTCAGAGCTATAGGGACATTCTCATAAACATAATTTAAATTCTCAATGTAATAACAACACTGACATTTGAAAATAATATGAAAACCTTTTTTCATAAGCATATAATCCACAAGCAAATAGTTACGCAGAATCCTCCAAACTAAAATAGAGTAAGAGAATGGGATTGCATGGTGCCAAATTGCCAAATAAAGTAATGACTTAGGGTATGGTTGTTTGATAGAGTGCCAAACTTGTTTCAAAGAAAACTTACCATCAATGGCCTTAGTAAACATAATAAAATCCTCTTATTCCAATTAAAGAGGAATCTTAATAATATGAATAACAATAAAATGCATAACATTTTCACAACGTAAATTAACGTCCCAAATATTATTATGAATAAAATACTTAACTTTGCAAGTAGAAGTAGAATAAGTATTTAATAAACTATCAATATAAAAGTTACCCAACCACTTATCCTGCCAAAAGATGTGAATCCTCAAACTCCATTGGATAAAATTTTCAGCCTCCCACTTGATGGCTAGAAAGCCTTCTCTAATTTAAAGAATCTCCCTATTAAAAATCATAAATAAGAGTATGACGACCAGCATAGTATTTATCAATCATGAATTTAGCCCACATACTTTTCTTATATCTAAGACGTAACAAGAGTTTGTAAGCAAACCGATCGACATGTCACCCATAGTTTTAAAACTAAGATTCCTCTCCATAAAAACCCTAGAGGAATTAATCCAAGAAGACCACATAATGGTAGATTTACTATCTTTAGCACCCCAAAAAAATATATTAAAAAGCCTTTCCATTTTACAATAAACATTAATCGTAGGACATAATGTATGAAAGAGCTAAATGGGAATATAACAAAGTACATGTTTAATTAAAACCAACCTACCACCATAAGAAAGAAAATTAAAACCCCATGTAGTAAGTCTTTTGTGAAAATGTCTCCAAATAAGTGAGATCTCTTTATACCTCTATAAAGAGGAGTACTTAAGTATTTCAAAGGTAAAGTCTTATGGGAAAAGCCAAATTTATTACGGATGGCATGGATTCTTTGAATGTAAATAGACTTGGAGGTGATGAAATAGCTCTTGTGTGGATTAAAAATAAAACCACTAGCTCTTTGAAATTGGTCAAGAAATTTAGACAAAATATAAAGCGTTTTAATGAAGTCATTAGTAAAAATAATGAAATCATCAGCAAAGCTCAAGTGAGTAATAGGGAAACCACCAAGAGTTCTAAAATGTAAAGTAGGATGAGTTAAAAATAACTTGTTAAGACCTCTAGAGAGAAATTCAGCAGCAATAATTGACAAAGCACGGATAGGAGATCCCCTTATCTAAGCTCATGAGTTGACTTGAAATAGCCATGAAACTTACCATTGATTATAGCAAAGAATAAACAATTCTCAATGATGTTTTTAATATATTTTATAAAAAACCATATTAAACCCAAGGGGCTTTAACATCATGTAAAGGAACTCCAAATTTATGTTATCATAAGCTTTAGAAATATCAAGCTTAAAAAGAACAATCCCACCAGTAATTTTAGCTTCCAAGTCATGAACTAACTCTTGAGCCAATAAAATGTTATCAAAGATAAACCTTCCTTTAACAAAGCCAGTTTGTTCCAAAGAAATGATTTTAGGCAATAAAATAACAATTATGCCCATAAGCAATTTAGCATTAAGCTTATTCAAAAAAGAACACAAGCTAATCAGACGATAATCATTCCAAAAGTTAATAGCACCATTCTTAGGGATTAAAGTAATCCAAGTTGATGTAAAATCTTGGGATAAGGATTTCCAAAGATGAAATCCCTAATATCACTTATGAGATCTTCCTTAATAATGGGCCAAAATTTTTGAAAAAATATAGTGGAAAAACCATCTGGACCAGCAACAGAGTTGGCATTCATACTACTAAGTGTTAAAAAAAACTTATCCTCATTAGTCATTTTAGTCAAAAAACTATTTCCTCCTCAAAAATAAGGGAAGGAATAACAGAACTATCAATGTTTAAATTCAGAGAGAAATCTTTATTGAAAACCTAATGAAAGAATCAGTATCAGAGTCATAAATTAAATCAGGACAATCAATAGAAACACCATTAGGGGGATTAATCTTGTGAATGTGGTTAACAACTTTCTTATGGTTAGCAATATTATGAAAGAATTCAATATTTCTATCCCCCTCAACGAAGAATTTAGAAGAGGCCTTTTGTCTCTAATAAACTTCCTCTTTTTCTTGAAGCTAAAACAAAGAAGCCTTAACTTCATTAACACAGTATTTTCAGAGGAAGGGTTATTCATGTAGTTGATATCCACATTATTAACCAAATCTTCAGTATGAGAGATAGTAGAAAAATATTTTTAAAACACACTTATTTAACAAATTTAATTTTTTTTAAGCCATTTGTGTTTAAATCAGAATCTAGTCATTCCCCTAATGGTATCATAAGTAAATAAAGGAGCATGCTAATTACTACTGAAAATTGTGGTAAAGGAATCATCTAAAATCCACATGTTTTGAAATCTAAAAGGAGGAGTAAAAGAAAAATCTATTAGGTCTAACAACCTATATGAACTTTCATAACAATATCCCCATCCATCATCAAAATAGAAGGAACACCTTTCTAAAATGATTTAGTAAAAGAAAAATTGGATCATTAGATGAAGAAGCACCAACAACCACATCACGAAAGGAATAATATTTATTAGAGTTATCAGAGCAAATAGATAAAAAAAAACCTTTCAATGAAACAGATGCTCTAGTTCGAGGTTTACCCCACAGGTTTGGGGAAGATGAAGAAGCATTCACCGCCATCTAGTAAACACAGCAAAACCCTAAGGTCGGAAGGCCTTGGCAAAAAGAGAAAAACTAAGATCAAACAAAATCTTAAGAAACAAACCCAAAATCTCAAAAGATCACACCCATCAAATAGTGGAAATCATCATCGCTAGAGCCAGAGAGTGCACCAAAGAGAATTACCTGAGCCAGGGGTGAAGGACAACCAATGAACTTAAATCAAGCACCATGACTTTCTTCTTTCTTATATCATTTGCATTTAGGTATCTTTGTCTCATATTTCGCTTGTAAAGAATGAGAGAGTCGAGTAAATATATAAATAGAGTATTCATTTAAATCTTCAGATTCACAAATAGTCATGACTTCTGCATTAAACGAATCAGATAAACAATGTAGAATCTTATTAACTTTCTCAAAATTTGAGAGTTCTCTTCCTAAAGCATGTAATAAAGTTACAATTTTGTTAAATGCCATGAATATATTACATATAGAATCGCTAAGTTTCATGCAGAAGAGTTCATATTCATGCAACAAAAGATTTAAGTGGGATTGTTTGATTTCATATGTACCATCATATGTGATGCAAAGTCTATCTAGATATCTTTACTAGTATTGCAAGTTGAAACTCTCATATAATCTTCATATTTAAGTGTACAAAAAAAAAACAATTTAAATAGGGGCACCCTAAATTTATATGGTGAATTTTATTTTTCCCACTAATTTTTTAATGACTCCACTACGGAAGGTTTGTCTGTCCCTCTTTAGTAATGTATAATATTTTCTTACATCAGAAGTAGTAAAGACTTCCTTTCTCCCACCAGTTTCCTTGATAATTGCTTCCTTAAGTATATGCAATCAGCATCTAAAAGTTAGAGAGGGAAGAGAGGGAATTTTAAGTAAAAATGAGGCTTTAGCATTCCTTATCATATTAATTCAAAAAGATTAACCTCAAACAACAACACATGTTTTGGATAAACAAATATTAGAAGGGGAAGAAAAGGGATAAAGTAGAAACACAGATTCATTCCATGTTAATACTGATATCAAATAAGTAATTGAAATTCAGGTAAGGGAGGCCATAGTCCAATCGTAAGGGACATCATATATTCCAAATGGTAGACCCCACCCATAAAATTTTGATTTAGTTTCCTACCCGAAAGGGTTTGTGCCATCTTACTTTAACATCTTTATTAGTACTGAGAATTCCAGACGACATTTAGCTCATTTTTGTGTGAGTTGTAACACTGGCAGTACCGATGCTTTGCTATTTAGATAGTTTGCCAGTAGTTTATCAGGTATTGCTTTACATTGGTATGTTGATTTGCCTAAAGTGTCCATAAAAATATTTCGTGAGTTGGAAAGTTTGTTGTTAAAAAGATTTGTTAGGGCTCAATATCATATCACTTAGGAGATATATTGGTTAAAAACTAAAAGCCTAGTGAATATTTAGTGGAGTATATTTAAGAACAAATTTATCCATGAAGAGGGCACCATAGATACATAAGTAGCATGTAGTGGTGATTCTATTGAAGAACATTACATTTTTACTAAAGGGGTTCACCATTCATACTTCAGAGAAAATGCTGGATTAGGCTAATTGTCTACAGGAGGAAGTTTTTTTTTTAACAATTTTAGAATGATCACTCAGAGGAAATGAAGGTAGCTAGACCTCAAAAAGCCATTAAAAGTAGAGTCAGCTAGGAAAATAATCAAAAATTTGATTTTGAATATAGACTTCAAATTTTCAGAGGCCAAGAAGCTATAAGAGGTAAATAGAAGAAATGAACCTAATTTTTGCAATTACCATAAAATTTTAGCCACACAATTGAAAACTATTTTACCTTAAAAGATTGGTTGGAGAGGAACTATAATAAGGACAATGTAATCATTCTTACAGAGTAACTTATCTATACCGATCAAGGTTTTATCAAAGTTATCTTAGGTCAAACTCCTACTTTTCTCCTTCTTTGTTTGTAGATTATTGGGATAGTACTTTATCCTTAACCTCTAAAAGGCCATTATTATAATCTTTTCAACTTTGTCAATAGTTGCCACCAAGAACCTAAAGTCCAACCGTAACTGTTGAGCCAGAGACATCATAAGATGATGTTTGCTTGATTCCTATATAATAGTTCTAATAAATACTATAAATAAAAATAAAAAGAAAAATATGTTGTAAAGAGGGAAGAAATAGTTAAAGAGAGTTTTATTGAAATAGAGGAAGGTGGGGTGAAATCCTATCCCTATTAACTTCACTTGTTTTTTACTTTGTCCTTCCAAAAGAAAAGATAAACAAAGAGATAAAAGATTATTTTATGTATATGTTCATGGTTGATGATAAAAATAAAATGAAAATAGGAAGTGATGATCAGAATCACAACATTAATCTAGCATTGATCAATGGAATTTCGTTGAAAACCGGTGCACCAATCATATTGTCTAGTGAGGATAATGAACCTAAAGTCTTATCAAAAAGTGATGCCCATGAGATTTACCTTCAAGAGAGCCCAATCATGAAAAATTTCTCATATTTAGATTCTTTATAAAAAAATAAGTCAAAATCACCAAAGGGTAGTATAAACCCTATGATAGATTATCATCCCAAGGAGATGATGGAAGTACAATTTCATAATGGCAAGGTCTTATTATTATAAATCTAGATTCAAGTATTATAGTTTTGATAATCACAAACATTTCTTACATTTTTATTTCCATTCTACTGTCACTATTGCACATTTATTTTGATTGCCCTGCCTACTAAAATTTTTAGGTCCACAAGATCAATTGCAGTTCAAGCCAGCTCAAGTTTGAGTAGCTTAGGACTAAGTCAGTCTATAATATCAAATCCATTATTTTTGTGCTTTCTTTATTCAATTGTAAAAATATGGATCTTGATACTAAGTAACCTTGCACACACACACTAAAGGGTAGAAATTTTATAAACTTAAGTGTTTGTCTATTTTTGATTATATCATCCTGGACGATCCCAAATAGTCCTAGATGATTAGATCAAAATAAAAACCCTAATTAGGGCAGCCGTATTAAGTTAGATTATTAAGAAAAAAGTCCTGGATGATCCTCCCATTGTCCGAGACGATATGCTTAAATCAAAATTCCTCAATCACCAGACTCATTTAGGCAAGTTTTTATTTTAGGATTTTGATCTAATTGTATATGATGGTATATGTATCATCCTAGATGATGCATTATAATAATGCATAAATTAGCCAAGTGATTAAGGAAAGTAATTGAGGATTAATTAATCAATCACATCATCTTGGTTGATCGCAAGATCATCCAAGATGAGCCATTAAAAATCCTCATCATCCAATATAGTTTTCCTGGATGACCCGAACTATGGGTCGGACGATATTACCCATTTTGAACTAATCGAACAGGATGATAGCCTATCATCCTGGATGATCAGTTATAAATCCTCATCATCCAACATAATTTTCTTGGATGTCCCGAACTATATTCCGGATGATATTGGTCATTTTTGAGCTAACCGTATAGGATGATATCCATATTGTCCTCGAAGATCAAGTTATTTTCTACATATCATCCTGACTTATCTCCTGGACGACCCGAACTATCTATCGGATGAAAATGTATGTTTGAACTAATTGTATAGGATGATGTCCACATCATCCGGGATGATCTTTACAAATCCTATCTTCTAATCATCACGGAGAGCTAGATCGTCAAGACTAAAACATCTGATTTTCTACTGATCATACAGGAAGATCTTACGATGGTAAGTTGAAATTTAGGGCTATTTTTTAGCCCTTCTATTTAAGATCTCTTATTTGTTAATATAAAGACTTTTTGCTACTGTCCTCACCTGAGAGAGTCTTGAGAAGGAGAGGGAGAGCTTGGGAGAGATAGAGAGAATCTTGTGAGGGGGAGTTTGTGAGGTGTTCTCAATGGTTGCTCCAAGTAAGAATTTGAGTGGTCTTCTCCAGTTATCATCCCTTGTTTCTTGGTGGCTCTGTGGGATGGATCACCAGCAAGAAGATTGAGGTTCTCTGCCTGCTTCAGGAGAAAGCAAAAGGAGGTAAGGTTCTTTGCCTACTTCAGGAGGAAGAAAAATGATGTAAGGTTCTCTGCCAGTTTCAGGAGGAAGCAAAAGGAGTTTAGGTTCTTTGCCTCATCGGGTTGGTGAAAAGGAGTTTTTGTAAAGGCTTCTTTGCCTTCCTATGGGAGCAATAGAAGAGTCACCGAGTTTTTAGAGCAATACCTCGAACGGAGTCTCCGGGGAGTTGATGTAGGTCAAGTTGATCAAACCACTATAAAATCTAGTATGTTCTTTCTTCTTACTATTCCATATTTTAATTTCTATAGTTTATTTTCTTGTGAATGATCGTGTGGACAAAGTTATTATTTTGTTCGATTAATCTTCTCCACATCAACGTGCAATTGTATTTACTTTAAAACATTCAAAAATATTTTCAAAATCTTATTTTTGCTTAAGAATTTTTAAAACTACCAATTTACCCCCCTTCTTGGTTAGCCTCGGGCTAGTTCATAAGAGCTCAACATCCCTAACAAACTTTCAAGTGGTATTAGAGCAGGATTCAAAAATTAAGTTTTATATAACTTTTGAATTTTCATCGATGGCTAACTTTAGTAACCGAAACACATCAGAAGCGTATTCCATTACTCGACCACCCTTGTTTGATAAAATACCATTTGATTTTTAGAAAACACGTATGTCCACCTTTTTGCAATAGAACGATTATCGCATGTGGATGCTTGTTAAAGATGGTTATGATGCATCTTATAGAATTGTTGATGGTACTAAAACTGAACTTTCTTTTACTGAATGGACTCATGATGATAGAGATTTAGCATAACTCAATACAAAATATTTAAATTTTTTTTTCTGTGCACTAAAATCTAAAAAATACATGCATGTTTCAACTTGTATAACTGGTAAAAAAATAGGGGATAAATTATGTATCACTTATGAAGGCATAACTTAAGCTAAGCAATCTAGATTAAATATCTTGCTTCATGACTATGAACTATTTCGTATGAAACCTAGTGAGTCAATATCTGAAATGTATATTAGGTTTACAAAAATTGTCACCTCCCTACATGCCTTAATAACAGAACTCACTAAAATTTTGTGATGTATACCTTCTTCCCATGATGCTAAGATAACTGCGATCACTGAATCCTAGGATTTGAAAACTTATTCTATTGATAACTTACTTGGATCACTCATTGCTTATGAATAAGGAGTGAACCAAAGACAACTTGATGCAGGTGAGAAAAAGAAGGAGAAAATTAAGGCATTGAAGGCTAATGATACTGATATTGATTCTTCTGGGTCTAAAAGTGATGATGTTTCCTTAGTTACTAGGCATTTCAAAAGCTTTCTAAGAAAGAAATACAAGCAACATTAAAAATAGAACAAAGGTAAGAATAATAAAAATTCTAAACTTTCTTCCGATATGGTTTTCTTTGAATGTCGGAAGTTAGGACATATAAAAGATGATTATCCTATACATAAGGCTCACCCAAGCAAAGTGAAGGGTGAGGAGAAACCCAAGTTCATGAAGGATAATAATAGATTCAAAAGGCTTTATGGGCAGATGCTGCATCTGACTCCTCTAAGACTGAAGATGAAGAGGAGACTGCAAACTTGTGTTTGATGGCGGATGAACATCTTGGTCATTCTGACCAAGAAAAGGTATGTGAATTAACCTATGATCAATTACTTGATGTTTTTGAGAAAATACATTCATCATATAAGAAACTTAAGAAAACTCATGCTAGCCTGAAATTGGAATTCTTTAACCTGCAAAAAGAGCATAAAGTTTTGCTTAAAGATCATTCTACACTTGATAGCAATCACATGTCACTACTCGATGAATTTGATGAGTTAAATAAAAAACATTCTGATTTAATTGTTGAGTATGAATCATTGAAAGCATCACATATTGAATTAAAAATTGCATTAAAGGAATTAGAAACTCATGCATTTGATGTAGAGAGTAGGGAGCATGCATTGAGAGTGGAAAAACAAATTCTTGAGAGTTCAAAAAAAATTTTTGACATTGAATTAACTACTCTTATGACAAGAAAAACAACAACCATCACTTGAAGAATTTCATACACAATCATCAAAGCATGCATTATCCAAACCTAGGAAGAGGCACTATTATCCACATAGATTAGTTAACCCTTTTATTGGCATTAAATGTTTTCTTGTGGCATGTTAGGACATATCTCCCACACTTGTACTATTCACCACAGTACACATTGGGAGTGGAAACCCAAATTACATGATTTATAGCATAACACACAAGCATTACATTCTTCTTTCCATATGAAGGGACCCAAACTTATTTGGGTTCCTAAATCTAACATTTGATAATTTTATAAGGGTGCTCTCTCACAAGACCTCGTGAGAGCATGTGGTACTTGGACAGCTGATATTCAAGGCATATGACTGGAGATGCAAGTCAATTCATTTCACTGGAGGCTAAGGCTGGAGACAAGGTCACTCTTGGAGACAACACCACCAGAAAAGTGGTGGGCATATGTATAATTAAAAACTCCAAGAACCTTTTGATTGAAAATGTCTTGCTTGTAAATAGACTAAAATACAATTTGCTTAGCATCAGTCAACTCTATGACAAAGGGATCAACATAAAATTTCTGGTAAATAGTTGCATTATCAGCTTAAATATTAACATTATTTTGTAGGAAAAGGGATCAACAATATCAACATGCTTTATTTAAATAACATTGAGTGTGCAGCTTCATTTTGCATAAAAACTACTGCTCTGCTGATGAGTCATTGCTATGGGATAGGAGGTTATGTCATACCAGCATGAAAACCCTTGGAAGAGAAACCCAAAAGGACTTAGTTAGAAGTGTCCCCAAGCTTAAGTTCACTAAGGACCACCTGTGTGATGCCTGTCAACTAGGGAAATAAGTCCAATCCGCTTTCCATTCCATTAAGAACATTAGCACCTCTAGACCTCTGGAAGTCCTTCATATGGATCTATTTGGACTCATTAGCACTGCCAGCTTAGGGGAAAAAGTTTATGGATTTATGATTGTCGGTGACTACTCGAGGTTCACTTGGATTAGATTTCTGTCACATAAAGCTGAGTCATTTGATGAATTTAAATTTTTCTCCACTTGGATTAAGAAGAAGCTAGGTTGTCAGATCTTGACCATCCATAGTGATCATGGTGAAGAGTTTGAAAATGTGTGATTTGGAACTTTTGTGAGGAGCAAGGGATTAGTCACAACTTTTTAGCTCCTAGGACCCCTCAGCAGAATGGGGTAGTTGAAAGAAGGAACATTAGCTTAGTGGAAGCCGTTAGAGCCATGCTTGTTGAGTATTCACTTCCAAAATATTTTTGGGCAGAAGTGGTGAACATAGCCTATTTTGTGTTGAATAGGGTGAATGTTAGATCCAATCTGAATAAGACACCCTATGAGATCATAAAGGTTAGAACACCAAACCTTTCTCACCTCCATATCATTGGCTGTAAGTTATTTATTCTTAATAATGGGAAATCACTCTTAGGAAAATTTGACCCAAAATTTAATGAAGGAGTTTTCTTAGGATATTCAAGTATGGGGAAATCTTTTAGAGTGTTTACAAGAGGACATTGTGAAAGTTTGTTAGGTATGTTAACCCTTATGAACTAGCCCAAGGCTAACCAAGAGGGGGGGGTGAATTAGTAGTTTTAAAAATTCTTAAGCAAAATAGATTTTGAAAACCATTTTAGATGTTTTAAAATAATTACAATTTCATGATGATATAGAGATGTTTAAAGAAATAAAATAATAACTTCAATCACATGATCATCAATAGGAAAGTAAAGTGCAGAAAATAATTAGAAAGAACACACTGGAATTTATAGTGGTTCGGTTAACTTTACCTATATCTACTCCCAGAGCCTCCCCCCAAGGTATTGCACTAAAACTTAGTGACTCTCCTTTTCCTCCTATAATAAGGCAGAGAAGCCTTTACAAAACTCCTTTTCACCAACCCGGTGATGCTGAGAACCCAAACTCCTTTTACTTCCTACTAAAGCAGGCAGAGAACCTTACCTCTTTTTGCTTTCTCCTAAAGCAGGTAGAGAACCCTACCTCCTTTTCCTTCCTCCTAAAGCAGGCAGAGAACCTTGATCTTCTTGCTGATGAACCTTCCCACAGAGACACCAAGGGATAAGGGACGATGACTGGATATGATGACTCGAATCCTTGGTTCGAAAAACCTTTATGAACACCTCACAAACTCCCCCTCAAAAGATCCTCTCTCTCTCTCTCCCAAGCTCTCCCTCTCCCTCTCAAGAATCTCTCAAGTGAGGATAGAGACAAAATATCTCAACGGTAGCAACAAAGAGACCTTAAATAGAAGGGCTCAAAAATTGTCCAAAATTTTAACTTGCCTTCAATGATCATCAAGGACGATCCTTCGATCATCCTATACGATCAGTGTAAATCATCACCTCCTGGCCTATACGATCTGGTTCCTCTGGATGATTAGAAGACATGATTTGTTCAAATCATCCTGGATGATTCTATGATTATCCTGGACAGTTAGTGTAAATCGGGAATATCATCCAGCAGACAGTTTGGGATGTCCAGGCAGAAAGCCTGGATGATCAATAGAAAATGAATTGATCATTTAGGATGATATGTATATCGTCCAACCCATAGTTCAGGTCATCTAGGATAACTGGGCTGGATGATTTCAAAATGACTTGATCATCCAGGATAATATCTTAATCATCCTGTACGATTAGTTCAAAAATGGCAGTATTATCTAGCAGATAGTTCGGGTCATCCAGCTGAGACTCACTAGATGATGAGGATTTCTATTTGATTGTCCAAGATGATCTTGTGATCATCCAGGACAATGTGATTGAATCAATCAATCCTTAATTACTTTCTCTAATATCCTAACTAATTTAGGCATGATTGTAATGAATCATCCTGGATGATATGTGTATCGTCAGGTATGATTAGACCAAAATACTGAAAATAAAAACTTGCCTAACTTACTCTAACGGCTGAGAATTATTGATTTAAGCATATCGTCCTGTACGATGGAAGTATTATCTAGGATGATCTGCTTAATTAGATCGACTTAATATGGCTACCCTAATTAGGGTTTCTATTTTCAATGGATCATCTAGGATGATATCACTATCATCCAGGATGATATAAACAAAATCAAACTAGAAACTCTAACTCATAAAAAATCTTCCGTTGATTGTGTGTCTGCAAGGTTACTTAGCTTAGTGATCCATTACATTACATTTGACTCAAGAAAGGTAAAAAAATTATATTGAACGTGAAACAAAAATAGACTGACTCGATCTTGATCTGGCTTGAATTGTAATTGATCATGCGAACCTGAAAGGTTAGGCACTCAAATAGAAATAGAAATATTTATTATCATCAAAATCATAATCCTTGAATCTAGATTTGTAACAATCTCCCCCTTTTTGATGATGGTAAACATTTATTAGAAAATTCCAATTTTGCGAATAAAACACAAAGCAGGGAAAACTAAGCAATACAAATTTATTAGCCATGCAAATAGTATAAGGACACTGAACATTGATAATTTAAAGTATAATGACCCAGAATACTAACAACCCAAACTACTCCCCCTTTTGACATCTCAAAGAGGGGAAAAATAGAAAGGAAACAACACAGTGAAATAGAGAAAGACAGTACAAAAATATCACTAAAAATAGGAAAAGCAATCAAACTAGAAATAAGATGGACCCAAAAGTAAAAAAATCATAATCAAAGCACAGATAGAAAAACAAAAAATAAACACGAGGAAACACCAACAAAAACCAACAACAACAACAACATCATCATCAAGCCTTTATCCTACTACGTGGGGTCGGCTACATGAATCCTTTTTCTCCATTGTATCCTGTTAAAAGTCAAATTCTCATTTAAATCTAATAAAGAAAGATCATTTCTAATATTTTCTAACAAAGTATTTTTAGGTTTACCTCTACCTTTCTTAACATAAGTCAAATCTAAGACCTCTACTTTCCTAACCGGGTCATCGGGAGGCCACCATTTTATGTGACCAAACCATCTAAGGCAACCCTCTCTAATCTTATCTTCCACTGGAACTACTCCAACCATTTCATGAATATGCTCATTTTGTGTCCTATCTCTACGGGTAAAGCCACTCATCCACTAGAGCATCCTCATCTCTGCAACACTTAACTTAGAATTATGCTTCTCTTTAAATGGCCAGTATTCAGCACCATAAAGCATTGCAGGTCTCACCACCATTTTATAGAATTTTCCCTTAAGTTTGAGGGGTACTTTTTTATCACACAATAAGCGTGATGCATTCCTCCATTTCAACCATCCAACGTGGATTCTGTTGATAATATCCCCATCTATTTCACCGTCACTCTGAACAATGGATCCAAGATATCTAAAACGTGCACTCTTATTAATGACATGATCGCCCAAAGTCACAATCCCCTCACTAGGTCTATTATTATTAAAATTACACACCATATATTCCGTTTTAGATCTACTCAAACAAAAACCTTTAGACTCTATGGTTGACCTCCATAATTCTAGTTTACCTTCAACTCCCTCTCTAGTCTTATCAACAAGAAGAATATCATTAGGAAAAAGGATACACCAAGGTACATCATCTTGCAACTGTCTAGTAAGAACATCCATGACTAAAGTAAAAAGATATGGGCTTAAGGCTGATCCTAGATGTAATCCATCCAAAATAGGGAAATACTTTGTCAAACCACCTTGTGTTTGAACACAAGTAATAGCTCCTGCGTACATATCTTTAATGATTTAAACATAAGCATTATTAACTCCTTTCTTTTCAAGAACTCTCCATAGCACATCTCTTGGAACATTATCAGAAGCTTTTTCTAAATCAATAAATATCATATGTAAATCCTCCTTATTCTCTCTATATTTCTCCATCAAACCTCTTAATAAATGTATGGCTTCCATAGTAGACCTACCCGGCATGAATCCAAATTGATTTTGAGAAACATTAGTATCACGTCGCAACCTATGCTCCATAACTCGTTCCAATAGTTTTAAAGTATGACACATTAACTTAATTCCTCTATAATTCGCATAATCTTATGCATCACTTTTATTATTAGAAATAGGGATTAACACACTCATTCTCCACTCATCTAGCATCTTTTTAGTCTTTAAAATAGTATTAAAAAGTTTAATAAGCCAAGAAATTCCTTCATCTCTAAAGCATTTCCACACCTCTATTGGAATATCATTAGGTCCAACAGCTTTTCTACCCTTCATTTCTTTAAAGCATCTCTAACTCCTATTTTACTAATATGTTGATAAAAATAGAAATCTTTAATTTCATTTAGGGTGCTAAGGTCACTACAGTCAATTTTATTTTCACATTCTTCATTAAAAAGTTTAGCAAAATATCTCATCCACCTTTATTGAATATCATATTCTAAAAAAAGTACTTTTTGATCTTCATCCTTAATACACTTCACTTGAACTAAATCCTTACTACTCCTATCTCTTTGTTTGTCTAACTTATACATATATCTTTCTCCCTCCTTAGTATCTAATCTATTATATAAATCACTAAAAGCCAAACTATTTGCATCACATATTGCTTTCTTAGATTCCTTGTGTACCTCTTTATATATTTTCCAATTATAAAAATTTTTATAATTAAACCAATTTCTATAAAAAATCTTCTTATTTTTAATCTTTTCTTGTACATTTGGATTCCACCACCAACTATTTTTACTATTAGGAGCTTTTCCCAAGAAGGATTTTTTTTTAATCGAGCTGCTCTAGTAAATCAGAATTTTTCCTTAATTTTAAATTTAAAAGCCAATAAGAAGAAAATTGACGATGCTAGAATCCAAAAAAGTTAGAAAATTGATTTTTGTAACTCCTACCTTTGGACACCTTACAGGTTCAAATTCCTTTCAAACAAAAGTCTAATTCAGAAGAAAAGAAATTAGATTTGAAAAGAGATCCTTTCAAGCCTCATTCTAGAAAAATATTTGATAAAATAATATTACAAAGTAAGGAATCAAAATTCATGATTTTTAATCTCAAGTGTTTTAAAATATTAAGTGGCAAATGGATTTTTGTAAGATATTTAGAGATCTAAAAGTGAAGAAAGCTTATTTCTTTGTGGCTCATATTGTGCCTCTTTTTCAATTTATTTGGTGCACTTTATGCATCTTTTAATTTTTGATACACTTTATATATTTTTCCATTTTTGGCATCATTACGCATCTTTTCATTTTTGGGCCCATTTTATGCCGCTTTTTATTTCTTTTACAAGCTTGCTTTCTTTCATAATTTCTAAAGAGTCTCAGTTGTAAAGTTATCTTCCTGACATAAGAGAAGAAAAAACTCACTCTCTACAGTATGGAGGAGTAATTCATAGAACAAAATCATACTTCATATGATAAATGCAATCACCTGATTAAGAAAAATATAACAATGATTCAATGCTTTAAAAATACTATTCATATGAGATAGATTACTGTAGGAAGATAAAATTGATCTCTATTTCAAAAATCAACTTTTTAATTTTAAAAATAATTTTTATCCAAAAGGAATAATACACCATTAAAGGAGATAGAGGAAGAGAAACAATCATCAATGTTTCTTCCCTTTAACTATTTTAGAGGAATCAATTACTACTTGCAAGCTTCAAACCAAAAATAAGGCAAAACTCTCTGTTAGAAATCTAGTTTATTAGTAGTAGTGAGCAGTGATTTGATTCTGAAGAGATTAAATAGTAAATAAAAAATAAGAGGAAAGCTCATAAAAAGAAATAACCAAATCCGAGAAGAAAATCGAACAAAAAAAAATCAGCAGAAAAATAAAAGATCTAAGAAGAAACAAATAATCAAATAAAAAAAAACCAAAAGAAAAATGAAAAATAGAAATTTTAGAGATCAGTAATCATCAAATTCATGCATTTATATCAATCATGCCCAATCTTGTCCTTAAAATGCTGAATGAGCCAAATGCCAGTGGTTTAATAAAGTTGTCAGCCAGTTGGTTTTCAATTGCTATATGGTGTAGCTTAATATTCACTTTGGTAACATGGTCCGTAATGAAGTGATGCCTTATGTCAATGTGTTTGGTTCTTAAATATTGGATAGGATTCTTAGTGATGTAGATGGTACAAGTGTTATCACACAGAATTGAAATTATGCCAACAGGTAATCCTAAATTAAGAATTTATTACTTCAACCAAAGGACTTGGGCCACACAACTTCCTAAGATAATGTACTCAGCTTCAGTAGTGGAAAGAGCAACAAAGTTTTATTTTTTATTGGACTAGGAGACTAAAGACTGTCCCATGAATTGGCAAATTTCAAAAGTGCTCTTTCTATCCACCCTACACCCTACAAAATTAGAATCAAAATATCCAATAATTTTAGAATATGTGCTATGTCTAGGATACCAGATTCTTAAGTTTTGGGTTCCTAAAAGATATCTAAGAATTCTCTTTATAGCAGTTAGGTGGGATTCTTTGGGATCAGCTTGAAATCTAGCATAAAGACAAACACTAAACATGATATCAGGTCTGCTAGCAGTCAGGTAAAGGAGTGATACAATTATTCCTCTGTTATTCTTCTGATCAATAGATTTTCCATTTGAATCCTTGTCTAACTGAACACTGGAACTCATGGGAGTATTGATTGGTTTGGCTTTATCCGTTTCATATTTCTTCAAGATGTCCTTACTATATTTTGATTGATTAAGAAAGATATCATCATCCATTTGCCTTATGCTAAACCCAAAAAAGTAGGACAATTCTCTCATCATACTCATCTCAAACTCTTTACTCATTGTCTTAAAAAAATCATCACATAAATATTTATCAGAATATTCAAAAAATATACCATCAATATGGATCTGGATAATGAGTAGATCATCTCCTACTTTTCTCAGAAAAATGGTGGTGTCTACTCTCCCCTAAACAAATTCTCTTTCTAGTAAGAATGTGCTAAGCCTCTCATACCAAGCTCTGGGTGCCAGTTTCAATCCATATAAGTCCTTTTTTAATTTGTAAACATGATTTGGATATTAGAAACTCTCAAAACCTGGGGGTTGCTCTACAAATTCATCTTCTTTTATTACCTCATTTAAAAAGGCACTCTTGACATCCATTTGAAAAAGCTTAAATCTTTTATAATAAGTAAAGACTGGTAGCACTCTAATGGCTTCTAATCTAGATATAAGGGCAAAGCTCTCCTCAAAATCTATCCCTTCTATTTGGTTGTACTCCTTAGCCACCAATCTTACCTCATTTCTAACCACTACACTAGAATCATTCATTTTATTCTTAAAGACCCATTTGGTTCTCACTACACTTTGATTCTTAGGTCTTTTTATTAACTCCCAAACATTATTCCTCACAAATTGGTTAAGTTCTTTCTGCATAGATAAGATCCAAAATTCATCAGAAAGGGCTTGATTGATGTTGGTGGGTTCAGTCATTAATAAAGACAGAATGGTTTACTTCCTTCCTAAGTCCATGCCTTATTCTAACACATTCAGAAGGGTCTCCTAACATCAATTCTTTAGGATGACTCAAAGAATATCTCCAATCTCTAAGCAATGTATTTTGAGGTTCTACCCTTTCCTCCAGATTTGCATTTTCTACTCTTTGGGTAATCTCTCCTATTTCCTCTTCTTCCTCAGCTCTAAACTCTTTAGGATCAGATTCATTAAACACTACATGTGTAGTCTCCTCCACCACTAATGTCCTTTTATTAAACACTCTAAAGGATTTCCCCATACTTGAATATCCTAAGAACACTCCTTCATTAGATTTTGGATCAAATTTTCCAAAGGATGATTTCCCATTATTAAGAATGAAGACCTAACAGCCAAAGATATGGAGATGGGACAAGTTCAGAGTTCTAGATTTAATGATCTCATAGGGTGTCTTATTCAATTTGGATCTAACATTCACCCTATTAAACACATAATAAGTTATATTAATCACTTCTACCCAAAAGTATTTTAGAAGTGAATACTCAGCAAACATGGCTTCCACTAAGGTCCTATTCTTTCATTTAGCTATCCTGTTCTATTGAGGGGTCCTAGGAGCTAAAAAGTTGTGACTAATCCCTTGCTCCTCATAGAAAGTTCCAAATATCATATTTTCAAACTCTCCACCATGATTACTATGGATGGTCAATATCTCACAACCTAACTTCTTCTAAATCCAAGTGGAGAAAGATTTAAATTTATCTAACGACTCTATTTCATGTGACAGAAATCTAATCCAAGTGAACCTCGAGTAGTCATCGACAATCACAAAACTATAGGATTTTCCCCTAAAGTTGGCAGTGCTAATGGATCCAAATAAATCCATAAGAAGGACTTTTAAAGGTCTAGAGGTGCAGATGTCCTTAATGGAGTGAAAAGAAGATTGGACTTGCTTCCCTAGTTGACAAGCATCACATAAGTGGTCCTCAGTAAACTTAAGCTTGGGGACACCTCTAACTAAGTCCTTTTGGGTTACTTTTTTAAGGGTTTTCATGCTGGCATGACATAACCTCCTGTGCCACAGCCAACTCATCAGCAATAATTTTCTAGCTAAATGATGCAGCACACTTAATGTTATTTAAATCAAGTATATAAATGTTGTTGATCCTCATGCCCTGCAAAATAGTGTTATTATTTAAGCTGATAATACAAGTGTTTGCTAGAAACTTTATGCTGAACCCTTTGTCACAGAGTTAACTGATGTTGAGCAAGTTATATTTCAGTCCATCTATAAGCAAAACATTTTCAATTAAAATATTCTTTGAGTTTCTGATTATACTTATGCCTACCACTTTCTTGGTGGTGTTGTCTCCAAGAGTGACCTTACCTCCAGCCCAGACCTCCAGCAAAATGAATTGATTTACATCTCCAATCATATGCCTTGAGCATCCACTGTCCAGGTACCACATGCTCTCATGAGGTCTTGTGTGAGAACATCCCTACAAAATCATCAAACGTCAGATTTAGGAACCCAAATAAGTTTGGATGCTTTCTTATGGAAAGAAGAATGCAATGCATGTGTGTTATGCTATGAATCATACAATTTGGGCCTCCACACCCAATGTTCACTATAGTGAAAAGTGCAAGTGTGGGAGATATGTCCTAACATGCCACAAGAGAAATGTCTAACGCCAGGAAAATGATTAACTAATATACGGGGGTAATAGCGCCTCTTCCTAGGTTTGAATGATGTATGTTTTGATGATTTTGAATCAGATTCTTTAAGTGATGGAGGTTTATAAAATTATGCAAATGCAGGAGGTGTTTCATTATTCTTAAATGCACTAATTTTTACACTTAAAAATTCATTTTCTTTTTTAAGACTTATAATTTCAAATTTCAATGCATGCTCACTATTATCTAAATCACATGCCATGGTGTCTAGTTCTTTAAATGCTTTTTCTAAGTCAGCATATAATATTTTCAATGAATCATGCTCAACAATTAATTCAGAATGCTTTTTATTTAACTCATCAAATTCATCAAGTAATGACATGTGATTTCTATCAAGTGTAGAATGATCCTAAAGAAAAACTTCATGCTATTTTTGTAGGTTTAAGAATTCTAATTTCAAGCTAGGATGCACTTTTTTAAGTCTCCTATATGATGAATGGATTTTCTCAGAAATATCAAGTAATTTATCATAGGTTAGTTCACATACCTCTTCTTGGTCAGATTGACCATGATGTTCATCCGCCATCAGACATAAGTTTATAGTCTCCTCTTCAGCATCAACTCAAAGGAGTTAGATGCAGAATTCGCCTTGAAAGCCTATTGAATCTGCTTCTTATCCATCCTGAACTTGGGTTTCTCCTCACCCTTCTCCTTTCTTGGGTGAGCCTTAAGTGTAGGACTGTAAGCTTTTATATGTCTTGGTTTCCTGCATTTAAAGAAAACTATATCAGAAGAGCCTTTAGAATTTTTGCTAGACTTATCTTTGTTCCATTTCTGATAGTTCTTGTGTTTTTTCCTTGGAAAACTTTTGAATTGCCTAGTGATTAAGGCAACATGATCACTTTCAGACCCAAAATTATTAGTATCCATATCATTTACCTTCAGCACCATAATTTTCTCCTTCTTCTTCTCACCTGCATCAAGATGTCTTTGGTTCACTTCTTGCTTGTAAGCAATGAGTGATCCAAGTAAGTTATTAATAGAATAAGTGTTGAAATCCTTGGATTCAGTTATCACAGTTATCTTGGCATTATTGAAAGAAGGAAAACAACTCAAGATTTTGATAACTTTTTCATAGTTGGTGAGTTCTCTTCCTAAGGCAAGCATGGAGGTGTTAATTTGTGTAAACCTATTATACAATTTAGATATAGACTCACTAGGTTTCATGCGAAAGAGTTCGTAGTCGTGAAGCAAGATGTTCAACCTAGATTGTTTAACTTCTGATGTGCCTTCATAAGTAATGCATAATCTATCCCAAATTTCTTTGACAGTTGTGCAAGTAGAGACACAAGCATGTAATTCTTAGATTTTAAAGCACAGAAAAAATAGTTTAAACATTTAGCATTAAGTTGCGCTAAATCCCTATCATCGAGTGTCCATTCGATAAAAGGAATCAGTTTTAACACCATTAATAAGTCTAAATGGTGCATCATAACAATCTTTTATAAGCATCCACATGCGATAATTAATTGATTGTAAAAAGGTAGACATGCCAGTTTTTCAAAAATTAAAAGGTATGTTATCAAATAAAGGTGGATGAGTAATAGAATACCCTTCTGTGGTAATCCTATTACCAAAGTTAGCCATGGATCAAATTTAAAAATTTTCAAATCTTGATTTTATGAATCCTGCTCTGATACCACTTGAAAGTTCGTGATGTTAGGCCATTATGAACTAGCCCGAGGCTAACCAAGAGGGGGGGGGTGAATTGGTAGTTTTAAAAATTCTTGAGCAAAATAGATTTTGAAAACCTTTTCAGATGTTTTAAAATAATTATAATTTCATGATGATGTGGAGATGTTTAAAGAAACAAAATAATAACTTCAATCAAATGATCATCAAAAGAAAATTAAAGTGTAAAAATTAATCAGAAAGAACACACCAGAATTTATAGTGGTTCGATCAACTTGACCTACATCCACTCCCAAAGCCTCCCCTCCAGGTATTGCACTAAAAGTCAGTGACTCTCATTTTGCTCCCATAATAAGGCAGAGAAGCCTTTATAAAACTCCTTTTCACCAAACCGGTTAGGTAGAGAACCAAGACTCCTTTTGCTTCCTCCTGAAGCAAGTAGAGAACCTTACCTCATTTTGCTTTCTCTTGAAGCAGACAGAGAACCTTGATCTTTTTGCTGACGATCCTTCCCACAGAGACACCAAGGGACAAGGGACAAGGGACGACGACTAGAGACGACGACTCAAATCCTTGATTGGAGTAACCTTTATGAATACCTTACAAACTCCCCCTCACATGATCCTCTCTCTCTCTCTCTCCCAAGCGCTCCCTCACCCTCTCAAGAATCTCTCAAGTGAGGATAGTGGCAAAAGATTTCAAAAGTAATAAGAAAGAGACCTTAAATAGAAGGTCTCAAAAATTGCCCTAAATTTTAACTTGCCGTCAAAGATCATCCAGGACGATCCTTCAATCGTCCTATATGATTAGTGTAAATAATCACCTTCTAGCCTGGATGATTTGGTTCCTCTGGATGATTAGAAGACATGGTTTATTCATATCATTCGGGATGATTTTGCAATCATCCTGGATGATTAATGTAAATTGGGAATATCATCCAACAGACAGTTCGGGACGTCCAGGAGAAAATCCTGAATGATCAAAAGAAAATAACTTGATCATCCAGGATGATATGTGATTAAATCAAAAATTACCAATATCGTCTGGCCCAAAGTTTCGGTCATCCAGGATAACTAGGCTGAATGACTTTAAAATAACCTGATCGTCCAGGATAATATCTCTATCATTCTGTACGATTAGTTTAAAAATGGAAGTATCATCTGGTAGATAGTTTGGGTCATCTAGTTGAGACACACTGGACGAAGAGGATTTATAATTGATCATCCAAGATGGTCTTGCAATCATCCACAATGATGTGATTTAATTAATCAATCCTTAATTACTTTCCTTAATCACCTAACTAATTTAAGCATGATTGTAATGAATCGTCCGATATTGTCCGGGATGATTAGACCAAAATACTAAAAATAAAAACTTACCTAACTTAGTCTGGTGGTTGAGAATTTTTTATTTGAGCATATCATCCTATATGATGGAAGTATCATCCAGGATAATCTACTTAATCAGATCGAATTAATATGACTGCCTTAATTAGGGTTTTTATTTTTAATGGATCGTGTTAGACGATATCACTATCGTTCAGGATGATATGAATAAAATCAAAATAGAAACTCTAACTCACAAAAAATCTCCCACTGAGTGTGTGTGTGCACTACTTAGCTTAGGGATCTATTATATTACATTTGACTCAAGAAAGGTAGAAAAAGTACATTTAACGTGAACCAAAATTAGACTGACTTGATCTTGAGCTGGCTTCAATTATAATTATTCCTGCAAACTTAAAAGGTTAGGCACTCAAATAGAAATAAAAATATTTGTTATCATCAAAATCATAATCCTTGAATCCAAATTTGCAACACATTAATGGTGGAGGAGACTACTCATGTAGTATTTGATGAATTTGATCCTAAAGAGTCTAGAGCTGAGGAAGAAGATGAAATAGGAGAGGTTAACCAAGGAGTAAAAATGATAAATCTAGAGGAAAGGTAGAACCTCAAAGTTCTTTGCCTAGAGAATAAAGATATTCTTTGAGTCATCCTAAAGAACTGATCTTAGGAGACCCTTATGAAGGTGTTAGAACTAGGCATGGACTTAGAAAGGAAGTAAAATACTCTACCTTTATCTCAATGGCTGAACCTACCAAAATCAATAAAGCCCTTTCTGATGAATTTTAGATCTTAGCTATACAAGAAGAACTTAACCAATTTGTGAGGAATGATGCCTGGAAGTTAGTAGAAAGACCCAAGAATCAAGGTGTAGTAAGAACCAAATGGGTCTTTAAGAATAAAATGAATGATTATGGTGTGGTGGTTTGGAATAAGGCAAGATTACTAGCTAAGGGGTACAGCCAAATAGAAGGGATTGATTTTGAGGAGACCATTGCCCCTTTAGCTAGATTGGAAGCCATTAGAGTGCTACTAGTTTTTGCCCATTATAAGGGATTTAAGCTTTTCCAAATGGATGTCAAGAGTGCCTTTTTAAATGGGGTAATAAAAGAAGATGTGTTTATAGAGTAAACCCCAAGTTTTGAAAGTTCCTAATTTTTAAATCATGTTTACAAATTAAAAAAGGCATTATATGGATTAAAATAGGCACTTAGAGCTTGGTATGAGAGGCTTAGCACATTCCTACTAGAAAAAAAGTTTATTAAGGGGAGCATAGACACCACCCTTTTCTTAAGAAAAGTAGGAGATGATTTACTTATTGCTCATATCTATGTTGATAGTATACTTGTTGGATCTTCTGATAAAAATTTATCTAATAATTTTTTTTAAATAATGAGTAAAGAGTTTGAGATGAGTATGATGGGAGAATTATCCTACTTTTTGGGGTTTAGCATAAGGCAAATGGATGATGGAACATTTTTTAATCAATCTAAGTACATTAAGGTCATCTTGAATAAAATATGAAATGGATAAAGCTAAGACAATAAACACTCCCATGAGCTCAAGTGTGCAGTTAGAAAAGGATTCAAATGAAAAATTTGTTGATTAAAGGAAGTATAGAGGAATGATTGGATCACTGCTTTACTTGACTGCTAGCCGACCTAACATAATGTTTAGTGTTTGTCTCTATACTAGATTTCAAGCTGATCCTAAAGAATCCCACCTGACTGTAGTTAAGAGAATCCTTAGATATCTCTTAGGGACCCCAAACTTAGGAATCTGGTATCCCAAGCATAACACTTCTTTTAAAATTATTGGATATTCTAATTCTAATTTTGTAGGGTGTAGGGTGGATAGAAAGAGCACTTCTAGAACTTGCTAATTCATTGGACAGTCTTTAGTCTCCTAGTCCAGTAGAAAATAAAACTTTGTTACACTTTTCACTACTGAAGCTGAGTACATTGCCTTAGGAAGTTGTGTGGTCCAAGTCCTTTGGTTGAAACAATAAATTCTTGATTTAGGATTACCTATCAGCATAATTTTAATTTTATATGATCGCACTAGTGCCATCTGCATCTCTAAAATTCCTATCCAACATTCAAGAACCAAACACATTGACATAAGCATCACTTCATTAGGGACCATGTTACCAAAGGAGACATTGAGTTACACCATGTAGTAACCAAAAACCAACTAGCTGACATCTTTACTAAACCACTGGCCTTTGACACATTCAGAATCTTGAGGACCAGATTGGGTGTGATTGACATAAATGCATGAACTTAAAGATTACTGAATTCTAAATTATCTGTTTTTTATTTTTCCTTTGCTTTTATTTGATTTGTTTATTTGTTTCTTTTTATGTGTCCTTGATTTCCTACTTATTTTTCTCATTTTATTATTATTATTTATTTGATTTAGTTAATTCTTTTTATGCACTTTCCTCTTATTTTTGATTTCCTGTTTATTTTCTTCAGAATCATATCACTGGTCACTACTGTTGATAAACTTGATTTTTAAATGAGAATTTTGCCTTATTTTTATTTAGAAGCTTGTAAGCAGTGATCGATCTCTCTAAAATAGTTGAGGGAAGAAATATTGATGATTGTTTCTCTTCCTCTAACTGCTTTAATGGTGTATTTTTCTTTTTGGATAAAAATCTTTTTCAAAATTAAAAAGTTGGACTTTGAAATAGAGATCTATTTTATCTTCCTGTAGTAATCTATCTCATATGGGTAGTGTTCCAAATCATTGAATCACTTTCATATTTTCTTAATCAGGTGATTGCATTTATCATATGAGAATGGTACTATTTTGTGGATTACTCTTCCTTATCTAAGAGAGTGAGTTTTTCTTCTCTTATCTCAAGAAGATATTCTTACACTGAGAGTCCTTTAGAGGTTTTGAAAGATAGCAAGCTTGCAAAAGATGCACAAAGTGTGCCAATCAACTGAAAAAAGGGCACAAAATGAGCCCAATACTAAAAAGATGCATAATGTTCGCCAAAAATTAAAAAGATACACAAAGTGTATCAAAATTAAAAGATGCGTAAAGTGTGCTAAATAATTAAAAAAGAGGCACAAAATTATCCCACAAAGACATGAGCTTCCACCTCTTTTAAATCTTTAAAGATCTTAGAAGAATTCATGTACCACTTAATATATTTAAACACTTGAGATTGAAAATCATGATTTCTGATTCTTTACGTTGCAATACTATTTTATCACATATTTTCTTGGAATGAAGTTATGAAGGATCACTTTTCTTATCTAATTTCTTTTCTTCTGTATTAGATTTTTGTTTGAAAAGGATTTAAGCCTATAAGGTGTCTGAGGTAGGGTTTCCATAAGTCGATTTTATAACTTTTCTAGATTCTAGCTCATCAATTTTTACCTATTTGGCTTTTGAATTTAAACTTAAGGAAAAATTCCCATTCATTGGAGTTGATTGATTCAAAAAAAAATCTAATTTTTTCTTTATTTTTAGTCCTTTTTATCATCTTTTCAGTATTTATGATTGATTTTCACTTGGTTTTTATGGTTTTGGACCTCTTCTGATCTCCTCCTCCACCTGATCAGGGTCCCACCTAGATGTAGCTTATTTGATTTTTTTTAAATTTTTCTGTGATGTTTTGTCCTGTAGTTCTTCTTTGTGTGATTCAATGTGTATCGGTATATGTTTATTTTTCTGTTTCCTCCTTTTTGTGATGTCAAAAGGGGGAGTAGTGTCAGTGATGTACAGTTTCATGCCTATTTTAGTAAAATTTGAATTTCTTATGTTTAATTATTTTCCTTTGTCATATGTATTAATCTTTTTAATCTGCTTGATTTGAAACAGCCAAACAAATGTTTGCCATCATCAAAAAGGGGGAGATTGTTGCAAATCTGGATTCAAGGATTATAGTTTTGATGATCACAAACATTTCTTGCATTTCTATTTTCGTTCTACTATCACTACTGCACAACTATTTTGATTGCCCTGTATACCAACGTTTTAGGTCCATAAGGTCAATTACAATTCAAGCCATCTAAGGTTTAAGTAGATTAGGACTGAGTTTGTCTGTAATATTAAATCCACTATTTTTACACTTTCTTGAGTCAATTGTAAAAAAGTGGATCCTGATACTAAGTCACCTTGCACACACACACTCAGGGGGAAAATTTTTGTAAACTTAAGTGTTTATCTTTTTTTAATTATATCGTTCTGGATGATCCCAAATCATCCTAGATAATCAGATCAAAATATAAACCCTAATTAAGGAAGCTGTATTAAGTCAGACTGATTAAGCAAATAGTCTTAGATGATCTTCCCATCATCCGAGATGATATGCTTAAATCAAAACTCCTTAGCCGCCATACTCATTCAGGCAAGTTTTTATTTTAATATTTTGGTCCAATCATACAGGATGTATGTATATCGTCCTAGACGATGCATTACAATCATTTCTAAATTAGCCAGGTAATTAAGGCAAGCAATTGAGGATTAATTGATCGATCACACAGTCCTGGTCGATCGCAAGATCGTTCGGGATGATTTGTTAAAAATCCTCATCATCCAACATAGTTTTCATGGACGACCTGAACTATGTGCCGGACGATATTGCCCATTTTTAAACTAATCGTACAGGATGATAGCCTTGTCATCTTGGACGATCAGTTATAAATCCTCATCATCCAACACAGTTTTTCTGGATGACCGAAACTATATTTTGGATGATATTTGTCAATTTTGACAAATTGTACAGTATAATAACCATATCATCATGGACGATCAAGTTATTTTCTACATATCATCCTGACTTTTCTCCTGGATGACCCAAACTATCTTTTGGATAAAAATGTATGTTTGAACTAATCGCACAGGATGATGTCCACATATCCTAGATGATCTTTACAAATCCTATCTTTTGATCATCCAGGAGAGGCACATCACCTAGACTGAAACATCAAATTTTATACGAATCATACAGGATGATCCTGCGATAGTCCTGGATGATCTTTATTGGCAAGTTAAAATTTAGGGCTATTTTTGAGCCCTTCTATTTAAGATCTCTTATTTGTAAATATAAAGACTTTTGCTATTGTCCTCACTTGAGAGAGTCTTGAGAAGGAGAGGGAGAGCTTGGGAGAGAGTGAGAGAATCTTATGAGGGGGAGTTTGTGAGGTGTTCACAAAAGTTGCTCCAAGCAAGGATTCAAGTCATCTTCTCCAGTTGTCATCCCTTGTTCCTTGGTGGCTCTGTGGGAAGGATCACCAGCAAGAAAATTGAGGTTTTTTGCCTGCTTCAGGAGGAAGCAAAAGGAGTTAAGGTTCTCTGCCTACTTCAGGAGGAAGCAAAAGCAAGTAAGGTTCTCTACCGGCTTCAGGAGGAAGCAAAAGGAGTTTGGATTCTCAGCCCCACTAGGTTGGTGAAAATGAGTTTTTGTAAAGGCTTCTCTGCCTTACTATGGGAGCAAATAGAGAGTCATTATGTTTTTTGTGTAATATCTGGAGGGGAGCCTCCGGCGAGTGGATGTAGGTCAAGTTGACTGAACCAATATAAAATTTGGTGTGTTCTTTCTTTTTACTATTCCGCATTTTAATTTATGTACTTTACTTTCTTATGGATGATCGTGTGGATAGAGTTATTATTTTATTTTATTAATCATGTATACATGAACGTGCAATTGTATTTGTTTTAAAACATTCAAAAAGGTTTTCAAAATATTATTTTTGCTCAAGAATTTTTAAAACTACCAATTCAGCCCCCCCCCCCCCCCCCCCCCCTCTTGGTTAGCCTCGGGCTAGTTTATAAGGGCTTAACATCCCTATTAAACTTTTACTTACTTCCTAGGTTGATGGCTAATAAGAAAGGAAAGTAGGCCACACTTAATAATCAAAGTCATTCTTCTAGTCAACAACCTAATCCTTATTCAAGTGTGTTGGGCCTTGATCCTGATTTTCCATGTGTTAATTATAATATTCTAGCTCATCTTTAGATGTTCCTAGCTAAGTTAAGCATTTATGGTTCCCAAATTCTCTCAAAAGAAATGAGGGAGTCTTTGATTAAACCACTTCTAGACCCTGAGAATTTCATAGCATAGTTAGCTTCAACTTCAACAAATGAGGCATTATACTTAAAGGAAAACGCGAGAATCATCTTCTCTTATAAATATTTACTATTGGGAACTACTGTTCATAATCACCCATAGTGTATTTCTATAAATTTGAGAAATTTTAGGTTATCCAGAGTCCTTATTTATTCTTATGCATCGAACAACATTATAAATATTATGACTCTCACTTATCTTAAGGTCTGCACGTGTAATCTCACCTATAACAAGATGATGCTATGTGGGTTCAATAAAAAGGGCAAGAAGGCTTTAGGTTTAATTACATTGCTATTAGAAATTTGAGAGTTGAAAATTAAACAAAAATTTCATATAATTGATTCAAAAATATCATTTAATGCACTCTTAGGTAGAGCCTCAATTCATGAAAATAGAGTGGTCCCATCTAATTTGCACCAATGCATTAAATACCAATGTTGTTGAATTGAGCATATGATTAAAGGTGATTTGCAATAATTCTCTATTTATAAAGTAGAGATTTATGAAAATGTTGCATATTATGCTCCAAAAGGATTTACTGTCTAATCTAAATGTGAAAGTACAATTAGAAAAAGAGGAAGAAAATAAAAGAATGGAAAATAAAAACTTGTAGATAATGGAGACGATATTGAAGATATGATCCTTAGGCCTCCAAACACTTATCATCAAAGATATCAAAGGATTTTCCATAGAGCACGTGGTCGATGCCTTGCCTCATTTGAAATAAAAATAGTATAATTACACATTGAATTGGAATCAAGTTCAAATTATGATTTAATTGTACTGTGTGCAAGAATCTCTTTTATTGAGTGAAGATGAATCAAATGATCTAATTAAGTTTCTTTCTGAGTTTAAGGATTACCTTGCTTGGTCATATAATGAAATGTTAAGCTTGTCCCCTAAAGTAGCAATTCATAATCTTGGGATCCAACTCGATTTTATTCTTGTTAAGCAAGCTCCTCAAAACGTGCATGTTGAAATAGAGCAAAAAGTTATTCCAAAAGTAAATAAATTATTTCAGGCTGGATTTATTCGAGAGGAATAATACCCCACTTGGGTAGATAGCATTGGGCCAGTTCAAAAGAGAAATGGTTAAAATTGACTCTATGTTGACTATATGGATCTGAACAAGGCACATACTAAGGAAGAGTTCTCATTACCTATACCAGAACTCAAGGTTAATATTGCCTCTTCCTATGCCATCTTCTCACTTATGGATTGCTCATCTATTATAATTAAATCAATATGGCTAAAAAATATGAGTAGAATAATATGTATAAAGCACCTATTGGAATTTTCTATTATATATTGATGCCATTTGGAGTTAAAAAAGATTTTACAACCTACTAGCTCACTATGTCAAAGGTTTTCAATGATGTCATTCATAATTAGGTGGAGTTTTACATTAACAATTTTTTCTTTAAAAGTAAAGTCAAAGAGGTTCATCTATATCATTTGAGATCAATCTTTGAATGGCTATGAGACTATGATATCAAAATAAACCTCTGAAAGTGTGTCTTTGGTGTCACTTCTATGAAAATTTTTGGGCTACAAAGTGAGGTATAGAAGAATTGAAATTAATCCTACTAAGATTAAGGCTATCTTAGACATGCCACCTCCTAAAAGTCACACTCAATTATGATCTTTTCAAGATAGGATGGCTTATCTAACAAATTTCATTTCAAATCTCCCTGGAAGATTTTAGCCATTTTCTATGTTGGCTAAGAAGGATAAAAAATTATTTTAAGATATATAATGTTAGAATTCTTTTAAGAGCATTCAACAATATCTCGCCAATCCTCCTTTTATCATAGCCCCGATTTTTGGGAAACCAATGATTTCAAACATTGTTAATCTAGATGAGTCACTCAGTGCCTTATTAGCGGAAGTTGGTGAGGAAGGAAAGAAAATTACTTTGTATTACCTAAGTCAGTGCCTTATTCCAAATAATATAAAGTATAAATTGATTGAGAAGCATTTTCTTTCCTGGATTTTTGTAGCCTAAAAACAAAAGCATTACCTGCTATCTCATTAGGTATGTTTGATCTCATGTATAAATTAATTGAAATATCTTATAACCCATCCAACATTATCAAGATGTTTGACCTGGTGGTCAATGATTTTTCTTTAATTTGATATAAAGTTCATTCTCCTATGTACTACAAAAGGGCATGTCATTGCTAACTTCCTTGTATTACACTAACTTTAAGAAGAGTCTCATCTAAATGCCAATTTGCCTGATAAGCAAATCATTTATTTAGAGGAACAAGACAGTGCCACTTCTTCTCAAAGAGATGCAGCATAAAAGTCTAATCTCCCAGGAAAAGATGGAATTACCCTAGTTTTATAACCCTATATAAGGGAATGATGCATTTTTTTCAATCATCTATTAAATCCCTACATGAATAATGGAGCTAAATATGAGGATCTGATAATTGGTTTGGAACTTGAAATACTAGATATTAAATAAATTTAAAATATTCATAGATTCCCAATTAGTTTTTCAACTAGATCGTAGAAACCTAAGAAGTTTTGTATCCAAAACTTTTGAAATATCATTAATATATGAAACATCTTCTTCATTAGATTCCTTGCATGAATTTATAGGATTCCAGTGGAAAAAATTCCACGATGAATGTTTTAGAGAAGCCTGCAAATGAATTTGCTTATCAAAAAAGATGGTTCAATTCTTATAGAAGAAATTGATTGGAGGCAGCCTTTTATCGATAATCTATAAGGAGGAAAACTTCCACATGACAAATCCCTTACCAATAAAAATATGAAATTTGTTGTTTCATATGCACTTGTCAATGAAACTTTGTTCTAGTGATCATTTGATCAGATGTGGCTCCATTATTTAGCTAAGAATGAAGCCCTAAAGATCATGAATGTGGAAAATGCTGGGTTGTGTGTTATGCACTATCTGGCCCTACGATGAAGTTAAATATAAAGAAACTTAGATAATATAGGTCTTAAAATGATTGACGATTGCATGAATATTATAAATTATTATCATTAGTGCCAAATTCATGGTGTTGTTTTAAATCAACACCAAATGTGTTGCATCACATAATGGATTTGTGGGCCTTTAAAAGTTAGGGCATGAATATTATTTATCCTCTTTCATAAAAGGGTCATCACTTCATTTTAGCTATGACTGATTACTTCTCCAAATTGGCAGAAGAAATTCTCCAATGATAAGTAACATCACACCATGTTAAGCAATTTTTTGTGACCAAATCATATATCGATTCAGCATGCCCCACATAATTATATTCAATAATGGGTTAGTAGTAAAATTTACCAAAATAAACTATTTTGCCATACATCTTTGTATTGATTGGTGATACACAATAATCTATTATCCACATGCGAATAGGATGTCTAAGACCTTCCAGAAACCTTTGTGCAAATCATAAAGAAAAAATTAGTTGATAAAAAGTTCTAGTGGCGTGAGAGGTTGGTGGAAGCCTTGTGGGCGTATCATAGCACTTATATGATAACAACCCAATCTACTCTATTTACCTAAATCTATGGGTCCAGGAGCATTCTCCCTTTGTTGGTGCAGCTTCCCTCATCACTAATTGCCATGCAAAATCAAATCATAACTATTAAAAATGCATGACTGTGGTTGGAAGAACTTTAAGGACTTAAATAACATTGCTAGCAAGTTAAAAAAAAACTTGAATTACATAAGTCACAAATGGTTTAGGCTCATGATGAGTTGGTTCACCCTAAAACTTTTGAGTAGGATACATGTTATTAGTTCTTCAGAGACTTACTCTATCCAATTAAAAGATTGTACATGGTACTAGTTCAAAATTATTTAATTTTATTTCTTCAAGTTCAAAATTCCAAAATCAAAATCCCAAACTAAATTAATCTCAATGCCAATCAAAATCAAACCTATGTTAGTTATATTTTACCAAACCACCATAGGTTTAGGTTGACTATCTCCTTGACTAGTTTCCCTAATTAGGTCAAAATTTCTATGCTTTTTATCTAGGATAGCCATTAAAATTGTGAAACAAATTTTAATCTTTTAGGAAGGCATGTGAGTCCCCGTGCATCCTATTTCCTACAATCATAGACAGTTGGTATTAGATTTAAACTTACTGGGTTCCTTTATAGCCTAGTCAACTTTAGTGTCTATAGGTTATGTGTAGGACCTCATGTTTCATTTCTTTAGATCCAGAGGTAAACCAAATCAAATTTGCTCTTATCTCTTAGGGAGCGGTGTGAGTCCCCGAGCTTCTAATGGAGGCTGTGGCGTAACCAATAGAATTGTGAAATGCTTTAGTGCTCTATCAATACCTAATAATGCTTTAGTTTTATTAAAATTAAAAATTATAAAAACCCCACTTAATATATGCAAGTATACATGCCAAATCAAGTAATATAGTGATAGAGTAAAGTATCGATCCTACGAGTAAGATATACTTACTTGAAATTCACAAGTACTATAAAAATATTACAATAATTATCCTACTTAAATAAAAATAGTTATCATGGAGATTCAATTACTTAAATAAAATTAAATAAAAATAATGAATATACTATATGGATATAATGTTTTGGATTAATGAAAATATATTACATATTTTTTCTAATGATTCTCTTTTAATTATGATGCTATTCAGAGCATATATATTCCTAGATCTCTATCAAGAAGAATGTCTATTGACTTCCTATGGTAATTTCATCTCCTTAGGAATTTAGTATGATTCATACCTTATGCCTAGGCATGATGTATACTAATTCAATATTCCTAGTTATGCTTGTTTCCCTCCATCAAGGCTTGCACATTACACATAATTTTAACTACACATCTAGCCACTATGTGCATTAAATTAAGATCTAATAATACTAAAAATATCATTATAATCATTTATAGAATAAGGGAACTTATTAGAACTTCATATGATACTTACTTCATCAATCCAAAACTTAAGAATTTAGCCAAACATAAAGAAAAGTTGAAGCAAACTCATTTTCATTAATGCAATGATAGAAAGAAAATACAAGAGATATATATCACTAAATAGGTTCAATGGATCTTCTCTACACTCCTCTTTTAGTTACAAAATTGCTTCCACAATCACAACCAAACTCTCTAATAATGGTATCAACTACTTCTCTAAATTCCTTTAGTTATCACTATTATAGAAATTTAGAGAAGCACTCTAAATTCTACAGAAATTATCTAAGTGACTAAACTCCCCAACAAACATAACACAACCACTATTTATAGGAAATCAGAAATAGGCATATGGCGTTGTTGTGCTATAAAGATTGGTGCAGGGCCCAACAAATGAACTAACACCGTTGTGTATTTTTCTTATTTCGCCACTACACTTATTGATGTGGATCTGTTACTTAGTGAGAAGTCACATCATTTTGCTGATAGCTCATGTACTTTGGAAGTTATAACTACTACGTTGTGGTGCTATTGATTTTTGGATGTTGCTGCACCTAAAGGGAAATTTGGGCATCGAGGCATTATTGATTGTGATGCAACAACACTGCTCAACAAAACCCTCGATGCTGTAAAGTTGACATTTAACTATCGCAGCACTGTCCGACAAAGAAATCAACACTACAATGTTGATATTCTAATGCTCCAATAGTGTCTTTGATGGTGCTGCGACATTGTTTATTCCAACGCCACAGTGCTATCTAGAACTTAAAAATTTTATGCCTTTTCTATATTTTTCCTGCATAATACAACTAAATTAACACATTTTTACTAAATATATAACTCATAAAATAACACATTATTTACACTTATCAAATTCTCTCCAGCTTAAACTCTTGCTTGTCCTCAAACAAATCAAAATATCAAAATTCGATTAAATGATTAACCAAAGTAAAAACTGTCAATTTAAAATTACTAAAATATAAGATAATACATCATGGTCTAGAAGTAGTAAAAATGAATAAGATTATAATTCTAGTTTATAAAAGATTCTAGTAATTACACTAATCAGTTATTCGTATTATTGCTTAATTTAAGTTTAGAGGTTATATTTTTAATTATTAAATTTTGAGTTTTCAAGTGAATAATATAGTTTGATGTTTAGATATATTTATAGTTAAAATTAAAATTTTATTTTTTCACCATCATTTGTACTATTTTTCTTATTTTATCCATTATGAATTTAAGTATATGATTGTAATAAGAGTATAAGCTTTTTAACTAATACCAAATTTTGAATGTATTCATCCCTTTTCATCTATTTCTTTATTTTTCTTTTTAGAACTATTTTCATAATTCTTTTCTTTTTTAATTTATGGAGTACATAGTTAATGATTTTGAATATCAATTTTTGATTTCAACTCGTTTTATAATCTTAATGAGTTTTATGCAAAGATTTAATAGGTTTGCTGATTTCAAATTAGGATTACTTATAAGTTCCAATTTTAATCTACTCATATCAAATCATTAATTATAATTATTCATCTTTATTTTATAAAACAGTAAATAAAGAGTATAACTTATAATTTTAAATTAAATCAATAATTTAAATGATCTAGGTTAGATAATTATTCTTTTTTTTTCACTCTATAAAATATAAATAGTGTTCATTTAAACTATGATCAAGGGTTTTATTATTATCCTATTTTTACACAATTTATAGTTATCATTTTTAATAATGTTAATTAATTAATCAGAATAAAAAAATTAATGAAGGGTATAATAATCATGAGGGGTATGTTAATAAAATGTATATAAAAAGAAACATAACAAGGAATACTACACATTCTTTCATATGAATAATAAAAAGGCTCATAAAACTCGTGTTAATAAAATATAACATAATATAATATGGATTACAAAATAACTAATGCACTAAGCACCATATACAGCACATCAACTGAGTTGCCCCCCATAAGTGAAAGTTTATAGTCTTCAGCCATACTATCTAATTATTCTATTTCAGGATGAACCAATTCAGTTATATTTTGTACTTGATCAAGTTCTCTATTTACATAAGGTTTAAGTCTATGACCATTTACTTTAAAAGTACTTAAACTTTTCATATCCTTATTTTTCATAGTTTTATAAGAAAATATTTTTACTATAATGAATGGTCCAGGCCATCATAATTTCATTTTTCCAGGGAACAACTTAAGTCTAGAATTAAATAGTAAAACTTTCTGTCCAGGAGTGAATTCTTTCCTAAGAAGCTTTTTATCATGCCATTTCTTCACCTTTTCTTTATAAATACTTGCATTTTCATAAGCTTCATTTCTAATTTCTTCCAGTCCACTCAATTGTATCAATCTTTTGTCTTTTTTCATTTTAAAATTATAATTCAATTCTTTAACTGCCCAGAAAGCTTTATGTTCTAATTCTATAGGAAGGTGGCAAGTCTTTCCATAAAATAATTTATAGGGAGTCATACTAATTTAAGTCTTATAAGCAATTCTATATGCCCATAATGCTTCATCTAACTCCATTGCCCAATTTTTTTATTTGAATTGACCATTTTTTCTAGGATTTTTTTAATTTCCCAATTACTATTCTTAGTATAACCACAAGTTTAAGGATGATATACAATTCCTAATCAATGATAAATTCCATATTTCTCCAAGATTGTATCTTTTTTTTATTATAGAAATGACTTCCTTTATTACTGATTACAACTCTTGGCATTTAAAATCTTGAGAACATAATTCTCTTTAAAATCTTATTCATGGCTTGAGCATTAGTTTTAGAAGTTTTCACACCTTCAATCCACTTTGAAATGTATTCCACAACAATAAGAATATATTCAATTTCCATAGGATGTCACAAAAGGTCCTATAAAATTGAATCCTCAAACATCAAATATTTCTATTTCTAGAATATAATTCAATGACATTTCATTTCTTTTTATAATATTCCCTATTCTTTGATATTGATTGAATTTCTTAATATACTCATTTACATCCTTAAATAAGTAGGCTAACAGAATCCTTCTTGAAGAATTTTAGAAGTAGTTCTAAATCCTCCAAAATGTCATCCATAATGCGAATCATGACACTCCTTAAGGATTGATCTTATTTCTTCTTTAGGAACACATGTTCATAGAATTTGATTGTTGCAATATTTAAATAAAAAAGGTTGAACCCAAAAGTAAAATTTTGAATCATGCAAAAATTTCTTCTTTTCACTAGCTTTTAAATCATTAAGAAGTATACCACTAACAATAAAATTAACAATGTTTGCATACCAAAGTGAATTATTTGGATGAAGTGGAAATAATTATTCATCCTGAAAATTTTACTAATCCCATCTTCATTTAATGTAAATTTTTTAATAGAGATTATAGAAAGATGATCTACAATTTGATTTTCAGCTCGATTTCTGTAAAAAATTTCAACATCAAGTTCTTGTAGTAGAAGAATCCATCTTACCAACATTGGTTTAGTATTTTTCTTTGTCAAAAGATACTTGATAGAAACATAATCAATGTAAATAATTACTTTAATACCGATCAAATATGCTCTAAATTTAACAACAATAAAAATAATAGCTAATAATTCTTTTTCAGTTATTGTATAATTACATTATGCAAAATTCAAATTTTTACTAGCATAAAAAATGACATGGAATTTCTTATCTTGGTTTTGTCCTAAAATAGCACCTATAACAATATCAATAGAATCACACATTACTAAAAAAAGGTAAGGACCAATCAGGAGAAACAATCATTGGAGAAGTAAATAAATGTTTTTTTAATGTATTAAATGTCTTAAGACAAGCAAAATTAAATATAAAAGGAACATCATTCTCTAATAATTGACATAAGGGTTTAGAAATTTAAGAGATGTCTTTAATAAATCTTCTATAAAATTCTACATGACCTAGAAAACTTCTAATGCCTTTAACTAAATTAGGAGGGGGTAATTTTTCTATTTCGATCTTTGCAACATCTACTTCCAATCCCTTCTTTGAAACTTTATGCCCTAAGACAATTCCCTTAGTTACCATAAATTGACACTTCTCCCAATTTAACACTAAATGTATTTCCACACATCTTTTCAAAATAGCATTCAAATGCTTAAGATAATAATATAATATAGTATCAAATACTAAGAAATAATCCATGAAAATTTGAACACCCTGTTCAATTATGTTTGAAAAAATAGACATCATATATCTTTCAAAAGTAGCAGGAGCATTACAAAGACTAAAAGGAATTCTCCTAAAAGCAAAGATTTCATCAGGGCTAGTGAAAGTAATTATATCTTGATCTTCATGTGCAATAGGAATCCATATGCATCCATTTAAGTATCCATATTCCCAACATCTCCCATAGAAGGGTTAAGTCTTCTTTGAGGATCAGCTTTTAGTATTGAATTAGCTTCCATTAAAATTCTATGCATATTTGTTATATTTTTATTCCCTTTAATAATTTATCCTATCATTTTTGTGTTTTCTTCCACTTCTTCCTCTTTTAAAAATTCCCCTTTGAACAACTTTTCATTAAGATCCTCTATTATCATATCTTCTAAACCCACCTTGAAACATTCTTTATTCATCTCTTGAGGGAATTTTACAATTTTAAGAACATCAATTTTTACTTACTGATCTAGAACCCTCATAGTTAATTGACGTTTTTGTACATCAATCATTACTTTCTAGTGGATAAAAAGGTTCTTCCTAAGATGAGAGGTATTTCCTTATCTTCTTTCATAACTAGAAAAATTAAATCAACTAGAAAAATGATTTATTAACTTTAATTAACACATCTTCTATTACTCCTCTAGGGTGAGTGAAAGATCTATCAGGTAACTAAAGAGTAATAGATGTAGGTTGAACCACTCTAATATCTAGTCTTTTAAAAATAGAGAGTGGCATGAGGTTAATACTTGATCCCAAATCACATAAATCCGTACAACATAATTTATCTCCAATAGTTAAAGGAATTGAAAGTCTCCCTTGGCCTTTATGTTTTTTAGAAAGTTTTTGATGGATTATAGAACTACACTCTTCAGTTAATGCCACAACTTTAAATTCTCCTAACTTCCTTTTCTTCTTTAAAATATCCTTCATGAACTTTACATAGATGTGCATCTATTCTAAAGCATCAGATAAGGGTATATTAATAGTTAACTACTTAAACACTTCTAAAAATTTTTAGAACTATTTTTCTAAATTTTATTTGATTAACCTGACGAAAAGGTGGTGGTGGTCTCTCTTCAACTCTCCTAATTACTCGTTTAGGTTCCTTAATAAGTTCAAATTGTTCCATTGAAGATTTATTTCTTTCATGCTCAACTTCACCATTATCCTTTCTGTATAAATAATTGTCTTTGTAAGGATCTCCCAAATAATTTCCACTTCTAGGTTGGATATTATAACATTGTTCTTCAATCATTTTATAATTTATCAACCTAGCAAGTTTCCCTATTTGATCCTCAATTTTTTTAAGAACATAAGATTAATTTTGTACTTTAATTTTTAATTATAAAATAATGTTTTCTTATGGTATTTTCTTATTCCATTCTTGATATAGATGTTTAAAATCTGAAGGATAACTCTGCGGTGCCATATTTTTAGGATTAAAGTTGAAGTTATCTTATCCATCTGCTCTATTTTTAATCTTTAACTTATCCATATTCTTAGAAATTATTACGACTTATGCAGTCAAAAATGATAAAGCATTTTATTCATAAATTCTAGCTACTTATTAAGGGTTTACCCTATGAGGAGGCAACTGGAAATTATTGAAAGCCATCTCCTCTATTAATTCATTAGCTTCCTCAAATAACTTAGACATTAATGATCCTCTAGTTGCAGCTTCGATTATAGTGGTAAGAGATCCTACTAACCCATTATAAAATGTTTGAATAATCAGCCAATTTGGTAATGGATGGTGGGGGTATTTTTTAAGCATTTCCTTAAATCTTCCCAACTCTTATAAATAGATTCATCTTCAAATCAAGTAAAATAAGTTATCATTTTTAAGTTTTGTAGTTTTTGAAGGTGGAAAATATTTAGCGAGGAACTTATGGGCCAATTCATTCCAAGTGGTTATAGAGCATGGGGTAAAGAATTAAACCATATTTTTGCTTTATCTCTTAGAGAAAAGGGAAAAAAATCTAAGTCTAATATCATCATCAGTGACACCATTGTACTTAAATATTGCACAAATTTCTAAGAAGCTGGCTAAATGTAAATTGCAATCTTCTACAAGAGTTCCGCCAAATTAATAATTTTGAACCATTTGAATGAAATCTAGTTTTAATTTAAAATTATTTGCTTAGATAATCGGTATATTTATACTCTGATGAATTCCATCTACTAAAGGGTTTGCATAATCTGTAAGAGATTTAGAATGATTTTTCTCTAACTTAAGTTCAGTCAATTTCAAGATCTTTTTAGTTTTTCAAATTTTAAAAAGGTTTCTTTCAATTTTAGAATCAAATATCAACAATTCCTTTCTAAGTCTATAAGGCGTGCAACCAAAAATAATCAAAGTAAAATAAAACAAAATAAAATAATAAAAAGAAAACAAAATGTAAGTAAGTCTAACTATGCAATTAATTCAATAATCTTGTAAAAATTTTGCATAGAGCAAAATATTTTCCCGACAATTGAGCCAAAAACTTGATGGGGGCTTTGGAATAACCTATAGGATTGTGAAATGCTTTCGGGCTCTATCAATCCCTAATAATGCTTATGTTTTCTTTATATAAAATTTAAAAACTCAACTTAATATACACAAGTATACATGCCAAATCAAGTAATATAGTGATAAAGTAGAGTATCTATCCTACAAGGACGATATACTTACTTGTAATTCATAAGTATTGTCTAGTGAAATTACAACAATTACCCAACTCAAATAAAAATAAAGGTCATGGAGATTTAACCACTTAAATAAAATTATATAAAGATAATAAATACACTATATAGATATAATATTTTGGATTAATGAATGTAAATAACATATTTTCCTAATGATTCTCTTTTAATTATGATGCTATTTTGAGCATATGCATTTCTAGATCTCTATCGAGCTTGTAGGAATAAAGGATGTCTATCGACTTCCTATGGTTATTTCATATCCTTAAGAATTTAGTTTAATTCATACCTATGCCTAGGCATGACTAATACTAATTCAATATTCCTAGTTATGCTTGCTTCCCTTTATCGAGGCTCCACATTACACCTAATTTTAACTATACATTTGGCCACTATGTGTATTAAATTATGATCTTATAATATTAAAAACATAATTTTAATTATTTATGGAATAAGAGAACTCATTAGTACTTTATATAATACTGATTTTATAAATTTAAAACTAGAGAATTTTGAAAGATATAGAGAAAAGTTGAAGCAAACTCATTTTCATTAATAAAATGATAGAAAGAAAATACAAGTGATAGATATTACCATGTAGGTTCAATGGATCTCTTCTGCATTCCTTTTTACTTATAGAATTACTTCCACAAACATAAGCTAAATACTCTAATGATGGTATTAATTACTTCTCTAAATCTCTTAGTTGTCATTCAAAGAAAAATTCAATGAAGCACTCTGAATTATACAAAAATTATCTAAGTGACTGAGCTCCCCTGCAAACCATACATAATGACTATTTATAAGAAAACACAAATAGGCATCTAATGTTATAGTGTTATAAAGATCAGCACTGCTATGCCTAATAAATGAACTAACATGTTATTTGTTATGTCATCTGCTTCCTAACATGGATCAGTTACTTAATGAACTGTCATGTCATTTCATTGACTGGTAGTGTCCTTGGGAAGTTACAAAAGCTATGCTTTGGTGCTGCTGACTTCTAGACACTGCGGCACCAAGGCGTTATTGATTTTGACATCGTGACACAATAACAAAACCCTCGGCACTGTGAAGTTGATATTTGACAATTGCGATGCTGTCATACAGAGAAATCAGTGCTGCAATGTTAATATTCTGATGCTCCATTCGTGTATTTGATGGCACTACGGCATTGTTTGTTCCAACGCTGCAGCGCTATGTGGAACTTAGAATTTTTATGCATTTTTTATATGTTTCCTACACAATATGACTAAAATAATATATTTTTTACTAAAAATATAAAATAAAAAATAATGCATTATCTACACTTATCAACTTTTTATCTCCTAGAGCCTTGACTAGCTTATTTTGGATCTAAGCCTGTTAGTCCCTTTCAAAGCTTAGTTACTTTTTAGCATCTTAGGGTTAGGTGTGAGTCCTCATGGTTCCCACCTCAAGATCTTGAGGTAAATAAAATTGAGTGATTCCTGATCCTTTAGGAATAGATGTGAGTCCCCCAGCTTACAATTGCTTAGGATTTGGATTGCCTAGTGTTGGATTTAAGCTTTTAGGCCCCATTATAGTTAGTCACCTTCTAGTGTTTCTAAGGGTAGGTATGAGCCCCCATGCTTCCTTTTCTTAATATTAGATTAGATAGTGTCAGAGTAAGCCCCGTAGCACCATTAGAGTATCTAATTTAAATTCTCCCAAGATTTCTTTGGAATAGGTATGAGTCCCTGAGCTTCTATTTCTTGAAATCTGTACTAGCCAGTGTTAGATTTAAGCATGATTGCTCCTTTATAGATTAGTCATATTTAATGTCCTTAGGTTAGGTCTGAGACCCCTTGCTTCCTTTTCATAGACCTAGAGGAAATACAAATCGTTTAAGGTTAGGTGTAAGTCCCATGCTTCCTTTCCTTAAGATTTTTATCGCTAATATAGGATAAAGCCTTATTAGGCCCTTTTCTAGTGGCTTTCTAAATTCTCTATTCATGAACTTTTTGGCTTAGATAATAACATACACAACATCCCTTAAATCACCACTAGAATAGTAGTGAGTTAATGTAGTCATTTAAAGAACAAATAGTTCTTGACTTTTAAATCTTCAAATAAAAATGAAATCCTTTGTACTTATTCGATTGCTTCGGTTAACACCAACATTTGTGGTTTACTCTTTCAAGCTTATCACACATGTTGGAGTCCATTTGTTGACCTAAGTTTTGTGTGAGGTTAAAATAAACTCTCAAAATTCAAAATCTAAAATCAAATTCAAATACATTGAGCATGGCAAAAATTTAAACTCAATAGCAAAATCCAAAGTATAAATCCACTTCAAAACCCTTAGATCATAACCTATTTTATAAGAATTTTAAAAAATACCAAAACAAAATCAAATGACCTTAGAATCATATTGGTTCGGTTACATAGTTATTAAGCAAGTCCTTAAGGTCTACCAAACCAATTTGGAAGCATTCAAGGTCCTCTAATCCTCAAAACTCAAAGTTTTTCCTAAGGCTACAAAACCTTCAAATATTTATAGCTTATGCCACTAAAACTTACATCTTATGACCAAGGTTGACCAAGAAACCCAAAACCCAAAACCTCTAAAATAAAACATTCATACTCAAACTAGAAACCACATCCAACATATCCCAAATACTATTTGGAGTGCCTTCAGTCCAAACCCAAGCTTTCCTTATGCTTGATTGACCAAGTCAACAATTATTGACCGTTGGAACCCTATAAGCCTTTAAACTTGCATTTCACATATGGAGACCTCACCAAACCTTGAAACCTTACACAACAAATTCAAAATTATATTTGGAGTGGGTTGGACCCAACCCAACACATGCTCAACCCTAGTTGACCATGTTTACCATGGTCTACGAAAGAGTCCTTAAGCATTCAAATATGCATTTATACCTATTGACCACCCCATGGTAGGAGACCACATCCAACAAGTCCAAAATATCATTTTGATACATTTGGACCTAAACATAGTATTTAGTCAACCCTAGTTGAAAAATTCAGCCATAGTTGTCCAAAATAAATCTAAATAAATTTAAATTTTAATCCAATGCTTTAGACCATTCAAAAATAAATTAACCCATAAGGACTACCCATTACGACGGCAAGAGTCATCCTAAATTATTTCAGCCCATGGACACAATTGGGTTAGTCACGTGACTTGAACCAAACAAACCTAATGGCATTTTTTTGAGCCAAAACACAAATCTTCTCAAGTTAAATTGCATAAATGCTTTCATTAGGGGTATCCTATTCCATTACACAAAGCCCAACAAGCCTAGCCTAGGGGTTATCCAAGATCAACCAATTGGGCTAACTTAAACCCTTAAAAATACAAATTCATGAGCCCATTTATAAATTAGCTCAAATTAAAAACTAAAAACTATTAAATTATACTTAAGAAATTTCATTACATATCTCATAACCATCTTTAGCCAGGTGGATTTTTGAGGTGGCAAGAATTTCAAAAAACCACATATTTGCCACATGGATTCAACCCTAACTACCCATAATATTATTTAAAAATAAAAATTAATTTAAAAATAAAAAAATTATTAATTAATTATGAAAAAAATAAAAAGTAATTAAAATTTCTAAGTGTTTTTAAAAAACTTTTAATCATCCTTAGGAGTCATTTGTAACACTTGGGAAAGATTTCAAGAAGTTTTGAGTTGATTTAGAGTAAAGATAAAAAAATTCCCTAATTCGTTGAATTAATTAAAACAATTAATTGGCTCAAATTTAAAAATTAGAACTAATTCCCAAAAAAATATAAATGACTTAAACTCAAAAGCATTAAACTCAGAATTGGATATACTATTTATAAAATATAAAAAATATTAGAAATCTTGCTTAAATAAAAAGGTCAAAGTTGGGTCAAACTTAATTAATTAAATAAATAAGAAGATTCAATAAATCCTCAAAATTCATCAAATGATCAACTCAATAATCAAATTTAATGAACAATAATAAACAAAAAACAAAGATAATTAACAGGATAATTATTGGGTAACCTAGGCTCCCAAGGCTATTACCTAGCCCGAAGAAGGAAGAAATAAATTTTATAACCCTTGTTGAATAAAGATAATTATTATTAAATGTAAAATACCATAAAGAAATTAATAATAAAAAAATTAGACATTGAAGGTTTGATACCTTATTTTAGATTCCATTTGGAGGACATAAGTATATTGGATTTATGAGGCTTAAAGGTTAAATTTTCTAATGAATGTAAGAACTTCAGATAACTAATTAATATTCAACATTAATAGTTAAAATCAACTTTAAAATAAATCTTAAACATTTAAAATCCACTTTCAACAAATCAAATTCTATTTAGAGTCAACTTGAAATAATAAAAGCATATAGGACATATCCAATTCACCTAGCCTATGACACATAACATAGATTACTCGTTTGCTCAACCAACTCTACTTTTGGGCTAGGCCATTATTTTTTCATATGCTTTTCCATTATGTGGAAATGATTGGTATGTAAATAAGTGCTTGATATTATGATTAATTGTGACTGATTTTGTAATACTTATGCTATGATGCTTATAGTGTGATCTGTAATGGGAGTTTAGATTTCCATAGGTTATGAATGATCTGGATGTTTTTTGCTAATCAAAATTTACTGTAGGTGGCAATGCTTATGTGACCTTATTGCTTAAAAGGTTGATAAGATAATCCTGATTTAATACTAATCAAATTTTTTGTAGGTGCTTTCGCTTCTTATGCCCCTTAATAAGAGAAAAGCATGGCCAAGTTTACAGGTTGCTAAAAAAGAACAAATAATTACGTGTCGCGATGTGTTTTTTAGATTATTATAAAGACTATTTTACTAACCTGTAAGGGGTATAAGATATTTTCATTTAGAAATATAATTTAGTAAAAAGTTGTGAAAGACTATAAAATGAGGCATTTTTCTCAAGAAAGATTAGGGATCCAAAAAGAAAAGATCATCCATTATTGGAGGGTTATTTTTATTTGGATATCTTATTAAATGAGCATACAAGAGGTTTGGAGAAGAAAGCATGAATAATAAACAGCATGAAGAAAAGAATGAAGCAAGCAAAGAAGTTTTGAGACAAAAAATGCTCATTTTAAATAACATCATTTCATAGGAGTTGAATCTAGGTTGTTATTTGTGGTGACTGGACACTCTTACTTTTTAGTAGACTTTGGATTGTATTAAGTGGACTTGCCACATGGACTTTGGACATTATACTTTTCTTTATGGTTTGGTTGGTTGATTTATTCATTATGCTTAGAAATTACCTATTTTTGTTTAGGTTTCTATCTAGCATATGCCTGTGCTTGGACATTTTGCTACCCTTATGAAAAAAAAACTTTTTTAACTCAGAACTAATTAAAAATTTTGGATAACATAGAAATATAATCAAACTGAAGAGTATGCTAGAGGCACCTCCTTGTATAATGGTAAAAGGAGGCTACCTGGCTTGTGAGGGCATAGTTTTGACTCAAGTGAGGCCTGCTCCTTAGGATAAAACCTATTTTCTAAGTCTTTCTTAAACATTCACATTATGATTAATGTATAACGCTCAATTTGCATACATTCCATTAGAAACAAATTAAAAAATAAATTTAATTACATTTATTTCTAGATGCAAAATGACCAATCATATGTTTAGGGCTGCTTAGGATTTGTCTAGAAGTCGACCCTATATTTTGAAAACTTAAATAACAACAGCCTTTGCATCATTCAAAAGAATGAATATCATTATTTTTTAATTGATTAGTTTGTTTAGTAGGCTTTACAATATAGACAAGATATATGTCCAAAAAATCTTAGCTTGTTTAGAATAGGTTTGCGTTGCTACTCTGTAGTGCCTAACTTATATCTAGGTTCTAAGATAGACCTTAAATTATAAGACCTTAACCTCCAGGACTTATATCCCACCTATCTAATAGAATGTCAACTCTAATATAAAAATTCCTTAATAAAACATTAAAGCAATAAAGGATAGCTGAGAGAGTTTTAGGGTTGTCCAAAAATTTTAGTGTTCCCTAGATTTGGTCCTTTGGCCTCTAGAAAGAACTATTCAACAACTAACCAATCCCATTGAAAACTCCTAAACTTATTATCCTTGACCAAATATTTGAAATCTAAGAAAATATTTGCCACAACTTTAGTAAGAGTTTTCTTAGGAGGTTCACCTCGCATGAGATGTATTAACCATGAAGGCTTCCCTTTATGGGGAACCTATAACTCTAGATTAAAATAAACCTTATCTTATTTTCATAAGATAGGGGAAATTTTTCCTAGAAAGTAGACAATTTTTCAAAACTAAGTTCTATATTTAAATACTTTATAATATATCATGATCAACCTACAGGTGATTTGTTATTCTCTCTATTGCGTTGGCTTATAGACATGATTTTTTTTCAAAACCCATTCTTTAATTCAAATACCTTTGTAGAATATTGTGTTCTCCTTTCAATGTGAAACTCAATAATTATCATTTAATACTATTCTAGAATGATGGGAAAATATTTTGAGGTAGCATGTTGTTCTTTTGATTATATTTAACTACAATTTTTTTAATCCTTATTTTTGTCTTCAAATCCCTCATGGAATATCATGTTTGTTTCTCAAGATGGTGTAATATTTATAATGATGTGTTTGATTACAAAAATAAGAGTGCCCCAAATCTACGTGGCGAATTTTATTTTTCCACAGACCTTTCAATAAGACCCAATATTGATAACATCATAATTAAGAGGATTATCATCAATAATAATATTCTTCCACTTTCCATTACTAGAATCATTCTTAATCTAGGAAGGATCTACCACCATATAAACCTCCTTAATCTATAAAGGCCCCCCCACCACACATCATCTACCTTAAAGAATCCTCCTCTCCCAAAAATAAATGCCTCCCCCCCCCCCCCCCCCCCCCCCTCTCACAACCAATAACCACCCTATTTAACCCTATCATAAAATAAAAACCTGACGCTCCGTCATCCACAAAGGATCATCCATATCCCCCCACCATAACAACCTATATGCTAATGCCCAAAATAACCTAATTCAAACTCTATAGGACTAACTTTCTCTCCTATAATTTCCCCTGCTAAAAAAACCACATTTTCTTTATTCCTTTTGTCTAAAAAGTCATTGGATATTTAACTTTTCCAAGGAAATTTTTATTTGGATAAAAACCCTAAGTAAAGACATTAAAATTATTTTTGATCTTTCACATATTTTTTCGATATATCCCTAAATCTCCTAATCATTTTGAAAGCTACCTTGTCCCTTCCATACCATGAAAACCTAAAGTACAATCTCTATGTTTGACACCTTTAAATTTTTACCATTCATAACACTTAGCATACCATATTAGCTTGAACAAAATTAGAAAAATTTGGTAATGTATGAAAACATGTTCATAGTCTTTTTTTATAATGATTTTAACCCATTTGGATCCATGGTTGTCCCTGGTTAACCCAGGTTGACCTAGTTTGACAAAATTGACCTTTAACCCTAAAATTATTTCATATGCATAAACCATATTGTAAACTTATATCCAAGACCTAAGTTTTCCCCCTTAGCACTTGATAAACATCCTTAGTCATATCTAAACCCAAATTGAACCTTGAATGATAAGTTGACATTGATTGCTCACTTTGGTAATTAAGAGCCCGTCTGACCCATAGACCTTCAATCATTGATATGAGTCAAATTAAACCAAGTCAAAACATGTAAAACCATTAAAATATTATACCTTGCATCCAAAACATAATTGAGCCCTTGGTGGACCATAGTTCACACCCTTATTTACAAAACATAAGCTTAAACCTAAACCTGGCCTGAAGGAACCCTAAATGTAACTGATTGCTAAGAGACCATGGATTAACCTATAATAATATCCAACAAATATTAAATATCATTTGAAACACATTGGACCCAATGTTATGGTCTGGTCAAACATTACTGACCTAGTCAACCTTGTTTTACCAAACCTTCCATATAGGTAGTATCTTTCAATTCAAGTGATATATGTGGACCTAAGGCTCCCAAACCACTTATGGCAATTCCTTGGGAGCCATGGGACTTCCCAAGCTAGCCCAACCATTAGGCTCACTTCGATTAGTCACATTGCTTGACCCAAGTGTCCAAAATGGGTTTCCCATGAGTCATATCTCCGCCCATGAAAAATTAAATTACACCAATACAAGCAATTAGTACCTAGGGACCCAAAACATCAAATCCAGTAAGGCCAACTGATGGACAATTCAAGGTTAGCCAAATTTACTAACCAAAGACTCTAAAATTAAATTTCCTATGAGACATTTTGAACTTTAGAGTAAATCAATGCCAACCAACACATGCTTTATGTTTGGGAATATTTCAGACATCCTCTCACCACAGCTAAGGCAAGGTGGTTTCTAGAGGTGACCAAAATTCAAGAAAAGAGCCCATGGTTCCCATTGATTCACTCCTAACTACCATTTCAACTCACCATGTGCCTTTAAACTCTCCAGAACACTTGCCTAATCCTTATCTAACTATCTTGAACTAAAATTATGGCCTGAGCTCGCAAAACATTACCAAATGTTAGGTTTAGTTCACTATGGTTCAAGTTATAAATAATCCATTTCTCTTTTGAGAGTGGTTATACAACCTTTAAATGCCCTTCACGTAATAGATTCATGGAGCCCTAGTGAGCTACTTCACACTAGAGATCCAACATTTGATCTAGTGCATTCCAAATTATTAAAGTATAAAGAAAAGTTATTCCCAATCTCCAATGAAGTGAGAAGGAAAAAAAATCCTCCTCAATTCTTCTTTGTGTGGAGGTATTTTCTAAATATGAGCTTACTTTTACATAGGTTTGATCAATTGCAAAGTAAACTTTCAAACCATGATAAATCAACTATTGAATTGAATAATTTTTTGGAAGAAGACACCCTAGAATGAATTGGAGCATGAATCACCAACTAGTTCTTCTCGGTCATGCTAAATTCTATATGGCTGAGCAATGGAGTTGGAGGTTGAAGATAAAATCTCTACCATCCATTTGATTCAAATTAGAATGAAGGTTCTAACAAAGTTAAAGTGAATTCCATCTATCCACCTACTAATTAAGCCATTTACTTCAATTGTCTGATCTCTGATGTTATGACTTAGGGTTCAATTGCATTTTTTGAGGAGCCAGCCCATTTTTTGAGTTGTCAATTTGCACAGTCTCATGTAAAAGCTTGGCTAGAAATAATTAAAACTTTAAAAATTCATTACTTATGATCCTCTTATCCAAATCAAAATTTTTAGAGCTTATGGATTTTTCTTGAATACTACAAAACTTTATAGTCGGGAGACCCAATTTTTCATGCATGGAATGTAATTTCAAAAATACCCCAATATATTTTAAGAATTATTTGATGAATTTAAATTCAATTGAGCTTAAATTTACAAGGATGTATCTTGGATGTGTTTTACACATATAAAACACAATTTAAGTCAATTTGAGTTTAGAGAGGACATCAATTCCGATTTTTAAATTTCTAGGTCTAAAATTGACCTAGAAATAAAAAATTCAATAAATCTGAATCTATAAAGCATTTAGGGGTTAACTTTTCTATTGTTGGAATGGAATATAAAGGTTAGTTAGCCACTAATTTGACCTCCATCCTTGATCTAGTTAGCCACTTATGATTTTTCCAAAGTTTAGATGGATTTAGTTTAGGAATTCATCAAAAAAGGATAGGAAGACTTTAATGAGCCCAATTTTATATGGTTTAAGCCCAAAGTTCTTATTATCTTAAGTATTAAATTTTAAGCTAATTGGTGTTCATTTAGTCTATCTAATAGTAAAGCCTAACTTACACTACATAAATAACCAAGAAAATTCATTAATTCATTAAAAATAAAGCATAAATCTTAATAATACACTGTAAATGTATTCAATCAAAAATTAGTTGATCTTTGAAGAAAAAATAAACCCTTTTTATAAAGTAGAAAAAATAAAAATTAATTAAAAGTTAGAGAAAATTAAATAAATTCTTAAATAAAATATTTAAAAATAAAAATAAAAATTAAATTTCAAATGACTTCAAACTCTTGCCTAATACATAGAAATAAAGGCTAAAGGAAGATTTTTGTTTAATACATTTTGCCAAAAAAATACCAAATCACAGAAATCAAAAAGCTTATTACAATTTCGAGAAATAAAATAAAAAAAAGACGTGTTTAAAGTCATCAAGAAAAATAAATATTTAGAATAAATTTGTCTTCACATCAACATTTGAGATTATCTATAGACTTGTACAACAACTTGATAACATTGACACTATCAACTTCAATCCAAATGATTTCCATGTCAAACATCCACTCTTGTCTGACCTCTTTTAAAGCAAGTACATAAAACAATTTAAGTTGAGAAATATCCAAATGTATAAATTTTCTTCCAAATTCAAACAAAATCATTCTTTTGTGATCTATTATAACTCCACTATAGTATCAAAATTTTAATCAAGAATTGAGGCCTCCATATTTAATTTAATCTAATTTGGAGGTGGGGCTGTCATATTTTATTAATCAGCTCATTAAGCTGGTTAGCACCAAGTTTCTCCATAATTTGAAATTCTGAATGATCTAATGTTGGTAGTAAGAACATTTGCTATTATAACGACTCCTATAGACACTATTTTCCCATGCTTGTAATTATTTCGTGCTTTTCACAAGTAAAAAATAAAAGTATAGTAACTTCTTAATATAACCTTATTATCCCAAATAGGACCTTACATTATACTTATGTGATAAAATGAAGGTGAATATATATTAATTCAAATTTTATAATGAAAAAGTAAAAAAATAATAAATTACTCATCTCCTTTGAATTAACTTCTAACATGCTATTTTTTCTCTGGGAAGATGCAAAGCAATTTAAATTATACATTATTCGAGAAAATTTAATTTTTAGAATTTTAGTTATGAAGTCGAATACACCATTATGAATGTTATATTTCGTTGGAAGGTGAAAATATCATTCTCTAATTGGTTAAAATAACAAAATAGTAAACTTAATTCAGATTATCATAGTTAAATTCATGAAGGAACTACATATGACCTCAAAGGATTAAAATAATTTTCGATCGAGTATTTAACACTGATACCCTAGACACAATATCATAATTTCATATTCAATGACATGTTGATAAATGATATATCACTCCAAGGAAAGAAAATATCACTTATTATCTATGATTTGAATATAATGATGAGGATCTTCTTTAATTTTCTTGATTTTTCCAAAGAGAATTATTAAAATTTTAAATTGATCTAAGGTCTTTAAATATCTTATAAAGGAAATCGTTCATACTTAAGTACATCATAGGGATTTGGGCTTCCTATGAATACTCTCAATTAAAATAATGGTAAAAATTTCATTTAGGATTTTTGGGGAGTGATATGTGAGGAGTGAGTTTGGAATTCCAAATGGGATTGGGTCAAATTTTAGACACTTATTAGAGTCTAATGGAGGAATTGTAAGAGGTGTCTTGACATTCTGAAATAATTTAGAAACCCCCTATCTATCTTGGCTTTATATTTTAGTTTAAGGATAATTTTAATTTGAGTTGGCAATTTATTAGAATGCTGGGATTATATTCCCAAAGTTGGGGAGTTATGATTTTGGTCTACCATAGATCCTAAATATATTTTAGTCACCAAACCATGTTGACCTGAACCTAGCTAAAATACATGCAAATTTAGACTTATCCCTACTTGGATTAGGGAGCCAACGAATCACATAACGCTTTAAAACCATAAGTCCGATACTTATAAAATATGGGTAAAGCTATTATTTAAGATTTTGAAGAATTGGGGTTGACATCTAGAGAATGTTCTAATTGGCCACTTTACTTATGTAGGGTTATTATGCTTGAATATAATTAAAATTTTATTAATTTAATTAGTTTCTAATATAATGCATGAATATTACCTTGTATGCATAAGTGATATAAAGAAGTTTAAAAATTTTGTTAACAAAATAAATTTCCTTAGAGATTGCACAAAACACCTAGACAGAGGTTCACCGTAATAAATTAGGTAGTCTTCCACGACTCACAGGCGGGGGAGTTCTAACAAGGAAACGAAGCCATAATATGTATGCAAGAGAACCTCAGCACCCCTGAGCTTACTTCATAAATCTATTTATCTTTCTATGTCAACTTAAATGTTTTATTTAGTTTTGAGTAGAAAAATTTATTCCTTAGAGAGCTTAATCACATCTAGGCTAAAACAAAATGAGCATGCAAGAAAGAAACCAAAGAATATTTATGAAATTCCTAATGTACTAAAGTAAAAACAACAATCAAATGACATGATCAAAGTATATCAAGTAGATGTATGAGTACATATGGCAAATGCCACTTAATTATAATACAGGCTTTGTAGAAATTAAAAGTGGCCAAGTACCACTGACAACAACCCAGATTCTAATCCTAAAGAGGATGCAAGTAATTTTAAAATGGGATGTTCTTTTGAAGTCTTCATTTTTTTTGTGTTCCTCCCTTTTATGTGCTCTTTGGCTTCATCGGGTCTAAGTATCCAAATGGAAAAAGCTCCTCCCTGAAGGGGTGTTTCATTTCTCTTTGTATTTTTAAATCAACCTAATTTGAATAACCAACTAAAAGGAACACTACCCTAAGGGATGTTTCCCTTCTCTTTGGACTTCCAACTGGATAGATAAAACCCCATTTAAAATTTAAATTTCTTGACTCAAATTAAATTCAAATTACATGTGGGAAATAAGAAAAGGAATCTAAAATACCTGCTTGGTTTTCCTAAAAAATTTATATATAAAATCGTTATCATTCCAAGCACTTATATAACTAAATTGCTCATATTTGAGCATAAACACACTTAGCCATGTTGTTTTGATTTTAGGGAGGGCTTAGCAATTTTTAGCACCTATTAAAAATTTATTCATTATAATTTAATTAGCACACTTTTTGTAGCCCTACATGAGCATGGCCAGTTGTAAAAAAAATTTTTAGCATCCAGATCATTCTAAACCTAGGAGAAATCTTATGCCCATCACATCAATTCACATATAAAATAATAAAATCATCACGTCACAAGGCATTATGATGTGATGGGCATTATAAAATAATAAATCATAGCAATCAACATACTATGAAATCTGCAAAAAACCTCGACACATAAGTAATAGAAAAAGAAAGAACATAAGCCTAGCCTAAAACTAGATGTGATTGTCCTAGAAAACCATCTAAAGTATGTGCATTATACTTCGTGGCTTGGATGTGTCCTATGTTCAAAAGTTGCTGAAGTTTTCTAATGGTTTTTGTTGTTTTAGGATAAAGGGGATTTAATTCAAGTTAAAGTATTTTGCCTTGATATTTATTTTAGGATGAATTTTAAGTGTTGAGAATACCTTTATTTACACCAGGTCCGTGAGGTTTATTTCACTCTTTTTGGGGCTAAGTTAATAGCCTCGTAGGCTTGAGTTACCCAATAATAACTAATATTATTTAATTGATTTAATTGGTGCAAATAGGGTTAATATTTTTTTAATATTTGGTTACTAATTTAACTCATTATATTAATAATATTTTTTATTTTTCATCAACTAGTTTGTACCGTTATCACCAAAGAATGATTATTTTTTGAGGAATCGCCCTCCTAACGACACGTAACCCCGTAGCTTGAAGTAGTCCATCCTAAAAATCTAGTTGATGTAGTTACATTAATGATTTAATCTTCATTAAATAATTAATGACTAGTTGATTTTATATTTTTGCACTCTATTGAATCTGTTCATGGTATTGTCACAACATACTCGAGGAACTAGGCCTCCTTAGGTCATGTACCCTCGTAGCTCCAAGTAGTCCATACTAAAAACTTCATCAATGGAGTATTTTTTATGTATTTTGATGTTGTTTATCTGATTGTGTTGACTGGATTGATGTTTTGCCAGAATTTTAGTCATTTGTTTTATTTTTAGATTTTATGAATGATTTTAATTTATTAGAAGGGTCAAATTTCTTACTTTTTAATTTCAATTAGTTTTAGAGTTTTGATATTTGTTATAAAAATTAGACCCTAAGATGAATAATCTCACACTAAGTTTGCTGGATATGGATTTTTAGATAATTAGTTATTATCAGTAAAAGATTTGGTGAAATTTTTAATTAAAGTTGACCGAAGAGTTGACTTTTTATTTTTAGTGATTTCTAGAAATTTGATATTTTTCATAAATGATAGTCGCTTAAAGGATTACAATCCTTATGTTCAAATAGGAGTTTTCTAGAATTAGTTATCAATTTTTGAGGTTTGGACATTTAATTGTTTTATTTAATTTGTTAATTGAGGAGATTTTGTTATTTTTGCACCAAACTTCCTCAAAACTACTTGAAATCAGTCCCAAAGGTCAGAGATGACTTGAAGAAGTGTTTCAAGATTTCAGAATTTATTTGGCATTTTTAAAAAATTTTAATTATTTATTTTAGTTAATTGTATATTTTTCAATATTAATTTGAGGTCCAAATTGAAATCCAGTAAGGGGTCTTTTAATTTTCATAGATAGAAGACTGAATTATGAACAATTTGGTATATTTTTTGTAATTTTTGAATTTAATTTGGATTTATTAAATATTTTGGAATTTTTAAGCCCATTAAAAGGGCTTAATTTTTATTTAGTTAATTATCTAACCAAATGGCCAAAAAATTAAGTAAAATTTGAACCTAAAGTTTATAATGTCACTAAGTTCAATATACCAGAGTTTCACCCCTATTGGGTGTATGGGTACCTTTTTCTAGAAATTTTTAAGTATTTTAGATATTCTCCTTAATTATTTTTCTTAGGTGTCTTCAGTGCCACAATGGGTCTAAAATTTGGTTCATCTAACCCTCACACACTTGCAAACACACCATAAAAAAATGATAGAAAGATCCTATCAATTTGGGGAGTCATGAATTTTAATGTTTTGGATCCAAAATGGACCCATTCTCTTAGAAATTCACACCACAGAAATTCTGAGAGCATCTGGACCTATAAAAAATGCAAGCGTGCCTAAGATGCTCAAAATATTTTCACCAAAAGTTGGGTCTAGTTTTACCACTAGATTATGAAAAAATTGCTAAAATTTAATTTTAAACAAACACAAAATTTTCACAGTTTACTAATCAAAGCATGAAATTAATTTTAAAAAATACTAGGTCTCATGACCTTTCCAATGACTCCAAAATCATCAAATTTGGTGAAAAAATGATATTACTATTAATTGTAGATGTTCTGGGCCATTTGATTGAATTTTTGTTCAATTTAAATCAAATAAGTTGTAGCTTCAATTGTCAACCTCAATTTGTGTATGAGGGCCTTCGAGCATGATCAAACAAGCCATTTGAACCTCATCGAGGCTAGAACGATCCAGGTCAAAGCTGATTTGGGGTCCAATTGAGACAAATCAAATATACTTTCATTAAATTAATTTGATAATGCCCAATTGAACTTGAATCAGCTCAAGATTGGGTTGAATTAGACTTGATATTTAATAGAGTTAGATTAGTCCATTTTAGCAACATCTAGTTCATTTTGACTCGATTTGATGTTAATTTGGGTTTAATTTTTTATTGATCTGGTCAAGTCGAGTCGAGCCCGAGTTGACTCGAGTCGAGTCAAATTATGCCCAATTTCAACATGATGTTAGCCTAATTAGCCTAATATGAGTTTATTTCCATGCCAATTTACTTTATGATCATTTCAAACTATCTTCAAAATCAGGAATTTTCATCGAGTGGCCAAAATTGAATCAGCATGCTACCCAAGGTCCTCTCTAGACATCTGCGGATTCCAGATTCTATCCGCGTGTTAAGGCAAACACAATGATGGATGAAAATGGCAGCTTACTTCTTTAGTTCTAACATGCATTTTTTCCAGAAGAAGACTCCAGCTCTTAGAAGAAGCTCATATTCACGCCCCATAACCTCCAGTCTCTCTAGTTCACAAAAAAGGGGAGCGCAAGCCTTAAGTTGGGATCCTTAATACATTCGCATGGCCAGCCCCCTCACACACCTCTCTCCCTCTCTCAGGTCTCTTAGTTTTCAAGTCAACAGCCACCCCCACTCCTTCTATCTCTCTGTCTCCTTTAAATTGGCTAAGACCTTAAATGTCGTCACTTCACTGTTCGCACGTTAGGAGGTCGACACCCTGCTTCTGTTGCCCCTTGTACGCTAAAGCCAGATCAAACGCCACCCTAGTCAACACCGTTGCTGGACTTGTCCACCTCCCTTGCCCCAACCGAAGCCTCTTTTTCCTCTCTAGGGAAAGTAACCTCTTCTTATTCTTCTTCTTCTTCTTCTTCTTCTTCTTCTTCTTCTTCTTCTTCTTCTTCTCTTCCCCTTGCCTCTTCCTCTCTTCCTCTTCTCACATTCCATCTTCTTCTTCCTATTTTTTCTATTCTTCTACATTTTCTTGGCTAGATTCATTAAATCTTTGATTTCAAAAGAAATATAGTAAGAGGAAGGGGGAAGGCACGAGTTGGATTTCTATGAGTTTTCTTTCTTTTTTTCTTTTCTCTTTTTCTTGTTGATACTCTGAATGGATGAGAATTTTTTTATATTCTTCCTTGTTGGCAAGTGTTCTTATATATATGAATGAGATATTTACCTTGAGTTTGAATGGCCTATTATTTAAATTCTTTTCTGGAAGAGTTATGTGTGGTGTGGTATCATAATTTTAAAGAGATTGTTTGGTGTCGTCTCTTAGGTGTTGTACGCTAGATGTTTGATGGAATGCCATTGAGGAAATGTTATGATATTTGGCTCGTTGTGACTTGTAGAACTTAGGTTTGCTTATGGAGTTTCCTAACCAAATGTTTCGTGAGCATATTTTGATGTAAAGCACTTCACATTGTCTCCTCTCTTTGTCTTTCTTGAGAATGTGAGAGTGGGAATTAATATTTATATTTAGAATTAAATAGTGATTGGCTTGTTCTCTTGGTTTATGCCATATAATTGATATGTTCCCCAACATTCATCTCTGTGGTTAATTTTATATGAGAGTATGTGACTTACATGAGAACATAGGCGAAGAAATTGAATATCTCTATAAATATCATATTGCATATAAGGGTATTAAGAAACCCTTGTTCTGTGTTAACAAAGTCTCCATGATTTATTGCTCATACTAAACTAAGTGCAATGTGAAGAATCAAGCATGATGTGTGAAATCCCATATTCAATTCTGTGTATCTATTGTATGGAGATGCTTAAGTAGAGCTTCGTATTCAAAGAGGTTAAGTGATGTGTTGGGCTTACCATTAATTCTCCATCTCTTCTCATTAGCTATGATTTTTTTTTCCATATTCCATCACCATTGTATGATTTGTAGATGATCGAAGAAACACATGTGTAGGCTTATGTTCAAACAAGTTCATTGACCTCTTCAAAGAAATTATGGGGTATTTTTATGAATTAATTTTCTTAAACTATTGTCATGAAGACTGCCTAGTCAACTTACTCATGCACTCATATGATTTATTTTTGATTAAAAGCATGTCAAATTCTTATGGAAGTAATCATGCTATGATAGGAATTTTATGTACATTCATATATACATTTGTTGAAGCTTGACGGTTAGAGAAATTCACATGCATATTTTTTTCTTTCTATCTTTTCCTACAAGTGATTACTTATTGCAAAAAAAAGGGGTGTACATATACTTGTGAGATGTTGTTTGTCCAAAGGCGGTATATACATTGTTATGCTTTAAGCTTTCATGTGTAAATGATCTCATGCCATGGCTTGAAAAGGAAGAAACTTTTTAAGTTAAAGCTACAAATGGCCAAGGGATTTTCTTTCTTCGAAGTAATGATCTTTATTTTTAGAAGACATTATTGTTCTTTAGTTTAACATAGATCTTGTTGAAAATTTCAATATCTTTATATTATCATTGAAATACATTGATTGGTTATAAGCTTTTGGCAAAAGGTTATGTGTTGGCATGAAAGAAAGTTTACATGCCTGTGTTAAAAGCTCCTTTTGAAATTTCCATTAGCATGTAGCATGAAAGTTAAAAGTTCATCAAAGAATATTCATGTGTCTTACTGATTCAATACATTGTTATTTATGTTGTTGGAGTACTTTCTAGCACTTGGAGTAATGGGAATATCATCAAATCCTCCTTCATATGGTTGCATTTTAGAAGAAAGTGTTAAGTTGCGACTTTGAAGAAGTTTATTGTTTTGTTCTTAATGTGATGAAATATAATTATTATGATTCACATTCTTGGAAGATGTGTGATTTCATATGATGGACATGGTGGAGTTGGTAGAAATAGTTTGGCATGTGTTGAAAACTTTATTTGTGACCTCCCAAAGCCTATTTTCTATACTACATTAATAACTTGATAAGTTGAGCTCTTGAGAGAAATGCCTTACATTCTCTTATGTTGTGTGTTGGTTTTGGATAGAAGAATGTGCTGGATTTTTTCTTTGCATGATTAAAAATGAGTAGTTATTTGAAATGTTACTTATGAGTTTTGGTAGAAAGTGAGGTATGTTGGGAACTAGAGTTTTGTTGGATGATTACTAGAAAGTTGACGTTTTGAAAGGTAACCAATAGTTCCTAATAAAAACACTAAACATAAAAATTGTCTAAGCTTAATTAGTCATAAGTGATAACTTAGTGATATTCTATCATACGATTAAGGTATTATTATCTAAGCTTAGTTAGTCATAAGTGATAACTTAACAATAATTGAGAACTCCTAATAAATCCATGGGTAATCTAATTAAAATACATTTAAATCTTTAATTTTTATCAATCAAATCATAACCAATATGTATAATCAATAAAAGGTAATATTTGAAAATACACCTGAACTAAATCTAATTAACATGATAACCACCCTTCAATGAAACTAAATTTAAAAGATATAAGATAAATCATGAGAAAAAACCTAAACTAAAACATGTTAAATGAAAAGACTTCTAAAATTTAAACTCATATTCATTAATTTCACCATAATTGATTACATACATAATCTAAGATACTTTTAATTTTGAATACAAATAAGTAAGAATCTAATTCACTATGTGAATAAAATAAGAGAATTATTAAGAGTTTAATTATAACCATAAATTTTAGAATCCAATAAATCACTTAAAATCTAATCAAACTTTAAACTAATCTTTTAAAACTAATCAACCAACCCCTTAATATAGAACGAGCACTCCAAAGATGATGTTTTAGGATGGACTACTTCAGGCTGTGGGACTAAGTATCCTAAGGAGGCCTGGTCCTTAAGCATGACAGTGTAATTCTACGAATGGATTCAATGGAGTGTCAAAATATTAAAATTAATTGATTATTAATGATTTAACCAAATAAAAATTTTTAATTTAACTATATCAACTTGGTTTTTATGGACTACTTAGGGCAGTGGGTCTAAGTGTCCTAAGGAAGTCTGGTCCTCGAGCCTAAAGGTATAACGCCATAAACCAATTGATAACAAATTTAATTAATTAACCTCTTGAATTGATAATAAATCAGTTAATATATCAATCTTTAATTTTAAATCAACTAAATGAACTTAACAAAATTAGTTACTACTGGGTAACCCAGGCCTACGAGGCTATTAAGTTAGCCACAAGGAGGATGAAATAAACCTCACGGCCTCGGTGAGCAACAAAGGTGGTAATTACTAAACACTAAAATATACTCTTAGAATCAACCTTAAGACATTAATATTTAAACTTAAATTAAAATTTTTCTTTGCCCTTTAACAAATTAAATTATAAATAACTTGAATAAGTTATCCTATATAGAACATACCCAAAACCACATACCCTACTATACACACCTAAATCTATTTGCTAGGACATGGCTCCTAGCTTTATATTAGGCTGGTATTTCTGTTCTTTCTATTCTGTGATGTGGCGATTTGACTGTGAAATATGTGCTTGTTGATTTATTATTGATTGGGATAGCTTTCTGTGATGATGATTTTTTATTATATTCTCTCTAAGATGTGATGCGCGATAGATTACCCATAGGTTAGGTGAGATCTGGGTCCTCACGATATTTTTTATAGGTGGCCATGCTCAAATAGGTCTAAAAAGGGGGCTAAAAATAAATAAATTATATATAGTTGCTACATGTGCTTTATCTACTTAGCCTCCAAAGAAATAAGAGCATGGCCAAGTGTAGCTGGTTTGTGCATTTTAATTCTATCATATAACTGCTTGGAATATTTGATTATAACTGCTTAGGATAACCTTGCAGGGGAGTTTAGATTTCTTTTTATAATTTTGATATAATTTATTCAAAGTATAGTGTTGTGAAAATTTAAAAATATGGCATTTTTAAATATAAAGGATCCAAAGAGAAAAGAAAATCCCTTACAAGGAATTTTATCATTTGGTTATCCTTCTGGAGGATGTACTATGAGGATGTCTAAGAAAGGAGACTGATAGAAGAACGAGAAGACAAAGATTAAGATAAAATGCCTTATTTTTATGATATGTATCATTCTATAATAATAGAATCCAGGTTGTTGTCGGTGAAGCCTAGCCACCATTACTTTTTTGCAATCTAGGTTGTATATTGAATGGCAGTTGCCATGGACTTTGGATACTTTATTCTATAATTTTTTTATGATGATGTGTTTCCTTTGTGTGGGCATTAGAAATAATGACATATTTTTCATTCAATTCTTTCTTACATATGCATGTGCCTAAATTTTGCTAGGCTCTTTAGGAATAGAATATTTTTACTCATAATTAAAAAATAAAATTCAAGAATTAAATAACTCAGAAAGGTAAATGATCTAGGGAATAGGCTGGACACCGTCTAGGGTCACATGCATATTAATGCATCTTCTTTCCATGTTTAGAAACTTCCCCACTTGAGGGTAGAGTACAGATAATTCAACCTATGAGGATGAAGTTCTGAACCTGGGGAAAACTAGTACTCAAAAAAATTATTTTTATAAGCCTTTTAAAATTTCATGCTTTTTTAATTTGAAGAGTTTGACTAGCATGCATTGCATTAAAAATGAACTAAAATAAAAATTTAATTATGTTAGTCCTAGATGCATAACACCACTCATAAGTATAATGCCACTTAAGGATTTCTCTAGATGTCGGCCCTAAATTCCAAAAACTCAGCCACCCTCACATCTCTTATAAAGATTAAAAAACATGGATTTTATGTGATTAGGTGGTTTAACTAGCTTTCTTTTTCAAGCAAGACACAAGCCCAGATTGCATTAGTTAGGTCATAAGTGTTAGTACTACATTTATAATACTACAACTGTTATAGATTAGGATCAAAGGCTAGTGGTATTAGTGTATCGCTATATGCCTAATCAGTGGGTAAGTTATTTATCTTTTAGAGGTTATAAATCCCATCCATCTGTATCACACGGATGAAGCTACCTCCATCCTTCTCTCGTGCTTGCTTGGAATGTAATGTCTTCTTAGATTTCATTTCTTCGGACCGGCTGAGTGATGATATGATCTATGTTAGCTGATAAAACTAAATTAAGCATATCTTTTCCTTTAGATTTAGAAGCCCAAAAATTTCCCTTATGTGTTAAACCCCTCTGAGAGAATAATATAACATCCTTAATCAAGAGTTTTCTTAGGCCAAGGCCTAAGTTGTGATTAACCACAGGGTCTTACACCCATGGGAAATTGATCCCCATATCAAATAAATCACACTCGAGCTGATGTATCAAAAGGGAAAAATCTCACAACTTTGATCATGTTATATATATTATTACCCATCAAGTTTTGTAGGTAAAAGCCACTATCCTTCATGGTTAATCATATCTATGATCTCATTTACTCTTCCATTCAGCTACTTATATAGAGTGTAAAGGCCTATGACCATTTTGTGCTATGGGATAGTACAATTGTACTCTTTTCATTCTGACCCTGCGAGCAGAATCCTTTCGGAGACTTATAGATTTTTGGTGATCACGGTGGGACAGGTTTCTCTCTTCATCTTTGGACCCTATATTATTCTCTCTTGTGTATACTCTGGGTTTGGTGCTCCTTAGTAGGTTCCTTCCTTCCTTGCCTTTTAGGTTATTCCACCCTTTCTTTCCCTCTTTTTTTCTCATGGTGTCTTCGGATGCTAATTATTGCAATTTGTGTTAGCATTTAGCACCATGACATTTGTTTGTCTTTCAATTACTTTCTATTTTGTTTTGGACTCATGGGTGACACTTCCTGGGTCCCTATTGTCTAGTCTTCCTATGGGACGAACACCATTGGTTCCTTTACCAACTTAGTTTATGTCATCCTTAGCGGGCCGACCCTCTCCAAGGCTGCCACATTTTCTCCCCCATAGAGGAGAGGTCACGTAGCCATGTGCCCTTTTGGATGTCTATTTGCTCAGTAGCCAGCTCATGCACCTATTCATAATATTCCTATTTATGCATAGCTAGTGCGCCCAATGGCTAGGCAGCTAGTGCTTAGGCCACTTTTTGTTGAGCTTGTTTATCCAATTTTTAGTTATCCTGCCACTATAGTACCAACTAAACAGATGGCTCTGATCCCTCAGTGCTAGCAGCTAGCAGTTACCTTTCCCATTGCATTGGTTATGGTTACTCATGCTCATGTTTCCTCTCCTCCTTTCTCTTTGAGGAAGAGGGTGCTTAGGCTGACCTTTATTCACCCTCTTCCACTCATCAGGTTTCTATTTTCACCCGATTGTCTCACCCCAAGACTTTTGAGCAGACCCTGACACTTCCTCTTACCCCAGTAGCTCCTATTCTCTAAGTTGTCCAGCTAGTGGGTTCAGGCATAACATCTTCCTCTACCTCTAGCATTGGGAGAAGGGCACAGAGGAATAGGAATAAGAGACTATGGTTAGCTATATGTGAGGCAATAGTATAGAGGATGGCAGATTCGGTGGCTTAGTATGAGCCAGTTTAGTAGAGGGGCATTCCCTTGTAGTAGGAGCCAGGTCAACCTACTATTACTCAGATTCTTGATGTTATTAATGCAACAGAGATTGATGTAGTCCAAGGAGGATGATTTTTATCACTTGAAAATAGTAGTGATGAGGAGGGTGTTGTTCGCATTACAGCGGCCCCTCCTATCACTATTACTCTTTCATGTGCTAGAGTCCCCAGGGATAATGTTACTAGAGCCCTCAATTAGAGGATATGAAGAATTATTCACTCAGCGTAAGATAGAGGCCATCTTAGTGAGGAGAGGTTACTCCACCTGATCTCTCTAGTTTATGCTTATTGGTAGAGGGAGTCTCTTAGATAGAGTTACTAGTGGCAGAGAAGATAATGACCATGGCAGTAGACTAGAGCAGTTCCAATAGTTAGACCCCGAGACAGGTATCCCTAGTGTTGGATGACACCCACTGTTCGAGCTTGTCTGGCCACAGCTTAGTTCCATTGTTGTTGTCCCACCTATACAACCTAATATTCCTATTTGGTCCTATCATAGTAGATGGGTTTGGAGACATTGGTAGGTTGACTGACCTATCAAAATGATATAGATAGTTGGAATAGTTTAGCAGGTTGATATAGTTTCTCCCTCATGATCAGCAGCAGCTCTAATGATTTATGATGAGTTTATAGATGTTGAGGATGGTATTTCTTTGGATAGTTCCCTTGCTCGAGTAGAGTCAATGCCCGTTCCTAGCCCCCATAGGATCTTCTCTCCTTTGGGTCCATACATTGACGCCCTTTTTCAGAACTTCTCTAGTGAGGACTAGCTTGGAGAAGAGTCAGAAAAGGACATTCCCATCCATCATGTATGTGTTGTGATGATGAGATGTGGGTTATCGGATGAGTAGAGAGTACAGTATGATGGAATGAAGGACCAAGGGGAGGCTGATGTACCTTCCACCTCAGCATAGGGTAAAACTCCTCGGTCAGTTGGTACAGATGCCATAATTTGGAATTACAGACTCAGATCGATGAGATGGCTAGAGCCATAACAATAATGACTACCTAGTTGATAGCATTGGGGGCTACACCCCAAGTCATGGATATGGGTACTCCTACTACATCCAAAGAGGAGCCAACGGTGCCACAGGTAGTAGTGCCAGAGCCTATGACATAGGGAAGTTCTATTAACTCCCCCAATAGTGCAGTGCAGTGTTTCAATCCAGAGTAAGTCGATACAGTTGTCACTCGGTTAAATTAAGGATATGATTATATAGAAGGTTGAGCATGCCATTTCCTCCAAGAAGATGGGGGATGCAGTTAGTAAGAGTCATCCTTATTCGATAGAGTATGAGCAGGATTCGTACCATGCCAGTTTTGTCCCTCCACTTTTATGAGTGTTTGATCGGTTGGGGAATACAAGGCAACATGTGGCTCAATAGCGGGCCATATGTTGTAATATTGGAGGGAACTATACATTGATGTTGAGATTGTTCATCAGTAGCTAGTGGGAGTCGCATTTCTGTGGTATGTTGATCTCCCCAATGATTCAGTGTATACTTTTATAGAGCTTGAGCAGTTGTTCATTCAGACATTCATCAGTATAAAGCATAAATTCATAATTGGTGAGTTGGTAGTGACCAGGCAGTGTCCCCATGAAACTCTACCTAACTATATTATCAGGTAGAGGAATCCTAGCCTTCAGTGTGAGCCTCAGTTGTAGGAGTAACATGAAGTTGAGATCTTGCTAAAGAACATTGATGGTCCTATCACTGTATACCAGAAAGGTTTTTGTATTTGAATCCTTCAAAAGTTGTTGATTAAGGTCACCAGTTTGCAGGACCGCATACCTACTACAGTCCCTCCTAAGATTGAGAGTCAACATCTGTGTATACCTTAAAGAAAGGAGTCTTTAGGGGCAACCACCTCCTAAAAATATGGAGGTGCACAGTACTTTTGAGTCCAAGGATAGGGGCAAGAGGCCCGTGGTTAGCTTGGTACCATAGTAACCACCACAACGGCCATAGTTTTAGCCATGATCACAGATGTCATTACCGACACCGACACAGCCTCCAATATAATTTCAGCCATGATCATAGGCTCAACAGCAGTTTAAACCCTCCTATAGGACTCTAGAGAGTTAGCAGAACCTACAAGAGAAGCTTGGAAAGGCATATCCCCTTAAATGGAAAGTGTAAAGAAAATTTTTAAATTCCTTATTAAGAAAATTATTTTGACTTTTCCAACCAATAGGAGAGCAGAAGTGGAAGGGCAGACATATCATCCATTATATTTTCCATTCCACAGCCACATTGGTCATGTCATTGAAGATTATTATGTATTTAAATACAAGGTGGAGAGCCTCATGGCTAATGGGGAGATTCACCTACACGATAGTTATTTGGTATAGCCCCGAGCCAAGGTTGCACATGTGGTTCAAATTATTACAGGTTCAAATAAGTGTGACAGTCAGTATGGTGGTTAGTCTAGTGGTAGTAAACACCCCTTAGTTCTAAGGAGGAGTGGCAGCTTGCACTCTCTCACAAGATAAGGGGCATGATATGACAGGCAGTTTAGAGTTCAAAGGCAGTTGAGAGGAAGCCTTTATAGGCCAAGTCGATAGTTGCCACCCTAGTTTTTTTACTAGTTTCTCCTTTTATTATAGTGCCTACGAACCACATTTCTTTTAGTTCATGTATTAAAAAGATGTATGAACGAGAAAAGTTGGTTGTAACTTCAGAGAAGAAGATGGGATCTCTTCCAGTACTTATGCTGAAGGATTTTGTTCTCCCTTCTATTAATGATGAACTAATAGAGGAAGATGATTTTGGTTACTTTTGGTGTTTTCCTTCTAGCTGTACTTTTCTAGTGCTCATTCTTCTCATGTTTTATTTATCTCTGATAATGATGGTAATCTCTCATTTGGAGACTGGTTTGAATATGAGGAAGAGCACAAATTTACCATTCTTGAGGGAGGTTATTATATGGACTCTGGAGATGAGTCCGAGAACACACTCCAATCACTCTTCATAGAGTCGACAAAAGCCATAACCCATGAGCCAAATGAGTCTTCTGTTGAGCTCAACATAGTACAAGAGATCCATTTACATTCAGGAAAGGTCCTTTCACCTAAAATGGTTTAAAATAATAAAGAAAAAGATAAGAATATCATTACCCAACAGGATGATCCTTTTCCCCCTCCTCAAGCACAAGCTAAGAAGAATGGAAAGGCCCTCAGTAGGATGTTAATTATAATGTGTTGGCTCATTTGAGGAAAATTTTCCCCCTTCTCAGTGTTTATGATGCACTTATGATATCCTTCAACTTGAGAGAGACTTTGGTGAAAGCTCTACCTAGAGCTTTAGTCCTATCAAGCCTTCTTTGCTACTGAGTCTGTTAAGGATGCATGTTATTTGAGAGAGATGCCACGCATTACTGTTTAAATAAAAATTGTTGAGTTTTTGAAAAGATTAATTAACTTTGGGTAATTTAATTTCTTAAATTTCAATCTTAAAATTGAACACATCACAATGAACAGTATATTACCCCGAGAGGCAAAAATATTGTTCCCTAATGGGTTCAATTTATAGAATTGAAAGTTCATTCAAAATTATCATAATAAAATTCGAGAAGGAACTTTATATGACCCTAAAGGGTCAAAATGATTGTTCAATCAGGTATTTAATTATGATAATTTGGATAAAATATTATTAAGTTCATAATCAAAGTTACAATAATAATTTATATATCTTTCTAAGGAAAAGAGATATCAATCATTACTGATCCTTTGAAAATGATGATAACGATCGTTGATTTTGACTTAAATTTTGATAAAGAGAATTATTAAGGTTTTAAAAATTTATTTTATAAAGTTTATTTGATCTGGGTTACTAAATCTCCTATGAGTGCAAGACCTCGCAGTTAATTACATTATAGGAAACTAGAATTTCCTACGAATACTCTCTTTTAAAATAGAGGTCTAAACTTTATTCTGAGATTTCAAAGTTTGATATCAAAGGAGGTAAGGATTGGAAATTCAACATGGATTAGATCAAGGTGAGAACTTATTTTTAGAGGCCAAAGCAGGAATGGAAGGAGTTGTTTGAGATTCTAAAATAATTTAGAAGCACCCCAGCCTATCCTAAGTGTTGGGCTTGAATTTGATTGAAAGAGATTTTAATTTTAATTATCAATTTTATTAGAAGTTTGGGATTAGATTCCTGAATGTTGAGGTGTTATAGTCCGAGGCTACCTCAGAACCTAGGTCTAAATTAGGTATTAAAAACTAGAAACTCAAACCTAGTTAATGCAATACAGGATCTAGACTTACCCCGGCCTAGATTGGGGAGCAAGCTAACCACTTAGGCGCTTTAAGACCATGTGTTCGGTCTTTTATGAAAGACTGGGTAAGCATATTAATTAGATTGAATTTAAGGAGTTAGGGCTGATATCTAGAGTAGATCCTAATTAGCCCCTTGGTAGATGTAGGGAATTATGAAACTTAAAGTTAACATAATTTAGTTTTAGACTCATTTAAATTAGTTTTTATTGTAATGTATGCTAATTGACTCAATAAATGCTTAAAATCATATATGAAGAATTTTTAAAATCATGCTTAGAAAATAGATTTTATACTATAGATTGTACAAATTCTGTTTGACAGATCTGCACCCTCATAGGCCAAGTGCTCTGCCAAAACTCACAAGTGGAGAGATGCCTAATGACAGAAAGAAAGTGCAACAAAATGCAATGTGAACTCCCAATGCTCCTGGGCTTACTTCTTAAAATGTTAGAATTTCTAGGTTATCTTAAGAAAATTTAGTTTAATTAAAGTAGCAAAAGTTATAGTGATCCCTTATGAGCCTCCAATCAGGTTCCAAGCAAAATCGAAGATCAACATACAAAATTGCCAAAAAATTACTAAAAGTAGGCAATCTTATATCGCAATCAACACATTAATCATTAATCAGATTAATTAAATTAATATTTAAATGGAAACTCCATGTGGCAAGTGCCACTTAATATTACAACCCAGGAGCTGCAGAAAGTAAAGTGGCCGGGTACCACTATCAATAGCTCGAATTCTACTCCTAAGACTCAAGTGAATTTGAGAATGGGATTATTCTCGATCTCCACTTTTATGTCCTTCTACAAACTTCTTGGATACGTCGGGTCCAGATATCCAAATAAAAAGAAACTCCCCCTCAAAAGGGGTATTTTCTTTTCCCTTTGGATATTTGAAACTATCTTAACTTAGTCTTCCAAATGGAGGAAAACCCTCCCCTAAGGGTTGTTCTCTCCTCTTTTGAATCTAAGTTGGATACTTATGTATCCTCTCTAAAATATCACTTTAAATTACAACTTAATAAATTTGAATTACATTTAATGAAAATTAAAAATCTAGACTCAAAGAACCTGTAGGGTTATCCTAAGCAATTATATTTAAATCATCCCAAATAGTTAGTATAAAAAAATTTAAAATGCTCAAACTAGCCACACTAGACTATACTCTTTTTATTTTTAAATGGGGACTATGCATTCTGGAGCACCTGAAGAAAATTGATTAATTTAAATTTATCTTTCACCCCTTTAATTTCATTACCCTAGGTGAGCATAGTCACTTACATAAGATTGTATCAGCATTTAAATTGCCCCTATCCTAAAGGATAAATCTCATGCCCATAAATTACATCATAGAGTGCAGAAATTAAATAAATAATCACAGTAATATTAACAACCAGCAAGTAGTGAAAGCTCAAAAATCTCGACACTCAGTAGAAAAGTTAACACCGGCCTAACCTATGTCTAGAAGTGGTTATCATAGAAAACCATCTAAAGTTTGTGAGGTAGGTCGTGTGGCTGGGGTAGATCCTAAATTTGGTTGTTTGTTATGGTTTTCTAAATTTTAAATTTGTTGAAGGTCAAGGAAAAGTTTCAAGTTAAAAGTTAAGTATTAGTGTGTTAGTGTTTAACTTAAGAAAGGTTTTAAAGGTTAATTGATTGAATAAGTTTAACTAAAAAAAGATTAAGAATTAATAAATTTTAATTAAATTGATTATTTACAGATTTTAAAGATTAAATTAATTTATGTTTTCCATCAACTAGTTCGTGGCATTATGCACTAGGCTCAAGGAACAAGGCCTCCTCAGGACACGTAGCCTGCAGTCCAAAGTAGTCCATCCTAAAAACCTTATTGATGTAGTTGGATTAAAGATTTTAATTTAGTTAAATAATTAGTAATTATTTGATTTAAAGTTTTACACCCCATTAAATTTGTTTGTGGCGTTGTGCCACCCGGCTCGAGGAACCAGGCCTCCTTTTGACACTTAGCCCCGCAGCCCAGAGTAGTCCATCCTAAAAAATTAATCTTTGGAGTGGTTGTTATATATTTAAGGGTTAGTTGATCAATTAATTAATCAAATTTATATTTTTTAAAAAATTTTGATTGATTATTGAATTTCAAGAATTATTTGAATTATTTAAACAAATTAATTAAAGGGGGCAAAAAGTGACTTTTTGATTAAGGTTGATTTCTAGTGTTTTGATATTTTTCTCAAATATTAGACCTAATCATGGGTAATTAGGCTTTTAATTTGCTGGAATTGGATTTTTTTATATTTAATTATGAAATTTTAAATTTTGAGTTGAAATTTAAATTAGAGTTGACCAAAAAAATTAACTTTTGATTTTAAGTAATTTTTGATGATCTGATATTTTTAATAAATATTAGACCTTACATGGAGTATAATACCTTTGAGTTTGCTCAATTTAGAGTTTTCTATAATTAGTTATAATTTTTTAAAGTTTGATTAATTCATTAATTTTTTTAAATCGTTGGTTGTCCACAAATTTTTTAAAATAACCAATTCACCCCTCTTCTTGGTTAGCCTCGGGACTAGTTCACAAGGGCTTAACATCCCTTCCGAACTTTCAAGTGGTATAAGAGCGGGATTCACAAATTAAGTTTAAAAACTTTTGAATTTGATCCATGGCTAACTTTGGTAATCGTAATACTGCTGATGGTTATTTAATTACACGACCACCATTGTTTGATAACATACCTTTTGATTTTTGGAAAACTCGCATGTCCACTTTTCTTCAATCTATAGATTATTGCATGTGGATGCTTGTTAAGGATGGCTATGAAGCACCTTTTAGAATGATTAATAATATTAAAATTGAACTGCCTTTCACTGAATGGACTTTTGATGATGGGGACTTAGCCCAACTGAATGTCAAATATTTGAACTATTTTTTCTGTGCCTTAAAATCTGAGGATTACATGCATGTCTCTACTTGTAGAACTTGTAAAAAAATTTGGGATAGATTATGCATCACTTATGAAGGTACATCTGAAGTTAAACCGTCTAGGTTAAACATCTTACTTCACGACTACAAACTCTTTCGCATGAAACCTAGTGAATCGATTTCTGAAATGTATACTAGGTTCACTCAAATTGTCACTTCTTAACATGCTTTAGGAAGAGAACTTACGAATTATGAAATAGTGAACAAAATTTTGAGATGTTTGCCTTCTTATTTTGATGCCAAGATAACTACAATTACCAAATCCAAAGATTTGAATACGTATTCTATTGATAACTTACTTGGGTCACTCATTTTTTACAAGCATGGAGTGAACCAACGATAAATTGATGCAGCTGAGAAGAACAAGGAGAAAACTGTGGTGCTGAAGGCCAATGATACTGACACTGACTCTTTCAGGTCTGATAGCGATGATGTTTCCTTAATCACTAGGTAATTCAAAAACTTTCTAAGGAAGAAATACAAGAAGTTTTAGAAGTGGAACAAGGGTAAGTTTAGTAAAAATTATAAAACTAATCTGATACTGTGTGTTTTGAATGCAAGAAGCCTGGACACATTAAGGCTGATTGCCCTACACTTAAAGCTCACCCAAGAAAGGAGAAGGGTGAGGAGAAACCCAAGTTCAGGAAGGAGAAGAAGTGAATTCAAAAGGCATTATGGGCAGATTCTGCATCTGACTCCTCAGAGACTAAAGTTGAGGAGGAGACTATAAATTTATGTATAATGGCTGATGATAATCCTGATAAGTCTGATCAAGAAGAGATATGTGAGATAACCTATGATCAATTGCTAGAAGTTTCTAAGAAAATTCATTCATCTTATAGGAAACTTAAGAAGTTGCATGCTAGCCTAAAATTGGATTTCTTAACTTTGCAAAAAGTGCATGATGTTGTGGTTAAAGATCATTCTATACTTGATAGCAATCACATGTCTTTACATGATGAATTTGATGAATTAAACAAAAAGTATTCTAATCTAAATACTGAGTATGATTCATTGTAAACCTCGCATGTTGATTTAGAAAAAGCTTTTACTGAATTAGACAACATGGCATGTGACATGGAGAGTAGCAAGGGAGCATTAAATTTGAAATTACATGTCTTAAAAAGGAGAATGAATTTCTAAAAGTAAAAATTAATGCTTTTGAGAAAAATGAAACAACTCCTACTTTTGCACAATTATATACACATCCACCTTTTGAAGAATTAATTTTAAAATCATCAAAGCATGTTTCATTCAAACCTGGGAAGAGGCACTATCACCCACATAGATTAATTAACACTTTTCTTGGTGTTAGATGTTTTTCTTATGGCATGTTAGGACATATCTGCCACACCTATACTGCTCATCGTAGTATATATTGGTTGTGGAGGCCCAAATTGCATGCTTCACAACACAGCATACATGTATTATATTGTTCTTTTCATAAGAAGGAATCCATACCTATTTGAGCTCCTAAATCTGATGTTTGATGATTTTATAGGTGTGTTCTCATACAAGACCTCGTGAGAGCATGTGGTACCTGGACAGTGAATGTTCAAGACATATGACTGGAGATGCAAATCAATTCATTTTGCTAGAGGCCAGGGCTGGAGGCAAGGTTACACTTGGAGACAATAGCACCAGGAAGGTGGTAGGATCAGGTATAATTGGTGATTCAAAAAATTTCATTATTGATAACATTTTGCTTGTAGATGGACTGAAACATAACTTACTGAGCATCAGTCAACTCTGTGACAAAGGATACAACATTAAATTCCTGCCCACTTGCTGCATTATAAGCTTAAATGATAAAATTATTTTGTAGGGACAAATGATCGATAATGTCTACATACTGGATGTAAGTTGCTTTAAAGCTGATGTTTCAATTTGCTTAAAAACTGCTGTTAATGAGTCTTAGTTGTGGCACAAGTGATTATGTCATGCCAGTATGAAAACCCTTAGGAAAGTCACCTAAAAGGACTTAGTTAGAGGTGTCCCCAAGCTTAAGTTCACTAAGGACCACCTGTGTGATGCCTATCAATTAGGGAAGCAAGTCTAGTCCTCTTTTCACTCCATTAAGGACATCAACACATCTAGACCTTTAGAAGTCCTTCACATGGATCTCTTTAGACCCATTAGCACTGCCAACTTAGGAGGGAAAGTCTATGAATTTGTGATTATTGATGATTACTCGAGGTTCACTTGGATTAAATTTCTGTCACATAAATCTGAGTCATTAGATGAGTTTAAATCTTTCTTCACTTGGATTCAGAGGAAGTTAAGTTGTGAGATCTTGACTATTCGTAGTGATCATGGTGGAGAGTTTAAAAATGTGAGATTTGAAATATTCTGTGAGGAGCAAGGGATTAGCCATAAATTTTCAGCTCCTAGGACCCCTCAGTAGAACGGGGTAGCTGAAAGAAAGAACAGGACCTTAGTGGAAGCCGCTAGAGCCATACTTACTGAGTATTCACTACCAAAATACTTTTGGGTTGAAGTAATGAACACTACCTATTATGTGTTGCATAGGGTGAATATTAGAGCCAATCTGAATAAGACACGTTATGAGATCATTAAGGGTAGAATTCCAAACCTATCCCACCTCCATGTCTTTGGCTGTAAGGTTTTCATTCTGAACAATGGGAAATCATCCTTAAAAAAATTTGACCACAAATTAGATAAGGGAGTGTTCTTAGGCTATTCTAGTGTCAGAAAATCCTTTATGGTGTTTAATAAGAGGACATTGGTGGTGGAGGAGATAACTCATATGGTGTTTGATGAATCTGATCCTGAGGAGACTAGAGTTAAGGAAGAAGAAGATATAGGAGAGATTACCCAAGGAGTTGAAAATGCAAATTTGGAGGGAAGGGTAGAGCCTCAAAACACTTTTCCTAGAGATTGGAGATATTCTTCGAGTCATCCTAAAGAACTGATCTTAGGATACCCTTCTGAAGGTGTTAGGGCTAGGCATGGACTTAGGAAAGAAGTAAACCATTCTGCCTTTATTTCAATGACTGAACCGACCAACATCAATCAAACCCTTTTTAATGAGTTTTGGATCTTATCTATGCAGGAGGAATTGAATCAATTTATAAGGAACAATATTTGGGAGTTAGTAGAAAGACCTAGGAATCAAAGTGTAGTGGGAACCAAGTGGGTCTTTAAGAATAAGATGAACGATTCTTGTGTGGTGGTTAGGAATAAGGCAAGATTGGTGGCTAAGGGGTACAATCAAATTAAAGGGATTAATTTTGAGGAGGCCATTGCTCCTGTAGCTAGATTGGAAGCCATTAGGGTGCTACTAGTCTTTACTTGTTATAAGGGATTTAAGTTCTTTCAAATGGATGTTAAGAGTGCCTTTCTAAATGGGAAAATAAAAGAGGATATTTTTGTAGAACAACCCCTAGGTTTTGAGAGTTCCCAATATCCAAATCATGTTTACAAATTAAAAAGGGCCTTATATGGATTGAAACATGCACCCAGAGCTTGGTATGAGAGGCTTAGCACATTCCTATTAGAAAGATAATTTGTTAAGGGGAGCATAGATACCACCCTTTTTCTAAGGAGAGTAGGGGATGATTTACTCATTGTCCAGATCTATTTTGATGATATACTTTTTGGATCTTTTGATTTTATGTGATGATTTTTCTAAGACAGTGAGTATGGTGTTTGAGATGAGTATGATAGGAGAATTGTCCTACTTTTTGGGATTTAGTATAAGACAAATGGATGATGGAACCATTCTAAATCAATCTAAATACACTAAGGACATTTTGAAGAAATATGAAATGGATAAAGCCAAGCCAAATAACACTCCCATGAGCTCCTCTATTCAGTTAGCTAAGGACTCAAATGGAAAATCTATTGATCAGAAGAAGTTTAGGGGAATAATTGGATCACTACTTTACCTGACTGCTAGCTGACCTGATATTATGTTTCGTGTTTGTCTTTGTGCTAGGTTTCAAGATGATCCTAAAGAGTCCCATCTGACTACTGTTAAGAGAATTCTTAGATATCTTTAAGGGACCCCAAACCTAGGAATCTGGTACATTAAGCACAACACTTCCTTTAAGATTATTTGATATACTTATTCTGACTTTGCTGGGTGTAGGGTGGATAGAAAGAGCACTTCTAGAACTTGCCAATTCATAGGACAGTCTTCAGTCTCCCGGTCCAGTAGAAAATAGAACTCAGTTGCACTTTCTATTGCTGAAGCTGAGTACATTGCCTTAGAAAGTTGTATGGCCCAAGTCCTCTTGTTGAAGTAACAAGTTTTTGAGTTAGGATTACCTGTTGGCACAATTTTTATTCTGTGTGATAATACTAGTGCCTTCTGCATTTCTAAGATTCAATCCAACATTCTAGAACCAAACACATTGATATAAGGCATCACTTCATTAGGGACCATATTATAAAAGGGGACATTGAGCTACACCTTGTAGCAATTAAAAATTAGCTGGCTGACATATTTACTAAACCACTGGCCTTTGACTCATTCAGCATTTTGAGGACCAGATTGGGTGTAATTGATATAAATGCATGATTCTGATGACTAATGATTTTTGAGTTTGATTATTTTCATTTGTTTATATTAGTATTTTGATTTGATTATATGTTTCCTATTTTATTTTTACTCATTACTGATTTTCTTTTATTATTTATTATTTTCTAATTTGAGTATTTATTTTTATGCAATTTCCTACTTGTTCTTGATTTATTATTTTATTCCTTTCAGAATCAGATCACTGCTCACTACTGCTGATAAACTGGATTTCTGACTGAGAGTTTTACCTTATTTTTGTTTGGAAGCTTATAAGTAATGATTGACTCCTCTGAATCTGTTAAATGGAATAAACGTTGATAATTATTTCTCTTTCTCTAACTCCCTTTAATGGTGTATTATTTCTTTTGGATAAAAATCTTCTTCAAAATTAAAAAATTAGTTTTTGAAATAGAGATCTATTTTATCTTCCTACAGTAATCTACCTCATATGCATAGTGTTTTCAAAGTTTTGAATCATTATTATGTTTTTTTTAATCAAGTGATTGTACTTATCATATGATGTATGGTTTTTATTCTGTGAATTACTCCTCCTTTTTGGAGAGAGTGCATTTTATCCTCTCTTATATTTGGAAGGTAATTTCACAGCTGAGATTCTTTAATGATTATGAAAGGAAGCAAGCTTACAAAAGATGCGTCAAGAGCGCCAAAATGAAAAGAGGCATAAAATGAGCCCAAAACTAAAAAGATGAGTAATGTCGCCAAATTGAAAAGATACACAAAGTGTATCAAAAATTAAAAGATGTGCAAAGCGCCAAACAAATTGAAAAAGAGGCACAAAGTGAGCCCATAAATAAATAAATGTTCTTACCTTTCAGATCTTTAAATGTCTTTGAGAAATTTATGCGCTACTTAATATTTTTAAAAGCTTGAGATGAAAAATCATGATTTCTGATTCCTTACTTAATACTATTATATCATATATTTTTCTGGAATGATGCTTGAAAGGATCTCTTTTCAAATGTAATTTCTTTTCTTCTAAATTAGACTTTTGTTTGAATAGAATTTGAACCTATAAGGTGACCGAGGTAGGAGTTACGAAAGTTGAATTTCCAACTTTTTTAGATTTCAGCGATGTTGATCTTCTTCTTATTGGCTTTTGAATTAAAAATTACGGAAAATTCAATTTTACTGGAGCTGATCGTAAAAAAAATAAAATAAAATAAATAAAATAAAAATTATAAAAAAAATGTCTTTTTGATTTAATCCTTTTGATGTTTTCTCGTGTTCGATTTGTACTGGTTTTACTGTTTCTAAATGTTGTTTTTCCTTTTTGAGATGTCAAAAGGGCGAGTAGTAGCTCTTGTGTTTTATGTTAGTGTAGTGCTCTTGTATCATTCACCCGTTATTTTATTACTGATGTTGAAATTATTAACAAATATTTGCCATCATCAAAAAGAGGGAGATTATTGCGAATCTGGTTTCAAGGACTATGATTTTTATGATAGCATATATTTCTGTTTCTGGATGATTGTCTAATCTTTCAGGTCCGTAGGATGAATTACAAATTCAAGCCAGTCCAAGATCGAGCTAGTCTATTTGTAATTTAGGTCCAATGTACTCTTTTCATCTTTATTGAGTTAAATGTAATATAAAGGATCCCCTAGCTAAGTAACCTTGCATATACACACTCAGGGGGAGTTTTTTTAGTGATTTAGTGTTTCTCTTAAAGAAAAATTATACTTCACGAGGTATACATTGCACTGTACGATTTGTAATTAATTTTTAGGCTTACAATTAATTCTGAAAGTTTATTTTTAAGAACTAATCATACTGTACGATTTAGATCGTACTGTATGATTGGAAAAACCCTTGTCGCCAGGCCTATTTTTGATAAGATTTAAATTAAGAATTTTTGAACTAATCATACAGTACGATGTCAACTGTACTGTATGATCATTTCAAAACTTGCCAAAATTATCCCCTGTAATCAGGCTATTAAATCTTGGTTTCTTAAATACATTCGATTGTACTGTACAATGTCAATCATCCAATTCAATAAACAGAGATGATTTTGGATTGTCCTATAAATCGTACCAGATGAAACCATGATTTTTGTACTGATTATCCCAGAAAATTTTTATATCATACCGGACGATGTACTGAAATGAACTAATCATACTATATAAATGGTACAATACGGGACGATAGATAGGGATGAATTTTATTCATCCCATAGATCATCCCGTATGAACAGTTGAGAATAAGTTGATCGTATTGTATGATGTTTGTAAAATTTGTGAATTTTTCGTTTGCATTCGTACTGGATGACACTATTTTTGAACTGATCGTACTTTATGATATTGGATCGTACTGTACGATCAGCATCATCAAATTGAATTTTAGGGCAATTTTTTAGCCCTCCTTTAAAAGATCTTTTCTTCCAAGAAGAAAAATCCTTTTCCACTATCCTTTCCAGAGAAAAGCTTGAGAGAGAGAGAGAGAGAGCTTGGGAGAGAGAGGATCTTATGAGGGGGAGTTTATGAGGGATTCACAAAGGTTACTCCAAGCAAGGATTTGAGTTGTCTTCTCTGGTCATCGTCTCTTATCTTGTCAATGTTTTCTATGGGAGGATCGTTCGCAACAAGATCGAGGTTCTCAGCCTGCTTCAGGAGGAAGCGAAAGGAGTCTGGGTTCTCTGCCTGCTTCAGGAGGAAGCGAAAAGAGTTCAGGTTCTCTACCTCACCGGGTTGGTGTAAAGGAGGTTTTGTACAGGCTTCTCCGCCTTACTGTGGGAGCAAAAGGAGAGTCACTTAGTGTTAGTGCAATACCTGAAGGGGAGGCTCCGGGGAGCGGACGTAGGTCAAGTTGACTGTACCACTATAAAATCTGGTGTGTTCTTTCTGATTATTTTTTGTGCGTACTTTTTGTTGATGATTGTGTAATTGTGATTATTATTCTTTGATCATCGTTGAACATCTGCAAATAATCGTGAAATTGCAATTGTTATAAAACTTTCAAAAAGATTTTTTCTAAATCGTTGGTTGTTCATGAATTTTTTAAAATAACCAATTCACCCCCCCCCCCTCTTGGTTAGCCTCGGGACTAGTTCACAAGGGCTTAACATCCCTTTCAAACTTTTAAAGAATTGATTTTAAACTCTAGAAAACATCAAGTTAATATTTAAAACACTCAAACAGTCCCCTAAAATGCAACAACCACCTTAAAGATGAAGATTATTGGTTTGACTACTCCGGGTTGCGGGGCTACGTGTCCAAAGGAGGCTTTGTTCCTTGAGTCTGGAGGCATAACGCCACGAATAGATTCTAAAGGGTGTTAAACCTTAAAATAAATTATCTGTTAATCTTTTAATCATTTAAAATCCTCAACTTAACCACATTAATCTGGTTTATAGGCTGGACTACTTTGGGTTGTGGGGTTACGTGTCCTAAGGAGGCTTTGTTTCTCGAGCTTGGTGGCACAATGCCACTAATCGGTTAATGGAAAACTCAAAGAAATTAAACTTTAAAAATTAGCAACCAATCAACTTTAATTAAAATTTAATTAACTTTCAACCTTAATTAAACTTAAATCATTTAATTATACCAGGTACCATTGGGTAACCCAGGCCTAAGAGGATATTAAATTAATCCCAAGGAAGGTGAAATAAACTTCACGGCCTTGGTGTGCAACAAAGGTGGTATCCAAAAAATAATTAAAAAATAATTTTAAATTCAATTTTAAACCATTACGACTTAAACTTCAATTAAAATCTCCTTTATGCCTTTCAACAAACCTGAATTTCAAACAACTTCAATCAAATGATCCTACTATTCAATAATGATTGATATCTTCTTTCTTCAGATAGATATGTCAATTACAATCGTAGTTTTGATTATGAAATTAATGATCCATCTATTCAGATTACCATAGTCAAACATTGGATTAAACATCATTTTGATCTTTCGAGATCGTACGTTGTTTCTCCTTGAGTTTGGCTATGATAATCAGAATAAATTCAAAGATTTATAATCTGAACCTATTAGGAAATAATATGTTCACTTTTCGAGGTGATATATTATTCATAATAAGTGTTCAATTGTAAAATTAAAATTCTAGAAATTTTAAGTTTTCCAAAGAAAATTAAACCCTTTTCAAACTATATTTTTTCAATCAAAATAATCATATAGAAAAGAGTAGAACTACACACAATATCCTCAGCAGAGTTTAAAATTTGAGAATAATAATTGGAGTCAAGTTCAATACCAATGTTAGTTAAGTCAATAGAAATGCATAATCTTAAACCATGGAGCATAGCTGAGATGATAGCATAGTTAACATCACAATTTTGTAAGGGACTAGTAAAAGCGAAAAAAAGCTACCATGATAATCCCTGATGACCCCACCACAACTCGACGAAGAATCCATGATAGCACTGTCCACATTAAGTTTATAAAAGTTAATAGGGGGTTTGGTTAAATAAATAAATGTAGGTTCTTTAGGCAGATGATCCACCTCCAACATAAGACCTAAATCGGACGCAATAGAATAATAGTTTTTAAAATTCCTGATAGAGAGCAACTTAATAGAATAGAGAGCCACAACCTTGTCTTTTACATTCTAGATAATCCTCCGATGGTTCATAACTACACCATTAAAAAGAGAATTATTCCTATCCAACCATAAGTACCACAAGATAAGGGAAGGAATAACATTTCTGATATGGCCTTTGGACTTAATAAACTAACAATTAAGCATAGCATTAATAGATAATTTAGCATTTAAATAATTCAAATGGAAGATGTCATCAAAATAAGTTCATGTTTTAACAGCTAAAGGACCAGAGAGAAAAACATGATGCATATTATCCACATGATAACAGTATTGGCACTTGGATGGTAAAATAAAACCTCTTTTCATTAAGATATCATCCGTAGGAATGAACTTATGTAAGATTCTCTAAACAAAAATAGTGACCATGGAAGGAATACTTTTATGCCAAAGCATATAAAAAATTTTAGAAACCTCATGCTTAGATCTAAAGGAATGCCAAGCATCCTTTAATCTAGAGCTACCATCTTTGGTCAAACCATATAAAAGTAAATCATCAGAGTTAGTTTTCAGGAGGAGATTCAAAATTTGTTGAATAATATAATCAGGAAAAACAATAGCAAGTTTCTCATAATCCCAATAATTATCAATAAAAAAAAATCACCTTCACAGCCACAATAGAAGAGGTATTAGTAATAGAATCAATAGATTGGCCCCTTAACCAACGATCCTGCCAAAAGAAAATAACACCACCACCAAACCCCCAATAAATAAAGGGTTCAACAAACCATTTAATTTTGCAAAGTCTCTGCCACACTTTAGAATCACCTTTGTTAAAACAGTAAGTAGTCGGATGTTTACCCACACAATACATGGTAAATATAAAATTATCCCAAAGGCTCATTTTAGCATGAAAGTTATACCATAACTTGAAGGAAAAAGCTTAGGCCAAATCATTCATACTCTTACACCCCAAGGCCCCTTCCTCCAAGAAACCACAACACTTATCTCAAGAGGACCAGATAATTTTTGAATTGCTACTAGCCCCTTTCCAAAAAAATTTATTGAAAAGCCTGTCAATCCTATTGCAAACCGCCTGAGTAGGAAGAAGAGTTTGAAAAAATATAAACAAATAGAGAACAAAGAACATTTTTGATGAGAATTAATCTACCCCCAAAACTCAAAAAATTAGAGTCTCAGGATAAAAGTTTGTTCTGCACAGCAGTAATTAAATCATCAAAAAGAAAAGTTTTCTTTTTACCTTTTAAAAGTGGCACCCCAGGTACTTAATAGGCAAATGGCCATGTAGAAAACTAGTTAAATTTTTAATAACCACAATACGATCATTAGGCACTTTCTTGGAGGAAATAAAGAAACACTTATGTTTATTCAGAGCAAGACCACTAACCATTTCAAATTGATGAAAAAAACTCACCCAAACTCATAAATTTATCATTTTTAATTAACAGATCTTCTATTACTCATCTAGGGTAAGTGAAAGATCTATCAACTAACTGAATAGTAATAGATGTTGGTTGAACCTCTCCAATTTCTAGTCTTCTAAGAATAGATAGCGGAATGAGGCTAATACTTGATCCCAAATCACATAAAGCCCTACCATAGAATTTATTTCCAATAGCTAAAGGAATGGAAAAACTCCTTAGGTCTTTAAGTTTTTCAAGAAGTTTCTTTTGGAATATAGCAGTACTCTCTTCAGTTAATACCACAGTTTCAAATTCTTCTAACTTCCTTTTCTTTAAGTTTTTCATGAATTTAGCATAGGTCAGCATCTATTCTAAAGCTTCAGAGAAGGGTATATTAATAGTTAACGTTTTAAAAACTTTAAAAATTTTTTAGAACTAATTATCTATATTTTGTTTGATGAATCTCTAAGGAGAAGGTTGTTGCATCCCAGGATCTTAACTTGTGATTTTGATGATAACAAATATTATTATTTTAATTTTTTTTTCTCCTAACATATTAATGGATACTGGTACCTTTATGTGCATACTAACATTTCAGGGATTTTGTCCACCATTCACTTGCAACTTTGATCAGCTCAGGATTGGGTAGACTAGGGTTACAGTCTGTATTTTTAGTTTTTTATATAATATTTACCTTTCTTGAGTCAAATTATGTAATCTGGTGGATACTATTATTGAGTAACCATGCACAGACATAGTGGGAGAGAGAAATGATTGATTTTTTCTATATTTTTCGTACTGTATGATTTTAAATCATATTGTATGACTAAGTTCATTATGTAAAACCCTAGCTGCCAGAGAATCAAGGAAGATACTATTTTTGTACTAATTGTAAAGTATGATAACCATATTAATATCTTGCTTTATTTGACCCCAAAAATCAGGCAATCAAATTATGGGCAATTATGATTAGCCGATTGTAATGTGTGATAATGTTCATACAATATGATTGACAAATATGAATTTGGTCATATCAAATGAAAGCCATAATTTTTTATACGGATCATACTATATGATGTCTATAGTACTGGATGATTGACAAGGTATAAAATTGGCCACCCTAGAAGTCATCTCAAATGACTAGAAGGAAATAGTATAGTTCATACCAAACGATCTTTTGAGTCTAATTTTATATTGATTATATTATATGATGTTTGTATCATACAGTATGATTAGAAGACGAGTCTCTTGAAAACTAGGGTTTCTTGAAGCCCACTTTTTAAGCTTCTCTAATTCTTATGTTAAAAATCTTTTGCTATTTGAATTACTTGAGGGAGAGCTTAGAGATAGAGTTGAGGAGAGCTTTGGGCGAGAAGAGAGGGAGAGTTCTGGTGAGGGGAAGTTATGAGAGCATCACAAGGTTACTTCAAGTAAATTTCCTTCAAATCTCCTTCAAGTGTCTGCTTTAATTCTTGGGTGGCTCCGGGGAGACATTCTTCAGCACTTGATCGTGGTTCTCTGCCAAGTCCAGGAGGGAATAAAAGGATTTGTGGTTCTCTACCAACTCAAGAAGGGAGTAAAAGGATTCTTGGTTCTCTGCCATCTCTAAGAGGGAGATAAAGGATTTTAGGTTCTCTTCCTTAACCTGGAGGGTGAAAAAGATTTAAGTTACTCGACCACACCGAGTTGTTGGAAGAAATTTTGTAAGGGCTTCTCTACCTAGCTGTGGGGGCTAAAGGAAAGACACTAAAAGATTTAGTGCAATATCTGCAACAGAGTCATTCGGGGAGTAAACATAGGTCAGATTTGACCAAACTACTATAAAATCTGGTGTGTTCATTCTTTTACTTTTTTGCATTATAAGTTTTGCACTTTTCAATTTTTTGTGCTATTGAAAACTCTGATTTTGTTGTTATTATGAAATTTATTTGCTTCCCTATCAAGGGATTCTCTTTTTTATTAAAGAATTTTTAAATTACCAATTCACCCCTCCTCTTGGTTTGCCTCAGGCTAATTCTTAGAGGTCTAACAACCTTAAAAAAATTTCAAGAGGTATCAGAGCGAGATTCAAAAATTAAGTTTTAGAAAAGTTTTAAAAAATTATCAATCGCTAACTTTAAAAATCATAATATTATAGAAGGATATTCAATCACACAAATATAATTATTTGATAATATTCCTTTTGACTTTTGGAAAATTTACATGTCTACTTTTTTATAATCTATAGATTATCGCATATGGATGTTAGTTTAGGAAGGATATTGTGCACCTTCACATTTTGTTAATGGCATGAAAACTGAGCTTCCTTATTCTGAATGAAGCATAGAAGATAGAGAGTTAGCCCAATTAAATGCTAAATATTTGAACTATTTTTTCTATGCATTAAAATCTAAAGATTACATACGTATATCTACTTGCACAATTAGAAATAAGTTTTGGGATAAACTTTGTATAACCTATAAAGGAATAAATGTAGTAAAAAAATTTAGGTTGAGTATTCTGCTCCATGATTATGAACTCATTTACATGAAATCTATTGAATCAATCTCTAAAATATATACTAGGTTCACTCAGATTGTTACTTCCCTACATGCTTTAGGAAGAGGACTTACCAACTATACAAAAGTAAACAAAATCTTATGTTGTCTACCTAATTTTTATGATGAAAAAATCGCTGCTATTACTGAATCTATGGATCTAAATGTTTACTCCACTTATAACTTACACTCATTTCCTACGAGGAATGAGTGAGTTAAAGAGAACTCGATGTAGGTAAAAAGAGAAAGGGAAAACTTCAATTCTACACCTGAGGATGATGATGACATAGCACTGATGATAAGACAATTCAAGAGCTTTCTAAAGATAGAGCAAAAGTGTCTCAAGTAATGGAGCAAAGGTAAAACTAATAAAAAATTCTAAAGTTTTTATTGATATCATCTATTTTGAATGCAAGAAGCCAGGGCACTTGTAGTCAGATTGCCCAAATCTGAAAACTCACCCAATTAAGGAGAAGGATGAAGAAAAACCTAAGTTCAAAAAGGGCTAGCAAAGGACACATAGGGCTTTCTAGGTAGACTCTACTTTAGACTCATCTGAAACAGAAGCAGGAGAGGAGGTAACCAACTTTTACTTAATGGTAGATAATCAACTTGATCATTCTGAAGAGGAGGTATGTGAGTTTTCGTATGATGAACTATTTAAAGTTTCTAAAAAAATTTATAATGCATATAGGAAGCTCAAGAAAACGTATGCAAGCTTGAATTCTGATTTTTTAAAACTGTATAAAGAGCGTGTGGCACCTAGATAGCGGATGTTTAAGGCACATAACTGGAGATGTAAATTAATTCATTTCATTAGAGGCTAGGGTAAGAGGTAAGGTATCACTTGGAGATAACACCACTAGGAGAGTGGTGGGCTCAGGTATAATTGGCAACACAAAAAATTTCATCATTTAAAATATTTTACTAATAGATGGCTTAAAACATAATCTATTTAGCAAAAGCCAGCGTTATGATAAAGGTTTCAGCATTAAATTTTTATCTACTAGCTATACTATGAGCTTAAATGGAAATAATGTGCTACAAGGAAAAAGAATCAAAAATATTTATATACCTGATTTAAATTATGCCTAGAAATGTTGATGTGAACTACCACCAACCCTTAGTTCATACCCTTAACCAAAATGCCATGGTTTTCCATCATATCCTTAGAACTTCAATCATCCCTAAAGCTGGAGACCGGGTAAAAATTACCCCTTTACATTCATTTATCACATATTTCACCATGTCAAAATACCCAAATGGATGAAGCCCAAATATTAATCGATTACATTAAAAACCTTACTTCTATTCGACTCCCATCCACTAGAAGAAAATAAAATGGACATTTCTTTGGGTACATCCTAGATACAAAATATAATCTCACATATCCTCCTCCTCTTGACAACTACCCAATCTTCTTCATGGATGCCTCTTTTTGTATACTCTTTCATAAGAAACAGGAGCCACTACAGCTAATATTTGATGAAGAAGGAGATGTTGGCCCTGCAGCTGATCCTGCACCACCTCCTCATCACTACTCATATTAGGAGATGATTCACCATTTTGAGAGGCTTGAGACTCTCTTGGATAAACATCAAGTCCAACATGAAAATTAAATGAATTCATTAAGGGGTCAATTTGACACAATCCAGCAGCAGTACTCATCCATTCACCAGTTCTTCAAATTGTCTCCACCTCACAACAACCACATGATCAGGATCCACCTATGTATTAGAGTTTGTGTGTCACTTTTTTTCTATGTTTATATTTTTTGTGTTTATTTTTCTTTCTTTCATTTTTTTGTTTATATTTATACTTCTTTCTTACAAGTGAAAGTTTTAGTTTCTTGTTGTATTTTTTTCCCTGAGTAAACACATCAATGATTTTTTTTTGCTCGTACTTTATGAATAAACTCATACTGTATGAATAAGCTCGTATTTCATGAATGAACTCATACTGCATGAATAAGATCATATTGTATGTTTTAACTCATATTGTGTGAATAATCTCATATTGTATAATATGACTCTTTCTGTATGTAATAAAAATTACCTCTATTCCTACTTAAAAAGTTTGAGTAAAATGTTGTTGACTCATCTAAAACTAAAAGGATGAAAATTCATGAGTATGTTTTCCCTTCATTTTCTTTGTGGGAAAATTTCTTTTTAAATTAAAATCTAAATAAAATTGAAATTTGGATTTTGAAATGAAAACATCTTCAATCTTCAACATTATATATATATATATATATATATCATGGAAATGTCTTTTGCAATTTGTTGAATGTAAGTCATTAAATTCTTAATTAGGCTATTCATTCCTATTAGAGGATCGAGTTTGCTTTGTAAACTATTCCTCCTTCTATAAGAGAGTAGTTTTTCTTTCCAAATATTTAGAAGATAATTTTACAACTGAGAAATCTTTTTAAAGATTTAGAAGAAAAGTAATTTGCAAAAATGAAAAGGGGCACAAAATGAGCCCAAACTGAAAAGTTGTGTAATGTTCGCCAAATAAATTGCAGGATACCAAAAGTGTATCAAACACAAAATATGCGTAAAGCACGCTACAAAATCGTAAAGAGGTAGAAAATGATCCCAATTTAAAATTAACTTTTCCTTCTTGTAAATATTTAAATCTTAGAAAACCCATGTATCCTCTGATATGTTTGATACTTAAAAAACAAATTCATGATTCTTATTTCACCATTCCTACAATATCATTCTATTGGATATGTTTTATGCTAGAAGATTGAAAAGATTAAATTTACTTCTCTAATTTTAATTCTTGAATTAGATTTTTTTTTAAAAGACTTTAACCTTCAAAGATCTTGAGCTAGGGTTGCAAAATCTTGAGTCATAATCCTTTGGTTTTAATAAAGTCACTACAGTTTCTTACATAACCTTTTTATTCGAGGGTAAGTTAATTACATTCTAAAACTGCTCAAGGTTGTTATAGTGTTGCATCTTTCAAAAGGGAAATAATTATGTTGTTTATGGTTGTATTTTTTAATTATTTTGTGTATCTATTAGCTATAATCTACTTTGTTCTTTTTCTTTCTTAGCATGCTCCTTATTTCTCCTTTTTGTGATGTCCAAAGGGGAGTGTTTGGTTACTTTTGTTTAGGGTAAGTGTTTTGTTATCATCTTTTTTTTATTTAATTTATATATATATATAAATAAAAATAAATAAAAGTTTCTATCAACCAAAATTATTTGCTTTCATCAAAAAGAGCGAAGGGGGAGATTGTTACATCCCAGGATCATAACTTATGATTTTGATGATACAAACATTATTATTTTGAATTTTTTGTTTCTCCTCACATATTATTAGATATTGGTATCTGTATGTGCATACTAACATTTATTGGAATTCGTCCACCATTGACTTGCAACTTTGATTAGCTCAAGATTGGGCAGATTAGGGTTACAGACTACATTTTTAGTCATTTATGTATTTTTTATCTTTCTTGAGTCAAATCATGTAACCCAGTGGATATTATTTCTAAGTAACCCTGCACAAACAGAAGGGGAGAGAGAAAAGTATGATGTTGGATTTTTTTATATTTTTTGTACTGTATGATTTTAAATTGTACTGTACAATTAAGTTCGTTCTACATAACCCTAGCTACTAGAAAATTAAGAAAGATACTATTTTTGTGCTGATTATATAGTACGACCATAATCATGCTGCATGATCATATTAATATCTTGCTTAATTTGACCCTAAAAATCAGACAATCAAATTATGGGCATTTATAATCAGTCGATCATACAGTACGATAATGTTCATACAATAGGATCAACAGAGAATGAATTTGGTCATCCTAGAGGTCATATCAAATAAAAGCCATGATTTTTAAATTGATCATACTGTATGATGTTTGTAGTGTTGGACGATCTACAGAGTTTGAAATTGGCCATCACAGAAGTCGTCTCAAATAAAAGAAGGAATTTTTATAGTTCGTACCAAACAATCTTATGTCTGAATGACTGTTTACATAATACTAGATGAGTGTAGTTTTGCACTAATTATACTGTACGATGTTTGTGTGTACAGTACGAATAAAAGATGGCTCTTTTAAAAATTATGGTTTCTTGAAGCCCGTTACTTAAGCTTCTTTAATTCTTATGTTAAAAATCTTTTGTTGTTTGGATTACTTGTGAGAGAGCTTAGAGAGAGAGAGTTGAGGAGAGCTTTTGGAGAGAAGAGAGGCAGAGTTCGTATCAGGGGAGTTGTGAGAGCTTAACAAGATTACTCCGAGCAAAGTTCCATCCAATCTTCTTCAAGTCTTTGCTTCGATTCTTGGGTGGCTCCAGGGAGATATTCTTTAACACTTGATCATTGTTCAATGTGAACTCCAGGAAGGAGTAAAAATTTTTGTGGTTCTCTACCAACACCAGGAGGGAATAAAAGGATTCTTGGTTCTCTGCCATCTCCAGGAGGGAGAAAGGATTTTAGGTTCCCTACCTTCACTAGGAGGGTGAAACAGATTTAAGGTACACTGTCACACCAAGTTGGTGGAAAAGATTTTACAGGGGCTTCTTCGCTTAGCTATGAGGGCTAATGGAGAGAAACTAAAAGATTTAGTGTAATACCTATAGTGAGGCCGCCAGGGACTGGATGTTGGTCAAATTTGACCAAACCACTCTGAAATATAATGTGTTTATTCTTTTACTTTTTTGCATTATAACTTTCACACTTTTTTATTTTTCTGTATGGTTAAAAGCTCTAATTTTATTGTTATTATGAAATTGATCTGATCCCGCATCAAGGGATTTTCTTTTTTATTAAAGAATTTTAAATTACCAATTCACCCCCCTTGGTTATCCTCGGGCTAGTTCTTAGAGGTTTAAGAACCTTCAAAAACCTTCAAATGTGATGGTCGTCTCTATTTAATTCTCCTAACTTCTCGTTCAGGTTATTTTATAAGTTTAGCTTATTTTATAAGTTCAGGTTATTGAAAGTTTGTGAGGGTTGTTAAATCCTAAAGAACTAGACCCAAGGCTAACCATGACGCGGGGTGAATTGGTTATTTTAAATATTCTTTAAAAAAACAAAAAATTGAAAACTCCTTAATGCAGAAGCATACCAGTATCATAAGAACAAAAATTTTAGTGATTTTAAACATAGAATAATTCACAAAAAAATGTGAAAAAAATGCAAAAAAGTAAATACAAAGAACACACTAGAATTATAGTGGTTTGGTAAACTTGACCTATGTCTACTCCCTAGAAACCTTCATTCCATGTAATGCACTAAAAGCAGTGTCTCTCTTTTTGCCCCCACAGCAAGGAGGAGAAGCCCATACAAAAGAGAACCTTCAATCATTTTACTCCCTATTAGAATAGGGAGAGAACCAAGAAATCCTTTTACTCCCTCCTATAGTAGGTAGAGAACCTTAGAATCCTTTTACTCCTTCCTAGAGTAAGCAGTAGGCTGATAAAAGTCTCCTCCAGAGCCACAAAGGAACTAGGCAAGCAGCTTGAAGAAGACGGTGAAATCCTTACTTGGAGCAACCTTTGTGAATTTCTCACAACTCCCCCTTATGAATATCTCTCTCTCCCAAGCTCTCCTCTTCCTTCTCTAAGCTCTCTCCCAAGATCGCTCAATAGTAAAAGAATTTTCACAAGACCATATGAGAGCTTAAATAGAGAGCCTCCAAAAGAAGCCCTAATTTTTAATTTGTCGTCAAAGATCATCCAGTATGATCGTGACATTACCCTGTATGATTATTATAAAATAGCACATTTAGCTAGTATGAGGTGCTTTGGTTTGTACGATCAATTCAAGTATTTGTATGGATCATTCCGAATGATCTTTCAATTGTCCTAGATGATTAGTTCACGAGTCTGTATTAATTGTCCAGTATGATAGCTAATGATTAAATACCATCACCATGCAGCAATCAGTTTGTCTAGTATGAAGGAGGGTTATCATCCTCGATGATTAGTTGATATATTATGGTTTTTTGTTGTATGATGGTTGATGATTAAATATTGTTCCATGGTGGGATCTGGTCATATAGTATGATCATTTTTTATCATTTTGTATGATATGATTGATGAATTTAACCATAATTAGTCCCCTAATCACATGATTAATTTAGGCATAATTGTCACAAATCATCCAGTATGATAGAGATCTTATTGTATAATTAGAATATAATTTATATATTAAGAAATTGCCTAAATTATGATTGGCAGCTATTTTTCATGTGTATAATTGATCGTCCTATATGATTTAAATCATCCAGTATGATTAGTTAATTAATCTCACTTAATAATGGGTACCCTAACCTGGGTTTTCTGTATAATAGTTCATTTAGTATGATATATATCATACTATATGATTAGTTCAAAAAAAAAAATTTAACTCACTAACTCACCCACTTGAGTGTGGTTGTATAAGGTTACTTAGCTTGGGGTCCACCAAATACCTGACTTGACTCAAGAATGGTAAAAAGTAAAATGAAATTGAAATTACAGATAGATTCAACCCTAGTCTCCCCGATCTTAAGCTAATTGGCATTGCAAGTTAACTTGTGGGCCTGAAAGGTTAGTGAGCAGGGCAAACAAAATAGATATGCAATCATAATTATGCTAAGTAGACAATAATATTTGTTATCATCAAAATTACAGTCCTTGGACCCAGATTTGCAACAGTTATTTTGTTGATGATTTATTTTATTTATGCTCAACTTCACCATTATCCTTTTGCGTCAATCTTTATCTTTGTAAGGATCTCCCAAATCTTTCCCACTTCTAATTTGGTTATTATGACATTATCCTTTAATCTCCTTGTAATCTATCGAAAAATCAAGTTACCTTATATCAGCCTCAAATTTTTTAAGAGCATAAGTTTGATTTTGTGCTTGAATTTTTAATTATAAAATATTCCTTTCTAAAGGTATTTTCTCAATCCTTTCTTAATAAAGATGTTCAAAATTCAAAAGATAACTCTATGGTGCCAAAATTTATGATGACAGACATTGTTGTTAAAAAAATTTCAAAGCCCTTTGACATTCTCTAAAACTCCCCCTTAGAAGATGAAATTTCAAAAGTAAGGGGAGTTAAAAAAATTATTTTTCTACATTTTATTTTATTTTTTTGTTTTTTTAAGAGAAGTGCGAGATATAATAAAGAAAAAAACAAACAAGTAAGCAGAAACCAAACTAATTTTACTAAAACATAAGAGGCAAATAATACACTAAAAAACACACTACTCCCCCTTTTTACATCATAAAAAAGAGGAAAAGGAAACTACTAAATAGAACAAAGTAATTAGATCACACAATATACAAGTAAATTTTGGTACAAACATAGAACCAAAAACACTAAGTAAACTAGAAAAAAGGAAGGATCCTAATCATGGGGAAGTGGTGGCTGAAAGAGATGTTTAATGGAAGCATACTGCTCCCCAAACCAGGTCATGTCCTAATCATGCTATTGTTACTGCTATTATACATAGCTACAAATCTAGCCTCCCACTGATCAAATCTTTAAACAAGTGCATCATACTAAGTTTGTTGGCTTATCGGTGCAGGTGCTGGTATTGGTGCTGGACCTCCCTCTTGTTCTACTGGCTCAGAGTCACGATAGCGAGCATGGCGATGAGTGGCACTTTGAAGAATATGAAAAGAGTTATTGGAATAGAAAACAGGAAGATGGTCTTATGGGGTAGGGTATTGAAAATTTTACTTGGATTCTAAGACAAAGGTAATGAGATATCCTAAGGCTAGATTGTTTTGTCTCTTATGGCGGGGATCTCTAACGACGGTAAGATTTTCAAAATAGCGAATAATAACCTTAGCAGCATTGAAATCAATTTAATCCATAATGAAGTAGGTTGCAAGAGAAAGAGTATGAGTAATGATTATCCTATCACCCGCGTTAGGAATGATGATGTTTCTAAGTATATGCTGGATGATTCAGGCACCGAAATAAAGAAGTTGACATGGGTTATATGGTAGTTAACATTGGATTCCCTAAGAACAATATTTTCTTGTGTCCAATTATACTCAATGTAAGAAGCGACATGGTGAACTTTAGCACAAGTTATGGAAAGGTGGAGGAACTCATGGAAATCCTGATAAGTGATTTTGATAGGCCTTCCATTAGCGTAAGATTCGAGGATAATACCCTCACTATTAATGCGAAGGATGGAAAAAAATTCAAAAAGGAGCTCTGAATTATAGGGATAGGCAGGCGTAAGGATAAAGGCAAGAGTGGTATGGGCAAATAGATTGAGTACCAGGAAGGTTAAAACTTCCTGATTGATAATTTTTGATGGTGTAATCCTAGCAACTTTGTACCGCTGATAAGCTTCTTCATCAGTTGCCTTAGTGAAGTGAGGGTTGATTGTTCATCAAGAGGAACTACCCACCAGTTCCCGAGATTGTTTACCCATTTATTATAAGAAAGAAAAGCTCAAGAGGAAAGTAGAAGATTTAGAGAATTAGAATGGTGTGGAGAATTCAAATATTTTGGCTTGTTTAAATAGAATCAGCCATATCATACTAGACGATCAGACAAACCTTTTTGACTGATCTTCTAGCTGAATTGATTACACCACATCATCCTTTACGATCTCATGTTCCTCCAGCACAATCAAATATCGTACGGGATGATTAGACATAGGATAATCATCCCAAGGAGCCAGCCTATTAATTATTGACAAAGTGGATCATACAGGATGAACACATGTATCATCTTGGATGATGTGTCACAATAGTTTAGCCTAACTGCATTCAAATCATCCAATGACTTTTGCCAAGTGGATTATCCAGTATGTTGTATAAATTATATGGGATGATCACCAATAATTGATTGAGATCAGCCGTTGGATGCATTGTGATCATATATTAGAATTCTTGTTTAGTTTATAAAGGATGATATGGATCATCTTGGATGATGTGAGCAAAACTTGAAAAATTTAGGAGATGGAATGTGATGATCAAGAGGGTATCAATACAAAAAAAAAAATATGAAATGCATAAAACAAAAAAAAACAAGCCAAAAATAATCATAAATAAAAATTAAAAACCCATTTTTCTTAATCGATCAACTCCAGCAAATGATAAATTTCCCTTGTGAGTAGATTAAAAAAATTAGTAAGAAATGAATTGACAACACTAAAATCCAGAAATGATAGAAAATGGATTTTGTTAACCCTAGCTCAGACTCCTTACAAGTAAAAATTCTTTTCAAATAAAAATCTAAATTAGAAAAAAAATTACATAGAAAAGCGATCTTTTAAAACTTCATTACAGAAAAATATTTGATATAATAAATTTTGCGAAGTAATCAACCAAGAATTATAATTTTCAAATTCAAGTGTTTGAAAATATCAAGTGGCACTTGGATTCTTCTAAGATTTAAAGATTGAAAGAGAAGGAAGCTTTGTGGGCTCATTTGATGCCTCTTTTTTAGTTATTTGGCGCACTTTACGCATCTTTTAATTTTTGATACACTTTATGTATCTTGTAATTATTTGGCGGACGTTACACATCTTTTCAATTTTTGGCTCATTTTGTGCCTCTTGTCATTTTGGCGAGCTTGCTTCCTTTCAAAACCTTTAAAGACTATCAGTTATGAGATTATCTTTGAGATATAATAGAAGAAAAAATCACTCTCTAATACAAGGAAGAGTAAACCACAAATAGAATCATATCCATATGATAAATGCAACAACTTGATTAAAAAAACTTGAGAGTGATTCATTAACTTGGAACATTATTTATATGAGATAGATTATTGTAGGAAGATAGAATAGATCTCTATTTCGAAGTCCAAATATTAATTTGAAATAGATTTTGCTTTAGAAAGAAAATATACCACAAAAAGTAGTTAGAGGAAGGGTGTTTATCATCAAATTTTCTTCTTTTAACTTTTTCTAGAGGAATCAAACACTACTTACTAATTTCTAAAACTAAATGCAAGGCAAAAATGTTATTTGAGAATTCAATATCAGAAGTGAACATTGATTTGGTTCTTCAAAAACATTGAATGAAAAACTTTAGAAAATTAAAAACTTAAAATACGAACTCATAAAATGAGCCAAACATATAAAAAAACAAAAACAAAAAAATAACAAAATTAAAAAAAAACATTAGAAATAGAAAGTATCAATTTCATGCATAAATATCTATGACACCAAATCTGGTTCTTAAGGTGCTGAAGGTTTCAAAGGAGAGTAATTTAGTAAAGATATCAGTAAGTTGATTTTTAGTGGCTACATGGTGTAGCTCTATGTCTCCTTTGGTAATGTTGTCCCTAATGAAATGGTGCCTTATATCTATATATTTGGTCCTCCAGTGTTGGATTGGAATCTTTGAAATATAGATGACACTAGTGTTATCACCTAGAATTGAAATGGTGCCTATAGGTATTCCTAAATCAAGAATTTATTTCTTTAACTAGAGGACTTGGGCCACATAACTTCCTAAGTCTATGTACCCTGCTTCAATAGTGGACAGGGCAACTGAGTTCTATTTTTTACTGGGCTAGGAGACTAAGGACTGTCTTATGAATTGACATGTTCCAGAAGAACTTTTCCTATCAACTCGATATCCTGTAAAATCTAATTCAAAAAATACTATGATTTTAAAGGAGGTGCTATACCTAGGATACTAGATTCCTAACTCTTGGGTTCCTAAAAGATGTCTAAGAATTCTCTTAATAGTAGTCCAGTGGGAATCTTTTGGATCAGCTTAAAATCTAGCATAGAGATAAATACTAAACAAAATATCAGGTCTGCTAGCAGTCAAATAAAGAAGTGATCCAATTATTTCTCGGTATTTCTTTTGATCAATAGATTTTTCATTTGATTCCTTATCTAACTGAACAGTGGAACTCATGGGAGCATTGATTGGCATGGTTTTATCCATTTCATATTTCTTAAGGATATCCTTAATATATTTTAATTGACTAAGGAAAGTTCCATCATCCTTCTGCCTTATACTAAATCCAAGAACGTAGGTCAGCTCTCCCATCATACTCATTTCAAACTCATTACTAACCATTTTTGAAAATTCATCACAAAGTTTTTTTTTTTGAAGATCCAAATAGAATATCATTATTATAAATTTGTACAATTAGTAGTTTATCTCCTACCTTTTTTAGAAATAGGGTGTTGTTTACGCTCCCCTTAACAAAGGTTCTTTTTAGTATAAATGTAGTTAGTCTTTTATACCATGCTCTAGGTGCTTGTTTTAGTCCATGTAATGCCTTTTTTAATTTGAATACATAATTAGGAAATTATGAATTTTCAAAGTCCGGGAGTTATTTAACAAACACATCTTCTTTTATTACCCCATTCAAAAAGTCACTCTTGACATCCATTTGATACAGTTTCAATCTCTTAAAACAAAAAAAGACTAGTAGCACCCTTGTGGCTTCTAATCTAGCTACAGAGACAAAAGTCTCTTCAAAGTCAATTCCTTCTGTCTGGTTATACCCCTTAGCCACTAGTCTTTTTTTATTTCTCACTATTACACTAGAATCATTAATTTTGTTTTTTAAAACCCATTTAGTTCCAACCACACTCTAGTCCTTAGGTATTTGAACTAGCTCCCAAACATCATTTCTTACAAATTGATTTAACTCTTCTTGCATTGCTAGGATATAGAATTCATCAAATAGGGCTTAATTTATATTAGTGAGTTTAGCCATTGAGATGAAGGTAGAGTTGTTTACTTCTTTTCTAAGTCCATGCCTAATTCTAACAGCTTTAGATTGGTCTCTTAAGAATAGTTCTTTAGCATGAGTTAAAGAATATCTCTATTCTCTAGGCAGTATATTTTCAGGCTCTACCCTGTCCTCTAGATTAGCAGATTATACTCCTTGGGTGATTTCTCTTACTTCTTCTTCTTCCACCCTAGATCCTCCAAAATTATAAGATTTTATTATGAATCTGGTTTTCAAAGACTATAATTTTGATGATAACAAACCTTTTCATTTCTAGTTGAGATTCTAATCTTTCAGGTTTACAGGATCAATTGTAATTCAAGCCAGCTCAAGATCGAGTCAGTCTATTTGTGTGTCAGGTTTAATGTACTTTTTTATTTTTCTTGAGTTAAGTGTAATATAATGGATCCCCAAGCTCAGTAACCTTACACAAACACACTCAGGAGGAGAGTTTTAGTGAGTTAGAGTTTTTGTTCAAATCTTATTTAAATCATCCTTGATGATATTCATATCATCCTAGACGATCCAATGAAAATAGAAACTCTAATTAGGGCAACCATGTTAAGTTGGTCTGATTATGCAGATCATCCTGGATGATAGACCCATCACACTGGACGATATGCTCAAATCAGAAACTCTTAGCTACTAGACTAAGTTAGGCAAGTTTTTATTTTTAGAATTTTGGTCTAATCACCCTAGATGATATGTGTATCATCCGGGATGATCCTTCATAATCATGCCTAAATTAGTCTAGTAATTAAGGAAAGTAATTAAGACTTGATTTATTTGATCATATCATCCTGGACGATCACAAGATTATCTTGGACGATATATGCAAAATCCTGACCATCTAGAGCTTTTTTCCTGGATGACCGGAGGAATCTGCTGGTTGATATTTTCAATTTTGAAATAATTATACGAGATGATATATATATCATCCTGAATGATCTGGTCATTTTGAAGCTGTCCAGCATGGTTTGGTTGTATGACCCGAGGAATCTACTGGACGATATTCCTAGTTTGAACTAATCATCTAGGACGATCACAAAATCATCCCAAATAATCTGAACAGATTTTATCTTCTAATCATCCAGAAGAACTAGATCATCCAGGCCAATAGGGTCTGATTTATACTAATCGTACAGGATGATCTACCGATCGTCCTGGATGATCTTTGACGACATGTCAAAATTTAGGGTAATTTTTTAGCCCTATTATTTAAGATCTCTTATCTTCTATCATTGAGATCTTTTGCCACCTTCCTTGCCTGAGAGAACCTTGAGAAAGAGAGAGAGAGAGGATCTTATGAGGGGGAGTTTGTGAGGTGTTTACAAAGGTTGCTCCAAGAAGGGATCTGAGTCATCTTCTCCGATCGTCATCTCTTATCCTATTGGTGTCTCTATGGAAAGATCATCTGCAAGAAGATCTAGGTTCTCTGCCTACTTCAGGAAGAAGCGAAAGGAGGTAAGGTTCTCTGCCTTCTTCAGGAGGAAGCGAAAGGAGTCCGGGTTCTCAGCCTTACTGGGTTGGAGGAAAGGAGTTTTGTACATGCTTCTTTGCCTTACTGTGGGAATAGAAGGACAGTCACTTAGTGCTAGTGCAATACCCAGAGGGGAGGCTCTGAGGAGTGGACTTAGGTCAAGTTGACCGAACCACTATAAAATATGGTGTGTTCTTTATGATTATTTTTTGCACTTATTTTTTTTGTTGATGATTGTGTGATTGTGATTATTATTTTATTATTGTTAAAAATCTGTACATCACGCAAAACTGTAAACATTTTAAAACATTCAAAAAGATTTTTGAAATCATTTTTGCTCACAAATTTTTAAAATAACCAATTCACCCTCCCCCCCTCTTGGTTAGCCTTGGGCCTTTTCATAAGGGCTTAACATCCCTAATTAACTTTCAGATTCATCAAATAAAATATGTGTGGTCTCCTTTACTACCAGTGTCCTTTTATTCAAGACTCTATGGGATTTTCTAATATTTGAGTTACCTAGGAACACTCCTTCATTAGACTTTGGGTCAAACTTTCCTAGTTATGACTTCCCATTATTCATAATAAATACTTTACATCCAAAAATGTGAAGGTGAGAGAGGTGGGGTGTCCTACCCTAAAGGATTTCATAGGGTGCCTTATTCAGCTTGGATCTAACATTAACCCTATTTAGAACATAACAGGTTGTATTCATCGCTTCTGCCCAGAAGTATTTAGGAAGTGAGTATTCTGCTAACATGGCTCTAGTAGCTTTTATTAGGGTCCTGTTCTTTCTTTCAACTACCCCATATTGCTGAGGGGTCCTAGGAGCTAAAAAATTATTATCTATCTCTTGCTCCTTACTTTAAGATTCAAAATTTTTATTCTCAAATCCTCCACCATGGTCACTATGAATGGTTAAAATTTCATAACCTAGTTTCCTCTAAATCCAAGTGAAAAAGACCTAGACTCCTTCAATGATTCACTTTTATGTAATAGGAATCTAACCCAAGTAAACCTTGAATAATCATTAATGATCATATACCCAAAGACTATCCCTCCCAGGCTTGTAGTCCTGACAGGTCCAAAGATATCCATCTGAAGAACTTCTAAGGGTTTACTAGTGGTAATGTTCTCTAATTGATAGGCATTACACAGGTGGTCCATAGTGAACTCAAGTTTGGGAATTCCTCTTACTAAGTCTTTTTGGGTGATTTTTCTAAGGCTTTTTATACTTGCATGACACAATTTTCTAAGTCATAACTAAGATTCATTAGCAATTATTTTTAAGCAAAGAGTAGTATCAAATTTATTGCATTTAAGATCAAGCTTGTAGACATTACTGATTCTCCTTCCCTACAAAATAGTTTTATCATTTAAGCTTATTATACAGTTGGTAGATAGAAAATTTTTTTTAAAGCCTTTATCACAGAGCTGGCTGATGTTGAGTAAATTATGTTTCAAGCCATCTACAAATAAAATATTTTTAATGATAAATTTTTTTGAATTGCCAATTATATATGAGCCCACCACTATCTTGGTGGTGTTATCTCCAAGTGTTACCTTGCCTCCTACCCTAACCTCTAATGAAATGAATTGATTTGCATCTCTAATGAAATGAATTGATTTACATCTTCCTAGGTTTGAATGATACATGTTGTGGTGATGGGTTATGTAACTATGCAAGTGCATGTGAAGTTTTATTTTCTTTGAAATCATTTAACTTGATTTGTAAAAATTGATTTGCACTTTTAAGAATTGAAATACCAATTTTAAATGCATGTTCCCTCTCATCAGCTTCATCTAAACATACATTTGATTTTTTCAATGAGTTTTCTAAATCAAAATAAGATGTTTTTAAGGAATCATGCTCATCAGTTAATTCAAAATGCTTCTTATTTAAATATCAAATTCTTCTAAAGAAGCCATGCGATTGCTATCTATAGTGGAGTGATCTTTCCTTAAGCATTCATGCTCTTTTTGCAAGATTGAATAGTCAGATTTAAGGCAGGCATATGATTTTTTAATTATGTTATATGTAGCATGAATTTTTTTAAAAACTTTAAATAATTGATCATAGGTAAGCTCACATACCTCCTCTTGATTAGAATGATCAAAATAATCATCTGCCATTAAGCATATGTTGGTTACCTCCTATTCTGCTTTTGTTTCAGAAGAGTATGATGTTGAGTCTACCCAGAAAGCTTTTTGAGTCCTTTGCTTACCCTTTTTGAATTTAAGCTTTTCTTCACCCTTCTCCTTACTTGGGTGAGGCTTAAGAGTAGGGCAATAAGACTTCAGGTGCCTTGGCTTCCTGCATTTAAAACATATAACATTAGAGGAATTTTTAGAATTTTTGTTATTTTTACGTTTATTACTTTATTGATATGCTTTTGCTTTTTCTTTAAGAAGGTTTTGGATTGTCTAGTTATCAATGCAATGTCATCATTTTCTAATCCATAAGTGTCATTGTAAGAATTATTAGCCTTTAAGGCTACAATTTTCTCTTTCTTTTTTCACCTGCATCAAGCTACCTTTGACTCACTCCTTACTCATAGGCAATGAGTGGCCCAAGTAAGTTATCAATGGAATAAATATTTAGGTCTTTAGATTCAGTAATGGCAGCAATTTTTGTATTATAGGAAGAAGATAAACAACTAAGAATTTTGTTAACTTTTTCATAATTAGTAAGCTCTTTTCTTATGGAATGCAAGGAAGTAACAATCTAAGTAAACCTAGTACACATTTCAAAAATAGATTCACTAGGTTTCATGTGAAAAAATTTATAATCATGAAGAAGAATATTTAAACTACATTATTTCACTTCATTTGTTCCTTCATAAGTAATGCATAGTTTATCCCAAATCACATTACTAGTTAAACAAGTAGATGCATGCATATAATCTTCAGATTTTAAAGTACAAAAAAAATAGTTCAAATATTTCACATTTAGTTAGGCTAAATCTCTATCATTAGTATTCCATTCAGAAATAGGTATTTCAGTTTTAACGCCATTTACTAATCTAAAGGGTGCATAATATCCTTCTTGAACTAACATCCATATGCGATAATCAATTGATTGTAAAATGGTGGACATAGAAATTTTCTAAAAATCAAAAGGAGTATTATCAAATAATGGTGGTAGTGTAATGGAATATCCTTCCATAGTATTATGATTACCAAAATTAGCCATGGATCTTTTTTAAAATGTTCTAAAACTTAATTTATGAATCCTGCTCTGATACCACTTAAAAGTTCATGAGGGTTATTAAACCCTGAAGAACAAGTCCCGAGGCTAACTAGGAGGGAGGTGAATTGGTTATTTTAAAAATTCTTTAACAAAATGAAAAATTGAAGACCCCTTGATGCGAAAGCAGATCAGTTTCATAATAACTAAAATTTAAGAGATTTCAAACATAGAATAATTCACAAAAAATTCAAAAATTAAATGCAAAAAAGTAAATAGAAGGAACACACCATAATTATAGTGTTTCGATCAACTTTATCTATGTCCACTCCCCAGAAACCTCCTTTCCAAGTATTGCACCAAAAATAGTGTCTCCCCTTTTGCACCCACAGTAAGGTTGAGAAGCCCTTACAAAATCTTCCACCAACTTAGTGAGTTAGAGGACCTTGAATCCTTTTACTCCCTCCTAGAAGAGGCAGAGAACCTAGAAATCCTTTTACTCCCTCCTAGATTAGGCAGAGAACCTTAGAATCATTTTACTCCCTACTGGAGTAGGTAGAGAACTAGGATTTGATGCTAATGAAAGTTTCCCCCAGAGCCACCAAAGAACCAAGGAAGTAGCTTCAAGAAGATGGTGGAAACCTTACTTTGAGCAACCTTTGTGAATCCCTAAGAACTCACCCTCCTAAGAATCTCTCTCCCAAGCTCTCCTCTTCCTTCTCTAAGCTCTCTCCCAAGACCACTTAATAATAAAAGATTTTCTCAAGACTATATGAGGGCTTAAATAGTGAGCCTCGAAAAGAAGCCATAATTTTTAATTTGATGTCAAAGATCATACAATATGATTGTGAGACCATCCTATATGATTAGTACAAAATTGCACATTCAGCCAGTATAAACCACTTTGGTCTATACGATCAATTCAGGTATTTATATGGATCTTCCCATATGATTTTTTAAACATCCTAGACGATTAGTTCATGAGTTTGTATTGATCATCCAATATGATAGCCAATGATTAAATATCATTTCATGTAGCAATCGATTCATCTAGTACAAAGGAGGGGTTTCAACCTAGATGATTCCTTGACATATTATGGTTTTTTTCCTATAAGATGGGTAACGATTAAATATCATACAATGCTGAGATCTATTCATACAATACGATTATCTCCGATCATCCTGTATGATATGATTAATCAGTTTAACCATAATTAGTCCCCTAATCACATGATCAATTTAGGCATGATTGTCACAAATTATTTAGTATAATAGAGATCATACTAAACGATTAGAGAATAATTTGTATATTAAGAGTTGCTTAAATTGTGATTGGCAGCTATTTTTTATATGTATAACTCACCGTCCTATACGACCTAAATTGTCTAGTATAATTAATTAATCTGACATAATAATGGGTGCCCTAACCGGGGTTTTCTACATCACTGATCATCCAATACGATATATATCTTACTATATGATTAGTTCAAAAAAAAAATTAACTAACTAACTCACCACCTTGAGTATGTTTGTGTAAGGTTACTTAGCTTGTGGTCCACCAGATACATGACTTGACTTAAGTAAGGTAAAAAGTATATTAAAATTGGAATTATAGAAAGTCTCAACACTAGTCTACCCGATCTTGAGTTGATTAGCATTGCAAGTGAACTTGTGGACCTGAAAGGTTAGTGAGCAAGGCAAAGAAAGTAGATATGCAATCATAACAGTGATAAGAAGACAATAATGTTTGTTATCATAAAAATTACAGTCCTTGAACCTAGATTTGAAAAAGTTATTTTGTTGATGATCTATTTCTTTCATGATTAGCTTAACCATTATCCTTTTGCATAAATCTTTATCGTTGTAAGGATCTCCTAAATCTTTCCCACTTTTAAGTTGGATATTATGACATTGTCCTTAATCTTTTTTTTAATTTTTTTGACCTATCAAGTTATCTTATTTGATCCTCAATTTTTTTTAAGAGCATTACTTTAATTTTGTTCTTTAATTTTTAAGTATAAAATATTACTTTCTAAAGGTATTTTCTCATTCCTTTCTTAATTAAGATTTTCAAAATTCAAAAGATGACTCTATGGTGCCATATTTTTAATAATAAAGTTAAAGTTATCATATCCATCTGCCCTATTTTAATATTTAAGTTATCAAATTTCTTAGAAATTACTACAACTTATGTAGTTAAAATTGATAAAGCATATGATCCATAAATTCCAACCAATTTTTTAGAATTTACCCATTCAGCAGGCCTCTGTAAATTATTAGTAGTTACTTCCTCTATTAATGCATAAGCTTCCTCAAATGGCTTAGTTATTAATGATCCTCCAACTGCAGCATCAATTATGGCACTAAGAGATCCTACTAATTCATTATAAAATATTATAATTATCAACCAATCAGGTAATCTGTGATGCAAAATTTTATAAGCATTTCCTTAATTCTTTCTTAGTTGTCATAAATGGATTGTCTTTCAAACTGAGTAAAAAATGTTATCTCATCTCTAAGTTTGGTAGTTTCTGAATATGAGAAATATTTAACAATAAAATTATGAGCTAATTCATTCCAAGTGGCTATAGAGCCTAGGAATATTAAATTCAACCACATCTTAGCTTCATCGCTAAGAGGAAAGGGAAATAATGTAATTCTAATAACATCATCACTAACACCATTGTACTTAAATATTACATAAATGTTTAAGAACCTAGTGAAATTACATAAATGTTTAAGAACCTAGTGAAACATAAATTGAGCACTTCTATAGGAGTTCCCCCAAATTAAGATCTTTTTAGTTTTCCAAAGTTTGAAAAGGGTTCACTCAATTTCATGATCAAATGGCAATAATTTCTTTCTAATGAAGCATGTAATAAAATATACACAAATAATCAAAATAAAAATATTAAAAAGAAAAAAATTTGTAAGTAGGTCTAACTATGTAATTAATTCAATAATATGGTGCAAATTTTAAAAAGAGCATAATCTTTTTGGCAATGACACGAAAACTTGATGGGGGTGGTGGAGTAACCTATAGAATTGTGAAATTAATTAAGGCTCTTTCAATCCCAAGCAATGCTTGGGTTATCTCTGATACATAAAAATTATAAAATCCCAAATTAATACGCATGTATATGTGCCAAATTATATAATATAATGATAGAGTGGAGTATCGATTCCATGAGGAAGATGTGCTCACTTGCAAGCACTAGTACTGCGTACTAAAATTATAATAATTATCCTACTCAATAAAACAAGCTTGTGAAGATTCAATCACTTAAACAAAATTAGATAAAGATAATGAATACACTATAAGGATATAATTTTTTGGACTGAAGAATGTAAATAAAATATTTTTCTAATTAATCTCTTTTAATTGTGATGCTATTTAGAGCATATACATCCCTAGATCTATATCGAGCTTGTAAGAATAAAGGATGTCTATCAAATTCTTCTAGTAATATCATCACCATAAGAATTTAATACATTTCATACCCTATGCCTAGGCATGATGCATACTAATTCAATATTCTTGGTTATTTATGCCTCCCTTATTCCTGGTTATTCATGCTTCCCTCCATCATGGCCGCTATGTGCATTAAATAAAGATCTAGTAATATTGAAAGCATCTTTTTAATCATTTAAGGAATAAGAGAATTCATTAGTACAACATACAATACTTATATCATCAATCCAAAATAAGAGAATTTAGCTAGACATGGACAAGAATAAAAATAAACTAATTTTCATTGATACCATGATAAAAAGAAAAATAAGAAATAGCTTTCACAAGAAAGGTTCAATGGACCTCCTCTACACTCCTCTTTATTTATAATTTTTCTTTCACAAACACAAGCCAAACACTCTAATGATGGTATCATGTACTTCTCAAAATTCCCTTAATTGTCACCTAAGGGAGTTTCAAAGAAGCACTTTGAACTAGACTGAAATTATCTAAGTGACTGAACTCTCCTATAAACATAACACAGTGACTATTTATAGGAAAATACAAAATAGGCATATGACAATGCGGCACTAGAAAGATTGGCACCATTGCACCCAACAAAGGAATTAACACTGCTACATTACATTTTATGGTGCCGCTATAGTGCTTGCTGATGTGGATTAGTTACTTGGTGAACAGTTATGTCGCTTTGCTAACATATCATGTCCTTGGAAATTATAACGGCTAAGCCACTATGTTGTTGAATTTCAGACATTGTGACACTGAGAGGCAATTTGGGCACCATGGCATTATGGATTATGATGCAATGGTGTTGGACAACAAAGAAGTTGACATCGTGAAGTTGATATTTGACTATTATGGCACTGCTTGATGATAATTCGATGATGTAATACTAAATTTTTGGTGCTCCGGCGGTGCCTTTGATGAAACTACAACATTATTTATTATAATGCCGTGCTACTATATGAAACATGGATTTTTTTGCCTTTTTTATAATTTTCCTACACAATACAACTAAAATAATACATTTTTAATGAAAATATAACACATAAAATGACACATTATTTACACTTACCATGAATAAAAATCTGTTGCAAATTCAGGCCAAAGTACAATAATTTTGATGATAACAAACATTATTATTTCTTTATTACTACTATTCTTGCATATCTATTTTGTTTTGCCCCGCTCACTAACTTTTTAGGTCCACAAGATCACTTGAAATGCAAATTAGCTCAAGATCTGGTAGACTAGGGTTGAGTCTGTCTATAATTTCAATCTCAATATATTTTTACCTTTCTTGAGTCAAATTTTTTATCTGGTGGACCCCAAGCTAAGTAACCTTACACACACACAAACTGGGGGAGTAATTTAGTGAGTTAGAGATTTTTCATTTTTTGACCATATCGTACAGGATAATTTTAAATCATACTGGACGATCAGTTAAAAATAAAAACCCTAATAAGGTCATCCCTAGTAATTGGTGCTTCTTTGGTATGGTGGATTTTATTAGTTTGCTGTTCTATGTGGATATATTCTACAGACTAGTGTATATCTCTGGACCATTCTTTTCTTTTTTGGTAATGGATTTTTGGAATTTAATTGTGATGGTTTTGAGCTATGATTGGAATGTTTGGGAATTTGATTTTAACCCTAGTTGTTACTTTTCTTACCCCGTGGGGGACATTTCTGCAATTTTCATCTGGTTTGGTTGGTGGGGATGGATGTGGTTGTTTGTCCATTTTATTTGGTCTTCTCTTCTTATTATAATTCTGCATTTGGGTTTAGATTTGTGTGGCTTTGGGTTATTCAGTATGATGGTTGCTATAGCTTTATCCTTAGCTCTATATTTGGTTCTTTCTACTAGTGTGTTTTTATTTGCCTGTGCTTGGAGGCAATGGATGTGCACCAAAAGTGTTGTGCTCCGTCTGGATACCTGCATTTTTATTCTATGTTCCAATTATTTTCCATTATCAACTTAGCTACTATGAGGAGTTGTGGGGTTAGAATTGAGCAGTAATGGGGTTACCTTCATGATGCTTATTTTAATTTTACCTTACTGAGCTCAGATTTCTTTTGAGGGGTGTTGTGTCAATTTATGGCCATTGGATTCTCTGTTGAATATTCTTTTTTAATGAGCAATTTTTTCTATTCAAATCCTTTTTGATTTGGCAGTTTTGGTGATGATGATTATACTTGGTTGCTTGATTTTTCTTCTATTTTTTGTTGTTTTATTTATCTTAGTGATGGTACCAGGTCTTGGGTTTCCAGTGGTTTATATTTATGCCATTGGTTCAAGTTTAAGCTGATGGTTATCAATTGTGCTAATCTTCCTACTCTTAGCTAAGTTGCTCCTGGTAATTGCAGTTGGTTTATTATTTGTTGCTATACTATAAATTGGTTTAATTTTCCTGTTGTTGGCTGTGCCTTACCTGGTAAATGCAGTTGGTATGTTTACTATTGTGATATTATTTATATGGCCTTATATTATAGTGATCGGTGTGCTGCATCTACGTATGCTATATGGAGTATCATTTTTGTACCAAATTATTGGTTTGCTCTATAATTCTTGTTTGCAGGTTAATTTTGAATTCACCTTCACTGCGCAAACCAGTTTTTTGGACTATTGGATTGAGCTGAATAGAGTAGTGGAAATTCTTGTCCTGTTATGTAGTGATCTTTTTTGGGTGCCAACACCAAGCTTAACAATAATATTTTTTTCCTTCTCTTTTTGAATTTTGGCTTCTGGCCACTATAGAATGTTATTAGGACTTTTTGTAGTATATTTAAGCATTAGGGAGCTTGAGGTCCCCTTAAGGACATCGCACTATTTTTTGTTATCAATGCGTAGGCCTGGCGGAGGGTTTTAACCAAAAAAAAATAAGTTTGCTTAACTAATCATCATTTTGAAGGAGTTAGACAAGTGATCAAGTTTTTCTTATTGTAGTTCGGTTGTGCTGCTATACATTTTGGTGGTTCTGGTTTGTTGTTTCGATTGTGCAGAACTACTTTTTCATTTTCTTGACCTAAGGCCTTTTAGCCTTTGGTTTTGATTCTAATTCATCAGCATGGTGGTTAGTTTGTCTTGATCTAATCCCTCTCCTAAGGGTAATCCTCTTGTAGCTTCACTTGTTAGCAATAAAGGCTTCTTTGGTGATGCTGGTAACGATTCTAACTCTAAATCTTGCTCTTTTTGTGCTTATCTTGCTAGTGGTGTTCCATCGAAAGATTCTAGTTTTATTCTTACTAAGCCTTTGGTAAAAGGTTTTACTGCTTTGTTCATTTTAGAATATGACATTGTGAAACTTGCTTTTCCTTATCAATATACACTGGTAGGGAAGTTTTCTTTAAGACGTCCTAATCATGACTCAATTAGGTCATTTTTTGGTAACCTCAAATTGCCTGGTGTTTTCTCTATTGGATTACTTAATGCTCGGCATGTTCATATTCAACTATTGAATGATCTAGATTATTGCCAGATTTTTGTGAGACAATCTTATTACATTAATAACTATCAAATGAGGCTTTTGAAGTGGACTCCTTGCTTTGATATTAAAGAGGAGTCTCCTATCGTTCCAGTTTGGATTTCCTTTCTGAATTTGAGATTGCATTTCTTTAATCTACATGTTCTTCACGCTTTGGATCCATATTTGGAAGACCTCTTCAATTTTATCAGGCCACTACCTCAAGAACTTCGCCTTCTGTTACCCAGATTTTGGTGGAACTATACATTACCAAAAAACACCCGTGTGAAGTATGGCTTGGAACAGAAACTTCATGTTATTTACAAAAGGTTGATTTTGAAAACATACCCAATTTCTACTCTCATTACAAAGTGCATGGATATTCATTTAATGAATTTTTTGTGGCTCACCCAAATTTAAAAAAAGGGAGCAAAGAGGGAAAAAATGTTGATCATTTTGGTAAGAATGACGGTATTGATCATGAGATTCCTATCCGTTTAGAAGTGAACAATGATAATATGGCTGATCAAGACAACATGGTTACAATACCTACAAATATTCCTAATATTGAGGAGGATGCTAATGATGAAGATCATTCTTTAAATGAATCTCATTTTTTACCCCAAAGGATGGATTCTAGAAGAACGCCTTTAAAGGATTCAGTAAAAAATTGAAATGGATATATTAATTCTTCCAATATTAGTGGTGATGGAGATGTGATGCATAATCAATGTACTTTAAATGTTAGCAATAGTGAATAAGTGGAGAATGAGGAAGGAGATGAGGAGGAGCACACGGAGTAAGGTGAAATTGTTCCTAACAAAGATGTTTCTTTATTAGGAAAATCTGTAGGTATGAATGATGTCTTTATGTTGTCCACTCCTTCAAAAGCCAATAAGATGGATGAGGGTTATACTAAAGTGGGGAAGAAGAAATCTAAAAGCAATAAAATCTCTAAAGGTCAATGTTCTAGAGTTTTCCAAGCTTCTCATAATTCTTCAACCAATGGTTAAAGCCCTCATTTGAAATATAAGGGGTGTGGGGAACCCTCCTTCTAGGGATAGCGTCAAGAACTTATGTAGAATTTATAATATTAATGTTTTGGTTTTACTTGAACCTTTAATTCTGGCTTCTAAGATTATTTCCATGCGTACTAAACTTGATTTTGATTGCTCTTTTAGTAATTGATCTAACAAAATTTGGATTTTCTAGAAACATTGGGTTACTTTACATATTCTTAATGATTTTCCTCAAATTGTGCACAGTAAGATCAATTATCTTAAATTTTCTTGTGTTGCTTCTTTTGTGTATGCTTCTTGTTCTAGGTTTGAAAGTAGGATTTTATGTAATGAAATTATGGATTTTTCTTCTAATATTACTGAGCCGTGGATGGTTGGTGGTGACTTCAATACTATCACTAATGTTTCTGAGAGAATTGGGGGGAAACCGCCAAATTACCAACCTACAGAGGATTTTAATGACACGTTATTAGCTTCTAATTTACATGATATTGGTTTTTCTGTTAATGCCTTTATGTGGAATAAAGCTACTATGTGGCAACATGTAGATCATATTCTTTTTAGTAGTGTTTGGATTTCTAAGTACAGAAAGACCCATATTAAGCATTTTTCTAAAACCCCCTTTGATCATGCTCCTTTACTTTTGAACATTTCTATGAATGACAATTTTATTTCTTCTTGTTTTAGATTTCAAAATATGTGGCTTTTGCAAGATTCATTCCTTACTAATGTTGAAGCTAACTAACATGCTCCGTTGTTTCCCAATAATAATTATCTTTGTATGATTCAGTTTTAGCTTAAGCTAAAATGGATAAAGCTAAAATGGATAAAGCAAAATTTAAATAATTTTTACATAAGCAATTACCCCTTAAGTACTTAGGCACTCCTCTTGATAAAGTTAGGAAGAGATCACATTTATTTTGGGATATTTTCTCTAATATTCAAAAAAAAACTTTCTACTTAAGCTTTTAACTTTATCTCTTATGGTGGAGGATTAGTTTTAATTAAAAGTGTTCTTTGCTCCATTCCTATATTTATTTCACTTTATCTCTAACTAAGAATACTTGCACTAGACTTGAAAGGATTTTTAACAAATTTCTTTGGGGGACCAAAGAAAGTAAATCTGCTATTTTATAGGCATCTTGGGATAGATGCTCTGGTGTCTAGGATGAAGCTAAGCTAGGCTTTAAGAACTTAAGTGACATGGCTCTTGATTTTTCCGGTAAACTCTAGTTTAATCTGAGGTCTACAAAAGCCTTTGGTCAAACTTTATGATTGCTAAATTTTGTTTTGGTAAGCAACCTCTTAATTGATTTTTCAAAAAAGGGCATTCTTTCAATTGGAAAAGGCTTTGTTTTATTAAATGGAATGCTGAAAATTTGATTTAATGGGGTTTATGGTGCGGGGAAATCTTATTTTGGCAAGATAATTGACTATGTTTCTCTTTATTGAAAATTTAATCAATACTCATACCAATAGTGCTTGTAAAGTGGCTAATTTTATTCAAGAAGGGAGTTGGAATTTGAATAACCTTGCAGATATGGTTCCTAATTTTGTCATTAATCTGGTTTTGAAAGTGCAGTTACAACTTGATCAGAAATATTATATTTTATTTACTAAGTCTAATGATGGGAGCTTTGCGTTCAAAGAGGTGTGGCATTCTATTAAAAATGTGCAACCTAAGTCTAAGATTTTCTCTTCCATTTCACAAAAAGGTATCTTGGCTTCTTATTCTATATTAATCTGGAGGTTTTTCAGCAATTATATCTTTATTGACAATATCTTAATAAAAAAAGGTTTTCATATTGTTTCTAAATGCCAATGCTGCTATCATATTGAGAATCTAAATCCTGTTTTTTCCAATGGGCCTATTGCTTTTAAAGTTTGGCTTTATTTTGACATTGTGTTTACCACTCAATTTTGTAAGAACTATAACAACATCATTAATATCATGCATGGTTGGGAAGTTCCTACTATGAGGCATATTAAAAATATGTTACCCACCATTATTTGTTGGTTTCTTTGGAAAAGTAGGAATGAGGCTAAGCATGAGAATATCATTATGAAAGCCATGTCCATTGTCCTCAAGATTAAGGATAAAGTGATACAATTATTTTTAGTTAAGTTGATTAATTTGGATTTCTTTAACAACTGCTCTCAAATTGCCGAGCAATTTGGCATTTTGGGTGCTGGGCCTAATAGCCAGTTCTCTAAAGACATTTTAGTTAGATGGATTAAACCTCATATGTGTTACTACAAACTTAATACTGATGGTGCATTCTAAAGGTTGAAAGCGGTTATGCTGGTATCATCCGAGACTTCAATGGCCATATTATTACTGCTTTTACAGGTCCCTTTAATATTACCACTGTGATTATGGCTAAAATTCAGGCTTTAAAGTATGGGTTATAATTATGCATTTTGTTTGGAATTACTAATATTTGAATTGAAACTGATCCTAAGCTTGTCATCCATTTTATTTCTAAAAATGCCAATGCTAATCCTTCTTATTTCTATATTATTAGAGAGATTAAATAGTGGTTGTCGCTTTTCAAAATTTTCTATAACTCATATATATAGAGAAGGAAATGTTGCTGCAGACTACTTAACTAATTTGGGTTGTAAACTGTTGGATTTTATGGAATTTGCGGGGTCCTCTTTTCCACCCAGATTGTTGGGTTTAGCTAGGCTTAATTATATGGGCATACCTTATTTTAGTGTTTCTTAGTTCTTTTCTTTTAGGGTCTTGCCAGTTTAATTTCTATGTGGTGTCTTTGTTCTCTAGCTCTCTATTTGAATTTACTCTTTTTTTCTTCTTTGATATTATGTAGTTGATTTTTTTTGTTGGTTGGTTAATTCTATTTCAACATGTATGGTGGGGTTCATTGTGGGGATTTACTTAATGTTGGCTTTATTTTATATACATCGTTATTTGTGTTGGTTCCTCTACAGGCTGGTCTAGATTCATTTGGATATTATTATTATTTTGTTACTCTTTTTAAAGTGGAAGGATCACTGGTGTGGATACATTTATGTTTTCCCATCCAGGGGTTAGCCTTATTTGAGGATTATTCAGCCTCCTACTATCTTGGTGCTTCATATTTTGCTTCCTAGGATGTTTATTCTAGGAATTCATAATTTCTGGTGCAGAGGCATGCACTCTGCATTCCTTTTGCTTTTGAAACTCTCACATTTTTCCCTTACCATTTTTTTGCATTCGGTTATTAGCATTTCCTACACTTATCATTCGTTCGATATTTTTCTTTTCCATTTTGTTGATTATTATTGCATGGCTAATTACTTATTACTCTATAGACTAGGTAGGCTTCAGATAGATTCCATCAGAGATATTGGTATCCTATGGATTTTTATTTTATTAGTTATAATCCTGTATATATCTTGTTATACATGATTTGGTTTTGCAGTCTAATTCTTATGCAGATTAAAGGAATCAAGTTTTGGGGGATAGGATGGATAATTTTGGTAGGAACACTGCACCGAAAGTGTTGATTTTTTCTTGCTTTTTTGGATGCTGGCCTCTGGCAGCCCTAGAATGTTATTATGTTTCTTTGTTAATTATAGAACAGGAAACCCTTGGCTCTTAAGTTTTCTTTTGATTTGTTTTGTAGCTCTTTCGAGCAATAGTGAGCTGAAGGTTCCCTTTAATGACCTTGTAATCTATTTTTATTTTAACGCGTAGGCCCCATAGAGTGTTTCTCCAAAAAATAAAACTTTGCTTAACAAATCATTTTGGATGACTCAGATCGTACAGGAAGATAAGTTTAGATTTTGAAAAATAGATTCCAATCTCAATTTAGGTAAGATTTTATTTTTAATATTTTGTTCTAATCATACAGGATGATATGCATTATCCTGGACGATTTATGACAATCATGCCTAAATTGATCCTATGATTAGGAGACTAATTATGGTTAGATTGATTAATCATATAATATAGGATGATCAACTTAGATCATACTAGATAATCTTTTATATTTCATAGGACAATCCCCTATCATCCAAGATAAAAAACATAATTTTCATTTAATCATCCAGGTGATCGTCTCGAATATCACGAGAGGGTTACGAGATGACACACCAATCACCACCCATAATTCCATGTCTTACTGGACAATCAATATAGTATCTTGAACTAATTATCCTAGTCGATCACAGAATCATACAAGACGATCTTTATAAAGTACTTATACTAATCGTACAGAGCAAAGGTGATAGTCCTAGTGGAAAGGGCTATTTTGTACTAATCATACAAGATGATCTATCGATCGTACTGGACGATCAATAGCACAGAATTAAAAAATTAGGATTTTTTTAAGCCCGCTATTTAATCAATTGTAATGTCACATGAGACAAATCTTTTGCTAGAGATGAGATCTAAGAGACAGCTTAGAGAAGGAAGAGGGAGAGCATGAGGAGAGATCCTTGTAAGGGGGAGTTGTGAGGGATTCACAAAGTTTTCTCCATGTAAGGTGTTCATTATCTTCTTCAAGTTGTTGTCCTCATTCCTTGATGGCTCTGAGGGAAATCTTCACCAGCATCAAATCCAGGTTCTCTACCTTCACCAGGTGGGTGAAAAATGATTTCTAGGTTCTCTACCAACTCCAAGAGGGATTAAAAGAATTCCTGGGTTCTTTGCCTTCACCAAGAGTGTGAAAAAGGATTTTCAAGTTCTCTGCATACTCCAGAAGGGAGTAAAATGATTCAAGGTTCTCTGCCTCACCGTGTTAGTGAAAAGATTTTGTAAGGGCTTCTCCACATTGCCGTGGGGGCAAAATTAGAGTCACTAGTTTTAGCTCAATACCTGGAAAGGAGGTTTTTGGGGAGTATACATAGGTCAAGTTGACTGACCCACTATAAATTTGGTATGTTCTTTCTATTTATTTTTTTGCATTTAATTTTCAAAATTTTTTGTGATCTGATCTGTGGTTGAAATCTCTGATTTTGTTATCTGCTTCCGCACAAGTTATTTATTTTTAAAATATTAAAAAAGATTTCAAAAAGATTTTCCTTTATCTTAAAGAAATTTTTAAATATCCAATTCACCCCCCCTCCTCTTGGTTAGCCTCGTGACTAGTTCTTTAGGGTTTAACCACCCTCACGAACTTTCAAAATCTACCATTCTTGGAAAATCGACATTTATCTGGTCTTCATAACACTGAAAAAGAGAATGATTCATTTTTCCTATCATTTTGCAGAGACTTGCACAATTAGTGAAGTTCATTATAAGACTTTGATAATTAGTTTAGAATTTTTAATTTTAATGGATGTGAAAGAAATTAAAATCTTTCGAGACTCTCAATTGGTAATTAATCAAATTGTTAGAACCTACAAGGTTTTCAATCCCAAACTCTATAAATATTTTTAATACACAATACTCCTTCTCAAGTAGATTCCTATTATTTCTTATTGCATATATCCCCATGAAAGTAATTCTGTGGTGAATTCTTTAGCAAAGCTTAGAAAAAATTTGCTTGTCTAAAAAAGGATTCCATTATTAAAGAGGTTCAAAGCTGATAGTTTTTAGCTTCTATAGATCTATAATGTATCATCAAGAAATCTTTTGGAATTCTATCTGTCTTTATAATGAATTATTGAGAAAGCGATTGGACGCAGAATTTCCTTGATTATCTATAAGAAGGTAAACTCTCACACTATAAATCGCTTGTTAATCAAATTAAATAGTGAGCTTTATCTTGTGCTCTCATCAATAAATATTTATATCATCATTTATACAATCATATGTAGCTGTGTTGCTTAGGAAAATGTGAAGCCATGAATATCATAAATGAGGTACATGCTAGATCATGTAGTGCTCACCAATTTTGTCCCAAAATAAAAATGAAAATTAAAGGACTTAGATATCATTGCCCTTCAATAATTAATGATTGCATGAATGATGGAAGTCATTATCATGAATGCCAAGTATATGGTATGCTTTCACATTCAATGTAGAGAAAGTTTATGAAGAGATTTCTATAAGCTTTCGATTGTAGAGGTGACCACCATATGCTTCCTAATAATGGGCGGTACCTTAAGAAATATTATGCTAGAGGTAAATAAAAATTAAAACTCATTAAAATTTCTTCAAGTTTAAAATCTTCAAATGTATTATTCCAAATTCAAATTACAATATTGGTCAATCATCATCTCAATCAAAGTCAAATATATTTTAGATAAATTTTACCAAGTCCCTAGAGGTTTTAGTATACTATCTTTTTGATTAGTTCTTCTAGCAAGATGTTAGTCACCATACTTTCTATTGAGGATAATCTATGAAAACCCAAATATTTATCAATTAGGAGAAAGTTTGATTCCCTGATCTTCCAACCTCCTTAGATCTGGACTAATTTCTTGTGGACTTAAGCCTTCTAGGCCCTAGCAAAGTTCAGTCACCTTTTAATTTTTTAAAGGTTGGGTGTGAGACACAATTCTTCCTTTCTTTAGGATTAGATCTACTATTTTTGGAGTAAACCCTTGTGGAAGCATCATAAAATTTATATCAAATTCCCTTCAATATTTTAGGTGTAGGTGTGAATACTTGAGCTTTCTATCTCCTAGACTAGCTATTCTTGGATCTAGCCTCCTGAGCTCCTTCGTATTCTAGTCATTTTTAGTTTCAAAAGATCAAGTGTGAGTTTATGTTCTTCCTTCCCTTACATCAAGAGGTAACCTAAATCATAGATGTGCATATCCCTTAGGAATAGGTGTGAGTCTGTGCTTCCTATTTCTCTTGGCTAGCTTAGTATTGATTAAACTAGTTTGTTCCACTTCATGACTTTGTCATATTTACTTTCTTCAGATTAGGTGTAAGACCCTATGCTTTGATTCCTTAGACCAAGAGGCAAACCAAATTGAGAAAATATTGATCTTTTTGGAGTAGGTGTGAGTCCTTGAGCTGCTTATCTCCTAGACTAGCTAGTGTCAGACTTAAGCCTACTAGGCCACATCATTTCTTTCTCTCCTTATAATCTTCTAAGGTTAAGTGTGAGTCCCCATGCTTCCTTCCAATAGGATTAGATTCTCTAGCATTGGAGAAAACACTTTTGTGGCACCATCCTAGCATCAAAATTAAAATAAATCTTGAACTTTTAAGAATAGTTGAGAGGCCCTAAACTTCCTATTTCCTAGGATATTAGCTGGATATTATTTGATTTTCCTCTTGGCCCATTCATAGATTAGTCATCTTTAGTCTATTAAGGTTAGGTGTGAGACCCCATGCTTCATTTCTATAAGACTCTAATCACTAGGATAAGCTAAAACCTTTTCGACCCCTTTCTTGGTGATCTTCCAAATTTACAGTAAAAGAACAATTTTTCTTTTAAAATGACATGCATAGGAACCCATAAATCACCAGTGGAGCACTGGTGAACTATTGTAGTAACTTGAAGAAGGAGTTCTTAACGTTCCAAAATTTCCAAATAAAATTGAAATCACTTCAGACTTCTTTAATCACTTCAGTCAATGCTAACATGTGTTATTCACTCTTTCAAGCTCATCAAACTTATTGGGGGCTAATTGTTGACATCATTTTTTCTGGTTAAGAAATCAAATCCAATTTAATCCAAAATCAATCCAAATTAGAAATCTAATTTAAAACCCAAAATCTAAAATCAAATGCTTAAATCAAAATAAAAAATCCCCTGGTCCAAAACCAACTTCTAGGAAAAATTAAAATACTTAAAAACCCTATAAAATGATCATAGATTAATGATCAGTTAGTTTCATGTTGATTAGGTATGTATTAGGGTCAACAACATCAATTTGGAAGCATTTCAAGCCTCCTAACCCTTAAAACTAAAATCATTTACAAAGGCTAAAATACTTTAAATATCAATAACCTATACCACTAAACCTTGTATCTTGGAAAAAAATCACCCTGGAAACCTCCCAAAAATGATTGGTCATGTTTATACTCATTATCATGATGCATTGAACCAATATTCACCCTTGGTGGAGCATGGTTAACAATGAAGCCCTTGAACCCCGAAACCTCTTAAAAATAGAATTTCTCTTGACTTTAAACATGGCTTAGTCAAACCAAATCCTAAAACCTCCTTCAACACATTTTATATGTGATTTAGAGTGCATTGAACCAAACCATAAGCCGTTATCAACCTTGGGTTACCATGTCAACCTAGGTTTACCAATGGGCTCCTTAAGCCCTTAAACATGTATGTTGAACCAAATGACTTACGCATTATATGGGATCACCTCTAATACATTCTAAATCACATTTGGAATGAGAATAATCTCACCTTCACCTTGGACAAACTTGGTTGATGAATTCAACTCATGAGTTGACCAAAACACACCAAAATGCTTTAAAAATTTAAATCAGTTTGACCAAATTAATGAACAAAATTCATGGAGACAGTCTAGGGGTCTCCTAAAAATATTTAGCATATGGGACCACCTAGTTTAGCCAAATAAATTAAACCAAGTGGACCTAAAGTGGTTTTCTTGAGCCAAATCCCAATCCATGTGAACTTAAAATGCATCAATGATTACCAAAGATGTTCCTTGGCCTATTGTGTCAAACACAATAAGCCAAAACCTTCAAAAGCCCAAATTTATGGACCCAATGCCAACCCAGTCAAAATTTATTTGTGCAAACATTTCAAATTTGGTCTAGAAGTTCCTTTTCAACTACCCCATGTAGCACACTACTTCAATTTTCTCCATGTGCACAAAATTATAAAATCTATATTTTCATGTCACTTATCCTATGAGTGTCATTCATCTACCCAAAAGAGGTATCCCTCATCAACCCCAGCCATGTGGAAAACATTAGGGTAAGACTCTAAATAAATCTGAACCCTTGGTGAAGGCTCCATGGCATGAATTAGGGGAAAAATACAAAAATGTGCAGAGAAGCAACACTCCCAATCTATGTCCTCCAAAGTGCTCATTTTTCTTTCTATGAGCTCCAATCAACTACCCAATCTTCCCCATAGCCTTTCCTAGCCTTCCATGGATGACTAAAATCTTCATCTGAGAGGAGAGAAAGAATAGAGGAAGAATAGAGAGAAAAAACCTTCAAACTAAAATAACATATAATTTAGTGGAAATCAGAGCTTGGAGTATTTAAGAAAGTTGTCGAGGACATCTACAGGAGTACATAAAGCCCAACATCTAGAGAATGAATTTAGTTATTAGAGGTAGTTTTACATTTAAAGCTTAAAAATTTAATGTTTAAATTACTTTAATATTTCAATGCATCGAGCCCCCAAACTCTTTTGATGGGAAGATTAGCATACCAAGAAGCTATATTTCAAATTTTGTTGAATTTGGTCAAGTGGACAAAAAGTTATGAGCATTTGAATTTCTAATTCAAAATTGAGCTAAAAATTTCTAAAGTGGTTTGAATCATTTATTGCATGTTTATAATGACTAGTACACTGATCTATTCAAAATTTGTGCATTGTCACAAGGATTCAAACCTAGGTCTATTGTGAAATCATACATGAGTTTTGAGCTGTTGTTCTGATCTTGATTGAATCAGATGGCTAGGATTCAATAGACATGGTTAAGTGTCTTCGTAGGTTTTGAAACAAGTTATGCCCCCTCATTTTTTGTTAAATACCATGAAGGTCGCAACAAAAATTAAATAAAATGCCTTAAATAATTAAATAATTGCTCATAAACATAAGAAATTCATAATGAATCCAATTCATACCAAAATTGAGTGTTTTTTGACTAATTGGAATCTTCTTGAGACAAGTTACATTTTAAAATTAATTTTAAGAAATTTGGAATAGTGGATTGTGAGCAATTTGACTTTGTTTTAAAATTTTTTTTCCTTAAATACTCATTATCTAGTGATCCAATTAGGCTCAAATTTGGATAGGATAAACCAGGGTGTGTTTCCTATATAGCCTAATTTTCCTAGCCCTTGGGGTGTATTGAATTTTTATTAATTTAATTTTCAAAGTTTTGAGTCATAATTTGACCCAAAACTTTAGAAATTCATAACTCTCAATCAACATAGATCTGGGTCCTAATTTTTTGTGGTTTTTGTATATTTGTGTAAGGGTTAGAATGCAACTAATTTCCACCAATCTAACTACTAGATTTTTCTAATTAAATCCCCAAATGTATAGATGTATTTACCTTTGGGGAACATTTCTAAAACCTAGGATGACCTTGATAACTTTAAATTTGGTGGCATTGGAGGACATGCTCTAGTGAGCACATGTTTCAAATTTCACTAGATTTGAAGTTCGTTTGGTTTGTTAATTATGAACCCAAGTTTGACATGAATAATTGAATTCAAAACATCAAAAATTCATAATAAATATAAAGTAAATATAAAAAAGACATTTTGAGTGTCATACTACTCAAAATTAAGAGCTTAATAAATGAAAATTAAAAGCTATATCGAAACCCTTAGATTTAAAAGTAATTTCATCAATAAGAAAAATTATTATTTAATTAAATTTGATAATTAAAAAGTAAGAAAAAATCTAAAATAATTTTAAACCTTTGTAATCATCCTTAGGAATCATTTCTAATATTTGAGAAAGATTTCAAGAAGTTTGAAGTTTATTTGCAGTCAAAATAAAAAAATCCCTAAATATCCTTTAATTAATTTATTCATTAAAATGGCTAAACTTGTAAAAATTATAACAAATTGTAGAATACTCCAAAATCACACAAACTCAAAAATATTGGAATCATCTCTGAATCTTGTTTTCATGAAAATTTTAAAACTTTCATATATCATTATAAATCTAAAAGTCAATTTTTGGTAAAATTTACTTCATTTAGATGTTTTGAACATGTAAAAATCACAACAAAGCATAGAAAACTCCAAGTGACACAAACTCAAAGGTATTGGACTCATATCTAGGTCTAGTATTTATAAAACATATAAACCCATTGAAACTAAAGTAAATCAAAAAGTCAAAATTTGATAAAACTCCCTTTATTAATTAATTGAGAAATTCAAAAATTTAATAAAATATGGAAAAATTAAAAATTTAATAAACTCATTGTATTAAATTAGTTGAACATAAAAGAATAAAGCAATAGCCACTCCCTTAACCAGGTTTATGGGTTGGTGTAACTTGAACTATGGGGATATGTATACTATGTAGGCTTTAGTCCTTGTCCCCATTGTGACAACACATAAACTAATGGATGACATGTAAGTGCTAAATTATGAAACATAAATCAGTAATGAATGAACTAAATTAATAAAAAATCTCTAACCATCTATCAAACTTAAATAAGAAATGTAATTGTTGGGTAATCCATGCTATTAACATAGCCCAAAGGACGGTTAAGTTATCCTTACTTTAATTAAGGAAATTATTATTCAACTTAAATTTCTTTTGAATTCAGTAATAAAATACTTAGACTTAGGAATATAAAATAGATTTTTGCACTCATTTGTGATTTTAGTGTGGTTTAAATTACTAATTATTCTGAGCTTAATCTACTTCTACATTTTGGGGTAAACTTGTTTGTTTTAAAATATTTAAAAAGATAAAAATGTTTTTCTTTTTTCTTTAAGTAATTTTTAAAATAACCAATTCACCTACCCTCTTGGTTAGCCTTGATCTTATTCTTAAAGGTTTAACAACCTTCATGAACTTTCTTGTGGTATTTGAGCGGAATTCATAAATTAAGTTTTTGAAAACTTTTGAAAAAACATCAATGGCTAACTTTGGAAATCATAATACTACGAAAGGATATTCAATCAGACGACCACCTTTATTTGATAATATTCCTTTTGATTATTAAAAAATTTGCATGTCTACCTTTTTATAATCTTTATATTATCACAAGTGGATGTTAGTTCATGAAGGATATTCTACACCTTGATGCTTTGTTAATGGCAATAAAACTGAATTTTCTTTCTTTGATTGAAGCATAGAAGATAGAGATTTAGCCCAACTAAATGCAAAATGTCTGAACTGCTTCTTCTGTACTTTAAAATCTAAAGACTACATACATGTTTTTTCATGCATTACTAGTAAGGAGATTTTGGATAAACTTTGCATAACTTATGTAGGAATAAATGAAGTAAAATAATCTAGGTTGAATATTCTGCTTTAAGATTATGAACTCTTTTGCATGAAACCTAGTGAATCAATTTCTAAAATGTATACTAGGTTCACTCAGATTATTACTTCCCTATATGCCTTAGGAAGAGAACTTACTAACTATGAAAAAGTCAACATGATCTTGCATTGCTTACCTGCTTCCTATAATGCAAAAATTACTGCTATAATTTATCTAAAGATCTGAATGTTAACTTTATTAATAACTTACTTGAATCACTCATTGCTTATGAGCAAGGAGTGAGTCAAGTATAACTTGATGTAGGTGAAAATAGAAAGAAGAAAACTGTAGCATTAAAGGCTAATGATTATGATAGTGATAATTCTGCACCTGATAATGATGATGACATTACACTGATGATAAGGCAATTGAAAAGCTTTCTAAAGAAGAATCAAAAGCATTAACAGCAATGAAATAAAGGTAAAGCTAACGAAAATTCTATGGTTTTTCATAATGTTATCTATATTGAATATCGAAAGAAAGGCCGCTTAAAGTCGGATAGCCCAAATATAATTACTCACCTAATTAAGGAGAAGGGTGAAGAAAAACCTAAGTTCAATAAGAGAAAGCAAATGACTCAAAAAGCTTTCTGGGCAGACTCTGGTTTAGACTCATTTGAAAAACAAGTAAGAGAGGAGGTAACCAACTTGTGCTTAATGTCAGATAACCATCTTGATCATTCTATTTAAGAGGAGGTATGTGAGCTTTCCTATGATGAATTATTTAAAGTTTCTAAAAGAATTCACACTACATATAGGAAGCTCAAGAAATTACATGCAAGTAATAAATTTGATTATTCAAATATGTAGAAAGAGCATGAATGCCATAGGAAAGATCATTCCACTTTGGATAATAATCATATAAATTTGATACTTTAAACATAAAGCATCTAAAAGTTCATGAGGGGTGTTGAACCCTAAAGAACTAGTCCCAAGGCTAACCAAGAGGGGGGCGGGGTGAATTGGTTATTTTAAAAACTCTTGTGCAAAATAGAGATATTGAAAAATCTTTTTGAATGTTTTAAAATAATTACAATTTAGCGATGATGTGAAGAAGTGTAATGAAGCAAGACAATAAATTCAATCACACGATCATCAACATAGAACTAAAGTGCAAAAAATAATTAGAAAGAACACACCATATTTTATAGTGGTTCGGTCAACATAGAACTAAAGGGCTCCAGGCATTGAGGTTTACTTGGGTTAGATTTCTATCTCATAAAAGTGAAATATTCAAAGAATTTAGATCATTCTCCACTTAGATTTAGACGAAGCTAGGCTATGTAATTCTTACAATTCACAGTGATCATGGAGGAGAGTTTAAAAATGAAAATTTTAAATGTTACTATATGGAGGAAAGGATAGATCATAATGTTTTAGCTCCTAAGACCCCTCAGCAAAATGGGATAGCTGAAAGGAGGAATAGGACCCTGGTAAAAGTGCTAGAGCCATGCTAGCTCTATACTCACTTCTTAAATACTTCTAGGTAGAAATGGTGAATAAAGTCTATTATGGTCTGAATAAGTTTAACATTAGATCCAAGTTGAAAAAGACACCCTATGAAATCCTAAAGGGTAGGACACCCAACTACTCTCACCTTCATGTCTTTGGATGTAAAGTGTTCATTACGAATAATGGGAAATCTCTACTAGGAAATTTTAACCCCAAATATGATGAAGGAGTGTTCCTATAGTATTTAAATGTTGGGAATTCTTATAGAGTTTTCAATAAAAGGACACTAGTGGTAGAGGAGACCTCTCATATTATATTTAATGAATTTCATAATTTTTGAGGATTAAGGGTATAAGAAGAAAAAGAAGCTATAGAGATCACCCAAGCAGTAGAATCTATAAATTTAGAGGAAAGGGTAAAACCTAAAACATTCATTACCAGGGAAATGGAGATATTATTTAAGTCATACTAAAGAACTGACTTAGGAGACCCATCTAAAGGTGCTTCAACTAGGCATTGACATAGAAAAGAAGTAAACCACTAATTCTTCATCTCAATGATTGAACCCACTAGCATAAATTATGCCCTATCTGATGAATTCTCGATTCTAGCCAAGCAAGAAGAGTTAAATCAATTTATGAGGAATAATGTTTGGGAACTAGTTGAAAGACTTGAGGACCAGAGTGTTGTTGGAATTAAATGGGTTTTCAAAAATAAAATGATTGATTCTGGTGTAGTGGTGAGAAATAAAGCAAGGTTAGTGGCTAAGGGTTATAATTACATAGAAGGGATTAACTTTGAAGAAACTTTTGCCCCTATAGGTAAATTAGAAGCCATTAGGGTGCTACTATCTTTTTCCTACTTTAAGGTATTCAAATTATACCAAATGGATGTCAAAAGTATCTTTTGAATGGGGTAATAAAAGAAGATGTGTATGTTGAACAACCCTGAGGTTTTAAAAATTTACAATTTCCTAATCATGTGTTCAAATTAAAAAAGGCATTATATAGACTAAAATAAGCACCATGAGCTTGGTATGAAAGGCTAAGCACATTCCGAATAGAGAGAGCCTTTTTAAGTGGAGCATAGACACCACCCTATTTCTAAAAAAGATAGGAGATGAACTACTCATTATCCAAATTTATGTTAATGATATTTTGTTTAGATCCTCTGATAAAAACCTTTATGATGAATTTTCAAAAATAATGAGTAAGGAGTTTGAGATGAGTATGATGAGAGAACTAACCTACTTTCTTGGATTTAGTATAAGGCAGAAAGATGTTAGAATTTTTCTTAGTCAATCAAAATATATTAAGGACATCCTTAAGAAATATGAACTGGATAAAGCCAAGCTAAAAAATACTCCAATGTGTTCTACCATTTAGTTAGATAAGGATTTAAATGGAAAATTAGTTGATCAAAAAAATATAGGTAAATAATTGGATCACTTCTTTACTTGACTGCTAGCACACCTGATATTATATTTAGTGTATGTCTCTTTGCTAGATTTTAGGCTAATTGAGAAGAGTCCCACTTAAATGCTATTAAAAGAATCCTTAGATATCTCTTAGGAACCCAAGACTTGGGAATCTGGTGTCCTAGGCATAGCACCTCCTTGAAATCATAAGATATTTTGATTCAGATTTTATGGGATATAGAGTTGATAAGAAAAGCACTTTTAAAACATGTCAATTCATAGGACAGTCCTTAGTCTCCTGGTCGAATAAAAAATAGAACTCTATTGCCCTATCCACTGCTGAAGCTGAATTCATAGCCTTAGGAAGTTATGTGGCCCAAGTTCATTAGTTAAAGCAACAAATACAAGATTTATGATAACCTGTAGGCACTATTTCAATCTTATATGATAACACTAGTATCGTCTACATTTTAAAGAATCATTCTAACACTCCAGGACCAAACACATAGACATAAGGCACTATTTCATTATGGACCATGTTACAAAAGGAGATATAGGGCTACAACATGTTGCCACTAAAAATCAACTTGCAGATATCCTTATAAAACCACTGGCCTTTGAAACCTTCAGCACCTTAAGAATAAGATTAGGTGTGATAGATTTTCATGCCTAAAATTGATGCTTTCTATTTTTACTTTTTCCTATTTTATTTGTATGTTTGTTTCTACGTATGTGTTTTTACTTTATGCTTTTGATTTTATGTTATTTTCCTTGAGTGTTTTAAAAATTAGATCACTGCTCACTTCTGCTTTTTAATTTATTTTTTAAATGATATTTTTGCCTTATTTTTATTTAGAAGCATATATGCAATGATTGACTCCTCTAAAATAGTTAAAAAATAAAATTTTGATGATTGTTTATCTTCTTCTAACTCTTTTAGTGGTTTATTTTCTTTTTGAATCAAAATCTATTTCAAATTAAAAGTTAGACTTTGAAAAAGAAATCTTTTTTATCCTTTCTATAGTAATCTATCTCATATGAATAATGTTCCAAGTCAACAAATCTCTTTCAAGTTTTCTCAATCAAGTTATTTGTATTTATCATATGGACAGGAATCTATTTTGTGGTTTACCCTTCCATATATAAAAGAGTGACTCTTTCTTCTCTCATATCTGAAAGATAATCTCATAACTGAGAAATTTTTTAAAGATTTAGAAAGGAAGCAACATGCAAAAATAAAAAGAGGAACAAAATGAGCCTAATATTGAAAAGATGTGTAATGACCGCTAAATAATTACAAGATGGACAAAGTGCATCCAAAATCAAAAGATCTGCAATGTGAGCCAAAAGATGATAAAGAGGGACAAAATGAGCCCACTGAGTTAACTTTCCTTTCTTTGAAATCCTTAAAATCATAGAAGACTCCCTGTGCTAATTAATATCCACTCAAATTTGAAAATCATGATTTCTGATTGATTAATTTGCATTATTATTCCATTAGATTTTTTTTTGAAATGAAGTTTTAAAGATCACTTTAATTATTAAATTTCTTTTTTGATTTAGATTTTTGTTTAAAAAAGGATTCTAACCTATAAGGAGTCCGAGCTAGGGCTAACAAGATTGATTTTCTAACCTTTCTAAATTTCAGTGTTGTCAATTCATTTCTTCCTGATTTTTAAATCTAATAATAAGATAAATTTATCATTTGCTAGAGCAGATTGATTCAAAAAAAACTTTGATTTTATCATATTATTATTTTTATTATAATTTTTGATTGATTTTCTATTAATTTTACGTGATTTTTATTTTGAATCCTTCCTAATAATCACATTTCATTCTTAAAGTTCTTCAATGTATGTTTACATCATACAGTATAATTAACAACATACTGCATGATTTTAACAACACATCACCTCTCTGATAACAACCCATCCAATGATTGATATCAATCTATTATTAGTGATCATCCCATATGATTCATTCTTTATACTGTATAATCTACATGGCAGAAGTTGTTAGATAAATAGTCCAATATGATCCATGTGCTCATATGATATGATCTAGTCAGTCAATGATCGTACAGATTGACTCCTCAAGATGATCGTCCTATGTCTAATCGTCTTATATGATGTTTGATCATACTGTATGATACGACTGCCTTTTTGACCAGTCATCTAGACAAATTGATTACACTATATCATCCAGTACAATCTCATGATAATACTATACGATCAGTCCGATTCTATTTAAAGAGCAAGAATTCTTTCAATTTGTTCACGTCATTCTAATCTTCTAATCTTTCACTTCCCTCTTAAACTCTCCTTCTGGCTGGTGCAAAGCATTCCTGAGCCCTCGTGAGTAGTTCCTCTAGGAAAACTATCAATATTAGATTCACTGAAGAAGTTGTCGAAGTAGCTTATCATCGTTATAAAAGTGCTTGAATTAACCCTTCCAAGATAGTAAACTAAAAGGTGCTAAACATTTAGGTGCTTGAACTTTTTCCCCATACCACTCTTGGATTCATCCTTACTTTGGCCATTCCTTTCAATTCTGAATTACTTTTAAAATTTTTTGCAAGCTTGAGAATTAATAGTGAGGATACTGCCCTACAAATCTTTGTTAATAGGAGGCCAGTAGAGATTACCTACTATGACCTCCAAGACTTTCTCCATAATTCCACTACTAGTGAAAAAGTTCATATTCAAACTACAAATGTTGATTTTGATTGGACCCAAGCCAACACAATTTTGAGAGAGTCCACTATTAGCTATCACATTTATACTGTTAACACATTAGTATAAAATGCAAGGGTCATCCAGCATATTTTTTGTAACTCCATAATTCCAAAACCTGGTGATTGGATAAGTATTACCTGTGTTCTGTCTCTTGCAACATATTTTATAATGGATGAAATTGACTTCAAAGCAGCTGACATTCTTTTTTGCTACTTTTAAAATCTAACAGTCATTCAAGATCCCCATATTAAGAGATTGCCCAATCTACCTTTAAGACATGTCATTTCCTTTATCCTAGAATCCAAATATAATCTTTAATATCCTATATAACCTGATCACTTCCCAGTCCTCTATTCCAATAGCTCCTTCCACATCCTTTACAGTACTCATAGCCCAACATTCATTATATTGACCGTGAGCCAGAAGTGGGAGTAGAAGAACATCCCCAAGCACCATCTCTTATCTGCCAGAAGTCTCCTATTGATTAATTAGTTGAAAGGTTTGATCAGTAGGAGGCTAGATTTGACTCATACATAGTTGAGCAATGGTCGCAGCATAACCAAGACTTAGCTCGCTTTGACAGCTATGTAGCACAGCAGCATGACCAGGATATGGCCTGCTTTGGAGATCAATTTGCCTCTGTTCAGTGCCTCTTTCATCCACCACCACTACCACCTTCTCCTGATTAGGATCCCTATGGGTTCTAGTTTATTTTGTTTCTATTGATTGGCTATTTTTTATGATGTACTTACTTTGTTATGCTTAGTGTTTTCTTTTTCCTCATTTTTGTTATGTCAAAAGGGGGTGTAGTAGTTTGTTGGTTGTTGTTAGTTGTTTGCATATTTTTTTTAATGAAGATAGCTTCCTATTTGGTGTTTACTATTTAGTGTTTACTATTCTACATTTCTTTAAGAACTATAAAAACAAAAAAAATAAAAAAAAAACAAAAACAAAATATAAAAAATAAAAATTAAAATATAACTCTAGTTATTTTCAAAATTTTATCTTCTAAGGGGAGTTTTAAGAGAATGTCTAAGGACTTTGAATATCGTTAATAATAATGTTTGCCATCATCGAAAAATGGGAGATTGTTACAAATCAGGGCCCAAGCAATATGATTTTGATGATAAAAAATATTATTATTTCCTTATCACTATTATTATTACACATCTATTTTATTGCCCTGCTCACTAACATTTCAGGTCCACAAGTCCACTGGCAATATCAATCAACTCAAGATCGGGTAAACAAAGGTTGAGTCAGTCTATAATTTAAATTTCTATTTATTTTTATCTTTATCATTATGTATTTGGTGAATCTATATTTTGTGTCTTGATTATTTTAACTAAAATTCTATTGATTTCCTCTATTATGCCTCTATTATTATAGAGAGAGAAGCTGTGAGAATTTAAAATTTTCGTTCACGATTTTTTTCATCTGGAACCTTGGCAGACCGTTCGGGCATGGTGGCGTGAGGCCGCCGACCATCTCTACCGTTGACATTGACAGAGCGCCCTAACCACTGGCATCTGGATGCTGGAATGAGATGTGAAGAGGATATTGTTCGAAGTAGAAGGGAGAAAGGTGAATTGATCATCTCTGACAGTGGTGTTACTCATCAAAGTAAGGTTTGTCTTGTTGAAGGTAAGGGAATGAATGTTCTTCCTAGCTCTGATTGTCTTGCGACTGGTTCTACGGTGTTTATTCTCCTGATCCGGGGGCTTCCTCATCGGGGATAAAAATTTTTGTTAATCATTTTGGGAATTCAAATACAATCTCTATCCCTGACAGTAATATAAATGCAAATTCTCATATCGCAGTTAGCAAAGGTCTTCAGACTCCAACTAAGTCTCCTATAGCTTCAGTGAGTTATGGTGTTTTGTCGTCGGATATAGCTGATTCAGTTAGAAAAGGAAATTTTATGAATAAGGTCTCTGATTTGATGGAAGTTAGGGATTATCTTTCGGCTGAGCTAGGTGATTGTATGGAAAGTATTGATGTTCCATACATTATTGAGAGGGAGAAGACTGGATTTGGGGTTAAAAATGCATTGGTTGATGACAAGGTATCTGATGAATTGTCTAAGATAGGTAACCATAGAATGGAGGCTAACCCCTAGAGTACAAAGCCTTATATTAATCTAAACATCAAGGAAGAAGAATTGGTTTTGTCGGAGGATGGTAAGGCAACGAAATTATGTGAAGAATTGGAGCAATTGAATGCTAACAGGTTGGCAAAGTCTTTGGTGTTTAAGGTATTTGGAAAAGAAATGCCTTCTCATGTGGTTGCTTGGGAGGTGAGGAGGAAATGGAGTAAGTTTGGGAATTTCCACTTCACAACCCTTGGAAAAGGCTGGTTCTTGTGTTCTTTCAGCTCCATTGAGCTGATGGAAGGTGTTCTTTTAGGTGGCCCCTGGTTTGTGAATGGTCACATAATTGGGATGGAAAAGTGGAAACCAGATTTCTCTCCATTATCAATAAAGGAGCTGACTTCTCCAATCTGGGTGAGGATGCCACATCTCCCTCTTCATTGTTGGGATGAGAAAAATATTTCAACAATTGCTTCAATGATTGGTACACCACTTATGCTGGATGGAAATCTAGAAGAGAATTTTGTTAGAACCTGCGTTAGGGTGAAACTTGATCAGTGTTTGCCTCTGGGAGTTTGGGTGGATAGCATTTCGGGAAGATTTTTTTAAACAGTGGAGTATGAAAAAAATATCTTCCTTTTGTTTCCAATGTGGGCTAATAGGACACATGAAATCTGAATGTAATAAGGAACGTTCTTTGCCTAAGGAGGTGGTGGGAGCTAGCAATAAGGATGGAAATGATGCAGTGATGGCTGAATATGTTGGGAGGGTGAATTCTGATTCTTATGGTCCCTGGATTCTTGTGAACCATAAGAAAGGCAAAGGTAATGGCCTACGTAATGATGTGGTTAAGACAACAAATCTCAAAATGGTGAAGAAAAATCAAGGAGCTAAGAAGGATCAGAAGGACAATCATTTGCTTTCAGCAGAGGAGCTTGCTATTCAAGATATGAAATAACTTTCTAAATCCAATAGTGGAAATGGAATGGTTAATAATGATATGGAGGAGATTGGTGTAAAGGTGGCAAATACTAGGCTTGCTGTGAATGTGTCAAAACAGGAAACTAGTGAAGTTTCTCAGGTAATTGATAAGAATAAAGATGTAATCCATGTTGGAGAGTCAACAGCAGCTGGTAATGTAGAGGCAGCCAATTTGGGATATGACAATGACAAGGTGGGTAAGTCTTCTAAAGCTCCTGGAATGGTTAGTTCTGAATGTATGCATGAACTAGACTATACAGTTAAGGAAGATTTTGGGAAAGGATGCCTGCGAACTCAAGCAGGGCCTAATGGATTGTTTGCGAACTCAGGTAGTCTTATTCCCAAATCTGATTGTATTCTTGATAAGGAACTTAGTTCCTTGGAGAAAGCAAAGATTGAAGATGTTAAGAAAACCAATGGTATAGTTGATGAACATGGACATGGGCAAAGAAATGAGGTCTGTTTGAGTGATACTATGGTCCTACAGCACAGTGGAAGCATTGAATTGGCGGAAAGGGCTAAATTCAAGCTAGTTGAGAATATAAGTGGGGAGGAGAAAATGGGTTACAAGGTTGGAGGGGTTTGGGAGAATGAGCTAGAAGAAGGCGAATTAGCAGACAAGGTTTAGAATGATGGGAAATCTGACTTACCTCTGGATGGGTATTCGCCTGACCATGTGAAGCTCAGACTTCAGAAGGAATTGAAATCATTGGGAAAGACAAACTGCATGTCTCGTACAAGAAAATCAGATTCAAGAAAAAAGGAATTTAGTGGGAAAATTCCTACTAGGATTCTCAAATGACATCAACAACCTTTTGGAATTGTAGGGGGGCAAGGAAGATTGAAGCCTCTCGTTACTTGAAGGAATTTGTGAAGGAATTTGATGCTTTTTTTATTGGGAGACAAAAATCACTTGTTTGGACCATTTTGAATTTAAGAAGTTTCTTGGTGGTGAATGGGACTTCTTTCTATATCCTTCAAACGGATTATCTAGAGGTATTATGGTGTGCTAGAGAACAAATGTATGTTCATTTTCTGTTTGTTCTGCTATGGCACAAGCAGTTATTCGAGATATTGAGATTGCTGGTAAAGGGATGTGGAAAATTGCTACTGTTTATGGGAGCACGAATGTTAATCAAAGGAAAGGTTTGTGGAATAGCCTTGAAACTCTTTCTTGCTCTAAATTTCCATCTGTGGTGGGTGGAGATTTTAACTGCATCTTATCCCAAGATGACAAAAAAGGTGGGAAAAAGTTCTCTCTTTCCCAAGGTCCTATTGATATGTTATCTTTTATGAGAAGTGCTGATTTCCATGAGGTAGGAATTGTTGGACCGAGATTCACCTAGTGCAACAACAAAATAGGTACAGCACGTATTTGGGAAAGATTGGATCTTTGTATTATCAATCCTGCAGCCTTAGATAAACTACAAATTGCGTTGTTAGACATCTCCCTAAAATTGCTTCAGACCCTTGTCCCATCTAGATGAATTTATTTTCAGCAAAGATTCCTATGGGTAGTACAATTAAATTTGAAGATGTGTGGATTTCATACCCGGCATCATTCTCTATTGTTTTTCAATCTTGGAACAAGAAATGTAAAGGTGATGTGACTAGCAATCTCTCGTGTAAATTCAAAAGGACACTAAAAGCTCTATTTTTTGGAGCAAATCCAAGCATAAGGAGCTGAAGGAATCTAAGGATCGGTTGAAAAAAGATATTCTTGATTTACAATTGGAGGAAGTAGAACATGGTGGTCTTTCAACTGGTATGCTGTACTTATTGAAGTCCAAAGTGAATGAGTTCAACTCTACCTTGGGCCATCTCTCTACATGGTGGAAACAAAGGTCAAAAGTGAAGTGGATGGATTTGGTTGATACTAACTCAATGTTTTTTCATGCATATGCAACAGCCAGAAGGAGTGGAAACCAGATTCATGCATATGCAAAATAGGATTTAATCAAATCAGAATTTCTTCAGTTTTTTAAAAACAAGTGGAGAGCTAGGAAGGTGGTCCTAGATGGATGGCCAGATCCTATGGTAGTGCTGCAGGAAAATGACAGAGATTGGTTGGAAAAAGAGTTCACTAGAGTGGAGCTGGAGTGATCCATCAGCTAGAAAGCAATATAGTACCGGGCTTGGATAGGGTAAAAAATTCTTTCATTAAAAATTATTGGTCCATTATCAAAGAGGATGTGTGGTTATCAGTTAATTCCTTTTTTTCAACTGGGAAAATGTGTTCTAATTGGAAAGAAACATCTGTTGTGCTCATTCCTAAAGTAAAAAATCCTATGTTCACATCTGATTTTCGGCCTATTAGTTTATGTTTGACTGTTTATAAGTTGGTAGCTAAGATGTTGCTTAATAGAATGAATTGTTGCATTCCAAAAATTATCTCCTTAGAGCAAACGGCTTTTGTGAAGGGGAGATCTCTATCCGACCACATCCTAATTGCTCAAGAAGTCTTCCATAAATTAAGAATTTCTAAGTCAAAGAAGGGATTTGGAGCTATCAAATTGGACATGGAACAGGCTTATGACAGTATGAGTTGGTTGGCTCTTAAAAAGGTGCTGGATCGTTTTGGGTTTCCTTGGAAATTTGCATCTCTTCTGTTGGAATGTGTTGAAAAGCCAAAGTTTTCTATCAAACTGAATGGAGTAAATTCGGAATGGATTGAAGCTGGAGGTGGCTTTAGGCAAGGTTATCCACTTTCTCCATTTCTTTTCATCATGTGCTCTCAGCTGCTGCCAGATAATTTCTCTTGTAAAGGAAGACATATTGGAGTAAAGGTAGCTTTTAATTCTCCAAGAATTTCTCATTTACTCTATGAAGATGATATCATTGTTTTCTCTGAAGCTACCCCCTGAAAACGCTCAAAAGGTAAAGAAGATTGTAGGGAGTTTTTGTAAGTGGACTGGGCAGAAAATTAACACTCAAAAATCAGCCATGCTATTTGGGAAAATAGTAAAAAGGAGTAAGAGGAGAAAACTTTCTAAAGAAATGGGAGTTAAGGTGGTGAATGAGATGGAATATTTAGGTGTGAAGATTGCCTTGAGAAGGTTGGTTTTGCTGATTTTAATAAACTATTGGAGAAAGCTGAAAGTAGATTTAATGTATGGGGCAATAAATTTATTTCACTTACGGAGAAGTTAGTTTTGACAAATTCGGTTATCCTATCTATCCCCATCTACTTAACAACTCATTCCCTTGTTCCTTTGGGGATTTTGAGGGAATTAGACAGAATGTGCAGGGAATTCTTATGGAATAAGTTCAGTGGAGGCAAAGGTCTTCATTACATAGCATGGGACGTCTTTTGCTTGCCAAGAAAGAGAGGTGGCCGTGGCTTGAAATCTACTGCTGACAGGATTAGCTCATTGAGGGCTAAATAGACTTGGGACTTCCTTTCTAAAAGTGATTCTTTGCTCAGAAGAATGCTGGTTCCTAAATATGGTGCAGATTTGTTCATTAGTGATCCAAAGAACGGGGTGTCATCGACTTGGAAGATTATTATGGAGGGTGCTACTGCTCTAAGACCTTTGCTTTATTGGAAGATCAAAAATGGCATTGATATAAATATTTCCAATGATATTTGGATTATGGATAAATGCATTGCTAGATGTCCTACCTTCGTGAGCAATCTGGATGAAGACTCAGAATGCCTTACTTGTTACATCAAAGATGGCAAATGGGATGAAGTGAGGTTGAAACAAATCTGTGGTCAGCATCTGGTGGAGCTCATCCTTTCAATTCCAATATCTATAAGAGAGCTTAGAGATTCTTTGAAATTAATTTACAAAGGTACAGGGAAGACTATTTCTGCTTTAGTCTTGGAGAACATACATAAGGAAGATAATGAAATTGAGTGTTGGACATGGATTAAGAAACTTAAACTAAGGCCTGCGGAGGAATTGTTCTGGTGGCGCCTTGGAAAGAATGTTATTCCTATGAATACCTTTCTCTCTTATAGAAGACTGCTGGATAATGATCGCTATCCTAGAAGATGCGGGGAAACTAAAAATGCTGATCACATTATGTCTGGTTGTATCAAAATGGTTCAAGTTACTCAAATGTTGTGCTGCTGGGGATTTCAAATTCCTACGGTTAGCTCATTTAAAGAAGGTATTGCTGTTTTAAAACATTTTGCAAAGCTTAATCCCTTTTATGGAAATCTATTTTTTTCTGCTGTTCATGGATGCTGGAAGAGTAGGAACAAGCTTATACATGGGAAACGGGAAGACGGTGCATCTTTCATTACAGCTAACTGTGTAGGTCTAGCTGTGGCCTCTTTTCGGAAAAACACCAATTGGGAGAACTGGGATGTTAATCATCCTTATCAGCTGCCTCGTCAATCTTGGCATCCCCCACCTCCCAATTGGATCAAAGCTAATGTGGATGCTTCTTTGGTGAAATCAAATAAGGCCAGTGTTGGTGGAGTTTTTCGTGATTCAAAAGGAAGATTCCTGGGGGCTTCTGGATTTAGTTTGGTACATTGGGACAGCACACAAGTTGAAGTTAAAGTTATCCTTTCAATAAGGAATTTTATTCAAGAATGGATGATTGAAAGTGAAGGAATTATCATTGAATGAGACAACTGTAATGTTATCAGATTGTTTCAAAAGGTTTTCAGAGAAAGAAAAGAAGACAATGATAAGTTGGTGAGCTATCAAGATCTAATTTTTCTCAATGATTTTAAAGAAGTCTTATTTCTTAATGTGAATAGGGAATGTAATAAGTTAGCAGATATGTGTGTTAACTATACTCTTACTTCTGATTTCAATTGGGATGTAATTAGTGATAATAATGTTCCTCCTTCCTTTATCTCTTTGTTAAAGGAGGAATGTGATGGTTTTTTATAGTTTTTTAATAAAATCTCTGCCTAGTGCATCTTCTCAAAAAAAAAAATGCTGAGGAACCTTGCACACCCATACTCAAGGGAGTGAGTTAGTGAGTTAGAAAAAATTATAATTTTTTGAAATAATCATATAATAAAATTTATATCATGTTGGATGTTTTGTTAACAAGAAAACCCTCTTAGGGCATCCTCTGTTAATTAAGAGTGAAAATACTAATCATACTATATGATCTATATAATACAAGATGATAAGTTACAATCAACAAAATTGCCACCAATAACAATTTAGGTAATATGTTAATATTTAAAATATGTGTCTAATTATATCATACGATCTGTATCATAATGTGTGATATATGACAATCATGCATAAATTGATTTTATGATTAGGTATTTAATTATGGTTATATTATTCAATCATATTGTATAGGATGATCAGAGATGATCGTACTATATGACCAGATTCTTGCATGGGATGATAATTAAGTGCCTCCCATCATTTGGGATTATTAGTTATGTATTTGTTCTAATCGTAGGAGATGATGTACTTAATCATATAGGATGATCTGATTATTGCACAGGATAATATTTGAATGCTGCCTATTACTTGGGATGATTAGCTATGTGTTTGTACTAATTGGACGGGATGAAGTTCTTAATTGCATTGGATGATCCATATAAACACTTGTACTAATCGTATAGTCGGGTGAAATTCATATTGGCTGAAAAGGCAATTTTGAACAAATCGTATAGTACAATCATAGATCATACTTGATGATCAAAAGAAAAAAATTAAAAATTAGGGCATCTTTTGGAGGCTCCCTATTTAAGCTCCCATAAAGTCTTATGTAACATCTTTTGCTGTCGATTTGTTTAGGGAGAGAGCTTAGAGAAGGAATAGAGAGAGCTTCGAGAGAGAGGGAGAGATTCTTCTAAGGGGGAGTTATGAGTGATTCACAAAGGTTACTCCAATCAAGGTTTCTATTATCTTCTTCAAGCTGCTTTCATGATTCTTTGGTGGCTCTATGGATACATTCTTCAGCATTAGATTCAGGTTCTCTGCCTACTCCAGGAGAGAGTAAAAGGATTCAGGTTCTCTGCCTACTCCAAGAGTGAGTAAAAGGATTCAGGTTCTCTACCCACTCTAGTAGGGAGTAAAAGATTTGGGTTCCCTACCTACACTAGGAGGGATTAAAACATTCAAGATTCACTGTCGTCACTGGGAGGGTGTATAAACTTTTGGTTCTTTGCCACACCAGGAAGGTGAAAGTGATTTTTTAAGGGCTCCTCCTCCTAGCTATGGAAGCTAAAGGAGAGACACTAAAAGGTCATATTTGACCGAACCATTATAAAATTTTATGTTTTCATTCTTTTACTTTTCCTCATTTTAATTTCTATACTCATTTATGATTTTTGTGTGGTTTAAATTTTTTATTTTTGTGAACCTAATCTGCTTCTGCACTGTGAGATAAACTTGTTTGTTTTAAAATATTTAAAAAGATAAAAAGATTTTTCTTTTTGCTTTATGTAATTTTTAAAATATCCAATTCACCCCCCCCCCCCCCCCCCTCATGTCTCGGTTAGCCTCTGGTTTGTTCTTAAAAATTTAATAACTTTCATGAACATTCAGTAGATGGCTTGTTAGGATAATTAAGTCTAGTTTTAAGCTAGGATGTTGTTCCATTAATGTGTTTTTCTTTGTGATTTTGACTGATATTGATTTGTATGTAAATAAATGTTGTTTGCTATGATTTGATGTGATGCTTATATTATAATGCTTATGTTTAAATACTTATGATGTATTCTATGATGGACATTTAGAATTCCCCATGTTAGGAGCAATTTGAATGTTTATTGCTAATCATATTCTCTATATATGGCCATACTTATGTAGGGCAATAAAAATGGTGTTGAAATTAATCATAATTTTGAGTTAAAAAAACATTATACAGGAGCTTCTTTTACGCAGCCCCTTAACCATTAAAATCATAACCAAGCTTATATGTTTCTCAAAACGTGCAAATGATTATGTAAGTGACTTATGCTTATGATTTACATATAAATAACTTTACAAACATGAAGAAAGTTAGTGTAATTTTTATTTTAATAATGTAATTCATTAAATAAAAAAGTTATGAAAGTCAATACTTTTCCCAAAGATTAGGGTTCGAAAGAGGAAAGAACATTTTTTAATAAAGAGTTGTTTTCATTTGGAAACTCTAAGGGTGTTAGAACTAAAAGAAAAGAACCAAGCCAATTAAGAAAAAATGAAGACTAAAATAAAAATGCCTTATTTAAAAATACATATAATATTTTATAGGAGTAGGATCCAAGTTGTTGTTGGTGGAGCCTGACCACCTTTATTTTCAATATACCCTGTATATATATTATGTGTTGCTTGCCACATGAACTTTAGATGTTTATACTTTTTAAAATTCTTGAGTTTATGTTATTTAGAAATTAGAAATTACTTATTTTTATAGGTTTCATTCTTATATGTGTTTGTGCCTTGAATTTCATTATGCTCTTAGGAATAAAATTCTTCTAGTCATAACTAAATAAACTTTTAAAAATAGCATAGAATGATAAAGGATTTTTAAGAAGTAAGCTAGAGCTCCTATGGGGTCTCATGTATTCATATCCTTCTTTCTCTCCTCGTTTAGGCACCTCCATACCTACAGGTGAATTTAAACCTCCCAATCTCTGCTGGCACTATTATATTTCAGCATGGGTATAATATTTTGGTGAAATATCTATTTTAATAACTCTTTTTAAAAAATTTCAAAGCATTCAAATATTATATATACTTAATTAGCATACATTGTATTAAAAAAAAAATTTTAATAATGAAAATTTAATTACATTAGCTCTAAAGAAAACCTCAAATCATAATTCATCACCATAATTCCAACTTTCTAATAAAAGGCCAACTAAAATATAAAATCTTTCCTCTAAAATATTAAAGCCGAATATAGGATAGATTGGAGTGCTTCTCAGAGGTCCCATAATCTGAAAGTACTCCCTACTCTTTAATCTTTTGCATTCGTAAAGGAAATTATTCTAAATCGATCCAATGCCCCTAAAAATTCTTCACATCTCACCCTTATATTATTCGTTGAAATCTAAAGAATATATTTATCACTATTTTAATGAAGAGCATCCCTAAGAGATTTAATTTTCCTATGATGTGAGTAACCATAAGGGCTTGTCTCTATGGGGAACCTGTAACTCCATATTAAAATAAACCATATCTTATTTCCATAAGATGGGTGGGAAATCACTGGGGACGTAGACATTCTTAAAAAAAACCCATTTTTTTCAAATTATTTATAGGATATCATTTTCACCTTTCGAGGAGACATGATGTGATCGTAGTTATATTTGATAATAAAAATAGAGAATTTTTATAACCCCATTATCATCTTTAAATACCATTTTGGAATGACAATTCTATCTTTTGAGATAGTATATTATTTTTTTATTAGTATTTGATTATAAATGAGAATGATTTTAGAAACCCCATTTTCATATTTGAATCCATTGTAGAGTAATTTGACTATCTCTCAAGATAGTACTTTATTATCGATGACATATTCGATCAAAAGAAAAGGAATACCCCAAATTTGTGTGGATTGTAAACACCAAATTTAATTTTCCCATAGGTTATTTATAGGAATTATGGTTCTTTATGAAGACTATATTCTATCTAAAATATTAAAATAAATTTAAATGTTCATTAAGCCTAAAATTATTATGCCCAAAATAAGTTGAATAATATGACATTCGACTTAGGAGATTGTTTAAAAGGAATACTAATGGAATATAATGTTATGTTAAAATAGGGCATATTAACTTGTTATCATTGAAATTTAATTTATGAAAATTTTATTTTAAGAAACTGGGTTTTATTAAAAATGATGTGCACATAAATTACTTGATGATATAAAGTAGTTTATGTTTAAGGGATGTTGTTATGTTTAAAATTGTAATATTAATGTTATGAAATTTGTAAGAAAAGTGTGCTTACTTTGTTATTTTTTGCAAGAAATCCTTACAGCTCCATAGTGTTTAGGTTAATATAAGGAGGACAAACAAATAATTCTGTACCATAACATTACTATTTCTAAAAGTTGCTTTGCTAGTATCATCACAGCAATGCCATGGAGAAGACTTTTAGATGGATTACTTGGCACCACAACAATGAATAATTAAAGAGCTGTAATAGAGCCGATAATATAACTAAGGCTGTTGTTTCACGTCGAATGACATTTAACATCACAATGTTAGCTTTTAGAGCCATAATGTTAATTCGTTTAGTAACACTATAGCTCCATAATCGTAACTGTTGAAGCACTATAGAAAATTATGGAGAACATTGTATAAAATAGACAGGTAAAATTTTTAGGGAGTGTTACAAGCAATTTGTTTAATTTTCTTTTATTCTGTGTAGCCTAGTGATGTGAGCATATGCTGTAATAAGATAATGCTGAGCTTTTATAAAACATGTTGGATATGAAATATGCCTAGATTTTCTTTGACATAAAAATTTTAAAGAGCCCATTAATTTTATACATGCTAAATCAAGTAATAAAGTAAAGTGTCGAACCGACGAGGAAGTGATATACTAAGTTGAAACAAAACATCTACTACTAACTCCAAATGAATAAACTTGTCCTATTGAAATGGAAATAAAGTTTTTGAGTTCCTACCACTAAATAAAAAAAAGGTAATAAATTGATACAAGTTTGATAAAATGTTTTGGCCTGATCTATGTTAATAACATATTTTTTTCCTAAAGAGACTCTTAATTCTAGATGTGGATCAGAGCATGTTCATCCCAGGATCTTTGTCAAGCTTGTAGGGGTGAAGAGGAAGATTGTCAATCTTCTTGCAGTTTTGTTACTTGCAAAGAACTAGAATATTAAAACATCTTTTGTCTAGGCATGCCAATATTAATTTTTATATTCCTAATTATCCTTCCATTCCTCCATCAAGTCAATACATCATATTTTGTTTTAAATACACACATACCCATTGTATGTATTAAAGAACTGGAGATATTGAAAACATCATAATTTACAATAAAAAATAAGAGTTTATATTAGTACTTAAAATGAACTTTATGTCATCAACCCAAAATAGAAGATCTAGCCATACATGGACTAAATAATAAGTAAACTCATATTCTTTTTATTCATAAAAGAACAAAGTACAATAGAAGTAAGAAGTTTACCACCAGGATGAATCTAAGTATCTTGCCTACACTATTTCTTCTTCCACTTATGGAGTTTCTTACACAAACAAAGAATAATCCCTATAAATATTATATCTTGCACTTCCTTAGCACCCATTAGACTTTCCTCTAAGGGGCACTAAAGAAATACACTAAAAAAGTTTTATATTACACTTAAGGAACTAAACACTCCAAAATAGTTAAGTTGACTTCTACTTATAGTAGGTATAGGATAAGACTTTAGCACCATAGTGCTTGATAGGGTGGCATTACGGTGGTGAATAAAAAACTAGAACCTCAATGCTTTGATGTTGGCTTTACTCTGGTACTGGGTGATGTGGCATGGTTATAGCCTGAATTGGTGCATCTATTCCCTAAGTCAGTGCAACTCACAACAATTATAATAGCTCCACCACAACACTGTGAAATTTTAGCATTGTGGCACTTGGAATGAATTATTAACATCTCATTGTTGGAAAGGATAATGCTCCCACAATGAATTTTCCTAGGACACCCAATACTATGGTGCTGATTGGGCACGGTGGCACTTTGATGCACTATAGTGTTGACATCAGTTACATCGCGACACTTAAAATATAGAAGGTCAATACCAATGCAGTAAAATTTATGCTTCAAAATAGATTGATACATCGTTGAGGTAATAAACTTGTCAGCGCTGCATCACTGCCTAATACTTATAAATTTTGTATTTCCTTACATAATTCCTATACAAAAATAACTAAAACCACATATTTTGACTATATTTGATCTAATAAAAATAATACACAATTTGAGCTAATCAAATTTCCCCCAACAAGTCTTACATTCACTGCTTGATCATTTTAATAGCTAAAAAAAAAATTGATAATTGAAAATTACTAAATTATAAAATAATACAACACTGTCTAAAAGAAATTTGGAATGAACTGTTATAACTCAAATTTAACGAAGACATAAAATTTATTTTAATTAGTCATTCTTATTATTGCTTCCTTCTTATTTATCCACTATCTTTGAAAATATAAGATTTACTTTAAAATATAGAATGAATAATGTAGTGTAGTATCTACTCATAGTTCAAATAGGGAGTTGATGAGTGCACTATCACATGTACCAGATTATTTATTTTGACCTTTTCATTTAAATAGTGCAATGCAATTAAAATCAAGCTATAATTGATACTAATTTTTGAATGTACTTATCTTTTCCATTTTAAACTATTTTAATCTTCCTTTTTTGCATTTTTGTTTTCTTTTTTCATTTTGTGAAGTACATATACTTAAAAATTTTGAATATCAATTTTTTTTCTTCTCTTACAATCATTTTGAATTAATGTATGGATTCAATAAAATTTCTAGCTAAAGTTTCAAGTTTAACTATGATTTTCTTGATTTAAACTACTTGTATCTAATCCTTAAATTTACTTTTTCATTTTAATTCACTTGTCAATATATGTTAGCATATAGTTTTAAAATTCAAAGTTATGTTAATAAATTAAACAATCTAGATTAATTAAATGTTAGGTTTCTCATAATAAAAATTATCATGTTTTTTTTTTTGGGGGGGGGGGGACCCCACTGAGGGGCCTACGTGTTAATATAAAAGAAAGGTTAAAAGATGTTTAAAGGAGAGCTTCAGCTCGCTAATGCTCAATAGAGCAACAAGAAATTTAAAAATAAAAACTAAGAGCTGATGGTCCCCAATACTAAAAATAGCATAAACACATAAACACATTCTAGGGTAGCAAGTAAATAGCTCCCAAAAAAGGAAGATAAGAAAAGAGACATTCAGCATTGTCTTCCTATAAAAAATACACAACTTGTCCCCAAAAACTTTAGTCCAGAAATCCTGCAAAAAATATGGACTGCAAAAAAGAAACTAGCATTACAGAACTTAGAAATAACAAAAAAGTTTGTAAATAGATAGGAGTTGATTGTAGTTAGAATTATAAAAAATATAGGTGAAGTATTTGAAAGTTTGTGAAGGTTTTTAAACCTCTGAGAACTAGCCTGAGGCTTAGAGAGTGATGTTCTTGGTTTCTAGAGAGAAGGCAATTTTCAAAAATCTGTTTCATGCATTTTTAGGTGTGCTCTGATGGCGGAGAAAGGTCGCCGGCCTCCTTCAGCTGGCGGTCCTTTCGATGGTTGGCTATAAACTGCAAGTACTCTATTTTTGGCTCATTTGAGTTCGGTATTATCTCCTCCTGCTTTGGAGATGTAATCTCGGGAAGTTTGCAAGGTGGAAATTCAAAGTTTATGTATGGCAAGCCTTTAATTATCAATGAAGGTGGTTTATTTTCATCTAAAAAACCTATCAAAGAAATAGGTAAAGGGAAAAGTGTTTTGGTCGATAGCTTGATTAAGTTTTCAAATAAATCTGGACCCATGTGATTTTCAGTTTTAAGGTGAAGAGAGAGAAGCTCCATTTTTTTAGAAAAAGAATTTTTCGGTTTTTTTCAAATTCTTCCCTTCCCAATTTTTTCGGCTTGGGTAGCTGGAAGTCTGTCCATGGTGGCAGACGGCCGCCATCATCCTCTGAAGACTGGATCGAAGGATCATTGCAATAATGGATTTAATTTGCGTCGATGCATGGCTCAAGATAATCAGATCTCTGAATCAATTGCCATGGCAAATGGGAATTCTGAGGAAGTTCGTAGAAGGTGTTCTAGAGTTGAACTAATCATTTCTAAAAATGATGGTTCTAATTTGAATTCTGCTAAATGTATAGAAGGCAAGGGTAAAGGAATTGTGAGTAGTGAGGATTGCTTAACTCCTCCTTTTTCTAAAGTTTCTGGTTTTCCTATGAAAGTTCGATAGGGATGTTAAGCCCTAGTGAACTAGTCCCGAGGCTAACCAAGAGGGGGGGTGAATTGGTTATTTAAAAATTTCACGATAACTATGAAAATCTTTTTATAACGTGCAGCGGAAACAAATTAAAACAACGATAAAAAGATCAACCACAGATATTCACCCAAGCAGTTAATATCAGAAAAAATTAAAGTGCAGAATTGAATCAGAAAAGCAAACCAGATTTTATAGTGGTTCGGTCAACTTGACCTACATCCACTCCCCGGAGCCTCCCCTCCGGGTATTGCACTAAACAGAAGTGTCTCTCCTTTTGCTCCCACAGCAAGGCGGAGAAGCCTGTACAAAAATCTCCTTTTCACCACACGGTGAGGCAGAGAACCCGACCTCCTTTCGCTTCCTCCTGAAGCAGGTAGAGAACCTTCGAACTCCTTTCGCTTCCTCCTGAAGCAGGCAGAGAACCTACGAACTCCTTTTGCTTCCACCTGAAGCGGGCAGAGAACCTCGGATCTTCTTGCGAACGATCCTCCCACGACGAACACTGACTAGACGAAAGACGACGAGCGGAGAAGAAGACTCTGATCCGTGCTCAGAGCAACCTTAGTGAATCCCTCACTAACTCCCCCTCATAAGATCTTCTCTCTCTCTCCCAACTCTCTCTCTCTCTAGGGGTTCTCAGGGAAGGAAGGTAGCAAAAGATTTTTCCAAAAATTGGAAAAAGTTCTTTTAAAGGAGGGCTTAAAATTTGCCCTAAATCTCAACTGGTCGGCCAAGATCGTCCAGGACGATCGGTAGATCGTCCTGTACGATCAGTTCAAATTCAACTGTTTTAGCCTGGACGATCTGGCTCTTCTGGACGATCAGTAGAAAAAGTTGTTCATATCGTCCCGTACGATCCTGCGATCGTCCGGGACGATTAGTTCAAATTGAGGGAAATCGTCCAGAAGATAATTCGGGTCGTCCAGAGAAATCTGTGCTGGACGACCAAAAAATGACTTGATCGTCCCGGACGATAGGGTCATTGTCCGGTACGATTAGTTCAAAAAGGCCCCAAATCGTCCTGTACATAGTTCTGGACGTACAGCTTAAATGCACTAGACGATCAAGATCGTCCGGGACGATCTTGCGATCGTCCAGGACGATATGATCGTATCAACCAAAAATTAATTGCTTTCCTTAATTACCAGATTAAATTAGGCATGATTGTACTGGATCGTTTGGGACGATACACGTATCGTCCGGGACGATCAGACCAAGTATCTAAAAATAAGAACTTGCCTAACTTGAACTGGCGGCTGAGAATTTTTGATTTGGGAATATCGTCCCGTACGATTCGTAGATCGCCCAGGATGATCGGGTCAATCAGACCCTCTTAACTTAGTCGCCCTAATTAGGGTTTCTATTTTAACTGGATCGTCCAGGATGATGTGGATATCGTCTAGGACGATATGAACAAATTTTTAACTGAAACTCTAATTCACTCAATCTCTCTCCCTGAGTGTGTGTGTGCAAGGTTACTTAGCTAGGGAATCAGTTATATTACAATTGACTCAATAAAAAGAAAAATCATACATTTGACACACTTGGACCCGATCTTGAGTTGGCTTGAGTGGCTCGCGGTCTTTTGTGCCTGAAACAGATTAGCCAAGCAAAACACACTGGAAACATGTTTGTCATCATCAAAACCAGATTTGCAACAATCTCCCCCTTTTTGATGATGGCAAACATTTGTAAAGTAGTCTGAAAATAAAAGTAAACTAGGAGATCCAACAAACAAAGATTTTTTAAATTTTCATTTAACAAGCATGACTCAGAAAATAGAAACAGACACGACTATAACTGACTCCCCCTTTTGACATCACAAAAAGGAGGAGGAAAAATAGAACACGGAAATAAAACATAAATAGAACAACTACAAAACAGGAAAATCAGAAATTTTCCTTGATTTTAGATTAAAAAAAATAATGACAAGACGATTGACAGCGCTGAAATCCAGAAGAGGTTGGAAATAATCAACTTTCGTAACTCCGACCCCGGGCACCTTATCGATGCACACCTCTTTTAACACAAAAATCCGATTCAAAAGAAGAGACATTAGATTTGAAAAGAGATCCTTTCAAGCCTCGTTCCAGAAAAATATCTGATATAATAGTGTTACAAAGTAAAAAATCAGAAATCGGGATTTTCAAAACTCAAGCTTTTGAAAATATTAAGTGGCGCACAGATTCCTCTAAGATATTTAACAATCTGAAAGGAAAGAAATCTTGTTTTGGGCTCATTTTGTGCCTCTTTTTCAAATTGGTTGGCGCTTTGCGCATCTTTTGATTTTTGATACACTTTGTGTATCCAATTTGGCAATTTCGCATCTTTTTAGTTTTGGGCTCATTTTATGCCTCTTTTTCAAATTATCTGGCGCACTGCGCATCTTTTATAAGCTTTGTCCTTTTCATAATCATTAAAGAGTCTCAGCTGTGAGATTATCTTCCAGACATAGGAGATGACTCTCCACAGTAAGGAAGAATGATTCACAAAACAAAATCCATACAACATATGATAAATGTAATCACTTGGTTTAGAAAATTAAACTAATGACTCAAGACTTTGAAAAACACTATTGATATGAGGCAGATTATTGTAGGAAGATAAAATAATCTCTATTTCAAAAACTAACATTTTAATTTTGAAAAGGATTTTTATTCAAAAGAAACTACACACCAGTAAAAGAGTTAGAGGAAGAGAAACAATTATCAATGTTTCTTCCCTTTAACAGATTCAGCGAAGTCAATCACTGCTTATCAGCTTCCAAACCAAAACAAGGTAAAAACTCCCAGTCAAAAATTCAGATCACCAGAAGTAGTGAGCGGTGATCAGATCTTGAAAAGCATAAAACAGTAACTGCAAGATATGAACCCGTAAATAAATAAAAACAGGTAGAAAATCATAGCAAAGTAAATACTCAAATCAAACTAACAAAAAAGGATAACACAGAAATCAGCAGAAGAAATAAAATCAACTGAAAGCAAATAATCAAACCAAAACTAACTAACAGAAATCAGAAATCAGAATACAAAAACTAACTAACAGAAATCAGAAAACAGAATACAAAAAACTAACTAACAGAAATCAGAATACCAATCATAACAATCATAAATCAGCAGTCATCAGAATCAAGCACTTATATCAATCACTCCTAATCTAGTTCTCAAAATGCTGAATGAGTCAAAGGCCGGTGGTTTAGTGAATATGTCAGCCAGCTGATTTTCAGTTGCTACATGGTGTAGCTCAATGTCCCCTTTTGTAACATGGTCCCTAATGAAGTGATGCCTAATGTCAATGTGTTTGGTCCTAGAATGTTGGATTGGATTCTTAGAGATACAGATGGCACTAGTATTATCACACAGAACACAAATTGTGCCAATAGGTACTCCTAAATCCAAGACTTGCTGCTTCAAACAAAGAACTTGGGCCATACAACTCCCTAAGACAATGTACTCAACTTCAGCAGTGGAAAGTGCAACTGAGTTCTATTTTCTACTGGACCAGGAGACTAACGACTGTCCTATAAATTGACAAGTCCCAGAAGTACTCTTCCTATCCACCCTACACCCCGCAAAGTCAGAATCAGAATATCCAATGATCTCAAAAGAGGTGCTGTGCCTAGGGTACCAAATTCCTAGGTTTGGGGTTCCTAAAAGATATCTAAGAATTCTCTTAACAGCAGTCAGGTGGGACTCTTTAGGATCAGCCTGAAACCTAGCATAAAGACAGACACTAAACATGATATCAGGTCGGCTAGCAGTCAGGTAAAGCAGTGAACCTATTATCCCTCTATACTTCTTCTGATCAACAGATTTTCCATTTGAATCCTTATCTAACTGAACTGAGGAGGGCATGGGAGTATTGATTGGCTTGGCTTTGTCCATTTCATATTTCTTCAAAATGTCCTTAGTCTATTTTGATTGATTGAGAAAGCTTCCATCATCTGTTTGCCTTATGCTAAACCCCAAAAAGTAGGACAATTCTCCCATCATACTCATCTCAAACTCTTTACTCATTGTTTTAGAAAACTCTTCACATAAGTATTTATCAGAAGATCCAAAAATTATATCATCAACATAGATCTGGACAATGAGTAAGTCATCTCCTAATCTCCTCAGAAAAAGGGTGGTGTCTACGCTCCCCTTAACAAACTCTCTTTCTAACAGGAATGTGCTAAGCCTCTCATACCAAGCTCTGGGTGCCTGTTTCAATCCATATAAGGCCTTTTTTAATTTATAGACATGATTTGGATATTGGGAACTCTCAAAACCTGGGGGTTGTTCTACGAAAACATCTTCTTTAATTACCCCATTTAAAAAGGCACTCTTAACATCCATTTGAAACAGCTTAAATCCCTTATAACAGGCAAAGGCTAGTAGCACTCTAATGGCTTCCAATCTAGCTACAGGGGCAAAAGTCTCCTCAAAATCAATCCCTTCTATCTGATTATACCCCTTAGCCACCAATCTTGCCTTATTTCTCACCACCACACCAGAATCATTCATCTTATTCTTAAAGACCCACTTGGTTCCCACAATACTTTGATTTTTAGGTCTTTTTACTAACTCCCAAACATCATTCCTTACAAATTGATTCAATTCTTCCTACATAGCTAAAATCCAAAATTCATCCGACAGGGCTTGATTGATGTTGGTGGGTTCAGTCATTGAGATAAAGGCAGAATGGTTTACTTCCTTCCTAAGTCCATGCCTAGTCCTAACACCTTCAGAAGGGTCTCCTAAGATCAGTTCTTTAGGATGACTCGAAGAATATGTCCAATCTCTAGGCAACTCTGTTTGAGGTTCTACCCTTTCCTCCAAATTTGTATTTCCAACTCCTTGGGTAACCTCAATAATCTCTTCATCTTCTACTTCAGATCTAGACTCCTTAGGATCAGATTCATCAAACACTACATGGGTTGTTTCTTCCACCACCAAAGTCCTCCTATTGAACACCCTAAAGGATTTCCCCACACTTGAATATCCTAAGAACACTCCTTCATCAGATTTGGGGTCAAATTTTCCTAAGGGTGACTTCCCGTTGTTCAGAATGAAAACCTTACAGCCAAAGACATGGAGGTGGGACAGATTTGGAGTTCTACCCTTAATGATCTCATAAGGTGTCTTGCTCAGTTTGACTCTCACATTCACCCTATTCAGCACATAACAGGCAGTGTTCACCGCTTCAGCCCAAAAGTATTTTAGAAGTGAATACTCGGCAAGCATGGCTCTAGCGGCTTCCACTAAGGTCCTGTTCTTCCTTTCAGCTACCCCGTTCTGCTGAGGGGTCCTAGGAGCTGAAAAATTGTGACTAATCTCATGATCCTCACAAAAACTTCCAAATCTTTCATTTTCAAACTCCCCTCCGTGATCACTATGGATGGTAATAATCTCACATCCTAACTTCTTCTGAATCCAAGTAGAGAAGGATCTAAACTCATCAAATGACTTAGATTTATGTGACAAAAACTTAACCCAAGTGAACCTCGAATAATCATCTACAATCACAACCATAGACTCTCCCCCCTAAGCTGGCAGTGTTAATGGGTCCAAAGAGGTCCATGTGAAGAACTTCTAAAGGTCTAGAGGTGCTAATATCCTTCACAGAGTGAAAAGAGGACTGGACTTGCTTCCCCAACTGACAGGCATCACACAGGTGATCCTTAGTGAACTTAAGCTTGGGCACACCTCTAACTAAGTCTTTTGGGTGACTCTCCTAAGGGTTTTCATACTGGCATGACACAATCTCCTATGCCATAACCAAGACTCATCACCAGCAGTTTTTAAGCAAATTGAATTATCAGATTTAATACTACTTACATCCAGCTTGTAGACGTTGTTGATCCTTTGCCCCTACAAAACAACTTCATCATTTAAGCTTAAAATGTAGCCAGTGGGCAGGAATTTGATGTTGTATCCCTTGTCACAGAGTTGACTGATGCTCAGCAGGTTGTGTTTCAGTCCATCTACAAGCAAAATATTATCAATCATAAAGTTCTTTGAATCACCAATTATACCTGTGCCTACCACCTTCCTGGTGGTGTTATCTCCAAGTGTAACCTTGCCTCCAGCTCTGGCCTCCAGTGAAATGAACTGATTTGCATCTCCAGTCATATGTCTAGAACATCCGCTGTCTAGGTACCACATGCTCTCACGAGGTCTTGTGTGAGAGCACACCTACAAAAGTATCAAAGGTCAGTCTTAGGAACCCAAACAGGTTTGGGTTCCTTCTTATGAAAAGAAGAATGCAATGCATGCGTGCTGTGCTGCGAAACAGGTAGTTTGGGTTTCCACACCCAATGTGTACTATGGTGAACAGTGCAGGTGTGAGAAATATGTCCTAACATGCCACATGAAAAATATCTAACACCAGGAAAAGGGTTAACTAATCTACGTGGATGATAATGCCTCTTCCTAGATGTATATGAAACATGCTTTGAAGAACTTGCAACAGATTTTTCAAAAAGTGGCGGTGCATAAAACTGTTCAAAAGTAGGCGGTGTTTTGTTCTTTTCAAAAGCACTGATCTTTACTTTCAAAAACTCATTTTCTTTCTTTAAACTTGCAATTTCAAATTTCAAGGTTCCCTTGCTACTTTCTACTTCACATGCCATTGTATCTAATTCTTTAAAAGCTCTTTCTAAGTCCACATGCATAGTTTTCAATGAATCATGCTCAGAAACTAAATCAGAATATTTTTTATTCAACTCATCGAATTCATCAAGCAAAGACATGTGATTTGAATCAAGTGTGGAATGATCTTTAACTACAGAATCATGCTCTTTTTGCAATGTTAAGTAATCTAATTTCAAACTAGCATGAGTTTTCTTAAGCTTCCTATACGATGTATGAATTCTTTCAGAAACTTCAAATAATTGATCGTAGGTAAGCTCACATACCTCTTCCTGATCTGAGTGACCAGGGTGATCATCAGCCATAAGACACAAGTTTGTTTCCTCCTCTTCAGCTTCAGTCTCAGAAGAGTCAGATGCAGAGTCTGCCCAGAACGCCTTCTGAATCCGCTTCTTGTCATTTCTGAACTTTGGTTTCTCCTCACCCTTCTCCTTGCTTGGGTGAGCTTTAAGTGTTGGACAATCAGCCTTTATGTGTCCAGGCTTCCTGCATTCAAAATAAACAGATTCAGATGAACTCTTAAAATTTTTATTGGACTTACCCTTGTTCCACTTCTGATAGTTCTTATGTTTCTTCCTTAGAAAGCTTTTGAATTGCCTTGTGATTAAGGCAACATCATCGCTATCAGACCCGGAAGAGCTAGCATCTGAATTCTTGGCCTTTAGTGCCACTGTCTTCTCTTTCTTGCGATCACCTGCATCAAGTTGCCTTTGGTTCACCCCTTGCTCATAAGCATTAAGTGATCCAAGTAAGCTGTCAATAGAGTAAGTGTTTAAATCTTTAGATTCAGTAATAGCAGTAATCTTAGCATCATAAGAAGCAGGCAAACATCTTAGAATTTTGTTCACTCTTTCGTAGTTAGTAAGTTCTCTACCTAGAACATGCAAAGAGGTAACAATCTGAGTGAACCTTGTGTACATTTCTGAAATAGTCTCACTAGGTTTCATGCGAAAAAGTTAGTAATCATGTAGCAAGATGTTTAACCTAGACTGTTTGACTTCAGTTGTACCTTCGTATGTTATGCATAATCTATCCCAGATTTTCTTTCCCGTTGTACAAGTAGAAACACGCATATAGTCTTCGGATTTTAAAGCACAAAAGAAATAGTTCAAGCATTTTGCATTTAACTGTGCTAAATCGCGATCATAAAACATCCAATCAGTAAAAGGCAGTTCAGTTTTCACATTGTTAATCAGTCTAAAAGGTGGTTCATATCCATCCTTAACTAACATCCACATGCGATAATCAATAGACTGTAGAAAAGTAGACATGCATGTTTTCCAAAAATCAAAAGGAATATTGTCAAACAACGGTTGTCTTGTAATAGAATATCCTTCAGCAGTATTACGATTATTACAGTTAGCCATGGATCAAATTCAAAAGTTTTTAAACTTAAATTTTGAATCCCGCTTTGATACCACTTGAAAGTTCGATAGGGATGTTAAGCCCTAGTGAACTAGTCCCGAGGCTAACCAAGAGGGGGGTGAATTAGTTATTTAAAAATTTCACGATAACTATGAAAATCTTTTTATAACGTGCAGCGGAAACAAATTAAAACAACGATAAAAAGATCAACCACAGATATTCACCCAAGCAGTTAATATCAAAAAAAATTAAAGTGCAGAATTGAATTAGAAAAGCAAACCAGATTTTATAGTGGTTCGGTCAACTTGACCTACGTCCACTCCCCGGAGCCTCCCCTCCGGGTATTGCACTAAACAGAAGTGTCTCTCCGTTTGCTCCCACAGCAAGGCGGAGAAGCCTGTACAAAAATCTCCTTTTCACCACACGGTGAGGCAGAGAACCCGACCTCCTTTCGCTTCCTCCTGAAGCAGGCAGAGAACCTTCGAACTCCTTTCGCTTCCTCCTGAAGCAGGCAGAGAACCTACGAACTACTTTTGCTTCCACCTGAAGCGGGCAGAGAACCCCGGATCTTCTTGCGAACGATCCTCCCACGACGAACACTGACTAGACGAAAGATGACGAGCGGAGAAGACGACTCTGATCTGTGCTCGGAGCAACCTTAGTGAATCCCTCACTAACTCCCCCTCACAAGATCTTCTCTCTCTCTCCCAACTCTCTCTCTCTCTAGGAGTTGTCAGGGAAGGAAGGCAGCAAAAGATTTTTCCAAAAATTGGAAAAAGTTCTTTTAAAGGAGGGCTTAAAATTTGCCCTAAATCTCAACTGGTCGGCCAAGATCGTCCAAGACGATCGGTAGATCGTCCTGTACGATCAGTTCAAATTTAGCTGTTTTAGCCTGGACGATCTGGCTCTTCTGGACGATCAGTAGAAAAAGTTGTTCATATCGTCCCGTACGATCCTGCGATCGTCCGGGATGATTAGTTCAAATTGAGGGAAATCGTCCAGAAGACAGTTCGGGTCGTCCAGAGAAATCTGTGCTGGATGACCAAAAAATGACTTGATCGTCTCGGATGATAGGGCCATCGTCCGGTACGATTAGTTCAAAAAGGCCCCAAATCGTCCTGTACATAGTTCTGGACGTACAGCTTAAATGCACTAGACGATCAATAATCATCCGGGACGATCCTGCGATCGTCCAGGATGATATGATCGTATCAACTAAAAATTAATTGCTTTCCTTAATTACCAGATTAAATTAGGCATGATTGTACTGGATCGTCCGGGACGATACACGTGTCGTCCGGGACGATCAGACCAAGTATCTAAAAATAAGAACTTGCCTAACTTGATCTGGCGGCTGAGAATTTCTGATTTGGGAATATCGTCCCGTACGATCCATAGATCGTCCAGGACGATCAGCTCAATCAGACCCTCTTAACTTAGTCGCCCTAATTAGGGTTTCTGTTTTAATTGGATCGTCCAGGACGATGTGGATATCGTCCAGGACGATATGAACAAATTTTTAACAGAAACTCTAATTCACTCAATCTCTCTCCCTGAGGGTGTCTGTGCAAGGTTACTTAGCTAGGGAATCAGTTATATTACAATTGACTCAATAAAAAGAAAAATCATACATTTGACACACTTGGACCCGATCTTGAGTTGGCTTGAGTGGCTCGCGGTCTTTTGTGCCTGAAACAGATTAGCCAAGCAAAACACACTGGAAACATGTTTGTCATCATCAAAACCAGATTTGCAACATCCTATGGTTGGAATTTTAGACCCTGAAGCGTCATCTTCTAGTATGAACATTTTCGTTAACAGATTTGGAAACTCAAATGCTATCCCTATCCATGGCAGTAAGATAAATGTGAGTACCCAGAGATTGGTTAACGAAAATATTCAAACATTCATTTCTGTTCTGGGTGGTTCTTCACAGCCAGCTGTTGTAAGTAAGGAGATTAATGCCGATTAAGCGTCTGAGGTTATGCCTAAGTGCTTTCTTAAAACGAGTAAATTGATGAATCCTTGGAAGAGGAATCCTTATATCAAGATCAATTTTAACAAGGACAAGGTAGTATTATCAGAAGATGGGAAAGCCGTCAGGTTAATTGAAGCTTCAGAAGTGCTGAACGCCAAAAAGCTGCAATTTTCTCTGGTTACTAAGGTATTTGGGAGAGAACTCCCATCTCATATAGTTGCTTGAGAACTAAGGAGGCAATTGGCTAGTTTTGGACAATTTCATTTCACTACCTTAGGGATTGGGTGGTATTTGTGCTCCTTCAAATCCTTGGATTCTATGGAAGGTGTGATGACTGGTGGTCCTTGGTTTGTGAATAATCATATTGTGGGAATGGAGAGATGGACTACCGAATTCTCTCCTAGCTCTTTGAAAGGTTTGACTTCTCCCATTTGGATTAGAATGCCTCATTTGCCGCTCTAATGTTGGGATGAGGACAATGTGGCAATGATAGCTTCTATGGTGGGTGTCCCTATGATGTTGGATGGGAATATGTTCCAATGGGGAAGGAGGTAGTTTGCAAGGGTTTGTGTCCGTGTTGAACTTGACAAGCCTCTTCCATTGGGTGTGTGGGTGGAATGGTTGGCTTGGAGGTTTTTCCAAAGAGTTGAGTATGAAAGAATTTTCTCTTTTTTCTTTGAATGTGGTATGTTGGGGCACGTGAGTAGCACTTGTAATAAAAGGAAGTTGGAGGAGGTGAAGAAAGGGATTGCTTCTAATAATCCAGTACTTAATGTTCCCAAGAACTTGGCACTCGAGAATGGAGGTATTGAATCTTATGAGCCTTGGATCCATGTCAGGAATAGAAGAAGAAAAGGTGATTTTAATTAGAAAAAGGCAGCAGGTTCTCGTCTTAATGATCAAGGACCGCAAGCCACTAAATTGTTAAAGGATAATTTTAGTAGAATAGAAGAAGAAGTTGTGAAGGATATGTTGATTCCTAAGGATGGTGAAATTGTTGGGACAGGGAGGAAGTCAGTAAAAATGAGTGGGGAGAAGGTTCATTACTCTTCTATAGTCCATGAGGAACTTTCTTTAAACAATAAGTTTTAATCTTTATATGGAGAGGGAGTGGAGGAATCACATCTGCAAGGTGAGAATGCTAAAAGTCTGCATGAGCAAGAAACCTTTAATGAGCAAAGAACAGTGGAAGATGGAAAAGAAGGCTGTTATGACGTTCAGAAAGGTGGAGAGGGTTTGATTATTCTTCAAAATACCAAAGTTGCATGTCTCAGGACAGATAAAGCAGGCTTGGAAAGTTCTGTAGCTTTGGTGCAGTCAGAAAATTCACGTCTGATTAATGGTATTGAAGATGGAAATAATATCATTGTCAAAGTTCCAGATGTTGTTAAGGTGCCTATCCTAACCTCTCATAATGAGGAGTGTATTGAGGACAGTTTGCAGGATCAGTCAAATGTTGAAGTGGTAAAGGATTGCTTGCGAACTCAAGAAACTCCGGTTGGATTACTTGCGAACTCAAGTATTTCCTATCATAAGTTAGATTTTAGACTTCAAAAGGAATTGAAATCATTGGGGAAGGACAATATTATCAGCTACGGTAGAAAGGGAGGTGGAATGCTTAAGGAAAGGAAAGGGAGCAATCCCAATTCTTTTCATTAAATGTCTTCAATTATGTTTTGGAACTATAGAGGGGCTAAGAAGAATGTAGCCTCGCTCTACTTGAAAGAAGTGGTGAAAGAACATGAGGTGATGTTTGTGGGACTCCTAGAAACTAAAATCTCCTCCTTTGATAGACTTGATTGTGATAAGTTTATTGGATCTAATTGGGACTACTTCATGCTTCCAGCTGATGGATTATCTGGTGGGATTATGGTATTCTGGAGAAAGGACTTGGCTTCATTTTCAATTTTAAATTCTTCTTCTCAAGTTGTTATTGGGGAATTTAACTTGGTCAATAGAGGAACTTGGATAGTTGCTGCAGCTTATGGTAGTAATGATTGGTATAAGAGAAGAGACTTGTGGAGTGTTCTTGAAGGGATTGATTTATCAAAGTTTCCTACGGTTATAGGGAGAGACTTCAATTGTGTTTTATATCAAGAAGAGAAGAAAGGTGGAAAGAAGTTTGTTCTGTCTCAAGGAGCACAAGAAATGAGTTGCTTCATGAGCAACTATGATCTTCATGATGTGAGGATAGTTGCTCCAAGGTATACTTGGTGCAACAACAAAAAAGGTGGTGCTAGAAATCTTGAAAGGTTGGATAGATGTATTTTAAATACTTTAGCTTTGAATGTAATTTGAAAGCTGGCAGTAAGGCATCTGGCTCGTGTAGCCTCTGATCATTGTCCAGTTCTCATTAAAATCCTTACGTTTGGCGTTCGGAGGGACCATCAGATTAAATATGAGGAGGCATGGACATCATACCCGGCTTCTAAGAGAGTTGTGAATAAAGCTTGGGCCAAGAAGGTCAATGGGGATAATGCTTTGGCCCTTAACGTAAGGTTTAGAAGAGCCTTGAAGGCACTGTTTTTTTGGAGCAAAGCAAAGCACCAAAACTTCATGAATTTGAAAGAAGTATTGAAGAAGGAGATCTTGGATCTTCAAAATGAAGAAGCTGAGAGTGGTTGGCTCTTAGATAGGAGATTGCTTCTACTTAAATCTAAAGTAAATGAGCTTAATATCACACTTGCAAGGCTTAACACGTGGTGGAGACAAAGAGCTAAATTAAGGTGGTTAGAGGATGGAGACTCAAATTCCAAATACTTTCATACTTTTGCGTCAGGAAGGAGAAATGCTAATTGGATTCACCAGGTGAAAATTTGCAAAGGAGAGCTGGTGGAAGATCAAAGCCAAATGGAGGAAGTCTTTCATGAATTCTTTAAGAAAAAATGGGAGACTAGAAGATGCAAGCTGACGGGATGGCCGGTCCCTGTTCGTGTGATGGATGATGTGGACAGAAATCAACTCATAGCTGATTTCAAGATAGAGGAGCTGGATTCAGTGGTGGCTCATTTGGAAGCAAATATTTCTCCAGGTATTGATGGCATTTCATACTCTTTTATTAAATCTTATTGGAGTATCATTAGGAAGGATGTTTGGTCGGCTATTGAAGAATTCTTTAGAAAGGGAGTGATGGATCCTAGTTGGAAGGAAACGTTGGTAGTCCTAATTCTGAAGGTTGAAAATCCTTTGTCTCCTTCTAATTACAAACCTATCAGCCATTGTTTATCTATATATAAGATAGTAGCCAAGTTGCTGTTAAATAGAATGATTGGCATATTACCCAAGTTGGTTTCAGAAGATCAAGTGGCCTTTGTTAAAGGCCGGTCTATCTCAGACCACATCTTTCTAGCTCAAGAGGTGTTTAATATGTTTAGATATTCCAAATCTAAGAAAGGTTTGATGGCTATAAAGATCGATATGGAGCAAGCCTACGATAGTATGGGATGGTCTTCTCTTAGGCAAGTGTTGATTAATTTTGGTTTTCCAATTAAGTTTGCTAACCTCCGTCTCCAGTGTGTTACTGATCCTAGATTCTCTTTATTAATTAATGGTGTTGGTTCATCTTGGATTGAAGCCAAGAGTGGATTTAGGCAAGGGTGCCCCTTGTCTCCGTATTTATTCATTATATGTTCCCAACTTCTGTCAGATGCATTTTCTCAGAGAGGGAAAGATTTGGAAGTTAAGGTGGCTACTAATGTGGATAAGGTTTCCCTTCTTTTATATGCAGATGACATTCTTTTGTTTTTAGAAGCTAATAGTAAAAAAGTTATGAAGGCTAGGAAGATCTTGCTTGAGTACTGCAGGTGGACGGGTCAGAAAATCAACATTAAGAAATCTTCCATCCTGTTTGGAAGGTTGGTTAGGAGAGCTAGAAGGAAGTCTTTGGCTAAGATCTTTGGCTTCAAAATGGTTAAGGACTTTGTCTACCTTGGTGTCAAGATGTCATTGAGAAGAATGAAAGTTGTAGACTATAGCAATTAAATTGATGGGGGAACCGTTTTATTTCTCTTGCTGGGAAGATTCTTCTTGCTAAAATGGTGTTCTCTTCCTTATCCATTTTTCTCTCTACTCACACACTAGTTCCTATGGTGGTGCTTTATGCATTGGATAGGATGTGTAAGGACTTCTTATGGAATAAGCAAGATGGAAGAAAAGGTCTTCATTATGTATCCTGGGACATTATCTGCAGGCCGAAGTGTTTGGGAGGTTAAGAAGTTCTATGAATTATTGCTAAGTTGGGTCCTCTTCGTGCTAAGTTTGATTGGAATTTTATTTTAGATTCAAATACTTTCCTCTATAGGATGTTACGTGCTAAATATGGGAAGGATGTAAGCAAACTTTATGGTAAAAGGCTTAGCTCTCCTACAATCAAGATTATTTTACATGGCTATAAGTCTTTGCAACATGTTTTAAGATGGAAGGTGTCTTCAGGTGAGGCAATAGATACCTGGAATGATATTTGGGTTCTTGATAAACCTATTACTAAATGGCCTACCTTGGTGGTTAATATGGATGAGCATATGTCCAGACTTAACTATTTTATTTCTAACAGAATTTGGAATGATGCCAGATTGTTGCAGGTCTTCGGCCAGCAGTTAGCTGATCTAATCAAACTTATTCCTATTGATGCTGATCGGGAAGGTGATCAATTGGAGCTTATGTATAAGTTTGTTGCAAAGTCACTAGCTGCTACTATTTCTCATAAGCTTTGTGGGTATGGTAATTGAGAAGTGGTAGGGGGCTGGAGGAGAAAACTCAGGTTAAGGCCTCGGGTTGAATTATTCTGGTGGCGCTTAAACATTAATTCCTTTCCTATGAATGAGCTTTTGAATTATAGGGGATTGGCTTCAAATGCAATGTGTCCTAGAGGATGTAATGTTGAGAAAAATGTGAATCACATTGTTGTCTGCTGTGATAAGTTGAACCAGGTTTTGGCGGTGCTTAGAAGTTGGGTCCTTTGCTTACCGGCTTTCTCATCCTTTGAAGATTGCTTGTTCAGGTTGGAATAATTGGCTAGTAATTGCCATTTCCTTGGTAATATTTACTATTCGGCAGTCTTTCTGAGTTGGAAAAGCAGAAATAAAGTGGCACATGGTGAGAATGAAGATAGCATTACAACGATGGCTACTAATGCAATTTCTATGGCTGCTGCATCTTTCAATGGAAGTTCGGGCTACTGGGATACCAACCAGCTTTGTGAGCTGTCTAATACTTGGCATCCTCCTCCACCCGAATGGATTAAACTCAATGTTGATGCTTCTTTAAGTTGTAACTACAGTGGCGGTATTGGAGGCTTTTTCAGTGATTATCATGGTAGATTCTTTGGTGCTTTTGGAATCAAGTGTACTCAATGGAACTCTTCCCAAGTGGAGCTTTTGACAGTCTTCTCGGCTAAGAGATTCATACAAGATTGGATGTATGATTTCAAAGGTATCATTATAGAAGGAGACAATAAGAATATCATGGAAGCGGTTCAAAAGATTTTTGCTAAAAAGTTTGTCATTAAGGGGAAAGATCAAAGTCTGGATTTTTCTTTTCTAGATGGGTTTAATCAGGTGTTATTTCATTTTGTGAATAGGGAGAGTAATGAGTTAAAAGATTTTTGTGCTAACTATGCTCGTTCTTTTGATTTCTTTTGGGATGTTTTGGGTAATAATTAGGTCCCACCTCTATTTGTTTCTTTACTTGAGGAGGACTCTCTTAGATCTTCATTCTTGTAGTTTTTTATATTTAGTTGATTAATAAAATTGCTTCTAGTATTTCATCAAAAAAAAAAAATCTGGACCTCTCCTAGAATCTTGATTTGATTTTAAATTAAACATTGACGCTGCTTCTTTATCTGGTTCAAAGAGGGTTTTGAATTTATTGGGAGAAGCTAAGAATGTGGCTAAGAGTTTCAAGAAAGCTTGAACTGATATAAGATGATTCATGTATTGGAATCAGATAAGAGAGATTTCAATCTTGAGAATTCTATTGATAATTCAAAAACTGAAGATGCTCATTATTTTCAACCATTGGCTGATCTGGAGAAGGTTTGTAATTGTAAAAGAAGAGATCTGAATGTGTGCAATAAAGTTGTCAATAGGCCATCTATTCCCAAACAACCTTCTAGCAATGTATTGCAAAATGCTTGGAACAATAAGTCGAATATCAATGTCATGGATCTGGATTATGGTGAAGGTTTTACTGAGAATGGTTCAGTGGTTAAGTTGCATTTACAAAATGAATTGGAAAACTCATAGAAGCTTCAAAATTAATTGGTGATTAAAGTTTTAGGTGAGAATGTTCCCTTTGATGTGGTCAATTTGGAGTTGAGGAGACAATGGTCTCAATTTGGTAGATTTCACTTGATAATGCTAAGAATGGGGTGGGCCTTATGTTTCTTTTATGAACTAGACATATTGGAATTAGTTTTTTCAAATGGTCCTTGGTATGTCAATGGACATATCATTGAATTGGATAGATGGTATCCAACCTTTTCTCCTACCTCTTTGAAGGGACTAACGGCTCCTGTTTGGATTAGAATGCCAAATTTACCATTGCAATGTTGGGATGAAGTTAATCTATGTAGGATTGCTTCCATGGTTGGTACTCCACACATGATTGACAGGAACATATTTCAATGGCAAAGGAGGGAATCTGCAAGAATTTTTGTTTGTATCAAGTTGGATGACAAGTTGCCATTGGGTGTTTGGGTTGAGTTAAGCTCAGAGATTCTTTTAAAGAATCGAGTATGAAAGGATAGCCAACTTCTGCTTCAATTGTGGTTAGATAGGGCACTTGAAGAAAAATTGTATGGACATAGCTTTGGAAGGAATAAGCCTTCTCTTCCTTCAGGAAATTCAAAAAAAATTGTTAGTCCTAATGGGACAAAAATACTGGAGCAGCTAATGGGGTTGTATTTGATGCTGATGCTAGTAAAGCTGGATATAGACCATGGTTTCCTGTTAATTATGGGAAGAGAAGGTTTAAAAGTTTTGGTTTTAGAAATTCTATTTCCTGTCCATTGAAGGAGGGTGGTGGGAAGGGGAATGAACCAATGAAGCTTGCTGAAATGGAAAAGGAACCTGTGGTTGTCAAGATTCCTAGCGAGAGTAGAGAATTTGATCCAGTGCTGGGAGGAGTGTTATCTGAAGATGCAAATACTGGTCCAGATCCTGTGCATATGCAGACTTCGAAAATTGAAGGGGGTATGGTTTCTAACTCTACTATTCTTCTTATTGATGATAACAAATTCAAAGCATTAAATATGGTTGAAAAAAGGGGAGATAGTATCAGAGAAGTTTGTTGTGACGTCTCCTAACACTTTGGTTGATAATAGTAGATTGGTTGATGAAAATATGGAAATGAAATTGGAGGTGATGAATGGTGTTTTGGGACTCAAAGATGATGGTTCTTATAATACAACATAAAGGTTTGGGTCCTATTAAACTGGCTCCTAGAAGTGGTAGAGTTGACGGTGATCTAAAAGACAAAGTGGGGATCTCATCCCCTCTTGGATAATGATGTCTTTCATAGCTTTCTAGAATTGCAGAGGAGCTAGAAAAAGGAAAGCTTAACTATATCTCAAGGATTTTGTGAAGGATCATGGTGTATTTTTTTTTTTTTTTGGTTTGTTGGAAACTGAATTATCGTTGATTGATAGATGGGATGTCAATTTGTTAATTGGTGCTAATTGTGATTATTTCCATGTGGCATCAGAAGGTTTGTTAGGTGAAATTCTTGTGGTATGGAAGTCTAGTGTGGCTACATTTAATGTGCTGGAATCTTCCCCCAAATTTATAATTGGAGAGTTAGATGTTCTCAATAAAGGAAGGTGGAGGATTGCTTCTATCTATGGGAATAAGGATGTTTATAGAAGGAGGATTATTTGGGAGAAGCTGGAAATTTATTCTTTCAAAGAATTGCATATGGTAATAGGGGGTAATTTTAATTATTTACCTTCAAAGAAAGATAAAAGGGGAGGGAAGAGATTTATTTTTTTCCAAGGACCTAAAGAGATGAAGTCCTTCTTGGCTAGTAATGACTTTCATGAGGTTGGGTGTATTGGGCCTAAGTTCACTTTGTGTAACAATAAAAATGGTGTTGATCGAATCCTCGAGAGATTGGATAGATGTTTTTTGAACTCAACTGCATTCAGCACCTTATGGTGGTTAGGCATTTAGCGAGAGTTGCATCGGATCACTGACCAATATTATTGAATCTCTTGTAATTCAATCCTTTGATTAAGAAAATAATTAAATTTGAAGAAGTATGGGATTATATCCCGGCTTTAGCGGCTGTGGGGAGAGGAGTTTGGATGAAGAAATCTGTTGGAAGTTATGCTCAAATTCTGAACAACAAGATGAAAAGAGCTTTGAAGGCTTTGCTTGGAGTAAAGCTAAGCATAGATCTTTAGTTAAGTCGAAGGAGTGCCTTATGAAGGAAATCTTGGAGCTTCAAGTCGACAAAGAAGATAATAGAGGTCTTTCGGTGGAGGATAGTTGGATTCTCAAATCAAAAGTTGGGGAGCTTAACTCAACTTTGGCTCAGTTGAGTACATGGTGGAGACAGCGTGCAAAGGTCAAATGGCTGGTTGAGGGTGATTGTAACTCCAAATTCTTCCAAGCATGTGCTGTTGCAAGAAGGAATTCTAACTATTTTTTTAATATTAAAGATGAAAATGGTTCTCTAGTGGAGGATCAGCATCTAATTCAGGATGTTCTTTTTCATTTCTTTAAAGAGAAATGGAAAGATAGAAGATGTATTCTGGAAGGTTGGCCTATCCCATGGAATAGTTTAAATGTGGATGACATAAGGATGTTGAGTAGAGAGTTCGCTTTTGAAGAAGTGGAGGCTGTGGTCAAACAGGCTGGTAACAATATTGCTCCAGGTAATAATGGTATTTCCTACTCCTTTATCAAATCTTATTGGGACATCATTAAAGAATACTTCTAGAATGTTATTAATCAATTCTTTTATACGGGAGACATGTGCCTTGCTTGGAAAGAGACCTTAATTATTTTGATCCCTAAGGTGAGCAATCCTATTGCTCCTTCTAATTATAGACCCATCAGCTTGTGCAACACTTTTTACAAGGTAGCTGCCAAGGTTCTTTTGAACAGATTGTCTTCAGTTATTCCTAAATTAATTTTTGAAGAGCAAGTGGCTTTTCTGAAAGGGAGATTGTTGTCGAATCATATTCTTGTTACTCAGAAAGTATTCCATAAATTCAGATCTCTAAATCTTCCAAAGGATTTTGTTTCTTTTAAAATAGATATGGAGCAAGCATATGATTCTATGGGATGGCCTACTTTGGTTAAAACTTTGGAGTATTTTTGGTTTCCATCTAAATTTTTTAAGATAATTTTTGAATGTGTTCAAGAGCCAAGATTCACTTTAATGATTAATGGCAATCTTTCTAGATGGAGTAATGCTAGAAGCGGCTTCCGTCAAGGTTGTCCTTTCTCACCTTTTTTATTTATCGTTTGCTCTCAATTATTATCAAATGCTTTTAGCCAAAAAGGTGATTCAATTGGAGTTCAACTGTGTTAAAAAAGGCCAAGGATTTCTCATTTGCTCCATGTAGATGACATCATAATCTTCTCAAAAGCTAAAATAAAGGTAGTAAAGGAGATAAAAGGTATCTTGAAGGAATTTTGTGGTTGGACCGTGCAAATTGTAATTATTAATAAATCTTGCATTCATTTTAGCAAATCAGTAAGGAAGAGGAAAAAAAGAGCTATTTGTCATATTATGAGATTCTAATCAGTTAGTGAGTTTTATTATTTTGTAGTTAAAATAGCTTTGAGGAAGCTAGTGTGAGCAGACTTCCAATTCATTGTTGATAAGGCCTTGAGGATGCTGAACGTTTGGGGAGGCAAGTTCATTTCTTTAACTAGGAAAATAACTCTTGTTAAATCAATTTTGCTTTCTTATACTACATTTCATTATACTCATTTTTTGATTCCAAAGGTCTTCTTGATGAAATTGATAAGTTTTGTAGAAGTTTTATTTGGAACAAGATGAATGGAAGATTTGGACTTCATTATGTGAATTGGAATGTAAGGTGTAGGCCATTGAAATGGGGAGGTCATGCTCTTCATTCCAGTTCAACTAAAGTTGGGCCTTTGAGGGCCAAACTTGCTTGGAAGTATGTACAAGACAAAGATTCCTTACTTCATAAGGTTATATTTTCAAAATATGATTCTCTGTATGAAGATGGATCATTGAAGACTGGTTCAATTGCTTGGAAACTTATCAATGATGGAGGAAAATTTCTTAAGCCAATAGTTAGATGGAGCATTACTAATGGTGAATCTACTGATGTGTTCAAAGATAGTTGGGTTTTAGATAAAAGTTTGAACAGATGGTCGATGTTTGTTATGTCTCAAGACTCCAGCAAATTGACGGTGGACAAATTTATTTCTAACGGTTGTTGGAATGTTGTCGAACTCAGTAAGTTTTTTGGAGATGAACTTGTAAAACTTATCTGTCAAGTACAGATTTTACCGAACTTGGGTAAGGATAAGATGGAATTAATTTTTCAAAAATCTGGAAAGACTATTTTAGCATTAGCTTTTAAAGCATTGGTCCATGATAGTTATCATGATCAAATTTGGGAATGGTTTAAAAAAGCGAAACTTATTCCACGGGTGGAGGTATTTTCGTGTAGTGTTTTCAACAATGCTATTCCTACATATCAATTCTTGACATATAGCAGATTGCAAAGGGAAATTGGTTGTCCTAGAAGATGCAATGAGATTGAAGACATTGAATATGTTACAATAAAATGTAGGAAGCTATTAGAAGTTTTTCAACATCTAAATAGATGGGGCTTTAGAATTCCATCATTTATTTCTTTTGAAGAATGCTGTAAGTGGCTGCATTTACAGAATTCCTGGTTAGTCAAGTTATATTGCAATGCTATTTTCTTTTCAAGGAAGGCCAGAAATAAATTGATTCATGATGGAAATGATGAAAGCTCAATGGTCATAGCAGCTAATGTCGTGAGCTATACTTCAATTTCTGCATATAATGCTATTTTTAAATCAGGTAAATGGGATTCTAAGCAGCCTCTTAGGTTGTTGGATAATCATTGGCATCCTCCTCCACTCGATTGGATCAAGGTTAACGTTGATGCATCATTACTACCGTCATACATAGTTGGAGTTGTTGGTGTCTTTCGAGACTTCAAAGGTAGATTTTCGCTGGCATTTAGACATGCTTGTGTCCATTGGGATATATCTAGACTAGAGCTTCTAGCTATTCAATCTCTCAAGGGAGTTATCAAAGATTGGATGTTCGGTTATAAGGGGATTATCATTGAAGGAGACAATGCTAATATCATTAAGTTTCTTCAAGATGCAATTATGAATGGTGGTCAAGGAATGGAAGATCTTACTTTTATCAAAGATTTCAATCATGTGATTTTTAATTGTATAGATAGGGAATGTAATAAGTTAGTAGATTTATATGCTAACTATGCAATGGTTAGTTCTTTTATTTGGGAATATATTAATATGGAAAAGGTTCCTCCTTCTTTTATTTCTTTATTAAAGGAGGAATCTAATGTTTTTAGTTTGTAGTTTATACTTTCTTTTTGGTAGTGATTAATGCAATTGGATGCAATTTCATCAAAAAAAAAAGAGAACTAGCCTGAGGCAAACATAGTGGGGGGGGGGGGGGGGGCGTGAATTTGTTATTTTAAAAAATTATTTAACAAACAAAAAACTAAAACCCATTAATGTGGAAGAAGATCAGTTTCACAATAACAAAAATCACAAATTTCAAACACAGAATAAATCACATAAAAATATGAAAATCGAATGTAGACAAGTAAATAGAAGGTACACACCAGAATTATAGTGGTTTAGTCAACTTGACCTATGTCCACTCCCCAAAAACTTCCTTTCCAAGTATTGCACTAAACATAGTGTCTCTCCTTTTGCCCCAACAATAAGGTATAGAAATAATTATAAAATCTTTCCACCAACCCAGTGAGGCAGGGTACCTTGAATCCTTTTAGTCCCTCCTAGAGCTGGTAGAGAACCTGGAAATCTATTTACTCTATCTTAGAGTAGGAAGAGAACCTTGAAATATTTTTACTCCCTCCTGGAGTAGACAGAGAAACTTGGAATCCTTTTACTCCATCCTGGAGAAGGTAGAGAACCTTCGATCTGATACTGATGAAAGTCTCCCCAGAGCCACCATGGAACTAGAAAAGCAGCTTGAAGAAGATGGTGGAAACCTTGCTTGGAGCAACCATTATGAATCCCTCATAACTCCCCCTCACAAGAATTTCTCTCTCTCCCAAGATCTCTCCCTTTCTTCTCTAAGCTCTCTCTCAAATCAACTCCATAGTAAAAGCTTTTTACCAAAAAAAAATACAATTGCTTAAAAAGTGAGCCTTCAAAAAACCCTAATCTTCAATCTGGCAGCACTGATCTTGTATTACGATTATGAGATAATCTTGTATGATTAGTTCAAAAACACTAATTCAAACAGTATGAATTACATTGCCCTATAGGATTAGTTTAAGAAAAATTGAACGATCATCCAAGATGATTATGAAATTGTGAATAGGTTGTTAAACCTTTTGATTACGTCCCTAGGCTAACCAAGAAAGAGGGCGGGGGGGGGGGGGGGGGGTGAATTGGTACTTTTAAAATCTCTCTTGGAATTTTTGGAAAATTTTTAATCAAAAACTTAAGCAAATCGTACTGTATGATTTCTGTTCGAACAGTACAAACAGAAGTAAATTTTGTATTTTTCAACCATAGAAAAATAAAGTGCAATGCAGTAAGAAAATGTAGAAAATAAAAAAAGAACACCAAATTTTATAATGGATCGATCATACACGACCTACATCCACTCCCTAGAGACTCCTTCTCTAGGTATTGCACTAACTCAAAGTGACTCTCCTTTAACACCCACAGCAAGGCGGAGAAGCCTTTACAAAACTCTCTTCCACCAAATCCCACTGCGATAGAGAACCATTATCCTTTTTCACCCTCCTGGTGAAGGCAGAGAACACACTCGTCCTTTCACACTCTCTAGGTGTCGGCAGAGTACCAATCATCTTTTTTCACCCTCCTCATGACAGTAGAGAACTGGAATCCTCTCAAACAACCTTGTTGGCAGAGTCGCCAAGGAGATTGGGAAGAACCTTGAAGTACAAACAATGAGATCTTCTCACTTGGATAACCTTGTGAATCCCCTCATAATTTCTTCTTTAAAGATCTCACAAAATCACTCCCAAACACTCTCCCAATCACTCTCCCTTTCCCTCTCAAGAAGAAATTCACAGAAGAATCACAGACAAGTTAGTTTTTAGGACCCTTAAGTATAAGGACAAGAAAAAACTATCCAAAAACTAAAAGTTTCAAGCTTTACGCTTTCCTATCGTCCCGTACGATCGACGATCGTACTGTACGAACAGTTCAAAAATATGAAATATTTGTCTGGTACTATCCAGTACGGGCCCTAAACAGAGCCTTTTGTACCATACAACCTTCTGTATGAAGTCATTTTGTACTGTACGAATAGTTTAAAAAATTGAACGATTCATCCCGTACGATCCAGTACGAACCCCAAACAGAGCCGTTCGTACCACACAACCTTCTGTACGAAGTCATTTCGTACTGTATGAATAGTTTAAAAAATTGAACGATTCATCCCGTACGATCCAATACGAACCAGTACGAACCCCAAATAGAGTCGTTCGTACCACACAACCTTCTCTACGAAGTCATTTCATTTTATACGAATAGTTTTAAAGATTGAACGGTTCGTCCCATACAATTAGGTACCAACCTCAAACAGAGCCGTTCGTACATCAGAACCATCGGTACAAAGTACATTTGATACTGTACGAACAGGACTTAGAAAAATTTACATACTGGCAGGTTCGTCATGGAGGATATTTAACACAGATCATCCCGTACGATTAGATATCATATTGTACAAATAGTTTTAAAAATTAAGCTTTCACTCCCCAGTGTGTATGTGCATAGTTATCCAACTTACAATCACACTCTCAGACTCAAAAAAAGTAAAAAATATAAACTTCACTTATAATAAACACTAACAAATTAACTTGAAGTCTTCAACAGTTTGGAGTGAGAATTTCCTGAAAAATATGTTAGTACACATAAAATAGAAACTCCAATTTTTGTTAGGAGAAGAAATAAAATAAACAAAAAGCTTTTGTAATCATCAAAAATAACTTGTAACAAAATTCAATTGATGAACTGATTTGCACAAATCACAATAATCTCCCCCTTTTAAATGATGGCAAAATATTTATTATTTGAGTTAAAAAAAAATAAACCCACATTTCTCCTAATCTCCCATTAAACATAAGCTCCCCCTAAATAAATGATCTCCTAAGTTCCCCCTAAACGAAAGCTCCCTCCTAAGTTCCCCCTCAACGGAGGCTCCCCCTAAAGAATTGATCTACACGAGCCAAGGGATAAGAGGAGGTAATAGGAGAAGGAAAAAAATGGATAGACAAAGACAAGATGGATAGAAAAAGACAAGCAAGCAAGCACATACAATACAAGTACATACATATGCAAAGATAGACATAACATACAATGCAACATTCAATGAAGCAAGCACATAACATATAATGAAATAAGTCAAACAATGCAACACTCCCCCTTTTGATAATAACAAAAAGGGAAGACACTCAAAGAAGTTGGTGATTTAAAAAATGTTAAAAGAAGATTAACGATAATATTAAAATCAAATGCAAAAAGTAAGGACTCAAAAGCGTTTAGATCACAGACTATAATAAGGAGAAGAGAAGTTGATCTATGGTAGTAATGTAATAGACAGATTAAGTAACCACCACTATTGCATAAATGATGAAATAATATTACCAAATTTCTAAGTCAAATGTGACGATCATTGATTAGTGACATTTGAGAAAATGTTAAAGGAAAGAATATGTGGCGACATTGCGCATCTTTTTCAATGAAAGGGTACATTTTGTGCACCTAGTCAATGTTTGGGCTAATTTTGTGCCTCTTTATAATTTTGGCAACATTGCGCATCTTTTCATTGTATGACACACTTTGTGCATCTTTTTAATTTTTAGCTCTTTTTATTTTGACTAAATAAAATTCTTTCGAACAACACAATCCCTTAATCACTAGTACAATAATGAACACATTGATAAAGAAATCAATAGTAATATTAAGACATCAAATATACAACAAGTTATGCTAAGTAATACATGTCTAAATTAATATAAAGTAAGATCTTCTAATCTATACCAAATCATAATGAAATCTAAATATTTTGATTAATTAAATTATGCACAAAAATTTTTCTTATAATCCAAATTTAGTTAACATTTTATAAATTTAACCAACTACATTCGAATGTTAATGATCAGAATATTTCTTGTCACAGTCAGAATCAGATAACAATATACATAATAAAAAAAACTTTTTCCATTCCACATGTTTCCTAGCATATGATAAAGCAAGCTTTTACATTCAAAACAATCCCCACAAAAATAAAGCTTTCTATCCCAACCATCAGTCAAACAAAAATAAATATAAACATCTCCAACAACAATAACTAAGAACCATAGCAATCAAAGCCTAAAAACAACAACAAAGATAACCACAGATAAAGCCAAACAAATAGAAGAACATCATTAATAGTCTAAAGGACCCTGATCTGGAGGAGGTGGAGGAGCAACAAACAAAGTAAAATAGTAATTAATTATTGCAATATTGGTGTTCACTTATTCGAATTGGTCACAAATCCACACCAAGTCCTCATTATATCATGGAAAAAATCTTTGTTGTATGCATGAATTAGGGTGAGAAGAAACGAAAATTAGGTCGAGTCAAATAAAGGCATTACCGCAAAATGAAGGTTTTCTTGCAGAAGAATACGAGAAGGGGTAATTTTGGATGCTGAATATCTAAGATAGGCCTCTTCATTTTTGGCACTTAAGAAATTATCATCCCAATCTTGTCTGGACGATGAACCCCTAGATTTTCACACTCTCTTTTCGCTTCCTAACATCTCTACTTTAAGCTCTGAAGGGTTTGAAATGGAAGTGAAATGAACTAAAATGACCCTCATTTATATAGAAAAAATGATCAATCGACTGTACGAAAAACTTTCGTACGGGATGAAATACATTTCGTACGGGACGAACGAAAATGGTCAAAAATAAAACGGCTTTTCGTAAACTGCTCGTCCCGAGGCGTCCTTTCATACAGGCTTTTTGACTTCATGATCGTATAGACGATGACGTATTTATCCGGGACGATCAGAATATTAAAGATCATTTAGGCGATGGTTAGGTTCATCCTTATCCGAATCGACACATGAATCATACAGATGAATGATGTGTTCGTACGTACGATCAACAATAATAATTGACCCTAACCGAACCCATCCCATTTGTACAGATGAATCTGTTCATATCATACAGTATGATGAGATCATTATACAGTATGAACAGACAAAGAAAATATAGCTTTGTCACTTCAGCTCTATAATTTTTTTTTAACACTAAAATAAAGAACTCGCAAGAATTTTAAACAAGAGAATTTTTTCATTTTTCAAAGAAGACACAAATGATAACAAAAAAAACATAATAAACTAGAAACTAACAAACTCATAATCACATACAAAATAATTTTGTAGAACTTTAAATCAAGCATTAAGATCAATCACACCTAGCCTTGTCCTTAATATGCTAAAAGTGTCAAAAGCTAGGGGTTTTGGGAAAATATCTGCAAGTTAATCTTTAGCAGCGACATGATGTAGTTTAATTACCCCTTTCACTACATGATCTCTTATGAAATAATGCCTTATATCGATATTCTTTATTCTAGAGTGTTGAATAGGATTCTTTGAGATGCATATAGCACTAGTGTTATCACAAAAGATTAGAATTATGCTAATAGAAAATCCTAAGTCAACCAATTATTGTTTCGACCAAAGCACTTGTGCAGCACAACTCCCTAAGGCAATATATTCTGCTTCAGTTGTAGAAAGTGCTACTAAATTTTTGTTTCTTAATGGACCAAGATACTAAAAAATTTCTAATGAATTAACAAGTCCCAAAAGTACTCTTTCGATCAACCCTACAGCCAGTAAAATTAGAATCTGAGTATCCAATTATTTCGTAAGAAGAACTATTCTTAGGATACCAAATCCATAAATTTTGAGTTCCCAAAAGATATCTCAATATTCTTTTCACTGTTGTCAAATATGATTCCTTTGGATCAGATTGAAATCTAGTACATAAACAAACATTAAACATAATGTCTGGTCGGCTAGAAATCAAGTAAAGCAAATATCCAATTATTCCTCTAAACTTCTTTTGATCAATATATTTTCCCTTAGGATCCTTATCTAATAGTCCTGAGGATCTCATGGATGTAGTTACTAGTTTAACATTATCCATTTCATACTTTTTGAGGATGTCCTTAACATACTTAGAGTAACTAAGAAAAGTTCCTTCCTCATTTTGCTTTATGCAAAAACCAAGAAAATAATTCAAGTCACCCATCAAACTCATCTCAAATTCACTATTAATTATTTTTGAAAATTCATCACATAAAGATTTATCAGTTGATCGAAAAAAGATGTCATCCACATATATTTGTATAATGAGTTTTTCATTATCTATTCTTTTCAAAAACAGAGTGATATAAATACTTCCCTTAACAAATGATCCTTTTAATAGAAAAGTACTTAACCTCTCATACCAAGCCCTAGGTGTCTATTTTAGTCCATATAATGCATTGTTTAATTTAAAAACATGATTAGAGAATTTAGAATTTTCAAAGCCTAGAGGTTGCTCAACATAAACATCCTCTTCTATCTCCCTATTCAAAAAGGTACTTTTCACATCCATTTGATATAATTTAAAGTCTTCAAAACAGGCAAAGGCTAACAAAACCCTAATTACTTCAAGTCTTGCTTCAGGGGCACTTCAAAATTAATTCCTTTTATTTGATTATACCCCTTAGCTACCAATCTAGCCTTATTTTTAATGTCAACTCCTGAATCATTCATTTTGTTTTTGAACACCCACTTAGTACCAACTATACTTTGATTATTTGGCCTTTCAATTAACTCCCATACATCATTTCTTTTAAATTGATTCAATTCTTCTTGCATGGCCAAAATCCAAAATTCATCCAAAAGTGCTCGATCAATATTGGTGGGTTCAATCAGTGAAATAAAAGATGAAAGATTAACTTCTTTCCTCAAACCATGCCTAGTCTAAACTCCTTCACTTTGGTCTCCTAAAATCAACTCTTTAGGATGACTTCTAACAAATTTTCATTCTTTAGGCAATTGGTTTTCTTCTTCATTTTCAACCCTTTCTTCAACTTTTTCATTTTTAAGTTTTTGGGTTAATTCCTCAACCTCATCTTCATCCAACTTAGACCCTTATCTATTATCAAATTCATCAAAAAAACATAAGTGGTCTCCTCAACTACCAATGTTCTTTTATTAAAAACTCTATAGGATTTTCCAACACTTGAATATCCTAGAAAAATTCCTTCATCAGATTTAGGATGAAATTTTCCTAAGAGAGTTTTGCTATTATTATGAATAAACACTATACATCCAAAAGCATGTAGATGTGAGAGGTTGGGGTTTCTAGCTTTAAGAAGTTCACAGGGTTTTATTTAATTTAGATATAATGTACATCCTATTCAACACATAGCACACTGTGCTACCTACTTCATCCCAAAAATATTTTGGAAGTGAATATTCTGCCAACATGGCTCTAGCAGTTTCAATTAGTGTCCTATTCTTTCTCTCCACTACTCCATTCTGTTGGGGTGTCCTAGAAGCTGAGAAATTATGTTCTATTCCTAGAGATTTGTAAAAATTATTAAATAATTCATTTTCGAATTCTCCCTCATGATCACTTTGGATAGATACAATTTCAAAATGTAATTTTCTCTGAATCCAAGTGGAAAAATCTCTAAACTCCTCAAATGATTCACTCTTATGTTTCAAAAATCTAATCCAGGGGAATCTAGAATAATCATCCATAATTACATACCCAAATCTTTTTCCTCCTAAACATAAGGTACTAATAGGTCCAAAAAGATCCATGTGAAGAATTTCTAAGGGCTTGCTAGTCCTAATTTCCATGATTGAACTGAAAGAGGATCTAACTTGCTTTCCTAATTGACATGCATCACATAAGTGGTCTTTTCTAAAATACAATTTGGGTACTCCTCTAACTAACTCTTTTTGGGTGATTTTCTTAAGATTTCTCATTCTAGCATGACAAAGCCTTCTATGTCATAACCATGATTCATCAGATACAATTTTCAAGAAAAAATCAGTAGATGGTTTTACAGAATTCAAATGTAGCATGTAAATATTATTTACTCTATCAGCATTTAATACAACAATTCCATTCTGAATAATAACAAAACTAGTAGGCAAGAATTTTATATGAAAACCTTTATTGCACAGTTGACTTATGCTCAACGGATTGTGTTTTAAGCCTTCTACCAACTGAATATTTTCAATCACAAAATTTCTTTAGTTTCCAATCATACCTATACCTACCACTCTCTTGGTAGTATTGTCTCCAAGTATAACCTTGCCTCCATTCCTGGCTTCAACTGTTATAAATTGATTTTCTTCTCCAGTCATATGTTTTAAATAACTGCTGTCTAGGTACCAAATACTCTCACGAGGTCTTGTATGAGAGCGACCCTACAAAATTATCAAACATTAGACTTGGGAACCCAAACAAGTTTGGGTTCAACTCTTGACAATTTTGAAATAGATGCATGTATGTCATGCTGTGTTTTATGCATCTTAGGTCTCCACACTAAATGTGTTCTATGATGAATAGTAAAAGTGTGATAAATATGTCCAATCATACCACAAGAAAAGCACTTTACTCCAGGAAAAGGATTTATCAATCTATTTATCCTGAAAGATTTTCTCTTTGATGTTGTATTGTTTAACTTGTGATAGGTTTTATGAAAATCATCAACTTTAGGTGGATTCCAATTTTCCTCAAGTGCTTTCAATTTAACCTCAAGAAATGCATTTGCACTTTCTAGAATCAAATTATCAATCTTCAACTTATGCTCTCTACTATCCGATTCATTCATAAATATTTTGAAATCATTTTTAAGTTCAGTGTGTGATGATTTTAAAAGTTCATGCTGTTTATTTAAATCATCAAATTCATTAAACAAAGTCATGAGTTTGCTATCAATTAATGCATGATCTTTCCTAAGAATTTCATACTCTTTTTACAGTTCTAAGTAATCCAAATTCAATTTTGCATGCAATTTCTTTAGTTTCCTATATGTAGAATGAATGCATTTAGAAACTTCAAATAATTCATCATAACTTAATTCACATACCTCCCCTTGATCTGAATGATTAAGATTGTCAGCCATTAAGCATAAATTTGGGACTTCCTTTTCAAGTGCTATTTCTGAACAATCTGAAGCTGAGTCCGCCAAAAAAGCTCATTTTTTTTGAAGAAATGCAAAATGTATTAATAACTAGCAAATTGAAATCCTAGATACAAGCTATTGAGAGTAAATCCACCTCTCACTCTCTTCCTTCACCAATTGTACAAATGAAGGAGGAAGTTTACTCTCACAAAACAAATCCCAAAAGAAATCATAAGAAAAGGCAAGCCTGGCACAATAGTCGGCAAGCTTATTACAACTCCTAGGAACAAAATTAAAAATAACCTTATTACAATCTCTAAGAAACAAAGAATCTTCAACATCAAAGCATTTCCCAAGCTTCTTCGGTATGTTGTACAACTTGTGAAGAAACTTGATCATGTTCTTAATATCTCCCTCAATGATAATACCATCAGCATATGTTAGATGACCTGTTAAAGCCATCTTGAGAGCTCTAAATGCCATAAACTCAACCTGAGCTATGTCCCAATGAATTCCATGCAAGCCAAAAGCCAAAACAAATCTTCCTTTGGCATCACGAACAACCCCTACAATAGCAGCTCCATAATTCATATTAAGGGACCCATAAATGTTAACTTTGTACCACTAAAGAAGAGGGGGATGCCATGAAATAGACGATAGTCCAGAGGACTGATTAACATCCCAATGACCTGAGAGGATACCCTTGAATGCCAGGCTAGTGAACCCGAGGACATTAGCTGCAATGGTAACTGCAGAAGCCCCTACCTTGCCATGTTTCACCAAATTCCTTTCATTCCAGGAAAACCATAATAGTTTAACATATAACCGAGCCTTCTCTGAATTAGCTACAGAACTAATTTTCAGCTCGTCCATACACTCCTTGAACCCGTCAAACTTTGGAAAACTGATACCCCACCTACTTAACATAACAATCACTTCTGCCAATTTAGAGCAAGTAGAAGTTATATGATCACTATCTTCAATTTGTCCACAACCTCTTGGACACAATTTACAGTTAGCCAGCCTTCTATGAACAAGATATTCACCTATAGGAACAGCCTTCAGACAAGTACGCCAGAAGAACATCTCTATCCGAGCAGCAAGCTTTAGTTTTTGAATCCAGGAAACCTCATCCAGCTGCACGTCCTCACTGTAGCTATCTTCAATTAGCAAAGACGAAATAGATCTGCCACTCCATTTCCTCTTTAATTCCATGAAGTCACCATTTTGATTATTAAAAATCTTGATGCTTGTTATAAGATTAACATGATCCTCCCCAAAGTATAATGACAACTTGTTACGATCCCACTCCCCATCTTGAATGAATACATCCAGCTGCACCTTATCTTCTTCAAAAATAACAACAAACGTTGGCCACTGAATTAAACATTTGTTAAGGATCAAAACATCCTGTAGAGCATTAATACTAGAACCCACCCCCACATTCCATCTCACCAACCTTTTGAGAGCCATCCACCCACTTGCTATAAACTTCCAAGTAGGAGATGCCCCCCCCCCCCCCCCCCACCACCTCATGTTTCCACCAAAACTCCCCATATTTCCACAACAGATTTCTGTTCACAACGTGGAAGGATTCCCCAACAGCTTCCAAGAAAACCTCACCCTCAAAGCCCCTAACCTGGATCCAACCGACTGGACTCCCCATCCTCCCAAAGCTTTTGGTTTACAAATAACATCCCATGCCACATAATTTAGGCCATGACTTCCATCATGCTTATTCAAAATAAAACTCCTACATAGCCTATCAAATTCCTTTAAAATGCTTAAAGGACTAAAGAATGAGATAAAAGGAACAACGGAATGTTATAAAAAATATATTTCACCAACACCAATCTTCCTGCCAAGGAGATGTACCTGTTTCCCCAAGCATTCAATTTGGTGAAAGCCTTGTCCAATAACACCTAGAAATTAGATTTTCCCAACCTTCTCAATGCCATTTTAACACCAAAGTACTCCAGCTCCTCCACCAGCTTGATCCCCAACAGCTTTCCAATTTTTTTCCTCTTCCTCCTCTTAACCGATTTGCCACACAACAATGCTGACTTATGAAGATTAATAGTTTGACCAGTCCAATTGCAATAATCACCTAGAATTCCTTTCACCTGCTTGATACTTTTCACTTTAGCATCGGATAGAATCAACACATCATCTGCATAGAGAAAATGAGAAATCTTCTGACCCTGTGGAGAGATCTTAATGCCCAAGTCCATACCTCTATGATAGAATGCAATAGAAAGCAGTTGAGAAAAAATGATAAATAAAAAGGGAGATAGAGGACACCCTTGTCGGAATCCACTTTTCCCCACAATCCACCTGGAAATACTCCCATTGATCAATAAAGCAAATCTCGGCTCCCGAACACATTCCAACACCAAGTTAGCGAACTTATCTAGAAAGCCCAATACATCCAACATCTTCTCAAGAGTAGTCCAGCACATACTGTCATAGGCCTGCTCCATGTCTAATTTGATAGCCACCAGTCCACCCTTAGCTTTAGAAATCCACATTTTGTGAAAGACTTCCTGTGCAAGCAACAAATTATCTGAAATGGATCTCCCTTTAACAAAAGTAACCAGCTCTTCAGATATAATTTTAGGAATAACCAAAGACAGCCTATTCAATAACACTTTTGCTACAATTTTATAAATTGAATTACACAAGCTAATAGGACGGAAACCAGTAGGGAGAACCAGATTCTTGGATTTTGGGATCAGCACAACAAAGGTATCCTTCCATTCCTTACACATCTTCCCGGAAATAAAAAACCTCTTCATCGCCCTACACACATCTTCTCCAATGATGTTCCAATAGAATTTGAAAAAAGAATAATTCAAGCCATCACAGCCCGGAGCCTTATTATTGCCAAGCATCTTCACCACATTCACTATCTCAGAATTTGAGAGATCAGCATCCAACCACCTCCTATTGAGAGATCAGCATCCAACCACCTCCTATCCATGTCATCCAAAACCATACTAGGTGACAGCCAGTTCTCCATCCAGCCCTTCCTCTCCTTCCATTTGTTCTGAAAAAAGCTGAAAAAGACCTCCTCAATTTCACTAGGCAGCTCAGTCAATACACCGTCCCGCTTCTTTATTTGAGAAATTTAGTTCCTATTTCTCCTAGCCGTGGCAAAGGAATGGAAAAATTTAGTATTAGAGTCCCCTTCCTCAATCCACTTCACTTTGGCTCTTTACTTCCACCAAGAATTCAAATGACAAAGAGTTTCATTCAGCTCCTTAACCTTAACCCGCAGCAACCAAAGCTTATCGTCATCCAACCCGCCACCTGAAGCTTCCTCCTCTTGAAGATTCAAAATTTCCTATTTCAATCTATCCCTCACTTGAGTAAAACCTTCAAATTTAGCATTACTCCAAAAAAATAAGAACTTCAAAGCTCTATTGCATTTATTGTTCAAAATCTGCATTTCATCACCTCTATAATCCTTCTTCCAAACACTAGCACAATGTGAGCAGAAGATCTAAAGGTAGTCCACACATCCTCAAACTTAATAACACCCTTAGACTTCCTCTCAGGATAAAAAATCTGCAACACAATTGGGCAATGGTCTGAAGCCACTCTAGGAATGTGTCTAACCACCGCCACTTGAATAAAATTTAGAGCCAAAGTGTTGAGCAAACACCTATCCAATCTCTCAAGAATCCGACCCCCGCCACTCTTATTATTGCACCAAGTAAACCTCGGCCCAACAATCCCAACCTCATGAAGGTCGTTCTCATTCATGAATTTAACCATCTCCAATGGACCTTGAGAGAACACAAACTTCCTCCCACCCTTCTTATCATCTTGGGATAAAATACAATTAAAGTCTCCCCCAACAATGGAAGCCGTCTTCCTATGAGAAACCTCTTGAATGCAATCCCACAACACCCTTCTCTTATGGACCTCCTTACTCCCATAAACCATAGAAATCATCCACACGCCTTTATTAAAGACATTAAGATCCCCAACAACACATTGATTTATTATTTTCACCACTAAAAAGGTAGAAACATCAGACCTCCATAAAACCATTATACCTCCTGAAAGCCCCATAGCAGGCAGCAAAAAGAAATCCCAATTGGGACTCATAATCTTCCCCAACTCAATTCTATCAAAAGAATTAATTTTAGTCTCCACCAAACCCATAAATAAAATATTATAATCTTTAACAAACTCCTTCGTATATAGAGAGGCATCTTTTTTTCTTGGATCCTCTATAATTCCAAAAAATAATGGAACTCATTTGACCCCCCTAGGGGAAGCACCCCCACCCCTCCTCATGTTACCCAACTCCAAATTCCTATCACGAGGAGCACTTTTGATAGGTCCTAAAGATTTTAATTCTTTGGATAACCTCCCCGAGGACATACCACCTACACAACCACCACCGTTAACCACACCTCCACCATCAATGGCACCATAACAGCTCCCCCCACCACTCCTTTCCTCACCCAATCCACCTCCTCTATCCAAGACAGTAACCCCACCATTACCAACAACACCACCACTAGACTCATTTGTTGCCCCACTAATACCACCCTCACCGAACTTCTCCAAAATACCAAACTTGTTGCCATCTGATTGCAAAATTGAACCAGAAAGAGTAGGAACCATACCATTACCTCCAGAAGATATGTGATTCTCATCAAGCATCTCCTCAGCATCCTTTCCCAAACCATCATTAGCCAACTCATCTGCCCATTTGCTAGGACCATCCGGGATCTCTCCATCTCCCAGTAGCACACGAATGTCTGGCACCTTGCTCAGATCCACCTCCACCGAACCTCTACAACCATCTTCAATAGATGAGCTCCTGACCTCAATCTTTTCATCCCCATGAATGGTTTGTTTTTTAACATATTTCTTAACAAAGGCCTTCACTACATTGCTCCTTTGAACCGGCCACCTGCCCCTCTTATTATTTACAAGAACCCAAGGCCCATATGAAGTTTCACCAACATCTCCTAGCCTCCTGTCAACAGCCGCAACATTTACTTCATTGTTTAAATTTCTCCCCGAGATCTTATCAACAATCACACCATTTTTACAATCATTCTTAACATGCCCAATCATGCCACAATTAAAACAAAAGGTAGAGATCTTCTCATATTCCACTGGTTAAAAAAAACCTCCCAGAACTTCCTTCCACCCATACTCCTAATGGAAGGCTTTGGTCAAGCTTCACCCGCACACACACCCTCGTAAACTCCCTCCTTGCCCATTGAAACATATTCCCATCAACATTAAAGTCTTACCAATCATTGAAGCAATCCTAGCCAGATTCACCTCATCCCAACAATGCAATGGTAAGTGAGGTAATCTTATCCATATAGGAGAAGTAAGCCCTTTCATAGACAAGGTGGAGAACTCAGGAGACCACTTATCCAACCCTATAATATGCCCATTAACAAACCAAGGCCCACCAGAAAGAACTCCGTCCGCCATGTCCTGTGAATCAAAAGAATAAAGAAACCATCCTCTCCTAAGGTATGTGAAGTGGAAATGTCCAACTTGACTCCATTTCATTCTAATTTCCCAAGCCACCACATGTGAGGGCAGTTCCTTCCCAAACACTTTAACAACCAACGAATTCAGCAACTTGTTAGAATTCAAGATCTCCTTTTCTTCACATAATCTCACAGCCACGCCATCTTCAGATATAACTCTATCTTCCTCTTTGAAGTCCAACTTAATATATGGTTTCCTTCCCTAAGGATTAACCTCCATCTTATTCATAGCCTTAATTGGTAAATCATCAAACACCTTTTCCACATTGTTATCCAAACTTTCCACCGGGTTAATTCTAGCCTCATGAAAATTTTCGTTAACCAAAATAGGTGAATTCATATTTATCACACTCAGTCCAGGGATTGCATTTGAATTCCCAAACCTGTTAACAAAAATTTTCAACCCCGATGAAGAAGTCGAAGGGTCTTTTGAATTAGAAACCAAACAATTCTTAACCTTTTCAAGCGTAAAAACATCCAAACTCTCAACAACACTTTTACCTTTACCTTCCACATAATCTACCTTCCTGGTGCAATGATCAGACAGTTCTTTAATCACAAATGAACCATGCAACAAGCTGATATCCTTTTTAAGGTAACTTTATTTCGAACCAGTATCCACCACCTTAGGATCCCTAAGAAGATGATCCTTACAAACAGAAGCACCTGTAGCTTTCACCGTCGCCGCCGACATAGGATGGCGTCCATCTGCCTCCATTCTCCAAGAAAAACTTTGAAATACAATTTGATCCAAAAAATCTCATTGAAGTCTCTTTTTACCCCTTCTTTCATTTGGTTTCTCCTTAGCTTTCTCCTTACTAGGGTTGACCTTGAGATTGGGGCGGTCAGTCTTTATATGACCTGGCTTCCTGCATTCATAGCAAATAACATCATTAGAAGCCTTAACATTTTTATGGAACCTACCTTTGTTCTAATGTTGGCATCTTCTCTACTTCCTTATTAGGAAACGTCTAAATTGCCTTATCATCAAGGCAATATCTTCCTCATCCTCAGGTAGTGACTGATCACTGTCTGAATCATCTACCCTTAAAGCTATGTTTTTCTCCTTCCGCTTATCACCTGCATCAATCTGTCTTTGAGTCACAGATTGCTCGTAAGCAATTAGTGATCCAAGAACATTGCCAATAGAATAGACATTTAAATCTTTCGATTCAGTTATTACAGTTATCTTTACATCATAAGTAGTAGGTAAGCAACATAGTATTTTATTTACTATTTTTGCATTCGTTAATTCCCTACCTAAGGCATGCAATGAAGTGGCTATATGTGTAAATCGTGTATACATGTTTGAGATTGATTCATTTGGTTTCAGGCAAAAAAGTTCATAATCGTGTAAAAGAATGTTAAATCTAGTTTACTTCACTTCATTTATACCTTCATATGTAATACAAAGTCTTTCCCATATTTTCTTTCCAGATTTTCAAGTAGAAACACGCATATAGTCTTCAAATTTAAGAGCACAGAAAAAAGCTATTCAAACATTTTGCATTTAGTTATGCTAATTCCCTTTCTTCTAAAGTCTAAATAGCAAATGGTGTTTCAACTCTAATGCCATCTACAAGTCTAGTAGGTGCAGTATAACCATCCTGAACAAACATCCACTTGCGATAGTCAAGAGATTGCGGAAAGTAGACATGCGAGTTTTTCAGAAATCAAACGGAATGTTGTCAAACAAAGGTGGCCTAGTGATCGAGTAACCTTCTAAAGTGTTTCGGTTCCCAAAATTAGCCATGATTGAATTTCAAAAAGTAATCTAAATAGTGATTTTTGAAACCCACTCTGATACCACTTGAAATTATGAATAGGTTGTTAAATCTATTGATTACGACCCTAGGCTAACAAAGAGGGGGGGGGGGGGGGGGTGAATTGGAACTTTTAAAATTTCTCTTAGAATTTTTGGAAAATTTTTAATCAAAAACTTAAGCAAATCGTAGATTTCAGTTCGTACTATACGAACAGAAGTAAATTTTGTATTTTTCAATCACATAAAAATAAAGTGCAATGCAGTAAAAAAATATAGAAAATAAAAAAAGAACACCAGATTTTATAGTGGTTCAGTCAAATACGACCTACATCCACTCCCTAGAGACTCCTTCTCTAGGTATTGTACTAAATCAAAGTGACTCTCCTTTAGCCCCTACAGTAAGGTGGAGAAGCATTTACAAAACTCTCTTCCACTAAATTTCGATGCGGTAGAGAACCGGAATCTTCTCGAACAACCTTTTTACAAGAGTCTCCAAGGAGATTGGGAAGAACCTTGAAGTACAAATAATGAGATCCTCTCACTTGGATAACCTTGTGAATCCCCTCACAATTTTCTCTTAAAAGATCTCACAAAATCACTCCCAAACACTCTCCCAATCACTCTCCCTTTCACTCTCAAGTAGAAATTTCATAAAAGAATCACAGACAAGTTAGTTTTTAGGACCCTTAAGTATAAGGACAAGAAAAAATCATCCAAAAACTAAAAATTTCAAGTTTTATGCTTTCCTATCATCCCGTACGATCGATGATCGTACTGTATGAATAGTTCAAAAATATGAAATGTTTGTCTGGTATGATCCAGTATGAGCCCCAAACAGAGTCATTTGTACCACATAACCTTCTGTACGAAGTCATTTCATACTGTACGAATAGTTCAAAAAATTGAACGATTCATCCTGTACGATCCTGTACAAACCACTATGAACCCCAAATAGAGTCATTCATACCACACAACTTTCTATACAAAGTCATTTTGTATTGTATGAATAGTTTAAAAAATTGAATGATTCATCCCGTACAATCCAATACAAACCAGTATGAACCCCAAATAGAGTCGTTCGTACCACACAACCTTCTGTACGAAGTAATTTTGTACTGTATGAACAATTCAAAAAATTGAATGCTTCATCTCGTATGATCAGATACAAACCTCAAACAGAGCCGTTCATACATCAAAACCTTTGGTACGAAGTACATTTCATACTGTATGAACATGACTTAGAAAAATTTCCATACAGGCAGGTTCATCGTGGAGGACATTTAACACAGATCATCCCATATGATTAGATATCGTACTGTATAATCAATTTTAAAAATTAATCTTTTACTCCCCTAGTATGTGTGTGCATAGTTATCCAACTTACATTCACACTCTCTCAGACTCAAAAAAAATAAAAAATACAGACTTCACTTAAAATAAACACAAACCAATTAACTTGAAGTCTTCAACAGTCTGGAGTGAGAGTTTCTTAAAAAATATGTTAGTATACACAAAATAGAAACTCCAGTATTTATTAGGAGAAAAAATAAAACAAACAATAAGCTTTTGTAATCATCAAAAATAACTTGTAACAAAATTCAATTGAAAGAACTGATTTGCATAAATCACAATAGATTAGGGTTCATCATCCTTGACGATTAATTGAAGAACTATGGTCTTTATCTGGTATGATAGACAGTGATCTCTTATCATCTCATGCATGTTCTCTGTCATCCAGGATGATCTTAATCGATCATTCTACACGATCAAATCGAATCAATTTTACCATAATTATCCTCCTAATCACAGGATTCATTTAGGCATGATTGTCATCTATTGTCGAAGATGATGTGGATCATCCTGTATGATATGAACAAATTTTGAATTATATAATATAGCCTAAATTATGATTGGTGGCTTACTTCATGATCTAAAATGTATCATCCTGTATGATAAGGATCATCCAGGATGATTAGCTCAAAAAATAAAAGCTTTTCTAAGTCTTTAACTCACTCCCTTGAATGTATGTGTGTAAGGTTACTTAACTGTTAGATCCACCACAGTATATTTTTGACTCAAGAAAGGTAAAATAGTTTTGAAACTAAAATTATAGACTGACTCAACCCTAGTCTACCCAATGTTGAGTTATTTGACATTTCAAGTGCTTTGTGGACCTAAAATGTTAGCACGCATAGAAAATATATATGCAAATAAACTCAATTATTAGGAGAGAACATAGTAACAAAATAATAATATTTGTTATCATCAAAATTATAGTACCTGAGCCCGAATTTGCAACAATCTCCCCCTTTTTGATGATGGTAAGCATTATTATTAAGAGTTTTTAAATATATTTTGCTATTCCCTACACTCCCCCTTACTAAGTTAATCTTTGAAAAAATAGGGGAGGTGATTTTTTTTAAATGTTTTTTAAAGAAAATGCAAAATAGAAAACACTAAACAAGAACACTAAGTGGACAACAAACTAAATACTAAATAGGAAACAAACTTCATTAAAATACAATATGCAAGTTATTAACAACAAACTACTACTCCACCTTTTGTCATCACAGAAAGGAGGAAACAACTAAAAATCTAATGACATATAGAAAAGACATCAATAATTATAAAAGTAAAGAATAACACACACATAGGAAAAAACAAAAAAAACTCAAAAATAAGGATAAAACTAAAAAAAGGAAGCATCCTGATCAGGTGGAGGAGGTGGTGGTGTTAGCTGAAAGAAATTGTGAATGGAAGAAAACTGCTCCACAAACCAGGCCCTATCTTTGTCATGCTACTGTTGTTGGGCTATATAGGCATCAAAGCGCGCTAAGTTTTAGGCATGCTAATGTTCCTACATGGCTACGTAGGAGTCAAACCTCTAAAATAGCTGATCTATCTGAGACTGCTAGCGGATAGGGATAGGTAAAGGAATAGGTGCTGGACTATCCTCATGTTCATCTGCTTCTCGATAGCAAGCCTAGTGGCGTGAAGCACTTTAAATGACATAGAAGGAGGTATCAGAATAAAAGACTGGGAAATTAGTGGTGTAGGAAATTGGAAGTTGTATTTAGATTCTATGATAAAAGCTATGATTTATTCTAAGGCCATATTGGGTATTCTCTTATGTTTGGGATCAATAATGCAGGTCAGATTTGAAAGATAAAAAATTAAAAGATCAGCTGCATTAAGGTCTGTTTGAGCCATTATGAAGCAAGTTGTAAGGGAAAGAACAAAATAATTTTAATTTGATCACCAGTGTTATGAATGATAGAGTTTCTAAGTATGTGCTGGATGATGCAGGCATCCTGAACTAGAGTGCTAACCTAGGCAATGTGGTGGTTACTATTGGATTCCTTAAGGGTGTTGCTAAATTATCAAACTCAAGATTTGCAGCTAAAACATGAATTTTTTCACCAGTGGTGGACAGGTGTAGGCAATGTGGTGGTTACTATTGGATTCTTTAAGGGTGTTGCTAAATTATCAAACTCAAGATTTGCAGCTAAAACATGAATTTTTTCACCAGTGGTGGACAGGTGTAGAAAATAATGAAAGTCTTGATAAGTAATTTCTATTGGCCACCGATTTACATAGGATTGGAGGGTAGTACACTCATTATTGATTCGAAGGCTTGTAAAAAACTCAAAAAGTAGTTTAGAATAGAAGGGATAAGCAAGAGTAGGAATGAAGGTTAGAATGGTGTGAGCGAACAGAGGTAGTACTTGAAAGTGGAGGTCCTCCTATTTGATGATTTTGGAGGGAGTGATTCTGGCATCCTTATATCTGTTATAGTCATCTTCATCAGCTACCTCAGCAAATCTTGGATCGACCTGTTGCTAGGAGGAACATCCAATAATTGATTGAGACTGCTTGCCTCCATCCATTGCGAAGATATAGAGCTTAAGTGAGAGGGAAGAAGTATTAGAAAGATTGGAGTGAAGAAGGAAGATTAAAATTTGGGCTATTTATATAGAATTGGCCTGATCGTACAGGATGATCGTGTGATCATCCAAGATGATCAGGTGCAATCAATTCATCAAGATGATTAATCAAAAAGTTAGTCCTATCACCCAAGATGATAAGATATTATACTGGATAATTAGACAAAAGATGATCATCTTGAGGAGTCAGACTATATGATCATTGACTGACTACATCATACAAGATGAATATGTGGATCATCCAAGATGATATGTTATTAAGAATCATGTCAGCTATATTGAAATTGTCCAACTGTTTATGCCATGTGGATCATTCCGGATGGAGTAAAAATCATCCAGTATGATCACCAATAAGTGACTCAGATCAGCCGTTGGATGTGTAGTGATCAGATATTTAAAGTTTTTTAATATCGTAAAGGCCGACGTAGATTATTCTAGATGATTTGAACAAATTTTGGAGAAATTTAAGGATGAAATGTGTTGATCAGGAAGGGTCCCAAAAATAAAAAAATAAAAAAATAGATTGATAAATATGATAAAAATAATGATAAGTCAAAATCAAGATTTTTTTAATCGATTTTCTCCTAGTAAATGATAAATTTACCTCATTATTATATTCAAAAAACCAATAAGAAATTAATTTACAATACTAAGAATTAGAAAGGCTAAAAAATCAATCTTGTTAACCTTAGCTTGGACTCCTTATAGGTCAAAATCCTTTTTAAACAAAAATCTAAATCAGAAAAAAAATTAGATATGAAACATGATATTTTCATCCTTCATTTTAGAAAAGATATCAAATAGAATAATATTGCATAGTAATTAATCAGAAATCATGATTTTCAAAATTCAAGTGTAGGAGATATTAATTGGCACATGGAGACCTCTAAGATTTCAAAGACTTAAAAGAAAGGCAAGCTAACAATTAGTGGGATTATTTTGTGCCTCTTTATTAGCTTTTGGCGAACATTACACATCTTTTAATTTTTGATGCACTTTATGCATCTTGTAATTATTTGGTGGTCATTGCGCATCTTTTTAGGTTTTGGGCACATTTTGTGCCTCTTTTCATTTTTGCATGATTGCTTCATTTCTAAATCCTTAAAAAATTCTTAATTATGAGACTATCTTCCAAATAAGAGAGAGGATAAACTCACTTTCTTGTATAAGGAAAGATAAACTACAAAAGAAATTCCTGTCTATATGATAAATGCAAATAGCTTGATTCAGAAAATTTGAAAGAGATTCATTAACTTGGAATATTATTCATTTGAGATAGATTACTGTATGAAGAATAAAATAGATCTTTATTTCAAATTCTAATTTTTAATTTGAAATTGATTTTGATTTAAAAAGGAAATACATCACTAAAGAAGTTAAAGGAAGAGAAACAATCATCAATGTTTCTTCATTTAACTATTTTAAGAGGAGTCAATCACTACTTACATGCTTCTAAATAAAAATAAGGTAAAAACTAAATTCATTAGCAGAAGTGAGCAGTGATCTAATTGTTGAAACACAAAAGAAAACAACAGTAAATCAAAAAACAAAATTAGGAACACATAAACATAAACAAATATTTAAATAAAACAAAAAAAATCATAAATAGAAAGCATCAATTTCAAGCATGGATATCTATCGCACCTAATTTTGTTCTTAAGATGCTGAAGGTTTCAAAAGCTAGTAGTTTTGTGAGGATATCATCAAGTTAATTTTCAGTGGCTACATGGTGTAGCTCTATGTCTGCTTTGGTAATATGGTCCCTAATGAAATGATGACTTATATCTATGTGTTTAGTTTTGGAGTGTTGGATTGGATTATTTGAAATGCTAATTGCACTGGTGTTATCACATAAGATTGAAATGGTGCCTAGAGGTAATCCTAAATCCAATATTTATTATTGTAATCAAAGGACTAGGGCCACACAACTTCCTAAGGCTATGTATTCAGCTTCAGTAGTGGACATGACAACTGAGTTTTATTTTCTGCTGGACTAGGAGGCTAAAGATTATCCTATAAATTGACATATTCTAGAAGTGCTTTTCCTATCAACTCAGCATCCTACAAAATTTGAATCAAAATATCATATGATTTTAAAGGAGGTGCTATGCCTAGGATACCATATTCCTAAGTTATGGGTTCTTAAGAGATATCTAAGGATTCTCTTAATAGCAATCAAGTGAAACTCTTTTGGATCAGCTTGAAATCTAGCATAGAGATAAACACTAAATAAAATATCAGGTCTGCTAGAAGTCAAGTAAAGAAGTGATCCAATTATTCCTCTATATTTCTTTTGATTAATAGATTTTTCATTTGAATCCTTATCTAATAAAATAGTGAAACTCATGGGAGTGATGATTGGCTTGGGTTTATTCATTTCATATTTCTTAAGGATTATCCTTAATGTATTTTGATTGATTAAGAAAAGTTTAATCATCCTTTTGCCTTGTGCTAAATCCAAGGAAGCAGGTTAATTCTTTCATCACACTCATCTTAAACTCCTTCCTCATTATTTTTGAAAATTCTTCACAAAGGCTTTTATTAGAGGATCCAAACAAAATATCATCAACAGAAATATAGACAATGAGTAGTTCATCTCCAACCTTTTTAAGAAATAGGGTGGTGTCTATGCTTCCCTTAACAAAGGTTCTTTCTTGTAAGAATGAGCTTAGCCTTTCATACCATACTCTAGGTGCTTATTTTAGTCCATATAATGCCTTTTTTAAGTTGAATACATGATTAAGAAATTATGAATTTTTAAAGCCTGGGGGTTGTTCAATATACACATCTTATTTTATTACCCCATTCAGAAAGGCACTCTTGATATCCATTTGGTACAGTTTAAATCTCTTAAAACAAGCAATGGCTAGTAGCACCCTAATGGCTTTTAATCTTGCTACAGGGGCAAAGGTCTCTTAAATGTAAATTCCTTCTATCTTGTTATATCCCTTAACCTCTAATCTTGCTTTATTTCTCATCACTACACAAAAAATCATTCATTTTATTTTTGAAAACCCATTTAGTTCCAACCACACTCTAGTCCTCACGTCATTCAACTAACTCCTAAACATCATTCCTTAGAAATTGATTTTATTCTTCTTGTATGGCTAGGATCAAGAATTCATCAAATAGGGCTTAATTTATGTTTGTGGTTTTAATCATTAAGATGAAGGAAGAGTTGTTTACTTCTTTTCTTAGTCCATGCCTAATTCTAACACCTTCAGATGGGTCTCCTAAGATCAATTCTTTAGGATGACTTGAAGAATATCTCTATTCTCTAGGCTATATGTTTTCATGTTCAACCCTTTCCACTAGATTTATAGATATACTCTTTGGATAATTTCTACTACTTCTTCTTTCACCTTAGACCCTCCAAAATTATCAAATTCATTAAATATGACATAAGTGGTCTCCTCTACTACTAGTTTAATTTTATTGAAGACTCTTTAGAATTTTCTAATATTTGAGTAACCTAGTAACACTCTTTCATTAAATTTTGGGTGAAACATTCCTAGCTAAAACTTCTCATTATTCAAAATAAACACTTTACATCCAATGACATGAAGGTGAGAGAGGTTGCGTGTTCTACCCTTAAGAATTTCCTAGGGTATCTTATTAAGTTTGGATCTCACATTTATCCTATTAAGAATATAGCAAGCTATTATTGACCTCTCTTTTGTATGAGGTCATTAGGACCAATCCATATCCTAGATCAACTCAGACCCTAGGATCAATCCCGTTTAAACCCAAAAATTCAAACTAAAATCCAAGGTTCAAAGGCCCTATCTTGAAAGACTTTTCAAGTGATTATTCAAACACTTTAATACCTAATCAAAAAATCTCTGATTTAGAGTCTATCAATTAAATATTGATAAGAAATATATCTAGAGATAATCCTCCAAATTTGAGCTCATTATGAGGCCTCTAATCCTAGCAACTAAATTGAACCCCAAAGGATGTAAAATCTTCAAATATTTACGGCCTATGCCACTAGACCTGCCACCTAGTAGATTTTGACCTTGGAACCTTTTCCAAATCCTTTGATCATATTCAAACCCTTAATTATCATATGTTGAATATTAAACTATATTTTTGTCGACCCATTTTGACCCCTAGTTAACCAGGGGTCAAAATGACCAAAATGCCTCGTTAGGGCAATTTTGAAGTTTTCTTCTAAACTCTAACATAGCCTTTTCAGATTTAATCCTAAAACCTTTTCCAACACTTTCTAATCATCATTAGGAGTACATAAGACTCAAACCAAGACCCTGGTTAAGCCTGGTTAACCAGGTCAACTCAAATGACCAAAATACCCCTTAGGGGTGTAGATAATCATTTCAAATCAAATGATTGATTTGACCAAGTCAACATAATCTAGGTTGGTTAAACTCCTATATATGTGTGTTTACTCACTCAGATTCTAAGTGGATTGCTTGTAATCCCTTCAAAATATCTCCCATGCCATATCTGCCCATTGACTAGTTTGACTAGTCAAAATGGTCAAATAAGTCAATTTGCATGCTTATGTGGCTTTGCCACCTTAGAAATTCATAGTATCTTAATAACTCCATATTTAAATGCATTTGGTGTCTGGGAGGGTTAGTTGGTAGCAACCTAAAGCCTCTCTCTCTCTCTGTCCAATCCAAGCTAAGTAATCATTAGGAAGAAGGATATTGATACAGCTCTTAGACCCTTAAGGGAAGTTATAGAGGATTCAAAGAACTTTTGAACAGGCCTAAGAACACCAAAATCCATCGACACGATTGTAAGATATCTCTACTTTTCTCTAAGACTTCAATTTGAAATAACAGAAAATCTACAACACATGAAGCCTCCAAACTTTAAGTGTTGGAAGATTAAGTTGCCATAAATATGTGTTTCAAATTTCATCCAATTTGGATGAGTATTTTGAAAGTTATTACTATTTAAATTTTTAGTTCATTTTGAACTAAATAGCTCTAGATGAACTAAAGCCGTGTGATCATTCCTTCTAAATGATCAAATGGCTCAGATTTAGCCACATCATCCTAGTCAAAACTGCACGTCAGCGGCTGGATTTGAACTCTATCCGATTTGAACCACGGGCATCAATGTGGTTCATCTGGACCCTCCATCCGATCCGTGGTCAATACGATGATCTGGATCGATGCTGACATGGCTAAGTAATGGCGGTGAAGGCACATCGCGTCTGCAATCATTGTCAATCCTTGGCAATAATTACACCATCAATTTTTTTAATTAAATTGATTTAAAATATTAAAACTTTTAAAATTCATAGTAAATCTATTTTGTCATCAAATTTAATATTCTTGGGCTTAGTGGAAAGGGCTTGAGCCTACTATTTATTAAAATAAAAATCAAAGTTTTCTGATGATTGGATTGTGAGCTATTTCAGATTATTTAAAATTAATTTTTAGCAATTTTCTCATAATTTTGTTGTTAAATTGAATCCAACTTTTGGTTAAATATTTTTGAACATCCTAGGCATTCCCTATTTTTTTTCTTAGGTTCAGACGTTCAAAGGATTACTGTGATGTGAATTTACAAAGTAATGGGTCCTTTTTGGACCTAAAACTTTAAAAATTCATAACTCTCCAATTGATAGAATTAGGTTATCTGATTGCTATGGTATGCTTGCATATGTCCCAGGGTTAGGTGACCAAATTTTCAAACCCATTTGAGCACTAGAGACACCTAAGAAAAATATTTGAGGAAAAGGCCTAATTATGTTAGAAAAATTCTAAGAAATTATACACACATCTAATAGGAGTTAAAATTCAGAACATTGAACTTAGTTATATTTTACACATTAGGTCCAAATTTCACTAGATTTGGAGGTCATTAGGTTAGAAAATTAATCAAGTCAAAATTCAGCCCTTTTAAAGACTCAAAAACTTCAAAAAATTGTAATAAATTTAAAATAAATCCAAAAATTATAAAAAATATATCAAACTAAGTAGAATTTGATCCTTTATTTAGGAAAAATAAAAGCCCCATCACTAGACTTTTAATTTAACTTTAATCTAAATTTTAGTGAAAATTAACAATTAATTAAATAAAATAATTGAAAATTATAAAAAAAATCCCAAATAAATTCTAAACTCTTGAGAACACTACCATGGGGCATCCCTGACCATTGGGAATGATTCCATGTAGTTTTGAATAAGTTTGGATCAAAACAGTCAAAACCTCCATAATTAAGTAATTTAAAAAAATCAATTAATTAATCAAACTTTAAAAAATCATAACTAATTCTAGCAAAATTCAAAGTGATCAAACTTAGTGTCATTCAATTCCAATTAAGGTCTAGTATTTCCTGAAAATAATAAACCAATAGAATTAAATCAAACTCAAAAAGTCACTTTATGGTCAACCGTAGTATAAAATTAGGTCAAAACTTTAAAATTTTATAACTTAATCTAGAAGACTCCAAATTGAGCAAACTCAAAGGCATTGCACTCCATGTAAGATCTAATATTTATTAAAAATATAAAATTAGCAAAAATCACTTAAAATCAAAATGTCAACTTTTGGTCAACTTTAGTTCAAATTTCAACTAAAACTTCAATAATTTATAACTAATTGTCAAAAATTTCAATTCCAGTAAACTCAAAGTCTAATTACTCAAGTTTAATTCTAGTATTTGGGAAAAATATCAAAACATTAGAAATAAATCTGAATCAAAAAGTCACTTTTTGACCCCTTTAATTAATATATTTAAACAATTCAAATAATTCCAAAAAATTTAATAATCAACAAAAATTATAGAAATTATAAATTTGATTAATTGATTAATTAACTAACCCTTTAATACACAGCAACCACTCCAAAGATGAATTTTTTAGGATAGACAACTTTGGGCTGTAGGCTACGTGTTCTAAGGAGGCCTGATTCCTCGAGCCTGGTGGCACAACATCACGAATGAATTCAATGGAGTGCAAAACATTAAATTAAATCATTATTAATTATTTAACAAAATTAAAATCTTTTATTCAACTACATTAACAAGGTTTTTAGGATAGACAACTCCGGGCTACAGGGCTACATATCCTAAGGAGGCCTAGTTCCTCGAGCCTAGTGACACAATGTCATGAACTAGTTGATGGAAAATTTAATTTAATCTAATCCTTAAAATCAATAATTAATCCAATTAACTAAAATTATATTGGTTCTTTAATTTCTAACTAATTAAATCCATTCAATCAATCAAGTTTAAAAATATAATTTTAACACATTAATATTTAAACTTTAATCAAATTTATCCTTTAACCTTCAACAAATCCAAACATTAGAAAATTTTAACTAATTACCCAATATAAGATATATCTAAACCACACAGACTACTACACACACTTAGATGATTTGCTAGGGCACCACTTCTTGACCTAGGCTAGGCCGATGTTTACTTTTCTATTGTGTGCCACAATTTTCGATCTTTCAATGCATGCTAGTTGTTAATGTTGTTATAATTATTTATTTAATTCATGCACTCTGTGATGTGATTGATGACATTAGATTTACCCTTAGGATAGGGCGATTTAAATGCTGATACAATCTTATGCATTTAGCTATGCTCATACAGAGCATTGAAATTAAAGGGGGCAAAGTTAAATTTAAATTAATCAAATTGCTACAGGTGCTCCAGAATGATAAGTTCCCCTTTAAAAAAAAATAAAAGAGCATAGCCAAGTGTGGCTGGTTTTAGCATTTTAAATTTCATTATATTAACTGCTTAGGATGATTTAAATATAATTGTCTAGGATAACCCTACAGGTTGTTCAAGTCTATATTTTTAATTTTTATTAAATGTATTTCAAATTTATTGATTTGTAAATTAAAGTGACATTTGAAAGGGGATACATAAGTATCTAACTTAGATTCCAAAGAGGAGAGAACATCCCTTAGGGGAGAGTTCTCCTTCATTTGGAAGACTAAGTTAGGATAATTTTAATTATTCAAAGGGAAAGAAAATACCTCTTTGAGTGGGAGTTTCTTTTCATTTGGATATCGAGACCCGAAGGATCGAAGAAGTTCACAGAAGGATGATGAAGTGGAGATTGAGAAGAATGTCATTCTCAAATTCACTTGAGTCTTAGCAGTAGAATCCAGGCTATTATTAGTAGTACCCGACCACTTTACTTTTTGCAGACCCTAGGTTATCATATTAAGTGACACTTGCCATATGGACTTTTAATTTGAATTTTAATTTAATTTATTTGATTAATGATTGATGTGTTGATTGCGATATAGGATTGCAGGCATTTAGTGGTTTTTTTAACAATTTTGCATGTCAATCTTTGATTCTGCGCAGAAGTATTTAGGAAGTTAGTATTCAGCTAACATGGTTCTAACGGCTTCTGTCAGGGTCCTGTTCTTAATTTCAGCTACCTCATTATGCTGAGGTGTCCTAGGAGCTAAAAAATTGTGATCTATCTCTCACTTCTTATAGTAAGATTTAAATTTTTTATTCTCAAATTATCCACCGTAGTCACTATGAATTGTTAAAATTTTACAACATTATTTCCTTTAAATCAAAGTGGAAAAAGACTTAAACTCATTGAAAGATTCACTTCTATAATATAGGAATCAAACCCAAGAAAACCTCGAGTAATCATTAATAATTACATACCCAAAGACTTTCCCTCCAAGGCTTGCAGTGCTGATAGGTCCAAAGAGATCCAAGTGAAGGACTTCTTAGAGTTTACTAGTGTTAATGTCCTTGATTGAGTGGAAGGAGGATTTGACTTATTTCCCCAATTGGCAGGCATAACATAAATGGTTCTTAGTGAACTCTAGTTTGGGAATTCCACTCATTAAGTCTTTTGTGTGATTTTTCTAAGGATTTTCATGCTTGCATGACACAATCTTCAATGTCATAACTAGGATTCATCAACAATTATTTTTAAGCAAAGAGCAGTATCAAATTTAATGCAATTTTGATCAAGTATGTAGATATTATTAATTCTCCTTCCCTATAAAAAAATTATTATTTAAGCTTACTATGCAATTGGTAGACAAAAATTTTATGTTGAAGCCTTTATTATAGAGCTGGCTAATGCTGAGCAGATTGTATTTTAAGCCATCTACTAGTAAAATATTTTGAATGATGAATATGTTTGAGTTATCAATTATACCTGAGCCCACCACTCTCCTAGTAATATTATTTCCAAGTGTAACCTTGCCTCCTGCTGTGGCCTCCAACAAAATGAATTGATTTGTATCTCCAGTCTTGTGCCTTGAACATCCACTATCTAGGTACCACATGCTCTCATGAGGCCTTCTATGAGAGCACTCCTACAAAATCATCAGTGGTCAAATTTGGGAACCCAAATAAGTTTGGGATCTAACTTATAGAATGTGGGATGAAATACTTGCACGCTATACTATGAATTATGTAATTTTTATCTCCACACCAATTATATTCTACGGTGGATAGTGCAAGTGTGGGAGATTTATCCTAGCATGCCATATAAAAAACATCTAACTCCAGGAAAAGGGTTTACTAATCTATGTGGGTTATGGTGCCTCTTCGTAGGTTTGAACGCATGGTGTGATGGTGTGTTATGAAATTATGCAAGTGTAAGAAGTGTTTTGTTTTCTTTAAAGTAGTTAGTTTAGCTTATAAAAACTAGTTTGTACTTTTAAGAATTAAATTTTTAATTATTAATGCATACTCCCTACTATCTTGTTGAAATGCAAGAGCTATTAATTTCTTGAATGTTGTTGATCTCATTTTTGTATGAGGTCACTTGGACCAATCCAAATTCTAAGATCTACCTAGATCTTAGATCAATCCAAATCAAATCCATATTTCAAATTAAAATTTAAGGTTCAAAGGCCCTGTCTTGAAAACCTTTTCTAGTGAATTTACAAACATTTCAAACCCTAGTCAAATGACTTGATTCATGATCTATCAATTGCATATTAATTAGGCATGTCCATAGGGTATACCCTCCAAATTTGAGCTCAATCTAGGGTCTCTAACATCAAAAATTGAATTGAGACTCAAAGGCTATAAAACCTTTAAATATTTACGGCCCATGCCACTAGACCTGCCACTTAGTGGATTTTGATCTTGGAGCCTTCTCCAAACCTATTTGATCACATCTAAACCCTTAATCATGATAAGTTAAGCATCAAACTACATTATGATGAACCCACTTTAACCCCCAGTTGACTAGAGGTCAAAATGACCACAATGCCCTTTAAGGGTCAAATAGGTCATTTTAACCAAATAAACTCTCCAAATCTTGGGAACACTTCCAAAGACACAAAACATCATTTTAAATTTGTTGATCCCAAACTGAACCTATGAGTCAACCTGGTTACCCAAGTCAACCTAAGTTGGCCCAATGACCAATTAACTCTTTAAGGGTTTGAATGGATTAATATAACGCATTTGATCAAATAAATGCTTTCACAGCCCTCAAACCTACTCTATTTGATGCTTTAAGTATTTCTAATGATGCTTTGAGTGTTTCCAAACTTGCTTGGAGTCAAACTTTAGTCAATTTGACCAAGTCAATTCACTTTGACTTGGTCAAATCTCCTCAAAATCTCATATGCCTACTTAAATTTTAATCCCATAGCTTGATACTCCTTCCAAATTAGCTAAAAAATCACCCTATGCCACTTTGCATGCCATGTCATTTGGTTTGACTTGTTGACTAGTCAAACTAGTAAACAAATGGTCAAAAGGCCATTAAAAGACCAAATTACCCCTCTCTTCATGAGCTATCATGGGATAAACTCAACTCCAACCCTCTCCATGCATTTGAACAGTTTGGGAGGACACTTGGCTTCAATCCAAAATCCCCCTAAATCTATCCAATACAAAGGGATAAGAGATAAGAGCCAAAACTCCATCCCAAAGATTAACCATCCAATTTTATTTCCAAAAATAACTTCAGCACCAGCAACCTTTAGCTCTCCTAGCTCTTTCTCAAACCTCTCCAGCTAGTTCTAAAGTTTTCCCAAGCTTTTCCCAAGTGGTTGCAATCTCTAAAACCCAATTTGAGAAGAGAAAGAGAGTGAAAGAAGAATTTCAATACAAAATTTAAATCCGGCTATTAAATGTTCTTAAGGTCTTCATCGAAGTTGTAGAGGACTTCTCTAGCTTTTCAACAAGCCCATGAACATCAAAATCCGACGTCTAGATTGTAAGTTATCTTCATTTTAAGTTATATGATCAAACCTTGATTTCTCCCAAATCTCAAACCATAGAGCCTTGAAATTCCATGGGTTGAAAGATTAGGGTATCAAGATCCTACATTTTAAATTTCATCAAATTTGGATGGTTTAATTGAAATTTATGGGCAATTGAATTTTTAGTTCATTTCGAACTGCGCAATCGGACGGTCCTGATCGCGCCACATCACGCACGCCACAGTTCTACTCAAATTGAATAAAAAAATTCAATTAAATGCCCAGGACTTCCAAAATTCATAAAAAACCTAATTGTTCAACAAATTGAGTGCTCTTGGGCTCGTTGGAAAGGTCTTAAGCCCTACTATTTACTAAAATTAAAATTTAAGTGTTTTAATCACTATATTGTAAGTTATTTCAAATTGTCTGAAATCAATTCTTAGAAATTTTCTCACAATCCAGTGGTCAAATTGAGCCTAAAGTTTGGTGAAATGTTTATGGACATCTTTGGCATTCCCTATAATTTACGTAGGATCAGATGTCCAATGGATTTATGTGATGTGAATTTTCAAAGTAATGGGTCTAAATTACACCCAAAAATTTGGAAATTCATACCTCTTTAAATTCTTAGAATTAAGCTGCATAATTTTTGTGATGTGCTTGCATATGTACCAGGGTTAGATGACCAAAATTTTAAACCTATTTGAACACTAGAGACACCTCAGAAAAAAAATTATGGAAATGGTCTACACAACTTAGAAATATTATAGGAAATTGTATACAAAGCCAATAGGGGTGAAACTTCAGATATTTAAACTTAGTGACATTATACACCTTAGGTCCAAATTTCATTAAATTTGGAGGTTATTAAATCAGTATATTAAAATAATCAAAATTTGGCCATTTTAACAACCCTGAAACTTCAAAAAAATGTAATAAATCAAATTTAAATCTAAAAATTACAAATAATATAGCAAGTTAACCAAAATTTGATCATATATCTAGAAAATACAAAATCTCCAGCACTGAACTTTTAATTATACTTTAATTTAAAATTTAGTAAAAATCAATATTTAATTAAATAAAATAATTAAAATTATTAAAAATCCTAAATAAATTCAAAGCTCTTGAAAACACTCTAATGGGCCATCCCTGACCTTTGGGAGTGGTTTCATGCAGTTTAGGATGAGTTTGGATCAAAACAATCAAAACCTCCATAATTAAGTAGTTTTAAAAAATCCATTAATTAACCAAACTTTAAAAAATCATAACTATTGTAGAAAATTCCAAATTGAGCATACTCAAAGACATTATACTCCATATAAGGCCTAATATTTATTAAAAATTTCAAACTTCAGAAATCATTTAAAATCAAAAAGTCAACATTTTGGTCAACTTTAATTCAAATTTTAACCAAAACTTCAAAGGTACATAACTAAATGTAGAAAAATCCAAATCCAGCATGCTTACAGTCTAACTGATAATCTTAAGGTCTAATATTTTATAAAAATACCAACTTTCTAAAATTTAAGCTTGATCAAAAAATCAATTTTTTACCCCTTAATTAAATGATTAAACTAATCTAGAATATTCTAAGTTTTGATAATTAATCTCAAATTCTAGAAAATATTAAATTAATATTTAAATCACTCAACCAACACCTTAATACACAATAACCACTCCAAAGATGAATTTTGTGTGATGGAGTACTCTGGGCTGCGGGGCTAAGTGTTCTAAGGAAGCCTGGTTCCTCGAGCCTGGTGGCACGACGTCACAAATGAATTCAATGGAGTGTTAAAACCTTAAAATTAATTGATTATTAATGTTTCAAATAAATTTAAAATTCCTTAATCTTATTATATCAACTAGGTTTTTAGGATGGACTACTCCAGGCTGCGGGGCTACGTGTCCTAAGGAGGCTTTATTCCTCGAGCCTAGTGGCACAACACCATCAACCGATTGATAGCAAACATAAAGTAATTCAAATCTTAAAATCAGTAATAAATCTAATTAATTAAATTGTACCCTTTAATTTATAACTAATTAAAGTTATTTAATTAATCAATCTAAAAAATAAATATAATTTTAAAACAAAACATAACATATGAGTACTTAATCCTTAACAAATCTAAACATTAGACAACTTTAACTACTTACCAAATATAAGACACATCCAAACCACACAACCTTCTACACACACTTAGATGGTTTGCTTGGGCACCACTTCTAGATATAGGCTAAGCCGGTGTTTATTTTTCTGCTATGTGATGGGTTTTTTGAGCTTTCACTACATGATGGTTGTAAGAATTAAATGACTACTGTGATTGTTTATTTACTTTAGAAATATATGATGTGATTGATTATGTATTTTATTTATCCTTAGGTTAGGGGCAATTTAAATGCTGATATAATCTTGTGCAGGTAGCCATGCTTATACAGGGCATTTAAAATAAAATGGGGAAATTATAAATATTCAATTACTACAGGTGCTTCAGAATGTTATGTCTCACTTTTAAATTAAAAGAGCATGGCCAAGTGTGGTTGGTTTGGGCATTTTAATTTCAATATAACTTATTGAGATATGATTTCAACTTATAACTGCTTATGATAATCCTGTAGGTGTTGAGTCTAGATTTTAATTTTTATCAAATGTAATTCATATGTATTGAGTTGTAATTCAAAGTGATATTTGAGAGGGGATATATAAGTATCTAACTTAGATTCCAAAGAGGAGAGAACATTCCTTAGGGGGGAGTTCTCCCCCATTTGGAAAATTAAGTTAGGATACTTCAAATATCCAAATGGAAGAGAAAATACCTTTTCCAAGGGAGAGTTTCTTTTCATTTGGATATCCAGACCCAAGGATCCAAGGAGCCCTCAACAAGATGAAGAAGTGAAGAATGAAAGACCCTTTCTCAAAGTCACCTGAGTCTTAGAGATAGAATCCGGGCTATTGTCAATGGTACCCGGCCAATTTACTTTCTGTAAATCTTAGGTTGTAATATTAAGTGGCACTTGCCACATGGACTTTTAATTTGAATTTTAATTTAATTAATTTAATTTAATGATTGATTGATGTTGATTGCGATTAGGATTTGCCTAATTTTCTCAATTTTTTGGCGATCTTGCATGTCATGTTTTGATTTAGCCTGGAACCCAATCAGAGGCTCATGAGGGTACAAATAAAACTATTTTTACTTTAATTAAAATTAAAATATTTAATCTCACATAGAAATTTAATGATTTAAGAAGTATGTTTGGGACCACCGAGAGTTTTTCATAACATATTTGCTGCATTTTTATTCCTTTTGTGGGTTATGGCAGACGACCTAGCCAATAAGGGTGCAGTTTTGTCAAGGGGATATGTGCAATCTTTAGGGAAAAATATATTTTTAGGCCTTTTTAAAATTTCTTCATTCAAATTTCAAGCATTTAATTGAGTCAACTAGCATGCTTTGCGTTAGCAACAAATTAAAATTGAGTCTAAATCTTTAATTTGCATTTTACTTAAGCATCTCACCCAACATAAGTTAAGGTGCCAAATTAAGGATCTGGTCTAGATGTCAGCCCTATTCTCAAAAACTTAACTTAATATAGCATCCCTATCACTCTTGTATAAAATAATGGAACTCATGGTTTTGAAGCATTTAGGTGGTTTAGTTGGCTCCCCAATTCAGGCTGGGGTAAGTCCAGATTTGTATTGCATTAGCTAGGTTTCAGATCACTAATTTTTAGTACCTAACTTAGACTTAGGTTCTGAGGTAGATATTTAATCTTAAGTCCTCAATCTCTGGGATTTGAATCCCATTCTTTAATAAAATCAATCATTCAAACCTAAAATCTCTTTCAATCAAATTTGAGCACAATACTTATGATAGGATGGGATATTTCTGAAGTAATTCAGAATCTCAAGACACCTCCTTCTTTCTTTGACTCCAGAAATAAGCGTTCAACCTTGAACCAATCCCATTTGAAAATGCCAATCCCTACCTCCTTTGACATTAAGCTTTGAAATCTTTAAATAAATTTTCTACAGCTATTTTAATCGAGAGTATTCATAGAAAACCCAGATCAACAAATTTTTCAAAATCTTAATGAATTTTCTTTGGAAAAATTGAAGTCAAAATCAACGATCATTCTCATCATTCTCAGATGATCAATAATGATTGATATCTTCTTCCCTCAAGAAGATCTATCAATTATTATTATAACTTTAATGATGAAATTAATGATAGTTTATCCAAATTATAGTAGTTAAATACCTGCGTGAATAAATTTTTTGACCCTCTGGGGTTATATGTCGTTCTTTCTCGAAATTGACTATGATAATCAGGATAAAATTTTAATCCTGTAAATTGAACCGATTAGGGAACAATATTTTTGCCTCTCGAGGTAATTTATTTTTCATAATGATGGGTTTAATTTCAAAATTAAAATTTAAGAAATTAAATCACCTAAAGATAATTAACCTTTTTCAAAATAACAAACTTTTTAATCAAACAAAAAATGGCGACTCCGCTGGGGATAAATCTCTCTCTCCATCCTTAATAGTGGTATAAATTTTATTGCATCAGTAGTTTTGGCTACCGTACCTTCCGTTGGTCCCTCTACCCATTTCTCTCTTGGGTGATTGTGGCCAACATAAATTAAGACATGTCAAAAAGAGAGGTGAGCGAGGAAACCTTTATCAAAGTCGGGTTTGAACATTTTGCCTTGAAGTTAACTGGTAGAGCAAAAGAGTCGAGCAAAATCATCTAAAATTCTCTGATAAATGTTGCATACTTGCATGCTTAAACATATCTCAAGCATGTTAAGTTTCATAACTTACAAAATCTCATTCAATTTTAAAGTCAAAATTTCAATCGTCTAGTAGAGTTCAATCTTTTCAACTCCTAATCAATCCTTCTGGCAAAGTCGATCTTTGACATTTCAATCCTAAACCGTTTGTCAGGATGAAAGAGTTCAGTCGACTTTTTAGAATCTCCTCATCAAAATTTGTAAACCTTTATGTTAAATGCGAATTTAACATGTTGAGTTTTAAAAAAAGGGAAGATTCTGCTAGATTTTTAAATTTTTAAATCTCCATCCAAAATAATTCAACATCAATCATCATTGTTATAGGTTTTCCTACAACACCCTCTTATAGTCTAGCATATGCAATATACAATCAACCTTTTCTAAAATCAATTTCAAATTTTAATTCTTCTCAAATCCAAACTTTGACATTTCACCCTCGAGTCAATCAGTAAGGTAAAAGAGTTGAGTAAAGACCCCCTAATTTTTCCCCCAATTTGTAAACTTTCATATTGAGTCTACATTTAATATGTTAAGTTTCGAAATTAAGAGAAGATCTTCAAACTTTTAATTCCTTTTAAATCAACTTTAATCGTCATTGCTATATGTTTCCTACAACGGTTTCTTGTAGTTTAACGTATACAATATAAATTCAAACATTTAACTAAATCCAGACTTTGACATTTCACTCTAAGCTAGTTAGTGCGGTGAAAGAGTCAAGTCAAATTTCCCCATATTTTTCCTTTAATCTTGTAGACCTTTATGTTGGGGGCAAACTCAATATATTGATTCTCAAAACCAGGGAAAATTCTAACAAATTTTCAAACTTCTACAATTCCTTTCAAAATACTCAAATCAACGTTGGTCACCATTACTATATGTTTCCAACAACAAATTTTTGTAGTTTAATGTACGCAATGCAAATCCACATTTCTCTAATCAAATTCGGGCTTTGACATTTCACCTCCAAGTTACTTGGTGGAATGAAGGAGTCAAGCCAAATTCTTAGGATCTTTAGGTTAATTTTGTAAACCTGTATATTCGAGTAAAAATCAATATGTTGAGTTTCAAAGTTTTAAGAAGATCCATTTAATTCCAACTTCAAATTCAAATTCAATCTTAAGTCCAAATTCAATCTCAACATTAAATTTAAGTTTGATTTTAATCTTAAATTCAACTTTAACTTTTATTTTAAATTCAAATCCGGGCTTGGACATTTCTCCCCAAGTTAATTGGTAAAATGAAAGAGTCATGCCCAATTCTTGGATTTTTCATATCAAATTTGTGAACTTACATGATTGAGTGAAACTCAACATGTTGAGTTACAAAATTTGAAGAAGATCCATTCAACTTCAACCTTAAGTTCAAATTTAAATCTAACTTGAAGTCCAAATATAACTTTCAATCCATCAAGTTAAATTTCAATTTTGAATGCAAATTCAAATCCAAGTTTGGACATTTCATCCCTAAGCAAATTAGAGGGATGAAAGAGTCAAACTAATCCATTTAATCTTCTAGTTAATTAGTTAAACTTTATGTTGAATGCAAGTTTAATATATTGTGTTTCAAAACTCGAGAAAAATCTATCAGGTTATTAAAATTAAATCCTTTTCAATATTACCCTAATAAATTCCAATCTCAAAATGCTCCTCCCCTATCAAATTTGAGCTTTGACATTTTGCTCACTAGTGAATTGGGGAGTGAAAGAGTCAGGCACAGAAGAAATCATCTATGGTAGTTTAATTCAGTTTGGAGTCAAATTTCGAAATGTCAAGCTTTTAGTTAATGGAGAAAGAATCATTTATCTATCTGTTAGTACATAACAAAAGATTTCCCCTTAGTGGAAATTACTTTAGGGTTGGGAGTTGACTCCCCCATCTCCAAAATGGAGGCCGCTGTCGCCCCCTTGCCAACTATACCTTCTACTTTGGAGGATAACAATAAAAAACCAATGATAATGGATGAGTGGTTAAAATAATCTATGATTGTATCAGATAGTGACACCATTTAAATTTAACTTTCAAATGAGTCCAATCATAATAAATCTTTTGATTAAAATGATGCCACATCAACTAGGGATAGTGCAGACCCCATAACAATCTCTCCCTCCAAAGAGATTATAGGAATCTAACTCCACACTGCTAGGATCTTGCCACTAAGACCTCTAATTTTTCCTTAAGGAAAACTTACTAATTTCTCAAGTGTATTGGATCAGGACTTTCAAGATAGTTGATTCACCTTTTTTTATAAAACTTGACCTCTACCTTAAACTTTAAGCAGTAGAGAGTTGTAGTAGACTCCATAAGATGTTTAAATGCCCTCCCTTCCACCACTTATGTGGGTTAATTTGATCTTTGAATTAAAATCTATATTAAACTTAAGTTGATTTTGAAATGAACATCCTTTCAATCTTTTTGCAATTTTTTATCGTAATAGGCATCTCTCACATGCTTTGAATCTATTCAAAGATTTTCCTAGTCAAGTTAATACTTCCGTTAAAAGATTTGGTCTGCTTTGAGGATTATTCTTCCTTGCATAAGAAAGATTGAGTTTTCTTCTCTAATACTTGAGATATAATCCTAGCATTCAAAAAAAAGAGCAATCATTTTGAGATTTAAAGGAAGGTGAAGCCTCTTCTCAAAATCAATTGAAATCAAAAGATGCGCAAAGTGCGCCAAAAATCAAGAAATGCACGAAGTGCATCAAAAGTCCACAAGATGCACAAAATGCATCATAAAATTAAAAGAAGTGCAAAGTGCGCCACCAAGAATGGAAAAAGAAAGAAAGAGGCTTCTTCCTTCTTTAATTCCTTATATGTCAAAGAGAAACCTGATCAATCCTAATTACTTGACTTTAAAAAATGTCGAATCTAGATTCTCCATTATGCACTGATTATCTATTAGATGTAAAATTCTATGCAAGAGAATTGAAAAGATCAAATTTGTCTATCTAACTTAAAATTTTTTGAAATTGATTCTAATTCAAAAATACATAAGGGAGACCCTAGTTTCGTTTCTATGAAACTTGGTCTGGGTCAACAAATGGGTTAATGGAAGTTAACCTACTTTTGAGGGGTTAGTGGAAGTTAACCTACTTTTCATTGTACTTATGAATTTGTTCCCTTTTGTCATTTCGACAGGGTCCAAATAGAAAGAAAAAAATTTTTAATCAAAAGAATGAATTTTCTACTCATAAATAATTCAAATCTTATCCATGAGGAATGTCTGAGTCCTTGCACATAGGCATATTTTCCTTCAAAGCCTTTTCTACAAAATCACACTCTATACTGGGTCCAAGATCAATCCCACTAGAGGACTAGTTTACTTCGCTAGAAATTGCCATTCAAGATCAAATAACAATTGAGCAGAGTGCCTGAATCTAATTGGAGAAGCTCGAGGCCTTACACAGTGTCATCTCTTAGGCTCAATAAAATTTAGAGTTGTACAAAACTTAAATGGTTTAAGCCCATGATAAGATAGTGTGACTTAGAATGTCCCAAGTAGGAGACTTTATCCTGGTTCTTCGGATGCCTATCTTAGCCTACCGGGAGATTAGGGGGGGAGTTTGAACCAACATAAGATTAATCTTTTATCATAGAGATGATCTTTGAGGGAATATCAAACTTGAATTGATCAACCCTAAGGGATACCACCCGATATTTTCAAACGTAGGGGTGGCTCTTTAGGAAGTACCATGCCGGATTAGTATCAAATTTAACATCAACAAAATACTCTTTAAATTCAGAAAATTTTGAATTCAAAATTCTCCAAATTCAAATTTGAAATCTTCCAAATTCAGGTCTCTATCTGAAATCAAAATTTCAATCAATCTCAAATCAAATCAAATTAAATCAAAATCTAAAATTCAAAGTCCATATCCAATTCAAAACCGAAATTGAAATTCTCTAGTCTTTTAAGGATTGGTGTGTGCCCCCGTGCTTCCTTTCCTTAGGGTTAGATCTGCTAGTGGTGGAGCAAGCCTGTCATGGCACCATCCTAGCATCCAAAATCAAATTTGGGTTAGATAGTTCTTTCCAAAATCCTTCAAGGTTTAGGTAGACTGTCTCCTTGGCTATTTCCCCTAGTTATATATGAGTCCCTATACATTCTAGCTAGGTTAGTCATTGAAACCCCAAATGAAATTTGATCTTTTAGTAGTACGTGTGAGTCCCCATGCTTTCTATCTCCAAGGATCTCAACTGACTAGTGATGGATTTAAGTCTGCTGGGCCCCACCCTAGTTAGTCACCTTCTAGTCCCCTAGTTAGATGTGAGTCCCCGTGCTTTCTAGCTAGGTTAGTCATTGAAAACCCAAAAGAACTTTAATCTTTTATGAGTAGGTGTGAGTCCCCATGCTTCCTATCTCCTAGGATCTTAACTAACTAGTGATGGATTTAAGCCTGTTGGGCCCCATCCTAATTAGTCACCTTTTACTCCCCCTGGTTCCATGTGAGTCCCCGTGCTTTCTAGCTAGGTTAGTTATTAAAAATCCAAAAGAAATTTGATCTTTTAGGAGTAGGTATGAGTCCCCATGCTTCCTATCTCCTACGATCTCAACTGACTAGTGATAGATTTAAGCTTAATGGGCCCTATCCTAGTTAGTCACCTTCTAGAATTTTAAGGATAGGTGTCAGTCCCCATGCTTCCTTTCCTTATGATTAGTTCCGCTAGTGATGGAGTATAACCTCTATGGTACCATCCTAGTTTTAAAATCTTGATTTAATCCTCTATGTGGAGTAATTTTTCTCCCCACATGATCATCCACTAGTGATGGAGTATACCCTCTGTGGTACCACCCTAGTTTCAAAATCTTAATTTAATCCTCTGTGTGGAGTAAGTTTCCTCTCCACATGATTATCCACTAGTGATGGAGTACACCCTCTATGGTACCATCTTAGTTTTAAAATCTTAGTTTGATCCTCTGTATGGAGCAAGTTTCCTTCCCATATGATCATCCACTAGTAATGGATTATACCCTCTGTGGTACCATTCTAGTTTCAAAATCTTGATTCGATCCTCTATATGAGCAAGTTTTCTCCCTACATGATCATCCACTAGTGATGGAGTACACCCTATGTGGTACCATCCTTGTTTTAAAATCCTGATTCGATCCTCTATATGGAGCAAGTTTTCTCCCCACATGATCATCCACTAGTATTGGAGTACACTTTCTATGGTATCTTCCTAGTTTCAAAATCTTATTTCGATCCTCTGTGTGGAGCAAGTTTCCTCCACACATGATCATCCACTAGTGATGGAGTACACCCTCTGTGGTACCATTCTAGTTTCAAAATCTTGATTTGATCTTCTATGTGGACCAAGTTTCCTCCCAACATGATCATCCACTAGTGATTGGGTATGTCTGTTATGGCACCATCATAGTTTCAAAATCAAAATTCAATCCTCTGTCTAGAGCAAGTTTCTTCTCCACTAGATTATACACTAGTGATGAATAATGCCCTTTGTGGCACCACTCTGGTTCTACCTTCGACCTTTCTTTTCCTTCAGGTTAGGTGCTGCCTTTCCATAGGATTAGATCTATTAGTGGTAGAGTACGCTCGTCATGGCACTACCCTAGTGTCATTTTAAATTTGATTCTTTGTAATTAGGAGTTCTTCCTACCTATGTGATCATTCAATCTTCTTTTCCTTAAGGTTAGATTCTTTTCTTCCTTAGGATTAGATCTACTAGTGGTAGAGTACGCCCTTTAGGGTACTACCCTAGTGTCTTTTCAAATTTGATCCTCTGTAGTTAGGAGTTCTTCCTTCCTATTTGATCATTCAATCTTCTTTTCCTTATGGTTAGATCCCTTCCTTCCTTAGGATTAAATTTGTTAGTGGTGGAGAACGCCCTTTGCGGCACCATCCTAGCTTCAAACTTCAAACTAAAGAATTCAATTTTCTTTTCCTTAAGGATAAGTTCTCCCTTCCTTTAGGATTAGACTCATTAGTGGTAGCAAATGTCCCTCGTGACACTACCCTAGTATCAATTCAAATCATGATTCTTTAGGAATAACTTTCTACTTTCCTTTAGAATTAAAATTTTAGGCTTGACCCTTCAACTCGATTAATGCCAATATATGTAGTTGAACTTCATTCTACTACACATATTGGGGTCCATTTGTTAACCTCATTTTTTGTATGAGGTCACTTGGACCAATCCAAATCCTAGGATCTACCTAGATCATAGATCAATTCAAATCAAATCCATATTTCAAATCAAAATTCAAGGTTCATATGTCCTGAAAACCTTTTCCACTGAATTTTCAAACATTTCAAACCCTAGTCAAATGACCCCTGATTCAAGATATATTAATTGCATATTGACTAGGAATATCTCTAGGGTATACCATCCAAATTTGAGCTCAATCTAGGGTCTCTATCCTCAAAAACTAAATTGAAACTCAAAGGTTGTAAAACCTTCAAATATGTACGGCCCATGCCACTAGACCTGCCACCTGGTGGATTTTGATCTTGGAGCCTTCTCCAAACCCATTTTATCACATTTACACCCTTAATCGTGATATGTTAAGCATTAAACTACATTTTGATGAACCCACTTTGACCCCCAGTTGATCAGGGGTCAAAATGGCAACAATGCCCTTTAAGGGTCAAATGGGTCATTTTAACCAAATAAACTCTCCAAACCTTGGGAACACTTCCAAAGACTCAAAACATCATTTTAAATTTGTTGAGCCTAGACCCAACAAATGAGTCAACCTAAGTTGACCCAATGACCCATTAACCCTTTAAGGGTTTAAATGGGTTAATATAACCCATTTGATCAAATAAATGCTTTCACAACCCTTAAACCTACTCTATTTGATGCTTTAAGTATTTCTAATGATGCTTTGAGTGTTTCTAAACTTGCTTGGAGCCAAACTTTGGTCAATTTGACCAAGTCAATCCACCTTGACTTGGTCAAATCGCCTCAAAATCTCATATGCCTACTTAAATTTTAATCCCATGGCTTGATACTCCTTTCAAATCAGCTCAAAACACACCCTATGCCACCTTGCATGCCATGCCATTTGGTTTGACTTGTTGACTAGTCAAACTAGTCAACAAATGGTCAAAAGGCCATTAAAAGACCAAATTACACCTCTCATCATGAGCTAGCATGGGATAAACTCAACTCCAACCCTCTTCATGCATTTAAACAGTTTGGGAGGACACTTGGCTTCATTCCAAAGCCCCCTCAATCTATCATATTCAAAGGGATAAGAGATAAGAGCAAAAAATCCTTCCCAAGTTATAATCATCCAGTTCTATTTCCAAAAAAACTTCAGCTCTAGCAACCTTTAGCTCTCTTAGCTCTTTCTCAAACCTCTCCAGCTAGTTCTAATGATTTCCCAAGCTTTTCCCAAGTGGTTGCAAGCTCTAGAACCAAATTTGAGAAGAGAGAGAGAGAGAGAAAGAGAGAGAAAGGAGAATTTCAATAGAAAATTTAAATCCAACTGTTAAAAGTTCTTAAGGTCTTCATCCAAGTTGTATAGGACTTCTCTAACTTTTCAACAAGCCCAAAAATATCAAAATCTGGCGTCTAGATTGTAAGTTATCTTCATTTTAAGTTATATGATCAAACCTTCATTTCTCCCAAATCCCAGAGCATGTAGCTTTGAAATTCCATGAGTTGAAAGATTAGGGTATTAAGATCCTACATTTCAAATTTCATCAAATTTGGACAGTTGGATTGAAAGTTATGGGTAATTGAATTTTTAGTTCATTTCGAACTTCATGATCGGACGGTCCTGATCATGCTACAACACGCGCGCCACAGTTCTACTCAAATTGAATAAAAAAATTCAATTAAATACCCAAAACTTCCAAAATTCATAGAAAATCTAATTGTTCACTAAATTGAGTGCTCTTGGGTTCTTTGCAAAGGTCTTAAGCCCTATAGTTTACTAAAATTAAAATTCAAGTGTTTTAATCACTGTATTGTGAGTTATTTCAGATTGTTTGAAATCAATTCTTAGCAATTTTCTCACAATCCAGTAGTCAAATTGAGCCTAAATTTTGGTGAAATGTTTATGGACATCTTAGGCATTCCCTGTAATTTTCTTAGGATCAGATGTCCAGTGGATTTATCTGATGTGAATTTTCATAGTAATGGGTCTAAATTAGACCCAAAAATTTGAAAATTCATAACTCTTTAAATTCTTAGAATTAAACTGCATAATTTCCAGGATGAGCTTGCATATGTACCCGGATTAGATGACCAAAATTTCAAACCTATTTGAACACTAGAGACACCTAGGAAAAATAATTAAGGAAATGCTCTAGACAACTTAGAAATATTATATGAAATTGTATACATTCCCAATAGGGCTGAAACTTCAGAAATTTAAACTTAGTGACATTATACACCTTAGGTCCAAATTTCACTGGATTTGGAGGTCATTAAGTCAGTAAATTAAAATAATCAAAATTTAGCCATTTTTACAGCCCAGAAACTTCAAAAAATGTAATAAATCAAATTTAAATCTAAAAATTACCAATAATATATCAAACTAACCAAAATTTTATCCTATATCCAAAAAAAACAAAATCTCAATCACTAAACTTTTAATTATACTTTAATTTAAAATTTAGTAAAAATCAATATTTAATTAAATAAAATAATTAAAAATTATTAAAATCCTAAATAAATTCTTAACTCTTGAAAACACTCTAATGGGTTATCCTTGACCTTTGGGACTGGTTTCATGTAGTTTAGGATGAGTTTGGATCAAAATAATTAAAACCTCAATAATTAAGCAACAACATACAACATCATCAAGCCTTTATCCTACTACGTGGGGTCGGCTACATGAATCCTTTTTCTCCATTGTGTCCTGTTAAAAGTCAAATGAAACCTCCATAATTAAGTAATTTAAAAAAAATCCATTAATTAACCATACTTTAAAAAATCATAACTAATTATAGAAAACCACAAATTGAGCAAACTCAAAGACATTATACTCCATCTAAGGCCTAATATTTATTTAAAAATTTCAGAACTCTAGAAATCATTTAAAATCAGAAAGTCAACATTTGGGTAAACTATAATTCAAATTTTAACCAAAACTTTAAAGGTACATAACTAAATGTAGAAAAATCCAAATCTAGCATGCTTATAGTCTAACTGATCATCTTAAATTCTAATATTTTATAAAAATACTAACTTTCTAATTTAAGGTTGATCAAAAAATTAATTTTTTATCCCTTAATTAAATGATTAAACTAATATAGAATATTCTAAAATTTGATAATTAATCTCAAATTCCAGAAAATATTAAATATACATTTAAATCCCTCAACCAACCCCTCAATAGACAACAACCAGTCCAAAGATGAAGTTTTTAGGATGGACTTCTCCGGGCTGCAGGCCTAAGTGTCCTAAGGAGGCCTATTACCTCGAGCTTGGTGGCACAACGCTATAAATGAATTCAATGGAGTGTTAAAACCTTAAAATTAATTGATTAATAATAATTCAAATAAATTTAAAAATCCTTAATCTAATTATATCAACAAGGTATTTAGGATCGACTACTCCGGGCTGCTGGGCTACGTATCCTAAGGAGGTTTTATTCCTCGAGCCTAGTGGCATAACACCACGAACCGATTGATAGCATACTTAAATTAATTCAAATCTTAAAATTAGTAATAAATCTAATTAATTAAATTATACCCTTTAATTTATAACTAATTAAAGTTGTTTAATTAATCAATCTAAAAAATAAATGAAATTTAAAATAAACCTTAACATATGAATATTTAATCCTTAACAAATTTCAACATTAGAAAACTTTAACTACTTACCCAATATAAGACACATACAAACCACACAGCCTTCTACACACACTTAGATGGTTTGCTAGGGCACCACTTTTAGATCTAGGCTAGGCCGATGTTTATATTTCTACTATGTGATGGGTTTTTTGAGCTTTCACTGCTTGATGGTTGTTTGAATTAAATAATTACGGTGATTGTTTATTTATTTTCTACACTCTGCGATGTGATTGCTTGTGCGTTAGATTTATCCTTAGGTTAGGAGCAACTTAAATGCTAATACAATCTTGTGCAGGTAGCCATGCTCATACAGGACATTTAAAATAAAAGGGGATAAATTATAGATATTCAATTACTACATGTGCTTCAGAATTTTAAGTCCCCCTTTTAAATTAAAAGAGCATGGCCAAGGGTGGCTGGTTTGAGCATTTTAATTTCAATATAACTGCTTGAGATATGATTTTAACTTATAACTGCTTAGGATAATCCTGCAGGTGTTGAGTCTAGATTTTAATTTTTATCAAATATAGTTCATATATATTAAGTTGTAATTCAAAGTGATATTTGAGGGGGGATACATAAGTATCAAACTTAGATTCCAAAGAGAAGAGAACATTCCTTAGGGGAGAGTTCTCTTCCATTTGGAAGACTAAGTTAGGATACTTCAAATATCCAAAAGGAAGAGAAAATACCTCTTTCATGGGAGAGTTTCTTTTTATTTGGATATCCAGACCCAAGGATCCAAGGAGCCCTCAATAGGGCGAAGAAGTGAAGATTGAGAAGACCCATTCTCAAAGTCACTTGAGTCTTAGGGATAAAATCCGGGCTATTGTCAGTGGTACCCGGCCACTTTACTTTCTGTAAATCCTTGGTTGTAATATTAAGTGGCACTTACCACTTGGACTTTCAATTTGAATTTTAATTTAATTGATTTAATTAAATAATTGATTGATGTTGATTGCGATTAGTATTTGCCTGCTTATCTCAGTTTTTTGGCGATCTTGCATGTCGTGTTTTGATTTAGCCTGGAACCCGATCGGAGGTTCATGAGGGTACAAATAAAACTATTTCTACTTTGATTAAAAATAAAATATTTAAGCTCACATAAAAATTTATTGATTTAAGAAGTAAACTCGGGACCGACGGGAGTTTTTCATAACATATTTGCTGCATTTTTGTTCCTTTTGTTAGGTACCTCCCCATTTGTGGGTTCTAGCAGATTACCTGGCCTATAAGGGTACAGTTCTGTCAAGGGGATCTGTATAATCTTTAGGGAAAAGTATATTTTTAAGCCTTTTTAAAATTGCTTCATTCAAATTCCAAGCATTTAATCGAGTCAACTAGCATGCATCGCTTTAGCAATAAATTAAAATTGAGTCTAAATCTTTAATTTGCATTTTACTTAAGCATCTCACCCAACATAAGTCAAAGGGCCAAATTAAGGATCTGCTCTAGATGTTGGCCCTATTCTCAAAAATTTAACTTAATACAATGTCCCTATCCATTCTTACATAAAAGATCGGAACTAATGGTTTTGAAGAATTTAGGTGGTTTAGTTGGCTCCCCAATCTAGACCGGGGTAAGTCCAGATTTACATTGCATTAGCTAGGTTTCGGGTCACTAATTTCTAGTACCTAGTTTAGACTTAGGTTTTGAGGTAGATATTTAATCTTAAGTCGTCAATCTCTGGGATTTGAATCCCATTCTCTAATAAAATCAATCATTCAAACCTAAAATCTCTTTTAATCAAATTTGAGCCCAACACTTAGGATAGGCTGGGGTGTTTATGAAGTAATTCAGAATATAAAGACACCTCATACCCTTCTTCCTTTGACTCCAAAAATAGGTGTTCAACCTTGAACCAATCCCGTTTGAAAATTCCATTCCCTGCCTCCTTTGACATTAAGCTTTGAAATCTTTAAATAAATTTTCTACCATTATTTTAATCGAGAGTATTCATAGGAAACTTCAATTTCCCTATGATGTAATTAACTACAAAGGCTTGCGGTCGTTGGAGATTTGAAAACCCAGATTAACAAATTTTTTAAAATTAATTTTCAAAATCCTAATTAATTATCTTTGGAAAAATTGAAGTTAAAATCACTTAGATGATCAATAATGATTGATATCTTCTTCCCTTAAGAAGATCTATCAATTATTATTATAACTTTGATGATGAAATTAATGATAGTTTATCCAAATTATCATAGTTAAATACCTGCGTGAACAATCGTTTTGACCCTATGGGGTTATATGTAGTTCTTGCTCGAATTTGACTATGATATTCATGATAAAATTTTAATACTGTAAATTGTACCCATTAGGGAACGATATTTTTGCCTCTTGAGCTAATCTATTATTCATAATGATGTGTTTAATTTCAAAATTAAAATTTAAGAAATTAAATCACCCAAAGATAATTAACCTTTTTTAAAACAACAAACTTTTTAATCAAAAAAATGCATTCTCTAATTCAACTTGAGATGTTTTCATGGAATCATGTTCAACAGTTAAATCAAGATGCTTTTTGTTCAAAGTATCAAATTCATATAACAAAGCAATGTGATTATTATCCAGAGTGGAATGATCTTTACTTAGGCATTCATGCTCTTTCTAGAAAATTGAAAAGTCAGATTTGAGGCTGGCATTTGATTTTTTAAGCTTCTTCTTTCCCAAGCTCTCTCTCCCAAGCTCTCTCTCTTCCTTTATAAGCTCTCTCTTAGATTAACTCCACACCAAAAGATTTTTCCCAAAGATAAATACAATTGCTTAAATAGTGAGTGTTCAAAAAAGCCATAATTTTAATCTGTCGGCACTGATCGTCCAGTATGATTATGCATTCGCCCTGTACAATTAGTTCAAAAGCACCAATTCAGACAGCACAAATTGCATTTCCCTATACGATTAGTTCAAGAGAAATAGACTAATCATCCCTGATGATTATACTATCATCCAGGAAGATTAATATAATAATATTAAAATTTGTCTTGTATGATACTCGGCGATGCCTTATCGTCCCGTGTAATTATCTATCGTCTAGTACAAAAAGGGTTCATCATTCTGGATGATTAGTTGAAAAACTATGGTCTTCATTTGGAATGATAGACGGCGATCCCTTATCATCCCATGCATGTTCTCTGTCACCCACGATGATCTTAACTGATTATTTTGTACGATCGGATTGAATTAATTTTACCATAATTATCATCCTAATCACAGGATTAATTTAGGCATGATTGTTATCAATCGTCCATGATGATATCATCCTGTACGATATGAATAAATTTTTAATTTTATAATCTTGCCTAAATTTTGATTGGCAGCATATTTCTTAATTAAAAATGTATCATCCTATTTGATAAGGATCGTCCAGGATAATTAGCTCAAAAACTAAAAAGTTTTCCAAGTCTCCGACACACTTTCTTGAGTGTGTGTGTGTGCAAGGTTACTTAGCTTTTGGATCCACCACAGTATATTTTTGACTCAATAAAGGTAAAATAGTTTTTAAACTGAAATTACAATCTAACTCAAACCTAGTCTACCCAGTCTTGAGCTGTTTGACATTGCAAGTGATCTGTGGAGCTGTAATGTTAGCACGCATAGAAAACATATATGCAAATAAACTCAACTATCAGGAGATAACATAGTAAGAAAACAATAATATTTATTATCATCAAAATCAAAATAATTGAGCCCAAATTTACAATAGTAATCCCAATTAACCATAATGAAGAATATCCTATTTCTACCAAACTGTAATCTTATATTACAAAACTTATAATCAATACTGATAATAGTACTATAGCTAAAAGGGCACTGGGAACAAAACACTCTAAAACCTATCCAAATATCGCAATTATTTATAACTCAATCCATAGTGGGAGAACCATTATCCAAATTAATAAAGTGTAATAGCTCAAAATAGACCAAAGAAGGAACCAAAACATCACCCATTAGGAGAGAATTAAGGCTCTCAAACTAGCAATTCTAGTTGTGATGAATGTCACAGCAATACTACATATAAACAATCGAACAGCTATAGAGATAGACAACAAAGTGACCCAACATATTTAAATTAGTGAACCCAGGGTGCATAGAGTACCAAACAAACCTCCTTTAAAAATTGTCCACATGATAATAATTAAAAACAAATAGTTGGAACCGGCCTGTAGCAGAAAACACAGAAAAATTGATCAAATAACCAACAATAGCAATAATATGTTAAGCAAAAAGGATATAGCAACCAACGAACTTGATAACCAATATCTAGCAACAAGTAATAACACCCCCACTAATAAACAAAATCAAGAACCAAAAAGTTCCAATCAAATTGTTAATGTTAAAAGAAATCCAACAAAATAGAAAGTAGGACACACTGCCAAAGATATGAACAAAAATAGAACATAATTTTTTTTTTAGGGAAAACACACAAAAGGGGCCCACACATTAATATAAAAACAAATTACAAGGTCCTTAAAGAGAACCTTCAGCTCACTATTGCTCGAAAGAGCTACAAAATAAGTCAAAAGAAAACCTAAGAGCCGATGGTTCTGTATTCTATAATTTACAAAAAAGCCTAATAACATTCTAGGTCTGCTAGAGGATAGATCCCAAAAAAGGAAGAATAAAATCAACACTTTCCACGCCATCTTCCTACCATAATTATCCATCTTATTGCCAAGATTCTTGACTCCTTCATTCTGCATAAGAATCAAACTGCAAAATGAAAACATGTATAACAGGATATACGTAGGTTATAAACTAATTAAAATAAAAAATGAAAGGATACTGATATCTCTGAAGAAATCCATCTACAACCTACCAGCTCTATAGAGCAATAAGTAGTTATCTATAAAAAAATCATCAACTAAATGTAAAAGAATACTAGTGCAGGAACTACTAATAACAGAATACAACAAAACCGAAACCAAAAGGGATTCATAATCCATTCTTTTGTGCCAAACATTTTGATTTCCCAGAAAGAACATCCAGGGAAGCAAAGTATGAATCACCAAAATACCAGGAGACTGAAGACCCTTGGAAGCTAAAACACCCTTATATCTATCCTACCACTTAAAAAAGAAAAGCAAAATAATAGTAATATTAAAATGAACAACCCAGTAATAAGTAACTCTCACCCAGCATGAAGAGGAACCAACCCAAATCTGTAAAGGAACCAACCCAAATAATGCTGAACATAATGTAAAGGCAGTAGCAAGTAAAACCCCACCAAGTTCCCCTCCATACAGGAAGAAATCGAAAAAACCAACCAGTAAACTATTTCAACAACCAACAATCGAGGGAAACAATAAGGAGTAAAACCAAACCGAGAGCTAGAGAGCCCAAGCACAACATAAAAATAAAACTGGAAAAGAACCAATCAAAAAAGAACTAAGAAACTCTAACATACGAGATGCCCATACAATCAAGCCTAGCTAAACCAAGTAATCTGGGCAGAATAGAGGATCCCACAAATTCCATAAAATTGGACATATTGCAACTTAATTCAGCTAACTAATCATTAGTAGCATTTCCCTCTCTATAAATATAAGTTATAGAAAAATTAATAAGAGGCAACCACTCTTTAATCTCTCTAATAATATGGAAATAAGAAGGATTTGTAATGCCCTTTTTAGAAAAATAGAACATAAAGAGTAACAGCAAACTATAATTTAGGGTTTTAATATTTTCCTATTTTTATATAATTCTTAACTATCATTTTTATTCTGGCTAACTATACAAATTAAGTGTATTAACTGTAGAGAATAATATGCAATAATTTAAACATAATGAAATTTAATAAGATATAAGAGGAACACAAAACATCCACATGATACTAAATGTAACTAAAAATAACTAACATAACTGGTTTTTCTCCCATCAGCGTTAAGTTTATAGTCTTCAACCAGACTAAACATCGAACATAAGTAGGTTGCCTCCAATCAACACTATATTTACAGTCTTCAGCAAGACTATACCAATTATTGTATCTTAGGAAAACCAATTCATTTATATTTTTTAATCGATCGATGTCCCCACCAAAAGAGGGTTCAACCTATGCCTATTAACCTTGAAAAGATGCAAACTTTTATTTATCCTAAATTTAAATAGTTCCATAAGGAAATACTCTTTCAACAGTGAATGTTCCTGGCCACCAAAATTTTAATTTTCATGGAAATAACTTAAGTTAAGAATAAAAAAGTAAAACATCATACCTACGGGTAAATCATTTCTTAAGAAGCTTACGATCATGTCATTTTTAACTTTATTCTTATAAAACCTTGCATTTTCATAATCCTAATTTTTTATTTCTTCAATTCATTCAACTATATTAATCTTTTCTTTCTTATTCCCTCAAAATTGAAACTCAATTCTCTAATAACCAAAAATGCCTTATGCTCTAATTATATAAGAAGGTTGTAAGCTTTCCAAAAACTAATTTATAAGAAGACGTACCAATAAGAGTCTTAAATGAAGTTCTATAGGCTCGTAATGTATTATATAACTTAATAGCTCAATCATTATTATGAACTAACAGTTTTCTCTAAAATTTATTTAATCTCCATATTGTTAATCTCAGCTGGCCATTGATTTGGGGATGATAAGAAGTTACAATCCAATGGTAAATTCCATATTTTCTTAATGCTGCTTCTATTTTTTTATTATAGAAATGTCTTACTCCATCACTAATTAAAATTTTAGGCATTTCAAATTAAGAAAAAAATATTTTCCTTGAAAATTTAATCCTGACATAAGCATTAGTTCTAGGGGTTGCCACTCCTTAATCAATTTTGAATCATAATCCATAGCAATAAGAATATATTAACTTCCATGGGATTGGATAAAAGGTCAGACAAAATCTAATCCCCAAACATCAAATATCTCAATCTCCATAACATAGTTCAAAGAAATTTCATTTCTTTTTCAAATACAACCTACTCTTTGACATTGATCACATTTTCTAATATGTTTATTAATATTCTTAAATAGAGTAGAAAAAAACTTGATTGGAGGATTTTAGAAGCAATTCTAAACCTACAAAATGCCCTCCATAATGAGAATCATGACATTCCCTAATGATTTGTTCTATTTCTTCCTCGAGGACACATCTTTTAATAATTTGATCATTATAAGACTTAAACAAATATGGTTCATCCCAAAAATAATGTTTGGTATCATGTAAAAATTTTCTTTTTTGGATTAAAGATAAATCACTCGGCAGTATACCACTAATAATTAAATTAATAATATTTGTATACCATAAAATTTTATATAGATGCAAAGTAAACATTTGTTCATTAGGGAAATATTCATTATATTTGAACTTAGCTGATGCATGCATTTAATTGAATGTCTACAAAGATGATCAGTGATTTTATTTTTAGTACCTTTTCTATCTAAAATTTTTACATCAAATTCTTGTAGCAGAAGAATCAACCTCAACAACCTAAGTTTATAGTCTTTCTTTTTCATATGATATTTAATAGCAATATAATTAGTATAAATAATTACTTTTATACTAATTAAATATAATCTAAACTTTTCTAAATCATAAACAATGGCTAGCAATTCTTTTTAGTAGTTGTGTAATTATATTGTGCAAAATTTAAAGTTCTACTAGCATCAAAAATTACATGTAATTTCTTATCTTGGATTTTACCAATAATAGCACCAATTATAATGTTGCTTGCATCACGCATTACTACCAAAGATAAAGACCAATCAAGAGCAATAATAGCTAGAGTAGTAATTAAATATTATTTCAAAGTACAAAAATTTTAAGACATACAGTATGAAATATAAAAGAAACATCCTTCTCCAATAAACGACATAAAGGTTTAGAAATTTTAGAGAAGTCTTTAATGAATCTTGTATAGAATCAAGCACGACCAAGAATAATTTTAATTTCTTCAACTAAATTGGGTGGAGGCAATTTTTCTATAACTAGAATTTTTGCGATATCTATCTTTATTTCGTCCTTTGGAATTTTATGCCCTAGGAAAATTCCTTCAGTCACCATGAATTGACATTTCTTCCAATTTAATACTAAATTTGCTTCTACACATCCTTTCAATAGAGAAGTTAAATTCTTTAGACAATTATCAAATATAGTGCCAAAATACAGAGAAGACATCCAAGAAGATCTTAATACCTTCCTCAATTATGTTTGAAAAATTGACATCATACATCTTTGTAAGTAGCAAGAGCTTTACAAAGACTAAATGGCAATTACTTAAAGGAAAATGTTTCGTAAGCACTAGTGAAGGTAGTCCAATTTTGGTACTCAGGTGCAGTAGAAATTTGATGATATTCTAAATATCCATCTAAAAAATAATAAAATAAATGCATTACTAACTTATCAAGAATCTATTAAAGGAAAGGCAAGGGGAAATGATCTTTTCTAGAATCTATTTCTTAACAACATCTTTCATGGAAGGGTTAAGTCTTCTTTGAGGGTCAACTTTTGGTATTGAATTAGCTTCCATTAAAATTTGATGCATACAAATTAATGGGCTAATTCTTTTTGATGTTAGCAATTGTCCATCCAAAAGCTCTTTTAAAATAACATAAAATCTTAATCTATTTACTTTCCTGATGTTTTTTAAATTATGATGAAATAATTATAGGAAGAGTATAGTTGTTACCAAGGAAATCATACTTAAGATGGCTAGGTAAAACCTTAAGCATTAAGTTAGGAGCATCATCAATTGAAGGTTAAAATGTTTTACCTGAAGATGTAGTCTATAAGGTTTCAACGTTCTATCTATATTGTCCTGAATTGCTTTCAGTTGTAGAAATAGATTCTCCAAACCTCTCACAATTCTCCTAAACTTCTTCATCATCAAATTGATTTCCTTCCAACAATTCTTATTTTAAAATCTCAACTAAAGTGTCTTTCCAATCAACTCTAAATAAATCTCTATATTTTTCTTGAGTTATTTTATAGACATAAGCACTTCAATAGCAACCTATTGATCTTAAACCCATATAGTTAACTCCCAATTTTGCACATCAATCATAGATTTCTTAGTGTCTTAGAAAGGTTTTTCTAAAATGAGAGGTATTTCTTATCATCTTCCATTTAAAGCATAATAAAGTCAATAGAGAAAATGAATTTATTAACCTTAATCAATACATCTTCTATTACCTGTCTTGCATAAGAGAAAATCTTTCAACTAGTTCAAGAGTTATAGAAGTAGGTTGAACCTCTCCTATATCTAATCTTTTAAAGAATGAAATTGGCATGATATTTATGCTTGATCCTTTATTACATAAAGCTGTCCCATAGAATTTATCACATATAGATAAAGGAATGGTGAGACTAGAATTTTAAGCTTCTCAGGAAGTTTTTTCTGAATAATAGCATACACTTTTTAGTTAATGCTACAGTTTAAAATTCCTCTAACTTCCTTTTATTATTCAAAATATCCTTCATGAACTCTGTATAGATGGGCATTTGTTCTAAGGCTTTATAGATGGGTATTTTGATAGTTAATTTCTTAAACACTACTAAAAGCTTAGAGAATTATTTATTAAGATTTTGTTTTGTCAACCTCCAAGGAAACGATAGTGGAGGTCTCTCTTTAACCTCCTAATTAGTTTGTCAAGTTCCTTAATAGAGATAGATGGATTAATATAAGTTTGACATTTTAGATGTTCTCCTTCAACATTAATCTTTTGAGGTAGATCTCTATCCTTGTATGGTTTTCCCAATTCTTTCCCACTTTTATGTTGAATATTATTACATTAATCTTTTGATTCTTGGTTGTTAATCAATCTATCATGATACCCTATATGATATTTTATTTTTCTAAGAGTAAGAGATTGATATTGAAGTAGAATTCCTAATTTTATAACAATATCTTCTAATGGTACCTTCCAATTCCTAACATGATCAAATTGTTCAAATCTTAAGGGTAAAACTACAGCATTACATAATACAGCATCATGATGTTCATACATCTTGGATCACCAACTAAGTTAGGGTAATTATTATCCTATTTAGTTTGACCCTTAGTTCCATAGTATTTAATTTCTTTGAAATAGGTAGTTCCATAGTATTTAATTTCTTTGAAATAGTAGCTACCTAAGATGTAAGAATTGACAAAGCATCAAATTCATAAACTCCAACTACTCTCTTTTGAATCACTATATTAGCAGCCCACTAGAAATTATTTATAGCCATTTCCTCAATCAATTAATAAGAATCCTCAAATGCTTTAGACATTAATGATCCTCTAGCTGCAGCATCTATGATTAACATAAGAGTTCCTATAAATCTATTGAAAAAGTTTAAATAGCCAACCAATAAGGTAAAGTATGGTGAGGGCATTTCCTAAGCATCTTCTTTAATCTCTCCCAACTTATGTTAATAGAATAACCTTCAAATTGGGAAAAAGAAGTGATATCATTTCTAAGTTTGGCAATTTTTGAAGGTGGGAAATACATTGCAAGAAGTTTAATAGCCAGCTCATTCCAAGTGGTTATAGAACATGGGTGCTAAGAATTTAACCACATATTTGGCTTCTCCCTTAGAGAATGTGGAAATAATCTAAGTTGAATGGCATCATCATAGACACCATTGTACTTAAATGTTGCACAATATCTACGAAATTGGCTAAATGTAAGTCATGATTTTCAATAGTTCTCCTAAACTAGGAATATTGTACCATTTGGATAATAGTTGGTTTCAAATTAAAATTGTTAGCTTGAATAGTAAGTCTATTAATACTTTGATGAATTCCTTTTATAACAGGATTAACTTATTCCCTAGGTGGTCTTACATGATCTTGATCTAGAATTGGGTTAGAAATGGTTAAAAACTATTTGCATTTTCAAACTTTTTTTGGGTTCTTTTTTATTTTTGCATCAAATAATAATTGCTCCTTACTGGATCTATCAAACATACAAAAAGATACAATAGGTTAAGAGATAAACCAATGATAAAATAGTTTTAGATATTTTAAAACAAATTTGAACCAAAAGAATAAAGATAAAGGATAGGAAAAACTAAAAGCTTTATTGACATAAAGTGATGATTGATTATTATTCATATCATTTAATTCAATGACTTAATGATTTGCTAAAAAAATTTATTTATTGAAATTTTTTATTTATTTAAAAATTTAAATAATTATGTTTGACCAAATTATGACTTATTAATTTACATTGAATTTTAGGTATTTTATATTTTACCCAGAGAATAATCAAATGCTTTTGAATTTGTGTCATTTGGAGTTTTTTTATAATTAGTTGGGAAGTTTACAAGTTCAACAAAATTTAATAAATTAAATTTGATCAAATATTGACTTTCTTATTTAAATTGAATTCTGGAGGTTTTATATTTTTCATAAGTAGTTGACCCATGGTTGAGTCCAAAGCTTTTTAGTTTGTGTGATTTCGTGTTTTCGTAATTAGCTATGTATTTTATAATTTCAGTCTTTTTTAATGAATTATTAATTAAGATAATTAGGGGATTTTTTTTTATTTTTGTACCAAATCAACTCCAAAGTCCTTGAAATCTTTTCTAAATGTCACTCATGACTCCTAGGGTTGATTATAGGTGCTTAATTTTTTTTTAATTTTTATTATATTTTAACTATTTAATAATTTTTTTAATTTTAAAATTAATTTTCGTTTTGGTTGAATTTCAAGGGTCTTTTATTTCTTTTCTCCATTAGGTTTTTAATTTTGTGCTAAATGACACTTAATTTATATTTTTTTAATTTAATTTGAATTAATTATGAATTATTGAAACCCCTAAGTTAATTATGTGTGTCAAATTTGGGATCACTAATTGACAGAATAAATGACCTCCAAATCTAATAAAATTTAAAACATATATTCACTAGAACATGTGCTCCAATCCCAGAAAATTTTAAGCAACCAAGGTCCTCCCACGTTTGAAAATTGATCCCAAAAAGTAAGTACATCTATATCTTTGGGGATTTAATTAGGAAAATATTCTTTTTGGATTTTTGACAAAATCAGTGGTATTCAAACCTTACACTAATGTGCACGAACCACATAAAAATCAAGAATTAATTCTAAATAGTAAGTTATGAATTTCAGAAATTTGGTTTCAAAATATGTCTTTGAACATTAAAAATTCAATTCACTAAATCCACTAATCACCATAACCCATGAAAATTAGGGTATGTGGGAAACAAACCCTAATATTCCCTATCCAATTTTGAGCTCAACTAGAGCACGAGTTGATGTGTAATTAGGGAAATAGAGTTTTCAATCAAATAGAAATTACTAATAATATAATGGTAAAAATTACTTGAAAATAAATTTAAAATTATCTTGGGCTCAGGTCAGTTCTAAGGAGTACAAGAACTTTAAATTTGGGTGAGAAATGGATTTATGGTGAATTTCTAAAGTTATGAAAATTTTTTATTTATTTTTTGTTTTAATTTGAGTTCCCCATCACCACAATTGATAATAATTAGGAAGGTGGCGGTGGTGGCACGAAACATGTGTGGAGCTGTGCTGCCTAAACACATAAGTGGCTATTTGATGTCATCTGATCTATGCCAAATTGAAAGGAGGGCCATGATTTGGCCATGTAGCCCTAACAAAATCTGGGGAGGCATGGGTTTGAAACCAGTCGAAGATAAAGCATGATCCCCTTGACCTAGGTAGTCAGATCGTGATGCATAAGTGATCAGAAGGTCCAAATCGATTTAAATTTTTTGTTCAATTTTAACTAAAATTTCAATTGCTCATAATTTATTGTATGCTTTTTGAATTTCAATGAAATTTTAAACATAGCTTCATGGTACCCTAATCTTTTAATTTATTGAGTTTGGAGGCTCCATGTATTGGGATATTAAAGTAATTTTAAATTAAAATTTATACATTCCAATGCAAAAATAGCTCTATCATGTGGATGAATTTCCTTAATATTAGTCTATATGGACTCCCAATAATGTCCTCTATAACTTACTCAATGACTCGAAGCTCTAATTTTCTCTTAATCAAAATGTATTAGTTTTTAAAGTCTTTCTCTCTCTATTCTTTCTCTATTCTCTCTCTCCTCTCAAGTAGAGATTTTTTTTAGCTGTGGAAGGCTATGTAAGGCTATGGGGAAGTTTCTAGAGTTGTTCGGAGATCAGAGGAAGAAGAATGAGGGCTCAAGAGAATGTGGATAAAGAGTATTGCTTCTATGAACTTTTTTGGTCGTTTTCCCATAATTCAAGCTATGGATCCTTCACCAAGGGCAGAGATTTGTTTCTTTATTTTTCTTAGTGTTGAGGGATAACTCTTTTGGGTAGGTGAAGCACAATGCAAGGAAAAGGGATGTGGAAAGAGGGATTTTAGAGTTTTCTGCATATGGAACTCAATTGAACCATTGAGTTAATTGGGGTAGGTGGAAAGGAGCATCTAAATCTTATTTTAAAAGTATGCTACAAAAAATTTGTGTTAGGTTAACTTTTGTTCCAATAAATTTAAAATGTCATTTTCAGTATGTTGGAAGTGGTTTCTAGGTTTGGTGGAGTTTCCATGCATGAAATGCAATTATAAATCCTTAAGGAGCATCTTGGTTAACCTAGGATTACTTGGTCAACCTAGCTTGACCATGGGATGAGTTTAGTCTAAATCCACTTTAAAATATATTTGGAACATGTTGGAGGAGGTTTCAAGGTTTTGTTTCAATGTGCCATGTAGAGTTTATTAATAAAATTATATTTCAAAAGGTTTCTGGGTTAAAGGGCTTCATGGTCAACCATGATCTACCAGGGTCCACCAATGGTAAATGTTGGTTCCATTCATCATTATAATGATTTTGAACATGACCAATGATTTTTGAAAGGTTTTTAAGATGATTTTCTATAATTTGTAAGATCCACTGGTGTAGGCTATAACTATTTTAAGGAATTATAACCTTTGAAAATGAATTTTGTTTTAGGGGTTCGGAGGCCTAAAATGCTTCCAAATTGATATAAGTGACCTTAGGGATATGCCTAATAAATATGCAACAGACTTATCATGAATCTATGGTCATTTGATAGAGTTTTTAATTTATATTTTCCAGTAAATTGATTCTGGACCCAGGGCTTTTGGATTTGGATTTGGGATTTTGATTTTGGATTTTTGTTTTTTGAATTGTAATTTTGTTTTGTATTTATTTGATATTAAATTTTATTTAATGTTCTTAACCTCACACAAAAATGAGGTCAAGAAGGCATATGGGACTATCCAAATCTAAATAAATTTTGAGAGAGAGAAACTCCAATTTTCTAGAGAGAAACTTTCGTTCCTTTTCAAATTTTCCTTCTCCACTTTTTTGTCAGGATTTTTGCTTATGGCGGTAGAGGCTTTGGTGACCACAACAAGTCACCAAAACTCTACTATTCATACTCCATCTGGTTGCCAAACGTTTGTTGGATCTAATGTTTCATTGCAAGGTGGTGTTCCTATTCATCAAAGAAGGAATTTCAAGGATGCTCCGTTGGTGATTAAGGAACCCTCATTCATTCCTGTGAAGACTACTTCCCCTGCCATTGGTAAAGTAAAACAAGTTGAGAATGGAGTGGTGGTGAAAATGCCTCGCCCCTCTCGTAGTATTTCTGTGCAAAATAGTCTTATGATTTTGAAGCATCATCTTCCTCGGGTATGAAGCTTTTTGTAAAAAAGTTTGGTAATATGAATTCTAAGCCTGATATTCCATTTAAGGAGAATTCATTTATTAAAATGGTTTTTGATGAGCTATCAGGCATTTGTGTTAATGCTCAAGAAAGGAATGTTGATGAAAATTCTCCATTACAAGTTCTTGATGAGCATGGGGGACTAGGTATTAAAGCTCCTAGGAATCCTTGGACTAGACATCCAAATATTAAAATTAATTTTTCAAAAGATGAATCATTTCTATCAAAGGATGGGGTTGCTGTCTAGTTGCACGAGCCAAGTGTGAATGCTAATTCCAAAAAACTTCATTTTTTTGTAGTAGTTAAAGTCTTTGGGAAGGATAGTCTATTCTAGGTGATTACGTAGGAGTTATGCCATTAATGGATACAATTTGGGAAATTCTACCTTACTATTCTTGGTTTAGGTTGGATCTTATGCTCATTTTTCTCTCTTGAAACTATGGAGAATGTTTGGAGGTCCTTGGTATATGAATTTTCATATATTAGGTTTAGATAAGTGGACTCCTAAATTTTCACCTACTTCATTGAAAGGCATGCCATCTCCTATTTTGGTTAGGATGCCACATCTACTCTTACAATGTTGGGATGAGATTAATGTTACATGAATTGCATCATTGGTAGGAACACCCCTGCTGATAGATGGTATTATGTTCCAATGGGGAAGAAGAAAGTATGCAAGAGTTTTTGTTTGAGTTGCATTAGATATACATCTCCCTATGGGTGTTTGGGTGGAAGGGTTGGATGGAAGATTTTTTCAAAAAATGGAATATAAGAAAATTTCTACATTTTTTTTTTAAATGTGTAAAGATTGGCCATTTGATCAATTTATGTATTCTAAAGGAAAATGTAGTTTGTGAAGGTGTAGTCAGGTCTAATTTAAAAGGTAATAATTCTGAGAAGTCTATGCTAATGGAAGCAAATAATGGGTCATCTTATGGTCCTTGGGTGCATGTTAATTATGGAAGAAGAAGGAAGTTTTTTTTTTCTAATTACAAAGGAGACCAAAAGAAGGAAAATCTTTCAAAAGTAGGTCCTATTTATGTCAAAAAAGATCAGCCATTTGTTGGTTTCTAGATTGGAGGTGAATGATAAAGAACAGATTATCTCATCTGCTATTGATGAAGTCAATGTTAATTTGTCTGTGATTATTGAAGAAGAACAAGGAAATGTTGAGCATGAAGCTGATAATAATAATGTGGACCTGAAGATAGATCAAACTATTCATGGAAAGTCAGGCAAACAAGTGATGAAGACGTTTACTATTATTGCTGCTGGTAAGTGTTCATTTAACCTTGCTATACCAATATATGTTAATATGTTCAAATTATTGGAATCTTGCTATGATGAAGACAAGAATAAGGTTAATACTGGTTTAGCTAATTTGGGAGTGGATGATAAAGAAGATGGAGAATTGGTTGAGGCTGAGGGGGATAAGGCTGAATTAGTTGAAGGTGGATGGTGTATGTTCTAGAGTGGTTAAATTTAAACTCCAAAAAATAACTTAGATCACTTGGCAAAGTTAATTTTCTTCCTCGTAATAGAAAAGGTGAGTTGTTGAATAAAGATATTAGTGGGAGTAATTCTACTTTTATTCTTAAATGACTTCCATAGCTTTTTAGAATTTTAGGGGGCCTAGGATGAGTGAAGCCTCTCAGTATTTGAAGGAGTTTGGGAGAGATTTTGATACATTCTTTGTTGGGCTTGTTGAAACTAAAATTTCATCTATTAATAGATTTGAGTTCAATAGATTTGTTGGTGGTAATTGGGATTTCTTCCTTTTTCCTGCGGATGGGTTATTCGGTGGTATCATGGTTTACTGGAGGATAGATATTGCTTCTTTTTTAGTTATAGAACCATCTTCTCAAGATATTATAGGTGAGCTTAGTATTGCTAACAAAGGTGTGTGGATGGTAGTTACAGTTTATAGAAGTAGGGATATTTACAAGAGGAGTTTGTGGAGTAGTTTGGAAGTGCTTTCGGGTAGACATCTTCCTTCTATTATGGGATGTTATTTCAATTGTATTTTGTCTCAAGATGATAAAAGAGGAGGGAAGAAGTTTTTCCTCTCTCAAGGGTCTTAGAATATTAATATGTTTATGAGAAATTGTGATTATCATGAGGTGAGGGTGATTGATCCCAAATTCACTTGGTGTAACAATAAAAGTGGTGGAGCTCATATTTTGGAGAGGTTGGATCGGTGCATTCTTATTTCTGCTGCATTGGCGGCTGTCAGACATCGTGCTACAGTAGCTTTGGACCATTGTCCCATTTTACTTAACATTTTTTCTTCTGGTTTTCATAAAAGCATAATTTTGAAGTTTGAAGACATATGGACAACTTATCTTGCTTCTTCAACAATTATATTTCATTCTTGGAAGAAGAGTGTTTAAGGTGATGTTGTTGATATTTTTAATATGACATTTAAAAGTGTTTTGAAGGCTTTATTCTTTTGGAGTAAAGCTAAACATCAAAACTTTATTGATTTGAAGGACCATGTTTAAAAAGAAATTTTAGAATTACAAGAGGAGGAAGCTAATTGTGAGGAACTCTCTTAAGATGAGCTTTTTTTGTTAGTCTAAGGTAAATGAGCTCAATTCTACTCTTGGCTGGCTAAGTACATGGTGGAAGCAATGGGTGAACATTCAATGGACGGAAGAAGATGATATCAACTAAAAGTTCTTTAAAGCTTATGCAATGGCTAGAAAAATGTAAATTGGATCAACCAAGTTAAGGATAATAATTGTATGTTGATATAAGATCAAAACAGTGTGGAAGAAATTTTTTATGAGTTTTTTAAAGACAAATGGAAGGAACGGAGGGGTGTATTAAATGGTTGGCCTTCTCCTATGACGGTGCTTGAAGATTGTGATAGGAAGTTTTTGGAAATCGATTTCTCTAAAGATAAGATGAAGCAAGTTTTTAAACAGCAGGAGGCAAATAAGTCACCAGGTAACAATGGGGTTACTATTAAATTTTAGATTTCAAATCTATTTTTTGTATGTTATATGAGTTTTTGATGATACCAAAATATTATTGTGTTGATTATTATTTTCTCCTAACATATATTGGATATATTATGTTTGTGTTGTCTGTGTATACTAACATTTCAGAGAAATCATATTCCAGACTGCTTAAGACTTCAAGACAGATTAGATTAAGGGTTATTATATTTAGAGTATGTACTTTTTATTTTCTTGAGTCTGAGAGAGTGTAATTGTAATTGGGTAACTGAGCGCACACACACTGGAGAGTGAGACAGAACTTGCATTTTTTTAACTAATCATACTGTATGATTTTAGTATCGTACATGATGATTTGTCCTATGTGTTCCTCCAGAAATGATCTGATAAACTCAAGTCTAGAAAATTTTCTGAGTTTAGATCATTCTATACGAAATATATTCATCCTGGACGTAAATTAGAGTACAAAATTAGGCTCGTCCAGCTCATCCCATATGAATACAAAAAAAAATTTGAACTGATCGTACTGTACCATATGGGTTCGTACGGACACCAATCAGAGTACAAAATGGGGTTCGTACACATTCGTACAGACGAAAGTCTCATTTTTTTGTACTGATTGTAATATACGATATGGGTTCATACAAATGCCGATCAAAGTATAAAATGGGGTTCGTACATCATCGTACAATACTTTTTAAACTATTCATATGTATGAAGTACGATCATACTGTATGATCCAAGTCTGTCGAACTTGAAATTTTTAGTTTTTGGACAGTTTTTCTTATCCTTTGTAAGTAAGGGTCCTAAAAATTGACTGCAATAACTTCTCACTTCAAAAATTCTCTTGAGTGTGCCTTAGGAGTGTGTTTGGGAAAGTTATTTGAGAGTGAAAAGTGAGAGATTTTATGAGAGGGATTTGTGAGGGGATTCACAAAAGTGCCCATTGGTGAGGATTTCCTACTTGTTCTTTATAGTTCTTCCCTACTTCCTTGAAGGCTTTTTTAGAGAAGATTTTTAGGAAAAGGTCCAGTTCTTTGCTGACACCAGGAGGGTGTAAAAGAATGATTGGTACTCTGCCATCACCAAGACGGGGGAAAGGATGGTGAGTTCTCTGTCTTCAATAGGAGAGTGAAAAAGGATGATGGTTCTCTGCCTCATCGGGTTGGTGGAAGAGAGGTTTTTGTAAGGGCTTCTCCACCTTGCTATGGGGGCTAAAGGAAAGATTCTTGTGATTAGTGCAATACCTGGAGAAGGAGTCTCCAGGGAGTGGATGTAGGTCTTGTTGGCCCAAACCACTATAAAATCTGATGTTTTCTGCTCTTTACTTTTTACTGCATTTTTATTTTCCACATTTTCTTTTATTTTTATATGGTTAAAAAAGTATTTTCCTAAAATTTATAGTTCTTATAAATTTTCATTTGTTAAATCAATTTTTTAAAATATAACTAAGAAATTTTATAATTACCAATTCACCCCCAATCTTGGTTAGCCTTAGGATAATTGACTTAGGTTTAATAACCTACTGTGAATTTACAAGTGGTATCAGAGCGATGTTTCAAAAATTAAGGTTAAGATAACTTTTTGAAATGATCATGGCTACTTTGGAAACGGTAACACACCTAAAAGATATTTGATCACAAGACCCCCATTATTTGATAACCTCCCTTTCGATTTTTGAAAATATGAATGTCTACTTTTCTTCAATCGCTTGATTATCGCATATGGGTTTTAGTACAGGAAGGCTACCCTAGACCAACTGGACTTGTAGATGGCGTTATAACTGAAACACCTTTCACTGATTGGATAGTAGAAGAAAGAGACCTAGCTCATTTAAATGCTAAATGTTTAAATAATTTTTTCTATGCACTTGAATCAGAGGACTATATGTGTGTCTCAACCTGTAGATCCAGTAAAGAAATTTGGGATAGACTTTGTATTACTTATGAAGGAACTAATGAGGTGAAACAATATAGATTGAATAATCTACTACGTGGTTATGAATTATTTTACATGAAATAGAATGAATCAATCACTGACATGTATACTCGTTTCACACAAATAGTTACCTCATTGCATGCTTTAGGTAGGGAATTAATGAATGCTAGAAAAGTAAATAAAATTCTTCATTATTTACCTACTGCTTATGATGCAAAGATAACTACTATAACAGAGTCGAAAGACTTAAATGTTTACTCAATTGAAAATCTTCTTGGATCACTAATTGCTTGTGAGCAAGGAGTGACTCAAAGACAGGTTGATGCAGGTGAGAAGCGAAAGGAGAAAAATATTGCATTTAAAGTGCATGAATCAGAGAGTGATTATTCATAACTTGAGGATGAAGATGATATTGCACTCATGACGAGGCAATTCAAATGTTTCCTAAGAAGGAAGCAAAGGAGACACCAATAGTGGAACAAGGGTAAGTTCCATAAAATGCTAAGGCTTCTAATGAAGTAATTTGTTATGAATGTAGGAAGACAGGACACATCAAATTTGATTGCTCAAATCTCAAAGCTAATCCTAGCAAGGAGAAGGTGAAGGAGAAAACAAATATGAAGAAGGGCAAGAAGAGATTACAGAAACTATTTTGGGCTGATTCAACTTTAGATTGCTCAGAAATAGAGGTAGAGGAGGAAGTCACAAACTTGTGTTTAATGGCCAATAAGCTTAATCAGTCAGATCAAGAAGAGGTATGTGACTTAACCTATGATGAGATGTTTGAAGTTTCTAAGAAAGTTCATATTGTATATAGGAAACCTAGAAAAATGCATGCCAAGCTAAATATTGAATTTTTAGATTTATAAAAAGAGCTTGAAATCCTTAGGAAAGATCACGCATTAATTGATAATAATCACATGTATTTATTAGATGAGTTTGATGATTTGAATAAAAAACATAAACTTTTGAAATCATCACACACTTAACTTGAGAATGATTGTAAAGTTCTTTTGGAAGAAATAGAACATAGGGAGATTGATTTGAAAATGAAAATTTCTATGTTAGAAAGTAAAAAATTCATATTTTGAATTGGAATTGAAGACTATTAAGGAAAATAGGCTGACAGCCACACTTGAGCAGTTCTTTAAGTCTAAGCAAAAGAGGATGAGTTCAACACCTAGGAAAAGATCTTATAATGCACATAGATTAAGAAATCCTTCACCTGGTGTGAGATGTTATACATGTGGAATGTTAGGACACATCTCCCACACTTGTACCATTCATAGTAGAACACATTTAGTGTGGAGGCCTAAGATGCATAAAACACAGCATATCACATATGCATCTAGTTTATTATTGCCAGGAGGTGAACCCAAACTTGTTTAAGTTTCCAAGTATAATATTTGATCTTTTTATAGAATCGCTCTCATACAAGACCTCGTGAGAGTATTTGGTACCTGGAAAGCAGATGTTTGAAGCATATGACTAGAGGTACAACTCAATTAATATCGCTGGAAGCTAAGAATGGAGGCAAGGTTACACTGGGAGATAATACATGTAAAAAAGTGGTAGGTCAGGTATAATTGGAAACTTGAATTTTTTTTCATTGAAAATGTCTTATTAGTAGATGGCTTAAAGCATAACATGTTAAGTATTAGTCAACTATGTGATAAGGGGTATAGTGTAAAATTTTTTTCCCACTAACACATAATAAGCCAAAATGGAATTAAAATTTTACATGGAATTAGGGTAAATAATGTGTACATGCTTGATTTGAATTGTATTAAGACTTTTATTACTTTTTGTCTCAAAATAATAACTGATGAATCATGGTTATGGCATAGAAGGCTTTATCAGGTAAGCATGAAAAAATTAAGGAAAATCAGCCAAAAAGAATTTGTTATAGGGATACCTAAACTAGACTTTACTAAGGATCACCTGTGTGATGCAGGTCAATTAAGAAAATAGGTGAAGTCCTCCTTTCATTCCATTAAAGATCTTAGAACTAGCAAACTATTAGAAATCATTCATATGGATCTTTTTGGACTGGTTAGCACTATAAGTCTACGAGGTAGAGTGTTTGGATTTGTGATAGTTGATTATTTTATAAGATTCTCTTGGGTCAAATTCTTATCTCATAATGTGAATTGTTTGATGAATTTAGAGTCTTTTATAATTGCATTCAGAGGAAGTTAGGATGTGAGATTTTATCAATTCAAGGTAATCATGGAGGAGAATTTAAAAATGATAAATTTAAAGATTTTATAAAGAGAAAGGACTTGATCACAATTTTTTAACACTTATGACACCTCAACAGAATGGTGTTGATGAAAGAAAGAATAGAACACTGATAGAAGCCGCTAGAGCCATGTTGGCAGAATACTCTCTTCCAAAATATTTTTGAGCTAAAGTGGTTAGTATAGCCTGTTATGTTCTGAATAGGGTGAACAATAGATCCAAGTTAAATAAAACGCCCTATGAACTTCTTAAGGGTAGAACACCAAATCTTTAACATTTGCATGTTTTTGGATGTAAGGTGTTCATTCATAATAATAAGAAAAACTCCTTTAAGAAAATTTGATCCAAAATATGATGAAGGAATTTTTCTTGGATATTCTAGTATTAGAAAATCGTATAGGGTGTTTAACAAGAGAGCTTTGGTAGTCAGGAGACCACACATGTAGTTTTTGATGAATCTGGCATTTTAGAAGAGCCAAGATTGGAAGAAGATCATATTGAAAGTATTGAAAATATCTCCTAAGAAATTGAAAAGATAAAGTTGGAAGAAATGGTTAAGATGAAAAACCCTTTGCCTAGAGAATGGAAATTTTCTAAGAGTAACCCTAAGGAATTGATTCTAAGTGAACCTAGTGAGGGTGTTAGGACTAGGCATAGAATTACCAAACAGAGAGAACCATTCTGCTTTTATATCGATGGTTGAACCCATTAATATAAATCAAGCACTTTCAGATAAATTTTAGATTTTGGCCAAGAAGAATTGAATCAATTTGTATGAAATGATGTTTGACAATTGATTGAAAGGCCAAAGGATCAAAGTGTTGTTGGGACAAAGTGGGTGTTAAAAAAAATGAATGATTCAGGCGTTGTGATTAGAAATAAGGCTAGATTGGTGGCCAAGGCGTATAATTAAATAGAAGGGATTGATTTTGAAGAAAATTTTGCCCCTATAGCAGAGTTGAAGCTATTAGGGTTTTACTAGCCTTTGCCTGTTTTAAATGGTTTAAATTATATCAAATGGATGTAAAAAGTGCCTTTCTGAATGGGTGATAAAAGATGATGTTTATGTTGAGCAACCACTAGGTTTTGAAAATTTAAAATTCCCTAATCATGTTTTTAAATTGAAAAAGGAAGTATATGGACTGAAATAGGTACGTAGGGCTTAGTTTGTGAGGTTAAGCAATTTCATATTAGAGAGCTCATTTGTTAAAGAAAGTGTCGACTCCACTCTCTTTTTGAAAAAGATAGGAGATGACTTACTCATTGTTCAAATATATATTGATGATATCTTATTTGGATAACCTGATAGAACACTTTTTGATGAATTTTCAAAAATAATGAATAGTGAATTTGAAATGAGTTTGATGGGAGAATTGAGTTACTTTCTTAGTTTTAGCATAAAGTAAGGTGAGGAAGGAACATTTCTCAGTCAGTCGAAGTATGTTAAGGACATCCCTAAAAAGTATGAAATAGATTATAATAAACCAGTAACTACACCAATGAGTTCCTCAGTGCAGTTAGATAAGGACCCCAAGGGAAAATCTGTTGATCAAAAGAAATTTAGAGGAATAATTGGATCATTGCTTTATTTGATAACTAGTAGACTAGATATAATGTTCAGTGTTTGTCTATGTGCTAGATTTTAATATAATCCAAAGAAATCACATTTGATAGTAGTTAAAACAATATTGAGATATCTTTTGGGAACTCAAAACTTTGAGATTTGGTATCCTAACACATCTCTTCTTTTAAGATAATTAAATATTCTGATTCAGATTCAGATTTTGCAGGATGCAAGATAGATCAAAAAAGTACTTCTGGAACATGTAAATTTATTAGAAATTATCTAGTATCTTGGTCTAATAGGAAATAGAATTTAGTACCCATTTCTACTGCTAAAATTGAATACATTGCCTTAGGTAGTTGAGTGGCACAAGTTCTTTGGTTAAAGCAATAGTTGATTGACTAAGGATTTTTAATTGGCACAATTGTAATTTTCTGTGATAATACTAATGTCATTTACATTTCAAAGAATCCTATTCAACATTCTAGAACCAAGCAAATAGACATAAGGCATCAATTCATTAGAGATCATGCAGCCAAAGGAGAAATTGAATTGCATCACATTACTACTAAAAATCAACTTGCAGACATTTTTACAAAACCACTAGCTTTTGACACATTTAGCATTTTAAGAACAAGGCTAGGTGTGATTAATCATAATGCTTGATTTAAAATTCTATAAATTTGATTTGTTGTGTGACCATATGTTTATTTATGTTGAGTGTGTGTGTAGTATAGTTTGTATGGTTTTATTTTGTATTGTTTGTTTTTGTTCGTATTATTTTTAATCTTTTTATTATTGGTAATGGTTTTGAAAAAGTTGCAAGTCATTGGATATAAAATGATTGGCTTTGAAAGGTTTTTCAGTTTATCATATTTTATTTTAAGTATTCTTTTCGTACTGTACGAAATTATTTTCATACTATATGAATTCTATTGCTTAAGCATGATAATTTTTTGACTTAAGGTGTTGAAATAGAGTTTTCATAGTGTTTCATACTATACAATGATGCCATCATACTATATAACATGTGTAGTTTCATCTGTACGCATGGGGACTGATCGTACGTACGAACGTGTATTTCGTCTATATGATCTAATTTTCAATTTCGAGTGGGGGACAAACCTAACTGTTATTAAATAATCTTTAACATTCTTATCATCCCGGGTGAACATATATTCATCTATACGATAAAATGGCCAAAAAGTCTGCACAAACAAATGCCTCAGAAATGGCATTTTACAAAAAGACATTTTGTTTTTTTTTTCCATTTCTGTTCGTATGTATGAAATAAATTTTGTCCCATACGAAATTTCAATCATACGTATGATGCATATTTTAACTAGAAGGGTCTTTGGAGAAGTTATTCATCGCCTTCTCATCCATTTCCAAACCCTCTTGAGATCTAGTTCGAGTTATGGTAAGTAGCAGCAAGCGACCCCGCTCTAAGGCCTCTTCCTTTAGGACCGGTAGGGATGAAAACTTTCTATCTATAGAGAATGAAGATGATTTTTATAGGTATACGACTGCAAAAAAACCTTTTCTCATCTACTCATGCAAAATGACATTCATTTCTCTGTTATGCCATTACTTGCTTCAACTCATTTTTCTTTCATCCTGACTCTTATCTATGCCTACAATAAAGAAAATTTTCAATTTTTCCTAGCCAATATGAAATTCAATCAAGACCACTCAAGGATCACTTCATATGTTTTCATGGAAAGAGTAAAGATCACCAAGGAAGACTTAGGCACATTCCTCCACCTAAGAATCTAAGGAATTAGGTCCCATACATTATTCTCTAGGGCAGACTATGACTAGTCTGAAGTCAATAAGGTTCTTAGAGGATTAGCCCAAGTGAGCCATTTGCCACATGTTTACACTCTAAACCAAAATGCTCGCATTATTCAGCAGGTTTTGTGAACTTTGATTATTCCAAAAGTTGGTCATCACATAAACATGATTCCTCTTCTGTCCACAGTCACTTATTTGATTATGAAAAACCAACTTATAGATGAAGCCCAATTAATCATATATTACCTTTATACTCTTTCTGACATTGGACTTCGAAATAATAAGAGAAAGAAAATTGTGGCTTTAAGACATCTAATGGCCTATATCCTAGAAAAGAAGTACAATTTTGCACAACCTGATGATCATACTGAACTCCCTATCTACTTTACTAATGCCTCTTTTCGTTCACTTTTTGGGACAGAGACTTCTAAGGGAGATGACTATAAGGAAGAAGGAGCCGATGTACCTGCACTTGCACTTAGACCTGACCAAAATTTCTACCAAGAGAAGGTCTAATGGTTCAACAAACTGGAAACTCATGTTGATCAACACTTTGATCAACTTGAGAATCGCTTGACTCAGTAGGATGCAAGGTATCAGGAAGATATGGGTTGGATTCATGGCAAGTTTGACTATATGAATACTAATATAGCCACGATCAAGAGCTACTTCACTGTATTCAACCCTCTGCCACCTCCTGACTAGGGTACTTCATATTTCTAGTTGTGATCTTCTATTTTTGGTTTTTCTTTTATGGTGTCTATGATGTACTTGCATTTAAGCTATTTTAGACTAGCTATTTCTTAGTTGATCTGTGATATCAGTGATTTCAGATATTTGTTCTATATGATGTTAGTTGTCTCTAGTTCATGCTGATGATGTTTGTATTTGATTATTTGTTTAATGAGAAGTTGAACGATATATTGTTTTGAATTAAATTGTATCTTCCTGAATTGTCTATGCTTATAGATTCAAATCTTTTGTTTTTAATCTTCAGAAGGGATTTTAAATTTCATTTTCTCTACACATTAATTTTCTAGCAAAATTTAATATCTCAAAATTTTAAATCACATTATGATTGATTTAAGATTAGAAGATCAAGTTCATGTTTCTATAGATGAATATTACTTCATGATAATAATTGCAAAATAGATGTCTTATTTTTATTTCATTTTCTTTTCATTATATTTTTTTGTTCATTATTGAATTGTGTATTTTAGATTTATTGATAGTTGGAAAGACAGAAAATATAAAAATATGCACAAAAGCCTAAAGTTGAAAATATGCACAAAGTGTGCCACATGTTTGAAAAGATGCACAATGTAAGCCAAAGTCAAAAGAGGTACAAAATTAGCCCAAATGAAAAAGATGCACAAAGTGTGCCACAAACAATTTAAAAGATGCGCAATATCTCCAACTGATACAGGTCTTTTCTTAATCATCTACCTCTCTTACATATCCAAATAATTGGTAATAATTTTCACTATTGAATTAGAAAATAATTAATCTTTAAATTCATCATTTCTTGCAATAGGTAATTTTATTTCATATGACTAGAACGAACACTGAACCTGATTGACTTTTCTTTATTATGTTGTTCTTTGATTTAAAATTTGAAAATTTTCTTTTTCAGCATTAGCGAATTAATTCTGAGTTTTTTAAATCACTTTAAAACTATCTTCTTGATCAACTTAGTTGATTTATTCATAGACACTCATTCGTTCAAGAGAACTTCCCTTTTTCTTGTTGTCAAAAGGGGGAGTGGTATTGTTTGGTGTCATGTATTCATGTATTATTTGGTGTCATATACTGTTTGTGTTTTTGAGTTGTTTGGTGTTATGTTGTATTTTTTTAGTTTTTTATTTTATTTTTTAGTTTTATATGAGTTATTTTATCGCTGGTAGTTTTCAATTTTGTTTTGTTTTTGTTTGTTTTTGTATTTCATTTAGGGTTCCCTTGTTTTTAAATTAGTCATTCATTTAGGGGAGCTTAGGAAAAAAATTGGCGTAAAGGATAACTCAAACAATAAGTGTTTTGTCATCATCAAAAAGGGGGAGATTGTTGCATTTTAGATTTCAAATTTATTTTTGTGTATCTTATGAGCTTTTGATGATACCAAAATATTATTGTGTTGATTATTATTTTCTCCTAACATACATTAGATATATTTGGTTTGTGTTATTTGTGTGTACTAACATTTCAGGGAAATCATACTCCCTACTGCTAAAGACTTGAAGATAGATTAGATTAGGGGTTGTTGTAATTGGAGTTTATACTTTTTATTTTTCTTGAGTCTGAGAGAGTGTGATTGTAATTGGGTAACCGAGCACACACACACTAGGGGAGTGAGACAGAACTTACATTTTCTTTAAACTAATTGTATTATATGATTTTAGTATCGTACACGATGATTTATCTTGTGTGTTCTTCCAGAACTTATCTGATTAACTCAAGGCTGGAAAATTTTCTAAGTTAGATCGTACTGTACAAAATATATTCATCCTGGATGCCAATCAGAGTATGAAATCAGGCTCATCCAATTGGTCTCATACGAATAGAACAAAAATTTATACTCATAGTATTGCATGATATGGGTTCATATAGATGCCGATTAGAATATGAAATGGGGTTCTTACATATTCGTACAGTTGAAAGTCTCATTTTCTGAACTAATCATACTATACGATATGGGTTCATACAGATGCCAATTAGAGTACGAAATGGGGTTTGTACAGCATCGTACAATACTTTTTAAACTGTTCATACGTGCAAAGTACAATCATAATGTATGATCCAAGTCCTTCAAACTTGACATTTTTAGTTTTTGGATAGTTTTTCTTGTCCTTTGCATATAACCATCCTAAAAACTAATTGCAATGAACTTCTTGCTTTAAAAATTCTCATGAGTGTGCCTTAGGAGTGTGTTTGGGAGATTGATTTTAGAGTGAAAGTGAGAGATCTTATGAGAGGGATTTCTTAGGGGATTCACAAAAGTGCCTATTAGTGAAGATCTCCTACATGTTCTTCATAGTTCTTCTCTACTTCCTTGAAGGCTTTTTGAGAGAATATTTTTAAGAGAAGGACCGATTCTCTGCAGACACCAGGAGGGTGTGAAAGGATGATTGGTACTCTGCCATCATCAGGAGGGTGAGAAAGGATGGTGGGTTCTCTGCCTTTACTAGGAGGGTGAAAAAGAATAACAGTTCTCTGTCACATCAGGTTGGTGGAAGAGAGGTTTTTGTAAGGACTTCTCTACCTTGCTGGGGGGGCTAAAGGAGAGACACTTGTGATTAGTGTAATACCTGGAGAAGGAGTCTCCAGGGCGTGGATGTAGGTCTTATTGGTCCGAACCACTACAGAATTTGGTGTTTTCTACTCTTTACTTTTTACTGCATTTTTATTTTTGCATTTTTTTATTTTTCTATGGTTGAAAAAAGTATTTTAATAAAATTTATAGTTCTTATAAATTTTCAATTGTTAAATCAATTTTCTAAAATATAACCAAGAAATTTTAAAATTACCAATTCACCACCATCTTGGTTAGCCTTAGGATACTTGACTTTGGTTTAACAACCAACTGTGAATTTATAGTTACTTATTCTTTTATCAAAGCTTATTGGTCTATTATTAAAGAAGATGTTTCGATGGCCATTAATTCTTTTTTTACTTCTAGTAAAATGTGTTCTGAGTGGAACGAAACTATTGTGGTGCTGATCCCAAAGGTGAAAAATCTTTTAACACCATATGCTTATCGTCCTATAAGCCTTTCTTATCTATTTATAAGATCGTGGTAAGGATGTTTTTAAATAGGTTGAATTATTTTATTCTGAAAGTTATTTCAGAAGATCAATCTACTTTTATTAAAGGTCATTTTTCGTCTGATCATATTTTGCTTGCCTAAGAGTTATTTAATAAGTTCATATATTCACAATCATAGAACGGGTTGATGGCGATCAAAATTGATATGGAACAAGCTTATGATAGTATGGGATGGTCTACTCCAAAGCAAGTTTTAAAATATTTTAGTTTTCCATTAAAACTTTCAAATCATTTACTTGGAGTGTGTGGTGGACCCAAAATTTTATATTATGGTTAACTGTATTAATTCTAAACGGATTGAGGCTAGAACTGGGTTCAAACAACATTGTCCCTATCTCCATATCTTTTCATAATGTGCTCATAATTGTTATCTGATACTTTTGCTTGAAGAGAGAGGAGTGTTGGTATTAAGGTGGCTCCAAATGCATAAAAAATCTATCATCTACTTTCTGCAAGTGATATTTTTATTTTTTTCTGAGGCCAATTATACGAGTTTTAAGAAAGTGAAGAATATTCTCAGAGATTACTACAGATGGTCTAAACAAAATGTTAATATTTTTAAATCTTCTATTATATTTGGGAAGTCAGTAAAGAGAAGAAAAAATTTTTTTTTCCAAGATTATTGGGGTTCAAGGTTGTTAGTGAAATGGACTATCTGGGTGTTAAGATTACTTTAAGGTGATTGGTTTTCTCAGATTTTTAAAGTTTATTGGAAAAGCATCCAGTAGACTAAATATTTGGGGAAATAGGTTTATTACTCTTGCAGGAAAGTTCCATCTTGCTAATTCAGCATTTCTTTCCCTACTTATTTTTTTATGAACACATTCATTAGTTCCTATGGGAGTTTTGAATGATTTTGATAAGATGTGAAGGAATTTTTTATGGCATAAGCATGACGGTAATAAAGGGCTCCAATATGTTTCATGGGATGTCTTACGTAAATCAAAGAAGAGAGGTGGATGAGGTTTTCAATCCGCTGCAGTGAAAATTTGTCCTTTGAGGGATAAATTTGCCTGGAATTTTATTTCAAAGATGAATTATCTTCTTAACAGGACTTTGGTCTCAAAATATAGAAATGATATTTGGAATTCTGAAAGTAAGAGCTATTTTTCACCTACGTGGAAGATCATTTTGAATGGAGTGAATTTACTTCATCCGATTGTTAGATGGAAATTTTTTACATGTTGTGATATTAACACCACAAAAGATGAATGGATTTGGGATAAGAGTATTGAGAAGTGGCCAACGTATGTTGCGGATATGAATGAAGATACTAAATATCTTGCAGGTTTCATCTGAGATGGGAAGTGGAATGAGTCCCATTTGATGTATTGGATGGCATTTGGTTGATTTGATTATGTTTGTCCCTATATAATTAGATTTATAGAAAGATCAATTGGAGCTTTTGCGAAAGTGTTTGGGAAAGTCTATTTTTGCTCTAGCATTGGAGAAATCTTATGAAGATGTTGGGGAGGACAAGCAATGGAGATGGATTAAAAAACTTAAGTTGGGGAGTTATTTTTGTGGCATTTAAACATTAATGTTATCCCCTAAATTATTTTTTGATGTATAGGTGGTTAATGGATATTAATGGATGTTCTAGAGGTTGTAAAGTTGCTGAAAATTTTGAACATGTTGTGGTTAAATCTATGAAGCTTTCTCAAGTGTTTCTTTTTCTCAGCAAATGGGGCTTTCATCTTCTGATTTTTTATTCTCTAGAAAAGTGTAATAAGGTCTTGGAACAGCTTGCAACTTCTAATCCTTTTATTGGGAATTTGTGTTGTTTAGCTATTTTCTTTTGCTGGAAAAGTAGGAATAAGATCAAGCATGGTGGATAAGATGATAGCTAGGCATTCATAGCAGCTAATTCTATCAATTTTGTTGTTGTATCTTTTTGAACTAATCTGCTTTTAAAAAACTGCGGTGCGAATTAGCTGTGCCAGCTGTCTCATTCTTCTTGGCACCCTCCTCCTCCTGAATGGATTAAAGTTAATGTTGATGCTTCCTTGTTGAGTATAAATAAAGCGGGCATAGGTAGTGTGTTTAGAGACTATAAAGGAAGGTTCTTGTGTGCTTTTAGGTTCAGTTGTCTTCATTAGGATAGTTCGGAATTGGAACTATTGCCTATTCTATCTTTGAGGAAGTTTCTACAAGAATGGATGTTTGAGGCTAAAGGTATCTTTACAGAAGATGATAACTATAATGTTATCAAATTTTTTCAAAGCATGTTGAATAAGGAAGGTGTCAAGGAGGTCATCTTAAAGCCGAAGGATTTACCTTTCATAGTGATTTTAATCATGTGTTATTTCTTTTCTCAAATAGGAATTGTAATAGGTTAGCTGATTTTTGTGCTATGTATATTCTTTTTTCAGATTTTTTTTTGGGATGATATTGCTTGTGATAATATTCCTCTTTTTTTTCTTTGTTACAGGTGGAATTTGATTGGGTTCCAATCATGGAGTAGGTTGTAATTAGTTGTTTTTAATAAACTACTAAGTGCATTTCTTCAAAAAAAAGGGGCATATGGGGAATATAAGAAAGACAAGAAATTTTTTTTTGGAAATTCATAGACATATGGTTTAAGAATTTTGGGATCTCTAAGGAAATGCATTGGATGGAGTAAAGGTGAATTAACCACTGTTAGTCATGAATTTAATAAATTTGATTCTAACAAACATAATATAGATGATGAATAATTTGTGCTTTGATCCAAAATTAAAAAAAGAATAGACCTATTAACTTTACATGTACTACTATTTCAATTATAAATTTAGAATTTATTTAAGTTTGGTAAACACAAAATATTTGTTAGTCTATTTTTTTTAGAATCTTCAAACTTAGTTATTTGGTAGGATAAATGTTGTGCACAAACGAATCATCACTTATCTTAACAAAACTAGCATCTTAACTACTTGCAAGAACGATACTCTACTGACTCCATATTTTACTCGAATGGTACATACACATGCATAGAACCGTATACAAGCAATGTATCATACAATGCCATAACACTCCCAAGTGGATTTCTACATTTGATTTTCTACTCCTTTCAAACCTAAAACGAAATTTTTAAACTCAAAGATAGACACTTAATAACTTATAATTTCACAAACATTTAATTTAAGCAAATGCATACATACAACTCTTACTAGGTTTTAATCTAGCCAACTAATTTTAGTAGTAGTAGCTATTACAACTAGAGCCACTTCTGTAGTGGAAGCCCCTCCTAATCGATTAAGCTCATCAACTTACTTTCCCTTTACTATTGGTATTGCCATAACTAAGGGCTTTGTGGCCTACAAGGAGCTAGTAGGAGGTAGCCTGGTTGTCAATAGCAATGGTCTATAGTTAAAAGTTTTGTATCTAACATACTAAAATTAATGACTAAAGCGTATCATGTAGAATTTTCATTCTTCTACACAAGTTAGAAACCCATTTCATTAAAGCTAAGAACTCAAAATCCCTTGATGGATGTTCCAACAACATGCTTGAGGAGAGGCATATATTTTGTTCATTAGTAAAATAGAATGTCACCTACCAAATAGATCCCAAGCTAAGATTGTAAATAATTTTTCTTCTTAGCTTCATTTGAAGGAATTATCGATTAGGCTCCTACAAACGTTATGATGACCTTTTTGGATGTCACATTTTCAACTGTTGCTACCTCTACATGAAGCACATGGAGAACTCACTATGTCTAACCTATATTTAGTAGCTCATCATTAGGGCTAGATGGGAATGGTACTCTCCTAGGGCATATTTTACTACCACTAACATCTTTAGTGAGAGCCACATTCTTGGTCGATGGGGGATGCTTTCCTTCACCATACCTATTACAACTTTCAATCTCTTCATAAGGGGATGGGTGATTCGTCTAGTTGATCCCTACATGATTTGACTGACAACATTATCCCCCTTTCTCTTTTCTCTCCAACGGCAATTCACCTTATTGTAATTATTCTCACCCTTTATAAGGTGAATCACCACTTTGTAAATCCCTTGGATCCATTTTACTTCTCTTGCATAACTCTATTGTTCTACTTAAGTATTCGAGCGAGTGAAGAGATACAAAAAAAGACTATTTCTTATAGTATTTAATTACGATCAACATCACATCATTACCAACATGAAGAATCACAGAACAAATATAGCAATATTAAAATAGGTCAATGACTTTCTATTTACCTTTTATAATTATTTAGTAGACTTATTAAATGCTTACAATTAATTTGGTTGTCATTTAAATACTTTCTCTCCAATTTGATAAGTGAATCTAACATACTAAATTTATACATTCATATACCATTTGAGGTATTCAATAGGTACTCAATGAATCATGGCAGTGAACATGTACCACATGGACCCCATATTGAAACTCATCTGAGGTTCATAAAGACCTAGCTTTATGTAACACTTAGAGGGGCATCCTTCTTATAAGAGCTTTAAAGGTTTCTTGCAAGCCACTCAACTTCTTTCTTGACCTATAATGAGAACTACCCACCAAAGCCATTTATTACAATCTACGGTAGATCATCACTAATTATGCTCATCATCTCAGCTACAAGAAAGTTTCTTTAAGGTTATAGGTTGTCCCATCATAGTTGATTGTATGTGGATCCTACTATCATTGTAACACAAATGTATTCTCCTCCCCCTCAAAGAGAATTTGGAAGTCTATCAAAGGTTTCCACCGACTTCAAGATGCTTTCCACTCATAACCATCTCAGCTCAGCACTCACCAATAGGATCACTTATGCCCACTCACCCTTGCATTCTCAAAACTATGAACTCCCTCCATACAAAAAAAAAAAAAACGAGATTTAGAGCTGTAATCATTCATTGAATTACCTATAGTATTACATGTGTCTAAGGCAATCTAAACTAAGAAAAACTTATTCTTTTATGTGTACACCCATGAATACCTAGACAGGTACCCATTTGTTTTTTTTTTTAAAATAAAAACCCACCAATGGGCATATGGGTTTAAAACAAAAATAAAGAACAAAGTCCTTAAGGATAAATCTAGCCCACTACCGCTCATAAGAGCTACAAAAATCCAAAAATATCATAGGAGCCAGATTTGCCAACTAAGCACGAGTACAATATAAGCTAATAACCTGCTATAAAATACAGAATTAAAGTTATCCAAAAGATTGGTGTTGTCACCCAAAATAGGAGAATAATCTTTAATCTCGGTGTCAGCATCCAAAAAGAAGATCTGCAAAGAAAGATGAGAAGTCACGACGCCACTATGTTGCTCATTCCAATAGTTCCAAAAAGCATTATGTCACCCAAAAGAGGACTTCAAATTAACCTGAAAGATAACACTACAGTGCAACTGAAGCCAATCATACAATAAGAAAATATTAGATAAGGAATAAACAATATAATTGATTCTCCCAAAAAGCCAATGCTAAGTATCCAAAAATAAATAATTATCCCACCACATCAACCAAAAAATGTGCTAGTAATTAAAAATCTAAAAAGCACAACTAGAGCAGCACACCCCACATTAGAACAGAAAGAAGAAAAGATATTATAACAACAGAAATTACCACCACTAAAGTTACCTGGGTTGCCACAACCAAGAGCAGAAAAACCTTTATAGTTATGATTAAAGCAAGAGTAAATATACCAAACATAAAACCCGGGAAGAACATAATCAACATCAACAAAACTAGTATTAATAATAATTAGTAATGACTTCCAATGGCCATGATCTAACTCACTTGTAATCCAATTCAAAATACGTAAACAAGAAAGATCATGGCCAATCACAGGAAAAAAACCATTAAGATTGTCAAAAACATACATGAAAAACCAAAAGGGATTGCCATAAAAGCTTAGGCGTGCAGCATCGGAAATGCAATCATACACAACACACAAAAGCCACATGAATCTACTCCCCAACTCACCCAGGCTCACATAAAACCTGTATGGGAAAGCCACAGTGGAATAGAAAGAAACACAGTTGAGTGTAGGTACAACTAGAAAATAACCATAAACATTCATCCAACAAGCCCGATAGTTTCTCAACAAATGAAACAAGACTTCAGATCAATAATCTGGAACATATCCTGAACAAGGATATAGTAAAAAGTCCACAGAACGAACTGAGACGGAATAGGTACCCATTTGTATGTCTCTTCCAAGCTACATTCAAGTCAAGCAAAAAGGAACCCTATCAATGCTCCAAAAAATCAATTTGAGGGATTTGGTGAGGAGCTAAGATTAGCTTAACATTAGAGTGTGGTAGACAAACTTTGGCCACCCCTTTCATTCAGTCTCCCTCTCCAGCATGAAAGACCTTAACAGTTCCTCTCTCTTCCAGACAAATCTTTATTCGATGTGACTAAAGTCAATTCTCTCATGCAAAACTCATCATCTATTAAGTAAATGTCATATATCTCTATTATAACACATCTCTTATAATTGAATCAACCTCAGGACCACATCAAGATTCTCTCGCTGCCTCTTATCTCACTTGGGCAACCTCAGGCTAGTATCCTACTATACACCAGCTTAATCTCCAAACTATATATGGACACTACTTTCCCCTTATCACTTTATAATCTCCATGTAAAAGAGAAGACCATCTTGCCTAAAGGCCAAGCATAAATATTGTGGATGTAATTGCTCATTGCACAACTCTTGGTAAAGTCATGAGTACTTGACAATTCATTAAATCATATAAATCAATGCTAATCCAAAATCTTATCAACTAATGACCGAGAATTGTATAGAAATATAAATTTGTTGGAGCTTTGTCGATCTCAAGTTATTATATCAACAAAGGAAACACCTTCCTTCACTAACTCCTTTTTTTATTTAACTTTTTTTAAATAAAAATCAACCATTCATGAAAATATATCATGTAAAACAAAATATAATGAGTACAACTCAAGAGAGCCTACATGGAGAAAACTTGTCAACCCATGGTTTCTTGAAAACATAAAAACCCACTGTAATCACCCGAGTAGGATGGGATTGTCAAGTCTCCCTTCGGGTCTAAGTTGAGGTAAAAATATAGACTACTCTCTAAGGATGAGCTAAGGACACTAGATACTCAATACCTACATGCATCAGAGCCTCTACTATAATGGAACGTCTTTTTCCTAGTAAGAGTTGCTCCTTATTTCCAATAAAGTAACTAGATATAGGCTATATTTTGGTCTCTAGGCGAGATAACTTCCAAATTAGTTTTGCCCCACATAGAAATTATTTTAAGGAAAGACCAACAAAACTAAAATAACTCAACTATGGTCAACCATAAACACCTAAGTAGTTCTAGACCATCAAGCACCCCTCTGAGTTTAAGCTAAGATAAAAATTGGACAACTGCTATTAGAGGCTCATGTGTTACAAATCTGGGCCCAAGTATAGAAATTTTGATGATAATAAATATTATTGTTTCTTTACTGCTGCTATTCTTGCATATTTAATTTATTTGCCCTGCTCACTAACCTTTCAGGCCTACAAGTTCACTTGGAACATCAATTAGCTTAAGATCAGGAAGACTATGATTAAGTTAGTCTATAATTTCTAATCCAATGCATCTTTTACCTTTTCTTGAGTCAAATGTACTGTGATGGATCGTGAAGCTAAGTAACCTTGCACATACACACACTCAGGGGGAGAAATTTGCTGAGTTAGAGGTTTTTTTCTATTTATGATCACATCGTACAGGATGATTATAAATCATCCTAGATGATCTGTTAAAAATAAAAACCCTGATTAAGGCATCCCTGATAATTAAGTTTACTTAACTAATCATCCTGAATAATTTATATCATACAGAAAGATCAGTACAGATTAAGAAAAATAGCTGCCAATCATATTTTAGGCAATATTTTATTTTTCAAATTTTGTTCTAATCATACTGGATGATCCATATCATCCTGGATGATTCATGACAATCAAGCCTAAAATAATCCCTTCATTAAGAGACTAATTATGGTTAGATTGATCAATCATATCATACAAGATGATCTACTAGGATCATCCCAGATGATCCTTTGTATTTCGTTGGATGATATCCTACCATCCAAGATGAAAACTATAATTTTCTTCTGATCATCTAGTGGATCAGTCCTGGACGTCCCGAGAAGTTTATGGGATGATATGTCGATTGCCAACCATCTTGAACTAATCGTCCATGGGATTGTGCTAGATGTCCAAAGACTGTTACGGGATGATTTATCGATTACCAACAATATTAAATTAATCATCCCAAATGATTGCATAATTGTATGGGACTATCTATAAAAAAAACTTCTACTAATTATACAGAGCAAAGGTAATCATTTTAGCTGAGAGGGCTATTTTGTACTAATCATACCGGACGATCGTAGATGATCATTGATGCAAAATTGAAAATCATGGCTTTTTTGAAAGCCTCTTATTTAACTTCTCTTACTTACTGTTTAGAAAATCTTTTGTGGCAATGCTAACCTAAGATAGCTTAGAAAAGGAGAATGAGAGTTTGGGAGAGAGAGAGAATCTTGTTAGGGGGAGTTTGTGAGGGAGTTCACAAAGGTTGCTCAAGCAACGATTTGATCGTCTTCTTGAAGCTTCATCCTTGGTTCCTTGGTGGCTCTATGGAGATGATGTTCAACATCAGATATAAGGTTCTCTGCCTACTCCAGGAGGGAATAAAAGGATTCTAGAGTTCTTTGTCTTCGCCAGGAGGGTGAAAAAGGATTTTTAGGTTCTTTGCCTACTCCAGGAGGGAGTAAAAGGATTCAAGGTTCTCTACTTCACCAGGTTGGTGAAAAGATTTTGTAATGGCTTCTCCACCTTGCTATAGGAGCAAAATGAGATTCACTTCTATTTAGTGAATACTTGGAGAGGGAGTCTGCAAGGAGTGGACGTAGGTCAAGTTGACCGAACCAATATAAATTTGGTGTGTTCTTTCTGATTATTTTTATGCACTTTAATTTTTGCATTTTTTTGAGATTTGATCTATAGTTAAAAACTCTGATTTTGGTATGTGCTTCTACACAAGTTATTTAGTTTTAAAATATTCAAAAAAATTTCAAAAAGATTGTAATTTCTTATTTTGTTTAAGAATTTTAAAATAACTAATTCACCCCCCACTTGGTTAGCCTCAGGACATATTTTTTAGGGTTTAATCACCCTCACAAACTTTTAAGTGGTGTCAGAGTGGGATTCATAAAATTAAATCTTAGAAAACTTTTGAATTTAGATCCATGGCTAATTTTGGTAATCGTAACACTACGCAAGACTATTCAATTACTAGACCACCTCTTTTTGATAATATATCTTTTGATTTTTAGAAAACTTGCATGTCCACCTTTTTACAATCAATTGATTATCACATGTGGATACTTGTTAGGGAAGTTTATTTTGCACCTTATAAACTTAAACTATGTTAAAACTAAAATTTCTTTTACTGAATGAACAACTGATGATAGAGATATAGCACAACTGAATACTAAATGCTTGAACTGCTTTTTCTATGCCTTAAAATCAGAAGATTATATGCGTGTCTCTAGCAATTCAACTAGTAAGGAAAATTTGGACAAATTATGCATAACACATGAAGGTATAAATGAGGTTAAATAATATAGGCTGAAATTCTTTTTCATGACTATGAACTTTTTGACATGAAACCTAGTGAATCAATTTATGAGATGTATATAAGGTTTACACAAATTATTACATCCATGTATGTCTTAGGAAGAGAACTCTAAAACTATAAAAAAATGAACAAGATTATGACGTGTATACCTTCTTCCTTTGATCCAAATATTACTGCCAAAATTGAATTTAAGGATTTAAATGTTTATTCAATTAATAACTTACTTGGATCACTAATTACTTACGAGCAAGGAGTGAACCAAAGGAAGCTTAATGTAGGGGAGAAGAAAAAGGAGAAAATTGTAGCCTTAAAGGCTAAAAATTTAGACTCTAACTCCTCTAGTTCTGTTGATGATGACATTACTTTAATAATAAGGCAATTTAAAAGCTTCTTTAGGAAAAAATAAAAGAATCATCAGAAATGGAACAAGGATAAGAATAATAAAAATTCTAATGCTTCACTTGATGTTATTTATTCTGAATGCAGAAAGCTAAGTCACTTGAAGTCTAACTGCCCAACTCTTAAAGCTCACCCAAGCAAGAAGATGGGTGAAGACAAACCTAAATTCAAGAAGGGAAAGCAAAGAACCTAAAAGACTTTCTGGGTAGACTCAGCATCAAACTCCTTTGAAACTGAAGTAGAAGAGGAGGTAACAAATTTGTGTTCAATGGGTGATGATTATCTTGATCACTCTGATCAAGAAGAGGTATGTGAGCTTACGTATGACTAATTATTTAAAGTTTCTAAAAGAATTCATTCTTCATATAAGAAGTTTAGAAAGTTATATACAAGCCTCAAATCTGATTTCTTAATTTCGCAAAAAGAGCATGAATGCTTAAGAAAAGATCACTCCTCTCGGAATAGCAATCACATGGCTTTATTAGATGAATTTGATGAATTAAATAAAAAGCATTTTGATTTAACTACTAGGCATGATTTATTAAAAACATCACATGTTGATTTAGAAAAAGCTTTCAAAGAATTAGAAACTATTACATACAATTTAGACAGTAGTAAGTATTCATTAAAACTGGATGTGGAAAGCTATGAAAAGGCTAATGAGTTTCTAAGAGAAAAAATTATTGCATTAGAGCAAAATAAAACACCCCCTTAAATTGAAGAGTTTTATAAACAATCAATAAAGCATGCATCATTTAAACCTAGGAAGAGGCACCATAACCCACATAGATTAGTAAACCCTTTTCCTAGTGTTAGATATTTTTCTTGTGGCAAGCTAGGACATATCTGTTACACTTGCACCATTCACCATATAACACATTTTTGTGTGGTGACCAAAATTGCAAAATTTACTGTATAGCATGCATACATTTCATTCTTCTTTCCATAACATGAGACCCAAATCTATTTGAGTTCCCAAATTTGAAATCTGATCATTTTGTAGGTGTGCTCTCACAAAAGGCACTTCAAGCCTAGGAGGGAAAGTCTTTGGGTATGTGATAGTTGATGATTATTCATGGTTTACTTGGGTTAGATTTCTATCTCATAAAAGTGAATCATTCGAGGAGTTTAGATCTTTTTTTACTTGGATTCAGAGAAAACTAGGTTGTGAAATCTTAACCATTCATAATGACCAAGGTGGAGAATTTGAGAATAAAAAATTTGAATCTTTTTATAAGGAGTAAGGGACAGATCACAATTTTTTAGCTCCTAGGACTCCTCAGTAAAATAGATTAGATGAAAGGAAGAACAAGACCCTAGTAGAAGCCGCTAGAGCCACGCTAGCTTAATAATCACTTCCTTAATATTTTGGGGTAGAAGTGGTGAATACAGCATGTTATATTCTGAATATAGTTAATCTTATATCCAACCTGAACAGGACACCCTATGAAATCCTTAAGAGTAGGACACCCGACCTCTCTCACCTTCATGTCTTTGGATGTAAAGTGTTTATTCTGAATAATTGGAAGCCTTAACTAAGAAAGTTTAACCCAAAATTTGATGGAGTGTTCCTAGGTTAATCAAGTGTTCGAAAATCCTATTGAGTCTTCAATAAAAGAACAATGGTAGTTAAGGAGACCACTTATGATGTATTTAAGGAATTTGATTATTCTGGAGGGTCTAGAGTAGAAGAAGAAGTGGTTGTAGAATTTAACCAAGGATTAGAATCATCTTCAAATCATCGAGGAAAGGGTAGAACTTGAAATCACATTTCTTAGAAAATGGAGATATTCTTTAAGTCATCCTAAAGAACTAATCTTAGAAGACCCATTTGAAGGTGTTAGAACTAGGCATAGACTTATAAAAGAAGTAAACCACTCTGCCTTTATTTCAATGACTAAACTAAATGGGTTTTCAAAAATAAAATGAATGATTTTGGTATTATAGTGAGAAATAAAGCAATATTAGTGGCTAAGGAGTATAATCTGATAGAAGGAATTGAATTTAAAGAGACCTTTTGCCCCTGTAGCTAGATTAGAGGCCATTCGAGTGCTACTAGTCTTTTCCTGTTTTAAGGGATACAATCTATTTCAAATGGATGTTAAAATTACCTTTCTGAATGGCATAATAAAAGAAGATGTGTATATTGAACAACCCCCAGGCTTTAAAAATTTATAATTTCCTAATCATATGTTCAAATTAAAAAAGGCTTATATTGACTAAAATAAGCACCCAGGGCATGCTATAAAAGATTAAGCAATTTTTACTAGCTAGAACCTTTGTTAAGGGGAGCGTAGACACCACCCTATTTCTGAAGAAGGTAGGAGATGAATTACTAATTTTTCAAATCTATGTTGATGATATTCTGTTTGGATCTTCTGATAAAAATCTATGTGATGAATGTTCAAAAATAATGAGTAAGGAGTTTAAAATAAGTATGATGTGAGAACTAACTTACTTTCTTAGATTTAGTATAAGGCAGAAGGATGATGGAACTTTCCTTAGTTATTCCAAATACATTAAGGACATTCTTAAGAAATATGAGATGAATAAAGCCAAGCTAATCAACACTCCCATGAGTTCCACTATTCAGCTTGATAAGGATTACAATAGAAAATATGTTGATAAAAAATATAGAGGAATAATTGGATGACTTCTTTAATTGACTGCTAGCAGATCTGATATTGTGTTTAGTGTTTATCTCTGTACTAGATTCTAGACTGATCCAAAAGAGTCTCACTTGACTACTGTTAAGTGAATTCTTAGATATCTCTTAGGAACCCAAGATTTAGGAATCTGGTATCCTAGGCATAGTACTTCCTTTAAAATTATAGAATATTCTGATTCAGATTTTATAGGATGTAAGATAGATAGAAAAAGCATTTTTGGGATATGTCAATTTATTGGACAATCCTTATTCTCCTAGTCTAGTACAAAATAAAACTCAATTGCACTGTCTACTATTGAAGCTGAATACATTACCTTAGAAAGTTGTGTGGCCTAAGTCCTTTGGTTAAAGCAACAAATTCTAAATGCAGGATTACCTGTAGGCACAATTTTAATCCTATGTAATAACATAAGTGTCATCTACATTTCAAAGAATCTAATCCAACACTCCAGGACCAAACATATCGACATCAGGCACCACTTCATTAGGGACCATGTTACTAAAGGAGACAAAGAGCTATACCATGTAGCCACTAAAAACCAACTTGAATATATCTTCACAAAACCACTGAACTTTGTAATCTTTACCATCTTAAGAACCAGATTAGGTGTGATAGATATTCATGCCTGAAATTGATGCTTTTTATTTATGTTTCTATTCTTAGTGTTTTATTTAATTTATTTGTTTATTTCTTTTTATGTGTTTTTTTTTATGTTTTTGATTTCCTGTTATTTTTTTCTTCAGTATTATAAGAATCAGATCACTGCTCACTTTTGCTGATGAACTTGCTTTTTAAATGAGATTTTTGCCTTATTTTTGTTTAGAAGCTTGTAAGTAGTGATTGACTCCTCTAAAATAGTTAAAGGAAGAAACATTGATGATTATTTCTCTTCCTCTAACTTCATTAATGGTATATTTTTCTTTGTAAATCAAAATCTATTTTAAAATTAAAAAGTTAGACTTTGAAAAAGAGATCTATTTTATCTACCTATAGTAATCTATCTCACATAAATAGTATTCCAAATCATTGAATCACTTTTGTGTTTTCTTAATCAGGTGGTTACATTTATTATATGATTATGATTGTGTTTTGTGATTTACTCCTTTTTATATTAGAGAGTGAGTTTTTTTTCACTTATATTTGGATGATAATCTCACAATTAAGAGTTTTTAGAGATTATAAAATGAAGCAAGCTCGCAAAAGAAATAAAAAGAGGCATAAAATGAGCTCGACACTGAAAAGATACACAATGTTTGCCAATTAATTGCAAGATACAGAAAGTGTAATAAAAATTAAAAGATGTACAAAATACGCCAAATAACTAAAAAATAGCCATAAAATGAGCCCACAAAGAAATAAGCTTCCGTCTGTTTCAAATCTTTTAAAATTTTAGAAGAATCCATGTGCCACTTAATACCTTCAAACATTTGAGATTGAAAATCATGATTCCTGATTCTTTACTTTGCAATATTATTTTATTAGATATTTTTCTGAAATGAAGTCTGAAAATCACTTTTTGTTATCTAGTTTCTTTTTTATCTAAATTAGATTTTTATTTAAAAGGAACTTTAACCTGTAAGGTGTCTGAGGTAGGGTTTACAAAATTAATTTTCTATCTTTTTTGGGTTTTGACGTTGTCAAATCCTTCTTATTGGTTTTTAAATCTAAGATTAAGAAAAATTTATCATTTATTGGAGTTGATCGATTCAAAAAAAAAATATTGATGTTTGATTTATGTCTGGTTTTATTTATTTATTGGTATTGTTCTTATATATTTTTGTGTTTTTATTTTTATTTTGAAATCCCTCTGACCATCAATTTCCATTCCTGAATTCTTCTTTCCTGATACTTTCAGCCACCACCACTACCACCTGATAAGATTCTTCTTTCTAGTTTGTTAGTGCTTTTGTTTCTATATATATACTCGGCTTTATTTCTACACTATATTCTATTTTAGTGTTTTTCTTTCTTCCTCCTTTTTGTGATGTCAAAAGGGGTAGTAGTATATTATTTGATTAGTTTATAACATAGTATGTCGTTTACTTATGTTTTAGTGGAATTTATTTTATTCTATTTCTGTTCAATTTTTGATGTCTCATTTAAAAAATAAAAATAAAAAATAAAAAAATAAAGAGAAAAGAACAAAAATAAAAATTTTCCTGACTTAGAAATTTTTTCTACAGCAGTGTTTGTCATCATCAAAAAGTGGGAGATTATTGCAAATCTGGGCCAAAGTATAGTGATTTTTATGATAACAAACATTACTGTTTCTATACTACTACTATTCTTGTATATTTATTTTGTTTGCCCTGCTCACTAACCTTTCAGGTCCACAAGTTCACTTAGAACGTCAATTAGCTTAAGATCAGGTATACTAGGATTGAGTCAGTGTGTCTGTAATTTCTATTCCAATGCCCCTTTTACCTTTTCTTGAGTCAAATGTACTATGATGGATCTTAAAGCTAAGTAACCTTACACACACACACTCAGGGGGAGAAATCTGGAGGGTTAGAGTTTTTTTTTATATTTTTTATCATATCGTATATGATAATTATAAATCATCCTAGATGATTAGTTAAAAATAGAAACCTTAATTAGGGCATCCCTGATAATTAAGTTTGCTTAACTAATCATCTTGGATAATTTATATCGTACAGGATGATTAATACATATTGAGAAAAATAGCCGTCAATTATATTTTAGGCAATATTTTATTTTTCAAATTTTGTTCTAATCATACTGAATGATCTATATCATCCTGGACGATTCATGACTGTCATACCTAAAATAATCTCTTGATTAGGAGACTAATCATGGTTAGATTGATCAGTCATGTCATACAAGACGATCAAGTTGGAATATCCTAGAAAATCATTTTTATTTCATTGGACGATATCCTATCGTTCAAGATGAAAATCATAATTTTCTTCTAATCATCCAGGGGATTAACCTGGACATCCCAAGAAGTTTGCGGGATGATATATTGATTGCCACCCATCTTGAACTAATCGTCCAGGGGATCGTCCTGGACATCCTAAGACTATTGCGGGATGATTTGTCGATTGCCAACCATATTGAACTAATCATCCTAGATGATCACATAATCATATAGGATGATTTGTACAAAATACTTCTATTATTCGTACAGAGCAAAGGTGATCGTCTTGGCTAAAAGGGCTATTTTGTACTAATCATATCGGACGATCGTAGGATTATCCTGGACGATCTTTGACGCAAAAATGAAAATCAGGGCTTTTTTAAAAGCCTCCTATTTAAGTTCTCTTATTTGTTGTTTAGAAAATCTTTTGCTACTATTCTAACCTAAGATAGCTTAGAAAAGGAGAAGGAGGGTTTGGGAGAGAAAGAGAAAATCTTCTGAGGGAGAGTTTGTGCGGGAGTTCACAAAGGTTGCTCCAAGCAAGGATTTGATCGTCTCAATCAAGCTTCATCCTTGTTTCCTTGGTGGCTCTTTAGGGACAATCTTCAGCATCAAATTTAAGGTTCTCTGCCTACTCCAGGAGGGAGTAAAGGGATGCCCAGGTTCTCTGCCTTCACTAGGAGGGTGAAAAAGGATTTTCAGGTTCTCTACCTACTCCAAGAGGGAGTAAAAGGATACAAGGTTCTCTGCCACATCGGGTTGGTGGAATGATTTTATTACGGCTTCTCCGCCTTATTATGAGAGAAAAAGGAGAGTCACTTCTGTTTAGTGTAATACTTGGAGAGAGAGTCTCCAAGGAGTGGACGTAGGTTAAGTTGACCGAACCACTATAAATCTGGTGTATTTCTTCGGATTATTTTTTTGCACTTTAATTTTTTATTTTTTCTGTGATTTGATTTGTGGTTAAAAACTCTAATTTTAGTATCTACTTCTGCAGAAGTTGTTTATTTTTATAATATTCAAAAAGATTTCTAGAAGATTTTAATTTTTCATTTTGTTTAAGAATTTTTAAATAACTATTTTTTCATTAGCCTCAGGACTAGTTCTTTAAAGTTTAACCACCCTCACAAACTTTCATCATGGCCCCAAGGCACTTAAGAGTTATGTGAATGTCAGTGCCTCTAGTGCAAAGGAAAATTATCTTTCTATCAACATTCCCTTGAAAATTTAGGGGAGGTTATAATACCTCATCAAACGCACTAGATATGAAAGTAAATTATCATTAAAAAAAATAACAATGGTGAAGATGAGTTACTCAAATCAATATATCATCAAATACGAATTTTTCAACATGCAATTTTTAGAAAAAAAAAATCATAGAAAGGTAAAATGTAGAAAGTAAAATTCAGAAAGAACACACTAGAATTTTATAGTGGCTCTGTCAAACAATGACTTATGTGCACTCCCAAAAGTCCTTCTGTCCGGGTATTGCACTAAAACTTTAGTGTTTCTCCATTAGCCCCAACAGCTAGGCAGTGAAGCCGTTACAATTTTTTTACCAACCCGGTGCGATAGAGAACCTTGACTTCTTTTTTTCACCCTCCTTGTAAAGGTAGAGAACATTGCAATCCTTTTTCACTTGCCTCATGTAGGAAAAGAACCTTGTAGACCTTTTTCAACCACCTAGTGAAGGCAGAGAACATTTCAATCCTTTTTCACCTTCCTTGTGAAGGTAAAGAACCTTGACGATATTTAGGCTAAAGTTCTTTTCCTAGAGCTACCCAAGAAACCAGGTAAGACAGTCAATGGAAATAAGGTAGAGGCTTGCTCAGAACAACCATGTGGAATCATCCCACACTCCTTCTCCCTCACACGCAACCTCTCCTTTCTCCTTCACAAAGCAGTCCAATATCTCTCTCAAAGCTCTCTCTCCATAAAACACAACAACCAAAAGATTTGGAATATGTCTACTAAGAGAGTTTAACTAATTTATGGAACCAAATGCACACCCATAACTACTTATGTTGGTACCTATTCAGAGGAGTCTTACAGGTTACATTTGGGTCGAAAGGAGGAGAAACCTCTCCTCTCTCAGTATAGTACATTCGAGGGATTTACTTGAACGTTATGAAGGAACTTAATAATTGAGCACGATGAACTAGCTTTAGCCACACTTTCTAAAAGGACGCCATCATCGATGGGGGAGACATCAAATATTCCTTTCTCAATTAGGAAAAACTTTATTTATCATGGACAACATCAATTCTCCAATGTGAGACACATCTACTTCTAACTTTGACACATATCTCCCCATAAGGCATCACTTGTAATAAGAATAACCCTAAGACCACTTAATGCTTCTAGTTTCCTATTATGCACTAGTCCCATCCCCTAACTACATTCAGATGCTACTCACCCTCTCACCTCAGTGGGGTGACCTCAAACCTGCTTCCTATCTATGATGACTCAATCTATGAGTTCACCCTACTCGCATCTGCTCTCATAATGATCAACACTTCACTCAACAAAGACGACCGAACAATATTAGAGACGTTCGAAACAACTGCTATAACACATACATATTAATTATAACTCCCAAAGCTTTATAAAAAGAGGGGAGGAGGGATCATATTAATCATCGTCATCACCAAGATTTTTTCCTTTACTTAGAAAATATATATTATGTTATTTTTAGCTTAAGATCTACAGCACAAAGCCCTAACTTATACTACTTTTGCACATCTAGCTTGGACAATAAAGATTTTTTCTAGTTCTATAATCCCACATATACTCTCTCTCTCTCTCTCTCTCTCTCTCTCTCTCTCTCTCTCTCTCTCTCTCTCTCTCTCTCTCTCTCTCTCTCTCTCTCGTATGCATACTTCATCATGTTCGCCTCCAAGCCCTTAGTATACTAATGGCCCAAAGTATAGCCCAACATCATCTACCTAATAAAATAGGATCCAAAAGTATTTGTTAATTCTTTATTGATATAAACTTACTATAATAAAAAATTCTAAGTATCATTCAGTGCCACGGTGTCGGTCCAAGCAAAGCACAACGCCAACAAAGGCACTGCCGAAGTGAAATAATATTGACATGCTGGAGCCAACTTCTATATTGGATAATGTTGTAACGATAAAAGAGTCAGCTTCACAGTGCCCATCTTATTTTCTTGAAATACTACAACATCACAATTTATCATGCCTCGGTGCCAAAATTTTTAGGCACCGCAGCATTCGGAACTAAGCATTGTCGTAGTGTGGTGTTTATAACTACACAAGGATATGACCTATTAGTGAAATAATGTGACTATTTACTAAGTAACTGACCCACGTTAGTAAGCGCCATGGTAGAGCCAAAATAATAGCGTAGCGGTGTTAGTTCATTTTCTGGGTGCAGCAATGCCTATCTTTCAAGCACAGCAGTGCCAATTGCCTACTTTATGTTTCCCTATAAATACTCGATATTTTATGTTTGTAGGAGAGTTCAGTCACTTATTTTATTTCAGTATATTTAAGAGTACTTCTCTAAATCTCCCTTAGGGTAACAACTAAGTGAATTTAGAAAAGTAATTGATACAATCGTTTAAGTGTTAGTCCGTATTTGTTGGAGCAACTCTATGCATTAAGGAAGGAGTGCATAGGAGATTCATTGAACTTTCCTGAAGATATCATTCTCTTGTATTTTTTTTCTTCTATGATTTCAATGAAAATGAGTTTTCCTATCTTTTCTTTCATGTCTAGCTAATTCTTTAGTTTTAGATTGATGATGTAAATAGCATATTAAGTACTAACAAAAATAGTGTGTTTGCATACCTAGACATAGGATGTAAAATATGCTAGGTTCTTAAAGAGATGATATATCTGTAGAAGGTCAGCATATATCCTTTTCACCCCTACAAGCTCGACGGACATCTAGGGATGCATATGCTCTGAATCACATACTAATAATTAAGAATTTCATTTAAAAAGATATGCAATCTACATTCATCAATCCAAAAGACTATTCAAATATTGTATCCATTATTTTATAATTTTTATCCAGTAATTGAATCACCACAACAAATATTTTATTTTGAAATAGGATAATTTTGTGATTAGAGTAAATAGTAGCAGTTGATTGTTAGAAAGCATACATCCTCATGGGTTCGACACTCTATTCTATCACTTTATTATTTGATTTGGCACATATACTTGAGTATATTAAGTGGCCTTTCTTAATTTATATATAAAAAAATAAGCATTAGGAAGATAGAACCTTATGTATACATTTTTATAATTCACAATTACACTCCACCGGAGCCCTTGCCCCATCACCCAATAAATAAAGCATGAAAAGTAACATTTTTGATCTTTCTGCACGTTTTACCATAGAAACTTTGCCTAGTAAATTTTTTTCTATAGTGTTTCCACCTCTATTTCTCTCTATTCACACATGGGTTCATAGCATGAACCCCCTAGAGCTCGATTGCTAGTAAGTTCAAGTGTCACTCACGAAAAACCTTGGATCCAATATAAACTTTTATAAGTTGCTCTTATTTTATCTCATTTTATTCAATTTTCATTAAACCAAATAGAGCCTATAGGATGAAGCAATTATTAAGAATATAAGACTTGGGCTTCATTTGGGATGGCTTGCTTATTGCTTCCTAAAGCAACTTTATAGTATAATTTTTTTTTTTACTATAAAGCAACTTTAAAGGAGTAAGAAAGCCATCGAAAACAAAGCCTTGGTTTTATGATAAATTAAATGTCTTTTTTATGCCAAATGTTTAGGTGGCCATTCAAGATCCAGAAGTTGCCAAATTCCCCAAACATGTTCAGACATCATGGAATATTATAATTATAATGTTAATTTTTGTTTAATAATTATAAACTAACTCTAGTAGCGGCTAAGGATCAAATTACGTATTTATAAAGTTATTATTGTAATAGGATTGGACTATTCAACTCTTATAATGGCTAAAGATCTAATTACGGATTTATGTAGTTATTTTAAGAGAATTGGACTATCTTGTTAAAATAGATGATTTTTTATCGTCGTAGCAGCAACACAACAAAAACCATAGGACGCTCTACTTAATAACTTCACTACTTGATTTATCGAAGAGATGAGAATCCTTGCCCTCCTTTTTATGAGCGATTATTCTGTGCGGACACCGGACGAGAGAACCGTCCGGTTCCGCTTGGTACCGAGCATAATACCGAGCAGTATTAAGCTCGGTACAAAATGGTACCGAGTTCTGTACATTTTTTTGGTGACGTGGCGTATTTTTATTTGCCTCTAAACGCCGTCCGGACTCCGCACCTAATAATTACATGATAATACCAAACATTTTAAGGTAAAGCTGATGTTACATATGATTGTTAAATATGCGTTACGCACACTCCGTCAAAATGAAAAAAAAATTCCTGTGTTCCTTTAACAAGTGAAAATATATTAGTTATAAATTTTAAATTAATTATTAGTATAAATTCAGGATTTATCGTTTTACTAAAACAGCCGCTGATCAAATTTAAAGCCGCTGATATAAATAATTACCAGCTAATATACGAAATTACTCTTTCACTAAATAGGTGGGTTGCTTAGAACCTAATTTAATTGGTAGCCAATTTAGCTTTGAGATCAATTTTAAACTAAGGTTTCATTTGGGAAGGCTTTCTTATTGCTTCTTAAAATAAATTTTTAATAAAAAATTAAAATTTGTGTACTAAAAGATTGCTTTAAGAAACAATAAAAAAGTCGTCCCAAATAAGCTTAAGGCTTCGTTTGGAGCGACTTTCTTACTGCTTCTTAAAGTAATCTTTTAATATAAAAATTAAACTTTTTATATTAAAAAGTTGTTCTAAAAAGTAATAAGAATTTTGTTTGGGACGACTTTTTTATTTTTTCTTAAAACAAAATTTTAGCATAAGAATAAAAAAATCATTCCAAACGAAATCTAAATCTAGCGTCAAAAGATATAAAGTGATCAAACAGAATCTTTTGGTCAAATTAGAAAAGTAAAGATGCGAAGTTTGACTAACTATTAATTATAGTTGAAGCTAGTGCCGACTGGAAATTTCCTACTTCTAGAACCTGGCTAACATTTTTTCAACTTTAATTGGCTGGTCTTTGAAAGCGCTGAGATGAAAAGCCAATAATATTAGATAAGAAGGGGTGTGTGGCAAATAATGGCCATTAAAACTTACAAGTGGCGTGTGCGCGGCAAATAATTGCCAATAACTTATACATGATAAAATGAAATGGAGAAAAGTATAAGTAGTACTAAATTTACAAGAGAAGTGGCGTATGGCAAATAATGACCGAGAACGTATCCTGAGACATTTCAAATTTGTTGCGTAAAGTTCCAGTGACTTCGAAATATATTTTTTCCAACTTAGCTGATTATTTATACCGATCAGACCTCGTAAGATATTCTATTAACGGATATAGCCTATGCTCTACAAGTATATCGTGGCATTGCGAGATCTGATTCACTATGGATGAAAAAAACACTTATACATTCAAAATTTATTATAAGACCATTAAAATTTTTCCTTTCAAACCTCAACAAAAAAGGGCGCATCCCCCCTCAAAAAACATCTCTTTTAAATTTAAGCATGTAAGCACCTACAAAAAATAATCAAACTTTAATTTATAAATTTAATGCATCATAGAATTATTTTTATAATATTAGGGGTAGAAAAACCTTTTAATAATGAAAAATATTTTTTCACTAAAATAAAAATCACATTTGTAGGGCTCATTATGTCTACTAATTAACTCCAACCTAACTCTGCTAAAGTCAATTCAATTATGGAGTGCCCAACAAAAAAATAAAAATTATTAATAGTAGAAGCTTTCATATGAGATTTATTAAATCTTTTAGCTCTAACATAAGTCCATTCACACCCATTCTTAAAAAGAATAATTTTCATATGAGATTTATTTTATATTATAAAAAATATTATGTAAACTATTTAAAATATAATTGAACTTTTCATCTTGATTTCATACCCAAAAAAGATTTCCAGGCAAAAGTTTTTAATAAATTCTTAGGAAGCTTTCTTTTTTATTTAGTAAGGAAGCATATTATCACTTGGGGTTTCCATTGACCAACTTGTGAGTTTGCAAATAAATAAATAAGAAAATACCTTTTAGAAGCTATTTATAGTGATAACCTAGTGAAATCAATAGATCTGATAGATTTATGTATGCCACATGCAAACTTTAACTCATCATTAAAACATTTGAAAGCAAATGTGGTCATTATAACATATCTACATTTACTATGATATGTAGGTGGCCATCATGTGACATCCTGTCTAGTTAATAATTGATATTCCTTTGCTTAATCATTTCTTATATCATTCATACATAAATTGAATGTTTGGATGTCATCATAGTTATTGGTTATGAATATGTTTTAGCACAATAGATCTATGTCTAATGTTCCAAATTTTCTCATATCACTTTCTTTATGCTCTCTCTTAAATGTCTTAAGCAAAGTAATAGGTAACCTATTGCTTTATAAACAAAAAACTACGGTTGAATGTTTGTCAAAAATGATGAAAATCTTTCCTAAAATAAATAACAAGAATCAGACCAAGGAGAAAATGAGCAAACCAAATCCTTGATTCAATGCACCGGAATATGGCAACCTTGAATGCTTGGGAAAATAAACCATTATAGATGTCATTTCTAATAACACATAAAAATTCCTTTGTACATTCAGAATAGGATGGTATGGTATATGCTTAAAATAGGTCAACAAAAATTTCAATCCATTATGAAAGGTCCAAATGCCAACTTATTCCTTAAAATTGGTGCAAATTGCTTGACTATATCATATAAATTATTTCAAGCATGATAAAATATGTGGCCGCCATAAATATATTACATGAATCATATGAATTTTTTTAATTCATAAAAATTTTCTTGATGCCTTGCATCTAGCATCCTAAGCCTTTATATAACAGTTTGCAATATTGAATTTTATTTCCATTCATCCAACAATTTTTCCTAGGATCGAAAATATTTATTTTTGAATCATAGTTTGAATGAAATAAATTATTAATTACACTATCAATATCTTATAACCATCATAAAATTTCTTCAAGTTTGGGACATTCAAACTAGATACACTCCAAGCACTGCCAAAATACTTACTATAAGTTGCATGAAAATGGAATATACATGATCTTGAGAGTTAGCATATTGTACACATACGCTGGAAAATTTCAACTTATTCAAAGGGAATTTAAAATCATTGATATAGACCAACCATATAATGTAAATTTGAGCTCCTTCTTACATGAAAAATACATATCATTGAAATGATCGATGAGGAATAGAAATTTCTTATGAAAGAGGGGTATTATAAGATAGCCTATCAAATACATTTTTTTTCATTCAATCTATCATTGTGTTACAAACACTAACATATTTATTATTAAAAATCATTGAATGTGTTGATAGAATAACCTATAATAAAATCATGTCATGTATTGTTGCAATTTGGCTTGCTTTACTATAATGAGACCCAAATTCATAAGCATTATCATTGGATTTACTTTTTGAGCCACTACTCATCACTGAATATCCTACATCCCTAATTATTATATGGATACTTGATGTATCTAGAGGAAACAAAACCACCAAGGAAAGATAATTATGTTCTAAATGTTGGAATGGTGTCAAACTAAATTACGAAGAACTTATTGATTAATATAAACTATTTTTACCATAGTGAAAAGTCAAATAGCTTTTATGCATAAATATAATTTTTTATTAACAAATACTAACTAGAATATTCTAGTGAAATTGGTTAGTTGTATTATGGCTATCTAACTCATTTAAATACTTTACTCCTAGTAAGATTTGTTTATGTTTTGGAATGCATAATCATATATAGCTCGGTATTCAATATGAGTTGGGAAAATTTTGACATATAATATCAATAACTAATGAGATGCATGCTTAAATACAACTCTGTTAACTTCTTTATCAGTAGGGTCATAATAAAATAGGTACCAATAAGAAAATGACCCAATAAACTCATTGTAAGTGTAGAAAAAGCATTATTTAATGATCTCAAAATTTTTATATTAAGTTCATCCAACCTTTTATGTCCTACAACTTGTATGGGAAAATTTTGCATATCAGTATATAAGGAAATTAAAATTAGAGATGAACGTGAAATTTACTTCATATAGTAAGATCAAGAAAAATAAATGATAACTCATCCTTTCAATAAAGTCTACACATTAGAAATTAATATATAAATTTATTTGAAATCCAAATATTATGTCAAAACAAAAATAAACCTCATTTAGATAGCTGATGAAAAAACAACATTATTAACCACTAAGTTCTTCATTCGCTCATAACTCAGCTATTGGCTAGTTATAAATTTGGAGAAAAAATTTCATCTATGGAATTCCTTATAATAATCTCTAAGCCAGTTCATGTAATACATATTTGCAATTTACTAAAACACAGTTGAGTTCAACCCTTATTAAAAAGTTATAAAGATATAGATGACTAAATAAATACAAAAGCAAGATGAGTAAGAAAAATAAACCTTTCACTCATTACACATTAATGCATATACAAGTCTCCCTAGAGGGCACAAATAAAGGAGAAAAAAAAAGAAAATTACAAATTTTATTGAAGCATCCTAGTCTTCAATCTTGCCATTACCGTCATTCTAATCTCTCTTAGTGGCCTCCTTGAACAACATGAATGGGTTTTTGAATCTAGCATTGAGTTCACCCTTCAATACCAGCTTCCTCAAGTAGAACTCGATCCCCTTCTTCTTTTTTTTCTAGCTGAAGGTGTCTTAGTACTCGTTGGACTTAAAGAAGGATATGCACTTGTCCATAACCTTTCTAATCTCCACAGACACCTTGGCAACATCTACTTCAGCAAGTTCCATATCCCTTAGAGCTACTTCACTCTATAACCTCTCCTATATTGTCTTGGGCCTTAGGGAAACTTCCCTCTTGATGAGTACGCTTTGTAGTTCATCAATCATAAACTATAAAGCAAATTTAGTTGACCTCACATCCACCAAGTATTTCTACATGATGTTAAAGGCCTTCTTAAGGATGATCACCTTAACCATAACTTCTTATTGGTTTTAGGGTAAATCATTGGTGAACTAGTATGATTACTCTAGTAAGTTCATAGGTGCATAAAAGAGCTCACATTCAAGGATAACTCGAATAGGCATGTGGTACACTTTCAATAATAATGAGTAGATGGTGTTGCATTGATCATAGCACCCTTACATAGCATAGAGGTCACCAGCCTCACTCAGAGAGTAACTTTCATCCTGCGCATATGGGGGATCAAGGGCAAGGCTCTCCTAAGCCTTGTTATTCCCCTCCTCCTCGACATCCATAGTGACTTCTTTTCCCTTCCCTAACATTATGGACAATGAGACAACACAATCCACATCCACAACTCTCCTCAAGGCCATATCCTAATTAATGATGATCATATTTACTTTTATAGCTTATGGTGTAGACATCTCTTTTTCATTCTAAGGCACCTACAACTTCTTATTTTTTTACATTTTTCTTCTTAGCATATAATGCTTTGGGGAAAGAAAGCCCTATCAAATCTACTTTAGTGCCTTTGCATAATTGTTTACACTACCTTATTTATGATCTCTAAGGATCTAGCCTTTTGATCTTTATTTCCCTCTCCCCTTTGCCTAGGGGAGAGACTTCACAAAATCACTTAAATACCCTTGAACTATAGGGAACTCATAGCCAAATATGCCATCTATACATAGAGGAAACTTAATTAAAATGACTAGGATAATTAAAAAAAAATTTGTAATAATAATGAGGTGATGAAATTTTTTTCAAAAGAAATGTGTAAATGATTATAGCAAAAGGTAGTGCTTACTGATGAAAGACTTCTGATCAGTATAAATTATGTACTATGTAATATGTTTGAATTTTAATAAAAATGTGTTATTTTTCTATTTTGTACTAAAAAAACTCAAAAATATAAAAAATACAAAGGAACAGTCAGCGTTACGGTGCTAGAGGAAACACCACAGCGCTTCAACATTCACAGCACTATGGTGTTGCAGTTATAACTTTTAAGAGACATATATTTGAAGGGAAAAGAAGGGTTTGTTCATTGATAAGTGTTCCACATCATCAACCACCATGGTGGAGCAAACATTTTAGTGTTAAGGTGCTAGTTCACTTATGAGCACCGTAGCGCCACACTTTCAAGCACTATTATGCAAGACACCTTTTCTATATTTTCCTAAATAAATGTTATGTTCTATTTATGGTGGGATTTTATTCATTTGTGTAAAACTTAGTACTTTTCAGTGTGCTTCTTTAGTACAGACTTAGTGTAAAATCTAAGGAAGGCTAGGGAAGTATAGGATACATTTTATTAGAGTGTTTAGCTTATGTTTTTTGAAACAACTCTATAATTGAAGGAAAAAGGAGTATAAAGGAGATACTTTGATCCAACCTGGTGATAAAATTCCATAATTTCTCTTGTATTTTTATTCTTCTATAAATACAATGAAAATTAATTTACTTGTCTTTTGTTTTATGTCTAGTTAGATCTCATATTTTGGATTGATGATGTAAAAAGTATACTAAGTACTAATGAAAACATTTACACTTTAAACATTTAATAATGTTCTCAATTATCTCCCATTCTTCATTTAATACATATAATGCCTATGCGTGTAGTTAAAATCTAGTGTGAATTATAGCCTCGATGAATGAATACAAGAATAATAAAAGTATTGATAAAGAATATTGGCATGTCAGGCATAGGATGTTTTAATATTATAGGTTCTAAAGGAAATAATAATTATAGACGGCCATTTGATGTCCTTTTAACCCCTACATGCTCGACAGAGATCTGGGAAAATATATGAATCACATCTATAATTAAAAGACACGTTAGAAAAAATATGATATTTTCATTCATTAATACAAAATATTTTATCAAACATTGTATCCAATAATAAACCTCCAAAAATAATATTTTTATTTTAGTAGGATAACTTATACATTTAGAGAAAGTAGTAGTAGTTTTGTTGCAAGTAAGTATAATACTTTCTTATGGGTTCGACACTCTACTTCACTACTTTATTAGTTAATTCGGCATGTATACTTGTGTACATTTAAGTGGGATTCCATTATTGATATATCAAGGAAAATCTAAACATTACTTAAAATTAGCAGAACAAGTATTTATTACATAGTCTATAATAAAGCCTTACTTTTCTACAGGCACAAGTCCACCCCATCAAATTTTTGGTGTCATTACGCGGAAAGTAATTTGCTTATTGAAAATTTTAAATATATTATTAAAATAAGTGCATATTTAAACCTATTTGTATAACGTATCCTATTTTTCTTATTATTTTATTTTTATTTATTTATTATTTTGTGTCTATTATTGTAAGGTTTGTAGATCTTGAAAGGAACCTTTATTATTTGATTCTAAGATAGAAATATCCCTTTCAAAAATAGGAAAAATAAAAAATATTTTGAAAATATCTAAACCAGTGCAAAATCAAGATTAATCAAGACCTCTTAGGGATTATCCTTACCCTGTAGTAGATGAAATTCATCAGAGTATTACTAGACATGCTATTAAGCTAATAATTTTATATTAAAACCTATCATAGTTTAGATGGTTGAAAATTCCCAGTTTGGGGAATTCTTGTTCACGATCCCAAATTACACTTAGCTAGTTTCCTAAAAATTTGCACAACATTTAAGTATAATGGTATTAGTAATAATGTTATTAGGCTTAGATTATTTTCATTTTCTCTAAGAGATAAGGATAAGATATGGCTGAATTCTTTACCCCCATGCTCTATAACCACTTGGAATGAGTTAGCTCACAAATTTCTTGCTATGTTTTCCTACCTTTAGAGATTACCAAACCTAGAAATGATATCACATATTTTTCCTAATTTGAAGGAGAATCAATTTATATAAAAAAAGAGAGATTTAAGAAAATGATTAGAAAAAAGCCCTCACCATGTCTTACCTGATTGGTTGGTTATTAAAACTTTTTTTTTAATTAATTTGTAGGATCTCTTAGAGTAATCATAGAAGTTGCAGCTAGAGGGTCTTTAATTTCTAAGCCATTTGAGAAAGCATATGAATTAATAAATGAAATAGCTACTAATAATTTTCAGTGGCCTTTTGATAAGATAAATCCTAGGAGTAGTTAAATTTTTTGAATTTGATGCACTATACATTTTAATTGCATATGTTACAGTAATTTTTAATAAATTAAACATAATAAGGAATAATTTAGGATCAGTATTTGAATCATCTATGTATTTAGAAGATTAAAATTTAAATTTTGATAGAGATACTAATGTGCAAAATAATCCCTAATTTGATACACATAATTTAGGTTAGAGGAACAATCTCAATGTCAATTGATCAAATAATATTGGGGATAATAATATTGGCAAATTTAGGTTAAAATAATCAAGGAGAAATTGGAACAAACCTCAACAACCTATTGTTATTCTTGGACCTTCTTATCCTCTAGGATTTAATCAAAAAATATATTTTGGAAATAGAAAGTAACCTTAGGAAGAGGTAGTGATACGGTTAGGAACTCAATTATAAAGTCCAACTACTTCTATTAAAAATTTGGATAGTCAATTAGGACATCTTGTGATTTTTGTTAGCAGTAGGCCTCTTGGATCATTATCTAGCAATACTAAAGTTAACTCAAAGGTGAAAGGAAAAGGTTGTAGGGGAAACCACTTGCAGAGTGGTAGTGATGAACCCTATCAAAATTGATAAATCTTGGCATGTCTAACTGAAGACTATAAACTTAGTGCTATTTGGGAGGTAACCCATCTTTGTGTTTAGTGAGCCATGATAATTATTTTAGCTTTCATATTTTATGTTGCATAATTCATTAACAAAATTATGTGCAGCCACACTAGAATTAGCATCATGACACTCGTACGTATCAATAACTACCATGCTTTTTTACTTATAAAAAGTTAAGTGTAGACAATTTTCTTTGTCTCTTCTTTTTCTCTCTAACTTTTCTATTGTTCTTCTTGGGTGAGCGCACTTGCTTGGTCTTCATCATTTTGGGGATTTCTAGGTAAATGGGAGGAAAGAAGAGAAAGCATTCTTCCTTAAAGAAGAAAGAACTTCTCTACGAGAATGAAGAATCATTTTTTGCTATGAACTTTCAGAGCTCTTCTACTGCTAGCATACTATTTGAATTCAAATAAGAACTTTTTAATGATATAATGGTTTATAATGTAGAATTGAAGAGATTACATGGGTGTAAGTTTCTCAATTACAAATTTTCTCATGTTTAGGTTGTTTGGCTTTTTTATTCCTCGAAGAAATTTTATCATGAAAAAATTAAATCTTAATTTACAGGGCAATTTAGTTTTATTCAAATGTATTGATATGGCGCAGTATAAATTTAGGATAAAAAATCTTCTCACATTTTTAAGGTTAATAATCTTAGATTGAAACCTTATTAATGATGATGATGAGAAGCAAGAGGAAGATTTTGATTCTACTAGTTAGGAGGCTGGAGTGAGTACAGAATGTGTGTGAATGCTACCCTCATTTTGTAGCATGTTTTTTTCTCTTTTATTTCCTGGTTGTTTCTTTTCTTTGGGGGAGATTCTAATGATGTGGTAGTTTAAGATGAATATAGTTTTTAATTATGTTTGCTATGGCCATGAGAGCTAAGGTTATTGTGATGTTAGAGTAGTGCCTTAAGCACTAGTTATCCCTTATTATTTGCTTAGTTTTATATGTATCACTTTTTTTTTTTTTTGAGCTTTTTTATCATTCATGTGAAAAAGCATGTGTCATTAACTGTAGTTCCAAATTGCTTGAATTTATATTTGATTTAATTCCCCTTAAGCTTACACTATTACATTATCTTTCATTAATATCTACACTTCTTGTTTGTTTATTAAACAAGAATAAAAATGATAATTAAAAATTATATAAAATTAGGATAATAATAAAACACTAGATTATAATTTAAATGAACATTGCAATATAATCTATTGATTGTAAAACTTAATAATTAACTAACATAGATCATTTAATTTATTAACTTAACTTGAATTTATAAGTTATTCAATTATACATTGACCTTTGAATTGAAAAATGAATAATTAAGGTTAAAAGAGTAGATATGTGTAGCTTAAATTAAAAATCATAGTAACTTGAAATTGAAACGAGTGATCTTAATAAATCCTTACTTTAAAATAACTAAAATTGAAAGATGATGTAAGTAAAGCTGTTATTTAAAATTATTAATTATATACTCCACAAAAAAGGGGAAAAGAAAAGAAATATGAAAAGAAGAAGAGTACATTTAAAAATTAGTATCAATTAAAAGCTTAAAGTCTGTCTGCAATATTATACTTAAATTTTTAAAGGATAAGATAGGAGAACTAGAGTAGATGTTGGTTAACTAACAAAATTTCAATTTTAACTACAAACAAATATAATCTTTAAGCTACCTTATTCATTTAAAAATTTAATAGTAATTTATTATATTTATAACATATAAATTCAAAATAAGTAATGGTAAGGGTGACAGATTAGAATAATTATTAGAAATTTTTTTAACTAAAATTATAACTTTATTCATTTCAATTAATTTTAGACTGTAATATATTATCCTATATTTTAGTAATTCTAAATTATTATGTTTTAATTTGGTTATTAAGCTAATTAAAAGTGCAAATTTCTTTATTTTCTTGAGGACCTAAAAAAGTTTAAGTTAAAAAGAATTTGATAAGTGTAAATTATGTACTATTTATTATGTTTGAATTTTAGTGAAAATATGTTATTTAAGTTATTTTTATACAAGAAAAAACTTAAAATTGTGAAAAATACAAATGAACTTTCAGTGCTATGGCGCAAGAGTAAACACCACTATTGTGCTCCATTTGACACTATTGAAGAATGATCTTTGAACATTGCAGCACCATAGTCTTTATTTACTAGGACTACAACGACATCACATACAAAACTATAGCATTTGAGCTGCTACTACCTCATAAAATTAGCGTGGTCACCACAGGTTCTCAAGAAATCTAATGCCATGGTGCCATACATTTCAACGCGTCAATGCCATTTTATCCCCTTAGGAATCGTATTGCTCCGATTTCTATAGTGCCATAGCGCTGCAGTGACAACTTCCAAGAGACACATCATTGAAGTGAGAAGGCACATTTGTTCACTTGATAACTATTCCACTTCATCAAGCACCACGGCGGAGTAAACATTTCAGCACCGAGGTGCTAGTTCACTTTTGAGCATCGCAGCACAATAGTGCTAGACTCCTTTTCTATGTTTTTTTATAAATAGATATTCTATTTTGTTTATGGGGGAGTTCAATCTCTTGTGTAAAACTTGTAATTTTTAGTATGCTTGTCTAATACCCACTTAGAGTAAAATCTAGAGGAGGCTATGGAAGTATAGGATACAATCTATTGGAGTATTTAGCCTATATTCATAGAAGCAAATCTATAAGGGAAAGAAGGGGTGTAGAGGAGATACTTTGAACCAACCTAGTGAAAGCATGCCACTATTTCTCTTGTATTTTAATTCTTCTATGAATACAAATAAAATAAATTTACCTGACATTTGTTATATGTCTAGCTAGATCTCTTATTTTTAATTGATGATATAAAGAGCATATTAAGTATTAATGAAGGCTCTTATACTTTAAAGATTTAATGATGTTCTTAATTATCTCCAATTCTTCATTTAGTGCACATAGTGTCCATGTGTGTAGTTAAAACCTACTGTGACGTATAAGCTCGATGGAGGAGTGCAAGAACAATAAGGAATATTGAGATAGAATGTTGGCATGTCTTGACTTAGGATGTCTGAATATTCTAGGATCTAAAGGAGATATTGTAATAGTAAGAGGTCACACCCATAAGGGGGGACTAAGAGAATTTAAATTAGAACTCACTCCATATAGGCCCAACCGATAACTATTTATAAAAAATAGGAGATGCATAAAAATCATATTAAAAATTAAATCCACATTAAATGTAAAATTACTTCATGCTTTTACACCGTTATACACCAGTTTAGGGAACTATTTACTCACTTGCGCTAAGTAGCAATCATGCATACTACCCCAATAAATATGTCTTGCCATGAAACCATCTTTAATGTGAAGTCTCTAATGTTCCAAAACTCCAATCAGTGAATGAATACTACACAGACCACCCATGAGTAATAACTAACTTAACGTAATAGAACAAAAACTAAAATTCTAAAAAGTATATTCTAGTAGTTCAAATTATTTTAAAAGTACAAAAAATAGGTCTCATGATAACATCATAGTCTTAGTACACATAATGATAATATAAAGTAGGGTACTCATCAAAGTGTGGTGAACTTCAAATTCATCCAAAAATTTTAAATAAATTATTCACAACATTAAAATTATAAGTATAATTAAAGAAAATTTATTGGCTAAATATTAAAATTTTATTAATATATGAAAATATTTGCATTGGACTCAATATGTTAATAAATTAAAGTTAAAAAAAGAGGTGGTGAGAGTATAATTATTGTTACAATAAATCCTACACTGTGTTAGTCAGCATTTTAGGCAGTAGAAACCCTAAATTTTCTAAGTATCTTAAAAGGAACTTTCCTTCCTCTATTAATGAACTCCTTCACTAGATTGCATGTCACCACTAACTCTGCTCGCATGTTAGCAAGGTCATTCATTAATAGAGTCATTTCTAAGGTAGTAGCTTTTGAAAGCTACCTAACTCGCATACCAATCCTTACTTATTCATCATCTTTACAAATGCACTGGCTCACTCAAACAACATCTCCCACATATTTGGTCAAAAAAAAGAATGTTATAACAAATTGAACCCACTAATAGTGCAAATAGTGTTTTTCTTTTAGTCACCACTCTAGGGAAATCTAAATCTCGTTACTCAAAAGCAGGCATACCTCTTGCTCAATAGTGACCTTATAAGCTTGTTTTCCCATCTCAATATGTTCCATCACTTCAAGAAACTCAATAGTTTGAGTCTCACATTCACGAGGCACCCATGTGGTCAATAACGAATGAGTTTCAATTAAAAATTTCATATCAATAAAACTTAGAGGAACCATAAAAACCTGGTTAGGCAAAATTATTGTCTATGTAAGGGCTAGGCACCCACTATGTCAATGTTATTGCCTTAAAATCTCTAAATGGATGCCTTAATATCTTACTCAAGGAGATATAGATCATTGGCTCATTCATAGTGGACACCAACCTACCTAACAAAGCTCACCTCAACTTTTTAAATTTCTTTCCTCCACTCACTAGATGTGTTTGCCCATCTCTAGGGTAGATCAGTAGGAGTTTAGTAGAAGCTACATCCTTACTATGTGCCGCTTATGCTAGGCATTCTTATGGTACTTGCCTCATTAATCTTAAGTTTAGAAATAGCCTATTAAAATCATAAGAGAGGTTCACTTTCCAATCCTAACTACACTAGCATCCTCCACGATGGGTTCAAAAAATCTTATTACCTTTGTCAATAGTGAAGTAGTCACCTTTACCACCATAGGTTCGATCTTTACACTCTTTGTAGGGGGACTTTAATAGTCTTAGTGTACCCGTACATATTCTAGGACCCTCAAAATGTTTACTAGGTGCAATTTATTTTCCCAACTCTCCCACTTCTCATTTTTTTAAGGGAAAGGCCGCATTCTTTGCATGCTTGATTCTAGAAAAAGCTTACTTGATAGTGCTCATCTTTAATACACTCATAGGTGTCAATAGCTTTAATCAGAATGTCACAGGAGAATGGAATCCCAATGTCAATAGCATATGAATTTATTAGGGAGACTCTTGCCATGTTAATAATTTACGATCCGTGGAAGTTATTGAACTTTCCATCCAACTCTAATGAGGAGCTAGCCCTAAACATTACTGGACCTCTATTGTAGTTATATTTTTTATATTATTTGGTTGTTTATGGAGAGAAGTGGGTGTGGAGTTGGGAGATGATTGTTCTAATTCTTAATCTCACTCTTTCCCTTAAATCTAGGGAAGGTGTCTATTCAAGAGGCTCTCATTTTTCCCTTCAAGTAGTAGGTTATGGATCTTATCATGTATATTTATGTCTACTTTTGCATGGCAAATAAGAGCTTCAACATTGTCCCCAAATGATTTTTTGGCACCCACCAGCATAAGTTTCCCATGATTCAGAGTTCCTAGCAAACTTTCTTACACTAGCTTGTCGAGAGGCCAACATATTAACCTCAAGGAAGGTCACATCACATTAATATGTACCCAACCAGAGGGAGACATATGTATAATGTTGTAGATAGAGTCACTACATCCCTATATTTTATTGATTTTACTCATATAGCCTTTCTTGAAGCCTTGACATTCTTATAAATAAAGGGTGAACTGGAACAACTTTAATCCTTTGGCATTTTCTGTACTCAATACTAATTATTTTACAAATACTTAAGCTAGTGCACTCTCTCTTTTTATCCCTTTCTTTCTTTCTCTTTCTGTTTCTTTCCATTTTCATAGGTTTCTAGTATAAACTCATAGAGATTGCCAACAAGGTCAGATATCACCAGCAAATGTATTTGTATTCAACCGATGGCTTTTTTTGCATGCTAGAAAATTTATTAAAAGAAAATTAAAAAAAATTTAAAATTCTCTAACCAATCATTGTTGATTCATTATCACCAGATAAATTGAGCCTATCACGTGAAATAGATATTTACTATAGAATGGAAAACTTGGTTTTGTGAGAAATTAAATGTCTTTTTTATGCTAAATGTATTGGTTACCATTCATGAATCAGAAGTTGCTCAAATGCCCCAAACAAGGTCAGACATAAAAGGAATATTAAAATAGTTCTGTTTGTATTTATTTATTATTTATTACCCTACTCATGTAGTGGTTCAACATCTAATTAATTAATGATTATGTGTATATTGTAAGCAAGTTATGAAAATTGAACTGGACATCAAACTTAAACAAAGAGAAGTTCAAGGTTCAATAATTCAACGGAGTTTACACAAGATTGAATTGGATGATGGAATAAATATTAGACCTTTTTAAATATAACTCAAATTATATAATAATAATGTAATAATTATATAATCATATAAATTTATGACTAAAGAATAAACAAAGTTCATGCACAATATTTTTAGCTATATTAAATTTAAATGTCTTCAATCTTTATATTTTACTTGTAATTTAAATTTTATTTACAATGAAGGATATAATTTAATATTAATTGCTACAACTCTATATTACATATTTAGATATAACTTTTACATATAAATTGTATAACAAATTTACAATATAATATTATACATATAAATCAGTCCTGCATATAATTAAATATATAAAAAATAATTCTTTAGTGTATAATTAAATATTTAAAAATTTAGATATTTTCAATCAGAAATAATTATTTTTCACATTATAAATATTAATTAAAATATCGATCAAAAAAATTATCTAAGTTTTGCAAATACAAAACTTTAACATTGCTAGTTAGCCCCACACCACTTGGGAATTTCACGTTTTATGGTTTATATTGTTTTATTATTATTATTATTATTATTATTATTATTATTTTAATTTTAGGAATACACATGGAGTTATAGGGCTATGTAATTAAGAATGCTTGAGTGGTGCTTTTTAGTAATTATAATTTTATGTATTTATTTGTTATTTATAACCTGTAATAGATTAAATTTATATTAATTTATCATGTATATTATACTTTTAATATTTTACTTTATCCTAAAATTTTTAAATTTATTTATTAAATTATTTTAATATAAAAACAGTTAAACTGGCTAGTTTTCTAAAACTATGGCTGGTTCTCCTGTTGTTCTAGCAAGTTCAATCCAATTTGATAAAAAGCCGATTTTTAAGATTAATCGGACCGGCTATTTGACTGGTTCACAGTTGAACTAATCGAACCAGCTGGTCTGACTCAATTTTTAAAACTAAGATGGTAAGAGAAATTGACTACTCAACTCTTGTAATGGCTAATGATCTAGCTGCGTATTTCTAACCTTGTCATTGTAAGAGAATTGTTCTAGTAAGTTTGAATAGAAGATTTTTCTACAACATGCAAAAAATATCACTAAAATCATTGATCAGTCAAATTAATAACTTCACAAATAGATTTCTGTAAGTGATGAGAATCAGTGTCGTCCTTTTTAGAGGATAAGAACAAACAGTACATTGTAAAATAGATATTAGATATGATTTTTAAATTTGTGGTACGCACTCTTCCATCATGATCTCCTTAAGAAGCTGACAAATATATTAATTAAAAAATTTTAATTAATTACTATTCAATATTCAGAAACATTTCTTTTACTAAAGTGCCCCTGATTAAATTTATGATCCTGATTTAATATTTTCTAGCTAATAGGCAAAATTATTCTGAAAATTAAATTAGAACGTAGGTAGGTTTCTTACCAGCTAATGCAATTGGTAGTCTAGCTACCTTTCTGATCGATTTTCAATTAGTTAAAGCCAGAAAACATCTAAAGTTATTAGACCAAATCTTTTGATCCAATTAGAAAAGTAACGACACTATGTTTGAGTAACTATTAATTAACTTATATTTATATTGCACGCTGGTGCCAACTGGAAATTGCCTCCTTTTGGAACTTGGATAACTATTTCCCGCTTTCACTATCTGGTCTTCAAAAGCTACTGAGATTAAAACCTGAGAATATAGCATAGGACGTGGCGTGTGGCAACTTATGGCCAATAACATATAAATGATAAAATGACCGAGAGAAAAGAATAAGTGGTACGAAACATATAAGAAGAGAAGCTTGTGGAAAATAATGACTAACAACATATATGATAAGATGACAGAGAGAAAAGAATAAGTAGTTTTTTTTTGTATGTCAGAATGTTCAAAACACTAGAAAGATAGAGAGATTTTTGCCTTAGCATTTCTATGAATATCTAACACAAATACTTATAAAAGAGGAGTGCAAAAATTATAAAAAATGTTAGTGTTGTTATGTACAAACCCATAAAACAAAAAAGTCACGAGATCTAGGAAAATAAATCGACTACTAGTGCTTGCCGATTTTTACAAAGAATGTCTTTCTTTAGGTAAGATATTTATTCAACATAGTAAATGTTGCAAATCTGGTTTTAATGATGACAAACATGTTTCCAGTGTGTTTTGCTTGGCTAACCCGGTTCAGGCACAAAGGATCACGAGCAAATCAAGCTAACTCAAGATCGGGTCCAAGTGTGTCAAATGTATGATTTTTCTTTTTATTGAGTCAATTGTAATGTAACTGATCCCCTAGCTAAGTAACCTTGCACACACACACTCAGGGGGAGAGCTTGAGTGAGTTAGAGTTTCTGTTCATTTTTTGTTCAGATCGTCCTGGACGATCCAGCCAAAACAGAAACCCTAATTAGGGCGACCAAGTTAAGTGAGTCTGATTAAGCAGATCGTCCTGGACAATCTTTGGATCGTACGGGACGATATGCTCAAATCAGAAATTCTCAGCCGCCAGAACAACTTAGGCAAGTTTTTATTTTTAGTTATTTGGTCTGATCGTCCCGGACGATACGTGTATCATCCTAGACGATTCAGTACAGTCATGCCTAAATTAGTCTGGTAATTAAGAAAAGTAATTAATATTTAATTGATACGATCATATCGTCCTGAACGATTGCAGGATCGTCCCAGACGATCATGATTGTCTCGTGCATTTCAGCTGTAAGTCCCGAACTATGTCCAGGACGATTTGGGCACTTTTTGAACTAATCGTACAGGATGATGTCTCTATCGTCCTAGACGATAAAGTCATTTTTTGGTCGTCCAACACTGTTTGCTCTGGACGACCCGAACTGTCTTCTGGACGATATTCCTCGATTTGCACTAATCGTACAGAAGAGCCAGATCGTCCAGGCTGAAACAGCTGATTTTGAACTGATCCTACAGGACGATCTATCGATCGTCCTGGACGATCTTGGTCGACTAGTTGAGATTTAGGGCAAATTTTAAGCCCTCCTATAAAAGAACTTTTTCTTGAAATAAGAAAAATCTTTTTGCCACCTTCCTTCCCTGAGAAACCCTAGAGAGAGAGAGAGTTGGGAGAGAGAGAGAAGATCTTGTGAGGGGGAGTTAGTGAGGGATTCACTAAGGTTGCTCCAAGCACGGATCAGAGTCATCTTCTCCGCTCGTCGTCTTTCATCTAGTAGGTGTTCATCGTGGGAGGATCGTTCGCAAGAAGATCCGGGGTTCTCTGCCCGCTTCAGGTGGAAGCAAAAGGAGTTCGAAGGTTCTCTACCTGCTTCAGGAGGAAGGAAATGGAGGTCGGGTTCTCTGCCTCACCGTGTAGTGAAAAGAAGGTGTTTGTACAGGCTTCTTCGCCTTGCTGTGGAAGCAAAAGGTGAGAAACTTTTTGTTTAGTGCAATACCCGGAGGGGAGGCTCCGGGGAGTGGACGTAGGTCAAGTTGATCAAACCACTATAAAATCTGGTTTGCTTTTCTGATTCAGTTTTGCACTTTACTTTTCTGATATTAACTGCTTGGGTGAATATCTGTGATTGATCTTTTCGTTCTTGTTTACTTATTTCTGCTGCTAAGTATCGAAAAGATTTTCATTGTTATCGTGAAATTTTTAAATAACCAATTCACCCCCCTCTTGGTTAGCATCGGGACTAGTTCACTAGGGCTTAATATCCCTTTCAAACTTTCAAGTGGTATCAGAGCAGGATTCAAAATTTAGGTTTAAAAACTTTTAAATTTGATCCATGTCTAACTGTAATAATCGTAATACTGTTGAAGGTTATTCTATTACAAGACCACCGTTGTTTGACAATATTCCTTTTGATTTTTGGAAAACACGCATGTCTACTTTTTTACAATCAATTGACTATCGCATGTGGATGTTAGTTAAGGATGGATACGAACCACCTTTTAGATTGATTAACAATGTGAAAGCTGAATTGCCTTTTTGCTGATTGGACGTTTGATGATCATGATTTAGTACAGTTAAATGCAAAATGCTTGAACTGTTTCTTTTGTGCTTTAAAATCTGAAGACTATATGCGTGTTTCTACTTGTACAACGGGAAAGGAAATCTGCGATAGATTATGTATAACATACGATGGTACAACTGAAGTCAAACAGTCTAGGTTAAACATCTTGTTACATGATTACGAACTTTTTTGCATGAAACCTAGTGAGACTATTTCAGAAATGTACACAAGGTTCACTCAGATTGTTACCTCTTTGCATGCTTTAGGTAGAGAACTTATTAACTACGAAAGAGTGAACAAAATTCTTAGATGTTTTCCTGCTTCTTATGATGCTAAGATTACTGCTATCACTGAATCTAAAGATTTAAATATTTACTCTATTGACAGCTTACTTGGATCACTCATTGCTTACGAGCAAGGGGTGAACCAAAGGCAACTTGATGCAGGTGAACGCAAGAAAGAGAAGACAGTGGCACTAAAGACCAAAGATTCAGATGCTAGCACATCAGGTCTGATAGCGATGATGTTGCCTTGATCACAAGGCAATTCAAAAGCTTTCTAAGGAAGAAACATAAGAACTATCAGAAGTGAAACAAGGGTAAGTCCAGTAAAAATTTTAAGGGGTCATCTGAATATGTTTATTTTGAATGCAGGAAGCCTGGACACATTAAGGCTGATTATCCTACACTTAAAGCTCACCCAAGTAAGGAGAAGGGTGAGGAGAAACCAAAGTTCAGAAAGGACAAGAAGCGGATTCAGAAGACATTTTGGGCAGACTCTGTATCCGACTCTTCTGAGACTGAAGCTGAAGAGGATGAAACAAACTTGTGTCTGATGGCTGATGATCACCCTGGTCAGTCGAACCAGGAAGAGATATGTGAGCTTACTTACGATCAATTATTTGAAGTTTCTGAAAGAATTCATACATCTTATAGGAAACTTAAGAAAATTCATGCTAGTTTGAAATTAGATTATTTGACTTTGCAAAAAGAGTTTGATTCTGTAGTTAAAGATCATTCCACACTTGATTCCAATCATATGTCTTTGCTTGATGAACTCGATGATTTGAATAAAAAATATTCTGATTTAACTGTTGAGCATGATTTGTTAAAAATATCGTATGTTGAATTAGAAGTTGCTTTTAAGAAAGTGAATGATATGGCATGTGATTTAAAAAGTAATGAAAGTGCGAGAACCTTTGAAATTGCAAGTTTAAATAAACATATTGTGTTTTTGAAAGTGAGAATTAGTGCTTTTGAAAAGAACAAAATATCGCCTACTTTTGAACAGTTTTATGCACCGCCACCTTTTGAAAAATCTATTGCAAGTTCATCAAAGCATGTTTCATATGCATCTAGGATGAGGCACTATCACCCACGTAGATTAGTTAACCCTTTTCCTGGTATTAGATGTTTTTCATGTGGCATGTTAGGACACATTTCCCACACCTGCACTGTTCACCGTAGTACACATTGGGTGTGGAAACCCAAACTGCCTGTTTTACAGCACAGCATGCATGCATTGCATTCTTCTTTTCATAAGAAGGAACCCAAACCTGTTTGGGTTTCTAAGACTGACATTTGATATTTTTGTAGGTGTGCTCTCACACAAGACCTCGTGAGAGCATGTGGTACCTGGACAGCGGATGTTCTAGACATATAACTGGAGATGCAAATCAGTTCATTTCGCTGGAGGCCAGAGCTGGAGGCAAGGTTACACTTGGAGATAACACCACCAGGAAGGTGGTAGGCTCAGGTATAATTAGTGATTCAAAGAATTTTATGATTGATAATATTTTGCTTGTAGATGAACTGAAACACAACTTGCTGAGCATCAGTCAACTCTGTGACAAGGGATACAACATCAAACTCCTGCCCACTGGATGCATTTCAAGCTTAAGTGATGAAGTTATTTTGTAGGGGCAAAGGATCAACATCGTTTACAAGCTGGATGTAAGTTGCATTAAATCTGATAATTCAATTTACTTAAAAACTGCTGTTGATGAGTCTTGGTTATGGCATAAGAGATTGTGTCATGCTAGTATGAAAACCCTTAGGAGAGTCACCCAAAAGGACTTAGTTAGAGGTGTGCCCAAGCTTAAGTTCACTAAGGATCACCTGTGTGATGCCTGTCAGTTGGGGAAGCAAGTCCAGTCCTCTTTTCACTCTGTTAAGGACATTAGCACCTCCAGACCTTTAGTAGTTCTTCACATGGACCTCTTTGGACCCATTAACACTTCCAGCTTAGGGGGGAGAGTCTATGGGATTGTGATTGTAGATGATTATTCGAAGTTCACTTGGGTTAAGTATTTGTCACATAAATCTGAGTCATTTGATGTGTTTAGATCTTTCTCTACTTGGATTCAGAAGAAGTTAGGATGTGAGATTATTACCATCCATAGTGATCACGGAGGAGAGTTTAAAAATGAAAGATTTGGAAGTTTTTGTGAGGATCATGGGAATAGTTCCATTTTTTCAGCTCCTAGGACCCCTCAGCAGAACGGGGTAGTTGAAAGGAAGAACATGACCTTAGTGAAAGTCGCTAGAGCCATGCTTGCCGAGTATTCACTTCCAAAATACTTTTGGGCTGAAGCGGTGAACACTGCCTGTTATGTGCTGAATAGGGTGAATGTGAGAGTCAAACTGAACAAGACACCTTATGAGATCATTAAGGGTAGAACTCCAAATCTGTCCCACCTCCATGTCTTTGGCTGTAAGGTTTTCATTCTGAACAACGCGAAATCACCCTTAGGAAAATTTGACCCCAAATCTGATGAAGGAGTGTTCTTAGGATATTCAAGTGTGGGGAAATTCTTTAGGGTGTTCAATAGGAGGACTTTGGTGGTGGAAGAAATAACCCATATAGTGTTTGATGAATCTGATCCTAAGGAGTCTAGATCTGAAGTAGAAGATGAAGAGATTATTGAGGTTACCTAAGGAGTTGGAAATACAAATTTAGAGGAAAGGGTAGAACCTCAAACCACGTTGCCTAGAGATTGGAGATATTCTTCGAGTCATCCTAAAGAACTAATCTTAGGAGACCCTTCTGAAGGTGTTAGGATAAGGCATGGACTTAGGAAGGAAGTAAACCATTCTGTCTTTATCTCAATGGCTGAACCCACCAACATCAATCAAGCCTTGTCGGATGAGTTTTGGATTTTAGCTATGCAGGAAGAATTGAATCAATTTGTAAGGAATGATGTTTGTGAGTTAGTAGAAAGACCTAAAAATCAAAGTATTGTGGGAACCAAGTGGGTCTTTAAGAATAAGATGAATGACTCTGGTGTGGTGGTGAGAAATAAGGCAAGATTGGTGGCTAAGGGGTATAATCAGATAGAAGGGATTGATTTTGAGGAGACTTTTGCCCCTGTAGCTAGATTGGAAGCCATTAGAGTGCTACTAGCCTTTGCATGTTATAAGGGATTTAAGTTAATTCAAATGGATGTCAAGAGTGCCATTTTAAATGGGGTAATTAAAGAAGATATTTTTATAGAACAACCCCCAGGTTTTGAGAGTTCTCAATATTCAAATCATGTTTATAAATTAAAAAAGGCCTTATATGAATTGAAACAGGCACCCAGAGCTTGGTATGAGAGGCTTAGCACATTCCTGTTAGAAAGAGAGTTTGGTAAGGGGAGCGTAGACACCACCCTTTTTCTGAGGAGATTAGGAGATGACCTACTCATTGTCCAGATCTATGTTGATGATATAATTTTTGGATCTTCTGATAAATATTTATGTGAAAAGTTTTCTAAAATAATGAGTAAGGAGTTTGAGATGAGTATGATTAGAGAATTGTCCTACTTTTTAGGGTTTAGCATAAGGCAAACGGATGATGGAACATTTCTCAATCAATCAAAATACACTAAGGAAATTTTGAAAAAATATGAAATGGATAAAGCCAAGCCAATCAATACTCCCATGCCCTCCTCAGTTCAGTTAGATAAGGACTCAAGTGGAAAATTTGTTGATCAGAAGAAGTATAGAGGGATAATAGGATCACTGCTTTACCTGACTGCTAACCGACCTGATATCATGTTTAGTGTCTGTCTTTGTGCTAGGTTTCAGGCTGATCCGAAAGAGTCCCACCTGACTGCTATTAAGAGAATTCTTAGATATCTTTTAGGGACCCCAAACCTAGGAATCTGGTACCATAGGCACAACACCTCTTTTGAGATCATTGGATATTCTTATTCTGACTTTGCGGGGTGTAGGGTGGATAGAAAGAGCACTTCTAGGACTTGTCAATTCATAGGACAGTCATTAGTCTCCTGGTCCAGTAGAAAATAGAACTCAGTTGCACTTTCCACTGCTGAAGCTGAGTACATTGCCTTAGGGAGTTGTGTGGCCCAGGTTCTTTGGTTGAAGCAACAAGTCTTGGATTTAGGGGTACCAGTTGGCACAATTTCTATTATGTGTGATAATACTAGTGTTATATGTATCTCTAAGAATCCAATCCAATAATCTAGGACCAAACACATTGATATAAGGCATCACTTTATTAGGGACCATGTTACAAAAGGGGACATTGAGCTACATCATGTACCAACTGAAAATCAGCTGGCTGACATATGCACTAAACCACTGGCCTTTGACTTATTCAGCATTTTGAGAACCAGATTAGGAGTGATTGATATAAATACTTGATTATGATGACTGCTGATTTCTGATTGTTCTGATTGGTATTCTATTTTTTGTTAGTTAGTTTTTTATTTTTTTTATTTGTTTTCAGTGGATTTTATTTCCTCTGCCGATTTCTGTTTTAGCCTTACTGTTAGTTTGATTTGAGTATTTACTTTACTGTGATTTTCTACCTATTTTTATTCACTGGTTTATATCTTGCACTTACTATTTTATGCTTTTCAAAATCTGATCACCGCTCACTACTTCTGATAATCTGAATTTTTGACTGGGAGTTTTTACCTTGTTTTGGTTTGGAAGCTAGTAAGCAGTGATTGATTCCACTGAATCTGTTAAAGGGAAGAAACATTGATGATTGTTTCTCTTTCTCTAACTCCTTTACTGGTGTATAGTTTCTTTTGGATAAAAATTCTCTTCAAAATTAAAATGTTAGTTTTTGAAATAGAGATTATTTTATCTTCCTACAGTAATCTGCCTCATATCAATAGTGTTTTTCAAAGTCTTGAGTCATTTGTTTGATTTTCTAAACCAAGTGATTGCATTTATCATATGCTGTATGGCTTTTATTTTGTGAATCATTCTTCCTTACTGTGGAGAGTCATCTCCTATGTCTGGAAGATAATTTCACAACTAAGACTCTTTAATGATTATGAAAAGGAGTAAGCTTACAAAAGATGCGCAGTGCGCCAAATAATTTGAAAAAGAGGCATAAAATGAGCCCAAAACTGAAAAGATGCGAAATTGCCAAATTGGATACACAAAGTGTATCAAAAATAAAAAGATGCGTAAAGTGCCAACCAAATTGAAAAAAAAGAGGCACAAAATGAGTCCAAACCAAGCTTTCCTCCCTTTTAGATTGTTAAATGGCTTAGAAAAATCCGTGCGCCACTTAATATTTTCAAAAGCTTGGGTTTGAAAATCCTGATTTCTAATTTTTTACTTCGTAACACTATTATATCAGATATTTTTCTGGAACGAGGCGTGAAAGGATCTCTTTTCAAATCTAATGTCTTTTCTTCTGAATCGGATTTTTGTTTTGAAAGAGGTTTGCATCGATAAGGTGCCCGGGGTCGGAGTTACGAAAGTTAATTTTTCTAACCTTTTCTGGATTTCAACGCTGTCAATCATCTTCTTATTGGTTTTTGAATCTAAAATCAAGGAAAAATTCTGATTTACTCGAGCAGCTTGATCAAAAAAAAAATCTTTGCTTTTGCGTGTTTTTTCTGTGAGTTTTATCCGCCTCAGTTTTAGTTTCCAGTTTTGTAGTTGTTCTCTTTTATGTTTTGTACTTGTATTTCCGTTTTCTATTTTACCCTCCTCCTTTTTGTGATGTCAAAAGGGGGAGTCAGTTGTAGTAGTTTCAGTCTTTGTTATGTGTTATGTTTTCTGTATTAGTTTGATTGTTAAATGAAAATTTGAAAAAAAAATATATCTATTTTTCGATCTCCTGTTTCTTGTTATTTTCAAACTACTTTACAAATGTTTTCCATCATCAAAAAGGGGGAGATTGTTACAAATCTGGTTTTAATGATGACAAACATGTTTCCAGTGTGTTTTGCTTGGCTAACCCGGTTCAGGCACAAAGGATCACGAGCAAATCAAGCAAATCAAGATCGGGTCTAAGTGTGTCAAATGTATGATTTTTCTTTTTATTGAGTCAATTGTAATGGAACTGATCCCGTAGCTAAGTAACCTTGCACACACACACTCAGGGGGAGAGCTTGAGTGAATTAGAGTTTCTATTCATTTTTTGTTCAGATCGTCCTGGACGATATTCACATCGTCCTGGACGATCCAGCCAAAACAGAAACGCTAATTAGGGTGACCAAGTTAAGTGAGTCTGATTAAGCAGATCGTCCTGGATGATCTTTGGATCATACGAGATGATATGCTCAAATCAGAAATTCTCAGCCGCCAGAACAACTTAGGCAAGTTTTTATTTTTAGTTATTTGGTCTGATCGTCCCGGATGATACGTGTATCATCCTGGACGATTCAGTACAATCATGTCTAAATTAGTTTGGTAATTAAGGAAAGCAATTAATATTTAATTGATACGATCATATCGTCCTGAACGATCGCAGGATCGTCCCGGACGATCAGGATCGTCTAGTGCATTTCAGCTGTACGCGCCGAACTGTGTCCAGGATGATTTGGGTACTTTTTGAACTAATCGTACAGGACGATGTCTCTATCATCCTGGATGATCAAGTCATTTTTCGGTCGTCCAGCACAGTTTGCTTTGGACGACCCGAACTGTCTTCTGGACGATATTCCTCGATTTGCACTAATCGTCCCGGACGATCGCAGGATCGTACGGGACGATATGAACAATTTTTTCAACTGATCGTCCAAAAGAGCCAGATCGTCCAGGCTGAAATAGCTAATTTTGAACTGATCGTACAGGACAATCTATCGATCGTCCTGGACGATCTTGGCTGACTAGTTGAGATTTAGGGTAAATTTTAAGCCCTCTTATAAAAGAACTTTTTCTTGAAATAAGAAAAATCTTTTTGCCACCTTCCTTCCCTGAGAAACCCTAGAGAGAGAGTTGGGAGAGAGAGAGAAGATCTTGTGAGGGGGAGTTAGTGAGGGATTAACTAAGGTTGCTCCAAGCACGGATCAGAGTCGTCTTCTCCGCTCGTCATCTTTCGTCTAGTCGGTGTTCGTCGTGGGAGGATCGTTCGCAAGAAGATCCGGGGTTCTCTGCCCGCTTCAGGTGGAAGCAAAAGGAGTTCGAAGGTTCTCTGCCTGCTTCAGGAGGAAGCAAAAGGAGGTCGGGTTCTCTGCCTCACCGTGTGGTAAAAAGGAGGTGTTTGTACAGGCTTCTCCACCTTGCTGTGGGAGCAAAAGGAGAGACACTCTTTGTTTAGTGTAATACCCGGAGGGGAGGCTCCGGGGAGTGGACGTAGGTCAAGTTGACCGAACCACTATAAAATCTGGTTTGCTTTTCCGATTCAGTTTTGCACTTTACTTTTCCGATATTAACTGCTTGGGTGAATATCTGTGATTGATCTTTTCGTTCTTGTTTACTTTTTTCCGCTGCTAAGTATCGAAAAGATTTTCATTGTTATCGTGAAATTTTTAAATAACCAATTCACCCCCCCTCTTGGTTAGCCTCGGGACTAGTTCACTAGGGCTTAACATCCCTTTCAAACTTTCAATAATTATACAATATATGTAACATATTATATGGTCCAAATTGAATGAGCCATGTGCCATGAAGTTATCCTTTGGAGATCATTTGCTTTTTCACTTAGCCATAATCTCTCAAGAAGAGGAGATTAGACACCTAGAATTCTAGCGTAAATCTCAATACTGATGTTGGGAGTGAAATTTGGTGTTAATGGTGTAATCTTTAAATGATGGTTAAGTCTTAACATTATTAATAATAATACGTGTAGAAGGTAGGTGATATTCTTGTAGCATGGTGATGATCAGAAGATGTAGTACAAAAGATAGTATTAAGGAATTGGTGGATGAAAACCATAGTCAAATGATAGTAGTTGAAAGTAGGAGAACTTTGGTCTAGTGATAATGGTAACACATCTATAGTCGAGCAATGATGTTTTGAGGACCATAGTCGGATGGCAATTGTCAATTAACCATAATTGGGATATAGTGGTCAAAAGGCTGCTGGATTGTAGTTGGGCAACGGGGCTGGATGAACATAGATAAGTGATGCTAGTTTATTGTTGGTGGCTTCATTGATAATGGTATTAGGGTAGTGTTTTAGTAGCTGTGTTAAAGCAATGTAATAATGATGGTGGCTATTGACCTCACTTTTATATGTGGTAAATTGTCCAATCAAAATCCCATTAGCATACTTAAAATCATTTAACAACACTTCAAACCCAAAATCAGACTCTATATTATGCATTTGCATAGTACCTTGATCAATGAAAGATAAAATCATCACTTCACAGTCGCCCTTGATTATCATTTGATTACCGATCAATCACTTGACAATCACTAAATGATTATTTGTGACATGATCATTGCCAAATCAAATCATCCCTCAATCATTGACATCCAATGATCATATTCAAATCAAACCAAAATCAAACATTCTAATCAATCAATAGATAATCACCATAGATTCTCACATGATCTACTATTAAAACATTGACAATCATCAATGATTGTCAATGATCTGAGCATTTGAAAACCTAAACTCCTCAAATTATTGGTCAAATAAAATCTAAATCAAACTCAATGACCAAACACATTGAAAATTCAAAGCCCAAAAATCAATGTCAAAACCAAACCTAAACCCCTTAGTCCATAACCTATTTTTAATGAAATTTCGATCGCCCTAAAACCTAACCAAATGACCATGGATTCTTGATATATCACTTGCATGTTGATTTAAAAAGTCTCTAGAGTCAACCATAATAGTTTGAAGGCATTTTAAAGTCCCTAAACTCTAAAACTAAAAGTATGTTTGTAGGATGCAAAACCTTCAAATATTTATACCCTATATCACTGAACATGGCATCTTATGATTTTGACCTTGGAGGCCTCTCCAAACTCATTGATCATTATCATCATCTCTTGCATGATGCATTAAACCACCATTGAACTTTGGTTGGCCATGGTTTACTATAAAGCCCCTGAAACACTAAATTTAAAAATTAAATTTTTTTAATCCTTAACATGGCTCAATTAATCTAAGCCATGCAACCTTCTCCAAACATATCCAGAATATGACTTGAAATCCATTGAACCAAACCCCAAGCCCTGGTAAACAATGGTTGACCAAGTCAACCTTGGTTCACCAAATTTCCCTATTGCGCTTTAAACTACAATAAATTCATGGAGACAAAACCAAACCATAGGACCACCTCCAATAAACCTTAAACATCATTTATAATACCTTCAACCAAGTTCTTACTTTTGATCAATCCTGGTTGACCAAAGGGTCCTTTTAGCCAGTAAATATGCATCTTGAACTAAATGACCTCACCAAGCTATGTGACTATCTCCAAAAAATCTAAAACACCTTCTGGAATGAGTTGGACTCATCATTGACCTGTGATCAAACCAAGTGCACCAGGTCAACCCTAGTTGACCAAAATCAACCTATACACTTAAAAACTTCATTTCTCATGATTTTTACCAAATCATTAAACCAAGCTCATGTGGACTGTTCATGAGGTTACTATGAGTACCCTATAAAATTCCTAAGCCCTGAGCCTATGTAGTTTGACCAATAGGGTTGAACCGACTATTAAAAATGGAGTTTTAATGATCTAAATCACTACCCTTGTCAAAATAAAAATCTAAAATTGCTATAATAAATGTGTATTAACCCATGCACAAACCCTAAGAATTTGAACCCTTAGTTTGACTTGGTTTAAAAGTACATGTTGAGCAAAGCTCTCCAAAACCCATGTTTTTGGACCCTAGACCAACCCAACCCAACCCAACCTTAAACCCAACCAATAGATTCAATAGGCTCTAAAATATTACTACAGTAATCCAGGTTAAGCCTTTACTCCCTAAGCAGCTCAAGTGCAAAGATTCCCCAAAATAACCTCTCTTTAATAGGCTCTAGAATATTACAACAACCATCCATGCCAACCACAACTTCCCCAATAACAACCCATGTGCTTTGAAGCTCTCCAGAACATTCGCTTTGATTTCATTAGTCAGTTGCTAACTGAATGACTACTGGCCATGGCTTAGGAGGCAAGATCTCAACCCTCCATTTCAAATTCTCTCTCATATAAATCCCCCCACTTCCCAAGGGTTTAAGGTTAATCAATAAGATTTTATAGCCTCCTAGGATCCTCCATAACTCTCCCATATCTCCCCCTTCCTTTCATAGTTCAAGAATCTCCCAAACCATCAAGAAAAAGAAAAAAATAAGAGAGGAAGAATAATTATAGTCCAACTTTTGATCCCTCGAGAAGTTGCTCAAGAGGTGTTCAAGGAAGTTGAAAAGGATCTCCCAAGCTTTCCATAGAGTCCAAGATCACTAAAATCCATCCACATGTTAATGACTTATATACATTTAATATTTTAAATTCAAATTAGAAGTTTTCTAATATCTTAATGCTTCGAGCCAAGAAACTCCAGAAACTCCACGGATAGAAAGATTAGGTTGCAATGATTCTTTATTTCAAATTTCATAAAATTTGGAAGAGTGTATTGAATGTTATAAGCAAATAAAATTTTAGTCCAAATTTGTACAGATTTAAATCGGCTGAATAAAACCATCCAATCGCATGCATTTGATGATTGAATGACTTAGATGTAGTCGAACTATGTGCCAAATCCTTTGTGATTCAAATGCATGGTAGTTCATATAACGGGAGGTGTCGTGGCAAACTAAGGATCACTCATTTGATCTGTGGTCAATCTGATGGTGCCAAGCCGTTGCCTATGTGGTTAAGTGTCCACACGTCGGTCGCCACGAGTCCCGACACACATCAGCACTAGGACATGGTGGTATTCATTTTTCCATAATTTATTTCATTTTAATTTAATTAAAATTTAGAGAAATTGTTACAACTTTTATAAATCTTAGAAAATTTATTTTAAAACTAAATTGAGTGTTCTTGGGCTTTTTGGAAAGCTCTTAACCTCTACTATTTTTTAAAAATAGTTTGAAGAATTTCTAACCAAAGGATCTTGTGTAAAATAGAAATGAATGTTTTCCAATTTTCTTAAATTTCTCAATATCCAATGTTCAAATTGATCTCAAATTTGGATGGTAGATATTAGCGAGCATCCTTGAGCTACCCTAATTTTCTTGGACCTTGGTTTGGTTATATTTTTTGTGATTTGAATTTTTTTACTTTATGGATTCATTTTGGAAAGATAACCTTAAAAATTCACAACTATTCTTGCACTCATATCTGAATTTTATTTCTCTGTGGTGCGTTTATATGTATGTCAGGTTTAGTTTGCCACTAATTTCACCTAATTCCAGTAAGTGCATCTTTTAAAATAAATCAACAAAGCTATATATGTAATTAGGTTTGGTTGAATGGTTTTTCAACCTATGGAGGCCTTGGTGAGCCCAAATTTTGTGAGTTTGAAGCACATGTATTCATTTACCTATGTTTCAAATTTCATTACATTTGGAGATCATTTGATTTGTGATTTAGTGAACCCAAGATTCATGTATATAATTGACCTAAGATTTTTAAAAATTCATCATAAAATCATTTTAAATCCAAAAAAAATAAATAATATATAAAATTCTCAAAATTAGGAGAAAAATAGAGGAAAAATAAAAGCCCTAGCATATTCATTCAAAGGTTTATTTTATTTTAGAAATAAAGAAATACACTAATCAATTAAAATAAATATTTAAAAAGCCTCTAATTAACTAATTAAATAAAAAAAATATTAAACTTAAAAAATTCACAACTAATTACAAAAAAACTCCAAATTAAGCAAACTCTAAGGCATTGGACTCATCTCTGGTTCTAATACTTATGAAAATATAAATAACTCCAAAATTCAATATAAATCAAAAAGTTAACATTTGGGTCAAAGTTAGTTCATAAAATGCATTAAAATTTTAAATTTCATAAGTAATTTGAAAAAAAATCAAAATTTAGTAAACTCATTGGCATTAGACTCTTCTTTGAGTCTAGTATTTATGAAAAATATAATTTTTTTGGAAATCAATGTAAATTAAGAGGTTAAGAAATGAACCCCTTGTTATATATATTAAAATATTCATTAAATTTGAAAATTTTGTAAATAATTCAAATTTTAGGAAATAATTAATCCAATAAAATTAAATTATTAAAATATTAAATAAACAACCAAAATTCCTATTAATGAAGTTTTTAGTCTAGACTACCTCAAGCTGCAGGGCTACCTGTCCTATGGAGGCCCTGGGTCTTCATGCTCATTGTGACAATGCCAAGGACAAATTTGATAGAATGTAGACACTAAAATATAAGCATAATTAAATTAGTAAATAATAAATTAAATTCAAATAATAATCATTAATAAAATATATAGACATTATAGTTTTTCATATCCTTATGTTTAATTCCTTTTAAGAGGGCAAAGATATATCTGATTGAGAAGTTTTAATGATCAAAACACTTAATTAGAATGAAGGACTCTATACTATCCATCTACCCTAGTTTTGGAGTATTTACTAGATTATAAATATGAGCCTAGGACATGCTAATCAATAGCTTCTGGCACATAGGAGTAATTAAATTTATGTTTTTTTTAAACCTAAAGCTAAATATTTCTAACAATCAAAGCATCCTACAAAAAATTTAAAACCTCTAAATCATTAAAACTTAAATTTAGCCAAGCGATAAAGACCTTGAATAAATAAATTCATTTATAAACAACTTTAAACTAATAAAGCCAAGGAACTATCCAAGCCACATAACATTTCTATACACACATAGATGGTTTGCTAGGACAAGTGACTCTAGATTAGGCTAGGTTGATGGATTAATTTGTTTGCCAGGTGCTTCACTTATAAAGTACCTAGTGTATGGTTATTTATTTCACTAATCTAGATGTCCTATATATTAAATTCCTATTGATGCACTTAGGCTCTTTAAGGATTACATCAGAAGCATCAAATTATTACACAACTATCTTTTTGCACTTCATATACCTTTATATGTTTTTATATTATATTCAAATTCCTATAAGAGTTAAAGTAGAGTTTACCTAGGAATGATGTATACATATATAAGTGATTATAAAAGTAATATGTATATAGATTGAGTTGTACCCTATCTTGAGTAGTAAAAGGTTTAAATATACCTATATACCTATATATATATATATATATATATATATATATATATATATATATATGGGGCTCCAAACGATGATATCCTTTTCTTTTACGGATACTCCCTTTTGGAATTCCATAGAATACTTGGAGCGTTAAGACCATGAGCAAATATATTTGAATCTACATCTATGGTAGGATTAAAAACTCAGGATTGTTAAGGTGAAGCATAGCCATCTTTCTTTTCTGCAAAGTTTGAGTCTATTGTAAATTATCAAATAAATGAAGAAAGAAATTACTTTTTATATTCCATCTTTATTAATTATGTTACTTCATGCATTACATTCATATAGGTGGTTGTTTGTATTAGTATGTAGAAGTTTTCAAGGTTTCTTCTAGTATATATGTTTCAGACTTTGTCAAAACATGTATACTAATTATTGAATAATATAGTTCTAGGTAATGTATACATAACCTCTTCACCAAATCATGCATGCATGCACTCATTTTATTTCTGTAATGTAGATTAAGCAAAATGTTTATGCCCATTGTGGGCAAGGTAGCTTAATCCTCATTTTATTTAGAGGATGTTACGCATTTTCTTTGGTCTAAGGCCATTACACTACCAAAATTTCTTAGAATTTTTTGTGGTAATAAAACTTATTTAAATAAATTAAATAAAATTTAAAGCTCTTTGTGAGTCTTCTTACTAGTGTCATTTGAACATAATGTTAAAATTACTCATCTTAAGTTATAAACTTTAGAGTCTGATTCATCCTTTGATCTCTTAGGATAGAGCTTTGCCTATCATGCATTACATCTAAGGATTATTAGCTAGCAACAAACTTTGATTATGCATTAGGATTATTAGCTAGCAACAAACTCCAAGAAAGTATAAGTACAGATTGTAAACACATCTTCAGTCTTTGCACATTCCTATTCAATTTTTTAAAAATCTATAATAAAAAAATTCTAAATTAAAATTTATAGGATAATTAGAGAATTTATAATGTAAAGCTTATGCTCTAAATCGTTTTAGCCCAAATATTTCTTTAGATCCATATGTCTTTAAAAATCCTTAGTATTTACTTTAATCGAGAGTATTCTCTTAGTAATATAATTAATTATAGGGGCTTGCCCATATAGGGAGTCTTCAACCTAGAATAAAATAAACCCTATCCAAGTTTCTTTTTAATGTAGGGGAAAGATTTGTGAAACAAAGACATATGCTTTAAACGTGAGAATAATTTCATAATTGAAATAATAGGTGAATGTTTATTTTATATATATGGTAGATTTTGTCTCTAGAAATTAAATTTAAAAAACATTTAATTCATAGTGTCTCTAGTATTTTGCATGTATGGTGTGTTGATAGATGTAAAAGGGTGAGATAGTCACTAATTTAAAGCCAAGATCAAATCTTATTTAGCACTTTTGAATTTTCCTAAACATAGATAAAATTATTTTAAAAATTATTTAAAAATCATAGGAAGAATTTGATGAGCCCAAATTACTAGGGTTTAAACATTAGGTCATTATTAAGTTGAGATTTAAATTTCTAACAAATTAGAGTTCATTTGGTCTACCAGTTAGAAAACCCTAATTTCACCTAGATAAATTGTGACCCAACTTGCTTACAATTTAGATTATACTAGCATATTTGTTAAACATTCTTATTACATCAATAATCATCAAATGCATTTGTTGAAGTAGGCTCCATTATTTAACATTAAAGTGGAGTTCCCAATTGTGATGATTTCGATTTCATTTCCTCATTTAAGATTGCATTTTCTTAATGGCATTGTGCTTCATGCTCTGGGTTCTATTTTTGGCAGGCCTTTACAAACTGATTAGGCTATGGCTTCTCAAACTCGACCCTCAATAGCTCATATTTTACTTAAAGTTGATATATCCAAGAAACACCCTAAGGAAATTTGATTGGGGTCTAAATCTCTTAGTTATACGCAAAAGGTTGAATTTGAAAGGTTTTAGATTTTTATTCGCATTATAAATTTCATAGCCATTCGGCTAATGAATGTTTTGTTTTACATCTATTACTGAAGAAAAATTATAATAATGTTGGTGTGATGAACGGTGATACTACTATTATGGATAGGAATTTTAAATAAGGCAGTGGGAATGCTATTGATGAACTAATTATCACCAATGTGAATCTTTCCACATTTTTGAATGTTGTGTTGAATGGTACCCCTAATATCCTTGCTTATGCTTGCATCAATCATTTAGAAAATAATCATAATGATTTAGCACAACAAAATGTGATTCCGACATCTGGTCTGGCTGTTAAAGTTGCTGCTAATGATGCTACCAGAGGACATACTCAAACCAAAAATCCTTATAACATGAATAATGTTGCCTCTCAATTTTTTGAATATATTTCTAGTTCTGGTAAAGGTAGCTGGGAAATAAAAGGAGATGTTGATGCCTTTAAATTGATAATAATTAATGCTTGTGAAGAGGGAGAAGAGGGAGAATTTCTTCCTTCATCTAGTATTATTAAGATTACTAATGAGACCATTGCTTTGGTTCCTAATATCTTAGAAAATGATAATATTATTGATATGTCCACTCCTACGAGAAATGGTGGTAACATGGTGGAGGATTATGGATTTACTGAGGTTGGAGAGAAGAAAAATAAGAATAATATGAATGTGCCTTTACCAACTCCTCATTCTATAAGGGCTCACACTATTTCAGACTCTCTTAATGGTTAATGCTCAAATATGGAATGTGAGGGGTATGGTAGGTTCTGACTCTAGAGATAGGGTTAGGACCATTTCTAGGGTTTATAATATTATTCTTTTGGTTTTGTTAGAGTCTCTTATTTCTTCTACAAAATTGAGTTATACGGATAAACACATTAGCTTTTAAGTTTTTTGTTAATTATTCTAATAAGATTTGGATCTTTTGGAATGATTTTATTAGTATTATAATTCTTCATGACTTTCACTTGGCTATTCATACCCAAATTACTTCTTTATAATATAATTGTCTTTGTTCATTTATTTATGCTGCTTATTCTTGTTCTACCAGAGAAATTCTTTGGCACCAATTAAATAGTTTTTTTTTCTATTACTAATCTTCCATGGCTTATTGGTGGTAATTTTAATACTATTTCTATTTCTTGGGAGAGAGTTGGAGGAAATTCTCCTAAACCTCAATTTATTGAAGATTTTAATTACTCAATTATGGATTTTAATTTACATGACATAATATTTATAGTGGTGCCTTTACTTGGCACTGATCCACTATGTGGCAGAGACTTGGCCATATCCTTTTTAATGATAAATGGATTTATTATTTTCCTCTAACTCATATGTGGCACTTAAGTAGATCCCAATTTATCATTCTCCTCTTTTTCTCAGTATTTGTTTACATAAAGTGTGTGGGTCATCCTCCTTTAAATTTCATAATATATGGCTTCTAGATGATGGTTTTTTTAATATTGCATTGCGGAGGGTAATTAGCATGGCCCTTTATGTTCTAATGATAGTGCTAAGGGAATGGCTAGACTTTGGTTTAAATTGAAATGACTTAAAATAAAAATTGAACTGGTGAAATAAATGGGTGCTTGAAAACCTTTTCTCAAAAATCAAGGAGACTCAAAGAATAGTCAATATGTGGAGACTGTCTACATTAATAGCCCTTCTTCTGGTAACATGGAGTTGGTAAATGAGGCTAAGATGGAATTAATTCATCCTTATGAGATGGAAGAGGCTCTCGGTGTCAATAAGTAGCTTCTAAATTTTTTGGTTGAAGGGGATAAAATCACCTAATATTTCAATGCACTTACTAACAAGAAAAAGGTTACTAATAATATTCACATGATTCATGTGAATGATGGTTCAAGTTGTGAGAATGGGGATTTAATTATTGATTCAGGGGTTCCTTTACTATGGATTATGATAATTTGAATTGGAAGTATCTTTATGTTGTTTTAGACCAATTTGGTTTCAATGACCTTTTTATTAATATTATTAAAAATTACTTTGAGAATTACTTTTTTCTATCATAATTAATTGGAAAATTTAGGGTTTATTCAAATCTACTAATGATTTTAGGTAGGATGATCCTATATCTCATGCTTTATTCATTACTGTTAATGTGTTCTTTTTTTGGGGTTTAGATAATCTTTGCATACATCATCCTAATTTGCTTTTTATTATTGTTGGTAGCTTTCTATTTCCCATTTGAGTTTTGCTGTTGATTTTATTATTTTCTCCAATGCTTCTATCAAAATGGCCAGAATTTTATTCAATTTTATTTTTAATTTTCAATTCTTTAGTAGTTCAATTTTTATCTATGGGAAATCTATTTCTCAAGCTAGGAAGAATTCTATCATGGATAAACTTGTCTTTCCTCCTCAAAACATCCCCTTTAAAAATTTAGGTACTCTCGTATTTAAAGGAAGAATGAGGTCTTATATGTTTGAAGATATTTTTTACTTCTATTTAAAAGAAGCTTTCCTCTTGGTCTTATAATTTTTTATCTTTTGGTGGCAGGCTTATTTTAATTAAAAGTGTGCTTTGTTCCTTGTCTATTTACATTTTACACACTATTCAACCAACCCTTAATACTTGTTAAGGCATGGAAAGGATGTTTAATAAGTTCTTCTAGGGATCTAATAATCATTCTGCTTGTTTCATTTGGGCCTCATAGAAGAACTATTGTGGTGTGGTGGAAATGGGGGTCTTCACTGTAAAAGTATTTATGAGATGGCTCATATTTTTTCTTATAAGTTGCAATATTCTTTTAGAGCTAACAATAGCTTATAGGCTAAATTTATGTTAAGCAAACATTGCATTGGTAAACACCCTCTTATTTGTTAGTGGAGAGCTGGTGACTCTTTGGTTTTGAAAAGACTTTGTTCCATCAAATATGATGTTGAAAACTTTATGCAATGGGGTATTCTGGAAGGTAAAGTGTTTTTGGCAAGATAACTAGATGGGTATGTCTTCTTTTGATCATTATTTAAATTCTCATTCCTCTACTTCTATGAATGTTACCAATTTCATTATGGATAATAATTGGGACATTAACGAGCTGAAGGATATGATTCCCACTCATCTTGTGGAAAACATTTTAGAGATCCCACTTCAAACGGATATTTAGGATCGTATCCTTTTCAATCTATGCACATCTGGTAAGTTTACTTTCAAAAGGTTTGCGAGGCCATTAGAACCATCACCCAAAATTGATTTTATTTTCTTTTATCTTGCATGATATCATCCCTCTCTCTTATTCCATTTTGGTTTGAGAATTTTGAAGAATTCTTACTAGTTGATGTTTTATTAATCAACAAAGGATTTTTTATCCCTTCTAAATGTCAATGTTGCTTTCATATTGAAAGTTTAAACCATGTTTTTGTTAGTGGTCCTACTGTGGATAAATTCTATAGATACTTTTATGGTATGTTTCATATTTCCCACATTACCTATAGTTCTTACATTAATTCTATTTTGACTGTTTAGTTCTCACCTAGTAAAGATCATATTAGGAATCTTATTCTTTTTCTTATTTTGTGGTATTTGTGGTCAGATATGAATGATTCGAAACATAATGGCATTAAAATGAATTCTAATTATACCATTTCCAAAGTTAAAGATAATGTTCAACATTTATATATGGTTAATATCATCTATTATAATAATTTTAGAAACTACAAGTTTGTGGCTTCAAACTTTAGTTTTAAGCTTACTGGTATTAATGAGGATAGTATTTCTAAGATTGTGAAGTGGTAAAAGCCTAAGATGCCTTATATGAAGCTCAATACAGATGGCTTTCTGAACATTAGTTCGGCTAGCTATAGTGGAATTATCAGAGTTAAACTGAGAAATGTGTTATGAGCTTAAAATTTCCAATTAAATCCTTGTACAACTATTAATATTGAGCTCAAAGTTCTTAATTATGGGCTCAACAACTATTGTAGTATGGATATTAGCCATATCTGGATTGAGTTTGATGCTATGTTGGTTATGCACATTGTTCAAGATGATGTTTTCTTTAGTTCAAAATTTTTTTATCTTATTCAAAGCATTAAGCAGCTTCTTAGTTGTTTCAAATTTCAGTTGACGCACATTTTTAGTGAGGCCAATTGCACATTTTTTGGAAAAGCCATGAACAGGAGGCGGAGTAAGAGAATTTCTCGGTTGATGGGGTTTAAAACTGTTAAAGAGATGAACTACTTGGGTGTGAAGATTTCTTTGAGAAGGCTTGTTGCTACTATTTTTCCATTTCTCCTTGACAATGTTCTGGGGAAACTTAATGCTTGGAAGAACAAGTTTATTTCATTATCTAGGAGATTTACTCTTCTGAAATATGTTATTCTCTCACTTCCTATTTTTCATTGTACTCATCCTCTTGTTCCTACTGGACTTATAGCTGAAATTGATAAGGATTTTAGGGAGTTTATTTAGCATAAATAGGATAGGAGGAAGGACCTTCATTATCTGAGATGGGAAGTGATGTGTAAGCTGATTGAGGAGCGAAGGCTTCATTCCTATGTTAGTAAGGTGAGAGCTTTAAGGGCGAAATTAGCTTGGAAATTCCTTAATAATACTGATTCATTGATGTACAAGATATTGTAGGCTAGGTACGATGCTTAGTGTTGGAATCTTGACGTTAAGAAGAACTCCTTGGTTTCTTGGAGGATTATTTTGAGTGGTGCAAAAGCTCTACATCCTATTGTTAGGTAGAAGATCACAGTAGGGGGTTTTATTAATATAATTAACGATGTTTGGGTGTTGGATAAATGTTTTAATAGGTGGCCTACATTTATCTCTACTCTAGAGAGTGATGATATGGCTGTGGATAAATTTATAAATGATGGAGTCTAGAAATAAGGAGGAGCTTTGAAAGTATTTTGGGGAGGAGTTGATCTTGCTGATTTGTTAAGCCCAAATTTATCCAAAATTAACAAGAGACCAAGTGGAACTTATTTATATAAGGAAAGGAAAATTGATTTCTGCTCTAGCATTTGAATCCTCTATGCATCATCCAATCATAAATCTGTATTGGAGATGGATTAAGAAGGTTAAGCTTAATCCAAGGGTGGACGTTTTCTGGTGGAGGCTGTATCACATTGCTATTCCTATTTTCCAATTCATGGAACTTAGAAGGTTAAGAGATGGTAATTTATGTCCTAGGTAATGTATAGTGATGGAAGACTATGACTATATGGTGGTTATTTTCTTTAATTTGGTTCAGGTTATTCAAATTTTCAATAAATGGGGTTTTGGAATTCCTTTTTTGGGCTCAATTTTGGAATGTTGTGTTTGGTTGGAGAATTATGCATCAAAAAATAGATTTCTTGCAAACCTTTATTATTCTACTATTTTTCTTTGTTGGAAATATAGAAGCAAAGGTGTGTATGGGGGCAAGGAGGATAGTAGTCTTATTATTGCAGCAAATTAAGTTAGTTTTAATTCTATATCTTCTTCAGCTGGAGACAATATAATTAAGTCGGGCATCTGGGGTGATAATCAATCGATTGTTTGTTCAAGAACTTTTGGCATCCTCCCCCTCCTGATTGGATCAAAGTTAATGTAGATGCGTCCTTATTATAGTCATACAAGGCTAGAGTTGGTCGTGTATTCCTGGATCATAAAGGGTGGTTTTTATTGGCTTTTGGATTTAGTGGTTCATTGGGACATATCTCGGTTAGAAACGTTAGCTATTCACTCCTTGGGTTTAGTCTTCAAAGAATGGATGATGCAGTATAAGGGAATTATAGTTGAAGGGGATAATGTCAATGTTAAGTTTATTCAGGATGGTTTTAAGAAGATTGATGTGTGCAAGGCCGACATTGGGATGGAAGTTTTTGCTTTCATTAAAGATTTTCATCATGTGATTTTAAATTGTGTAAATATGGAATGTAATAAGTTAGCTGATGTTTGTGCTAACCTTGCTCTAAGTAGTAGTTTTGTTTGGGATGATATTAATGTGGATTATATTCCTCCTCATTTTCTTCAATTGTTAAAGAAGGAGTGTCATGTTATTAGTAGTTTTTATTAGGCCTTTTCCCTTTTAATAGTATTTCTATTCGCATCTTTCAAAAAAAAAAAGCTTCAATTGATTATAGATGCACTTCATCTCCACTCTCAAAGAATTGCTCTCCTCCATAACCAGATAATATCCTCTAAAGTCACACATACATGTGAGCTGCTAGTCTCGCCCACCATGCCTTGGTGGTTCATCATCTTTCCCAAGATGTGAAGTTTCCTTGCTACCTCCTCTAACATGGTAGAGCCTTATGGAGGAATGGAATTATCGAGTCAACTTATTAATAGTGAGTTTTATGGATTTTTCACTCAAGGCATTGTATTCTTGCTCCAATTCCTCATCATCAACTATTGTGTCTTACTTTAATGTAAGTCCCCACACCTGCTCGCATGCCCCATTGAGCTCAACTGTTATGAAGGCTTGATAGCTAGGACTTCTTATATAGGCAGAATCACAAATATGAACTGACTCACCACAATAATACATAATGCAAATATTCAAAAATAAAATAGGTATTTCATTCATCATTTAAAGCAGGCATATCTACTCACCATAATAATTGTGCTAAAGAATTCATTAAAAAAAGTAGAAAATAAGAATACTTACCCTAACTTGGAAAAAATAAAGCACTCGTTCTATTAAAAAAGGACTAGGAATATATACATAGTAAAATTGTTATTCAAATCAAGAATTTTATTATGTACATAATTTTTATAGCAATTTCATCATCATAAGTTTAATAGAAATAAAGCATGGCATAAAGCTAATTGTCATCTTAAAAAATCTTTACAAGTGGGATCACAAACCATGTTTCACTTTAACCAACCCCTTTATATGTTCTAAATAATTTAAAACAAATCATCCACCCTCTATGAAGGTAATTAGCTTCACTTGATTATTGATGCACCTCATCTCCACCCTCAAAGAATTGCACACCTCAATAACTAGATAATATCCTCTAAAGTCACACATTCATGTGAGCCTCTAGTCTCGCCCACCATGCCTTGGTGGTTCATCATCTTCCCTAAGTTGTGAAGTTTTCTTGCTACCTCCTCTAATATGGTGGAGCCTTATGAAGGAATGGCATTATCAATTCAACGAATTAATTCTAAGTTTTATGCCTTTTCATTCAAGGCATTTTACTCTTGCTCCCCTTCCTCATCATCAATTATTGTGTCTTACTTTAATGTAACTCCCTACACCTGCTCACAAGCCCCATTGAGTTCAACTACTATGAAGGCTTGATAGCTAAGACTTCTTATGCTAGCTAAATCCCCTTATATTTGCTATTAAATAATCAACAAAAAAAAATTCTTTATAAAATAAAAGATCTATGAGACTATGTAGAGCTAATTGTGGATGACAATTCCTTTATGTATAACCAAGGGACCCACTATTGAAAAGCCTTTATCTCTAAGTATATGAGTGTGTATCCTAATAACTTGCTTGATGAAACATAAATTATAGGCTCTTTTATTACACACCTTCCCTAATAGAACCAACTCCAAATATTTGAAATTATCTTTTTTCTTCTTTCTTATATTATTTAATGGTGTCTGTTAAACACCTTGGGTTATACCACAACCATAGTGGAGGCCAGCTCTTCAGACAATGCCATCACTAGTAATTAGAGATATACTCAACTTCATATCCTGATATTTAGAGGAAACCCTTCTAGGTCAAAAGAGAGGTTGACACTTTTAGTAGTGGCCTCACCAACTCTAGAAACAAAAGTCTCACAAATTAGAGTAATCTGAGTAGATTGGATTGTCATCACTATTGTCAGCCCCTTCTCAATATTCATTTTTTTTAGAAGGGGTGGTAACATGCTTAAAGGACCCTTAAATAGTCTTCCAACTTTTTCCAAGATCCTTGTACACTGGGGAATCAATAAGTGACTTCCCTACTTTATCGACATTTCTTAGAAAGAGAACTACCCTTATTGTTTTCTTGGAACTCACTCAACCTAAGTCACCTTATTTAATTTTTTATTCATACTAATAAGGCTAATTAATAAAGTACATGTAGGGTATCCAATATCCTTTGAATATTTTTAAAATTAAAAAGCATTTAACTATAGAGCTATTATTTATAGAGGTTATAAAGAAGGTGGCATCACTTTAGTCAACATTTTTTATTGAGGATACAATAAATATGGAAACAAATTTTGCATTTACTTTCTTATACATAGTTTGGTAGCTCTATGGTCAAATATAGCTATTCTTCACAAAAGCCTAAAAGGTTGTTCGTAGGTCATGAAGAAGGAACTCGCCCTTAGTGGGGCCCATAAGAGAACTCACACTACAGTCAAGTGGAGTAACTAGTTTAGAATTCATAGGAGAACATGCCAAAATGACCAACATGAGCTATGTAGTTCGGCCCTTTAAGTAAGCTTGTCGAACATATGGTGCAATCAGAGTTTCTTATTGAGAAAATAACCTCATATTGACAACATGAGAAGATAGCCACCATGATCATTCACACTCCACTAAAATGGGCAACCTCACTCATATAAATCAAAGTCATCTACAAGAAAGTGATCACTCATGTATCCCTCTACATGTACTATCACAACAATCTGACATATACCTTCCCTTCTTTTCCATAACTCACATTGCTCTCTCTCTAGAGTGATCCAAGATCTCCAACCCAAGTCATCATAAACCTCATCCAACGCTCAAATTATAGGCCCCTTCACCCCAGTAGTTGTCTATAGACTTACCAAAGTGTACTCATCCAAGTGTACTTTCCCAAACTTGTTCAACAATATTGAACGCTCCCCATAAATATGTTATCAATTGTCTCCTCCTCTAGTCATTCATGAGGTGACACATATCAAGGATAGTATATACCGAGTGTCATTTAAGTCAAAATATTTTTATTTTTATGAAGCAGTTTCTATAACCCTTGGAACTTTATAAATAAGGGGTGAAAAGGATCCATTTGGAGCTTTACATCTCTTTTGACATCTATTGACATCTTTTTGTCTGAGTAAGATATTGTGCCCCTGGAGCATTTATCAATTGATTTTCTTTATCAATCTATTTTCTCGCTATTCTTACACTTATTCATGATCAGCCCTCATACATTTTACATGTAGAGCCATCATCCATGGAAAATTTTAAGTACTATAACATATGCGAGTGTAGAAAATTAATTAATATGAGAATATATTAATAAAACCTCAATTATTGTAAACCCCAAATTAATTTACAAAAAAGTTATTAATGACTCCATCTTAACGTGATATTTTAATCTAAAGTAGAAAATTTATTAATGATTTTTAAACAAAGAGTTATCGATGGAGTTTAATAAAAAAATAAAATACAATCTTACAAGATAATATCAAAATTCAACCCAATCATAACCTTTTAAAGTATAAATAAGATAACATAATTGTAAAGAATCATAAATTATATTAATTCAACATTGTAAAAAGTAAATGTTTATATCCTCGTGTCCACCTAAAGGGAGAATAATTAATATCAAGAGGGAATTGGGAGCCTCCAGTGTGTGGGCTAAATAGTAGATGAATACATAGTGCAAAGAAAAGATAGAAATTATGAAATTTAATGAAAAAGGAAGAAAAGGCTAATTCACTTGGTACTTAAGAAGAAATTATTACATATGGAGTCCAGACATAGCTCTACATTCAGACTCCAATGAAATTTTGACACATGGATTTCTAATTTATATATTTTTTCTTGCTACCTGCAGACCTAGTCAAAAAATTCATTTTAAAGAATGAAACCCACGAAAGTGCACAAATATTATGATTATGGTGGAATATCACTTTTGATACATGTTGAGGAAAAAAAAAGAGAAACAAGCGAGATGAAGATGGAAACTTGTTTGGAAGATGTTGCATTCTCTGAGAAGATGAAGGTGGTATGCAAAATGTCTAGGAGGACTTAAAGATATTGAGGCTGCAGCCAACCATGGGAGATAAATTAGGCTTATTGTAGGTATATTTTAAACTCCTCCCAAATTTTACAGTGTTTCTTGTAAATGCATAGTTTTCTATGGTTTAGGGTGTATTCTTCAATTAATTATATATCAAATGATGCGAACAAGCATGCTTTTGTACAACAACTATATGGCATGGTTAATTATGTGTTTTTCCTCTTTTTAAAGCTTTTAGCACTTATGCACGGTTGTGTATATGGGAATTTTTTTAATGTAATCTTTTAACCTAATACACACTATGTGTTATTGTGTACAAGAATAGATACATTGATCTTAATTGTTTATGTGTTGTATTTGTTCATTTGAAAGCTTTTTTTACTTGTGCACAACTGTACATTATTGAAATTATGTTAAGAATGTGTATATTTTTCATAATACACACTATGTATTGTAATATACCAGCTATGATACAAGGATCTCAATAGTTTTTGTATTGTATTTGATTATTTCAAAGCTCTTTGAGCTTGTACACAGTTGTGTATAATGGAAATTACTTGAGAAATATGGGTTTCTAACAAAATAAACACTATATATACAATCTTAAGTACAATGATGTTAAAGTTTTATTTTGTTTTTGTGTTCAATTTAAAGTTTTTTAGCATGTACACAACTATGTTTAAGTGAAATTTTTTGGAAGTGTGGTCCTTTTTATAACACATACTATGCATTACTATGTACAAGCTTAAAAATGATGATGTATAAAACTTATGTGTTATTTTTCTCTTTATAATATTTTTTTCTCTTTTACAAGGGGTTTGTATAATAATGAGAAGGAAGCATACAATATGTACTGCAGTTATATTCATAATGTTGGTTTTAGTGTTTGTAACGAACATCATAGTTAGAGGTCAAATTCTAGAAGAACAAGATGTAAGGACTTTGTCTGTTCAAAATCTAGTTTCAATAAGGTCCTAATTTAAATTCCCAATCAAAATTTCAAAAATCCAAAAGCTGAATGGGGTTTTTAGCTATTAATAGAATTACAATGGATGAAGATGAAAATTGAAAGGTAGAAAAATGCATAAGAAGCCATAAATATGAATTGGTTATGCTAGAAGACTAACATTAACTTAGATCATATTAGAATTTAATGATGAGAAAGCATAAGTTCTTTAATCAATGATCAGGAGCTATAAATGGAAACATAGAGGAAGAAGAAGCTGCCCTTACTAGGTGATGGATGGTAAGGAAGAGTGCCCGCCTTTCCACCCCTCGCTATGGCGAGGGGACTGGTAGTAGGAAAGTTGGTTGGAATGGTAAGTTATGGATGATTTTAGAAGGTATGGATTCTGAAGATTATGAGCATGTGTTGATGGATGTCGAGGTCTCCTCTGAGGAACCTGAGAAAATTCTTGATGGTGTTTGTGATTTATCCTTTGGGTCCGAACATTTTATCATAGCTGATTTGGTGTCATGCAAACCCTTCTTGTCTAGTTTCAGTTTGTAACTAGCCTCATCGCCTACTTGTCTTTCCTCGACCTCTCCCTTTGCGAGTTCCATCAGGGTAGGGAGATATTAGCTACTTCTATGGGGATAGGCCGGTGCAGCTCAAGTCAAATTGTTACATCGATGGATGATTTGGTTTTTAGTTTAACTGTGGTTAATTCCTACTAGTTGGATGATTCTGGAGATGTATTTGCTATGGAATGTAGGAACTTCAATGCCACTTTGATTTTTTCTATTGATTCTATGATGGATGGTAGGTGTGTAAAGCTAATTGATGCTACCCATCTTGGGATTTTTCAATCTGTAAACTGCACATCCTATGTTTGTGTAAATGCCTCAACAATTTAGGATAACCAAATTGCACTCTCTAACAGCCCTCCAAGCTTCCTTTTGGTTCTCAACCTGGTCAAGAACCTCCCAATGCGTGGAATAGGTTGGATGTCTACAAAATTGATGATGTCTCTGAAGAGGCAATTATGTCAAAGGATTGTTGTTCTTTGACTTCAAACATGGAGTATGTTCATTCTAACTTGGCTAGACTTGAAAGAGGGTTAGTGGGTATGATTTGGATGTAGATTGCCTTTCTTTGTGCTTAAAAATGAATTGAAGCTTAAATGGTCAATTTTTGGAGAGTTTAAACTCTTCTCTGTCTCTCCGGATGCTTTCATTTGTTATTTTGAATCTATGCAGGCTCACGATGATGTCCTTTTGAGAGTTCTGTTGGTTGTTGGTGGGTTTATTATGGGTTTGGATCACTAGCCATCTTCCTTTTCTCCCTAATCCTTGGTGGGCCTATCTTCCCTAGTTTGGATTTGATTTCCTTCCTTACCGCTTTTATATTAAGACAACACCAATCTTGCTCAGATTGCTTCTTTCTTTAGCCAACCGTCATAGATTGATGCTTAAACTAGCTCAGGGTGTAGAACAGATTTTGCTCGAGTTTATGTGAGGATGGATATTGGTGCCAAGTTCCCTCCTCAAGTTTGGATCTATGGGCTTCATGTCAAGTTCTTTGAAAGAGCTGAATATGAGGGGATATCTAACCTTTGCTTCCATTGTGGCTTTGTTGGGCACAACTTAAGTCATTTCCCCAATGTTCCTGATGCTTCTAAGAAGCCCTCACAACAACCCCTAAGCACTATTACTAAGTTGCGTGAAAATTCTTTTTTGAGCAAGGGCAACATCTGAAAGTCAGAGATTCGCCAGGGGGGGGGTGAATTAGTATTTTTAAAATTTAAACCTAAACAGGAGTTCTAATTTTTTGTGTTTTTAAAATAACAATTTAATAAATAGAATGCGGAAGCTATGAGTTCGTTCACAACAACGATATTGGTGACACAATTGAAAATTTCACAATATAAGATCAAAATAAAACTTTTCACCAAATAATTAAAAGCAGTAAATAAAATACGTGAAACATAAAGCGTGGTAAAAATGGAAAAAGCACACCAGAGATTTTTATAGTGCTTCGGTCACTTGACCTATGTCCACTTCCCGGAGTCCTCCACTCCGAGATTTGCACTACTAAAAGTTGACTCTCCTTTTGCTCCCACAGCAAGGAAGAGAAGCCTTTACAAGACTCACTTTCACCTTTCCCAGTGTGGCGGAATACTAAACGCTATGTCACCCTCCTGGTGACGGCAGCGGACCTTCTCCTTTTTCTCCCTCCTATAAATGACAAAGTACCATGACGATGTTGATCTTGAAGCCTCTCTTCCCTAGAGAACTTTCCCAAGACTCCCCAAAGCCACAAGAGGAGTAAAGCATGCAGGTAGCTTGGAGCCACCGTGTGATCCCCTCACACTCCTTCTCCCTCATACTCAAGCTCACCTTCACCTTCCTCTCACAAGCCCTGGATCTCTCCAAAGAAAACTTCTCCCTCAAGAGTTCCTTCCTCTCTCAATGCATCTCACAGCAAGAAGACAGACCAACTACTCTCAATTAAAAAATTAAAATTCTTTTTAAATTAGGCTTCAGAAAACCCTAAAAATTTTAACTTTTTTATTTCTATTTGTATAGTACGATATTAAATCCTACAGTACGATCAGTTCAAATACAGCTTTGTCCAGTACGAGCACAGATGAACAGTTCTCAAATTCTAAAACTATCATACTGTACGATACGTATATCATACAGGACGATCATGTAATTTTCAACTGTTCGTATAGGATGATCTGTGGGACGATCTATGGGATGACCAAATTCGTCTCTGACTATCATCCAACACTTCACTAATCTTACAGTATGATCAATTCATTTCAGGTTATCGTCCAGAACGATATGAATATCGTCCAGGACGTATAGAACAAAAAACCTTAGTTTTTTCTGGTACAATCAAAGGGACGAATGAAATTGTCTCTGACCATCGTACGGTACGATATAGTATCGTACAATACGATCTACTTTAATTATGAAACCAAAGTTTATTTCCTAATTACAGGAGATAATTTTGGTAAGTATTCAATTATTCATACAGTACAATCTGGATCGTACAGTATGAATAGTTCAAAAAATAAGATTATAAACTTACCAAACTTATTCTGGCGGCTAGGGTTTTTTAATTGAACCTCATCGTACAGTACGAATCCCATCGTACAGTACGATTAGGTTACAAAACTAATCGTCTAGAAAATAGCCGTTAGCCTGAGTACTAATGATCAATCGTACAGTACGATTAAAAATCGTATAGTACGATTTAATTTTAAAAAAAAATTAAACATGAAAACAAATCTCCCCCTGTGTGTGTGCATGGTTGCTCCTTTCACATACATGCTTTTGTGGCAGACTCAAGAAAGTAAAAATAAAGAAATTAAAAATTACAAGATTTTCAACATCCTATTTTACCCAGTTTGAGTCTCTAGAAACCTTGAGCAGTGTGTATCTGACCTGAAATATTAGTGCTCATAGACAAGGATAAACATTTGTAATCTTAAAGAAGTCCATATAAGTTCGGTAAGTATTAGTTGTCACCATCAAAATTAAGTTCTCGGGATCCTGGATTTCAATAATCTCTCCCTTTTTGATGGTGTCAAATAATATTTTCTAATGGCCAGAATTGTTATGTCTTCCTTAGCTCACCCTCAGAAGGATAATTTATTTTTATGATAGGAGGAGAAAAAGATTTTTTATTTATTTATAACAAGAGAGTAAACATAACAAGAGAAAGAGTAACATATAAACAGATGAGTAAACATAAATAACTGATATCATTAATAGTAAAGATAGAACAAGACAGAAACCTCTCCCCCTTTTGACAACACCAAAAAGGGAAGAATAAAAAGTAACTATAAAGATAAGAAACTAGAAAAGAAAAATACAACACAAGCAACTAAAATATTCAAAATTTGGGATCCTGATCCGGAGGTGGTGGTGGAGGTCATGGAACCAGTTGAAAGTACTGATGGAGGGATGTAAACTGGTGATCGATTTGAGTGAAGCTCTCCCCAAACCATTTCATATCACTTTCAAACAATTAATAGCAGTAAATAAAATACGTGAAATATAAAGCACGGTAAAAATGGAAAAAGCACACCAGAGATTTTTATAGTGGTTCGGTCACTTAACCTACGTCCACTCCCCGGAGTCCTCCGCTCTAGAATTTGCACTACTAAAAGTTGACTCTCCTTTTGCTCCCACAGCAAGGCGGAGAAGACTTTACAAGACTCACGCTCACCTTCCCCGGTGTGGCGGAATACCAAACGCTATGTCACCCTCCTGGTGACGGCATGGACCTTCTCCTTTTTCTCCCTCCTGGAGACGGCAGAGTACCTTGATGATGTTGATCTTGAAGCCTTTCTTCCCTAGAGAACTTTCCCAAGACTCTCCAAAGCCACAAGAGGAGCAAAGCATGCAGCTATCTTGGAGCCACCGTGTGATCCCCTCACACTCCTTCTCCCTCACGCTCAAGCTCACCTTCACCTTCCTCTCACAAGCCCTGGATCTCTCCAAAGAAAACTTCTCCCTCAAGAGTTGCTTCGTCTCTCAATGCCTATCACAGTAAGAAGATAGACCAACTACTCTTCATTGAAAAATTAAAGTTCTTTTTAAATCAGGCTTCAGAAAACCCTAAAAATTTCAACTTTTTCATTTCTGTTCATAAGTACGATATTAAATCGTATAGTATGATCAGTTCAAATACAGCTTCATCCAGTACGAGCATAGATGAACAGTTCTCAAATTCTATAAATACCATATTGTACGATACATATATCATACAGGATGATCATGTAGTTTTCAACTATTCGTACAGGACGATCTGTGGGACAATCTCTAGGACGAGCAAATTCATCTCTAACTATCATCTAGCACTGCACTAATCATACAGTACGATTAGTTCATTTCAGGCTATCGTCCAGTACGATATGAATATCATCCAGGACGAATAGAACAAAAAACTTTGGTTTTGTCTGGTACGATCAAAGTGACAAATAAAATCATCTCTGACCATCGTTTGGTATGATATAGTATCGTATGGTATGATATAGTATCGTACAATACGATCTACTTTAATTAAGAAACCAAAGTTTATTTCCTGATTATGGGAGATAATTTTCATAAGTATTCAATTATTCATACTGTATGATCTGGATCGTACAGTACAAATAGTTCAAAAAATCAAGATTATAAACTTACCAAACTTATTCTGGTGGCTAGGGTTTTTCAATTGAACCTCATCGTACAGTTCGATTCCCATCGTACAGTACAATTAGGTTACAGAACTAATCGTCTAGAAAATAGCCGTTAGCCTGAGTATTAATGATAAATCGTATAGTACGGTTAAAAATCATATAGTATAATTTAATTTTAAAAAAATATTAACATGAAAACAAATCTCCCCCTGTGTGTGTGCATGGTTGCTCCTTTCACATACATGCTTTTGTGGCAGACTCAAGAAAATAAAAATAAAGAAATTAAAAATTGATAGTGCAAACAGGTTGTTAGACCTATTGCTCAATGTCCCTTAGGCTAACCAAGAGGGGGGTGAATTGGTTCCTTTTTGATATTACTCTTGATAATTTGAAAAATTTAAAAGCTAATCGTACAGTACGATATACCTTCGTACAGTACGAACAGAGATAATTTTTGCTCTTTCTTTTGAAACAGAAATTCAACCACAACGAGAATAAACTGCAGAAAATAGAAATACAGAAAAATAAATAGAGAACAGAAAATACTAGAATTTATAGTGGTTCGGTCAAACTCGACCTACATCCACTCCCTAGAGATCCCTTCTCTAGGTATTGCACTAAAACCAAGTGTCTCTCCTTTTTCCCCCACAGCAAGGCAGAGAAGCCTTTACAAATTCTCTTCCACCAACCCCGGTGTGGCAGAGTACCATCGTCCTTTTCACCCTCCAAGTGCGGCAGAGAACCGTCATCCTTTTCACCCTCCAAGTGCGGCAGAGAACCGTCGTCCTTTTCACCCTCCAAGTGCGGCAGAGAACCGTCATCCTTTTCACCCTCCAAGTGTGGCAGAGAACCGTCGTCCTTTTCACCCTCCAAGTGCAGCAGAGAACCGTCATCCTTTTCACTCTCCAAGTGCGGCAGAGAACCGGAATCCTTTCAAACAATAATCTTACAAAAGTCTCCAAGGAACTGGGAAGATGCTTGAAGAACAAGTAAAAGACATCCTCTCAATTGGATAACCTTGTGAATCTCCTCACAATTTTCTCTTGAAAGATCTCTCAAAACTCACTCTCAAACACTCTCCCAATCACTCTCCTCTCACTTCCCAAAAGAATTTTCGCAGAAGGATCTCTATTCAAAATAGTTTTGAGTCATTTTTATACTAAGGACAGGAAAAACCGTCCAAAAACCGAATTTTCAAGTTAAGTCCGTGCCGATCGTCCCGTACGATCCTACATCGTACTGTACGAATAGTTTAAAAGATTGAACAATTCGTCCTGTATGACTCATCAGACGAACACAACAGAGCCGTTCGTACACATAGTTCATCCCGTACGAACGCTTGGACGAATCGAACAGTGAGCATCATCCCAACGCTTCATCCCGTACAAACGCTTGGATGAATCGAACAGTGAGCATCGTCCCAACGCTTCGTCCCGTACGAACACTTGGACGAATGGAACAGTGAGCATTGTCTGAACACTTCGTCCCGTACGAACGCTTGGACGAATCGATCAGTGAGCATCATCCGATTCATTCGTCCCGTACGAACCTCTGGACGAACCCAATTTTGAGCTATTCGTATAGAAAAACTCATGTACGAATGTTATTCGTACTGTACGAACATGCCTTAGAAATATTTTTTTGTCTTATGGGTTCTCCCTGGAGGACATATTGTTCATGTCGTACTCTACGAAATCAATTCGTACTGTACGATCCGTTTAAAAACATTTAAACTTTTTACTCCCCCATTGTGTGTGTGTGCACAGTTATCCAACATACAATCACTCTCTCAGACTAAAGAAAAAGAAGAAAAGAAAATTATAGACTTCATTTAGAGTGAACAAGTGAACTTGAAGTCTTCAACAGTCTTGAGTGTGAATTTCCTGAAAAATACTTTAGTACACACAGACAAACAAAAACTCAAAGATATATGTTAGAAGATAAATTAGACAAACAGTAAACTTTTGTAATCATCAAAAACATAAACTGGAATTAGAATTCTCATGAACAAAATAATTCACTCCAATCAAAAATAATCTCCCCCTTTTTGATGATGACAAAACAACTATTATTTGATGATATACAAAAAAAAAGATCTTCTAACATTCACTCAATGTATCCCCTTTAAATAAAAGATCTACACTCCCCCAAAATAACCTAAATCCCTAAAACTGACTTATCCTATCTTAAGCTCCCCTTAAAGACAAATCAAGATATTTGAGGATAGATAAGAGAAGGGAAGTAAAGAGTGTAGAGCAACAAAAATAAAGCAAGCACATACAAGCACATACAAAAACATACATACAAAGCACATACAATCATACGAACATAAGTCAAACAAATAATAAAACTCTCCCCCTTTTGCCAACAGCAAAAAGAGCACTAGAATATAGCTGAAAATGGAATTATGTTAAATGAAGTTGAATTACAAGATGAAATGAGATGCAAAAAACTAAAGACTCAAAAATGTTAGATTTCAAAGTATGTTAAGGACAAGAAAAGTCGATCTATAGTAGTAATGTATTAGACATGTTTAGCAGTCTCAATTTTTGTATAGAAGGAGAGATAACATTATCAAAAATTCTAGGTCTAAAGTGACAATTATTGATTAGTGAAAAAGAGACGAAAAAAAAACTAAAGGAAAGAATATGTGGCGACTTTACGCATCTTTTGATTTGAGGACACACTTTGTGTGTCTGTTGACAGTTGGCGACATTACGCATCTTTTGATTTGATGACACACTTTGTGTGTCTTTTTACATTTGGCGACATTGCGCATCTTTTCTTATATGGCACATTTTGTGCACCTTTTCAAGCTTTGCTTATGAAGATTCTTTCCAATAAGATTATCTCTTTAGTCACAAATACAATAATAAAACACAAAGACATAGAATATGAGAATAATGTTAAAACAACAATCATACATAATTTTTGACTAAATAATATGTCTAAATAAGATTTAAAGAAGATCTTCTAATCCACATCACAACATAACGAAATCTAAAAGATTTGACGTTTTAAAGTTATGCATACTATTTTTATTATAATATGAACTTAATTAATATTTTAAATCAGTAATTAACTATATTCAAGTGAAGCAAGGTCATTTACTAACACAAAAAGTATAAACACCGAAACACTGGAACATTCCATTACTAATAACTTCACACCATACAATCATAGCAAGTTACACTTTTAAAGCACATATCAAATAAAGAACTTGCTAACAACATAAAAATAACAACTCACAACAAGATACTCATAGTCAACTTAAAAAACAAACATAGAGTGACACAAAATCATCCAAGCTAGTACTGAGAAGGACCCTGATCAGGAGGTGGAGGAGGTAGTATACCACCGAACAAGGAGAAATAGCTGTTAAGAGTTGCAATATTTGTGTTAACAGCATCAAACTGATCATCCTGCCTCTTTAAATGAGCCTCCATGTCATCAAAATGTTGTTCCATTCTATCAAAACGTTGGACCATGTTTTGATAGAAATCCTGTGAAGGTCCAGGTGCAGTTGAGGGTGCACCTGAAGGAGCAGTAGCAAAATGAGGCTCATCATCTGAGCTGTCAGCAGTACCCTCTTTCCCAAATAATGCTCTAAAAGAAGCATAAGTGAAGTATAGTGGGAGCTCTGAAGGACCAGAAGGATGAACTAGATTGTACTTTCTCTCTAGGATATAACACACAGCATGTCCTAAAGCAATATTTTTCTTCCTCTTCACACTAGCCAACCCAATATCAGACAGATAATAGATGTAATCTAAGATCAATTGAGCTTCATCTATTGGCTGACCAGTCATAATAAGAAATGTTATTGCAGAAAGAAGAGGAGTCATATTAACTCGATCTCCTGCTTTAGGTATTATTGAAGTTCATAGCACATGTTGAATTATCCTAGCATTTTGATTCAACATTTCTACCCGAGCAACATGTGTAGGTATGCTTGCACCTCTAAGAACTTGGTTAATTTCAGACCAACCATTTTCAGGTCTTGTAGAGAAAGTATGAGCTCTAATCCCTTTAGTTCTAAGATGAATGTATTCTCCTAGATCCTCCTTTATTATTCTAACCTTTTGTTTAAGGACATAGGAAGAGATGGCAGTATGATTCTCGTTAAAGGTCATGTTTTCCAGGAAAACATGAAACAAGTCCTTATTGAAGGAATAAATCAAGGTCAATAGGAAAGAAAACTATGTCGAGTCAAAGAGAGGCATAACTGCAAAATGGATGTTTTCTTGCAGTAGGATGCGGGAAGGAGTAACCTTAGACGCAGCATACCTAAGGTATGCTTCCTCATTCTCCTCACTAAGGAAATTTTCATCACATTCCCTTCTAGATGCCGGACGCCTAGCCACTCATTCCCTTTTTCCACTCCCAGACATTTTCTCTGAAGGTTCTAAAGGTTTCTAGAAGGATGGTGAAATGAAAGAAAGTGACCCTTCTTTATATAGAAAAACCTTGATATCGTACTGTACGAATAGAATTCGTACAAGACGATCTTAGATTCATCCGGGATGAATTAAAATTCATCCGAGACGAACAAAAACTGTCAAAATGAAACAGTTTTTCATAAACTGCTCGTCCCGAGGCATCCTTTCGTACAGGCTTTTTGACTTCCTGATCGTACAGACGATTACGTATTCGTCCGGGACGATCAGAAAATTAAAGGTCTTTCAGGCGACGGTTAGGTTTGTCCCTCACGTGAAATGACACATGGATCGTACAGACGAATGACATATTCGTACGTACGATCGCCAATAATAACTGCCCATAACCGCATTTTTCTATCCGGTCGTACAAACGAAATGTGGGTACGATGACGTAATCGTATAGTACGATGACATATCGTACAGTACGAACATAAATAAAAACCCAACACTCCAAAAACTTCAGCCTTTCACCATTCAAATACAGAACAAATAAAAACAAAAAAAAATTAAACAAGAAAAAAAAAACATAATTATAAAAATAAATCAACAAACAAACTAACAAATATAAAATAAATACAAATACATTTGCAGAAAAATTTTAATCAAGCATTTAGATCTATCATACCTAGCCTTGTTCTCAACATGCTAAATTTGTCAAAGGCTAAGGGTTTTGTGAAAATATCTGCAAGCTGATCTTTAGTAGCCACATGATGTAGTTCAATTTCACTTTTTGCTACATGATCTCTTATGAAATGATGCCTTATGTCAATATGCTTGGTTCTAGAATGTTGGATAGGATTCTTTGAAATGCAAATGGCACTAGTATTGTCACAAAATATTAGAATGGTGCTTACTACTAAGCCTAAGTCACTCAATTGTTGTTTCAACCAAAGCACCTGTGCTACATAACTCCCTAAGGCAATGTATTCTGCTTCTGCTGTAGAAAGTGCTACTAAATTTTGTTTTCTACTGGACCAAGATACTAATGAATTTCCAATGAACTGACATGTTCCAGAAGTACTTTTCCTATCCACCATACAGCCTGCAAAATTTGAATCTGAGTATCAAATTATATCAAAAGAAGAACTGTTCTTAGGATACCAAATTCCTAAATTTTGAGTTCCCGAAAGATATCTTAAGATCCTTTTTACTGCTGTCAAATGTGATTCTTTTGGATCTGCTTGAAATCTAGCACATAAGCAAACACTAAACATAGTGTCAGGTCTGCTAGCGGTCAAATAAAGCAAAGATCCAATTATTCCTCTAAACTTCTTTTGATCAACAGATTTTCCCTTTGGATCCTTATCTAATAGGACTGAGGAACTCATGGGTGTAGTGACTGGTTTAGCATTGTCCATTTCATACTTTTTGAGGATTTTCTTAACATATTTAGATTGACAAAGAAAAGTCCCTTCCTCATTTTGCTTTATGCTAAAGCCAAGAAAATAAGTCAAATCACCCATCAAACTCATCTCAAATTCACTACTCATTGTTTTTGAAAATTTATCACATAAAGCTTTATCAGTTGATCCAAAAATGATATCATCCACATTTATTTGTACAATGAGTATTTCATTTTCAAATCTTTTCATAAACAAAGTGGTGTCCACACTTCCTTTAACAAATGATCGATTTAACAAGAAAGTGCTTAACCTCTCGTACCATGCTCTAGGTGCCTGTTTTAGTCCATATAATGCCTTTTTTAATTTGAAAATATGATTAGGGTATTTAGAATTTTCAAAACCTGGAGGTTGTTCAACATACACATCCTCTTCTATCACCCCATTTAGAAAGGCACTTTTAACATCCATCTGGTACAATTTAAAATCTTTAAAACAGGTAAAGGCTAACAAAACTCTTATTGCTTCAAGTTTTGCTATAGGGGCAAATGTCTCCTCAAAATTAATTCCTTCAACTTGGTTATACCCCTTACCTACTAATCTAGCCTTATTTCTAACAATTACTCCTGAATCATTCATCTTGTTTTTGAATACCCACTTAGTCCCAACTATACTTTGATCTTTTGGCCTTTCAATTAATTCCCAAACATCATTTCTCTTGAATTGATTTAACTCCTCTTGCATGGCCAATATCCAAAATTCATCCAAAAGTGCTTGTTCTATGTTTGTGGGTTCTATCATTGAAATAAATGCTGAATGATTTACTTCTTTTCTCAAACCATGCCTAGTCCTAACTCCTTCACTTGGTTCACCTAAAATCAATTCTTTTGGATGACTCCTTACAAATTTCCATTCTCTAGGCAATTGATTTTCCTCTTCTTTTTCAACATTATCTTCAACTTTTTGATTTTCAAGCTTTTCATTTATCACCTCAACCTCATCTTCATCCATCTTAGACCCTTTATTATCATAAGATTCATCAAAAACAACATGTGTGGTCTCTTTAACTACCAATTTTTTCTTATTAAAAACTCTATAGGATTTTCCAACACTTGAGTTTCCTAGAAAGATTCCTTCATCTGCTTTCGGATCAAATTTTCCTAGAAGAGTTTTATCATTATTATGAATGAACACTTTACATCCAAAAACATGTAGATGTGAGAGGTTGGGACTTCTACCTTTAAGAAGTTCATAGGGTGTCTTATCCAATTTAGACCTTATGTACACCCTATTCAATACATAACATGCGGTACTAACTACTTCAGCCCAAAAATATTTAGGAAGTGAATATTCTGCCAACATGGCCCTAGCAGTTTCCACTAATGTCCTGTTCTTTCTTTCTACAACTCCATTCTGTTGAGGTGTTCTCGGTGCTGAGAAGTTGTGTTCAATTTCAAGAGATATGCAAAAATCATTAAACATTTCATTTTCAAATTCTCCCCCATGATCACTTTGGATACTAACTATTTCAAAACCAAGTTTTCTCTGAATCCAAGTGGCAAAATCTCTGAACTCCTCAAATAATTCACTCTTATGATTCAAAAATCTAATCCAGGTGAATCTAGTATAGTCATCCACAATAACATACCCAAATCTTTTTCCTCCTAAACTTAAGGTACTAACAGGTCCAAATAAATCCATGTGAAGAATTTCTAGGGGCTTGCTAGTTCTAATTTCCTTGATAGAATTGAATGAGGATCTCACTTGTTTTCCTAGTTGACATGCATCACACAAATGATCTTTAGTAAAATCCAATTTGGGTACTCCTCTAACCAGTTGCTTTTGAGTGATTTTCCTAAGATTTTTCATGCTAGCATGACAAAGCCTTCTATGCCACAACCATGATTCATCAGATACAGTTTTCAAACACAAGGTGGTAGATGCTTTAACAGAATTAAAATCTAGCATGTAAACATTATTTATCCTGTCACCATTCAAAACAACAGTTCCATTTAGACTAATAACACAACTTGTAGGTAAAAACTAAATATGATAGCCCTTGTCACATAATTGGCTAATACTCAACAGATTGTGTTTCAAACCTTCAACTAACAGTACATTCTCAATAACAAAATTTTCTGAATTTCCAATTATACCTGTACCTACCACTCTCTTGGTGGTATTATCTCCAAGCGTCACCTTGCCTCCATTCCTGGCTTCTAGTGATATAAATTGACTTGTATCTCCAGTCATATGCTTTGAGCATCCGCTGTCTAGGTACCAAATGCTCTCATGAGGTCTTCTGTGAGAGCGATTCTGCAAAATGATCAAACATTAGCCTTGGGAACCCAAACAAGTTTGGGTTCACCTCTTGACAACTTTAAACCAGATGCATGAGTGATATGCTGTGGTTTCTGCACCTTAGGTCTCCATACTAAATATGTTCTATACTTCAAAGTACAGGTATGGGAAATGTGTCCTAACCTACCACAAGTAAAACACTTTATACCTGGAAAGGGATTCACTAATTTATTCTTCTTAAAAATTTTCTTTTTAGATCTTAAGTCAATGTTCTTGTGGTATATTTCATGAAACTCTTCCAGCTTAGGTGGTATTTTATTTTCCTTAAGTGCTTTAATCTGGACTTCAAGATATACATTGGCACTTTCTAAAATCAAGTTATCAATTTTCAACTCATGCTCTCTAGAATCCGACTCATCCATAAAAGTCTTAAATCTTTTTCAAGTTCAGCTTGTGATGATTTTAAAAGATTGTGCTGCTTGTTTAAATCATCATACTCATCCAACAATGTCATGTGGTTGCTATCAATTAATGCATGATCTTTTCTGAGGATCTCATAATCTTTTTGCAGCTCTATGTAATCCAAATTTAACTTAGCATGCAATTTCTTAAGTTTCCTATATGCAGAATGTATGCGTTCAGAAACTTCAAATAATTCTTCATAGCTTAAATCACATACCTCATCCTCATCTGAATGCTCGAGATTATCAGCCATTAAACACAAATTGGTAACTTCCTCTTCTGGTGCTATTTCTGATGAGTCTGAGGCTGAGTCCGCCCAGAAAGCTCGTTGTACTCTCTTTTTACCCCTTCTATCCTTTGGTTTCTCCTCGGTCTTCTCCTTGTTAAGATTTCCTTTGAGATTGGGGCAATCTGTCTTGATGTGACCTGGCTTTCTGCACTCATAGCAAATGACTTCATTTGAAGTCTTGACATTCTTTTGGAACTTACCCTTGTTCCAATTCTGACGTCTTCTCTGCTTCCTTTTCAGGAAACTTCTAAATTGCCTCGTCATCAGGGCAATATCCTCTTCGTCCTCAGGTAGCGATTGATCACTTTCAGAGTCATCCACCTTTAAAGCAATGTTCTTCTCCTTTCGCTTCTCACCTGCATCAATCTGTCTTTGGGTCACCGATTGCTCATAAGCAATTAGTGATCCAAGAAGATTGTCAACAGAATAAACATTCAAATCTTTAGATTCTGTTATTACAGTTATCTTTGGATCATATGCAGGAGGTAAACAACGTAATATCTTGTTAACTTTCTCAGCATTAGCTAACTCCCTACCTAAAGCATGCAATGAAGTGGCTATGTGTGTAAAGTGAGTGTACATGTCTGAGATTGATTCATTCTGTTTCATGTGAAAAAGTTCATAGTCGTGCAAGAGAATGTTCAATCTAGTTTGTTTCACTTCATTTGTACCTTCATATGTGATGCAAAGTCTATCCCAAATTTCCTTTCCTGATTTACAGGTAGAAACACACATGTAATCTTCTGATTTTAAAGCACAAAAGAAACTATTCAAACACTTAGCATTCAGTTGCGCTAGTTCACGTTCTTCTACAGTCCAGTTTGCAAAATGTGTTTGAACTCTTATTCCTTCTACAATCCTAGTTGGTTCAGTATAACCATCCTGAACTAACATCCACATACGATATTCAAGTGATTGCAGAAAAGTAGACATGCTAGTTTTCCAAAAATCAAATGGAATATTATCAAATAACGGTGGTCTAGTGATCGAGTATCCTTCCATAGTATTTCTATTTCCAAAATTAGTCATGATCGAAATTTCAAACAGTATTTAAAATAGATATTTTGAAATATAGCTCTGATACCACGTGATAGTGCAAACAGGTTATTAGACCTATTGCTCAATGTCCCTTAGGCTAACCAAGAGGGGGGTGAATTGGTTCCTTTTTGATATTACTCTTGATAATTTGGAAAATTTAAAAGCTAATCGTACAGTACGATATACCTTCGTACAGTACGAACAGAGATAATTTTTGCCCTTTCTTTTGAAACAGAAATTCAACCACAACAAGAATAAACTGCAGAAAATAGAAATACAGAAAAATAAATAGAGAATAGAAAACACCAGAATTTATAGTGGTTCGATCAAACTCGACCTACATCCACTCCCTAGAGATCCCTTCTCTAGGTATTGCACTAAAACCAAGTGTCTCTCCTTTTGCCCCCACAGCAAGGCGGAGAAGCCTTTACAAATTCTCTTCCACCAACGCCGGTGCGGCACAGTACCGTCGTCCTTTTCACCCTCCAAGTGCGGCAGAGAACCGTCATCCTTTTCACCCTCCAAGTGCGGTAGAGAACCATCGTCCTTTTCACTCTCCAAGTGCGGCAGAGAACCGTCGTCCTTTTCACCCTCCAAGTGCGGCAGAGAACCGTCATCCTTTTCACCCTCCAAGTGCGGCAGAGAACCGTCATCCTTTTCACTCTCCAAGTGCGGCAGAGAACCGGAATCCTTTCGGACAATACTCTTGCAAAAGTCTCCAAGGAACTAGGAAGATGCTTGAAGAACAAGTAAAAGAAATCCTCTCAATTGGATAACCTTCTGAATCTCCTCACAATTTTCTCTTAAAGATCTCTCAAAACTCACTCTCAAACACTCTCCCAATCACTCTCCTCTCACTTCCCAAAAGAATTTTCATAGAAGGATCTCTATTCAAAATAATTTTGAGTCATTTTTATACTAAGGACAGGAAAAACCGTCCAAAAACAGAATTTTCAAGTTAAGTCCATGCCGATCGTCCCGTACGATCGTACATCGTACTGTACGAATAGTTCAAAAGATTGAACAATCTGTCCTGTATGACTCATCAGACGAACACAGTAGAGCCGTTCGTACACATAGTTCGTCCCATACGAACGCTTGGACGAATCGAACAGTGAGCATCGACCCAACGCTTCGTCCCGTACGAACGCTTGGATGAATCGAATAGTGAGCATCGTCCCAACGCTTCATCCCGTACAAACGCTTGGACGAATCGAAACAGTGAGCATCATCCGAACACTTCGTCCCGTACGAATGCTTGGACGAATCGATCAGTGAGCATCATCCGATTCATTCGTCCCGTACGAACCTCTGGACGAACCCAATTTTGAGCTGTTCGTACAGCAAAACTCATGTACGAATGTTATTCGTTCTGTACGAACATGCCTGAGAAATATTTTTTTTGTCTTATGGGTTCTCCCTGGAGGACATATTGTTCATGTCGTACTGTACGAAATCAATTCATATTGTACGATCCGTTTAAAAACATTTAAACTTTTTACTCCCCCATTGTGTGTGTGTGCACAGTTATCCAACTTACAATCACACTCTCTCAGACTAAATAAAAAGAAGAAAAGAAAATTATAGACTTCATTTAGAGTGAACAAGTGAACTTGAAGTCTTTAACAGTCTTGAGTGTGAATTTCCTGAAAAATAGTTTAGTACACACAGACAAACAAAAACTCAAAGATATATGTTAGGAGATAAATTAGACAAACAATAAACTTTTGTAATCATCAAAAATATAAACTGGAATTAGAATTCTCATGAACAAAATAATTCACTCCAATCAAAAACAAAAATTACAAGATTTTCAACATTCTATTTTACCTAGTTTGAGTCTCCAGCAACCTTGAGCAGTGTGTATCTGACCTGAAATATTAGTGCTCATAGACAAGGATAAACATTTATAATCTTAAGGAAGTCCATATAAGTTCCGTAAGTATTAGTTGTCACCATCAAAATTAAGTGCTCGGGAACTTGGATTTCAACAACATCAACCCTCTTGTGACCCTTTAATTAATCCTAATTCTTCTTCCTCATCTAGTCAGCTCTCCATCCACCTCAGTTGGAGACTATGAACTTGTAAAGTGTGAATGAAGGACTAAATCTTGAAGGTTATGGGCCTTACAGTCTCGTTTCATCTAGAAAATCAAGGAGACTAAAGAAGAAGAATTCGAATATTGGTATTGGTGGAAAGAAGATTACTCCCCCTATATCTCAAGGGAAAGTTATGGAAATGGCCAAGCAAGGTGCTTCATATATGGAAGGCGATCTCTCCAACATTCCATTCAAATTCTCCACTGAGGCTATCCTCGTGAATCCAAGGCGCTCTAGTCCAAGGAAAGATAGAGCCTTTTTGCCTTGGGCTCCAAAGGATCTTTAATGCTTGGAGCAAATTTTTGAACTACCAAGGAAGTGAAAGGTGGATGGACATGGGGATGATCCCCATTAAGGAGTTAATTATATGTACGGGTAGTTTTAACTTATTTTATTCCACTATTCTTTTTTTTTGTTTTATTGAGGAAGGTTTCTTTGTGATGCCTTTTCCTTGTCGATACCCTTTGTATCCTTTCGACTTTATTTAATGGAAATCTTTTTTGCCAAAAAAAAGTTCTTTAATCAATGATAGAAGCTAGGATAAAAACCTTTGATGCATTTCCTACCTTACCGATGAAGTTGGAGGTATTAAAAATGTTGGATTCTCTAGGAAGGATGCATACAACTACATTCAAAAAAAAGAAAAGAGCAAAGTTTGAATGTGGGGATGCTAATTCTTTAATTTAATTATTTACTTATATATAACTAGATGATATTATGCTTACATGAGATGTAAGAATTGATGAATATGATAGATTATTGAATTTATTTGGGTTGATGGGTTGGGTAGGATATATTATAACTACTTTTGTGATGTGGTAAATTTTTAGGCTTAATAAATATAATTTGGTCTTTGGATCGGTTGTGAAGTTTATAATCATTGGGAAAATATTCAGCTTAGGGTGGCCTTTATGTTAGACAAGTTAATTGAATCATTTATGTGGTTGTTTAGAACATTTAAATGAATAATGGGTGATAAATATCCAAAAGTAATATTTACTAATTAGGACCACGTAATGCCTTGAGCCAGGGAAAATACATTACCTTATATATGCCATAGAATGTGCTAATGGCACATCTCTGAAAAGGTTCCATCAAAGAACTAGTGCTTCAATTACAATAATAAAGTCAGAGGACTATTTTATAAGTGTTTGAGAAAGTGTGATTCTAAGGAGGAGTTTGAGAAAATAATAGTTGAAATGATCATAGAAGGGGGCCTCCGCATCCATGATTTGTTAAAGGAGTTTATATGATATGGAATAAGTGGTAAACAACATTCAATAATGACTATTGTAACTTTGGCATTCTGTCAACACAACATAGTGAGTTGACTAATAATGTGGGTCATGAAATTTCTAAGCTAATAAGTTCTATGGTGGATTACTTTCTTGGTGTAAAGAGTGTGATGATGACTTGGCATCAAAATGAATAGGATGAAGATTATAGACGTAGCTAGGCTAAAATAGTACTTGTTAACAAAGTAGCCAAACACTAAAGTAAGCTCCTTGATTGTATTTAGGAAAACTATATTCATTTTTATATTCATTTTTAAAGAAGAAATTTTTACAGGCTGTGGGTGGAATGCGTATAGACTATACCTCAAGTGATTTATTAACATTTTTTTCAAGAGTGTAGAGAGTAAGGACTAGTGGATCCTTTAAATTTTTTATCTTGATGTAAAAGAGGGTAGCATTTAATGCAACTATGGAAAGTATGAGGAAATGAGTTTATTATGTTCTCACTACATGAGAGTCATAAGATAGCTAGATATTATGAATATCCCTAAGAAGTACCTATGACTATAATGGTCAACAAGAGCTAGGAAATATATATATACTAGTGTCTTATTCATAAGTTTAAGAAAGAAAGGCATGACATGTGAGGCATTAGTGGCATGAATTTCCAAAATCATGTCAGTAGATTTGCATATCAAAGTAGCACAGGAGCATAGAGGAATGAAAATATTGATACAACACAGAAATTATTGTGATTATTGTATCTAAGCTTATATATAGTAATATATAGTGTGTAATAGAAAAAATAAACACATTTACAACATAATTTCCCTAATACATAGCTTTCTACAAGCTCAAAAAGCTTTCTAATGAACGAATACAATATATAAACTATTGAAACCATTGTATTTAAGCTTGTACACACCAATATGTAATGTATTAGGAAAGAAAAGAATAGATTTCTTTCCTTTATGTGGAGAGGGGACTTCCTAAGGAGAATGAGGGGGTGGGTTGGGGATTGAGGGGAGATGGGTGTTGAAGAGGGGACGACTTGAGGAGAATGAGTGTGATGGGTGGGGAGGGGACAACCTTGACTCTTTTTCTCCCTCTAAGAGATGGCAGAGAACCATGAATGCCTTTCCCCTACCCTGCTTCAGCAGAGTAGCTAGGTCCTTTGACACTAAAGAGAACTTCTTCTTCCCAAACTTCCCTCAAGATAAACCTTAAATCTGATGGTACTAAGGCGCAAGCTTGCTGAATCAACTGTGTGAACCCCATCCGCACCCCCTTGAAACCCCCTCGAAGGATCTTATCCCTCTTAAACTCCACCCTTTGCTCTCTCTGTTTCAAGGCTCTCTCTTCAAGTTTTCTCCAGAAGAAAAATGGCTCAATGCATGCCAAATACTCATGTAAAGTCTTTGGAGAAACCTTAAATAGAGGGATTCAAAAAACCTTAAAAATTCAATTCAGTCATCGAAGATCCTATTGTAGGATTGCAGGATCGTCTAGTACGATTAGTTCAATCAACCTGCAGTTCATCCAGGATGAATCCTGAGATAATCTAATATCATATTTATGGATTGTACTATATAATTCAGTTCTTATAGTATGATCAAAATATCAAAATTATGTAGATCTGATTGACTAATCATAGTATTAATTTAGGCATGATTTTTATAGATCATCCAGTATGATGTGTATTGCCCTGAATGATTAGAAAAAATTTTGAATCTTAAAATCTTGCCTAAATTATGATTGGCGGAAATTTTTATGATCATAATGGATTTTCTTGGACGATCTAAATGATCCAATATGATTAGTTCAATGAGCTCATTGTATGGTATGATATAAATCTTACAGTACGATTAGTTCAAAATTTAAACTTCTACTTTTGACTCAATCTCACTCCCCCTGAGTGCATGTGTGCATGATGACCAAGCTAGTATACACCTTTATAGGACTTGACTGAAGAAATCAAAATACATCAATGAATATAATGAAAATCTTTATAGCATAACCAATTCTACCCAATCTTGAGCCTTAAATCTTCGTTGGAGGGTTCATGGTGTTCTTGAAAATGTTAGTATACACACAAAAAAATATACATTACAAATATTAGGAGACCTAAAGATGTGAGCCATAATATTATTATCATCAAAAATATAAACATGTGAGCTCGAGTCGTAATAATCTCCCCCATTTTTATGATAACAAAATTACTGGATGAATTTGCAAACTAAAAGTTTTTTTCCTAATCTCTCTCTCACTAAGATAATTATATTCAAGATAGGGGAAACCAAAAAGTTTCTTTTTATGTTTTTTTTATGTTTTAACAAAAAGAAAAATAAAAAGATTAACTAAAAAATATAATAGTGCGTAAACAAATAAAATAATACGTTCTTCCCATTTGACATTATCAAAAAGAAAAGGAGCACACAAAATTAAAATAGACTAAAGATCAAATGGATCCTGATTAGGTGAAGGTGATGTTTTTACAAAAATAAATTTGAAATTTCTGCAAATTTTTTTGGAATGAGAAAGTTACCTCTTGATTTTATTTAAAAACTTAGTATGGCATGTATTGACAACACCTAACCAATAAAGGTTAGAGATTCAAAATTTGTTAATCCAAGCTCAGGTTCCTTAAAGGCTCAAATACTTTTTATGCAAACATCTAATTCAAGGTATAAATTAGAGAAGGAAAAAATAATCTTTTCAAAACTCTTTGCATGAAATATATCTAATAGAAGATTAATGCAAAATTGTGAATCTCAAAACATGATTTTTAAACTCAAGTATTGAACTTATCAATAGACACATGGATTTTCTAAGATTTAAAGACATACAAGAAAGGAATTTGTTTTGGACTCATTTTCTACCTCTTTTATTAATTTTTGTGCACTTTACGCATCTTTTAAATTTTGATAAACTGTGTGTATTTTCCAATTTTGGAGTACATTGCGCATCTTTTCTTTTTGAGCTCATTTTGTGCATCTTTTCATTTTTATAATTTTATTACCTTTCTTAAGCTTTAAAAACTTAGTTGAAAGATTATCTTACATATATAACAGAAGAAAACTCACTCTCTTATATAAGGAAGAATAAATTACAAAGAAAATACGATCCAAGAAAATAAAATGTCTAGCTTGATTAAGAAAATACTGAAATTGATTCAATAACTTGCAAAGATCCCAATGAGATAGAAAAATATAGGGAGATGAAAAAAGTTAAATTTCAAAATCCAATTTATAATTTGATGCAAATTTTGAATCAAAGAGAAATAGTCTCATTAAAGAAAAGAGATAGACAAACAAAATCATGAGTTTCCTTCCTTTGATAATTTTTAAAGAAGTCAACCACTACTTACATAAAATTTCAAGTAAACAGGAGGTAAATTTTTTTTTTAAAATTATCTTTTAAAAGTGATTTGATTTTCTAAAGCATATACAAAACAAAAATGTGATATGTGTGTTTTGATCAGAGAACCTACACAAAAATATACGGAAAATAAAATAAAAGATCAAAAACATAAATATAAAAATTCAAAAAAATATAGAAAATAAATAAATTCACAAAGAATAAAAATGTACACGCACGTATTAACAACCAAAAAAAATAAACACATGAACAAAACTTTATTCATCATTATCTTGCTCCTGGTCTGATGATTCAGAGCTAGGTCTGCCTAGGAGATCTTTTGCTTTTTATCATTTTCTCTTATTAAAATTTGCTTATTTTTATCCTTTTCCTTCTCTGGATGAGTTTTTAAATTAGGGCACTTATTTTTCATATATTCGGGTTTCCTACACCCAAAGAAAATAATGTCAGAAAAAATCTTAACATTCTTATCATTTTTACCTTTGTTCCACTTTGTTGATGCTTATGCTTATGCTTTAGTAGACTTTCTAAGTTAGTTTTTTATTGATGCTAACTCTTCACTTTCATCAGCTACTTAGACACAATCATCCAAGTCTTCATCTTTAGCACTATAGTTTCACCTGCATTCAAAAGCTTATGACCCAAACTTTGCTCGTAGGCAATGAGTGAGCCAATCAAATTATCAACAAATATTTATTCAAATTTTTTGATTAACATATAGCGGTGACTTTGTTATCAAAACTAATCAAGTAGATAATGTAGAATTTTATTGGTCTTTTCAAAGTTTAAAATTCTTTACCTAAAGCATATAATGATGTAACAATTTGAGTAAACCTAGTATACACATCTAAGATTATCTCATAATATTTCATGCAAAAAGTTCATAATCATGTATTAGAATATTCAACTTAGATTACTTAACTTCACTACTACTTTCATATATAGTATATAATCTATCCCAAATTTCTTTGCCAGTAATACATGTAGAGATTCTCATGCAATCTTCAAAATTCATAGTACAAAAAAATAATTCAAACATTTAGCATTCAATTGAGATAAATTCTTTCTTCTCTATTCCATTCACTAAAAGGAATATTTATTTTAACTCCATTAATGATACGTGATGGTGTAAAATAACCATCCTGAACTAACATCCATGTGCGAAAATCTATATATTGCAAGAAAGTTGACATGCAGATTTTTCAAAACTCAAAAAAATATTTTAAAACAAGGGTGGTGAGGAGATAAAATATCTTTTTGCAATATAATGATTTCTAAAGTTTTCAAAAACTTAATTTATGAATCCCGCTCTGATACCACTTGAAAGTTCGTGAGGGTTGTTAAACCCTGAAGAACTAGTCTTCAGGTTAACCAATAGGGGGTGAATTGGTTATTTTTTAATATATTTAACATAAGAAAAAAAAATTATATATTATAATGGAAGTGAATTAATTTCATAATAAAAAGATTAATTAGAGATTTCACCCATGCAGTTAATCACAGTAAAAATAAAGTGTGAAAAATAATCAGATTGAACACACTGGATTTTAAAGTGGTTCGATCAACCTGACCTACATCCACTCCCCAGAACCTCTCATTCCAAGTATTGCACTAAACCTTTAGCGACTCACCATTAGCCCCCACAGCTAAGTGGAGAAGTGCTTAGAAAATCTCTTCCAGCAACCCAGTGCAGCAGACAACTGAAACTCCTTTCATAGGTAGAGAACCTTGACTCCATTTTCTCCCTCTAGGTGATGGCAGAGAACCATGAATTCCTTTCACCTTCCTTGGTACGGAGGAGTAGCTAGGTCCTTTGACACAAAGAGATCTTCTTCTTCTCAAAACTTCTCTCAAGATAAATCATAAATTCGATGGTACTAAGGTGCAAGATTTTCGAAGCAATAGTGTAATACCCCCTCCATACTCCCGTAAAACCCACTCCAAGGATCTTCTTCTCTAAAACTCCACCCTTTCCTGTCTCCCTTTTAAGGCTCCCTCTTCAAGTTTTCTCCAGAAGAAAAATGACTCAATCCATGTCAAAAACTCATACGAAGCCTTTAGAGAAAGCTTAAATAGAGGGCTTAAAAAAACCCTAAAAATTCAATTTTGAATCAAAGATCGTACTTTATGATCGCAGGATCGTCCAGTATAATTAGTTCAATAAACCTGCAGTTCATATAGGATGAATCCTAAGATGACCTAATATCATCTCTATGGATTATACCATATGATCCAGTTCACACAGTACAATCAAAATTAAGCAGTTTGATTAACTAATCACAGGATTAATTTAGGCATAATTTTCATAGATTGTCCAGTACGATGTGTATCATCCTGGATAATTAGAACAAAATTTGAATCTTAAAATCTTGCCTAAATTTGATTTGTGGCAATTTATATGATCATAACTAATTATCTGGATAATCTAAATCATCCAGTATGATTGGTTTAATGAGCCGATCTTACAGTACGATTAGTTTAGAATTTGAACTTCTCATTTTGACTTAATCTCAGTCCCCCTGAGTGTGTGTGTGCATGGTCACCAAGCTAGCATACACCCTTGCAGTACATGACTCAAGAAATAAAAATACATCAATAATATTACAAAATCTTTACAGCATAACCTATTCTACCCAATCTTGAGCCTTGAATCTTTATTGGATGGTGCATGGTATTATTGAAAATGTTAGTATACACCCAAATAAAAATACATTGCAATATTAGGAGACATAAAGATGTGAGTGATAATGTTTATTATCATCAAAAATATTAACTTGTGAGCTCGAGTCGTAACAACAAATACATAGAAACTATTAAAATTATTGTCTTTAAGCTAGTACACAGTAATGTACTGTGAGTATTAGGAATAAAATAATATTTTTTGAAACATTTCCCTAATACACAGCTGTGTACAAGCTCTTAAAGATTTAAAGTGAACAAAAATAAGAATGAAACAATTGTATCTAAGCAAATACATAGCAATATACGGTGTGTATTAGGAAAAAAACTACATTTTGACAAAATGTTCCTAATACCCAACTTTATATAAGCTCCAAAGTTTTAAAACAAATATTAAAATTATTATATCTAAGCTTGTACACAGTAATACATAATGTGTATTAGAAAAAAATAACTGCATTTAAAAAAAATGTCCCTAATAAACCCATTGTGTACAAGCTCCAAAAGATTTAAAATAAACAAAATAACACAAAAAATATTTACATCTTTGTTATCTATGCTTTTACATAGAAATACATAACATATATTAAGAAGAAAACCACATTTCCATGTACAAGGGTAGACATAATTAAAAATAGAAAAAAAAATATATAATAAGCTTGCCATAACATTTGTGCAATTGAGAGAATTTGTGAACTTCAAAAATTTTGATTTTTACATGAACATTTACACCATTTATGTATAAAAGCATGTCTCTTCGAGGCATTCAAATACAAAAATTGAAGAATAATACCCTAACAATCTCCAGACGAATCACATTAAATGGTTTATAGTATGTGCCAAAAGGAAATAATTGCATATCCGAAACCCACAACAATTTTGAGATAAAACACAAATAGGGTGTGTAGCTTTGCCAGTTCAACATATCTAGTGATTAAGTGTCACTATAGAGATAAATATGACCTTACAAATTAGCATACTGGAAGAACACAATGGTCCTTATTCAAAGATAAAGTGCGCATAAATTAAATAGAGAGAAATCCTTATTTGATAATGAAAAGTGAACAGACTTTGAATGCTCCAACTTTTGGTTTGACACAATTTTAAAAATTTTACCTCTTGCCTAGGTCGGGTTGTCAAGCCGCACGTGTCAGTGTTTCATTGCTATCCAAATGTAGAGCTACATCCAATTCCAAACGTAATAAAAAATTTAAGAGAATGTTTTTTAGGGAGAAGTGAGGATGGAACGAAATTCATTAATCAAAAAGTGGGGAACATTTGTGAGCAATTATAGTATAAGATGAAGCTAAGCTATAAGTGCTATTGATAAAAGAAAAACTAAACTTACCAAAAAAAGACCTATCCTAACAAAAACAACATGGGAATAGAAGTAAGTAAATAAAATAAGAGAAGAAGAAGAAAAGATAAGTCACAACATTAAAAAAAAAACAATTTCCCAGACTCGGTATAAGAATGAAACAGTTAGTTATAGTCTGAACATCGCCCCACACTCACTTGGTTACCAGTATGACCTTCCATGGGGAAAAGTCCTGAATATTTAGAGAATAGCATCATTATCCATGGAATAAAAAAATAAAATACTGCCAAACCTCAAAAAATAGAGTAACCCTATTGGCAACATGAATTATATATGAGAGACAAAATTATACAATTCGAAAAAAACAATAAAACCAATAGGCATAAAATAACATCCTATAGAGGTAAAAAGTAACAAAAAGAACACGAACAAAACATAGAGGGTGAATGCACTTGTCACTAATTAAAAATCTCTTAATGAATAGCCCCATTTTTCTAATTGGAGATTATGAGGAGTATATTATTTTTTATTTTGTTGCAAGTGGTAGAAACACTCTCTGCATTATCACTAAATTGAATATCACTTAGCTCTCTCTTGATGAGGTAGATAGTACAACAAATACTGAGTAATGAGAAATCCTTAAAGTCAAGAATGTTTGAATGTCATATAATCTAAGATTTGAAGCAAATTAGGTGTGAGGTAAAAGTGTTGTTGAATGGGGATGAGGTTGTCAAGAACACAATAAGAGTAATCACAATCAAAGAAGAGGTGTGAAGAGCTCTCTAAATTGTTATAACATAAAAAGAATTGAAATTCACTTGAATTCCTCTTTTATATAAAGCATTAATTATTTTCAAAACATTTCTCAATCCTAAAGACAAAAGAAAAAAATGAAGACCATGATGCTTTGCCAAACACTAATGTGACAGAGTAAACTATGTCATCTCAGTAATAGTCAAGAAGGTAATCTTTAAGCTTAGAATTAGAATTTTTACCCCATAAAGGACACCTAGAAGAAGTACTCTTTATAGTAATGTCCCAAATAGAAAAAAAAATATCAGCCAGAGCATTAGCAAGAAGAACCCTGCTATTCTCATTCAGAATGCAAGAAATGGGGGCATAAATATTAAACAAAGGGGAAAGGTAATTACCCATAGCTGAATCAGACATGCTAGAGCCATAAAGTAAGTTGTCCCAAAGCGGGAAATAAGATAATTTGGAGTAATTCTGATGGAGAAATTTGGCTTGGCTTTTGTTATAAAAATAAATATAATCTTCCAGATTTTGGAAGTGTTGGTAGCGATGTGTTTTTAGGGCCTATTATACTTATGCTTAAACAAGAGAGCTAAAGGCATAGATAAATTGTAGAGTCTAATGATCAGAGAGAATTTACAAGCATAGTTTAGGGGTTTGAAATCAAGAACACCATTCGCACGATTATTCTAAGGTTCACATGTGCTTTCAAAAGAAGGCTTGAGTAGTTTTCTAGAATCCACATCAGCAAAAAATAAAATCTTGAACACCATTTTTTCAAGACCTTATAGTAAGCTTTAGGAATAAAAGATCCAGGAATCCAATATGCCATCATATTCCAAATGTGAATCTGAGAAATTGAAGCCTACATGCAAAAGAGAGAAACTTTGCATTCCAAGCAGCAAGTTTAATAGTAATAAATTATATAAAGTGTTGAAAATAAGCAATTAAGGGTCTCTAGGAGGAAAATATAAAGATAAAGATAGATTAGCTTAGGGCAAGAGGTTTAAATGTTAAGAAATTCACATATTTAAGAAGAGTAAGGGAGATTAAATGGGACAATTTATGTGATTAATATGAAGGCCAGAGATAGAAGAGAACCTGTCAAGAATTAGATTTAGTTGTCAATTATAGCCTTCCTATAAACTTTTCATCATCATATAATAGATGTGATAGCTAAAAGCCTCTAGAAATAAAGCCATTAAAGACAAGTTAGCTTTATGGTCAGCAATGATTTAGGAAATGGTATCCATAATAATATAATATAAGTATGGATTAATAAGACATCATTACCTCAGACAAGTAAATGACTTAAAGAAACCACTCTAAACCACTATCAATGCAAACTAAAAATTAAATATCCCTAATGAAGCCTTGATACAATAAATAAATAAAGAGGGAAATTATTTTTGAGCCAATTTGGATAAGAGAAGGTCCCTAGAAACTTTTTCAAAAGCGTTATGAATTTCAAACATAGCACATAGAAGCTTCCCATTGGTCCTAATGTGTACTTCATGAAGAATCTTAGAAGTAAAAATGTCATTATCTGTGGAATTCCTTTTATGAATAAAACTAACCTAAGAAGGTCTAATAATACAAGCCATGACATGCTTAAGTCACATTGCTATGATCTTAGTAAATATTTGGTAAGGCACATTATAAAGAGATATAGGTTTAAATTTAGATATATTGCGGCAATGAGAGAACTTCTGAATAAGAGCAATTATAGTAGGGTTTTTATGTTTAGGAAGGTAACCACAAGAGAGAAAATCTTTTACTACTTTACTAATTAGTGGTTATATAATGTACCAAGAATTGTTATAGAATTCCAAATTTAAATTGTAAAGGCTAAGACTTAAACATGAGGATCCAGAGAAAATAGTAGTTTTAATTTCATCATCCCTCACAGGAATAGTGAGAGAAGCAACCAAATGCGGCTTGATGACATTCCAAACAGGAATATCAGAGAGGTCCTTTTTTGGAGGGGAAGAATTATAAAAGGTTTTGAAGTGTGAAGTAATGGAAGAGTGGGGTTCATGGTGACTAGTATGATGATTTTCCAAAGAAAAATAGAGAGTGGTTATGCTATAGTTTCATCTAGTTCTTATCTTAGAATCGAGGACAATAAGATCATTTTCTCCTTGCTTAAGTCAATTGATGTTGCACCTTTAAATAATCCAAGAGGCTAAGTAAGCTATTCAATTAATGATCTAAGCATTATTTTTTGGAGTCTAAGATTAACATAAGCATTTTTAGGGCAGAGTCTATTTTAGAGAGACAACCATTTTGGATGTTTTAAAGATTGGCAAGGGTGGCTGATAAAGAATTAGATGATGCCCACTCTTTTGCTTTAATAAGCTTCTTGAGTCTTTAAAGCTTAGAATATAAAGCAAAAATGGGGTGTCCTTCATATAATTGAATAAAAACAAAAATAAGAGAATTCCAGTAACCATCATATTTTGCAAAAAAAAAAATTGAAGAGAAACTTATGACTGGGATTGTTAATAGAGTCAATTCCAAGATGAGAGGGGTATGATCAGTACAAAAATGTGGTAAAACTCTATAATGGGAGGATGAGAAGCATTCCAACAAGATGTTATTGACTAAAACCCTATCTTATATGAGATTTATATTATTATTTTGCATTTGGTTGAAATAAGTGATGGAACTCCCAAAAGAGGCTAAAGCTTTTAACCCAAAATAAAATATTAGAGAGCTTAGTCAAACAAATTTTTTTAGATGCACATTTCCACCACTTTTATGAGTTTTATATCTGCAACAGTTGAAATCACCAAGAACACCCTAGAGGGCTATATCAATATACTTATTTGCTGTTAATATATCCCACAACAAGAGACATTCTCATGTGAATTGGAAGCATATATGGCATACATGTGAAAGGCAGTATGTTGGCCAACACTAACCAAACAAGATATTATTTGGCTAAAAGAGATGGAGATGGTGAAATTAATTTTTGATGGCTTCCTTTTAACTAAAATATGACAAGAATCGGCAAGGGAAAATTATGGTAATTTCCTTCATCAGTACAAATAGAATGAGATTGTTTAAACCATGGGTCAGAGAGGAAGAATTCTACAGACCCACTATCCAAAATGCACAACATATCAAGATTATGTTCATGGATGTGTTCTTTATGACATACGACTTTATCAGGATTATTAAATCCCCTAGCATTCCATACACGGATATTATTATAGATTACTGATTATGAGAATTAGGATTTGGAGACTATTTTACTTTTTTCCTCTAGAAGGTTTAGGGACCTAAGTTGATGAGTCGCAGTATGAACACTTACTCATGTATCATCATTTGCAACTACTTGTGTTTTGCAGTTAGCACTAACAAACACAGTTTTAATGATGTAAAATTTTTTGAGGGATTAAATAGGGTTGAAAGTTTGTAGGAGTATAACAAAAGAATGATGTTCCTGAGAATGTTTTTTTTAGTGGGGTTGTTTAAATTTGGAATGGTATTAGTGATAGGGGTTCTTGAATAGGAGGTAGGGAGGGTAGATAGTAGCTAAAAGTGGGAGGGATTGAGGGGTTAGCAGAGGTGATGTAGATGGAATTTGTAGGTTGTTGCTAGGTTGAGGCTGAATTAGAGGATTGATGCCTAGGTTTGCGAAGATTGCTTCTGCCATGCTTAAAGGATTTAGTGTGAGGGAGGGTTATGGATTTGAAGTGAAAATGAAAGATAGATTAACCAAAGATGCATGAAAGTTGTATGACATGGGTAGTCCATTCATATTTTTCTTTTAGAACCAAAGTTTTCCATACCAAAGAGATTTTGATTTCATCAGGATAAAAAATTTTATTTGGTACTTGGATGCAGACACAAGCATATGTAAGGTGAGTTGTCTACCATTAAAGAATCAATAGTAATGGGGATCCCTATCATAGTCTAAATCTTAGATACCTTTAGGGTTATAGAAAAATAAATATAGATCATGGATTTTCAAGCAAATTGGGATAGATGTGAAATTGTTAATTTTAGGATGAAATGTAGGAGAGCATATCTATAGTACACCCAAGAAAAATTGACCCCACGCTCCGACCAAGCCATCTAAAAATTCTTAAGGGTAGCAAATTTGAGTAAGAAAAAATCCATTGTTTAGGGAAACAGCTAGAACATTTACCATTAAGCTTCTAAGTTTTAGGTATGTAGCTAGAAGGATCATACTATTGTTGATGTCTAATAAAATCATGACTAGTGAGAGTCACCATTCATCATAACTTCTTTAGCATCCTTTCTTAAAGAGAGGAATATCACTTGACTTGGGAATTATAGGAAAGGGGGAACATTTATTATTGGAGGAGTTTAAACTATAGGATATTTTGATAGTTAAGGGTGAACAAGATGGCTCGTGCAGCTTGGGGGAGTTGCAAAGTGGGGGGAAGAGTAGGGACGGAGTCATGGATGGAGCTAAAGGTGGC